>CM048747.1:445370593-448115593 GCA_026315105.1 Locusta migratoria
TCACTGAGTTCAGCCATGTCACTGAGTTCAGCTATTTCACTGAGTTCAGCCATTTCACTGAGTTCAGCCATGTCACTGAGTTCAGCCATTTCACTGAGTTCAGCCATGTCACTGAGTTCAGCCATGTCACTGAGTTCAGCCATTTCACTGAGTTCAGCCATTTCACTGAGTTCAGCCATTTCACTGAGTTCAGCCATTTCACTGAGTTCAGCCATTTCACTGAGTTCAGCCATGTCACTGAGTTCAGCCATGTCACTGAGTTCAGCCATTTCACTGAGTTCAGCCATGTCACTGAGTTCAGCCATGTCACTGAGTTCAGCCATTTCACTGAGTTCAGCCATGTCACTGAGTTCAGCCATGTCACTGAGTTCAATTATTTCACTGAGTTCAGCCATTTCACTGAGTTCAGCCATGTCACTGAGTTCAGCCATGTCACTGAGTTCAGCCATGTCACTGAGTTCAGCCATGTCACTGAGTTCAGCCATTTCACTGAGTTCAGCCATGTCACTGAGTTCAGCCATGTCACTGAGTTCAGCCATTTCACTGAGTTCAGCCATTTCACTGAGTTCAGCCATGTCACTGAGTTCAGCCATTTCACTGAGTTCAGCCATGTCACTGAGTTCAGCCATGTCACTGAGTTCAGCCATTTCACTGAGTTTCAGCCATGTCACTGAGTTCAGCCATGTCACTGAGTTCAGCCATTTCACTGAGTTCAGCCATTTCACTGAGTTCAGCCATGTCACTGAGTTCAGCCATTTCACTGAGTTCAGTCATGTCACTGAGTTCAGCCATTTCACTGAGTTCAGCCATGTCACTGAGTTCAGCCATGTCACTGAGTTCAGCCATTTCACTGAGTTCAGCCATGTCACTGAGTTCAGCCATGTCACTGAGTTCAGCCATGTCACTGAGTTCAGCCATTTCACTGAGTTCAGCCATGTCACTGAGTTCAGCCATGTCACTGAGTTCAGCCATTTCACTGAGTTCAGCCATGTCACTGAGTTCAGCCATTTCACTGAGTTCAGCCATGTCACTGAGTTCAGCCATGTCACTGAGTTCAGCCATTTCACTGAGTTCAGCCATGTCACTGAGTTCAGCCATGTCACTGAGTTCAGCCATTTCACTGAGTTCAGCCATGTCACTGAGTTCAGCCATGTCACTGAGTTCAGCCATTTCACTGAGTTCAGCCATTTCACTGAGTTCAGCCATTTCACTGAGTTCAGCCATGTCACTGAGTTCAGCCATTTCACTGAGTTCAGCCATTTCACTGAGTTCAGCCATGTCACTGAGTTCAGCCATGTCACTGAGTTCAGCCATGTCACTGAGTTCAGCCATTTCACTGAGTTCAGCCATGTCACTGAGTTCAGCCATGTCACTGAGTTCAGCCGTGTCACTGAGTTCAGCCATGTCACTGAGTTCAGCCATTTCACTGAGTTCAGCCATTTCACTGAGTTCAGCCATGTCACTGAGTTCAGCAATGTCACTGAGTTCAGCCATGTCACTGAGTTCAGCCATTTCATTGAGTTCAGCCATGTCACTGAGTTCAGCCATGTCACTGAGTTCAGCCATTTCACTGAGTTCAGCCATTTCACTGAGTTCAGCCATGTCACTGAGTTCAGCCATTTCACTGAGTTCAGCCATGTCACTGAGTTCAGCCATGTCACTGAGTTCAGCCATTTCACTGAGTTCTGCCATGTCACTGAGTTCAGCCATGTCACTGAGTTCAACCATTTCACTGAGTTCAGCCATTTCACTGAGTTCAGCCATGTCACTGAGTTCAGCCATTTCACTGAGTTCAGTCATGTCACTGAGTTCAGCTATTTCCCTGAGTTCAGCCATGTCACTGAGTTCAGCCATGTCACTGAGTTCAGCCATGTCACTGAGTTCAGCCATGTCACTGAGTTCAGCCATGTCACTGAGTTCAGCCATTTCACTGAGTTCAGCCATGTCACTGAGTTCAGCCATGTCACTGAGTTCAGCCATTTCACTGAGTTCAGCCATGTCACTGAGTTCAGCCATTTCACTGAGTTCAGCCATGTCACTGAGTTCAGCCATGTCACTGGGTTCAGCCATTTCACTGAGTTCAGCCATGTCACTGAGTTCAGCCATGTCACTGAGTTCAGCCATTTCACTGAGTTCAGCCATGTCACTGAGTTCAGCCATGTCACTGAGTTCAGCCATGTCACTGAGTTCAGCCATGTCAATGAGTTCAGCCATTTCACTGAGTTCAGTCATGTCACTGAGTTCAGCCATTTCACTGAGTTCAGTCATGTCACTGAGTTCAGCCATTTCACTGAGTTCAGCCATGTCACTGAGTTCAGCCATGTCACTGAGTTCAGCCATTTCACTGAGTTTCAGCCATGTCACTGAGTTCAGCCATGTCACTGAGTTCAGCCATGTCACTGAGTTCAGCCATGTCACTGAGTTCAGCCATTTCACTGAGTTCAGCCATGTCACTGAGTTCAGCCATGTCACTGAGTTCAGCCATTTCACTGAGTTCAGCCATGTCACTGAGTTCAGCCATTTCACTGAGTTCAGCCATGTCACTGAGTTCAGCCATGTCACTGAGTTCAGCCATTTCACTGAGTTCAGCCATGTCACTGAGTTCAGCCATGTCACTGAGTTCAGCCATTTCACTGAGTTCAGCCATGTCACTGAGTTCAGCCATTTCACTGAGTTCAGCCATGTCAGTGAGTTCAGCCATGTCACTGAGTTCAGCCATTTCACTGAGTTCAGCCATGTCACTGAGTTCAGCCATGTCACTGAGTTCAGCCATTTCACTGAGTTCAGCCATTTCACTGAGTTCAGCCATGTCACTGAGTTCAGCCATGTCACTGAGTTCAGCCATGTCACTGAGTTCAGCCATGTCACTGAGTTCAGCCATGTCACTGAGTTCAGCCATGTCACTGAGTTCAGCCATTTCACTGAGTTCAGTCATGTCACTGAGTTCAGCCATGTCACTGAGTTCAGCCATGTCACTGAGTTCAGCCATTTCACTGAGTTCAGCCATGTCACTGAGTTCAGCCATTTCACTGAGTTCAGCCATGTCACTGGGTTCAGCCATGTCACTCAGTTCAGCCATTTCACTGAGTTCAGCCATGTCACTGAGTTCAGCCATGTCACTGAATTCAGCCATTTCACTGAGTTCAGCCATTTCACTGAGTTCAGCCATGTCACTGAGTTCAGCCATGTCACTGAGTTCAGCCATTTCACTGAGTTCAGCCATTTCACTGAGTTCAGCCATGTCACTGAGTTCAGCCATGTCACTGAGTTCAGCCATGTCACTGAGTTTAGCCATGTCACTGAGTTCAGCCATTTCACTGAGTTCAGCCATGTCACTGAGTTTAGCCATGTCACTGAGTTCAGCCATTTCACTGAGTTCAGCCATGTCACTGAGTTCAGCCATTTCACTGAGTTCAGCCATTTCACTGAGTTCAGCCATTTCACTGAGTTCAGCCATGTCACTGAGTTCAGCCATTTCACTGAGTTCAGCCATGTCACTGAGTTCAGCCATTTCACTGAGTTCAGCCATGTCACTGAGTTCAGCCATGTCACTGAGTTCAGCCATTTCACTGAGTTGAGCCATGTCACTGAGTTCAGCCATGTCACTGAGTTCAGCCATTTCACTGAGTTCAGCCATTTCACTGAGTTCAGCCATGTCACTGAGTTCAGCCATGTCACTGAGTTCAGCCATGTCACTGAGTTCAGCCATGTCACTGAGTTCATCCATTTCACTGAGTTCAGCCATGTCACTGAGTTCAGCCATTTCACTGAGTTAAGCCATGTCACTGAGTTCAGCCATTTCACTGAGTTCAGCCATGTCACTGAGTTCAGCCATGTCACTGAGTTCAGCCATTTCACTGAGTTCAGCCATTTCACTGAGTTCAGCCATGTCACTGAGTTCAGCCATTTCACTGAGTTCAGCCATTTCACTGAGTTCAGCCATTTCACTGAGTTCAGCCATGTCACTGAGTTCAGCCATGTCACTGAGTTCAGCCATTTCACTGAGTTCAGCCATGTCACTGAGTTCAGCCATGTCACTGAGTTCAGCCATTTCACTGAGTTCAGCCATGTCACTGAGTTCAGCCATGTCACTGAGTTCAGCCATGTCACTGAGTTCAGCCATGTCACTGAGTTCAGCCATTTCACTGAGTTCAGCCATGTCACTGAGTTCAGCCATGTCACTGAGTTCAGCCATTTCACTGAGTCCAGCCATGTCACTGAGTTCAGCCATGTCACTGAGTTCAGCCATTTCACTGAGTTCAGCCATGTCACTGAGTTCAGCCATTTCACTGAGTTCAGTCATGTCACTGAGTTCAGCCATGTCACTGAGTTCAGCCATTTCACTGAGTTCAGCCATGTCACTGAGTTCAGCCATTTCACTGAGTTCAGCCATTTCACTGAGTTCAGCCATTTCACTGAGTTCAGCCATGTCACTGAGTTCAGCCATGTCACTGAGTTCAGCCATGTCACTGAGTTCAGCCATGTCACTGAGTTCAGCCATTTCACTGAGTTCAGCCATGTCACTGAGTTCAGCCATGTCACTGAGTTCAGCCATTTCACTGAGTTCAGCCATGTCACTGAGTTCAGCCATTTCACTGAGTTCAGCCATGTCACTGAGTTCAGCCATGTCACTGAGTTCAGCCATTTCACTGAGTTCAGCCATGTCACTGAGTTCAGCCATGTCACTGAGTTCAGCCATTTCACTGAGTTCAGCCATTTCACTGAGTTCAGCCATTTCACTGAGTTCAGCCATGTCACTGAGTTCAGCCATTTCACTGAGTTCAGCCATGTCACTGAGTTCAGCCATTTCACTGAGTTAAGACTGTCACTGAGTTCAGCCATGTCACTGAGTTCAGCCATTTCACTGAGTTCAGCCATGTCACTGAGTTCAGCCATGTCACTGAGTTCAGCCATGTCACTGAGTTCAGCCATGTCACTGAGTTCAGCCATGTCAGTGAGTTCAGCCATGTCACTGAGTTCAGCCATTTCACTGAGTTCAGCCATGTCACTGAGTTCAGCCATTTCACTGAGTTCAGCCATGTCACTGGGTTCAGCCATGTCACTGAGTTCAGCCATGTCACTGAGTTCAGCCATTTCACTGAGTTCAGCCATGTCACTGAGTTCAGCCATTTCACTGAGTTCAGCCATTTCACTGAGTTCAGCCATGTCACTGTGTTCAGCCATGTCACTGAGTTCAGCCATGTCACTGAGTTCAGTCATGTCACTGAGTTCAGCCATGTCACTGAGTTCAGCCATTTCACTGAATTCAGCCGTGTCACTGAGTTCAGCCATTTCACTGAGTTCAGCCATGTCACTGAGTTCAGCCATGTCACTGAGTTCAGCCATTTCACTGAGTTCAGCCATGTCACTGAGTTCAGCCATGTCACTGAGTTCAGCCATTTCACTGAGTTCAGCCATTTCACTGAGTTCAGCCATTTCACTGAGTTCAGCCATGTCACTGAGTTCAGCCATTTCACTGAGTTCAGCCATGTCACTGAGTTCAGCCATTTCACTGAGTTCAGCCATGTCACTGAGTTCAGCCATGTCACTGAGTTCAGCCATTTCACTGAGTTCAGCCATGTCACTGAGTTCAGCCATGTCACTGAGTTCAGCCATTTCACTGAGTTCAGCCATTTCACTGAGTTCAGCCATGTCACTGAGTTCAGCCATTTCACTGAGTTCAGCCATTTCACTGATTTCAGCCATTTCACTGAGTTCAGCCATTTCACTGAGTTCAGCCATGTCACTGAGTTCAGCCATTTCACTGAGTTCAGCCATTTCACTGAGTTCAGCCATGTCACTGAGTTCAGCCATTTCACTGAGTTCAGCCATGTCACTGAGTTCAGCCATGTCACTGAGTTCAGCCATGTCACTGAGTTCAGCCATGTCACTGAGTTCAGCCATTTCACTGTGTTCAGCCATGTCACTGAGTTCAGCCATGTCACTGAGTTCAGCCATTTCACTGAGTTCAGCCATTTCATTGAGTTCAGCCATGTCACTGAGTTCAGCCATTTCACTGAGTTCAGCCATTTCACTGAGTTCAGCCATTTCACTGAGTTCAGCCATGTCACTGAGTTCAGCCATGTCACTGAGTTCAGCCATTTCACTGAGTTCAGCCATGTCACTGAGTTCAGCCATTTCACTGATTTCAGCCATTTCACTGAGTTCAGCCATTTCACTGAGTTCAGCCATGTCACTGAGTTCAGCCATGTCACTGAGTTCAGCCATTTCACTGAGTTCAGCCATGTCACTGAGTTCAGCCATGTCACTGAGTTCAGCCATGTCACTGAGTTCAGCCATGTCCACTGAGTTCAGCCATTTCACTGAGTTCAGCCATGTCACTGAGTTCAGCCATGTCACTGAGTTCAGCCATTTCACTGAGACCAGCCATGTCACTGAGTTCAGCCATGTCACTGAGTTCAGCCATTTCACTGAGTTCAGCCATGTCACTGAGTTCAGCCATTTCACTGAGTTCAGCCATGTCACTGAGTTCAGCCATGTCACTGAGTTCAGCCATTTCACTGAGTTCAGCCATGTCACTGAGTTCAGCCATGTCACTGAGCATTCACTGAGTTCAGCCATTTCACTGAGTTCAGCCATGTCACTGAGTTCAGCCATGTCACTGAGTTCAGCCATGTCACTGAGTTCAGCCATGTCACTGAGTTCAGCCATTTCACTGAGTTCAGCCATGTCACTGAGTTCAGCCATGTCACTGAGTTCAGCCATTTCACTGAGTTCAGCCATGTCACTGAGTTCAGCCATTTCACTGAGTTCAGCCATGTCACTGAGTTCAGCCATGTCACTGAGTTCAGCCATTTCACTGAGTTCAGCCATGTCACTGAGTTCAGCCATGTCACTGAGTTCAGCCATTTCACTGAGTTCAGCCATTTCACTGAGTTCAGCCATTTCACTGAGTTCAGCCATTTCACTGAGTTCAGCCATGTCACTGAGTTCAGCCATTTCACTGAGTTCAGCCATGTCACTGAGTTCAGCCATTTCACTGAGTAAGACTGTCACTGAGTTCAGCCATGTCACTGAGTTCAGCCATTTCACTGAGTTCAGCCATGTCACTGAGTTCAGCATGTCACTGAGTTCAGCCATGTCACTGAGTTCAGCCATGTCACTGAGTTCAGCCATGTCACTGAGTTCAGCCATTTCACTGAGTTCAGCCATGTCACTGAGTTCAGCCATTTCACTGAGTTCAGCCATGTCACTGGAGTTCAGCCATGTCACTGAGTTCAGCCATGTCACTGAGTTCAGCCATTTCACTGAGTTCAGCCATGTCACTGAGTTCAGCCATTTCACTGAGTTCAGCCATTTCACTGAGTTCAGCCATGTCACTGAGTTCAGCCATGTCACTGAGTTCAGCCATGTCACTGAGTTCAGTCCATGTCACTGAGTTCAGCCATGTCACTGAGTTCAGCCATTTCACTGAATTCAGCCATGTCACTGAGTTCAGCCATTTCACTGAGTTCAGCCATGTCACTGAGTTCAGCCATGTCACTGAGTTCAGCCATTTCACTGAGTTCAGCCATGTCACTGAGTTCAGCCATGTCACTGAGTTCAGCCATTTCACTGAGTTCAGCCATTTCACTGAGTTCAGCCATTTCACTGAGTTCAGCCATGTCACTGAGTTCAGCCATTTCACTGAGTTCAGCCATGTCACTGAGTTCAGCCATTTCACTGAGTTCAGCCATGTCACTGAGTTCAGCCATGTCACTGAGTTCAGCCATGTCACTGAGTTCAGCCATTTCACTGAGTTCAGCCATTTCACTGAGTTCAGCCATGTCACTGAGTTCAGCCATTTCACTGAGTTCAGCCATGTCACTGAGTTCAGCCATCTCACTGAGTTCAGCCATGTCACTGAGTTCAGCCATGTCACTGAGTTCAGCCATTTCACTGAGTTCAGCCATGTCACTGAGTTCAGCCATGTCACTGATTTCAGCCATTTCACTGAGTTCAGCCATTTCACTGAGTTCAGCCATGTCACTGAGTTCAGCCATGTCACTGAGTTCAGCCATGTCACTGAGTTCAGCCATGTCACGGAGTTCATCCATTTCACTGAGTTCAGCCATGTCACTAAGTTCAGCCATTTCACTGAGTTCAGCCATGTCACTGAGTTCAGCCATGTCACTGAGTTCAGCCATGTCACTGAGTTCAGCCATGTCACTGAGTTCAGCCATTTCACTGAGTTCAGCCATTTCACTGAGTTCAGCCATGTCACTGAGTTCAGCCATTTCACTGAGTTCAGCCATTTCACTGAGTTCAGCCATTTCACTGAGTTCAGCCATGTCACTGAGTTCAGCCATGTCACTGAGTTCAGCCATTTCACTGAGTTCAGCCATGTCACTGAGTTCAGCCATGTCACTGAGTTCAGCCATTTCACTGAGTTCAGCCATGTCACTGAGTTCAGCCATGTCACTGAGTTCAGCCATGTCACTGAGTTCAGCCATTTCACTGAGTTCAGCCATGTCACTGAGTTCAGCCATGTCCCTGAGTTCAGCCATTTCACTGAGTCCAGCCATGTCACTGAGTTCAGCCATTTCACTGAGTTCAGCCATTTCACTGAGTTCATCCATTTCACTGAGTTCAGCCATGTCACTGAGTTCAGCCATTTCACTGAGTTCAGCCATGTCACTGAGTTCAGCCATTTCACTGAGTTCAGCCATGTCACTGAGTTCAGCCATGTCACTGAGTTCAGCCATTTCACTGAGTTCAGCCATGTCACTGAGTTCAGCCATGTCACTGAGTTCAGCCATTTCACTGAGTTCAGCCATTTCACTGAGTTCAGCCATGTCACTGAGTTCAGCCATGTCACTGAGTTCAGCCATGTCACTGAGTTCAGCCATGTCACTGAGTTCAGCCATTTCACTGAGTTCAGCCATGTCACTGAGTTCAGCCATGTCACTGAATTCAGCCATTTCACTGAGTTCAGCCATGTCACTGAGTTCAGCCATTTCACTGAGTTCAGCCATGTCACTGAGTTCAGCCATGTCACTGAGTTCAGCCATTTCACTGAGTTCAGCCATGTCACTGAGTTCAGCCATGTCACTGAGTTCAGCCATTTCACTGAGTTCAGCCATTTCACTGAGTTCTGCCATTTCACTGAGTTCAGCCATTTCACTGAGTTCAGCCATTTCACTGAGTTCAGCCATTTCACTGAGTTCAGCCATGTCACTGAGTTCAGCCATTTCACTGAGTTAAGACATGTCACTGAGTTCAGCCATGTCACTGAGTTCAGCCATTTCACTGAGTTCAGCCATGTCACTGAGTTCAGCCATGTCACTGAGTTCAGCCATGTCACTGAGTTCAGCCATGTCACTGAGTTCAGCCATGTCACTGAGTTCAGCCATTTCACTGAGTTCAGCCATGTCACTGAGTTCAGCCATGTCACTGAGTTCAGCCATGTCACTGAGTTCAGCCATGTCACTGAGTTCAGCCATGTCACTGAGTTCAGCCATTTCACTGAGTTCAGCCATGTCACTGAGTTCAGCCATTTCACTGAGTTCAGCCATGTCACTGAGTTCAGCCATGTCACTGAGTTCAGCCATTTCACTGAGTTCCGCCATGTCACTGAGTTCAGCCATGTCACTGAGTTCAGCCATTTCACTGAGTTCAGCCATTTCACTGAGTTCAGCCATTTCACTGAGTTCAGCCATGTCACTGAGTTCAGCCATGTCACTGAGTTCAGCCATTTTACTGAGTTCAGCCATGTCACTTAGTTCAGCCATTTCACTGAGTTCAGCCATTTCACTGAGATCAGCCATTTCACTGAGTTCAGCCATGTCACTGAGTTCAGCCATTTCACTGAGTTCAGCCATGTCACTGAGTTCAGCCATGTCACTGAGTTCAGCCATGTCACTGAGTTCAGCCATGTCACTGAGTTCAGCCATTTCACTGAGTTCAGCCATGTCACTGAGTTCAGCCATGTCACTGAGTTCAGCCATTTCACTGAGTTCAGCCATTTCACTGAGTTCAGCCATGTCACTGAGTTCAGCCATGTCACTGAGTTCAGCCATGTCACTGAGTTCAGCCATGTCACTGAGTTCATCCATTTCACTGAGTTCAGCCATGTCACTGAGTTCAGCCATTTCACTGAGTTCAGCCATGTCACTGAGTTCAGCCATTTCACTGAGTTCAGCCATGTCACTGAGTTCAGCCATGTCACTGAGTTCAGCCATTTCACTGAGTTCAGCCATTTCACTGAGTTCAGCCATGTCACTGAGTTCAGCCATTTCACTGAGTTCAGCCATTTCACTGAGTTCAGCCATTTCACTGAGTTCAGCCATGTCACTGAGTTCAGCCATGTCACTGAGTTCAGCCATTTCACTGAGTTCAGCCATGTCACTGAGTTCAGCCATGTCACTGAGTTCAGCCATTTCACTGAGTTCAGCCATGTCACTGAGTTCAGCCATGTCACTGAGTTCAGCCATGTCACTGAGTTCAGCCATTTCACTGAGTTCAGCCATGTCACTGAGTTCAGCCATGTCCCTGAGTTCAGCCATTTCACTGAGTCCAGCCATGTCACTGAGTTCAGCCATTTCACTGAGTTCAGCCATGTCACTGAGTTCAGCCATTTCACTGAGTTCAGCCATGTCACTGAGTTCAGCCATTTCACTGAGTTCAGCCATGTCACTGAGTTCAGCCATTTCACTGAGTTCAGCCATGTCACTGAGTTCAGCCATGTCACTGAGTTCAGCCATTTCACTGAGTTCAGCCATGTCACTGAGTTCAGCCATGTCACTGAGTTCAGCCATTTCACTGAGTTCAGCCATTTCACTGAGTTCAGCCATGTCACTGAGTTCAGCTATGTCACTGAGTTCAGCCATGTCACTGAGTTCAGCCATGTCACTGAGTTCAGCCATTTCACTGAGTTCAGCCATGTCACTGAGTTCAGCCATGTCACTGAGTTCAGCCATTTCACTGAGTTCAGCCATGTCACTGAGTTCAGCCATTTCACTGAGTTCAGCCATGTCACTGAGTTCAGCCATGTCACTGAGTTCAGCAATTTCACTGCGCTCAGCCATGTCACTGAGTTCAGCCATGTCACTGAGTTCAGCCATTTCACTGAGTTCAGCCATTTCACTGAGTTCAGCCATTTCACTGAGTTCAGCCATTTCACTGAGTTCAGCCATGTCACTGAGTTCAGCCATTTCACTGAGTTCAGGCATGTCACTGAGTTCAGCCATTTCACTGAGTTAAGACATGTCACTGAGTTCAGCCATGTCACTGAGTTCAGCCATTTCACTGAGTTCAGCCATGTCACTGAGTTCAGCCATGTCACTGAGTTCAGCCATGTCACTGAGTTCAGCCATGTCACTGAGTTCAGCCATGTCACTGAGTTCAGCCATGTCACTGAGCTCAGCCATTTCACTGAGTTCAGCCATGTCACTGAGTTCAGCCATTTCACTGAGTTCAGCCATGTCACTGAGTTCAGCCATGTCACTGAGTTCAGCCATGTCACTGAGTTCAGCCATTTCACTGAGTTCAGCCATGTCACTGAGTTCAGCCATTTCACTGAGTTCAGCCATTTCACTGAGTTCAGCCATGTCACTGAGTTCAGCCATGTCACTGAGTTCAGCCATGTCACTGAGTTCAGCCATGTCACTGAGTTCAGCCATGTCACTGAGTTCAGCCATTTCACTGAGTTCAGCCATGTCACTGAGTTCAGCCATTTCACTGAGTTCAGCCATGTCACTGAGTTCAGCCATTTCACTGAGTTCAGCCATTTCACTGAGTTCAGCCATGTCACTGAGTTCAGCCATGTCACTGAGTTCAGCCATTTCACTGAGTTCAGCCATTTCACTGAGTTCAGCCATTTCACTCAGTTCAGCCATTTCACTGAGTTCAGCCATTTCACTAAGTCCAGCCATGTCACTGAGTTCAGCCATTTCACTGAGTTCAGCCATTTCACTGAGTTCAGCCATTTCACTGAGTTCAGCCATGTCACTGAGTTCAGCCATTTCACTGAGTTCAGCCATTTCACTGAGTTCAGCCATGTCACTGAGTTTAGCCATTTCACTGAGTTCAGCCATGTCACTGAGTTCAGTCATGTCACTGAGTTCAGCCATGTCACTGAGTTCAGCCATGTCACTGAGTTCAGCCATGTCACTGAGTTCAGCCATTTCACTGAGTTCAGCCATGTCACTGAGTTCAGCCATGTCACTGAGTTCAGCCATTTCACTGAGTTCAGCCATGTCACTGAGTTCAGCCATGTCACTGAGTTCAGCCATTTCACTGAGTTCAGCCATTTCACTGAGTTCAGCCATTTCACTGAGTTCAGCCATGTCACTGAGTTCAGCCATTTCACTGAGTTCAGCCATTTCACTTAGTTCAGCCATGTCACTGAGTTCAGCCATTTCACTGAGTTCAGCCATGTCACTGAGTTCAGCCATGTCACTGAGTTCAGCCATGTCACTGAGTTCAGCCATTTCACTGAGTTCAGCCATGTCACTGAGTTCAGCCATTTCACTGAGTTCAGCCATGTCACAGAGTTCAGCCATGTCACTGAGTTCAGCCATTTCACTGAGTTCAGCCATGTCACTGAGTTCAGCCATGTCACTGAGTTCAGCCATTTCACTGAGTTCAGCCATTTCACTGAGTTCAGCCATGTCACTGAGTTCAGCCATGTCACTGAGTTCAGCCATGTCACTGAGTTCAGCCATGTCACTGAGTTCATCCATTTCACTGAGTTCAGGCATGTCACTGAGTTCAGCCATTTCACTGAGTTCAGCCATGTCACTGAGTTCAGCCATGTCACTGAGTTCAGCCATTTCACTGAGTTCAGCCATGTCACTGAGTTCAGCCATGTCACTGAGTTCAGCCATTTCACTGAGTTCAGCCATTTCACTGAGTTCAGCCATGTCACTGAGTTCAGCCATTTCACTGAGTTCAGCCATTTCACTGAGTTCAGCCATTTCACTGAGTTCAGCCATTTCACTGGGTTCAGCCATGTCACTGCGTTCAGATATGTCACTGAGTTCAGCCATTTCACTGAGTTCAGCCATGTCACTGAGTTCAGCCATGTCACTGAGTTCAGCCATTTCACTGAGTTCAGCCATTTCACTGAGTTCAGCCATTTCACTGAGTTCAGCCATGTCACTGAGTTCAGCCATTTCACTGAGTTCAGCCATTTCACTGAGTTCAGCCATTTCACTGAGTTCAGCAATGTCACTGAGTTCAGCCATGTCACTGACTTCAGCCATGTCACTGAGTTCAGCCATTTCACTGAGTTCAGCCATGTCACTGTGTTCAGCCATGTCACTGAGTTCAGCCATTTCACTGAGTTCAGCCATGTCACTGAGTTCAGCCATTTCACTGAGTTCAGCCATTTCACTGAGTTCAGCCATTTCACTGAGTTCAGCCATTTCACTGAGTTCAGCCATGTCACTGAGTTCAGCCATGTCACTGAGTTCAGCCATTTCACTGAGTTCAGCCATGTCACTGAGTTCAGCCATTTCACTGAGTTCAGCCATGTCACTGAGTTCAGCCATGTCACTGAGTTCAGCCATGTCACTGAGTTCAGCCATTTCACTGAATTCAGCCATGTCACTGAGTTCAGCCATGTCACTGAGTTCAGCCATGTCACTGAGTTCAGCCATGTCACTGAGTTCATCCATTTCACTGAGTTCAGCCATGTCACTGAGTTCAGCCATGTCACTGAGTTCAGCCATGTCACTGAGTTCAGCCATGTCACTGAGTTCAGCCATTTCACTGAGTTCAGCCATGTCACTGAGTTCAGCCATTTCACTGAGTTCAGCCATTTCACTGAGTTCAGCCATGTCACTGAGTTCAGCCATTTCACTGAGTTCAGCCATTTCACTGAGTTCAGCCATTTCACTGAGTTCAGCCATGTCACTGAGTTCAGCCATGTCACTGAGTTCAGCCATTTCACTGAGTTCAGCCATGTCACTGAGTTCAGCCATGTCACTGAGTTCAGCCATTTCACTGAGTTCAGCCATGTCACTGAGTTCAGCCATTTCACTGAGTTCAGCCATGTCACTGAGTTCAGCCATTTCACTGAGTACAGCCATGTCACTGAGTTCAGCCATGTCACTGAGTTCAGCCATTTCACTGAGTTCAGCCATGTCACTGAGTTCAGCCATTTCACTGAGTTCAGCCATGTCACTGAGTTCAGCCATTTCACTGAGTTCAGCCATGTCACTGAGTTCAGCCATGTCACTGAGTTCAGCCATGTCACTGAGTTCAGCCATTTCACTGAGTTCAGCCATGTCACTGAGTTCAGCCATGTCACTGAGTTCAGCCATTTCACTGAGTTCAGCCATGTCACTGAGTTCAGCCATGTCAATGAGTTCAGCCATTTCACTGAGTTCAGCCATTTCACTGAGTTCATCCATGTCACTGAGTTCAGCCTCTCACTGAGTTCAGCCATTTCACTGAGTTCAGCCATGTCACTGAGTTCAGCCATTTCACTGAGTTCAGCCATGTCACTGAGTTCAGCCATTTCACTGAGTTCAGCCATGTCACTGAGTTCAGCCATGTCACTGAGTTCAGCCATTTCACTGAGTTCAGCCATGTCACTGAGTTCAGCCATGTCACTGAGTTCAGCCATTTCACTGAGTTCAGCCATTTCACTGAGTTCAGCCATGTCACTGAGTTCAGCCATGTCACTGAGTTCAGCCATTTCACTGATTTCAGCCATTTCACTGAGTTCAGCCATTTCACTGAGTTCAGCCATGTCACTGAGTTCAGCCATTTCACTGAGTTCAGCCATTTCACTGATTTCAGCCATTTCACTGAGTTCAGCCATTTCACTGAGTTCAGCCATGTCACTGAGTTCAGCCATTTCACTGAGTTCAGCCATTTCACTGAGTTCAGCCATGTCACTGAGTTCAGCCATTTCACTGAGTTCAGCCATGTCACTGAGTTCAGCCATGTCACTGAGTTCAGCCATGTCACTGAGTTCAGCCATGTCACTGAGTTCAGCCATTTCACTGAGTTCAGCCATGTCACTGAGTTCAGCCATGTCACTGAGTTCAGCCATTTCACTGAGTTCAGCCATGTCACTGAGTTCAGCCATGTCACTGAGTTCAGCCATTTCACTGAGTTCAGCCATTTCACTGAGTTCAGCCATTTCACTGAGTTCAGCCATGTCACTGAGTTCAGCCATGTCACTGAGTTCAGCCATTTCACTGAGTTCAGCCATGTCACTGAGTTCAGCCATTTCACTGATTTCAGCCATTTCACTGAGTTCAGCCATTTCACTGAGTTCAGCCATGTCACTGAGTTCAGCCATTTCACTGAGTTCAGCCATGTCACTGAGTTCAGCCATCTCACTGAGTTCAGCCATGTCACTGAGTTCAGCCATGTCACTGAGTTCAGCCATTTCACTGAGTTCAGCCATGTCACTGAGTTCAGCCATGTCACTGATTTCAGCCATTTCACTGAGTTCAGCCATTTCACTGAGTTCAGCCATGTCACTGAGTTCAGCCATGTCACTGAGTTCAGCCATGTCACTGAGTTCAGCCATGTCACTGAGTTCATCCATTTCACTGAGTTCAGCCATGTCACTAAGTTCAGCCATTTCACTGAGTTCAGCCATGTCACTGAGTTCAGCCATGTCACTGAGTTCAGCCATGTCACTGAGTTCAGCCATGTCACTGAGTTCAGCCATTTCACTGAGTTCAGCCATTTCACTGAGTTCAGCCATGTCACTGAGTTCAGCCATTTCACTGAGTTCAGCCATTTCACTGAGTTCAGCCATTTCACTGAGTTCAGCCATGTCACTGAGTTCAGCCATGTCACTGAGTTCAGCCATTTCACTGAGTTCAGCCATGTCACTGAGTTCAGCCATGTCCCTGAGTTCAGCCATTTCACTGAGTCCAGCCATGTCACTGAGTTCAGCCATTTCACTGAGTTCAGCCATTTCACTGAGTTCATCCATTTCACTGAGTTCAGCCATGTCACTGAGTTCAGCCATTTCACTGAGTTCAGCCATGTCACTGAGTTCAGCCATTTCACTGAGTTCAGCCATGTCACTGAGTTCAGCCATGTCACTGAGTTCAGCCATTTCACTGAGTTCAGCCATGTCACTGAGTTCAGCCATGTCACTGAGTTCAGCCATTTCACTGAGTTCAGCCATTTCACTGAGTTCAGCCATGTCACTGAGTTCAGCCATGTCACTGAGTTCAGCCATGTCACTGAGTTCAGCCATGTCACTGAGTTCAGCCATTTCACTGAGTTCAGCCATGTCACTGATTTCAGCCATGTCACTGAATTCAGCCATTTCACTGAGTTCAGCCATGTCACTGAGTTCAGCCATTTCACTGAGTTCAGCCATGTCACTGAGTTCAGCCATGTCACTGAGTTCAGCCATTTCACTGAGTTCAGCCATGTCACTGAGTTCAGCCATGTCACTGAGTTCAGCCATTTCACTGAGTTCAGCCATTTCACTGAGTTCTGCCATTTCACTGATTTCAGCCATTTCACTGAGTTCAGCCATTTCACTGAGTTCAGCCATTTCACTGAGTTTAGCCATGTCACTGAGTTCAGCCATTTCACTGAGTTAAGACATGTCACTGAGTTCAGCCATGTCACTGAGTTCAGCCATTTCACTGAGTTCAGCCATGTCACTGAGTTCAGCCATGTCACTGAGTTCAGCCATGTCACTGAGTTCAGCCATGTCACTGAGTTCAGCCATGTCACTGAGTTCAGCCATTTCACTGAGTTCAGCCATGTCACTGAGTTCAGCCATGTCACTGAGTTCAGCCATGTCACTGAGTTCAGCCATGTCACTGAGTTCAGCCATGTCACTGAGTTCAGCCATTTCACTGAGTTCAGCCATGTCACTGAGTTCAGCCATTTCACTGAGTTCAGCCATGTCACTGAGTTCAGCCATTTCACTGAGTTCAGCCATTTCACTGAGTTCAGCCATGTCACTGAGTTCAGCCATGTCACTGAGTTCAGCCATGTCACTGAGTTCAGCCATTTCACTGAGTTCAGCCATTTCACTGAGTTCAGCCATTTCACTGAGTTCAGCCATGTCACTGAGTTCAGCCATGTCACTGAGTTCAGCCATTTCACTGAGTTCAGCCATGTCACTTAGTTCAGCCATTTCACTGAGTTCAGCCATTTCACTGAGATCAGCCATTTCACTGAGTTCAGCCATGTCACTGAGTTCAGCCATTTCACTGAGTTCAGCCATGTCACTGAGTTCAGCCATGTCACTGAGTTCAGCCATGTCACTGAGTTCAGCCATGTCACTGAGTTCAGCCATTTCACTGAGTTCAGCCATTTCACTGAGTTCAGCCATGTCACTGAGTTCAGCCATTTCACTGAGTTCAGCCATTTCACTGAGTTCAGCCATGTCACTGAGTTCAGCCATGTCACTGAGTTCAGCCATTTCACTGAGTTCAGCCATGTCACTGAGTTCAGCCATTTCACTGAGTTCAGACATGTCACTGAGTTCAGCCATGTCACTGAGTTCAGCCATTTCACTGAGTTCAGCCATTTCACTGAGTTCAGCCATGTCACTGAGTTCAGCCATTTCACTGAGTTCAGCCATTTCACTGAGTTCAGCCATTTCACTGAGTTCAGCCATGTCACTGAGTTCAGCCATGTCACTGAGTTCAGCCATTTCACTGAGTTCAGCCATGTCACTGAGTTCAGCCATGTCACTGAGTTCAGCCATTTCACTGAGTTCAGCCATGTCACTGAGTTCAGCCATGTCACTGAGTTCAGCCATGTCACTGAGTTCAGCCATGTCACTGAGTTCAGCCATTTCACTGAGTTCAGCCATGTCACTGAGTTCAGCCATGTCCCTGAGTTCAGCCATTTCACTGAGTCCAGCCATGTCACTGAGTTCAGCCATTTCACTGAGTTCAGCCATTTCACTGAGTTCAGCCATTTCACTGAGTTCAGCCATGTCACTGAGTTCAGCCATTTCACTGAGTTCAGCCATGTCACTGAGTTCAGCCATTTCACTGAGTTCAGCCATGTCACTGAGTTCAGCCATGTCACTGAGTTCAGCCATTTCACTGAGTTCAGCCATGTCACTGAGTTCAGCCATGTCACTGAGTTCAGCCATTTCACTGAGTTCAGCCATTTCACTGAGTTCAGCCATGTCACTGAGTTCAGCTATGTCACTGAGTTCAGCCATGTCACTGAGTTCAGCCATGTCAATGAGTTCAGCCATTTCACTGAGTTCAGCCATGTCACTGAGTTCAGCCATGTCACTGAGTTCAGCCATTTCACTGAGTTCAGCCATGTCACTGAGTTCAGCCATTTCACTGAGTTCAGCCATGTCACTGAGTTCAGCCATGTCACTGAGTTCAGCAATTTCACTGAGTTCAGCCATGTCACTGAGTTCAGCCATGTCACTGAGTTCAGCCATTTCACTGAGTTCAGCCATTTCACTGAGTTCAGCCATTTCACTGAGTTCAGCCATTTCACTGAGTTCAGCCATGTCACTGAGTTCAGCCATTTCACTGAGTTCAGGCATGTCACTGAGTTCAGCCATTTCACTGAGTTAAGACATGTCACTGAGTTCAGCCATGTCACTGAGTTCAGCCATTTCACTGAGTTCAGACATGTCACTGAGTTCAGCCATGTCACTGAGTTCAGCCATGTCACTGAGTTCAGCCATGTCACTGAGTTCAGCCATGTCACTGAGTTCAGCCATGTCACTGAGCTCAGCCATTTCACTGAGTTCAGCCATGTCACTGAGTTCAGCCATTTCACTGAGTTCAGCCATGTCACTGAGTTCAGCCATTTCACTGAGTTCAGCCATGTCACTGAGTTCAGCCATTTCACTGAGTTCAGCCATGTCACTGAGTTCAGCCATTTCACTGAGTTCAGCCATTTCACTGAGTTCAGCCATGTCACTGAGTTCAGCCATGTCACTGAGTTCAGCCATGTCACTGAGTTCAGCCATGTCACTGAGTTCAGCCATGTCACTGAGTTCAGCCATTTCACTGAGTTCAGCCATGTCACTGAGTTCAGCCATTTCACTGAGTTCAGCCATGTCACTGAGTTCAGCCATTTCACTGAGTTCAGCCATTTCACTGAGTTCAGCCATGTCACTGAGTTCAGCCATGTCACTGAGTTCAGCCATTTCACTGAGTTCAGCCATTTCACTGAGTTCAGCCATTTCACTCAGTTCAGCCATTTCACTGAGTTCAGCCATTTCACTAAGTCCAGCCATGTCACTGAGTTCAGCCATTTCACTGAGTTCAGCCATTTCACTGAGTTCAGCCATTTCACTGAGTTCAGCCATGTCACTGAGTTCAGCCATTTCACTGAGTTCAGCCATTTCACTGAGTTCAGCCATGTCACTGAGTTTAGCCATTTCACTGAGTTCAGCCATGTCACTGAGTTCAGTCATGTCACTGAGTTCAGCCATGTCACTGAGTTCAGCCATGTCACTGAGTTCAGCCATGTCACTGAGTTCAGCCATTTCACTGAGTTCAGCCATGTCACTGAGTTCAGCCATGTCACTGAGTTCAGCCATTTCACTGAGTTCAGCCATGTCACTGAGTTCAGCCATGTCACTGAGTTCAGCCATTTCACTGAGTTCAGCCATTTCACTGAGTTCAGCCATTTCACTGAGTTCAGCCATGTCACTGAGTTCAGCCATTTCACTGAGTTCAGCCATTTCACTTAGTTCAGCCATGTCACTGAGTTCAGCCATTTCACTGAGTTCAGCCATGTCACTGAGTTCAGCCATGTCACTGAGTTCAGCCATGTCACTGAGTTCAGCCATTTCACTGAGTTCAGCCATGTCACTGAGTTCAGCCATTTCACTGAGTTCAGCCATGTCACTGAGTTCAGCCATGTCACTGAGTTCAGCCATTTCACTGAGTTCAGCCATGTCACTGAGTTCAGCCATGTCACTGAGTTCAGCCATTTCACTGAGTTCAGCCATTTCACTGAGTTCAGCCATGTCACTGAGTTCAGCCATGTCACTGAGTTCAGCCATGTCACTGAGTTCAGCCATGTCACTGAGTTCATCCATTTCACTGAGTTCAGGCATGTCACTGAGTTCAGCCATTTCACTGAGTTCAGCCATGTCACTGAGTTCAGCCATGTCACTGAGTTCAGCCATTTCACTGAGTTCAGCCATGTCACTGAGTTCAGCCATGTCACTGAGTTCAGCCATTTCACTGAGTTCAGCCATTTCACTGAGTTCAGCCATGTCACTGAGTTCAGCCATTTCACTGAGTTCAACCATTTCACTGAGTTCAGCCATTTCACTGAGTTCAGCCATGTCACTAAGTTCAGCCATTTCACTGAGTTCAGCCATGTCACTGCGTTCAGATATGTCACTGAGTTCAGCCATTTCACTGAGTTCAGCCATGTCACTGAGTTCAGCCATGTCACTGAGTTCAGCCATTTCACTGAGTTCAGCCATTTCACTGAGTTCAGCCATTTCACTGAGTTCAGCCATGTCACTGAGTTCAGCCATTTCACTGAGTTCAGCCATTTCACTGAGTTCAGCCATTTCACTGAGTTCAGCAATGTCACTGAGTTCAGCCATGTCACTGACTTCAGCCATGTCACTGAGTTCAGCCATTTCACTGAGTTCAGCCATGTCACTGTGTTCAGCCATGTCACTGAGTTCAGCCATTTCACTGAGTTCAGCCATGTCACTGAGTTCAGCCATTTCACTGAGTTCAGCCATTTCACTGAGTTCAGCCATGTCACTGAGTTCAGCCATTTCACTGAGTTCAGCCATGTCACTGAGTTCAGCCATGTCACTGAGTTCAGCCATTTCACTGAGTTCAGCCATGTCACTGAGTTCAGCCATTTCACTGAGTTCAGCCATGTCACTGAGTTCAGCCATGTCACTGAGTTCAGCCATGTCACTGAGTTCAGCCATTTCACTGAATTCAGCCATGTCACTGAGTTCAGCCATGTCACTGAGTTCAGCCATGTCACTGAGTTCAGCCATTTCACTGAGTTCATCCATTTCACTGAGTTCAGCCATGTCACTGAGTTCAGCCATGTCACTGAGTTCAGCCATGTCACTGAGTTCAGCCATGTCACTGAGTTCAGCCATTTCACTGAGTTCAGCCATGTCACTGAGTTCAGCCATTTCACTGAGTTCAGCCATTTCACTGAGTTCAGCCATGTCACTGAGTTCAGCCATTTCACTGAGTTCAGCCATTTCACTGAGTTCAGCCATTTCACTGAGTTCAGCCATGTCACTGAGTTCAGCCATGTCACTGAGTTCAGCCATTTCACTGAGTTCAGCCATGTCACTGAGTTCAGCCATGTCACTGAGTTCAGCCATTTCACTGAGTTCAGCCATGTCACTGAGTTCAGCCATTTCACTGAGTTCAGCCATGTCACTGAGTTCAGCCATTTCACTGAGTACAGCCATGTCACTGAGTTCAGCCATGTCACTGAGTTCAGCCATTTCACTGAGTTCAGCCATGTCACTGAGTTCAGCCATTTCACTGAGTTCAGCCATGTCACTGAGTTCAGCCATTTCACTGAGTTCAGCCATGTCACTGAGTTCAGCCATGTCACTGAGTTCAGCCATGTCACTGAGTTCAGCCATTTCACTGAGTTCAGCCATGTCACTGAGTTCAGCCATGTCACTGAGTTCAGCCATTTCACTGAGTTCAGCCATGTCACTGAGTTCAGCCATGTCAATGAGTTCAGCCATTTCACTGAGTTCAGCCATTTCACTGAGTTCATCCATGTCACTGAATTCAGCCTCTCACTGAGTTCAGCCATTTCACTGAGTTCAGCCATGTCACTGAGTTCAGCCATTTCACTGAGTTCAGCCATGTCACTGAGTTCAGCCATTTCACTGAGTTCAGCCATGTCACTGAGTTCAGCCATGTCACTGAGTTCAGCCATTTCACTGAGTTCAGCCATGTCACTGAGTTCAGCCATGTCACTGAGTTCAGCCATTTCACTGAGTTCAGCCATTTCACTGAGTTCAGCCATGTCACTGAGTTCAGCCATGTCACTGAGTTCAGCCATGTCACTGAGTTCAGCCATGTCACTGAGTTCATTCATTTCACTGAGTTCAGCCATGTCACTGAGTTCAGCCATTTCACTGAGTTCAGCCATGTCACTGAGTTCAGCCATGTCACTGAGTTCAGCCATTTCACTGAGTTCAGCCATGTCACTGAGTTCAGCCATGTCACTGAGTTCAGCCATTTCACTGAGTTCAGCCATTTCACTGAGTTCAGCCATGTCACTGAGTTCAGCCATTTCACTGAGTTCAGCCATTTCACTGAGTTCAGCCATTTCACTGAGTTCAGCCATGTCACTGAGTTCAGCCATGTCACTGAGTTCAGCCATGTCACTGAGTTCAGCCATGTCACTGAGTTCAGCCATTTCACTGAGTTCAGCCATGTCACTGAGTTCAGCCATTTCACTGAGTTCAGCCATGTCACTGAGTTCAGCCATTTCACTGAGTTCAGCCATGTCACTGAGTTCAGCCATGTCACTGAGTTCAGCCATTTCACTGAGTTCAGCCATGTCACTGAGTTCAGCCATTTCACTGAGTTCAGCCATGTCACTGAGTTCAGCCATGTCACTGAGTTCAGCCATTTCACTGAGTTCAGCCATGTCACTGAGTTCAGCCATTTCACTGAGTTCAGCCATGTCACTGAGTTCAGCCATGTCACTGAGTTCAGCCATGTCACTGAGTTCAGCCATTTCACTGAGTTCAGCCATGTCACTGAGTTCAGCCATGTCACTGAGTTCAGCCATTTCACTGAGTTCAGCCATGTCACTGAGTTCAGCCATGTCACTGAGTTCAGCCATTTCACTGAGTTCAGCCATGTCACTGAGTTCAGCCATTTCACTGAGTTCAGCCATTTCACTGAGTTCAGCCATTTCACTGAGTTCAGCCATGTCACTGAGTTCAGCCATTTCACTGAGTTCAGCCATGTCACTGAGTTCAGCCATTTCACTGAGTTCAGCCATGTCACTGAGTTCAGCCATGTCACTGAGTTCAGCCATTTCACTGAGTTCAGCCATGTCACTGAGTTCAGCCATGTCACTGAGTTCAGCCATTTCACTGAGTTCAGCCATTTCACTGAGTTCAGCCATGTCACTGAGTTCAGCCATGTCACTGAGTTCAGCCATGTCACTGAGTTCAGCCATGTCACTGAGTTCATCCATTTCACTGAGTTCAGCCATGTCACTGAGTTCAGCCATTTCACTGAGTTCAGCCATGTCACTGAGTTCAGCCATGTCACTGAGTTCAGCCATTTCACTGAGTTCAGCCATGTCACTGAGTTCAGCCATGTCACTGAGTTCAGCCATTTCACTGAGTTCAGCCATTGCACTGAGTTCAGCCATGTCACTGAGTTCAGCCATTTCACTGAGTTCAGCCATTTCACTGATTTCAGCCATTTCACTGAGTTCAGCCATGTCACTGAGTTCAGCCATGTCACTGAGTTCAGCCATTTCACTGAGTTCAGCCATGTCACTGAGTTCAGCCATGTCACTGAGTTCAGCCATTTCACTGAGTTCAGCCATGTCACTGAGTTCAGCCATTTCACTGAGTTCAGCCATGTCACTGAGTTCAGCCATGTCACTGAGTTCAGCCATTTCACTGAGTTCAGCCATGTCACTGAGTTCAGCCATTTCACTGAGTTCAGCCATGTCACTGATTTCAGCCATTTCACTGAGTTCAGCCATGTCACTGAGTTCAGCCATGTCACTGAGTTCAGCCATGTCACTGAGTTCAGCCATTTCACTGAGTTCAGCCATGTCACTGAGTTCAGCCATGTCACTGAGTTCAGCCATTTCACTGAGTTCAGCCATTTCACTGAGTTCAGCCATGTCACTGAGTTCAGCCATTTCACTGAGTTCAGCCATTTCACTGAGTTCAGCCATTTCACTGAGTTCAGCCATGTCACTGAGTTCAGCCATGTCACTGAGTTCAGCCATTTCACTGAGTTCAGCCATGTCACTGAGTTCAGCCATGTCACTGAGTTCAGCCATTTCACTGAGATCAGCCATGTCACTGAGTTCAGCCATTTCACTGAGTTCAGCCATGTCACTGAGTTCAGCCATTTCACTGAGTACAGCCATGTCACTGAGTTCAGCCATGTCACTGAGTTCAGCCATTTCACTGAGTTCAGCCATGTCACTGAGTTCAGCCATTTCACTGAGTTCAGCCATGTCACTGAGTTCAGCCATTTCACTGAGTTCAGCCATGTCACTGAGTTCAGCCATGTCACTGAGTTCAGCCATGTCACTGAGTTCAGCCATTTCACTGAGTTCAGCCATGTCACTGAGTTCAGCCATGTCACTGAGTTCAGCCATTTCACTGAGTTCAGCCATGTCACTGAGTTCAGCCATGTCACTGAGTTCAGCCATTTCACTGAGTTCAGCCATTTCACTGAGTTCAGCCATGTCACTGAGTTCAGCCTCTCACTGAGTTCAGCCATTTCACTGAGTTCAGCCATGTCACTGAGTTCAGCCATTTCACTGAGTTCAGCCATGTCACTGAGTTCAGCCATTTCACTGAGTTCAGCCATGTCACTGAGTTCAGCCATGTCACTGAGTTCAGCCATTTCACTGAGTTCAGCCATGTCACTGAGTTCAGCCATGTCACTGAGTTCAGCCATTTTACTGAGTTCAGCCATTTCACTGAGTTCAGCCATGTCACTGAGTTCAGCCATGTCACTGAGTTCAGCCATGTCACTGAGTTCAGCCATGTCACTGAGTTCATTCATTTCACTGAGTTCAGCCATGTCACTGAGTTCAGCCATGTCACTGAGTTCAGCCATGTCACTGAGTTCAGCCATGTCACTGAGTTCAGCCATTTCACTGAGTTCAGCCATTTCACTGAGTTCAGCCATGTCACTGAGTTCAGCCATTTCACTGAGTTCAGCCATTTCACTGAGTTCAGCCATTTCACTGAGTTCAGCCATGTCACTGAGTTCAGCCATGTCACTGAGTTCAGCCATGTCACTGAGTTCAGCCATGTCACTTAGTTCAGCCATTTCACTGAGTTCAGCCATGTCACTGAGTTCAGCCATTTCACTGAGTTCAGCCATGTCACTGAGTTCAGCCATTTCACTGAGTTCAGCCATGTCACTGAGTTCAGCCATGTCACTGAGTTCAGCCATTTCACTGAGTTCAGCCATGTCACTGAGTTCAGCCATTTCACTGAGTTCAGCCATGTCACTGAGTTCAGCCATGTCACTGAGTTCAGCCATTTCACTGAGTTCAGCCATGTCACTGAGTTCAGCCATTTCACTGAGTTCAGCCATGTCACTGAGTTCAGCCATGTCACTGAGTTCAGCCATGTCACTGAGTTCAGCCATTTCACTGAGTTCAGCCATGTCACTGAGTTCAGCCATGTCACTGAGTTCAGCCATTTCACTGAGTTCAGCCATGTCACTGAGTTCAGCCATGTCACTCAGTTCAGCCATTTCACTGAGTTCAGCCATGTCACTGAGTTCAGCCATTTCACTGAGTTCAGCCATTTCACTGAGTTCAGCCATTTCACTGAGTTCAGCCATGTCACTGAGTTCAGCCATTTCACTGAGTTCAGCCATGTCACTGAGTTCAGCCATTTCACTGAGTTCAGCCATGTCACTGAGTTCAGCCATGTCACTGAGTTCAGCCATTTCACTGAGTTCAGCCATGTCACTGAGTTCAGCCATGTCACTGAGTTCAGCCATTTCACTGAGTTCAGCCATTTCACTGAGTTCAGCCATGTCACTGAGTTCAGCCATGTCACTGAGTTCAGCCATGTCACTGAGTTCAGCCATGTCACTGAGTTCATCCATTTCACTGAGTTCAGCCATGTCACTGAGTTCAGCCATTTCACTGAGTTCAGCCATGTCACTGAGTTCAGCCATGTCACTGAGTTCAGCCATTTCACTGAGTTCAGCCATGTCACTGAGTTCAGCCATGTCACTGAGTTCAGCCATTTCACTGAGTTCAGCCATTTCACTGAGTTCAGCCATGTCACTGAGTTCAGCCATTTCACTGAGTTCAGCCATTTCACTGATTTCAGCCATTTCACTGAGTTCAGCCATGTCACTGAGTTCAGCCATGTCACTGAGTTCAGCCATTTCACTGAGTTCAGCCATGTCACTGAGTTCAGCCATGTCACTGAGTTCAGCCATTTCACTGAGTTCAGCCATGTCACTGAGTTCAGCCATTTCACTGAGTTCAGCCATGTCACTGAGTTCAGCCATGTCACTGAGTTCAGCCATTTCACTGAGTTCAGCCATGTCACTGAGTTCAGCCATTTCACTGAGTTCAGCCATGTCACTGAGTTCAGCCATTTCACTGAGTTCAGCCATGTCACTGAGTTCAGCCATGTCACTGGGTTCAGCCATGTCACTGAGTTCAGCCATTTCACTGAGTTCAGCCATGTCACTGAGTTCAGCCATGTCACTGAGTTCAGCCATTTCACTGAGTTCAGCCATGAAACTGAGTTCAGCCATGTCACTGAGTTCAGCTATTTCACTGAGTTCAGCCATTTCACTGAGTTCAGCCATGTCACTGAGTTCAGCCTCTCACTGAGTTCAGCCATTTCACTGAGTTCAGCCATGTCACTGAGTTCAGCCATTTCACTGAGTTCAGCCATGTCACTGAGTTCAGCCATTTCACTGAGTTCAGCCATGTCACTGAGTTCAGCCATGTCACTGAGTTCAGCCATTTCACTGAGTTCAGCCATGTCACTGAGTTCAGCCATGTCACTGAGTTCAGCCATTTCACTGAGTTCAGCCATTTCACTGAGTTCAGCCATGTCACTGAGTTCAGCCATGTCACCGAGTTCAGCCATTTCACTGAGTTCAGCCATGTCACTGAGTTCAGCCATGTCACTGAGTTCAGCCATTTCACTGAGTTCAGCCATTTCACTGAGTTCAGCCATGTCACTGAGTTCAGCCATGTCAATGAGTTCAGCCATTTCACTGAGTTCAGCCATTTCACTGAGTTCAGCCATGTCACTGAGTTCAGCCATTTCACTGAGTTCAGCCATGTCACTGAGTTCAGCCATGTCACTGAGTTCAGCCATTTCACTGAGTTCAGCCATGTCACTGAGTTCAGCCATGTCACTGAGTTCAGCCATGTCACTGAGTTCAGCCATTTCACTGAGTTCAGCCATTTCACTGAGTTCAGCCATTTCACTGAGTTCAGCCATGTCACTGAGTTCAGCCATTTCACTGAGTTCAGCCATGTCACTGAGTTCAGCCATTTCACTGAGTTCAGCCATGTCACTGAGTTCAGCCATGTCACTGAGTTCAGCCATTTCACTGAGTTCAGCCATGTCACTGAGTTCAGCCATGTCACTGAGTTCAGCCATTTCACTGAGTTCAGCCATTTCACTAAGTTCAGCCATGTCACTGAGTTCAGCCATTTCACTGAGTTCAGCCATTTATCTGAGTTCAGCCATTTCACTGAGTTCAGCCATTTCACTGAGTTCAGCCATGTCACTGAGTTCAGCCATTTCACTAAGTTCAGCCATTTCACTGAGTTCAGCCATGTCACTGAGTTCAGCCATTTCACTGAGTTCAGCCATGTCACTGAGTTCAGCCATGTCACTGAGTTCAGCCATGTCACTGAGTTCAGCCATGTCACTGAGTTCAGCCATTTCACTGAGTTCAGCCATGTCACTGAGTTCAGCCATGTCACTGAGTTCAGCCATTTCACTGAGTTCAGCCATGTCACTGAGTTCAGCCATGTCACTGAGTTCTGCCATTTCACTGAGTTCAGCCATTTCACTGAGTTCAGCCATTTCACTGAGTTCAGCCATGTCACTGAGTTCAGCCATTTCACTGAGTTCAGCCATTTCACTGAGTTCAGCCATGTCACTGAGTTCAGCCATTTCACTGAGTTCAGCCATGTCACTGAGTTCAGCCATATCACTGAGTTCAGCCATGTCACTGAGTTCAGCCATTTCACTGAGTTCAGCCATGTCACTGAGTTCAGCCATTTCACTGAGTTGAACCATTTCACTGAGTTCAGCCATTTCACTGAGTTCAGCCATTTCACTGAGTTCAGCAATGTCACTGAGTTCAGCCATTTCACTGAGTTCAGCCATTTCACTGAGTTCAGCCATGTCACTGAGTTCAGCCATTTCACTGAGTTCAGCCATGTCACTGGGTTCAGCCATGTCACTCAGTTCAGCCATTTCACTGAGTTCAGCCATGTCACTGAGTTCAGCCATGACACTGAGTTCAGCCATTTCACTGAGTTCAGCCATTTCACTGAGTTCAGCCATGTCACTGAGTTCAGCCATGTCACTGAGTTCAGCCATTTCACTGAGTTCAGCCATTTCACTGAGTTCAGCCATGTCACAGAGTTCAGCCATGTCACTGAGTTCAGCCATGTCACTGAGTTCAGCCATGTCACTGAGTTCAGCCATTTCACTGAGTTCAGCCATGTCACTGAGTTCAGCCATTTCACTGAGTTCAGCCATTTCACTGAGTTCAGCCATGTCACTGAGTTCAGCCATTTCACTGAGTTCAGCCATTTCACTGAGTTCAGCCATTTCACTGAGTTCAGCCATGTCACTGAGTTCAGCCATTTCACTGAGTTCAGCCATGTCACTGAGTTCAGCCATTTCACTGAGTTCAGCCATGTCACTGAGTTCAGCCATGTCACTGAGTTCAGCCATTTCACTGAGTTCAGCCATGTCACTGAGTTCAGCCATGTCACTGAGTTCAGCCATTTCACTGAGTTCAGCCATTTCACTGAGTTCAGCCATGTCACTGAGTTCAGCCATGTCACTGAGTTCAGCCATTTCACTGAGTTCAGCCATTTCACTGAGTTCAGCCATGTCACTGAGTTCAGCCATGTCACTGAGTTCAGCCATGTCACTGAGTTCAGCCATGTCACTGAGTTCAGCCATTTCACTGAGTTCAGCCATGTCACTGAGTTCAGCCATTTCACTGAGTTCAGCCATTTCACTGAGTTCAGCCATGTCACTGAGTTCAGCCATTTCACTGAGTTCAGCCATTTCACTGAGTTCAGCCATTTCACTGAGTTCAGCCATGTCACTGAGTTCAGCCATTTCACTGAGTTCAGCCATGTCACTGAGTTCAGCCATTTCACTGAGTTCAGCCATGTCACTGAGTTCAGCCATGTCACTGAGTTCAGCCATTTCACTGAGTTCAGCCATGTCACTGAGTTCAGCCATGTCACTGAGTTCAGCCATTTCACTGAGTTCAGCCATTTCACTGAGTTCAGCCATGTCACTGAGTTCAGCCATGTCACTGAGTTCAGCCATGTCACTGAGTTCAGCCATGTCACTGAGTTCATCCATTTCACTGAGTTCAGCCATGTCACTGAGTTCAGCCATTTCACTGAGTTCAGCTATGTCACTGAGTTCAGCCATTTCACTGAGTTCAGCCATGTCACTGAGTTCAGCCATGTCACTGAGTTCAGCCATTTCACTGAGTTCAGCCATTTCACTGAGTTCAGCCATGTCACTGAGTTCAGCCATTTCACTGAGTTCAGCCATTTCACTGAGTTCAGCCATTTCACTGAGTTCAGCCATGTCACTGAGTTCAGCCATGTCACTGAGTTCAGCCATTTCACTGAGTTCAGCCATGTCACTGAGTTCAGCCATGTCACTGAGTTCAGCCATTTCACTGAGTTCAGCCATGTCACTGAGTTCAGCCATGTCACTGAGTTCAGCCATGTCACTGAGTTCAGCCATGTCACTGAGTTCAGCCATTTCACTGAGTTCAGCCATGTCACTGAGTTCAGCCATGTCACTGAGTTCAGCCATTTCACTGAGTCCAGCCATGTCACTGAGTTCAGCCATTTCACTGAGTTCAGCCATTTCACTGAGTTCAGCCATTTCACTGAGTTCAGCCATGTCACTGAGTTCAGCCATTTTACTGAGTTCAGCCATGTCACTGAGTTCAGCCATTTCACTGAGTTCAGCCATTTCACTGAGTTCAGCCATGTCACTGAGTTCAGCCATTTCACTGAGTTCAGCCATGTCACTGAGTTCAGCCATGACACTGAGTTCAGCCATTTCACTGAGTTCAGCCATTTCACTGAGTTCAGCCATGTCACTGAGTTCAGCCATGTCACTGAGTTCAGCCATGTCACTGAGTTCAGCCATGTCACTGAGTTCAGCCATTTCACTGAGTTCAGCCATGTCACTGAGTTCAGCCATGTCACTGAGTTCAGCCATTTCACTGAGTTCAGCCATGTCACTGAGTTCAGCCATTTCACTGAGTTCAGCCATGTCACTGAGTTCAGCCATGTCACTGAGTTCAGCCATTTCACTGAGTTCAGCCATGTCACTGAGTTCAGCCATGTCACTGAGTTCAGCCATTTCACTGAGTTCAGCCATTTCACTGAGTTCAGCCATTTCACTGAGTTCAGCCATGTCACTGAGTTCAGCCATTTCACTGAGTTCAGCCATGTCACTGAGTTCAGCCATTTCACTGAGTTAAGCCATGTCACTGAGTTCAGCCATGTCACTGAGTTCAGCCATTTCACTGAGTTCAGCCATGTCACTTAGTTCAGCCATGTCACTGAGTTCAGCCATGTCACTGAGTTCAGCCATGTCACTGAGTTCAGCCATGTCACTGAGTTCAGCCATGTCACTGAGTTCAGCCATTTCACTGAGTTCAGCCATGTCACTGAGTTCAGCCATTTCACTGAGTTCAGCCATGTCACTGAGTTCAGCCATGTCACTGAGTTCAGCCATGTCACTGAGTTCAGCCATTTCACTGTGTTCAGCCATGTCACTGAGTTCAGCCATTTCACTGAGTTCAGCCATTTCACTGAGTTCAGCCATGTCACTTAGTTCAGCCATGTCACTGAGTTCAGCCATGTCACTGAGTTCAGCCATGTCACTGAGTTCAGCCATGTCACTGAGTTCAGCCATTTCACTGAGTTCAGCCATGTCACTGAGTTCAGCCATTTCACTGAGTTCAGCCATGTCACTGAGTTCAGCCATGTCACTGAGTTCAGCCATTTCATTGAGTTCAGCCATGTCACTGAGTTCAGCCATGTCACTGAGTTCAGCCATTTCACTGAGTTCAGCCATTTCACTGAGTTCAGCCATTTCACTGAGTTCAGCCATGTCACTGAGTTCAGCCATTTCACTGAGTTCAGCCATGTCACTGAGTTCAGCCATTTCACTGAGTTCAGCCAAGTCACTGAGTTCAGCCATGTCACTGAGTTCAGCCATTTCACTGAGTTCAGCCATGTAACTGAGTTCAGCCATGTCACTGAGTTCAGCCATTTCACTGAGTTCAGCCATTTCACTAAGTTCAGCCATGTCACTGAGTTCAGCCATTTCACTAGGTTCAGCCATTTCACTGAGTTCAGCCATTTCACTGAGTTCAGCCATTTCACTGAGTTCAGCCATGTCACTGAGTTCAGCCATTTCACTGAGTTCAGCCATTTCACTGAGTTCAGCCATGTCACTGAGTTCAGCCATTTCACTGAGTTCAGCCATGTCACTGAGTTCAGCCATGTCACTGAGTTCAGCCATGTCACTGAGTTCAGCCATTTCACTGAGTTCAGCCATGTCACTGAGTTCAGCCATTTCACTGAGTTCAGCCATTTCACTGAGTTCAGCCATTTCACTGAGTTCAGCCATGTCACTGAGTTCAGCCATTTCACTGAGTTCAGCCATGTCACTGAGTTCAGCCATTTCACTGAGTTCAGCCATGTCACTGAGTTCAGCCATGTCACTGAGTTCAGCCATTTCACTGAGTTCAGCCATGTCACTGAGTTCAGCCATTTCACTGAGTTCAGCCATTTCACTGAGTTCAGCCATGTCACTGAGTTCAGCCATTTCACTGAGTTCAGCCATGTCACTGAGTTCAGCCATGTCACTGAGTTCAGCCATTTCACTGAGTTCAGCCATTTCACTGAGTTCAGCCATTTCACTGAGTTCAGCCATTTCACTGAGTTCAGCCATGTCACTGAGTTCAGCCATTTCACTGAGTTCAGCCATGTCACTGAGTTCAGCCATTTCACTGAGTTAAGCCATGTCACTGAGTTCAGCCATGTCACTGAGTTCAGCCATTTCACTGAGTTCAGCCATGTCACTGAGTTCAGCCATGTCACTGAGTTCAGCCATGTCACTGAGTTCAGCCATGTCACTGAGTTCAGCCATGTCACTGAGTTCAGCCATTTCACTGAGTTCAGCCATGTCACTGAGTTCAGCCATTTCACTGAGTTCAGCCATGTCACTGAGTTCAGCCATGTCACTTAGTTCAGCCATGTCACTGAGTTCAGCCATTTCACTGAGTTCAGCCATGTCACTGAGTTCAGCCATTTCACTGAGTTCAGCCATTTCACTGAGTTCAGCCATGTCACTGAGTTCAGCCATGTCACTGAGTTCAGCCATTTCACTGAGTTCAGCCATGTCACTGAGTTCAGCCATGTCACTGAGTTCAGCCATGTCACTTAGTTCAGCCATTTCACTGAGTTCAGCCATGTCACTGAGTTCAGCCATTTCACTGAGTTCAGCCATGTCACTGAGTTCAGCCATGTCACTGAGTTCAGCCATTTCACTGAGTTCAGCCATGTCACTGAGTTCAGCCATGTCACTGAGTTCAGCCATTTCACTGAGTTCAGCCATTTCACTGAGTTCAGCCATTTCACTGAGTTCAGCCATGTCACTGAGTTCAGCCATTTCACTGAGTTCAGCCATGTCACTGAGTTCAGCCATTTCACTGAGTTCAGCCATGTCACTGAGTTCAGCCATGTCACTGAGTTCAGCCATTTCACTGAGTTCAGCCATGTAACTGAGTTCAGCCATGTCACTGAGTTCAGCCATTTCACTGAGTTCAGCCATTTCACTAAGTTCAGCCATGTCACTGAGTTCAGCCATTTCACTGAGTTCAGCCATTTCACTGAGTTCAGCCATTTCACTGAGTTCAGCCATTTCACTGAGTTCAGCCATGTCACTGAGTTCAGCCATTTCACTGAGTTCAGCCATTTCACTGAGTTCAGCCATGTCACTGAGTTCAGCCATTTCACTGAGTTCAGCCATGTCACTGAGTTCAGCCATGTCACTGAGTTCAGCCATGTCACTGAGTTCAGCCATTTCACTGAGTTCAGCCATGTCACTGAGTTCAGCCATTTCACTGAGTTCAGCCATTTCACTGAGTTCAGCCATTTCACTGAGTTCAGCCATGTCACTGAGTTCAGCCATTTCACTGAGTTCAGCCATGTCACTGAGTTCAGCCATTTCACTGAGTTCAGCCATGTCACTGAGTTCAGCCATGTCACTGAGTTCAGCCATTTCACTGAGTTCAGCCATGTCACTGAGTTCAGCCATGTCACTGAGTTCAGCCATTTCACTGAGTTCAGCCATTTCACTGAGTTCAGCCATGTCACTGAGTTCAGCCATGTCACTGAGTTCAGCCATGTCACTGAGTTCAGCCATGTCACTGAGTTCATCCATTTCACTGAGTTCAGCCATGTCACTGAGTTCAGCCATTTCACTGAGTTCAGCCATGTCACTGAGTTCAGCCATGTCACTGAGTTCAGCCATTTCACTGAGTTCAGCCATGTCACTGAGTTCAGCCATGTCACTGAGTTCAGCCATTTCACTGAGTTCAGCCATTTCACTGAGTTCAGCCATGTCACTGAGTTCAGCCATTTCACTGAGTTCAGCCATTTCACTGAGTTCAGCCATTTCACTGAGTTCAGCCATGTCACTGAGTTCAGCCATTTCACTGAGTTCAGCCATGTCACTGGGTTCAGCCATGTCACTGAGTTCAGCCATTTCACTGAGTTCAGCCATGTCACTGAGTTCAGCCATGTCACTGAGTTCAGCCATGTCACTGAGTTCAGCCATTTCACTGAGTTCAGCCATTTCACTGAGTTCAGCCATGTCACTGAGTTCAGCCATTTCACTGAGTTCAGCCATTTCACTGAGTTCAGCCATGTCACTGAGTTCAGCCATGTCACTGAGTTCAGCCATGTCACTGAGTTCAGCCATTTCACTGAGTCCAGCCATGTCACTGAGTTCAGCCATTTCACTGAGTTCAGCCATTTCACTGAGTTCAGCCATTTCACTGAGTTCAGCCATGTCACTGAGTTCAGCCATTTTACTGAGTTCAGCCATGTCACTGAGTTCAGCCATTTCACTGAGTTCAGCCATTTCACTGAGTTCAGCCATGTCACTGAGTTCAGCCATTTCACTGAGTTCAGCCATGTCACTGAGTTCAGCCATGACACTGAGTTCAGCCATTTCACTGAGTTCAGCCATGTCACTGAGTTCAGCCATGTCACTGAGTTCAGCCATGTCACTGAGTTCAGCCATGTCACTGAGTTCAGCCATGTCACTGAGTTCAGCCATTTCACTGAGTTCAGCCATGTCACTGAGTTCAGCCATGTCACTGAGTTCAGCCATTTCACTGAGTTCAGCCATGTCACTGAGTTCAGCCATTTCACTGAGTTCAGCCATGTCACTGAGTTCAGCCATGTCACTGAGTTCAGCCATTTCACTGAGTTCAGCCATGTCACTGAGTTCAGCCATGTCACTGAGTTCAGCCATTTCACTGAGTTCAGCCATTTCACTGAGTTCAGCCATTTCACTGAGTTCAGCCATGTCACTGAGTTCAGCCATTTCACTGAGTTCAGCCATGTCACTGAGTTCAGCCATTTCACTGAGTTAAGCCATGTCACTGAGTTCAGCCATGTCACTGAGTTCAGCCATTTCACTGAGTTCAGCCATGTCACTTAGTTCAGCCATGTCACTGAGTTCAGCCATGTCACTGAGTTCAGCCATGTCACTGAGTTCAGCCATGTCACTGAGTTCAGCCATGTCACTGAGTTCAGCCATTTCACTGAGTTCAGCCATGTCACTGAGTTCAGCCATTTCACTGAGTTCAGCCATGTCACTGAGTTCAGCCATGTCACTGAGTTCAGCCATGTCACTGAGTTCAGCCATTTCACTGTGTTCAGCCATGTCACTGAGTTCAGCCATTTCACTGAGTTCAGCCATTTCACTGAGTTCAGCCATGTCACTTAGTTCAGCCATGTCACTGAGTTCAGCCATGTCACTGAGTTCAGCCATGTCACTGAGTTCAGCCATGTCACTGAGTTCAGCCATTTCACTGAGTTCAGCCATGTCACTGAGTTCAGCCATTTCACTGAGTTCAGCCATGTCACTGAGTTCAGCCATGTCACTGAGTTCAGCCATTTCACTGAGTTCAGCCATGTCACTGAGTTCAGCCATGTCACTGAGTTCAGCCATTTCACTGAGTTCAGCCATTTCACTGAGTTCAGCCATTTCACTGAGTTCAGCCATGTCACTGAGTTCAGCCATTTCACTGAGTTCAGCCATGTCACTGAGTTCAGCCATTTCACTGAGTTCAGCCAAGTCACTGAGTTCAGCCATGTCACTGAGTTCAGCCATTTCACTGAGTTCAGCCATGTAACTGAGTTCAGCCATGTCACTGAGTTCAGCCATTTCACTGAGTTCAGCCATTTCACTAAGTTCAGCCATGTCACTGAGTTCAGCCATTTCACTAGGTTCAGCCATTTCACTGAGTTCAGCCATTTCACTGAGTTCAGCCATTTCACTGAGTTCAGCCATGTCACTGAGTTCAGCCATTTCACTGAGTTCAGCCATTTCACTGAGTTCAGCCATGTCACTGAGTTCAGCCATTTCACTGAGTTCAGCCATGTCACTGAGTTCAGCCATGTCACTGAGTTCAGCCATGTCACTGAGTTCAGCCATTTCACTGAGTTCAGCCATGTCACTGAGTTCAGCCATTTCACTGAGTTCAGCCATTTCACTGAGTTCAGCCATTTCACTGAGTTCAGCCATGTCACTGAGTTCAGCCATTTCACTGAGTTCAGCCATGTCACTGAGTTCAGCCATTTCACTGAGTTCAGCCATGTCACTGAGTTCAGCCATGTCACTGAGTTCAGCCATTTCACTGAGTTCAGCCATGTCACTGAGTTCAGCCATTTCACTGAGTTCAGCCATTTCACTGAGTTCAGCCATGTCACTGAGTTCAGCCATTTCACTGAGTTCAGCCATGTCACTGAGTTCAGCCATGTCACTGAGTTCAGCCATTTCACTGAGTTCAGCCATTTCACTGAGTTCAGCCATTTCACTGAGTTCAGCCATTTCACTGAGTTCAGCCATGTCACTGAGTTCAGCCATTTCACTGAGTTCAGCCATGTCACTGAGTTCAGCCATTTCACTGAGTTAAGCCATGTCACTGAGTTCAGCCATGTCACTGAGTTCAGCCATTTCACTGAGTTCAGCCATGTCACTGAGTTCAGCCATGTCACTGAGTTCAGCCATGTCACTGAGTTCAGCCATGTCACTGAGTTCAGCCATGTCACTGAGTTCAGCCATTTCACTGAGTTCAGCCATGTCACTGAGTTCAGCCATTTCACTGAGTTCAGCCATGTCACTGAGTTCAGCCATGTCACTTAGTTCAGCCATGTCACTGAGTTCAGCCATTTCACTGAGTTCAGCCATGTCACTGAGTTCAGCCATTTCACTGAGTTCAGCCATTTCACTGAGTTCAGCCATGTCACTGAGTTCAGCCATGTCACTGAGTTCAGCCATGTCACTGAGTTCAGCCATGTCACTGAGTTCAGCCATGTCACTGAGTTCAGCCATGTCACTTAGTTCAGCCATTTCACTGAGTTCAGCCATGTCACTGAGTTCAGCCATTTCACTGAGTTCAGCCATGTCACTGAGTTCAGCCATGTCACTGAGTTCAGCCATTTCACTGAGTTCAGCCATGTCACTGAGTTCAGCCATGTCACTGAGTTCAGCCATTTCACTGAGTTCAGCCATTTCACTGAGTTCAGCCATTTCACTGAGTTCAGCCATGTCACTGAGTTCAGCCATTTCACTGAGTTCAGCCATGTCACTGAGTTCAGCCATTTCACTGAGTTCAGCCATGTCACTGAGTTCAGCCATGTCACTGAGTTCAGCCATTTCACTGAGTTCAGCCATGTAACTGAGTTCAGCCATGTCACTGAGTTCAGCCATTTCACTGAGTTCAGCCATTTCACTAAGTTCAGCCATGTCACTGAGTTCAGCCATTTCACTGAGTTCAGCCATTTCACTGAGTTCAGCCATTTCACTGAGTTCAGCCATTTCACTGAGTTCAGCCATGTCACTGAGTTCAGCCATTTCACTGAGTTCAGCCATTTCACTGAGTTCAGCCATGTCACTGAGTTCAGCCATTTCACTGAGTTCAGCCATGTCACTGAGTTCAGCCATGTCACTGAGTTCAGCCATGTCACTGAGTTCAGCCATTTCACTGAGTTCAGCCATGTCACTGAGTTCAGCCATTTCACTGAGTTCAGCCATTTCACTGAGTTCAGCCATTTCACTGAGTTCAGCCATGTCACTGAGTTCAGCCATTTCACTGAGTTCAGCCATGTCACTGAGTTCAGCCATTTCACTGAGTTCAGCCATGTCACTGAGTTCAGCCATGTCACTGAGTTCAGCCATTTCACTGAGTTCAGCCATGTCACTGAGTTCAGCCATGTCACTGAGTTCAGCCATTTCACTGAGTTCAGCCATTTCACTGAGTTCAGCCATGTCACTGAGTTCAGCCATGTCACTGAGTTCAGCCATGTCACTGAGTTCAGCCATGTCACTGAGTTCATCCATTTCACTGAGTTCAGCCATGTCACTGAGTTCAGCCATTTCACTGAGTTCAGCCATGTCACTGAGTTCAGCCATGTCACTGAGTTCAGCCATTTCACTGAGTTCAGCCATGTCACTGAGTTCAGCCATGTCACTGAGTTCAGCCATTTCACTGAGTTCAGCCATTTCACTGAGTTCAGCCATGTCACTGAGTTCAGCCATTTCACTGAGTTCAGCCATTTCACTGAGTTCAGCCATTTCACTGAGTTCAGCCATGTCACTGAGTTCAGCCATTTCACTGAGTTCAGCCATGTCACTGGGTTCAGCCATGTCACTGAGTTCAGCCATTTCACTGAGTTCAGCCATGTCACTGAGTTCAGCCATGTCACTGAGTTCAGCCATGTCACTGAGTTCAGCCATTTCACTGAGTTCAGCCATTTCACTGAGTTCAGCCATGTCACTGAGTTCAGCCATTTCACTGAGTTCAGCCATTTCACTGAGTTCAGCCATGTCACTGAGTTCAGCCATGTCACTGAGTTCAGCCATGTCACTGAGTTCAGCCATGTCACTGAGTTCAGCCATTTCACTGAGTTCAGCCATGTCACTGAGTTCAGCCATGTCACTGAGTTCAGCCATTTCACTGAGTTCAGCCATGTCACTGAGTTCAGCCATTTCACTGAGTTCAGCCATTTCACTGAGTTCAGCCATTTCACTGAGTTCAGCCATGTCACTGAGTTCAGCCATTTCACTGAGTTCAGCCATGTCACTGAGTTCAGCCATTTCACTGAGTTCAGCCATGTCACTGAGTTCAGCCATGTCACTGAGTTCAGCCATTTCACTGAGTTCAGCCATGTCACTGAGTTCAGCCATGTCACTGAGTTCAGCCATGTCACTGAGTTCAGCCATGTCACTGAGTTCAGCCATGTCACTGAGTTCAGCCATGTCACTGAGTTCAGCCATGTCACTGAGTTCATCCATTTCACTGAGTTCAGCCATGTCACTGAGTTCAGCCATTTCACTGAGTTCAGCCATGTCACTGAGTTCAGCCATGTCACTGAGTTCAGCCATTTCACTGAGTTCAGCCATGTCACTGAGTTCAGCCATGTCACTGAGTTCAGCCATTTCACTGAGTTCAGCCATTTCACTGAGTTCAGCCATGTCACTGAGTTCAGCCATTTCACTGAGTTCAGCCATTTCACTGAGTTCAGCCATTTCACTGAGTTCAGCCATGTCACTGAGTTCAGCCATGTCACTGAGTTCAGCCATTTCACTGAGTTCAGCCATGTCACTGAGTTCAGCCATGTCACTGAGTTCAGCCATTTCACTGAGTTCAGCCATGTCACTGAGTTCAGCCATTTCACTGAGTTCAGCCATGTCACTGAGTTCAGCCATTTCACTGAGTTCAGCCATGTCACTGAGTTCAGCCATGTCACTGAGTTCAGCCATTTCACTGAGTTCAGCCATGTCACTGAGTTCAGCCATTTCACTGAGTTCAGCCATGTCACTGAGTTCAGCCATTTCACTGAGTTCAGCCATGTCACTGAGTTCAGCCATGTCACTGAGTTCAGCCATGTCACTGAGTTCAGCCATTTCACTGAGTTCAGCCATGTCACTGAGTTCAGCCATGTCACTGAGTTCAGCCATTTCACTGAGTTCAGCCATGTCACTGAGTTCAGCCATGTCACTGAGTTCAGCCATTTCACTGAGTTCAGCCATTTCACTGAGTTCAGCCATATCACTGAGTTCAGCCTCTCACTGAGTTCAGCCATTTCACTGAGTTCAGCCATGTCACTGAGTTCAGCCATTTCACTGAGTTCAGCCATGTCACTGAGTTCAGCCATTTCACTGAGTTCAGCCATGTCACTGAGTTCAGCCATGTCACTGAGTTCAGCCATTTCACTGAGTTCAGCCATGTCACTGAGTTCAGCCATGTCACTGAGTTCAGCCATTTCACTGAGTTCAGCTATTTCACTGAGTTCAGCCATGTCACTGAGTTCAGCCATGTCACTGAGTTCAGCCATGTCACTGAGTTCAGCCATGTCACTGAGTTCATCCATTTCACTGAGTTCTGCCATGTCACTGAGTTCAGCCATTTCACTGAGTTCAGCCATGTCACTGAGTTCAGCCATGTCACTGAGTTCAGCCATTTCACTGAGTTCAGCCATGTCACTGAGTTCAGCCATGTCACTGAGTTCAGCCATTTCACTGAGTTCAGCCATTTCACTGAGTTCAGCCATGTCACTGAGTTCAGCCATTTCACTGAGTTCAGCCATTTCACTGAGTTCAGCCATTTCACTGAGTTCAGCCATGTCACTGAGTTCAGCCATGTCACTGAGTTCAGCCATGTCACTGAGTTCAGCCATGTCACTGAGTTCAGCCATGTCACTGAGTTCAGCCATTTCACTGAGTTCAGCCATGTCACTGAGTTCAGCCATTTCACTGAGTTCAGCCATGTCACTCAGTTCAGCCATTTCACTGAGTTCAGCCATGTCACTGAGTTCAGCCATGTCACTGAGTTCAGCCATTTCACTGAGTTCAGCCATGTCACTGAGTTCAGCCATTTCACTGAGTTCAGCCATGTCACTGAGTTCAGCCATGTCACTGAGTTCAGCCATTTCACTGAGTTCAGCCATGTCACTGAGTTCAGCCATTTCACTGAGTTCAGCCATGTCACTGAGTTCAGCCATGTCACTGAGTTCAGCCATTTCACTGAGTTCAGCCATGTCACTGAGTTCAGCCATGTCACTGAGTTCAGCCATTTCACTGAGTTCAGCCATTTCACTGAGTTCAGCCATGTCACTGAGTTCAGCCATTTCACTGAGTTCAGCCATGTCACTGAGTTCAGCCATTTCACTGAGTTCAGCCATGTCACTGAGTTCAGCCATTTCACTGAGTTCAGCCATGTCACTGAGTTCAGCCATGTCACTGAGTTCAGCCATTTCACTGAGTTCAGCCATGTCACTGAGTTCAGCCATGTCACTGAGTTCAGCCATTTCACTGAGTTCAGCCATTTCACTGAGTTCAGCCATGTCACTGAGTTCAGCCATTTCACTGAGTTCAGCCATGTCACTGAGTTCAGCCATGTCACTGAGTTCAGCCATTTCACTGAGTTCAGCCATGTCACTGAGTTCAGCCATGTCACTGAGTTCAGCCATTTCACTGAGTTCAGCCATGTCACTGAGTTCAGCCATGTCACTGAGTTCAGCCATGTCACTGAGTTCAGCCATTTCACTAAGTTCAGCCATGTCACTGAGTTCAGCCATTTCACTGAGTTCAGCCATTTCACTGAGTTCAGCCATTTCACTGAGTTCAGCCATGTCACTGAGTTCAGCCATTTCACTGAGTTCAGCCATGTCACTGAGTTCAGCCATTTCACTGAGTTCAGCCATGTCACTGAGTTCAGCCATGTCACTGAGTTCAGCCATTTCACTGAGTTCAGCCATTTCATTGAGTTCAGCCATGTCACTGAGTTCAGCCATTTCACTGAGTTCAGCCATTTCACTGAGTTCAGCCATGTCACTGAGTTCAGCCATGTCACTGAGTTCAGCCATGTCACTGAGTTCAGCCATGTCACTGAGTTCATCCATTTCACTGAGTTCAGCCATGTCACTGAGTTCAGCCATTTCACTGAGTTCAGCCATGTCACTGAGTTCAGCCATGTCACTGAGTTCAGCCATTTCACTGAGTTCAGCCATGTCACTGAGTTCAGCCATGTCACTGAGTTCAGCCATTTCACTGAGTTCAGCCATTTCACTGAGTTCAGCCATGTCACTGAGTTCAGCCATTTCACTGAGTTCAGCCATTTCACTGATTTCAGCCATTTCACTGAGTTCAGCCATGTCACTGAGTTCAGCCATGTCACTGAGTTCAGCCATTTCATTGAGTTCAGCCATGTCACTGAGTTCAGCCATTTCACTGAGTTCAGCCATGTCACTGAGTTCAGCCATTTCACTGAGTTCAGCCATTTCACTGAGTTCAGCCATGTCACTGAGTTCAGCCATTTCACTGAGTTCAGCCATGTCACTGAGTTCAGCCATTTCACTGAGTTCAGCCATGTCACTGAGTTCAGCCATTTCACTGAGTTCAGCCATGTCACTGAGTTCAGCCATGTCACTGAGTTCAGCCATGTCACTGAGTTCAGCCATTTCACTGAGTTCAGCCATGTCACTGAGTTCAGCCATGTCACTGAGTTCAGCCATTTCACTGAGTTCAGCCATGTCACTGAGTTCAGCCATGTCACTGAGTTCAGCCATTTCACTGAGTTCAGCCATTTCACTGAGTTCAGCCATGTCACTGAGTTCAGCCATGTCACCGAGTTCAGCCATTTCACTGAGTTCAGCCATGTCACTGAGTTCAGCCATTTCACTGAGTTCAGCCATTTCACTGAGTTCAGCCATGTCACTGAGTTCAGCCATGTCACCGAGTTCAGCCATTTCACTGAGTTCAGCCATGTCACTGAGTTCAGCCATGTCACTGAGTTCAGCCATTTCACTGAGTTCAGCCATTTCACTGAGTTCAGCCATGTCACTGAGTTCAGCCATGTCAATGAGTTCAGCCATTTCACTGAGTTCAGCCATTTCACTGAGTTCAGCCATGTCACTGAGTTCAGCCATGTCACTGAGTTCAGCCATTTCACTGAGTTCAGCCATTTCACTGAGTTCAGCCATGTCACTGAGTTCAGCCATGTCAATGAGTTCAGCCATTTCACTGAGTTCAGCCATTTCACTGAGTTCAGCCATGTCACTGAGTTCAGCCATGTCACTGAGTTCAGCCATTTCACTGAGTTCAGCCATGTCACTGAGTTCAGCCATGTCACTGAGTTCAGCCATTTCACTGAGTTCAGCCATTTCACTAAGTTCAGCCATGTCACTGAGTTCAGCCATGTCACTGAGTTCAGCCATTTCACTGAGTTCAGCCATGTCACTGAGTTCAGCCATGTCACTGAGTTCAGCCATTTCACTGAGTTCAGCCATGTCACTGAGTTCAGCCATTTCACCGAGTTCAGCCATGTCACTGAGTTCAGCCATTTCACTGAGTTCAGCCATTTCACTGAGTTCAGCCATATCACTGAGTTCAGCCTCTCACTGAGTTCTGCCATTTCACTGAGTTCAGCCATGTCACAGAGTTCAGCCATTTCACTGAGTTCAGCCATGTCACTGAGTTCAGCCATTTCACTGAGTTCAGCCATGTCACTGAGTTCAGCCATGTCACTGAGTTCAGCCATTTCACTGAGTTCAGCCATGTCACTGAGTTCAGCCATGTCACTGAGTTCAGCCATTTCACTGAGTTCAGCTATTTCACTGAGTTCAGCCATGTCACTGAGTTCAGCCATGTCACTGAGTTCAGCCATGTCACTGAGTTCAGCCATGTCACTGAGTTCATCCATTTCACTGAGTTCAGCCATGTCACTGAGTTCAGCCATTTCACTGAGTTCAGCCATGTCACTGAGTTCAGCCATGTCACTGAGTTCAGCCATTTCACTGAGTTCAGCCATGTCACTGAGTTCAGCCATGTCACTGAGTTCAGCCATGTCACTGAGTTCAGCCATTTCATTGAGTTCAGCCATGTCACTGAGTTCAGCCATTTCACTGAGTTCAGCCATGTCACTGAGTTCAGCCATTTCACTGAGTTCAGCCATTTCACTGAGTTCAGCCATGTCACTGAGTTCAGCCATTTCACTGAGTTCAGCCATGTCACTGAGTTCAGCCATTTCACTGAGTTCAGCCATGTCACTGAGTTCAGCCATTTCACTGAGTTCAGCCATGTCACTGAGTTCAGCCATGTCACTGAGTTCAGCCATGTCACTGAGTTCAGCCATTTCACTGAGTTCAGCCATGTCACTGAGTTCAGCCATGTCACTGAGTTCAGCCATTTCACTGAGTTCAGCCATGTCACTGAGTTCAGCCATGTCACTGAGTTCAGCCATTTCACTGAGTTCAGCCATTTCACTGAGTTCAGCCATGTCACTGAGTTCAGCCATGTCACCGAGTTCAGCCATTTCACTGAGTTCAGCCATGTCACTGAGTTCAGCCATTTCACTGAGTTCAGCCATTTCACTGAGTTCAGCCATGTCACTGAGTTCAGCCATGTCACCGAGTTCAGCCATTTCACTGAGTTCAGCCATGTCACTGAGTTCAGCCATGTCACTGAGTTCAGCCATTTCACTTAGTTCAGCCATTTCACTGAGTTCAGCCATGTCACTGAGTTCAGCCATGTCAATGAGTTCAGCCATTTCACTGAGTTCAGCCATTTCACTGAGTTCAGCCATGTCACTGAGTTCAGCCATGTCACTGAGTTCAGCCATTTCACTGAGTTCAGCCATTTCACTGAGTTCAGCCATGTCACTGAGTTCAGCCATGTCAATGAGTTCAGCCATTTCACTGAGTTCAGCCATTTCACTGAGTTCAGCCATGTCACTGAGTTCAGCCATGTCACTGAGTTCAGCCATTTCACTGAGTTCAGCCATGTCACTGAGTTCAGCCATGTCACTGAGTTCAGCCATTTCACTGAGTTCAGCCATTTCACTAAGTTCAGCCATGTCACTGAGTTCAGCCATGTCACTGAGTTCAGCCATTTCACTGAGTTCAGCCATGTCACTGAGTTCAGCCATGTCACTGAGTTCAGCCATTTCACTGAGTTCAGCCATGTCACTGAGTTCAGCCATTTCACCGAGTTCAGCCATGTCACTGAGTTCAGCCATTTCACTGAGTTCAGCCATTTCACTGAGTTCAGCCATATCACTGAGTTCAGCCTCTCACTGAGTTCAGCCATTTCACTGAGTTCAGCCATGTCACTGAGTTCAGCCATTTCACTGAGTTCAGCCATGTCACTGAGTTCAGCCATTTCACTGAGTTCAGCCATGTCACTGAGTTCAGCCATGTCACTGAGTTCAGCCATTTCACTGAGTTCAGCCATGTCACTGAGTTCAGCCATGTCACTGAGTTCAGCCATTTCACTGAGTTCAGCTATTTCACTGAGTTCAGCCATGTCACTGAGTTCAGCCATGTCACTGAGTTCAGCCATGTCACTGAGTTCAGCCATGTCACTGAGTTCATCCATTTCACTGAGTTCAGCCATGTCACTGAGTTCAGCCATTTCACTGAGTTCAGCCATGTCACTGAGTTCAGCCATGTCACTGAGTTCAGCCATTTCACTGAGTTCAGCCATTTCACTGAGTTCAGCCATGTCACTGAGTTCAGCCATTTCACTGAGTTCAGCCATTTCACTGAGTTCAGCCATGTCACTGAGTTCAGCCATTTCACTGAGTTCAGCCATTTCACTGAGTTCAGCCATTTCACTGAGTTCAGCCATGTCACTGAGTTCAGCCATGTCACTGAGTTCAGCCATTTCACTGAGTTCAGCCATGTCACTGAGTTCAGCCATTTCACTGAGTTCAGCCATTTCATTGAGTTCAGCCATGTCACTGAGTTCAGCCATTTCACTGAGTTCAGCCATTTCACTGAGTTCAGCCATTTCACTGAGTTCAGCCATGTCACTGAGTTCAGCCATTTCACTGAGTTCAGCCATGTCACTGAGTTCAGCCATGTCACTGAGTTCAGCCATTTCACTGAGTTCAGCCATTTCATTGAGTTCAGCCATGTCACTGAGTTCAGCCATTTCACTGAGTTCAGCCATTTCACTGAGTTCAGCCATGTCACTGAGTTCAGCCATGTCACTGAGTTCAGCCATGTCACTGAGTTCAGCCATGTCACTGAGTTCATCCATTTCACTGAGTTCAGCCATGTCACTGAGTTCAGCCATGTCACTGAGTTCATCCATTTCACTGAGTTCAGCCATGTCACTGAGTTCAGCCATTTCACTGAGTTCAGCCATGTCACTGAGTTCAGCCATGTCACTGAGTTCAGCCATTTCACTGAGTTCAGCCATGTCACTGAGTTCAGCCATGTCACTGAGTTCAGCCATTTCACTGAGTTCAGCCATTTCACTGAGTTCAGCCATGTCACTGAGTTCAGCCATTTCACTGAGTTCAGCCATTTCACTGATTTCAGCCATTTCACTGAGTTCAGCCATGTCACTGAGTTCAGCCATGTCACTGAGTTCAGCCATTTCACTGAGTTCAGCCATGTCACTGAGTTCAGCCATGTCACTGAGTTCTGCCATTTCACTGAGTTCAGCCATGTCACTGAGTTCAGCCATTTCACTGAGTTCAGCCATGTCACTGAGTTCAGCCATGTCACTGAGTTCAGCCATTTCACTGAGTTCAGCCATGTCACTGAGTTCAGCCATGTCACTGAGTTCAGCCATTTCACTGAGTTCAGCCATTTCACTGAGTTCAGCCATGTCACTGAGTTCAGCCATTTCACTGAGTTCAGCCATGTCACTGAGTTCAGCCATGTCACTGAGTTCAGCCATGTCACTGAGTTCAGCCATTTCACTGAGTTCAGCCATTTCACTGAGTTCAGCCATGTCACTGAGTTCAGCCATTTCACTGAGTTCAGCCATGTCACTGAGTTCAGCCATGTCACTGAGTTCAGCCATGTCACTGAGTTCAGCCATTTCACTGAGTTCAGCCATGTCACTGAGTTCAGCCATGTCACTGAGTTCAGCCATTTCACTGAGTTCAGCCATGTCACTGAGTTCAGCCATGTCACTGAGTTCAGCCATTTCACTGAGTTCAGCCATTTCACTGAGTTCAGCCATGTCACTGAGTTCAGCCTCTCACTGAGTTCAGCCATTTCACTGAGTTCAGCCATGTCACTGAGTTCAGCCATTTCACTGAGTTCAGCCATGTCACTGAGTTCAGCCATTTCACTGAGTTCAGCCATGTCACTGAGTTCAGCCATTTCACTGAGTTCAGCCATGTCACTGAGTTCAGCCATGTCACTGAGTTCTGCCATTTCACTGAGTTCAGCCATGTCACTGAGTTCAGCCATTTCACTGAGTTCAGCCATGTCACTGAGTTCAGCCATGTCACTGAGTTCAGCCATTTCACTGAGTTCAGCCATTTCACTGAGTTCAGCCATGTCACTGAGTTCAGCCATTTCACTGAGTTCAGCCATGTCACTGAGTTCAGCCATGTCACTGAGTTCAGCCATGTCACTGAGTTCAGCCATTTCACTGAGTTCAGCCATTTCACTGAGTTCAGCCATGTCACTGAGTTCAGCCATTTCACTGAGTTCAGCCATGTCACTGAGTTCAGCCATGTCACTGAGTTCAGCCATGTCACTGAGTTCAGCCATTTCACTGAGTTCAGCCATGTCACTGAGTTCAGCCATGTCACTGAGTTCAGCCATTTCACTGAGTTCAGCCATGTCACTGAGTTCAGCCATGTCACTGAGTTCAGCCATTTCACTGAGTTCAGCCATTTCACTGAGTTCAGCCATGTCACTGAGTTCAGCCTCTCACTGAGTTCAGCCATTTCACTGAGTTCAGCCATGTCACTGAGTTCAGCCATTTCACTGAGTTCAGCCATGTCACTGAGTTCAGCCATTTCACTGAGTTCAGCCATGTCACTGAGTTCAGCCATGTCACTGAGTTCAGCCATTTCACTGAGTTCAGCCATGTCACTGAGTTCAGCCATGTCACTGAGTTCAGCCATTTCACTGAGTTCAGCCATTTCACTGAGTTCAGCCATGTCACTGAGTTCAGCCATTTCACTGAGTTCAGCCATGTCACTGAGTTCAGCCATTCCACCGAGTTCAGCCATGTCACTGAGTTCAGCCATTTCACTGAGTTCAGCCATGTCACTGAGTTCAGCCATGTCACTGAGTTCAGCCATTTCACTGAGTTCAGCCATGTCACTGAGTTCAGCCATGTCACTGAGTTCAGCCATTTCACTGAGTTCAGCCATTTCACTGAGTTCAGCCATGTCACTGAGTTCAGCCATGTCACTGAGTTCAGCCATGTCACTGAGTTCAGCCATGTCACTGAGTTCAGCCATTTCACTGAGTTCAGCCATGTCACTGAGTTCAGCCATTTCACTGAGTTCAGCCATGTCACTGAGTTCAGCTATTTCACTGAGTTCAGCCATTTCACTGAGTTCAGCCATTTCACTGAGTTCAGCCATGTCACTGAGTTCAGCCACTTCACTGAGTTCAGCCATGTCACTGAGTTCAGCCATTTCACTGAGTTCAGCCATGTCACTGAGTTCAGCCATGTCACTGAGTTCAGCCATTTCACTGAGTTCAGCCATGTCACTGAGTTCAGCCATTTCACTGAGTTCAGCCATGTCACTGAGTTCAGCCATGTCACTGAGTTCAGCCATTTCACTGAGTTCAGCCATTTCATTGAGTTCAGCCATGTCACTGAGTTCAGCCATTTCACTGAGTTCAGCCATTTCACTGAGTTCAGCCATGTCACTGAGTTCAGCCATGTCACTGAGTTCAGCCATGTCACTGAGTTCAGCCATGTCACTGAGTTCATCCATTTCACTGAGTTCAGCCATGTCACTGAGTTCAGCCATTTCACTGAGTTCAGCCATGTCACTGAGTTCAGCCATGTCACTGAGTTCAGCCATTTCACTGAGTTCAGCCATGTCACTGAGTTCAGCCATGTCACTGAGTTCAGCCATTTCACTGAGTTCAGCCATTTCACTGAGTTCAGCCATGTCACTGAGTTCAGCCATTTCACTGAGTTCAGCCATTTCACTGATTTCAGCCATTTCACTGAGTTCAGCCATGTCACTGAGTTCAGCCATGTCACTGAGTTCAGCCATTTCACTGAGTTCAGCCATGTCACTGAGTTCAGCCATTTCACTGAGTTCAGCCATGTCACTGAGTTCAGCCATTTCACTGAGTTCAGCCATGTCACTGAGTTCAGCCATGTCACTGAGTTCAGCCATTTCACTGAGTTCAGCCATGTCACTGAGTTCAGCCATTTCACTGAGTTCAGCCATGTCACTGAGTTCAGCCATTTCACTGAGTTCAGCCATGTCACTGAGTTCAGCCATTTCACTGAGTTCAGCCATGTCACTGAGTTCAGCCATTTCACTGAGTTCAGCCATGTCACTGAGTTCAGCCATGTCACTGAGTTCAGCCATTTCACTGAGTTCAGCCATGTCACTGAGTTCAGCCATGTCACTGAGTTCAGCCATTTCACTGAGTTCAGCCATTTCACTGAGTTCAGCCATGTCACTGAGTTCAGCCATGTCACCGAGTTCAGCCATTTCACTGAGTTCAGCCATGTCACTGAGTTCAGCCATTTCACTGAGTTCAGCCATTTCACTGAGTTCAGCCATGTCACTGAGTTCAGCCATGTCACCGAGTTCAGCCATTTCACTGAGTTCAGCCATGTCACTGAGTTCAGCCATGTCACTGAGTTCAGCCATTTCACTGAGTTCAGCCATTTCACTGAGTTCAGCCATGTCACTGAGTTCAGCCATGTCAATGAGTTCAGCCATTTCACTGAGTTCAGCCATTTCACTGAGTTCAGCCATGTCACTGAGTTCAGCCATGTCACTGAGTTCAGCCATTTCACTGAGTTCAGCCATTTCACTGAGTTCAGCCATGTCACTGAGTTCAGCCATGTCAATGAGTTCAGCCATTTCACTGAGTTCAGCCATTTCACTGAGTTCAGCCATGTCACTGAGTTCAGCCATGTCACTGAGTTCAGCCATTTCACTGAGTTCAGCCATGTCACTGAGTTCAGCCATGTCACTGAGTTCAGCCATTTCACTGAGTTCAGCCATTTCACTAAGTTCAGCCATGTCACTGAGTTCAGCCATGTCACTGAGTTCAGCCATTTCACTGAGTTCAGCCATGTCACTGAGTTCAGCCATGTCACTGAGTTCAGCCATTTCACTGAGTTCAGCCATGTCACTGAGTTCAGCCATTTCACCGAGTTCAGCCATGTCACTGAGTTCAGCCATTTCACTGAGTTCAGCCATTTCACTGAGTTCAGCCATATCACTGAGTTCAGCCTCTCACTGAGTTCAGCCATTTCACTGAGTTCAGCCATGTCACTGAGTTCAGCCATTTCACTGAGTTCAGCCATGTCACTGAGTTCAGCCATTTCACTGAGTTCAGCCATGTCACTGAGTTCAGCCATGTCACTGAGTTCAGCCATTTCACTGAGTTCAGCCATGTCACTGAGTTCAGCCATGTCACTGAGTTCAGCCATTTCACTGAGTTCAGCTATTTCACTGAGTTCAGCCATGTCACTGAGTTCAGCCATGTCACTGAGTTCAGCCATGTCACTGAGTTCAGCCATGTCACTGAGTTCATCCATTTCACTGAGTTCAGCCATGTCACTGAGTTCAGCTATTTCACTGAGTTCAGCCATGTCACTGAGTTCAGCCATGTCACTGAGTTCAGCCATTTCACTGAGTTCAGCCATGTCACTGAGTTCAGCCATATCACTGAGTTCAGCCATTTCACTGAGTTCAGCCATTTCACTGAGTTCAGCCATGTCACTGAGTTCAGCCATTTCACTGAGTTCAGCCATTTCACTGAGTTCAGCCATTTCACTGAGTTCAGCCATGTCACTGAGTTCAGCCATGTCACTGAGTTCAGCCATTTCACTGAGTTCAGCCATGTCACTGAGTTCAGCCATTTCACTGAGTTCAGCCATTTCATTGAGTTCAGCCATGTCACTGAGTTCAGCCATTTCACTGAGTTCAGCCATTTCACTGAGTTCAGCCATTTCACTGAGTTCAGCCATGTCACTGAGTTCAGCCATTTCACTGAGTTCAGCCATGTCACTGAGTTCAGCCATGTCACTGAGTTCAGCCATTTCACTGAGTTCAGCCATTTCATTGAGTTCAGCCATTTCACTGAGTTCAGCCATTTCACTGAGTTCAGCCATTTCACTGAGTTCAGCCATGTCACTGAGTTCAGCCATGTCACTGAGTTCAGCCATGTCACTGAGTTCAGCCATGTCACTGAGTTCATCCATTTCACTGAGTTCAGCCATGTCACTGAGTTCAGCCATGTCACTGAGTTCATCCATTTCACTGAGTTCAGCCATGTCACTGAGTTCAGCCATTTCACTGAGTTCAGCCATGTCACTGAGTTCAGCCATGTCACTGAGTTCAGCCATTTCACTGAGTTCAGCCATGTCACTGAGTTCAGCCATGTCACTGAGTTCAGCCATTTCACTGAGTTCAGCCATTTCACTGAGTTCAGCCATGTCACTGAGTTCAGCCATTTCACTGAGTTCAGCCATTTCACTGATTTCAGCCATTTCACTGAGTTCAGCCATGTCACTGAGTTCAGCCATGTCACTGAGTTCAGCCATTTCACTGAGTTCAGCCATGTCACTGAGTTCAGCCATGTCACTGAGTTCAGCCATTTCACTGAGTTCAGCCATGTCACTGAGTTCAGCCATTTCACTGAGTTCAGCCATTTCACTGAGTTCAGCCATTTCACTGAGTTCAGCCATGTCACTGAGTTCAGCCATGTCACTGAGATCAGCCATTTCACTGAGTTCAGCCATGTCACTGAGTTCAGCCATGTCACTGAGTTCAGCCATGTCACTGAGTTCAGCCATGTCACTGAGTTCAGCCATGTCACTGAGTTCAGCCATTTCACTGAGTTCAGCCATGTCACTGAGTTCAGCCATGTCACTGAGTTCAGCCATTTCACTGAGTTCAGCCATGTCACTGAGTTCAGCCATGTCACTGAGTTCAGCCATTTCACTGAGTTCAGCCATTTCACTGAGTTCAGCCATGTCACTGAGTTCAGCCTCTCACTGAGTTCAGCCATTTTACTGAGTTCAGCCATGTCACTGAGTTCAGCCATTTCACTGAGTTCAGCCATGTCACTGAGTTCAGCCATTTCACTGAGTTCAGCCATGTCACTGAGTTCAGCCATGTCACTGAGTTCAGCCATTTCACTGAGTTCAGCCATGTCACTGAGTTCAGCCATGTCACTGAGTTCAGCCATTTCACTGAGTTCAGCCATTTCACTGAGTTCAGCCATGTCACTGAGTTCAGCCATTTCACTGAGTTCAGCCATGTCACTGAGTTCAGCCATTCCACCGAGTTCAGCCATGTCACTGAGTTCAGCCATTTCACTGAGTTCAGCCATGTCACTGAGTTCAGCCATGTCACTGAGTTCAGCCATTTCACTGAGTTCAGCCATGTCACTGAGTTCAGCCATGTCACTGAGTTCAGCCATTTCACTGAGTTCAGCCATTTCACTGAGTTCAGCCATGTCACTGAGTTCAGCCATGTCACTGAGTTCAGCCATGTCACTGAGTTCAGCCATGTCACTGAGTTCAGCCATTTCACTGAGTTCAGCCATGTCACTGAGTTCAGCCATTTCACTGAGTTCAGCCATGTCACTGAGTTCAGCTATTTCACTGAGTTCAGCCATTTCACTGAGTTCAGCCATTTCACTGAGTTCAGCCATGTCACTGAGTTCAGCCACTTCACTGAGTTCAGCCATGTCACTGAGTTCAGCCATTTCACTGAGTTCAGCCATGTCACTGAGTTCAGCCATGTCACTGAGTTCAGCCATTTCACTGAGTTCAGCCATGTCACTGAGTTCAGCCATTTCACTGAGTTCAGCCATTTCACTGAGTTCAGCCATGTCACTGAGTTCAGCCATGTCACTGAGTTCAGCCATGTCACTGAGTTCAGCCATGTCACTGAGTTCAGCCATTTCACTGAGTTCAGCCATGTCACTGAGTTCAGCCATGTCACTGAGTTCAGCCATTTCACTGAGTTCAGCCATGTCACTGAGTTCAGCCATTTCACTGAGTTCAGCCATGTCACTGAGTTCAGCCATGTCACTGAGTTCAGCCATTTCACTGAGTTCAGCCATGTCACTGAGTTCAGCCATGTCACTGAGTTCAGCCATTTCACTGAGTTCAGCCATTTCACTGAGTTCAGCCATTTCACTGAGTTCAGCCATTTCACTGAGTTCAGCCATGTCACTGAGTTCAGCCATTTCACTGAGTTCAGCCATGTCACTGAGTTCAGCCATTTCACTGAGTTAAGCCATGTCACTGAGTTCAGCCATGTCACTGAGTTCAGCCATTTCACTGAGTTCAGCCATGTCACTGAGTTCAGCCATGTCACTGAGTTCAGCCATGTCACTGAGTTCAGCCATTTCACTGAGTTCAGCCATGTCACTGAGTTCAGCCATTTCACTGAGTTCAGCCATGTCACTGAGTTCAGCCATTTCAGTGAGTTCAGCCATGTCACTGAGTTCAGCCATGTCACTGAGTTCAGCCATGTCACTGAGTTCAGCCATTTCACTGAGTTCAGCCATTTCACTGAGTTCAGCCATGTCAATGAGTTCAGCCATGTCACTGAGTTCAGCCATTTCACTGAGTTCAGCCATGTCACTGAGTTCAGCCATGTCACTGAGTTCAGCCATTTCACTGAGTTCAGCCATGTCACTGAGTTCAGCCATGTCACTGAGTTCAGCCATTTCACTGAGTTCAGCCATTTCACTGAGTTCAGCCATTTCACTGAGTTCAGCCATGTCACTGAGTTCAGCCATGTCACTGAGTTCAGCCATGTCACTGAGTTCAGCCATTTCACTGAGTTCAGCCATGTCACTGAGTTCAGCCATGTCACTGAGTTCAGCCATGTCACTGAGTTCAGCCATGTCACTGAGTTCCGCCATTTCACTGAGTTCAGCCATGTCACTGTGTTCAGCCATGTCACTGAGTTCAGCCATTTCACTGAGTTCAGCCATGTCACTGAGTTCAGCCATGTCACTGAGTTCAGCCATTTCACTGAGTTCAGCCATTTCACTGAGTTCAGCCATTTCACTGAGTTCAGCCATTTCACTGAGTTCAGCCATGTCACTGAGTTCAGCCATTTCACTGAGTTCAGCCATGTCACTGAGTTCAGCCATTTCACTGAGTTAAGCCATGTCACTGAGTTCAGCCATGTCACTGAGTTCAGCCATTTCACTGAGTTCAGCCATGTCACTGAGTTCAGCCATGTCACTGAGTTCAGCCATGTCACTGAGTTCAGCCATTTCACTGAGTTCAGCCATGTCACTGTGTTCAGCCATTTCACTGAGTTCAGCCATGTCACTGAGTTCAGCCATTTCAGTGAGTTCAGCCATGTCACTGAGTTCAGCCATGTCACTGAGTTCAGCCATGTCACTGAGTTCAGCCATGTCACTGAGTTCAGCCATTTCACTGAGTTCAGCCATGTCACTGAGTTCAGCCATGTCACTGAGTTCAGCCATTTCACTGAGTTCAGCCATGTCACTGAGTTCAGCCATGTCACTGAGTTCAGCCATTTCACTGAGTTCAGCCATTTCACTGAGTTCAGCCATGTCTCTGAGTTCAGCCATTTCACTGAGTTCAGCCATTTCACTGAGTTCAGCCATGTCACTGAGTTCAGCCATTTCACTGAGTTCAGCCATGTCACTGAGTTCAGCCATGTCACTGAGTTCAGCCATGTCACTGAGTTCAGCCATTTCACTGAGTTCAGCCATGTCACTGAGTTCAGCCATTTCACTGAGTTCAGCCATGTCACTGAGTTCAGCCATGTCACTGAGTTCAGCCATTTCACTGAGTTCAGCCATGTCACTGAGTTCAGCCATGTCACTGAGTTCAGCCTTTTCACTGAGTTCAGCCATTTCACTGAGTTCAGCCATGTCACTGAGTTCAGCCATGTCACTGAGTTCAGCCATTTCACTGAGTTCAGCCATTTCACTGAGTTCAGCCATGTCACTGAGTTCAGCCATGTCACTGAGTTCAGCCATTTCACTGAGTTCAGCCATGTCACTGAGTTCAGCCATTTCACTGAGTTCAGCCATGTCACTGAGTTCAGCCATTTCACTGAGTTCAGCCATATCACTGAGTTCAGCCTCTCACTGAGTTCAGCCATTTCACTGAGTTCAGCCATGTCACTGAGTTCAGCCATGTCACTGAGTTCAGCCATTTCACTGAGTTCAGCCATGTCACTGAGTTCAGCCATGTCACTGAGTTCAGCCATGTCACTGAGTTCAGCCATGTCACTGAGTTCAGCCATGTCACTGAGTTCAGCCATGTCACTGAGTTCAGCCATTTCACTGAGTTCAGCCATATCACTGAGTTCAGCCATGTCACTGAGTTCAGCCATTTCACTGAGTTCAGCCATTTCACTGAGTTCAGCCATGTCACTGAGTTCAGCCTCTCACTGAGTTCAGCCATTTCACTGAGTTCAGCCATGTCACTGAACTAAGTGATATTGAAAGACTGAAATAGTTGTTGCTTAACTAGTTCTAAACTGCATCAACTAAGTCGTGTCGTAATAGTGCACTTATTTTATTTAGTTAAGTTCAAGAATTAGCCGAATTTTGTGAACTACGTCAGATTGGAAGAGTAAAACAGTTCTGTTAGTTTACTTACAAGAAGAGTGTACGTCTATCAGATTTCCTTTTTTTAATCTTCATGTATACATGGGGTGAAAATTATTGCTGTTAACGCAATTTTTAGAATTAAGAAATACATATTTCAGTTATTTTGGAAATTATATGTGTAAAGGGCTAAATAAATGGGTGAAAGTTTTTTTTTCTGAAAATAAAAAAAGAACTTCTGTAGCATTTTTAAAGTTACGCCTGTTAAATATGGTATTTGACTACTCAGTTGGAAATAAATAAATACGTATTTTTATGTTTTTGGAAATTCAGCCCATACGGAGGTGACATATGACTCATCATCGCCCTAACAAAACCGCTATGGATAGGAACTTGAAATTTGGAGAGGATTATCATGTTTTACTAGTGGTATTGTTTAAGAAGAAACTTTTCGATATTTTTCCCTAAGGGAATTGAACTATAGGAGAAAGAAGGTTGAAAATCTGTCTGAAAATACGTCCATAGTCCGGGAATATTGAAGCTGGTGTCGTGATAAAAAATTGCAATAATTTAGTTTACTGACCTATTATACTGAACTATCTGAACTAATTTGTAAACTATGTAGTTCATATGAACTAGTTCATTCAACTAATACAGTAAGAAAATCAATTATAAAATGAACGGTTCCATAAAAGGAATTACTTTTCCATCTCTAGTACATAGTGTACCAAGTGACTACATTGACATCTATCGGACTGTCATGGAACTACGTACGTATTCCAGTTCGAGCAAGCATAAGGTCGTCAACTTTTTCAAAACTCCATGCGGGACATTTTGAGGACTTGAAGGAGGACTAAGATCACGTAACTCATTGTGGCCAGTTATTCTGAAACTAGGAAATAAATTTAAACGAACAAACTAGGCCTAGTCATTTACTTTTAAAGTAACATATCTAACATGAGTGACATTTTATACTTAATTTTCAAACTTCGTTTACAGTTCATAAATATTTTGTCAAGCTCCTATTTTGAATTATAGTTTGACGATTTTTACATATTCTTTCTTCGTTACGTTTCTCCAAGCACCTTCGTTGTCTGTACTACTTTTATTTTTTCCAGCTCTAAAATCATCGTGCTCCATACATTTTGATAAGTATCTTACTCTGCTCAAATAAAAATGAATAAGATAAAAACTACTTCTTAAAACCGTTTGTACTACTCTATGAAGTACAGGGTTTAATTGTGTCTTACTACATGCATTTCTCACTCACTTTCCTCGTTGCATTTTCAGAATATCACCACCTGTTTATTCCTGAAGGAAGTAAGATTAATGCTAATATTGTATTCGCATGTCAAATTTTAAATAGGTTTACACGGACTATGATAATATTACATCATGTTTGCCACCTTGAGCACCGAAAAATATTCAATTACACTTACTGAAACTTATTTAAGAAGGCACAGATATTATGCCAAAACCAGAATTTTTAATGTATTCCATCACCAGGCTAAAACAAAAACAACTACCACTGCTAGCGAATTTGTTATTTTGAAATACTCAGATGATATGTATCGTTTCTTTTTATTTTGTATTTAACACTGAGCTCTAGGAATTAATATGACATAGCAGACTGTTCTTTTTTTTTGACGTTTTTCTAATTAAGAACGGTTATAGGTAAATCGTTGCAGTTTATTTTGCTTTACCACTGTCTGGTTTGTTAGACTTCAGATCTTAGGTTCATTTTTCGGAATACGTTTCTTCGATCAAGTACGGAAATGTATTCAATTTAATTTCGATGATTTTGCATAGGTAAACGCGGTGAATATGCAACTAATTCGGTTTGATAACGGCTGGGAATTGGTAACCTGTGTGAGATTTGGCGGTGTATGAACTCTGTTTAATTTGTTTCTAGCTTTGTGGAACGCGACTAACATGCGGGAATATTTTTATTCCGTGTAGTGCTTGTGAAATATTCTTTTCCGTTTTCTCCTTCCGCGAGTGATATGTACTCCATGTAGTGTGTTCTTCGAACAAAGCCTTCAGCTACCCCTGTGCCAGTTTCTATGCCCTTCAGGCAAGAAATTCTGCATGTATCCTTCTGATTTCCTTTAGTACATCGCGATCTCCTCTCCGCCTATTTTAAATTGCTGTTTCGTTTCCAAACTTGTACTTTGCTTTCAGACTCCGTCAGTAAATTCTCTTCTAGCCTTTTACGACTCCCTTTATTAGCTTGCTTATGAAATATTAAGTATTTCTAGGGGCTTACATGCCGTATTTCTTAGTTGATTTACTCCGACTTTGAATTTATTCCACTTTTCTGATTTTTGAAGAATTGACTTCGTCCATCCGTGTAAAACCTTCCCAATCGCGTCTAACTGTATTTATTTAGATTCTTTATGATATCCTACGCATTTCTAAGGGTTGCATGCCGTAGCTATATTTCTTTATTTTTTTGAAATTGAATTTTTGTATTTTTACTGGTTTTCGGAACCACGTGGCTCCGAACTCCGACTTCAAGGGTTTATAGCTAGTCACCCGAGTTCTCGTCACTGTTCATACACCAGTGCCTTCCTATTATGTATTCTTGCTTCGTAATCTGTGATCCCGCTGGTTTTTGTTGAAATGATTGCGATCATTAAGCATTTCGCCTTCAGTGGGGTGCAAATATGTAATGTAGCAGACATGTGCCGTGAGTCTCAATAATTCTGCCTACTCACGGTTTGATTTGAAAGGAAATTAATCTCGCTATTATCGCGTACCATCTCAAGTAAAGGACAGACCAGAGCGACCTACGAAGTTTAGTTTTTATTGTGTTGTGTGGTACATCCTGGTTCGCTGAATTTCGCCTACGATAGCGGCGCCTGCTTCTGCTTCGTATTAGCACGCTGAGTTGGGTGAGTTTCGCTTTGCTTCGCGCGTGCAAGTGGCTGAATGCTTGTTGATTGTAAATCCCTCTCCAGACGATGTTCCGATCAGATCACTTTAATTTAGTAGTTCAATGAGATGCATTGTTATTGTTTAAAAAAAATTGGTCCCCCCATTTTCTCATGTTTGAACTGAATAAATAATTTATTGTCAGTGAAATTTTATCCTTCTTATAAATATTAGTTAATGCATACCCTCCCTTTTTATTTAATGTTGCTTTTTACCAGTGCTGAGAACAAAGTCAGATGCATATTATCATATTTTTAATTCCGTTGCTCCGTTGCCACCTTCTTGAAATGGTTTAGTATATTAATGATTGTGTGTAATTCTTGTGATCTACGACGTATGCTGGTCACCGTCTCTTTGTCTTCCTGCTGCTAAAGTAAAGTTTGAGTCAGTTCGAAATTATGGGCCAGGGAACAAGATTCTGTTGCAGGAAGCAGTCAGTAGTCAGTAGTTCACGCGAATCCTTTAGCTGGTTTTACGACCAGAGTTATATGTTTAAAGCAAGCTTCTTAACTGGCTCCTTTCAGCTAGGGTTAATTTTACAGTTAACGGTGGTCTTTCAGTTGGTAGAAAGAAAATTGCACTATCTTTTATAAAAACAAACTGAAAGATATTTATTAACAAATATCACATTACACAGCTAAATTACATTAGGCAATCTATTTTTTATAATCATAAGTAATTACCATTCCGAAATTCGCGATGTATTTGACGCGTTTGCTGTTGAAGGGTCATGTTAATGCAGGCCGCAGTGGCCGAACGGTCTGCGGCGTGCCAGTCACGGTCTGCACGGCCGCTGCGGTCGGGGGTTCGAATCCCCATCGGGCATGGATGTTTGTGCCGTTTTTAGTATAAGTTAGTTCATAAGAAGTTTGTAAGCTTAGGGACTGATGACCCCGTAGTTAAGTGCCATAAGCTCTACAAAAATTTGAACATTTGAACATGTTTTTGGTCATGTTAATATTCTTCTGGAAATAAATACGATATACATATAACTCGATAAACTGTATTATCATTAGTAGGCATATATTACACGAAATATACACATCAAAAATATACATGAAGCCTACTATTTCTTACATATTTCAGCATATCAGAAAGTCGAATTACAGTAAATATGTTATAAGTACCTACAGTATCTCTGTAATCTTCAGAATCGTCACTAAGTTCTCCTTTAGACCCTGAATCATTGAACAGATCTGTAAGCGATCGTCTGTACTGTGACATCTTGGCGGCACTGCTTACCCATAGAAGCGTCAGAACATTACTAAAAAATCAAAAGTGGACATCAGTAAGGTAAACTAATCTAAGGACAAACACAAACACCCATGCCCGAGGGGGGATTCGAACCCCCGACGGGGAACGGCAGCGCGCGCCACAGCTAATCCGCCGCAGCGATCGTTTTTCTTGGTGGTCCAGCCTTCTAGAGGATTTTTTGCGTAACTAAATCATCAAGCTGCACGATAAAAAAAACACGAACTGCTAGTATAGCCCTTAGTTCATTTTCTGTGCATTTTTTACGTCACTGCGACCATAGTTCGTCGCTCGTCGACAACGCTTATGCCGTCCTCTCACGAGACGTGGAAACGCACGTGGAGGAGGAAGGCCACGAGGAGCCAGTGGTGACGTCACAGCGTGGAATGCCACGTTCCACTGCCCTGCGAAGCGTGGAAAGAAGGCTCTGGCGTGTTAGAGTTTTGCTTCGTGGAGAGGAGCGTGGCCATTGAGAAGCAACTTGGTTCCCATGTGACAAGCAGATCTGAGCTGCCATATTACAAACGCAACGCCGTATTTCGTGCCTTCCTTCAGTGTAACGTACCATATATGAGTATATTCTTTTTTTTCTCTCTGAAGTTTAAGCGTCAGAAATTGAGCAACTTTATTTGTTACAATAAATTAACGGAAACAGCATATTCATAACTGAAGCTTATCGTATTTCACGTGTTCAGTGTTATAATTTGTATACTGTGAAAGAATATCGTTCCTATGCTACGGTACAATACCATTCTATTCTATTAAAGAATCGTCGTTGTGATTCTACGTCGTGTGTAAATTAACATGTTTTAGGCGCTTAGTAAATCAATGAAGGCGATAATGGTGCACAAATAGCATAGTTGGTGCCGCAGCAAGCTCTGGTGCAGAGAATACGAACATTCCGGGATAGCGTCTGCACTCTTTCAAAATTTTTCATTATTACTTTTTTTTAAACGCTTCTGGTTCTGTCTTGTTAATAGAAGTGTAATATCGAATATTCATTATTCTCTCTTTAAGACGACGGTTCCGCGTGGTGGTTAGTGTCACGAGCTGTTAAGGAAAAAAGATGTGCCGCGGTGGAGTAGCCGAACCGTCTAAGGCGCCTCGCTGCAGAGCGCGCAGTTGCTCGCCGTCGGAGGTTCGAGTCCTCCCTAAGGCATGGGTGTGTGTATTGTCCTTAGGTTAGTTTACCTTAGTTTAACTGGTTTGTAAGCTACGGACTGATGACCACGCAGTTTGGTCGGATAGATTTACAAAACATATGAATATTTGAAAAGAGATGTAAATAACAAGTTTGCATCTACACTCGCCCAGGTATTGTTTTAACGGTTTAAATATTGTTCATGTAACGTTTCTATTAATTTAATACAATTATAACATACAGTATTTGAATTATTTATTACAAACAAGAACGAACCCTGCCCTTTTCGTGCTAGGGCTCAGGAACCAATTCATTACAAGACCATACCCTACGTAACTCGATTTTTGCCACTGTGTTTGAATTCTGTTGCACTTCAGTACAGTGTTCGAACAGTTCAGTTCCACAGTGGAAAGAGAACATGGCTACCGTGCGGTTACGGAAGCAGATGCAGTAAAGCAGGAACAGTGTTTACCCACATTAATAAAAGCAAAAATTATCACAGCGAAAGTTGTCGAGCTGAGGTGTTGTCCTGCGAGTATGAGCAAGTTATATGTACCAAGCAGAACATATTATCTCCGAAGAATGCCAAAGGGAAAAAGCTAAATATGCAGCATATGTACAAATTGGAAAATAGTAATATAAGAGAGCAAGACAAGTGGAACTGATGGAGATGATGTACAATCCTGGCCATTAAAATTGGTACACCACGAAGATGACGTTCTACAGACGCGAAATTTAATGTGATATACAAATGATTAACGTTTCAGAGCACTGACACAAGGATGGCGCCCGTGACGACACCTACAACATGCTGACATGAATAAAGTTTCCAAACGATTTCTCATACACAAACACCAGTTGACCGGCGTTGCCTGGTGAAACGTTGTTTTGATGCCTCGTGTAAGGAGGAGAAATGCGTACCATCACGTTTCCGACTTTGATAAAGGTCGGATTTAGCCTATCGCCATTGCGGTTTATCGTACCGCGACACTGCTGCTCGCGTTGGTCGCGATTCAATGTCTGTTAGCAGATTATGGAATCGGTGGGTTCAGGAGGGCAAATACGCAACCCCGTGCTGGATCCCAATGAACTCGTATCACTAGCAGTCGAGATGACAGGCATCGTATCCGCTTGGCTGTAACGAATCGTGCAGCCACATCTCGATTCAACAGATGGGGGCGTTTGCAAGACAACAACCATCTGCACGAACAGTTCGACGACGTTTGCCGGAGCATGGACTATCATATCGGAGACCATGGCTGCGGCTACCCTTGACGCTGCATCAGACAGGAGCTCCTGCGATGGTGTACGCAACGACGAACCTGGGTGCACGAATGGGAAAACGTCATTTTTTTGAATGAAACCAGGTTCTGTTTATAACATCATGATGGTCGCATCCGTGTTTGGCGACATCGCAGTGAACGGTCATTGGAAGCGTGTATTGGTCATCGTCATACAGGCGTATCACCCGGCGCGAATCTATGGGGTGTCATTGGTTACACGTCTCGGTCACCTCTTGTTCGCATCGACGGCACTTTGAACAGTGGCCGTTACATTTCAGATGTGTTACGACCTGTGGCTCTAGCCTTTATTCGATCTCTGCGAAACCCTACTTTTCAGCAGGATAATGCACGGCCGTATGTTGCAGGTCGTGTGCGGGCCTATCTGTATACGGAAAATGTTCTACGCTGCCCTGGCCAGCCTATTTTCCAGATCTCTCACCAATTGAAAACGTCTGGTCAATGGTGGCCAAGCAACTGGCTCTTCACAATACGCGAGTCACTACTCTTAATGAACTGTGGTATCGTGCTGAAGCTGCATGGGCATCTGTACCTGTACACGCCATCCAAGCTCTGACTCAATGCCGTTGAAAATTTTGGATGATATTTTCCCAAAAGTGATTTGGTATCATAATCATCTGCTTTCAGATAAATGTAGCGTCTTTGTGTTCCTTGAAAAAAAAAAAAAAAAAAATACTATTTCTGGAAGAGTATTACATTCCACGTACAAACATAAGAAAGCTACTGTATTCATTTATTTCTTTTTTTTCCAACGATCTTTAAAATTACTTTGTAAATTTATGCACATCCATCTATGTTAACGCCATGATCTACGTGCCAGGTAGCAACGGTCGCTGGAGAGCGCTGCGGTAGCAAATCACGATGGGCAGCACGTCACGTTCCGTGCGATGTAGGGGCCGTTTCAGAGCGTGCTGTAGCTAGGTACACAGCACGTCTGGCCTGAGCTACGTTGGGAACACACGTCCCGTGTGAGGACGGCTTCAGTGCACAGACTGCGAGCATACATTGCACCCAGACCGCAAAGTGTTAATGTAAGAAGACTGTCATCTATTCGTACATGCTTCATTGTGAAGTTGACTTGCAAGCAGTATGACGTAGCCTGCCGTACACAAATAGTTTCGGCTTGTGCTCTAAGACCAACAATTTTAGAATCACTTGAATGCGGGAATTCAAGACGCTATTGCCATTTTGCGGAACATTTTCAGTAATTAAGATATTAAGAGATATTAAGTTTATAGTCGGCCGTCCTATGATTATGATGGAAACAAGGTACTTCCGTTTTATTTGGGTTTGGTTTTAGTTTCCACATTGCGAACTAATTTCTAAGGAGAGTTAGGTCAGATGTTAAAGTAGTTTCCGCAACATGAAAGTCTCTGTGTTGTGACGCTATGGCAATATCATCGGCATAAATGAATTTTCTAGATTGCGTAGCTGGAATATCAGCGGTGTAAACAAAAAGAATGGGAGCAAGAACTGAACCCTGGGGGAGGCAGCCGTGAAGCTATCTAAAGCCACTTTCCGTGTTGCCGAGATAGCATTGAGCATTGAGTTCACAAGTCGCAATAAAATAGGACAAGGAATGACATTGTAAAGCTTCACTAGGAGGCCCTTCTTCCAGACGGTATCATAAGCTCCCGAGAGACCCAGGAAAGCAACGGAAGTGGTACACTTCTTTTCAAAACGTCTCAATGAAAGATGTCAGTGCTAGGACCTGGTCACAGCAATTACGGCCTCTACTATCTACTCGCTTAAAATAGTATACTGTCATGATTTGCATCTCAAGATGGCAAAGCATAGATCACAGGCACTATTGCTCCAAGTGACCACAGATTCGACGGAGCTTCCGGCACTTTCGGTATTTAGCGTCCACCCTGCCGGGCTGGTACGCTGATCCATTCGGGGTAGGGATCGCAGGACCCTCTCGCCTGTGAATGGCCAGCAAACACGGACGCCAGACAACCTCTGCTAACCGGGAAATTCGCGCTTAATATTAGTGGCCGAGAACACAGCGGCGCCGTCACAGGTCGGAAAGCCTAGGCCGGAAAGGCCACAGAGGGGGCAGGGGGTGTTGTGGGGCCACTTAGGAGATGAGTTAGGGCGGCCGCGGCCAGCTGCGCCCCGTAATGGCGAGGCGATGGCTGCATTAGCAGCGCCCACCTGCTGCTGCCGCTGCTGCCCACACGGCGCCGCCTCATTACCCACCTCCGGCCGCCGCGGTCTCAGCTCTGCCCTGCCCGAGTGACAAATGAAGCGCTCTGGCTGTGTGCTTTGTGGCCACTTCACTTGCCTGTGCTACCATAGCAGCGTCCCGACCGCCACACTAAATAATACGACGACTGTGCAACAAGTCACACTGTCGAAATGTTTGGATGAAAACTCTTGGGAGAACCCGAAAATATTTTAAAATGAAACGAGGATTTTTTTTTCTTGTAACAAATTACCTTTAAAAATCTTCAAATGTTTGTAAATCGCCAGCCGCGGTGGCCGAGGGGACTGAGGCGCTCCAGTCACGGTTTGCACGGCCACTACGGTCCGGGGTTCGAATCCCCCCTCGGGCATGGATATTTGTGCCGTCCTTAGTGTTAGCTAGTTCATAAGTACCTTCACGAGGTAGGATTTACTCCACTTGATCACTGTTTATCATTCACGGTTATTAATCAGTCGCAGTGCGCGGTATTCTTGCAGTGTTGCACGACTCCCAATTATTTAAAACTGTGTATGCCCGCTTTTCCTATACAGGGTGTAAAGGTATAAGCCGACAAAATTATACAGATGGTACATTTCGATGTGCTTGACAAAGAAGTCTAGTAACATGTTTGCGTATTTCCTATGGCTGTCCCAGAAAAAAGAAAAAATCGTCGCAGTATGTTTTTGGAAAAGTAGACACTTGTCAGTGTACTTACGTAAGCAATCGGTTGCGGTTATTGCCCGCTGCGCGTATTGATATCGCGAGCGTGAATCGTAAAGACATTGGCAACTACGGCCTCAGTGGCTGCGTCAGTGTTATACTCCGAGCGACGACAGTTGTGCAGACGTTATTGCAACTCTGTAAACTGTTAGGATGGAAGGGACATTTAATAATGCTGAACTATGCGATATTCATTTAATTTATGGTGAAGAAAAAGGTATTTCGAGGGCAGCTGTACGAATTTATCGATAACGCTTCCCACAACAACTACTTACTGCAGGAGAGACATTTGCTGCCGTTCACCAAAGATTTGTGTCATTGTAATTCTCTATCTTACTCGATTATTATGCATTTACTTCTTAACAAACTACAAAAGTTTGCTGTACCTTTTGTAAGGTCCGTATGGTCCCGACATAAGTCGGTTTTCTGTAATATTTTGAACATATGTAAACAGGCCACAGATGTGTATTGTGAGTGGCACAATAACCTTTGGAAGTTCGATTGTAAAGTAAGCGCTCTGGCTGCGAGAGAGAGAGTAGCAAGTCTGTTGCGAGCTGTGTTCGGAGTCAGTAGCAAGTCAGTTGCGGAGAGTTGCCTGTTGAGTGAGGTAGCGCGAGGACGCTATTGGAGAAGGCAGTTGTTAAGTATATGTTTGCAGAACGCTTTATTGTAATGCATGCTGTTAATTTAATTTTCTATAATATGTTTCTGCTTCATATTTTTTAAGAATACATTATTTCTAATATTCAATTTGCGTTCTGCGTCATTTGGTACTTAATTTCCCCTTCCTTTCATTTTCTTCATTTAAGATTTTTGTTGAACTTAATTGCTACCCACCTATTATTTTTGAAAATTTTTAATACTGAAATACTGCAGGACGCGAGCTGCTTCCTGTTTCCTGTTTCCAGTTTTGTAATAAGAAGATACGAGGTAAGTCAATTTTTATTTTTATCTGTGTCGGTCAGATTGTTTTCCCCGTTTCATTATTGAAGTTCATCAGTTTCGTTGTACGCTTTGAGAGTACAGGGCCATAAATTCTAGTGTTTGAGTTTCCCCATTTCCATGGCATGTCCGTTGCGCATATTAATGTTTTCTAAGGCTTACCTCAGTGGTCGTAGTCACCACATTGTTCGGTTTTTAAAAGTTCAGTTTTGCAAGTACGTAGTGCTGATCAATTTTCCATTAAACAATCTATTCCAGATACCTTGCAAATTTCTATTAACTTTTTTATTTATTTAAAATTTACCGGGATACCTTGCACTTTATAAATTTTAATCTGGATGCGAAAGTATCTTCTGTTCTGACAATAAAAATTGCGAGTACTTATTTAATTTCCTTAGGTTGAGAGATACTGGCTCTTTACTTCCCCGCACACAATGCATACGCCCACAACGCGCCGATCGTCCGATCGTACATTGTTGAGGAAAGAATTGTGGACCTTATCCAGGAGGATCCTACTCAGAGTACTTAAAGCATCGCCTGCCAAGAGGGTGTATCGCATATTGTCGTTCAACGAACTTTGAAAGAAGAGCGTCTGCGGCCTCACCACATTCAACGCGTACAAGCATTGGAAGAACACGATTTCCCTCCACGGCGTGAAATCTCAGAGTGATTTTTGTAATACAGTGCGCAGCATGATTTTTTCAACAAAATACTTGTCACAGATGAAGCGAGTTTTATTCGCGACGGAATGGTTTATTTTCGGTAACACGCAAGCGTTGAGTGTACACAATCCTCGCCATGTAGTGGCAACACATTTTCAGCGACGATTTTCCGTAAATGTGTGGGCGTGTGTGCTCGATGATTGCATTGTTGGGCCTTATGTTTTACCTGCACGTTTGACAGACAACTATTACCGAACGTTTCTAGAGGAAACATTGCTTAGAAGACTTTCCGTTAGGCATCCGAAATAACAAATGGTTCCTCCACGATGGTGCTTGACCCCACATTGGTCACAAGGTAAGCAGATTTTTGGATAGACTTTTCCAAGACGTCGGATCGGGCGTCCGCTTCACGTCGATGGCCTATACGCACCCCTAATTTGAATCCATAGGATTTTTACTTCTGACGCCAATGAAGGAAATTGTTTATACCTTGCAACTTGATTGTTTAGTCGTGCTCGTCGCCATGTGTTTAGTCCTCCTTCCTGGCCTTTCGGAAAAGGTTCTATTCAAGACACATGGGATGCGTTGGCATTTAAAACATCTATACAGATTTGTTATACAAGCTTTATTTACGGAAAGTTACACCAAATACTTCTATAAAGTATGTCTCTTGTCGCGGCGGCGTCTTCTTGTACGATGCTAGCTGCGCTGATTCCTGGTGACTATTTTGGAGCCTAGTTCATATGGGCTCTTCCAGACGCTTGTCAGCCTAGATATAGCCGCTTGTAGAGAGCGTGCTTCTCTGTTTCTCCGTCCAGCATGCGCGGCACCGGCGTGTGATTGGCTGCCGGTCGTCCACTGCCTTTTACACGATCGTTCTAGTGCGTCTGGCGTGTGGCGCTGACTTTACGCCACAACATTGATAATGTGTGCGAACTTACGCAGATGATGTTCGATGCTGCAAATACCATAAGGCAAATATGCATGTGTGTGAACCAGTGCGAGCAAACTGTTCGCTGTCATAAAGCATGAGTAGGATCGAATGGTATTGTGTAAGAGGAAACAAAGTAATTTGTGTTTCATTTTCGTTAGTGTTGTATAAAAGGAACATAAACTGAATTTATGTTTTGATACGATTCTGTTGTAAAAAGAGGAAATGCTTGATTGTAAATAATGCACAATTACTAGGTAACTGGTTGATTTTGTACTAAGGGAAACACAGTTTTTTTGATATTAGCTTTTCTTTACTACCACGACCTTCATAATGGTACTGTAAAAGAGAACAGTCTGGTTGTACAAAATTTATTGTTTACGAAAAATGAACCCAATGGCTGTTCAAATTGCTTGTTTCAGCAGCACGTAGCCGCTGTGTGTCCTCGTTGTACACGTCCGATATTTACTTTCTCGTTCCGTAGTACATTCGCGCGCTTTCTCTCGCACTCCAGGCGCGTGATGGCAGCGAGAATAGGCCCACGCGGTTACAGGGCTCTCTCGTGTACCGTCAGAAATACGCCTTTCATGAGTTCTACAAATATTGGTTTTTACGAATACAAAAACACAGATACAACAATTTTTCATTAGACGTATTTTGTCAAGCACACAGAGATGTACTATCTGTATAATTTTGGAGGCTTATACCGTTTACACCCTGAATGTTGTTTGGTTTAGAAAGCCTAACCGGTATCGTGAAAGATGTAAGAATCGATTGATTTTGTCGTAGAAAGTCCTTTTGCAGAAACTCCCTGTTAGCCTCGAGAGCAGCTCAGGGGGTTTGCACACCTCCTTCAACTCCTTGTCTGACGGCTCGGTCCATCATACCTGCGGCATACTTGAGTCCAGGTCTGCCCGTGGAACCACGGAACATGAGGGCTAGAGCTCCTAAAACACAGGATGGCGAATCCGCCATTTCCGTTCATGCGAATGCTAAACATAGCACGCAGCTTATACGAACAGTCTTGTTTTATTTACGTTTAGTGAAATATTTTAAAAGTGCAAGGCATAGAGCCTTAGATCGTGCTACTTTGAGCTTGCATTCCGCTCTTGTTTACATCGATACGTGGATTAGACACGAAAATCTCGCGTTTTCTTTACTTATTGCTGCTTCTGTCCAAAAACAGAAAAAAGAGCAAGAAACATATATTTCTGTGATAAAAATAGCGTACTACGTTTAATGCTGCCGAAACTGGTCATCTAGATAAAATTTTCTACTTCAATTTTTTCTATTTGAATAATGACGAGGTTTGTTTGCCCTCTTACAGTAAGTGTTTGTTGTCTGCTGTGACAAAATCACCACATCGGATTGTTGTACTCAAATTGCTGAAAGTACTTCTATTATGTTACTGAGAAAGTTTCAGAATGTATTACAAACACTAAAACTAAAAAGAATATTAGTGTACAGGATCTAAAGTTTACGGTCGTAGAGACACACGGTGTCTATGTTGGCAACAACCTTTGAAAGCTATTTGAAAACCTAATCGTATAGAATGTGTTGACCATGAAATAAATAATTCTGTTCCTTCTCTAAGGTTGACAGGTTTTCGTATTTAACAATACTCTTGTCTTGTCAGTAATTTAATAATCCTTATAAAGCAAACATTTCGTTGCCAACATTAGCACACTACGACGCAACAACCGTAAGCAAAATTTACCTAGTATTTTTTGCCAGTTATGTTAACAGTCCCTTTAGATAAGCGTCAATATTGGCATTTACTAATAATAAATTGAATTGATGGTGTGTTTTGTGATAAAACATCAGGTATCGTACCATTCTATCAAATTGAATACTACAAGTAATGACGCTAAAGCTTCGAAATACCACAAATATCATTCAACGGTAGTTGCCTGTATCAGCACAGTACGCTCCCACAGCCGTAACGAAACTTTTTGCCCAGTATATTTATATTTTCCGTTTAGTGTTTGTAATACTTTCTCGCAATAATGTAACAGAAGTATCTTCAAGACTTTGTGCAATGGCAGTACATAACTTTTTGTTGAGATGCATTTCTCATTCTATATCTATAAATGTGAATGTCTGTTCGGTGTACGTTTATCACGTCTGAACCACAAGACACAAAGAGCTAAAAATTTGTACAGTTACTAATGTCTACCCGGGGAAGGCATGGTTTTATGGCGACCGGATAGCTATTTATGTATATATATTAATGTGAATGTCTGTTCGGTGTACGCGCATCACGTCCAAGCGACAAGACGCAGAGACTTAAATATTTGTACGGTCACTAATTTATACCTGAGGAAGGTTTTAGGCACGGTTTTATAGCGATCTGATAGATATTTAGTAATTTGAAGAATATAACGCTAAATGCGGAACAATAATGATTCTTTGAAAATTATATTTAATCTTTGAAAATGGTTTCATTGGTTGCATTGTTGCTTGAGGGTTGATAATGATAAAAGGGTGGAGTATATTGGGATGGAAAGTTATCGGTGTATATAAAATTCTACGTGTGTATGTTAATATTTCGCTCTGCAGCGAAAACTACAGAACGCAAAGTAATGGTTTGTGTGTAATTGTTGTTCGAAGTCTCCCGTTGTACACCATAGCAGTTCCATGTCGACAGCTATAAGGGGGTGGAAGATATGGTGATTGAAAGTCGTTAAATTATAAAAAAGGCCAGCGATGACGTTTGCGACTCTATAGCAAGGAGGTTACATACGACGAAACGTGATGCCACAGACCATGTCTTTGGTCTATGCGTGCTACAATGTCTTCAGCTCTTTCTATGTAAGGATAAGCATACGAATAAGAGAATATAAGAATAAATAAATAAAGTGGTAAAAAAGAAATTTATTTTAATACATCACTTTCAAAGACATCGATTTGACGTTTCGCGCATTACATCAAGTGATTCATCTGTGATATTATTACAATCATTATTGTTGAATTTCTTGATTGTATTCTTCGAAACCAGTGAATTTTTACCTGTGATTTCTTGTATATTCTCTGATAAATGTAACATGTTTTTAGAGAAAAGGAGATGGACAGAGAGAGAGTGGATAGGAAAAGTACTAACTCAAGGTTCGAATAAATAAATAAATACCCGGGCAACGACGGGTTTTCAGCTAGTATACTATATAAGATACATATTGTGCTCTAAAACAGTAGGTTTTCGGATGCTTTGCTGTAATATATTTTGCGGCTGCTAATTCCCTACAGGCAGCTTCTCTGTTAAGAGGCTGTACTTTCAGTAGAGCTAAACAAAACCGTAAGTTCAAATATCACAAACGATATTTCTATTAAATATTGCTTCAAGTCATAATATTACTTACAAAACATAACTGTTGGCTCGGTTCGGGTTCCCAGTTTTTGCGCCGACATTTAATGATACATTTTTTCTTCTCTTAGAATCTCTCGGGAAACTAAACGTTCTGTAGCCACCTCTGGAATGATTTGAGCAGTTTATGGCAACACAAACACCCGTAATGTCGTGCTAAAGTACCGTGATGCAAATCCTATAGCAACGCAGTGTGTTTAACTTACGAGCCACGAGAATGAAAATGGCGAATGCGTCAGCTCGTACTTAATGAGGGCGAGTGACGTCAAGGGTTTGCCCAAGGCCGACGAGAGAGACAGACCCGACCTCAAAGCCTGGTCACAAGAGTAGTGCTGAGCCAAAGGGATCGCTAGCTGACTGGCTGGCCGCTAAGAGACAGTGGGTTGTGCCCCATCGGCCACCCACTCAGCTTGGCGTTTGCTCAACATTACTCTTATCATGTGACCTACGTACCCCCTGACTAGAAGCAGTTCCCAGTGCTCTGCGGGGTGGCACCGCTCTACAAAGGACACTGCTCCTCATGCTTCTGCCAGCATTCTTTCCTCTGGCGTGTGTATTTCTGCCATACAATTCTGACATGTCAACAGCAGTCGCTATAATTGAATTTCATTTACGAATTACCTAGCACAAGAATTTAGATAATTGTCAGGTGCAAGTAGTCTAGCAGAATTCATAGTAATCACCAACCTAGGAAAGACGATGTAAATTGTTGAAGCTAATATTCACAATTACCATGAAGTCAGTGGAAGCACAAAACCAATTTTCAACTTTGAAAATCTTTCTTAGGCAGCTCTGTGCTCCAGGACAGCTCGTCGGGCTCGGCGATTCTTTCCATTGAAAGAGATTTTGTGATGGAGATCACAGACGTTAATCAACGGGTGACTGACAAATTTACATCGATAAAACACAGGAGGTCAAATTTTCAGTATGTATGAGGTAAGAACAACAGTATTTCAGTGATATAATGTATAATATGTCTCATTTCCAGCATTGACGAAGGAATTTAATTTCGACTAGGATGTAGGTCGTAAATTGGATTTTCAGAAAATTAATTTTGTCACTTTCACACACCACGAATTCTAGGAATGGTTATGTCAAGAAGCCAAGCGCCTCATACAAAAATGTACACCAACATTGAAACTTTGGTACAAAACCCAGCTTCAGGTGCCACAGGTCGCTAGTGTTATTTATTAGTATTATTACGAACGGTGACCGGTTCCTATATGCTATGTCAAAGAACATTAAAACTCATCACCATATGTAAAAATTCTTATAAATAACTATAAATGATAATCAGTGATCAACTGAAGTAAAATCCTTCCTAGTGAAGGTACTACTGTGATGTATAAAAATTTTTTGATCACAATTCTGTCCTGATCATGTCAGGTAGTGAGCAAAACACAAACGTAGAATTGTTAAAACTAGCAGCGCGGGAGTAGCCGAGCGGTCTGGAGCACCACGTCGCGGATCGCGCGGCCTCCTGCGTCTGGGGGGGGGGGGGGTTCGAATCCTCCCTCGGGCATGGATGTTTGTGTCGTCTTCAGTATAAGTTAGTTCATAAGTAGTTAGTAAGTTTAGGGACTGATGACCCTGGAGTTAAGTCCCATAAGCTTCACGAACATTTCAACATTTGTTAAAACTAGCAGCACTTCGACGTGGCTCAGCCTGATATAAAATAATGGCGAAGTGAATTCTTGCAAACATAGAAGCACCGAGAAAATACAATCAAATAAATAATCCGCTTTGCGTTGCTGCGGCTATGTGGAATGAAAGGAACGTTATGAAAAAAAACATGTTTTCTCGGAAAATATTTTACTGAAAAGGCAGTGCATGTACTAAATTTTTTGTCAGTTTTAAGTATCACGTATTGTGAGGCAACAAACCACTTCTACAGCAAATCGATATATTTGTGGAAACACAGACACTTGGCAAAACGTATTCCTAGAATCCCGCAAGTGACCGCGCAGTACGAATTCCATCACGCGTGTGTAGCGTTACCATACGTCCTCTTTTTCCCGGACATGTCCTGTTTGAGACAAAAAAATGTGCGGGTTTTATAAAAGTCTAGAAAATGTCCTCTTTTATTGGGTTCAGGGAAAGAAAGTTTATTTTTGTGTCATTGGCGACATCGTTGTCTAACCTCTATACAGCCGGTGTATTCTGTCTTCTGCGTTATGTTCTTTGCTGTCGCTTTGTTATACTTTGTAGTTGAGTTTAAAATTGTGTTATTTGTTTCAGATAGTATTGTGTATTCTTCATCAAATTAAATTATAAACTGAATGACAAAATGCCGAAAAGTATGTCAGTGTTTAATAGTGTGCTTTTGGAGAAACAAATTATTCAAGAGAGGAAGAAATGATCACGAGGTAGAATTTTTGATTTTTGTCTGATGGAACGCACATATTCGTTGGTAATAAAGGTAAAACGTATTATTATAGTGAAGGTTAAAATAGGTTAGTATTCAACAACGGTTGAATGCAGGGAATTATTTGTTGCACGGTTTTGAAAGATTATAAAAGGAAATAAAACTAACCATCAAGTGAAGCGTGGTGTGAATATTTTGATACGTCCTCTAGTGAATTTTCTTACTTTAAATTGCTGAAAATTGTAGAATTCTTTTTTTCTATACCTAGTCATAATGTCAACACGGAATGTGTGTTTTCTCTTGTAAACACACAGTGGATCAAAGGCAGGAATAGATGAAAAATATAAAATATGAAAGTTTTTGTATGTGTCCAGCACAATTTTAAACATTTCAAATGCCTGAGCTTTATCAGTACTTTTTGAGACACAAAAAGCTTTTCAGAGCGATTTCGTCGTCCTTCAAATATAGTTGGTACAGAAGCGAAAAGATAAGAATGAGAAAATTGAGTGTGGGGATGACGAATAAACTATCAAGATAGATAATACTTTTTTTAGAATAACCACAGAAGGGTTACTGCTTTTGTTTGGAGTAGTTTTACACGGTTTATGAATAAAGTTATAAATCACATGATGTTGACCATGAAGTATCCTCTTTTTTTTTAATGATGAACATGCGGTAACCCTACGCATGTCAAATACTGGACGACGGGGCCTGTAGACTGTGTACACTCAGTCTGTAGCCAATGTGCAACGTGTTCACAGAGGCATAACACGTGTTCTTCCAAATGCAGTGGTGAATCCGGAGAGGTGGGAGGGGGTGGGGGGGGTGGCAAGGGGGACATGAGGTTGTAGCCCCCCAGAGCATGACTAAAACCTCTTAACATGAGCTTTCTTCCTCTCTTTTTTCCGTTTATAAATCAGGTCATGATTTTATGTCTCTTCTGAAAACGCCATAACGAAGCATGCATCAAGACATTCTTTTTCTTCTTTTTAGACGTTAGTTTGAGATCAGCTCAGCTCCATCCCCCCCCCCCCCCCCCTCCTAGAACACGAACCTGGATTCGCCACTGTACACAAACTACAACGGGCTAATCAGCAGTGCTTCGCTACAGTAGTGCTTCGATCGAGCATTTAGTATTAGCCAAGAAACCAATGAGCATTTCCTCACAGGCCCATGCATTCCAAGGCCAAAGGAGCACCATCAGTAATCGGGAACAGTGTAGATTATTATAAGAAATGCGAGAATATATTGTTCACTGCCACCTAATAGAAATGATCATCAGAATGAAATACGAGAAATCAGAGCTCGAACGGAGAGACTCAGATGTTCTTTCTTCCCGCGCGCTATTCGAGAATGAAATTGTAGATGCATAGTGATAAATGTGGCCAGCTTTTAAATGGGATTTGCAGAGTATCCCCTGTAAATGTAGACGTATTTGGGATATCTCGCTGATAGAATTTCAAGTATCGATATAAGTTCACGGATATGAGGCATAACAGTGATCACTGACGAAATATACGAGAGAAATAGCAGAAGATAAGAGAGACGGGAGATTTTTTTTAAGTGCTAAAATACGGTTTGGTCACCCAAATCTACTCCCCACCTCTCCCCCCCGCCTCCCCCCCTCTCTCTCTGTCAATCTCCTCCTCCTTCTATCCGTCCCTCTTCCTCCTATATCTCCTTCTCCCTCCTCTTGCTCTCTTTACTCCCCTCATACTCCTCCTGTTTACACTTTCCCTCGTCGTAGCTGATCGAAATTAAGAAATTAAAATTTTGGAACTTACTTCAAATTTAGTTGAGACGGTAGCAAGTGACGAGAAAGTTACTCTTACAGGAAGAAATCGATATAACGAAGCCAATAACTAGCGTTATTTACAGTTTCTACGATGGTTTCATTTCCATTGCTGACGAAGTAGACCTAGCAGTTGTAGTATTGTATTTGTGCAGTGAGTATGGTTTTTGTTTTGATTAAAAAATTTCTTGATTAATTTTAATGATACATAACAACCCATCACCTATATTAAAAATGGGTCAATACTACAATATACAACTTTAATTTCTATGGTATAGGGTTAGCGACTAAGTTACTAATAATGATTTGTTTTACTGAAATGAAAACCACTGGTCAACCTTGTGTTTTTGAATTTAGTGCTACTCTACTTTGACGTTATTACTTCTACCCCTACTAAGCTACTGCTGTGGCGTTACAGGTGTGCCAGTCGGTACAAACCTACTTGAAAGTGGCCAGCTCACTGAGCGAAACCCAGTGATCGTGCCCCTGGCACTGGGCGGCCAATTCTATTGTCGCCACAGCCCCCCGCAAAGAACTATCTCCAAAAAGTGTTACCCTACTAAACTAAGTTACTACTCTACACTACGTCTAGTCTTTATCGGTGTGTGGCCAAATCTAACCCCCGAAACCCGAGAACGGCGGGTACAGTCCTAATGGACGTCCAATCCATCCCCCGGCGACATGGCAGATGTGGCTATCTAGTCAGGTGTTGTTGTCATACTCGGTGTATCAGTCATGATCTTGCAAGAAGTCTCGTAGCACCTTGCGTGAGATGTTGTTTGCAATGGTGTCAAGTGTTTGGAAAGTGTCCAAGGCCCTTATTAATTCTTATATGTTATTACTGGGCAATGCCCTTCTTAATTCCGCAACCACGTCGTCGAATGCGGGACACCCGTATACGATATGCTCTGGCTTTCCCACCTCAGCTTCACAGACACAAGTTGGTGTCGCCTGTTACCTAAACCGGCATAGGGTCCACGGCCCGTGAGAAAGTGCAACATATCTTTAGATGGCTTGAAGTGTTTCATTTTCTATCTTTCCTGGATGTCTGGTAGGAGAGCGTATGTCCTCCTTCCAGACTCTTCGTCCCATGATTGCTGCCACAGTTGGAGCCCTTTCTGCCTTATTTCTGACTTGCTCAAGGCAAGTTCACCCAGTATTTCAGTGACTATGCCTTTGTCTCCTTTTTCGCCCAGTACCAGGCTCCCTGTTCCCTCACCTTGATGTCGAGGGGGCGTAACCCATCAACCCCAAATGAGTCCCGCCAGGAGTGGTCCTGTAGGCCCCAACTGTGCATTCTTCTCACGGTCATGATAGTACCACCCTCCTGAGCCTGTGGGCCCACACTAGTGATCCATAGCCCACAATAGATGTCAGTATGCTGTTATAGCTGTATGCGATCGGGTGGAAGGTGGAACCTCCGATGAAGTCTATGAAGTGCTACTAGAGATCTCTCAGATACCGCATCTATGTGAGCCGCGAAATTCCAGCGGTCATCTATGATGACCCCGAGGTATCTTGCTTTATTACGCCTGATGACCGGCACTCCATTTATCCTCACAGTAGGATTCCTAACCAATTGACCTTTCAGCAGCAGATATACTGATGTATGTGGGGCAATTTGAAGTTTTGACTTGTCACACCATGATGTTAATACTTTTACTGCCCTCTCGATCTTGGGTTCGATGTCTTCACGACTTCGACCCCCGACCATGAGGAGGAGTCGTCCGCATAAGCTATCACCTCTAGCACATCTGGATGATGTCTCAATTCTCTGAGGAGAGACTCCATGTTCAAATCCCAAAACAGTGGCCCAAGGAGAGAGCCCTGGGAGCACCCCTTGGTAATACCTTTACTAGCCAGACCTCCCTTTCCACACAATAGCTCCTAAGACACCCATATAGAGGCCCTGGACACTATCTCCCGGAGATAGGAGAAGAGCGAAGGCCACCACACGTTGTCAAAGGCACCACTGATGGCCCCCATGATACCCACCACGTATTTGTATGGCGCAGAGGAACAGACCTTGGCCGCCAGGGTGATCGCGTCAGACGCAGACCTCCCCTAACGAAAACGGAACTGCCTGTGAATCGCACCACACAGAACACGATGTGCAGACTGCCTGTCAGCCAGCAGTCTCTCGAATAACTTCCCCAGAATGTCCAAGATACAGATGGGGCGGTAAGACTTGGCCAGAGCCGGGTCTTTATCCGCCCATTTCTTGATCACCACCACACTGGCCCTTTTCCATATTTTAGGATATCTGCCAGTGCAATCTTGTCATTGGAGAGACCAGCTGAGGTGCAAGGAACTGCACCATCTCGGCTGTGATTCCATCAGGTCCAAGAGCTTTCCCCCTCTTCCGAGAAGGGGTACACTGGGGTATTGTTGATGTATTCCAGGGCGGCCCTCTCTCTAATTTCCTTTTGGACTTCAGAGTCAGTGCTGGGGTCGTCATCAGGCAGGAGGAGCTGGAAAGGGACCTCAACAATTTCCTGCCAGGACTCTGTCACTAGGTCCCCCTCCCTGAGTGTCGACAACACCAGCGGAGCTCTTATCTCTTCCCTTACAAGTTTGTATGGGACGCCCCAGGGATCTTGTTGCGCCACAAAAGTTTCCCAACTCCTGAGCCTGGTGTCTTTCACGACAGTGGCAAAATGCTCCTTTTCATGCATGTATCGGGCCAGCCAATACTGGCGTTCATGTCATATCACGGCCCACTTGTAGTGTCTCCTCGTCCTCCTGACAGACTGCCTCAGTTCTTGTAATTCTTGGAACCATGGCGACGGGGAAGCCGCGACGGCCCTCCTCCTCAGTGGTACGGCAGCCTCGATCGCTCGGACAACCGCCCCAAACAGATCTTGTGCTGCCTTATCCACATCAAAGTCACCCTCCGGCAATGCAAGCACCAGTGGCTTAGCTATGTCACCGAGGGCCCCGGGGCAAAAATGACATCAGGGCCCTCTTTAAAAGAAACCTATGCAAAACTACTTCATCAGCTCCTTACCGCCCACTGGAAGACATAATAAGACAAGCCTAAATACTATTAAGTAAATTATTATATGTCACGCAGCATATAGTATTTAATTGTACTCTCAAATATAATTATAACTGTGAAAGTTGGTTTGTTATGCTTTCATCCAAAAGTTACTGGGCGGATTAGAATGAAATTTTGCAGAGGGATAGATTTGGACCTGGGTAGGACATAAACGACCTCTTGGGATAGCTTCCGAAGATGCTCCATTCTAGGTGAATGAAGTCGCAGGCAGAAGCTAGTAAGAAATAAACAATGAAGAAGTATCACTTAACCATGAAAACATGGCCCCCCTGCCGCGAAGCAAACCGGGAGCAGTCAAGTCCGCGGTGACAGCAGGCGGACTATTGTCAGTACTGACGTCTCACTGTCGCTAAACTCCTCGCTGTTAGGTCACTGCTCCGTACCGATCAGCTAAATTTCGTTGATAGCCCAATCAAAGAAGGAAAATAGGGGAAGTAATCGTGTAGGATGGTTTCAGAATAGAAATTTGCCGGATTTTGATTGATGGAATACTTTGGTTTGAGACGTGCCCCTACCAGGCTTCATGAAGTATATATTAATGTCTGGCCAGGAAAAAGTAATAAGTAAAATAACTAAGTTGACATCTTCGCTCATTATAGTGGCAGTGGGGTACAGGGTAGTGTCTTGAATGCATTACTATTGTGACAAAGTAACCATATTTTCTCTTCTTCGAGCACGAATTTCAGAGTACAATTGGTTACAGCTCTTCATTGTGATCTATGATTATGGAGCACACCCTTGACGAAGGGAATTCACTACACAGACAGTTGAGTTACCATAATAATACCGTTCTGTAATAATGCATTGTAGAGACTTCATATTCAAATGTGGTCACACTGTCTACTGTCAAACACTGTGCTAGTAATTCAGCACCATTCACTGTTATTTCGCAAAGATTGGCAGGCACGGCAACTCCGACTTCAACCGACAATACGCTGACGATGGCAGGGTTCAAGCCTTAGAGGACAAGCAAAGGACCTTGTTATGTTTATATTCTGGGGTACGATTATTTTTTGGATTTCACTTCGTGCGTTTGAGTAATGTTGGTCAGGGTTCAAAAAGTTCAAAGTCGGAAAACCTTCATTCAACTAAATTATTATATACAGTAGAACTTCGATTATCCTACGTAATTGGGGGACATGAAAGTGCTCAAGGATCTACTGTAACTTTTTCTAACGTCGCTCACGTAGGTCAAGGGGCCCCTTGAACTCGGGGGCCCCGGGGCACTGCCCCGCCTAGCCCTATGATAGCTACGCCACTCGCAAGCACGAGGCACTCCACCGCCAGATGGTCCCAATTGGTATGGGTAAACTTACGCTGCCACTCCCAGTCTGTGTTCCAGCCGCACTCAGCTTGCTGTATCTGAAATGTAATCACTAGACGTCATTTTCTCATGGACTCTCCAGCCAGTTATTTTGTCAGCCAAGTTGGGTGTTATTAGCGTAGCATCTACGTTGATGCCCTCACCACCCGGACCAACGAAGGTTGCGGGTTCTCGGGTCTGTTGACAACCACTAGCTGGAGAGCCATGATGGCCTCTATGACTAGATTACCCTTTGCATGTCGAGTGCGACTGTTCCACAGAGGGGAGTGCGCTTTCAAGTCCGCTACCACAATCACCCTTCGACCACGCAGCGCCTCCATGACCTGTTATTATAAGTACAGTGAGTATGTTTCTTCTCAGGAATGTGATTTCACGAAACTTTGCTTTGTAATTTCTATTGTAGCCCTATACGCGGATCAGAAGTTGGTAGCACTAGGGGAGACCGGGGCACGTTTTCCAACATTTTACATTTTTATTTTTGTACTCCTTGTTTTTATCGATTTTGCGGGAAGCAGCGGATCATTATATTTCCTACACCTTTATTCACAGTCTTGTACAGAGATTTTTGAAAATAGTAAATATCATTCTTGGTAGCAAATGGTTTTGTCTGACCATGTTACGTTGGAAAATTTGCCCCGTATGCGAGACAAGTTTTCCAGCTTACTTAAAATGTACAGGGGCAAATATTCCAATTATACTTTCAATGTTAAAACAGAGATAATTATCTTGATTTCACTGAATACGTATTTTTATCATGAATTTACAATACATTACAAAAGAGGATAGTAAAAATAGCCACATTAAATAAAAAAATGCTATTTAATGGTTTTACAAAATATGTGACTTAAATATTTTACAAATACTGACATTTTTAACAATACTTATAGTGATTGTCTGAATTACAATGTAAGCAAACAAAAAATGGAACGTTCCTTTCGTACAGTCTCCATGCGCCCATTTCGTGCACTATACCCACTTTTCATTTGCTTTATACTTGGCGTAAGACTCAAAGCAATAAGGAATATGTGCCCCATATGCACTCGGAAAACGTGCCCCGTCGCCATATTCGGAACTGTAACACTACGTCCATGAATAACAGGTAAGCTATTTACAAAACAAATTCACAGTTACGTGAAGAAAGAAACCCACTTTTAGTGTGTGCAATGTCAAAATAATAAGTTTAACGAAGAATGTTTATTTTAAGTTTCAATAAAAACATGAAAGTTTACTCACATTTGCAAAAATGACGAAAACAGCCCTGCTGACGTTGTGACTGCTGGTACAACACTGAAACTTTCATAAATGAAGCGTGCTTTGTTGCTACTTCCTACAGTATCACCGGTGGTAACATCTAGCGGTTTTTTTCGAAAATAAATGGATTTGGAAAACTTGTCCCTATGGAAAATGTGCCCCGGTCTCCCTTACCATTTTCGACGTTCACATGTTATTTGTGGATATGCTAATGCACGGTAGGGCAGGGAAGATAACACAAGTGTTATACACTTCCCCCAACTCCATTGCTTAGCACAACAGTGTTTTCAGTTCAAGGAAAACAAGAAAATGCTTCCTTATTGAAGTTAATAAAATTTATTTATCAGATGCGCGTTTCACGTTGATGGTGAATCTTCAGACAGGATTTGTAAATGATATAGAATTACTGTTACAAAGGAATCCTTAATGTTTTTGCGTATATAGCTTGCGTTTATAAAGAAAAAGTAAATTCGAATCAGATAGGTCAGTAAAACCTGATTGGCAAGTGTTAGCAGAAAATTAAAAGTGAAATGTAATTAAGGTTATCTGACATAGTCTGGTCTGGAGGCGATCAATTCGTTTTATACTTTTCAAAATGACAAGCCAAGATCGCAAACTAACAATTTATTAAGTGACGACCGGTTTCGGTGCACTGTGTCACCATCATCTGGTCATATATATTTTATAATCTAGTCATCTTGTTAAAAAATAGCGTATAAAATAACAAGTGCAACATAGCACTTAGTCACTATATAAAAAAGTACAAAATATTTTGTAAGCTGTCATGTTTTTAACTTATGTATTTTTTTATATAGTGACTAAGTGCTATGTTGCACTTGTTATTTTATACCCAATTTTTTAACAAGATGACTAGATTATAAAATATATATGACCAGATGATGGTGACACAGTGCACCGAAACCGGTCGTCACTTAATAAATTGTTAGTTTGCGATCTTGGCTTGTCATTTGGAAACTATAAAACGAAATGTAATTATACGACTGAGAGTGATAAAATCGCGCAAGAAGGAAGTTAAGAAATGGACTTAGGATAGCACGATGGGGCACGATGAGAGATAGGGAGGTGATTATACTGTGGTACGAACAAACATTAGTCTAACAGTTTACAAGCAGGCACAGATTCAAAGCAGAACCAATTGATTGCGCTAATACCTGGAAAAACTGGAAGTTATTGGATTCAATTAAGTTTATTTCAGATTAAAATTATTACATTATATTACATTGCGACATGAACGTGAAACACGTCATTTATCATACATTTTATTAACTACAACAGAGACACACAATATTTTGTGTGTTCTTTCCGATTTAAGTTGTTCGTAATTGGTAATACTACTAGATATTTAATAGATGTAACGGCATGTAGGTTTGACTGATTTATCGCGTAACTGAAGATTAACGGATTTCTTTTAGTGGCCATATGAATGACCTCAGATTTATCATTATTTAGCGTCAGTTGCAATTTTTGTAACATGCAGATTTTTTATATCTGCGGGATGCGGCAGTAGAGGGACGTGGGCCATGGCTAGCAAATGGACCAGGTCTGCAACTAAAATAAGTTATTAATCCACATATACTTTTATTACAAATGACAATAATACTTAACTCTTCTCAAATCAAAATCAAATGTTTGTAATTCTATGGGACTTAACTACTAGGTTATTAGTCCCTAGCTTACAAACTACGTAAACTAAGTGAAACTAACCTAAAGACAACACACACATCCATGCCCGAGGAGGGATTCGAATCTCCGACGCGGGAGGCCGCACGATCCGGAACGTGGCGCTCCGGAACGTGGCGGCTACTCCCGCGTGGCCCAGACTCTTCTCTTACATAGTTCTGCAAGGTATCACGTAGCATACTGTTGGTTCTTCTCTGTGAACTTCCTGGTCCTGACTGCTATAATGACCGGGGTCCTCTGCTATGCTGACTGACTGACGTCTACTCAGGACTGACCGTCGTGACTGTGGTGCGCCGGCCTATCTAGATGAGCCCCTTCTTGCTATTGGCTGGCGTGCAGAGCAGGCAGAGAGGACACCAGACTGCGGGCGCCCTCGGCGGCCGAAATATTGTCGAACGTCTTATCGCCTCTTCATGCAGTGGTGCGGCGAAGTGTGTAGACCGCCGTTTTTGTGGTTGCTTTTGATCTTCTGGTGACTTTACTAACCAATAAATGACAGCATCATCCGCGAACATCTAAAAGAAGTTCTCAGATAGTCTCCTAAATCGTTTATCAAGATAAGGAACTGTAGGGGCCCCTATAAAACTTTCGCGTGGGACGCCAGACATCACTTCTGTTCTAGATATGAAAGCATCTGCTTCCTTTTACCACTCTTTCCTGCTCTGTGCTCACACCACTTTCAGTTTGTGCATGCCTTCGACAGTATCTCTCGAGTTGCATAATTTTCATTGGCTTCCTTGAACAATTACTATGTCCACGTATTCGTATTATGATACACAATTACTGGCGAACTGAACAAGGATCTGCAATAGATAAATATGTATGGGAATTTGATATACATGCAGAACTACTTCACAAGTTGGATATGCTGCGTTAGTTGTGGAATGATGTTGATTGCTTTCTCACTCCCGTAGACAAGGTTGTGCACGTCCATGCATCACAGACGTCCGCCAAGGTCGTATTGTAAGAGCAGGAGGTGCAGATCTTACATTATGTAACATGCGCAAGAGGGTCTGTGAGCCCAAAAATGTCGACACGAACTGTTGCCAACTGGTAACTAGCAGTGTGGCCACAGGCGCACACACACACACACACACACACACACACACACACACACCTCTGGCCCTTCTTCTACACACGCCACAGCATGTTCGTGTACGGCTCGACTGCTCCTTTCAGAGTATTACTAGCTAGATGAAATGGCAGTCTGTGGTCTTCATCGATGACAGCAGATTCACTGCCTGCAAGCAAGCGATGGATATTCATGCATTCGACGTAGACTTGGCGAACACTCAGTGCATTGTCCACTCTACATCTTCAGGGTATGATAAGCTACAACTCTCTTTCATCTTTGGTGGTGTTTTGGAGGAGCGCTGACTCCGTTCTCTTGCCATTCTTGCAATAGGAAGGTTATCTATTGTTCCAGAAGGGTAATGCTCAGCGAAACACTGCGTGTGGAACTCAAACTGCCCAGTAAGACATGCCACAACTGCCCTGGCCAGCAAGATCTCAAGACATGTCTTCAGTAGCGTGGGATGTGATGGGAAGACAAGTGACGCATGTGACCCGTCAACCCACAACTCTTACAGAACTACGGGAACAGGTCGATCATACATGCAATAATATGTTCAAAGACAGTTGGTTGGTTGTTTGGGATAGGAGGACCAAACTGCTAAGGTTATCGGTCCCCCAGTGGGGCGGAGAAGGAGTGGGGATAGGAAAGGAAGGGAAGGAAAAGGAAATGCTTTCTGGGGAGGATAGAACGAAGAAAGAATGCATTAGCTCGGGACCCACCGCTCACCACGCACGTTCTCACGAGAGAACCGTGAGCCCATTTGGGGTCCAAAGAAAGTATTCAAGAAAGTATTCACCTTCAGTATGATCGAATCGATATCAGAATCAGTGCCTGCTTTGCCACCCGTGGAGGATTCTCCACGTACTAGTATGGATGATTCAGTAGGGATCCACACCTGGTACCTCACTACGAGCTATTTATCTCTTAATGTAACCATTTCATGTATTCCGCATGCAACGTTTCAACAATAAATGTTGAATAATAAAACTCTAAGACGGTCTTCTAACTTAAATAGTGGCAACACTGCTGTGGAGACGCTATGCAATGGAATCTACTACTGTCGAAGCAAATGGACTCGTCCGTCCCACGTCACCGACGTGAGAGAAACACAGTGACTTGTGAGCGAGCGGTCTAATGTAACGGTGTCACTATGTTTTCGAAACAGGAACAACGCAGTTGGATCAAGGTTGAATGTGTCAGAAGACGTACAGCACGACAGTGTCATCGAGGTCTTCAAAGGGTGTGCGGGGAATCGGCCTCGGTTGGGTAAAAGCCAGTGACAAAGGTCGGCACATTGTGGCAGCAATGGATCGGACAGGTCGTTCTAGCGTCTCTTAAGAATTAGTGCATACTGCTGCCGCGTTAGTGGACAGTGATCGACGCCAGACAATTCGTGATTCGCGTGTACGACTGTGATGGTGTTTTCCTAAAGCATTACGTTCCTCGACGGCAGACCGTCAGTGCACAGTATTACTGTTAGTTTTTGGAGTATCACCTGCGACGAGGTTTGCGAAAGAAGCGGCAACACTTTCTGCTCAACCCACCGAATTTTTGCACGACAATGCGCGGGCGCATACAGCGCTAGCTTTGGAACCACTTCGTGGCTTTCACTTCTTCCAGAGATTCGACAGGCAGTAGACTGCTCCATTCGCACCATCAGAGCACAGGCTCTGCTAAACGCTCTGCTTCGCCTTCCACATCGCTGGCAACGGGTTATACAGAATGCTGGTGACTACTTTGAATGGCAGTAACAGGTGAAAACATGAAATGCTTTTGCATCGGTTGTGAATAAATAGTTGCCACTATTTAAGTTCCAACTCTCGTATTATTTCGGGCAGTATGGACGCTCAGATAATAAGACAACGTCAACTTCGTTTCTCTTCATAAGGGAACTATTTTTTTCTGAGAAATTGGGTAAATTCATTCATAGGGGTTATTTAATTTTTCCATTCACCTAATTTCGCTAATGACATTTTGTTAAATTTACTGCTATTGATGTGACTGTTTTCTCTAATGAATTTGAATCCTATCTCATCCGCCTGCTTTCTGAGATAATTTGATTGTCTTTGCTTCCAGAGCTTGAGCAACCAGTGCCAATTCTTTGGCAAAAACTAAGCAATCTACTTCACGTCACCAGGCAGTTCCATTATTTGCACCCTACTTTGTTACATCCTTACACTTTCCAGGCCACAGTTAAGGGGAGAATTAAGTCGGACGCCATGTCTGACCAATTTTTTATCTCAGGATATTTTTAACTCATACCTTCCTGTTATTTCACCTCTGAAATTAACCCTGGAGTGTGGGTTACTCAGATTTAACAGAATGATTCTGCGAGTTTCATTTTTCCAAGAATTTGTCTGTCCACACAATCGTTCATAGACATGTATTTGGGGAAATAAACCAAATTTTAACATTGCCGCGATTGTCACGATTGCTAGAATAATTTTTTTAATAATATTCCATGTTATTTATTTTTGTGCAATGGTTTTTGAGAGAAATTAGTCGAAAATGTTCATTAGAATAAGAACGCAGAAACATCAAGGGAATGCTTCGACGTTATTATCTTAGAAATGTGAGCTTAACTGCTCTCCGATTAATTTTCTTCGAAATTTATTACTTCTTAAAGCTGCACTGTGCGGTTTCATTATTAGTTCCCTCGAGCATACATTTGAATATATGAAAGTTAGGAGTTAGCTGAAACTGTGTAACTTCTATCAAGCACTGCCCTTATTAGTTTTCTGAAGTTAGAAGATCGAGCAATATTACATTTTAATTGCAGTAGGTTGCTAATTTTCAGTGTTATGGTCCTGTTCCTGGGGAGGTGACGTTATTTGATACGTCTGTAGTCTGTAATAGATTTAGCCCTAGGTAATTGAACATCAAGATACCTATCTTTTCTGTGTATGTAATAGTAAAAAAACCACTCATGTAAAGTAATTTTTATACCTACAGGCTACGTAGCTGTCAGTATTTTATTCAAATATTGTTGTAATATTATTGGAGACAATATTTCGAAATACTTTGTTCCAAAACGAAGATCTTTAGACATCACATAATGATATCGTAATGTAAATAATGTTATAAAATCACTTTGTCATACTTTTAACTTTACCGTACTGACAATTTTGACAAATTACTTTTGTTTACTTAGTTTACAAAAACCTCGTAATAACAGTAATGTCATTACTAACATCTCCTGAAATTAAATCACACTAAACAGTTTGCCATAACCACCTTGTAACAAAACTTATATTTATTGTATTATTTAATAATTACAATGATGTACACAAGCCCATATTGCTCTTATCGTAATTTGCATACACACACACACACACACACACACACACACACACACACACAAAGTAGGAGGCGAGGTACTGGCGGAAGTAAAGTTGTGAGGCGGCATCGTGAGTCTTGTCGGGATTGCACAGTCGGTAGTGCGCTTGCCAGCGAAAGGCAAAGGTCTCAGGTTCGAGTCCCGATTCCGGCACACAATTTTAATCTGCCAGAAAGGTTTTTTATACATATATATCTTACATATACATTGGCTTCTGTTCCGAAAGAACAGACGTCACTTCTGATCCTGCTGTTGTTATTCTTTCATATTCACAGAATATATGACCTCAACTGCGAATGGGCAAAGCTGCAACTGTGTATCATGCCGGGATTCGAACCCGGGTCTCCCGCTTTCTAGGTAGTTGCGCTGACCACTACACCACTGGGCACACAGTGATCACCGCACCTGCAAGGTTTACCTAAGTACGCCTCCCACCAGATACAAATTCCCAGCTCTACCCTGCCCACAGTATTCATACTAGTACTTTTGTAACTAATTCCTGTAAGAGTAAGGCACCCAAACTTGCTCACCCCTCCCAACTAACGAAGGGATCATTGCCTGTCACTGGCATATTATATATATATATATTCTCCGTTTTCGTTTGTTATATAAATATTCGTAAAATAGTTTTGTTTATACTGAATAATCTATTATACCTCTTATTTGTGAAATTCTTACATATATTCAGCGTAAAAAGAATTTAAAAAATCATATTGTATCAAATTTATTGTATAACATTCTAGAAACCAACATTGTCTATATATATGCATGCGTTGTAGCACGCAAGCAGTCCATCAATAAATCTATTTGTTGTTCAGACAAATTATTCTTCAAAGTATTTTTGCAATATGAACGCCGCGGTGGAGTAGCCGAGCGGACTAAGGCGTCTCACTGCGGAGCGTGCGGTTGCTCGCCGTCGGAGGTTCGAGTCCTCCCTGGGGAATGAGTGTGTGTATTGGTCCTTAGGTTAGTTTACATTAGTTTAAGTAGTTTGAAAGCTGCGGACTGATGACCATGCAGTTTGGTCCGATAGATTTACAAACATTTGAACATTTTTTTGCAAAATGAACACTCACCGATGTAATAAAAATTAATATTTGATGTAACATTTGTAGTTCCTTTGACACACAAGAACCTTGGAAAGCTTATAAACAATGATTAGAAAACGTAAGCAGGCTGACTGACGTCGTGGGATAACTTGAATATCAGGTATTGTAATTTCTATTTTGAAGTAGTTGTGGCGGCTCCTCTATTATAAAATAGAACATGTTACAAGTCGACAAGGCTGCAATAGAATTATAAACGTTTGGTTACACAAGGTGAGTCTGTATTGATCTATAACGCATTATAGTATTCGTTTCTTTCACTGGTGTATAGGGGAGTGTATCATATTTACTAGCAAAAGTACACATTAATTGAAGTAATTTTTTAGAGCCAACTAGGGTCCACAAATGAGTTTTTCGCGAGATAATTTAGAATGTTCGAAGGCGCCTTGCTGTGGAGCGCGCTGTTGCTAGCCGTCTGAGTTTCGAGTCCTCCATCGAGCATGGGTGATGTGTAGTCCTTAGCTTAAGTTTGTAAGCCTAGCGTCTTATAACCGGTGTAGTTGAGTCTCTTAGATTTACAAACACTTGAACATTACCAAATGTTATTTCAAATATATTTCCAATTTAAATTTTTATGCTTTCAACTAATTCAGCTCAGCTCTGATGACACGAATATAGGGTAATGTCAACACCAATGGAATGTAGTATAAGGAGGGTTCGGACTCATGAGTAGGAATGTAGGACATAGGATGAAACAGTTAGGATTGTTCTTATTGGATTCGACCCCAAACGATATTTCACGTATACATACTGACATCAAAGGAATAAGAGAGGAAGTGTATTGGGATAAGGAAATGGAGATATGGCATGTAAAAAATATGAAAAATGCTGTCACTGGGGATCGGAAGGCGGTAGTAGGTGAAGAGTTATGGCAGCAGGAATGAGGACTTATCGAGTACTGTAATAAATTTCAGCTGATATTCACAAGAGCCACCCCCACGAACCACACACATGGGCGAAGTGGGGTGGCTTGCATGCTTCAACGATACAGGTAGCAGTACCGTAGGCGCAACCACAGCGGAGGGGTATCTGTGGAGAGGCCAGACAAACGTGTGGTTGCTGAAGAGGGGCAGCAGCTTTTTCAGTAGTTACAGGGGCAGCAGTCTGCATGATTGACTGAGCTGGCCTTGTATCATCAGCTAACGTGGCTTTGCCATGAACATACTACCAACGGCTGAAGTTAAGGGGAACTACAACCATTACTTTGTTGTTGTTGGTTTTTAGGGAACTAAACAGCTAGGTCATCAGTCTGGCCGTTACTTTTCCCGAGGACCGAGGGCATGCAGTTCTACTGTATCAATATAAGATGATGGCATTCTTCCAGGTAAAATATTCCGGAAGTAATATAGTTCATCATTCGGATCTCCAGGAGGGGACTATTCAGAAGGATGTCATCATGAGGAAAAACAACACTGACATTCTACGGATCGGTTCGTGAAATGTTAGATCCCTAAATCGAGTAGGGAGGTTAGAAAATTTAAAAGGGAAATCGATATTTTGAAGTTAGGTATAGCAGGGATTAGTGAAGTTCGATGGAAAGAGGAACAGGATTTCTTGTCAGGCGAGTACAGGATTATAAATACAAAGTCAGTTGGGGATATTACAGGAGTAGGTCTAATAATGAATAACAAAATAGGAAAGCGGGTAAACTACTACGAGCAGTGCAGCGATCGTATTAAGGTAGTCAAGATAGATATGAAGCGAACACCGACCACAGTAGTACAAGTTTTTTTCCCCCCTAGCTCTGCTGATGATGAGATCGAAGAAATGTAAGAGGCGGCAAAGGAAATTATTCAGACAGTTAATGGAGACAAAAATTTAATTCTGATGAGGGACTGGAATTGGGTAGGAGGTAAAGGAAGGGAAGGAAAAATAGTAGGTGAATAAGAACTGGGAGAAAGGAATGCAAGAGGAGGATGACTGGTAGAATTTTGCGCGGAACATAACAAAAACTTGGTTCAAGAATCATGAAATAAGGTTGTATACTTGGAAGAGACCAGGAGACACTGGAAGGTACCAGATAGATTTATAATGGTAAGGCATAGATTTCGGAACCAGGTTTTAATCTGTAAGACATGTCTAGAGGCATTCTGATCATAACTTATTGGTTATGAACTGTAGATTAAAACTTAAGAGACTGCAAAAAGATAGACGGTTAAGGAGATGGAATCTGGAAAAATTGAAGGAACGTGATGTTCTTGAATTTCAGATGGAGATTTAGGCAACAACTGAAAGAAACGGGGGAAAATAAAACAGTAGAAGAGAAATAGGTAGGTTTAAGTGATCAAATAGTCAAGGCAGCAGAAGACCACATGGGTAGAAAGGCGAGACCTACAAAAATTCCTCGGATGAAGCAGGTAAAAGGGAGTAGATACGACTAAGAAAAGTATATAGAGGGGATCTACAAAGGCAATGAACTTCTAGACCACATTGTAGGAAAGGAACAGGAAGATGAAGTAGATGAAGATGATCTAGACGATACTACACGAAGCGATAAATTTGACAGAGCACTGAAAGACCGAAGTCGCGACAAGGCCTGTGGAGCAAATGACATTCGCTCAGAGCTACTGAATCCTCTGCGAGAACCAGCCATCACAAAACTATTTCACTTGGTGAGTGAGATGTAAGAGACAGGCGAAACACCCACATATTTTAAGACAAATGTAATAATCCCGATTCCAAAGAAAGGAGGTGCAGACAGGTATGAAAATTACAGAGAATCATCAGTGTAATATTCCAGAAGGATCGCACGTCTGACATACTGATGTCGGGGAAGATCAGTTCGGATTCAGCAGAAATGTAAGAATACAGGAGGCAATACGCATCTTAATCTTAGAAGATAATTAAAGAAAGGGAAACCTACATTTCTAGCTTTTGTATATTTGGAGAAAACATTTGACAATGTTGATTGGTATACACTTTTTCAAATTCTGATGTCAGCTGGGTGAAATATAGGGAACCTCTTATTATAGTTGACAGCCATGAAAGGGACGCACAGGTTATGACGGGAGTAAGACAGGATGTAGCCTATCTCCATTGTTATGCAATTTGTACATTGAGGAAGCTGTGAAGGAAAGCAGAGAGAAATTTGGAGAAGGAATTACAGTTCAGGGTGAAGAAATAAAAACATTCGTTTTGCTGCTGATATTGTAATTCGGTTAGAGACAGCATAGGACCTGGAAGAACAATTGAACGGAATGGAAAATGTCTTGAAAGGAGTGTGTAAGATGAACATTAACAAGAGCAAAATCAGGGTAATGGAATGCAGTATTAGAAAATGAGGCGATGCCGAAGGAATCAATAAACAATAATGGTAGTAGATGAGTAGCTTCTTCCGCAGTTATTAATACTACCAGTTGTAAACGTGGACCTGCCGTGACAGCGACTCCTCTGCTGCTATGGTATTATCATATAAAAAGCATTCTATTAATTTACAAATGTTCAAATGTTCGTAAATCTATCGGACGAAACTGCGTCATCAGTCCGTAGCTTACAAACTACTTAAACCTCGGTAAACTAACCTAAGGACAACACACACACACACGCACCCATGCCCCAGGGAGGACTCGAACATCCACGGCGAGCAACCGCGCGCTCCGCAGCAAGACGCTTTAGACCACTCAGCTACTCCACCGCGGCTATTAATTTCCATGCTATACCCCTTTAGTCCCTAGTTATTCTACCTCAAATAGCCCTTACGTACTTTGTACGTTTACCTCTTTGCAGGGGCCCAATGACAACGCAAATTGTTAAGCTACCTCCACCACAGCTATAGATAGTTCTGTGGCTCCATCTCCGCCCAAGAAAATCTGACTTTTCAAAAATTACTCACCTTAGCCAAATTAGATTCAGACTTAATAACCGTTAGGACGACGTCGCGTGATATTGGCATAAAATATTTGTGATTTCAGACGCCAAAAGACGGCGTTTGATTTGAAGGAATGGAAGTTATGAAAAGAGGGAAGTTCGTTTATCGTGGGATCACGAGAAATACGCTTCGCAAAGAGTTCGAGAGGCGTTTCTGGAACGTCGCATATATCCCAACCATCAGTGCGAAGCCAGGATGGGTTGCTAGTATTAAAAACACATGGATAACCTAGTTTCTAATATTTCTTTTGCTGGGAATCTTTGTTATATCTATTACCGTAGAAGAGAAAAATCCGATCACCGTTAAAGAATCATGTCTTTTTCAAGGTAGTCACACACAAGACCGAGGATCGATGGAAGCAAGATGCATTCACCTACTACCGTTTAAATGAAGTACAGAAGAATTTAGATGCTTGTTCACGTCATTAATTTGCAGTGGTAAATAGCTACAAAACACACATTTTCTATTTTTTTTTTTAAATATTTCAGTAAGGGACTGTTAGCAACAACTTACTCTCCAAATGTAATTCGTACCAAGACTCTGACCTACATCACAAAAGTAAATATTTACTATTCAGAATATAATTTCTTTAATACTGAATCACTTTCACCCACTCTTTCATTGCAGGGTTCCCCATTAAAAATACATATTACCTATGCGTAAAATGCGCATAAGTCTTACAGCCGCGGGCGGAGTGGCCGAGCGCATTGAGGCACTATGCTACGATGCGCGAGGCCGTTCCCCATCGGGAGTTTGAATCCCCCCTCGGGCATGGATCTTCGTGCTGTGTTTAGTATAAGCTAGTTCATAAGCAGTTTGTAAGATTAGGGAATGATGACCCCGAAGTTTCCATAAGTTCTACAAACATTTGAACATTTTTTAAATCTTACATTTGATATTTTAGAAATAAGTAGCACAGACAGATAAATTGGAAAGAGGTTAACTATAAAAATGACGATTATTTTCTGGTAACGATACCATGTGGGCGACCAGTTAGTATTTGACGTCATAAAGTGAAATTATCCATTGTTTCAAACCTCGAGCTGAGTTTCGGTTTGGAGTAGAAGAAATTTTTTATCTGTTCTTAACATTTAATTTACTTAATGCGCTTACCCAACTTCATTGACAAAGAAGTTTTCAGCGTGTTGAAAATTCGATAACATCGTCAGATAATGTGTTTTTATAAACCGACAGTATATCGTCGTAAAGAATCTGCTGCAACAGTTTCAGAAGGTGTTTGAGCGAGTTGAATGAAATATGAGATGACGTCTGAATTCCGTGTGGGACGTGCTACCTTTAAATCCAAGTGCTCCTTCAGGTCTGTCTCTCCTGCGGTAATTTCGAACATACTACAGGCCATTAAGTTGAGACCGTCAGTCACTGCGGTGACCGTGATAAGATGTGATGCTTGAAATTCATTATACGGATCTTGTAACGTTTCTGCTATGTTGCACGCTCCTTACAGAAATCAGTTGCCAACATATAAAAACGAAATATCTGACACCTAAAATAAAACTTCACTACCGGACATGTAAAATATCACAATTTCGCCTTCAGTTTGAAATTCTGTTAACACTTATTAATAAAACGCTTTTAAGAAATAGTACGTTGATTTAAACATAACTTTGGCTGTCCTTTTACGTAATTTTCAATTTTGAATACTTTCGTAAATAATAGCTGCAAACACTAAAAATACATTACACTTAGTTCCGGAAATTGCTGAAACTACATAGGTACTAATTTGTATAAAAACAACAATACTACATGTTATAACTATTGCACAACATGATTTCATATATACCTTTTGTTTAAATAAATTAGGGCAGACCATGTTTTATATATCACTGGATCCTAAATTAAATACTGATAATTTTTCATGCACTAAAATAATCCGTTTGGTACTAAGAAACTATCTTCGAAATTAACAAAACTACGACAACCATATACAAATCCGTATTAATAAAAAATTTGACCGCAAACTGAAATACATCAAAATTCCATGTCACAATAATAGTACGCCTACACAATATTGGCAAAACAAATATGTGTGCACTTCGAAAACACAAATAATGTAAATAATTTGAGCACTGTAAACACTAGTCAAAGGAGGACTTTAAATTTGTGTACCACATTAAATACAAATTTCATGAAACATGTACATACATTGAGATAAATAGTCAAAGCTTAAATGAAATGTTTTAATTTCTGTATTTTGGCACATTTAATGTAAAATAATATTGTTTAATTGTGAATTATAAAACTTTGTGATCAATCTTATTACGCGGTTACGTAGAAAGATGTTTGAGAGAAACCATGTTTTAGTTGGTCTTCTAGCAGTCACAAACTTGTAAGCAGCTCTGTTGGCTTGCCGCTGCATTTTTTTTATTGTGCAAAATGTGATTGATTTAAACTTTATTTAAAATGGAAATAAAATCGGTTCCATATCAACTGACATGTTTATGATTTACGAAAAGATCCCGTAAGATGACATCTTTTATTGAATGCCGAAGTCAGCTCACAACGCATTGGACTTCAGCCAGCATATAAGATAAGTTCAACTTCACATACAGTGGAATGACTTTGTTATAGAGACTGTGAACTAATAAAACTTTCCGTGATTTAGGAAAATATTAGGGCTCAGTTTGAGTCATTCCGAAAAGGGGTGACGGTCGTTAGAATCTTAGAATATAGAATTCCCTGAATATTTCCGAAACTGAATGCATCTAGCTTCATATGCAATTAATTTCAAAATTTATGTATCGGCCTCAGTTTACATGTAATACTGGTTCCTGTAGATGCTACTGGCAGGCAATGTATGTATGCATGTTTCTGGCAAAAGAACACAAAAGTGTGTCAATAGTCATTCAAAGAAATGGGCAACGTAAAAGTAAACAAAAGTGAATAAACTTACCTAGTAATGTTTTCGTTCAGATGTTTTGCGAAATTTTGCCTCAAGAACATTTCGTCGTAAGGCTTAATAGTAGTAGGACAACACTCACTTTTGTATCTGGAAGAAAATGATTCCTTTCTTGTAACTGGAAGGGGGGGGGGCGAGTGGCGGGATCGATATCTCCTTCTCTGTCTTCTCCATATTCATTTTCACTCACTGTTACATTCTCAGGAGGCACTGGCACCAGCAATTCTTCTCTCCGACTTATAGCTCTTAAAGCAGAAGGAACATTAGGGTAATTCTGATTTTTTGCTTTGTTTTTATTTTGGAAGTAAGTCCATCTATTTTTGTCATACAGAAATGAGACTGTTGTGTGATCCGTTGATTCCCTCCATATCATGAGGACACCAAAGGACATGTCGTTCTGCAACCAGCCAGTCAGGAGGGCAACGCATGCTAAACAGCGTGTGTGATTCCTCAAATTTGTTTTGATAGCCAACTCTGCATTGAAAATGAAGATAATAACAAAAAGATTTTTTTATTTTTATTTATTATTATTATTTATAAAGGCACGAGACATTTCCTCTCCTGAAATCACACAAAATACCCTCCATGAACATACAGGAACGCGTTTCACAAGGTGAGCGCTCTTTGACTAATCAGAGTGACCCACCAAACACAAAGCGATGCGACGCATCGCGGACGTGACTCATCGGCCTCCTTCGAAACTGGGGATCATGTATGGAATTCCTTACATGTATTTCGTGATTTTTACGGACTATTACGGATCCTAGAAATTAATAGTAACAAATTAATTAAGCAATAACCAAGTAACCAATATGCAGAATTACAAGTTTTTCATTAGTTGAGTAAAACGTACACGAAAACTGAGCCAGTTAGGTAGAAAGGGATTTCATTTCTGAATTCAGTAAGCAATACTCTGACAAGAATAACATCCACATTCTTACTAACAAAACAGGGGGAAAGTAGGAGAACAATAGATACTGTCTACAAGAAAAAGAGATATTTTGAGATAAAAATAGCTCTATGAATATCAAGAACTCGGATAGAAAACCAGTTCTCAGCAAACAAGGAAAAGCTGAAAGATGGAAAGAATGTATAGAAGGGCTCTATAAAGGAAATATTGTAGGAAGGGAAGAAGAAGTAGATGAAGATGGAATAGGAGATACTATACTGAGAGATGAATTTGACAGAGCTTTGAAATACGTAAGTCGAAACATGGCCCCTGGAGTAGATGACATTCCCTCAGTGCTACTGAAGTCTCTGGGAGAATCAGCCATGAGAAAACTATTTCATCTGGTGTGTAAGATGTATATGACAGGGAAAATACCTTCAGACTTTAAGAAAAATATAATAATCAACATTCCAAAGAAAGCAGGCGCAGACAGGTGTGAATATTATAGAACCATCAGTTTAGTGTCATAGTTGCAAAATACTAACACGAATTACTTACAGAAGTATGGAAAAGCTGGTAGAAGCCGACGTCGGGAAATATCAGTTTGGATTCAGGAGAAATGTAGGAACACAGGAGGCAATGCTCACTTTACGGCTTATCTTAGAAGATAGATTAAGGATAGGCAAACTTACATTTCTAAATTTTGTAGATTTGCAGAAAGCTTTTGACAAAGTTGACTGGCATACACTCTTTCAAATTCTGAAGCAAGCAGGAGTAGAATATGGGGAACGAATTGTTATTTACAACATGTACAAAGACCAGACGACTGTTGTGAGAACTGAAGGGCATGGAAGGAAATCAGTGTTTGGGAAGGGAGTAAGACAGGGTTGTAGTCTTTCTACAACGTTATTCAATTTGTACATTGAGCAAGCTATAAAGGAAAGCAAGGAGAAATTTGGAGAAGGTATTAAAGTTCAGGGTGAAGAAATAAAAACATTACGTTTTGCCGACGACATTATAATTCTGCCAGAGAAAGCAAAGGACCTGTTAGAGCAGTTGAACGGAATGGGCAGTGTGCGTTTATGATAAATATTAACAAGAACAAAACAAAGGAAATGGAATGGAATGCAGACTAAGAAAATCAGGCGATGCTGAAGGAATTAGATTAGGTAACGACACAATAAAGGTGGTAGATGAGTGTTGTTACTTGGGCAGTAAAATAAATAATGGTCGCAGTACAGCGGATATAAAATGCAGAATAAAAAATAGGAAGAATAGCGTTTTTGAAAAAAAAATTTTTAACATAGAATATTAATTTAAGCGTAAGGAAGTCCTTTCTGAAGGCATTTGTGTGGAGGTTTGCCTTGTAAGGAAGTGAAACATGGACGATAAACAGTGCGGACAGGAAGAGGATAGAGGCTTTTGAAATGTGGTGCTACAGAAGAATGCTGAAGATTAATGAGGAAGTACTGAACAGAATTGGAAAAAAAAGGAATGTCTGGCATACCTTGACTAAAAGAAGGGATTGGTAGGACACATTCTCAGACATCAAGGAATCGTAAATTTAGCATTGGAGGGAAGTGTTTTGGGTAAAAACCGGAGAGGGTGACCAAGAGGTGAATACAGTAAGCAGATTCAAATCGAAGTAGGGTGCCTTTCTTATGAGGAGATGAAGAGGCTTGCTCAGGATAAAGTAGGCTGAAGTGCAGTATCAAACCAGTCTACGGACTGAAGACCACAACAAGATCACCAGTAAGAAAATGCTGCTGACCCGTGTTACAGTTCCGTGTTCAAGCATGTTAATTACCTTCGTGCCGCCATTATACAGCAGAAAAGCTATTCAGACGAATCATCGGGGTGCAATGACACCTTTAAAACTTGTGTACGCGCTACTAACGCCACCTGTATATATATATATATATATATATATATATATATATATATATATATATATATATATATATTGCTATCTCATTTCTTTTGTCCTCTCACTGCGTTGGCATGTTTACAGATAGACGCTAGATACGTAATATTTTCTACCAGTATTACTTTTGGTACTGGGACTGTAAAAGAAATTGGTATCAGTAATAACAATAAGCAATGTTGACTCACAAGCAGTTAATAGAAACACAGACAAGACCCTGCGATGATATCGTCATGAAGCCGCTTCTGCCCTCGAATACCAGAGACGCAGAACAAGCAAACGCGATTGTAAAGGCAGCAGTCGCGAGAAACTGCCGCACCACGCTCTGTTTTGTTGCCCTTGCGTAATTAAGGTCGCGACATAGCTGCTACCCACGAGAGCGAGTGGTAATACTGCTGAACTACGCAGCTTCCCGAATGGCAGTCGGGAGTACGTATTTCTCATTCCTGGAAGAGCCAGCGCGCAAGTAAGCCAAATGCCTTTCGAGCGGAACGTGCAGACGACAGGGTAAATTGCAGTTTCAGTGAGCGTAAAATGTATTCAGTCATTTCGGTGACTCAATACTGTAGCTTTCCTAGAAACATATCGTTTTACTTGCAAGAACATGGACTGAAATTTCATCCGCCTCACCGCCCTCTGTTACACCCATCCCCCCTTTCCACATCCGTTCGCTCTCTCTCTCTCTCACACACACACACACACATACACACATACAAAATCTAGTAATAGTTTATTTCAGACTGCAAAGCTTCATAGTTACGCGACCGTCATCATAAAAATAACGAAACTGACTAAAAACGCTTTTTGTTGCAGAACAGAAAATCATACCTGTTAGTTGGAGATTCTTTTGCTTTAGCTCATCATCTAGAGACCGTACGCAACACACAGGCGGTGTGCCAATGTTTTTGGAATATTTGGAAAAATTCAAATCGGATTTTAAAAACCAAATTGTAGTAAGATATGTTCACCTAGAAGAGCGCTATCCAATAACATAAAGGTCGACGAAAATGGGCTAAAATAGTTGAAAACGGTAATATCTCTAACAAGTATTCATCTTCTTTCTCTATATTTAGCATTTCAAGTTTCAGCAAACAGCTGGGCAATAATGCGATAGGGCGTTGAAGAAGAATCATCCGTATCAGGGAACAGTTTAGCAAACCTTTGACGAGCTTCTTAAACATTTTTATGAATCTCAAAGAACGAGGAAATGGTATGTACTGTTTCTGCAAACATTAATATTTTTGAACAATTGCGTAGAGATGTGTACAGTCCGAATCTTTGAAATACAATGAACAATCCGACTGAGAGCATTATCACAGTATTTGCTTGATTCGATTGTGGAAGGTGTCATATGGCGGCATTATCAAAAATATGGAATACTGAATTAGATTTTCCTAATATGATGGGTATTTGTTTGAGATATTGCCTTTTATCAACTCATTTTTTCATTTTTTCGACCACTGCGCCATATATCATGAAATGAAAATAAAAATGTTTCATACGAATTTGCAATAAAAAATAGGGTTTCTTATTTATAATATCGAAGTCAGCCCTTAACCCGCCCTGGAGTCGTGCAGAGAGGTCGAACCTTATGCAAATGGTTGTCCCTCTACGAGGTGAACAACTTTTATTGCAATTTTTAAAATCCGATTAGCATTTTTCCAAACATTCCGAAAAACCAAAGAGTAGATTTAAGTGCACAGTCCTGTATATTCTATCACTACAGTCACTTATACTCAGTTTACAACGTGTGACACTTAGAACTCCCTTTAAAACCTGCGTATGTTATCACTAAATGATGAGCTGAATCTGAAACAAGTTGTGAAGTTTCAAATAAAAGAATCTACAATTTTTCTGCAATCAGGATGCGTTTTATAGGCAGTTTTATTAATTTAATAGTAGTTGCAATTTGAATTTAAATAATGTAATAAAACTGAAAATGGTCGTCTAACTTCAAATCTACTCAACGAATTTCCATTCTCTTTTCGTAGGTAATGTGGGCTTTGTTTTGGGCAACATACAGTCATCAGTTACTTTTATACAATCGTGGAAAATAAGATGTTATTTAGAGTTTTATCTGAAACAGTCATGACTTTTTGTTTCTCTGAACACGCTAATCTCTGAAAACACTAGACGAATTTTAATGGTATTTTCACAGGAAACCTGAGAGAGCAGTTAAGGGCATTACACTGACTTTACTTTATCCAAAGGCAGATCACGGAAAATAATATATCGTAGTTGAATTTTTTTATCTAACGTTGTCATGTCTTTGTAAATTATAATTTGAAAAACCACCAGACCTATATTAGTGGGAATTTTAAATGTAGTTTAGGCTATCACTTGGCAAACTTCGGATCAAGGAAAGAAAATATGCTGTTAGTTAAAATTTTAACAGTGTGCTCTGCTTATTAGTAGTTCCTAGTACACTAAATAACCGGCATATGAACCTGTTAATTTCGCAGCACAACAAAGAAGCAATAGATGACAACGTTAATGTTATAATTTTCTTCGGTAAACAGTAATAGTGGTACGTTATGTTAGAAAATTTAAACTATCAATATAACTAAGCACCGAAAACTTTAAAATTACGATTACAAACTAATACTGTATTTACTCGAATAAGTATACGGATTTTACAACAGGAAAACGTTTACAGGGGGTTGTGCTTGAACCAGTCCTTTATCATTTTCTTTCCTCCTCCATGTTGCCATGGATGACGCACAATAGTTTGCGTTTGTACAGCAATGACAGTGTACACGAGGGGTGTAGTAACTCCCCACTGGACTGTGTGGAGAGTAGAAACTCTAAAAGTTCACCAAACGGACGTCTTCAATAGATGTCCCCACGCAGATGATAGCTCGCAGGTCGGAGTTCTTGAATGAGGCTGAAATTATCATACTATTGGCAGGAACTGATGTAATTACTGAATAAAACTGAAGTCCTCGGGAATCGGGATGCCAACTGATTTTATTTAAAGAAAGCAGAAAACCAGTAAACTGCATAATAATATCCACTTCACACACATTTTCTTAACTGAAAGTAAATATAAAGTCATTTAGCCTTGATCTAAGATGATTAAACAATGTTTTATGACCGCCTACGTGCGTGTACTGAAGTCACATGTTACTCTTCCGAGTGCCTGTTCTGAACTGAAGTGTGGCGGCTCGATGTAAGGCTGCCTTCGTTCCACGATTTGGCGCGCAAACATGGCTGCCGTGCATCGTCCGTCTTAAATTAATTATTTTCTTTATTGAATTAGCAATTGTTAATATGTTTTACCTACTCCGGGCATAGCTTAGCTTTGAGGGGTTTTTCAAAATTGAGTATGACATTGAATAAATAATTATCTTAATAAATATTAACAAAACTATGAATTCGTTTTGGCGCGTGACCGCCAGTGCTACAGCCAATCGGCGTCCAGTGCCTGCCGCTCGGGGACTTCCGTAGAATTCGGGGAGATTTGCCAGTGCTCTTTCCCATGAGAACCCGACCTATTGTACCACCTGTAGTCATTCTCACCAACTTTTACCATCTGTCGCCTACTGGTCCTAAACGGCGACACTGAAGCAATACTTCGATCTTAATGTGATGGCTTTAAGCCAAAAATGTTACAATTTACTGATTTCACTTTGTATATTAAATACTTGACGAAATACTTTGCTTATTTCGATTGGTTTCATTTACACTGCCAGATAAATTAGTACAAGAGAAGAACACCTCCTATTGAATCCTGGGCCGCTGCCACGCCATTACCATGTTAACCCTCCCTCCACCTCCATGCTCTCCACATCCTCCCAGAGGGTAACTTCCGTCAGCTTCCTCTCCTGGATGACGCCCTGTCCCGACATCTATCCTTCCTATCAACCTTGATCCTTCCCCGTATATGAGCGCCCTCTCCTTCGCTCGCTTGGCTCCCCTTCCTTTTCCCATGCTCAGGAGTTCATACACCCTCCCACATCCATTTATCACCCCTCCGCGCCTCCCTCCCTCCCCCATCCCCTGTGGGATTTCAGTGCCACGTTTTAACGGTGCTTCATCTAGTGAGTCAGTGTTTTGCTTTCTTCGTCTGATTTTAAGATTTTAGCAACTGCCGAACAGGCAGAACAGTGTGCTGTTGTGTGCTTTTACCGGTATCTCAGTGCTCTTAGACGTTATCTGTGTAACTTCAATATGTTTTTTAGCCACTGTGGCAATTCTAATACTGAATACGTGTCTTGTAACATTTCTTCTTTCATTTTGGTCATATACTAGGGGCAAAACACAAACAATACCCTCACTACGTGATAGTAATGGCGATCCTGTCGATGACAGCGCTACTAAAGCACAGTTACTAAACATAGCATTTAGAAACTCATTCACCAAATAAGACGAAACCAATATTCCAGATTTTGAATTACGAACAGAGGCCATAATGAGTAACGTGGAAGTAGATATCGGAGTAGTGCAGCAACTAAAATCACTTAACAAGTCTTCTGGTCCGGACTGTATACCCATTATATTTCTATCTGATTGTGCTGAAGAGATTGCTCCTTGCTTAACAGCCATATACAACCGCTCTCTCATAGAAGGATCTGCACCAAAAGATTGGAAAGTTGCACAGGTCACACCCATATTCAGGAAAGGTAGTAGGAGTAACCCTCTAAACTACAGGCCTATTTCATTGACGTCAATTTGTAGCAGGATTTTGGAACATATCCTCTACTCAAATATTATGAACTATCTCGAACAGAATGATCTATTGATCCAAGGTCAACATGTATTTAGAAAATATCGTTCATGCGAAACAACTAGCTCATTACTCACACGAAGTTATGAGTGCTATCGACAAGGGTTCTCAAATCGATTCCGTATTTCTTGATTTCCAAAAGGCTGTTGACACCGTACCTCACAAACGGCTTTTAATCAAGTTGCGTGGTTATGGCATATCGCCCAATATTTGCGATTGGACAGGGGATTTCCTGTCAGAGAGGACAAATTTCTTAGTAATCGATGGTAAGGCATCGACTAAAACAGATGATATCGGTCGTTCCACAGGGTAGTGTCATTGGTCCCCTGCTGTTCCTTATTTCCATAAACGATTTGGGAGAAAATCTAAGTAACTCTCTTAGGTTGGTTGTAGATGACGCCGTCATTTACCGTCTAGTAATATCATCTGAAGATCAAAACCAACTGCAGAACGATCTGAATAAGATATCACTATTGTGTAAAAATTGGCAATTGACTCTAAATAATGAGATGTGTGAAGTCGTCCATATGAGTACGAAAAGAAATCCGTTAAACTGTGTTTACAAGATAAATCAAAAGTGAAGGCCGTAAACTCCACAAAATATCTAGGAATTACTATTACTTCAGACTTAAACTGGAAAGAACACGCAGATAATGTCGTGGGAAAGGCGAACCAGAGACTGCGTTTTATTGGCAGAACCAGCGTAGTAGGCTGCTGCCAGCCTACCCACCCAGCATAAAGTGAAAAAAAAAAGATAAAATGGATTTTGATCAGTTGCTGCCAGATGCAATCTGGGTGCTAGAAGATGTGCTGGTAACGGTTTCAAAGTTATCAGCCAAAGCGTTGTAATGCGCTTGCGCTGGTGGGGTTCAAATTCTTGACAAGATTAAAACAAAACTTTAAATTAATCCTTAGTCCGTTCATTGTCCTGTCATAAGTTCAGGACTAACGCGCTAAACAAGCACTTCGTCCAACAGATCTAAAACGGAACACACACGATGCTCAACTGAACTACGGTGGGGCTAGCGTGACGACACCGGCCGCTACGCAGCTGAAGCGTAGTCCTGCTCAATCGACCATTATGACTTTGAAATAAATCGCAATTTGCGATCACTTATGGCTTCACTGTACTAGGTTTAGATGGAATACTAAAGTGCGTCAAAATTTTCAAATGTTTGTATAGCTTATGGGACTTAACTACGGGGTCATCAGTCCCTAAACTTACAAACTACGTATGAACTAGCTAATCCTTAGGACGGCACAAATATCCATGCCCGAGGGGGGATTCGAACCGTAGTGGCCGTGCAGTCCCCTCGGTCACCGCGGCCTGCCCAAAGTGCGTCGAATGAAAATTTGTGCCCAGACGGGATTCGAAACCGGGATCTCTTGCTTTCTAGGCAGACGCGTTGACCACTCCGTCACCGAGGACACAGCGACCAGCCCGACTGCAGATGACTCTTCCCTGCACGTCATCCGCCACACCCAAATTTCCATTCTCTACGCTGTCTCTTTCCTACCTAACATTATGTCTTTATTCACCGAAATGTATTGTCGAGGTTGTATAATGATGGTGAGCAGTTCCGTTTTAAAATCCTTCCTTTGTGATATGGTGCATGAAAAGAAAAGGTTTTAACGGCGTATGTATTCAAGGATACATATTTAACTGACTTATCTATCTTTCTTTCTTTTCTTTTTTAAGTTTGTTGAGTACGATTTCACATGTATGCTTACAGATCTGATGAGAGTTTAACCTGCCAAAACTAGTCTTGTTAATAAAGATAATTACCGATTTTAGCTGTTTCAGATAATAAACAGAATATCGAGTCAATACAGTTTACGGAAAGGGATGTTCAAATGTTTGTTAAGCTTATGGGACTTCACTGGGGGTCATGAGTCCCTAAACTTACAAACTACTAATAAACTAAAATTCTTGAATATCAGTCTCCAGATCGCTTTTATTTTCTAGAACATTACGGGTTTCGGGACAGCTGCCCATCTTCAGATCTGTTAAACAACTGTTACAACTGAATGTAAGCTACTCTTTACAAAGTATAATATCTAACAAGTTAATGGAAAAAATATTAAAAACATACAAAATTTATGAAGTTACAGAGTAACCTGTCCTGTGATGAACGAATATTCACAGTCGTTACTGAAATATAATAGCCTCCTGAGGCTTTATATAATGTGCTTAAAATCATCTGATTGGTGGGGACCCTTTTCGGTAAAATTATTCTCAATAAGTAATTATTGACTAACATATAAAATCAATTCTGAAGTCAAGGTGTAAGATAGTAGTGAAAGTATAAAATAGCAGTTGCAAATGAATACTTAGCTGTTAAACTATAAAAAGGACATAGAAATAAGATAACAGAGTTCTGGATACATATAAAATCTTTTTAAGTAAAACTGAAAGTGGGTTAAAAAGTTTTTATGTGGTTCAATGTTAAAATGTTTTAGAAAATCTCTCAAAAAGGCTTTTCTTAAAAATATTGTGGACAATGTCTTCTTTCCCGTCTGTGGGTGAAGCTTTAGTGTGTCAGGCAGCAGCAGCGTCGCCGAGGTTTCCTCCGCCGTGTCCCATTCGCCGCTGCCAGTGTGCTGAGGGCCACCGTAGGTGGCGTTTGGAAGTGCGTTCCATTCCAGGCAAGGCTACAAAATGTCTTTAAATGTTTCAAAAAGTTTTTATGCATGAAATCTGTCTGCTTATTTAGAAGTTTGCGCATATACTTCAAGCTCTTCAAGTACATTTAGATGAAAGCTTTTCGGTGCCCTGTGCAGCACTTCAATTTGTTCGCCTATAGTGCTAACTTGCTGTTTGTTGTCTTTAGCATGCGCTCCAAATGCTGAGCGATTGCTGCTATTACAGTGCTCTTTGTATCGGAGAGTTCAAACGGAACATCACCTTCTCCAAGGACCTTGCTTCCACTCAAATCTTTTAGTGCTCTTTCAAATTCTTCTCGTAACATAGTATCTCCTATATCATCTTCCTCTATTTCGTCTTCCATTTCTAGAATACTGCCTTTAATTTTATTTCCTTTGTACAGGCCTTCTATATATTACTGCCACCTTTCAGCTTTCCCTTGCTTAGTACTGGTTTCCCATCTGAGTTCTTGATATTCATACAGCTGCTTTTATTGTCTCCAAATGTCTTTTCCTGTAGGCGGTATCTATCTTTCCCCTAGTTATATGTCTTCTACAGTCTTGCATTTCTCCTCAAGCCATTCCTTCAAAGTTGCGTCCAGTTTGCCATATGTAATATTTATCACAGCTGACGCATTTAATCTTGTATACAACAGAGTAGCTGTACATTGTGCGTTTTTTCGTGGTGGGTCTATTCCTTAATGTTTGTGCAATTTACCCATCATTTTTGAACGCCACCCCAATGTTTTTCGGAAAGAATTTCGCAATTCTAATAAACTAACACAGCATGAACTTCCATACCCGAGGGATGATTCGAACCTCCGACGGGGAAGGGCCTCACACATCGGAGCATAGCGCCTCAATGCGCTCGGCCACCCTGCCGCGGCGCGGAAAGAAAATGTAGTAGGTGAATATACACTGGGGAAATGATGTGAAAGAGGAGATCGCCTGGTAGAATTTTGTGCAGAGCACAATTTAATAATCACAAACACTTTGTTTCATCATCATGAAATCAGGTTATATTCGTGGAAGAGACTAGAGACCCTGGCAGGTGCCGGATTGACTTTATAATGGTAACGCAAAAGTTTAGAAACCAGGTTTAAAATTGTAATACATATCCAGGGGCAGATATAAACTCCGACATTAACGTATTGGTTATGAACAGTATATTAAATCTTAAGACACTGTAAAAAGTAGAAAATTAAGGAGAAGGAACCAGAGGTGATTGAGAGTTTCAGAAGTAGCTTTAGGCAAGGATTGGCTGAAACGATGGAAAGTAATACAGTAGAAGAAGAATGGGTAGCTCAGAGATAGAGTAGTGAAGGCCGCAGAGGTTAATATAGGCAGAAGGACAAGGCCTACTAGAGATCCTTGGAAACACAGAACTTAACTGATGAAAGGAGGAAATATAAAAATACGTCAAGTGAAGAAAGCAAAACGAAGTACAGATGTCTGAAAAATGAGGTTGACAGGAAGTGCAGGAGTGGCTTGAGGAGAAATGCAAGACTGTAGAAGACATATAACTAGGGGAAAGATAGATACCGCCTACAGGAAAAGACATTTGGAGACAATAAAAGCAGCTGTATGAATATCAAGAACTCAGATGGGAAACCAGTACTAAGCAAGGGAAAGCTGAAAGGTGGCAGTAATATATAGAAGGCCTGTACAAAGGAAATAAAGGCAGTATTCTAGAAATGGAAGACGAAATAGAGGAAGATGATATAGGAGATACTATATTACGAGAAGAATTTGAAAGAGCACTAAAAGATTTGAGTGGAAGCAAGGTCCTTGGAGAAGGTGATGTTCCGTTTGAACTGCTATCATAGTTAGGAGAGCCAGTCATGAATAAATTGATCTACCTGGCATGCAAGATGAAGAAGAAAAGATGAAGAAGAAAACAGTGATTCCAATACCTAAGAAAGCAAGTCCAGATACATGTGAAAATTACAGAAGTATCAGTTTAAAAAGTCGTGGTTGCAAAATACTAACACGAATTGTTTACAGACGAATGGGAAAACTTGTGGAATCCGGTCTTGGGGAAGATCGATTTGGATTTAGGAGAAATGTAGGAACATGTGAGGCAATAGTCACATTATCTTAGAGAATAGACTAAGGAAATGGAAACCTAAGTTTTTAGCATTTGTGGAACAGCAGAAAGCTTTAGACAGTGTTGACTAGAATACACTTTTTCAGGTTCTGAAGGGAACAGGGGCAAAATATACGGAGTGTACAAAAATCAACAATTATTAGAGTCGAAGGGCATAAAAGGGTCGCAGTGGTTGGGAAGGGAGAAAGGGCTATAGCCTTTCCCCAATGTCGTTCAATCTGTACATTGAACAAGCTGTGAAGGAATGAATGGAGAAATTTGGAGAGGGAATTAAAGTCAAGGGAGAGGGAATAAAAATCTTGTGGTTTGCTGACTTTTGTGTCCCAACTTCGTCGCCGCTTTTGTGTCCCTCGTCGTAGGTGTCGGTGGCCGAGTGGAATGAGCCCGACACAGGAACAAAAATAGCACGCTGGTGCAGGTACGGAGGGGAGCAGCCAGAAACTATAAACACTAGAGTAAATTAGAAAGAGATATATATTGCACAGAATGTAACAATACTTAACTTTTACATAGTACTGCAGAATGTTGATACATAGTTGTTAGAGGCCTGCCTAGTGCCTGTACGATAGCAAAGTCTTCACTGGTGCCTATCTGATTACGAAGGTCCTAACTGGTTGCTAACTCAGTCCCAAGTCACCGATGTCTTTCCGTGGTGGCCACGAGCGGGGTTGCAGCAGAGGGCGCTCGTGGCTGTCGTGAGAACGCCGCGCCGTGTGTGCATGGCGGCGCGCGGCGAAAGTAGGTGGCGCGCACTTTGTACTTGTGCGACACCACACCCCTCCCCCCCAAACCGCCGCGCCGTCGTGGCGTAGGGCTGAGGGCCACGGCGACGGCACTGGGAAGAGGGCCTGGGCGGGGGCGTTACTGGTGGGACGGGCATCGTAGCTGAGGCTGGGATCGAGACGCCGTCCGCGCCCCGGCATCCGCCTTGCGATCCTCCAGGGAACCCACCGAAACCTGGGGAAGGGCGCACCCCCCCCCCCCCCCGCCCAGAGGGAGCAGGTCATCTTCTGAGGTGCGTGGCCCAGGCGGCGGGGGCACGCACGGTCCCGGAGTCCCTCTCGTTGACGCTGGCAGCTGAGGCAGCGACGGAGGCGAAGGGGCCGACTGCATAGGAGGCGCGTCTACATCCATCGGGAGCTCGTAGCCCGGGGAAGCTGGGCCCGGCGGCGAGCGATGTGGCTGTGCTCCCTGGCGGTGAACTGGGTCTGGAATCAAGAAACCGGAGACAGGATCGCGCGGCCTGTGCAAGCGCAATTGGTTTGCGTGGCGCCGCAGCTCCGACCCTGTGGAAGAACGTACAACATACATATTAGGACCGAGCACGCGCTGAATGGTGCCTGGCAACCATGTCTTCTTCATACCAGCAAACACCCTGTACAGCACCGTCGTGGAAACCTGAAAACGCGTAGCGCCATACGAACCGACTCGGTGCGTGGGAGGCTGCAGCAGGTGAAGGAGAGTGCGGTGACGGCGGCCGTGTAGCAGCTCGGCAGGAGACGGGCCGTCACGTGGCATGCATCGATACGTAGACAGGAAAATTTGAAGAGCTTGCTGCCTGGAGTGCCGACCTTTCATCTTCTCCATGTGAGACTTGAATGTTCGAACGAAACGTTCTGCTTCACCATTGGACTGAGGGTGAAAAGGTGCGGTGGTGATATGCTGAATGCCATTCACACGACAAAACTGTTGAAATTCCGCACTAAAAAACTGAGGTCCATTGTCACTGACGATAGTTTCAGGCAAACCTTCGATGCAAAACACTGATGTTAAGGCACTGATTGTACTAGAAGCTGTCGTTCAGTTCATGGAAATCACAAAAGGAAACTTGCTGAAAGCGTCTACAACAATTAACCAGCGCGTATTCCAGAAAGGTCCGGCAAAGTCAATATGTAAACGTTGCCATGGTCCCTTGGGGCGTGGCCAGTCAGAAACGCTGTGGAGGAGCCGCCTGATGCTCCGCACAAACTGTACACTGTGATGTCATGCTCTCTATCTGAGCGTCCATACCAACCCAGGTACAATGACGTCTGGCCAGTTGCTTTGTCCTAACAATGCCCCAATGTCCTTGATGCAGGAGGCGTAACACTTCTCGTTGAAGGGAACGAGGAACAATCACTCTTGCTTGGTCGTTGTCGGTATGCAACAACAGTACACCCTGACTTAAAGATAATGCATGACGTTGTGCAAAATAATGTCGAACCAGAGGCCGATCAATGTCTTTGGCTCTGTCAGGCCAACCAAAGCGAACAAAACGTGCTACCACACTTAGGTCTGCATCCTCAGCTGTTTCCTGTGCAACCCGACGAGAGTTCAAAGGAAAATCTGCGACAGCGGAAGCATCTCTGGAGTCTATCTGACAACATGCCATTTCTGAAGAATCAAACGACACATCCTGGCCAACTGGAAGTCGGGAAAGTGTGTCCGCGTTGGCATGTTTAGTGGTAGGTCGGTACAAAATCTCATACTGATAATTTGACAATATCAAGGACCATCTCTGAAGCTTTTGTGCCGTTCGTGGCGGAATTGGCTTTGTGGGTGAGAACAACGACGTGAGAGGCTTGTGGTCTGTCAACAAATAGAATTTTCTGCCATAGAGATAATGATGAAACTTTGTGACGCCGTAAATGATTGCTAAGGCCTCCTTTTCTATCTGACGGTAATTCTGTTGCGTTGGCGTCAGTAGCTTGGATGCAAAGGCAATAGGACGATCGTGAGATCCAATGCGATGTGACAGAACGGCACCCAGACCGTACGACGAGGCGTCAACTGCTAACACTACAGGCTTCTGTGGGTGAAAGGGAATCAAACATGCATCACTGAGTAGTGCAGACTTTAGTTTGTCAAAGGCAACCTGACAATCTTTAGACCATACAAAAGGAACATTCTTCCTACGTAAGTGATGCAGTGGAGCTGCAATCTGAGAGGCATTGGGAATAAACCTGAAATAATAGTTAAGCTTTCCCATTACTGCTTGCAATTCGTGCACATTCTTAGGAGGAGGCAAGTCTTTGATTGCTCGAAGATGTGACTGTAAGGGATGTATTCCTTGGGCATTAATCACATGGCCTAGGTACTCTATTTCAGTTTGAAAAAACGAACACTTTGCTTTATTGCAACGTAGACCTGCTGCAGTCAAAACTTTGAAAAGGCACTCCAGGTTTGCTAAATGTTCTTCAACTGTACGTCCGGATACCACAATATCATCTAAATAGTTCGAACAACACGGTACAGAAACTGTCAGCTGTTCCAAAAAACGCTGAAAAGTAGCGGGGGCGGAAGAACTGCCAAAGGGTAGGCGTTGGAATTGAAAAAGGCCCATGTGAGTATTAACGACGGAAAACTTTTTTGACTCGTCATCAAGTGGAATCTGTAAGTATGCCTCTGCTAAATCAATCTTGGAAAAGAAACGAGACTGTCCTAATTTGTCCATTAGTTCGTCCGGTCTGGGCAGGGGATAAGTGTCTACAATTGTCTGACTGTTCACTGTTGATTTGAAGTCCGCACAGAGACGAAGTTTTCCTGACGGCTTGGGTATAATTACTGTAGGCGAGGCCCACTGACTCGCAGAAACAGGAGAAATCACCCCACTATCTTGCCAACGTTTAAGTTCTTCGGCAACTGTATCACGCAAGGCGATAGGCACTGGTCTAGCTTTACGAAATGTTGGAACTGCAGATTCTTTTAAAGTTACATGTGCCACGAAGTCTTTTGCACAACCTAGTTCCGGCGAAAATAAGTCACTATATTTGTCACACAATGCATTGATTTTATCCTGAGGCACTATTGACGAAATTTGAAGCACATCTCTTTGAATTGATAAACCAAACAAGTCAAAAGCATCTAGTCCAAAAATGTTCTGTGTCGATTTGGCCTGAAGAACTACAAAAGCAACTGTTTTTGTTACACCTTGACAAGAGGCAGGCAGGCTACACGTTCCTAGCACGGGAATATTTTGACCTGTATAAGCCGTTAGTACTTGTTGAGACGGCGACAATATTGGCGAGCCCAGAAGTTCATACGTGTCTTTATTAATTAATGTGACAGCGGAACCAGTAGCAAGCTGAAATTGCACCGTCTTATTTTCTATACACAGATTCACAAAAAGTTTTTGCTGGCGGCGCTCGACAGGTGCGCGAATGTGGGCAACGTCTGCTACGGTTTGTTTACTGCGCTTGCGCGGGCCGCGTAGTGAAGTAAGCGGCGCAGACTCGGCACGCAGCGGATTAACAACACTGGCACTAGATGGCACTACCGCCGGATCGGCGTCCGCGCAATGCGAGGCTACTACAGAGTCACTAACTACTGCACTACACTCTTGAGCAGCTACTTGATGTCTACTGTCACTAGCTACACAGTACTGGGCACTATTACAAGGAGCAGTTGCAGAAGGCACTATTTTCACTACTGGAATGCACTGTTCATAGTCATTTTGCTTGCCCCGAACCCTTTTCCGTTGCACTGTTTTACGCGCCCGTCGGCGCTTGCTACGTGGTGCACTATATAGGTTTGCCATAGGCGCAGAACTACTTTCTTGAAATTGAGATCCAAGGAAAGCACTGTTCAATTCCACAGCCCGTATAACATTTACAGAATGAACTGCTCTCGCACTCCGCGAAGCACCGTTTCTAACGTTACTGTTCTTTGAGTTTTTAATTTGCATACACACAGACTGCACATGTCCCGATTTGCCACATTGATAACAGGTTGCATTGCGATTAGGGCATTGTGCACGCTTATGGCGAGATACACACTGAGGGCAAGACTTACGAACATTTTTCTGAAATGAGCGTTGGCGCCCGTTATGCAAATTACTGTGTCTAACACTACGGGGCGACCTTTGCGTCGCACTTTTACACTGGCTACTGTTCACTGTCTGTTCAGCACGGCCGGTAGAAAAATAAGAATCACTAGGGCTAGACTGGGAACTACGACTAGGAAAGCGTCCGTTGCTGCGCACTGAATTAACACTGTGGCTCTGCATTTCTACATCTTCTAAGTCAAAAGTATCATGAGCTTCTATAAGCTGCAGTACACTGTCTAATGAGGGGTCAGACTGTTTCAGAATTGCTGCCAGAATTCTGGGATCCTGAATATTCTGCGTAATCGCATCCCTCAACATCACGTCACTATACGAAAGTCCACAAGAGCAAGTAAATTTACATTGGAGAGTTAAGCCCTTCAACTCCGTAATCCACTGCTGGTGCGACTGTTCTGGTAATTTTTTAAGTCTGAAAAATCGGTACCGCGCAGCGGCTACGAGAACTTTTCTCTCATAATGAGCATTTAGTGCCTCTACTATTTGTTCAAAGTCTACATCACGAGGAGATGCTTGCGGGAATAGTTTCTGCAGTAATACGAAGGTCTGGGGGCCCACAATCGATAAGAAAAGGTTCTTCACTCTCTGACCTGTAATTTGATGAGCCGCGACGAGTTCTTGAAACTGTGCGAAGTAGTCGCTCCATTCTTCCTCACGTTCGTTGTACTGGCGGAACGTAGGGAGAGGTACAGCGGCAGGTGTGGGCTGCTGAGGTGACGGCTGTTGTTGGTGAGCAGCCTGTGCCGTCAACTGCGACACGGCCTGCAGTAGTTGAGTGATTTGCGCCGTCTGTAACTGAATAATTTCCATTAAGTTCGGGTTCGGGGTAGTGGCCATGCTGACCGATTAGGCGCCGCGCATACAAGTAAATTAGTACACAACACAAATGCAATATGAAAGAGGACGCTCTGCAACAAAACAGTCCACAAAACACGTAACGGAAAATGTGCCCCCAAAAATCTTATAATAAGGGTGGGTGGGCGGGAGCAATTTCTGCGTGCTCCGACTGCTGCTGTCTGGCTGCTGCAAGAGAGCTGGTCCAAGGTTCTATCACTCCTCGTCGCCACTTTTGTGTCCCAGCCTCGTCGTAAGTGTCGGTGGCCGAGTGGAATGAGCCCGACACAGGAACAAAAATAGCACGCTGGTGCAGGTACGGAGGGGAGCAGCCAGAAACTATAAACACTAGAGTAAATTAGAAAGAGATATATATTGCACAGAATGTAACAATACTTAACTTTTACATAGTACTGCAGAATGTTGATACATAGTTGTTAGAGGCCTGCCTAGTGCCTGTACGATAACAAAGTCTGCACTGGTGCCTATCTGATTACGAAGGTCCTAACTGGTTGCTATCTCAGTCCCAAGTGCCCGATGTCTTTCCGTGGTGGCCACGAGCGGGGTTGCAGCAGAGGGCGCTCGTGGCTGTCGTGAGAACGCCGCGCCGTGTGTGCATGGCGGCGCGCGGCGAAAGTAGGTGGCGCGCACTTTGTACTTGTGCGACACCACACTGACGACATAGTAATTCTGTCAGAGACAACAAATGACCTGAAAAAAACAAAAGAAGTGGATAGTGTCTTGAAAGGAAGGTATAAGATGAACATTAACAAGAGTATAACAAAGGTAATGGGTTACAGTATCAGAAAATCAGGCGATGCTGAAAGAATTAGATTAGATAATGAAACAATAATAGTAGTAGATACGTTTTGTTATTTGAGTAGCAAGATAGCTTGTGATGGCCGAAGTAAAGAAGATATAGAATGCAGAATGGCTATGGGAAGAAAAGTAAATGTTGTGAACTATGTCGTTTGTTATGAATTTATATATATATGACAGCAATTAATTATCTTGGGTCACCACACATATTTCTCCAATATATGGAAAATTAAAATGTTACTGATCAGCTATGATGTGATCATATTTTCAAACATATAATAAATATTCTTACTCTATTGCAATGTATCAGTTGTACCGAAAAAAACGTACTTGAAAATTTATTGGTACACTGTGAAATTGAACTATTCTGTTTCCCCTCCAAAATAGTGAAAAAGGAATGTTTTTAAATGAAAGACGATCTGCTCAAAATCAATTTATTATAATTAAATATGAAAAATTCTATCTTGACACAAAATGCATTAATGTAAAGTAGATAATGGTATTCAAACAATCTTTTACAAATGTTAAAATATTGAGACACAAAAATGACTGGCTGAGTCAAAGGTCGGAGGTTTTGCAAAACAGAATGCTGTTAGATTGCCTACACAGGGGCTTGAAATTATCGTTAGTAGCAAACAGGAGTCTCCGAAGGTCCGTAAACTTCGAACGCTCAGAAAAGAGTCCATGTTTTTTTGTTTTTTATTTTATTTTATTTATTTTTTATTTTATTTTTTATTTTTGTGGTTTTAGGGCGCACAACTGCTAAGGTCATTAGCGCCCAGACAAGAACAGAGATTCGCTAGATCTCAAAAACGTTGGTAACCGCCAATTAGAATATCAAGAGAAGGCTAAAACAGAAGATAAAAACAGTTAAAAGGGTTAAATATCCTTTGATAAATTGGCCAAGTTAATAAAACGAGCAGCTGCTCGTGTGTCATCAGATAAATTGGCCAAGTTAATAAAACGAGCAGCTGCTCGTGTGTCATCAGATAAAATTTCCTCCAGAGTAGACGGTAAGTGAAGGGCTACACGGGGATGATTAAAATTAACACAAGACAGTAAAACATGTCGCACCGTCAGCAATTCACCGCAGGAGAACAGCGTTGCAGGATCGGCGGTTAGCAAATGATGGTGGCTGAAACGGCAGTGACCGATCCGCAACCGGGCCAAGATGACCTCCTCCCGCAGAGAGGGGCATGAGGAGGTCCTCCAAGCGGTCGGGAACGGTTTTACAGTTCTCAATTTATTGTCGTACAGTGAGAACCACGCACTGTGCGAAGACGACACGATACTCCGGCGAAGAGCCCGTTGAACATCGTCCGATGGGACGCAAAAGGTAGCCAAGCGAGGCAAAAGAGCTGCTGCCTTGGCTGCTATGTCGGCGGTCTCATTCCCGGGCACACCCACGTGGCCAGGGACCCACAGAAAAGAAACAGCTATCATCTGCTACCAACTGGAGGGAGTGTTGGATACGATACACGAGAGGATGGTTCGAGAAAGGGTCCTTAAGACTCTGCAAGGCACTAAGGGAGTCCGAAGAGATGACATAGAAAGGTTGGCGGTGGCGGCAGGTATACAAAACGGCCTGGTGGAGGGCAAAAAGCTCAGCCGTGAAATTCGAGCACCGGTCAGGGAGCTTGTATTGGAAACGGTTGTCCCCGATGACGAAGGCAGATCCGACACCGTCAGTGCTCTTGGAACCATCAGTGTAAATAAATATGGCATTAAAGAACCGCGAAAGGAGTTCGACAAGCCTCGAGCGGTACACCAAATCCGGAGTGCTCTCCTTGGGGAGAGAACTAAGTTCAAGGTGAGTGTGAACCTGGGCCTGATGCCACGGTGACAATGGGCTTTCGCTCAACCGAAAGATGGAAGGAAGGGTAAAATCGAGCCGCTGAAGCAGGCGGCGAAACCGAACTCCATGTGGAAGCAAGGCTATCGCAGACAACTGATATTGGCGATCGAGTGAGTCGTCAAAAAATAATCGGTAAGATGGATGGTTGGGCATTGACCGCAGGCGGCATGCGTACCGACACAAGAGTATGTCACGCCGAGTGGTCAAGGGTAATACAGCAGCCTCGGCATACAGACTTTCAACAGGGCTGGTATAAAATGCACCGGTCGCCAGACGTAATCCCCGATGGTGAATAGAGTTGAACGGCGGAGAATCGACGGCCGTGCAGAAGAGTATACAAGGCTTCCGTAGTCTAGCTTCGACTGAACAATGGCCTGGTAAAGGTAAAGCAGGACGGTACGATCCGCTCCCCATGACGAGGACACGAAGAACATTAAGGGATCGGGCACAATGGGCAGCCAGGTAGGACACGTGTGTGGACCAGCAAAATTTCCGATCCAACATTAGCCCCAAGAATTTTGTTGTTTCCACGAATGGGAGAGCAACGGGGCCGAGATAGAGAGATGGTGGAAGAAATTCCTTGTATCTCCAAAAGTTTATACATACCATTTTCTCAGCGGAGAATCGGAAGCCGTTCGCAAGGAATATAGGCGGTCAAGAAAGCGTTGAAGACGACGATCCAGGAGACACGTCCGCTGGGCGCTGCAATAAATTACAAAATCGTCTACAAAAAGAGATCCGGAAACGTCGGCTGAAAGGCAATCTACGATAGGATTGATTGCGATGGCAAAGAGAGCCACACTCAAGACGGAGCCCTGTGGCACCCCATTCTCGTGGCGAAAGGTGTCTGACAAAACAAAACCCACCCGCACCCGGAACTTGCGATCCGCCAAAAACGCTTGAATAAAATGAGGGAGGCGGCCACGAAGGCCCCATGTGTGCAATGTGTGTAGGATGTCCGCTCTCCAACAGGTATCGTATGCCTTCTCCAAGTCCAAGAACACTGCTACTGTTTGACGCTTCCTTAGAAAGTTATTCATAATAAAGGTCGACAACGTAACGAGGTGATCAGCATCAGAGCGGTGTCGACGAAAACCACATTGGATATTAGTCAGGAGGCGTCGAGATTCGAGAAGCCAGACCAACCGAGCGTTAACCATGCGTTCCATCACCTTACAGACGCAGCTCGTCAGGGAAATGGGGCGATAACTGGAACGAAGGTGTTTGTCCTTCCCTAGTTTGGGGATGGGGACAACAATGGCTTCACGCCAACTTGTGGGAACCTGACCTTCAGTCCATATGCGATTGTAGGTACTAAGAAGGAAACACTTTCCCGCAGGAGAGAGGTTCTTCAGCATATCAATATGGATGGAATCGGGCCCGGGAGCAGAAGATCGGGACAGGGCGAGAGCATGGTCTAGCTAATGCACGATGAAGGCGACATTATAATTTTCACGATTAAAAGAGTGGAAAGTAGGCGGCCGTGCCTCCTCTACCTGTTTGCGAGGGAGAAAGGCAGGGTGGTAATGGGCAGAGCTCGAAACCTCCGCAAAGAAACGGCCCAATGCGATGGAAACATCAGCGGGGTCCACGAGGACTGCGTTCACGACGGACAGGCCAGGAATCGGGGAGTGGACCTTGATGCCGGATAAACGGCGTAGGCCACCCCAAACAACCGTGGAGGGAGTAAAGCGGTCAAAAAACTAGTAAAAGCAGTCCAGCAAGCTTTTTTGCTGTCGTTGATAATACGACGACATTGCGCTCTCATTCGTTTATAATTTATACAATTCTCCAAAGTTGGGTGGCGGCAGGAGGTGCGTAAAGCACGTCGCCAGGCTCTAAGCGCGTCGCGACAGGCTGCAGTCCACCAAGGGACCGGGACACGACGTGGAGAAGAGGACGTACGAGGTATGGAATGTTCGGCAGCTGTGAGAATAACCTCTGTGAGGTATTCGACCTGACTGTCACAGCTGGAAAAGTCCTGATTGTGAAAAACTGCCATGGAAGAATAAAGCCCCCAGTCAGCTTTAGAAATGTTCCAACTTGGGGGACGAGGAGATGGGGAATGATGCAGGAAGTGGATGACACAAGGAAAATGGTCACTCGATTACGTGTCAGATGACGATGGCGAATAGATATTACAGAGGAAAAAGGATAGGGTGGATAGAGTGTAGCGGACGGCAACTGCCTGTAGGTGAGTATGCAATGAAATGGGATGGTGATAGACGTCGTCCCGAATGAGCATCAGAACCCCTCCATGGGCTGGGGTACCTTCCACAGATGGCAGGTCGAAACGCACAGAGGTGTAGTGGGGGAAGTCTGCACGATCACTTGGACGTAACTTAGTTTCTTGGAGACAGACTAGAAGCGGACAGTGCAATCGAAGGAGTAGTTTTAATTCCTCCCGATTGGAACGAAAGCCGCGAATATTCCATTGAAGGAGCGCCATGATAAAAAATAAGAGAAGAAGGGAAGATAAAAAAGAACAAGCAGGTGGGGTCACCTCGACGGCCGCTGAGGACCGGACTTCGAAGGAGCACTACCGTCGCCATCTGGAGGCAGAGTGTGGTGTCGCACAAGTCCAAAGTGCGCGTCACCTACTTTCGCCGCGCGCCGCCATGCACGCACGGCGCGGCGTTCTTACGACGACAGCCACGAGCGCCCTCTGCTGCAACTCCGCTCGTGGCCACCACTGAACGACTTGGGACTGAGTTAGGAACCAGTAAAGACTTCGGAATCCGATAGGCACCAGTGAAGACTTGGCTATCAGTTAGGCTCTAGGCAGGACTCTAGCTCAACTATGTATCAACATTCTGCAGTACTATGTAAAAGTTAAGTATTGTATAAATTCTGTGCAATATATATCTCGTTCTAATTTACTCTGGTGTTTCTAGTTTCTGGCTGCTCCTCTCCGTACCTGCACCAGCGTGCTATCTTTATTCCTGTGTCGGTCTCATTCCACTCGGCCACCGACACCTACGACGGAAACGAGACACAAAAGCGGCGACGAGGCTGGAACACAAAAGTGGCGACGAGGAGCGATAGACGAACCTTGGACCAGCCCGCTTGCAGCAGCCAGACAGCAGCAGTCGGAGCACGCAGAAATTGCTCCCGCCCACCCACCCTTATTATAAGATTTTTGGGGGAACATTCTGTTACGTGTTTTGTGGACTTTTTTTGTTACAGAGCGAGCCCTCCTTTCATATTGCATTTGTTTTGTTATAATTTACTTGTATGCGCGGCGCCTAATCGGTCAGCATGGCCACTACCCCGAACCCAAACTTAATGGAAATTATTCAGTTACAGACGGCGCATGTTACTTTTATCTTTTTTATTATCACTGGTGTTGTCAAAAGATCAAGGTTGAAAACCGGAATTGAAATCTAAATAACCGTAAGATCAGCAATGAATATTAATTTTTGAAATGGTTATCAGTTCTCAGTAGCAATGTAAGTTAAAAATTACGACAACACCAGAAAGCACCATTACATAAGAAAATAGTGGAATAAGTTACCTGGTATGCATTCATTGGTGGAAGCTGTGACACTGCAGTTGACCCTGGATGAATTGATTAATATCTTCGTTCTCGTAAACTGATGCTTGGTTTCATGACTATTAATTATTAAAGTTTTAAGACCGTGTGTAATTTTGATCACTATTGTTATCGAAAGTTAAAGAAATTATCGGACTTCGCTTTTAACAGAATGAAGATTTCCTGCAGGCATTGAATTCACTGTTTAACACAAAATGAGAGTAAATAAATTTTGCATTCTTTTGTCATCATGAGGCAATAGGCAACAATAACTAAGCATCAATTTACTAATATTGCTGAAAATAGGAATTAGTTTAATAAAAGATGGGAAGAAATAGTAATTATTTAAATGAAATAGGAATTCCAAATGAAAGTTAAAGTTTATTAAGTAAAAGGGTGCCAATCAGAGCTCACACTTACAGGATTACGGAGGTCGAGTAAAATACGTCCGCTCAGTACAAAGGTAGAAGAACGAAAGACGAAAAGCGATTCCGTTTTCTCTCCAGATCGTTTGAAATAGTTGAAGGTATAACTTGAAACAAGGATAATCAGAGATTTATTGGCAGAGAGAACGGATGCTAGCGACAAGCGTCGCAGATATAGTTTTCAATAAAAAAAATATTAATGTATCGCTACATTTGCCCCCTCTGGCTTTGAGTTGGCAAATGCGCATTTCCTACTCAAAGACATCATAAATTTCTTGTTATACAATTTTTTTAACAGATTATTTAAGACTGTGTGAGCCCACTAGATATGAGATTAGAAGTTACAGTTGTGTATTTTTCCTTTATATATAGTTTTTTTAATTTCTTTTTAACAATTTTCATTAATTTTTTTTTATCTCATATTCAAATTGTAGAATGTGAAGAGTCGATGGTCGGACCAACGGTGCAGCGAGCGGTCCCCAGCGCGCCCGGATTGTTGACCCGTGGGTGTGGCGGTGCGGCAGCGACGCGGTGCAAGGCGGCAGGCCGATTGATGTCGGAGGAATGCGCCGCAGACTCGGCACAGCGTTGTGGTGGGGTGAGATGCCAGATGAGGTGCCCTTTGATAGAGCACGGACTGCTTTTCCCGCATCGCCTCGGTGTGGTTTTACATGAAATGAAAGTTGTACATATGCCATTAAAATTTATCCCTTAACTAAAAATTACAGGTTTGATTACTGAATGAGTTTATTTCTGTTTTATTCAGTTGAGTGTTTCAGTACTATTATAGTTTTTTAGCGAACGGATGTAAGTGTGAGCTTTGATTTTAATAGCAAATATCGCAAATAACTGACATGAACATATGCCCATTCTTGACATAAATTCATTAATGGAAACTAAATTATATACAAGGCATATGTTCAGTTTATGACTTTACCAAGACTTATAATTAACATATTACGTAAATAAAAAATTTTCTTTAGCTCACTGTGGGAGCTTTAATCGTTCATGAAATTATTTACTAAGACTTACGTACTAATTCACATATATACATATAGACATTTAAAAAATATGTACAGGCATTGGTAACTGGATGTTACATTTTAGCGAATTTAAGTTGTTTATTTTTCTGACATAGGGTATTCTTTGTACGTATCATAGCACAGTTCTTTGATTGGGAAATGCCGTAGGGGCGGTTTTCTCTGTGTTCATTATACAAATGTTAGATACATTTTGTTTATTTTGAAACCATTCACAGTGCTAGTTTGAATTTTCACACGGCGGGATCGCCATTGGGTGCGTGACGTAACAGTCAAGCGTCAACAATGAATAAATTGCTACCGCTGGCCAGCGTCAGCAGTGTTCGTTTAAACGTGGCAGCGGCAACCTCGCGAGCATTGCGTACAGCCCATAACTCGCCGACTTTGTGTTTTCGCGTGTGTTTTTCATCTTTCTTCCAGAGTAGAAGATTCATCCATAACAGTTCATAGTGAAGATCGTCGCAGCGCGGTGAGTACGTAATTATTTATATTAAGGTGGTTAGGTCCGCTTACTTGCTGTGCTTTCTTCATTTATTTTTAGGCTGTCATCTCAGCTGCCTTAAAGTCCATTAGCTGAGATAAGACCTACGACTTCGTATGCAAATATATACGAATAGCCATCACTTCGTATATGCACTTCGAAAGTCACTTCACTGCACGATTTTTTATCATGACTGTTTATGTCGGTATGTCGCACGTAACAAGTTTTTGCGGTTTATTTCAGATCACACTATTTAAGTGTCCACAACCATAATGCAGATATACATATAGTCAAGTACTTGTCAGTCTACACGTTCACTTATCACTTTAATTTATTATGCGAGTGCCACCTTTTGTAGTCCGAGCTCACTATTGTCAATGACAAAATCACTTCACTAATTAATTAATATGTTCATGAAGGCATAGACTTCTGTCGCGCACTTTGACTATAAATGCGTCCTAGTTTTGTGAATACAAACACTGTTTGTGTGGATAGTTTTATCACTTAAAGTTTTCTGTCACTAATAACTCACAGTAGTATCACTGTCCTTTCAGTTCGTTTTATCACGTTCAAAACATATCTTCTGGATTTTATACAGTTCATATTAACCTATCGTTACTTTACTATTTACAAAGGTTATATACAGTGACAAATTATTCTAAAATACTAGTGATTAACAGAGTTCATAAATTTTCCAATGACATACAAGCCACATTTTATCATATTTTGGTTATTATTTAGTCATCATTATAGTTTATTTTAGACAATATAGTGCATTGTACAATAAGTCGCGGCCTATGTTCATGTCAGAGGTCGGTAGTGGGGGTCCTTGTTTTCAGCAATATTATTCCTCATAATCCTTTTATTTTTTAGCTTAAAGGTTCATCATTAAGCATTCATATCACCACATCGAATATGTCAGATTTTTTTTTTTTTTTAAGAATGAGAAATGGATCTTTGGAATTTTTTTTATCGGATTTTGTCAGTATTAAATTGGGAGGTGAAGTCTGTCATACAACATTAGCAGTTAGCGTATAAATTGGGATGATTCTTTTCTTTTAAACAGGTAATGCAAATAAATTTTGGTGACACAGGCAAGGTCAGACTCATCAGCTAATTTGGTGCATAGATTCGGGCTAAATAGCATTCAGAATAAAGATCGAGTGAGAGAGAGAGAGAAAAACAGCATTATAGTTAGAGTAGTCTCTCTAAAATAGTACACAACATAAATTCAGCACATCAATCCATCATTTGCAAAAATTACCATTTATATTATTATTATTATAAAATATTACGTCAAACTAGAATATTCTAAAGTCTCTCATAGCAAAGCACTCCATGCTTCTCTCTCACTTTGCTTTAAGTTTTGCATGCGGTCTGACCTGCTATTGCCTGTTCTTTCCTTTTCAGAAATGAAATGTGTAGTTTAGATTTTCTGTTTTAAATACAACGTGTCTGTAGTCTAGAAACATCATGCTACGTGTCTAATATTTTCAATCGTCGTGTTGTACGTGTGTGTTTAAAGTGTCTGAAAACAAAATAATAGTCATATAATACTTATACGTGTGTATCCTCCGCCATTTTGATGTTGAGTTGTCGATCTTCTTACCGTTGGCAGGAACACAATTCTCGTGCACGTCGTCAGCTGAAAAAGAACTCTTAAACTACTGCTTATACTAAAGGTTGTTTAGTCTAAAGATTGATTTTTCAATTAGTGAACGCTTCTGACACAGCAGCTTGTAATGTTGTTCAAAATATTTCATATCTGTTGCAAATGTTTTGATACGTACCGTAAATAGTAGTATTGACGCAACATCGTAATGACACTGTCATCTTAATTACTGCCAAGCTCATAAGCATCAGCATAAAGTCGTGTGTAATTTTTAAGAAATTTTTGTCCCACAATACATAACTAGAATTGTTCAATAAACTTAGATGTCTTTAAAGGTCATATGTTCCCTCTTAAATAAATTGCACAGTTATTGACATGTGTGTTACCTGTCAGCTGATCAGCATTAATCTACAGGTTCCTAGTGGCTTATAAAAATTCATATCATTTTTACTGTCTTTGAAAATATAGCTGACTGCAAATACGTTACGTTATCATGTCTCGTTTAGCAACATTGTTTGGATTTGAGTGTGTGTGTGTGTGTGTGTGTGTGTGTGTGTGTGTGTGTGTGTGTGTGTGTGTGTGGCTCGTATTAGGAGCCGTTGGGCAAACTAAACATTAATATATCCTTATCACTACATTTCTTTCATAAAAAAAGTCTCCTACTTCAGATCCATCGTACTAAAATAAATCATTTGCTCCATATATTCATTTTCATCATCATAAATATTCTCTTATACTTATACTAATAATTATAATAATTAATGCCCATAGTAAGTGTTTTATGTTGTATTAAACATAATTAATCTGTGTTATTTGCTAAGTGTTTGACATGAGAACAGTTACACCGTCAGTTAATATTTGTTGTCCATTACGCAACATTGTAAGAGAAAAAAAAAATATTTTGTTCAGCTTATTCTCCCTGGGATCTGTGAATGTTTTACTTATTTACTAGGAACTAGGTGTCATATTTATTATTTTTGTGATCAGCTTAAAAACTAAGCATAGAACTTTTTCAAATGCTTGTGTGGATATAAACCTCTCACTCTTCCCGAGTGTACTGTAGATAATAAATAACTTCCCTCGTGCGGAATTTGAACAATTCTAAAGGGTCCAGAAAATAGATGTTGCCACTTTTTATTACGTTTTAAGATAGCTGATGGTTTAGGATGATTTCGCAGAAGTACTAGGTCTCCGATATTAAATGTTTGTGTTCTTTTCAGCTGCTTATCATAGTAGGCTTTTCTTTTTATAGCTGCATTAGTTAGGGCTACTAATATTTGTCTTACCTTTTCGTCCAGTGTTACGTCACCTCGGGGAAATTTTGGTATCGGTTTTACCCATTCGTTTGTCTCTTTGGTTTGTAAAACTAAATCGGTGGATGTATAGGGTGTAGAATACAAAGGTAGGTTGTTAACCACTTACTCAAATAGTCCAATATATTCAACCCAGGATGTTTGTTTGTTGGAAGCATATGTTCTGATGAAGCGATTTAATTCACGGAACATGCGTTCCATTGGATTGGCAGAAGGATTGTAACGTGAAATGAGAATGTGATTCAGGTAATTTTTATGAATGAAATCTTTCCACGCGTGACATGTGAAAGTTTTTGCATTGTCGGACAGAATTGTCGTCGGCTTCCCGACAAAAGGGAAATACTCGCGCTCCAGGCGCCGAATCACTGCTTTTGCGGTAGTAGTTTTTAATGCGTATAATTTCACAAATTTTGAAAACACATCATAGATACCAAGAATGTGTTTGACGCCTCCGCGTCCAATCGGAAGAGGTCCTGCAGTATCAATTGAAACTAATTGAACAGGTTTATATGGCAAGATAGAATGAAGCGGCATCTTGTTTGACTGATTGTTAGGCTTGCATTTCTGACAGATTAAACAGGATTTCAATGTGTAATGGATTTTTCGTGACATATTCGGAAAATAACAGTATTGTTTAAGCTTACGGAGACACTTTAGTGCGCCAAAGTGTCCCCAAACTCTATGAGCGTGCCAAATTAGAGATTATTCATATGTAGCAGGTATGCAAACACACCAGAGTTGCGATTGTACATGTCTACGAAAGAAAAGTACTCCTTTGTAGACTTTGTAGTGTTGATTTAGATGTGCATTTGACTTGTCTGTAATTTGTGTAATAATTTTCCTCCACCTGTCATCTGCTTGCTGTAATACCTGCATGTTTTTGCACATATCTAAATAATATGTTCTAAATTCCATGTCCTTCATGAGCATTATCTTAAACTCTGTGTTTGACTCAAGATAGTCTTCAAATTCTGGTAAACCCTGGGGAAGTCTGGAAAGTGCATCAGCTATGACATTATCTGATCCTTTAATGTGTTCAATTTCAAAATCGTATTCTTGTAGTATCATGGCCCATCTGGCTAATCTATTATGTAATAGTCTGCATGACATCAAAAAGCTAAGTGCCTGATGATCACAGAAGACTCTTGTATGTTTACCAAAGATATAATGATGAAACTTTTTGAATGCCCAAACAATTGCAAGAAGTTCTAACTCTGTGGTTGAATATCGACGTTCGCACTCAGTGAGCGTGCGACTAGCAAAACTGATGACTTTTAGGGACTGTGGATCCAGATTATTTGAAATTTGGAAGAGACACGCCCCAACCCCAAAATTTGACGAGTCCGTAACAATACAGAAATCCTGTGACATGTCAGGGTGGTTTAAGACGTCTGAGTTAACAAGGGCTTGTTTAATTTTGTCAAAGTCTTGCTGACACTGTTCTGTCCAATTCCAAGGGTTGTTTTTTCGAAGAAGTGAAAGAAGAGCAGTACTATTGAGTAGTTGTTGTGGCACAAAGCGCCGAAAAAATGAACATAAACCGTAGAAGGCTTTTAATTGCTTCCTATTGCAAGGTGCAAGAAAATTTTGAATTGCTTTAATTTTTTCAGGGTCAGGAACAATGCCCGTGGGTGAGATAATGTGCCCAAGAAATTTGATTTCAGTTTTAACAAACTTAGACTTTTTCAAGTTGACAGTTACTCCAGATGACAGAAATTTATCTAACACTCTTTCAAGTAGGATGACATGTTCTTCCCATGTAGAAGTAGCAACAAGTATGTCATCAACGTAAACTGTAATATTATCTAGTAATTCCGGACCAAGTACTGTATCAAGTGCTGTGATAAAGACACCAGAACTCACATTTAGACCAAAAGGCAGTACTTTAAATTGGTACGATCGTCCTGAGAAAATGAAAGCAGTATATTTACGAGACTCTTCTGTTATAGGAACCTGCCAATATGATGCTCTAAGATCAAAACTTGATAGATATTTGACTCCATAGAACTTCTGAAGCTGTTCTTCTAAGTTTTCTGGCCTAGTTCTAACTGGAATGATAATCTTATTGATTTGACGTGCATCAAGCACAAGACGAACAGACCCATCTGATTTAAAAATTGCAAGAAGAGGACTGGAATACTGTGACATTGAAGGTTCTATTATGTTCCATCTAAGCATACGGTTAATTTCTGCTTTGACAGCTGGTTGTTTTGCCCAAGGTATAGAATATGTTTGCCTACAGAATGCTTCATGAGGCTTGACTTGCATGTTATACTGATATGTCCTAATTACACCTGGCCTTTTGTCAAATACTCGTATGCACTTGTGTAGCAAGTGGAGAAGTTGTTGTCTCTGACTATCTGTGGCATTAGTGGATTCGTTAACTTTTTGAACTATTGATTCAAGAGATTCAGTTTCAGATTCCTGAATTCCAGTATAATTTTCAAATTGCATTTGATTAACAGTGACTTGCTTCAACCTAACAGAATTACAAGATTTTCTTGGTGTCACTTCCTTCTTAGTCAGATTCAAAATACAGACACAGTGGTTTACTGTCAAATAACATTTACCTTCCTTAAAATCTAATTTTGATTCTCGACTTTGAAGATATTCTAAACCAAGTATACAGTCTTCTATGACAGCATCTACTACAAGGAATGAGCAAGTATCAATTTCATCACAGATTTGTAGTTGAACAAGTGTTTGTAACTTAACTGGCTTAGATTTTGCACCTACTGCACCGATGATTTTGCAGTTCTGTACAGGAAAGGTAGGTAACCTCTGAATGTTGTTTATGCGTTTAAATAGACTGTAAGACAATACATTAACAGCTGCTCCAGTGTCAACTAAAATCGATGTAGGTATGTCTCCTACTGTTATTAAGATGTGTGCTTGATAGGCAACTATAGGTACTTTGTTTTGTTGTGTTTGTTCCTGGAGTAGCTCTTCCCTGATATCGATTCCTTTATTGTAACGCAGCATATTTACTGTGAGAATTGTGCCCTCACTGCCTCTGTCGCTCAATGTCGGAGGGCCAGACACGAGCCGATTTAGTTTGACGTCTGCGTACCGTTAGAATGTCTTTGAGGTCGATTTAAGGTTTCTGTCACGTCAGTTATAGTCACGGTCGATTCATTTTGTGTCCAGTTCGTTTGATCTGTACTGTCAGTCGTCATCGTTGCTACTGGTATTTGATTGACATTTGGTTGTTGTGCAGGAGTAGTAGAAAAGTTCGGAATTTGTTGATTACCGTTATTGTTTGGAAAAAAATTTCTGTTTCTTTTATTATTATTGTAGTAGTTTCCATTACGCCAGAGCGGTTGTGTGTTACCATTATATTGGTTAGGGAAAGTAGCTGCATTGTTATTGAAATTATTATTATTGTGATTGAAGTAGCCCGGATTAAATCTGTTGTCACGACGGCGTCGGTAATACTGACCGCCGTTAGGTACGTTTCGTACTGCGTTTCCACTGTTTACTCCACTAGTCACTTGTTGCATTTGTGGCTGTCCGGTATTGCTAATATATGACTGTTGCGGTAACATCTGTGGAGGGCGTGACATGTTTTGATTATTAGGCTGCGGCTGGCTGACATGAATCAGCTGATTACTAGGATAGTTGAAGTAATTATTTGCGTTACCGTACCTGTAACTATTATTTCTTGCTCGGTCATCTTCAAAGATTGAATCTAGTGTGTCCACCTCAGTGAGAAAAGTTTCTAAGTTTTGTGTTGAAACGTGTGCTAGTTGCAACCGCAACCGTGTAGGCAATTTGTTTATTAATACGCGTAGTACTTCCCTGTGCGGGAGGGGGTCATCAAAGAATTTAGCTTTGTTTACGTACTTCTCGAAATATCTCCGCAGACTCCCGTTTCGTTCATTGAAAGGTTGCGGATTATAAACTTCATTTCGAAACCTTTCTTGCACAGCAGGCGACCAAAAGGTGGCTAAAAATGCCCGTTCGAACTCACCATAAGTTTCACAACTCTGTAGGGCTTCTGCAGCCCAGATTCCCGCTTCACCTTGAATGTATCCGACAACAAATCTTATCTTTCTTTTTTCGGACCACGATTCAGGTAATAAACCTCTAAAAGATTGTAGGAAAATGACTGGGTGCACAGTACGGTTCTCATTAATAAAGATTTGAAATTGGTGGTGCTTTATCATACTTTCGTCAAGTTCTTCGGCAGTAGCATGATTTCGTGGTGAATAAGAGGGGGGTATGTTTGATTCCCTACCTAGTCGATCAAGGTCATTAGAGGTCGTCAAGCAAAAGTCAGTCTGCGTTCTGTCTGACGTCAAAATGTTAGATGTACCCGGATTATATGGAGAGCTTGGAATATTTGTTGCAATTCTGGGAGATTTCCAATCATGGAACACATTTGTCACAGGTTCATTTGGCCTAGATTGTGTCATCCGTGTATTTAAAATTGATTTCACGTCTGTAAGATCTTTTTGTAAAGCTTTAACAGTATTTCCATGTTTTTCATACACTTGAGTAGCAACTTCTTGAATTACAGTGGTTAATTCTGCGTCTATCTTTTCATTCAACTTCACTTCTGTATTAGATAAGAATTGTTGTACCCTGTCATGATTTTCTTTAACAATGTTTTCTGCTTGACTCGTAATTCTCGTAACAGTTGTTTCCAAGTTTTCTTGTTGAATTTTAAGCTGTGTAAGATTCTGTGTGAGACTGTCTATAGCTGTTGGTAATGTTTTAACGGTTTCTTTACAATTAGTTACATCATCGACTACAGAAGAGATTTTTGCATCTACTGTGTCCATGATTTGATCCACTACTTTGTTTTGTACTTCAGAAAACTTACCATTGATAACCTGTTCGACTTTGAGTATCTGTGCGTCTATCTGTTTGTTTACTTCCTCAGAAATAATTGAGGGTAAATTTTGTTGTACTGATTCTAGATTTTTAAATCTCGACTCAAATTCATCCCGAGTTATCATTTGAGCTGCGATTTGATTTTGCTGTTCCTCTAGTCTGTCTAATTGCTGCTTGGTGGAATTTTGCAACAGCTCTAAATCATGTTTCGTGTTGGCCTGCAAATGATTAATTTGATCGGTCAAGCCTGAAATCTGATTGTTTGTAGCATGTGTAGATGTTTGTAAATTGTTAATTTGTTGCGACATGTTCGCATGTATAGCATTCGTAGATGCTTGCAAATTGTTTAGTTCGTCTTTAGTAGATGTTTGTAAATTGTTAATTTGTTGCGACATGTTCGCATGTATAGAATTCGTAGATGCTTGCAAATTGTTTAGTTCGTCTTTAGTAGATGTTTGTAAATTGTTAATTTGTTGCGACATGTTCGCATGTATAGCATTCGTAGATGCTTGCAAATTGTTCATCTGTTGCGACATGTTAGCAAATAATATCTCAAATCGTTTTAACCAATCTTCTTGCGGATTTTCAGATTGGTGTACTGTCTGTGTGGGAAAATCTGTTACGTATGATGTGGTTGCAAGATTTTCCTCCACTATGTGTGGAATCATTTCAATTGATCTCGCAGCCACATTATTTTCAACATTTTGCGCGGGCTGTGAAACATTAGTGTTTTGTTCTGACTCCATTGTAGTAATTTGTCTACGGGTTTTAACCATACTAATAAATTATCAAAAATTTGGAATAGTGTGGGGAACCTACACACTTCACACGCAAAAAAATTTCTTTTATCAGCACTGTTGAGAAACAATTAAATCACTATTAATATTCGTCACACGCATGCGAGACGCTTCGAGTGAGAGACAAGCGAGGATCGCTTTGTTATATCGATTTAGCAGCCATGTTGGCCATTTTTCTAACTTGTGATTTAAAATAAATATCTGACTACAAAAGAAATTTTGAAAATAGATTTTTGCTAATAGAATGAGGTACTGGATGTGAAATTGCGTACTTGCAAAGACTAAGAGGAAGTATAAAACACCAAATAAGCGAAATAATCAGTCTGTCCTTACCTGTGTTACAATTTTCATTGTTGGCTGCTGTTGAATTTCTCGTGATCGGGTGTGGCTCCAAATTCTTATTTTATTATTCTCCGGGGTAGTAATTATGATTTTCACGTCACAATCGGTCAGCAGTTGTTCATGAAAAATAAACACATTATGCAGATTAGATGTCATACATTGGTGAATGATTACAAATATAAAAAAAATTTCAAACAATGGTATAATTAATTCACATAAAATTACAATTTTTTTTACAACGAATCGAAGTCCTGTCACGGTGGCCAATTATTATGTAATGTTACTTTTTTCTTTTTTATTATCACTGGTGTTGTCAAAAGATCAAGGTTGAAAACCGGAATTGAAATCTAAATAACCGTAAGATCAGCAATGAATATTAATTTTTGAAATGGTTATCAGTTCTCAGTAGCAATGTAAGTTAAAAATTACGACAACACCAGAAAGCACCATTACATAAGAAAATAGTGGAATAAGTTACCTGGTATGCATTCATTGGTGGAAGCTGTGACACTGCAGTTGAACCTGGATGAATTGATTAATATCTTCGTTCTCGTAAACTGATGCTTGGTTTCATGACTATTAATTATTAAAGTTTTAAGACCGTGTGTAATTTTGATCACTATTGTTATCGAAAGTTAAAGAAATTATCGGACTTCGCTTTTAACAGAATGAAGATTTCCTGCAGGCATTGAATTCACTGTTTAACACAAAATGAGAGTAAATAAATTTTGCATTCTTTTGTCATCATGAGGCAATAGGCAACAATAACTAAGCATCAATTTACTAATATTGCTGAAAATAGGAATTAGTTTAATAAAAGATGGGAAGAAATAGTAATTATTTAAATGAAATAGGAATTCCAAATGAAAGTTAAAGTTTATTAAGTAAAAGGGTGCCAATCAGAGCTCACACTTACAGGATTACGGAGGTCGAGTAAAATACGTCCGCTCAGTACAAAGGTAGAAGAACGAAAGACGAAAAGCGATTCCGTTTTCTCTCCAGATCGTTTGAAATAGTTGAAGGTATAACTTGAAACAAGGATAATCAGAGATTTATTGGCAGAGAGAACGGATGCTAGCGACAAGCGTCGCAGATATAGTTTTCAATAAAAAAATATTAATGTATCGCTACAGTGTTTTGTGGACTTTTTTTGTTACAGAGCGAGCCCTCCTTTCATATTGCATTTGTTTTGTTATAATTTACTTGTATGCGCGGCGCCTAATCGGTCAGCATGGCCACTACCCCGAACCCAAACTTAATGGAAATTATTCAGTTACAGACGGCGCAAATAACACAACTTCTCCAGGCTGTGGCCCAGCTCACAGCGCAAGCAGCTAACCAACAACAACAGCCGCCGCTTCAGCAGCCCACACCTGCCGCCGCAACGCTTCCTACGTTTCGCCAGTACAACGAACGTGAGGAAGAATGGAGCGACTACTTCGCACAGTTTCAAGAACTCGTCGCGGCTCATCAAATTACAGGTCAGAAAGTGAAGCATCTGCTATTATCTGTGGTGGGCACCAACACCTTCGTGTTACTGAAAAAACTTTTCCCCGACGTATCTCCTCGTGATGTAGACTTTGAACAAATAGTAGAGGCACTAAATGCTCATTATGAGAGAAAAGTTCTCGTAGCTGCGGCACGGTACCGATTTTTCAGACTTAAAAAATTACCGCAGCAGTCACACCAAGAGTGGATTACGGAATTGAAGGGCTTAACCCGCAAATGTAAATTTACTTGCTCTTGTGGACTTTCGTATAGTGACGTGATGTTGAGGGATGCGATTACGCAGAATATTCAGGACCCCAGAATTAGAGCAGCAATTCTGAAACAGTCTGACCCCTCATTAGACAGTGTACTGCAGCTTATAGATGCGCATGATACTTTTGACTTAGCAGATGTAGAAATGCAAAGCCACAGTGTTAATTCAGTGCGCCGCAACTGTCACTTTCCTAGCCGTAGTTCTCAGTGTAGCACTAGTGATTCTTACAATAGTACAGGCCGTGCTGAACAGACAGTGAACAGTAGCCAGTGTAAAAGTGCGACACAAAGGTCGCCCCGTCGTGTTAGAAACAGTGATTTGAATAACGGGCGCCAACGCTCATTTCAGAAAAATGTACGTAAATCTTGCCCCCAGTGTGTGTCTCGCCACAAGCGTGCTCATTGCCCTAGTCGCAACGCAACAGTGCTTCGCAGAGTGCGAGAACAGTTCATTCTGTAAATGTTATACGGGCTGTGGAATTGAACAGTGCTTTCCTTGGATCTCAATTGCAAGAAAGTAGTTCTGCGCCTATGGCAAAACTATATAGTGCACCACGTAGCAAGCGCCGACGAGCGCGTAAAACAGTGCAAAGGAAAAGGGTTCGGGACAAGCAAAATGACTATGAACAGTGCATTCCTGTAGTGAAAATAGTGCCTTCTGTAACTGCTCCTTGTAATAGTGCCCAGTTCTGTGTAGCTAGTGACAGTAGACATCAAGTAGCTACTCAGAAGTGTAGTGCAGTAGTTAGTACATCTGGAGTAGCTTCGCATGCTTGCGCGGACGCCGATCCGGCGGTAGTGCCATCTAGTGACAGTGTTGTTAATCCGCTGCGTGCCGAGTCTGCGCCGCTTCCTTCACTACGCGGCCCGCGCATACGCAGCAAACAAACCGTAGCAGACGTTGCCCACATTCGCGCACCTGTCGTGCACCAGAAGCACAAACTTTTTGTAAATCTCTCCATAGAAAATAAGACTGTGCAATTTCAGCTTGATACTGGTTCCGCTGTTACATTAATTAATAAAGACGCTTATGAACTTCTTGGTTCGCCAAAATTGTCGCCGTCACAGCAAGTGCTAACAGCGTACACAGGCCAAATATTCCCGTGCTAGGAACGTGTAGCCTGCCTGCCTCTTTTCAAGGTGTTACAAAGACAGTTGCTTTTGTAGTTCTTCAGGCCAAATCTACACAGAACATTTTTGGCCTAGATGCATTTGACTTGTTTGGTTTATCGATTCAAAGAGATGTGCTTCAAATTTCGTCAGTAGTGCCTCAGGACAAATTTAATGCATTATGTCAAAAATACAGTGACTTATTTTCGCCGGAACTAGGTTGTGCAAAAGACTTCGTGGCACATGTAACTTTAAAAGAATCTGCAGTTCCAAAATTTCGTAAAGCTAGACCAGTGCCTATCGCAATTCGGGATACAGTTGCCGAAGAACTTAAACGTTGGCAAGATAATGGGGTGATTTCTCCTGTTTCTGCGAGTCAGTGGGCCTCGCCTATAGTAATTATACCCAAGCCGTCAGGAAAACTTCGTCTCTGTGTGGACTTCAAATCAACTGTCAACAGTCAAACAATTGTAGACACTTACCCCCTGCCCAGACCTGACGAACTAATGGACAAATTAGGACAGTCTCGCTTCTTTTCTAAGATTGATTTAGCAGAGGCATACTTACAAATTCCGCTTGATGACGAGTCAAAAAAATTTTTCGTCATTAATACTCACATGGGCCTTTTTCAATTTCAACGCCTACCCTTTGGCAGTTCTTCCGCCCCCGCTACTTTTCAGCGTTTTTTGGAACAGCTGACAGTTTCTGTACCGTGTTGCTCGAACTATTTAGATGATATTGTGGTATCCGGACGTACAGTTGAAGAACATTTAGCAAACCTGGAGTGCCTTTTCAAAGTTTTGACTGCAGCATGTCTACGTTGTAATAAAGCAAAGTGTTCGTTTTTTCAAACTGAAATAGAGTACCTAGGCCATGTGATTAATGCCCAAGGAATTCATCCCTTACAGTCACAACTTCGAGCAATCAAGGACTTGCCTCCTCCTAAGAATGTGCAGGAATTGCAAGCAGTAATGGGAAAGCTTAACTATTATTTCAGATTTATTCCCAATGCCTCTCAGATTGCAGCTCCCCTGCATTACTTACGTAGGAAGAATGTTCCTTTTGTATGGTCCAAAGATTGGACAAATTTAACAAATTAAAGTCTGCACTACTCAGAGATGCTTCCGCTGTCGCAGACTTTCCTTTGAACTCTCGTCGGGTTGCACAGGAAACAGCTGCGAATGCAGACTTAAGTGTGGTAGCACGTTTTGTTCACTCAGGGTGGCCTGCCAGAGCCAAAGACATTGATCGGCCTCTGGTTCGACGTTATTTTGCACAACGTCATGCATTATCTTTAAGTCAGGGTGTACTGTTGTTGCATACCGACAACGACCAAGCAAGAGTGATTGTTCCTCGTTCCCTTCAACGAGAAGTGTTACGCCTCCTGCATCAAGGACATTGGGGCATTGTTAGGACAAAGCAACTGGCCAGACGTCATTGCACCTGGGTTGGTATGGACGCTCAGATAGAGAGCATGACATCACAGTGTACAGTTTGTGTGCAGCATCAGGCGGCTCCTCCACAGCGTTTCTCAGACTGGCCACGCCCCAAGGGACCATGGCAACGTTTACATATTGACTTTGCCGGACCTTTCTGGAATACGCGCTGGTTAATTGTTGTAGACGCTTTCAGAAAGTTTCCTTTTGTGATTGCCATGAACTCAACGACAGCTTCTAGTACAATCAGTGCCTTAACATCAGTGTTTTGCATCGAAGGCTTGCCTGAAACTATCGTCAGTGACAATGGACCTCAGTTTGTTTGTGCGGAATTTCAACAGTTTTGTCGTGTGAATGGCATTCAGCATATCACCACTGCACCTTTTCACCCTCAGTCCAATGGCGAAGCAGAACGTTTCGTTCGAACATTCAAGTCTCACATGGAGAAGATGAAAGTTCAGCACTCCAGGCAGCAAGCTCTTCAAATTTTCCTGTCTACGTATCGGTGCATGCCACGTGACGGCCCGTCTCCTGCCGAGCTGCTACACGGCCGCCGTCACCGCACTCTCCTTCACCTGTTGCAGCCTCCCACGCACCGAGTCGGTTCGTATGGCGCTTCGCGTTTTCAGGTTTCTACGCCGGTGTTGTACAGGGTGTTTGCTGGCAACAAGACAAGATGGACGCCGGCCACCATTCAGCGCGTGCTCGGGCGCAATATGTATGTTGTACGTTCTTCCACAGGGTCGGAGCTGAGTCGCCACGCAAACCAATTGCGCCTGCACAGGCCGCGCGATCCTGTCTCCGGTTTCTTGATTCCAGACCCAGTTCACCGCCAGGGAGCACAACCACATCGTTCGTCCCCGAACTACGAGAATCCTATGGACGCCGACACACCTCCGACGCAGTCGTCGCCGCCGCTGTCGCCGCCGCAGATGACAGCGTCACCGAGAGGGACTCCGGGACCGTGCGGGCCCTCCCAGCTTGGGCCACGTACCTCAGAAGAAGATGAACTGCTCCCTCTGGGCGGGGGCGGGCGCCCTTCCGCTGGTTTTCGCGGGTTTTCCGGCGGATCGCAAGGTGTATACTGGGGCGCGGACGGCGTCTCGATCCCAGCCTCAGCTACGACGCCCGTCCCACCAGTAACGCCCCCGCCCAGGCCCTCCTCCCAGTGCCGTCGCCAAGGCCCTCAGCCCTACGCCACGACGGCGCGGCGGTTTGGGGGGGAGGGGTGTGGTGTCGCACAAGTCCAAAGTGCGCGTCACCTACTTTCGCCGCGCGCCGCCATGCACGCACGGCGCGGCGTTCTTACGACGACAGCCACGAGCGCCCTCTGCTGCAACTCCGCTCGTGGCCACCACTGAACGACTTGGGACTGAGTTAGGAATCCGATAGGAATCCGATAGGCACCAGTGAAGACTTGGCTATCAGTTAGGCACTAGGCATGACTCTAGCTCAACTATGTATCAACATTCTGCAGTACTATGTAAAAGTTAAGTATTGTATAAATTCTGTGCAATATATATCTCGTTCTAATTTACTCTAGTGTTTCTAGTTTCTGGTTGCTCCTCTCCGTACCTGCACCAGCGTGCTATCTTTATTCCTGTGTCGGTCTCATTCCACTCGGCCACCGACACCTACGACGGAAACGAGACACAAAAGCGGCGACGAGGCTGGGACACAAAACAGAGAGTCATTGTCCATAGGTTCAAAAGATACATCTGCCTCCTTCCCGACTTTATCAGCAGGTTCAGCTTCCGCCGCCGGTAAAATGCCGGTTGCCCGACTAACAGTAGTGCGTCCCGGCGAGACAGAAGAAGATCGGGGCCGACTACTGTTGGACGGCGTGACGGATGGGTCACGCCTCGGCGGGGAAGGAGAGGAACTCTTTTTCTTGTTGGCTCTTCTGGAAGAGTGTTGGTGAGAAGAGGCAGTTGACGGTTGGGAAGCCTGAGAACGCAGAAAATCTTCACGGAGGGGTTCCTTTTTCAAAGTCCGGGCATCTTGTTTAGGTGCCCACGGTTTATTAGAGGTTGATGAAGACTGAACTTTAGAAGCAGCAGGAGGAAGCGGGGACGTGGAAAGGGCAATCTTCGGGCTGGCGGGGCGGATCGCACAACTGTCTCAGCGAAAGTGAAGTAACAGGTCTAGGTACTTGAATCCTTAGTAGGTCGAGTGGACGTGAGGACCTTACTGTATGTGCCCGCTGGGAGGACAGTGGGCTTTCGACTCGCCAACAACTTTCGAGCGCCAGATGTTGATACCTTTTCCGTAACTCGAATTTGCTGGATAAATTTTTAATGCTTATATACATGGCAGTCTCGAGAGGAAGCCGCATTGTCACCGTTGCAATTAAGGCAGTGAGGGGACGGAGGTGGGCAATCCCCCTCATGGGTGTCCCTACCACAAGTGACACATTTTGCTGCGTTAGGGCAAGATTGACGGGTGTGGTTGCATCTGTGGCAATGAAAACAGCGCGTCGGTTTAAGTACATAAGGGCGGACAGAGATGACTTGATACCCTGCTTTGACCTTCGACGGGAGTTCAACTCTGTCGAACGTCAAAAAGACAGTACGAGTCGGTGTCAGCTGGTTATCTACCTTTTTCAACACCCTATGGACGGCTGTTACACCCTGATCGGACATATAGGTTTGTATGTCTTCGTCAGACAACCCGTCAAGGGATCTCGTAAAAACTACCCCTCGTGACGAGTTGAGCGTGCGATGCGCTTCTACCTTGACAGGAAATGTGTGTAACAATGTAGTCCGTATCAGTTTTTGGGCCTGGAAGGCACTGTCCGCTTCCAGCAACAATGTGCCATTGCGCTGACGCGAACAGGTTTTAACAGGGCCAACAATTGCATCAACACCTTTCTGAATGATGAAAGGATTTACAGAATTGAAATCTTTACCGTCGGTTCGAGAAATTTCGGTAGATTAGGCAGCGTTTTCTTTTGCTGAGGAGAATCTATCTTTCGTTTCTGGGTCAACGTCACAGAAGAAGAGAAGGAAGTCATTGCGGAAGTGTCCCCCGTGATTACCGGCGTCTCTGATGGCGCGCTCCTTCCCAGTGGGGGCCCTCTCCGAGGGCTTACCCGCCTTAGGTCACACCTCCCGAGAACTGACGGAGGGACCAATCGGCATGTTCGGGAAATCACCCCTCCCTGGGCCTGGCCTTTACCAGGGGGTACGTACGTGCCCTACTTGTCTACCCAGGGCGGGGAATTACGCGTTACGCCGTAACATGCTACGCAAGATAATGCGTGGATCGGCCTTCAGACACGCAGAGGGAGGAAAGAAGAAGAGGAGAGGAAGTGAAGAGAAAGAAGTGTCTCAAACGCCGAAGCGGAGACTAATGAGGAGAAGAAGGCTAGGAGAGTACAGCAAACAAGAAACCACCTTAACTCATAAAGCACGCCCGTCTCCAGTCTCAGGCATAAACCGGGAGGGAAAGTGAAGCAGCCTGGGGCAGAAGAAAGGCTGCTTCGGCTCGGGGCCTCGTGCGCGCCACACACGTACCCACAAAAGAGCTGTGGGCTCCCTGGGTGGAGAGTCCACGTGCCTCCTCGCGCTTTGCCACAACTCACGGCAAGTGATGGGCGGCCACACCCACGCGTAAAAGACGCACCAATCTCTGCTAACGGCTAATATTCAAACCAATCGGATGGCGTAGCGCCGTTGACAAATTGTTTAGCTGTCATACTAAAATAATTTGCCGAATCAGGACGCGTTCTCTGCGGCTGCCAAGATGCTCCGCCTACGCCACCAAAGCTTGCCGCAGATTTCACCATTCCCAGGGTGAGTGCCCTGCAAGGAATTACAGCTTGCTCCTAGCTACGGTCACACGGCCTAAAAAGTTTTACGTTGTGCTATATATACAGCCGCTGGAGCCAAACCCCTGGGGTGCCAGACGGGCAGAAAGCTTACCTCTCAACCTAACCATTCGTCACACTAACTATGTTCAAACTCTGCTTCATTCAGGGCTGTTTTTTAGATAACGCCTAAGGGCAATACGTCTGCATAAACAGCCTGGGACCCAGAGCACTCTGCTTTCGTTTGTATCCATCAAATTCCTGTCTTGTGGAAAGGCCGAATGACTAAAAAGGCAGTCCCCTGGAAACCGCGGTCCAGCATTGTGTAAAGCGTCCCACATACTCTAAAAAATTCTGACAGGTATACTCCGCTCGCAGGACGTAGCGTTGGCGCCGAGCAGGTCAAGCCAGCCCCTCTCGTCCTCCCCCGAAGGCGAGAGAAAGTTGGTGGGAGGGGGAGACCACCAAGAGCTTCTCTGCTCTGCGCGGCCTGACCGTACCCAACACGGAAAACCACTTTCTAGCAGCCAAGCTGCGCCAATAAACATTAAAATCCCGAAATTTTATATAAACATAGAATGTACTACAATCCCAGGAGCCCATCACCCCTGATGTGTACTCATAGGCACAGAAATCAAAATAAAGAACGATCTACATAGAGAAATGTTACATACTTAAATAATTAGCGTAAAGAGAAAGATACAGTAAGACAAGGTTAGTGTGAAAAATAGACTAATTACAGCTCCCGTCTCACAATGTTAGGAAGTCGTTTCTGAAAACATTTTTCTGGTTTGTAGCATTTATAGGATTGAACCGTGGACGATAAGGAGTTCAAGCAAAAAGGTAATAGAAGCTTTTGTAATGTGGTGCTAAAGACGAATGATTAAAATTATATGGGTAGATCACGGAACTAATGAGGAAGTGCTCAATCGAATTGTGGAGAAAAGGAGTTTCTGGCATATTCTAAGAGACGGGATAGATTGGTGGAGCACTTTCCGAGACATCAAGGAATCGTTAACTTAGCATTACAAGGAAGTGTGTGGGGTAAAAATCGCAAATGGAGACCGAGGGACAATACAGCAACCAGTTTCAAAAGGATTTTGGTTGCCGTACGTATTATCAGATGAAGAGGCTTGCACAGGTAAGGGTAGCATGGAGAACTGCATCAAACCAGTCTGCAGACTGAAGACCATAACAACAACAGCTTTGTTGAATAAGATTTTACGTGTATGCTTACAGATCCGCTGATGCCAGTTTAATCTGCCGTAACCGACCATCTTAATAAAGATAATTTACGATCTTGGCTGTTTTACATAATAAACAAAGTATCGAGTCAATCCAGTTTACGGTTTGGTCAGAAAACATGTGAAAAGAAACTTCCTGGCAGATTAAAACTGTGTGTTGGAACCGCGACTCGAATGTGGGACCTTTGCCTTTCGCGAGCAAGCACTCTGCCACTGAGCTACCCCGACACGACTCACGGCGCCGCCGCACAACTTCAATTCTGCCAGTACCTTGCCTGCTCCTTTCATATCAGCGCACAATCCCAGGGCTAGTTACAAGGGCTGGCTCACGCCTTAGTTGTAGCGCGCGCCGCTGTGGCCCCGCTTCCGTGACGTCACCAGGATACAGAAGCAAGTGGACCGTGGCTGCCGAGTGACGATCTTGGCTGTTTTACATAATAAACAAAGTATCGAGTCAATCCAGTTTACGGTTTGGTCAGAAAACATGTGAAAAGAAACTTCCTGGCAGATTAAAACTGTGTGTTGGAACCGCGACTCGAATGTGGGACCTTTGCCTTTCGCGAGCAAGCACTCTGCCACTGAGCTACCCCGACACGACTCACGGCGCCGCCGCACAACTTCAATTCTGCCAGTACCTTGCCTGCTCCTTTCATATCAGCGCACAATCCCAGGGCTAGTTACAAGGGCTGGCTCACGCCTTAGTTGTAGCGCGCGCCGCTGTGGCCCCGCTTCCGTGACGTCACCAGGATACAGAAGCAAGTGGACCGTGGCTGCCGAGTGACGATCTTGGCTGTTTTACATAATAAACAAAGTATCGAGTCAATCCAGTTTACGGTTTGGTCAGAAAACATGTGAAAAGAAACTTCCTGGCAGATTAAAACTGTGTGTTGGAACCGCGACTCGAATGTGGGACCTTTGCCTTTCGCGAGCAAGCACTCTGCCACTGAGCTACCCCGACACGACTCACGGCGCCACCGCACAACTTCAATTCTGCCAGTACCTTGCCTCCTCCTTTCATATCAGCGCACAATCCCAGGGCTAGGTACAAGGGCTGGCTCACGCCTTAGTTGTAGCGCGCGCCGCTGTGGCCCCGCTCCCGTGACGTCACCAGGATACAGAAGCAAGTGGACCGTGGCTGCCGAGTGACTGAGCTAAGCGCTGATTTGTGTTGTGTTTGGCACCCATTTTTGTTCACGTGTATCGTAAGTATTCCTTGTAGTGTGGTGTCATTGAGTTATAGCATTTACAATAGTTAACTGTTGTATTGCGACGTGTTGGGCCTGCAAAAGCCAATTTTTTCTAGCACAGTTTCAAAAGAAATATCAGTTTTATCTGGAAATAAGGAAGTAGCACATTTTGGAACATATGAACCAGTTTTTCGATGTAATGAATTACGTATATAACGTGTAAAGGTTTTTTAAAAAATTGTTGAAATATGACGATAATTGTTACTTTCACAGGCCCCAGCTTCGCAAGGGTAATCTCTAAACTGTATTAACTCGAGAACTAATGAACGTATCGTGATGCGGTTTCTTTTAAATTGTAGACTTCTTATAGATCTAAATAAAAGTCCCTGAGAGCATATCTATAACTTATATAGATCTCCCACAATCACTATATAGTTTGTAGCCATCCGGCGCCAGCGCATTTGGAGAGAAAAATTGTAAATGTGCTCCAGTCGTAAGAGTTAGACACATGTTATCGCGGACTTTTGTTTTGTTTTCTTAGTTCTGCAATTTAAAACAAACCGCATCACGATGCGTTCAGTAGTTCTGGAGTAAAATAAGTTTAAAGTAATTAAAAAAAACCATGAGCGAATGGTTGAAGTCGTGGAATAAGTAATCTTATGCAATATATGTACCGCATATTTAATACTATATTCATTTTCACCTTAACTGTCGACATTTCAGTTTATGCCTTCAGATAAAAATCACGTGTAAGACATACTGAAAACAATCATCGTTGAAACAGTAGTTATAGCTTAGCACTGCCGCACGACGCGGTGCATGTACCCGCGTGACGTCACAGTGGCAGCGGGCTGGGGCCACTTTCAGCGGCTGCGTGAGCCAGCCCTTGTACCTAGCCCTGGGACACTCCACTGAAACTTTCATTCTGCAACACATGAAAATTCCGCAATGTGGCCCATTTGTCCCCTTGCTCTTTCCAGTGTTAAATACTCCTGTCGGGTGTTGGAAGCGCGGATTCGTGAAGAGTCAGTGAGCCGCATTCAGGAAGCACGAGACTGGTTGACGGCTGGCTGCCGTGCCTGGGCAGAACGAGCGGCCCTTTTGACGGCAGATCGCGCGTCGCCCTGGGCGGCTGCCAGCGCTCCCCGCGGCTACTGCTTTGGCGGCGCAGCCAGCCGTGCCTTGTGCCCGCCACCACACCCCCTCACAACCCTCCACTACGGAATCCCGGCTGCCACGCCACGCTGTCTCGTTTTTGCCGCTCCCCTTGCTGTAGGCGCAGCCGGTCCCCTGTTCTTACCGCCTCCTGCCATCCCACTGTCTACATTTTTTTTTCTCGTGAGCGCTTTTATCACCGTGCAGTTTGTCACTGCCATACCTCTACGTGGGGGCGAAACCTGTGCGGAAACATTGGTACCAGCGACCAACAAGTAAACCTAACCGTGGGAGACATTCCGATTTCTGTCGGCGTTGCTTGTGTTGTAAAAGCACTGATAGCTCACACAGTGTGGGCAGGGAAAAGGAATCACCAATAACAATAGGAAGGACTGGGCCAAGACGTTCAATTCAGTTGTCAAATAATACTGGCTTATTTACTTTAAGGAATGACAGTTTGAAACAAAGGGGAACAACAAAGTCTTTCAATACTTAGTGAAACAGTTCATTAATTTAAAGCACACAAGAGCTTACGCCTCAATATGACAATCAAGTTAGCGTAAAGATGTTTAGAAAAAATCGCACTGACGTATTTTACGGCCCACTTTAGATTTGTAGTTTTATAAGTTTTTACAAACATTTTGGACCAAAATAATAATCTAATAATAAAGAATTTATTAATAAGATTGTCTGAAACCCCTTTACGAAAATTACCTGAAACCCTTTTAGTAAAAAAAAAAAAAAAAAAAAAAAAAAAAAAAAAAAAAAAAAAAAAAAAAAATTAAGCTGTAGCGGATTCCGAAACACCGATCTTTAGCGTAGAAGTCCAGCGCCTTGCCAGCTACGCTACGGCTATGAATCGAATGATGAGTCCTTTAATCTTATACTGCTGATGGCCGTTGTTAACTGATGCTAATATGGCAGTTGTAGACACTAGATTATCATTTATCGTACGAAGAACGATGTGTTTTTGTTAATTCTTAAGTGCGCCATTGCTTTGAAATGACAACGTGTAAGTTACAGTAAGAAAATCATCAAATACGCAACGTTAGATGGCGTATTCCAGAGAGAGTTCAGGGCGAGGATGTCACGTGGCATCTCCGAACGGCTGGTTTTCGTTAATTCAATGGAGGGTGTCAAATCTCCGTTATTTTTGCAAATATGTCTCAAACGATACGAGATATGAAAAAAAAACATAAGGGAGCTAAGTTGTAGAGAATTTTCTCCTCTACCAATTACGTTATTCAATTTTCGCGTCAGATGAACGGTTCGTTTGCAATTACAAGATATTACAAGCGGCTTTTTTTGGTATTACTACCATGTTTTTTGTCCGAAAAATTTGAAAAGTGGAGGTTCTCGTCTCTGGCGGCCTACAATCATGTCTGTAAAATTTGGTGCTGATCGGTTGAACTGTGCGTCGTAAAAACAGCGAACACGTTACGAACAGGCAGACAGACGGACAGACAGACATACATCCTAAAATCGCCGTTATTTTTGGAAATATCTTTGAAATGCTACGAGATATGAAAAAAACATAAGTGGACAAAGTCTTAGAGAATTTTCTCCTCTACAAATTTGGTTATTCAATTTTCGTGTCAGATGAATAGTTAAGCCGTTATTTTCATTTACATTTCGAGATGTCAAAAGACGATCGCCTCGGCCCACTTTTAGTGTTACTACCGTAACCTAAAGTGGGCCAATATTAAACCAATTGTTCAAATCTGAATGCCGATTAAGTTAAGGAATGACAGTTAAAAGCAAGGCACAAGATTCTTTCGGAATTTAGCGAAACTGCCTCTCAAAGGCACATAAGGGCGTACTCATAAGAAACACAGGGCACAAGCTCGACAATTTACAGTAATATTAGTCCATACCCAGGAGAGGTTACTTTAACAACAGAGAATTCAGTGTGGTTTAAAATAGTAAGCTGTGGCTTTTCACTCGTTTAGTTTTACCCACAATTACAGTGTACTGCTCCACCAGAGAAGCTGGCCTAATTTTCTAAGACAAAACAACTGGAAGTACATGAGCCTTGAAGATTTAATGTCAATATCAAATCAATTACACTAAATGAAACAGCAATCACGCTTCAGATCTTCCTACATATCAGGTTGGCACGAGGTAACGAATCAATTTTGGTAATTAACTTGCACGAGCAGAGTGTGATGGCGAGGAAGGCCCACAAACACCGAGGTGACTCCACAAGGAAATTCAGGACGTGGAAAGGAAAGCTTACAGGACCAGTGCAAGACGAGAACTGATACCCTAACTCCACGCATTAAAAATAACCCCGGTCTAATTGCAACTACGGTAGGCAACTCACCCCGCAGAAGGAAAGAATTCTGCCAAACAACATAGGACCGATTCCCCGGGCAGTTGACGAGGAGACGGAACGACACGAACCAGGATTCCCCAGTGACACTTAGCAATTTTGTTTAATTCGGATACCGCCTCGCGCAAAGCAAAGGCCAAAAGATATCTCTTCAACAATAAGAGAACGAACGGAAGCACAGTTGCAACCGCCGACAACGACAACAGAAAACCAGGACATAAACGGAAGACATAGAAGAAGACAACCCCTGGGGACGGCTGTCAACCCTGGCCAAGCACACACACAAGAAAAAGTTAACACAACCACAATTAACACCAAGGAAAACCAGTCATATTTGTGTTGACTTCCCGACCGTCCGGCGCACCACCAAAGATGTACTGACAGATCGGCCACCATGTCGGAAAGATCTCGTGAATGCTAAACACGGGCAGGTATTCCGGGAGACCAGATGAAACTTCAACAGAATAACCAGTGGCAGCTGGTGATAATGTGCTAATGTGCTGCAGCACACTGTAAATATATTACTAAAATTATGCCTTTTCTCTTCTAATGTAAGCGAGAAATCGCTGTAAAATTAAATCCTTTCTCTTGGAATACGAGCCAGATATCACAATAAAATTATGCCAATTCACTTCCAATGCATATTAGAATGCTAGTAATAAGGATAAAAACGCATTTTGGAGCGTTCTCGTCGCGATAGCTGGAAACCAGCTCCGTGTGCTGAAGTGGGATTCAGCCGCGCTGGTACGTGCGCAGAGGCGGCGCAGTCGTCTGTCCGCTAGTGCGCATGCACAGACGTGACGTCAGGCCTGGCGGCTCACGTGTGGTGAGACCGACTGCAGCGCCAGATCAATATTTTTCTTCGCGCTGGCTGCGTGTAACGGCTGCGGAAGAATAGTATATGACGAATATTGCGGCGTACAGAGTCAAATAGCGTGCTGGCTCAGGCGTCTTGCGCGTTGTCTCTCAAACCTAGCTGTGTGAGGCTCGTATTCAAATACCTCTGAGTCTAAATGTTTAATTTCTGTAAATAAAATTAATATTTTTAAACGTTATATTTACTACCTGCAGTGAATACATGCAGTTGGCAGCGCTGTTATAGATTCCCCTGAAGGTCTTACTGTCAATACAATATTAATTGATATTTAATTAAATGCAACCATACAAAGGTTGACTTTTTATTTTAGTATATTTAGTTTCCTGATTATTTTTGTAATATTGTAGCACACTGGTCAAATTTTGTACGAGCCGCCACTGAGAAGAACTGTCCGTGAACCACGGCGATGATCACCTTAAACTCCCAGTGCACATCCCTCGGAACACGCCACTGCGGCCGGAGTCGCTGCCGATATCCGTAAACAGCCCCAGTGGAAGTCACTTGCTCAGCGCGGCCACCAGTGCCCAGCGCACGCCCCGGCCGTCCGTCACCGTCGGTCCCTCTCAATAACAAAACCGCAATCGCACCGCTAGTCACTCCCCCTGGCCAGAGAGAGTCGCGACACCAAGAAGGCGCCGACAGCGGCGCAGACCGGAAAAAAGGGTCGACAGATCGACGTACCAAAAGATACGAAAGAAGAAGGCGAGCCGGCATGGTTCAAGTACAGCAAAATAAGGACAAATAACTGTACATATTACAAATCAAAGTCCTCCCGGTGCGTCTGACCAACGGTCGGTATAGGCAGTGGCGTAGCTATATTACCAAGAGCCTCGGGGCAAAATTGACATTGAGGCCCGCTTTAAACTAAAACTATACATTAATCTTAAATCTGAAGCATTGAATTAAAATTTGTTATGCGCGCGGGAATCGAACCCGGACCTCCATGATTACTATGCAGACGTCTTACCGCTAGACCACCGCATCACTAGCGATTAAAGCGCCTCGGAATAGTCTAAGCACGATTTCCTTCACGTCACAAACCTTAATTCAGCTTCTGTGTTCCATATAACATTGCTACTACTACCAAGGCTCTCCGTGCAGCGGAATAGCACCTCGGCAATGGACAAATGTTCAAATGTTTGTAAATCTATCGGACCAAACTGCGTGGTCATCAGTCCGTAGCTTACAAACTACCTAAACCTAGGTAAACTAACCTAAGGACAACACACACACCCATGCCCCAGGGAGGACTCGAACCTCCACGGCGAGTAACCGCGCGCTCCGCAGCGAGACGCTTTAGAACGCTCGGCCACTCCACCGCGGCGGCAATGGCCATAGTGCAACATTCCGATGCATGAGCCTTGGCAGTATCGACAATGTTCTGTGGAACGCAGAAGCTGAATTATGTTTTGTGACGTGAAGGAAACCGTGCTTGGACTATTCCGAGGCGCCTCAATCGCTAGTGATGCGGTGGTTTAGCGGCGAGACGTCTGCGTAGTAAGCATGGAAGTTTGGGTTCGATTACCGGTCGCATCACAAATTTTAATTCAATGTTTCAGGTTTATCATAAATGTCTTTGACATATTCGAGACGATAATCCATCTCAGGAATTGTATATTTGTCGTTACATTGATATTTATAAAATTATACAGATGCAAAACTACTTCATCATCAGCTCTTTATCGCCCGCTGGAAGTCAAACTAAATACTACTATATAATTAGGTTAGGGATACGAAAGTATCCGAAGTGGCGTCCAACTGAAAGACTTGCACGAGGCCAATGAGCCACACGAAATTATTGATTATTATTACTTCTGTTTCACTGATGACGCGCCAATCAGTAATACTATCCACAAAATCATCTACGATCCATATTTTCTCTTCTTCTTGCACGAATTTTAGAGTGCAGTTGGTTAGAGCACTGCATTGTGATCTATAATTAAGGGACCACTCCCTTGGATGAATTTACTACACAGCAGTCATTGGATCGCGACCAACGCGAGCAGCAATGTCGCGATACGATAAACCGCAATCGCGATAGGCTACAATCCGCATTTCTTCTCCTTACACAAGGCATTACAACAACGTTTCACCAGGCAATGCCGGTCAACTGCTTTTTGTGTATGAGAAATTGGTTGGAATCTTTTCTCATGTCAGCAGGTTTTAAGTGTCGCCACCGGCGCCAACATAGTATGAATGCTCTGAAAAGCTAATAATTTGCATATCACAGCATGTTCTTCCTGTCGGTTAAATTTAGCGTCTCTGGCACGTCATCTTCGTAGTGTAGTGATTTTAATGGCCAGGAGTGTATATTGTGAACAGCAACAGTCTCACGACACTCCCCTGTGGCACACCTGACATTACTCTTACTTCGGAAGACTTCTCTCCATTGAGAATGACATGCTGCGTTCTGTTATTTAGGAACTATTCGATCCAATCACGCAAATGGTCTGATAATGCACCTGCTCTTACTTTGTTCATTAAACGACTGTGAGGAACTGTATCAAACGCCTTGCGGAAGTCAAGAAACAAGGCATCTATTTGGTAACCTGTATCTATGGCCCTTAGTGTCTCGTGGACGAATAGCGCGAGATGGGCTTCACACGATCGCCTTTTTCGGAATCCATGCTGATTCCTACAGAGTAGATTACTAGTTTCCAGAAAAATCATTATACTCTAACATAAAACGTGTTCCAAAATTGTACAACTGACCGACGTTAGAGATATAGGCCTATCGTTCTGCACATCTGTTCGATGTCCCTTCTTGAAAACGGGGATGACCTGTGCCATTTTCCAATCTTTTGGAACGCTACGCTCTTCTAGAGACCCGCCACCAGAAAACTACCACTTGAAAATTCAGATAACATTTATCTCTCAGCATCAACCAGATTTCCCAGTGAGCTAGTCAACATCTTAACTAACCCTCTATTCCTGCCTACCTTCAATCCACATAAACCTGATTTAAGGGATGCAGTGAATACATCATAAATAAATGTCCCTTCGAATTATTAATGGTGTAAACTTAGCATGTAAGGTGGTGAAATATACTTACGCCTTACAAACAAAAACAAATAAAGTTAGAATGAACTTAAAATTGAAAGGCAATAATAATGAAAAAATAGGACAAGATACGACCGTTAACCGCATCGCTTTGATACTCGAAACCACATACAAAAGCTGAACAATTTACTAGAACCATAATGCCTAGCAAAGGGGGTCTGAGTCCATGCCTACATTTGACTTTACAACTGATTAACGAACAGAGGCCGTGAGGCTGATGCGGTAAATGGGGTATAAAGTTGTTCTGGTGTGGCTGCCGTTGCACGGAAGCTACCTTGCAGAAACAAAACAATGTTATATGAGTTCACCCAAATACGACTGACATGGTTCGAATACCTCCCTTGTAAGTTCTTCATTTACCTAATCAGTGATAAGTTGGAAGTAAATTCAACTCACGTTCATGTTTGGAACTCTACACGTGCAAATATCGAACAGGCTTCCCTCCGTTGCCTGCACTGTAAAATAAAAAGAGCACAAAGCCCAAAATCCTGGCAGGGGACGTGCCTGGCAACATTCGGAGCCCGAAACATGGGAGCGTCGCATTTGTTAATTGTACGTAAAACCCTTACCCGGTGAAATATATATGACCGTGTGCTTAATCTTCACGTACGGATAGATGTAAATAAGAGAAGCTTGTTAGGATGCAGTTAAGCCTGGTCCGCTTTAGCGCTCAGCACGCCGGAGCTAGCGTATAAAAAGCCGTATTTGTGAGCAGAACGAGACAGTGAGCTTTTGCCACGTGCTGAATACCTTAATTATGTTTGAATACCGGGATTAACAGTGATTTTACTGCGACCGAATTCGGTTTGGACAGTGTGTCGCGAAATATTAATCCGGCAGATTTTATGGCTTTTTCTGTGCACTATGCTGTCATAAATCTTAATCGCGTGGTTCATAAAACTGCCGCATTTACTTACACAGGTATATATTTACAATTTGCATCCGTCTTTTTTGCAAACAGCTTTTGTGCTTAAGAAACAATTACTACTTTGATAAAGAAAGGGAAGGATTACCCACTGATTAGACGACGTCATGACATAGAACAGACGTTACAATTATCATATTGAGGAAGCTGTAGCTCACCAATCTTTGAAATTATTAATGACACTTCGCGATTTTTATATTGTAGAAGATTTCGCTTGTTACGTATAGACCATACAACACAGATGAGTGTTAATCAGATTTTGCGGCAAGCAGACGATTCCCATTAATAAAGGAAGAATAAGAATATGAGAGACCTACACTCAACTTCATCTCTTCAGCTGACAATTGTTTCAATAAAATGTTGTTGTTGTTGTTGTTGTTGTTGTTGTTGTGGTCTTCAGTCCGGAGACTGGTTTGCTGCAGCTCTCCACAATACCCTATTCTGAGCAAATCTCTTCAACTCCCCATAAGAACGGCAAATTACATCTGTCTGAATCTGCTTAGTATATTCGTCCCTCGGTCTCCCTCTACGATTTTTACTTCACACGCTTCCTTCTAATGCTAAGTTGACAATTCCTTGATGTCTCAGAATGTGTCGGACCAATCTATCCCTTCTCTTAGTCAGGATATGCCAGAAACTGCTTTTCTCTGCCCATCTCTTGGTCTTACTCTGCGGTTTTTACTCCACACACTTCCCGCCAACACTAAATTCACAATTTCTTGATGTCTAAGAATGTGTCCTACCAATCGATCTCTTTTTGTAGTCAAGGTATGCCAGAAATTTCTTTTCTCCCCAATTCTGTTCAGTACCTCCTCATTAGTTACGCGATCCACCCACCTAATCTTAAGCATTCTTCTGTAGCACCACATTTCAAAAGCCTCTATCCTCTTCCTGTCCGCACTGTTTATCGTCTACGTTTCACTCCCATACAAGCAACATTCCACACAAATGCCTTCAGAAAGGACTTTCTCAGGCTTAAATCAATATTCGATGTTAACAAATTTCTCTTTTTCAAGAACGCTTTTCTACCCATTTCCATTCTGCATTTTATATCCTCTTTACTGCGACCATCGTGTGTTATTTTACTGCCCAAGGAACAAAACTCATCTACCTCCATTATTGTTTCGTTACCTAATATAATTCCTTCAGCATCATCTGATTTTCTTAGACGGCACTCCATTACCCTAGTTTTGCTCTTGTTAATGTTCATCTTTTTTGCACCTTTCAGCACACCCTCCATTCCGTTCAACTACTCTTCCAGGTCCTTTGCTGTCTCTGACAGAATTACTATGTCATCGGATCGGCAAAACGCAATGTTTTTAATTCTTCACCCTGAACTTTAATTCCTTCTCCAAATTTCTCCTTGCTTTCCTTTATAGCTTGCTCAATGTACAAATTGAATAATATTGGAGAAAGGTTACAAACTTTCTTACTCCCTTCCCAACCTCTGCTTCCCTTTCATGCCCTTCAACTCTGACATCTGCCGTCTTTGTATAAGTTGTAAATAACCATCCGTTCCCTACATTTTACTACTGTTTGCTTCAGAACTTGAAAGAGTTTATTCCAATGAACATTTGCCTTCTCCAAATCTACAAAAGGTAGATATGTAGGTTTGCCTTTTCTTAATCTATATTCTAGGATAAGCCGTAAAGTGAGTATTGCCTCACATGTTCCTACATTTCTCCTGAAACCAAACTGATTTTCCCCGAGCTCAGCTTCTACCATCTTTTCCATCCTTTTGTAAATAATTCATGTCAACATTTTGCATCCATGAACTATTAAACTGATGGTTCTGTAGTTTTCACAACTATCTGCGCCTGCTTTCTTTGGAATGTTGATTATTACATTTTTCTTAAAGTATGAAAGTATTTCCCTGTCACATACATTTTACACGACAGATGAAATAGATTTCTCATGGCTAATTCTCCCAGAGACTTCAGTAGCACTGAGGGAATGTCATCTACTCCAGGGGCCTTGTTTCGACTTACGTATTTCAGTGCTGTGTCAAATTCATCTCTCAGTATAGTGTCTCCTATTTAATCTTCATCTACTTCTTCTTCCCTTCCTACAATATTTTCTTTATAGAGCCCTTCTATATATTCTTTCCACCTTTCAGCTTTCCCTTCTTTGCTTAAAGTCTGAGGGTAAATCGGCTGTCTCATACATCTTGCACACCAGGTCAAACAGCTTTGTCATGGCTGGTTCTCCCAGAGACTTCAGTAGCTCTGAGGAAATGTCATCTACTCCAGGGGCCTTGTTTCGACTGAAGTCTTTCTGTCAAATTAATCTCTCAGTATAGTATCTCCTATTTCATCCTCATTTACTTCTCCTCCCCTTCCTACAATATTGCCTCTAAGTTCATTTCCTTCGTAGAGCCTCTCTATAGACTCTTTCCACCTTTCAGGTTTCCCTTCTTTGCTGAGAACTGGTTTTCCATCTGTGCCCTTGATATTCATAGAGCTGTTTTTCTTATCTCCAAATATCTCTTTTATTTTCCTGTAGGCTTCGTCTATTTTTCCCCTATTTAGACATACTTCTACTCCCTCCCATTTGCCTTGTAGCCATTCCTGCTTAGCCATTTCGCACTTTCTGTCAATCTCATTTCTTAGTCGTCTGTATTCCATTTTGCCTGTTTCATTTACTGCATTTTTATATTTTCTCCTTTCATCGATTAAATTTAGTATGTCCTGCGATATCCAAGGATTTTTTTGTAGATTTTGCCTTTGTTCTCTGCTGCCTTCATATTTCATCTCTCAATGCTACCCATTCCTCCTCTATTGTTTTATTTCCCCCCGTTTCTGTCAATGGTTGCCTAAAGCTCCTTCTGAAATTCTCAAGAACTTCAGGTTCCTTCAGTTTATCCAGGACCCATCTCCTTATTTTCCGACCTTTCTGCAGGTTTTTCAGCTACAGCCTACAATTCATGACCAATAAGTTATGGTCAGAGTTTATATCTGACCCTGGGTATGTTTTACAGTTTAAAACCTGGTTTCGAAATCTATGTCTTACCATTATAAAATCTATCTGGTATCTCCCAGTGTCTCTTGGTCTCTTCCACGTATACTACCTTCTTTCGTGATTTTTAAACCAGGTGTTTGTTATAACTAAATTATGTTCCGTGCAAAATTCTATAAGGCGGCTTCCTCTTTCATTCCTTTTGCCCAGACCATATTCACCTACTATCTTCCCTTCCTTGTCTTACTACCGAATTCCAGTCTCCCATAACAATTACGTTTTCTTCTTCATTAATTGTCTGAATAATTTCCTTTAGCTCCTCATATTTCTTCCATCTCCTAATCATCGGCAGAGCTACTTGGCATATAAACCTGTACAACTGTGGTCGGTGTTGACTTCGTATCTATCTTGACTACGATAATGCGATCACTGTGTTGCTCATAGTAGTTTACCCGCGTTCCTATTTTCTTATTCATTATCAGACCTTCTCCTGTAATACCCCCAACTGATTTTGTATTGGTAATCCTGTACTCACCTGACCAGAAATCCTGTTCCTCTTTCCACCAGACTTCACTAATCCAGCCTATATCTAACTGCAACCTATCCATTTCTCTTTTTAAATTTTCTAGCTTCCCTATCCGATTAAGGCATCTAACATTCCTCCCTCCGATTCGCAGAATGCCAGTGTTGTCTTTCCTGATGATCACATCCTCCTGAGTAGTTCCCACCCGGAGATCCGATTGGGGGACTATTTTACCTCCGGAATATTTTACCCAAGAAGTAGCCATCATCATATAGTAACGACTGTAGCTTCCCCTTGCTTTCAGCCGTTCGCAGTAACTGCATGGCACAGCAATGTTAGCTGATGTTACAAGGTCAGCTCAGTTAATCATCCAGACTGTTGCCCCTGTAACTACTGAAAAGGCTGCTGCCCCTCTTCAGGAACCACACGTTTGTCTGGCCTCTCCACAGAAACCCCTCCGCTGTGATTGCACCTACGGTACGGCTATCTGTATCGTTGAGGCACGCAAGCCACCCCACCTCGGCAATGTCTGTGGTTCATATATATATATATATCCCAGTCATTTATGTTTGTGTTAAGCGCTTTCAAATAGAATAATTAAAACTTGGTAGTTGCCTCGATATACCGCAGGTAGTAGAGACAACTCACAAAACCTGCAACACTTCAGAAGTCATAAAAGTTTGTCATATTTGGGGGGACTGCAGAAGCCATACTGACTCCTCTGTTACTGTTAGGAAGCGTGCGATTAGTATCGGCTGCGATAAGCTCACAATAGCTCAGTCTTAGTTCCGAAACTCATACATGGAATGCGCAACTGCTTGGGAACACCAGTAGGTGAAAATAGGCGCAGGGGCGATACTTAGGTCACCTGCTCAATCAACGCCTAACGGAAACTCGACACTAACGTTAATAAAAACGTAAATTTCTATGTATTTGGCAGCTATTCAGTAATAGTCTTCTGTGAACACTGGCTCCAGTGGTGAAACTTTGATTACAACCACCTTACCTGTCGACATCTGGCAAGGAGTTGGCTATAAGGGGGGGGGGGGGGGGGGGGGAAATCTGTATCGTTGAGGCACGCAAGCCACCCCACCTCGGAATGTCTGTGGTTCCTGAGAGTGGTTCAATAAAATACTATCATGGAACTACAGGAAGTTAGAGAAGTATTCAGCGATTATCAGTTTCGATTAAGCATAACTACTGGTAGTCTCAAATGAATCCTGAATAAAATGTTTGCTAATAAAGATGTTTAATAAAATTTTGGATTTTTTTGATAGACTCTACATAGACTTGTACACTTATTTGAATAAAAATGACTGTAATTAGGCGAAGATCAGGGACTATAAACAAAATAATGAGGAAGACATGAGGAATATCTTCCGTAAGAGAACTGACGCAATATGAAAGATTTGTATCCATGGAGATATACCAAACAAGTATTTGAAAAACTTAAGATTACATGTGCATTTAACTTTTTAAATGAGTTCTAGGAAAGTCCAAGAGTATTTATTTCTACATAATTCTTCTTTGTTTTTTCGGACCCCTCCGCAGTTGCAGTTATACAATACAATACAATCATCTTTTGGAACTCGAAATTAGTCTGCTTTAGGCTACACGTGTTTCGCTTTATTTTAAAGCATCTTCAGTGGTCAAATGTACAGGATTTTTTTAATTTTTTTTTTCTAAATGCGATCAGGAACAGTTCTATTTTATTTTGAATAAAACTAACTATTAAGATTACGTTTATGTGTTTCTTGTAGCATATTGCCATTTGCTGTCACTATTTACAATTATACTTTTTTTATAGAAGTTGCAGAATTCACCGTTTCTGTAGCCTGGCGATCTGCGTTTGTCTTTTGTTTTGTTTATCGTCTATAAGTATGTGTGTTATTTGCTTATAAGTTCCTTGGTTTGCACAGCGTGATGTGTTCTTGTTTTGTTTCTGTCAAAAAATGCGTCTGCTAGCAATTGTGTACTATGTGTTTTATTAGTTTAAATAGTGTTTGGTTGCTGATGTATTTTCTTTTGGGTTCTTTTATTCAGTTTTTCAGTGAGAATTTCTTGGTATTTTGTAGAATTTGTGTTTTTTTTTTTTATCAGTAAGCTTGGTGCCTGTGAGGTTTACAAGATGAGGGTAGGATCACAGATCATATGTATTTCTCTGTCTATTTGTGGTGCCTTTAATTTTGTACTGTGTACTTGAAAAAGTCGAAGAATTCACCAGTAACAAAATTGAAGAAATAAAACAAGTACACAATAACAAATTAAATGCACTAATTGACAAACACCACAAACAGAGATATACACGTCATTCTACGCCCGTCTTGTAAACCTAATAAACACTAAACTTACTGATGAAGAAACAACAACTAAAAATACCAAGAAAACCTCATTACAAAACCGAATAAAAGAATTCGGAAGAAACGCATCAGCAACCAAACACTATTGAAGCTAATAAAATACCTGGTACACAAAAACAAACCTTACACACTCTCAAACCCAGCACGTAATACTACGACCACATAAGAAAACAACAACCCCTGCCCTTCACACACACACAGACACACAGACACATAGACACACACACACACACACACACACACACACACACACACACACACACACACACAAACACACACACAGCTTCGCTAGTCGAACAAAAACCATATTTATGAACACACACAAAATACAATCAGAACATCACACACAAATTGCTATCAGACGCCTATTTTGACAGAAGCAAAACAAGAACACATCTCACAATGCGAACCAAAGAACATATAGACAAATAAGACATACAGACGATACACAAAAAGAAAACAAAAGACAAACGCTGTCCTGCATGCTACAGAAATTGCGAGTTTCCTGCAACTTTTAATAAAAAGTATACCTTTAGGGTAAGTTGGCCCAGAGGCTGGGGCACATTGACCCATGCAGTATTTTGGTAAGTGCCTAGTACAGTTCTCGAGCGAATACCACGAAGTGGTTTTATCATCTTCAAATCAAATAAATATCACAGGGACTTAATTCCGAGGAGTATGATGTATGGTACAGTACTATATATAAGTATATATTTTTAAATTGTCCTTTGCCTTTGCTTTCGCTTTTTATTGTCCTCAGGCCAAGATCGCAAAAAAAGAACTACATACTGTAAAACCTGTCAATTATCACGGGACTTGGGTAACTCGTGTGCAGTATGTTGTCCACCTAGTCCAGTCAAATAAGCCGAAAAAAGGCGTCAACCTCGGAATGAGAGGTAACAAGCTGAATATTTGCATAAACCTTTGTTTTGGCATTCTAAATGATGTGTCAAAAGTCTCATAAAATGTCGTGTCCGCGTCTTAAGATATATTACGAAAATCAGTTTTTCGCAAATATCTCGCTTCCTATGCGTTAAATGGTATTTGCATTTCCGATAACAGTTGTAGAGCATGGAATTCACTACAATTTGTTTTTAAACAATTTTGTGTGCAATTCATCGTTTTTTAGATAGAGCGCGGAGAGCGCACAGGTCACAGCGCTCAGACATAAAAGACGTAATGCAAGTCAACCGCGAGTCCCAGTCAATGGTAGGTTGTTTAAAGTTAATAAATCATTGCAACAGTTACAATAACAAACCTTCATTATTTATGAATTATTTTCAATATTTCATAATATTATTCATAACTCAAACAGATTTGTTTAATAATATTTACTTATTTCATGAAATTATAAAGTTATGAAGCCAAATACTTAAGGAAATTTTAATTATATTCTAGTACATCTTAATTATGTTTCATGTAGAAAAGAATAAAATTAACTATAATTAAGACTTAATTATATTTGAAGCAAAAATATATTAAATAAAAAAAACGAGGAGATAAGTTTTATGTAAATCTTTATTTAGTAGTCATGTATGATTAATTTATTACAATTAGAAGTTCAAACGTGAGGAGGATTTTTATTCACTTTAATTATTAATCATACATAGGTCTCAATTTTCATCTTCTTGATCATCATCGTCGTCTTCATCTGGTCGCTCATTATCATCATCCTCGTAATCGACGATCGTCGTCTCTAAACCTTCCAAAATTTCGGGGTCATATGCACTTTCTTCATCGAGATCGTTCTGGTGTGATGACCCATTGAGGCAAGCTTGCCCATTACACTGGCCACAAACTGAAGAGCATTGCATCCCCGATTTCCTGCACCCGCAGTGCGAACCACAACCATTTTTGCAGTTGCAAAATATTGTATTCAGGAGCTAGTCTGGTGCAGGTGGTAATATTGTTAGTATTGGCTCCAAATGTTCATTCTGCAGCACCCAACCCCATTCCTGGGGCTTTATATAGTTTCCTAACCACGTTTGTACTTGGTAGTAAGCACGATTGATATGTTGATGAGATGCTGCACTAGTTGGTGGCAGAATTGATAGTTGCACAGGTTTATTAAGTTTTGTCGATTTAACAAATTCCGTGTATTGAAGATGATCTATATTGTCTTCAGATTTTGGAGCGTTATATATTGCCAACAAGATACGTACTCCATTTTCAAGTAACGTCTGCGCAGGGCAATGTTCTTGTTGAAATACTTCAGCAAGCTGATCCAAATCTGGAAGTTTCTCCAATATTTTAACAATTTTTTTTCCTTTTTTAAACAACGCAGATGTCGTGTCACAGCCACTCAATGCGTGCAAAAGTAAAACGTGTTTTTTAAAACGGGGATAATGTTCAAAACTTTTGGAGGAGTATATTTGTGTTTTAACATTGCTTTTACCAACTTTTTTAAAGAAAATTTCTTGTTGATGCGATTGAGTGTCCAATTAAAATGACAAGCAAATCAATATCTTCTCCTACGATGACGGCAGTCCTTTGGTGCTCTGAGTCTTCAATACCTGTTTCGATTATACAAACATCAGCATCATCTCTGGCTTGTTTTGTAGTGATAAAGTATTTAAATAATCTATATGCCCGTCATTTCTTGCAATACTTTCAGTTTTTAAATTGTGTAAGCCGCGCATAACATGCACAACATAACCTTCTGAAAGCGACTTATCACATATGAAACACAACTCAGCCATAACTCTGTACGTCCGCCCTTTCCACGAAACAATTTAAAACTAGCAAGCTTGGTTACTAGCAAGTGAGCCCTCGACAAAGAAACCGAGCTTCAACAATGGAAGTTGTGTTTCAACTTATAAATAGAGAAGGTGGCGTTGTAAGGGTCCATATTTCCAGGTATAAACTTAATATTACTAGAAATATTCTACAGTTTACACATTTAAGAGAAAAAATACTAAAATTATTCTCTACATAAATATAGTTACGATACATTGGAACAGAATTAAAATATACTTAAAGTATGGAATTCATGAAATTGTAATTACTTGAATAAGTAAGTATTATTAAAATTGGGTACTAATTCGTAGATAATGAAATTTTATTTACAATTATTATTGTTTTATTCAACGTACCATTGACTGTGATTCACAGCTGACCTCGTATATGTGCGAGCATTGTGACCTGTGCGCTCTCTGTGCTCTATCTAAATACGATGAATTGCACAAAAAATGTTTAAAACAAAAATTGTAGAGAATTTCATGCTCTACAACTTTTATCGGAGATGCAAATACTATTTAACGCATAGGAAGCGAGATATTTGCGAAAACCTGATTTTCATGACCTTTGACCTTTAATAACTTAAGACGCGGGCACGAGATTTTATGAGACTTTTGAAACATCATTTAGAATGCCAAAACAAAGGCTCATGCAAATATTCAGCTTGTTACCTCTAGTGAAATCCTAATTTCACTAGCCTAACCATTTTTCGCTAGAAGTTGAAACCGATAAACAGTTCGTTCCGCACAGACCGCAGAGTATGAGAGGTCATAATGTGTATATGTTGCGTAATACGGGCTTTCAGTTCAGCGAAATTCGCTATGTGAGCACTGGACATAACACTTTTCAAACAAACCCACAGCAGAAGCCACACGGACTGATGTCGGGCGACGTTAACGGCCAGGCTATAGGAAAATGACGGCTGATAATTCTATCATTTGGGAAATTACTTCTGTGGAATTGCTTCACTGGAGGTTGAAAGACGACCGTCTGTCGTCTTCCATATATATATATTTTTTTTATAAAACTGTAATTTATTTGATGTTGCTAGATTAGCATTTTGTTAAAACTAGAACACCACTCTCTTCGAGGCATGAGGAATAGCATTTTTATTTCATGTTTTAAAATATTAGTTTATGAAATGTTAGTTAACATTGCTAGGATTTTGTTATTTTAATAATTTATTATTGTCCCTAGAGAATGTGTACTTGTTTTACTTTTAAATGGATGTGTGAGAATCTATGGGCCGTCTGAATGTCGGTAGTAATAGCTCACTTTGCATGGCTCAGAGTCGATAGTTAGTCGTTACCAACCCATGCTGCTGATGCGACCAAAAAAGTTTCTACTCCCTTTGGTTACAAGCCAGTCAAGGAGCCCTCCCCAGGGCGAGTATCACGATCTTCTCTGCCAACCACCGCTGTGTTCTTGGGTTTCCCAGTTTCCGGTATCTTTCCCGCCTCCTGACCGCTCGGTCTTCACTTTGTGCTCGGATCGTGGTGAGGTAAGGTTGGTTCTGATCTTGTGTCCACGGAGATGGTAGCGATTCGTTGTCTAGGATGTTTAACGTAGACCCTTGCACTTAGATTCATTTTTCAGAATATTTTTCCGATCGTGAGCAGAAATATGTTCTAGTTTTTCAATCCAGTGATTCCCAACAGATAAGCGCGGTGTATGTGTTACTAGTTGCAGTTTGATAACGGCCTGGTTTATTCAAACCTTTTGTGATTACGTGGGGGTGTAAGAACTCTGTGTAAATTCTTTCTAGCTTTGTGGGGCCCGATTTCGAACAGACGATATGTTCATTTTTTACAGTACATGTTAAATCTTTCTTATCGTTTCCTTCTGTGAGTGATATGTGTTCCACGTTGTTGGTTCTTAGAACAAAGCCTTCAGCTTCCACTTTTGTTTGTTCCAAGCCCATTAGGCAAGTAAATATGCATATATCTTTCTGATTTTCACTAACATTTCGTGACCTTCTCTCGCTGCCTATTTTAATTTTTGCTGTTCCTTCACCGAATTTGTAGTATGCACTCAGTCTTTGTCAGTAATTCTCTCCGAGCCTTGCAAAACCTCGTTCAATAGCTTGCTTATGAACTTCTGTGTATTTCTAGGGGTTGCATGCCGTAGTCTTTATTTTTATTTTTAAGGTTTTGTCATTATTTCACTTTTCCGGGTTTTGAGACTGGACTTCTTCCCTCTCTGTGAACGCTCCCAATCGCATGTTACTGCATTTGAATAGCTTCCTTATGAAATTATACGCGGTTCTAGGAGTTGCATGCCATAGTTAATTTTATTTTTCGGAAATTGAATGTATACATTTTTATCGGTTTTCGGAACCACGTGGGTCCGAACTTCGACTTCAGGGGTTTGCAGCTGGGCACCTGAGTACACGCCTCTTCTCATAAAACCAGTGTCCAGATAGTTTACTCTCAGACTACAACTTAGGAGTCCGCCGTGATTTTGTGTAATGAATCCGATTTTTAACCACTTCACCTTCAGTGGAGTGCGATCATGTAACGTGTCGCCGTTAGCGTGTTTGCTCGTTGTCTAACCTAAATGCAACTTAACTTTGCTATACTCACGTACCATCTCAAATCAGGCACGACAGACCAGAGCCATCTTCGCACTTTTATTGTATATTGTGTTGTGTGGTACCTCTGGGTTTGATGAATTTCGCCTCCGATAGCGGCGCCTGCTTCTGCCTGATTTTAGTGAGTATCGCTGTTGCATTGCGTGAGTGTGAGCGAGTGAGTGTGTTTTGTAAATCCTCCCCCCAGTAGCGTTAAGATCTGTGTAATTCATGTTAAATTCAATGCTGGGCATCGTCAGTATTAGATCATGTAAATGGGATGCATTTTTATTGTATTAACAAAATTGGTTCCCAATTTTGCTTGCGTTTGACCTGAATAAACAATTTAAGTTCAGTATAATTTTGACTGGCCTATAAATTGTAGTTTTCGAGCACCTTCCCCCTTTTATTTAATATTGTTTTTCACCAGTGCTGAGAACAAGCTCAGATGCAATTTTTTTATGTTTAAGTTCCGTTGCGACATAAATGTTTTTCTTTAGCCGCCTTTATGAAATAACTTTAATTGTGGTGGCTTGTTTATTAACGCCTGTGTGTGTGTGTGTGTGTGTGTGTGTGTGGTGTGTGTGTGTGTGTGTGTGTAATTTCGTGTGAGCTGCTACGTCTATTGGCCTCTGTATCGTTAACTTCCTGTCATTAGAGTAATTTCAACCAAGTCAGTTCTCAATTTGGGCCCGGGGAACAAGGTTTTGCAGCAGGGAGTAGCCAGTTGTTCACACGGACCCTTTGCTAATTTTGCTGCTAAAATTAAGCTTTCTTATAACAGTAAACTGTCCACAAAATGTTCCGTTGTCAATCGTTATCCACTTACATACGCGCAAGAAATTGTATAGCGAACTTGGGTCTCGCTGGTAGGTCATCAGCAAACAACACCTGCAGATAAGTAATTTTATACGGATAGCAAATGCAAAATACTACGTAGAGTTTTATGTTCTGTGATCGGAGGCATTTGCAATGCTCCAGCAAGTCCACGCGCATTCCAGTCTTTTTCCTCCCTGCCTCTAACACTATTCAAAAAGTTCAAATATTAAGCTTAAGGGACTTAACAGCGGAGTCATCAGTCTCTACACTTACAAACTACTTATGAACTAGCTAATACTGAAGACAATCATCCATACCCGAGAGAAGATTCGAACTCCCGACGGGGTGCGGCCTCGCGCATCGGAGCATAGCGCCTCAATACGCTTGGCCACTCCGCCGCTGCTCTAACGCTATGGCCACATCTTCTGAAGGGATTGATTTCCTTCTTCTGCCACATTGGACTTCAAACGATTTAGTTTCTTCGAACTTCTGCACCACATTCTTTAGAGCCTTGACACTTACCGAATTACAACCTTGTTTCATGTTGTTTAGTGACTGGAACTTCCTTAAAGCTGCACTCGCATAGTGGTCATTATTATAAAAAACTTCGCAAGCAGAGGTCTATCCTACATCGAGATAAGCAAGATAATATGCAGTAGGAGACGAGCGACTCGAAACTCACATGTTTTTTGGAATAATTTATACTGCAGCAGTCACTTTTTACTAATATTTTTATTAGCACGACTCCTTTCGGCAGCAAACTGTCATCATCGGGTGCATTTTTACAGTTACTAGTTCATTATCGTTTTATTATGTTTTGTGTTGTGGGTGCCAGTGAGGTTATGTTTGGACATTGTAACCTGTTCAGTAAGATATAGCTATGTCAGTATTATGTTTCATCATTATAGTTTCTGGATTATTGTAGTGATGTATTTACTTACAGTTTTGTTGATAATCTTGTTGCCTGGCACACACAACACAAGAACACAGCTACATATACAGCACATGTAGACTTTTGTATTTGATGGTTACACTGTACAAAGATCCTTAAAAGGTAAGGTAAACTAATTACATCGGTAAATACTGATGTTAGTAGTTTATCTTAGCTTTTAAGGAACTTTGTACAGTGTAACCATCAAATACAAAATGTCTACATGTGCTGTATATGTAACTGTGTTCTTGTGTTGTGTGTGCCAGACAACAAGATTTTCAAGATTATCAAAACTGTAAGTAAATACATCACTACAATAATCCAGAAACTATAATGATGAAACATAATACTGAAATAGTTGTATCTTCCTGAACAAGTTAAAATGTCCAAACATAGCCCCACTGGCACCCACAACACAAAACACAATAAATCAATAATGAACCTGTAACTCTAAAAATGCATCCGAAAAAGGCAGCTTGCTGCCGAAACGCGTAGTGCTAATAAAAAGATTAGTAAAAAGTAACTGCTGCAGCATTAATTATTCCAAAAAAGTTTATAATAATAATCCAAATAACATGGATAAATTTATGTTCCACGTGTTTATGCCGAATGAAATGATATATCGAACGCATGTCCTGCGATTTGCATCGTATGCCGCTTACAGCGCCATCTGATGGTAAAGTGGAAGGTTTTTTTTTTTTTTGTTTTTTTTTTTGTAATTTTTGTTTATGTCATTGCGTTTTCCTTTTTTTTAAATAATTTTTTATTTTATTTATTTTTTATTTAAGTTAGTTCAGTTCAAATCTGCAGTCGGTCTGCCCTGAGGTTCTTTTTGTACAGCGTTTTGAACTCGGGACTTGAATTATGTACACACTGTTTATATTATGTTCCCCCTCAGCTTCGGTATCCTGATCCCGCCCCGGCTAGTTAATTATTACAAACTTTGGACGCCTTGATCGTGTTGAGAGCTAGCGAGTTTTCAGCCTGTTTGTGCTAGGATAACAAGATCACGTCGGCCACCGGGCGGCGTCCTTCTTGGAGAAGGATTACGCAACAAGTGTGGAAGTAGGAGGCGAGGGAGGGGCCGATAGTTAAACTCCTCGGAGCGTCGCTGCCACAGCTGCGGGACACCGACAGGAGAGCTGCTGGCCGCCAACCAATGGTGACGTGACACCGCAAGACGAGTTACCGGTACTTACACATCGCGTCCAATAACAACAAACACCCTGGCTTACTCCTGACACCGTGTAGCGATGCGTACAATATTTCTATGATAAATACGGTGTTTGCCTCTATCGACTCCGTTCTCTTTCCAAAATAGACCACTGACCTGTTTTTGTCAATTTTTTACCGCCCATTTTCGGAAAGAGCACGCGAACACAAAGGAGTCCTACGTTGTCTATCACAGTCGTTTTCTTCTGATGTTCCAGCCGGATGCCACGATTCTTCGATATTTGCATATAATAAATGTAAGAGTTAAGGGTTTCGGTGCATTGTGTCACCATCATCTGGTCACATATATGTTATAATCTGGTCATCTGTCAAAAATATAAGAGACATGCAAGAAATTACGTAAACACATAAAAAATGACATACATTTGGGATTAAGAGGCACTTAAACTATCTTGTTAAAAAATTGGGTATAAAATAGCAAGTGCAACATTGAACTTAGTCACAATATAAAAAATACACAAGTTAAAAACATGACAGCTTACAAAATACTAACAGCTCTGAAGATTATAGTTTACATTTTGGCGCAAGGTAAACTAGAATCTTCAGACCTGTCAGTATTTTTGTAAGCTCTCATGTTTTTAACTTATGTATTTTTTATATTGTGACTAAGTTCAATGTTGCACTTGCTATTTTATACCCAATTTTTTTTAACAAGGTAGTTTAAGTGCCTCTTAATCCTAAATGTATGTCAGTTTTTATGTGTTTACATAATTTCTTGCATGTCTTTTATATTTTTGACAGATGACCAGATTATAACATATGTGTGACCAGATGATGGTGACACAGTGCACCGAAACCGGTCGTCATTTATAAATTGTTAGTGTTCGACCTTGACTTGTCATTTTGAAAACTATAAAATGTAAGAGTGTTTTTCTCTTGAGACTTTGTTCTCTAAATAAACCTTAAAGTTACCCGTTTTCCGACTTTGCACTCATCATTAGTGATTCCACCCTTTTTATCCTGGTAGATGTAAAATTGCTGTTATCTATAATGTAAATTTTGCCATAGTATGCGGTTTGCACGACACCTTGCTTCTTTTTGCACTTCGTGTAAATACTAATCCAGTAAATCAAATTTCACCGGTCAATTCTTGCCATAATTATAGTAAAAGAAAAGGCTATTACACTCCTGGTCATTAATTTGCTACATCACAAAGATGACATGCTACAGATGCGAAATTTAACCGACAGGAAGAAGATGCTGTGATATGCAAATGATTAAAAATGTTCAAATGTTTGTATAGCTTATGGGACTTAGCTACGGGGTCATCAGTCCCTAAACTTGCAAACTACTTATGAACTAACTAATACTTAGGACGGCACAAATATCAATGCCCGAGGGGGGATTCGAATCCCCGACAGTAGAGGCCGTGCAGACCGTGACTGGAGCGCCTCAGTCGCCTCGGCCACCGCGGCCGGCGCAAATGATTAGCTTTTCAGAGCATTTACACAAGGTTGGCGCCGGTGACGACACCTGCAACGTGCTGACATGAGGAAAGTTTCCAACGAATTTCTCCTACACAAACAGCAGTTGACCGGCGTTGCATGGTGAAACGTTGTTGTGGTGCCTCGTGGAAGGAGGAGAAATGCGTATCATCACGTTTCCGACTATGATAAAGGTCGGATTGTAGCCTATCGCGATTGCGCTTTATCGTATCGCGATATTGCTGCTCGCCTTGGTCGCGATCCAATGACTGTTAGCAGAATATGGAATCGGTGGGTTCAGGAGGGCAATACCGAACGCCGTGTTGGATCCCAACGGCAGTTGAGATGACAGGCATCTTTTTCGCATGGTTGTAACGGATCGTACAACCACGTCTCGAGCCCTGAGTGAACAGATGGGGACGTTTACAAGACAACAACCATCTGCACCAACAGTTCGACTACGTTTTCAGCAGCATGGACTGTCAGCTCGGAGATCATGGCTGCAGTTACCCGTGACGCTACATCACAGACAGGAGCGCCTGCGATGCTGTACGAAACGACGACCCTGGGTGCACGAATGGCAAAACGTCATTCAAGTACTGTTTACAACATCAGGATGGTCGCATCCGTGTTTGCCGACATCGTGGTGAACGCACATTGGAAGCCTGTATTCGTCATCGGCATACTGGCGTATCACCCTGCGTGATGGTATAGGGTGCCATTGGTTACATGTCTCGGTCACCTCTAGTCCGAATCGACGGCACTTTGAACGTTGGCCGTTACATTTCAGATGTGTTACGACCCGTGGCTCTACCCTTCATTCGATCCCTGCGGGACTTTCTGGATACGGAGAATGTTCGACTGTTGCCCTGGCCAACACATTCTCCAGATCTCTCACCAACTGAAAAGTATGGTGAATGGTGACTGAGCAACTGGCTCATCACAATACGCTAGACACTACTCTTGATGAACTGCGGTATCGTGTTGAAGCTGCATGGGCATGTGTATTTGTACACGCCATCCAAGCTCTCTTTGAGTCAATGTCCAGGCGTACAAGGCCTTTATTACAGTCAGAGGTGGTTGTTCTGGGTACTGTTTTCTCAGCATGTATCCACCCAAATTGCGTGAAAATGTAATCACATGTCAGTTCTAGTATATTTGTCCAATGAAGACCCGTTTATCATCTGCATTTCTCCTTGATGTAACAATTTTAATGGCCAATAGCGTAAATACTTTTTCCGAAGTCCTACAATCGGGGTAATTTCTTTCAGTGTGTGATCATATTTTGTACCTCATTTTATTGTTACATGAATCTTAATATGCCTAAGCTCCTTCTACGGTCAGACCATTAAATACCTCATTCAACATTTTAAAAATTCCAGCACATCCGACAGCCTACAACCGAGAAGATAATCGAGGTAAGTTCTAGCTTCTTTTTATAATGGTATTTCGCGCCTGTTGTCAGAACATAACTTTTTACATTCGCCTTGTTATTTCGATTAATCGTTTGTGCTACTGATTCAATCCTCGGCTTCAAGTTCCATACCACATATTCCTGTTCTTATGCTTGATTGTGTTTCGGTTTTTCGGGGCTATACGCTGTGTCCTATTACCAATAAATGGGGAGTCTTCAACCACACAATAAAGTCTATTCGTTCACTGCACACCTCCGTGTGTCGACTGCTTGAGCTTCCTTCAGGTGAGAATAATGATAGTGATACAGACGTGGCCCTGCATCTGCGGTAGCAAAGCGGTGTCGGGACAATAGTCGGGCAGTGGCCTGTCCTTTTGTGGCCGTTTAGGGCCAGGGTTAAGAGCCTGTCCTGTACAGCAGGGAGACGGCTGCCCCGGCTGCAGCCCGTGCAGCTCATAACTTAGGCGCCGACAGCGGGCGAACAATACGATTGCCTCCGCTCAACTTCTCCACTGCCGCCGCAGGCCTCAACTTGAGCTTCCGTCCCCATAACTCTCTGCGGCAGGCGGACTTCCTTCTCGGGCCTTATATATTACACAGGGCAGCGCAGCGCCGTCATGGCGGCAATACGGCCGGCCAGATTCCAGTCGAGCCGTAATTATGCCACTTCCCGCCGCGGCCTCTGGTGCAGGCTTCCTGTACAGTGACGTGTTGTTTGCTGCAGCTGAGAGCGCTAGCCACGGCAGCCACTGCGCACTCGCCTCGTGCTAAAAGGGACTTGCGCATTCCGATCTAGATTCTGTGTTGCTATAAATGAAAAACCTTCAGCCGTTACTTTTGGATTTATTTGATTAGTTTCGAGAATACACTATTCTCTTCTTCAGACCCTGTTAGATTACCTGACATCGTCTGGTCTGGAGGCGATCAATTCGTTATATAGTTTCCAAATGACAAGCCAAGATCGCAAACTATTTATTAAGTTCAAAAATGTTCAAATGTTTGTTCAGCTTATGGGACTTAACTACGGGGTCATCAGTCCCTAAACTTACAAACTACTTATTTACTACTTTATACTAAGAACGGCACAAATATCCATGCCCGAGGGGGGATTCGAACGCCCGACCGTAGTGGCCGTGCAGACCGTGACTGGAGCGCCTCAGTCCCCTCGGCCACCGCGGCCGGCTTTTTTTTTTTTTTTTTGAATACGATATATGTATTATTTTTATGGTTTTTGTACTGTGTATCACAAATGAAACAGCTGTCGAATGTTCTAATGTTTGTTAAGGTTAATGAAATAAACGCAGAAATACCATAATTAGTCATTTGGTGTAATATGTAACTAACGTCGCCTCACTTTGTCCTGTCCTGTACTATGGCGTTTTCAAAAAAATGTTCAAATGTTTGTAGAGCTTATGGGACTTAACTGCAGGGTCATCAGTCCCTAAACTTACAAACTACTTATGAGCTACCTTAGACTAAAGACGACACAAATATCCATGACCGAGGGGGATTCGAACCCCCGACCGTAGCGGCGGTGCAGACTGTGACTGACGCGCCGCAGTCCCCTCGGCCACCGCGGCCGTCTTTTATTAAGTGACGACCGGGTCCGGTGCACTGTGTCACCATCATCTGGTGATATATATGTTACAATCTGGTCATATTGTTAAAAAAAATTGGGTATAAAATAACAAGTGCAACATTGCACTTAGTCACTATATAAAAAATACACCAGTTAAAAACATGACAGCTTACAAAAAAAAAAAAAAAAAAAAAAAAAAAAAAAAAAAAAAAAAATAAATAAATAAAAAAATTATATCTTGACTAAGTGCTATGTTGAACTTGTTATTTTATACCCAATTTTTTTTTAACAATATGACCAGATTGTAACATATATGACCAGATGATGGTGACACAGTGCACCGATACCAGTCGTTTCTTAATAAATTGTTAGTTTGCGATATTGGCTTGTCATTTGGAAACTATAATATTTTTTGTTGTTGTCTTCAGTCCGGAGACAGGTTTGATGCAGCTCTCCACTCTACTTCATCCTTAGCAAGTCTACGGCGAGGGGTGAAGATAGAAAAAAAAATTAAATCTATAAACCAATTCAATGTTATGGTTAAAGTTTACGTTATCCACTTGTGACAGTTTCCTTGACACTTTCCTATCTTCCCTCACTCACGTTACCGCGGGCAGCGTACTAACTCATCTAGTTGTAATAGACCGACCGTTGAACGTTAGGCCCGTAGGCGGTTGTCACTTAATATTTGACTAACCTGGTGTCTTCTCTCTCGTAGATGTCACCAGACTCGAAGTTTTCTGAGGTGAGGCTGAAATTGAAAGTGGTGGATACTGTGGCTGTCTAACTACCATTAACGAAGTCGATGAATTCCTTCAGACACGCCAGTGGCTCTTTTATTTTTACCAGTCACACGAGTACAGAAGCCACAAACTGAATGTTGACGTCAATATTAATTTCCTTTTAAAATTTCGCAAAACTAACGTTGTTACAGTCATAACACACCTTGACATACATTGCACGCACTTTACAAATATTTTTAGCCCCATTATCGACCGATTAATACTAGACCGGTTATCGCAAGTGCCGCGAGATGTTCACCGTGTCGGGGCTCGCAGTGAACCAACTAGCAGTGGAGCTGGGCTTCACCCCAGCGCCTGGAGTTTTGGCGCCAACCGACACTTCTAGAACGCCACACTCACTTTTTACCTAAAATACTTAATCTAACAAATCGACAAAACACTAGCGTAATCACAGACAATTAATTTACACACATTATAGCAATAGAATTGATAACTGAATTTCTATTTATTAAATAATTAATAAACTGGGTGGGAGGTTGTGGCGCGTAAAGATATAGCAACAGCCAGTCAGATCACTTTTCGAGAAAGGGGTGGAGTGTTCCCACGGGACCGTACTTACAGTACCATCTGGCTACTATCTGGCACAGCCTCTTCCTACTCTCCCACAAGTATTACATTATAAGTAAACGATATCATGAAATAAAATAAAGCAATGGCTGCTGGCTTGCAAACCAGTACCGCCACAAGCCTCTCAATCTCGTCATAAGAACGGCACCCTACATCTATATTCATTTCTTGATCTCCCTCTGCGATTTTTACCTCACACACTTTCCTTCAATGCTAAATCCACGATTCTTTGATGTCTAAGAATGTGTCCCACCAATGGATCCCTTCTTTTAGTCAAGGTATGCCAGAAATTAATTTCATCCCATGTTCCGTTCAGTACCTCCTCATTAGTTACGCGATCCACCCACCTAATCTTCAGCATTCTTTTGTAACATCACATTTCAAAAGACTCTATCCTCTTCCTATCAGCACTGTTTATTTTCCATGTTTCACTCCCATACAAGGTAATACTGCACACAAAATACCTTCAGAAAGGACTTCTTTGCGCTTAAATTAATATTTGATGTCAAAAAATTTCTCTTTTCAACAACGCTTTTCTTCCCATTGTCATTCTGCATTTTATATCCTCTGTACTGCGACGATCCTGTTTTAATTTACTGCCCGAGTAACGAAACTCATCTGCCACCTATTTCCTTCGTCATCACCTGCTTTTCTGAGACTGCACTCCATTACGCTTGTATTTCTCTTGTTAATATTCATCTTATGTACACCTTTCAACACACTGTCCATACGGTACAACTGCTCTTCCAGGTCCGTTGCTGTCCCTGACAATTACAATGTCATCGGCAAAACGCAATGTTTTTATTGCTTCGCACTGAATTTTTATTGCTTCGCACAGAACTTTAATTCCTTCTCCAAATTTCTCCTTGCTTTTCTTTATAGCTTGCTCAATGAACAAATTGAATACCATTGGAGAAAGGCTAAAACCCTGCCTTAATCCCTTCCCAACCTCTGCATCCCTTTCATGACCTTCAACTCTGATAACCGCTGTCTGGTTTTTATACAAATTGTAAATAATCCTCCGTCCCCTACATTTTACTCCTGCTGATTTCGAATTAACATTGTCAAAAGTTTACCCCAGATCTACAAAAGCTAAGTATGTAAGTTAGCCTTTCCTTAATCGATCTTCTAAGATAAGCCGTAAAGTGAGTATTGCCTCCCGTGTTCCTACGTTTCTTCTGAATCCAAACTGATCTTCCGCGAGGTCGGCTTCTACCAGCTTTTCCATCCTTCTGTAATACCAACAGTTAACAACAACGTAGATGTATGGTACAAAATACGAGGCGTGTCCAGAAAGTAAGTTCCCTTTGGTAATAAAATGAAATTGTACACAGATACAGACGAAATTTTTATTGCACAACGTTCTACAACTCTTAAACAACTTTTGCACATAACTGGTCATAGCGTGGCACCAGATTTTGTATACCTTCTTCATAGAAATCTGCCGCCTGTGTCTTCAACCAGTTGGAAACAGTTTCTTTCAGCTCGTCGTTATTGGTGAAGTGATGACCGCCAAGGGAAGAATTGAGATGTAAGAACAGATGAAAGTCGCTAGGAGCGAGGTCAGGGCTGTACGGAGGATAGTCAAACACGTCCCAGCCAAATCGCTGAAGGAGGTTTTTCGTCACATTTGCAGTGTGTGGTCGTGAAATTTGGGGAAAGTCCATAACGAGAGCACTAATTGTAAACCTGCGGTTTTCCTGGATCTTGTCATCAATCGCGTGAACCAGTTCTTCTGTAACCAAAGGTGGACGCCCACTTCGTTCTTCATCGTGCACATCACTACGCCCTCCATTGAACTGTCGGACCCATTTTCTCACTACCGAATCACTCATCGCTTTTGGTCCGTGAACATCGCAAATTTGTCGATAATTTTCTCTTAGTTTCACTTTCCTCGCATTCAGAAACCGAATAACCGACCTGATTTCACAGGCGGCGCGATTTTCAATCAACGCCGACATTTCAAACAAGCGCAACAAAGCGTACGTAACTGACAGCGATCTCCAAATGGCGCACGTTCGTATCCTTGATACACATCGTCTACAGCGCATGTGCGGAACTGCAACCGCAGCGCTGCAACGGAGATAAATTGAAACGGAACTTACTTTCTCGACGCGCCTCGTATTAAGTTACAACCATGACATCAGTTGATTGTAATGAAATAATATTGAAATATTAATAGTGTGTGGGTAAGAATATATAGGGTGTTCCAACTATCATTTTTTTTTTTTTTTGATACACACCCTATATTTTTTCTTCAGCAATCCATAGCATGACAAATCACATAAACAATGGCGTTGATTGCATCGCAATATTCCAATTACATCCCGAGATATTGCAAAGCGAAGTTGACGCTTGAAAAACCCGAAATGCGCTGCTAGCGCACGTCCTGAGGCTCAGGCGTGCACCCCATGCTGCCCGTAATCGCGAAGTGATTGACATGCGTAATAGCACTTCCATACTTACCAAGAGGTCCGCAACGAATAATACGGTCTGCTGCCACCATCCTGCATTAAAGTCGTACATTCCAGTAGGTATTTATGCCATAGGCTAGGGGTGATGCGGTTCTGTAACATATCTGTGTACCGCAATTTTAGTCACAAAGTTAACTTCGCTTATCGTTAATCCGTTACTAAAAAGGTAATGCCGTTCAACTTTACTTTACTTTACTGTAGATCTAGCGCAAGTGACAGTGAATCATTCACTCATAACAGTAAAATTCATGTTGATGGTTTTAGTTAAACGAGCAAGTGGACAAAGGTTTTACCGTTTAAGTTAAATGTTTTGATTTGGGAAGTTCAGGTAAGACGTAGAAGATGAATGTAAACATGTTTAACCAATTAGTTTTATTATCACATAATTATCAATGTTATGTTTATCTAATGCGTTACGTGACAAATTGTTTCAAACAAATGTTTTTGAACATCGCTGGTTAAAATGGCCCTTTGTAGAAACTTGCACTTTGATACCAGCACTACATACTAAAGATAGCGTTCACATATCAACAAAGTGATAACCATTGGCTTGCATACATAGCGTCACTCTGCTGTACAAACATCAATAATGCGTTGCTTCATGTCCTCTGGTGTTGTTGGTTCATGTTGGTAAACAGCATCCTTCACTGCTCGCCAAAGAAAAAATCCAGCGGTGTAAGGTCCGGAGATTGGGCAGGCCACCTAACCGGGCCACCACGTCCAATCCACCTACCAGGGAAATTACGGTTCAGAAGTCGTCGTGCTCTTAAGTCGTTATGTGCAGGGCATCCGTCATGCTGATACCACATGACCATTCTCCTGTTCAGAGGTACCGTGTCCAAGAGAACAAGAAGATTGTGTCGTATAAATCGGGAGTACTGTCTTCCATTTTGGACGCCATTTACAAAGAAAGGTCCGATAATGTTATCTTCAATAATCCCACACCAAACATTCACTTTCCACGGACGTTGATGCTCTACCAGACGAAGCCATTTTGGATTGTCTGCGCACCAATAATGCATATTCCTCATATTGACAATTCATTTACTGTAGATCTAGCGCAAGTGACAGTGAATCATTCACTCATAACAGTAAAATTTGTTGGAGAATGATGCCTCGTCGGTAAAGAGAATATCTGCGAAAAAATTTGGATTAGTCAGAAGTTTTTGCTGAGCCCAACTGTTTGTTACTTTCTCCTTCCTATCGTGGTAATTTAATATACTTATTTTTGTTTTCTCCGCTTCATACCTCTACAACCATCTGAAACTGACTAGCTAATGGAAACTGTCTGCCCTCTCCCAGTCGACGCTAATGTTCTAAGCTGATGTAGTACACAATACGCAGTTGATATACAATTTCATAACAAGTTTGGTAATGTGTGTGTCTGAATAAATTCACCAGTAATGAATGGAAACACAAACACCTTCAATAAGAAGTATAAGAATGCTGTCTCATTAAAATGTTACCCTGTTGCTGAAGTCATTTCCATGAAGATCCTGGTGTAAATGAACACGGTAAGGATGAAATTTATGACGATGAAGAATACGCTATACACTTGATTTCGTCACACCAACTTCACGTTCAATTTGACGTGTGCTGATGTGAGGATTCACAGCTACGGTAGTGAGCACAGAAACCTCAGCACGTTTATCTTTGCGTGTTCTAGGACGATGTCTAGGTCTTGGATTTAAGCTTCCCTTTTCATGTAGACGAGATGTGAGACGACCAAACATCTGGCGCAAAGGCGATGGCTTGTCAGGGAATCGTCTTCTGTACAGTTGTTCTGCCTGAACAGAATTTCGCCCGCCTACAACAGGGTACAGTACAGGTATGTAGAGTAGGGTAGAAAACAGACATATTAACGTAATAATCATAATGTTCTGTAACAACTATACTTGTACTATAAACAAACAAGCAATCTAATAACGTATTTCCCGTCAACGTACATTCTCCATAGATCAGCAGCATTTCTACCATATCTTCATGTGTGTACAGAATAGAGTATAAGTTCCACAACACAACGTTTATTCACAATGTGTACTACCTCCATGCCGTCACTAGATTACTTTGATGCACGACTACACTGGCAAGCGGTGTACTGCACGCCAAAGCAACAACAAATGGGATGCTCGAAGGGTGGTGAAGTACAGGAGTTTGCATGGGTCGCAAATCACTAACAAGGCGAAGTGGTAACTGTGGTTAGTGGGAACTACGTTGGACACGTGTCTAGGTAGAGCTAGGCCATGGATGAACGAGTGCGCGAAAGGCACAATGGGTCATTTAACGCATTCGATAAACCGTGGGCCGCGGTGGAGTAGCCGAGTGGTCTAAAGCACCTCGCTGCGGATTGCGCGGTTGCTCACCGGGGAGGTTCGAGTCCTCCCTGGGGCATGGGTGTATGTGTTTGTCCGCAGGTTAGTTTACCTAGGTTTAAGTAGTTTGTAAGCTACGGACTGATGACCAGGCAGTTTGATCCGATAGATTTACAAACATTTGAACATTTGATAAACCGTGTTTTGGGTGTGCAGGATAAATAAGACAACCTGACTGGTGTATACCGATCGGTACTGCTTCATATTGTGTACGTAGACACACACAAAACGTGCAAGATGGAAACCATTATGTTCTTATGAGAGTTGATGGCAGCAGACCGTATTATTCGTTTCAGACCTCTTGATAAGTATGGAAGTGCGATTACGAAAGTCAGTCACATCGCGATTACGGGAAGCATGGGGTTCACGCCTGAGCCTCAGGACGTGCGCTAGCAGCGCATTTCGGGTTTTTCAAGCGTCAACTTCGCGTTGCAGTACCTCGGGATGTAATTAGAATATTGCGATGCAATCAACGCCATTGTTTGTGTGATTTGTCATGCTATGGATTGCTGAAGAAAAAATATAGGGTGTCTATTAAAAAAAAAAAATGAAACACACAAGTTTGTGTTAAAAAACACATTTGCTTTCGTTTTTGAATGTTTCCAAATATGTACATTCATAGGCCCCAGCCGTACATTGATACCGGTAAAGTCGTTTTCCAATTGCTGTTATTGTTCCAGAGATATTTTGGGTGGACAAGATAGCTGGGACACCCTGTATAATACCAGCATTAATTGCATCGTGAATATGAAAGTAAAAATCTCAAATAATCGTCATTACAATTGATTGAGTGGCTTTATCTGACTGAACTAAATGCTTATTGTATCTCACAGATTTGTGGAGTAATATAATATATAATTAAGTAACGTCATGCACAAGGTGCGTTGACCACAGTATTATCAATGTATATTTAAGTATTACACCCTTCCGAATTTCCACTACACCTGTAATGATCATACAGGTACTAGGATTACTGTTAAGCAACCGAATGTGGAGTCAAGTTTATTAAAACCTATTATAATGAAACTGTCTAACGTTCATGCAAAGAAAATAAATATATTTGTGAAAATTAAAACAAAATGGGGGTAATCGTTTTAGGGAGGTCGGAAAGAGGGGTAAGGGGGGAACGAGGATGGATTGTGTACCTCCATAATTCCGAATATGACTAGTGGAATGAGGGCCCAACAGTAATATTATTATAGGGATTATACTACTGTGGGTGGGTGAGTGTAGAGAAAGGTTCTGTTAAGCGTAATAATGTATACGGTCAGTTACTGTTATTGTAAGTTAATCGTAAAACTCTGTAATAGAATAATATCCATATATGTCATAAAACACTATAAAAGAATAATATTCATGTTTTTCATGATTCAAAACAGTAAGGGGGGGGGGTGGTGGCAAAGCGAAGGAGAACAAGGGTGGAGAAGATATGAGGAGGGGGGGGGCAGAGGAGGTGGACATGAGTTGAACATCTACAAATGTATAGTTAAAACCATAACTAATAATACAGTTCGATGGGGAACTGCCGTGCCACCAGATAAGAAATGTTTGTGAAGCGTACTTCTACAACTTCAGAAGCAGACGAAGAAATGTGACCTGCATTTGAAATGTTAAAAGGGAAAATGAATAATTTGGACTCAATACAGCTGAAAAATATTACTCAGCTCCCGGTTAGCAAATTCCACCGCGTTTTTATTACTCAAAACAAACATTGCCCTGTATAAACTCAAGTATCAGGTCATATCCGCCGTATTCAATTTTGCTTTCCATTAGCAGGTGATGTAACGAGCTCCTATATGAACTGTTTGTTACTTTCTCCTTCCTATCGTGGTAATTTAATATACTTATTTTTGTTTTCTCCGCTTCATACCTCTACAACCATCTGAAACTGACTAGCTAATGGAAACTGTCTGCCCTCTCCCAGTCGACGCTAATGTTCTAAGCTGATGTAGTACACAATACGCAGTTGATATACAATTTCATAACAAGTTTGGTAATGTGTGTGTCTGAATAAATTCACCAGTAATGAATGGAAACACAAACACCTTCAATAAGAAGTATAAGAATGCTGTCTCATTAAGAAAACGTTTATATGGATCCCAGTGAACAGGAATCGTCTACGTCAGATATTTAGATGTGTACATTACTTAGTTCTTTCAGTACCAGGAGGATGTATGCAGTGCTGGAGTATGCACACTTCAGTACGGAAAGTCATTGAGACAGATAAGGCCAACGGGCTTGTGTTGATAAATCAAGTGTGGTCCTATCTCACGCGAGGCATACAGTGCCTGGCAGCGGGTTAAGAATACCACCGATAAACATTTAACATTTAACAGCTTCGATCAGATTTTAAACTGTTTGCACTTACTGAATAAGGTGTCATGGCCAGAACGTTTGTTATGTACTTGATTTTGCTCAAGATTACATGCAGTTACTTTGATGAAGTTTTCGTGGTCATATTAGAAAAGTGCCAGTTAAAATAAATAATCATTGACAATCACTTGTATCACACTCATGATACCACACCGTTCTTAATGAATCAATTTTATATTATCATTTTGTAAACAGAACTTTCAGTCTCAAGTGAAGCACTTTTATACTACGAAACAAGCTTTAATCTCCTACTGGTTTGGCCTCTTCGTTTTTACTTTATCAGTTTTGTCATATTTAGGCTACAATGGTATCAACTAATAAAAGCAAAACCTAAGTATATTTGTAATTATATTTCATTTAATGATGCGTTGCAATACGTGATTCAAATGCTTTGTTTATGTATCTAGCCATCCAGTAATTTTGAGCCACTTTACTGTTTGTACTTTAAGGGTGGTTTTCTCAAAATGTCGGTGGTATTGAGTCAAAATATTATCTTCATACACAAGCAAACTGTCAAAATTGAACCCAATTAGCTGTCCGAGTCTGTGGAGCATCTATTACTATAGTGTGATTAAAATTACTCGCAAGTTGACAATTGACACGCTGGAGCTGCTTCCTCCCATCAGAGCGCTCAGCGTCACGCCCGAACCGATCCCTGTTGCCAAAAAACCACAAAAACTGGTCAATTAAATTCCATTTTCTTGTCTGGCTCTCTTTCTTGATTTGTTTTATTCTCGATTCATTGGTCTGGCGTTTTTATTTCGCATTTCATCGTTAATGATAACTGTACAAAAAACAAGACAGCGACAACGGTGCTAACGAAGTACGTACTCATACACAACACTAAGCATACTCCACTGGATAGTTTCGTACAAGTCGTGATTTAAGGTCATATATACAAGTATTATATCACATATATCACCATAATTTAGTGAAGCATCGTATGAGTTACGTGAAAACCAGCTCTCCGAATGCTATAATTCAGTATTGTATTGGGTGTGTAATAATTTCAAACGATTGATTGATGCTTCAAGAATAGTGTCGTATGATGTGTGTGATACAGGTGATTGTCAATGATTCTATATTTTAACAGAAACGTCGCTAATATGACTACGAAAGCTTTATCAAAGTGACTGTATGTAATCTTGAACAAAAGCAAACATAATAAATGTTATGGCCCCTGACAATTTATTCAGTAAATGGGAATAGTTTAAAATCTGACCGAAGCCAAGCTGACATATTAATGACTGAAGCTGGCAAAACCATGAAAATTAAAGTTTCCGGAAGCAACTGATTATAAGTTAGGTCACAAAGTAACAATAGTTCCTGTCGGAGCCCATTTGACAAACAGTATCGATTTCTGGCCTACCTATGCGCAAGGAAAATGCACATGTGCCACTGCTTGCAAAATTATTGCCAAAGCTACAAATGCTGAAAAAAAAGAAAACCCTCAGAATTCGCCGCTGTACTTTGTGTTGTTGTTTTATTTGAAATCCTATTGGACAAAACTCCTATTTGATCAGTCACTAGCTCCAACATACACACATTTTGAGGACGACGAGTAGAAAATGACTCCGTGATTGATATGGACAGGGCACAGACGCTCTTCTTTCACGCTGCTGAAAAGCCGTATAACACGACTGAGATTATGTGGAGAAATAGTGTCTGTGTAACATTCAAAGCTGTTCTAATCAACTTCATTTACTTCATTGAATTTTCTAGGTTTTTTTCTTAATATTATTGACTTCTTTTATTCCACCTTATTTTCCATCCTTATGCTTCTGTTTTTCGATTTTAAGCAGTTTCTGTCGTTAATAACCTGTAATTAAGAGCCAAGCAGGACTGCCGACTGATTTATAACATGGTAGCTCATGTAATTGATAGCCAGTATGAGTGTAATTTCAGATTACTAATGATAGCGAGAAATTACATTTTGCTTTTAGCGCTGTACCGTACCTCAAAGTTTTCTGTCTGAGTGTGCTCACAGAGTTAAGTTTTAATCGCCGTGAACGAATCAATCTTGATTTTGTTCTGCTGAAGTTGGATCACCGTCGTTTTGACGGATGCATAGTACATCACGTATGCTTAGGTTGCAACGTGGGATCAAATTGAGAATTACAAAATGCGTATTTTGCAGTAGATCACTGACTGCTAACATAAAATTAGCTGTCATCAGAGATTTTCGGACTGCCACCATTAACGCTTGGCTACACCTTTCAACATTGCTCTCCTTTATAAGATACCGGGTGATCAAAAAGTTAGTATAAATTTAAAAACAATAAATCACGGAATAATATAGATAAGGAAAAATTGACACACGTGCTTGGAATGACATGGAGTTTTATTAAAAAAAACGTTCAAAAATGTTTGACAGATGGCGCTTCATCTGATCAGAAAAGCAATAATTAGCATGACAAATTAAGACAAAGCAAATGTGGTGTTCTTTATTGGAAATGCTCAATATGTTCACCATTATTCCTCAACAATAGCTGTAGTCGATGAATAATGTTATGAACAGCACTGTAAAGCATATCCGAAGTTATGGTGAGGCATTGGCGTCGGAAGTTGTCTTTCAGCATCCCTAGAGATGTCGGGCGATCACGATACACTTGCGACTTCAGGTAACCCAAAAGCCAATAATCGCACGGACTAAGGTCTAGGTATCTGGGAGACCAATCATGATGACAGTGGCGGCTGAGCACACGATCATGACCAAATGACCAGCGCAAAAGATCTTTCACGCGTCTACCGATATGAGGTGGAGCGGCATCCTTCAAATCGTACGTTCCAGCAGGTGCTTATCAGCCAGGCTGGGGATGATGCGATTCTGTAACATATCTGGCGTACCCTTCACCCGTCACGGTAGCAGTTGCAATACCAGAATCACGTAGTTCCTCGAAGAAAAAGGCCCGATAACGTTAGATGTGGTAAATCCAACCCGTACCGTGACTTTCTCGTCGTGCAATGGAGTTTCCACGAGAGTTCTAGGATTTTCGGTTGCCCAAATTCTGCAATTGAGGGCGTTGACAGACCCTCGGAGCGTGAAATGACATTCTTCCGTCCACAACACATTACCCAACCAATCGTCATCTCCCGCCAACTTTTGAAACACCCACACCGCAAATGCCCTCCGCTTCACTAAATCGCCAGGCAACAGTTCGTGATGCCGATGGATTTTGTAAGGATAGCATCGGAGGATACGCCTAAGTGCCAACCAAACAGTAGTATATGGAATGTCGGTGCGACGTGCGACTGCACGAGCGCTGACTTCCCCATGCATAGACGAATCTGCTACAGTCTAAATTTCTTCCTGAACTGTCTCAGCAGCATTACGCCTTGTGCTCGGTCGGCCACTTCGGGGTCTATCGTCTAAAGATCACGTGGCTTCGAACTTCGAAATCATTCTCGCCACAGCTGCATTTGCCAACGGACCTTTACCCATTCGAATCCCCTTCCTATGGCGATCGTAACGCTGAACTAGCACATTCCCCATTCTGATAATACAGCTCCACTAAAAGCGCCTTTTCAGGTAACATCAATATGCTGCGACTGCTGGTGCATCAGATTCTCTCTCTCTCGTTACAGATCCTTTTATACACGATTTTCATACGCAGTCACTGACGTTTTGCTGTCCAGCGCCATGTCGAACATTTTTTTTTAAATAAAACCCCCTGTCATGTGTGTCATTTTTTTAAAAGTAAAACCCCCTGTCATGTGTGTCAATTTTTACCTCTCTAGTTACATTATTCCGTGATTTATTAAGTTCCTAATTTATACTGATCTTTTGATCACTAGGTATGTTAACAGCGTTTGTGAAGTGAACCGTCCTGTTTGAGTATCACCTGCAGCCTGTGTGGCAGCACTGTACCTGACAGACGTCAACTAGCGGGTAATTTGAAGCGGACAATAGCATAAAAATAAGGGAAGGATATTTTCTACTAGGACAGAAACCACACAGCAGTTATTAGAGTCGAACGGCATGAGAGGGAGCATTCGTTGGGAAGGGAGTAACAGGGCTGTAGCCTTTCTCCGATGTTATTCAATATATACATTGAGCAAGCTGTGGATAAAGCAAGGAGAAATCTGGAGAAGTAATTAAAGTTCATGGCGAAGAACTTAAAAAAAATCGCGTTTTGCTGATGGCATTGTAATTCAGTCACAGGCAGCATGGCATCTGGTCAGTTGAACGAAATGGGCAGTGTGTTTTTTTGTGTCCCAGCCTCGTCGCCGCTTTTGTGTCTCGTTTCCGTCTTAGGTGTCGGTAGCCGAGTGGAATGAGACCGACACAGGAATAAAGATAGCACGCTGGTGCAGGTATGGAGGGGAGCAGCCAGAAACTAGAAACACTAGAGTAAATTAGAACGAGATATATATTGCACAGAATTTATACAATACTTAACTTTCACATAGTACTGCAGAATGTTGATACATAGTTGAGCTACAGTCCTGCCTAGTGCCTAACTGATAGCCAAGTCTTCACTGGCGCCTATCGGATTCCGAAGTCTTTACTGGTTGCTATCTCAGTCCCAAGTGAACGATGTCGTTCACTGGTGGCCACGAGCGGAGTTGGCGCAGAGGGCGCTCGTGGCTGTCGTCGTAAGAACGCCGTGCCGTGCGTGCATGGCGGCGCGCGGCGAAAGTAGGTGGCGCGCACTTTGGACTTGTGCGACACCACACCCCTCCCCCCCAAACCGCCGCGCCGTCGTGGCGTAGGGCTGAGGGCCTCGGCGACGGCACTGGGAGGAGGGCCTGGGCGGGGGCGTTACTGGTGGGACGGGCGTCGTAGCTGAGGCTGGGGTCGAGACGCCGTCCGCGCCCCAGTATACACCTTGCGATCCTCCAGGAAACCCGGCGAAACCTGAGGAAGGGCGCCCGCCCCCGCACAGAGGGAGCAGGTCATCTTCTTCTGAGGTGCGTGGCCCAAGCTGGGAGGGCCCGCACGGTCCCGGAGTCCCTCTCGGTGACGCTGTTATCTGCGGCGGCGACGGAGGCGGAGGGGCCGACTGCGTAGGAGGCGCGTCGACATCCATCGGGAGCTAGTAGCCCGGGGAAGCTGGGCCCGGCGGCGAGCGATGTGGCTGTGCTCCCTGACGGTGAACTGGGTCTGGAATCAAGAAACCGGAGACAGCATCGCGCGGCCTGTGCAAGCGCAATTGGTTTGCGTGGCGCCGCAGCTCCGACCCTGTGGAAGAACGTACAACATACATATTGCGACCGATCACGCGCTGAATGGTGCCTGGCAACCATGTCTTCTTCATACCAGCAAACACCCTGTACAGCACCGGCGTAGAAACCTGAAAACGCGCAGCGCCATACGAACCGACTCGGTGCGTGGGAGGCTGCAGCAGGTGAAGGAGAGTGCGGTGACGGCGGCCGTGTAGCAGCTCGGCAGGAGACGGGCCGTCACGTGGCATGCACCGATACGTAGACAGGAAAATTTGAAGAGCTTGCTGCCTGGAGTGCTGACCTTTCATCTTTTCCATGTGAGACTTGAACGTTCGAACGAAACGTTCTGCTTCACCATTGGACTGAGGGTGAAAAGGTGCGGTGGTTATATGCTGAATGACATTCACACGACAAAACTGTTGAAATTCCGCACTAACAAACTGAGGTCCATTGTCACTGACGATAGTTTCAGGCAAACCTTCGATGCAAAACACTGATGTTAAGGCACTGATTGTACTAGACGCCGTCGTTGAGTTCATGGCAATCACAAAAGGAAACTTGCTGAAAGCGTCTACAACAATTAACCAGCGCGTATTCCAGAAAGGTCCGACAAAGTCAATGTGTAAACGTTGGCAAGGTCCCTTGGGGCGTGGCCAGTCTGAGAAACGTTGCGGAGGAGCCGCCTGATGCTCCGCACAAACCGTACACTGTGACGTCATGCTCTCTATCTGAGCGTCCATACCAACCCAGGTACAATGACGTCTGGCCAGTTGCTTTGTCCTAACAATACCCCAATGTCCTTGATGCAGGAGGCGTAACACTTCACGTTGCAGGGAACGAGGAACAATCACTCTTGTTTGGTCGTTGTCCGTATGTAACAACAGAACACCCTGACTTAAAGACAATGCATGACGTTGTGCAAAATAACGTCGAACCAGAGGCCGATCAATGTCTTTGGCTCTGGCAGGCCAACCAAAGCGAACAAAACGTGCTACCACACTTAAGTCTGCATCCGCAGCTGTTTCCTGTGCAACCCGACGAGAGTTCAAAGGAAAGTCTGCGACAGCAGAAGCATCTCTGGAGTCTATCTGACAACATGCCATTTCCGAAGAATCAAATCACACATCCTGGCCAACCGGAAGTCGGGAAAGTGTGTCCGCGTTGGCATGTTTAGTGGTAGGTCGGTACAAAATCTCATACTGATAATTAGACAATATCAAGGACCATCTCTGAAGCTTTTGTGCCGTTCGTGGCGGAATTGGCTTTGTGGGTGAGAACAACGACGTGAGAGGCTTGTGGTCAGTCAACAAATAGAATTTTCTGCCATAGAGATAATGATGAAACTTTGTGACGCCGTAAATGATTGCTAAGGCCTCCTTTTCTATCTGACTGTAATTCTGTTGCGTCGGCGTCAGTAGCTTGGATGCAAAGGCAATAGGACGATCGTGACATCCAATACGATGTGACAAAACTGCACCCACACCGTACGATGAGGCATCAACTGCACTGAGTAGTGCAGACTTTAGTTTGTCAAAGGCAACCTGACAATCTTTAGACCATACAAAAGGAACGTTCTTCCTACGTAAGTGATGCAGTGGAGCTGCAATCTGAGAGGCATTGGGAATAAACCTGAAATAATAGTTCAGCTTTCCCATTACTGCTTGCAATTCGTGCACATTCTTAGGAGGAGGCAAGTCTTTGATTGCTCGAAGATGTGACTGTAAGGGATGTATTCCTTGGGCATTAATCACATGGCCTAGGTACTCTATTTCAGTTTGAAAAAACGAACACTTTGCTTTATTGCAACGTAGACCTGCTGCAGTCAAAACTTTGAAAAGGCACTCCAGGTTTGCTAAATGTTCTTCAACTGTACGTCCGGATACCACAATATCATCTAAATAGTTCGAACAACATGGTACAGAAACTGTCATCTGTTCCAAAAAACGCTGAAAAATAGCGGGGGCGGAAGAACTGCCAAAGGGTAGGCGTTAAAATTGAAAAAGGCCCATGTGAGTATTAATGACGAAAAACTTTTTTGACTCGTCATCAAGTGGAATCTGTAAGTATGCCTCTGCTAAATCAACCTTAGAAAAGAAACGAGACTGTCCTATTTTGTCCATTAGTTCATCAGGTCTGGGCAAGGGATAAGTGTCTACAATTGTTTGACTGTTCACTGTTGATTTGAAGTCCGCACAGAGACGAAGTTTTCCTGACGGCTTGGGTATAATTACTATAGGCGAGGCCCACTGACTCGCAGAAACAGGAGAAATCACCCCACTATCTTGCCAACGTTTAAGTTCTTCGACAACTGTATCACGCAAGGCGATAGGCACTGGTCTAGCTTTACGAAATTTTGGAACTGCAGATACTTTTAAAGTTACATGTGCCACGAAGTCTTTTGCACAACCTAGTTCCGGCGAAAACAAGTCACTATATTTGTCACACAATCAATTGATTTTATCCTGAGGCACTATTGACGAAATTTGAAGCACATCTCTTTGAATTGATAAACCAAACAAGTCAAAAGCATCTAGTCCAAAAATGTTCTGTGTCGATTTGGCCTGAAGAACTACAAAAGCAACTGTTTTTGTTACACCTTGAAAAGAGGCGGGCAGGCTACACGTTCCTAGCACGGGAATATTTTGACCTGTATAAGCTGTTAACACTTGCTGTGACGGCGACAATTTTGGCGAACCCAGAAGTTCATAAGTATCTTTATTTATTAATGTGACAGCGGAACCAGTATCAAGCTGAAATCGCAGCGTCTTATTTTCTATGAAGAGAGTCACAAACAGTTTTTGCTTGCGGCGCTCGACAGGGGCGCGAATGTGGGCAACGTTGGCTACGGTTTGTTTACTGCGCTTGCGCGGGCCGCGTAGTGAAGTAAGCGGCGCAGACTCGGCACGCAGCGGATTAACAACACTGTCACTAGATGGCACTACCGCCGGATCGGCGTCCGCGCAAGCATGCGAAGCTACTCCAGATGTACTAACTACTGCACTACACTTTTGAGTAGCTACTTGATGTCTACTGTCACTAGCTACACAGTACTGGGCACTATTACAAGGAGCAGTTGCAGAAGGCACTATTTTCACTACAGGAATGCACTGTTCATAGTCATTTTGCTTGTCCCGAACCCTTTTCCGTTGCACTGTTTTACGCGCTCGTCGGCGCTTGCTACGTGGTGCACTATATAGTTTTGCCATAGGCGCAGAACTACTTTCTTGCAATTGAGATCCAAGGAAAGCACTGTTCAATTCCACAGCCCGTATAACATTTACAGAATGAACTGTTCTCGCACTCTGCGAAGCACTGTTTCTAACGGTACCGTTCTTTGAGTTTTTCATTTGCATACACACAGACTGTACATGTCCTGATTTGCCACATTGATTACAGGTTGCGTTGCGACTAGGGCAATGAGCACGCTTGTGGCGAGACACTCACTGGGGGCAAGATTTACGTGCATTTTTCTGAAATTAACACTGAATTAACACTGTAGCTTTGCATTTCTACATCTGCTAAGTCAAAAGTATCATGTGCATCTATAAGCTGCAGTACACTGTCTAATCAGGGGTCAGACTGTTTCAGAATTGCTGCTCTAATTCTGGGGTCCTGAATATTCTGCGTAATCGCATCCCTCAACATCACGTCACTATACGAAAGTCCACAAGAGCAAGTAAATTTACATTTGCGGGTGAAGCCCTTCAATTCCGTAATCCACTCTTGGTGTGACTGCTGCGGTAATTTTTTAAGTCTGAAAAATCGGTACCGTGCCGCAGCTACGAGAACTTTTCTCTCATAATGAGCATTTAGTGCCTCTACTATTTGTTCAAAGTCTACATCACGAGGAGATACGTCGGGGAAAAGTTTTTTCAGTAACACGAAGGTGTTGGTGCCCACCACAGATAATAGCAGATGCTTCACTTTCTGACCTGTAATTTGATGAGCCGCAACGAGTTCTTGAAACTGTGCGAAGTATTCTTCCTCACGTTTGTTGTACTGGCGAAACGTAGGAAGCGTTGCGGCAGCAGGTGTAGGCTGCTGAAGCGGCGGCTGTTGTTGTTGGTTAGCTGCTTGCGCTGTGAGCTGGGTCACAGCCTGCAGGAGTTGTGTTATTTGCGCCGTCTTTAACTAAATAATTTCCATTAAGTTTGGGTTTGGGGTAGTGGCCATGCTGACCGATTAGGCGCCGCGCATACAAGTAAATTATAACAAAACACAAATGCAATATGAAAGAGGACGCGCTGCAACAAAAATGTCTACAAAACACGTAACAAAATATCTTCCCCCAAAATTCTTATAATAAGGGTGGGTGGGCGGGAGCAATTTCTGTGTGCTCCGACTACTACTGCTGTCTGGCTGCTGCAAGCGGGCTGGTCCACGGATCGTCTATCACTCCTCGTCGCCACTTTTGTGTCTCGTTTCCGTCTTAGGTGTCGGTGGCCGAGTGGAATGAGACCGACACAGGAATAAAGATAGCACGCTGGTGCAGGTACGGAGGGGAGCAGCCAGAAACTAGAAACACTAGAGTAAATTAGAACGAGATATATATTGCACAGAATTTATACAATACTTAACTTTCACATAGTACTGCAGAATGTTGATACATAGTTGAGCTACAGTCCTGCCTAGTGCCTAACTGATAGCCAAGTCTTCACTGGCGCCTATCGGATTCCGAAGTCTTTACTGGTTGCTATGTCAGTCCCAAGTGAAAGATGTCGTTCACTGGTGGCCACGAGCGGAGTTGCCGCAGAGGGCGCTCGTGGCTGTCGTCGTAAGAACGCCGCGCCGTGCGTGCATGGCGGCGCGCGGCGAAAGTAGGTGGCGCGCACTTTGGACTTGTGCGACACCACATGTTTAAAGAAGGTTATAAGATGAACATAAAAAAAAGAAAAAAACAAGGATAATGGAACATAGGGTAAGAAAATCAGGTGATGTTGAAAGAATTAGATTAGGTAACGAGACAATAAAGGCGGTCGATGAGTTTTGATACTAGGGCTGTAAAATAACAAATGACGGTCACAGTTCAGAGGATATAAAAAGCAGAATGGCAATGGAAGGAAAAGAATGTTTGAAAACGAGAAATGTGTTAACATAGAACATTAAACGCAGGGAAGTCTTTTGTGAAGGCATTTGTGTGGAGTGTTGTATAGGAGTGAAAAATGAACGATTAATAGTGCAGACAATAAGAGGACGGAGGCTTTTGAAATGTGGTGCTACAGAAGAATGTTGAAGCTTAGCTGGGTAGATCGCGTAACTAATGAGGTACTGAGCAGAATTGGGGAGAAAAGAAATTTAAGGCATATTTTGACTAACAAGGAAATTACATGGGATTGAACAAACATATCTGTATAAACGTTTGCTTACTGGATCTCAACGTACACCTCAATGTGCTGGTGGGTGTCATATTTATGCAAAACTCTGCTATCATGCTCTAGATAGCACTGTAGATGTAATTGTAGACGCCATAAGTAATGCAGATATCTTAACTATAAATTATGTAATAATCATCGTACATGTTCTCTAGCGAATTGTCATCAAAAGCCGTGATTATAGTTGCAACTTTAACCTTCTTCCCGAAAGACTGTTGGTATTCACTGCCACTGCTTCCATCGCCTCTCCCGGCACTTACCGTAGCACTACAGCTTGCAATGAGCTGTTCGTCATTGTCATCCCTATCATCATTATTATGAGTTTGTAACAACAGTATCAAACTTATGCTCATATTTCTGTACCATAACAGATACGAGAAAGCATACAAATGATTCATCTTCTATACTAATACCATCTTCACGAAGAAGGGTTCTTCGCAACTTCATCTCAACTAATCGCAATACATTAGCAGGATTGATTAGCAATCGCCGCCCCATCTGACGCTTCACCACACAAATAACATCACAAAACGGAACTTCGGAGGCACACTGCACCGTCCCTACTGGCGAACCGACAGGTCAAAGTGCAATGCGGCATGGCACACGCAGAGGCCTCTAACAGACGACTGCAGAGTTTTGCAGATGCGGGAGTATCACTAGTGCAATAAGGGATCTTTATATTATCTCTCATACGATTTTGGTGTATATGTGTTTTTTCGAGCCCAACTACTTTCCTTGTAAGAGAAGGTTTCAATTGGAGGGACATATTCTGAGACTCTAAGAAACCGTAAATGTAGCATTAGATGGAAGTGTGAGGGGGGGGGGAGGAGAAATTCGAAGCCCAAGAGACAAATCCAGTAAGCAGATTCAAATGGATGTGCGTTGCCGTTCTTATGGGGAGATGAAGAGGCTTGTTCAAATGTTCAAATGCTTGTAAATCTATCGGACCAAACTGCGTTGCCATCAGTCCGTAGCTTAGAAACGACTTAAACCTAGGTAAATTAACCTAAGGACGACACACACACCGATGCCCCAGGGAGGACTCGGATCTCCACGGCGAGCAACCGAGCGCTCCGTAGCGAGACGCTTTAGACCGCTCGGCTACTTGTTCAGGATGGAGTAGGGTGAAGAGCTGCATCAAACCAGTCTCCGGACTGAAGACCCCAACAGCATAGCTTAAAGAGTCGTGCTGCCTATTCTCGTCGTGGAAGTGTCCCAGCAGAGGCAGAAGACTGCGTGTATGTGCAGAGGCAGCGCGGATGAGTTATGCATGAGGTTGGCTGCAGTCATCGCTCTGTGGCACGGCCGCCCCTGTAGCGCGGCAGCCCCGCAACACAACAGGGGCGGCCGCTGGGAACGCTCACTTGTATAGCAGGGGAACAGCTTGCGTCAACCGACTCTCAGCAAACTCCTGCTACGTGCAATGCATTTAAATCACACAGGAGCTAGCTGTTCGTACAGATGCGATCGGAATAATCACGTCACGAGGTCATTAAAAAATTGTTTTTCAGTTATCAAACGTGGTGAGAAGGCTGGAAGTTGAAAGCCAAGGATAAGGGGGTGTGATCTGAGTTACTGTCAACAGTGCGATGCTTTTGTTGAGTGTAATGCATGTAAACATAATGTCACAGTTGTTGTTGTTGTTTTTGTGGTCTTCAGTCCGCAGACAGGTTTGATGCAGCTCTCCACGCTACCCTGTCCTGTCCAAGTCTCTTCATCTGAGAATACGTTCGGCAACCTACATCCTTTTGAATCTGCTTACTATATTCGTCCCTGGATCTCCCTCTACGATTTTTACCGCACACACTTCCTTCGAATACTAAGTTGACATTTCCTTGATGTCTCAGAATGTGTCCAACCAATCTATCCCTTCTCTTAGGATATGCCAGAAACTCCTTTTCTCCCCGATTCGGTTAAGCACAGTATTGTCATTATTTTACAATACTAAGCAAAAGTCGAAACTATATAAGAATTTTCATATTCTCTATGAAATTCAGAGGAGTCGGGAACTACGACGATAACAAAATGACACAATTCTCATTAAAGTGATATCTTCTTCAAAAAATATTAAACGCACATCTAGTATATAAAAATGAATGTGTATGTTCGTATTTTAAGTGCGGCAGTACCTTTGAACCGATTATGATGAAACTTTGTTAACATACTTTCGCGATGGTCATAGGCACCATTACATGACAGTACGACTAATAGTTCAGGGGATATGACGTAATAAAAAATGAAATGCGCGGAAAAGTGTTGCATCATGCGACGTCTGCTTCTAACCACAGTACTAATTTCAACCAAATTTGGTACACATATTCCTTCCATAAGGTAACAATTGACGTAGGGGTTTGAACTGCTTGCGACCTATAGTTCAGGAGATATGACGTCATAAAAAATTATATGGTTGAAAACCTGTGGTATCAATCGACATGCGAATAAGGACATCCTGAAATCTTCATGACAGTTTGGACACTTGACCTTCAAAACAAGGGGAAGGACACTGTCAAATAAAATTTCGTATGGTGCATCAAGGAGAATACTTTACATATGGACTTCGTCAGATTCTACAGTTGTATTCCGATCCTGATGAAATTATTATTAGTACAGTATTAATATATTCGGATTACCTTCAATCATTTCAATTAATGAACCTGACTAAACACTTAATTTTCAGACTACATCGAAGTTTCGAATGAAATAAAATTTCTAAAAATTCTTGCAGATCTCTCTGGATGGAAATTACATTTTTCAGGGTGATAATCATAAAAATAAAGTAAAATAAAAAACAATAAAGATTGTTCACACTATGTGAAATTTATGTAAGCAATCTAAAGTAAGAATTGTTTTAAAAATAATACTTCAGTGGAAAGCATACTTCATTCAGGTTTTTAAATGACGGGTTTTTGGCTGTCAGCTTTGATGCATGCCAAGCGTACCGAAACATTGTAGTGAAAACCACCAGCAGAAGGAATTTGTTGTTACCAACGTATTGTTTTAATGTGAATTTGAAAATAAATAGATAAATCTGATATATAAAAATTAGTCTCTGGTTGTTTGTCTTTTTGTTCGTATTTTATGCACGGCCATACCGTATATCCGATTGCGATAAAACATTGTGAACTCGTTGCTTGCACTCGTGCGAAGGTTATAGGAAAACTAAAATTAACTTCGTATGGAGCATGGCGGAGGGTGATTTACAATTGTTTAATTTCTTTCTCACGCCTTCACGCTGAAATGGCTAGATGGATACGAATGAAATTTGAAAGAGAGGTATCCTATAACCTGATTAAAACATGGCTACCTTTCGTAAGCGGAAGGTAACTTACAGTGGGTTAACACATTACTCTTCACTCTGAAACGTTTGGACGGCATTGAATGAAATGTGGAATGAAGATAGCTTACACCCCAAATTTGTATGTGGGATACCTTTCTTAAACCTTCGTATGTGCATGGCAGAGGGTACGTTACAAGAAACATTCAAATTATTTATCTGGACACCATGAAAATCAGCACATAAATGTATATTTTCATGAAGGAGATTTTTATGATCTGCAAGGCAGCTCTGCACCCTACTCTATCCTGAACAAGCCTCTTCATCTCCTCATATGAACGGCAAGCGACATGCATTTGAATCTGCTTACTATATTCGTCTTTTGGCCTCCCTCTACGATTTTTTCCCCACACATTTCCCTCCAATGCTAAATTTACGATTCCTTGATGTCTAAGAATCTTCTTCGTCTTCAGCTTGTTCGAGTTCACAGGTTGCTGTTCCTTATTTTTGACTTCCATTTCTCTCGGTCCCACATATCCTCCCGACTCAGTCACTTCTCTCTCACGTCTTCAGTGATGCAGTCCATCCATCTTCTTTTTAGTGTGCCTCTTCTTCTCCTTCCTTCCACTTATAACTCCATTTTTCTCTGTAATAGGTGTCATTCATCCCTTCTATCAACTACCCACACCATTGTAGTCTTTGTTCCTGACCTTTCTTTGATGCCTCCACTACAGTTGCCAGCTCTCTACTAAGATCATTTATTTTGTCCATACACCTCGGCATACACACCTCAGACACGTTTAATTTCTTCTCCTGCACTTTCTTTAATGACTAGATCTCACTACCATACAACATAGCTGGTCTCACCACTGCTACAAAAATTTTTCCTTTTGCCTTTGGTTTTATTCTTCTATCGCAGAGCACACCTTTTCCAGTTCGTCCATTCAGCCTGGATCCTATGGCTTATCACCTTATCTTAATCTCCTTTAATGGTTAGCCGGCCGCGGTGGCCGAGCCGTGTGCGGCGCGCCAGTCACAGTCTGCACGGTCACTACGGTCGGGGGTTCGAATCCCCCCTCGGGCATGTATTTTTGTGCCGTCCTTAGAATTAGCTGGTTCATAAGTAGATAGTAAATTTAGGGATTGATGACCCAGTAGTTAAGTCCCATAAGCTCTACACATCCTTCAATGGTTACATAGGAACCCAGGTACTTGAATTATCCAACTCTCCCCAACTGATCATTTCCCAATATAATTTTTCCATCTCTTCCATCTCCACCAAATCTCAGGTATAGGTCGTCTCCCTACTAGTCCTACAAGCTCTCAGTCCTCCATTTTCCATTTCCTCTCTTCATCTCTCTAATGTTCTTTCTACCTTCTCTTTTCTCTATTCCACTATCACCATGTCATCTGCGAAACAACCCGACCATAAAGCAATATCCCACACTCCTTCCGTCAACACATCCATCAGTATACTGAACAGGTATGGACTGCTGATCCTCGATTAAGTCCAATCAGGGAATTTCTCAGTCACTCCGACACTAGATCTTACTTTAGAGCAGGCACCATCATACATGTCTTTGATCAGTCGAACCTACCTTTCTGGCACACCCCTCGCTCTCAAGCTTCTCCACAGTACATCTCTTGGTACTGTGTCATACGCCATCTCCAGGTCTATAAACATTGGGTGAAAGTCTTCCCATAATTTTCCATCAGTTGTTTCAGGATAAAGGTTACATCCATCGTTCCTCTAACTGGCATAAACCCAAACTATTTATCTGAGAGTTCTATTTCTTCCCTGATCATTTATTCATAATTTTTTTCCCAGATCTTCATCGTATGGGATGTTAGCTTAATTCCCCTGAAGTTCTTGCACTCATCAGTATCTCCTTTTCCTTTATATATGCTACCACTGTACTTTCCCTCCATATCGCTGGTACTTTTTCTTCTTCATATATGTTCATCAGGCCTCAGAACAGGTCTACTCCGGCCTCTCCAAGCCTCTACTGGCACATTGTTTGGTCCTACCGCCTTTCCATTTTTCATTTTCCATTTTTCCAGTCTTTTAGTCAAGGTATGATAAAAGTTCCTTTTCTCTCCAATTCTGTTCAGTACCTCCTCATTAGTTACGCGATCTACCCACCTAATCTTCAGCATTCGTCTATAGCACAACATTTCAATAGCCTCTATCATCTTCATTTTGACTGATTTTTCCGTCGCTTCTTGGTAGAACATAATCGAATAAATTTTAAAAAAAACCACACAATTTTGTGTGTGTTCTACAAGTTTGTTTTTGTTTACTTAACCGGTTTTCGGCTTATTAGACCATCTTCAGAGTATTTACTGCTGTGTCAAAGAGGTTACAATGTTTAGATACATTATGGGAAGAGACGGCAAATGACTCCACTTAGATCGACATACATAGTATAACACTTCTTTGACATTGTGTTATTACAGTTATCAACTTAAAAACTAAACAGTATTACAAGAATATACAATGTGTGAAGGATAAAGCAAGGGATAAATTTGAATATAATCTGGGAACTGAAACTACCTACTATTACAAACAAACTGATAATGCTGATAAATAAATATATATAAGTGCCTTGTTAATAATTCTGCACTATAATTATAGATGGTGGTACATATGACAGTTGTAAGGCCAGGTTTGGAGTGGAATCAAGAGCTTAGAATGAATAGTTACTGCATTAGATTAAACTAAACACATCTGTCTAATGAAATTAATATTCTAAAAAAATCAAGTAGATGAAAATGAATATTATGTTGTAAGCTACACTGGGACCGAATTTTCAAAACATAAAAATAAATCATAATCAATAAATACACAGGAGTATGGGACTGTGGGGGTAAACCAGGAATCCAGTTTTTTGAATTGATATTGAAAATGTGATTGTCTGACATTGATCTATTAGTTAACATTTAAGGTTTTTCGTAATGGAGGAATGGAACAGCCAGTGTGGAAGTTGATGGAAAACTTAGGTAATTGACTGTACTATGAGGAAATGTATGAAGAGACTGGAACTGACAGGGTAGGAGGTAATGTGACTCAGGGATGTATTAAGTGAAATCCAATAGGGATGAACTGTGTAGTTGTGTTTGATCATTTAATACTAGATCAGGGCTATGGCTATGGCTATTGATTTCAAGAGCTTTCAATAAGTTAAGTTTTTGACCCTTGTTTGCTAAGTGAAAGACTTGAAACAGTGGCTGGTAGTTATGGCCCTCACTCAGTACATGCTCAGCAAATGTGGACCCTTGATTCTGTAGTCTCCAGCTGCGTTCATGTTCAGCTAGTCTAGTTGCTATGCTTCTGCCTGACTGACCAATATAAAACTTACTGCAATCTTTACAAGTAATTTTATATACTCCACTGTTGTTTAGTAAAGGAGTCTTGTCTTTGCTGTTAAAGATGCACTGAGCTGTGGAGTTTTTCATGTGGTAGGAAACCCTGTAGTTGCAGGATTTCAGTGGTTTAGATACTTGTTGTGACATTTGTGCTATGTATGGTATTGTACACCATTTCCTGCATTCATTGGAGTGGAAGTCAGAGGGAGCATAGATGAGGGGTATAATTTTCTTCTTTTGTTTTTTTGTGCAAAATTCCATCAATCAGGGCTGGATTGTATCCATTGGTTGTGGCAATAAATTTTATGGTGTCTAATTTTTTAAAATTTGTTCTATCATCTTCCTTTCTAAACAAGTTATTGTCCAAGTTTCACTTCAGTAAAGGCAAGTACACAAATGCCTTCAGGAAGGGCCTCCTTACACTTAAATTAATATTCGATGTTAGTAAATTTCTCTTTTTCAAAAACGGTTTTCCCATTGCCATTCTGCATTTTATATCCTCTGTACTGCGAGCATCATATGTTATTTTGTTGCCCAAGTACCAAAACTCATCTACCACCTTTGTTGTTATGATACCTAATCTAATTCCTTCAGCAGCGACTGTTTTTCTAAGTCTGCATTCCATTAACATTATTTTGTTCTAGTCAATGTTCTTCTTATACCCCCCTTTCAACACACTGTTGATCCGTTCAATTGCTCTACCTCGTCCATTACTGTCGTTGACAGAATTACGGGCTAAACTGTAGAGTCTGCTGCCCACGCTCGGCAAATGTTAGCGACACTACAGAATATCAATGTATACACCACAGCAGTCAACTATAGGGCAGGTATAGGATGTTTTATTTATTTAAAACGCAATATTTTTGTTTCTTCATCCTAAACTCTAATTCCTTCTCCAAATTTCTTTTTCATTTCTCCACAGCTCTCTCAATCTACAAATTGAATAACGAATAACAGTGGAGAAAGGCATCCCTTTCATGCATTTCAACTCTAATAACAGCTTGGCTATTCTATAAGTTCTAAATAACCTTCCGTTCCCTATATTGTACTCCTGCTGACGTCGGAATTTGAAAGAGTGTTATCCAAGCAACATTGTGAAAGGCTTTCTCCTAATCTACAAAATCTAGAAATGTAGATTTCCCTTTCCTTAATCTATCTTCTAAAATAGGTGAGTATTTTCTCCAGTATTCTAACATATATCCTGAATCCGACCTGATCCGACCCGAGGTCAGCATCTATCAGCTTTTCTGTAAATAATTCGGGTTAAGATTTCAAAACCCTGACTTACTAAACTGTAATATTCTGTAATATTAAACTGATGGTTCTGTTATTTTCACGCCTGCCTGCACCTGGTTTCTTTGGAATTGGGATTATTATATTTTCATTAACGTCTGAGATTATTTCGCCTGTCTCATACATCTTACTCACCAGGTCAAACAGTTTTGGAATGGCTGGTCCTCCTAGAGACTTCAGTAACTCTGAGAATAATTCTAACATGTAAAATACAATTCCTGAAACAATAAAGGGCTAAATATTTCACTGAAAGAAGGGTACAAGCTGTTCAGTACATAAAGTAAATCGAATACACACTTTCCTCGCACTTTCCACGCACTTACATTCACATAACGAAATTATAATGTATACTTCAATAAGAGTATTAAGAAAACCTTGAAAAACCTAACAGAAAACGTGAAGATGAGGAAACATATATATTTAGATATTTGTAAGAAGGCAACCATGACTGTGTTACACATTGCAGTTTCATGGTTCGCAACACAAAACGCGGCATTATGCCAGTGAGACGTGAAATTGGTCTCCATCTTGTGTCTTATTGACTGCTGAATATGTTAATCGTAGATATGTCGTGAACTGACATTTAACTCAAACAAATCGTTGTTCTGAAACGCAGTTTCATAATATGAAAATTTTTAACGACTAGTAAGTTTCCATTCATTAATACATGTAGTACCTACAACAAATAGTTTTCGAAAAATCTTTAGTTTCCTCAGTTTATTTCTCTTGCTTTGAAATGCCATATGTCCATAAGACCTGTGATGTATACAAAACGAACCAAATATGTGCTTCTACCGACAACGAATAGGGCTTTCCGTATCTCTACCGAAAGAACATGCGATCCCCCATACATTGTATGTGACGTAGCTGGTGTTCTCCATTTTCATTGGCGAACGTTATGAATATCTGTTGTGTTTGATATTGCTCTCTACGATCTGAAAGTCATCCCAAAGTGCATTTGGCACGTTGAGACGTAATAAACGCGGCATGCTGAGCGCACAAGTTCAGTGAACATAGCGTTTTCGTAGCGAGACTGAATATCTAAAAGCACAAATCACCAAAAAAATGGACGAAATATACCTATTCAGAAAAAAGAGAAAATTCCGCTTAATGGCTTCCTTAAACGCTCCACTCCTTTCAAATTCGAGATGTGAGTGCAGTCCAGACGTGGTTTAAATTCAAAGAAACCGTATCGACAGCAGTTGTTAAGATTTGTACCAAATAAATTAACAAAAGACGGAGCTGAACCCGTTTTTTTTTAAAAAAAAAAAAAAAAAAAAAAAAAAAGGTCGAAACTGTTGCAGAAATAACGAAAAAATCATGCCAAATCCAAACAAACACAAAATCACAAAACTGTCAATCATACAGAGAAGTTCTAAATTAAACTCGAACTTAAAGGAGAGATACTTAGAATAGTTTCCACACCAGAACTCTGCCTCGAAATATGGCAAAACACCCAAGTAGATTCTGGTCATTTGTATACTAGAAACAAAAGACAAAGAATTCTTTCATTATGGAATAATAATGGTGATGCTATTGATAAAAACAATTAAATCAGAATTTCTTAGCTCTCCGAAATTCTTTCATCGCAGAAGATATCCTCGGAATAGTGAGGCAAATTAAATCACTTAATAAAAGTTAGTCGTCCGGTCAGGAGTGTCTACCGTTTAGGTTGCTACCGGAGTAGGGTGATGTAATAGCTCCCTACCTAACAGTGACATCTGTATCAAAAGACTGGAAAATTGCACAGGCCATACCAATATTCAAGAAAGCAATCTGAGTAATCTACTAAATTACAGGTGTGTATAACTTTTTTTGGCCCCTCTAAATGTCCGTGCGCAAAGTTAATGGTGCCGCCGCAGTGGTTCCCGCTAACTCACCGAAATTACTGTCGGGCTTGGCTAGCGTTTGGATGGATAACCGCCCGTGTCAGTCCCGAGCGGTGTTAACAAGCAGAATGCACTCAACCGTTGAGAGACTAGTTGAGGAGCTGCTCGATTGAGTACTGGAGGCTCTGGTGAGGCAAACTAAAGATGGGTCATTCGCAAACGAACGGTTGCGAAGTAACGGTACACGAAAGTGAAGGGCCGAGGAACTATATACGAGGAACAGAAATTCGCTGTTCACTTAGGTGATCTTAGTCGGTGCCGGTTCGGAATGCGGGAACGGTTTCTGCGACTCCAAGTTCTAGGAACTGTCGTGTGGCTGTTCCCGTTCAAGTTCCAGGCAGGTCGCACGGTCACTCGGATTGAATTCCAGTTAACTGCTGGGTATCGAGCTGTGGTCGATTTCTATTCACTTCGCTTGCCCATTCTCATTCTGTTTCAGACTCTTCTTGAACTACTGTTTCTTCGCGTATCCTGCGCATCGTCCATCACCAGTAATTTATGTTTTACAGGCATTTTATAATTTTGTAAATTAACGCGCATAAAAGTTACGTTTTGTGTAATACATATGTTTCACTGCCATCTTGAAGGCTAATCTTCTTATTTCTTCGTAATTTTTATCAGCGGCAGAAGACATAATTCTCGCGTGTTTCTTATTATTGTTCGTACACTTTTAAATTTCATGTACTTCATTTTATATTTAGTTTTCCACGGAACTTGTAATAGTTTTTGTTTTGTAGAATGTCATGTTGACCACAGCTGCTTGATTTATTAGTCCAAAGCTACCGGTTTCGGTTAATAAACAGTTATCAAGCGCCATTAAGCTTAGCCAATTGATTGATGTGACATGTTACTATCTTGAAAAGTTTTAAAACAATTATTTGGCATTGTACTTCACTTGGTAGATATGTTTTTCTAGTGAATGCTCATTACAAACTGTAATGATCACCAAGTGAAATATAATGCCAAATATTTATTTTAAAATTTTTCAAGATATTAACATGTTGGGTTAGTCAACTGGCTAAGCTTTGCTGGCGCTTGATAATGGTGTATTAAGCAGCTGTTGTTCACATGACTTTCTACAAATATTTAAAAACAGTTAACCCCCCACATTTTTCACTTTCCTTTAATACTTTCCCTACAATTCAAATGAATAGATTTTACCCTTTTTTCCCAAGCACATACGTGTCACTTAAGTGGATCGTGTTTGTTTCATTCAGCTACCTATTTGTTTGTTTCTTTGGCAAATGACTAGTCGAATCTTTTTTCACGAAACAAAAAATTCTGACAAGTATGTGAACAATATCCTGCATCAATTTTTTTCAAGAACTTTCACCCAACGAAAAGCTGTAGGGTTATTTTATGCATGATAATGCAAGGCCACACATTGCCAATGCTTCTATGGCAGCAATACGAAGTGTTTTTGATGATAGGATAGTTGACTGGTCTTATTCTTCAGATCTAAATCCCTGTGACTTATCTTTGGGGAATGATAAAAGACAAGGTGTATGCAAGCAATCCCCATAACTCGAAGAATTGGAAAGACAGGATTAGACTAATCATTTCCCACATTTCGGCAGCCAAAATTCGTCGAGTGTTCGCAAATGTGTTCAAGAGATGTCAGGCCGCTCTTTCCATAGAGGGACATAAATTTTGAACATCTACTTTAAATAAAGGTAAGCTTAGGTTACTCAGATGGCAATGTTTTTTAGAGTTTGTTGTTTGTTAAGCTTAAGGGAATTAACTACGGGGTCATCAGTTCCTAAACTTACAAACTACTTATGAACTACCTACAACTAAGGACGGCACAAATATCCACGCCCGAGGGGGGATTCGAACCCCCGACCGTAGTGGCCGTGCAGACCGTGACTGAAGCGCCTCAGTCCCCTCGGCCACCGCGGCCGGCTTTTAGAGTTTAACTCACAAGGGAAGTATATGGGCTCGAACAAACATATGTGTATGAACGTTTGGTTACAGGATATCTACGTACACCTCAATGTGCTGGTGGGTGTCGTTTTTATGCAAAACTATGCAATCTTGCTGTAGATAGCACTGTAGATGAAATTGTAGACGCCATACGCAATGCAATTTATGTAATAATCATCTTACATGTTCTTTAGCGTATTGTCGTCAAAAGCCGTGATGATAGCTACAACTTTAACCTTTAACTTCCATCGCCTCTTCCCGCACTTACCGTAGCACTACCGCTTGCAATGAGTTCTTCGTCATTATCATCCCTATTATCATGATTATGTGTTAGTGTTACAACAGCATCGAACTTATACTAATATTTTTGTACCATAACAGGTACGAGAAAGCATGCGAATGATTCATCTTCTACACTAATACCATCTTCACGAAGAAGAGTTCTTCGTAATTTCATCTCAATCAATCGCAATTCATTGCAGGATTGATTACCAATTGCCGCCCCAATTGACGCTTCACCACACAAATGTCACAAAACGCAACTTCGGAGGAACACTGCACCGTCCCTACTGGCGAAGCGACAGGTTAAAGTGCAATGCCGCATGGCACACGCAGAGGCCTCTAACGGATGACTGCAGAGTTTTGCAGATGCGGGAGTATCACTAGTGCAATAATGGATCTTTACATACGATTGTGGTGTATATGTGTTTGTTCGAGCCCAAGTACTTCCCTTGTCAGTGTATACACTCGAGGCACAATAGAGTCCGAGAATCGGGTGCTGCCGTGGTCGGCGGATGCGGTAGCGGCGGCCGGGAGCCATACCGCGCGCTCCGCAGACGCCTGGGCGTCTTTCGTGAGACACTCTGTATTTTCATTATCTGTTATAGGATAATAAGTAAAAAAAAAAAAAAAAGAAAAAAGAAAAAAGAAAGAAAAAAAGAAAGCAGACCGGCGAACGAGTAAAAAGGAACGGCTCCGAAACATCGAACCATCAATAGTGAACTAGTTCCCAAACATGGTTTGCTAATCTCTAAGGCAAACAGAACGTTCAGTATCGCAGGGTGTTGATCACGTCGTTATCCATACTGCATCCGTTGACGCCTTCGGGAGGAGGATACCACGACGTCCGGTTGGTAGCTGTTGGACCCTGTAGGACGGCGTTTGCAGATTCCACGCCTCTCGTACTAACTTGCTTCATAGAGGTTTCCCGAGTCTAATTGGGATGTGGGCATGACGAAATGCCACCTCGGCTCGTCCACAGTAAGCGCCCTCGGTCATCTTTTCTAGAAGTCAGAGAACGGCAAGTAGACAGAAGTGTGGTTGCGCGGGGTGTCGGATACTTCTCGTTAAAGGGCGGCACCAGCAGTAAAGATAACGCAGACAGCTGCTTTACTGCGGGCGGACAAAGGCTGGAGTGTAGCGTGCCTGCGGGGGAGATTACCGGCCGAGCCCCTGCTGCTCCTTTCATTTGGGACGAGTGCTCGCGCCGTGCTCGCGGCGCTTACGTCTGGCGATATTGGTGCGCCGCGGCGGTAAACAACGTTCCCTGCGCTGCCGTTGTCTGGCAGTGCGGCAGATGAAGAGCCTGCGGAAGAAGGGAGCAGGCATCAGGCGCTCATTCTGTCAGGAGGAGACCCCCTCTTCTGTAGAGTCATTACGTACTTGATAACAGGGGTGTAGATAAAGTTTTCCTCTGGGGGGTGGTGGTGGGGGGTGGGTGCTCAGAGCCAGACCTATATTGAAGTGCCCTCGCACAGTTGACAGGTGACAAAGCTGTGACGCCTCCCCCCTCCTCCGTCCCCATAATACAAACTTGCGCTTTTTTCTATTTATTTGTCAAATTTTGCTCACTGAATATTCAGCATACAGTGATAAAAATGGATACCAAGGAATATAAGACATTTAACTGTTCTGTAAAGACCACTGATTATGGTCAATATCTATCATTAGGGGTGAACTAATAATGAAATATGTACATGTGGCGTCTATTCCGAAAGAAAAGACGTCACTTCTGATCCTGCAGTTGTTATTTAATATTCACAGAATATATGACATCAACTGCTATTGGGTAAAGCTGCAAATGTTTACCCAACCGGTATTCGAACCCGGGTCTCCTGCTTTCTACGCATTTGCGCTGACCCCTACACCACTGGGGACACAGTAATCACCGAACCTGCAAGGACTACCTAAGCACGCCTCCCGTCAGATACAAATTCTCAGCTTCGCCCTGCCCGCAGTACTCAAACTCGTAGTTATGAAACTAATTCCTGTAAGAGTAAGGGCTTCAAACTTGCCCACCCCTCCCCATTACTGATCACTGTGCCCCCAGTGGTGTAGGGATCAGCGCAACTGCCTAGAAAGCAGGAGACCCGGGTTCGAATCCCGGTTGGGTACACATTTTCAGGTTTGCCCAATCGCAGTTGATGTCATATATTCTGTGAATATTAAATAATGACTGCAGAATCAGAAGTGACGTCTGTTCTTTCGGAATAGACGCCACATGTATTTATATAATATGCCGGTGACGGGCAATGATCCTATCGTTAATGGGGAGGGGTGGGCAAGATTGAAGCCCTTACAGGAATTAGTTTCGTGGTGTAGGGGTCAGCGCAATTGCCTACAAAGCAGTAGACCTGGGTTCGAATCCCGGTTGGATACACATTTTCAGCTTTTCCCAATCGCAGTTGATGTCATATATTCTGTGAATATTAATAATGAAATGCCTATCTTACCAACTAATTCCTGAATTCGCTTGTATTGTTCTCCTGGAACTTCATTTCTTTGCAAATTTGCATGTTTTGGAATGAAAATTAAAGCCCGAAACATAAACTTTCAGATTTGTATATAATGAGGTGCTGAAAGAGATAAATTATCCGTCTGTTTCTTATGACGTAATGCTTAGAGTCGTAATTTGAAGAGGTTCCTCTTTCTTCATTTTTACATAGTTTATACTAAGTCTCTAAAACGAAAAAAGTGAGTTTCGGGCTATATTTACCCAAATTATAAATACAATGGGAGAATAACTAAATAGCGGCCTTGCTGTTACTAGGCTTCGCTGTAATTAGATCATTTTCTTCGAGTATCTATAGTCGTGATAGATAGAATATTCCAGAGAAAATGCGCAGTCGCAAAAGCAGTTTTCGAGGAAGTGTTATGAAAACATAGACCCAAATTTTTAGTCATTAATGGTTCAGCGCAAGAAACGTTACAAATTGCCGCGAAGCCCGCGCCGAAAATTATTATTATTATTTAACAGCGGCACTAGCTGTCCCGGCGACGCCGACACAAGGATCCGACTGCCCCGATTATTATTTTATTTTGCATTACAGTCCGTGCGCAAGAAAACAATTTGCAGTGTCTCTCCTGGCGAAAAAAGCAGAACTCAGACGGACAATAGTGGCCGTCCTCTCCATTCAACCCCTTGCTGATACCTGCTCCCCCTCAGTCTTTCAAAACAACACGCGCGGCCGCATCGCTAGCCGACAGGCAGCGGTGAATCACACACGTTGTCTGGCCGAGCGTTACCTGTAAAGGCTAAGCAAATAGCTCCACTCCAGACGCGCGAGGAAGAAGCGCTCGTCACTGCACTCTGCGGACAAACTTTAAAAATTATCAAACGTATGTCACTTCTCAAAAACAGTGATAGCAACGATCGAATCATGCTTTTTTTCGAACCTCTCTCTCTTTCCTATTCCCATAAGTAAAACAATCTAACAGAGAATGCGAAAAATATGTTTTTAATGTAACTTATATCGCCCTTTCTTGAACCAGTATTATGTAGGGAAAGAACGCGTCAGGCTTATTGCATACGTCGTATTCCAATACATACACGCGACCACATTTATTTATTATTATTACGCACTGCATCCAGGTTGCACGTGTATCCATAGCAGAAACATTAATTGAAAAAAAAAAAGGCTCACTCTTACCGTGAAAGTCACAGATCTTATCCTGAAACTAAAAACGAATCCCTATTGCGCTACATCGCCTCGGCTGTTAACACTTTGCAGTGAAATTCATTTAGAAATACAGCATTTTTAACTGATATAGTCGGATGCGCGTGTTTTTCAGCGTATGCCTGAAAACGTTAGTGCACTGCAACCATTCTTGAGAATACAACGCACTACTTTCAATTTCCCTAGATGTTTGCGCTTTACTTCGACTTCCCAGTGGTCTTTCTGACAACGCGGGATGTAAGTTTTTTTTATCTCGACATCACCATCATCGACGAGTATTCCAACTACAGTTGTAAGCAGATTTAGCCATGTTGTTATTGTTGTTGTTGTTGTGGTTCAGTCCTGAGACTGGTTTGATGCAGCTCTCCACAATACCCTATCCTGAGCAAGCCTCTTCATCTCCACATAAGAACGGCAACCTACATCTGTCTGAATCTGCTTACTGTATCCATCTCTTGGTCTTTCTCTGCGGTTTTTACCCCACAGACTTCCCTCCAATACTAAATTAACAATTCCTTGATGTCTAAGAATGTGCCCTACCAATCTATCCCTTCTTTTAGTCAAGGTATGCCAGAAATTTCTTTTCTTTCCAATTCTGTTCAGTACCTCCTCATTAGTTACGCGATCCACAGCCAAATCTTCAGCATTCTTCTGTAGTACCACATTTCAAAAGCCTCAATCCTCTTCCTGTCCGCACTGTTTATTGTCCATGTTTCACTCCCATAAAAGGCAACACTTCCTTCAGAAAGGACTTCCTTGGGCTTAAATCAATATTCGACATTAACAGATTTCTCTTTTTCAAGAAAGCTTTTCTAGCCTTTGCCATTCTGCAATTTATAAACTCTGTACTGCGACCATCATTTGTTATTTTACTGCCGAAGTAACAAAACTCATCTACATCCTTTATTGATTCATTACCTAATCTAATTCCTTCAGCATGACCCCATTTTTAGCCATACACTGCGTGAATCGTGCCTACATATAAGACGCTGTATTTTCAAAATAACCCTCATACATCCTTTTGAGACATGTCGATAACAATTCCAGGCACAACTTTGAGCTTTATTATATAACAAATATTAGCCACACTTAGCATCCACTCTCCAGTGACCATTCCTAATTACAATATTATAACGTCTTCAGAAACACATCGCTAGTGCACTTTACAAATGGAATACAGCTCTGTGAAGAGGCTACGACTTCTTTTTTGCTCGCCTACATGTTCTAAACTTTCCACGCTCTCTGTCATCATATGATACAGTTTTCGATACTCGAGAAAATAAAGTCGATGACATACAGAATGCCAGACTCTCCACGTATATTACAGGTATAAGCTTTTCTCAACGGATTTTTAGAACTATCTCAATCCATGTTCTACGCATGTTAACCAGTGTAAATACCAATCGTTTTTTTTTTAATATCCTTGGAAATCTAATATGATATACAACCCACGTCATCTTGCGTGAACACTATCTGCTCTTCTCACTCTTGTGGAATTTCTGTAGTTATTTTCTCTGCTAACAGCTTCTCCGATGATAAAAATGTACAACATCCAGTCCGCCATTCTTAATCTGTATGATGTGGTAAACATGCTCGAATCCAATCGTTTTCGACGATTCCACAATGATATCAGCGCGCCGTCCTGAGATTAATCTGTATAATTCTTTCCACACACCAGCTGACAATGCACATTTTTCCCCAAAGTAACTACACGATCTAATATTAACACTATTTTTCGCGATAGATGTAAGTTTCCGACTTATTCCGTATAACCCTCATCTGGGTACAGCGCGACATGTTTTCCGTTAGTGACCATTCTCCCTGGCTATTTACCGTAAAAACAAATATTTTTCTCCAAGCCCTCTGCTATAACCCAACCGAATTCCATGATATTCTCACCCATATACAAAACGTGTTGTCCTAGTCTTCGAAAGTAATTATTCGGAAAAAATGTTAATCGCATGCAATCACACATTCGTTACAACCCTTCCACGCTTTCTATCGCCATATGATACAGTTTTCGGTAAATAAAGTCGATGACATACAGAATGCCAGACTCCCCACGTAAATTGCATGTATGATTTTTCGAACCCTCTCTATCAATTTTCACGCATGTTAACCAGTACAGTGTAAAAATACCAATAGTTTTTAGTACCCTTCGAAATCTAATATAACGCTCAACCCACGTCATCTTGCGTGAACACTATCTGCTCTTCCCACTCTGTGGAATTTCAGTTGTTATTCCAGAATTCCTAAACTCTGAAGAACGGTTTCTCCGATGCTAAAAATGTACGACATCCATCCCGCCATTCTTAAACTGTATGATATGGTAAAGGATCTTCAGCCAAACGATTTCCTCGAGATGTTCTCCAGAGTCTCCTTGCCGACTTTCGCTCCAGTATGCCGCCATGTAACGTCGCATTGTCTCCATGACGAACTAGTCGAATTTACAGCGTATGTGGAAGTTAAAAGATCGGAAATAATTTACCATCGCATACCACTCGTTAAACCCCACTAACACGCGATCAAACAGGCAATACTTCGTAACGTACACAGCGCAAAGTTTTAAGAATATAATCCTAAAGCGATATATTTAGAGCTCAATCGCAACACAAATGTTGCGCATATTTCAAACACTTTTACTTAAATTCTACCCCATCTAGCATACGGCACAACAACCATCTGCAACCCAGCTCTTTTCTGCTAAAGTTCTAAACTAACTAGCAAACGACAACTCGGTAACTCTACGCCGTTGGCAGATTATTTCCTAACATCTAACCGACTGATCATGCGCCTCTTTTGCATTGCGTACTCCACTAGACAGTATTTCTGGAAGGCTTCCTGTCAGTCAATAGACTACATACCTCGAGCAAACTACTATGGTCATCAGTCCCTTTTAAATAAGACGTCATGGTGGTGTTAATGTGCGATAAAGTAAGTCTGGGTAATCGTTGAAGGAATGGAGTCAGCTGATCGTCTGTATAGAACTTTCATAGTATTTCCAGTGAATTGTTTCGACTGTGTTAGCAGCATCGGCCACTCTTTCAGCTAATACATGTCCCCGCGTCCTGCAGTGATTACTTCGTAAAGCATGAAGTTGAAATCGACCTTGTGTAATAGAACTATATATTCAGATGTCGGATTATATCTCTAAGTACAATTGTATCCGCAAAAGAAGACGTTTTTCTCTGTCTTAATGTAGTTCGCACCAAAAGTAATTTCAAATGATACCCGCAGAAAGAATAATTTTTTTCCTTTCCATGGCATTGCAAGGCAAGCGGGATACAGCTAATAAAAATTTTTTTTGTGTCGTACCTGGGTTAAATTTTACTTCCAATGGCAGCGGTTGAGTATGTTAACGTTGACAACGAAATATTCGCTTTAGAGGTATCATTAATTTATTGATCGTAACAACATTATCTATTTCGTCATCAATACAAAGAATTATTCCCCTCATTGTACGTGACTGATTTCTCAAAAAGCGTGACATCACCTTCTAGTAGTTATTTGATATACAATGTAAGTAACAGCGCCTCTATCGGATCTTTGCTATACTACGCAGTAATTCATGCATTGCATACACCAGAAACTTCAAATTACGATATCTTTTCTTCCCCTTATTCGGGTTTAATGAAATTAAGCTTATTAGTTGCCCCAAGGAACTCTCAGTTGACCTATTGAACCCCATGAAAGTTCGAATTGTAACGTTGGAGATTTGCTGTACTATACGATTATAAGCATAGTATACACATAAAACTTCGAATTACGATATGTTTCTTTCAAATGTTCAAATGTTTGTATAGTCTATGGGACTTAACTACGGCGTCATCAGTCCCTAAACTTACAAACTACTTATGAACTAGCTAATACTAAGGACGGCACAAATATTCATGCCCGAGGAGGGATTCGAACCCCGACCGTAGTGGCCGTGCAGACCGTGACTGGAGCGCCTCAGTCTCCTCGGCCACCGCGGCCGGCCTATGTTTATTTCCTCTGATCCGATTTTGATGAAATAAAACCTATATTACTCTCCAAACTATTCTCAATTTACCTGTGGAAACCCATGAAAGTTCGTGTTTTACCTTTGGAGATTACCCTCAACAAATAGACTTACACGATGGCTTGTAACCAAATGATTATATTATGATATCTCTATTTTCTGTGATCCGATTTTAATTATTGAAGCCTATATGTAACTATACGATATACTCAAGTTACTTGTGAAAACTCCATGAAAATTAGTCAAGTAGTTTTGGAGATAAAGATGTTCAAAGAGACAGACAGACATGACGGTGGTCGAGAAAAATTTCAAATAACTTTTTTTTTTCCAAGTGATCCGATTGTTATGAAACGAAGTCTATATGTTGTCAGAGTTACGCTCAAGATACCTGTGAAAACCCCATACAAATTCGTAAGGTAATTTTGGAGATAAGAGATTTTTTAATAGGTGAAGAAATAGACACGACTGCTACTGAAAACACTTAAAATTGCGATATCTTCTTTTTCCGTGATCCTATTATGATAAAATTATGCCTATATGTTAAACCAAACTTTTCTGGTGTTTCCTGTGAAAACCGAATGAAGCCGCAGACGATTAGCCGCGCTGCTGGAGCGTCGTGTTGCGCGGCAGTCCGCCGTCGGAGGTTCGAATCCCCCCTCGGATGTTTGTACGGTATTTAGTATAAGGTAGTACGTTTAGGGACTAATGACCCCGCAGTTAAGTCCCTTAAACTTTACAAACACTTGTTCAAATGTTTCTAAATCTATCGGACCAAACTGTGTGTGGTCATCAGTCCGTAGCTTACAGACTACTTAAACCTAGGCAAACTAACCTAAGGATAACACACACACACCCATGCCCCAGGGAGGACTCGAACCTCCACGGCGAGCAACCGCGCGATCCGCAGCGAGACACTTTAGACCGCTCGGCTTCTCCACCGCGGCTACAAACATTTGAACATTTTTTTGAACCGCTTGGAGATTCGTACAGTAGTTTTGAAGATTGAAGTGAACAGCGACAGGCCTACATTTACAGATTTATTATTAGTATAGATTAATGGCAACGTTGCATTTTCATCTACTTAGCTAGGAGTATATACCTTGTTACAGTGCACTTTCTGATGTTTTTCCGTAGAAATGGAAATATAAATAAAAAATTCTGTAGGAAATAATATCACCCTATTTTGACAGAAGATAATATGGGACGTATAAGCAATAAGTATCTTCAGTGGTCGGATCGTAAAGACTAGAACTATTTGAAATCTGTTAACTGAAAAAATGTTACTTTATGAGAATAAAATTTAAATATATATTTTTTTTTCGAAGTAGATTGTTGGTGCTCGAAATCGTACTGAATAGCACGTAAATACGTTAGGTACTTATCAGGAACAGTTCCTACAGAGAGTTTTGATACTTACGACTGCCTAACATAAGATTGCGTCGCAAAAGTGTATCTAAAGATTTTGAAGGTAATTATCCGATTTTAATGAAATAAAGCCTATGCTACTCTCCAAACTATTCTCAAAACTACTGTCGATTTACCTGTAGAAACCCATGAAAGTTCGTGTATTTCTTTTGGAGATTATCCTAAACAAATGATTAAATTACGATATCTTTTTAAATTACGATATGCTTTTCTTCAGTGATCCAATTTTTATGAATCGAAGTCTATACGTTGTCCAGAATTACGCTCAAGTTACCTGTGAAAACCCCATGCAAATTCGTGAAGTAGTTTTGGAGATAAGAGGTTTTTTAGTAGTTGAACAACCAGTCACGACGGGTTCTGAAAACACTTAAAATTAGGATATATATATATATATATATATATATATATATATATATATATATATATATATATATATATATATTCATGATCCGATTTTGCTAAAATTGTGTCTATGTGTTGACCCAAACGTTTCTCATGTTTGCTGTGAAAACCGCATGAAGATTCGTCCAGTATTTTTGAAGATTGAAGTGAACAGCGACAGGCCTACATTTACAAATTATTAGTATAGATAACTACAACAACAATTAAGATAATACAACACACTTATTAAACAGCAAACTTTACATGTAGCTTTGTTTCATACAAATACAGTATCTTACACATCAAGAAAATTGAAAAAGTAATTGTCGTTATGTACTGGTACGAGCCGCCGCGCGGTTTGGCTGTGCGCGTAGCACCGGGCAGCTTCACCGCACCGCTTCGCAACACATCGCATGCCGATTCGCGCGGTCCCACACTGCGCCGCGTTCGAGTCTCCCCGTTCACGTAGGACGAGGGGTAAGGAGTTGTGGTGATTCGTGAATAAGTCGTTTATTTGAACGAATACAAATAAAGAATCGTAAGAATCGAATCGTGACCTGGACGAATCATCGTCTGTCTAGTGAAGATTCCAAGTACCAAAAATGTTCAAATGTTTGTAGAACTTATGGGACTTAACTACGGGGTCATCAGTCCCTAAGCTTACAAACTACTTATGAACCAGCTAAGACTAAGGACGGCACAAATATCCATGCCCAAGGGGGGATTCGAACCCCCGACCGTAGTGGTCGTGCAGACCGTGACTGAAGCGCCTCAGTCCCCTCGGCCACCGCGGCCGGCATTCCAAGTACCAACGATTCATGCTTCGAAGGCGGCTGCCGAATCATGACGAATCGTGCCGAATGATTACGAATGCCGGAGAACAGTCAAGAGGGGGGACGAATCATCGTTCAAAAACAGTGGTCTATCTCGTGACGATTCCAAGATTCAACGATTCATGATTCGAAGGCAACCGGCGAATCGTGCTAAATGATTACGAAAGCCAGAAAGCAGGCTAGGAGGAGGACGACTATGAAAAAAGGAAGCACAGAACTAAGATCGTTAGACGTTTATTACTATTCACGAATTTCAGATAACAGAAACGAAAAGCAGCGAAATACAGAGCTGCCCATACACACGATTAACATCAAGAAATAAAAGTATGATGAATAATTACGTACTTCTTATTCGTTGCAACACATACACGTCGTTTATACAGTTTACATGTAATATATTTAAACGAGCAATTCTTGCATATTGATATTTCGTATATCCCGGAAACGGATCTAATGATTTGGATATTTTGTAGTTAGAGAGGTTTTTGCTTTTTCAGTTCATCTATACAGTTGTAGTTTTTGTAAAAACTCAATTTTACAATAATATTCTACATATAAAAACGCAATTTTAAATGTTTGACACCATCTCGAAAATCTGTTTACCTTTCGTGAAAAAAAAAAAAAAAAAAAAAAAAAAAAAAGAAATAAATTACACAAAGAAACATTTTATATAAAAATCAGAATTTCTTGTATCTTGAATAAAATTTAGTATTTAGAGGCGGATATTTGTTTTTAAAGTTTATTTATATATAAATTTTTCCTGAAACCACGCGATTTTATATAAGTATTTATAAGGTTACAGCAAGATTCGAGGTATGTGACCTACATTCACTATTTTGACAAACTACAACCAAATGAGCTGCGCCAACAGCAAAAGGTATTGGTAGCATAATACGCTTGTAAAACTTAAAAAACTATTTTCTCGAGAATTTTTGAGAGTTGAATCGAAAGGGTTTGCCTGGTTCTTATTTTAAGTCTGAAATTTACACATTAAAAATATTTAAAAAATCCGATATCGTGCCGTCGCAAACCAGAAAGAATCATGAACGAATCGTAGGAAAAGATTCACAAGGTTACATTCCAATGCCCTCTATGAGCAAGATAATGAACGTAACAATTGTGCCATTGCAGACTAAAAAGAATCATGAACGAATCATATGAATCCATTCACAATGTGGGATTGAATCGCAAGAATCGATTTCTGAAAAAGAATCGTGTTACCCAACTCTAGTAAGGACTGACTGGTTGCATACAAGACGGTGTAGCGCAGCCGGCAAATTTGGCGCAGTTTCTGGATACATTTTAAATTTTTCTACGGATCTGTATTCAAGACACGATAAAAATGTCTACTGATACTGTTTTTAAATCAAATGCTGATCAATACAGTTTACGTTTTATTTAATTTAAAACTGAATTTTACAGACAAAAGCTGACAAATGATAAAAGTATTTGAAATTTAATTCTAAAAATACCGCATGAATATCGCATCATCTATACAATAGTACCTTGATTTTGTAACTTATTTAAAATTTCACTATGAATAGTGTCTGAGCTATAAGTGACATAATCGCGTGATTTCATGAAATTACGTTACTTTCGCCCTTAAAAAACATCCGTAAACATTTGCGATTTTGTCAAGTGTATTACCGTCTAATTTAAATGACAGAAAATTTAAATTCGACAAAAAATGGATGGTTTCGTGCTTTCCGATGTGAAATCGAATCTATAAAGGTTGGCAAGCCCTGCTCTAGACCGACCTAAGACGAAACTAAAGAACCGTAAGAGAAACAGGATTCGAAGATTCCAGCGCAAATGTGATTTTCGCTGGCAGGTTTCCCGATATAGTTTTCAGTACTGGACGTCGTGAGGTGGTTTCCTTTTTTGGTTGCATTTACCACGCCCCTTTTCGGCCCCGCCCCACTGGCGGGAAGAAAGTAATTCCGGGGATGCGGCAGTGGGTGTAGCGGCGGAGACTGCTATCTGCAGTCCGTGCAGACGTCAGTCAGCTGTCACCGCTCCCCTCGCCTACCCTCCCCCGTCTTCCCCCATGCGATGTGGCAGAACAGAGCCACCTGGCAAGATGCCCCAGCTGCCGACACCAAGACCAATCACGTGAGGCCCGCTGCTCATTTTTCTTTCCGTCTGATTGATAACGTTCAGTCTAGACAGAAGAATTCTGCCTCACGTGCTGGATCATCTTTTTTCCATCGCTTTACTATCGTGGTGATCATTAACTCCACACGCGCGAAGAAGAAGCGCTCGTCACTGCACTCTGCGGACAAACCTTACAAATTATCAAACGTATGTCACTTCTCAAAAACAGTGATAGCAACGATCGAATCATCCTTTTTTTTCGAACCTCTCTCTCTTTCCTATTCCCATAAGTAAAACAATCTAACAGAGAATGCGAAAAATATGTTTTTAATGTAACTTATATCGCCCTTTCTTGAACCAGTATTATGTAGGGAAAGAACGCGTCAGGCTTATTGCATACGTCATATTCCAATACATACACGCGACCACATTTATTTATTATTATTACGCACTGCATCCAGGTTGCATGTGTATCCATAGCAGAAACCTTAATTGAAAAAAAAAAGGCTCACTACTACCGTGAAAATCACAGATCTTTCCCTGAAACTAAAAACGAATCCCTATTGCGCTACATCGCCTCGGCTGTTAACACTTTGCAGTGAAATTCATTTAGAAATACAGCATTTTTAACTGATATAGTCGGATGCGCGTGTTTTTCAGCGTATGCGTGAAAACGTTAGTGCACTGCAACCATTCTTGAGAATACAACGCACTACTTTCAATTTCCCTAGATGTTTGCGCTTTACTTCGACTTCCCAGTGGTCTTTCTGCCAACGCGGGATGTAAGTTTTTTTTATCTCGATATCACCATCATCGACGAGTATTCCAACTACAGTTGTAAGCAGATTTAGCCATGTTGTTGTTGTTGTTGTTGTTGTGGTTCAGTCCTGAGACTGGTTTGATGCAGCTCTCCACAATACCCTATCCTGAGCAAGCCTCTTCATCTCCACATAAGAACGGCAACCTACATCTGTCTGAATCTGCTTACTGTATCCATCTCTTGGTCTTTCTCTGCGGTTTTTACCCCACAGACTTCCCTCCAACACTAAATTAACAATTCCTTGATGTCTAAGAATGTGCCCTACCAATCTATCCCTTCTTTTAGTCAAGGTATGCCAGAAATTTCTTTTCTTTCCAATTCTGTTCAGTACCTCCTCATTAGTTACGCGATCCACAGCCAAATCTTCAGCATTCTTCTGTAGTACCACATTTCAAAAGCCTCAATCCTCTCCCTGTCCGCACTGTTTATTGTCCATGTTTCACTCCCATACAAAGCAACACTCGACACAAATGCCTGCAGAAAGAACTTCCTTGGGCTTAAATCAATATTCGATGTTAACAAATTCCACCCATTGCCATTCTGCATTTTATATTCTCTGTACTGAGACCATAATTTGTTATTTTACTGCCCAAGTAACAAAACTCATTTACCTCCTTTATTGTTTCGTTACCTAATTTAATTCCTTCAGCATCACCTGATTTTCTTAGACTGTACTCGATTATCCTAGTTTTGCTCTTGTTAATTTTCATCTTATATGCACCTTTTAGGACACTGTCCATTCCGTTCAACTGCTCTTCCAGGTCCTTTGCTGTCTCTGACAGAATTACTATGTCGTCGGCAAAACACAATGTTTTTAGTTATTTACCCTGAACTTTAATTCCTTCTCCAAATTTCTCCTTGCTTTCCTTTATAGCTTGCTCAGTGTACAAATTGAATAACATTGGAGGAAGGCTACAATCCTGTCTTACACCCTTCCCAACCACCGCATACCTTTCATGCCCTTCAACTCTGACAACCGCTGTCTGGTTTTTGTACAAGTTTTAATAACCTTACGCTCCCTATATTTCACTCCTGCTTGCTTCAGAACTTGAAAGAGTTTATTACAATCAACATTGTCAAAGCCTTCTCCAAATCTACAAAAGCTATTACACTATCAGCCTATAGTTTGTCAAAGGTGTTTCAAAATGGTGGTGTTCTGCCCAGCTGTTGTTTATGTTACAGTTAGGTCTACATTTAGAAGAGGAGGAGGGAGAAAAGAAAAGGAAATGTACTTGGATGAAACCGTGGGTGGCAAGGCGGGATAAATAACTGTTCAATAAAATTTGTTACGGAAGGGGAGGGTTTTCTTTTTTATGTCGTCGGCAATACAGTCGGGCGTAATTCACTGCTAATTATTTTGTAGCTCTCCATTCTTCACAATTTGCAATAGTGTAACAGAAAAGGCTGACGCAAACAGTGTACATGTATAAGATTGTAAGTTGATGAAGCAACTTTCATTAAATGACGTTTTAAATGGAAAATGGCATCACCGACAAAGACAAAAATGTAAGTTGTTTATGACGTTATTAACAATGTAACGGAGGACAACATAGATTATAAATAGGCTCTATTTATTTCCTTACAAAAATTGTCTGACGTGTTTATACGTACATATTTTCTCTTGCAAACAGATGTAGATGTTTTGAATGTTGCTTCACTTCCTAGCACTTGGCACACCGAGTTGACCAAAATCATACAAAGCGAAACTCACCCAACTCAGCATGCTGATACGAAGCAGAAGCAGGCGCCGCTATCGTAGGCGAAATTCAGCGAACCAGGATGTACCACACAACACAAGAAAAAATAAACTTCGTAGGTCGCTCTGGTCTCTCTTTCTTTACGTGAGATGGTACGCGATAACAGCGAGATTAATTTCCATTCAAATCAAACGGTGAGCATGCGGAATTATTGAGACACACGGCACGTGTCTGCTACATTACATATTCGCACCCCCATTGAAGGCGAAGTGCTTAAAGATTGTATTCATTACAACAAAAACCAACGGAATCACAGATTACTAAGCAGGAATATTCAATGGGAAGGCACTGGTGTGTCAGCAGTGACGAGCACTCAAGTGATCTAATATATAAAGCATAGTGTCTGTATGTTTGTACGTGTTGCATACAAATCTACAGTTTTGTGCCTTTCTTTATCAGATTTTGTACACGTAAGCTTCAATCCATGAGGACGGTCGCCGCAAGTGTAAGAATTACGTACGATAAATGGTTCACGAGATATGATGTGCGAAAAACCGCTGCATTTTCTCCTAAATCACTGGACCGATTTCAACACAAATTTGGTACACAAATTCCTTACCGTGAGTTAACAATTGCCGCAGGGTTAAGAATCACATACGACGCATGGTGCAGGAGATACAGCGTCATAAACAATAGGAATCGCAAAAAATGCCACATAATACGGCGAGACTTTAAAATAAAAATACACTGCATGAGAATGAGAATACTTAGCGACTTGCAACAAACATTAAACATAATTTCAAACCTTCATTAAACTTTTTCTCGCTGACAACCATAGCAAAATGATGAAAGGAAAAAAGTTTCTCGCTTACTACTTTTTCGCTGTTTATGGAGTAAAACTACGGCATTCGGTATGACGTTACAATTTATAATTTGTACACTACAAATTGTAACATCAGGAAATTTTACAGACAGTATACAAACATATAGTTGAATGTACCTTCTAAATTACATCACAGTACGACATGTGGTTCATGAGATATGATCGCATACACAGTAAAGTTCATGGAAAACCGCCCCATCACGCACCAAGTTTTAATCTATTACTTTTTTGATACTAATATTATTCCCAAGAGATATTACAGGCAAATATCTCTTATTCAAATGAATATATACATGAAAAATGGCAGGAATAAATACATACCCGGGCAACGCTGGTTTTTCAGCTAGTTATCTATAAACCCTTGAAGTCGGAGTTCGGAACCCCGTGGTTCCGAAAACCAGTAAAAATATAAGAATTCAATTTACAAAGTTAAAAAGCTAGGGAAGACGGCAGACAGCTGTCTTTCAAATCCATTATGTAAAAGCCATAATATACTATCGGAATTGAAAAAGTAACGCCCTTAAATCTTGTTTCGCGCGTGAGAGTGGCTGAATGCTTGTTGATTGTAAATCCCTCCCCCGACGATGTTCAATTTAGATTACTTTAAGTCATTTCTCAATGGAATGCATTTTTATTGTTTAACAAAATTGGTGCCCCCACTGGCTCATGTTTGAACTGAATAAATAATTTGTTGTCAGTGTAATTTCATCCTACTTTTGTATATTTGTTAATGAATACCTTCTCCTTTTATTTAATGTGGTTTTTCACCAGTGCTGAGAACAAATTCAGATGTATATTATCATATTTTAATGCCGTTGCGCCATATATCTTCTCACAGCCATCTTCATGAAATGATTTAGTTCGGGGTGGTTGGTATATAAATGATTGTGTGTTGGCCACCGTCTCTTTGCCTTCCTGCTGCTAAAGTAAATTTTAAGTCCGTTTTAAATTCTGGAGCCTGGGAACAAGATTCTGTTACAGGAAGTAGTTAGTAGTTCACGCGAATCCTTTAGCTAGTGTTTTACGGCCAGAATTGTGTGTTTAAAGTAAGCTTTTAACTGGCTCCTTTCAGCTAGAGTTAATTTTACAATTAACGGTGGTCTTTCAGATTGTATCACATAACCTCACTTTCACCGTAGGGGATAGGGTTAAACGAATTGACGTGATAAACAGTGTTAATTAGGATTATCGCGTGTTATATAACGCCCCATCTGGTTTATACATTTCTTTCAATTTTGTTGTTGATGGAAAACACTAAACAAACTTGCCACTTGTAGCCATGCTATGTCAAACATTAAGCCTCCAAATAAAACAGTTGTAGTGGCAAGGAGGCTGTACTATTACCAGCTTTCCGACCGGCCACATTTTCCACAACAGGAAACAGAAGAAGAGCGATTTGATGAAATATTGGACATTTCCATTCCACTACGTCCAATAGTTCTTTTTCCAATTCTTTGTCCAATAATTTTATAGTGTAATACCGGCCTAAGCGGTTGTAAGAATATTTTTACTATGAAGAGACGTGCTAACTTGGAGTCTCGAGACACAGTAACCAGCAGCCGCAGCTCAACTTACTCATACGTAGAGGCTGTTCTCCCTCACCTCTTCCCAAGAAGCTAAATATTTGCCACAACGAAGAATGCAAACGTCATTGACTCTCAAAATTGCGACACAGTCGGAAAAAAAGGCGACTAAACATTTGCGGCAAGTAAAAATATAAATTGTTCCAAAATTTGCAATCAACGCGAAGATGGAACAAAAGACACAGCTTCAAGCCAGATGCTAACCCTCTTCGTCTCACAGCACGACGTGATATCTTTAGCCTCAAGACCAGTCTCACTTTTTGTCATCTGATACATTGCTGGTATTGCTGCCGTTCACGCTCTGGCGCGATGATGCTAGGTGCCACTTCACGCTCTGGCGCGTGATCGTATTTTGACAGTATCTTTTCACAGTTTTGAGCTACTGAATGTTTGGTTTTAGTTTTCAGTTTTTTTGATATGGTTTTTTATTTGCATTTGTATTTTTGTGAAAACATCAAATGAAGAATATAACCAGTACATACAAGGTATTTCATAAAACATAGGCTTATTTCTATATCTTTAGCAATATAAGTGTGAATAATATCAAAACTAAGAAGTATTTTTTTATAAACTGGTAACTAATCCAAATAAAATTAAAATAATCAAAAGCTTGTTTGCTTGTTTACATAAGAATCCAATAAATCTATCATGACATCATGAGAAGCGGTAATGCAAACGCGAAAATCTGGAACCACGTGCGTGTACATATCACTTATACTCTTCCCTGAGTGCCACCAGAGTATACAGCTTTATTAGACGATGCCAGTTTAGAACAACCCATAATAGGATGCTGGGTCGCAGCACGCGCCACAGCGTGAGCGGCACCTGACTCAAGTAACGTTTACACGCACCAGAGCGTGAACGGCAGCGAACGTGTTAATCTTAGGACCCACCGAAGGTTTTTACAGCTGATGCCTCAATTTTACAGTGGGAAGAATTTTGTCTAATTTGACGCTTTTATAATAAATCTTCGGCCCGCCATACAATTCGGGGCCTGGATGTTGCCTTCAGGGAGGCTTTGCGCATGCGCAAGGTGAGGTGCGGGAAACTAATACATTGTCCTGCGTTCGGGACAATTCTCGTGCCTACAGCAGCGAATATGCATGTGTTACTAGCGACGTCTCCTCTCGCCTCCCACAGTCTGACTCTGTACGTGCAGGAGAGAATATGATCCTCAGTAGTACATAGGCAACTACATCGCAAGTATGCGATCAAGCTATAAACAATACTTTGAAAATGAGAATAATTTTATTTGATACTTGAATGAAACAAAGAATGATAGTGTGAGTACACAATTAATGTTATTTCGCCTTCAGCTTTTGGCCCACTTTAGGTTACGGTAGTAACACTAAAAGTGGGCCTTTGCGATCGTTTTTTGACAGCTCGAAATTTAAATGAAAATAACGGCTTAACCATGCATCTGACACGAAAATAGAATTAGCCGAATTTGTAGAGGAGAAACTTCTCTAAAACTTTGCTCTCTTATGTTTTTTTTCATATCTCGTATCGTTACATACATATTTGCAAAAATAATGGCGATTTTGGGACGTATGTCTGTCTGTCTGTCCGTAACGTGTTCCCTGTTCTTAAGACGAACCGTTCAATCGATCAGCACCAAATTTTACAGACATAATTGTAGGCCACCAGAGACTAGAAGATCCCTTTTTCAAATTTTTCTGACAAAAAATACGGCAGTAATACCAGAAAAAACCGTTTGTAATATAATTGTATTTGCAAACGAACCGTTCATCTAACACGAAAATTGTATAACCTAACTGGTAGAGGAGAAAATTCTCTACATCTTCGCTCTATTATGTTTTTTTTTTTTTTTTTTTTTTTTTTTTTTTTTTTTTTTTTTTTTTTTTTTTTCGTAGCTTGCATCGTTGCAGAGATATTTGCAATAATAACGGCGATTTGACGATGTCTGGCTGGCTGTAACGTGTTCCCACTTTTTAGGTCTAACTGTTCAACTGATCGGCACCAAATTTTTCAGACATAATTGTTGGCTACCAGAGACCATAACCTTGCTTTTTGAAATATTTCGGACAAGAAATACGTTAGTAATAATAATAATAATAATAATAAAAACGTTTGTAATGTAATTTTAATTGCAAATAAAACGTTCAACTGACGCGAAAAATGAATAAACGAATTTGTAGAGGAGACAAATGTTCAAAATGTTCAAATGTTTGTAAAGTCTATGGGACTTAACTACGGGGCTATCAGTCCCTAAACTTACAAACTACTTACGAACTAGGACGGCACAAATATCCATGCCCGAGGGGGGATTCGAACCCCCGACCGTAGTGGCCGTGCGGACCGTGATTGGAGCGCCTTAGTCCCCTCGGCCACCGCGGCTGGCGTAGAGGAGACAATTCTCTACAACTTTGTTCCCTTATGTCTTTTTTCATATCTCGTATCGTTAGAGAGATATTTGCAAAAATAACTGAGTTTTGGCACGCTCCATTAAATTAGCGAAAACCAGTCGTTCGCAGATGTCACGTGACATTCCTCGCCCAGAACTGTCTCTGGCATACGCCATCTTGCGTTGCGTATTTGTGATTTTCTCATTGTAACCTACACGTTGACAGTTCAAAGCAATGGCGCAAGGAAGAATTAACAAAAAGACGTCGTTCTTCGTACGATAAATTATAATCTAGTGTCTACAAATGGCATATTAGCATCAGTTAACAATGGCCATCAATAGTATGAAATTAAAGAACGCAATTCCTAACTGTTAGCTGTAGCGTAGAGGGGATTGTGTTGGACTGTGATGCTGAACAAGGAGGTTAGAATACAGGGAGACGCCCTTACTCTGAAAAAGTGAAGCCTGCCTTCGCCATATTGTTAAGTTTTGGAGAAGTGTTCGTATTGTAGAGCTAATGTTTTATGTCACTTAAAACAGGGTTAAAACGTCCGACGGTTTTGCCGTGATGTACAATGTTTTAGAAGAGTGCAAGTAGTCGGTAAAAAGTAAGTTTTCAAATATATTATATTATGTATTTATTACTATTTATTCAAGAAAGTATATTGTTTGAAAGTACAAAAAAAAAAAAAAAAAAAAAAAAAAAAAAAAGTTCAAATGTCTGTAAATCTATCGGACCAAACTGCGTGTTCATTAGTCCGTAGCTTACAAACTACTTAAACCTAGGTAAACTAACCTACGGACAAACACACACACCCATGCCCCAGGGAGGACTCGAACCTCCACGGCGACAACCGCGCGCTCCGCAGCAAGGTGCTTTAGAGTGCTCGGCTACTCCACCGCGGCTTGAAAGTACATACTTTCTAGTGACTGTCAGTACAATGCATTAACAGTAAGATGGCCGACTTAACGCATGGTTTTAACAAATAAATAGCATTCCAAAACTGACCAAGATGGCGGACAGGCTTCAACTGACGTATGTACTCAGCATAGATAATGCCATCTCGCTTTATTCTAACCTCCTTGACGCTGAAGGTCAGTAGTTCGGAACCCGCCTGTACCAAAATTTTTTTTCCTACAAGGGTTTCAGACACTCTTATTAATTAATTTTTTATTATTTTGATTATTAGTTTGGTCCAAAATGTTTGCAAAAACTTATAAAACTAAAAATCTAAAGTGGGCCGTAAAACACGTCAGTGCGATTTTTTCCCAGGGTTCTCAGACCCAGAGAACACAAAGGTCGTGCTGCAGTTGGTAGTTAATATCTTCAATACAGAGTCTCAAACTTTCTATTTAATAGATAGATCCTCTTTGTAGACTGACCGTCCGATTTCAAATCGGATAGCAGGAAACCTTGCATTTTTTGTGGATGTTTGACAAATTCGCAGTTGTGATACGCAAATGCTTCCCGTTTTTAGAGGCGAAAGTAACGTAATTTCCTCATCATTTGTTATATTTTGTCTGTGAAATGCATTGTTAAATGGAATGAAACATGTAGCATATTTCCAGAATGAAACTTCACTCTGCAGAAGTAAAGTTGTGAGGCGGCATCGTGAGTCGTGTGGGGATAGCACAGTAGGTAGTGCGCTTGCCCGCGAAAGGTAAAGGTCCCAGGTTCGAGTCCCGGTTCCGGCACACAATTTTAATCTGCCAGGAAGTTTCATATCAGCACACACTCCGCTGCAGAGTGAAGTTTCATTCTGGAAACATCCCTTAGGCTGTGGCTAAGCCATGTCTCCACCATTTCCTTTCTTCCAGGAGTGCTAGTCTTGCGTGTTTGCAGGAGAGCTTCTGTGAAGTTTGGAAAGTAAAGTTGTGAGGCGGCATCGTGAGTCGTGTCGGGATAGCACAGTCGGTAGTGCGCTTGCCCGCGAAAGGCAAAGGTCCCAGGTTCGAGTCCCGGTTCCGGCACACAATTTTAATCTGCCAGGAAGTTTCATGTACCATATTGCTTAGCATTTTATTAAAAAAACAGTACCAGTAAACAATTTTATGGTGTATTCAGTAGAGAGATGTAGAAAAAATAAAATGTATCTAGGAACTGTGACAAATTTTCCTGCTGCGGTACACCGTATTATGCAATGGCCTTGTATCACAACAAGGACGCTGTCGATATATTTTACATTGTAGTCATTTGGTATATTTTCATGATTTAAACATCTTTAGAAAAGACTTCTTAATAATTCATCCAATTTCTCTATTCCAAATTTTAATAATTCTATGGTAATATCTCCAATGCCTGTATCTCTTCCATTCTTTAAACAGATTTTAGCTAATTTTACAATTTATGTTTCCAAATGATTGTAATTCTCATTTTGTTCATTTATTATTTCATTATAATCAGGGTTTTCCAAGTATTCTTCTCTGCTTTCTGTTAATAGATTTTTAAAATATTTTTTTTTCCAAGAGTCACAGGTAATGCATTTAATGTGGTTCTTCTTTATAATTGCTTCATACAATTTTTATTGTTTTCCATGCTTCTACGTTTCGTTTACACCAAATAGATTACTCTTTTACATGCTTTTTCCCATGCTTTCTTCTTTGCTTCTGTAACCTTTTTCCAGATTTTAGTTTGTTGCGCATTTAGTTCAGTTTTATCTAGAACATTTCTGTTAATTAATCATTTTAAATATTTTTATTTTCTTTAACTTCCTTTTCAATTTGTTCATCCCAGTAATATAATGGACGGGTTCAATATTTTTCTTCTGTTTCTCCTCACACTTTTAAATGGTAGCTCCAATTTTTTATTGCAGATTCAGATTCTACAGGCCAAATCACGTATAGTTGGGTTGATGTTTTTTCTTTCAATTGGCAACATATTGCACTGTAAGGGTAAGAATTATTTGCCATAATTCTGAAGAAATGTACCCCCCAGGAAAGAAAGTAAAGATGAATCATACTGATGATGCTTCAGAACCCAACCAAATGATACCAGATGTACGTTTCTTACCAGCTAGTTCAGTTAAGTGTTTTTTCGGCAATTCATGTTATTCAGGCAAGGGCAATCTGGACTAAGGTATCACTTTGGAAGACTGCCGTGTCCACTGCGGGGAGAGGGAGGGATCACTTTGGCGATCATTTGGTAGCTTTCTGAAGCATCATGAATTTGGTTTTCATTTACTTTATTTCCTGTTAGTACATTTCTTCACCAGTATGGCAAGTATTTCTTACTATTACAGCGCCATCTGTCGTAAAACAGAAGAATCTGCAATAAAAAAATCGGAGTTCCATTTAAAATTTTACACTTGACACTCCCCCCCCTCCCTACAAACGATGGAAACGGTTTATGTTAAGTATTATTTCCTAAGCCTCTGCCATCCGCACATGCTGGTGAAAACCATTTTTGAATATCTACTGTTTTTCCAAGTTATTTCGGTTTGTCGGCTTAAAACTTACACCCTGTATAATGGACGACTAGGTTGAGTTCAAGTAGTTGGAGGATACTGTACGTTTTAATGTGAATTGCATTCATTTATGCAACATTCCCCGTTAATTTATACTAGACTTTCTGATACATTAAAATACAATCACATGTCATGAACTAGTGATCGAGAACCTTATACATATGTAGGAATCAGGACTCGTCTTTCCAACACAAGCATTTTATTTAATCAAAGTTACTTAAATTAAAACTACAGAGGTAAACGGAAGCAAAGAAAAAACTTGTGTTTATTCCGTGATCAGCAAACTACTGTCCAATATTTGACTTCTCTGGCGTGTCTTCAGTTTCGTCAGCAGGAAATCCTTTAAATCCCCCATCCGAATCCCACGCATATATTATGATTTACTTTGCCTTCAGGATATGAACAACCTTTTCGCCTCTTTCAAGTTTTCATTTAGATTGTTCCCAATGATGGTTTTCAGTTTCCACACCGCATACAGTCAAATAAGTTTTGCCCTGGAAGCTCTAGCTAAATGATCAATGAATGTTAATGACCCAGCATGCGTAATAATGCACAATGTTGTGGGCGAGTTCTTGAACTTCGAGGAGATAACTTGGGGAATGCAAAAACATATCTGGAGCAACAGCTGTGGGGTATTTGCATTCAAGTGTCATCTGGTAAAATAACACTCAACAGCAGATTTTAATGGAAACATTATTTTGTTCTAATGAATTTGTTTCATTTTTTAAATTATTGTAGTACTAAACAGACAGCAAAATGTATATTGTGGAAAGCAACAGACTTCCGTTTGATTATGGAAAGTTTATGTTTCTTGCTTCTTGCGTGGCTGTTCAAAGCACTCTTCCCCATTGTAGAAATTTTTATCTTTGTGTTGAACGAAGAGCATAATGCATTCGTTTGTGATTTGGGTTCACAGGTAAGCCACGGATACACTGTCTCGATGAGCTCTGATATCTAGTTATTCTCTATTTTGACATAACAAACAAACACTTCATTCTAAAACACGTTGAATTACTTCATCTGTGCGGACATAGGTAAGGTCGATTCACACTTGGATTCACTCTATTGTTCTCTGCAACGATTGTTTCATTCTGTTCCATCTCAGAAAGATGTAGATGACGTTAGTCTCGAAATATATTTAACGATATTTTGAATGTATTGTTATAAGACAGCTGTTAAAGCAATAAAGTACAAATGAAAGAAATTGCCTTTTCGCAAAAGTCGAGTACCGTATTACAGAGTTATACTTTCATCTTTTTGGAGGACAATTAGCATATCAAAAAGTCGCAATCAACAATGTTAGAACTGTCTTTCATACTGTCCCGGCTAGCGCTCACTAGGTGGCGTTGCATGTACGTATGCTATTTGAAAACCCATTAACATGTAACGAGGGAAATAATCTTTTGTGTTGACCATAAAATAAATAATTGATGCTATTCCTGCTCTATGGTTGAGAGGTTCTCGATGTACTCTTGTCTGCTAAGTAAATTAATTATCCTCGTAATTTTTACCGCGACTCCTCATTGGCGCTAGCCGGGCCCGCATGGAAAAGAGTTCAGCCATCAACAATACGTACATGATGACTATGTTTACTATTTATATATTATCATTGTTACGTCAGTCACTGAAATCTTCTATAATTATTACCAACGAACATAGGCGCCGACTTTTAAAAATCTTGGGGTATGCTCAGTGGCATTCCCAGGTATTTCTAAAGAAAAATAAATAAATACAAAGCAACTTATACAAAACATACACGCTATCGATTCCATATCACCGTTACCATCACGATTATAAGTCGAAGTCTTTTGTATTTCACTATATACTTACCCATTTTAACGATTTTCAAACGCAAGACATTAACCCTTTTAACCCCAAATTTTATTGATTTATTAACAAAAATATTTCTTTGCATATATCTATAAATAATGGTTGGCTTAATGTACATTTGACAGAATTTTTGATTACTTTTAGACATTTAGACATTGGACAATTATTTAGTAATAAAGTTTTTAAATTATTTTGTTTCCTTTACCTTGATACAATTATTTGAAATATTGTTGCATTTACTCCAACTTAGACACCACGCAAAGATATAATTATATTTTGACAATGCATTGTAGCCTAATGATTTTTATTTCCTCGAGGTAATGGTAGACATTCACAATGAATTATTGGGAACCCTGAAATGTTATTTACAATCTGGCTAAACGGACAGGTAAAGATGAGGGGAGGAGAGGGTTAAGACGTAATTCCATGTACAGGTGACACAGGTCAAAAAGAGCAGAAACTGAGGTCCGACTAGTACGTTCAATTGTTGACAAATTGTTGAACCCTGAAAATTCAAATTCAGAAAAAAAATCTATCACTAGCTGTTGCGGTTCGAGTATTTTGTAGAGCTGCCAATTAAAACACGAAGACCTTCGAAAATTGTTATGAGGATTGTCTGTTTACAGAATGTTTTAGCTAGAAGGGTTAGGGCAGTCTTCGCAGCAAGTATGTTGGCTCACTGGTAACGCGTGCGGTTGTCAAAAGGTTATCTCAAAAGATACCGGGAATTAAATTCGACTTGTAAACATTTTCAATGCATCCTACCAAACCCAATTCATTTCTAGTTATTTAATACAATTAAAGGTTGCCGCCTTCAGTTTACAATATTGACTTAACAAGCGGAATTCCACTAACATTCGGACTATTTAGAAAACGGTCACTTCACTCACATGTGAACGTGGATTTTAATGCCTACGAATTCAATTACCTGTTTAAAATAATCCTTTTAGAGTGGTGTCTTATAAAAGCCAGCCGGCCATCAATGGGATGAGAGAGACGATTTTAATTACAGGCAAGAAATATAACGTAAAAATATTATACCAAAATATTTTTAGTGGTGTATGCCTAGCATATTTTGGGGTGTGCTTGACCGGCCGAGTATACCCGTAGTCGGCGCCTATGCTAACGAAGCATCACAATACCAACTTTTACGGAGTTTATAGTTAAAATCAACAACATGGTTTCGTGTTTCGTGAAGAGATTTTTCAACACAGAATCAGACAAACGAGATCTGTGTTGATGAGTGTCTCTGGAGGGGGGGGGGGGGGTCAATTACGGATATTTGTAAAATTTCACAGTCGCGCCTTACATCGCGTCTCTTCAACGTACATCGCGTGGTTGAACAACATTTCGAAATAAATACAGAAATAGATAACAATACGTAACCTATAATTATAAAACTTTTTAAACCACCCAGAAATATATTTGAAAATATTTTTGTACACAAATATGAAGCGATGAATATTATTTAACCTGCGGGCACTACCGATCTGAGCATTTTACTCACTGGCATTTGTTACTTTTAAGTATTAAAATTTGAGGTTTTTTCTTACTAAAACTACAGGGATTGCTGATTTGCACTTATTAAGTACATTTTGAACTGGTCGTGTAATCTGAGCAATAGGCTACACAAGTGAACGATCGTTTAACTCTTAAAGCCGCGAGATCTCATGGGTTAAAACTCCCGGTTTCTGGCTAAAACTCAAGGTTTTTTTCCCGTCTTTTTTTTTTTTTTTTTCCAAATTCAAGGCTTTTTTCCGGTTTCAAGGTTCGGTGGCCACCCTGATACCCCAACTCTGACAGTCCGTTGTCGTAGCCTTTACCATCTCGTTTTCTTCCTTTAGTAATCGAATAACTTACTACATCTACATCTACATACATACTCCGCAATTCACCGTAAGGTGCGTGGCGGAGGGTACACTGTACCTCTACTAGGCATTTCCTTTCCTATTCCACTCCCAAATTGAACGAGAAGAATGCCTATATGCCTCCGTACGAGCCCTAATTTCTCTTATCTTGTCTTTGTGATCTTTCCGCGAAATGTAAGTAGGCGGCAGCAAGATCGTACTACACTCAGCTTCAAATTCCGGCCCTCTAAATTTACTTAACAGAAATTCACGAAAAGAACGTCGTCTTTCTTCCAGCGATCCCCAATTGAGTTGCCGGAGCATTTCCGTGACACTCGCGCATTGGTCGTACCTACCGGTAACAAATCTAGCTGCTCGCCTCTGAACCGCCTCTATGTTTTCCTTCAAACCGATCTGCTGCGGGTCCCAAATACTTGAGCAATACTCAAGACGTGGTCGTACAAGCGTTTTATACGCGGTCTCCTTTACAGTTGAAGTACATCTTCCCAAAATTCTCCCAATAAACCGAAGTCGGCTGTCTGCCTTACTCACAACTGTCCTTACATGCTCGTTCCATTTCATATCGCTCTGCAATGTTACGCCTAGATATTTGAACGACGCGACCGCATCAAGAAGCTCACTACTGATGCTGTATTCGAACATTATGGGATTGTTTTTCCTACTCATGCGCATCACCTTACATTTTTCTACATTGAGAGCTAGCTGCCATTCTTCGCACCAACTAGAAATTTTGTCTAAGTCAACCTGTATGCTATTACAGTCAGTTACAGACGACACCCTCCCATACACCACAGCATCATCAGCAAACAGCCGCAAATTACAACTTACTCTGTCCCTCAGATCATTTATATAGATAGAAAATAATAGCGGTCCTATCACACTCCCCTGGGGCACGCCTGACGATACACTCGTCTCTGATGAACACTCGCCGTCGAGAACAAGGTACTGCGTTCTATTACTTAGGAAGTCTTCCAGCCAGTCACAAATCTGTGAACCTATTCCATAAGCTCGTATCTTCGTTAGCAGTCTGCAGTGTGGTACCGTGTCGAACGCCTTTTTGAAGTCGAGAAATACACAATCCGCCTGTTGCCCTTCGTACATGGCTCGCAAGATGTCATGTGAGAAAAGGGCAAGCTGAGTTTCACATGAACGATGTTTCCTAAACCCGTGCTGATTCATGGAAAGAAGCTTTTCCGTTTCAAGGAAATTTACTATATTCGAACTGAGAATATGCTCCAAAATTCTACATGAAACCGATGTCAACGATATTGGCCTGTAATTGTATGGGTCAGTTCTCTTTCCTTTCTTATACACGGGAGTCACCTGCGCTTTTTTCCAATCACTAGGAACTTTGCGCTGAATTAAAGATTCGCTATAAATGCAAGCCAAGTAGGGGGCCAATGCCGCAGAATAGTCTTTGTAAAACCGAACTGGTATTCCATCCGGACCAGCAGACTTTTTCGTATTTAGCTCTCTCAGCTGCTTCTCTACACCGGAAATACCTATTGCTATGTCCCCCATTTCGGAATTGGTACGTTGATCAAATGATGGCATATTTGTGCGGTCCTCCTGCGTGAAAGATTTCTTAAAGGTTAAATTTAGAACTTCAGCTTTCCGTTTGCTTTCTTCTATTACTGCCCCGGAATGATCAACTAGTGACTGGACAGTGGGCTTTGACCCGCTTATCGATTTTACATAGGACCAGAATTTTTTCGGGTTCTCGGAAAGATCTTTTGCTAAGGTATGGCTGTGATAATTATTGTATGCTTCACGCATCGATCTTTTTATAGACGCACGAATCTCTACTAACTTTTGCCTGTCATTATTTGCGTGTTCCTTTTTGAATCGAGAGTGCAACAGCCTTTGCTTTCTCAGCAGCTTTCTAACATTATTATTATACCACGGTGGATCTTTTCCATCCTTAATCGTCTTTACTGGCACATATTTCTCTAACCCTTCATTAACAATGCATTTAAATTTAGTCCACAATTCCTCTACATCCATAGTCCCAGAATTAAACGATGCCCATTCATTTTCTAAGTGCGATCGTAACATTTGCTTGTCGGCTTTTCCCAACAAAAACACGCTCCTAGCCTTCTTGACTGGTTTATGAACTTTGGTCACCATCGACGCTATGACGATATCGTGATCACTAATTCCTGTCTCTACACAGACATCGTTGATAAGGTCAGGCCTGTTTGTGGCTATAAGGTCTAGAATATTTCCATTGCGCGTGGGTTGCCGGTTTAACTGCTCAAGACAGTTTTTGCTACTGAGACGGCCGATGGGAGACTAACAACTCCACACGGGTATGAATTGACTCTACATTCACTTTACAGCGGTCAATGAATGATATTGACTTGGCTAAAAGTAAATTTTAATTAATAATTTTGTATTATATGAGGCTCTTATTGTTTGTAATTTTATGCTCTATTTTTTGTTTAAATAAAACCTCATGTTGATCCACTCATTTATGTGAATTTTTAGCACTCTACCGAGACCGAGATATACTGCCACTATCACTGTTAAAGTTTGCTTACTAAATGCGGGTGAGCGAACCAAGTTTATGGAGGAAATGTCCTCATTATTGAGCTTGGCTACATTGTGATACCTCATGGTGTTTTTGTTTGAACTACACAAAGTATAAAAAGGTCCTGAAACAAATTCTAGCTCGTCTTGTAGCTCAAGGTATTTTTATGGAAGTTAAATAGTACTACTAATTTATACCTGTTCATAAGGGCTCTTCTTCTCACAGTTTACCGATAGAGAAGAGCAAACATGTAAGCTGAGATATTTTCCGAGGCAGAAAAACCGCTTCGAGGTTACAGTTTCTGCTTCCCGCGAAGGCAGCGAGCAGCGAAGTTTGCCTGTGCGAGACGAACGAGCCACGAGGGATAAATTATTTTTTTCCCCCAAGTATTTTCGGTCCGAATAGCGTAGCGCGGACAGAAATGGGTACCGGAGGAGAAAGACGCGAATGCATTTCGCAGCAGGGCGGCGGTAACGAAGTTTCCGGCTGTTGACGAGTTAGTCCGGCAATTGCGTTCCGCTTTCATCAGCACGGCTTCCCCGCGCCTTGCACGGAGCACACTGCCTGCCCAGACAACGGGCCAAGGCATCTCTGGCAAGTCAGAGGCACTTCGTCAGCTATCTCCTAAAGAAGACCGTGTTTTCAATTTGAAATATCATGCAGCATATTCTTTGTTTTCCTTTTTCACATTTAATGGAAAGGAAGAACACAGGAGACGAAGGAAAGAAAAGAATCCAGCTGTATTAGGGCTTTTTTTTGTTTGTTTTAGGGCGCACAACTGCTGATGTCATTAGCGCCCGAACTAAAATTGGTATATACCCAAGGATAATCTCTATATACAAAAGGAAGTGTCCCGATTGACTGACTGACTGATTGACTGACTGACTCATCATCGCCCAGCCCAAACCACTGAAGATAGAAACTTGAAATTTGTGGAGGGTGTTGATCTTACTCTGTAGGCGTCAGTTAAGAAGCGATTTTTCCATATTCCGTCCGTAAGGGGGTGAAATAGGGGATGAAATGTGTTTTGAAAATACGTAGCTATTCAGGCAATTTTGAAGCTAGAACTACAAAATTTCGGATTTTAATTAAGGGTTTGAATTTAAAAGACACGTGTTTCGGCATTGAAATTCAACAAATAAGGGGGTAAAATAGGTGACACAAAATATTGATTTCCAAAAATATGTTGCTGTTAACTTAAATTTCAAGCTATAACTACGAAACTTAAGATATGGATTCTTCATCAGGATTAAAAAGAAACAACTGGTGCAGTCCAACCAGCCTACGCATGTGAAGCAGCGGGGGTTCAGCTAGTAAGACTATATAAAAGCCAACAAAGGGAAGAGCTAAATGTCCTTTGACAAATTGGTCAAGTTGATAAAATTCAGCCGGCCGCGGTGGCCGAGGAGACTGAAGCGCCCCAGTCACAGTCTGCACGGCCACTACGGTCGGGGGTTCTAATCCCCCCTCGGGCATGGATATTTGTACCGTCCTAGTTCGTAAGTAGTTCATAAGTTGTTTGTAAGTTTAGGGACTGATGACCCAGAAGTTAAGTCCCATAGACTATACAAATATTTGAGCATTTGATAAAATTCAATACTCGAGCAGCAGCTCATGCTTCATCATCTAAAATTTCTTCCAGTGTAACCGATAAATTCAGTGCAATCCGAACAGGAGTAAAATTTGAATAAGACAATAAAACATGGCGCACCGTAAGCGGGTGACCCCAGGAACATAACGGTGCGGGGTCACCAGTTATCAAGTGGCGGTGGCTGAACCAGCAATGTCCGATCCGCAACCGGGCCAAGATGACCTCTTCTCGTCGCGAGCGGCGTGAGGAAGTCATCCAAGCCACCGGGAGCGGTTTAATGGTTCGAAGCTTATTAGTTGTAAGCGAGGACCATACGTCATGGCACGACGATATATAGCGACGGGAAAGAGCCCCTCGAATATCATTCGATGGGACACACTAGCTGTCCGAGGTAGGAGAGTTGCAGCTTTGGCCGCGGCATCAGCAGTCTCGTTTCCAGGCACGCCGGCGTGGCCAGGTACCCACAGTAGCTGAACGCGAGGGCTGTCGGCAGCTAATAATTGAAGGGAGCGGTTGATTCGCTGCACAACAGGATGGGCAGAAAGGGGGTCTCTCACACTCTGGATGGCGTTCAGGGAGTCAGAGCAGATGTCCGGAGAACGTTGAGGGAACGAGTACAGCGGGCAGCCAGCTGAGTTTCCTATCCAACGTTAGCCCTAAAAATGTCGTCGACTCCACGCAGGGGAGAGCGACAGGGCCGAGATGGAGAGATGGTGGAAGAAACTCTCTGTACCTCCAGAAGTATTAGGGCACTGAAATAACACTATGGCGCTAAGTGAAAGGTTGAACTGAGTCGGGATTCGAACGCGGTTTCCCTCTTGGCCACCGTTTTTCAGTTTGTTTGATCCGCGACCCCATTCAGAGTAAATATTTCCAGCGACACCCACAGACATACATTACTAGACTGGCAAACGTCCCTCTGTGACTGAAGCCTGGCGCCGCCATCTTGCCTCACCTCACGTCAAAAAGCTTTCGTACGATACTACTACGATCTTTTCATAGGATGTGACGTTGTAAGGTTTACTAAGGCTCCTATAAAACCGAGCTGAACTATCCGCCATTTTTTCCCCAAGCTGTAGGAGTTGCCACGTTCCGGACGAGCTCACGCGTTACCTTGCGTTTCATTCAACTCGCTCACACTCGCAAACTACTCACTGTATGAACGTGGAATGTCTTCGTTAAGAACTACACTACATTTTCTTTTTAGTTTTATTTATGGAAATAATTTAAAAACAGCATATACTGATAGTTTACGGCCATGCACTATCTGATGACGTTACGGAATTTTCGACATGCGAGGAACTTTTTTTCTGTTTTTTGTGCCCCGGCCTCGTCGCCGCTTTTGTGTCTCGTTTCCGTCGTAGGTGTCGGTGGCCGAGTAGAAAGACCGACACAGGAATAATGGATGCACGCTTGTGCAGGTAGGAGGTGACCAGCCAGTGGGACAGCAGAAACTGGAAACACTAGAGTAAATTAGAACGAGATATCTATTTCTTAGAGACTTAGTAATACTTAACTTTTACATAGCTGAGTACTGCAGAATGCTGATACATAGTTGAGCTAGAAGCCTGCCTAGTGTCTGTCCGATAGCCAAGTCTTAACTGGTGCCTATCTGATTCCGAAGTGTTTGCTGGTTCCTATCTCAGTCCCAAGTGAACGATGTCGTTCAGTGGTGGCCACAAGCGAAGTTGTAGCAGAGGGCGCTCGTGGCTGTCGTCGTAAGAACGCCGCGCCGTGCGTGCATGGCGGCGCGCGGCGAAAGTAGGTGGAGCGCACTTTATACTTGTGCGACACCACACTGTTTAAGTTAGGTGAACACATTAAGCGAATAAAGCGTTCAAAATACGTCAAATTTTCATCCTCTCCGAACAGCAACTCTATGAGAAATGTATAACTTGAGATCATGTCAGTTAAATGTAACGTATTTGGTTCCGCTCGCCCGTCTAGTAGTAACACGTCTTCCGTATTAGAGCTCCTAATAATTAGGCACATGTTGTTACTGCATAACATCCATACTTGACTTCTTTTAGCCCATTAAATTTAACAGCTGCACACTGCAAAAGTGTTGTGTCTCTATGTAATATGCAATTTTAATTTTTCAGTTATATGTAAAGGATATTCTAAATATCATACACAGTGCTTTATTGTGAGGAAATGAGAACAAGCCAGTTTGTTAGCTAGTGAAGAGATCCTTGCTATCTGTCATTTCCAAGTATTCTCACATAAAATCCTCATTAGATGTATTAACTTCCGTTGTGTTACTGCTAGGCTGTAAACTGAAGGAAATATAAGTCCTATTAGGTTTTGGAAACTGAGAAGTAGCTGTGAAACACAATGGACAACAAGCAAAGAAATAAACATTTGTGAGTACCGAAGGAATATCTGCAAATCGAATAATGAATCACTAACTTTACTCTTTTTCATTCTACAACGCGTCAGTTAATGAAGTTTTGCATAGTAACCATGTGGCAAAATACTCTCCTCTTTGCATGTTGTCATTTGTCAAGATATCATTTTGATACCTCTAATCGCGTATGAGACATGCAATGATTCATTCTGGCCTTATCGCCATCGGAAATGAGTGCGCTAAATAAAATATAGTTTAGCAGTATGAGTGAAAGGTAAAGATCGCCTCCTAAGACGAAAAGAAAATTCAATCCATTAGGAGAGTTCCATCCGCAGCAACATATGGTGCAAAAAGCACCAAACGGAATGTCATAGCAGCCTCTATTTTTACTGCAAACTTTTCCTAACGTAGCGCAGTCTCTTATTTCGAAGCCAATATCTTATTAACATATAAATATTTAAGTAGCGGGAAAATTAAATATTTCTACCAAGTAGTTTTTGCGAAATCATTTGTGAAAGATGGCAGGGCATGCGCCTCTACACTGTTAGTGCACCGCGATTTCAACCATGTTGGGGAAAACACGGCGGAAGATTCAGCCTGGGTATTTAGGAGCTCTAAGCTTTTCTAATTGTTTTGAACATGATTTGCGTTTGGGCTAATACTTCCGCAATAATTTAGTTTAACACATAGGTGTATACGGTCGAATCTTTGTTATGAGAAGAATGTGTTACATATGGTGAAATTTTACTTAGCGTCCTGGCGGCCTCGAGTGATTATGTTGACAATCATGTTACGTTGGCATTAGCTAGTCGCATAGCAACGCAAATGTTTTCTCATAAAGTCTTCTTTTACGAGGGCAATTAGTTTTACTGAGTGAACGTGGGTACATAGAAGAACCTGTCAACCATAGAGCAGAAACAGCATTATTTATTTACTTCATAGTCTGTACGAAAAACTAATCAAGTTAGTCTGTGTGGATTTCTAAGAATATTAACATCTTGGTGAGGGCTTCCTACCGTTTTGTTGATGTTGCCAAGATAATCATGTGAAGCCGCTGGGACGGTATGTAAAATTATACTGCTACACTGTTAAAGCAGACTGTACTTATCTGAAAAACACTCAGAAGAATAAAGATGTGTGTTAGCCACGACAAATACCATATTTATAACGGTAATACTATTAAAAAACCGAAGTTGCTCGAAAGTAGTAACCGACTAATAAAAACAGGAAATGCGAGTCATTAGTGTGTCAAAGCAGACTGTACATTTCGTAAGAACTCTCAAAAGAAGAAGAATACGTGTTATCCACAATAAACAACACTTTTTGATGACCATACTCCGAAGTTGAATGAAATTTGTACAGATTAATAATGACAGCAAATCAATACAACTCATTACTCTACTTATTCCATCTGAAAAAATTAAAACCACATGCAACACACAAATGTAACATATGTCAAAAGTCTAAAGACAGCGTAGTTAGGTCAGTTCATCGGTATTTTTCAACTGTTTTCCGTAATAACGCAAACGACTGCTTACACGTTTATAGCATAGAAATATGGCGACGAGACTTCACTGACACCAATGATATTGTATATGGCATTGCCAGTCTAGTAAAATATATCTGTGTGGCGGCACCCCAGGCCTGTTATAAAGCAATGTCATTGATTCCAAAGTATTTAATTTTCATTCTTATTTGTATCTAGCCAACGGCCGTGCCGCAGTGGACACACCGGTTTCCGTTAGATAACTGAAGTTAAGCACTGTTCGACTTGGCTAGCTCTTGAATAGGTAACCGTACGGGACTGCCGAGCACTTTTGACATGTGGGCTCCACTCAGCCGTTGTCAGGCCATTATATGACCAATTGTTGATCTTCCAGCTCTAAAACCTGGTTGTTCTTCTGCCTCCTTTTCTTTGTATTATTGTTCTAAGAAATATTGAATTATTCTTCCACGTAATGTACTAATTATTCCTCTAAAATTATTGCATTAATCTTTCCTTCTTTTCTTATGTACTAGTGGAGTATATCCTACTTTCTAGTCATTTGGTACATCATCTGTGTTTAAACATCTTTCGAAAACGTTTCTTAAGAATTAATCAAATTTCTCTATTACAAATTTTCATAATATCTCTAATGTCTGTAGTCCTTCAATTCATTAAAGAGTTTTTAGCTTGTTTTAAAATTTATGTTTGCAAATGGATGTAGTTCTCTGTTTGTTCATTTATTATTACATTGTAGTCAGCGTTTTCTAAGTATTCTTCTCGGTTTTCTGATAATAGCTTCTTAAAATATTTTTTCCAAGAGTCATAGGTAATGAATTTGTATAGTTTTCAAAATGACAAGCCAAGATCACACACTAACCATTTATTAAATGACGACCGGTTTCAGTGCACGGTGTCACAATCATCTGGTCACATGTATGTTATAATCTGGTCATCTTGTTAAAACAAAATGGGTAGAAAATAACAAGTGCAACATTGCACTTAGTCACTATATAAAAAAACACATAAGTTAAAAACATGACAGCTTACAAAAAAGCTGTCATGTTTTTAACTTATGCGTTTTTTTTTTATATAGTGACTAAGTGCAATGTTGCACTTGTTATTTTATACCCAATTTTCTTTTGATAAGATGACCAGATTATAACATATATGTGACCAGATGATGGTGACACAGTGCACTGAAACCGGTCGTCATTTAATAAATTGTTAGTGTGCGATCTTGGCTTGTCATTTTGAAAACTATAAAATATTAGATCACCTCCAGACCCGACCATGTGAGGTAATCTTAATAAATTTGTGTTTCTTTATTTGAGAATATGCGACTCCAGACTAGAAAACCGACACAACAGCTGGAAGTTCGGTAGGCTGACCACGTCCCGTCCATACCGCATCCGATGACGCCTTCGAGCGGAGGATGATGCAGTGGTCGGTTGGTACCCGGTGGTGTTTTTGAGGCCTATGGGACGGAGTTAGATTTATCTAAGTTCTGCACAGCCCTTCACTTCTGGTGTAAGTTGTAGTAGCGGAAAAGAATCAAAACTCAAGGAAGACTTTATGACTACAAATATTTAATGTACGGTCTTGCTGTCATGAATAATAAATCCAAGTGTGTGATTTTTAGCAATGTGTTGTCATGTGCGAGTATCAAACAATCAAAGATGATGTATCACTTCTTAATACTCCAGGGATGCTCAGAAACTTTGGATTATTCGAAGGAAACTACTTTATCCAGTAATGAAGTTGCATTGTTATAAGTTGATTAAAAATAATACTGCATTGAAAACTCGTTAGCAGCTGAAACTACTATGATCCAGTAATAAAAAAGGTATGTTATGTGCCGAATAAAAATATTAATATATGAACCTGTGAAAGTCATACAAGAAGATTGCGATCATTGTAAATAAATGTAGCAGCACTGCACAAACGCTTTCAAGTTGCCTAATTAAGAAGTCGTCAAGAGGTGGAAAAATGGCTTCTTTGTTTCGCGTTTCGGCCGGCACATCATCTGAAAACAGAAGTGCCACATGGACATCTTATACGTGTGACACTTTTGCTGTCTGATTAAGGGTCTCCCTAACGTGTCACAACAGAGCCAATTTTCCACCTACGGATGACTTGTTAATTAAGTCACTTTCACGAAGTCCTGTGACTTGAGTGTGGCTTTTCTGTTATAGCAGCTGAACGTTACGAAACGTAGGATTGCGATCGAACGTGCTGCTACTGAATCCTCCCGCCCCCCCCCCCCACCCCCACCCTACCGAGCATGACTTTTGAGACCCACAGAGGATCGCGACCCACAAGTTGAAGTACACTGCTCTGGGCTACCTGAGCTTGCCTCACGTCCGTCGCATGCGTATTCGGGCACAATGTCGGACGTTATTACACCATTTGCGGTGAAGAAATAAACCATACTCTGTCGTCGCGTAGAAGGCCGAATGATAACAAATTCTTATCTACTTATGACATTATCGTAATATAGAAATCCAAGTTTGCTTCTCACAATATTTATTCAGCTTGTGCAAATCGACTACACTGTAAGCTTGTTTTGGTTTATGCCATTTTCAAGAGGACTTGTGATGTTTAATAAAATAATTACCTACAATATACAATTTTGTATAAAAAAATTAAAAAAGAAATTCATTACAAATTCATTTACGTTTAAGTTGGCCTGACGTCCATAAAGCATATTACTGTTAGTGTATTTTTGTAACAAGCTGGTATAGTCACGTTTTATCTTCTTAATTTTTTGACAGATATAAACACAGTTTACTACGTTGATGCTTTATGTTTACAGTAAAATATATCTGTGCCAGTCAGAGGATGTACTCGTGTGTCATGGATAATACAATAGCAGAGAAAAACAACGAGCTAGAATTTCATAGAGTGGCGATAGGCCCGCCATGTTTGAGGCAAATTGAACTGGCGTCCGCCCTGTTATTTGGGGTATCGGCTGACAGCTTGTATGCAGCACTCTCTCGGGAATTGTACCTACTTACAGTTCCACGTTTTAAATAATGATTGACTGTTGAATATGGTTGTGCATCAAATTCCGTCAGACTTTTCGAAGCTGTGAATTGACGAACCTGGTAGTAAATTTCCAGAAATGCGGTAAGAAATTATCGCGAACCTGTCAGTAATACAGTTCCAGTTCGAAGTATAACAGTTATCTCGGGTTTGTAATAACAACAAAAGTGTCGCTGCGAAAATATTTGTGTTGTTTTTGATGCATGTACATGTCCTGAACGAGCTGTGAAACGTACAGTGACCAGTAATTGCTATGACGAACAATCATGACCATGGATTTACATCTGCTGTTAATGTGTTGCAACAACTACTTTCATAAAGTCTAGCATAGACTTACAAACTTGTAAAATTGCTGTTAAAGGGTATGCTAGTAAATTTCGGTGGACGAAATTTGGGTACAAAGACGAAGGTGACAACAAAATACTGCAGTTAGAAATAGCTTAGGTCATCTGCCACAAAAGCAATCCACGTTGAAATAAGGTGTCGTTAATAACTTTCCTTGTTGCCTTGCAGAAACAAGTAACGTTTGGTACGTGAAATTTGAGTACAAAGATGAAAGTGACAACAGAATATTGCAATAAAAATACGCCTGGGTCAGCTGTCACAAAAACATTCCACACCAAAACAAAGTATCAATGCTGAAATAAGTGCATATTTGTTCCAAAGAACACAGAAATATAAAAGTGAAAAAATTCTGGCTGTCACTAGTGCTTCAACACTTTGCACTGGTTACATGTCAACCATGCTCAATCTAGTATCGTCGACAACAAGTGAAAATATTTTTAAAGAGGGTGTAAACAATCAAAAGTGTGGTTTCATCAACCACAGGAGCGACAGAAGAAGAAATACCTCAAAAACACAACAAAATTAGGTATAAAACTGAGCATTATTTTCATGGTATGTACTTCACAGGAACTCATAGGGCAGCTAAGTACCATTAATCAGGAATTTTGTTTGAGAATAGACAGACTGAGATCAAACAGGGCAAAACATTTTGTGTTCTTGCATGAATTACTTGTCGTTTTATCACTCAGATTTGCGCATTTAAATGCTGAACACAATTTTGGCATATTTCAGCAGGAAAAATTGCACAGACAGTACACCCTAATACACAATATTTACTAAATACAGCACTTCAAGCTCAACAACAACATACGATAGACAGACTCCTCTCAAGTATGTTGACCACCAAAAACATGGCGGCCGAGTTTACAGAATTTGCCGCAAAAAGCGCCGTAGCTCGTGTGTTAGCCACTCTATGAAATTTAAGCTCGTTGAAGAAAAACATCGTTTCTTTTTCTTTTGTGAAATTTTTATCCGTATTCCTTTTCCAAAATTTGAAGAATGTTCTCTAAACAATTTGTGTCTTTTAAATCTGTTTGTTCGTTTAGAATATCAAGTGGGCATTTTTTTCGTGTGTGTGAAAATTTCTAGTTGTTCCAGAATATTTAGAATTTGGCCTTTAGGAACTGTGTGTAGAATTTTTAAAACAGTTTCGATGTTTTCAGCTGTGTGATTTTGGCTTTTTAAGTGTAAGTAAAAGTTCGACTGCTTGCTTTCACAGTCTATTGTGTGCTCCTTAAATCGAATTTTAAAGTTTCTTCCTGTTTGCCCAATATAAAGCTTAGTGCAATCATTACACGAAATTTTGTAAACGCCAGGGTAGGAATAAATGTCGGTTTTCGTCTTTCCTGCTCTTAATTTTGACCTTAGGGTATTGTTTGAGCAAAATGCTAGTTTTATGTTCGCTTTCTTCAATATTTCGTTAATTTTGTTCGATATGTTGCCTAGATTCGTTGTTGGTACATATGTTGTAACTTTGTCTTCTTTTTCTAGTGTTATTTCTTTGTGTATGGAACTTGTTTTAGGTTTTATCTGTTGTTCATATAATTTTAGTAACATTTTTGGGTTGAAATTATATTTTTTTTGCTATGTATTGTAGTGGTGATCAGTAAGTATTGCATTTTCTTCCATGGGTAGATTAATGATTCTATTGATCATTTATTTGAAAAACGTATATTTCTGTGATTTTGGATGACAATAATTTTTATTTATCATGTTATCTGTAGTGGTTGATATCCTATAAATTTCAAATGTCGAAAAATTTCTTTAATTTTTGAAAAAAAAAATGTTAAACAACATCCTTTTTGTAACATTAAAATTAAAGCAGTCCAGATCGCAGAGTTTTAGTTTTATTTTGTAATCGGTTTCGGACAATGCAGACTACCTGCCGAAAAAATACCACCGTGATGGTAAACTGCAAAACTTCAGTGGATTTCTCAAACAGATTTCCATTCTATATTCATGATTATGCAAAGCTATTTGATGAGTTCAGCAGCTTACACCGTTAGCGTTATTGCAAATTTGGATGATAAACATCTCAGTAATTAACTTACTTCGCCTGCATTCATATGGCATCATGTTTTGGGGTAAATCATCGTTGAGCAAATATAATATTCATTGCACAAATGCGTGTAATTAGAATAATTTCTAGAGCCGACCCTAACATCATCCAGCATAAACTTAGGGATCTTCACAGTAACTTCACTGTATTTACATACGAAATTTGTTCTTCATAACCCAACCCACTTCGAAAACAATAGCAGTGTGCCTAGATAGAACACTAGGAGAAAACTTAAATCGAACTTTTTCACAGAAGTAGGTTGAATTATGCTGCCACAGAATTCTTTGATCACTTACCAAATACCATCAAGCCAACCAGCATTTAAAAACAAACTAAAAGAATTACTGAATGAAAAATCCTTCTACTCAGTGTATTAATTTTTACAGATAAATTAGTAATTTAACAAATAAATTATCTCATGTAATGTTTACTTTTACTAAACTGGCACGTTCGACATCATTACGAAATTTTGTCTTCATGATTTATGGAACAAGTATTAACCTAATGTAATCCAATCTAACATAATGGCAGGCGATGATGGTGGATGCAGCTGGCTGCGCAAACACCAATTGCAGTTTGTGCTGCCCCATCTACAACCACTGCCTGACATCACAGGGGTCTTTGTCTCAAGATGGTCTGCATTGACACAAACCGGTTACAAAATAAGATTATAAATCTGCGCTCTGGACTGTTTTAATATTGATTCAAAATATTTATGCATCCACCAACAGTCGTAAATTGTAGATGTATTATAAATACTTTGAATCACAAGTCGACCAGTCGCTGTCCTAAACTCCGTTATACTATGAAGCTACATCCATAGAGTTTTTATTTTAAGATTGAATGTGACAGTTGGCCATTAAATTACAGATTGTGTTTGTTCAAATGGTGCCACTAAATTATTGGGAAGCTACAGAGTAGTGGTCGGTGTCGTATATTCAGAAGCGCTAGTGATACACCTAGAAAACATTCACCCAACTGATGCGGCATCATGGTAACGTCCCCAGGCTATCTCACTATTTTCAGAACGGAAAATACGTCTCTGAAGGTAAAGAATAGAATGAGCTCATTACTGTTGCTGGGGGTGTCTAAGTTAAGGAAATATACACGGGGAGATACTAACTGCGGATGTCGAATGGAGCGAGTTTCATGTACTCATCAAGTGATTTAGAGTGTAATTAAAGCAATAAGTAATAATGTTTGTTTATTAGTACTGTCTTCAAGCTGAAAATTAAAGGTTTCGGTCCTCCTTGCGTATTTTTACAGAAAACGTGAAAAGATCACCAAACAGAGTATCATCCATAGTTTTGGTTATGCTTTTTTGCACAGTAGTTTCTTCTTCTAGCAAGTTATATAAAGGGTGTTCCTATGTAATATGAAATATCTCACATCAGTCACTACAAATAAATACAGTATGACCCTCAGAATGCAAGTCGAATTAATGTTTCCCATAAAACCTTTAAATTCTAGTGTTTGTAACAATATATAAAGCAAGCTGTTTAATCAGTGTGACTGAATGTGGTGACATTTGAATTTACTTGTGTATCCCGTCTTTTACCAATGGAACATTTCCCAAATGGTTGATATCTGCTGAAGTTAAGCCTTTGTGTAAGAACGGGGATGCAGAACTACTAGCAAACTTCCGATCAATGTCACGTTCCTCCACATTCTCAGAAATTTTTGAAAATATATATAGTCTTAATTTTAACTATCTGTACATAAATAAAATATTATCCATGTCACAAATCAGAATTTTAATGGTTTTAATATTGCGAAGGTCATATGCACATACAGCGAGAATGTGTTTAATTCATCTTTATAAAGCAGAGTGTCCGTGTGTTTCACTGTACGTATTGCATACAAATCTACAGTTTTGTTCCAATATTTATGAAATTTTGCACACGTAAGCTTCAATTCATGAGGACAGTCGCTGTAAATGTTAGGATCACGTACAACTTATGTGAAAAGTAATACACATTTCATCTTTTAATCAGTTTTGATAATCCACTTAGGTGACGTGTATTTTCACAATTTTACTATGTATTATTATTCATGTATATTTTGACGAAAGGACCCTTATTTTACAAGGCTTCAAAGTGTATATTTTGTAAAGTTTTGTAACCTTCTGAAAGTTCAAAAAATTGTTGAAATGTTTGTTAAACTTATGGGACTTAACTGCAGGGTCATTAGTCCCGAAACTTACAAACTACTAATAAACTAACTTATACTAAAGACTGCACAAACTTCCAAGCCTGAGGGAGGATTCTAACCTCCGACGGGGAACGGCCTCGCACATCGGAGCATAACGCCTCAATCCGCCCGGCCACTCGGCCGCGGCCTTCCTGAAAGTGATGATATATACCATCGAAATCGGTCATGACAAATAATACTTGCGATCTTGGCTCAATAACCTCAAAGGAGGTGTATTTCTGTGCTCTCCTGTATTCCAGTCAGCTTAAGAAGCTCACACGGCTGTAGATGACAGCAATATTCTATAGAGCTTGTAAGACCAACGTTAATTGTAAAATTAATTCTAGCTGAAAGGAGCCAGTTAAAAAGCTTACTTTAATCATATAACTCGTAAAACCAGCTAAAGGATTCGCTTGAACTACTGATTACTTCCTGCAACAGAATCTTGTTCCCTGGCCCAGAATTTAGGACTGACTCAAACTTTACTTTAGCAGCGGAAGACAAAGAGGGTGGCCAACATACGTCGTAGATCACGAGAATTACACAATAATTAATACATAAACCACCCCGAACTAAACCATATCATGAAGGTGGCTGTGAGAACATTTATGGCGCAACTGAATTAAAATCACAATTTGCATATGGGGGAACAAATTTTGTTAAAGAATAAAAATGCATTCCATTTCAACTAAATTTAAACTAATCTGAACTGAACATCGGAGGAGGGGGGATTTACAATCAACAAGCATTCAGCTACTCACACGCGCGAAGCAAAGCGAAACTCACCCAACTCAGCGTGCTGATACGAAGCAGGAGCAGGCACCGCTATCGTAGTGTCAGAGTGTGTCTTACCAACTGATCATTACTTTTACTAAGAACTTCGAATTACAGATAGTATACCATTTCTGGCCTGGAAAAAATCACGTAATACGCATAAACAAAGCACATTACGTACCATGTTTTACATGCAATGGCTGTATTTCTAATAGAGTACTGCTTACCACTGGTGATAGGTGACCTCTTTAATTATTCCCTGAACTGTGAAACACTCAAGTTTTGATAAATCTAGTGCACAATTCTATTTTGGTAACACTGAAACCTATCTCAGTGGCTAATTTTAATAAATAAAGGAACAATTAATTATATTTGTAAAATTAAGATTTTGAATATTTCAGTCGTTGTTATTTCAGATGTACAAGACATTTACGCTGCCCGCTCGTACTGCTGGACGTTCCTCGACGGGCACAGAGACACTTTCTGTTCCAGAAATTTCTGCGTTTCTCAATTACTGACAGCCCGCCCTCCGACGGACTTAATTAAACTCCAATGCTGAGAGTACATTCTGCTTAGTATCCACCGGCAGGCGTAATGAAGTTTCGATAGAGGGAATGAGTAATCGCTTCTTTCCTCGTCTGCGTCTAATTAGGGGAAATTCGTGGGCTAGTTGGAAGAGCCACTTCTGGAAGGGGGATCAAAGGCAGCGTCGACTGGGCATCAGACTTCTTCACTTTTTAAGTAATTGTGAATGAATGCTCTAGAGAAGAATATTTTTTAAGTGTTCTCTATCCCCTCGTCATGACAAACACATTTACTGAGAACGAAAAAATAAAGTTACACGGGAATTGGACACGTTTACTTTATCTGTAAGGAGAAAAAACTGAGGGAACAAGAGGTCACTTCATTCAACTGAAGAGTGCTATTGTATTAATTTGTTGGTGCAAATATTTATCGAAAGATTGACAACATATTCCAGAAATCAGTAATAGACTCAAGTTAGATAGGATTATTCGGTAAATGCGCATGTATTTTTGGATAATTTTAATGGTAGAACAATTGGTACTCTATGCACTTTCGATTACTTAATTTGTCTTTAGATAGGAAGTGAACCTACGACATTTTCGTGTGGACCGAACAAATGAAAATGTGGCTAGACGTGATAATCGTAGTATGCTGTATCAAAAAACCCTTCAATATGCTTGTTCTGGAGACTCTGATATTGCGTGGCGGTTCATGGACCCTAAGAGCCAAGCAAGAAAACGAATGCTGTTCGACAACACACTTTGGTGTTGTTTCGAGCTGAAGGCATTAAGCTGTAGATCTAGTCTTCCACTATTTTCTCTCGAGTATGGTATCTAGGCGATGAATCTATGTTTCGTCAACAACAAATGCCGGGTGATAAAAAAGTCAGTATACATTTTAAAACTTAATAAATCACGGAATAATGTAGATAGAGAGGTAAAACTTGACACACATGCTTGGAATGACATTGGGTTTTATTAAAAACACATCTACCGCTATCGGGTCTTTTTTCTTCGAGGAACTGCATGATTCTGGTTTTGTAACTGCTACCGTGACGTCTGACAGGTACACCGATATGTTACAGAACAGCATCATCACCAACCTGGATGATAAACACCTGCTGGATCGTACGATTTTTATGCAGGATGGCGCTCCACCCCATATTGCAAGACGCGTGAAACATCTATTGCGCGCGTCGTTTGCTGATGATCGTGTTCTCAGCCGCCACTTTCGTCATGCTTGGCCTCCCAGGTCCCCAGACCTGAGTACGTGGGATTATTGGCTTTGGGGTTACCTGAAGTCGCAAGTGTATCGTGATCGACCGACATCTCTAGGGATGCTGTAAGACAACATCCGACGCCAATGCCTCACCATAACTCCGGAAATGCTTTACAGTGCTGTTCACAACATTATTCTTCAACTACAGCTGTTGGTGAGGAATTATGGAGAAAATACTGAGCATTTTCTGTAAAGTACAACATCTTTGCATAATCTTAATTTGTAATGCTAATTATTGCTTTTCTGATCAGATGAGGCACCATCTGTCGCACATTTTTTGAACTTTTTTTGTTCTAACAAAACCCCAAGTCATTCCAAGCATGTGTCAGGTGAGTACAGGGTTGTCAATACAAAATCAGTTGGTGATAATTCAGGAGAAGGTCTGATAATGAATAAGAAAATAGGAATGCGGGTAAGTTACTATCAACAGCATAATGAACGCATTATCGTTGTAAAGATAGACACGAAGCCAACACCGACCACAGTAGTGCAAGTATATACGATGAAGATATCGAAAAAATATGAGGAGAAAATTCAAATATTAAGGGAGACGAAAACTTCATTGTAATGGGCGACTGGAACTCGGTAGTAGGAAAGAAGGTAATGTAGTAGGTGAATATGGACTAAGGAAAAGGAATGAAAGTGGACGTCGCTTGGTAGAATTTTTCCCAGAACTCTTTGTTTAATCACCATTAAAGACGGCTGTATACCTGGAAGAGACCAGGAGACACTGGAAGGTACCAGATTGACTTTATAATGGTAAGGAATGGATTTAGAAACTAGGTTCTAAACTGTAAGACATATCCAGGGGCAGATATAGACTTTGACCATAGGAGGGGAGGTACTGGCGGAAGTAAAGTTGTGAGGTGGCATCGTGAATCGTGTTGGGATAGCACAGTCGGTAGTGCGCTTACCCGCGAAAGGCAAAGGTCCTAGGTTCGAGTCCCGGTTCCGGCACACAATTTTAATCTGCCAGAGGAAGTTTCATATCAGCGCACACTCCGCTGCAGAGTGAAAGTTTCATTCTGGAAACATCCCTTAGGCTGTGGCTAAGCCATGTCTCCACCATATCCTTTCTTCCAGGAGTGCTAGTCTTGCATGGTTCGCAGGAGAGCTTCTGTGAAGTTTGGAAAGTAGGAGGCGAAGTACTTGCGGAAGTAAAGTTGTGAGGCGGCATCGTGAGTCGTGTCAGGATAGCACAGTCGTTAGTGCGCTTGCCCGTGAAAGGCAAAAGTCCCAGGTTCGAGTCCCGGGTCTGGCACACAATTATAATCTGCCAAGAAATTTCATATCAGAGCACACTCCGCTGCAGAGTGAAAGTTTCATTCTCATAACTTATTGGTTATGAACTGCAGATTAAAACTTAAGAGACTGCAGAAAGGTAGAAAGGTTAGGAGATGGAACCTGGACGAATTGAAGGAACCAGAGGTGGTTGAGAGTTGCAGAGGGAGCATTACGCTAGGATTGGCTGAAACGGCGGAAAGTAATGCAGTACAAGAAGAATGGGTAGCTCTGAGAGATAGGGTAGAGAAGGCTGCAGAGGACCATATAGGCAAAAGGACGAAGCCTAATAGAAATCCCTGGATGACACAGGATATACTGAACTTAATTGATGAGAGTAGAAAATATAAAAATTCAGCATGTGGAACAGGAAAAAGGGAGTACAAACGTCTGACAAATGAGACTGTCGGTAAGTGCAGACTGGCTAAGCAGGAGTGGCTAGAGGACAAATGCAGAACCGTAGAAGAATTTATAAGTAGGGGAAAGATAGATACCGCGTACAGGAAAATAAGAGAAATATTTGGAGAAAAAAAGAAGCTGTATGAATATCAATAACTCAGGCGGAAACCAGTACTAAGCAAAGAGGGGAAAACTGATCTGTGGAAGGAATATATAGGGGACCTATACAAAGGAAATAAACTTGATGGCAGTATTCTAGAAATGGAAGACGAAGTATAGAAATATGAGATAGGAGATATGATACTGCGAGAAGAATTTGACAGAGCGCTAAAGGACTTGAGTCGAAACAAGGCCCCTGGAGTAGATGATATTCCTTCTCAACTGCTGACGTCGTTAGGTGAGCCAGTCGTGAAAAAATGGTATCACCTGTTATGCAAGATGTATGAGACAGGGGAAATATCCTCAGACTTCAAGAAGAATATTGTAATTCCATTTTCAAAGAAAGCAGGTGCAGACAATTGTGAAAATTACAGTACCATCAGTTTAATAAGTCATGGTTACAAAATACTAACACGAATTATTTACAGACGAATGGAAAAACTTGTGGACTCCGACCTCGGGGAAGATCAGTTTGGATTTAGGAGAAATGTAGGAACACGGGAGGCAATACTCACGTTACGACTTATCTTAGAAGATGGGCTAAGGAAAGGGAAACCTATATTTTTAGAGTTTGTCGATTTGGAGAAAGCTTTTGACAATGTCGACTGGAATACACTCTTCCAATTTCTGAAGGTATCAGGGGTAAAATATAGGGAGCGAAGAGTTATATACAACCTATACAAAAACCAGACAGCGGTTATTAGAATCGAAGGGCAATAAAGTGACGCAGAGGTTGGGGAAGGAGTAAGACAGGGTTGTAGCCTTTCCCCAATGTTGTTTATTCTGTACATTGAGCAGGCAGTGAAGGAATGGAAGGAGAAATTTGGAGAGGGAATTAAATTGCAGGGAGAAGAAATAAAAAGTTGCGGTTTGCTGATGACATAGTTATTCTGTCAGAGACAGCAAAAGATCTGGAAGAGCAATTGAATGGGATGGACAGTGTCTTGAAAGGAAGAGATAAGATGAACATTAACAAGAGTAAAACGAAGGTAATGGAATGCAATGTCAAAAAATCTGGCGATGCTGAAGGAATTAGATTAGGCAATGAGACAATAAAAGCAGTAGATGAATTTTGTTATTTGGGTAGGAAGATAACTTCTGAAGGACGAAGTAAAGAAGATATAAAATGCAGAATGGCTATGGGAAGAAAAGAGTTTCTAAAGAAGCGAAACTTGTAAAGGGTGAAACGTGGACGATAAGGAGATCAGATAAGAAGATGATAGAAGCTTTTGAAATGTGGTGCTACAGACGAATGATGAAAATTAGATGGGTAGATCACGTTACTAATGAGGAGGTGCTTAACCGAATCGGGAAGAAAAGCAGTTTCTGGCAATCCTGACTAAGAGAAGGGATAGATTGGTTGGACACATTCTGAGACAACAAGGAATTGTTAACTTAGCATTAGAAGGAAGCGTGTGAGATAAAAATCGTAGAGGGAGACCGAGGGACGAATATAGTAAGCAGATTCGAAAGGATGTAGGTTGCCGAACGTATTCTCAGATGAAGAGAACTGCGCAGGACAGGGTAGCGTGGAGAGCTGCATCAAACCAGTCTGCGGACTGAAGACAGCAACAGCAACAACAACAACATAAAATACCAATGTACAGGTGATTTGACTGTTCATCAACAGTCTGTCGCAGGCTACCCGAAGTCAATCGGTTCTCTTACTTGCTCAGTGTTGGTGTAAGTAATAGATATCTCTCAGCTCTTTGAACTTCCTCTTCCCTCGGAAGTATTAAGGCGGTTTCTATGCCATAGTAAATTATTGACTCCCTCACTGTATCCAGGGAGAATGGGAAGTGGAATTTTGACGATATGTTGCGGTGCTATTTCATAAACAACAGGAAAGTTGTATAGTTGAGGGTAAGATCATGGGTATTTTGAAGGCTATTAGAAGTGAAACATAATTTCTTGTGTGACTGAAATGGAACACGTCGAATGGGGATAATGGAGTTGTTATCGACTGTCCGGATGGAGAAGGTTTGGCAAAATGGACAATATGCCACGATCGCAATATTAAAAAAAATTTTTTTTTAATTTTTTTATTTTTTTTATTTTTATTTTTTATTTATTTATTTATTTATTTATTTTTTTTTTTGGCAAAACGACCGATTTTCCACACTAGTAGTAGTCTTCTGGTCTCTCGGGAGATCGTACAAAATATGTGATTACATAAAACAATTGCAAGATAAGTACAGATTTTGTAGTTACATAAAACAAATAGAATAACAGTTTAAAATTCCAAATACCGACACATAACTGCTGCACTTGACATTTATCTGCTTACTGAAGCGATCAATATACAAAATATTGCGGTAGTGGCATAATTTTCATCATTTTAATGCAATAAGCTCTCTCGCTACAAGGGAATATTGCTACTTCTGGCACTTAGTGACGCCTACAAAACCCTATCGCTCAGGTAGAGAACTATTTTCACATAGTATGTGGAGGGCTTTACTAAGCAGTTACTCCCAAGAGACCAGAACTGTTCGGCATTCTGGAGTCACCTTTGCCTCCAATAAATTGTCGTGTAGGAATACACGCAAATTAGGGTGGAACTGACTTAACAGAAACGTCGAGGTCGTGGTACAGTCATCTGTCGAGGTCGCAGCGGCTGATTTGTAGGGGTAATGGCTTTCGAGCTGCGAAGCAGATCATTGTCTTTCCGCTTCCGCGAACATTTCACCAGCCAGCAAGCAGGCGCCACTTCACAGCTGTACTTGCAGAGCTCGACGCCGCTGCACGTTTTGGTAACTTAACGCCTGGTCTCGCCTGTATCTGACAGGAATTGCAACGGGTTCGTGAACTTGTGAGAAGTATTGATACTTGGGGTCCGCACTGAAATATGGAGCCTATGGCACTCATCCTTCAGTGTGATATTATTTGATCGCATCTCTGGGGAGTAGGGAATGACATACCAGTCACTGGATATAAAGAGTTATATAGTCTTCTTTCATGTTATATTAACGAAGGATTTAAATGATTATTTTGTGTAGTTCATTATCTTGATTTTTTCTTTCAGCTATTTTTTTTATTTAAATGTTTCTACATGAAGACAAGCCTAGATTCTGTTAATGAAGATTTACATTTTATTTTCATATGACTAATTCCGACAAAGTTTTCATTTTCATTACTTCTGCTGAAATACCTAAAAATATCTCCTTTAGCGTGGCTGGAGAAATCATCATTAGCAGCCGACATTTTGTCGGTAGGAGAACGGTCATAAAGTATTTCAATACGACAATTTTATTATCACTCTCCTGTCGACAAAATGTCAGCTTATAATGATAATTTGCCCAGCCAGGCTAAAGGAGATTTTTTTAGATATCTCATATTTCATAAAAAGGTAATCACTTGAAAATGACAAGTCTGTCGAAACTAGTCTTGTGAAATAAATCTTCATAATCGTTATCTAGGCTTGTCTTTATTAAAAAGCATTGTAATCAAACAATTTTATGATCACACTCCTAACGACAAAATGTCGGCTGCTGAATCTCTACATTATAGATTAATAACAAACGTGCTTTCTGCTAAGCGAAATCAGTAACGCATGCTTATGTACATCTACCCATCAATAAGGAGAATGAAAAACAGTAATACAAACTTCTACAACTTACTGTCGATTAAGCTCAACAATAACTTCATACCTCTGATTAATACACAGTTCAGCCAGTTCACTGTCCTCACGATGATTTAGAAGCAGAGTAGCAACACACTCCCATATGCAGACACCCACCATTAAAAACTCCTTCCGCGCTGATAGACTGATATTGGCCTGGAACACACCACAGATGTTCACAAATAAAGAGTTAAAAACGGATAGAAGCATTAGAAACGAAGTTTCAAAGATGTGTGGTAGCCTGTACAACGGGAAAAAAGATATAATAAGGGAAGAATTAGGGATGCAAACAGTAACTCAGAACGTAATCCACTAAAAATTCACTTTAGCTTTTGGCAGTTTCCGGTTGAGGTGCAGATAATTGTTGGTACCCTAAATTATAGGAAGCATGCACTGCTAAACATGTAGTGGGTGTAGACGTTCTTTAGTCTTTCGGTTTGTAAAGTGCCACTGAAAATGCCTTGTAAAAAAGGTGAAGTCCCTATAGCAAGTAACGTTTTATTTCAGTTTCATAGACGGTTCATGTAAAACAGTGTCTTCATATTAATATCACAAGCGGAGAAAAATGACAGCAAGCAAACCTCTAACAATGTAGAAGGTTTAGTTTGTATTGTAGCACAGGAAAATGCGACACGCAATTTCAAATAGGCACTGCCAAGAACACCAAACCAGACAGTCACTTTGGTCCGATAGATTTACAAACACATTTGTTTGAAACGCTTAAAATGCGACGGTTTGAAGACGATCTTGTAAAAGATCTAAACCGATCACCAGCACATAAATAAATGCGATCTAGATTGTTTTTAAATTGTGCATGATTATCCACCAATGACCGCTGTCGAGAAAAAGCTGTTCTAAGTTCCTGCCTAACAATGTATTAAAAAATCATGGCGAATTCGAAGGAACAAATAATTAATTGTAATCTTCTCATAGATCCTCACCATCTGTGTCATGGTAAGAAATTGAAACATACGTAAATATCTTTCGCAAAAACGAAATAAATTAAAAACAGCTTCCAACTCATGATTAGCATCTATACATCAAGCAAATACCTCCGACCTTAATTGAATGTTACAAGTCAACCTTAAAATAAAATAAAAAATAATTAATTAATTAAAAATTTGAGAACTTTTATTTCCTATGCCACAACTAAGACATTTTAATGTTATACCAAATAATAAAGGAACTGCGGGAAGACGAAGAAGCGGTGGTGAGAGCGGAACGGGTCTCGCCCTAATTCTGGGGTGACAGAAGAAGCAGAGAATGCCCCGCTCGGTTAATCATTTAAAACTGAATGACATTGAGATGTAATAGGCAAGCTTCAGAGCTAAATGTTTACTGCTTCATCACCCAATTAACAAAATAAACAAATTATTTTATTAGAACCTCAAATGGTAAATGCCAGTTTGTGATATCAGAGTATGTGTAATACACGATTTCTAGATAAATTAATCGTTAAGAGAAGATACATACATTGCTAGGAAAACAAACAAATAATATTTCATCATAAAATAGGAAAATAAACAAGAGCACATAGCCATGAAACTAAAGCCTGCTAATATGCACTTTAGGAAAACATAAAGTGAAATAGTATGGTTAGAGATGAATTCTATTGTATATTTGAGTAGGAACTGACCATGAAGACACAAATATAATAAATGTTTCGAATGTAAACTTGCCAGAATGGGCAGCATTGTAGATTAACTAAGCCTGTATGAAATATTCCCGTGTTCTTTGTATACAGCAAAAGAACTAATACTTTATTTCATTATTCTTTACGTGATAGGAACATTTTCCCTTCACTAATTTTCAACAAACAATGTATTGTTGTATTTGATAGTTAAGCATACTTCAGATCCGCAACCCGATATATGAAAGCAGGATTATTATAAATCGATGTAAATTAGTAATTACCTTAATTTTGAATATAAAACTGCTATTATCTTGCCATAATAAGGCCAAACTAATTGTTTTTCATATCTTTAATAGTTGTAACAATGTATGGTGTTGTAGACGACTATAAAAGGAGGCCACACAAAGATAAAAAAGGGGAGTCTTTTAACAGCTTTCCAAGCCGTCACTATGCCGGTTTAGGCACCGATGTACATTTTGTTGTAATGCATTGTAGGGTAAAAGTGATGAAATTAAACGGCTTTTCAGATACCTGGTGTTTGCTCTGAGTTCTTGCCTTAATTTTGACGTACACATAAAATAGAGAACATTTCTCTAGTTGCACGTATTCTGAATGAATTCAAGGGATTTCAGTAAGCAGGTTATGCATATGCAGTGTTTTAAGAAGATTCTACATTTACGAGATATCAAGGTAACTGTCCTGAACTTTGATTCTGTGGAGATTTATTAAGACGTGAAGACCACAATCACTGAGTCGGTGAACAGATCACTGTTAGGTGGTAACGTTTTAACATGCTGCTGTTATTCCAGATATAATTAACACGTGGTGAAGCTGAAGTATCGTTGAAATTACAAAGATGAGGGTAAGAGATCCCAAAGCATTACGAGAAGAAGAGAGGACATTGCATGCCAAATGTTAGTGAGTGTTTGCATTACGATTTAACTTCTAATAAAACACAATCTTGTTGTAATGATTCATTTTCTTTAATGCGTTTCGCCGTTTTCGGGCATCATCAGAATCTGAAAAATAAGTTTGGGGAAGTTTTAAGGGCCTAGTGACGATAAGAAGTAGATTACTACCTGTGAAAAGATTTCGCGACAAAGCCTGGGGCAGTGTCAGGATTTAAAGGTAGCACTGGGTGTAGGGCACCCGTCAAATAGGCGAAACGCGTTAAAGAAAATAAATCATTACAACCAAAACTGTGTTGTATTAGAAGTTATAGGTTGCTGTACCGGACGGCCTTATAGAGTGGAGATATAATATTACGTTTTAGTGACAAAGTTGGGCGTGAATTGCCTGTCCCTTATCGATTCCCTTTTTATAGTATTTGGAAAGTGTCAGGTAGAGTGTTGCAAGGGCATGAAGAAGTTAGCTACATATGTGTTAGTACCTCTATTTTATAAACATAATTATGGCATCTCCGTATTGGGAGCGAGCGAGCGAGCGAGCGAGCGAGCGATTTGGCCTGTCAGCTGACGCGTTCACTCCCAGGGTAACAGCAGTAGCGGAGAGGTGGCGCGCTATTTATGGCGCTCGCTACCTCCTGCCTCCGGATGCCCTCCTAGCCGACCGGGAGACTGGTTGCGCTCCATCCACCATGCGGATTGCTCTGGTCTCCATCCCTCCCCGTTCTTGTCTCACCGAGCGAGTTCAGTGGTTATTACCAACCACACTGTACTTCCTTTCGAGATGACGGCGATTCAAACCTGTCCCCGTCCTTCCAGATTTGGAGTTTCCGTGATTTCCCTAAATCAGTCAAACGATTGTTCCTTTTCCGAAGGAGTCTCTAAAAAAGGAATTTATGACGCGAGCTGTTGGTGGGAATCGAAATGAATTTATGCTTTCTAGCCCTTTCAGACACAAGGTTGAAGGTGATCTGACATTAATATAGACAGGTATGTTCAAGATACAAAAATGAAAATAAATTTATTTTCAAAAATTGTGTACCCATACAATTGTCTGTTTTGGGCATTCTCTACAAATTTTTATGATGTGCACCATCTTTCAGTAACGTGACATTGAAAGAAATGACATAATGACATCACGGCAGGGGCGTAGATACCGGGGTGAGGACGAGGGGTTCAAACCCCCTCCCCCCTCCAGAACTTCTGTTTTTGTCACTTGTGCTAAAATTATAATTGACAATAATTTCTGTAATGAATTTGAGAGTTAGACTGGTCTTCGTGGTGGTCTTCGTGAGGCCTAGGCAAGCGTCCTGCACAGCTTTCACGATTGTAAATCTTGCCAATTAAAAAATAAGTAAATAATTGCTCAGGTAACCACCACAGTAACAATGAACAAGTATTGTTGAATTCCAGCCAGCAACACGCTCCACAGACTGTTCAAAGTACCGCGCGAGGCTTGCCTAGCGTGTAACGAAGGCCACCGTGTCTTATGTTTACTACTGCTACCAACTTGAGTGATATAGTAACTTTATTACTACTGTAGGGCAGCAAACTTGTACGTAACACAGACAAATATATATTTTTAACGAGTGTGATTAAACGAGAACATATGTATGACATCACAACCTTTTTACTTCAGTATATAATTTACACCACATATGCTGATCATCTGCACGCACACATGCCTAAAGTGGCAGCATTGTATAGCAGACAGATTAAATTCTATGAAGTATATCGCAATTTGTGATCAGTTATGGCTTCATTGTACTAGGTTTAGATGGAATACCAAAGTGCGGAGAATGAAAACATTCACCTTTTCGAAATTCGTAACAATCGTTTTCAAATGATGCTTTTTTGTCAGGTATGCGCACTTGATTTACAAATCGTGTATTGAAAAAGTTCGATAGCGGGCAGCTTACTGTACTATGCATTTTAGGCCATACATTACAGCGAGTGAAATTGAGCTAAAAGAACAGAAAAGTTTCTGAAATGAGAGTCGCACTGATATCTACCTCCTTTCACAAGTAATTGTGAGTTATCTGAGCGGCATCATGCCGCAACCACAAGTCTACGAACTCTGCGTGTGTTGAGCGTAGCGTGAAGCACTGCAGCACCGAAAATATTATTTGCTGGCCACGTATGTTGGCCCATCGTGATGTGTTAATAATTCAGAACCAGAAAATAGCTATACCCTAATTTTTCTTGGGTGGCAACCGATTACAATGGACAATGATCTGCTATGGTTTTATGTAAGATAATACTTCACTTAAGAGGTATGCAAGTAATTTGTTGTCCACATTGCACAATTGATGGAATACATATTTCGTGTTTCAAACTTCAAGAGAAGATACAATTACTGTAAACTGCGAATTTGCTGTTGATGGACTGAAATAAAATTTCTGAAATTCTACTCAATGGCTTTCAAGTTGAGGATAATAAACGGAAGAAACACAGAAATATACTTACATTTATTGATGCATCTACACCTAAGATTACACTATTTAGCTTTCTCTTAAGCCGGCCGCGGTGGACGAGGGGACTGCGGCGCGCCAGTCACAGTCTGCACGGCCTCTACGGTCGGGAGTTCGAATCCCACCCTGGAGCATGGATATTTGTGTCGTCTTTAGTATAAGGTAGTTCATAAGTAGTTTGTAAGTTTAGGGACTGATGACCCCACTGTTAAGTCTCTTAAGCTTAACAGATATTTGAACCTTCTCTTAAAATGTTCTACCACAAGGTGAAACAATTTATATACAGTGTCTCACATAGAAGAGCTATCCCTCAGACCGAGACTAAAGTAGGATTACATAATAGTAAAATTAAAGACATTTATTTACCTCCTGATAAGGAAAGCTGCAACTTATGGTCATGGGGGATTTCAGATGTGCTAGATTTATGTGGTACATGCTGTACTATATTTCAGCTCATCTCCACTTTCAAAGAACTCTACACGTTTCTCAGAATTTTTATTTATTTTGTTAGGAAGCTGTCTGATGGGAACTGCTTTTCTATGAACATTTCCTGAATCTCAAAATTTTCCTTTTCTCCATGGTACTTTCATATCGATTTTTATACTTTAAATGAAAGGAAACCGCGCAGATTTAGTTTAGCCTCAGACACTGCAGATCAGTAAAGGATGAGAAGCAGCTGTCATTTGTTTCATGTTGTTCTTAGTGACCAGTACTTGTTCACTGCCATGTACTTTGAGCCAGCTAACTGTTAATTGATTTTGTAATTTTATTACTATTGTTTGCACACTGTAGTGATAGAATTATAAACACATTAGAAATATGTGGTATGGACACATCCCATTAATTTCGACTAACATTTGGGAGAGTTTTTCCTTATGTGAAAAACTAAACATTTCTTAATTTTTTAAATTCATATTACAGAATTAATAGTAATCGAAGGAAAATAAACATATTGTCATAAGTATAATTGAAAAAAAAAATCACGCAGGGAAGCTTCTGCTGAAAACAGGATGGAGACTTGTAATATTTGTGCTGCAGAACCAAAACCATACCCCAATCGGTTCGTGGCGGCGCCGACTCGCGCCGGGAATATTAAAGATATCGAATGTTAAAGGAAGGAAATACTCTCCTGAATGTTAGTCTATATGGATGGAACGAGTGCATTACCACCTATTTCTTATGTTCATAAAAGTCGACGGTTCACTACAGTGTGAGAACAATAGTAATAAAACTAGGCGACCTGTGCAAATACTTTGCAGCATTAGTGGCTAGTCATGTGAAACGGAAATAAGTAAAATTAAATATTTACCATTTAAAAATATTTATTATAGATAGTAACAATATACAGAATATTATATAAGCTGGTGTTTTCTTAAATTCATATCAAAACACTTATTTAAAATCAATTATAATTATAAAATAGATTATTTTAATATATAAGAAAGATAGAGAACCCGTGCGAATAAGACCCGTGCAAATACTTCGCACCGTTAGTGGAATGGCTAAAACGTTGGGAAAACATGGAAGTAAAGTTGAATGTTCACGCATAGCTTTCTTCAGAATCAATCCGTGGAAGTGTTTAAAAGCGCAAATGAAAGATATTGATCCGTTGAGTGTTGTTAGGTCAAAGAGAACTGAGTACTTTATTTAGAACCGAAGATATCCTTAAACAAACCGATTAATAAATTCAATGCAAGGACAGAAGGATCCCGCGTTTGAATGAAAGTAAAGGAAGGAGAGACTTAAGTTAATTATGATACTTGATGACAAATCTGCACATAAATACCTTTCGTTTAAAACGAAAATGAAGGAAATGGGGCCGATAGAACGGCCTGACAGAATGACTTTAGTTTAAAGCCAGGACATCCCCATAAGAAATATACAGAAGGAAATCCAGTTTGAGTGTAGAAGAAGGGGATGAATACCTTTAGTTTTACACAAAAATGAAGGAAATCAGCCGGGTAGATTAGTCTGTCAGACTGACTTTAGTTTTCGTAGATTCTTTTAATATATAATAAAATCAATGAACTGTTAGCTGGATTCTTGAAGTGGCCAGCAATCGATCTTCTGCTGACAGTGTGTTGGGATTCCTTATAGCTCTCCCCTTCCCTCGGACAAGCTCTCTCCTTCCCTCGGAAAAAAAAAATAGAAAAATGTGACAGACGCTTCTCATGCTTTACTGACCTGTGCTGCAGTGTCTGAGGCTAAAGTAACCAGCGTATGTTGAAAATTCGAAAGTACCATCTTGCAGACAAAGAAAATTGTCTTCAAATGATACAGCAAAATGTTCGTAGAAACGTTGTTCGTCTCAGACAGGTTACTAAAAGCAACTTAGTTCATTCTCACTTTCATCTCAGACGTGAAAGTATCGCATTTATCTCGGACACACTGCATACATTAATTTTCACCCTGTGGGAACACATTTTCTGAAAGCTACAAAAGCGAAAAGGTATATATTGTGTCTTAGGAGTAGATGCATCTGCAACTAGAAAGCCTTTAACTGTAATGTCACAAACTTTCATTTCAGTCCATTAAGAGCAAAGTCGCAATTTACATTACTTTGTTCTTCTCTTCTAGTTCCAAACACGAAGTATAAAATCCATGAATTGTATTATGTGGAAAAAACCAGATGTATGCCTCTCAAAGTATAAACTGCTGTAAAACCGTAGCAGATAGTTGTCCATTGTAATCGGTTGCCACCCAAGAAAAATTAGTTCATTATTATTCTCTGATTATGGATCGTTAACACATCACGAGGTACCGACAAACGTAGCCAGCGATTCAGATTTTTAGGCACTGCAGTGCTTCACGCTACGCTCAACACAGGCTGAGTTCGTAGACTTGTGATCGCGGCCCGAGGGCGCTCAGATAACTCGCAATTACTTGTGAAAGGAGGTAGATATCAGTGCGATTACCATTTCAAAAACTTTGTTCTTTTAGCTTCATTTCACTCGCTGTAATTTATGGTCTAAAAATAACAGAACAGGAACTATCTAACTTTTTCAATACACGATTTGTAAATCAAGTGCATATACTTGAGAAATAGCGTCATTTGAAAACGACTGTTAGGAATTACGAAAAGGTGAATGTCTTATACGAAAGCTAAGATGTTGTACTATAATGTGTCCAAAAATCAGATTTTTTAAAAGCAAACTTACATCGAAATCGAGTGAGGAGCGTTACGGAACTAAAAACTCGTGCGGAGTTTTTTCATAGGCAAGGCAAAGCTAGTAAGGAAAAACTAATTTCATAAAACGAAGTAGCGTGATCGTCTATATCATCAACAATTTTTACAACGTGAAAATCGAAAAAGTGTATTTTCCCCCTTTTTTCGTCTCGGGTACGTCCGGCACACGCAGCCGGCGGCGTGCGCCGACTAGGCTGAGGCGGCTCAGCCAAGCTTAGCTTGTCCCGGCGGGTGCGACGTGAACCCGGGAGTATCGTGACTCGTCCTGCCCGAAACGTCTCGCTCTCGCGAGTGTGACGTCATCGCTCCCCCTCTACCAACCCTTTACCCGCCGTCAGCCGTCGAGAGCGACGCGCGAGCGCCGCGGGAACCGAGCGGGAGTGGCGGCTGCTTTGACCGGCTCTAATCGTACTACACTCAGCTTCAAATTCCGGCCCTCTAAATTTACTCAACAGAAATTCACGAAAAGAACGTCGTCTTTCTTCCAGCGATCCCCAATTGAGTTGCCGGACCAATTCCGTGACACTCGCGCATTGGTCGAACCTACCGGTAACAAATCTAGCTGCTCGCCTCTGAACCGCCTCTATGTCTTCCTTTAAACTGATCTGCTGCGGATCCCAAACACTTGAGGAATACCAAGACGTGGTCGTACAAGCGTTTTATACGGGTATCTTTTACAGGTGAAGTACATCTTCCCAAAATTCTCCCAATAAACCGAAGTCGACTGTCCGCCTTACTCACAACTGTCCTTACATGTTCGTTTCATTTCATATCGCTCTGAAATGTTACGCCTAGATATTTGAACGACGCGACAGCGTCAAGAAGCTCACTACTAATGCTGTATTCGAACATTATATGATGTTTTTCCTACTCATGCGCATCACCTTACATTTTTGTACATTGAGAGCTAGCTGATATTCTTCGCACCAACTAGAAAATTTGTCTAAGTCATCCTTTTTTTAGGAAATGCAAACGTAACTATAATGTCCTCTGAATTAAATAATCCGTGGCGTATTACTGACAAGATTGCATATTTGTTCTGAGCATGCCATTTCTTTCCTAAAAGAACCTTGATATTCACCTACATGACTTTCTACTGTTGTTTCTATTCTTCTTCATAAAATCATAGAATATATTTTATATGCTACAAAAGAGATCCCTCTATATTTGTTTACATCCTGTATGATATTAGTCAGCAAACAGCCGCAAATTACAACTTACTCTGTCCATCAGATTATGCGGTCCTATCACACTCCCCGGGGCACGCCTGACGAGTGTATACTCGTCTCTGATGAACACTCGCCGTCGAGAACAACGTACTGCGTTCTATTAGGAAGTCTTCCAGCCAGTCACAAATCTGTGAACCTATTCCATAAGCTCGTATCTTCGTTAGCAGTCTGCAATGTGGCACCGCGTCGAACGCCGTTTTGAAGTCGAGAAAAACACAATCCGCCTATTGCCCTTCATCCATGGCTCGCAAGATGTCATGTGAGAAAAGGGCAAGCTGAGTTTCACATGAACGATGTTTCCTAAAACCGTGCAGATTCATAGAAAGAAGCTTTTCCGTTTCAAGTAAATCAACTATATTCGAACTGAAAATATGCTCTAAAATTCTACATGAAACTGATGTCAACGATATTGGCCTGTAATTGTGTGGGTCAGTTCTCTTTCCTTTCTTATAGACGGGAGTCACCTGCGCTTTTTTCCAATTTTTGTATCCCGACTTCGTCACCGCTTTTGTGTCCCAGCCTCGCCGTAGGTGTCGGTGGCCGAGTGGAATGAGACCTACACACTGGTGCAGGTACGGAGGGGAGCAGCCAGAAACTATAAACACTCGAGTAAATTAGAAAGAGATATATTGCACAGAATGTGACAATACTTAACTTTTACATAGTACTGCAGAATGTTGATACATAGTTGTTAGAGGCCTGCCTAGTGCCTGTACAATAGCAAAGTCTTCACTGGTGCCTATCGGATTACGAAGGTCCTAACTCGTTGCTATCTCAGTCCGAAGTCCGAAGTGACGATGTCCTTCTGTGGTGGCCACGAGCGGCGTTGTCCCAGAGGACGCTCGTGGCTGTCGTCGTGAGAACGCCGCGCCGTGCATGCATGGCGGCGCGCGGCGAAAGTAGGTGGCGCGCACTTTGTACTTGTGCGACACCACACCCCTCCCCCCCAAACCGCCGCGCCGTCGTGGCGTAGGGCTGAGGGCCACGGCGACGGCACTGGGAGAAGGGCCTGGGCGGGGGCGTTACTGGGGGGACGGGCGTCGTAGCTGAGGCCGGGATCGAGACGCCGTCCGCGCCCCGGCATCTGCCTTGAGATCCTCCAGGGAACCCGCCGAAACCTGGGGAAGGGCGCCCGCCCCCGCCCAGAGGGAGCAGGTCATCTTCTTCTGAGGTGCGTGGCCCAAGCTGGGGGGGGGGGGGGGGGGGCCCGCACGGTCCCGGAGTCCCTCTCGGCGACGCTGTCATCTGCGGCGGCGACAGCGGCGGCGACGACTGCATCGGAGGTGCGTCGACCTCCATGGGGACGATCTCGTAGTCCGGGGACGAACGATGTGGCTGTGCTCCCTGGCGGTGAACTGGGTCTGGAATCAAGAAACCGGAGACAGGATCGCGCGGCCTATGCAGACGCAATTGGTTTGCGTGGCGCCGCAGCTCCGACCCTGTGGAAGAACGTACAACATACATATTGCTACCGAGCACGCGCTGAATGGTGCCCGGCAACCATGTCTTCTTGTTTCCAGCAAACACCCTGTACAGCACCGGCGTAGAAACCTGAAAACGCGTAGCACCATACGAACCGACTCGGTGCGTGGGAGGCTGCAGCAGGTGAAGGAGAGTGCGGTGACGGCGGCCGTGTAGCAGCTCGGCAGGAGACGGGCCGTCACGTGGCATGCACCGATACGTAGACAGGAAAATTTGAAGTGCTTGCTGCCTGGAGTGCTGACCTTTCATCTTCTCCATGTGAGACTTGAATGTTCGAACGAAACGTTCTGCTTCACCATTGGACTGAGGGTGAAAAGGTGCAGTGGTAATATGCTGAATGCCATTCACACGACAAAACTGTTGAAATTCCGCACTAACAAACTGAGGTCCATTGTCACTGACGATAGTTTCAGGCAAGCCTTCGATGCAAAACACTGATGTTAAGGCACTGATTGTACTAGACGCCGTCGTTGAGTTCATGGCAATCACAAAAGGAAACTTGCTGAAAGCGTCTACAACAATTAACCATCGCGTATTCCAGAAAGGTCCGGCAAAGTCAATGTGTAAACGTTGCCATGGTCCCTTGGGGCGTGGCCAATCTGAGAAACGTTGCGGAGGAGCCGCCTGATGCTCCGCACAAACTGTACACTGTGATGTCATGCTCTCTATCTGAGCGTCCATACCAACCCAGGTACAATGACGTCTGGCCAGTTGCTTTGTCCTAACAATACCCCAATGTCCTTGATGCAGGAGGCGTAACACTTCTCGTTGTAGGGAACGAGGAACAATCACTCTTGTTTGGTCGTTGTCCGTATGTAACAACAGAACACCCTGACTTAAAGATAGTGCATGACGTTGTGCAAAATAACGTCGAACCAGAGGCCGATCAATGTCTTTGGCTCTGGCAGGCCAACCAAAGCGAACAAAACGTGCTACCACACTTAAGTCTGCATCCGCAGCTGTTTCCTGTGAAACCCGACGAGAGTTCAAAGGAAAGTCTGCGACAGCGGAAGCATCTCTGGAGTCTATCTGACAACATGCCATTTCTGAAGAATCAAATGATACATCCTGGCCAACCGGAAGTCGGGAAAGTGTGTCCGCGTTGGCATGTTTAGTGGTAGGTCGGTACAAAATCTCATACTGATAATTTGACAATATCAAGGACCATCTCTGAAGCTTTTGTGCCGTACGTGGCGGAATTGGCTTTGTGGGTGAGAACAACGACGTGAGAGGCTTGTGGTCTGTCAACAAATAGAATTTTCTGCCATACAGATAATGATGAAACTTTGTGACGCCGTAAATGATTGCTAAGGCCTCCTTTTCTATCTGACTGTAATTCTGTTGCGTCGGCGTCAGTAGCTTGGATGCAAAGGCAATAGGACGATCGTAAGAACCAATACGATGCGACAGAACAGCACCCACACCGTACGACGAGGCGTCAACTGCTAGCACTACAGGCTTCTGTGGGTCAAAGGGAATCAAACATGCATCACTGAGTAGTGCAGACTTTAGTTAGTCAAAGGCAACCTGACAATCTTTAGACCATACAAAAGGAACATTCTTCCTACGTAAGTGATGCAGAGGAGCTGCAATCTGAGAGGCATTGGGAATAAATCGGAAATAATAGTTCAGCTTCCCCATTACTGCTTGCAATTCGTGCACAGTCTTAGGAGGAGGCAAGTCTTTGATTGCTCGAAGATGTGACTGTAAGGGATGTATTCCTTGGGCATTAATCACATGGCCTAGGTACTCTATTTCAGTTTGAAAAAACGAACACTTTGCTTTATTACAGCGTAGACCTGCTGCAGTCAACACTTCGAAAAGACACTCCAGGTTTGCTAAATGTTCTTCAACTGTACGTCCGGATACCACAATGTCATCTAAATAGTTCGAGCAACACGGTACAGAAACTGTCAGCTGTTCCAAAAAACGCTGAAAAATAGCGGGAGCGGAAGAACTGCCAAAGGGTAGGCGTTGAAATTGAAAAAGGCCCATGTGAGTATTAATGACGAAAAACTTTTTTGACTCGTCATCAAGTGGAATCTGTAAGTATGCCTCTGCTAAATCAATCTTAGAAAAGAAACGAGACTGTCCTAATTTGTCCATTAGTTCCTCAGGTCTGGGCAGGGGATAAGTGTCTACAATTGTTTGACTGTTCACTGTAGATTTGAAGTCCGCACAGAGACGAAGTTTTCCTGTCGGCTTGGGTATAATTACTATAGGCGAGGCCCACTGACTCGCAGAAACAGGAGAAATCACGCCACTATCTTGCCAACGTTTAAGTTCTTCGGCAACTGTATCACGCAATGCGATAGGCACTGGTCTAGCTTTACGAAATTTTGGAACTGCAGATTCTTTTAAAGTTACATGTGCCACGAAGTCTTTTGCACAACCTAGTTCCGGCGAAAACAAGTCACTATATTTGTCACACAATGCATTGATTTTATCCTGAGGCACTATTGACGAAATTTGAAGCACATCTCTTTGAATTGATAAGCCAAACAAGTCAAAAGCATCTAGTCCAAAAATGTTCTGTGTCGATTTGGCCTGAAGAACTACAAAAGCAACTGTTTTTGTTACACCTTGAAAAGAGGCGGGCAGGCTACATGTTCCTAGCACGGGAATATTTTCACCTGTATAAGCTGTTAACACTTGCTGTGACGGCGACAATTTTGGCGAACCCAGAAGTTCATAAGTATCATTATTAATTAATGTAACAGCGGAACCAGTATCAAGCTGAAATTGCACAGTCTTATTTTCGATGGAGAGATTTACAAAAAGTTTGTGCTTCTGGCGCACGACCGGTGCGCGAATGTGGGCAACGTCTAATACATTTTGTTTTCTGCGCTTACGCGGGTTGCGTGCGGTAGGAAGCGGCGCAGACTCGGCACGCAGCGGATTAACAACACTGTCACTAGATGACACTACCGCCGGATCGGCGTCCGCGCAAGCCTGCGAAGCTACTCCAGATTTATTAACTACTGCACTACACTTTTGAGTAGCTACTTGATGTCTACTGTCACTAGCTACACAGTACTGGGCACTATTACCAGGAGCAGTTGCAGAAGGCACTATTTTCACTACAGGAATGCACTGTTCATAGTCATTTTGCTTGTCCCGAACCCTTTTCCGTTGCACTGTTTTACGCGCTCGTCGGCGCTTGCTACGTGGTGCACTATATAGATTTGCCATAGGCGCAGAACTACTTTCTTGCAATTGAGATCCAAGGAAAGCACTGTTCAATTCCACAGCCCGTATAACATTTACAGTATGAACTGTTTTTGCATTTTGCGAAGCACTGTACTTAACGGCACCGTTCTTAGAATTTTTGTTTTGCATACACACAGACTGTACATGTCCTGATTTGCCACATTGATAACAGGTTGCGTTGCGACTAGGGCATTGTGCACGCTTGTGGCGAGACACACACTGGGGGCACGATTTACGAACATTTTTCTGAAATGAGCGTTGGCGCCCGTTATTCAAATTACTGTGTCTAACACTACGGGGCGACCTTTGCGTCGCACTTTTACACTGGCTACTGTTCACTGTCTGTTCAGCACGACCGGTTGAAAAATAAGAATCACTAGTGCTATACTGAGAACTACGGCTAGGAAAGCGTCCGTTGCGGCACACTGAATTTACACTGTGGCTTTGCATTTCTACATCTGCTAAGTCAAAAGTATCATGCGCTTCTATAAGCTGCAGTACACTGTCTAATGAGGGGTCAGACTGTTTCAAAATTGCTGCTCTAATTCTGGGGTCCTGAATATTCTGCGTAATTGCATCCCTCAACATCACGTCACTATACGAAAGTCCACAAGAGCAAGTAAATTTACATTGGCGGGTTAAGCCCTTCAATTCCGTAATCCACTCTTGGTGTGACTGCTGCGGTAATTTTTTAAGTCTGAAAAATCGGTATCGTGCAGCGGCTACAAGAACTTTTCTCTCATAATGAGCATTCAGTGCCTCTACTATTTGTTCAAAGTCTACATCACGAGGAGATGCTTGCGGTAACAGTTTCTGCAGTAACACAAAAGTTTTGGGGCCCACCACGGACAATAAAAGGTGCTTAACAGTCTGACCTGTAATTTGATGAGCCGCAACGAGTTCTTGAAACTGCGCGAAATAGTCACTCCATTCTTCCTCACGTTCGTTGTACTGGCGGAACGTCGGAAGCGGTGCGGCGGCAGGTGTGGGCTGCTGATGTGACGACTGTTGTTGTTGGTGAGCAGCCTGCGTCGTCAACTGCGACACGGCCTGGAGAAGTTGTGTAATTTGCGCCGTCTGCAACTGAATAATTTCCATTAAGTTTGGGTTCGGGGTAGTGGCCATGCTGACCGATTAGGCGCCGCGCATACAAGTAAATTATAACAAAACAAATGCAATATGAAAGAGGACGCTCTGCAACAAAAAAGTCCACAAAACACGTAACAAAATATCTTCCCCCAAAATTCTTATATTAAGGGTGGGTGGGCGGGAGCAATTTTTGCGTGCTCCGACTGCTGCTGTCTGGCTGCTGTAAGCGGGCTGGTCCAAGGTTCTATCACTCCTCGTCGCCACTTTTGTATCCCGACTTCGTCGCCGCTTTTGTGTCCCAGCCTCGCCGTAGGTGTCGGTGGCCGAGTGGAATGAGACCTACACACTGGTGCAGGTACGGAAGGGAGCAGCCAGAAACTATAAACACTCAAGTAAATTAGAAAGAGATATATTGCACAGAATGTGACAATACTTAACTTTTACATAGTACTGCAGAATGTTGATACATAGTTGTTAGAGGCCTGCCTAGTGCCTGTACAATAGCAAAGTCTTCACTGGTGCCTATCTGATTACGAAGGTCCTAACTCGTTGCTATCTCAGTCCGAAGTCCGAAGTGACGATGTCCTTCCGTGGTGGCCACGAGCGGCGTTGTCCCAGAGGGCGCTCGTGGCTGTCGTCGTGAGAACGCCGCGCCATGCATGCATGGCGGCGCGCGGCGAAAGTAGGTGGCGCGCACTTTGTACTTGTGCGACACCACACCAATCACTAGGAACTTTGCGCTGAATTAAAGATTCGCGATAAATGCAAGCTAAGTAGGAGGCAAATGTCGCTGAATAGTCTTCGTAAAACCGAACTGAGGGTGTCTCCATACCGCTCAGTACAACTGGAAACGAGACTTGCCAGGTCAGGCAACAAGTTTCCAGTCATCAACTGCCAATGTCGGTATTGGCGGATCCATGCGAGACGTAAAGCTTTGTTTCGTGCAGTCAGCAAGTGGGTCTTCGGCTCCGAAAGCCCGTGTCGATGATGTTTCGTTGAACGGTTAGTTAGCACGCTGACACTTGTTGAAGGCACAGCACTGAAATACCGAGCAGTTTGCTGAAGGGTTGCACTTCTGTAACTTTCAACGATTCTTTTCAGTAGTAGTAGGTCTCGTTTCTTGCGAGATCGTTTTCCGGCTGTAGCGATGTCGGAGATTTGATGATTTGCCGGATTCCCCGATGTTCACGCTGAACACGCGAAATGATTGTACGGGAAAATCCACACGTCATGGCTATCTCGGTGATACTGTGTCCTATAGGCCGTGCGCCGACTGTAACACCACGTTCAACTTCACTTAAATCGTGACAACCTGTCACAGTAGCAGCAGTCACCGATCTGACGCATGCGGCAGAGATCTGTTGTCTTGTTTAGGTGTTGCCGACCGCAGTGCCGCCCATTGAGTATTGTCATATCTCTGTTTTAATACGCATGGCTATACCAGTATCTTTGGCTTTTCAGTGTATATTTGCGTCTACTTCCATACTCCGCAAGTGTGCATTTGTCAGACTGAAAATCTTCGATCTCTGCCGCAGCACTGAATACTGGTCGCACCTTTGCCCACTGAGTTACTGAATGCAGATTCACCGTAAACTTTCTCAACAGAGATAAGTTCAACAACGATCCACTGCTTGTGACGTACGAGGGCATTTCGAAAAGTAAAGATACAATGGCTCGCATTCCTTAAATAGATCATTTATTTAGAAAACTCCAGTTACATCTTATTAACTGGATTGTTTGTTATTTTTCGACATAATAATCTCCGTTATCCAAACATTTGTTAAGTTGATGCACAAGCTTTCGTATCCCACAGTCATAGTAGGTTGCTGCCTGTTGTCGGAACCACATTTACATTTCACCTCTGATCTCTTCATCGTCGTGGTGTGATTTTCTACCAAGACAGGTAACGGAAGACATGGAATTCAGTGGGCGCAAGGTCCGGGCTGTACAGCAGATGGTCCAATACATCCCATTTGAATTGTTTGAGTAGTTCTTTGGTTACGAGCGCTGTGTGCGGCTGAGCGTTGTCATGAAGCAAGCGGGCTCCATTTGTCAGCATTCCCCTACGTTTTTTTTTTTTTTTTTTTTTTTTTTTTTTAATTGCCCTTCGAAGATGTTTCAAAGTTTGGCAATATGCAGAAGCATTAATTGTCGTTACAGGCCTTGTCTGTCCCAAAAAACAGAATCCATGCTTTTCTTCGCTGAAATCGACGTTTTGCATTTCTTCGCTTTTCGTGAATTCGAATGGCGCCATTGCATTGCTTGTTGCTTGGATTCAGGTGTGTGGTGATAAACCCATGTCTCGTCACCTGTCACAATGTGATCAAGGAACCCATCACCTGCTTCAGCCATTGCATTGCTTGTTGCTTGGATTCAGGTGTATAGTGATAAACCCATGTCTCGTCACCTGTGACAATGTGATCAAGGAACTCATCACTTGCTTCAGCAATTGCATTGCTTGTTGCTTGGATTCAGGTGTATAGTGATAAACCCATGTCTCGTCACCTGTCACAATGTAATCAAGGAACTCATCACTTGCTTCAGCCATTGCATTGCTTGTTGCTTGGATTCAGGTGTATGGTGATAAACCCATGTCTCGTCACCTGTCACAATGTGATCAAGGAATTCATCACCTGCTTCAGCATAGTGTGTGAGGAAGTCGAGTGCAAAGGCCATCCTTTTCTTTTTGTGTTCTTCCGTTAACATTTTTGGAACCCAGCGTGCACACAATTTCCTGTACCCTAACTTGACAGTCACAACGTCATAAAGAGTTGTCATTGACACGTCCAGTATGATCTGATGAAATTCTTTCAATTTGAGACTTCTATTCATACGAAATGCTTCCTCCGTTCTCCGAAGAAGGGCATCGGAGATCACAGATGGCCGACCTGTTATTTGTTCGTCATGAACATCGGTCCTACCTTCAGAGAAATGACGACACCATTTCGTTACATTTTGTCTATTCATAATGTCCCCATAAACAGAAAGAATTTCTTTGTGAATATCCGCTGGTCGCCGACCTTTTGCATGAAGAAAATGTATGACGGAACGCACTTCGCATATGGCGGGTTTCAGAATCGGCGCAGCCATTTTAAACATGACCAACTCCAATCAGAAGCAACGTTCAACTGCCGAACGACCGCGAGGAGAAAGCGAACGGTTCAAGGTTAATACCAGTGTTGCCAACTTGCTAGACTAAACTCTTTTGTTCCTCTGGCGTACGGTGTATCTTTTGTTTCCGAAATGCCCTCGTACAATAATTTAAAATATTGCTACAGCTACGCTATCTCTCAGAGAAAACTTCAAATAATGTATTCGTTGACTGAGAAAAAGAAGTGATACCTTACTCTCTGAGCCGACCACGTAATATGTTTGAGAGTCAAATGATGTATTTGTACAGTTCGTCTGTCGAGGACGTTGCTAGTGTTAGTAATATTCTTCAGAGTTTCTGAGCACTTCATCAATTTCTAAAATTGTTTGACGTTTAGGTCACACTTGCAAGTTGACTTTCTCAGCATGTTTTCATGACTCAGAAACTTGCTGAAGAATGCAACTAGTAATAGTAGCCGAAACGCCAGGCAAGGGCACTTTGAAGTATTCACACTTTATCAGACCGTACTGTCTGTACTTTTCCGACACCCAAAGTGGAGTTATCTTTCTTTCTCTATTTCCGTCTTCAGGAATTTTGGAGGATCCTTACATAACCTATTTGTTAAATTTGTTTCTTCTGCAGAAATTGTTAAACCTGTTCTGCAGGCTATTTCTTCCAGAACATTTGTGTTACAGTAGGTGAAAGTGTAGAGAAATCGTCTGTAAAAGCAAGACAGTTTATTTCGATCTTTCCGTTTCCTCCTCCAAACCTTATTCGTGAAATGTTGCGTTCTGTAAGAGTTTCGTTTTTTCTGTGTCAACAGATCCTAAAGCCTTTTTAGAAAATGCAAACGTAACTATAATGTCCTCTGAATTAAATAATCCGTGGCGTATTACTGACAAGATTGCATATTTGTTCTGAGCATGCCATTTCTTTCCTAAAAGAACCTTGATATTCACCTACATGACTTTCTACTGTTGTTTCTATTCTTCTTCATAAAATCTTAGAATATATTTTATATCCTACAAAAGAGATCCCTCTATATTTGTTTACATCCTGTTTATTACCATTTTTGGCCAGTGGATGTAATCTGTTTTCCAGAATTCATCAGAGAGAAATTCCAACTCATTTTCTATATTTTCAAACTATATTCTTTTCTCCCTCTTATCCGTTGTATCCAATGATGTTTTGGTCACTTTTGTATTTAAAACACAAAATTTATTGGTTTATTTATTTTTGATTGAATACAGTAATGTAATGTAAATTTGTTAGTTCTTTAATGTAACATTTATGAAAATTGAATACTGATTGTTGAGGTAAACACGTGGTATGTGAGTGCCAATGCAAGCCGTGTTTACTACTTTGGGACTAGGTATCTCCAGTGGTATTCACTATAACGAATGTTCAAATGTTTGTAAAGTTACTGGTCCAATCGGCAGTGATTATCAGTCCCTAGACTTACAAACTACTTTAACTTATGGCAAGGACAAAAACATACACACACTTACACACTCATGCCCGAGGGAGGGCTCGTACAACCGACGGGTAGCAGTCGCGCACTCCGCTGCAAGGCGCCTTAGAGCGCACGAACACTCCCTCGCGGCTAAATGAAACAAAAAAGTTTGATATAAGATGGTAATAGACTGTCGGAAATAAAAAAATTACTACACACTCTTAGAGTTTTCTAGTTCACTCAAGAGTAATTGCTGATCAATGCATATGGAGTGTCTATGTGAAATGATTACATTTGCAGATCAATATACGTAAGAAGTACTGTGGCCGACATGTCATTTCCTTCGGTAACTCCCATATTAATAAGTCGTGGGATCTTTCTGTTACCCCTTTATACGCTGGATTTCAAGCAATAAGCAGCTATTTATAATACATCTGTTCCTATCCTGTGCATCGGAATGGCGTCTAGGCTGTATGGACACAGTTAAGGAGGTATAAACTCTATGCAGAGGTGCCTTTCTGTCCCCACTGACCTAATAGGCTGTTAAGTTACATAATAACGCAAAGACTCTGCCGGAACCTTTAAATCCCGCCAGTAAATAAAGGGTGGTACCTCCATTGCTTTAGCAATAAAACCCCCGCAACACATGGCGAATCATAGGCGGCCAGGAAACACTATGTATAGTTGTGAACCAATAGTATACGACTGTTACAAAATATTGCCAGCTACACAGGGCCGCGGTGGAGTAGCCGAGCGGTCTAAAGCGTCACTCTGCGGAGCGCGCGGTTGTTCGCCTTGGAGGGTCGAGTCCTCCCTGGGGCATGGGTTGTGTGTTGTCCTTAGGTTTGTTTACCTAGGTTTAAGTAGTTTGTAAGCTACGAACTGATGACCACGCAGTTGGGTCCGATAGATATACAAACATTTGAACATTTGAGCTACACAGGATATGGAAATTTACAGAATATTTAATGATACGATGCGCGGGTTATTTCTGACATCGTCCAAGCGATAGGAATACGCAACGCTCGAGTAAAAGTGTGAGAAACGTCCTACTTTCGGCATCCTGGTGGAGTGTTGTGGTCCAAGAAGCACTTAGGTGGGCAGCGATAAGATGGAAGGGCCGTCGTAAAAGCGTATCGGCGATCGGTCTCCTGGTAGGCCGAGAGCACACAGACGGACGTCTAGTGGGAGCTCCCAGCGGCTGTCCTTGAAGCCAAGCGTAGGGTATGGTGCACAGCAGCCTACGTGCCGAGAACTGCAACGAAAGGCAGGCTCTCATATTCGCTACTAGCTGCTGGTCACACTTGTGACCCTTGAATAAAGCATTTCATCATCTACATCTACATGGGATACTCTGCAAATCAGATTTAACCGCGTGGCAGAGGGTTCATGGAACCACCATTATACTATTTATCTCCCATTCTATTCTCGAATAGCGCGCGGCAATAAAGAACACCTGAACCTCTCCGTTCGAGCTCTGATTTCTCGTATTTTATTCTGATGGTAATTTCTACCTATATAAGTGGGACTCAACTATATATTTTTGCATTCGGAGGAGAATGTTGGCGATTGGAGTTTCGCAAGTAGCCCACGCCGCAGAAATAAGCGTGTCCCCCCTGTATCGTGACAATATAAAACGAGCTGCCCTTCTCTGAACTCTTTCGATGTCTTCCGTCAAACCCACCTGATAAGGATCCAACACTGGGCAGCAATACTCTAAAAATGGGCGGACAAGCGTAGTGTATGCAGTTTCTTTTGCAGTTCTGTTGCATCTTTTAAGGGTTCTGCGAATAAAACGCAATATCTGGTTCGCCTTTCCCACGACATTATCTACGTGTTCTTTGCAGTTTAAGTCTGAAGTAATAGTAATTCATAGGTATTTTGTGAAGTTTACGGCCTTCACTTTTGAGTGATTTATCTTGTAAACAAAGTTTAACGGATTTCTTTTCGTACTGATATAGACGACTTCACTCTCCTCATTATTTAGAGTCAATTGCCAATTTTTACACCATAGTGATCTTATTCAGATCGTTATGCTGTTGGTTTTTACCTTCAGATGATTTTAGTAGACGGTAAATGACGGCGTCATGTGCAAACAACCTAAGAGAGCTACTTAGATTTTCCCCTAAATCGTTTATGTAAATAAGGAACAGCAGAGGACCAATAACACTACCCTGTGGAACGCCCGATATCACTTCTGTTTTAGTCGATACCTTACCATCGATTACTACGAACTGTGTCCTCTCTGACAGGAAATCCCCTATCCAATCGCAAATTTGGGACGATATATCATAACCACGCAATTTGATTAAATGCCGTTTATGAGGTACGTTGTCAATAACCTTCTGGAAATCAAGAAATACAGAATCGGTTTGCGAACCCTTGTCGATAGCCCCGATCACTTCGTGTGAATAAAGAGCTAGTTGTGTTTCGCATGAACGGTATTTTCTAAATCCGTATTGACCTTGGGTCAATCATTCTGTTCGAGATAATTCATAATATTTGAATACAAGATATGTTCCAAAACCCTGCTGCAAATTGACGTCACTGAAATAGGCCTGTAGTTTAGTGGGTTATTGCAACTGCCTTTTTTGAATATAGGTGTGATATGTGCAACTTTCCAATCTTTTGGAATCTCTTCTTTGAGAGAGCGGTTGTATATTGCTTTTAAGTAAGGGGCTGTCGCTTCAGCATAATCAGATAGAGATGTAATGGGTCTACAGTCCGGACCAGAAGGCTTGTTCTTGTAAAATGATTTTAGTTGCTGGACTACTCCGATGATATCTACTTCTCCGTTACTCAATACGGCCGCTGTTCGTAATTCGAAATGTGGAATATTGGTTTCATCTTCTTTGGTAAATGAGTTTCTAAAAGCTATGTTTAGTAACCCTGCTTTAGAAGCGCTGTCATCGGCAGGATCGCCATTACTATCACGTAGTGAGGCTATTGTTTGTGTTTTGCCCCTAGTATATTTAACATATGACCAAAATCTCTTTGGGTTTTTAGTCAAATTTCGAGAAAGATTTTCGTTGTGATAAGTATTGTAGGTATCTCGCATTGAGATCCTTGCTAAATTTTGAGCTTCTGTGTAGGATCGCCAATCCTGGCCATAGTAACGACTTAGAAAATACCAATGTAACTAGAAGTGATGGTATAAGAGATATGCCCTACTCAAAATAATAAGGGATATCATACACAATAAACATAAGGTAACGTATTCTATTCACATATTGGTTACAATTGAATTTCTGTGTGTCACAGTACGATATTTTGCTATCGCAACCCTTTACTTCAGGTTTATGTACCGATTACTTAGAGCGAAGCGCCGTTGGACAACCATAATAATGAAAGTCATTCTTGTTGCCCTCTAATAAGTTGTTTGATCATCTCGGACGGCCAGTACAGTTGTACACCGACGTGGTATGGACACTATGAGGTTATCAATCAGCTCCTGAATGATATTTGGCCATTTTTCCATGAATGCAATATCCAGCGTTACATCCGTTGTGGGAGGTACTGGTCTGGCTACATCGCAACCGCCAAGTGCATCCCAGACATGCTCAATCGGGTTACGTCCGGTGAACAAACTGACCACTCGATTCGTTCGATTCCCGCAGCATCAAACATGTTGTCCACCAGAGCAGTTCTGTGGCGACTGGCATTATCGTTCATCAGAAGGCTCATCCGCTCTAACACCAGCATAGAGCACAACAAAAGGTCAACGTGCCATTCTGAACGACATAGGAGGCCATACGTCTAGAAAGGTGAACAGGTGGGGCATAACAGCTTTGACATAATTGCAAAACGACATATTGACCATATCTGTTTATTTTTTCTCAATTTTTCGGTCAATTATCAAGCGTTAGCAGAGATTAGCTAATAGCTTAACATGTTAAGCTATTAGCTAATAATAATATCTGCTAACGCTTGATAATGGTAAATTGACCGTACCGGTAGCATTGAGAAAAGCTAAAGAGCTATGGTCAATATGTCGTTTTGCTATTACACCATACGTCGGCCAACATTGAGTTGTGCCCACAACACTCGACAACCATCACGATGAGGTGAAGTTTCCTGCACATAAGCAGGATTGTCCCGGGTTCCACGTTCTCCCCAGATGAGGGAATGTCGATTGTCCAGCTGAACACAAAATCTTGACTCTCCTGTGAACAGAACCCGGCGCCATCCTTATGTTCCACTTTGGGCTAAACGGTCTCGTGGATTTAAAGGGACACACACCATAGCATCCGCGCGTATAGACGACATTCTCGACATTCTCGAAGGCGATTTTGCTGCCTGTAGGATGCGTTGCAGATAAGTTGCATTGAGCCCCCTGTCTCGATGTGCTGTTAATCGGGGATGACGTTCATGTCTTGCTGATGTTACCTGTGGACGACACAGGTCTTGCCTTCTTTTAACGGTTACCGTTGTTTGAAATCGCATCCAGGTCCAGCAAATTAGACTTTGGGAAACTCCAATAACTGCTGCCACTTTCGTCTGCGTCTGTCCCGCTTCCAACCTTCCATGTCATAGCTTCGTTAGTTACTACCAGCTCACTACACTATCTGAACCCAACGCTTGTGTAAATCGTTTGTTAGAGTAAACGCAAGTCAATACCAGCCCCGTCTGCAGCAACTTAATGTTATTACCACTGTCTCGATTACCGTAATGCTATTTTCTCCGTAGTACCGAGAGATAGACATCGTACCATTTTAGTTCATTCTGCCTATTACAACAGAACCTAGATATCTCAAATAATCCGGTAATTGTTTTGACCAGAATAGATACTACAGCCGAAGAAGAAAATAGTACACTAGCAAAGATGATTTCACACGGTGGTGGTCATTTGCGATTCCATTGCATTGTGCTGTAAACTCGGCGTTCTCAGCAAGATGTGCAGCAACTTCTCTGCACAGTACGGATTCATCAAACCCACGACTCTTGTAGAACTACGTGAACAGGTCGAACACGCATGGAATAACGTATCCTGAAAAAGCACATCCCAACTGTATATCGACTAGATGCCCGATTCAGCGAGGATCGTCACGTAGTACCTTAGTATCGTTTGAGCTCTTCGGTTTCTAAATGTGCTCTATATGCACTGTTTCAACTATAAACCTTGAGTGAATTGGGAAACTCTAAGAAGGTGTAATAATTTTTATTTCTGGCTGAGTGAATATCGCTGCTGTCACTACGATCCCAAGTAATTAACTCTTATTCCCCGTCGGGAATTCACATCCCCCCTCGGGCATAGATGTCTGTGCTGTCTTTAAGGTAGTTCATAAGTAGTTTGTAAGTTTAGGGACTGATGACCCCGCAATTAAGTCCCTTAAACTTAACAAACATTTGAAGATTTTGACCGCATTCGTAAGTTGTTTTTCTGCAACAAGCGCACAAATAAACAGAAATAAGTGCATACTGCAGTTTAAAAATTAAAACTACCAAGATGGCAAAGCGTAAGAGAAATTTCTCGTTCTCGATCCGTTTCTAAAAGACAGAAAACGGCGCTGAAAAGTGAATCTACAGACGACAGAAACTCGAAATTTGTAGACGTTGTTTATCTTACACTGTAGGCATCAGCGATTTTTTGATATTCCCATCCATAAGGGGGTGAAATAGGGGATGAACGGGTTTTTGAAAATACATTGTTATTAAGGCAATTTTGAGGCAAGAAATACAAAATTTCGGGTTGGGTTGGGGGTTTCAGGGGAAAAAACTGCAAGGTCATCAGTCCATTTCGGATTAGAATTTTGATTGGAATTTTAAAAAAACATGTGTTTCGATATTTTCGGAAATTCAACCATTAAGCGAGTGAAATAAGGAAAAATCTTTTAAGCATGATACTAAGAATATTTTGATGCTAGAGAAATTTGGATTTGGAACCATGGTTAGAATTTAAAAGAAGTATGTTTCGGGATGTTTTGAATTCTGCCATCAGTGGTGTAATAGGGGGTGGCAAATTGTACCAGAATACTAGATTAGGAAAGAATTTTTAAAGCTAAATATATGAAAATAGAAACAACCAATGCAGACCATCTAGTGTACGCGTGCGAACAGCGGGAATCAAGCAAGTACCTAATAAAATTACTCAATGTATGTACTGATCGATCTTAGTACGTGATTTATATGTCCATAAAAATCTACGCTAACTGAAGTTCGTCAGAGAAATTTGCATTCTAGTGTATCCAGAACAGGCGGTTTATTTTTGCGCCTTCAAGGCGCTCTGTAACGAAGATAGGACGTGGCGGATGACATATGTCAGCAGCAAAGGGCTGTTTTTAATTAGTTGGAAGAGGCCTCTGCTGTCGCTCGCTGAAACTCTGCCCGCCGGCTGTCACAAGACTCGTGTGGCTTGCTGACAAATGAGGACTTCTTTTCATCACAACAAGAGATACAGTTTCATCCATTGTACAGACAGACATTTGTGTGGTCAGTGTGTATAAGAGAAAAAAAGAAGATCTAGACGTTATTAGTGATCCAGCTCATCCATTATTCTGCTAATAATAGGCCTAATGAAGTGACTTGCTCCAAGACATATTATTTCTCGTGTCGTGAATATTCGACCATTAAAAACTATTTAGTTTCCTATAAAGCTGATATCAATTTCTTTCACCTTCTTTGAAAGTAAATTAACAACAATGATCTCAATTAGACGATTGCCACTTTGCCTATAGGCAGATCTTCAATATAAAAATAAACTGAGAAGGTAAATATTGTGCAATGTCTCGACAAAGAAAGGGAGAAATAAGGTTCTCATTTCCTTCTCCTTCTGCCTTTCTTTGACGCGGTTTTTTATGTACTATGTTTAACTTACGGCAGCAAAGATGTATTTAACCTTCTCCCAGCATAAAGACTGAAATAAATTTCCGAACGTTGAACACCCCGTTTCTTTTAAGGCACTAACGAACCGAAAATCTCTGTGTGGTTGCATGAACACTTAATTGATGCGTCTAGGATAATTACAAACACAGCTGCGGTGGAGTGGCCGAGCGGTCTAAAGCGTCTTGCTGCGGAGCGCACGGTTGCCCGCCGTGGAGGTTCGAGTCCTCCCTGGGGCATGGGTGTGTGTGTGTGTTGTCCTTAGGTTAGATTACCTAGGTTTAAGTAGTTTGTAAGCTACGGACTAATGACCACGCATTTTGGTCCGATAGATTTACAAACATTTGAACATTTGAATTACAAACACAATAAATTTGTACGTACTCTCTCTCTCTCTCTCTCTCTCTCTCTCTCTCTCTCTCTAATGGGATACTGTCGTTTTCTAGTCTCAGATCCAAATACAATCAAGCCTTCAGTAACGGAACAGGAAGACTCCTTGTATAAAAACTCACCCTATTTGTTTCCAACGCGTTTTTCAAACAACGTGGAGGTACAGATACAAATTCACAAGAATCCCCCCACTTTTTGCGAGACCCAGTAAAGATGAAGAGTAAACGTTGGTTAGGGTAATCGAAATCACTGCCTTAGGTACACATAACGTGTATACACAGGAAAATGTAGTTGACATTTATAAAAAAGCCTTGATGATTTCCTGTTTAGCCAGAATTTCGGGCTCTACATATTTACTCTGCAACTCACATTTAAGTTTCTGACAGAGGATTTATCGCACTGCTTTTTTAAAATTTCTTTGCAGTTCCATTCTCTAATAGCGCAATGGGACAGCTGTATTTAAATATCTTCTTTACAAAATAGTTACGTTTTCGATCTGATTTCTTATTTACTTATTATGTAGGAGGGTGCTAACGGTGCAAGAAATTTTGCAAGTGTATCTCGCCACAACGAATAACGCGTTTCTTCTAATGATTAACACCTTACCTCGTGCATAATTTCTGTGACACTCCCTTCCATCTATCGGCATAACAGAAAACAAGCTGCTATCCACCGAACTTTATATGCTGTATTAGCCCCGCTTAGTGGGGATCCCGCAATGCACTGCAATACTCTTAAACTAGGACGTAAAAGTGTTGTGTACGCAGTTTCTTTAGTACATATGTTGAACCTTCTACGTGTTCTGCCAATAAAACGTAGTTTTTCGTTCGCCTTCCCATATTTTCTGTGTGTTCTTTCTATTTAAAGTTGACGTAATTGTAATTCCTAGATATTTAATTCTACTTACGGCATGTAGATTTGACTAATTTATCGTGTAAATGAATTTAACGGCTTTCTTTTAGAGCTCTCGTGATTGCACACTTGTTCATTATACGGTGTAAAATTGACAATTTCCGTATCATCTTAGCTAAATTGTTTTGCTCTTTTTTTATCATCTGTGATTTATTAACTGTTAAACGACAGCATCCTCTGTGAACAGCCTAAGAGAGCAGGTGACATTGTCTCCTAAATCGTTAAAGACGACGGACTCTGCCGTACCACTTCTCCGTGAAACCCTAGATATCACTTCGTTTTATTCGATGACTTTCCGTCAGTTACTACGTATTGTGTCCTCTCTGACAGGGAATAGCGAATCGATGACTCAATAGGTCGTTCCATTCAAGGTAGTTTTAATGTTTGAGGAATGTATATGATCTAAAACCCTGCTACAAAGCGTCGTCAATGATATAGGTCTATAATTTTGCGGATCACTCCTGTTGGCTTTCATGAATATTGGTGACTTGTGCAATCGTCCAATCTTTCGGTACGAATCTTTTACTGAGCGTGCGGTTGTGTACAGTAGCTACGTATGAAGCTACTGAATCAGCACACACTAAAAGGATAGTAACAGCTATACAGTTAGGGACTGATGACCCCGTAGTTCAGTCCCATAAGTTCTACAAACATTTGAACATTTGAGCTATACAGTCTGGTCCGGACGACTAACTTTTGTGCAGTGATTAAGTTCTATTTCTACTCCACGGGTATATAATTGTAAATTAGCATTAGTTCTCCAATTAGATCTGTGGGAGATGGCGAAGAGAACATGAGGCAACCGGAAACAAAGTGGAGTTTTTGTTATGTATTCATATCAATATTAGCCATATGGTCTTTACAAATTTACAAATTAAATAACAGCTCAAGTGGAACAAGGACTTTCATTCAGACTATCACAATTTTAACACCTAATTTTTAACTGTGTGAAAGTTTCTTAATTATGTATAAATTATTAGAGAGAATCGTGAGATTTCTTTACTGAATGTCAACTGCCACTTTTCGCACTTCATACCTTGTCTAGATCATCCAGCAGTTGGTGTTGATATTCTGGTGACTGCACTATACTATAAATTACTGCGTCATCAGCGAACACCTTAAGAGCATTATTGAAATTTTCTCCTAGATCAATTGGAGTAAAATGAGTAAGTGCAAATATTTTTGTATGTAGTACCTATGTACAGATATCAGCGAATTGGTTCTTTTTCTCTGCGTTGAACAATCATACACACAGAAAAATATATATTTTTTCAACCTGATGTTTTCTGTTTTGCGGCAGCTAGGCCGCCAGTGAATGACACCTTGACCACATACACTTCCTTTGCAGGAAAGTTACCTCCAGTCTATCATAAGGCGTGCCACACTGCTTTAGCCCTGATTTTGGCCGATATAGTTGTCCTGGCGCTGTACATGATGGTCCATTGATAGTGACCGGGCCAAATATCTCACTAAATAAGCATTAAACGAATAAAAACTACAAACAAAACTTTTCTAGCTTGAAGGGGGAAAACAGATGGTGATTGGTCCGCTAGATGGCGCTACCATAGGTCAAACGGGTATGAACTGCATTTTGTAAAATATGAACCCCATTTTTTATACTTATTTGTCTAGTACGTGAATAAATATGAATGTTTTATTTGGAACACTTTTTTAGCTTTGTGATAGATGGCGCTGTAATAGTCACAAATGTATGAGTACCTGATATCGCGTAGCTTTTTGCCAGTGCGGGCGGTATTTGCTTCGTGATACATTACTCGTATCAAAATTGACCCTTTACCAATTGAAGAAAAGGTCGATATGGTATTTAAGAATGCCTAATGTGATCAAAATGGCCATCGGGCCTGTGCTTTGTATGTTGATCGTATTCCTGGAAGACATCATCCAAGTGTCCGGACCTTTCGTCGGATAGTTACGTTATTTAAAGAGACAGGAAGTGTTCAGCCACAAGTAAAACGTCAAGAACGACCTGCAACAAATGATGATGCCCAAGTAAGTGTTTTAGCTGCAGTTTCGACTAATCCGCACATCAGTAGCAGACAAATTGAGCGAGAATCGGGAATCTCAAAAACGTCGGTGTTGAGAATTCTACATCAACATAAATTTCATCCGTACCATATTTATATGCACCAGAATTTGCATGGCGAAGACTTTGAACCTCATATACAATTTTGCCACTTGGCACAAAATAAATTACGGGACGATAACAGATTTTTTTTTCACGCGTTCTGTTTAGTGACGAAGCGTCATTTACGAACAGTGGTAACGTAAACCGGCAAAAATGCACTATTAAACAACGGAAAATCCACGATGGCTGCGACAAGTGAAACATCAGTGACTTTGGCGGGTTAACGAATGGTGCGGCATTGCGGGAGGAAGGATAATTGGCCCCTATTTTATCAATGTGCAATCTAAATGGTGCAATGAATCCTGATTTATTACGTATTGTTCTACCGATTTTACTACAAATGTTTCACTGCATATCAGATTGCTATGTACTTTCTATATTATGGATGTCCGGCACAAGGCTCGCATGCAGCTGAAGCGAATGGAATATTTAATGACAGGTGGATTGGTCGTAGAAGCACCATATCATGGCCCGCACGTTCACCGAATCTTACATCCCAGGATTTCTTTCTGTGGGGAAAATTGAAGGATGTTTGTTATCGTGATTCATCGACAACGCCTGAAAACATGCGTCAACGCATTCTCAATACATGTGAGAACAGTGCTGAAGGTTAACTACTCGCTGCTGAGAGGAATTTTATTACGCGTATTGCCAAATGCATTGAAGTCGAAGGACATCATTTTGAGCATTTGTTGATGTCATGATGTAATTACAGGTAAACACGCGGTAACAACATGCGTTCTCATAATGTATAATACTTTGACATAAGTACATGTATCGCAACCGAAAGTAAGTTCAAATGTACATAAGTTCTGTGTTTTAATTTATAAATCGTTCCTGTTACCCATTGTTCGTCTAAAGTTGTGAGCTATATGTTTGTGAATATTACAGCGCTATCTATCATAATAGCGAAAAATGCGAAAAAACGTACTAGACAAATATGTAATAAAAATGGGGGTAGCTATTTTAAAAAATGCAGTTGATATCCGTTTGACCTGTGGCAGCACCATCTAGCGGGATAACTATAGCGCCATCTGTTTTCCCCCTTCAAGCTAGAAAAGTTTTGTTCTTTGTAGTTTTTTCGTTTGATGTTTATTTCGTGAGATATTTGGCCCAGTCACAATCAATGGAACACCCTGTATATAACTGGAGGTACTACTTAAACTACAAACACACTTTTAATAGTTGTTTATAAATATCTGAAAATTACAAAATAACCCTTACGTAATGTTGTGCATTACACTGTCCTGAATCTCCTCTAGAAATTTTTCCGTTTATAAACTGTGTAGGTGATGAAGAGTATACAGCCTTTGACATTTCTTTGTGGAATACCACGTATATTTTCTTCTTTATACGGTGATTTTTCATTCTGATACTATGAACTGTGACCTTCCTTGACAGGAAATCTCTGATTAAATTGCGTAACTGACAACCGACAACTTAATGTTTGTTAAGCGTATGGAACTGTGGGGTCATCAGTCCTTAAACTTACAAACTACTTATCAACTAACTTATACTAAAGACGGCACTAACATCCATGCCTGTGGGGGGATTCGAACCCCCGACGGGAATCGGCCTCGCTCATCGGAGCATAGCGCTTCAATGCGCTTGGCCACTCCGCCGCGGTAGCAAAATAGTACAAGAACTGGAATCAAGCTGTACAAAAGCTAATGCAGTGAGTGTTCAGCTAAAATCAACTCTCATCTGCAAGAAGGAAGTCAACACCAAGACTAAGCAGGGACATTTTCATGGGGACGCAGTCTGCAATTCTGTGGTAAATCGCACACATGCGCGGGAATCGTGATGTGTTTTGACAGCTATCGAGTAATTCAGAGGTTAGTCAATAGATAGCGGCACCTCTCATCTGTCAAATGATCGTCTGGTCGCTCGCTTTGTGTGTAGACACGTGACTGGAAAATCCAGACCATTATGAGACGCTAAGGCGAACGGCAGGAGAAGCCCTGTTTGGCCTTGGAGAAATATGCAATAAACCACTTAAAATTAATAACTATTGATCCATATGTGATGCAAAGAAGCGCTGATATAAACGCACCTCCTGTCACTTTAATACTTTTTGAGTTATAGTAAACCAAAAATCATCATAAAATAATAATTTTGTAAACGATATATCTTGAAAACCGCTTAATCAAATATTACATACAAGGTGTCAAATAATAGATCTAAGAGAGTACTATTAAGATGTATATTTACTTTTTTGCGCAAATTCATTAAATTAGAATTAGAGGCCAGTAACATGGTTTCCAGGTGTAGAAGCTGGATTTTTAATAAATAAGCAATAATAACTGTAGTACTAGCGGCAGTACGGTAAACTAGATTTAAGTAAATGATTAATGAAACCACAGGTTCAATAGTACAATGAATAAATACTGAAAAAACACAAAGGTAGAAATGTTTAATTTTTTATAATGCAAAAACTATGATATGTACAATGTTTTTGATGCCATATACTGTTTCAGCGGAAAATTTCCGTTGGATACTATCGTCACATGTATTTATTTCATTAGTATTTTATGTAAAATACGTAATTTTGTGAAAATAAGATACTAATTTGACTTCAGAGTAAGCCATCAAGGATAATTAAGGCGGCCATTTTGGCTTGTTAGGAGCAGTCTGTTAACGTCGATTTGACAAACAAGATGTGTTGTTATGATGGGCGACTGTGGAGTCGCTTAAGGACTTGCAAAATTTCAGCGAAGTGTTCTAGTGTGGAACTTAGAAATATTTGTTCTGCGGTGCTTCGAAAACTTTGATTTTATTCTGCGTCTGTGGGACTTAGAAAAGTCTTCAGTGGTGGTTCTTGAACTCTAACTTTCTGTGACAGTGGAACTTAGTTTCTCAGGATTGTTGCTAGACTTTAATTTTTATTCAGCGACTGTGCAACTTAGAAAGTATTTAGTTGTGGCATCCTCAAGGAACTCGGCATTGCTATAAACATCAGTTTAGTTAAAAGTGAACGTGTCGTTTGTGCATTTTTTTATTTATTGTTGCAGCCGCACTTCACAGAGCCCACCCCCCACAAAACAACAACAACAACAACAACACAGGCTGTGAATGGGTGTTTTTTTTTTTTCGTATTGTAGCACTGGGGCCTCGAACCAACTGAAGGAAATTACTGATTGTTGCTAGACTTTAATTTTTATTCAGCGACTGTGCAACTTAGAAAGTATTTAGTTGTGGCATCCTCAAGGAACTCGGCATTGCTATAAACATCAGTTTAGTTAAAAGTGAACGTGTCGTTTGTGCATTTTTTTATTTATTGTTGCAGCCGCACTTCACAGAGCCCACCCCCCACAAAACAACAACAACAACAACAACAACAACACAGGCTGTGAATGGGTGATTTTTTTTTTTTCGTATTGTAGCACTGGGGCCTCGAACCAACTGAAGGAAATTACTGATAAAATTGTCACCCTAAACAGAATAGTGTGTTTTTTCCTAGTTTGTGTTTGGAAAATCCGTGTATAAGCTCGCACGCTCTATCTTTCGGCCAACGTAGGGGAGTGAAAGTTGCGTGGATAGAGGTCACGTTATTAATCAGTTGTGGTTACAGATACGAAAGCAGCAACGATGTTTGTAGGCACTATCAGATGGCAACAATGGCAGGAGGGTATCCATAATGAAGAAGTCAAGACAGGCTGAGATGGTGGGGTCACGTCACACGCATGAGAGAAACGTTACGTAAGATAATCATGGGTTCAACAATAACGGATAAGGGGAGTCGAGATAGACCAATTAGAAAGTACTTGGATTCAGGCAAGAAGGAAATTCAAAGAACAGGCACAACATCATGCGAGGCATCATTGTTAGCATTGAATATGGAATCAGGGAGGAAATTTATTAGAAACATTATGGTCCAGAACTAACGCTGAACGGCATAACCAGTCGATGACGATTATTATTATTATTTATTATCATTATTTCGAGATTTGGCAATATGCTCATTTGAACCGAAACATCGAATACTCTCCACGCTATGATTCAATGTTGCTGGTTGGCTTTATGAAAGGATGTCCCAGCAAAATTATCGGCTAACTTTGTAAACATGTTCCTTGTAATAAAACAAGGAAGAAACGCCTAGTAAACATGTACTCTAAATTGCATTTCGGAACGCTTCTTTATTTTCGTAATTGTTAAAATTCTCTTACTCCTATAAGCTCTTTTGTTTGGGAGGAGGAGGTAGTGTAGAGCGAAATATGGGAAAAAAGTGAAGTAAGCCTGAACTCTACAATGCATATCTTAAGAAATGTGAGATGCTGTGATTCACCATATTGAAAACGAACAAATGTGGATAGCTCTTAGGGCAAGCTCTTTGGAGCTTATGTTTACTAGATTTGTTTTCCTTGGTTCTGTTTAAGGGATCTGCCTCCAAAGCTTGTCGGTGTCATAATAGGATTTCAAAATGAGTACACAGTTATCGTCCGACAACTTGGAACAATAACTCTGTGAGAGTGCGTCTCTGATCGTTCAATTTCCTTACTGCGTGAAAGTAAGAAAAGTTTTAACGATGCCAATGGCGCTTCCAGAAATTCGTTGCCGGCCGCGGTGGCCGAGACGACTGAGGCGCTTCAGTCACGGTCTGCACGGCCACTACAGTCGGGGGTTCGAATCCCCCCTCGGGCATGGACATTTGTGCCGTCCTAGTTCGTAAGTAGTTCATAAGTAGTTTGTAAGTTTAGGGACTGATGACCCTGTAGTTAAGTCCCATAGACTATACAAACATATGAACATTCGTTCACCAAGGGAGACGAAGTAAATATTCCTGAATTCGAAGCAACAACAGCTGTTGGCAAAATTACTAAAAATTTCCGGACTGTTATGCCGTGGTCTAGTGGATTTGTGCCTACAGAGGAAATTATAGCCACTTTAGAAGCGGGTATTCGCAATTTAGACAAAGTTACAGCTGAGGAAATACGTATAGAAGCTGTCAGAGTATTTGCTCGCGCAAAGCCTCCAAAAAGTAATTTAACAACGGGGGAGAAAAATGCTATAAAAAGCCTGAATGAGGACGATAATATTATCATTCTCCCCGCAGACAAGGGAAATTGTACAGTGGTTTTAAATGTGACTACCACTGCAAGATTAAGGAACTGTTAGATCCGCAGACCTACAGGAAACTTAGTAAAGATCCTACGGACAAAGTGCTTAGAACTGTTACACAACTAATAAAAAAGAGAAGTCTGTTCAATTCAGTTGCACTACCGCCAAGACTTTATGGGTTGCCGAAAGTTCACAAAGCAAAGGAAAATGTTCCTCCTCTGAGACCAATTGTTAGTGCAATTGCTTCGCCCACCTATTTGATTGCCAAGTTATTGACAACACTAATACGACCACATGTGGGGCGCTCAGATTCCTATATCAAGAATTCGACACATTTTATAAGTAAATTGAATGATATATTGGTCAACCCAGAGGACATATTAGTTTCGACGTGGTATCCCTGTTTACTATGGTTCCAGTCAATGAGGTGCTGAAACAACTAAATCTCCTCATTCCACCCGACATTGCAGATCTGTTCAAATATTGCCTCACGACCACTTATTTCAAATGGAACGATGATTTTTATGAACAGACAGATGGTGTAGCAATGGGGAGCCCTCTAAGCCCGGTCATAGCAAATTTCTACATGGAAAAATTCGAGGAACAGGCATTGAAAACAGCATACAAAAAACCTACTATTTGGTTTCGCTATGTAGACGATACGTTTGTTATGTGGAGGCATGGTAGAGAAGAACTAGATCGCTTTTTTTCAACACCTCAACGGGATTAATTCTAGAATCCAGTTTACCATGGAGGAGGAGATAGACGGAAAACTGAATTTTCTTGACGTGTCAGTTTTCAAAAAGGGGAAATGGCAGATTGGGCCATACAGTTATCGGAAGCCCACACACACAGACCGTTATCTGCACCGGGATTCAAACCACCGCCCACAGCAAAAGCGGGGCATTATAAAGACGTTGGCGGACAGAGCAAGGAATATCTGCGAACCGGAATTACTCGACGCGGAATTGAAACACCGGAATAATGCTTTACTTACGAATGGCTATTCGTCTACAGAGATCAGGAGAGCTTTGAGACCGACACGTATAGAGATGAAAACGATGAAAGGGTTCCTGTGAAATCTAAAGTCTTCCTACCTTTTATTAAGGACGTCATCGACCGCATCGGTAAAATATTGACGAAACGGAATGTTGCCGTTATTTACAAACCTACCTCGGAAGATACAGGATCACCTGAAATCGGCGAAGGATGCTCGCAAAACCGCTGGAAAAAGCAGGAATTTACAGGATTCCGTGTAGCTGTGGGGAAGTATACGTGGGTACCACAAAAAGAACAGTCAAAAAACGACTAGATGGGCACAAGGGGAACTGTAGAAGGGGAGAGATTGATAGATCAACTGTTGCTGAACATGTTTTTCAACCAGGGGACCACCTTATTCAATTTAATAAGACTCAGGTTTTAGCAGCCACAAATGGCTACCACGAAAGACTGTACAGAGAGGCTATACAAATTGTAAAACACCCCAATAATTTCAGTAGGATGGAGGAGGCTGTGAAACTAAATGGTATCTGGATTGCGGTTTTGAAGAAGAAATGTAACAGTCTTCCACCATGGGACGGCATTAACGGACGGAGGCAATCGGCAACGACGAATTGCGCGCGCATGTCAAAAACATCTGACGTCACACCACTGCGCGCGAGCCCTCGTAAACGGAATTTGGCTTCAGTCAGTAGCGAGCCAGGGTGTGAATCGGACATCCAAAAGTGCCACGATCCCCCTTGAGAATGTCCTCCGCAGTCGGGGACGAAACGTTGGGTTTTAATAATAAATCCACTAGACCACGGCATTACAGCCCGGAAATTTTTAGTAATTTTGACCATTCCGGCCTTGAAAGTTTACATTTTACAGCTGTTGGCAAATCATAGTAGCGCATATCCTAATTATTACAAAGACGCTCAAGTCACTTCTTCAGGTTGAAACCGTACATAGACTAAGATTGCTTTCAGAGTACAGTATTTTTATGTAATAACTTGATACTTACTAATAACGACAACCATTCACTATGCAAAAAATCCGTGCTAAAGCTTAAGTTGTGCAGTTCACACATATACTCATGAGGGAAAACAGGGATGATCAACTGCATTACGGACCCATAACACTGACGTCGATTTACAGTAGGGTTGTATAGCATTTGCTACACTCGAACATTATGAAGTATCTTGAAAAAAAAAAGTGTTTACTGATACACAGCCAGAACGGCTTCAGAATATGTCATTCTTTCCTAACACAAATAGCTCTTCATACGCATGAAGTAAATGAATCGAATTGAGATCTCAAACTGATTCCATATTTGCACCCTTCCCAACATGCGATATTTTTACCGAAACAGCGTGTTAGTTACGCGATTTAATCAGAGATTTCCTGTCTAGGAAGGTCACAGTTCCTAGTATCAGAATGAAAAGTCACCGTATAAAGAAGAAAACATACGTGGTATTCCACACAGAAATGTCAAAGGCTGTATACTCTTCATAACCTTCACAGTGTATAAACGGAAACATTTCTAGAGGAGATTCAGGACAGTGTACCGCACAACTATGTTGCCATCCTGTGATAGACTACATAAAAAGTACTTGAAACTACCTACCGGTTCCTCCTATGTGGCAGTCAATCTATTTAAGCTTTCTCCCACAGACTTTCCTTTTCGAGATGCTGATCTTCATAGTATAACCCTTAAACGTCTGCTCTATCTCTGAAATATTAGACTGCAACCTTTCAGTGGAATCTTCCCTCACTACTAAGTCGTCCGCATGTGCAAGACTGCTTACGTTTTCACCTACTTCAGTCTCACCATGTCAGTATATTGATTTCAACATATGATCAATAAATAGTACGAACAACAGTGCTGACAGGTTTACAGCTTTGTCTTATCCTGAAACTACCGTGAACCATGAAGTCAATTTACAGTTAACTAACTGCAACCTGACAATATAGGTAAATACCTTTAACTGCCTGCAGAAGTTTGCCTCCTATTTCATGATCTTGTTGAACTGTCAATAGCTTCCTCTTAGGAATACGATCATAACCCTTTTCTAGATCTATAGAACATATTTACAATTTCCTATTCCACTCTTAGCATTTCATTATTTGTCCCAAGCTAAAGATCTGGTCTTGACAGCTTCTAAGAGGGCTAAAACCATCACTGATTTTATTCAACTTGTCTTGAACTAAAGCTTGCACTCTCCTTTCAATAATACCTGAGAATATTTTGCCCACTACGCTACATTTATTGCAGAGAAAATAGTCTATGAAGTAAAACTAACGACATACATTTCTTTACGTTATTGCTTCAAAACGGTGCAAAGAGTGAAATGATCAACTTTACAAGCAATTATTCTACATTTATGGAGCTACTCTGCAAATCGTAATTAAGTGCCTGGTAAATGGTTCATCGACAGGCTTTCAGACTATTTGTCTGGCGTTCCATTCTCGAACAGCGCACTCGAACAATATTTTGGTCCAAGTTTTTCTCGTAAAGCAGCATATTGTGATCGAAAAAAAGATTTCTCTCTCTTAAAGAACGGTTTCTGTAGTAATATGCTTTCGTATCGCTAATCCCAATGTTCATAAGTGAAATATCTGATACATGTTACAAATTCACAACCGAAAAGATTTTCTTCTGTAAGAAGACAATAGCTTTTTATCGGAAAGATGGGAGACAAGTGCATTTACATAACTGTCCCTCAAATTGTACCACTAACGTTCCAGGATTTTATTGTTGTTTTTATTTAGCTTTACATTCTATACGCAGGATAAACATTATCATTGCATTTTGATATTTGTCAACTGATAAAAACCAATAAGTAACTGAATACCGCTGGTGTGTTCGGCTAATGATATGATTGATTACGTACGAGACCCCGCACGCAAATGAAACATTTCATTTCATTTAACTGTTTGGCTGGGACACTAATGTAAATACGGGATCAAATGTCAAATTTATTCTCCATATCAAGCTAAATGACATGAAAAACATACTTTTTTTTGGAATTATTATGCAGTTTGTAATTCCAACGTAATGAAAGAATATTTCACGGGACGAGCTTAGTACGTACGGCTCAAACTCAATACCAACCTTTTTGATAAACAGCAATCATCCTTAATTTAAAATTTTCGGTCTCATAGGCCGTTGCCGATTTGTAAAATTTTCTCTTACCGTTTCATCTTCGACTGCGGAATACATCCACATCGCAAATATATACGGTGCTCCTTCAAGTTCTGATCGCATTTCGCCACTTTACCTCTGAGGATATCTTGTGTAGCCGTAGGCGATATGTTAGGGGAAAGTTTTACAAACAGATCATGGCCTATGAACCCCGAAATTTTAAATTAAGTTAACGCCGGCCGTGAAAGCTTACATTGTATCAGCAATTATCGTGATTATTTATTCTCATCTCTCCGTAGTACTTTCTTCTAATGATTATTGGAAATTAAGGAAAGTTCGTTTACGGCATGTTAGTCATTAGCATCACCGGAAAGCAGTATGAAATAGGTATTTGTCTTCCTTGAATTGTAAGCCTCAAATGTAATGTACTTCTAGTAGTTACCAGTCAAGATGACACATTGGTAACACTCTGGACTTGGTTCAACTGCGGTGAAGTGGCCGAGCGCTCTAAGGCGCTTGCTAGGAAGTGCGCGTTTGCTCGCCGTCGGAGGCACGAGTCGTTCTTCGGAAATGCTTGTGTGAGTTTCAATTACGTTATTTTTAGTTTAAGAAATTTGTAAGCGTAGGGATTGATGACCAAAGATCTGAACATGCATTCTGGAGGCGTGTGGTTCAAATCCACCTTCAGACATCCAGACTGAAGGTTTTTCTGTCTTTTTCCCTTAATCATTCCAGGCAAATACCGGAATAGTTCTTTATAAACGGCACGGCCGATTTCCTTCCCAATCACTACCCAAACAACCCGAGCGTGAGTTCCCTCTCTAATGATCGCTACATCGACAGGACGTTCAACACTGATCTTCCTTCCTTCCAACAGTTACTTTTCAAATGCAATATTCTTTGTCTCTGAAGTATAAGAGTTATACCAAATTATTCCTCAGCATTTGTTCGTTATATATATGTAGGAGAGCCAATCATGAAAAAATTGTTCCACCTGGTATGCAAGGTGTATGAGACACGGGAAATACCCTCAGACTTGAAGAAGAATACCGTAATTCCAATTTCAAAGAAAACAAGTGCAGACAAATGTGAAAATTACAGAACTATCAGTTTAATAAGTAATGGTTCCAAAATACGAACGCGAATTATTTACAGACGAATGGAAAGACTTGTGGATACAAATGTTCAAATGTTTGTACAGCTTATGGGACTTAACTACGGGGTCATCAGTCCCTAAACGTACAAACTACTTACGAACTAACTAATCCTAAAGACGGCACAAATATCCATGCCCGAGAGGGGATTAGAACACCCGACTGTTGTGGCCGTGCAGACTGTGACTGAAGCGCCTCAGTCCCCTCGGCCACCGCGGCCGGCTAGACTTGTGGAATCCGACCTTAGGGAAGATCGGTTTGGATTTAGGGGAAATGTAGGAACACGGGAGACAGTACTTACATTACGACTTATCTTAGGAGATAGGCTAAGGAAATGCGTACTTACGTTTTTAGCGTTTGTAGATTTGGAGAAAGCTTTTGATTATGTCGACTGGAATACACTACTTTAAATTCCGAAGGTAGGAGGGGTAAAATATAGGGAGCGAAGAGTTACATTCAACCAATACAAAAACCAGACAGCAGTTATTAGAGTCGAAGGGCGAGAAAGGGAATGTTGTAATCTGTACATTGAGCAAGCAGTGAAGGAATGGAAGGTGAAATATGGAGAAGGAATTAAAGTTCAGGGAGAAGAAACAAAAACTTTGCGGTTTTCCGATGACATAGTAATCTTGTCATAAACTGCAAAGGTTCTGGAAGAGCAATTGAAGGAAATGGATAGTGTCCTGTAGATATAATATGAACATTAACAACAGTAAAACGAGGGCAATGGAATTTAATGTCAGAAAATCAGGTGATGCTGAAGGAATTAGATTAGGTAATGAGACAATAAAAGTAGTAGATGAGTTTTGTTATTTGGAAAGCAAGATAACTTCTGATGGCCGAAGTAAAGAAGAAATAAAATGCAGAATGGCTATGGGAAGAAAAGCGTTTCTGAAGAAGCGAAACTTGTTAACATCCAATATTAATTTAAACGTTAGAAAGTCCTTTCTGAAAGCATTTGTTCAAATGTTCAAATGTTTGTGAAGCTTATGGGACTCAACTACTGGGTCATCAGTCCCTAAACTTACAAACTACTTATCTACTACCTTATACTAAGGACGGCACAAATATCCATGCCCGAGGGGGGATTCGAACCCCCGACCGTAGCGGCCGTGCAGACCGTGACTGAAGCGCCGCAGTCCCCTCGGCCACCGCGGCCGGCGAAAGCATTTGTCTGGAGTGTAGAATTGTATGGGAGTGAAACGTGGATGAAAAGGAATTCAGACTAAAATATGATAGAATCTTTTGAAATGTGGTGTTATAGACGAATGATGAAAATTAGATGGGTAGATCACGTAACTAATGAGAAGGTGCTTAACCGAATTGGCGAGAATAGGAGTTTCTGGCAATTCCTGACTAAGAGAAGAGAGAGATTGGTGGGACACATTCTGAGACATCAAGGTATTGTCAACTTAGCATTAAGAGGAAGTGTGTGGGGTAAAAATCGTAGAGGGAGATCGAGGAACGAATACAGTAAGCAGATTCAAAAGGATGTAGATTTCCGAACGTATTCTCAGATGAAGAGACATGCACAGGAGAGAGTAACGTGAAGAGCTGCATCAAATCAGTCTGCGGACTGAAGACCACAACAACGACAACAGTCTTTGATGTGATACTGAGGCAAATTCTGTTCGGAAGACAAGAGAAAAAAGTGCTTCTGGATCATTGGCTTGCAGGATGTTACAGGAAAAAACTACAATACGGTTTCCGCATGATCGCTGTTTCGCATGGAGGACATTCTGCTAGAGTTCATGTTTGAGCCCATAATATATGCTACAATTCTACAGGAGTTAACATGCTTACACAACAAAACCCCATTCTTAATTATTAATCAATCATTGGGCCTCAAATATCTAATACCTAACTGTAGGAAATCGTTCAAATTTTAAGTACATCTGTTTGATACATAAAACACTATTTTTCCATTTTTTAAAATCTTTATTTTTAAAATCAAGGTACACCCAAAAACCATGGAGTCTGGATAGCAAAAGTACAGTGATCGCAATGTATATCATTTATATTCATGGGAAAGCATCGGAACTTTTACCATATATTCTGCAGGTGGTATTCTCAGCGACTCATGTAATTTATGTGATTCCACTATCCGTTAACGAGAGAAAGAAATGAAGACAGTGGAAATATAAAAGACGGTACTGAAAAAAGGGAGAAGAAGAAAACATTAGGGAGATGGTAAGTATGAAAGCATCACAACACAGAGATTGGGTTCACAATGTAGAGAGTTACAAGAACGCATGACGAAATTTTTGGTGGACAATACGGACGGCGGAATGAGTATTACTTTTGTGACTGACACCAAATAATAATTTCCGAAGAGATATTTTGTCTCGTCGTATCGAAGATACTAAATAGGAGAGGAATTTATTTAAAAGTTATGCCATGGCCGAGATTCGAACCCGGGATCTCCTGCTTGCTGTGCAGACCATTTAACCATTTTTTGTGCGTTCTATGGGTAGTTCGGTCCGTTGCGGACGTTCTTTGGTTTTTGTTCGTTTTTCATCGGAGAGTTCTTGGATCAGTCCCTCTCACCAAATTCGGTGTGCTACCGCGCCGGCCTAAAAGGCCTTTTTCAATTTTCGGTTTTATTTTTTTATTTTTTCTTACGAATACCGCGACTGCACGATTATATTAAAGCACGACTCCATACACAACACAAATCTTAATTTAATGCCCCTCCTACTTAATGCCTTTGATATATCGAAACAAAATGTGTCTCTGGATCTTGATTTGTTATTTAATACTTACATCACCTTGCTATTGGAGAGCCGCGGCAGTATTGATAACGTATTACATAAAGGAACGTAAGGCAGAATTGAAGTTAGTGATGCGGAGGGAGAAGTGTTTTTCGAAGGGTCCGTTCAGAGGCCTGTGGCTGAGTGGTTGAAGCGTCTGCCTAATAAGCAGGATATCTTGGATTCGAACCCTGGCCGTGTCACAAATTGCAAATGAATGCCTTACCTCCTGTTTAATAACTTCTGTCGGAGTCCTTTATGGGGGACCATATTCGCCTTTTCTGTCCCCTGACTTCAACGTTTTATGTATGGTACAAGATCTTCACTCAGACTGTGGTAATGGTTGATACTGATTTAGCATGTGTGTGTTTGAAATATTTTTATATTCATACTTACCTCGTAAGAAATAACTTCTATATTCAAATTTTATGGCTCTTGTGGTGTGCTACTCTTAAGGCTAGTTTACACGACGACACTACGTTTCATGAAACTGCGCTACTGGCCAGTGCGCATGCGCGACAGGCGTTCGCGCAACTCGTTTGTCGAAACTACACGGTTTCGGCACCTTCCAACTTTGGCGAAACTGATTGCGCGTGTCTTTAGGTTAGGTTATAACCAATACAGAACAAAATACAACAAAAGGGAGGGGGAATACGGAAGAAATAATTCGGTTTTTGAACATATATGCGAGGCATAGGTGTTTGTGCGAATTTAACGATGAACATTTCAGGAATGTTAGTGCTCTTGAACCAATTATTCGTGAATTAAATATTGGTGGGTTGATGATTAGTGAATTGCAGACTAAAATACATTCAATTCCAGATACCTACACAAACGAACTATGGCAATTGTTGATTTGGGAACACGGAACAGGTACTATAGAGACGAATATCTACTTGACAAGAAAAGTAATTTCAGTTCTGGTAACAATGACTCACGTATAACAGTATCTTGTTTCTTTATTGCATTACAAACTCTGTTTAAAGGAACGTAAAATGCTATGGTGACATTCTAAGTTGATTAAAATAACTTCTAGGGTCTTCAATCACAATTTCTTTCAGCAAGGTCGTTAAGCAACCGAGCTGACGTCTTTTTTTAATCCATTCACAAACGCAAATACGTTTCATATTCTTTTTATGTTTAGTTTTGCGCAGCGACTTCACACACAGAAGCAATAGCACAACTTTAGTAGCTACCAAAATTTTTATTCTACGGCGCCTCTGGCACTCACAAAACAACGAAACTGAAGTGTATAGTATTGACGCCATATCTACAGACATACACGAAACCAGTTGCGCGCAACTCATTTCATGACACGAGTGTCGCATACCTACTGTCGTTGTGTAGACTAGCCTTAATACTAAAAATTTTACCACGTTTCCTTGCAGTGGCCTATGTCTGAGGCTTACAAATTGCTTGACTATATGGTAAACTTGCGGTACAGCACATCTATATTTACTCCTTTTTTTATACTACATAAGTCACCTCACGGTATGTGGCGGAGGGTACTTTGGGAAGCATTGGCACTATCAGTCGTGTATGGGAAAAACGATTGCCTGAATGCCTCCGTGTGGGCCCTAAGCTCCCTAATCTTATCCTTCTGGTAGTTTCGCGAGATATACGTAAGAGAAAGGAACATATCAGCTGACTGTTCATGAAAAGTATGCTCTCGGAACTTCAACAGAAGCCAGTATAGCGGTGCAGAACGTTTTTCTTCCAGCGTCTGCAACTGGAGTTTCTTAACCAGACTCGTGACGCTTTCGTGCTTTCTAAATGAACACTTAAAGAAGCGTGCTGTTCTCCGTTGTATCTTCTGTATGTCTTCTATTAGTCCTGTCTCGTACGGATCCCACACTGGTGAGCGATAGTCAAGCACTGGTCGAACGAGAGTTTTGTAATCTACTTCTTCCGTTGAGCCGGCCGCGGTGGCCGAGGAGACTGAGGCGCACCAGTCACGGTCATCACGGCCACTACGGTCGGGGGTTCGAATCCCCCCTCGGGCATGGATATTTGTGCCGTCTTTAGTGTAAGCTAGTTCATAAATAGTTTGTAAGTTTTGGGACTGATGACCACGTAGTTAAGTCACATAAGCTTTACAAACATTTGAACATTTGATCTTCCGTTGACGGACTACATTTCCTGAGGATTCTTCCGTGTCTGGCGTCCGCCTTACCCACGATTGATTTTATAAGGTCGTTCCATTTCAAATCGCCCCTTACTTCCACTTCCAGATACTTCATGGAATTAGCTGCTTCCAGTGTTTCTCCTACTTTTGCATAGTTATACAAGGGTTGGAACTTAAATAAGGTAACTATTTACTCACAACAGATACAAAAGCGTCGCAAGGACGTAAGTCCGGGGAGTATGGTGGATGGTCCCATCGACAGAACAGAGCGATCACAGCTTGCGCTGTATGCGCCCGCACATTGTCATGCAAAGTGATGGGTGGGTTGCGCATAAAGTGTTGCCACTTCTTTCGCAAAGCTGCTCGCAGGTCATGCTCCAAAACCGAACAGTAATACTATGCATTGAAGGTATGCCGTGAAAGAACATATTTCATCAGGATAACACCATCACAGTTGTACAGGAGAATCGCCATAACTTTCAGCATACTGGGTCTCTGACGGACTTTCGACTCGTACGATGAGCCCCATGACTCATCCATTGTTACGATATGGCGTAAGTAAGCCTCTCCTTCGCGCTCATAGCGCTCCAAGTGCGTCTGAGCAGCGTCGTAACGCATCCATTTTTGCTGTGAGACCTCGGGCACATTCAACGTTGATCCAAATTTGTTGTTCCTATTTCGAAAACATAGTGATACTATTACGTTAGACCGCTCGCTCACAAGTGACCGTGTTTCCCTCGATTATGCGCACGCCCCTGACGTAGAACGGGTGAGTCCATTTACTCGGAGGTAAGGTAGGTCAACAACCTGTGCTAACAGCGGCAACAGTAGAGTCCATTGAATAGTGTCTCCACAGCAGTGTTGCCACTATTTAAGTTCCAACCCCCGTGTAATAAAGGATCTTCCTTTCTATGTAGACGCTTCACACTTGTTTGAGGTTCAATCGCCATTCCCTGCACCAAGCGTCGATACACTGCATGTGATCCTGCATTTCGTTACCCTTTCCCAGTATTGGGACTTCTCAATAAATTACTGCATCATTCGCAAAAAACCTCTTTTAACTTCCAATGTTATCCCTGCCCTCCAGTAGGAGACTAGTCTGTTTTAACTCTCAACGACATTATGGGCAAGCCTCTTCATCTCTACAACAACCCACATTCTTTTGAACTTGCTTATTAACGTGTTAGAATCAAAGAAGTTTCTTACCGATGATGAGCATATAATTGTCTATCCGGAGCATTATCAGTAGCTAAAGCAGTAATAGGGTAAGGTGGTACAATTGCGATCATTTCGGACACTTGTTATTGTAGCTGGAAATATATTGAGAAAAGAAATAATTTTAACTATGGCATTTGTTCTTGGATTTTTAATGAATATGTAACACAAATATTATGGAATTACAAAAGTTGGTATAAACACAAAAACAGGTTACAGAATTGAGAAGAATCGATCGAAAATGTATCACACTAGGTACAAATGTGATTAGTTCCTGGTACAATTTTGATCACTTGCATCTTCCACATATAAAGCACTTTTTCCCTTGGGCACCAACGCATACTTCGTGGTACCAAACATTGCATTTTTGGCAGCGAATCCAGTCATCCTTAGCTACTGATTCTGCACTATAATAATTCAATAAACAAAATCCACAATTATTTTCGTTGTTTGCTGGCGAATTGAAGCTTGGTAAACGTCTTTTATCATTACTCACAGACGTACATTTCCGTTTATTGTTCTTGTTGCATTTGTTCATTGTTTTCCTTGTGCCCTGTTGAAAAAGTTTCCTATTACTGCGGAGGTTATCCAGATTTTCATCTGAAGAGAGTCTAGCTGATGTCTGTGTTTTCCTCTTCCGAGACGATAATTTTTTCTCTGGACTTGGCAAAATGTCCTTGACAGCATCGTGCTGAGAAATTGTACTGGAGCCTGGCGTTACGGATTTGCCGGATTTGCCGGATTTGACGATGAGGGTTCTTCTCCCATAATGCTGTTAGTAGCTTGACTGGTGGAGATTGAATGTAGCTTTTCTTATCTGGAGTGGCGACAGACCCAATCCGCGCTGGCCTAGAAATAAAACTCTCTGGACCAAAGCATCTTCCATTTCAGAACTGAGTACCATTGGGTGACCGATTCTGTTTTCTATAAGACTAGTTGGAGTTAATCCAGCTTGCATTTTCTTTTTAATTTGCACTTTACCATGTAAAGTGCTGAAAGGAATGTCATATAATTCTGAAGCAGCTCGAAGGCTCAAATGTCCAGTCATTACACTCTTTATTGCCTCATATAATGCAGCTGGACTCCATTTATTGTACTGAGTGCCATCTACAAGCTCTTTGAAAGGCTATTATATAACAGAATCAGCCCAGGGATTTTTGAGAAGCTACCAATGGAGCAATGTGGCTTCCTTCCATCGCGAAGTTGTGCTGATCAGGTCCTATCTCTAACCACGTTTATAGAAGTAGGATACCACATGAAGTTAAAAACATCTGCTGCGTTTATAGATTTCAGTGCTGCCTACGATACTGTGTGGAGACATGGTCTGATTAATAATTCCTACAGGAGATCCCCAGGAAAACTACTTTCACTATCTTCAGTTTTCTATTATCGTCCTCTTAGACGGGCAAACAGCCTAGGTTGAACGCTAATTGTCTCAAAGTTGCTTGTCCGGAGCAATAGCACCGACAAGGGGGTTTCTATCATATTAAATGTGCAAATAACTATAACGTAAACTCACTGTAACACAACAAGAAGGCACATCTAACTAAAGGGTCTCAAATTTGCACTGGACCTCAGTACCAACCAAATTCAAACATATTATTCCAATAACAAACTTAGAAATGGTTATTGTTTCCAGATTGCGTTACGCTTAACAACAAAGGCCGAGCTCGCAGTTGATAGAAACTTACATGACGTTCGTCATTCTAACTCAACTTTAAATAAATTACAAGATGACGTTATGTACCACAAAGGCCACAGTCCTTCGCAATTCAATCTCGTTACACTAAAATTATAATTCACTTCGGACCTTTGACAACACACAGAACTTGATTATTCTACCAAGCCCGAATATTACCAAGTAATTTTGTTGGTGCAAACCACCTCACTTCCCCACATAGTTCTGGGTATTTTTTAAGCGTTATAGGGTAGGGAAGCTTCACATACGACTGTGACACTCTGTGCCGATAACACTGTCGCACGCGCTAGGCTAATACATAGTTTGGCCTACGGTCCGCATCACTGCAATCACATAAACAGCCTTCGCTAAACACAGCGAAAATGCTAGAACAACTCATCTCTTTCAGGTCAGAGCCTGAAGAAATCCTCATTGTACCATTATAACGTCACAATTTCAAGATCGTAGTGACACCAGAGCTCACCATAGTATTCCACATAACCGAGAGATACAGCAGGTTTCCACAACTTCGTCATGGACAGGCTTCCAGATGTATTACGACCTTGCTAGTAATAACAGTCCTACCCGTTTAACCGAGGCTCCACAATGAAAATGGCCGGCGTCTCGCTCTCCCGTGCCTCTCGTACCTTCCTGTTCGACGACCCTCCCGCCCCCCCCCCCCACCCTTTCCTATTGGATCCGCCTATGCTTACACTCGAACAAAATTATAAAATCTTGTGAATCATTTCGTATTATTTCTATCTACATTCGTGTTCGTGGGAAGATTCACAGTTCAACCTGTCGATCCATTAAGGTACAGTTGTAACGTCCATATACAAAGTGAGAACACTAAGTATGAAATGAAGACTCCATTAAGAGCGGTGTGCACCACGTCCATAGAATGATAACTAACAAGAGAAATTTCAGCATTGGTCGTAAGTTAAAGTTTATTTCTCATTGAAAATCGATTTCGACTATGGAATAGTCATCCTGTGCAACATGCACAATCGAATTGAAACATGTCAAGTTATACATATCCATCCGCAAGCCACAGCTACAAGATGTTTCACAATGGTGTTTTCCAGAGTGCAGAATCACAACAGAGTACAGAGTCTTGATGTATTGTGTAATATTCCACCTCCACCAATAAGACGAGAAGCAGCAGCAATAATAGTGTTCCACAATAATTCCATTCACAAGAACTCACTTCTATACAGTCGACTACAGAATATACATACCAGCAGATTCAAATCCATAAAACCACCATAGCCAATGCAAGATGAGCCCCTGGTTTACGATGAAGAATGATGGAAAGAGGTTTGGAAAAAGTTTCCTCCGACTAACTCTCGTCTTATAACTGACCCTACAAAACGTGTGAATGGATTCGGTCTTCCGAGAAAACTGGACGTCCCTGAACCGATTCCGCACACGGCATTGAAGACATAGTGCCTGTTTGTATGAATGCGGTACAAAGATGCCCCAGCGTGTGATTTCGGTGCTCCTGCGCAAACTATGCAGTACCTTATTGAAGAGTGTGCACTACGGAAATTTCCAGGAGGACTCAGTGAGCTGCATTTGGTGACAAGAAGAACTCTAGAGTGGTTAAAAGACCTAGCTATTGAGTTATAGTATTTTGTTTGGTTTGTACGTTTGCTTGTTTCTATTATGCGTATTTGTTCGTAGTTTTTGTGTGTTGTTGTTGTTGTTGTTGTAGTCTTCAGTCCGGAGACTGGTTTGCTGCAGCTCTCCACAATACCCTATCCTGAGCAAGCCCCTTCATCTCCACATAAGAACGACAACCTACATCTGTCTGAAGCTGCTTACTGTATCCATATCTTGGTCTTCCTCTGCGGTTTTTACCCCACACACTTCCCTCCAACGCTAAATTCACAATTCCTTGATGTCTAAGAATGTGTCCTACCAATCTATCCCTTCTTTTAGTCAAGGTATGCCAGAAATTTCTTTTCTCCTCAATTCTGTTCAGTACCTCCTCATTAGTTACGCGATCCATTTTGTATATGTAATCCTTTATATATGAAAATGTTCAAATAAGACTTTAGTATGACCATGTAAACCACACGAATAACTGAATAAAATATTCGCTACATCACGCTCGGTAAAGAACAGATTAATTCAATTTTTATTCGTGGTTCTAGAAACACCCATGTTCCCTAGATGAGGACAGTTCGTTCAACTACTTTGCCTCTTTGCCTTACCCACAGACAAGTCTCTTCTGTCAGTGACAAGCCTTCAACTATAACCTCTCAATCTAACATATAGATGACCTCGAAAGATCTACAGTAAACCAAGAAAAAAGAACCATGTGGCCATCGGGTGGGTTGTAGAACTTTATTAGGTTGATTTGAAAATGGTCTAAACTGTCTGGAACCGGCAAGCTTACATAATGAAGCGTGTGACCATGCGCAGACTTTAGGCAACTCATGTAAAAATATTCACCTGACTATAATCATAATACCCTGATTTATTGCTATGAAAGTCCCGCCGGCTAATAATTCTATGTACAACGTATTTACTTCTCTGTGCAAGACTTTCTTTTTGTAAACAGTCTTAAAATTTTAATGTTTTTGTTGGCTGTTACAGACATCTAGGACAAATAAGTCGTTTAATAATCTCCGACAAGAATATTTTCAGAATAACATGAAAATTAGAAGAAACACTCAAATTATTCAGGAAAAGTAAATTGCAGGGTTCGTATTGTCGTTTGATAAACACTGAAGCAATATTGGTGCTGGTGCATACTGTCGAATTCTCTTTTTATTTTATTTTATTTTCATTTTTTTCTTGTCGGCCGCAATGGCCGAGCGTTCTGCTGGGCGCCAATCACAGTTTTCACGGCCACTACGGTCGGGGGTTCGAATCCCCCCTCGGGCATGGATGTTTGTGTCGTCATTAGTATAAAGTAGTTCATAAGTAGTTTGTAAGTTTAGGGACTGATGACCCCTCAGTTAAGTCCTTTAAGCTGAACAAACATTTGAACATTTCATTTTTTCTTAATTCCGAAAATACGGGGGGGGGGGCAGGGGCAGTAAAATGAGGACTTTCACCAGGTTGCGGATATCTACGCTGCGCCACTACCTTATCATTTCCACCTCTCACTATTTCTCCACACTACGGTGTACGTGCCGACTTTGCAAACGATATGTTGCTGCACAACGTAGATAATTTTTCGGATATGGTCGTCTTCATTTAAGGTAAAGCAGTCAACAATCCGAAGATTGGTTTGAATACCACAGTGCTTTACTAGGTATGGTCCTGTTTGGAGGTGGTATGCCGTTGCCTTCCTCCGACCTTGGAACTGACTTACCCAGCCAGTTATAGGGGAACCTACAGTTTAACGTGGGTTCCGAACCACGGTGCTACTCGGTATTTTTCACATGAGCAATACTGCCGAAGGTGAAAGAAGTGGAAAGTGACAGATAAAAATCCTAGGACCTGGCGGGGATCGAACCTGCGACCTTTGGATTTGTAGTCTGGCACTCTACCACTGTGCAACCGAGGCGCACCGTCTTCATTTATGATTCGACAATTTTACCCAACTGCTCACACTGAACACTTGTAGGACAAACTGTTTGAGTTGCTCGTTTATTTTAGGAATAATTTATAACGTCCCGAGACAAGGTGTGGCTGACAGTAGACAACTTAAGCTGATTTTCCCCCAGTAATCAGAATCAATAAACACAGGAACAGCCGAGATCAAATGTTTACCTACACCAATCACCTTTTCAAAAGACTCGGACGGTTCCATTTTGCGAACAATCACCGTTGAATTTCTTGTGGTCGACACGTTAAGCCTTAGCTTGTTTTATTTTCGTTAATTTGCTTCACCAGTAACCAATAAGTCAAGAAATTATCAGACACTAGTAACTAAAACATTTGGCAATGCATTTTGTGCGTGAAAAACGACAAATTCTACCTTCAGTCTGAATAAACATGTAGTAGCCAACAATATGCCGCCCCTCCCCTCGTACCCTGTGTGAATCTTATATAGGAAAGTAATTTTTAACGAAGGTGTTCTTTCCGGTTCACTACTGCTGTATTTTTAAGGAAGACGAATTGCTTAGCTATCGAGCAAAAACAATTGAAGTTTTTCTTAAGACAAATTTTGCCTCATCTCTCTTCAGGAATGCAAGTTGCTTAATGAGAGGGTGGTACGATGGACAATGTTTCTCCAACAGTTTCACTATTCGGTGGAGTACATCAAAGGCAGTGACAACGTAATTGCTGATGCTTTGTCCAGACTGCCAGTAGGAGAGGATGGAATGAGAGAGGACGAGGCAGAGGAGTATTCAGTAATGTACAAAGGCGAGAAAGAAATTAAATGTATCTGCAAGGAGTCGGGAAGCAAAGATAAAAGGAAAATTTTCTGATAAAATATAATGGGCAAGTAAAAATGCCTGTATTTTGCGTAAGGCAGTTCTGTTGGAATAAATACTATATTTACCATCTTCGTATACCTGAACGGATGAGTGATATGTTACTCTTTGGATATGGTAAGCCATGTTAGGATCGGATTACATCACTATTACTATGAGGGTCTGTGTCAGATGTTCGGAGGGTGAATGCTTCTGATGACTGAGAAAGCAGACGCAGCTTAGCCTCAGTTTTTCTTTTCTTCTGATAGTCGTCTCCCTATATCATGAAGGATTGAGAATGTTTCCCTTTTTTTTCTCTTCTTTCTTTTTCGATGTTTTCAAAGTGAACTGAAGTTATGTGTGTTGTGGGTGTGTTATTGGTTAGGTGATACATATACATCTTATCAGAAAGATCCCTGAAGTTTATTGACATACTAGCTGTAAATCCAGCGTTCCCAGGTATTTATATATTCTGTACTCTCATTGTCAACCTCCCCGCCCCTTCTCCCTCTGTTTCCATTCATCTCTTTCTCTCCCACTGTTCTGTTCATCTCCACCTCAACCTTTCTCCGCTCATTTCTTACACTGTCCCTCCTCCCTCCCAACTCCTTCGCTCATCCGTTCCCCCATCTCGGAAAACTCATATATCTGGTTTTGTGATGGACACAAGGGTCATTGCAATGTACCCTATGCCACGCACTATATGGTGGACTATGGATTATAAAAACCGTCTCCAACAAAACACACAATAATGAGCTAACTATCATAGCAATTAATAAAACAGAATCAGTCTATTTTAAGGTACCCTATGCTACGCACGATATGAAACACTGTGTATACAGTGATCTTCCTCTTGTTTTTAAGGTGAATTGTGCAAAATTTCGTCAGTATCACAAAAGAACTGTAGATTTTGTCCAAGTGCGAACGGTTCGTAAAGGATCCTTTTCCATGGACGATACAAAAGTTTATGACGACAGATATCTTCCTCATGTTTTGAAGGTCACGTGACCAAACATTTATCAGGATAGGAGCGAAACTATGGTTTTCATCAAAATCGGTAAGTAAAATACAGAACAAAATTTTATGTATACAGTTTCCTTCCCTTTGTTTTGAAGGTCAAGTTGTAAACATTTCTTGAAGATGGTTACAGAGCTAAAGATATTTGCCCAATGGAAACAAGGACACACTGAAAAAGCACTAAGTTTTTCTTAAATTTTCTAATTGACAATAGATTTCCCAAAAATTTTATTTCATGAAAACGTTGTCCTCAGAGTTACGAACGATCAGACTCACTCTCTCTCTCTCTCTCTCTCTCTCTCTCTCTCTCTCTCTCTCTCTCTCTCTCACACACACACACACACAAAACTGCCAAATCGGTCGAGTCGTTGAGGCAGTGTCGTATATTTGTGCACTTTTTTTTATTTCTTCGTAGTTTACGCCTGTAAGTTTGGATTAATTGCGTTCAAAGTAACAACACAACGTTGCAAATGATGGAATGATGGCTCTGTGGCTATTAAGTTGCGCTTTGATCCTTCGCCCCTCAGCCATTCGATGGTAGGAATCTTGTCGTGTGTTGACTAGGGCACGTCCGGCTGTGGTTAACATAACAGCTGCTTTATGTTCCCTTAGGATGGATTCTGATATTGTTATTTCCGGACAAGGGAAGTGATTCTGTGTTTTAAATACGCAGGATTATGTAAAAAATTACAGTGTTTACTTTCTGATTCATCATATCACAGGATTGCTGCTGACCCTACAAAAAGTGTTGAGAGAAAGAGAATAATAATTTCCTTAAGAAAGATTCCTGGTCATGGGGGAGAGTCAAGTGTCTTAATTCTTATTGTGCGGTACATGGCCTTTCTAAGGTTCATAAGGAAGAGTATCCTTGTTATGTCAAACATTGGAGATCAGACATAGAGTGTTAGCAAAACATCTCGTTCGTTTGTTGAGCCAACTTGCTGGACATTGTGAGCATCACATTAAGAACTCTGCCGATTGAAGGGAGTGAATTTGATGACTCTTTCATTTCTCTCTTAAATCGCTCTTGTCTGATTCGTTGCAGCACAGAGTAACATATACAGAGGAGAAGCCCCCCCCCCCCCCCCTAAACCACTGTCCTATGCTCCCCTCGTAGTTCCGTAAGATGCTAGCAGGTGTCAGGCGGTTCCGTGGCTTAGGGTGCCTCGCACGTCAGAGGGTAGCTTGGAGGGGACGCTGAGGGGAGAGCTCGTGCCGCCTGCCACGAGGCCACGGCTGTGTCTGGCTTGCTGGCGTTTGATGGGAGGTGGTGGTGGGGACAGCCGCTACCTGTCGCCTGCTCTGGCCAGTCTAAAGGGCTGCTTCTGAACGCAGCGCCATCATGGGACATGTTACGGAACTGTTGGAAACCCTCCCTCCCCGCACCCCTGAGCGTAGGACCGGGCCCTTATGGAGGTTTCCCGTCTGTATATATTTGTCTATGGTTGCAGCCAATTGAGGCTACGTTAGGTACTGAATTAACGTTTTTATTTCGGCATGCCTTGACTTCCACCTACTTCTTATTTAATGACCAGTGCTGTGAACAGACAGATGGAGTTGCAAATTCTTGGAACAACTAAATTCAATCCACCTTAAAATTCGTTTCCTTGATATGTTGGTTAAGAAGAAGGTAGATTGTGCGTTCTGACATGCTGTTTATAGGAAAGCAACTCATACAGTTGACACCGCCCAGCTTAGCGTGAAGGGGTTCTACGCACCTTAGTTTGTCTATCGAGTTGTCCCACATCATGATCACTTTTCGCCAGAATGGTTATAGTGAAGGGTAGATTAAATGAGCGGTTCCCGATCAACCAAATGTGCACGAATTATTGACGGCAACCAAGGCAGTGGACTTTCTGCCCTATGTTGACAAAATTTCTAACATGACTAGCCGTCTTTTACGTAAATATGACGTGAAATGTTTCGGCCACCTCCTTAAATTAGGGAACTTTTAGGCTCCGTTACGTATTATTTGGGTTTGCGTAAGGCCGGGGTGTACCACATCCCATGCAGCTGTGGCACATCAAATATTGGTCAAACAATTCGGACCATCGAGGACCAATGTACCGAACATTAACGTCACACACGTTAGCAACACCCTAACAAGTCTACTGTTGCCAGACATTGCTTGGACACAGGTCACCAGATGGAATAAAAAAAGGAAATTTTGGCATCACTTCTATTTACCGAATTGTGTTATCAAGGAAGTGAATGAAATGAAGCTAGTGGATAACCTGCTGAAGAGGGTTGCAGGTTTTTTGTTTAAATCGTGAATGGAATCCTGCTCTCTCTCTCTCTCTCTCATCCAAAAACAGAGTGAAAAAATTAATGGCCACCTCACCCCGTGAAAAATTATGTTTATTATCGATCTTGCTCGTGTGATGGCGCTGTGTACTTCCTTAGTCAGGGTGTGTGTTCTCTTTCTGTTGTTACTGAGAAAGAAGTTTTAAACTTCGTTCCACGCTCCTCATTCGCTGCAGTATTGCCTTGAGAATGGCAGGGTGTGTTCCTGCAGAAATATCGGCCGACGCCGAATTTCATACCTGACTGCATATCTGCAAGTTTCTTGAATCTTGTCAGTATGTTGGCCGTTTAACTAGCGGCAGATAGTAACCGGTCAACATACTGTAACTCACGGTCTGCACTGACTGGTCCGACAGCGTGGTTTTATAACCTGGATTAAGATTTATTGTGCACATAAAGCTGGGACTGAGGCTTTCCTAAACAGGTCGTGACGCATTAAAATGCATTACACAGCTGAAGCGAATGTTTTCCTCCAACAACCACGATTCTCAGTTACGGTTGTCCTATGAATCAAATGTTAAACACAATGCGCTGTGGCCGTGTTTAACGATATAATCATTGTGAAAGTCCTTTCGACACGCATGCACGTCTGAAGGAACGAACATTGGAGCGAATACAGCTGATTAGCATTTGCCAGTATCAACCGTTATCAGCTGTATAATTTACTAGGGTCGTTCCAAAAGTAACGCATCCTATTTTTTTTTTTTCAATGAAAGTACAGGAATCACAACAGCAATACCAAACAGAACCATATTTCATTACAGGCATATTTCTACACATTCTCCACAATTATGTGGGAACTGTTTCCAACGAGGATCCAAATCCGGTATGTCGCGTTTGTAAGAATTGGAGGCAGCTGAAGCTAACCACATTCTAACAGAATGAAACTCACTCTGTATCGGCGTGTGTGCTGATATGAAACTTCTTGGCAGATTAAAATTGTGTGCCGGCACCGTGATTCGAACCTGAGAACTTTGCCTTAGGCTGTGGCTAAGCTACGTCTCACCACATCCTTTCTTCCTGTAAGTTTCGCAGGTGAACTTTGTGAAGTATTGAAAGTGGGAGGCGAGGTACTGGCAGAAGTAAAATTGTGAGGACGAACCGGGAAAGCTGTCGGTAGAGAGCTTGCCGATGAAAGGAATAGGGCTCAGGTTTAAATCCCCGTTCCGGCACACAGTGACAACAGCATCCGATTCTTGAAAATGTTCGGCACGTAATCTACCTTTCAGAGGCCGGAAGAGACTGTAGTCTGAAGGAACTAAATCTGGATAGTACGGTGAGTGTGGTAAGACAGTCCAGCCTAGATCTGCATTGAATTGCGTGCTCGCAGAACTTCCGTCAGGCCTGGCGTAGTTGCAGGTCTGATTGAACCCTGGAATTTCATACTTTCAGTCTTCGTCCTCCTTTAGTGTGACGAATTGACAGCTTCTCCAATTCCAGGACACCTTGACTATCCTAGAAGACTGTGCTCATTAAAGACGACTGTGTCTTCTTTAAAGGAGAATTCGGCCTGTCGGCTTTCCATGGCTGCCTTTTATATTCCGGCTCGTAATGTTAACACCCCCCTTTCCGGCGACAATACTATTCAGATTATTGGCACCTTCAGCTTCATAATGGTTCATCAGACTTCGACAAATTTTCATTCGACATTTTTTTTTCTAAGCACCTCCGGGACACGTCTCTCGAAAACTTTGTGATATCCAAGATGTTCCGACTTCGTTTTTAAGGAGTTACCTCCGAAATTCATGGTTTGTACACTATTCTCTCGCCGTTATCTGCTGATCAGCAAGGAAGTGTTGATCAAAACATTCTTCATTGCGATTGATGATGAACTGTGCAGGGTCAGTAGGGGCGTGGGTTGTCATGCACAACCTGTTCACCACCTAGAAAATGTTTGTTCCGATCGTCTGACATTGTTTACGTCTATGGGTTTCAATCGGCTCAATATCTTCAGCCGTGAGGAATTCACACGTCGCTGTTACATACACACACACACGCCCACACACACACACACACAGAGAGAGAGAGAGAGAGAGAGAGAGAGAGAGAGGAGAGAGAGAGAGAGAGAGAGAGAGAGAGAGATAGGGGGGATTCATTACAAATGCCGCTTGGTTTAGTTTTATATTTGATGTTCAGTATCCGAATTCATGCAGGGTTAGCTGATTTATTTACATTTGACATTTACATTTATAACATACATCCATATTTGAGGAACATTTGCATTGGTTACATCTTTATTCACGGACACTGCACATAGTATTTATAGCCAAAGCAAGTAATAGAACATTTGTAATGCATGTGTCTACCTGTGCGGAAATTAGATAATACGAGTACCCGTGGGTAGTGGATATTCTGTGGCATATGAAAGTCTGGACCATAAATACTCTGCACATCCTAATGGCAGAGGATTCATAAACCGATTTTTTTATTTCTCTTTATAGTTCCATTCTTTTATAGCGCGCGGGAAAAAGGAACATCTCAATCTTTCCGTTTTAGATATTATCTCTCTTATTTTATATGATCGTCATGTCTCGCTATGTAGGTCGATGCTACCAAAATATGTATACATTTAAAAGGAAACGAAGAAGAGAAAGAGTGCTCCAAAACGAACTGTAAGTAATAGACAATACAGGCTGATCAAAATATACATGCTCACAATGTTCACACGCATTATTTGGTTGCAGATGACAACGCTACCAATGTAAATCGGGGCCTTCATGAGCACGAAATGTAAGACCAAGGTAATAACAAAAATTTAGACTTACAACTTTATGTCTAATATTCCCTCAGAGGTTAATACTATAACTAAGTATTTTGATTTTCACTGTTATAAATAAACAGTTAAATAATCCGTGATGATGTCACTGAGGAGCTGAAATATGTTTCATTGAAAATCGAAAACAGTATTTTGCATTAGGCCGACCTTATACCTAAAATTTGTTTACTGCAAATAAGGAAATCTTAGGAGCTGCACATACAAAATGATGAATAATCGGAAGAGAGAGAAGACTTGAAATGCCGCGCGGGAGTAGCCGAGCGGTCTGGAGCGCTGCGTCGTGGACTGCGCGGCGTCCCTCGCCGGAGGTTCGGATCCTCCCTCGGGCATGTATATTTGTGTTGTCTTTAGTATTAGTTAGTTCATAAGTAGTTTGTAAGTTTAGGGACTGATAACCTTGCAGTTAAGTCCCATAAGCTTTCAAACATTTGGACAAGTTGGAAGGCACTTTTGACCTGCGAAAAACCTTCACGTCTACACTGAAGACTGCACGGTTAACATAAACGCAAAGCCAAGGAGCGACAGTGACAAACGAAATGTGCAAGTTTTGAGAGACGAAGTTTGTCTTTGACAAATTCGTGTTCGAAAGGTCTTGTACGCTATAATCTACGTTGTGGAAATGTTGATTGCTCAGTAATGTGATCACAATATTATGGTTTCGTATTCTGAATCCGAAGAGGTGAAACTTACTTCTAGTCTTCAACGAGGAATAATCGTCACTTACTGCATCGGATACCGATAGACAAGACAGGTGCCGCTGCGGAACGGCCGAGCGCATTGAGGCGCCGTGCCACGATAAGCGAGGCCGATCCCAATCGGGGGTTCGAATCCCCTCCCCCCTCGGGCATGGATGTTTGTGCCGTCTTTAGTATAAGATAGTTCATAAGTAGTTTGTAAGTTTAGGGACTGATGACCCCGCAGTTAAGTCCCATAAGCTTTAGAAACGTTTGAACGTTTGATAAGACAGGTATGTACGAGACAGACCTATCTAACTACTTGGATGTTGTGGAAGGTTACCCAGCTACAATGGTGTTTTAAAATTAAAATTACTTTTTCCTTTGTCAAATGTGTCGTAATTAAACATTACCTGATCTTGTAAGTGATCTACTACCCTGATATGCTTACATCATGTATATGTTTGTATTATCTGATATCCTGCTAATTCATCTACATCTACATCTACATAGGTACTCTGCAAATCACATTTAAGTGCCTGGCAGAGGGTTCATTAACCACTTTCATAACTTTTCTCTACCGTTCCATTCTCTAATAGCGCGCGGGAAGAAAGAACACCTAAATCGTTCCGTTTTCGATCTGATTTCTCTTATTTTATTGGGATGGTCATGTCTCCCTAAGTAGGTAGGTGTTAGCAAAATATTTTCACATTCATAAGTAAAAGTCGCTGATTGAAACTTCGCAAACAGATCACGCCGCAATGAATAACGTCTTTTTTTAATGATTTCCACCCCAATAGGTGCAACATTTCCGTGACGCTTTCACCCCCCGTAACGTGATAAAACAAAACGAGCTGCCCTTCTCTGAACCTTCTCAATATCTTCCGTCAGTCCCACCTGGTGAGGGTCCCACAGGGGGCAACAGTACTCCAGGAGAGGACGCACAAGTGTGATGTAGGCAGTCTCTTTGGTGGAGCTGGTGCATCTTCGAAGCGTTCTGCCAATGAAACGTAACCTTTGATTCGCCTTCCCCACAATATTTTCTATGTGTTCTCTCCAGTCAAAGTTGTTCGTAATTGTAACTCCTAGGTATTTGGTAGAATTTACGACCTTAAGGTTTGACTGATTTATCGCGTAATTGAAGGTCAGTGGATTTCTTTTAGTGGTCATGTGTATTACTTCACACTTTTCTTTATTTAGTGTCAATTGCCAATTTTCGCACCAAATAGAAATTTTGTCTAAATCGCTTTGCAGTTGCTTTTGATCCTCTGTTGACTTCACTAACCGATAAACGATAACATCATCCGCGAACAGTTTAAGGGAGCTATTCAGATTGTCTCCTAAATCGTTTATAAACACGAGGAAGAGTAGGGGACCTATAACGCTTCCCTGTGGAACGCCAGATATCACTTCTGTTTTACTCGATGACTTACCGTCAATTACAACGAACTGTGTCCTTTCTGATAGGAAATCGTGAATCCAATCGCACAATTGGGAAGATATTCCATAATCACGAAATTTCATTAGAAGCCGCTTGTGGGGTACAGTATCAAAAGCCTTCCGGAAATCCAGCAATTAGGAATCGATTGGAGATCCCTTGTCGATGCCACTTAACACATCATGTGAATAAAGGGCAAGCTGTGTTTCGCAAGAGCGATACTTTCTGAATCCGTGTTGACTATCGGTTAATACGTCGTTCTCTTCGAGGTAGTTCATAATATTCGAACAAAGTATATGTTCCAAAATCCTACTGCAAATCGACGTCAATGAGGTAGGCCTGTAATTTTGGGGATCACTCCTATTGCCTTTCTTGAATATTTGAGTAACTTGGGCAGCTTTCCAGTCTTTGGGTACAGATCTTTCGCTGAGTGATCGGTTGTAAATTATAGCTAAGTACGGAGGTATTGCATCAGCATACTCTGAGAGGAATCTAGTTGATATACAATCTGGCCCGGACGATTTGTTTTTGTTTAGTGACTTAAGTTGTTTTACTACTCCAGGAACATCTACTTCTAAGTTTCGCATGCTGGCATCTGTTCTTGGATTGAATACTGGAGTGTTCACTTCGTCTTCTTTGGTGAACGAATTTCGGAAAGCTGTGTTTAGTAATTCTGCCTTAGCAGTACTGTCGTCGGTAGTATTACCATTGCTATCGCGTAGTGAAGATATTCTTTGTGTTTTGCCGCTAGTGTACTTCACATATGACCAGAATTTCTTTGGATTTTCTGCAAGATTACGAGACAGGATTTCGTTGTGGTAACTACTACAGGCTTGTCGCATTCATGTTGTACTATTTGCAAGATTATGACTAATTCTTAAATATATAACAGCTTTAAGATATATTGGTATTTGCTTACATCAGGAACTTCAACAGTTTGTCTTGTATTTGCCGCTAACGTGCTAATGTTAGAAGAAAAGGTAGACGGGAGTTGTCCGTACTGGTTCGTTCTTTGCGGTCTTCGGAGCTTTCCGCGGCTGTGCTGTGGGACCGTTTCTGTTACTAATGCACGAGCTGCGAATATTTATGAACCGACGGCCTGGGGCACGTCCCTAGACCGCCGAAACAAGTGGAATCGCGCAGACGTTACCGGCCGTAAAAAGAAAGTAGAGGTCACAGGGAAGGCGAAGAGTGTCTGTACGGGAAACCAAGTTGATCATACCAGTGAAGAAGGTAGGAGATTGTGAAGCCCGGGACTAGTCGAATGAATTACTCTGAATATGGACGCAATACCTATTTTCTCCTAGATTACTCTTTCGTTTCCACTTTGTTTGATGTGAGATGAATGCCGAAGATACTCAACTCGTTTTAATGAAATTGTATTATTTGGTCCAGCTTAAAAGATAGGATAGCTTTTATTTCGACTAATAACCTAATATTATTTTTAATGCAAATGAAATGTTTTTATGTAGGAAGGATGAATATCGAACTTGAAGTCAAGCTAGCGACTAAGTACTTGGTTGGAGAGCGAAAAGTTATGCGTTCAGGACTCGATGAGATCACGAGCTTCATCACTGTGTGTTTTAACCTGGCCTTCATCTCTCAGGGATTTGAGGAGGCCACCTTTTTTCCGAATGGATAACGGGGATACTTTAGTGACACATTAGGTGTCTAAGTGGAGTATAGTTTTAAGACTTGGACCAGGTCATTGGGACACACGAGATTATTAATATATTCGAGTCAGGACGTTTTCAGCATGCTACAATTTTTTTTTTTCAAATTATATGTTTCTTTTTTAAATTTACACTAGTCTTAAACGTGCTTTCTAAATTTCTCGCATATTTAATTTAAATTAATTGATTTTTTCGTCGGTATTTGACAGAACATGATAATAATATCAAAAAGGAACAACTTCCTGATGTTCTGTAAAACTTATTTATTGGTCACAAACCGACTTTCGGTTTCTTAGGCCATCATCAGGTGACAACCGACTGTAGTACACATGTTTTCAAAGATGTTAAGATTTACAAAGATGTTATCACAGACAATCGATACTTCACAGGAAAGTTCATCGCATGTAATTATTTATGAAAGTTATTAACATTTACATAAAAAATATAATAAGTATGTGTAAAGATTCAAAACTAATATGATTATTTTGGTTGAAAAGGAAGGCTGAAAATAAAACTTATTTCAGTAGAGGTGTAGAAGGGAACTGGATCTGATCGTTTAATACTAAACTGGCATCCTTAGCCAAATTTTTATTGATTTACCCACTTAGTTCCATTCTATCTGAGATCTTCATGGATCATTTTGAGCTGATTGTCATAAAGAAGGAACCACTGAGGTGCAAAATTGGATACTGGTTCAGGTATGTGGATGATGTGCTGTGTTTATGGACTGGTACCACCAGACAATTGGATACCTTTTTACAACATTTAAATTCCCAACACAAAAAAATTAAGTTCACTATGGAACTAGGTGGATCTTCTATAAACTTTTTAACCTTACTATTGACATTAGCACAAAGAAACTCTTATTCAGTATTTTCAGAAAATCCATAGTAACAGATACATTTATCCCTGCTAGTTCCCAGCATCCACACAGCCATAAAAATGCAGCGTTCCATTCCATGGTCCATTGCCTCGTATCTGTTCCATTATCTGATTCTGAGTTTCAATCAGAATTACAAACAATCAAACATATAGCTTCCAGTAATGGCTATAGCCCTGCCTCTAATGACAGTATAATAAGAAGAAAATGAGAAAAATCAGAACACTTTTATATACTGGCCAACAAGAACAAGTCAGTATCCAGAAAAACAAGTGTATCATCCCATATTTAAGCCAAATTTCAGATCAAATTGGTAGAAAGTTAAAATCTCGAAATTACAGGCCTGCATTTTACAATACAAGCAACATTTCTAATTATTTATTCAGTAGTAAGCTATTAGATTATCAGAACATGAGAGAAGCTGGAGGTTAAAAAAGACAGATTCAACCTTTGCGGAACATCTGCTCAGAGAAGGCCATGATTATGATGTAAACTGTGAGATCCTACATCCCCTGAAGAAAAGCAGAAAGTTGACACTACTGGAAATATAGGAAATCAATAAACATTTGGTTAAGGATGCCAGTTTAGCATTAAACGATCAGATCCAGTTCCCTTCTACACCTCTACTGAAATAAGTTTTATTTTCAACCTTCCTTTTCAACAAAAATAATCATATTAGTTTTGAATCTTTACACATAGTTATTATATTTTTTATATAAATGTTAATAACTTTCATAAATAAGTACATGCAATGAACTTTCCTGTGAAGAATCGATTGTCTGTGATAACATCTTTGTAAGTCTTAACATCTTTGAAAACATGTGTACTACAATCAGTTGTCACCTGATGATGGCCTAAGAAGCCGAAAGCCGGTTTGTGACCAATAAATAAGTTTTGCAGAACATCAGTAAGTTGTTCCTTTTTGATATTATTTAATTTTAATTGTTTTAATTGTGCTATATATCTTACCTCAGCAATGCGTTATGAAAAACACATAACGCAAATATATTTGAAAGAATGTTGTTTATTTAACTGAACTGCTTCTAAACCGCTGGACCGATTTTGATGAAATCGTCTATCCATGTGTGTTCGAGTTGTTAAGTTGGCCCATGGATAGTTTAGATTTACGACTGGGCCAAGATGGTGACGCCGATATATCACTTGTACAAAAACCTTACAGCAGTTACGTCTCCCAGAGCATGAAAGGGACGCATTGTTTGGGAAGAGAGTAAGACATGTGTTGTAGACTTTCCCCAGTGTTGTTTAGTCTGTACAATAAGAAAACTGTGAAGGCAAGCATGGATGAATTTGGAATGTGAATTACAATTCAAGGTAATGAAAATGAAACTTCGCGGTTTGTCCATGACTATCATTCTGTCAGAGACAGCTAAGGAACTGGAAGAGCAATTGAACGGAATGGACATTGCTTTGAAAGGAACGCCTGATACGAAAATTAACAAGAGCAAAACAAGGTAATGGAATGTCGACAAATTAAGTGAGGCGATGCTGAGGTGATTGATTAGGAAACGAAGCAATAAAGCTAATTGATGAATTTTGTTACTTGGCCAGTAAAATAACTTATGATGTTCGCAGTATGGAAAAATAAATTATCTCCGACTCTGGCAGAGTATCAGTAGGAAGGACAGCATATCTGATGGAGTTTGTTTACATCTAATATTAATGGAACTGTTAGGAAGTTCTTTTTGAAGGCGTTTGTCTGGAGTGTACCCTTGTCCGGAACTAACAAATGTAAGATTTTTAGGACAAGAAAGGGACTGAAGATTTTGAAATGTGGTTCTATACACAAATACTGAAGATTAGATGGATGAATAGCGAAACTAACGAGTAGGTATTCAGAATAATTTGGGATAAAAGACATTTCTGGCATGTCTTGACTAAAAGAACGGTTTGACTGGTAGGACACATCATGGAATCGTCAGTTAATGATTCCGGGACTTGTGTAGGGTAAAATCGCAGACCAAGAAAGAAAAACTGAACAGGACCGAACGTACATGTTTGCCATTCTTATTTGGAGATGTTTACACTGGAGAGAGCGGCGTGGAGAGCTGAATCAAACCGGTCTTTATACTGAAGTCTACAGCAACATGTGTGTGTGTGTGTGTGTGTGTGTGTGTGTGTGTGTATGGGGGGGGGGAGGAGGGATGGCCAATTGAGGTTTCTTTGAATCTACTGTATGTACAAAGGGGCACGAAATCATTCTTTCTTCCACACGAGCAGCGGTGGAGTAGCCGAGCGGTCTAAAGCGTCTCACTGCGGAGCGCGCGGTTGCTCGCCGTGGAGGTTCGAGTCCTCCCTGGGGCATGGGTGCGTGTGTGTGTTGTCCGTAGGTTAGTTTATCTAGGTGTAACTAGTTTGTAAGCTACGGACTGATGACCACGCACTTTGGTCCGATAGATTTACAAACATTTTTTTCTTCCACACGACCTCCCTTGGACCTGTTGGTAAAGACACGTTCCAATTGATTAACTTTTTTATAAGGTTTATCGAGTTGCTGTAATATCGTAAAATGTAGATTTCATAATATCCTCGGTTTTATATTCTTTTTCCAATGTAAACACAATAGAATTACCACATAAGCTAGATCGCTAGTGAATTCCATGCTTTATGCGTTAAAATATGCAGAGAAATACGGGAAATGTGCCTGTAAAGTGGATATATACGAATATGCACTTCAAATGAACTAACCTGTGCCTAAAACCAATGGAAAAAAAGCTAACAAAATAGGAATCTAACAATTCACTTGACGTTTACTGTAAGACTAAACCAATTCTGATTTTACTTTCGTTTGTTATAGTAAATTAGTAAACTTTTTCTCTAAATCTTTGAGAAAGGTCATCAGTTCATCTTTAAAAATGAGTATAACATTTTTAAAAGCCCCTTTGGTCACATTACGTTACGAAGTACACCATAACAGTTTCCATGTCACTTTCAAATAATTCTGCAACTGCACGTTTGGAACAATAATGTTAATAAATCTACAAACCCTGAGACTGTCATGGAGCGCTGAAGCTGAATTAGAGTTTGTGACGTAGAGGGAAGTCGTACTTAGACTATTCCGAGGCGCCTTAATAGCTAGTGGTGTGGTGGTCTAGTGGTCACCGGGCGCCGTGACTCAGCGCGCCCGGTCAGGGGGCTGTATGCTCTCTGTAATAAAAAAGCTGAGCCAAATATTCAACGAACATCCAGGAACGAACCGAGCCAAAAACCGAAAAGCAAAAATCTACCAAAGCGTATCTGGTATTTTCGTCATCGACCGTCGGCGGACTGGGAAACAATATGGAAATTTGTCTTATCATCAATTCACGTCTATAACTATTGGCACGATAGTCATCAAGCATGTCCATTTTAACGAAAAGTATATTCATCGATGAAGGTGCTTTCCACTGCGGTACTACCATGAATTGAAACTATTTAATGGATCTTGTTATTTATGAGATCGTATCTTCTGAAGTACGTGGTATAATTTTACAGGTGCATTCACTGACATCAATGTACATGGTATGAAGTTGTAAGTTAAAATGTGATACCAGATGCCGAATAACAAATTCTATTTTCAGTATTTGCTTTATTATCTGAAATGTGAAGATTATGGCATAATTTTAAATTTTCAAATGCAATCAACAAATAAACGAAATGTTGAAAATTACATTTTGGCTGCTCCTGTTTGCTAAAAGACAGGCAATGTGGCTATTTGCAACAGTATTTTACGTATCAGATGGATATTCTTGACGTACGTTGCTGATTTATGTTACAATTAACTTCATATCCCTCCATTGCTTTATGTCTGTGAGTTGGTAGATGTTGATTGTATTTCTAAATCAGTCGTAGGATTTGATTGCTAGATAAACGTAGTTGCGTCATTGATGTGTATAGAGATAGGTCGTCTTTTTTGGTCATTTTTTCGGTGTAAATTTCTGTGTATTTTATAAATCAAACGAAACAGTTTCTAGGCTAGTTTCTCAACATTCGTTATAGTGTAATAAGAATTGTTTTTAAATCAGGTTAAAAGGTTTGAATTAATGAAAAGTAAAAGTCTCACGAAGAAACTACAATTAAATTAATGAAAAATAATGAATTTTAGTTATTTTAAGAACCTTAACTTCGAAATACAAATAAAACTCTTGCAGACATTTGAAATTAACATTCATCAGGACGAAATGACTGGGTGATCATCTCTAGCGGAAGAAAAAATGCAATTAATCACCAACTTTGTTTTAGGGAATACATTGCATCACACTATGAGATTGACCTACGAGTAATAGGTCCATTATGTACGTTTGAAATATCTGTACTCAATTTACATGCGTATTTGGGTTAATTACGTTCCTACTCTCTTGCAACAGCTTTGATTCCTGCAAGTTATCAATTAATCTGATTCGGGAACTGTAAACAAATATTCATTTCCTACTTAATTAGCTGAATTACTGAAATTATTCCAGAACACTACACTAATTACGTGAAACACGAAACGAAAATATAAACTGAATTGTAAATTAAATTCCCTTTTATGTGTGCTTTTGATTTGTTACACATTTTTATTTCTTAATGTCCACATGAGTGACATTTTTAACTTTCTCTACCTATTGTAACAGGGAAGTTTAGACGCATTAATTTAAAGGCTCTCTCCCTTTTTACAATTTGTTTGCCTGTTGTAGACGATCACGTGCTCATATTTCCGAAAAAAGAAGGGTGATTTTTAGAAATCTATGTGCATGAGGAGTCGCTCCTAAAAAAAAAAAATTAAAAAAAATAAAAATAATAATAATAATAATAATAATAATAATAAAAGAAAAAAATTCTGTTGATAGTTACGTTGATCTTCCTTTCAGGTTTTGCTTACGATCAAACTTCTACTAGGAGACGTAAATTTTACATTTCATTTTGTGAGGTAGTGGAAAACTATGGTTAAACACCCAAATTTTTTTCCCTGATTATTATAAAGTTCTGTGGTGTTACCTCCTGAATTTCACTGTTGGTTTATGTTTGGAATATACCTCACGTTAATGAAAGAAGTAAATCATAGTTGCTAATTGAAATTTTTTGTATAATTAAGCTGTATGACCATCGAGTTTTGAAATTAAAATCCTTTTTTCATGTTTTAAATAGTTTCCTTGTTCTAGTGAGTAATACTAATACTTTCGTTCAGTATCTTTTTTAATTTTTTATTCTCTTTTTGTGGGGAGGGCTACCCACCGAAATCACTAATTCATGTCCAGATCTGATTTCATAGAAAATGTTTTGGCTAACTAAATTTTTATGTTTTATTTTAGTGAATAGGGCGAGTTTCTCAGTAAATGTATGAAGGTTTGAAGAATCTGTCCTACGTGTCACCGAGGGTGTTGTACTAATTTCAAATGGTTGTTTCGTGTTTCCTCCTGTGCAATACGCCCAGAGATGTTCTGCAACCAATATCGCAGCTACGTCCACCTATATCCGAAACAGCGAGGCATCACACACCAGTCGCCGATGAAGACTTCTGTTTCTCTTCTACGTCTTTGTTTAACCTTCGGATGTTAGCGCGTGTGGAAACTCCATTGTCCTTCTAAGTTGTTAACTAATTTTCCCCAAATAAATATTAATACATCCTCACAGTTTTCCAGTTAGCTCAAGATTTCTTGCTGAAACAGTACATATGAAGTACTTGAAATTATTATTCTTATGATTGGATTCTTCCGACACTTCTTGGTAGAACAGTTCTATATTTTAGGTTGAAAATAATCTGTTTTTGTTCTACTAATATTTGTTTACTAGCTTAAACCCGCGGCTCCTCTCGCGTGTTCGTTGATTATGATAGATAAGCTATCTTTCAGTAGTGTGCTATGAGGCTGGTTTTGAAGGATGAAATAAAATACAATAATTTCTTTAGAAACAAACATTTTTAATCAACATCACCAGGAAAGTAAGTAGTGTAGCTTAAATCACACGTAAAAATGCACTCGTTTCGAAGAATCCAAACACAAAATTCAACAATAATGATTGTATAATATCAAAGATCGATCACTTGATGAAATGCGCGAAACGTCAAATCGACTTTTTTTTTAAAGAGATGTATTAAAAGAAATTTCTTTTTGACTGCTTTATTTATTTATTCTTATATTTTATTATTCGTATGCTTATCCTTACAGAGAAAGGGCTGAAGACATTGTAGCACGCATAGACCAATGATATGGTGTGTGGCATCACGTTTTGTTGTATGTAACCTGCTTGCTGTAGAGTCGCAAACGTCATCGCTGGCCTTCAGTCCGAATTTTTTTATAATTTGACGAATTTCAGCCATTATATTTTCGACCCCCTTATAGCTATCGGCATGGAACTGCTATGGTGTACAACGGGAGAAGTCGGACAATTACAGACCATTCGTTTGCGTTCTGTAGTTTTCACTGCAGACCGAAATGTTAACACTCACACATACGTAGAATTTTATATACACCGATAATTTTCTATCCCAGTATACTCCACCCTTTTATCATTATCAACCCTCAAGCAACAATGCAACCAAAGAAACCATTTTCAAAGAGTAAATATAAGTTTTTCCAAAGAGTAATTATTGTTCCGCATTTCGCGTTATATTCTTCAAATTACTAAAATCTATCAGATCGCTATAAAACCGTGCCTAAAACCATCCTCAGGTATAAATTAGTAACTGTACAAATATTCAAGTCTCTGCGTCTTGTCGTTCGGACGTGATAAGCGTACACCGAACAGACATTCATATTAATATATATAGATAAATAGCTATTCGATTGCCATAAAACCGCGCCTAAAGCCTTCACCGGGTAGACATTAGTAACTGTTTAAAATTATAGCTATTTATGTCTTGTGGTTCAGACATGATAAACGTACACCGAACAGACATTCACATTTTTAGATATAGATTTACTAACTAGTTTTCGGCTTATTAGGCCACATAAAAGTAAACATTTGACGTCGACGATAAGAAACGCTAGTGGCTTTTTTGCAAACATCTCAAAGATACAAAACGCCAATACTTATGACATTAGTTGGAGTTGTCAACTTGAGCGTTTTTTCTCGACGCCTGTCAAATGTTTGGTGAAGATGGCCTAATGAGCCGAAAACTAGTTCGTAAATAAAGAGAAATTAGAAGAACAAGAACAGTTTCTTTCTTTCAACCTGAAATTATTATATTTACCGGTCAATAGATGAAGTGGTGTTGCGGTACCAGATATCGATAAGTACTGAAAAATCCGCTGTAGTACGGGGTGTAACCTCCACAGGTACCAATACCGGCGCTGATTCATCCATACAGATGGCGATACACTGTCTTGGGATACATTCGACTTCTGCTCGATCTTTTCACTTCTGCAACAGTCGTGAGGTGAAGAGTCTCGCGAGTTAGTTAAATCACATCGCACACGTGCTCGATTGGAGAAAAGGCTGCAGATCTTTCTGGCGAGATGAAGTTGCCACACGTCTTGAAAAAACACGTAGTGTGTGGTCGAGCATTATCCTTGTTGTGGTGTCGATATTCGCCACAACGCCGGCGGTCTACACAAGTCGCCACGTCATTTCTTGAAGAAGCGATAACTCGCCCTATGGTACTTCGACCGCCGGGGCGCCTACAGACTCGTTATTCTCATTGCCTTGCGGCCACGAAGAAGAGGTCTCGGCTAGATATGCCGGCGCACCATGAAAGACAGCTGTCTGCCGTCTTCCCTAGGTTTTTAACTTTGTAATTTATCTATGTTCATTATACGGCCCTTTATGCTAAACGAGAACCACTCAGAGGCATGAGGAATAGCATTTCATTTCGTGTTTCTAATGTTATTTTCTGTAATATTGCTGGGATTTTATTATGCTAATAACTTATCATTGTGTCTATGAATGTGGCAAGATGAACGGTTTCTCTGTGACGCCATTGTCCCTGTGAGAATGTGTACTTGCTTTATTCTGTATGTGCATGTATGAGAATCTTCTAGCATGGGAGTTTGAGTGTATGTATGAGCATTTTCGTCGTCGGCTGCTGGCTGCAGGCTACTAGTGTTTCTCGGCTTTCGTATCGATAGTCGTTACCAACCTCTGCTTTTGATGCTACCAAAGAGGTTCCTCCACCCTTTGGTTACAAGTTAGGTTGGCAATGCCCAGTAGCGAGCCTTGGTAGGAAGCACGAGTTTAAGCTCTCCCCACCATGCGTTTTCAGGGTTTTTACCGATTTCCGGTCGTGGCGGGGACTGGCTCGCCGGGTTGGCAATGCCCAGTAGCGAGCCTTGGTAGGAAGCACGAGTTTAAGCTCTCCCCACCATGCGTTTTCAGGATTTTTACCGATTTCCGGTCGTGGCGGGGACTGGCTCGCCGCCTTGGGCATTCTGTGGCTGCGCTTCGAGCTGGTAAGACGTTCTGATTTTCTTTCCTCTCTTGAGATGATAGTGATTCTCTATCTGGTATTCTAATTAGATTTCAGAACAGGTTCATTTTTTGGAATAAGTTTCTCCGATCATGTACGGAAGTGTAATCAATTACATTTCAGTGATTTTTCATAGGTAAGTGCAGTGAATATGTAACTAATTTGGTTTGATAACGGCTCAGAATCGGTAAACTTTGTGGGACAAGCTGGCGGTGTACGAACCCGGTTTAATTTCATTCTAGCTTTGTGCGGGAATATTTTTATTCTGTGTAGTGCATGTGAAATATTCTTATTTGTTTTCTCCTTCTGCGAGTGATATGTGCTCCACGAGATGTGTTCTTAGAACAAAGCCATGAGCTACCCCTGTGTCTGTTTCTATGCCCCTCAGGCAAGAAATGATGTATGTATCTTTCTGATTTCCATTAGTACCTCGTGATCTCCTCTTTGTCTATTTTAAATTGTTGTTTCGTTTACAAACTTTTACTTTGCATTCAGACTCCCCCAGTAAATTCTCTTCTAGTCTTGTACAACCCCCTTTAATAAGTTGTTTATGAAATACTACGTATTTCTAGGTGCTGCATGCCGTATTTCTCAGTTGATTTACCCCTATTTTGAACTGATACCACTTTTCTGATTTTTGAAGACTGGACTTCGTTCATCCGTGAAAAAAACTTTTAAATCGTGTCTAACTGTATTTCTTTAGCTTCCTTACGATATCCTACGCATTTCTAAGGGTTGTATGCCGTAGCTATTTTTATTTATTTTTCGGAAATTGAATTTTGCATTTTTACTGGTTTTCGGAACCACATGGTTCCGAACTCCGAGTTCAAGGGTTTATAGCTAGTCACTTGAGTTCTCGCCACTGCTCACATACCAGTGCCTTACTATTGTGCATTCTTGTTTCGTAATCTATGATTCCGTTGAGTTTTGTTCAAATGAATACGATCTTTAAGCACTTTGCCTTCAGTGGGGTGCGAATATGTAATGTAGTAGACACGTGTATCTCAGTAAGTCTGCATGGTCACGGTTTGATTTAAATGGAAATTAACCTCGCTATTATTGCGTACTATCTCAAATATAGAAAGACAGACCAGAGTGACCTAGGAAGTTTATTTTTTCTTGTGTTGTGAGGTACATCCTTGTTCGCTGAATTTCGCCTACGATAGCGGCGCCTGCTTCTGCTGCGTATCAGCACGGTGAGTTGGGTGAGTTTCGCTTTGCTTCGCTTGTGTGAGTGGCTGAATGCTTGTTGATTGTAAATCCCTCCACCGACGATGTTCATTTCTGATTATTTTAGGCCAACTTTTAATGGGGTGCATTTTTATTGTTTAACAAAATTGTTTCCCCCATTTGCGCATGTTTGAAGTGATTAAATAATTTATTGTCAGTAAAACTTTATCCTACATATGAATATTAGTTAATGGATACCCTCCACTTTTTATTTAATGTTGTTTTTCACCAGTGCTGAGAACAAAGTCAGATGCAAATTATTATGTTTTAATTCCGTTGCGCCATAAATGTTCTCACAGCCACCTTCATGAAATGGTTTACTTCGGGGTGTCTTGTATATTAATGATTGTGTATAATTCTCGTAAGCTACGACGTCTCTTTGTCTTCCTGCTGCTAAAGTAAAGTATGAGTCAGTTCTAAATTCTGAGCCATGGAACAAGATTCTATTGTAGGAAGTAGGCAGTAGTTCACGCCAATCCTTTAACTGGTTTTACGGCCAGAGTTATATGTTTAAAGTAAAATTTTTAGCTAGCTTCTTTCAGTTAGAATTAATTTTACAATTAAATATAGTCTTTCAAACACATTCCGATAGTTGGTCAACGAGTCAGTATAGCGGAGGACTCCGACTCCACTCAGTGAGTCAACGGAAGAGTACCTAGCAGACCTAAGGAGTGCTACAGTACTAGGATATCCATCTACAGTAAGCTAGCGAGACAGGAATACTACTATTGACTGAGGGAAGAGATCACAACAGGACTGTGTACTATGTTCTTGGCAGAAGTGTACAACCACGAGCGCCTCACCTAAAGTTGAGTATTATGTTCCATTGTAATAAAAGTACATGTGAACTTATCACTTCTTTCTGTTGCAGACCTTTCTCATAATCGTTGCTAGGTTAGTAAATAATGAGGTAGGGCATGCGCTTTTACGTCAAGTTTTCTTGTGAAAAAATTTGTTTATTCCATAATGTAGATGTCTAAACTGCTTTTCTGCTGCTAAAATGTTGCGGTTAAAACTGATGAGGTATTTTCTGTTGTAGCTTATGCCTCATGCTTCGGTAAAGTATCATTTCACAACCACATTGACTTGGACTCAAAATACACCGAAATAAATCAGAAACCATTAATTTAATCGCACTGAAATAAATTTACATAAGAGCATAATATCTGGAAATTACTATTATATTAATAAAAATAAAGTTTACTCACCATTCCTACTCTTTAGTGAAGCTGGAAGCAGTGTTGTAAATGCCGGTATGCAATATCGTTCATAATATCAGTCTTGTAAGGCCATGACAAAATTCGGGAGACGTTCGTAAACACAATATCACATGCAACTACATTCTATACACAATGCCACTGTGAAGATTGTTCGTAACTACATACACAGTTTTTATTAAAATAAGAAAAGTAATTGAAAAAAAGACTACGCGCTGAGATGATCGTTATTGTGATGACATGCAAAATTATTCTTTTTTCCCGATGTGCTGCCTCAGATATTCTTGTCTTTCTTTTGATGAAAGCCAGCGCGAACGGATAAATGTGCGAGTTCTCGCATAAATTCGAATAATCTCTTTATGCACATACTCGCAAAGTATTGCACACGACTTGGTTATAATGCTCTTTTCACTGCCCAAATTGTCACTGCCATGAAGTTGAGCAAAAGTCAGCTCGAATTGGCTTATTGTCTCCTGCCATGATTCTGAAGGCACAAGTAAATTTCCTCTTGAAATCATGCGCAACCAGTTGATAGATTGGTCTTCAGAGATTGACACGAGCTCTTCAGAAGTTGTGGCTAATGTTCTGTAGTACTGTCGGCACCAGTGAGCAATATATCCGGCAAGATATTGAAATCCCACCACACTACAGTCCGAACCCGCGGATGCTGAAGAAATCTCATAATTTTCTGCAGTCATTTCTATCCCCTCAATTTATTTCTGCCTTTCAACCATTGACAGTGCTTCAGACATTTCGAAGAGAATGCCGCTGAACATTGCTGCAGTCATGAATGTCTCTTCTTTATCTGGTTCAACAGAAGAAGCATTAGATACAGGAATATTAAATGCATTGGCATTTAACAATAATAGCCGCATCCTGTTTTTCACATCTACTGTAGTAGGACGCTCATAAAAACGCCCCAAGCGCCTTAGAAAGGAAAAGAAAATTTCAAGACAGTCCTGATTCAGTCGGGCAGTAAGAATATATTTAACATGGTATTGTCGAAAGCCACTGAATAGACCTAAAAGTGAACGAATAAATTTCATGAATCTCTTCTGAAAAGCTAACAAATGCCTTGATGATCCAGCGCACATGCTCTCACAGCATTTGTAAAATTTGCTCAGACATTGCTCTTGTGCTTCGTAATTAATTCCGAATCCACATACAAGTCACTGAATAGACCTAAAAGTGAACGAATAAATTCATGAATCCTTTCTGAAAAGGTAACAAATGCCTTGATGATCCAGCGCGCATGCTATCACAGCATTTGTAAAACTTGCGCAGAAATTGCTCTTGTGATTCGTAATTAATTCAGAATCCAATTGCAAGCGGTTTCTTACTTTCACAATTCCTTGAGAGGTCCAAGTGAGAATAGGTATGCGTAGTTTCGGAAGAAAGGCTAGTGTTTAGGCAGACAAGATTAAGATGGTTGAGGATGTCGGCTAAAAGTGAACCTCTCTGGCAAGAGAGTGCAGAACCCCATAGGGGGTGGTTGGCGCTGAAATCGCCAATCAACAAAAAGGTGGAAGGAAGTTGAGCAACGAGCTGCAGCACATCTGCCCTAGTAAAGGCAGAAGACGATGGGGTATAGATGTTACAAAGAGAAAAGGAAAAGGCTAGGAGATTGATGCGGACGGCAAGAGCCTGTACGTGTGTGTGCAGTGAAATAGGATGGTACTAGATGTCTTCTCTAATGAGCAACATAACCCCTCCATGGGCTGGAATACCTTTCACAGGGGGCAGGTCAAAGAGCACGGAGGTATATTGTGTAACAACTATGTCGTCACGTGGGCGTAACTTCGTTTCTTGAAGTCCGACCACGAATGGACGGTGCAATCTAAGGATTAGTTTTAATTCCTCTTTGTTGGAACGAATGCTGCGAATATTCCATTGAAGGAGATCCATAAAATGAGTGAAAATAGAAAGAGACGGAAAAAGAGAGAGGAGAGCACCTCGATGGCCGCTGAGGGCCTGACTTCGAGGGAGCACTGCTACTGGAATCGACAGATGAAGGGTCATGTTCCATTGCTTCATCTGGAGTTTCTGCTGCCTGACTGGGTTTATCGGCAGGGGCAGCTTCCTCCACCAGTAGCGCGCCCTGGCGAGACAGAGGAAGACTGGGTGGTGCCACTGCTAGGTGGTGTGACAGGTGAGTCGCGTCGTTGCGGGGAAGAAAAGGAACCCTTTTTTTCTGTGTGCCTTCTTATTGTTAGACGAATGGCGATGAGATGTACGTGCGGGCGTCAGTTGTGCAGACTCAGATCATAAGAAGGCTCTTTCTTGGAATTCCGGGCATCCGGCTTAGACGCTCGTGATTTGGGAGGAGCTGCTGATAGTGTTTTTTGGTGAGAGGAAGAGAGTGGCGAGGTTGAACGGGCAATCTTTGGGTTGGCCGATCTGACAACTGTGTCGCTAAAAGTAAGGTCACACGTCTGTGTGCCTACCTCCTTAGTAGGACGAGGATAGGCAAGGACAGTGCTGTATTTATCCGTTGGGGGCTAAGCGGGCTTTCGACCGGCTAGTATCTCCCGCGCAGCAGAGGTCGACACTATTTTGCGTACTGTGATTTCTTGAATTACTCGATCCCCCTTTTAAACAGGACAGTCCCTTGAAGAAGCAGCTGGTTCGCCCATTCAGTTGATACAGCAAAGGGATGGAGGTGGACAGTCACCCACATGAGCGTCTCTGCCACAGGTGACGCATTTGGTTGCTTGGGGGCAAGACTGATGAGTATGATTATACCTGTGGCATTGGTAACAACATGTGGGATTCGGTAGGGGTGAACTGATATTATTTCCTAGCCCGCTTTGATCTTTGAAGCAAGATCCACACTGTCAAATGTAAAAAAATACGGTTTGGGTTGATATCAAATTTGTATCACCCTTTTACATAACACTATGGACGGCTGTGATGCCCTGATCAGTCAAGTAGTCCTTGATTTCCTCGTCCGAAAACCCATCGAGGGATCGAGTGTAGACCACCCCACGTGACGAGTTAAGGGTACGATGGACTTCCACTTTGACCCACTTTGACAGAGAAGGTGTGCAGAAGCGTGTCTCGGATCATTCTTTGAGCCTGGAAGGCATTATCTGTTTCTAACAACAAACTCTCATTAAACTGTCGAGGACACTTCGTTATCGGACCTGCAATGGCATCGACACCCTTATCAATAATTAAGAGATTTCTTAGCGAAATCATGACCATCGGTACGAGTAACAATCCAAAACTTAGGAACATTTAGTATCGTTTTCTTTGTTTGAGGGGCATCCAACTTTCGTTTCTGGGACGAAGTCAAAAGAGAAGAGAGAGAGGTTATTACAGAAGTGTTCCCCATGATTACCTGATTACCGGCGTCTCTGATGTTGCGCTCCTTCCTAATGGGGACCCTCACTGAGGACTACCCCGCCTTAGGTGATTATTCACACTTCAAGTCACACCTCCCGAGAAACGGACGGAGGGACCAATCGGCATGTTTGGAAGGTACCACCTCGGGTAATCACCCTTCCCTGGGCCTGGGCTTTACCAGTGGGTAAGTATGTGCCCTACTTGTCTACCTGTCACATGAAACGCATGGGAATGCGTGGGTTGGTCTTCAAACATGCAAACGGAGGAAAAAAGAAGAATAGAGGAGGGAAAGAGAAGGATAGAAAAGGGAGAAGGGATAGAATCTCAAGGCCGAAGCGGAGATGAAAAGTATGCGTCCAAGGTAGGAACAACAGAGCAAGAAAAAAACGAGTGAAATAATGGAAGGACCAGTAAAAAAGGAAAACGTGGAAAAGGAGATGACCTGAATTTATTCAGAGTCCCGTCTCCGGGCCAAGGCACGAACCGGGGGGGGGGGGGGGGGGCTGTGAAGCAGCCTGGGGAAGGAGCAAGGTTACTTTAGCTCGGGGCCCCGTGTGCGCCACACACGTACCCACAAATGTGCTGTGGCACTCCCCTGCAGGGAATGAAAATGGCGGATACGCCAGCCTGTGTTTTTAGGAGCTCTAGCTTCCACGCTTACGTCATGCGCAAAACTGAGAAACCGTGTACCTTAGTGCACTTTGCTTACTGCCCCCCCCCCTGCCACGTCCCACCCTCCCTAACCTACCGTTCGCAGTAGCGCATCCTGAAGGCACAAAAATCCTGTTGCAGCATCACCACACCTTACTGTTGCAAGAATGGCAAAAGAACTGGTCGTACAACACTCTGCATTTACCGAGCGCTGCTCAATGTCCCCTCCATAAATACCAAAGGTTAACGAGAGTAACAGCCTATTGCATATCAGACCATAAAGCATAGGATGGGGTCAGTGTGTCTAGGATGGATGTAGTCATCGAGACAGCGCTCATCGTACTAACGACCGTCAGTTGGGTGCATGTAGTGGGCGTTTTTATCTCTGAAGACCGCGGACCGCCATTCCAAGACATCCCCTGATGGCACCCATTGTGGCCGATTCTGTGGCGTGAGTGGAGGGCTGGCTAGACCGACTGCTAGTCACCTGTTGGCAATAGTTCATGCTGGCACTTATTGGATCGCTTATACTCTGATTTGTGCTGTGATATCTGTACGATGTGTCACTGAAGGCAGTTGACTAATCCTATCTTGGTGGTCGTCTGTTCTGCTTGGATGCCCAGAATTTCGTCTACAGGTGTGAATATTCACGTGGCCACTGCAACCAGTGTCGTTACGCAATTGACACACCACATCCAGCCAATTGGAAGGACACAATTCGACTACGTAAAACTAGCTCAGTTAACTGTAGGAAGCAGAGTGCTGCTCCATGCCTGTGAGGCTGTTTCCTTCTCTTTCGGTTATGTGTCCGCGGGAAGTTGTACTGTCAGCGGTAGGTTCAGGAGGAGGGAAGTGGCTAGCAAGGGATGTGGACAAGGTCTGCAACTGAAACAAGTGATTAGTACACAAATAATTTATTAATACAATGGTATAAATACTCAACTTTGGTGTGCTTGTACTAATACGCAGTTCTGCTTCGTAATAGTAAACTCTTCCGGCTTGTGAACTTCTGAAACTGTAGTATTCCTGGAGCTGTCTCGTACTGAATGGAAGTTCCGTACTCTACTCCTGTACTGACTGTCGTTGCTGTGGTGCACCGGTATATCTAGACGACCCCCTGTCTACCCATTGGCCGGTGCGCGAAGCAGGCAAAAAGGAACGAAACTGCAGCGCCCCTGGTGGTCGAAGTAGTGTGGAGCGACTTATCGCATCTTGACGTTGCTCGGCGTCTTGTGTAGACCGCCGGCGTTGTGGCGAATAGCGACGCCACAACACTCGGCATCACACTGAGCATAATGACTGTTAGCATCTCCTATAAAGGGTGCACACGGATGGCACTCTGGCAACTATGCCGCAACGCTATCTGTTGGGCGACTTACTTCTGCTACCCCACACGAGGCTTCTACAACTCTTAGTTTACCTAATCTACAGCTAACTGAGTGGGTTTGTATCGGGTCGAATAAATTCTGACCTTGTGGCCTGCGGGTTGCTCCTTTCGGATAATTGACATGTAAGGTGGACAACTGATGTCAAAGTGTGTCAAAGTCTAGCACCGATATATTTCCCTGAAGAGGGCTTGACAATCGACTCGCTAGGTTAAGGATACCTGTGGAAGGCAGACAGACCGATGCAGTACACCATTAACTGTGTCGTGGTTGGGACGGTGGCAGTGTCCCCAAGCGATCGGTTGCCTACCATCTTTTTACCTTTGTGAAAAAGTAATTGTATATTTGCTGTAATTTCTTGAAGTCTTACAATTATTTTCGTTTATTTATTTGTTGGCTCCTTCAACCTTCTCATTCTTTTCAACATTCTAAACCCTTTTCATTACTGCAGGAAGGAATTATTTAGCCGGCCGCGGTGGACGAGGGGACTAAGGCGCTCCAGTCACGGTCTGCACGGCCACTACGGTCGGGGGTTCGAATCCCCCCTCGGGCATGGATAATGGATATTTGTGCCGTCCTAGTTCGTAAGTGTTCATAAGTAGTTCATAAGTAGTTCGTAAGTTTAGGGACTGATGACCCCGTAGTTCAGTCCCATAAACTATACAAACATTTGAACATTTCTGGAATTATTTAGCCTAAACGGAAACTAAAATTGTTTTGTAATTCTTAAAACTTATAAAAAAATCATAAGTCTTCTGATATGTTACATCGTTCCTTCCTGCATTAAAAACTCAGTACGTCACTAGAGTTCCTCAGAAATACACTTTTAGATTATTTACATTGCATTGTCCCACTGCCTCCAAAGTATGGTTCCCATAAAGCCAGACAATGATCTACAGCTATTTTTTATTAAAGTTTTCTTGATGTCCGTAAGCAGTATTTTTATCGCAATTTTAAAGATAGGAAGGACGAGGAAACTAGTGACTCTGGCTACACTATGTCACTGAAGTAATTCAGTGCCAATGCCGAAAAATGAAAATACCTGGATTCGACGCCAGGTTACCTGGTTTGGACCAGTGATCACCTTAAACACTAGGCTCTCAGATCACGCTTACCGTCGTTCAAGTGGGATGCACAGACGTATCACGGAAGTTAATTTATCCAGCAATGAACATCTCTGGAATATAGATTCACGATACCTACAAAAATTGATCTTCGGCCATCAGCCTAGACTTAGAAACTAAGTAAAGTAATTTAAAGACAAAACACACACACACAAACATCCATTCCCGAGGGAAGACTAACTTCCGTCGGCGAGAAACTACGTACTCCGAAGCAAGGCGCCTTAGAACGCTCGGGCATCCCACCGCGGCAACCAGTTATCCTTCACGGCAGAGTTTTCCAACCTGTGGGTCGCGACCTCCAAGGAGGTCGCATGTCTTGATCGGGAGGGTCACCATCATAGGAGGAAGTAGTGGCACCATAAAATAACTAGGGGTTCAGTAATACAAAAACGTATGCCCGAGTGAAATTTAGTTAATGTTAAATATACGGAGTCACTTGTGTAACATTCATTATGAATTGACCATGTATTGTTTTACAATACTATGTGCCGGTGGGGACGCCTCCTATGTGTTCTCTGGTTCAGTGGAACGCGGTAAAAAGTAAATAAAGTGTTTTTAAACTATCATTATTCCTTTTGTTCTTCTATCAGATCATTTTATATGCACGTTCAAAGTATTTTTATCGCATGAGAAAAGTTTCACGTAGCTTAGACAGCACATACACGAATCGTTGCACGGACGCTTAATATAGGCAGCAATAGCCTTTAGCGTTACAATGCGCATGCGTGGCTGAGGTTCAAATTATCTTCTGAATCCCAACGAGGCCACATATGGGCACTCTCGCTCGTGGGAGGGGCGAGGGGGAAACCGCTTTTAACACTGGCGTTGGAGCTGGCAGACATACCAGCTCCTGGCTACTCGAGCTCTGGCGGTCACACACGAATGTGTAAAGAATGTAAAGAAACAGTACCAAGTTCATATCCATTAGCACCTGTATGAAACTCTTTAGGTTCTCTCTCATCACACAGACCAAGTACAAAATAAAGTGTGAGAGCTCTTCACAGGATATTGAAAGAAGTGAGTTTAACATCAGCTTTTAACAGCTCCTGGAGAGGCCTGGCTCTCATACAGAAGTCTTTAATAAAACACCAGTAATAGCAACACAAGCAGAGCAAGCATTTCACTTCGCTAGTATTTTTAGGAATAGGACATTCTATTATAGATCTCACCTTCACTGAAACAGGCTGCATACCTTCGTTTGACACAAGATATCCAAGTATTCTGATTTCCTTCACTCCAACAATACAATTTATGGGTTCAGTTTTAGGCCACCTTGCCTGAGATCCATAAGAACAGTTCTCTGTCTTTTTACATGTTCTTCAAAAGTTTTAGAGAATACTACAGTGTCATCTAAGACACATTTTCCACTTGAGGAACTGTAAAAGATTTCCATCATCCACTCTGAAGTTGCTGGTGCATTACACAGACCAAATGATATTATCAGGCTTGATTCCATGGTGGAACTTGTGCAAAACAACTGTACTTCGACTTGTAGAAATTTCAAGTAATCAGTCGTAAGTATTATTTATTGGCAGATCTAGATTTTGACCACTGTGTAGTCATTATCAATGCTTAAAAATCCTCCAACATGGAGGTCGAGATGTTTTATGCATTTCAATAGCTTTTTTAAGCACTGATAATGACCACACAGTGGTCAAAATCAAGATCTGCCAATAACTTATGACTGATTGATGGAAACTTCTACAATACAAACGATATTACTTTAAATTCATACAGGCTGTCTGGGGTATGAAAAGCAGTTTTCTCAGTTCAGCCTTATTGACTAATACATGACATGGTTGAGAAAGACTTAGCTCTCCTCAGACAATTCAGTTTATCAACAATTCATGGAAGGGGTTAAACATCTTTTTTGGTTACGAAAACAAGACAATGGAGCTACTGCACACCCCGACTTGCGCATGCACAAATCCTCTATGAAGGCAACATCCGACCTAGTAGGGGTTGCTCTCTGGTGTCACGTGACCTGAAAATAGCTTGTCTCTTCATCGTAGCAGATTCACTTTATTACTGTTACTTAACAGTGTAATCAGTTACTTACTGTGTGTTGGTGTTCGTGTGCAGTAGGGGTTGCTCTCTGGTGTCACGTGACCTGAAAATAGCTTGTCTCTTCATCGTAGCAGATTCACTTTATTACTGTTACTTAACAGTGTAATCAGTTACTTACTGTGTGTTGGTGTTCGTGTGCATTTGCATATGTTATCGATGTTTATTATCAAGGAAAAATGAATAACTTTCATTATCTTTTAGAAATAAATTACTCAGCTTTAAGCTTGAAAGAAAAGTGTTAAATAAAGAAGCTCGCTAGGCCGACACCTCAGCTCGAATTGAAGCAAGCGCAAACAAACCGAGGTAAAAAATTTTGCTGATCTTTTAACGAAAATATATGTAAGAAGTGGAAGGGGGGGCCAGGACGCTTATCACCGGCGTCGCTCGCAGTGGTGAACCAAATTGTCTCATTCGGGAGCGGGAGGGGGGGGGGGGAAGGGAGAGGGTGGAGGGTCGAAATAATCTGTTCCAGGAACCAATCGATAGGTAAAAGACCATGATACAATAATTCTGCAAAATTAAAAAATAGGATAATGGATTCCATTCCGAGAAATACACAGAAAACTATGTCCAACAATTTAAAAGAGCAAAATAAAGAGAATTAGTTTTTATTTTTATTTATTTATTTATTGGGATAACATGTTTTACTTGGAAGAGGATCGCATATTCGAAAAGGTTGAAAAACACTGCTTTAGGGCGTACATGTAGATAGTGCAGTAATATCTTTTATAGGCATGGAATAAACAGATGTCAACAATGTCTATTTTCATCTACATCAACATAGATACTCTGCAAATCACATTTAAGTGCCTGACAGAGGGTTTATTAAGCATTTTCATAACTTTTCTCTACCGTTCCATTTTCTAATAGCGCGCGGGAAGAAAGAACGCCTAAATCGTTCCGTTTTCGATCTGATTTCTCTTATTTTATTGGGATGGTCATGTATCCCTAAGTAGGTGGGTGCTAGCAAAATATTTTCACATTCAGAAGGAAAAGTCGGTGATTGAAACTTTGCAAACAGATCACGCCGCAATGAATAACGTCTTTCTTTTAATGATTTCCACCCCAATTCGTGCAACATTTCCGTGACGCTCCCCCCCCCCCCCCCCGTAACGTGATAAAAAAACGAGCTGTCCTTTTCTGAACCTTCTCAATATCCTCCGTCAGCCCCACCTGGTGAGGGTCCCACAAGGGGCAACAGTACTCCAGGAGAGGACGCACAAGTGCGATGTAGGCAGTCTCTTTGGTGGAGCTGGTGCATCTTCGAAGCGTTCTGCCAATGAAACGTAACCTTTGGTTAGCCTTCCCCACAATATTTTCTACGTGTTCTCTCCAGTCAAAGTTGTTCGTAATTGTAACTCCTAGGTATTTGGTAGAATTTACGACCTTAAGGTTTGACTGATTTATCGCGTAATTGAAGTTCAGCGGATTTCTTTTAGTGGTCATGTGTATTACTTCACACTTTTCTCTATTTAGTGTCAATTGCCAATTTTCGCACCAAATAGAAATTTTGTCTAAATCGCTTTGCAGCTGCTTTTGATCCTCTATTGATTTCACTAACCGATAAACGACAGCATCATCCGCGAACAGTCCAAGATAATCTCCTGAATCGTTTATAAACACGAGGAAGAGTAGGGGACCTATAACGCTTCCCTGTGGAACGCCAGATATCACTTCTGTTTTACTCGATGACATACCGTCAACTACTGAAAAGACTGCTGCCTCTCTTCTTTTGTGGAGAGTAATACATAAATCACTCAGAACGTTCATCTCCGGACATCGCAAATATTAAATTTCTGTCACCCTTCTCATGTAGCGACGTGACATTAGCAGCTGATATTTCTCCTTTGTTAACAAAACACTTTGAAATGAGCGTAACACTATTTAACTTGCGACTTCTCATTCGTGACGTTCGCTGTGAGCTCTTTGCGTCTCTACGTTGCCTGATGCTCGGCTGTTACAATGAGACTCATTCGCAAATGGACAAACGCGGCGCGGCTCGGTGCAGCACGGCACGGTACGGCGGCGAGCGACCGCGCAGAGTGAAAGCCCGGCCGGCAGTGGCGCGGCGCGGTTGCATGTGTAAACTCGCGGCCGCCACTGGCCGCACATTCGCATGCAAATAGCCCGCCCCGCTGCTGAATATTCAGCGCGCTGGCCGCCGCAGTTTATTGCCGCACAATGTGCTAACCGACCTAACAGCGCCGCCACGATTGTTGCAAAACGGTCCTTCGAGGAACCCTTGACGTGATCGCCACTCTGTGGAGACCGAGAATACTCCAACACTGTGTACTAAATCATCAGGGCTACATTAATTCAAAATTAAGCACATTAAGTCAGTATGAACTACAGACATTGCCTAGGTAAGGTGTCTAGTGTGTTTCAACGATACACATAGGTGCAACTATAGTGGGGAGGGTTATCTGTGGAGACTTACATGTGGTACATGAAGAGGGGCAGCAGTCTTTTCAGTAGTTGCAAGGGCAACTGTCTGGATGATTGTTCAAATGTTCAAATGTTTGTAGAGCTTATGGGACTTAACTACGGGGTCATCAGTCCCTAAACTTACAAACTACTTATGAACTAACTAATACTAAGGACGGCACAAATATCCATGACCGAGGGGGGATTCGAACCCCCGAGCGTAGTGGCCGTGCAGACCGTGACTGAAGCGCCGCAGCCCCCACGACCACCGCGGCCGGCTGGATGACTGACTGGAACATCAGCGAGTTGGGCTTTGACATACAGTTAGTGCGAACGGTTGATAGCAAGGGGATACGACAGCCGCTAATTTTCCTGTGGACATGCAGCTTTACTATGAAAATAAGCAGCTATAGGTGGAAGATTATTTATAGATTTTTCTATGATATTTTTGTGAATCTGGACATTTATTTGCCTTACGGCTTTATTTTGTATGTAAAATTCATTTATTATATGCTTCGATAATCTCAGTGATGTTTGTCACCACTGCATACTATAATATCTTTGTGACTGCGATGTAGTATCTGCGCTACAGCAGCATCTTTGACCACTGAGGCGGGCAGTGGAGAGTAGGATAGCAGGGAGTCGAGCCGGCCGCGGTGGCCGAGGTGACTGAGGCGCTCCAGTCACGGTCAGCACGGCCACTTCGGTCGGGGGTTCGAATCCCCCATCGGGCATGGATATTTGTGCCGTCCTAGTTCGTAAGTAGTTCATAAGTAGTTTGTAAGTTTAGGGACTGATGACCCCGTAGTTAAGTCCCATAGACTATACAAACAACAACAGGGAGTCGAGTGGAAGCTAGGCCGGTCGTATGGTAGTCAACGTGTTGCACGGTTCGGTTGACCGGCTACGAATCACGTGCCGAGTTTGATTGATTGGATTATGTACCTATAAATGTATCCCGCTAGAGAGGATGAAATTTCATTTGATATTGAAAGAGGATTTTTGTATTAAGAGGACAAGAATATTTGTATGGAACAATATTTTGTTGTTTGTATAGCTTATGGGACTTAACTACGGGTCATCAGTCCCTAAACTTACAAACTACTTACGAACTAGCTAACACTAAGGACGGCATTCGAACCCCCGACCGTAGTGGCCGTGCAGACCGAGACTGGCGCGCCGTAGACAGCTCGGTCACCGCGGCCGGCGAACGATATTGTGCAAACCCATTGTAATTACCATTACTGTCGAGTCAACAACAAAGGCCGGCCGGCCGCGATGGCCGAGGGGATTGAGGCGCTCCAGTCACGGTCTGCACGGCCACTACGGTCGGGGGTTCGAATCCCCCCTCGGGCATGGATATTTGTGCCGTCCTTTGGATTAGCTAGTTTGTAAGTAGTTTGTAAGTTTAGGGACTGATGACCCCGTGGTTAAGTCCCATAGACTCTACAAACATTTGAACAAAGGCCGGCCGCGGTGGCCGAGGGGACTGAGGCGCTCCAGTCACGGTCTGCACGGCCACTTCTGTCGGGGGTTCGAATCCCCCCTCGGGCATGGATATTTATTTGTGCCGTCCTAGTTCGTAAGTAGTTCATAAGTAGTTTGTAAGTTTAGGGACTGATGACCCCGTAGTTAAGTCCCATAGACTATACAAAATTTGAAACATTTTGAACAACAGAGGTATGTTTCTTTAGCAAGAATGAATAATTTAATGATTACTAATCATCTTATTTCAGCTCAACCTAATCTCTCATTTTCCTGATTGTGGCATTTTTCTATTTTTGTTGCATGGTACGTGTCGACTTCGAGATTTTCTTTAAATGTTCACGTGCCAGTAAAGTAATCAGTTCTTACCATTAAAGTCGAATTTCCAAAATTAATGCTCACATAAGCACAGATTGTTGTATAAGCATAAAATTACAGGTGGACTGACACAGAGTCGCAGCTCCCATTGAATCTTTCTTACTTTCTTTTTTTTTTTTTTTTTTTTCTTTAGTGTAGAAAATAAAAAAATGTCATCAGTCCCTAAACTTACAAACTACTTATGAACTAGCTAATACTAAAGATGGCACAAATATCCATGCCCGAGGGGGGATTCGAAGCCCCGTCTGTAATGACCGTACGGAACGTGACTGGCGCGCCGCAGACCGCTTGGTCACTGTGGCCGGCTGTAGAAAATATTATAGGGTGCAATTAACTTAATACGTTTCGCATATATGTTTAGAAAAACGGGGATTTTATAGTGTTTACAGGGCTATGTTGAATATCTGATGGCAAACAGGAAGCAAAGAAATAATGCTGTTCCTGCTTTGAGCTAAATTTTTATAAGTTCTGTGTCAGTCTCTCACCCAATTCTTTCAGGCAGATTTAATTAGAGCTTTTAAACAGCAACCTTCAAACGAAAAATGTGTACCAATTTTTGATTCAGTCCCACATGCTGGATTTAGAAACTTTCAAATGGCACTTTAAGTAAGAAACTTTCACCTTTCAAATTATAAACTTTCACCATTCAAATTATAAACTTCCAACTTTCAAATTAGAAACTTTCAACTTTCAAATTAGAAACTTTCAACTATATGACACGGAATATTTACAGAAGAATAGAAAAGTCATTAGAAGCCGACCTCGCGGGCGATCACTTTGCATATAAAAGAAATGTAGGAACACGCGAGGCAATACTCACATTCAGTGGCAGCTCGTGCTTCAGATGACTAGGGGTTCACTTTTTTGAATACCTCGATGCCTACCAAGCTTCTTTTATTCCAAGCTTAAAGCAGAGTAATTTGTTTTTAAAAGATACTGAGTGTTGTTCATTTTTCTTTGATAATAAACACCAAGAACATATGAATATGCACACGAACACTAAAACACAGTAAGTTACTGATTGCACTGTTAAGTGACTGTAACAAAATGAATCTGTTACGATGAAGAAACAAGCTACCTTCGGGTCACGTGACACTGTAAGCAGCACCCTCTCTTAACCTTATACATGCGCAAAGGCTGCTCTCCCGCATATCTTTTCAAACAGTTGAATATTTCTTACAACAAAGAGTATAAATGTCATTTACCCTCAAAATCGCAACACATTTGCTAAAAAGTCCAAAGCTGTGTGCGAAGTAACACTACGGAAGTCGTTGTTCCCATATCTGTCAAAAAGAAGATTGAGTTTTAAAAAATACCCACAGTCGATCCCGAACCCAATACTTTCGATGGCGCGATGCGATGCCGCTGGCCACACGGCTATTCTTTCTAGGTGGAGAATAGTGACTTCTTTATTATTCATGATTGGATATTCTGAAGGATTTTACAGTTGATGCGTCGTATAAATGTATAAATTAAAGATTTTTACCAAATATGACTTTTTTTTGTTGATAAATCTTCAATGCGGCAAAAACAAAGTTGAAGGGCGGATGTTGCCATAATGGAGGATTAGTCTCTAGGCAAGGCGATGTGCGGTGTAAAGGCTATTTCAAGAGTTTTCTTGGATACCTGTGATAACATATAACCTGAAGATGGTGTTATTATAATACCGAAACCGGTAGTTAAATAAACAACAAACTTTACGACTGTTGGTAAATACATTTATTATTTGGATTTAGATATAACATTTTTTACTATACAAGCAAGTCAGCTTAGTTGTCACTAATTTAGACTTCTTTATTAATGGTAACTTTCTAAAGTGATAGTGATATGAATATTATCAAGACTGTTACTAAGAGATGCACAGACACCTGATGTAAAAACTATGATTCCGAACGGATCTATAATTTACACTGATAAGTGAGCATAGGACAGCTCGCACAAACGAACTTGCAACAAAACGCTTCTCTTTTATTTAATTACACATTCTCAAGGTTTACGATTAATGCTCTTGCTCATAAAGTTCCACATATTTTTCGATCGTTAATTTACGAGACTGAGTTTTTCACAAACTTTGTGCATGTTGGGGACCTAACTTCGTAGTGAACAACACAATGCACAAACCACAACTTCATTAATTTTTTATACGTTACTGTGACGATCTCGAGAAACCCCTGGTAGTCATAGAATATGAACCATGGAATGCTTATGACACCCATGAAACTAAACGGTAATCGTTGGAACGGAGGCACGATTCGTTGCTCTACAAGGTTAAATCCAAGCTATATTTAACATTACGGAAAGTCTAGGTAGGGTAGAGTCCTCTCACGTTGATTGCGGCTTGCGTACCCCCATAGGCGACACGTTTGACTTGTCGTAGGCGGTATTTAATAGCCAGATCCGATGGGATCGTTGCTTAGCATCATCCGACCACCAGTCATCATCAGGACGACTGACCGATCATTCGTGTTAGCGTAATTTCGTTCACCGTCATCAACATTAAATTCTATTAAAAATCATGAGACATTTGGCTGGAAAATGTTGCGAAATGTGGTCTGCACTGCACGGAGAATAAGGTGCTCAAATCGTTTTCGTGCACTGAACAACCTATTCATTACTATGAGTCCTTTATGTACCCAAGCCTGACTTCAAGCCATGATCGTAGGTCACCCCAAAGTCACATCTTGCATACATTAAGGCATGGTAATTGAAATTTCAACAATGTGTTAAGAGATCACGATCATCGATATCACATTCATATCTCTAACTCTTCTTGTAGTTTTACAAATCATACCTCGCACCACGTGTCCATGATCACTGTTGGTACAGTTCGATTATCGGCAACGAAAATCTGTCTTCTTGTTCATCTACAAGTCACAGTATGTTTTATTACAACAATGCTTACACTGTTCTTGTGCAATAACTCGACCATGATGTACTTTTCGTGGGAATAATTTACTCAGAAGCGACATTCTATGACGAGAATTCATCAACAGCTCCAGTGTTATGTCAAGAAGCTATAAACAAATCATTTAGTAAATCAAATGTCAAATATCTGTAAATCTATCGGACCAAACTGGGTGGTCATCAGTCCGTAGCTTACAAACTACTCAAGCCTAGGTAAACTAATCTACGGACAAACACACACATCCATGCCCCAGGGAGGACTCGAACTTCCACGGCGAGCAACCGCGCGCTCCGCAGCGAGACGTTTTAGACCGCTCGGCTACTCCACCACCGCAATCATTTAGTACACAGTGGCCTTAGTGAATTATATTAATTAGTTCAAGTAATTCATGGCGGACATTAATATTCATAGTCAGGCTTATTGTGCCTGGGATAGGAGTTCGTGCCAATTTATGCATTTGCTAATTCCTAATCGGAAAGAGATTCAATACGTCTCAAAATGCTTGCTTTTGTCCTAGACACGGTCGAGTCACAGGTCTTAAGCGGCTATGTCAGATCCAACGAAAGTAATTTTCACATAAAGATAATTTACAGATTATCAACATTGACAGCCTGTAATAAAGTAAAATTAAATTTCTATATATTTTGAAGTAAAAGGAAACTAAAGTCTTAGTTCCTTTATACGACCAGCAAGCAATTAAGTCCAAGAAAATCCCTTAAACTTTCACAGCAACTAAGCACTTCATTACATCAAATTCATGATTTTAATTGAAGAAACACGACGTATCAAGAATCTCATTCTCTAAATATGTAGTATTTAATGCAAGATGACAATGATGTATATGGACTATGTTGCATTCGGAAGAGCTATCCTGTATGCAATAATCCTCATCAGAACTATAAAATATTATTGAAAAGAAGTTCTCCTGCGAGAAATAATCATTGAATAGTTGTTCTAGTTGTGGTGACCTTCAGTCCAAAGAAAGGTTAGATGCAGCTCTCCAAATACCCTAAACTGTGGAAGCTTCCATATCTGAATAAGAAAGCACACCATATTCCCTTCAACCTGTATATTATATTCGTCTCGCGGTCTCGTTCTGCGAGCTATATCCCACATACTTCCCCCACATCTTAATTGACTTTTTTCCTATCTCAGAATGAGTACCATCAATCTAACGCTTCTTTTGATCGAGAGTTACCCGAAACTTCAGTTCTCCGTAATTTTGTTCAGTACTTCATAAATTTCGCGACCATCTTATCTACTCTTCAGCATTCTTCTAGAACACTACATTTCAAAAACTTGTCATCTTTTTTTATGAACTCATCGACCAGGTTTCACTTCCGTGCAATACTACACTTAGGCAAATGCTATCAGAAAGGACTTCCTAATATATAAGCTACTAATACTCTTCATATATGCTTTTCTTCCCACCGCCATTCTTCATTTTAAGTCGTCCTTACTTTGTCCGTCAGAAGTTATTTTGCTACCCTACTAACAAGTACCATCCCCACCTTTATCGCATCAGTTCCAATTTTGGTTTCTTCAGTATCATCTGATTTAATTTGACTACATTCTACCCTTGTCTTACTTTTCGTCTTGAAAGGAAGGTAGACGTTCATAACGAACTCCATTCCGCTCCATTAGTCGTCTCTGACAATTACAAACCATAAAGTTTTAATTTCACCACTTTAAAATTTCCCATTCCAAATTTCTGCTTGGTTTCCTTCGTAGTTTGTCATGTGCAGATTGAATAAAACTGGGCAAAGGCTACAAACCAGGCCTACTCCCTTCGCAACCTGCTTCCCTTTCACGCCCTTTAACTCTCGTAACTGGTGTCTTGTCTTTGTACAAGTTGATTATATTTTGTCTTACCCTCCAGAATATGTATTCCAGTCAAAAATGTTGAAAGCTTTCTCCAAATCTACCAAAGCTAAAAATGCAGTTTTGCCTTTCCCTAATCTAAGATACGTCGTTAGGTATTGCCGCATTTTTCCTAAATCCAAACCGATCTTCCCCGAGGTTGGATTGTGTCAGTTTTTCCAATCGTCTGTAAATATTTACTGTTATTTAATGACTTATTACATTAATAGGTATGTAATCATAATACTTATTTACTGGCAGTCTTGAAGCCTTTCTGTTCTTAGTAAATTATCCGCATTCCTGGACTCTTATTCGTTATTAGACCTACTCCCGCGTAAGCCCAACTTAATTTGTACTTTTAGACCTTGAATCACCGCACCAGATCTCCTGTTCAACCTACCACCGAACTTCTCTAATCCCCACTATATTTGACTTCAACCTATCATTTCTCCTTTCAAGTTCTGTAACTTACCTAGCCGAGTAAGGCTCTGATCGTACAAAGCTCCGATGCGTTCAATTTACCTCCGGAATATTTTACCCAAGCGGAATCCATCATACATTGTGATCAAAAGTTTCCGGACACCCGCAAAAACAGACAGTTTTAATATTAGGTTCACTGTGCTGTTACTTACTGCCAGGTACTTCATACCAATGACCTCAGTAATCATGCAGAGCAGAATGGGTTACTCCACGGAACTCAAGGACTTCGAACGTGGTACGGTGATTGTGTGTCACTTTTGTCAGAAGCCTGTACGCGAAAATTCCACACTCCTAAACATCCCTATGTCCACTTTTTCTGATTTGATAATGAAGTGAAACGTGAAGAGACACGTTAAGTACGAAAGTCTGTTGTCTGATAGAGACCGCTGACATTTCAAGATAGTCGTACAAGCCGACCTCGTCTGTTGACTGATAGAGACCGCTGACATTTCAAGATAGTCGTACAGTGCCGGCCAATCACACAGGAGTTCAAAACTGCATCAGGATCGACGCCAAATAGTATGACAGTTAGGCGGAAGGTGAGAAAACTTTGATTTCATGGTCGAGCGGCTGCCCATAAGCTACACATCATGTATTTCAATGCCCGAATGATCCCTCGCTGCCGGCCGCGGTGGCCGAGGTGACTGCGGCGCTCCAGTCACGGTCAGCACGGCCACTACGGTCGGGGGTTCGAATCCCCCCTCGGGCATGGATATTTGTGCCGTCCTAGTTCGTAAGTAGTTCATAAGTAGTTTGTAAGTTTAGGGACTGATGACCCCGTAGTTAAGTCTCATAAGCTTAACAAACATTTGAACATTTGATCCCTCGCTCGGGGTAAGGAACGTAAACATTGAAAGACTGAACATTGAAAAGACGTTGTTGCTGTGACGAATCACGGTACACAATGTGGCGATCCGATGGCAGGGTGTGGGTATGGCGAGTGTCACGTCATCTGCAAGTATGTGTTGCGTCAACAGTAAAATTTGTAGGCGGTGGTGCTATGGTGTGGTAGTGATTTTCATGGCGAGGGCTTGCATCTTTCGTTGTTTTGCTTGACACTATCACAGCACAGGCCAATATTGATGTTTCACGCATCTTTCTGCTTCACAATGTTTAAGAGGAATTCGAGGTTGCGATTGAATCTGTCAACACGATCGTGCATCTGTTCACAATGCAGGGTATGTGGCGAAGTGGTTAAACGACAGTAACAACCCTATAATGGAATGGCCTGCACGGAGTCCTAACATGAGTCATATAAAACGTCTTTGGGATGTTTCAGAACGCCGAATTTTCGCCAGATCTCTCCGACTTACATCCATACTTCTGCTCAGTGCAGTGAAGAATGGGCTGCCATTCTCAAGGAACCTTCCAGCAGCTGATTGAATGTGAGAGTGGAAGCCGTCAGCGAGGCTAAGGATGGGCCAGCACCATAAAGAATTCTAGCATTAAAGATGCAGGGCGGCTCGAACTACGTCTTCTCAACCAGGTGTCGGGATACATTTGATCACATAGTGTACATTCATACAGTATAGCGGCACGTTCTTGGGGAAATTAACGACTGTAGATTCCCCTTGCTTTCAGCCGTGTACAGTAATCACAAGGCGCAGCCATGTTAGCTGATGTTCCAAGGCCACCATAGTCAATCATTCAGACTGTTGCCCCTGTAAGTACTGAAAAACCTGTCCCTCTCCAGCAGCTCAAAATTTCTCCGGCCTTTCCACATATGACCCTCTGCCGTGCCTGCACCTGCGGTAGAGGTATCTATCTGTATCTTTCAGGCACGCCAGCCACCCCTTCTTAGTAATGCCTGTGGCTCGGAGGGATAGCCTTTACAATTATGATAATTTAAGACTACCTTTCTTTGTTTTAATTATATAGAAGTCTAGATGACATTTTTTTATTTATCTCTCAAAATAGCTTTCAATCTTTAAGTGGATCAATTTCGTTAGTCGTACTCGTTCTTTACTTATGACTGAATAAATCATAAGTCTAGTTAATATCTTTGAAACTTAATCTTGTAATGTGTACCTGATGATGGCATAATAGCCGAAAACCGGTTCGTAAACCCATAAATTTGCAGAATATTTCACAGTTATCTTGTGTATTTCATTCGTAATGTATGACTGAATACATTACCGGAAAGTAAAAATTAGTACAACTTCTTAGAATTTTCTAATTCACTGTAAGATTTAGTGTTGAAACAGTTTATATGGAGAACATGATATCATTATATTTACAGATCAATAGCTCATACGATTATGAGGTACCAGGAGTCTATGTATACTGAAACACCCATATCAGGACCTTTTGAAGCCTCCACGGGCGATCATACAAATGGCGAATATTGTCTTGGGATCTGTTACTACACATCTCCCCGAACTGTTCACATAGTCCTGCCACAGTTGTAAGTTGACAAAAGTTATTCTGTTGGAGCATCAACACCTTCCTGTTGCGAGGAAGGCAAAATAACACGTCTTAGAAACTATCTGCAAGTACCGACCGCTGGTCAACATTGTCTCCTGGTCTCCTGGTCAAATGGTGATCGAGCGTTGTAGCTTACCGCACGCTTGACTCTTGACGCTTCACACAGACGAATACACTCTACCAGACAGTGCGCACTAGGTAGATCTGCGTCGTACGTGAAAACTACTGTCACTTGCGTGCAAGAGGAATCTGTTCATTGCTGAAGATTGCAGCCCGTGATTCCGAGCCGTGCACACCGTTGCTATTGCGTGAGAGGAAGACTGGCTAGAGGTATGAGTGCCCCTAGTAACCCGTTGGAAATAGTTTGTATACATACTTCTGGGATCATGAACGCTGTTATCTGTGCTGTGCTAGATGTAGGAGGTGCCACCGTTGCCCTTATAAATACGACTATCTTGGCCGACGTCTATGCTGTGTGGACGTTCAGAACCTCACCTACGGGTGTGGGAATGTTGAAGAAAAGCACTCTTCAGGTCATGTTATGAATCACTGACAGCGACTTGTAAAGCAAGTGTTATCAGTCTGGCACAGATGGCCAATGGTGATATCTTTTGGTTCATGAAATTAGGGTAAAACTCTGTAGTAGTACACTGTATTCCAGACATGCGAGTAACAATATTCACTTGATGAGTTGCTTCAGGTAATGCAAATGTAGTAAACCAATAATTTAAAAGGACATACGTCCCAGTTTAAGGATGAAAAAAGGAAGTTCAGTGTTTAACGCCCCGTCGACAGGAGGTCATTAGCGCCGAAGCTTACGCTCGTGTTTGAGTAAGGATGGGGAAGAAAATTGATCGTGCCCTTTGAAAGGAACCATCCCGGAATTTGCCTAGAGTGATTTAGGAAAATCACGGAAAACCTAAATCTGGATGGCTGGTGGTGGATTTGAACCACCATCCTTCTGAATGTGTGTTACCACTGCGCCACCTCGCTCGGTAGTCTAAGGATATATATACAGCTATAAATGACGGTCAGTTGGCCAGATTGTTTTCAAATGCCTTGTAGGCAAGAAGTATAAAGATAAAATTGTTAGAAGCAAATGTATAAACACAAGTCGTCACATGTTTCGTTATGGGCGCTAGCACATGTCCTCTTCAGTCATAGAACAGACATCAAGTGATAAAGGTATCATGATAGTCGTGTGTTAAGAAATTTACACTTCTGTGCATTGTTATATCGGATCATAATTTGCAATCTGGTCCTTTGGATTTCCAAAATCTGTTTTATCAAAGAAGTATAATATCCTCTTTATTGCCGAAATTGGTCAAATTTCTAACCTTTACTCTTCTGAAACTGGCCACAGAATAAGTTCGTAATCTTTCAACTACCATTCAGCATTTCTGACTACATTTATAGCAGTCAGCTGATGCATGAAAGATCTACGATCGCTCTTCTAATGTCGACTAATAAAATAATGTGCACATGACGTTTACGACTAACACTGTTGTATATATGGCGTAGCTTTGCAACGTTTTGAAAATTCGCCGAAAGGATCATTCCTCAACTGAGAAGGCCAAAATTTGACTCCTTTAAAACTCTCTAAGTAGGCTGCAGGAAGCACGAATGCATGTGTGTGACATTGCTTCACTCATTGATATTATATATATGGCTCTAAATGTTCCCTGTTTAAGGACCCACACAGATGTTTTGTGTGTACGCCTACTACCCCCTAGTGGCAACTACCATAATTTGATTATAGCCCATGGGCGTCTTGTAACAGCCTCGGAGTTTCCCGGTATCGTGTTGAGCGTGTCGGCAGAAGTAGCCACTTGTGCCGCGTGTGGCACCACACACCGACTGTTGCCTCGGCTGCTGCTGCTGCTGATACTACATTACTACTGCTACTGCTACTACTACTACAGGCAAGCGTACTATGCCCATGTTCAGCCGGACTTTCAAATTGTTACTCTTAGTATGCAGAACCGCAGAAGATTGTATAACTAGGGGAAGAAAAGATACTGTCTACAGGAAAATAAAAGAGATATTTGGAGACAAGAAAATCAGCTGTATGAAATCAAGAACTCAGACGGAAAAGCAGTACTAAGCAAAGACGGGAAAACTGTGCTATGGAAGGGATATGTTGAGGGCCTATATAAAGGAAACTTGAACTTGAAGGTAATATTCTAGAAATGGAAGACGAAGTGGAGGAAGATTAGATAGGAGATATGATACTGAAGGTACTTGAAGGTACTTGAAGGTAATATTCTAGAAATGGAAGACGAAGTGGAGGAAGATTAGATAGGAGATATGATACTGAAGGTACTTGAAGGTAATATTCTAGAAATGGAAGACGAAGTGGAGGAAGATTATATAGGAGATATGATACTGCGAGAAGAATTTGACAGTGCACTGAAGGATTTGAGCCGAAAAAAGGTCCTGGAGTAGATGATATTCCTTCTGAACTGCTGAGCCATTCATGAAAAAAAAATGTTACACTTGGTGTGCAAGATGTATGAGACAGGGGAAATACCCTCCGACTTCAAGAAGAATACTGTAATTCCAATTCCAAAGAAAGCAAGTGCAGACAAATGTGAAAATTACAAAACTATCAGTTTAATACGTCATCGTTCCAAAATACAAACGCTAATTATTTACAGACGAATGCAAAACCTGTGGAATCCGACCTTTCGGGAAGATCAGTTTGGATTTAGGAGAAATGTAGGAACACGGGAGACAGTATTTACATTACGACTAATCTTAGAAGATAGGCTAAGGAAAGGGAAACTTACGTTTTTAGCGTTTGTAGTTTTGGAGAAAGCTTTTGACAATGTCGACTAGAATACACTATTTTAATTCAGAAGGTAGGAGAGGTAAAATATAGAGAGTGAAGAGAGATATTCAACCTATAAAAAAACAAGACAGCAGTTTTTGGAGTCGAAGGGCAAAAAAAGGGACGCACAGGTTGGGAAGGTAGTAAGACAGGGTTGTAGCGTTTCCCCAATGTTGTTCAATCTGTTACTTGAGCAAGCAGTAAAGGAATGCAAGGAGAAATTTGGAGAGGGAATTAAAGTTCAGGGAGAAGAAATAAAAACTATGCGGTTTGCCGAGGACATAGTAATTTTGTCAGATACTGCAAAACATCTGGAAGAGCAATTGAATGGAATGGACAGTGGGTTGAAAGGAAGATATAAGATGAATATTAACAAGAGTAAAACGAAGGTAATTGAATGCAATGTCAGCAAATCAGGCGGTGATGAAGGAATTAGATTTGGTAATGAGACAATAAAAGTAGTAGATGAATTTTGTTATTTAGGTAGCAACATAACTTCTGATGGCCGAAGTAAAGAAGATATAAAATACATAATGGCTTTGGGAAGAAAAGCGTTTCTAAAGAAGCGAAACTTGTAAACATTCAATATTAATTTAAATGTTAGGAAGTCCTTTCTGAAATCATTTGTCTGGAGTCTAGCATTGTATGGAAGTAAAACGTGGACGATAAGGAGTTCAGACAAAAAGATAATAGAAGCTTTTCAAATGTGGTGCTACAGGCGAATGATGAAAATTAGATGGGTAGATCACGTAAATAATAAGGTGCTTAACCGAATTGGGGAGAAAAGGTGTTTCTGACATATCCTGACTAAGAGAAGGGATGGATTAGTAGGACACATTCTGAGATATCAAGGATTGCCAACTTAGCATTAGAAGGAAGTGTGTGGAGTAAAAATCGTAGAGGGAGACCGAGGGACGAATACAGTAAGCAGATCCAGAAGGATTTAGTTTGCCGAACGTATTCTCAGATGAAGAGACTTGCACAGGGCAGGGTAGCGTAGAGAGCTGCATCAAACCAGTCTGCGAACTGAAGACAACAACAACAACCACATCCAAATTAATCCGGAAATGTCCATTTTAGCTCTTTGTCCGGGTCCAGGCGAATTTTTACACATTTTTAATTTTTGAATTTATTTTATTCATTTATATTTTTGCAAATCTGAGCGGCATAAAATCACATTTACAATTACTCCCTTTCTGTTATTTTTTTCCAAATACTTTAACTGTAAGCAATGGCATAATTAGGCACGACGGTAAATTTACAAGTGGTAGCAGGATCTTCGATTTTATGATGGATCTACTCGTCAGAAAGTGCAAATATCTATTATTTAAAATTTCCGTTTCGCTCTTTCAGTTCCGCATTCACATTGTATGTTTCATGTGGAGCACATATCACTAGTGAATGTAAATTACTGTTCATTGTAATGGAGTGAGTTTTAAAAGATATCTGGCAACGCCTAAACGGAAGAGTACATCCTCAGATCATCTTTCTTATAAACTTTTCATCTTTCTTACTGCGTTACTAGTCATTAAAGATAGAAATAACAACTCTTTTTTTTTACTGTCGTGTTTTTAACGGTTTCTAAGTCATTCGATTTATTTTTATTCTGGAGCTTAAAAGTGCAGTTGCAGTTTCGACGGCTGCTGCTTGACTCACAGATCTTGGTAGCGGCGCGATGAATGATTGGAGGTGAATGAATTTTCGTATTTCCGTTTGCAAACAGTTCACTGTTGTGAAAATAGTTATTTTTATGAGTAATATTGTAAACAGCTTTTTCATATTTTTACTAATTACCACACAGTGGACTGATTACAGGACTAGGTTGAAGTTTTAATCAAAGGTATGTTGATTGTCCGCTATACAAGAATTTTGTTGTGCATCTTTCAACAACTGTCTGCTGAGCATACCTTCTGCAGAAAATAGGATCTTTAATGAAGTATAAATAACTTAAGGATTGTATTTTTTGTCCACTAATATTTATTATTTTTAAACTATGTTATGCGCGTCCTATTTTTTCTTACCTTGTCCTAGTCCTTATTTTTTATACGATTGCATCTGGTAACCCTAGTTACTCTCAAAATCATGCATGCTTGTGTCAGCTACAAATAGTGAATATGTAATACGTGATTTTAGCATTTATTGTGCTTGAAGATTGTCGTCTCACTGCAGTCTTCTTTTGATGAAGGCGAGGAATACAGGAAACGAGTAACAATGAAAATACTGTTGTAGTACTTGCATCTGAACTGCACTTATGGGCGTTGCTGATATTTTTTAATATTTTCGATAAAAGTACATTGATAAATGTTCAAATGTTTGTAGATCTATCGGACCAAACTGTGTGGGCATCAGTCCGTAGCTTACAAACTTCTTAAACCTAGGTAAACTAACCTAAGGACAAACACGTACACCCACGCCCCAGGGAGGACACCATCCTCCACGGCGAGCAACCGCGCGCTCCGCAGCGAGACGCTTTAGATCGCTCGGCTACTCCACCGCGGCAGTACATTGATACTACGCTGCGACCACATAGCTCAATAATCGGAAATACACTCTTATTCCTTACATATTACCCTCTGCTGAGTCCCGTTATGTAATAATAGCATCAGAATTACGTGGTTACGTACGATTTGTAGAGATAGCTTCACGCGAAGTACACTGAAATTCATCAGGGGTCAGTTTCGTCTTTAATTTTGAATTACGCCATTAAAAATAGTTACTGAAGCCAGAGTTCAAATAGAAACTAGATGCTTTACAAACTAAAGACTTGCTTTGGTAAAAGATACTGAAAACCAGAAGATTGAGATTAAACCAACTGAAGAGCCAGGAATGTAAAATTAGATTAGTTGGTCCGTTCGTTCTTTAGATCCGTGTTGAGGAGATCCTCGTAGATGTAGAACATATCTTTCTTTTTTTTTAGTTGATAATGTAATACTAAACAGGTACATACATTTTTACAAGCTCATAATATAATACTAATAGTATCAATACAGACAAATGCTTCATTGGGTTGCAATTAAGAATTCGTCAGTTGAGTAGGGGTTGACCACTAGAAAGTCTTTTAGGCTCCTCTTAAACTGATCTTTATTTGTAGCTAAATTTTTTTATGATTGCTGGTACATTATTGAAAATGTGTGTTCCAGAGTAGTGGACCGCTTTTTGAAGTAAAATAAGCGCTTTTAAGTCCTTGTGTAGATCATTTTTGTTTCTAGTATTGTAGGTATGAATTTAGCTTTTTGTTGGGAAAAGGTACGTATTATTTATGACAAATTTCATTAAGGAATAAATATACTGAGAGGCAGTAGTTAATATACCCAGTTCTTTGAAGAGGCTTCTGCAGGATCTCCGTGAATTTACACGCTTTTGGACTGAAAACTTTTGCTTGACTTGAGTTACTCCAAAATATACCATATGACATTATGGAATGAAAGTAAGCGAAGTATGCAAGCTTTTTTATTTTTATGTCTCCTATGTCTGATACCACTCGTATTGCAAATCAAATTTGTTAAGTCGTTTATGCAGTTCTGTGATGTGTTCCAACTGAATTTATTATCTAGCTGTAATCCCAGGAATTTTATACTTTCAACCTTTTCTAACTGCTCCTCTTCATTCTTTATGCATATACTGGAGGGGAATCTCTTACATGTTATGAACTTCATTTTCAAATTTTAATGTCAATGAGTTGGCTTTAAACCATTTATTAATGTTATTGAAAATATTATTCGCAGACCTTTCTAGAACTATGCTCTACATGCTATTTTTTGCGATACATTTATCATCTGCAAACAAAACGAACTGTGCTACTGGCAGTGTAACTGATTAGAGGTAAATAATATAGTGAGGACAGTTTACTACTCACCGCAAAGACGTGGCGACGAGCTGCGACAGGCACATACAAAAGACACACACATACAACACATTCAGCTATCGGCCATGGCCTTCTTCAGAAATAGAGCACTCACGCAATCACACAGGCACACAACACAGTCATACAACCATCACCTCCGACTGCCACACTTCGAACACTTAGAGGTAAATGTACACAAGAAAAATAAATAGCTTAAGATGGATCCTTGTGGGACACCACATGTAATTTCTTCCCAGTATGATGCCCGTTGTCTCCATTGACTAGTCCTTTGCACTGACACCCTTTGTTTCCTGTTAGCAAGGTACGACTTCAACCATTTTGCAATAATTCCGTGACACCATAGGATTCTACATTACTTAAAAGGATGTTATGGTTCACACAATCAAATGCCTTTCATAAATCACAGAAAATACCTACTGCTTGTATTTTCTTGTCTAATGAATAAAGTACATTCTCACTGTAGGTGTAAGTAGCCTTCTCGATATCGGAACTTTTCAGAAATCCAAACTGTGTTCTAGACAATATGTCATTTGAGGTTAGGTGGTTGAGAAGTTGCTTGAAAATTACCTTTTGTAGAATTTGAGAATGCAGGTAAAAGTTAAATCGGTCTGTAGTTTGATGGTATCTCGCATGCTTTAAGAGAGGTAAAAATCAAGAATCATTATTATCACAAGAAATTAAGACGCTAAAGTGAAATGTTGGCTGGAACAAATAATAATGATAACGCCAAAATGAGGAAGTAATTGAAGTGTCATTTAGCAATATTGCTCACCGAAATTTTACAAATATGCCAGAGATATTCTAAAATTGCCCAATAGTCATCCTCGTCCTCGTTTTGTTAGTGATATACACAAAAGACAGGGATTACGGCTCTGATAAAGTCATGATTGGAGGCAAAAGGTACCTAAGCAAAGCTAAATTGCTATGTAGTTAGTGAGATATGAATTAAGCAATAAATGCAGTATTTTCGCTAATAAACGATGTTCGGAAAGGCAACCAATACTTTATAGCGCTTATAAGCGGAAATATTTCTTAGCAGTTGCGGTCAATCAGTTTGCTCAAGAAGTTTACAAGAGGACGAAGTTGAACTCCAAACAGCTGTAACGAAAGCAGCTGCGTGTTTAATGTCTGAAGCGTCGCTCTCACAAGGGACACCTTCGACCTCTAACACTTGGAACCGCACTAAACCGTGCTTAGAATAACTGGCAATCGTAAGCAAATCAGTGGTGTGGGTCATTTCCATGGAAAACGCCGCACTTGTCTTCTGGCGCCACTAGATGATGTCGTAGTTGTGTGATACCTGTGCGGGTCGTACACGTTGTACCCTTATATGCAAGTTTTCCAAACAAAGATGTTACGCTGAAGATATTGCCACCGAATACCAAAAAAATATTGTTAACTTCTTGATTACTTCTTTCGTCAATGTGAACACAATATCAGAAGGATTGCTGATTTTGTCAGACTACAAAGAGCCAAAGTAGAAGTGAAGATACATGATCGTTATTTCATCGTGAAACTTCACTCAGTGATTTACAATGAATTTGCTGCACGTACGTATAAGCCTATGTTGCAATATGATTGGCGAAAGCCAGAGGAAGACATTGACATAGGAACATCATTTGGAAATGTAATTAGTGTGGATTTTGATATTGGACTACGTGAATGCGAAAGTGAATAGCAATATGATTACATGACTGTAGTGAGGTGTGCACATTGTTCTTTCCCTCTCCCACTTCATAGAAATCCCGCATCTGCCTTTGAGGACTAATATCAGCATTTTCAAGTGTGTGGTACTGCTGTATATGTGTGTTTTGTGCTGTTGTAAGTACATTAAGCAGAGAGTTGTGGCGCTGCTGATTGAATATGTGAGGATACACTGACGCCATTAATTACATAAATTGCCTTCCTACTGTACTGATATTTTGTTACTTTGTTTCTTCCTGTTAATGTGTTACTTAGAGTACAATGCAACGTTTTGCATGGAAATGACGCGCACCACTGTCCTGTTCGTGACTGCCGGTTATTCCAAGTATGGTTTCGTGTGGTTCCCAGCGTTCGAGGTCAAAGGTGTCCTTTGTCAGTGACAGCCAATGAGCTTAAATTTCATAGAGTGGCGATAGGTCCGCTATATTTGAGGCAAATTGAACTGGCGTCTGCCGTGTGATTTGGGGTTTCGCCTGGCAGCTGGTATAACACACCGACTGGAGAATTTTACCTATTTACAGTTCCACATTTTAAATATATATTGAATATTGTGTACGGAAGTGGATCAAGTTCGGTCAGACTTTCTTGAAGCTGCGAATTGGCGAGCCTGGTAGTAACTGTCCTAAAAAATGCGATAACGAAATTCCAACAAACTATCAGTATTACACTTCCAGTTCGAAGTAAACAGATAGCCGAGGTTTGCAATAACAACTAAAGTGCAGCTGTGAAATTATGTGTTTTGTTTATAATGGAAATACGTGGTCTACACGAGCTGCAAAACATACAGTGAACAGTAATTGTTATGACGAACAATCTTGACCATGGATTTGCATCTGCTTTCATAAAGTCTATTACTCCCTTATCTTGTGTTTACTAAACCTACGTCTACAAACTTGTAAAACTTCTGTAGTTCAAACTTCCGGGCTGAGAGGCCGTGGTCGAACAGTAGAAATTTCTTCCCCTAACGTTTCGTCGCCGGCTGCGGGCAACATCTTCTGAGGTGAGTCGACGACTGGCTGCTGGGCCGTGGAGATCCTGCATATATAGAGGGCATAGAGGGCGCCACCACTCGTCACGTGATGTCAACAGTAAAACTATCTCTGGCTGGCGTCATTACTCTCGATCGAAGGTAATCGATTGTCACGTCTTTGGTACAAAGCAGACCGCCATATCTTGTCTAACTTCAAGCCTTCTTCCTTTCTGTTAAAATTATTGTGGTGTTTAAAAATCTCTATAGCATCTCTATTCATACGTGCATAATAATGCGATGTTAGGGGAAGAAATTTCTACTGTTCGACCACGGCCTCTCAGCCCGGAAGTTTTAACTACTGAAGACGCCGGCCGTGAAAGCCTACACGTTATGATTGTAAAACTTCTATTAAATAGTTTGGTTATAAACTTTGGTACGTGAAATTTCAGTACCAAGACGAAAGTGACAAGAGAATATTGCAATAAAAAATGCGCGTATGTCAGTTGCCACAAAAGCATTCCACGTCAAAATAACGTATATGTAATAATTTTCGTTGTTGCCAGGCTGAAATAAGTATAGATTTGTTGCGAAGAGCACAGACATATACAAGTGAAAAAATTGTGGCTGACACTACTGCTTCCACACTTTGCACTGGTTGCATGTCAACCATGCTCGATCAAGTATTATCAACAAAAAATGAAAATATTTTTAAAGAAAGTGTTGTCACTCAAAAGCGTAGTTTCATCAACCACAGGGGTTACAAGAAAAAATTTCAGAAATATACTTACTCCAGGTACAAAGATGAGCATTTTTTTTATGGCGTGTACTTCAAGAGAACTGCAGTATATGTCCTCTGAAGCTCCACTCTTGGGACAGCCGAGTGCTATTACTTAGGAATTTTGTCTGAGTATAGACAGACTGAGATCGAACAAGGCAAACAATTTGGTGTTCTTACTCACAGTACTTGTCATTTTATCACTTCGATTTGTACATTTAAATGCTGAACACACTTTAGGCATATTTCATCAGCAAAATTGTACAGTTAATACACACTAAATACAATATATACTAAATACAACACTTCAAGTTCAATAACAACATACTCTCAAGTGTACTGACCAGCAAAAATGTGGCGGCCGAGTTTACACTGATCGCCGCAAAGAGCCACTCATGAAATTTAAGATCGTTGGTGACAGTTCACAACAGGCGGCGGACAGCGCTCTGCAGCGACCGGCAGAACTACATGGAGTAACCAGCGTAGGTAACGAGTGCCAGAGCTGACAAGAGCATCGCGCTATCTATCAACTACATCGTCTTCCAGGGTATATTACTTTTTATTCCGGCAGAGTATTCACTAAATTTTCCTCAAGCTTGCCGCCTAAAGGCCTGCATATTAAAATACCGTCTGATTGCTCTCCTTGAGTGAGTTAAGATCCAGTTAATTTAAAATTATTGATATGGTTCCTAATATTATTCTCGGGTTTCCTGCCGGATCAATGCGTCAACTGGACACAATATTTCGGCGGTCCACCTGGCCGCCATCCTCAGGTGACAGTGCTTGTTGCATGCAAGTAGCGGCCCGTGTGCGTGGGCTTTCTGTAAACACTATGTCCCAATGTTCCGTCACCCTTTCTGTAGACCATAACATTTAAAAATGGAAGCTTTCCATCTATCTCGACAACAAGTTGTCATCCACCTTACCAGCGCACTGGTGTCCTGCGTACGCTGACAAAAAGAGCTTTTGCCATTTCAGACGCTGAAAGTCTGACTAAAGAGACCATCTGAGGACGATATTCAAGAAGAATGGTTACACTGACCAACAGATCTGCCGTGCTTTCCAATTTGGACCGTCGTGGGAACCACAATAAGAAACTTTCAAGTCGCTGGCTTTCCTATCTTTTTCAAGCTATCTGGAATAAGTAATGAAATGCCATTAGCGAATTCGTACAATATACTTGTTAAAGTATATCCAATACACAACACTATCGATATGGAGGAAAACATGTAAGATAGATATAATGTATGACATGTAACCATGAAATATTGACTTTGTCAATAACTGTCGAAATTATACGACATTAAATAACAAGAACATCTGATGTTGCATAAATAGCAATTAATATAGCTAAAATATCAAACATGCGTTTCACAACACTTTCGTCAAATATGAATTATGGACTAAGTATTAATCAGAATATAATAATATTAACAAGTACGTTGTACGAATTCGCTAATGGCATTTCATGATTTATTACAGATAGCTTCAAAATGGCCTTGGCGCCGAAATAATCTTATAGCTTAACTGTATATATCTTAATAAGGATCGTAAAAAGCAGCGTTCTAGTACACTATAAGAAAAAGAAAATTGTGAATTAAGCAAAGACTCTACATCTACATGGGATACTCTACAAATCACATTTAAGTGCCTGGCAGAGGGTTCATCGAACCACCTTTATGCTATTTATCTCTCATTCCATTCTCGAATAGCGCGCGGGAAGAAGGAACACCTGAATCTCTCCGTTCGAGCTATGATTTCTCGTATTTTATTCTAATGATCATTTCTACCTATGTAGGTGGGCGTCAACAATATATTTTCGCATTCGGAGGAGAATGTTGACGATTGTAGTTTCGTAAGTAACCCACGTCGCAGCGATAAGCACCGTTGTAGTAATGATTCCCATCCCAGATCCTGTATAAGTTTCGTACCGTTGTCTCCCCTGTATCGTGATAATACAAAACGGTCTGCCCTTCTTTGGACTCTTTCGATGTCCTCCGTCAAACTCACATGATAAGGATCCCACACTGGGCAGCAATACGCCAAAAATGGACGGACAAACGTAGTGTATGCAGTTTCGTTTTAGTTCTGTTGCATCTTTTAAGCGTTCTGACAATAAAACGCAGTCTCTGGTTCATCTTTCCCACGACATTATCTACGTGTTCTTTCCAGTTTAAGTCTGAAGTAATAGTAATTCCTAGATATTTTGTGGAGTGTACGGCCTTCACTTTTGATTGATTTATCTTGTAAACAAAGTTTAACGGATTTGTTTTCGTACTCATGTGGACGATTTCTTAGAGTCAACTGGCAATTTTGATACCATACATCTTATTCAGATCGTTCTGCAGTTGGTTTTGATCTTCAGATGATTTTACCACACGGTATATGACGGCTCATCTGCAAACAACCTAAGAGAGCTACTTAGATGTTCCCCAAAATCGTTTATGTAAATAAGGAACAGCAGAGGACCAATAACACTACCCTGTGGAACGCCCGACTTCAATTCTGTTTTAGTCGATGCCTTACCATCGATGACTACCAACTGTGTCCTCTCTGACAGGAAATACCCTCTCCAATCGCAAATTTGGGACGATATATCATAACCACGCAATTTGAATAAAAGCCGTTTGTGAGGTACGGTGTCAAAAGCCTTTTGGAAATCAAGAAATACATAATCTATTTGCGAACCCTTGTCGATAGCACTCATGACTTCGTGTGAGTAAAGAGCTAGTTGTGTTTCGCATGAACGATATTTTCTAAATCCGTGTTGACCTTGGGTCAATAGATCATTCTGTTCGAGATAATTCATAATATTTGAATACAGGATATGTTCCAAAACCCTGATGCAATTTGACGTCAATGGAATAGGCCTGTAGTTTCGTGGGTTACTCCTACTGCCTTTCTTCAACATAAGTGTGACTGTGCAACTTTCCAATCTTTTGGTACACATCCTTCTTTGAGAGAGCGGTTGTATATGACTTAAATAAGGAACTATCGCTTCAGCATAATCAGAAATGTAATGGATATACAGTCCGGACCAGAAGACTTGTTCTTGTTGAGATATTTTAGTTGCTGCACTACTCCGATGATATCTACTTCTACGTTACTTGTTGTGGCTTCTGTTTTTAAAAGGAATTGGTGCAGTTAAACACATTTGGCCTCAACGTTTTGGAACTATGAACTGTTGAAATGTTTCAATATTTCGACTTCACAGAATAAATCTGAATTAAATTCAAACAAATCATGAAACCTAATGTCGGGAGGTACTACTCATCAGTTGAGACCGGCGACCCTGTGTATAGTATTTTCAGGGTGCCCCAAGGTTCCTCCAGCGGCGGAGAGAACAGACCGCGCAGATATTTGATGGAGCACACCTTGGGCGCGGTGGGAGAAGTTGCTCGCGTGTCGGGGCGATCCGTCAGGCCGCGCTGCGTTCTGTGGCAGCTCTCTGGTATTGACAGCTAGGCAACGGCCTCTCACGGTCTTCGGCGTCTTCCGTGATATATCGCCGCCCCTCCGTGGCCACTGCGCGGCCGCGGTCTTATTGGTGCACACGTCACCACGTCCTTTCCCAGTGATTCTTTCATATATCTTTGGCCTCCGAAAGATACTGTGTTTGCTTCTTACTCTGTTTTCCGTATGGCAGTCCGAGGAGTGGTTTGTTGCTGCTCTTCACGGTACTGTATACTGTTGCAGCTGTTACGACCCTACGTCACTCGCCAAGGTACGGAGTAGTTAGAATTAAAAAACCTGCGTAACTTCTGCTCCCTAATTAACAGATAGGCTTAAGCCGTCGACACACGAAGCGTGTATCTGAACGAGTGAGGCCAACGTGGCGAGTTTCTGACGTCACAACGTGTAAACCGCACGTTGTTGAGGCTTTCTCAACGTGTCGGGCAGTATCGAGCATGCCAGATATTCTCAACGATTCTGAACGATCACCAATAAGGTGGGAGAACACCACCTGACTATCCGGGGAGGGACAGCTCTTTTCAGTAGAAAGGCGAAGACGCAATATTGGCCGTCGTATTTCGTGGGTTTTATGTATATAACTTAGGTCGTATGAATGAATGACATTTCAAAGAAAGTAAAAGTAACTGAGTAAAGTGACAATGTCACGAAAACCGGTCTTTAGAGGTACTATTTGTTGGAATAAATGACTTGAAACGTCTTGTGTGTTCAAAATATTTCAGTATTACAGTAATCTGCCGTTTCATGGCAAGGTGAACTGTTCATCACATCCTTTGTTGTAATTACATGTCAGCAACCGACATAGCTACCAGTAGTGTATACAACACGTATAATACATTCGGCGATGATACCCACATAAGTTAGTGGCCGCAGCGTAGAAAGCAAAGTTGTGGACTTCGGAGTAGAATGTGTGTCACGGCACTGGTTCAAGGCTCCTTGCAAGTAAATATTCTTGTTTTATTCGGGTTTTCTGATAGATTCACTTTCCTATTAATTTCATAGAAGTATGCTGCATAATCTTCGATACTATGTAAACATAATTGCGAATCCTCTGAGGAGTGAGTTTGTGGAATTCGTTTTATGAACAGGACAGTTTGCACCTTACTTAGAGTATAATACGCACTTTATTGTTTCACGTACTGCATTTACACGTTCCTTAACAGTCTTCTATCGAATAGTAACATTGACCGTGGAAGATTAAGTTGTACTAAAACTCGAGACTGTTGCATGTTTGCCTCATGTGAAGGTCTTTTCTAATTTTATATCGCACACTTTGTCATGAAATTTTTATAATTCACTGCACTTATTGACATACCATGCAACTTTCCTAAGAGTTATGTTCGTATATACTTTGTTGACGAACATATGCACAAGCGCGGAAATAAGCGTTTTAATAGAGGTAAAGCAGGAATTTTACTCTTTTGATTTCGTAATCACTGTGATTCCAGAACCTGATGCCGCCGACAACTGTCGCTGGAGGGCGCTGCGGTCGCGTGTAACTCGTTGAGGCACACGCCTCGTGTGCACAAGTCGCGCCGTCTCCGAGCGTTCAGCCACACGCTGGACTCGGCACGTCGACCACACACGTTCAGAGGCACGCTCCGTGTGCCGACGGCTTTACATGAGAATCTTCTGCTAGTATGACCTATGCCGGCATTTAAACTCCATATTTCTAGCAGGGTTTTCTGTTGGTTATTTAATGTTTAAATGTTTGTAAACGAAACTGCTGTGGTCATTAGTCCCTAGACTTACAAACTAACTTATCAATTAAAACTTGCGGGATATTTTACCCTGGTCGATCTGTAAAGCCTCTTTCTTCCCTTCCCCTTCCTTACCCTTCACCCGCGACGATTCGCTTTCAACTGCGGACACCATCTTTTGAGGTGAGTCGACGAATAGCTGCTTGGCCGCACCGAACAGAACGAAGGAAAATAACAAACGAAGGAGGTACTATGTCTAGTACATACATCAGTTGAGGCCTGTCCGCCATCTTTGTCAGTTTCGGAATGCAATTTCTCTGTTGAAACTATGCGTTGAGTAGACCCTCTTACTGTTAATGCATGGAACTGACAGTCACTACTAAGTATGTACTTTCAAAGAATATACTTTCTTCAATAAATAGTAATACTCTTAATATATCAATAAACTTAAATTTTAACGGGTAATTTGCACTCTTAACTAGTTGTACACCACGGCAAAACCGTCTGACGTTTTATTACTGTTTTAAGTGACATAAAACATAAGCTCTAGATTACGAACACTTCTCCGGAACTTAGGAATATGACGAAGGCAGACTTCACATTCTCAGCGTAAGGGTGTCTCCCTGTACTCTAACCTCCTTGCAGCAAATCCTCGAGTGTCGATGGAGGTCGCAGCATACTCCATGCTTTTCCTCCCAAAGCACGGGTACGGTTGGACTTCACGGGTGATGGGCTTCAGGTGGTTCGGAAGAGGAGATGTATCGTGAACGTCCTACCGCAGTAGGTGGTGTGGTCCACGTGTGGTGGCCTTGCGCTGGATCTTATGACCCAGACTGGCTGCTAGGCGTTGGAGCTGCCGCTTATATAGAGCACAGTGGGCGCCACTTGCTGCCGACTATACAACTATCTGTGACTGTCGTCAGTTCTCTCAATTGCACGTAATCGATTGTCACGTGGTTGGTATAAGGTCGACCGCCATACCTTGTCCAGTTTAAAATCTTCCTCTTTTTTATTGAATTTTTTTTTTTGATACATACGTGTATAATAGTGTTAGTTCCTCGCTACCATGCTCGTCCTACCAAATTTTATTTCACCATCTCCGACTTTAAATGCATGTTCCGCTACTACTGATTTGCCAATGTCCCAAACAACACTTCCTTTTGTGTTCCGTTAAGCGTGTATTGGGGATTCTTTTGTTGTCTATATGTAAACCATGCCGCAACTACACGTTATTTTATATACCCCTGGAGTAACTAGAGGATGTCGAGCATCCTTCAATGCTCTTAAGCGGTCATTAATTTTTTTAGTGTGTCTGAGAATGGTTTACACTTGAAACTTGGCCTGTACTGTCAGTACTGTCCGTGATGTTATGGATGAAGAGGAGAAAAACGTTGCCAGCTGATGGTTATTACTGTCACCTATTTCCGACACTTTTCTAATTGGGCCGGCCGCGATGGCCGAGGGGACTTAGGCGCTTCAGTCACGGTCTACACGGCCACTACGGTCGGGGGTTCGATCCCCCCTCGGGCATGGATATTTGTGCCGACCTTAGGATTAGCTAGTTCATAAGTAGTTTATAAGTTTAGTGACTGATGACCCCGTAGTTAAGTCCCATAAACTTAACAAACATCTGAACATTTTCTAATTGTGTGGGGTGCTCGATCTCATCAGTATAACCATTTTTCTTAGGAACCATTCGCAAATGATTCAATTACTCTCGCAGATTGACTCACAGATATTGTTAGCCCTATCCACCAGTGTTATTATGACACCTCTCTTCTGGCGAGGGTGGTTATTCGTGTTCTTATGCAGGTAACGATCGGTGTATCTGTATATCTTACATGAAGGCCTTGTGCCCGAAGGAACCACCAGTTCGTATAATTACTGGTACATCTAAAACATTCAATTGTCTATTACTCTTTCTCCATGATGAATTGTATCTTTGGATTTATACTATTTAGGTGTACCAAGAAATGATTTAAATCGTTTTCAGCGTGATTACATATCACAAAGGCGGAATCCACGTACCCATACCACCTCGAAGGGCTTTGGGTGACAGACCTCAGCGCTTGTTCTTAAAAAGATTCCATGAATAAATTATCAATTTCGGGACTTCCAGGGATTCGCATGGCCACCCCTCATAAAATTCACTGTTGTACTAAAAATAGGTCGTGGACAATGTCTGAACTAGGCTACTGTATCAGCAGGCAATGTAAGATAGAGTTTCGTCAACCGGGACCATGGTGAACAGAGATACGAAGTCAAAACTGACAAGGATGTCACTATTACTGACAGTAATCTGCTTCAATTTTTCAATGAAGTGCAGAGAATTTTCAATATGATTCTCGTTTTGCATATGTACGGTTGTAGCAAAGAGGCAAGGGGTCTAGCTAGCTCTTGAGTAGGAGCTCAAATTGCACTCTCAAAGAAACATTAGGCCTATATATCGTCGGTAGGCCATATAATCTCTTGGGTTAAGACTCCGTTTTGTAAAGATACTTTTTAACTTCTGTGCAAATTGAAGACTTATCAAACAACTAGCTGTAAACCAGGCGTTGCCCGGGTGTTTATTTATCCTACACTCTCGTAGTTCACATCCCCTTCCTCCCTCTCTCTGCATCCACCTCTTTCTCTCTCATCTATCTATTCGTTTCCATCTTTCCCTCTTTCGGAAAAGTTTTCTACAAGGTACCCTCTGTCATGTACCATACAAACATTTATGTCCCCAGTGATCTTCAACTAAGTGTAAAGGTCATGGGTGCAAAAATTTATACAGATCGGAGCAAAACTATGCATTTCGTATAATTCTGTAAGTACCCTCTTCCACGCACTGAACGAAATTTTATACATTGACATTCCTCTTGTTATTAATGTAGAGTGTGAAAAATTTCATCAATACTACCGGAACAAAACTATAGATTTGTATGCAATAGAAACGCTGAGTCACATTGAAAAACGCACTTTGTTGTTTTCAAATATTCCAGTTTTATTTCATACAACCCTTTTTCTGAGATTAACGAAAACAATGAAACGATTTGTGAAAACGGTCGAGCCGTTTTCAAGTTATGGCGCGACTAAGGTATTTAGGGATCCATTTTTATGTTGCACCAATCACAAAATACTTTCTTAGCTGACGTTTTGTACCTATAAACTATATTCCTGCCAAATTTCAGCTTCATAGGTGAAGTAGTGTTCGAGATTTCGTGTTTAGTCAGGGAGTGAGTGTCCTTTCGCTTTTATATAGATAGTGATTAAGAAAACAGATTGCTTAATTTTGGATGCAAGAGAATTAAGAGAGACTTGCAGACAAATAGTAACATGCAAATCTGTAATGCTAACTTTATTTGATACAAGTCCATGCTTTATGCGACAGTTTTAAGGCATCTACCGCGAAACTGTTGTAAGCAGCAGCCTTTTTTTTTTTTTTTTTTTTTTTTTTTTTTTTTTTTTTTTTTTTTTTTTTTTGCGCTTTACGCTTTACAAACGTCCGAAATTACATGCAAACTTTGTTGCAGGTCTCTAACTACTCCCATTTTCCAATAATTGGTGCATAAATCTAGTTATTCTCACGAGGTGGCCTCTTATTATTTTTGTTGTATCTCATGATCTATGTGTAGTCCTTTTGTTTTTGGGTGAGGAACCTCCGTGGGCGTGCGGTGAACAGTCCACAAAACTTTCATTGCAATCGAATGAATGGTTTATGAAGACAGAGGACATACAGACATTCATTTTTATAAATATAGATTGGTAGCATTTAACACGTTCGTTGTAGGATATATGTTGCTGCGAATGAAATGTAACTAAAATTGTATACCTTTGAAGAAAAGGGAAAAGAAAAAATATTTATTACTTAATCGTAATTTCACCCACCCATAGAATTTGGCTCTAATCTGAGACCATAATTATAGGACAGGTTTTTTTATGCAAAAACTGAGAATACTGCAATATTTGGTCATACTATTTGTTCACCATTGTCCACTACTTGACGTAATATTATGTCAGACAATTAGTTCCGTGTAACTAGCTTCCAACAGTATCCTGCTATGGTGCAGACGCCATGCGCCAATATCTATACAACGAACCTCCAAGCTGTCAGTCTATTATAAGCTCTTGATGTTTTCACTTATGAATTTTTTTATTTAAGTGTGATTTTCAACGTATTATTTAATTTCCATTTTTTAAATAAGGTAAGGGGTTGTACGTAAAGGGGTTGTACGTAAGCACTTTCTCCCGATTCCCCGTGTCAGCGAAGGAAACAATGAATTTTTCGTAACATCCCTTACACTGGTATGTTCTAACTGGAGGTATCTAAGCAAGATTTTATCAAACGATAGCACATAAGAAAGATTATTTTGTCATATGAATAATTTACGAAACTTCCATATGAGTGCGATATTGAACTACAGATTTTATTGAATAAAGTAGTGGGATTGTTCGATACAATGTTCAAATGTTTGTAGAGCTTATGGGACTTAACTACGGGGTCATCAGTCCCTAAACTTACAAACTACTTATCAACTAGCTATTACTAAGGACGGCACAAATATCCATGCCCGGGGGGGATTCGAACCCCTGATCGTAGTGGCCGTGCAGAGCGTGACTGGCACAGTGGGCTTGTTAAGAGTCATCGATAGCTAGTGAAAATGGTAAAATTGTTGATTTTCTACTATGTTAGTGGACAAGTTACTTATTTAATTGTAGAATGGTCATTTTCATGCGATACAAATATCTTTCCCTCAGTATTGTTAAATAGTTTTAATATTCTGGATGGACTGATGACCCTGTCGTTTAGTCCCCTTAGAAATCCGAAAACAACAACTCAATATTGTGTTGAAAACGATATTTAACTCATTTGGCAAAAGAAGCTGTTTTATCTTCAGTTCGAGGGAAGTTAAGTTGTTAGCGTCAAGATGTGAATAATACGTTTGTTTGAAGAAGGCATCTGGTAGGGAATATTAATATGTAGTGAAATTGAAACTTATGTGGAATACGATACCCTAGTATATTTTTAATGGTGAAAATTGTGTTCTAAAACATGCGAAAGTAATTCTATATCTTAGGAATACTAAAACGTTCAACTTACTGCAATACTGTCAATTTCTTTCACAGACTAGTAGATTTTTGTGATAAAAAGGGAAAACATTCTCTGTTGGGACAGGAACTAAAATATATGTACTCTCAATGGTTTTCCTTATGTCTCAGACAATTGAAGGTATACAGATAATCATCAGTTTCTTCTATATAATTCATTTACGAACATTGGTGTATGCAATTCCACTGTAATTTCAAAAGCATCTTTTTTCCAAAGCACTACTTTTTTTCCTTTTTTCCAGTGCAACGTTTCGGTGACGAGATTTTCTTGATATTGACCCGCTTTTCTCCAATGCTAAAATCTGCTTTTGTCAAAACAGCAGAGTTCCGAAATATTCCCCTCACTGCGACAGAATATTGCAACTGCATGTAGTAATACTCGATGCAAGACAAGTTATTAGAGTATGAATATGAGCATACTCGGTATAAAATTAGCTTTATCGCTTACATAAAAAAAAAAAAAAAAAAAAAGAAGAAAAAAAAAAAACAGTAAATTTAGTTTTACCAGCTATACGCGACTCTTGAAAAGTCCATTACTTCAATTACTTCATTGAATAAAACCTGTGGTTGCTCGAATAACGAGCTTCATATGCTATTTTCATAAATTAATCGTATCCCAAAATCTCTCCGCACATTACGAGTATCATTTGATAAAATCTTGCTTTGATACCTCTAATCATTTATGAGATATAAGGGATGTTACGAAAATTTCGTTTCTTTTTTTTTTTTTTTCTTTTTTTTTTCCGCTGACGCGTGGGATCGGGAGAAAGTGCTTCATATATAGCGACATGTGTCGTTATCTTCTCACCGAGCCTTTAGGAGTGCAATTTATATAAAACAGCATATGTGGTGGCCCCACATTTTGTATTGGACGCCGATATTGCATGGAAATTTAAGTTGACGTCATACTTTTTACATACGTACGAGGCACTTCTTCCGAAATAACAGAAAACAAACCTTTAACAACAGACAGGAAAGTTCTAGGCAAAGTCAGTGCTCTTACCACTATTACTAATGACACTGACGCAGCAAACAAAGCAACAAGATGCAAAGTGTGCCTGACTCGTCGGCCTACATATCTTTTCTGTGAATGAAGAGGATCATGTACGGAATTGCTCGTGTAAGTTTGTCGCTTACGCAGAATTACGTCTCCGAAAACTAAAAGCAAATTAACTGAGCAATTCCAATATGCAACATTTACTCGTTTATTATTGAAGGGTACGGTACACGAAAACCCAATCCGAAAAGCCAAAAAACGGTATAATTTTTCGAATTCAATGTTGTTGTTGTTGTTGTCTTCAGTCCGGAGACTGGTTTGATGCAGCTCTACACAATACCCTATCCTCAGCAAGCCTCTTCAACTCCACATAAGAACGACAACCTACATCTGTCTGAATCTGCTTACTGTATCCATCTCTTGGTCTTCCTCTGCGGTTTATACATCACACACTTTCCTCCAATGCTAAATTCACAATTCCTTAATGTCTAAGAATGTGTCCTACCAGTCGATCCCTTCTTTTAGTCAAGATATGCCAGAAATTCCTTTTCTCCCCAATTCGGTTCAGTAACTGATCTACGTCCTTTATTGTTTTGCTACTTAATTAATTCCTTCAGCATCACCTGATTTTCTTAGACTGCACTCCATTACCCTAGTTTTGCTCTTGTTAATGTTCATCTTATATGCACCTTTCAGCACACTGTCTATTCCGTTTAACTGCTCTTCCAGGTCCTTTGCTGTCTCTGACAAAATTACTATGTCGCCGGCCAAAAGCAATGTTTTTAATTCTTCACCCTGAACTTTAATTCCTTCTCCAAATTTATCCTTGCTTTCCATTATAGCTTGCTCAATGTACAAATTAAATAACATTGGAGAAAGGATACAACCGTGTCTTACTCCCTTCCCAACCATTGCATCCCTTTCATGCCCTTCAACTCTGTCGTAAATAACCTTACGCTCCCTGTATTTTACTCCTGCATGCTTTGAGTTTATTCCAAATCTACAAAAGCTAGAAATGTAGATTTACCGTTCCTTAATCTATCTTCTAGGATAAGCCGTAAAGTGAGTATTGCCTCCCGTTTTCCTACGTTTCTCCTGAACCCAATCTGAAATTCCCCGAGGTCGGCTTCTACCAGCTTTTCCATCCATCTGTAAACAATTCGTGTTAATATTTTGCAACCATGTCTTATTAAACTGATGGTTCTGTAGTTTTCACACCTTTCTGCTCCTGCTTTCTTTGGAATGATTATAACATTTTTCTAAAAGTCTGACGGTACTTCGCCTGTCTAATACATCTTACACACCAGGTGCAACATTTTGGTCATGGTTGGTTCTCCCAGAGACTTCAGTAACTCTGAGGGAATGTCATTCAATAACTTGAATTATTAGCTAAGAACACCATTCACATTCGACGTAACAAACACGCCACCGACTAGCGTAGTAGTTCGCGGCTTGAAAGCTCATCAGCACGGCTTTAATTGCGTCATCTTCGTTCCTCGTGAATGGATAGGATTAGTTAGAGGTCTCCACTTTATTAGAGGTGGCTGGCAGGAGGGTAGCAGCATGGTGAAGCCGTCGCCACGTGGCCTGGCTGAACTATACATAATTTTATATTCGTTATGCAGGTGACGGGCAATGGTCCTTTCTCCAGTCCGTTGGCACTCTTCCGCACTAAACTCTTGCGGAAATCAGGTTACAAACCGACGGATTTGAGTTAGGGTGTACAAGATCAACTTGAGACGACGTATTTGACGGGAGGCATGTTCAGGTAATCCTTGCAGGTGTGGTGATCGCTGTGCCCCAGTGGTGTAGCGGTCCGCGCAACTGCTTAGAAAGCAAGAGACCCGGTTTCGATCAGGGCTTGGTACCTATTTTCAACTTTACCCATTCGTAGTTAATGACATACGTCCGAGAATAAATAATGTTGTCCCCAGTGTTGTTTATCTTAGAGACGCAACATACATTCCGTGTGCTAGAGGTCATTTTGAAGTACATTGAATAGCTAATTTTTTTTTTCGCAGAAGGGTGATCAGGACACCTTTTAGAGGTGAGTAAATAACTCTTCGGGTCTAATGCGGTATTCTTAATAGCTACGGTAATTGTTGTGACGAGTTAGCAGCAAGGCCCATATCTCTTACCTTTATTTTAGATATTGAGTGGAAGAATTATGTTACCCAGTGTTATAATGTTTTGACAGGAGTTTAAGAGCGGTCAAAACAGATTTGACGAAGTTGTATGAGAATCACTTCTCAATCTATTCCCATTAATATTTGAAGCCATAGACACAATGACAATTTCTTTATATTGACAGATGCCCTGACAGTGGCATTCTAAGCATCCTATTACTGTGTCAGCTGCTAGTTCCGAAATATTCCGCCTATGGTGCCACTTATTGTACTTCTTATACTACTGAATATTAATCTGTTAAGCGTCTGATTTATCAGTCACCTGCTCGTCTCTTTACGCTTATCTTTACAACTACATCGAGTATTACTGTTTTTTCCCATAGCCTTTTTTCCTTATTTATTTTTACTCTTTCACTATGAGGTTCATCATTAGATACTTTGTTAGCAGCTGATTGTTATTCATTGCATGATCTCTGCACTTAGCGTTCATTCTCCTGCCAACATGTACATTTATTCAGTAACAATACTAAAATGTAAGTGTTAATGTTATCCCATTATATGAACATATCTTTTATTACAATATATTTAGTTTAAACCTGCTTCACATTTCTGTAACCGACTTTTGTACATTTTATAGCCTTTACTGTATACCAATGCACTTGTTTGGTTGTATAGAGACCAGAAGAAGGACAATCAAGCGGCCTAAACCGGTCGTCACAAGCAACTGGTTGCTGCATTTTATTAATTTATAACAAATATGTGTTATAAACTACAGTTATAATTATTCGTGACAATAACTACAGCAGCTATTCAGAATAATTACACCCGAAGATGACGCTCTGCCGAAATGAGCTGCTCACAGAGTAAAATACATCGATTATTGACCATTTATGGCCTGAATTTTTATCTTTTCACTTTGATATTTCCGAATTTGTGGTATTTTATTTGTTTGGAAATATGTTTAATATAAAGAAAAACGAAATTAAAATGGTGATATATGAAGAAAAAAGTGCTAATTTATATTTAGAAATTACTCTGAGTATTTATAACATTCCGCTCCTAACCTATCATAATAAATTGACCTACGGAGTAACAGGAAAAAATATGAAGATCGCTTTCCCACAGGAAACGCACAGAATACAAGCTGATCACCCGCATACAACTAAATATCCCGAGGTCTAAGTGCTGAAATTCAAATTGGTTTGGCGTCATAGATATTACAAAGAACGACCCACGGTGCATTAAGAATGTACCCAAGCAATAGTAAGTGGCGCGCTACATATCCACGGCAATTCAAATGACGAATGTTTTACACTCATTTTTATGCAGTGGGACAATGAAGTACCGTCAGATATAAGCTTTGTGGAATATTTCGTGTCAATGAACGAAATTGTTAACACTGTAAGATCGGAAGTCGCAAGCTACCATAGAATGGGGGAAGCGGGACTGTGCCTACTGGTAGTGAATGTGTCTGGAGGTGTGCAAGTGGGAAGAAAGACGGCAGAGCTGGCCTTTGCCTAGTGGCCGCGGACTGGTCCCACGTGAAGGGGGCCCTGGACCACAGATACCTACTACTACATCTACTACATGGGATACTCTGCAAATCACATTTAAGTGCCTGGCAGAGGGTTCATCGAACCACAATTATACTGTTTATCTCCCATTCCATTCTCGAACAGCGCGCGGGAAGAAAGAACACCTGAATCTCTCTGTTCGAGCTCTGATTTCCCTTATTTTATTCTGATGATCATTTCTACCTATGTAAGTGGGAAGCAACAATATATTTTCGCATTCGGAGGAGATTGTTGGCAATTGGAGTTTCGCAAGTAACCCACGCCTCAGCGATAAGCGCCGTTGTTGTAATGATTCCCATCCCAGATCCTGTATCATTTCCGTAACGCTGTCTCCCCTGTATCGTGACAATACGAAACGAGCTGCCCTTCTTTGGACACTTTCGATGTCCTCCGTCAAACCCACCTGATAAGGATCCCACACTGGGCTGCAATACTCAAAAAATGGACGGACAAGCGCAGTGTATGCAGTTTCTTTAGTAGTTCTGTTGCATCTTTTAAGGATTCTGCCAATAAAACGCAGTCTCTGGTTCGCCTTTCCCACGATATTATCTACGTGTTCTTTCCAGTTTAAGTCTGAAGTAATAGTGATTCCTAGGTATTTTGTGGAGTTTACGGCGTTCACATTTGATTGATTTATGTTGTAAACAAAGTTTAACGGATTTCTTTTCGTACTCATGTGGACGACTTCACACTCCTCATTATTTAGAGTCAATTGCCAATTTTTACACCATACTGATATCTTATTCAGATCGTTCTGCAGTTGGTTTTGATCTTCAGATGATTTTACTAGACGGTAAATGACGGCGTCATCTGCAAACAACCGTTTGTGAGGTACGGTGTCAAAAGCTTTCTGGAAATCAAGAAATACGGAATCGATTTGCGAACCCTACTCTAACGGGACCTAGGTGCCTTATTCCTGAACACAGAAGTCAACCGAAGAGAGGAATCAGGATAATAATGGGAACATGTTTTCCCTGGCTTGCGTAAGTGCAGGATGATTTTTATTGTGGAACGTATAAAGCTACACGGAAACGACAAGCCCTCAGAAACAATACTGCGGGCTCGTGTCTTCCAGTCCTCAAGACCGAAAACCATGTGGCGTGCTTGATAGCAGAAGCTCTGCCCTCTAGTGGTCTCCACACGTGATTTGCAACCAATCGAATGAATCCATATTTGAATATGTAACGGAAAAACCTTATTTCTTCATTTTAAAGATTTATTTTAAGAATATTCAGTATACTGTCAACCACTATTATATTTTGTATAAGGAATAATAAGATATTAAATATTAAAACGTACAGATGCGTAAATTGAAAAGCCAACAGCATCGCTACTGCACTGCCTTCTACCACAGACATACATTACTAGACTGGCAAACGTGCCTCTGTGAAGCCGGAAGCCGCCATCTTGCCTCACCTCACGTCAAAAAGTTTCCGTACGGTACTGCTATGATCTTCTGACACGACATGACGTTGTAAGCTTTACGACTTCGTTTGAACATGATTTGCATTTAAGCTAATTCTTTCGCAATAGTTGAATTTAACATACAGGCCTCCATTGTCACATCCTGTTACGAGAAGAACGTGTTACGTACGGTTCAATTTTACTTCCCGTCCTGGCGGTCATTATGTCAATCGTGTGACGTTGGCATTAGCCAATCGCGTGACAACGCAAATTTTTATTCAAGAAATCTTCGTTTTACAACGGCAATTACTTCTACAGAGTGAACAAGGCTACATACAAGAACCTGTCAACCATAGAGTAGGAACAGCGTTATTTATTTACGTCTTCATCTGTACAAAACTCTAATCAAGTCACACTGTGGTGATTTCTAAGAATATCAACATCTTCGTGAGGGCTTTCTACCGTTTTGTTGATGTTGCCAACATATTCATACGAGGCCGTCAAGAGGTAAGTAAAATTTTACCGCTACGTATCGGTCATTTAAAGCAGACTTTAGTTATCGAAAAAACACTAAGAAGAGTAACGATTGTGTTATCCACGACATATACCACATTTATGACGGTCATACTATTAAAAGAAAAAAAACGAATTTTATTGATTCTGATAACAGATCAGGCCTAATAAAAACAGAAAAAACGACGCGATTTTATTGGAGTATGTGTCAAATATTTCGCAAGGACTCTCAAAATAATGAGGGTACGGGTTATCCACGATAAACAACACTTTTCTAATGACCACACTACTGAAATAAAATCCGAAGTTGAATTAAATTGGTAACAGATTAATAATAACAGCAAATCAATGCAACTCATTACTGTACGCGTCGAAGTTTACTGCAGCTGAAAAATTTACAGCCCTATATAACACACGAATATCCCATATGTCAAAACTCCAAAGACAGCGTAGTTACGTCAGTTCATTCATATTTTTACCACTGTTTTCTATAATAACACACACGACTGCTTACTAGTTTACAGTATAGAAATATGGCGGGGAGACATCATTGACACCAATGATACTGTATAAGGCATTGACAGTCTGTGTCCTCTACCGGGGATTTGCATGTAAGTGACGCAATCGGTTGCTTAGCAACGTGTAGTGAACCAGTAACATCCAAAGATGCTTTGCTAGTTGCCCTCAAATAAAGCTTGCATGTTTACTTGCATCTCATAATAGTTGTAAAAGATTATTTAACGCAAGAAAATTAAATTAATGAAGAAGTCTATAAGATTCCTATTGCAGTCAACTCTACAAGAAGTAAACTAACTGATTGTGTGGTTACATGCCACATACAACACATTACGGTGAAAAACTTTCAGCTGGCGTCGTCAAAGTGTTTCTTGCAGGTGAACTGTCACAAGGAAACAGATATCTAAGTCATCCAGCTGTTAGGGTCCCAATCCCCCGGTTCCGACCAAGGTTTTCGGGAGGTTTTCCTTGGTTGTAAGGCGTATGCCGGAACTGGTAAGCCCCTCCCACTTATCCCCAATTGGGATTCCCCCTTTGCCCCACTATCAGCTTGTCTGATAATTGGCTGAATAGAACCGCGACTCTTTATGGGCCGGATCTCAAACAGCCGCTCCACTCCTCGGAGTGGAGAATGAAAGGAATAAGTTGTTTTTTTTTTTTTTTTTTTTTTTTTTTTTTTTTTTTTTTAGGCAGTTATGTTTAATTTTACAATTCAGTTCTTAGAAATTATTATTAAGAATTCTATCATACCTAATGTCAATACTCTTTACCGAGTTAAACTGTCGAAAACGTTTCCAGGAGCATGGAATAAGAAGAGCCCGTGGCCAATAAAATGAACAAGCTTCTCTTCGTTTCATTATGAATGTTGGCTTCATAACTCCTTCATGCGACTGAGAGTTATGGCCCAATACATAAGTATGTCACCTGTAAAATTAAGTGTAATAATTGTGAGTCAGTACACATTGGACCCGGAAGCAGAACATATAAGAAATTATTTGAACAACACGAAGCGTCACACACAATTAATCATTCTACATTTAAGGGCATCTATAAGTGAGTAATCATAAAATTTGTCAAGCAAACATGCGTAAGCAGACAAGCCAAACTCGCATGTTAAAAAATATTGATACGGTTTCGCCAACTTGAAGTTGCCATCCTCAAGTCTTAATGTTCAAATCTAACATAACACTATTTCGTCAGTTTCCACTACCAGTCTAGTCGTGGACAAGGGTATGTCGGAAAGAAAAAAAAAACTTATGTTTGCAGTGAAAACCCACCTCACAAACGATCTTGGCTTCTTTGTGTACACAGATTTCTATGAAGAAAAGTGTTACATGGTGCTCACCGGCTTGAAGACTGTCAAGCGCAAACGACATAAAATTAGTGCCATCCAAGATAAATTATAGTTATTACGCTTCGTTAAGAAAGGTGTGTTGATGGGTGTATGGGATTATAAATTTTATTAAATCAGAAGAAGTTCATGAAGTCATTTTAAAGGAACATACCTAATAGAACTACAGGGCCATTTTTTCTTTTTATCATTTTTCTCAATTGACTTCGCTCTTAAAATTGAATCTGAAGATAGCTTGAAGACTCATTAGGTATCCGTCGTTAGTCTCCGACTTCCTTCACAAGACAGCTTTTATCATATGGATACTCCTCTATTGGCGCCAGTGATTTTTCTGCCATTAGAATTATATACATACTCAAATAAAGTTTTGTAGGCATACGTACCGATGTACGTTTTGTACAGTAAAGACAATTCTTTTAGCTTTGATTGAAATTTGTGGTATCGAACAACACCAGAATAATCATATCTTTCGGCAGATGGAGTCCGTTACAGTAGCATCTTTGCCGTCAGACTCAATTGCTTCACCTCACAGATTTTGATGTAGGTACGCCGTGATATGAAGTATGTTTGTCCACGGACATTTGAATGCGATACATGATTTTTGCAGGTACGTCGAGGTCTTTCGACAAGGGAATTCCGCTTGCAAGGTTCGTAATTTTTTGGAAAGACATCATGGAACATCCGGTTCATTTAGGTAAGACAAAGGCATTTAATATTGTAACTACTGTCGTTTATAGCGCTTTTGAAGCAGATGTTTTGTAATTCGAATTGACTTAAATTCCTGCGCTTTTTTATCTGGAAATCCAACGTTGCCGATATTCCTTTCCACCATAAAATTAGCTTGTTTTATGGTAAGTTAACGTAGTGATGGCATTTGACGGTTATCGTAACCAGATGTTTACGACTTAGCACAAGCTATCACTTTGGTTTTGATCGAATTACACAATTCCAAATTACAGTTTAAAAAGTGTCTGGTGCTTTTCCCATTTATGAAAGAAATCCATAGCGCGTGTGCATGTTAAGGTACAACGTTGCAGTCATGACCGTTCTACCTAAAACACCTTTACCTGTTTTGATACTCGTTTAAGCTGCAGTGGTAACTCTCACGTCGGTTGTCATCTTTTGCATGTTTTCATCTATGTATTAATGTTAAGTTTATCGTGATGTTTGGTGACCAAATTGAATAAACTGAAAAACGGGATTCGACGCATGGGTCAAAGAAACCGGGTGGACTCGAAACCTTGTTTTAACCCAAAATGTTTCAATTGGTGTGTTTAATTAAATCACGGGACTCATTAAAATTTGACTGGTAATTTGGAAGAAGCGTTACATATCGCAGTTGCGACCTACTACAGTTCATTTCGAAGATGCGAGCATCGCTGTGCCATTGTTATTTCTTCGCTTGCAACAATTTATTATAATTCTTAGGTTACTGCCTAACTACAGCATTTAAAATTGGCGTACTCGTAAAAATATTACAGTCCTTTTGTCAATCAGACGTCCATTCTAGATTGTCAAATTACTTTGCCTTCTACGCACCCTGCCGATATCTCTGGTTAAAGCCAACGGATGGAATCGCGTACTGTAAATTGTCCTTCATTTTTAGTTGGCTACGACTGAGATACCTAAATCATTGATAAAAGTGACTATGATTTTGTGGACACAACACGCTACAACGCTTCCTTCCCAAAGGAAATTACGTCTTCTCTTTCGAACTCGGAAACATACACGAAAAATGCTCGCTTTCTTGTATGAGGCATACTGAAGCTGCTTTCGCAAATAATAGAATGAGGAACAATTCCAGTATGTCCACACGAGCGTGTGTCCCTTTTATACAGGCTTGTAGTTAGCGCAACTGCGCCTACGTGAAGACTAATTTTTGTGTCTCGTTTCCGCCGGTTGTCCTGGGTGTCGGTGGCCGAGTAGAGAGAGACCGACACAGGGAAATAGGATGCACGCGTGTGCTGGTACAGAGTCTGAGGTGACCAGCTAGTGGGGCAGCAGAAACTAGAAACACTAAGCGAGATTAGAACAAGTTGTATATTTCGTAGAAATAGGATAATACTTAACTTTTACAAAGTTCATGACTGCTAACTAAATGTACTGCTGAGACATAGGTTAACTACGTAGAGGCCTGCCTACTGATGATTTCGTTTCAGTGCCTGTCCTAATCCCAAGTGGCCAATGCAGTTCAGTGGTGGCCACGAGCGGGGTTTCAGCAGAGGGCGCTCGTGGCTGACATCGTAAGAACGCCGCGCCGAGCGTGCATGGCGGCGCGCGGCTAAAGTACATGGCGCGCACTTCAGACTTGTGGGACACCACACTAATGAAATGTATCTCTCGTTGCCCAAACGCTTGCTCCACAATTCTTTCATGTTGTTGCATTTTTAGTGGCCATCGGTGTACATTTAAATCAGTTTTATGAAAAGCGGGTAGCTACAAATGTATTTCCATCTCATTCATATTACTATTATGTCGTAGAGTTCCAGTAGCAATAAAGGCTTTCAGGGCTAATAAAAATTTGTTTCATTATTTCCTGAAGTAATTGTATTACTTTAAATAGTTCTAATAATGTCATCTGCGCATTAGCATTTATGAGCTAAGTTAAAAACTGAAAGTAGTCAGTGAAGTATTGAAGTTAGTTTTAGTGAAATTCAAGGTGGGGAAATTATCCGTATTACACCCATACAGTATTTCAGAATGGGATAACTTGTCAACTTCTAACGAACACTTCACAATGTGAAACCTTTTTGAAACTTCACAAGACTTCCACAAACCAATGAACTACCTTTACTGCTTATAACTGATTATAATCATTTCGGGTTTGCAGCCGGCTACTAAAATTAACTAGACACCATATTTCAGCGGCGCAAATATCTTAAATATACCTTTACAGCTGACTCTTTGCTGTAGAGGCAAGACTTATAAATTCCTTCCTGCTATCTCTATTCGCTACACAATTTCCGAACAGTATCCAAGCGATGTTAGAATGCCAGCGTAGTATCTCAGCTAACAACCCTCTGTATTAAAAGTAAGACAAAATTTCATCAAGGAGCAAACAAGATTCAACGTTTGCAAGGAATCGATCTAAGGGGAGAGAGAGAGAGAGAGAGAGAGAGAGAGAGAGAGAGAGAGAGAGAGAGAGAGAGAGAGAGAGAGACTCAGACTATTTAAGGTCGTGGGTTAAGTACTCGCCGAGACAGGGTGTTTTTATCTGTAACTTGTCACTTCTTTCACCTGTAACAACGTTGTTGATATGAGTTCGGAATGTTCGGAATGTTTGTAGAGCTTATGGGACTTAACTAGGGGACATCAGTCCCTAAACTTACAAACTACTTATGAACTAGCTTATACTAAAAACGGCACAAACATCCATGCCCGAGGGGGGATTCAAACCCCCGACCGCAGTGGCGGTGCAGACCATGACTGGCACGCCGCAGACCGCTCGGCCACTGCGGCCGGCAATAATGAGTTCCTCCGTGTCAACGTTAAAGTTTAGCTCCTCTGAAACTGTTTTGGTAAGTCAGTTCTAATGTCGTAGGAAGCCAACGATATACCACCTCCAAACAAGACCAAGCCACTTACAGAACTGTGGTATTCAAACCTACCCATGGATTCTCCACTGCCTTACCTTTGACCCTAATATATCACTAACGGCACATGTAGAACTGTATCACTGTACGACAGCTTGTTCAGGAGATGTTTAAACAGTGAGTGTCTCAACACCAAACAGATATACCTTAACTCCTTTGCAATGTTTCATGCTGCTTTATACAAGAAATTCAGATTCCTTAAAGACTCACAGTGACTGAGTACGGAGGGGTAAAGGGAAGGTTTCTTGGTATACCCTGACATAACTTGAAACGGCGAAGTATGTTCAAAGTCTATCAAACTAATTAAAGGTTATTACGGTTGAGAGGTGTTCACTAGTTCAGCTTTACTTTTCTAGGAACGAAATATTTTAAACACAATCGTGACAGTGCATTTTGGTTACTACACTTATATGTAAGAATAGACTTAGAAACTTATGTCTAGTGACCTTACTTTCCGAACATTCAAGTCATTCCGGAAAGAAAGATTTAAGACAAGAATTGAGATGAATCTGCAGATTTACTTCGAATTCAAACCATAGATATCTCCACATTTTATGTAGATTTATTTACAGTGACAATCACCATATTGTAGTAATTACATCTAATTTATATTTCACATTCCACATCATCATCTTGGACAGTTTCCAGCCTCTGACAGGTCTACTTCGAACATAAGCCTCTCCATCTTCTGTCTTGCCCCCATCTCTGTCTTCAGCTTCGTCCAGTGTACTTTCTTCTTTACACCTTCCTCCACTGTTTTCCGCCATCTGTCTCTCGGTCTTCCTCTTTGTCTCTTTCCCTTTAACTTCATCTCGTGTATCCTCCTGGGTATCTTCCATTCGCTTAACATGACCATACAATCTCAAACTTGATTTCACTTTTGTAATGATTCCAATTTCATTAATTTTCTGATCCTCTCATTTCTTAACATGTAAGTCACTCCAATACAGTTCCTAAGGAATTCCATCTCACTAGCTTGTAGTATGTACTTCTCTATTCATTTCACAACACAGGTTTCGGATGCATATGTCAGGATCTGGACATAGTTATGACCGGCATATAACTTTTTTACTAGTTTGGGGTACACCCCTCCTCCATATCATGTTTCTGGAACTCTTCCGAAATGCTTCTGATTTTCTCCCCCGATCGTTCATTTCTGTCGTTTTCTCCCTCTTCCTGTATCAGGATTTCTAGGTACTTGAAACTCTCCACTCTCCTCAATCGTTCGCCTCAGATTGTTAATCCAGTTGTTCCTCCCTCCTTTGTTCTTGTTGTGATAATCATCACTTACTTACACTGTCATCCCATATTCTTATACTGTTTATTCCCGTACGTCCAATTGCTCTTGTACTTCCTCCTCTTTATTCCCCCAAATCATCAGATCATCTGCAAAGACCATAGCTTTCATGTTTCTTTCACCTTGTGTGCTACTGTACTCATATCATCCGTCGCGACAATAAAGATAAACGATGAAAGTGCACTTCTCTCCCTCAAGCCATTCTTCTGTTTAATCCAAGCCGATTTCTCTCTTCCCAACTTTCATACAGCTCACATATCCATGGAACATTTCCCTTATCGTCCAAATAGTCTGTATTGCTACTCCTCTGTTCCCCAGTGCTTTCCACACTTTCCTTCTACGAACACTATCCTACGCTTTCTCAGTGTCCAGGAAGTCATTAGTAGATTGATTCCATATTCAGTGTTGTTCCTGCAGTTGACCTACAGCAAAAAAAAAAAAAAAAAGGGGGGGGGGGGGAAACCACCGTGGACCTTCCTGTTCTGAAACAATGTTGCTCTTCCCTCATCCCGCCTCCTAATTTTGCCCGAATTCGTGCTTCCAAAATTTTCTCAAAAACCTTAGCACGATGACTCATAAGTGTTACCCTACGGTAGTTCTTGCATACTTTTCTATTTTCCTTCTTAAAAATCGCTGGTTTCACATTCCAATTATAGAAAAAAAATGACAAACTGTCATAGAGATTCAAGACAACGATGGTAAAATCTTCATTGTACAGGGTGATTCTAAAGTCACTTTACATTATCTACTTTAACAAATTTTATTAACCAATATGTAACGGCACTGCAACTTCTGTTACAATAGGACATAATTTCAGTACATTTCAATGTGACCACCTTGCATGTATAGGCACACCCCCCAGAGCTCTACTGTAGACCGAAAAACCTTCCCAAGCATATCTGGTGTAATCTCAGCAGCTGCGGCTCGAATCCGTTAAGTGTTCAGTGCTGCGGCTCTTCACCTGGGATGTCTTAGACTTGATACATCCCCAAGCAAAAAAGTCTAAGGGTGTCAACTCAGGAAAGCGGGGTGCCCACATCCGTGGAGAGGCACGACGAATCCATTTGCCGGGAAATGCTCGAATCAGATAATCCCAAACAACGAGGGCAAATTGGGGTGCTGCACCATCCTGTTGAAAAACAACAGTATCCATAATCCCATCAGATATCAACTGGGGCTCCAAAAACTGTTCCAACAAGTCTAGATATGTGGTTACAGTAACGGTTTGTTCTGCGAAGAACGGCCTGTACACTGTTGACCTCGTTATCCCTAACCACACACACACTTTTGCTGTGTCCCGTTGCCACTCCTGCAGTAAGTTGTTCGGCTGCCCGGATCCTGCAGTTGTCTGTTCACATATCTACAGGTATGAAATTTAGCTTCATCACTGAACAAGACATTTTGCATAAAATTATCATTTTCAACAGCTTGCAGCACATAGCTTGTCTGGCTGCTTAATTCTCCGCTTCAAGCTTACCTACGACCAGGATATGGAACGCACGTTAATGCAGCTTTTAATGAAGAAATCTTGATACAGTGGTTTGAGGGGCTCCCTATTAAGATGCGGAATGGCTCCGTGTGATTGCATTCAGAACACTTTGATCGGTGTCTAGCGTTATTGACGTTCTTCATCTGCAACATCACCAGTGCATTGGAATTTGTCTAGGGTCTTCATAGCAACCTTGGCGGGGCCTGTTTTCGAGAATCGACGGGCAAAGTCTGTCCGCACCTGTTCATACGTCAGTCCACGAAGACGAGTAGAAACAACAGGGATTCGTTCTTCATTGGTTAACATTCTGTCGTAGTACCTACAAGAAACAGATATTCCGTTACTACATCACTGAAATGTACAGAGACTTGAGAATCACCCTCTATTACAACGAGAGCAAATTTCATTAGCAAGACTAACGTGATCACCCTGTCTGATAATGATACCAATAAATAAGTCGTTGAGCATCGCGCGCTATTAAATTGCTTGTTTTAGCCCACTTCATTATTGCCGTGATACTTTAGCCTGATTTCTCGGAGGTCTCCTAGAAATTCACTTACCGGATGGGGTCAGAGCCTGTTGCAGATTAATGGCGTACCAAGGTAATTGGCTGCGTGATTTAGTGCCGGCAGGACGGAAGCTGCAGATGAGCCGATACGGCCAGGGCAGTGCCTCCGCAACCTGCTGCGTTCTCAACTCTACGCCCGTTCGGAAATTTGTTCAACGCCGTCATCCGCTATTCCTTGATTACAATGTATTGTTCTTGTCCATTAATCTCGCGTCTGATACGCACTACTTTTTACGATATCACTGGTGTTTCTCACACTTGATGTCTTAGTATGTGTGTACTTGCTTAAGAAACATGTCCAAACTATACAGAAACTACACGTCACAATAATACAGTACTGTGAATACATTTGCGGACTGCTTACGCAGCTATATGGTTGTAAAACTGCAAAAGTGTTAGATAAACTAATCGCACCATAACCATATGTGTAATTCAGAAATTAATAAAATGTTAAATTTTCTGCACCTCACTATATACCGGCACGATAATGAACATAAGTTTTCCATATTCAAAAAGGTTATCATCACGACTACAGCCCAAACCATCCGATTGCACACAAACTGGCCAGTTTCCAATACATGCTGCACAAACTGAAGAAAATTCCACTCATTGAAGATGATTACAATAATGAGTTATAAACTATCAAGCAAATTGCTATGGAGAAGGGTTATGAGCCGCGGCGGAGTGGCCGAACGTATTGAGACGCTCAGCTCCGATGCGCGAAGCCGCTCCACGTCGGGAGTGGTTGCAGATGACAAACTATTGTACATTACTATGATTAACAAGATGAACTTGTAATAACTGTAAAATTAAAAATATTTTATTGTGCACTTTAAAGCAATAAAAAGGAGACACTGAAAATGCTACAACTGTAGTGAAACATGTAGAGGCCTAAAAAAAGTTTTCCTCAAGGCAGCTCCTAATCCAAAAGCAACTAACTTAATATTTAAAAAGCAAACACGGGCATCAAAAGGGGGGCGGGCTTCAATATCGACGTGATGTGTAACTCTGAAAGTTAAACGGAATCATAATACTAATCAATGAACTTAAAGAAATTAACGCACTGTCCATTATTATTAACTATACAAGGAGGTAAGTGAAACTTACACATTTCGGAAGTACTTTGTTAGAATTTGAATGCGAAGAGAAGTAGGCGGGATGTAAGCAGACTCTTTGACACCTATATTGAAACCGGTAATATGTATTTATTGCCAGTATTGAGAATTGAGTTACAGTGGACCTTAGACTGATATTAGTTGCAAAAGCCGGTAAACGGTAGACATTTACATTACCAAGTATGACCGAGACGATCGATTACACGGATTCATCTATCGTTCCCAAGTGGTCCTGAGCGAAATACATTAAAAAGATATCACGAGAATCGAAAGTCTTTCTTGCCTGTGGCTAACTGCAATTTGCTGTGTGTCGCCTTTGGCGCGAGATGCTTGCGTTTGAAGTCAAAAGCTAAAATGGAAACAGGTGCGTAACTATTTATAGCTCTCTTACCGTCTTTATAGCACATTCTGATGTCCAGTAATAAATGAAGATAGTAATTTGATGTGCTTCTAACTTCTGACCTGCATACTGATGTGCTATGGCGGAAATGACACGCTAAAGTAATAACGTTAATGAAATCGCAGTGTAGGGAAGTTGATGATTAATTAGTTCAGTTGCAGTAACATGAGTATACGAAGCAATAGCATTTTCACAACTGCTAAGTTGATGATATCAGTAGAAACACCCACATTGTTGATACTTCCTGGCAGATTAATAACGTGAGCTGGAACCGGCATTCGAACCTGGGACCTTTACCTTTCACGGGCAAGTAGTCCACCGTCTGAGCTATCCCGGGCCGCTTCACGTTTCGGCCTAACTTATTTACTCGCGTCAGTATCTCGCCTGCTACTTCCGAAAGTTCACATTGGTTCTCTTGCGGACCTGGAAAAAGGAATGGTGGAAACACGGCGTAATCACAGCCTACGGGATGTTTCCAGACGATATTTTCACTCTGCCGTGGAGTGTGCCCTGGTGTGATACTTCCTGTAAGGTTAAATTGTTTCAAATGTTTGTATAGCTTATGGGACTTAAATACGGGGTCATCAGTCCCTAAACTTACAAACTACTTACGAACTAGCTAACATTAAGGACGGCACAAATATCCATGCCCGAGGGGGATTCGAACCCCAGACCGTAGTGGCCGCGCAGACTGTGACTGGAGAGCCTCAGTCCCCTCGGCCACCGCGGCCGGCCTGTAAAATTAAAACTGTGTCCCGAAACCATCGCTATAAAGAAGACTGTAAATAACGTTGTTTGTTGGTGACCCAACTATGAGGGGTAGAGAGAGAGAGAATCTGGAAAACTGTTGGTTTTTTTAAAGGGAAGGTATAAATTGCATTTACCAAAGTCAGTAAAACATAAGAAAGCAGAAAAGTAATTTAACTTACAGGAATATTTTTTTTTTTTTCGTGTCCTTTCCTCTAGACATAATGGAAGGCATTGATTTGAATCATGTACTACCTCGGTGGACTAAATTCGCAATAATTCTTTCATTAATTTTCGTTCTATATCAGACTTGTTTCACACATTTGGTCAATTCTATCACGACGTATGTATCGGCTGTACTGACAGATTCAAAAGAAGAAACTGTTCCACGAAGTGTTAAAGCTCAAATCGTTTCATCTCAGTCAGAACTTGTTATGGTTAATTGACGTTAACAAAGGTAAAATTTTCTCGGCTTACTTGCTGCGACGATTCACGATAAAATCTCGGGCTTCCGACGATAACCATCGTCTTCGTCAGGAGCAATTGTATGTCTTCACTGCTTTTTTTATGGAACAAAGTGATCGAAGTCCCATTGTCATTGACGATATACACTTCAAGGGATAACAAGGATGGGGTGTAAATGTTCACTTTATTTACAATAAACTTTATCGGTTAACTTATTAGGGCCTGTTTATGGTTTCTGTAAGGTACGGCTGCTTGATGTAGCAACTTTGTACAATTGTAACATTATTGTCCTAAGGGCCGTGGGACCTTATAGCGATGCCATGGCAGTGGTATCGTTCTGCCAAGGGTACGAATGTGGCGTATCGAATCTCGTAGGCTGTCGATCTTAGGATGTAATTTATTGGTCCGTTTCCTAAGAGACTCCTTGATGGTGTTGATGTTCAGTGTACGGTTGACAGCTACTCTCTTCACTGTTGCTGTGGTGGCCTTCTACAGGCCATGCACGGCTTCAGAATGGTCGCAATTCTGATAGGTCCACTACTACGTACTGCCATCGCAGGTGATGGCAAGGTCTGCGGTGGTGGCACCACCGCGTCCTTAGGATCGTAAACACTGCGAGGAATGTCTTTGCTGTCTCTCAGCATCAAGCGCTCGTTTCCAATGCATTACTGAGATTGTATCCACTGTGACGGTTAAAGATCTTATGGCTCATTCCTATTTCAACATCCTCTTTGATAACAGAATCCCAGTATGTGGGAGCCTGGGATAAAACTTTTGTTTCATTAGTCAGTATTTTATGTCTGTCTATGGGGCTGCGCTCAGCAACAGCGGGTTTCTCCAGTTCGCTATTTTTAATATACCGTTGATGTTCAGCACAGCGATCGGAACCGATACGAATGGTCAACATGCATTCTTGAAGCGTGTATTTAGAAGTGTAACAGACAACCACTCTATCGTTATTTTATTCAGTCAAGAACAAACTCTTCTGCTCCCGTCTTAAAGTTATGCAATTTTAAATTAACCAAGTTGATGTAATATGCCATGGTAATGGCATTCAGTGTAGATGGTACTATTTCTGTGTAGCAAAGTAAGTTAAATCGAAATTATTGTTAAGTCTTTCCTTGCCCTGTCAGAATAACTTTCCCGATCTGGTACATTTAGACGAGTTTTCACTTGTCAATAAAATTCTTCTTCTGGTTGTTTGGCCGCATTGTCAATACGTAAAATTCCGACGTTTAGGTCACTGTTGCAAGCGGTCTTTGTCAAGGTGTTTGGCTGAGTGCAAGGGATTGCTGGTACTTATATAATAGTGGAAGAAGCTGTTATCGAAATATGGTTGGATATTGGTGGCAGAGGAGACTTTCTTTATTGGTGTTCATGGTGTTCATATTAAGCCTGTGACAGTAGGGAATAGAGGTACTTAATTTAGTATTTTCATTGTTTACTTCTATTGGTGGGTATTGGCGAATGAGAGGCGGGTGGCGTTTGTTTTTGTGTCCCAACTTCATCGCCGCTTTTGTGTCCCAACCTCGTCGTAGGTGTCGGTGGCCGAGTGGAACGAGACCGACACAGTAACAAAAATAGCACGCTGGTGCAGGTACGGAGGGGAGCAGCCAGAAACTATAAACACTAGAGTAAATTAGAAAGATATATATTGCACAGAATGTAACAATACTTAACTTTTACATAGTACTGCAGAATGTTGATACATAGTTGTTAGAGGCCTGCCTAGTGCCTGTACAATAGCAAAGTCGTCACTGGTGCCTATCTGATTACGAAGGTCCTAACTGGTTGCTATCTCCGTCCGAAGTGACCGATGTCTTTCCGTGGTGGCCACGAGCGCGGTTGTCGCAGAGGGCGCTCGTGGCTGTCGTCGTGAGAACGCCGCGCCGTGCGTGCATGGCGGCGCGCGGCGAAAGTAAGTGGCGCGCACTTTGTACTTGTGCGACACCACATTTGTGACGTGACGCTGTTCACGTGCTTCCTGGCGTTGGCTGGGGCGTGCTAGTACTATGTGAACATATGGCCGCAGTTGTTTCCCGAGGGCGTGTGTTCTCGCTCTGTCGTCCCGAAGCGTTGTCATTGCTGGCAGCCATGACGCCGGTAGCCTATACACATACTGTCTGTTCAGGTTGGTGGGTCGCTCTGTAATTTCTATTGCGTCTCTGATCATACCCCTCGTTTGAAAAGGCTGTTTCTTTGCTGCACTACTCCTGGTGTTCTGCCACCGGTGACTCTGTGTATAGTGCAAGACAAATGTATTTTTCGTGTTCTGATATTCGCGTCTTGATCGGTTGCCCATTTCGCCTGTATATACTCGCCCACACACTTAGCCAACTTCGTAAAATCCGACAATATTCATCATGTCGACTAAGACTTCCGTTGAACGAAGAACGTCTTTTACTTTGTTGATGCTTTTTAACATCGGCTTGATTTCCGCTCTACGTAAAATTTTTGTCACACGTTATTGCCCCTTGCACGTTTGGAAGTAAGGCAATATTTTTTGTTTCCTTATGCTCTTCCCTACTGCCTGTATACTAGGTGATCATCGTTTCCTTTATCAGCTTCTTCCCAGAACTGTTGGCCTCGGAGATGGACCTCAGGTTTTGAAGTTCCGCCTTCAGATGTTCATCACTGATCCTGTGAGACCTCTTAGTTAAAGTGTGAAGCACGGATTTGTTTTGCGAGGGCTGGTGGTAGGAGGAGGCGTCTAGGTATCTGTCCGTGCTGGTGGTCTTTCTGTGGACTCTGTGGCCAAGTTTACCATCTGGTTTCCGGTAGACTTCCACGTCAAGGAAAGGCAGTACCCCATTCTTTTCTATCTCCATAGGGAATTGTATTTTATTGTGCTGATGGTTTAGGTGCTCGTGAAAAGTCTGTAGCTCTTCTCCGTGTGGTCAGGTGAGGAATATGCCATCCACATATCGGATCCATCATTCCGTGTGTAATGGAGTGGACTGTACAGCTGTTTCTGCATAAAGCAAAAGGCGATATAGGGAAATCCATAGCTACACCATCTGTCATTCATAAAATTCTCGTTTCCAACTGAAATAGGTGGTCGTTAAGCAGTGGCGGTGCATTACCTCACAGGTGTTAGGTGCCACACATTCCTCCAAGATGTCCATGGTTCTGCCTTTGGTACATTCATGAAAAGTGACTTCACGTTGAAACTAACCGTTAGGTCAGTGTCAGTTAGTTTCGAGAGATGCACATCCCAGAATGTTCGAATGTTTGTAAATCTTACAAGTTTCCTAGGGTTTTATTTGCGGAGGGAGAAGTTAGTACTGCCTCCTCCCACAAGTCCCCCAAAACCTCCACATCCTTGCGGATGCTGTTGCGTGGCAGCGTTTGTACCGCCCTACAGTACGCACGAGGTGCCGTAAATGTTCAAATGTTTGTAAATCTTATGGGAATTAACTACGGGGTCATCAGTCCCTAAACTTACAAACTACTTACGAACTAGGACGGCACAAATATCCACGCCCGGGGGGGGGGGGATTTGAACCCCCGACCGTAGTGGCCGTGCTGACCGTGACTGAAGCGCCTCAGTCCCCTCGGCCACCGCGGCCGGCGAGGTGTCGTAGTTGCTGTCCAAAACATTATGGAAAGCGTAGAGTTCTGACTAACCTGTTGTCTTCTATAGTTGTGTCCCCAGCGCAGAAGACAGCACACAGGTCGTTGGTTCTTTTACAGCATACAAGTGAGGCTGAAGTTCTTTTTGATGGAAGCATAATAAGCGATTCGCGAGATTTTTAATTGTCAGGGATGCCATTTATTAAATAAATAATAAAGTATGAACAACTTTTGTTAATACGGCACGGCCTATGCTGCCCATAGCTCATGTTGAGACCTCGACTTTTATCACTATTACACAAACCTTTACTCATGACCGGCGCGGTCCGGCGCGTATAGTGGTCAGCTCGAGACTGAAACTGCGGCGCGTTGCGAGAGGGCACCTGACGCTCTATTTCGCGCCATAACAGGGCCGTCGCGCGCCTTCTGCAAAATCGCTCTTCTCTTGTTACAATAAGAGAAGGCACCTGAACTTTTTAAACTGCCAAAACCTATCCTGTCCTTGAGAGATATTTATCACAAACTCTGAATAATTAATATATAGTATATAATAAACAAAACTAATTTAAAAAGACATCACGTGACGTGAAATGCAGCAGCCAATGCGAGGAGAGTACCAGTAACATAGACGGGCTTTCCCACGGGAACCAGCACCTACTGTGCCATATGCTACTGCTCCCCACCCCACATTTCAACATATGCTGCACTTCTGTCTTTCTTCCGCGTTTAAGACACGTACGATGTTAGCAAAGAAACGGCCAGCGGCCAGAAATATGAAGTGGCCACAGGCCAGGAATATCACAATCTATCGGACTCAACGGCTGGGTTATTAGTCCGTAGCTTACAAACTACTTAAACTAAGGTAAACTAACCTGAGGACAACACAAATACTCATGCCTGGGGGGGGGGGGGGGACACGAACCCCCGAAGGTGAAGGGCCGCGCGCACCACTGCACATTTCTTTTGAAAGTGCCACGAAATTGGTGGAATCCTTGACGTACGCATCTGTGTGGCCCACTAGATGCCGTAGCTCTGGTTCCAGTTTTTTTGCTAGTGTATAGGTCGGTGAGTTGATACTATCCACTGTGGGCCTCAGTGGAAAAGACTATTTGTGGAACTTCGGTACCCCGCTTATTCTTTTTGGTTGTGGAACTTGATGAATGAGTCGTCTGTTGATGTCGAAATTCATTCTGGATTGCTTCAGCAGTGCTTGCGTCAATCTGATCGTCTTGGATATCTGATCTCCCGTAAGTTTCCTGAAGACAGGTTCCTTGAGAAGATCTTCCATTCTTCTCTCGTAGTTGGTTGTGTCCAGTACTACGGTGGCGCTGCCCTTGTCTGCCTGTATCATAACCAAGTCAGAGTTCTGCCCTTAGCTAGGCGATTGTTGGCGTTCCTCCCTATTGATGTTTTATTTCGGAGGCTTCGCACAGTTTCCTGTCAGATCATATCTGCTTCGGCTTGTGGAATATGACATATCGAAGTCTCAACGGATTCTATAATGTTTTCTTTCGGAACTTGCTCTGAGCTATGGCGAATTCATGCCCTTGGCGAGAATTTGTGTGACTGCATCGCTTAGTGTGTGGTGGAGAGGTTGACCACTGTCACTTGCATTTTCAGCATCGGTTCTTGTTTCGTCGTTCTCGATTGTAGTCAGGCAAACTTCTTCAAGTGATAATTAGTAAATTTGTCGGTCGACCTTGCTGCTTGTTGGAAGGTTAACCTGTCGATCTACTTCCAGTCTTTCATATCAAGTTTCCCTGTCAGACCACTGCGAATATGGCGGACCCTTTTCCTTATCAGTGCTTTACTTGCTTGTTCACATATACCCTTCACCTTATTTGATTTTATGTGGGATGCGAGTCGTAAAAACTTTGGCACTATATTGGGGTCCCTGCATCTCTTAAATAACGTGAGTTTTCACTTGTCTACAAACGTTGATATTTCAGTATAAACTTGTAAGGGTAGAATCATGTTTCTTAGCTACATTAAGCTGCATTCAGTGTTTTAGTACAGGCGGGACAGGAATTTTTTTATGCTTTGCGGGATACACTACATTTTACAGTATTCGTTTCCGTAAGTTCGTAAGTGTACGTTAGGTGTTCATCCTAATCTGACCAACTCCTGAATTCCCCCCCCCTCTCCCAGTTCAGTCTAATTATCTTACTGTATGGGTTTTCGCTAAATGAAGAAATGAGCAAGAAGTATTGCAAGAACAAGTACGACTGACGATATGAAATATGCACTTGAGAATTTATTTTTTGTTTTTATTTGCATTTGAAATCATCGTAAGTGACGATAAAAAAGTATTGTAATAATCGGTGAATAGAGCAACCAGTCACATATGCTTTTAAAATGTTTTCTTTCAAAGTCATTGCCTGTCTCGTACTACTCTACCCATCTTCAGATGACTAATTTTCTTTACATATATCTTTTTGTTAGTAACATTTCGTCTGCTTCTTTACTACACATGACTATTCAGAAGCTTAATGCCATAAATAAGTTGCTCACAGATAAAAAGATAATTAGCTGCTTCTATTTCCTTAAGTAAAAATGAAACTGTTGTGTTCTCCTAAGTCCTTCTGGACAGTGAACTTTCTTTGTTGTTCGCAATGGGGCATTTTTCATGCTATGAACATTATTGAGTGCAGTAAGCAAATATACTTTCAATATATTATCTTGGCACACTTCTGAACACTCATTATACAAGCTGGAGCCGTAAACATGCATACACATAAGATGTTTTTGTTTACACAGCAACGACTGTCATTTACAAAGATATACATACATATAGTTCTTCTGTCATCAAGGGTGCACACTGCGTGCAGTGATGTGTGGAAAGCGCTAAATAAATATTTAAGTTGTAGAAATGCTTTGCTGTTTAGAAGTTACATAATCCTTACGGGGTTTCACATATATATAATTTCCAACTCTTCAAGAGGTCCATCTTTTTAGTTTTCATTATTATTAGACGCGGTGTCGATTTTGATTCATATGGGTTGTGCTTTTGGTGATATACTTAATGTTGTATATCTAAAAACCTCTATGGACTCTCGTTATCTTCTAATTACGCTTCTTCCTGCATTAGGACAGTTGTCACAAATTATCTTAAAAATTCCAGATACTTTCATGACCTAGACTGCTGCTTTCGGTGTTGCGGATAATATTACGTTGTACGTTGCTGTTTCTGCGGAATCTTATATGTACACCTGTCTTTACGAAAAGATTTGCAACTAGGAGTGATATTGCGCCTAGTAAGAGAATGAATGGAAATTATTGTAGTTCATTCAAATTTGAGCAGTGTTAAGACACCACTACCATTGCGAACACGAATTAAGAAAGTGTATTTAATAATGCTTCACTACTTTGCAATTATTGTTATAGTCCAAAATCCCCAGTTAACCTAAGGTGTAAGGTCAGACCCGGCGGAATGTATTGTTACAGCGCAAAATTGTGACAGAGAAACCTGTTAAAATCATAGATTGCTGAAGCAATCGCCAGCCAAGCTAGGGGAAGCGTAAAATGTAAAATGCGACACCTGGCGTTTGTGACGACCGCAGACTCTTGACTGCGACGGAAGACCAGCAGAGATAGATAGATAGAGAGAGAGAGAGAGAGAGAGAATGCGTCAGCTTCGAAACATATAATCAAAATTGCTCAGGAGAGTAGTCGTCGATCGAATGATCTAATCTATGTATTCACCTTATGCCTCAGATAAAGCGGTACAGATTAGTAGCCACTAGTCGCAACTTGGAGATGGAGTCCAGAGACAACTACTACGCATCGAACTATCATCCAGGGAGATCGTGAACCGCTGCCTACAGTCTTCACAACGCTAAATATTGTTGTTGCTTGAGGCCAGCTCAGTCTTTATTGGTAGGCTAATGATCCTACCGACGCGCTAGCTCTCGGGTGCTAACCGTGATAGCGGTAGCAAGAAGCCAACAGCTGTCACCAAGGCATCCCACTCCAGTGTGTCTAGGAGCCACAAGCAGCTGCCTAGACAGGAAGAGAGACAGGGTAATCCACGTGGCAGTCTTTGCTTCGAACCCCAAACGTCGCGTCATGGGCACCTCCGTCCAAATGGTACAGGAGCCGGCCGATAGAATACCCGAAGAGACGGCGTGCTAACGCGACTCAAGGAGACGTCACCTGCTGATCTAGCTCCTGTCGAGCTAGCGCGTACACCACAGAATCTTGTATTCAGTTGAATAAACTTGTAAACTTGTACTGTTTTAATTTCGTCCACTGGCCCCCAAAAAGGTATCACACCTCATCCCGACAAAGCTGGGAAACTATCCCTCTGCCGAAGCAGTGTTAAAAATTTTCCATATCATAATGAAATATAATTTCGTTGGGAAACCCGTTCGCAGTTGTGCATAAACTACAAACCGCATTGTGGTGTCGCACAAGTACAAAGTGCGCGCCACCTACTTTCGCCGCGCGCCGCCATGCATGCACGGCGCGGCGTTCTTCCGACGACAGCCACGAGCGCCCTCTGGTACAACGCCGCTCGTGGCCACCACTGAAGGACATCGGCCACTTCGCACTTCGGACTGAGATAGCAACGAGTTAGGACCTTCGTAATCCGATAGGCACGAGTGAAGACTTTGCTATTGTACAGGCACTAGGCAGGCCTCTAACAACTATGTATCAACGTTCTGCAGTACAATGTAAAAGTTAAGTATTGTTACATTCTGTGCAATATATCTCTTTCTAATTTACTCGAGTGTTTATAGTTTCTGGCTGCTCCCCTCCGTACCTGCCCCAGCGTGTCGGTCTCATTCCACTCGGCCACCGACACCTACGACGAGGCTGGGATACAAAAGCGGCGACGAAGTCGGGACACAAAAGTGGCGACGAGGAGTGATAGACGAACCTTGGACCAGCCCGCTTGCAGCAGCCAGACAGCAGCAGTCGGAGCACGCAGAAATTGCTCCCGCCCACCCACCCTTAATATAAGAATTTTGGGGGAAGATATTTTGTTACGTGTTTTGTGGACTTTTTTGTTGCAGAGCGAGTCCTCTTTCGTATTGCATTTGTGTTTTGTTATAAGTTACTTGTATACGCGGCGCCTAATCGGTCAGCATGGCCACTACCCCTAACCCAAACTTAATGGAAATTATTCAGTTACAGACGGCGCAAATCACCCAGTTGCTCCAGGCGGTGGCCGAGCTGACAGCGCGGGCAGCTAACCAACAACAACAGCCGCCGCTTCAGCAGCCCACACCTGCCGCCGCAACACTTCCTACGTTTCGCCAATACAACGAACGTGAGGAAGAATGGAGTGATTATCTGGCGCAGTTTCAAGAACTCGTCGCGGCTCATCAACTTACAGGTCAGACTGTTAAGCATCTTTTATTGTCTGTGGTGGGCCCCAAATCTTTCGTGTTACTGCAAAAACTATTCCCGCACGCATCTCCTCGTGATGTAGACTTTGAACAAATTGTAGATGCACTGAATGCTCATTATGAGAGAAAAGTTCTTGTAGCCGCTGCACGATACCGATTTTTCAGACTGAAAAAATTACCTGAACAGTCACACCAAGAGTGGATTACGGAATTGAAGGGCTTAACCCGCCAATGTAAATTTACTTGCTCTTGTGGACTTTCGTATAGTGACGTGATGTTGAGGGATGCGATTACGCAGAATATTCAGGACCCCAGAATTAGAGCAGCAATTCTGAAACAGCCTGACCCTTCATTAGACAGTGTACTGCAGCTTATAGAAGCGCATGATACTTTTGACTTAGCTGATGTAGAAATGCAAAGCCACAGTGTAAATTCAGTGCGCCGTAACGGACGCTTTCCTAGCCGTAGTTCTCAGTATAGCACTTGTGATTCTTTAAATTCTACAGGCCGTGCTGAACAGACAGTGAACAGTAGCCAGTGTAAAAGTGCGACGCAAAGGTCGCCCCGTCGTGTTAGAAAAAGTAATTTGAGTAACGGGCGCCAACGCTCATTTCAGAAAAATGTACGTAAATCTTGCCCCCAGTGTGTGTCTCGCCACAAGCGTGCTCATTGCCCTAGTCGCAACGCAACCTGTTATCAATGTGGCAAATCAGGACATGTGCAGTCTGTGTGTATGCAAATTAAAAACTCAAAGAACAGTAACGTTAGAAACAGTGCTCCGCAGAGTGCGAGAACAGTCCATTCTGTAAATGTTATACGGGCTGTGGAATTGAACACTGCTTTCCTTGGATCTCAATTTCAAGAAAGTAGTTCTGCGCCTATGGCAAAACTATATAGTGAGCCACGTAGCAAGCGCCGACGAGCGCGTAAAACAGTGCAACGGAAAAGGGTTCGGGACAAGCAAAATGACTATGAACAGTGCATTCCTGTAGTGAAAATAGTGCCTTCTGCAACTGCTCCTTGTAATAGTGCCCCGTACTGTGTAGCTAGTGACAGTAGAATTGGTGTAGCTACTCAAAGTAATATTAGTGCAGTAGCCTCGCATTGCGCGGACGCCGATCCGGCGGTAGTGTCATCTAGTGACAGTGTGGTTAATCCACTGTGTGCCGAGTATGCGCCGCTTCCTACCGCACGCAACCCGCGCAAGCGCAGAAAGCAATATGTATTAGACGTTGCCCACATTCGCGCACCGGTCGTGCGCCAGAAGCACAAGCTGTTTGTTACTCTCTCTATAGAAAATAAGACGGTGCAATTTCAGCTTGATACTGGTTCCGCTGTCACATTAATAAATAAAGATACTTATGAACTTCTGGGTTCGCCAAAATTGTCGCCGTCACAGCAAGTGTTAACAGCTTATACAGGTGAAAATATTCCCGTGCTAGGAACATGTAGCCTGCCCGCCTCTTTTCAAGGTGTAACTAAAACAGTTGCTTTTGTAGTTCTTCAGGCCAAATCGACACAGAACATTTTTGGACTAGATGCTTTTGACTTGTTTGGTTTATCAATTCAAAGAGATGTGCTTCAAATTTCGTCAATAGTGCCTCAGGATAAAATCAGTGCATTGTGTGACAAATATAGTGACTTGTTTTCGCCGGAACTAGGTTGTGCAAAAGACTTCGTGGCACATGTAACTTTAAAAGAATCGGCAGTTCCAAAATTTCGTAAAGCTAGACCAGTGCCTATCGCCTTGCGTGATACAGTTGCCGAAGAACTTAAACGTTGGCAAGATAGTGGGGTGATTTCTCCTGTTTCTGCGAGTCAGTGGGCCTCGCCTATAGTAATTATACCCAAGCCGTCAGGAAAACTTCGTCTCTGTGCGGACTTCAAATCAACTGTCAACAGTCAAACAATTGTAGACTCTTACCCCCTGCCCAGACCTGACGAACTAATGGACAAATTAGGACAGTCTCGTTTCTTTTCTAAGATTGATTTAGCAGAGGCATACTTACAAATTCCGCTTGATGACGAGTCAAAAAAATTTTTCGTCATTAATACTCACATGGGCCTTTTTCAATTTCAACGCCTACCCTTTGGCAGTTCTTCCGCTCCCGCTATTTTTCAGCGTTTTTTGGAACAGCTGACAGTTTCTGTACCGTGTTGTTCGAACTATTTAGATGATATTGTGGTATCCGGACGTACAGTTGAAGAACATTTAGCAAACCTGGAGTGCCTTTTCAACGTGTTGACTGCAGCAGGTCTACGTTGCAATAAAGCAAAGTGTTCGTTTTTTCAAACTGAAATAGAGTACCTAGGCCATGTGATTAATGCCCAAGGAATCCATCCGTTACAGTCACATCTTAGAGCAATCAAAGACTTGCCTCCTCCTAAGAATGTGCATGAATTGCAAGCAGTAATGGGAAAGCTTAACTATTATTTCAGATTTATTCCCAATGCCTCTCAGATTGCAGCTCCACTGCATCGTTTACGTAGGAAGAATGTTCCTTTTGTATGGTCTAAAGATTGTCAGGTTGCCTTTGACAAATTAAAGTCTGCACTACTCAGTGATGCATGTTTGATTCCCTTTGACCCACAGAAGCCTGTAGTGTTAGCAGTTGACGGCTCGTCGTACGGTCTGGGTGTTGTTCTGTCACATCGTATTGGATGTCATGATCGTCCTATTGCCTTTGCATCCAAGCTACTGACGCCAACGCAACAGAATTACAGTCAGATAGAAAAGGAGGCCTTAGCAATCATTTACGGCGTCACAAAGTTTCATCATTATCTCTATGGCAGAAAATTCTATTTGTTGACAGACCACAAGCCTCTCACGTCGTTGTTCTCACCCACAAAGCCAATTCCGCCACGTACGGCACAAAAGCTTCAGAGATGGTCCTTGATATTGTCAAATTATCAGTATGAGATTTTGTACCGACCTACCACTAAACATGCCAACGCGGACACACTTTCCCGACTTCCGGTTGGCCAAGATGTATCATTTGATTCTTCAGAAATGGCATGTTGTCAGATAGACTCCAGAGATGCTTCCGCTGTCGCAGACTTTCCTTTGAACTCTCGTCGGGTTGCACAGGAAACAGCTGCGGATGCAGACCTAAGTGTAGTAGCACGTTTTGTTCGCTCAGGGTGGCCTGCCAGAGCCAAAGACATTGATCGGCCTCTGGTTCGACGTTATTTTGCACAACGTCATGCATTATCTTTAAGTCAGGGTGTACTGTTGTTGCATACCGACAACGACCAAGCAAGAGTGATTGTTCCTCGTTCCCTGCAACGTGAAGTGTTACGCCTCCTGCATCAAGGACATTGGGGCATTGTTAGGACAAAGCAACTGGCCAGACGTCATTGTACCTGGGTTGGTATGGACGCTCAGATAGAGGACATGACGTCACAGTGTACTGTTTGTGCGGAGCATCAGGCGGCTCCACCGCAACGTTTCTCAGACTGGCCACGCCCCAAGGGACCATGGCAACGTTTACATATTGACTTTGCCGGACCTTTCTGGAATACGCGCTGGTTAATTGTTGTAGACGCTTTCAGCAAGTTTCCTTTTGTGATTGCCATGAACTCAACGACGGCGTCTAGTACAATCAGTGCCTTAACTTCAGTGTTTTGCATCGAAGGCTTGCCTGAAACTATCGTCAGTGACAATGGACCTCAGTTTGTTAGTGCGGAATTTCAACAGTTTTGTCTTGTGAATGGCATTCAGCATATCACCACCGCACCTTTTCACCCTCAGTCCAATGGTGAAGCAGAACGTTTCGTTCGAACATTCAAGTCTCACATGGAGAAGATGAAAGGTCAGCACTCCAGGCAGCAAGCTCTTCAAATTTTCCTGTCTACGTATCGGTGCATGCCACGTGACGGCCCGTCTCCTGCCGAGCTGCTACACGGCCGCCGTCACCGCACTCTCCTTCACCTGCTGCAGCCTCCCACGCACCGAGTCGGTTCGTATGGCGCTACGCGTTTTCAGGTTTCCACGCCGGTGCTGTACAGGGTGTTTGCTGGAAACAAGAAGACATGGTTGCCGGGCACCATTCAACGCGTGCTTGGGCGCAATATGTTTGTTGTACGTTCTTCCACAGGGTCGGAGCTGCGGCGCCACGCAAACCAATTGCGCCTGCACAGACCGCGCGATCCTGTCTCCGGTTTCTTGATTCCAGACCCAGCTCACCGCCAGGGAGCACAACCACATCGTTCGTCCCCGGACTACGAGATCCCTATGGACGTCGACGTACATCCGACGCAGTCGTCGCCGCCGCTGTCGCCGCCGCAGATGACAGCGTCACCGAGAGGGACTCCGGGACCGTGCGGGCCCCCCCAGCTTGGGCCACGCACCTCAGAAGAAGATGACCTGCTCCCTCTGGGCGGGGGCGGGCGCCCTTCCCCAGGTTTCGGCGGGTTCCCTGGAGGATCGCAAGGCGGATGCCGGGGCGCGGACGGCGTCTCGATCCCGGCCTCCGCTACGACGCCCGTCCCACCAGTAACGCCCCCGCCCAGGCCCTCCTCCCAGTGCCGTCGCCGTGGCCCTCAGCCCTACGCCACGGCGGCGCGGCGGTTTGGGGGGGAGGGGTGTGGTGTCGCACAAGTACAAAGTGCGCGCCACCTACTTTCGCCGCGCGCCGCCATGCATGCACGGCGCGGCGTTCTTCCGACGACAGCCACGAGCGCCCTCTGGTACAACGCCGCTCGTGGCCACCACTGAAGGACATCGGCCACTTCGCACTTCGGACTGAGATAGCAACGAGTTAGGACCTTCGTAATCCGATAGGCACGAGTGAAGACTTTGCTATTGTACAGGCACTAGGCAGGCCTCTAACAACTATGTATCAACGTTCTGCAGTACAATGTAAAAGTTAAGTATTGTTACATTCTGTGCAATATATCTCTTTCTAATTTACTCGAGTGTTTATAGTTTCTGGCTGCTCCCCTCCGTACCTGCCCCAGCGTGTCGGTCTCATTCCACTCGGCCACCGACACCTACGACGAGGCTGGGATACAAAAGCGGCGACGAAGTCGGGACACAAAACGCATAGTGCCCTAATAGCGACGCATCCCTTTGCCCGTTCTTTGCTTACTACCCTGACGGTCTTTCCGTTCATCTGCTGATCATGTCTCCTGATTTATTCGAAAGGTTGCGATACGTGCGGCGACCATCTCTGATGTGCAGAAATATCGCAGTATGAGAGATCGGACGAGAAATTGTGCGCGCGGAACAGGTGTCAAATGCATGACCAGTGACACGTGACAAAATTGCGAGCTAATTCGTGTCGTGCCTTTGAAACTGAGAAAGGCCGCTAGCCGGGCAGAAATTAGTGGGGCACGCAATTACCTCCGCGTCACACGGGAGTTAATTGCACGCCGGCGACCGGGGGTTGCCACCCCCATCCCCACCTCCCTCTCTCCATCCCCCCTCCAACCCCTATTTCCCTCCCCCCCTTCCCCCATCTCATTCCCTCCCGTGTGGGCGGTAATTTTTTGCCCCTTCCTGCGGCGTACGCCAGCTTATCGATTTCCTGTCGCAAATTTCGCTGCCCTGTGATCGAGTAACGGCGTCTGTCCCAACACGCACGGCTAATCCTGACGATGTCCGGTCAACGTCCGCTTCCCGTGTCGGTAGAAAGCGAGGAAACACGACCGTACTTGTAATTGGAATTCCATTTCAACATCTGCACTGATATCAACACGATACACATCTTGTTATACATCATTCCAATCTTTCTCTCGCTCTTTCGGACTGATTGATTTTTCGATTCATTTGATTCTATCAAAAGTCTTCACCTAATCCTGTTTCGTACTATCTCATCGTATCTGTTGTAAAATTCGGCAGGCGGTGACTCCTATAACACGAGACGGTAATTTTATGCAACTTCCCATAGTGGCCTTGAGAAATGTGGTCGCAGAGCGCCAATCATTTCAGGTATTAGTGTACGTCAAGTATCCTCTGAAATACTAAGACAAAGCCTCTGTCCCCGACTGAGTGAGATAGCGTAGGGGGAACACACTGGACTCACATTCCCGAGGACGATTGTTTTCTTGGCATCCTGATTTAGGTTTCCCCTTGACTTCTGTAAATCACCCGAGGCAAATTCCGGGATGGGGTCACACCATGTCAAATCAACACAGATATTTTACCTCACCATTTTAGATTTTTGTAAAATTTAGTATACGTATAGTGGGTGTCAAGACAGAAAAACACGAAATTTCAAATTTTTATCTCAAACCACTTCTGAAATATGGCTACAGTAGAACCCCTCTAATCTGTTACCTTCGGGACCGTAGCCATGGTCGGAACGAAAAAAAGGTCGGATTATCCGGAAAATCTAATATTTATTGCAAAAAATATATATAAAGACATATAGAACAAAAATTAAACGATTTAAGAACTAAAAGACGTCTACAGTAATATAAAATTTTATTACACAGCGTTAAACAATATATTAAACAAAAAACGTCTACAAGCACTATAATATGTATTGGTTTTAAATGTAAAAGTAACTAGCAAATTACAGTACTGTACTGTAATTAATAAACTATATATAAACCAAAAAAATTTATAGCACTGAATATAAAAAAGAATTTTTTACAAGAAAATAAACTATTATCTGTATAAACTAAGAAATGGTAATAATATTTGCTTTGTTTTTACAGTAAAAACCAAAACAAATTACTTGAAAAAAAGTCAGTGATACATTTTTTGGTTAGTAAATGTTATTCTAAATTTACCTGCAGTGTCCCTCTATTTTTTTAATCTACAAAACATCCATTGGAGTTGAAATTGGATTCTGCTCGATGTATTGAAGGGCGATGTCAAAAGCGATTTTTGCATCGTTGTGTGAAATCCGGGGGAGGGGAGGGGTTCGTCTTCGCCGTCACCGTCAGTCCTCATTCACACTTTCCTGGTTAACAGCGGGCAACAATCTGGTCGTCATTGAGCTCTTCCAAAGTGTTAGTCTTTGTCACATTCGTTTCCACACTTCAACTTCATTGGTAGGAACGTTCGGCTCCAGAGTTTGTAGTTTGTAGGTTTTCAACGATTTCCAGTGCTTCTTTGTTTTGCTCATCTTCCGTATACTTATTTTCAGTCATAACTTGTGGCCAAAGCTTACGCCACGATTTCCGCAGTGTGTCAGGTTTCAGTTCATTCCATGCTGCAGCGATTGCATAGATGGAATCTTTGATGTTAAAGGATTTCATTTCCTCAAATAAGTTATGACCTTCTTGAGATTTTTCTAAGATTGAGCTGATACACTTTCTGCTATATCGCCTTCATAACCATTCGATAACGCCCTGATCCTTTGGTTGGATGAGTGAGGTCACATTAGGAGGCAGAAAGAGGGCTTTTATCTCCCCTTTCACCAAATCTTCCTCAGATGGATGTGATGGTGCGTTATCCAACAGAGCAGAGCACGAAGAGGCAGATTTTTTAATTTTTTTTTTTAATTTCAAGTCTTCTTCGATCGATAGCACAAACTCGTCGACAAACCAGGATGTAAAAAGGTTTCAGCCCATCCAAGCAGATTTTTGATTGCTTTAATATTCCGGCAAGGGAGATAAGTTTATATTTTTGAATGTCCTTGGCTTCTTAGATTTGCCAATGAAGAACAATGGGAGGTTGTGGGTACCTTCTGCGTTGCTACAAGGAGTGCCTGTTATTCTATTTTCTATAAGTTTCGTTGAATCTGCGAGCGTTTTGTTGGAAACATTTTAAAGTTCCGCCCTGTCTCGTCGATGTTACACACTTGGCAAGGTAACAGTTCATTTTCTTCTGCAATTTCTTGAAACATAACAGAAAACTCCTTAGTAGCTGCGACATCTGCAGATAAGTTTCCACCGGAAATAGACACAAATCGGACACCATGACGAGTTTTCCAAGATCAATCTAGCCTTCACTGGCAGCAAATTTACTTACGTCTTCCAGTTTTTTGTGCAAAATTATCGCTTTTTCTTTAAGAACTGGACCGGGATATTGGAGTTCTTTTCCATCTTTCTTGACAAAACAACATCCACAATTCGTTATCAAGTAGTTCAAGTTTAGGATTTAGTGTTTTCACGATCAATCGTAACTGTGCAGGATTCAATGTATTTCCGATTCTTCCTCCTTAATTGTCGTAACGCCCATATTCAGTTTGAGCATAGTCGGACTAACCGGAGTGACGGACCATCCAAGGTCGGATTGGAGGCTTTCTACTGTACGTAAACTTTTAAAAAAACCTGTCAAAATTGTGTGAACGGACGTTTTTTAAATTGCTATAGTAGCTGCTCTAATTGAGCTAGAGAGCTGGGAAATGTCATTTTGCATGCTCTTTCCACGAATATACATCAAAACATAGCATCTAATTAAAGACCTTTTTCAAAATACTAATTAGTATTTTGATTTATTTTTTTTACAAAAAGTACGTAATTGAAAATTTTCAAAATATTTCCATAACTACTTCACACTGTTGTAAATCACATGGCAAAATATGTGAGATGATGGGTTCATTGTTAAAAAAAATTATTCCGTCTTTTGTTTTTACTAACAGCCCTAGTTTGACCAAACTGACAATTAACAAACAGGAATATCATTAAAATATCAAAATATAATCTTCAAAACTAATCATCATTTTCTATAATTAAATTGATTGCTAATTATTTTTATTATTATTATTTTTTTAATTTCTTACAGTTTAAACTAATAATGGCAGCACAAAATGTTGAGTGTGAGATGTATAGCTAAGATTTAAATAAGGTATGAAAAACTTGTAAGTAGACTATCGATGTAATACTTTTGGTCCAAAAATGCACTTCAACATAAAGGCTGAGTGGCACTTTTCAGCCACAGCACACAAGAAAGGGCCTTGTGATGGAGTAGGGGGTTCAGTTAAGAGATTGGCAGCTCGTGCAAGTTTGCAAAGGCCATGCCAAAATCATATGCAATCCCCACGAGAACTATTTCAGTGGACAGTAAATAATATCACGAATGATAAATTTTGCCGGCCGCGGTGGCCGAGGGGACTGAGGCGCGCCAGTCACGGTCTGCACGGCCACTACGGTCGGGGGTTCGAATCCCCCCCTCTGGCATGGATATTTGTGCCGTCCTAGTTCTTAAGTAGTTTGTACGTTTAGAGGAACACGGCAATTTCACACTTCATTCCCAAAACTACATCAAAATTAATAGTCAAATACTTTTCATGTGATATGTATGCAGAGTTGGGAGAGGGAAGTAACTACATCAGCAGGCAAACTGAAGTTACAAGATGTATCAGGCTGTGTCACCACTGTTCATCCCAGAAGCTGGTGGCTTGGGTATATCGAAGGAACAAATGAAGAACTTTATATTAAAACAAAACAAAAAATTTCGAGAATTTAACTACAAACTTAAAGTACGAAAAAGTACAAGTATTTACTTAATAGTTCTGGTGCATGATGTCTGGAATGAAATTATATATGTAAAAAAAGAAATACATAATCCTTGCTTTTGAGTAAGAGCTAAATTTAACACAATAGGTACTAACAGTAACTTTGAAACAAGTTTCTATAAAGTGTACATTAACACTAACCTGAGACAAAAATTAAGTTTTGAGTTGAAAGCAATTTTCCAATAAATTGTCTTGGAACTTCACATATTACATTTTAATAATGCCAACTGGGTTTGGTTTACAGCACTTTACTTTTATGAGAACATCCACAACTGACACCCACGATACATCTGCACGTGCAGGATACGAGAATGACTTACTTGGTCCACATGAATGAACAAAAGTTATTTTCACTTCATTAAGTTCTTCACCGTGTTTTTTCGACACCCGAGGTCTGATATCGAATTTCTCGAGCGCTAAAGTATCATTAACAGTGACGTGTACTATAAAACACTCCTTGGTTAAGAAAGTCCATTAAGAGCAAACGGCCTGGGCTGCTCAGGATAGAAGTGATTCTGCTCCATGATAACGCATCTCCAAATGTCTCCAGGATGATACAAATTGTACTGTCCGAACATCTCACACTGGGACTTCCATCTGTTTGGTCCGCTAAAAACCATCGCAAAGGGAAGCTCTTCAACTCTGACGTGGCCGAGGAGACTAAGGTGCTCCAGTCACGGTCTGCACGGCCACTACGGTCAGGGGTTCGAATCCCCCCTTGGGCATGGATATTTGTGCCGTCCTAGTTCGTAAGTAGTTCATAAGTAGTTTGTAAGTTTAGGGACTGATGACCCCTTAGTTAAGTCCGATAGACTATACAAACATTTGAACATTTATACAACTCTGACGACTAACTGAAGAATCAGCCACAGTAATTCTGGGAACGGGGAATCCTTCTTCTGGTTAAACACTGGGGCCTCTGGTAATAGCTTTGGAGTAAATACAACTGCAGTGATTCACACCGACAGCAGAATTACTTTGGACTCTTTGCGAAATCCGAAGAACCACAACTTGTTGATTGAAGAAATAAGAAGTAATATCAGAAGGTTGCAGACACACAACTGGCTGGTGCATTTCGAATGGGTTAAGGCACATCAAGGGATATGGGGAAATGAACTAGCTGACAACCTTGCTAAAAGAGCAGCTCGATCACGACAACCAATACACTATAACAAAATACCTACAAGAGCCGTAAAGAAGAAACTTCGAGAAGAGTTTAGGAACAAATGGGACATAGAGTGGCACAGAACAAAAAACGGGGGAAGCACTAAACCGTATTTTCCTACGATACGACAACGTTTAATGATTAAACTTCCAATATCTCCGAATTTTACAGCTATGCTAACAGATCATGGGAAACTGAAAGCATACTATCAGCGGTTCAAAATAATTGAAGACGGAACGTGCACATGTAACAGTGCTGTCCAAACTATTGACCACGTGCTTTTTGACTGCTGCAATTTATTGAAAGAGAGGGACCATCTCAGGAAAAAAATAGCTGCCAAAGGAGGAGGATGGCCCGTCAGTAAATATGACTTAGTACATAAATACACTACTGTCTTTTACAATTTTTGTAATTCAATAAGATTTCCTAATGTATAAAACATTTACAATTCTTGTAATTCATTAAGTAATGTATAAAATTGTTTGTTCCTTTGTAAACCCTGTCAACTTGTATACTGTTCTTGTGTTTGTAAGAACATTTGATGTAACCGCCTGAATCAAACCATCAAACATGTAATATTGCTATGTAATGGGGCATGTTAAATAATAAATAAATAATAAAAAATCTATTTGATTGGTTGTGGAATATCTTCATGGATGTGACAGGATTGGGGATTTCCTGTCAGAGAACGAAGTTCGTAGCAATTGATGGAAAGGCTTCGGCTAAATCAGAGATGATACCTGTCGTTCCGCAAGGTACAGTTATTGGTATTTTACTGTTCCTGAGCAGACCTGTTAGGTTGCTTCCAGATTATGCTGCCATTTATGGCCTATTAATTTCATCTTAAGATCAAAACCATCTTCATAAGGATTCAGATATATGTATAGTGAGCAAAAATTGGCAACTGACTTAAATAATGGGTCTTGTGAAGCGACCCACATGAGTATTAAAAGGAGTACGTATAACTCATCTAAAAGATAAGTCATGGAAATCCTAAGGCCGTACATAAAACTAGATGCCTAGGAATTAAAATTACGACAGATTTGAATTGGAAATAACCCACAGATGTTGACGCCAGGAAGGAAAACCGAAGACTTCGTTTTAAGGGCAGAACGCCGCGGCGGAACCATCGAGCGCATTTAGGCGCTATGCCCCGATGTGCGAGACCGTTCTCCGTCGGGGGTTTGAATCCCCCCTCGGGCATGGATGTTTGTGTCGTCTTTAGTATAAGGTAGTTCATACGTAGTTTGTAAGTTTAGGGACTGATGACCCCGCAGTTTAAGTCCCTTAAGCTTAACAAACACTTGAACATTTTTATTGGCAGAACGCTTAGTAGATGCAACAGAACTACTAAAGAAACTGCCTACACTATGCTTCTCCGTCTTTTATAGTACTGCTACGCGGTGTGGGAACCTATTCAGGTAGGATTAATCGAGGACGTAGAAAAAAAAAGCAGCTAGTTTTGTACTAGCCCAATACAGGGCGAGAGTGTCACGGAAATGATGGTGTTAGAGGTGGGAATCACTAGAACACCGGCGATTTTCATTTCGGAAAGACATACTTACGCAATTTCGTACGGAGAATTTCTCTTCGGAATAAAATATTTTTTGATTCCTACTTACATATGGTGGAATGATCATCATAATAAAATTCTAGAAATCGGAGGTTAACCGTACTGTCTTGCAGCTCGCTATTCAAGAATGGAATGGTAGGTAATTAGTATGAAGGCTGGAGGACAGTGGTTTAATCTTTTAATTATTGTGATAAGTAGCTTCATCAAAAAGCAATACTTCTTGAAGCTGAATCTGTTATAAGCTGAGACATGAATTGGAAAATTTTCTCTATCCATTTTTAAGTAATAGTCGAACGTTTCGGTTTTTTGTTATATATGAGAAATGCACTTGCAATGAAACTCCTGCCTCGGCTACATGTTCAATAATTAAACGGTGACAGGCACTTTTTCAAGATACTCCTCGCACACTGTAACTTTGTAACATTTACTTAATGTTTCATATGAGGGAATCCAACTTTTATGTAAGTAAACCACTATTTTGATTCTAATGCTTATCTCCTTCGTAAAAATCTTGGCCTCTCTTTCGCACTTAACAAAACGCTTATTTGTTTCATCTTTAAACACTATATCCGACTTACAAAAGTCTTAATAAGGGTATCCTTCTTAACTCACGAGTTCAATTTCGTTCCACAAAAGTTTTGCAGTTTTCGTAAAGTTGACATACCTTTATATTAATAATAGCGCAGAAATTCCTGCCTGATAATGTATTTATCGATGTCATTGATGATACACCTATTATGTTCTTCTTGATTATTCTTCTTCTAGAACGTCGAGACGTTACTTCCACACTGCTCCATTCATGTCTGTCCTTCCGCAATTTGTAAATGATTCGCTTTCCCAACTTAAAGATTTTAGCTATACATTCCTTCGCCTTTTGCGCCAACCCGTTAAAGCCCTTTCCTTTTTCGTCGTCAACTAATTCAATGACATAAGTTTGTTATTTTAATTCCGGGGAGCGATCTAATCTATAGGAATACTATATTAAACAACAGCCAAGATAGTAATTTATCTTTTATTTTACGTAGATTACCGTTTCCGGTAGGTTGTACTGCATTCATCGGATCTATCTTTAAGATAAAAATCTTATCGCGAAGAAAATTTCATTAACGACTTTTTTTTTTAAAAAAGATTCCTATTTGAGGAGAATTGTAAGTTAAGAGGTGATTGCAACATGGCAGTAAAACCTATCAAAAACGGTAATGTAAATAACAAAGAATTCGATATATTTGCTATTGTTTTACATATAATGAAGTTTTTAATCGCTACTTGTCACGCCTGTCCGAGAAGATACGCTCACATGTCATGCACACACGGAGACGTAACAACGCACACTAATTTTCAGGTGCTTTGCTTACCGAGTCACACGATGGTCAGTTCTGGTACTGTCGAATTACCATTTCATCCTGCCGTGTAATACAGACACATATAGTTGCACATCAGACCGAATTTCTTGTGATACGGTGAGTGATATGGTAGAGCGACCTATCAGTGACAAGAGCACAGTATCCCTGTCATTAAGTGTCTGTGGCAACGAAGTAGATGAAATCGTTCCCTTTGGTACATCGTTCTCTCCTGTATCCGACGGTTACAGATCACCCTCTATGTCCCATTCAATGACATTCAAGGGCCTCTTTGTCAATGCATTTTATCTATCAGGCATAGTTTCTGGCCCTCGCTTCATGCCAAGAAGCTTAGAACCATTAAACCGATCCCAATGACTTGGAAGAGCTCCTCACGCCCCTCTCGGTGGGAGGAAGTAATCTTGGCCCAGTTGCGGATCGGGCATTGCCGGTTCAGCCACCGCCACTTGCTGACGGTGGAACCCGCACCATTGTGCCTGTAGTCACCCGCTGCCGGCGTGCCATGTTTTAATGCCCTGGTCTAATTTCAATCATGTCCATGTAGCACTTAATCTGCTGTACATTCTAGTGGAAATTTTACTCGAGAATGCAAGAGCAGCTGCGTTTTATACAGATGGCTAATTTTTTAAAGGACATTTAATTCCTCCTCTTGATGTATTTCACCCTATGTTTTTAGCGATCTCATGGTATCATCATTATTGGCAGTTGTCTTAACTCTGTTTTTTTTAGTAAATCCATGTTTGGGGTCGGGCGCTAATGAACTGAGCAGTTGTGCGCCCTTAAACCAGAAAATAAATAAATAAATAAATAAGTAAACGTACAGTTACTTGCTGACGCCCACCCTGATTACCGATTCTGAAAACAAGTATCAACATTCATATAGGCAAATAATCTTCCTTGGGCGAAATCTGAAACATATTCGAATGAAGCTATTTGCTTTTCACCTCACATACTGATGTTGCTCATAAAAAAATAAAAAATAAATAAAATGAAAAAATAAAAAATAAAGTAAATAAAATTAAAAAAAAAATGTACAAAAGAAATTCCTGCACGTCCACACGAACTGTCTCCCCTTCATATAGTGCTTGGAGATGTCGACTGCGATAAAATGTAAATCTTTGCAGCTCTCTTCGTCACTCACGCTTGTCCCAAATTTCACCGATTTCGGTGCTACCTTCAGGATACTGCATTTTGGGTATGTCTTCAGTTTATTATAGTCAAATGATACCTGTCACTTGTTGTAAATTACCAACATATAACCCACAAGTGACAGATACCATTTCAATATAATAAACTTATATATATTAGCTGGTCTTTTCTTTGCTATGCTGGTAATTCTCAGGACAATGGTATCATGAAATAGAATATTTGGGAATGCTACCGGATAAATGGAAAATTGCGATAAAAATTTGTCAACTTACTGCTTGCCCTTGCGTGAAGGTTATAGGCACACTAAAATTAACTTCGTATGGTGCATGACCTTTTTTTCTTTCTTTTTTTTCCAATTAATTCGTTTCTCACGTCTTCACGTTGAAATGGCTGGAGGGGTATAAATGAAATTTGGAACAGAGCTAGTTTATTCCATGATAAATACATGGGCCACCTTTTATAAGCCACCGTATGGTGTGTGGTTGAGTGCACCTTACAGGGGGTTAACAGGTTTGTTTTTCACGCTGAAACAACTGGATTTATTTTGATGAAATTTGTAATGCAAATAGCTTATACCCTGAAATAACGCATGTGAGCTACCTTTAGGCAGCCACCATAGGGGGGGGGGGGGGGTCAATACGTTTGTTACTTTTCATGCTGAAACGTCTGGACGGAACTGAATGAAATGTGGAATGAAGATAGCTTATACCCCGAATTAATACACGGGCTACGTTTCGTAAGCCTCCATAGGTGCATGGTGGAGAGTGCGTTACAACAAACATTCAAACTGTTTGACTGGTCACCATGAAAGTAAGCATATAATTCTATGTTTTCGTGAAGGAGATTATAAAAATCTCCATGCCAGTGAATTTAGCTTGGCGAAGCGTACCTTGTGACTTTGACACTGTCTGACCAGTCACCATGAAACTTTGCGTATATATGTACGTTTTCATGTATAGGAGGGAGACAAGGAGGTGGAGGAGAAGACGGAGGGAAAGGGGAGGGAAGAGAGTGAGAGAGGGGAGATTGTGACAGGTGAAAGAAGATGAAGAGGGGGATCGTAGGAGGAAATGGACAGAGAAAGGGACACGAGGAGACGGGGGAAGGAACAGGCGAACAAAGAGAAGGGAGAGGAGGAGATGGAAGCCCCATGAATATTTATTATTCGTAATGAAACAAGATAACACTTTCAATCGTTCAAACGTTATTTGCACAATTATTTCTTCTCCGGCAGCAAAGAGCCGGGTACCAGGTTAGTCTATATATAAAAATGAATCTGATTTCCCGTGGTCATGCCATAGCTTGAAGACGGCTCGATCGACTTCTCTGATCTCTTTCTTGTTCTGTTCGTAATTCTCAGGACAAGGTTTGTATGAATTAAAATTTTGGGGAAAATACCATAAAATTGGAAAATTATCGAAAAACTAGAAGTGTGTTTTTCTTTTTATCCGTGTGTTTTTATTTCATACAAATCTATAGTTCTGGTTGAATCCTGCTGAAATTTTGCACACTTGAACATAAACAGTTTCTTCGATGCATGGCGGAGGGCAGTTTTATTATAGATTTCAACTAGATCCACAGTTTCGCTCCAATCTTGAATAACACTTGCACACTTGATTTTCAGAATAAGAGGTAACTGTCTACGTAAGGTACTTTACCAAATGAAATTCGACAAAATCTACGTTTTAATTACTAACAAGTTACCATAAAAGCTGTCTCATATACGTAAGTTTTCTTGGAGAAGGTTTTGAAAATTTTGTGTGCATTTCTATATCTAATTTTCTTTTAACAGACTCATTTATTAGTTCGAAAGAAATTAGAAAAACATAACGGATTTTATGTTACGAAAATTTCCATGTGCATGAAACGAAGCTCCTGGATGACACTCTAATGAATGTTGAGACGGACATTCCACAAATCTCGAATAGTTCTTGACCGATTTACTTCAAATTTTTACAAGATACTTCAGTGAACATTTAAATGGAAACAAACTTACAGAGGGGGCAGTAGGAGGGAGACAAAGAGGGAGGAAGAGGTTACACGCAAAGGATGACTGGACGAGGTGTACGCAACTGAAGAACATTCAGACGGAACTGACGGACACTGTAATATTGCGTTTTCTTTCTTCCGATCAGGTGCTGGAGTAGTAGTTACTGTTCGAAGCCGCTATTAAAGTTCACTAACGGTAGAATAATATAAGAAAATAATTTGGTGGATCTGATACACTTAGGTAACTTTATAGATAGAAGACTCAAAATAGGAGGCGGAACCTGACTTTAAAGTTTAGCGGCAGAAGTAATTTGGAATGAAAGCAATAGCTGACCACAGTATTACAGAAAGAAACTAGCAGGTTCCGCGATGACCTTTCTTACCATGATTATTATGTTAACTGGATGTAGCAGATGAAGCTGTAAAAAGTCTTGCTGCATTGTGTAAAATGATGCTTGGTTGGCTTGGAGCAGATTGTACTAACTGAATGACCGTTTAAAAAAATGTTAAGTTTTGTGATAAAAGGCTCTTTAAATCGATCAGATTTCGTTTAATTCCGAAGATTTCTTTGCAGGCATTACTAGAAAGTCACATTCATGAAAATTACAAATAATGAGATCTCGAAGTAAATCTAGTAAATTATAGATACAAGTCCAACAATGGCTCCAAGCATCATTTTACATAATCAAGATTACTGCTGGAAAAATAGAAACACTTCATGAATTATTAAAGGTGGGTCATTTGAAATAAGTAAAAGATTTATACGTAACTAAATATATTTTCATCATACTTCATAAGAAAAACGATCTCACACACACTTACAATTAATAATGGAGAAGCCCCTGACGTGCGACTGTTCTCAATGAGGTAGGAAACATGAAAGACCTAGTTCACAACCGCGATCTGGGCAGCTCGCAAAAGACAGATGAACATAAAAAAAAATAAGACGAACGTAATTAGCTGCCAGAGAAAGCTGTGGTCAGCGATAAGCATCGTAAATAAATTATTTATCTAATGAAAAATTTTAATGTAATACTACAACACAATGGCGGCGGAGGTGAAGGGTGTGTGTGTGTGTGTGTGTGTGTGTGTGTGTGTGTGTGTGTGAGAGAGAGAGGGGGGGGGACTAGAACTTAAGAAGAGAGAGAGATTTGATACTTGGGCAGTAATTTATGATGGTAGCTATACAGATAATATGAAATGTGTGGCAGTGGGATGAAAAGCGTTTTTGAAAAAGAATTTTGTTGAGATCTAAAATTAATTTAAATGTAAAAAAAAAAAAAAAAAAAAAAAAAATAAGTTTTTCCTGAAAGCATTTGTGAGGAGTGTTTCATTGTACGGGAGAGAAACATGGATGATGAATAGTTCAGACAGGGAAAGAAGAATGCTGAAGATTAGGTGGGTAGATTGTGTAACTAATCCGAAGAGTAGGCAGAAAAGGAAATTCTGGCATATCATGACTAAAAGATGGCATCGATTGGTACGGCACATCTTAAACATCACGGAATGCTGAATTTAGCATTACAAGGAAGTGTGTAGACTAGATAGACAAAGAGACGCATACAGTAAGCATATTCAAATGGATGTGAGTTGCTATTACGAGAAGATAAAGAGATTTACTGAAGATAGAGTATGGACTGAAGACGGCGACGACAACAACAACAACAACATATGTCGAATACCATGGCACTAGCATTCGGCGATGTAAGGATAATGAGAAACATGTTAATGTTAATGTCTGTAATGCTGAAGGGACTCAACTGCGGGGTCATAAGTCCCTAAACTTACAAACTACTTATGAACTAACTTATCTTCTAATATATAAAGCAGAGTGTCCGTATGTTTGTACGTGTTGCATAAAAATCTACAGTTTTGTTCCGATCTTTATGAAATTTTGTACACGTAAACTTCAATCCATGAGGACGGTCGCCGTAAGTGTAAGAATCACATACGATACATAGTTCACGATATATGACGTCATAAACAATGAAATGCGCAAACAACTGCTGCATTTTGCGACAATGCTGCTCTTTTTCTCCTAAACCATTGGACCGATTTCAACCAAATTTGGTACACACATTCATTACCGTGAGGTAACAATTTTGCATGATTAAGAATCACATACGGCACATGGTTCAAAAGAAATTACATCATAACCAATAGAAATCGCAAAAAATACCATATAATGCGGTGAGACTTTAGAAATACACAGTATGAGAATAATAGTACTTAGCGACTTGCAACAAACTTTAAACATAATTTCAAACCTTTATTCAACTTTTTCTCGCTGACAACCATAATAAAATGATGAAAGGAAAAAAGTTTCTCGCTTACTACTTTTCCGCTGTTTATGGAGTAAAACTACGACCCTCCGTATGACGTTACAATTTATAATTTGAACACTACGAATTGAAGCGACAGGAAATTTTACAGACTGTATATATATATAGTTGAATGTAGCTTCTAAATTGTATCACAGTACGATATGTAGTTCATGAGGTATGAACACATAAACAATAACGTTCCGCTGTTCCTGGACTAAAACTACAGCATTCGGTATGAAGTTCCAATTTATAATTTATACTCTACAAATTGCAGTCGCAGGAAATTATACCGACAGTATACACGAATATAGTTGAGTGTACCTTCAAAACTGTATCACAGTACGACACACCCCCAGGGGGCCCACAGCTCTTTTGTGGGTACGTGTGTGGCGCTCACGGGGCCCCAAGCCGAAGCAGCCTTTTTTCCGCCCCAGGCTGCTTCACTTTCCCTCCCGGTTCATGCCTTCCCCCGGAGACGGGCGTCCTTTGCTAATCAAGGTGGTTTCCTGTCCCAGTTTCTCTTTTTCCTTGGTTTCTCCCTTTCATAGCCTTTGCTTCTGTTTTTCTCTCCTTGCTGTACTTTCCTAGCCTTCCTCTCCTCCTCATTAGTTTCCGCTTTGGCGTTTGAGGCACTTCTTTCTCTTCACTTCCTCTACTCTTCTTCTTTCCTCCCTGTGCATGTCTGAAGGCCGACCCACGCATTATCATGCGTAGCAGGTGACGGGGTAACACGTAATTCCCCGCCCCGGGTAGACAAGTAGGGCACGTACGTACCCCCTGGTGAAGGCCAGGCCAAAGGGAGGGCTGATTACCCAAGCTGGTACCTTCCGAACATGCCGATTGGTCCCTCCGTCAGTTCTCGGGAGGTGTGACCTGAGGTGTGAACAATCACCTAAGGCGGGTAAGCCCTCAGAGAGGGCCCCCACTAGGAAGGAGCGCGCCATCGGAGACGCCGGTAATCACGGGGGACACTTCCGCAATGACTTCCTTCTCTTCTTCTGTGACTTTGAGCCAAAAAAGAAAGATCGATTCGCCTCAGCATAAGAAAACATTGCTCAATCTCCCGAAATTCCTAGTTGTCTCTCGAACCGACGGTAAAGATTTCACCTCAGTAAATCCTTTCGTCATTCAGAAAGGTGTTGATGCGATTGCTGGCCCTGTTAAGACCTGTTCGCGTCAGCGCAATGGAACATTGTTGCTGGAAGCGGACAGTACCTTCAAGGTGCAAAAGCTAATACGGACTACGTCGCTACACACGTTTCCTGTCCCGGTAGAAGCGCATCGCACGATCAACTCGTCATGGGGGGGTTTTCACGAGATCCTTTGACGGGTTGTCTGACGAAGAAATTCAAACATACATGTCCGATCAGGGTGTAACAGCCGCGCATAGGATGTTGAAAAAGGTCGATAACCAGCTGACACCAACTCGTACTGTGTTTTTGACTTTCGACAGAGTTGAACTTCCATCAAAGGTCAAAGCAGGGTATGACGTTATCTTCGTCCGCCCTGATGTACCAAACCCAACGCGCTGTTTCCAATGCCACAGATACAACCACACCCGTCAATGTTGCCCTAATACAGCAAAATGTGTCACTTGTGGTCGGGACGCCCATGAGGGGGATTGCCCACCTCCGTCTCCTCACTGCCTTAATTGCAACGGTCACCATGCGGCTTCCTCTCGGGACTGCCCTGTGTATAAGGATGAAAAGGTCATCCAGCAAGTTCGGGTTACGGAAAAGGTATCAACATCTGCCGCTCGAAAGTTTTTGGCGAATCGAAAGCCCACTGTCCTCCCAGCGGGCACATACAGTGTCCTCACCTCCACTCGACCTACTAAGGATGCAGGTACACAGACCTATGACTTCACTTTCGCACAGTTGTGCGATCGGCCAGTCCGAAGATTGCCCATTCCACGTTCCCGCTTCCTCCTGCTGCTTCTAAAGTTCAGTCTTCGTCAACCTCTAATAAACCGCGGGCACCTAAACAAGATGCCCGGACTTTGAAAAAGGAACCCGCCCGTGAAGATTTTCTACGTACTCAGGCTTCTCAATCGTCAACTGCCTCTTCTCACCGTCACTCTTCCAGAAGAGCCAACAAAAAAAAAGAGTTCCTCTCCTTCCCCGCCGAGGCGTGACCCATCCGTCGCGCCGCCCAACAGTAGTCGGCCCCGATCATATTCTGTCTCGCCGGGATGCACTACTGTTAGCCGGGCGACCGGCATTTTACCGGCGGCGGAAGCTGCCCCTCCTGATAAACTCGGGAAGGTGGCAGATGCATCAGTTGAACCTATGGAACATGATTCTCTGCCTCTAGATAGCGATAGTAGTGCTCCCTAGAAGTCCGGTCCTCAGCGGCCGTCGAGGTGACCCCACCTGCTTATTCCTTTTTATCTTCTTTTCTTCTCTCATTTTTATCATGGCGCTCCTTCAATGGAATATTCGCGGCTTTCGTTCCAATCGGGAGGAATTAAAACTACTCCTTCGATTGCACTGCCCGCTTCTAGTCTGTCTCCAAGAAACTAAGTTACGTCCAAGTGATCGTGCAGACTTCTCCCACTACAACTCTGTGCGTTTCGACCTGCCACCTGTGGAAGGTACCCCAGCCCATGGAGGGGTTCTGATGCTCATTCGGGACGACGTCTATCACCATCCCATTTCATTGCATACTCACCTACAGGCAGTTGCCGTCCGCTACACTCTATCCACCCTATCCTTTTCCCTCTGTAATATCTATTCGCCATCGTCATCTGACACGTAATCGAGTGACCATTTTCGTTGTGTCATCCACTTACTGCATCATTCCCCATCTCCTCGTCCTCACAGCTGCCGAACATTCCATACCTCGTACATCCTCTTCTCCACATCGCGTCCCGGTCCCCTGGTGGACTGCAGCCTGCTGTGACGCTCTTAGAGCCCGACGCCGTGCTTTACGCACCTTCCGCCACCACCACACGTTGGAAAATAGTATCAACGATAAACGACTGCGAGAGCAATGTCGTCGTGTTATAAACGACAGCAAAAAGCTTGCTGGATTGCTTTTACCAGTTCTTTTAACCGCTTTACTCCCTCCTCGGCTGTCTGGGGTGGCCTACGCCGTTTATCCGGCATCAAGGTCCACTCCCCGATTTCTGGCCTGACCGTAGAGAACGCAGTCCTTGTGGACTCCGCTGATGTTTCCAACGCATTGGGCGCATTCGGCCGTTTCTTTGCGGAGGTTACGAGCTCTGCCCATTACCACCCTCCCTTCCTCCCTCGCAAACAGGCAGAGGAAGCACGGCCGCCTTCTTTCCACTCTTTTAATCGTGAAAGTTATGTCTCCTTCACCAAGCAGGAGCTAGACCGTGCTCTTGCCCTGTCCCGATCTTCTGCACCCGGGCCCGATTCTATCCATATTGAGATGGTGAAGAATCTTACTTCTGCGGGCAAGTGTTTCCTACTTAGCACCTATAATCGCATATGGACTGAGGGTCAACCAGGGAAGGACAAACATTTTCCATCCAGTTATCGCCTCATTTCTCTTATTAACTGCGTATGTAAGGTGATGGAACGCATTGTTAACGCTCGGTTGGTCTGGCTCCTCGAATCTCGACGCCTCCTGTGGTTTTCGTAGACACTGCTCTGCTGCTGATCACCTCGTCACCTTATCGACCTTCATTATGAATAACTTTTTAAGGAAGCGTCAAACGGTAGCAGTGTTCTTCGACTTAGAGAAGGCTTACGATACCTGTTGGACGGCGGGCATTCTCCGCACATTGCACACATGGGGCCTTCGTGGCCGCCTCCCTCTCTTTATTCAAGCGTTTTTGGCGGATCGCAAGTTCCGGGTACGGGTGGGGTCTGTTTTGTCCGACACCTTTCGCCAGGAGAATGGGGTGCCACAGGGCTCTGTCTTGAGCGTGGCTCTTTTTGCAATTGTAATCAATCCGATTGCCTTTCAGCCGACGTTTCCGGATACATTTTTGTAGATGATTTTGCAATTTATTGCAGCGCCCAGCGGACGTGTCTCCTGGAGCATTGTCCTCAACGCTGTCTTGACCGCCTATATTACTGGAGCATTGCGAACGGCTTCCGCTTCTCCACTGAGAAAACGGTGTGTATAAACTTCTGGAGATACAAGGAATTTCTTCCACCTTCTCTACATCTCGGCCCCGTTGCTCTCCCTTTCGTGGAGACTACGAAATTCTTGGGGCTAATGTTGGATCGGAAACTTTGCTGGTCCCCACACGTGTCTTACGTGGCTGCCCGTTGTGTCCGATCCCTAAATGTTCTCCGTGTCCTCAGTGGCACATCATGGGGAGCGGATCGTACCGTCCTGCTTCACCTTTACCAGGCCATTGTTCAGTCGAAGCTCGACTACTCTTCTGCACGGCCGTCGATTCTCCGCCGTCTCAACTCTATTCCCCATCGGGGATTACGCCTGGCGACCGGTGCATTTTATACCAGCCCTGTTGAAAGTCTGTATGCTGGCTGCTATATTACCCTAGACCACTCGGCGTGACATACTCTTGTGTCGGTACAAATGCCTTCTGCGGTCGTTGACCAACCATACATCTTACCTATTATTTTTTGACGACTCACTCGATCGCCAATATCAGTTGTCTGAGATAGCCTTGCTTCCACCTGGAGTTCGGTTTCGCCACCTGCTTCAGCGGCTCGATTTCACCCTTCCTTCCACCTTTAGGTTAAGCGAGTGCCCATTGCCATCGTGGCATCAGTCCCAGGTTCACGAACTTAGTTCGCTGCCCAAGGAGAGCACCCGCTCGAGGCTTGTCGAACTCCATTCGCGGTTCGATAATTCCATATTTATCTACACTGATGGTTCCAAGAGCACGGACGGTGTTGGATCTGCCGCCGTCGTCGGGGACAACCGTTTCCAATACAAGCTCCCTGAATGGTGCTCGATTTTCACGGCTGAGCTTTTTGCCCTCCACCAGGCTGTTTTATACACCTGCCGCCGCCGCCGCCACCATCCTTTTTATGCCATCTGTTCTGACCCCCTTAGTGCCCTGCAGAGTCTTAAGGACCCTTTCTCGACCCACCCTCTCGTGTATCGGATCCAACGCTCCCTCCAGTTGCTAGCAGATAACAGCTGTCACGTTCCTTTTCTGTAGGTCCCTGGCCACATGGGTGTGCCCGGGTATGAGACCGCCGACATAGCAGCCAAGGCAGCAGCTCTTTTACCTCGCATGGCTACTTTTTGCGTCCCATCAGACGAATGTTCAACGGGTTCTTCGCCGGAGTATTGTGTCGTCCTGGTACAGTGCGTGGTTCTAACTCCACGACAATAAATTGAGAACTGTAAAACCGATCCCGACCGCTTGGAGGACCTCCTCACGCCCCTCTCGGCGAGAGGAGGTCATCCTGGCCCGATTGCGGATCGGTCACTGCCGTTTCAGCCACCGTCATCTGCTAACCGCCGATCCTGCACCGCTGTGCTCCTGCGGTGAATTGCTGACGGTGCGACATGTTTTACTGTCTTGTGTTAATTTTAGTCATCTCCGTGTAGCCCTTCACTTTCCGTCTACTCTGGAGGAAATTTTAGCTGATGACACACGAGCAGCTGCTCGAGTTTTGCATTTTATGAACATGGCCAATTTATCAAAGGACATTTAACCCTTTTAATTGTTTTTTATCTTTTGTTTTTAGCCTTCTCTTCATATTCTGTAATTTTTTCGAGATCTTCATACTCTAATTTTTTCGAGATCTACTGAATCTCTGTTCCGATCTGGGCGCTAATGACCTTAGAAGTTGTGCGCCCTAAAAGCACAAAAAAATAAAATAAAAAAAAAAAGTACGACACGCAGTTCATGAGATATGAGCACATAAACAGTAACATTTATGGAAACCGCCACATCATGCACCAAGTTTTAATCTATTACTTCTTTACCACTAATTGTATTCCCAAGACATTTTACGACACACAGCCCTTATACAAATGAATAGATATAAATTGCAGGAATAGATAGATAAATACCCGGGCAACGCAGGGTTTTCAGCTAGTAGTAAATACAGCACAAAAATACATGTTCGAGGCTGGGGATTCGAATCCTCGACGGGGAACAGCCTGCCCATCGGAGCATAGCACCTCAATGCGCTCGGCTACTCTGCCGCGGCTGAGAAACATGTTTCAAGAACTCGCTTCGCCGTTTCGAAATAGTAACATGCACAAGTTACTCTCTTCATAAATGAATCGTTAGAAATTTCGTTCCCCAAAATGGAAGTAAAATGTGCACTGAAAACTGTTTATCCGAGTATCCACACCGTCAGTATATTGGGGGAAAAAGAAGAGCGACCATCATATTACGTTTCATCGATATGTTCCGCTACGTTTGATGTCTCTCAATGCTACAGAGAGCTAGTTCAATGCACCCACAGCACTGGCAATTTCGGGCAGCAGTGACCTTTTCAGAGAATCGCCTATAGGTCCACTGTTGCAGCAGTGAGATGAAATGCGAGGTTTGTTTTCTTTTTCGAAGCTGTGAAATAAAACCGCTGAAAAATAAAAAGTGAAACGGAAATAAATATACATAAAAAATATCTTTCCTCTATAATTTCCCACTGCTCTTTTTTCCGCCGGAATCAAAGTAAAAACACACGCAACGATGAACAGGGCAGCATCGAGGTGAACGGTTTTTTAATTCATGAATAAACGTGGCAGTATAAAACAATCTCGATTCCAATGCGCAGTCCATATTTTAGTAAGGTGCATTTTATTTGCTAGATTTGGAAAATGGGGGGGGGGGCAAATATATCATGCCACGTTGCAGGGAATATAGAAATGCAAAAGACGATTTTTTTTCCTTCCTCCTATGATCCAAGCTGGAGATCTTAATGAAGTGAGCTTGAAAAAGAAAAGAGCTATGTAGATCTGACACAATATTATTGGAACAAAGAGGAACGTCTCTCTTTCAAATCCTCCCAAGCAACTGTCAGTGAACACACAAAGTTTTCATCGAATATCACTCCAAAGCTTGTAGCTCAACGCACCAAAAATTGAGCATTTATTTCATTAGTAGCTAAAAATTCGGCATTGCCCGGGTATTTATGTATTATGTACTCTCGTAGTCCAGCTTTCCTCATACTTTTCTCGATTCATCCCTTCCATGCCTCTCTTCTACTGCACCTCTCCCTCTTTGACATTTCCTGTTTCCCCTCCTCCCTCCCATCACCTCGGTGCATACGTCCCAATCTGGGAACCATCTATTTCTACATACATACCCCATAATCCACCGTAAGGTGCGTGGCGGAGGCTACACTGCACTACTACTACTACTGGGTATTTCCTCTCCTATTCCATTCCCAAATAGAACTAGGAAAAAGAAGAATGCCTATATGCCTCTGTACGAGCCGTAATTTCTCTTGTCTTTGCGATCACTACCCAAAATGTACGTAGGCTGCAGGAAGATCGTACTACACTCAGCTTCAAATTCCGGTCCTCTAAAGTTCCTCCAGCGATCCCAAACTGAGTTCCCGGAGCATTTCCGTGACACTCGCGCATTGGTCGGACCTACCAGTAACAAACCTAGCTGCTCGCCTCTCAACTGCTTCTATGTCTTCCTTTAAACTGATCTGCAGCCTGTCCCAAACACTTGAGCAATACTCAAGACGTGGTCGTACAAGCGTTTTATACGTGGTCTCCTTTACAGATGAAGTACATCTTCCCAAAAATTGTCCCAAGAAACCGAAGTTGGCTGTACGCCTTACAACTGTCCTTACATGATCGTTCCATTTCATATCGCTCCGCAGTGTTACGCCTATATATTTGAAAGTCGCAACTGCATGAAGAAGCTCACAACTAATGCTGTGTTCGAACATTATGGGATATTTTTTTTTTTTTTTTTATTTTATTTTATTGGACTTAACTACAGGGTTATCAGTCCCTAAGCTTACAAACTACTTATGAACTAGCTAAGACTAAGGACGGCACAAATATCCATGTCCGAGGGGGGATTCGAACCCACGACCGTAGTGGCCGTGCAGACCGTGACTGAAGCGCCTCAGTCCCCTCGGCCACCGCGGCCGGCGGGATTGTTTTTACTACTCATGCGCATCACCTTACATTTTTCTACATTGAGAGCTAGCTGCCATTCTTCGCATCAACTAGAAATTTTGTCTGTCATCCTGTATGCTATTACAGTCAGTTAAAGACGACACCCTCCCATACTCCACAGCATCATCAGCAAACAGCCGAAAATTACAAGTTAACTCTGTCCATCAGGTCATTTATGTAGGTAGAATATAATAGCGGTCCTATCACACTCCCGTGGGCGACGCCTGAGGATACCCTCATGTCTGATAAACACTCACCGTCGAGAACAACGTACTGCGTTCTATTACTTAGGAAGTCTTCCAGCCAGTCACATATATGTGAAACGATTCCATAAGGTCGTATCTTCGTTAGCAGTCTGCACTGTGGCACCGCGTAAAACGCCTTTTTGAAGTCGAGAAAAACACAATCCGCCTGTTGCCCTTCATCCATGGCTGGTAACATGTCACGTGAGAAAAAGGCAAACTGAGTTTCACATGAACGATGTTTCCTAAATTCGTGCTGATTCACGGAATGAAGATTTTCCGTCTCAAAGAAATTCACTGTATTCGAATTGAGATTATGCTCCACAATTCTATAGCAAACTGTTGTCAACGATATTGGCATGTAATTATGTGGGTCATTTCTCTTTCCTTTCATATAAACGGGAGTCACATGCGCTTATATAGTGACGCCAAGAGTGACATGCTATCATGGGTAAAAATCTTCAGTACCCAAAACACATGGTTATGCTTATACCTAAAATAAGAACATACACCACCATGATGACAAGAACCTACACTTGGTGAAAGATAATAAATGTTCCCGTAACGCATCCACAGCTGGTGAGCTTGCAGTAGCTTGACAACTAGTTATGGAATAAAAATATCCATAAAATAAGCTGGTTGCACTTTCAAATAAACCGATAATTTAGGGTACAGCTGTAGTTCGCATTCAGCGCGTATATTTTGAAAATCGTATTTGTCTGTCTACGAAACAGGTTATTTTATAAGATACTGAGGTTGGCGGAGCTTGAGCTAACTTCCATGGTAATTGGTGAAAAGCAGTCAATCTGTCAAAAGGACCCTCTGCCATGCGCTAGGTGAAACATTATGTGAAGATTGAGCTTCCTGTGGTTTTGAAATTTAACAGGTTGGCTGCCACACGCTTATGCCGTCCTCTCACGGGACGTGGAAACGCAAGTGGAGGAGGACGTGGTGCCGTTGCAGCGTGGAATTCTACGTTCCACTGCCCTGCGAAGCGTGGAATGAAGGATCCAGCGTGTTAGATTTTTGTTTCGTGGAGTGGAACGTGGCCAATAAAAAGCGACCTGGATTTCACGTGACAAGCAGAACTTTTGATTCGCCATATTGCAAACGGAACTCCGTATTTCGTGCCTTCTTTCGTTTTAGCGTGCGATTTATAAATATAATCTTTTTAAAGCGCCAGAAAATTGAAGAACTTTTTGAAAACGCATAATTTTAGGTATGATTTGTTACAATAGATTACCGGAAACTGTATACTCATAGCTTTAAAGGATATCCTATTTAACGTTACTTAGTGTTGTAATTTGTATACCGTGAAAGAATATCGTTCCCATATTACGATTTAACGCCATTCTATCAAAGGAACGCCTTTATGATACTTTTTCATAGAGAAGTAAGATATTACAACTAGTTTTTGGTGCATAGTATACCACAAAAGAAGTACACACTTTTCTGATGAGAAGTAGCGTAGTTGGTAGCGCGTTGAACTGTGGAACAGAGGTTGATGGTAACTTGGGTTCGCGACCCCATACTTCTTTTCCTTTTTTGTTTCCTTAATGTTTCTGGTTCTTATTAAGTGTAAGATCCGATATTCGTTATTTCTTTTTAAGACGACGGATTAGCGTGGTGGTTAGCGTTACGAGCTATGGAGCAAAAGAGATGTAAATAGCAGGTTTCCATCTACAATCTCCAAGATATTTTTAATCATTTCATTTAATTATGGTTAATCAACTTATTTGTTAATTTAATTCAATTATAATATTCGGTATTCGACGTTACTTATTAGAAACAATAACGGACTTTGTACACGACAGAATTTGTTGAATTTATCGTTCTACGCCACAGGCGGTTTTCCCCGCGGTGTTTGAATTATGTTGCAGTTCAGGACACTGTTGGAAGAGTTCATCTACACAGTGCAAAGTGAACATGGCTAGCGCGTGTTTACGGAAACAGATGTAGTGTAGGAGGAACAGTGTTTTCGTACAATACCAAAAGTAAAAATTGTCACTACGAACATTGTCGAGCTGGGGCGTGGTTCCGCGTGTGTAACAATATATGATCAGAAACTATTATCTCCGAATTTGCAGAACATGTACAACGTGGAAAATGGGAATATAAGAGAAAGACAACTGGAGCTGGTGCAAATGATGTATTTCACCATTGACAATTTTTTTTAAAGAATTTTTGTCAAAAGTGATTTTGTCGAAAATTTCGTTATTATTCTCAATCGTTTTCAATTACATGTACCATCTTTGTTTCTTGAAGGAAAAAAAATACAATTTCTGTAAGAGTATTGCATGCCACATGCGAGCATAAAAAAGGATTTCGTTTTTTTTTTCCGACGATGGCTAAGAAAGGTACCGTTTAACTTTATGCATATCCATCTTTGTAAACACAATGATCAATGCGTCAGCACACAACGGGCGCTGGAGAGCGCTGCGGTCGCAAAGCAAATCACGATTAGCAGCACGTTCCGTGGGATGTAGCGGGTCGTTTCTGAGCGTGCTGTGGCTAGGTAGACAGCACGTTGGGACAACACGTCCCGTGTGAGGACGGCTTTAGAGATGGGTGTTTCACCTCCACGCAGGACCGGACCGGGCATGGCGACCAGGTCTAAACGGATTTACTCTTATCATTCCGAGATCGTCTTTCGGACCACGTTCACCCACAGTATATGTTTCACGTATCTGTGCCTGTATTGCTATACAGCAGTGAACGAAATGGGGCTTTTAGCCGCCGCCAACCACACGGCATCGGGCGTAAGACATTGTGCTATGGCCGTCGCCGGCCACACAGCAGTCAACGTCGTAAGTGTGCAAAACTACGTCAGTATGGGAAGTAAAATGTAGATTTTGACGACGTCCGCACTATACATAAAGTACCGTCATGCCAGATACAAAATTTTTTGGAGACAATGATCTACATCTACATACATACTATGCAAGCGGAAGGTACATTGCGTGCCATTGTCACTCCTTTCTATTCCAGTCGCTGTAATGATACTCGTAATTTTTATAAGGTTCTGTTAAACTCGTTTGCTATGGATATTTGAAAGGGTTTTTATTTTTTTACTTTTATTGCAAAAACACTTTATAAAAAATCTGTACAGAATGGAAGGGATTTGATTTCTTACTACTTTCTGTAAAAATATTTGTTGCTATGTTTCATGTTCAAAGTTAGTTTCATGTTCAGTCAGGTAAAATTTTAAAGGCCTGCAGTTGGTATGAGTATCATTACAACACAGCTCCATATAATTCGTGATCAAATGATTTTTATTTTTATTTTTAAGATAGTATTTTAAAAAATTACATGGAAACTATCACCCTGCATTTTTCCTATTTCGAAAATACTGAAATATTATTATAGTAAAATTCTAGCCTTATACGCGGCTTGAATATCTATACAGCATCATTGAATGTAGTAACAAGTCCCTGATAATGTAAGTGATTTTTACGAAAAATATTCTTAAATATTTCCAATATCACTGATATCTTATTCCTGAATGAAAAATTATTAAATACCACTTCCCCTTTTATTTTTAGAAAATATTTCACTAGGAAAACACTGTCCTTACTTAGCCACACGTTTCAGTCACAATTTTAGTTTCACACTTACGAACTTGAGATTGCCACTGAAGTCCAGGAAGGCTGAAAAATAAATTATATCAAAGTCTTTTTCTATCTTACACCACCCTGCCCTCATTTCTAATAATTATTACATTCTTTGCGGCGTTTGGCAATCTCGATCACTGACCATTGGCAGCATCCGCTGGTAACATTTTAGCTGAAACTTCTCACATACACTTTTAAAGGTGATAATTGGGTGATTTAAGTCCAAATGATGTAAATGCAAGTTTAAAATACATCGTTATTTCGTATCACTTTTAAAATAATTCGGATTACACACCTTTTTAACATAATTGGTTCTATTATCGTACATTAAAGAAACAATCTAATAGCGCTTTTACTATCGCAAGCACACGACACGAAAAGGACAACTACAAGACAAGCCCGATTGTTTTTCATACATCTTATTATATAGTAATTATTTACAAAGACCACAATAATTATGATTGTCCATTTGCAATCATTATTCTCTGTGCGTCACATGAATTTCTCTGGTTACAAGCTTACACTAGTGGCACGTCGAAACATTTCATTGCGTACAACAAAAGTTTATTCTTCATGAAACAACAGTCAAAAATTGGAAGGACATTATATAGCGTATGGTTAGAGAGGAATGTTTGCCTGTATACTTCCGTGTGGGCCAAATCACTCTAATTTTTTCTTTCTGGTCGCTTCGCAGGATATACGTTGACTTTTCACAAAACATACGCTCTCGGAACTTTTACAGGTGCACTTATCACATTACAGAACGTATGTCCTGCAGCGTCTACCACTGGAGTTTCCTGCTCATCTCAGTGATATTTCGCGCTTACTAAATGAGCCCGTAACGAAGCGTGCTGCTCGCCGTTAGATTTTCTCTGTTTTGTATTAACTTTACCATTTAAGGACCTCACCCTGATTAGCAATGCTCAAATGCTGGCCGAATTAGTGTTTTAACTTACTTCCTGAGGATTCTTACAATGAATCTGACTATGGCATATAAAATACAAATCTAATTCGGAGTGGCGATGTACTGTCGGTCACAGAAATCGGGAGACCCCTCGCCTAATCGCTATACACAACCGCAAAGTTCTGCTGCTTGGTGGGAAGTATATACAGCTAGGCAACACGATCGTACATACTGTCGATTACCCATCTGACTCGAAATCTGAGAGGAAAAATGTTAACTTCCAGTATCACAGCCAGTTGTAACAACACGCGTGCTTTCTATGCGGCGTGAAGGCGATTTCGAAAACTGATTTTAGAAACTGCTATGCGTATTAGCCATAGCGTTTTAAGCTGTTCGCGAGCGACAAATTCCTTTCCACATTTCTTTTCTTATAGTTTCAATGAACAAACACAGCAATTAGAATTGAGATGCTGCAGTCTGTGAATATTTTCGGACGTTACTGACACATTAAAATGGAAAAATTGCAGGCATATCATACAATTAATTCAATTACATGAATGGACTTTGTTATGAAGCTGTTACATCATGGTGCATCATGTACCGCCTCGGTTGCGCTATAAAGACGACAACCGTTTGGCACCGCAGATCACTGATGGTATTTCCGAGAGTGAAGGTATCGTGTCATTTCCACTGGTTCTTTTTCGGTTGATGTTGCAACTAAGATATCAGCACAAATTTAACAAACATAAGCCAGCTGTGCCACCACAAATTACAGTTCTCCTCATATGTTTGGTACTTTTCCATACTCCTTGTCTTATTGAAATGCCTAATATTAAGCATTCGACAACATATTGCGCTATTATAATACCAGACACGATTATGTCAAATTAATATGCAGAGAAGCAAACAAATGATAAAGATAAGCTTATTTATCTCGCCAAATGGCCAACTACTGATCAACGAGCGACAGTTCGAATACTGACTGTTTCACATTTCTCTTCTATTTTCAAATATGGCTCATTGTGTTTCTAACGTAACAATATCAAACGCACATGATCATTGCCGCGGTGGATTAGCCGAGCGGTCTAAAGCGCCTCGCTGCGGAGCGCGCGGCTGCTCGCCGTGGAGGATCGAGTCCTCCCTGGGGCATGGGTGTGTGTGTTTGTCCTTAGATTAGTTTACCAAGTTTTAAGCAGTTTGTAAGCTACGGACTGATGACCACACAGTTTGGTCCGATAGATTTACAGACATTTGATATCGCAATAATTGTGAGGAAATTATTACTCTGTAACCATGAAAATATATTGATAATACTATATGAAACATGTGCAGCAGAGAATTGTGTTGCATCAAATGAATTTCTTTAAACTATCGTATCCAACACATAAATGTATTTTTGTTCCGTTTCTTTCAATAACGACGCAAAAGCTACGTTTTTCGTGCAAGCAACATTAGGAATATTAAATCACTGTGACATTCAATCCGTAGTCGCTTAGTATAATCCTGTTCAATCCAGACAGTAGTACGGCAACAAGAATTCCGAATACTGGCGAGCTCGGTGTTCGCCACTTAGCTTCCCCATAGGTTAAAGAGATCTTTTGGTGTGAGTTGGTCACTGGCGAGTATCGAAGACGATGTGTTTCGCATACTAATCAAAAATATAAACCCGCCAAACCACCCGCACCTACTAATACATCATGCAGGAAGTAGACGTCTGAACAATCAGCTTAGAATGAAGTCGGTTTTTGTGTCCCAGCCTCGTCGCCTCTTTTGTGTCTCATTTCCGTCGTAGTTGTCGGTGGCCGAGCGGAATGAGACCGACACAGCAATAAAGATAGCACGCTGGTGCAGGTACGGAGAGGAGCAGACAGAAACTAGAAACACTAAATTAGAATGAGATATATATTGCACAGAATTTATACAATACTTAGCTTTTACATAGTACTGCAGAATGCTGATACATAGTTGTTAGAGGCCTGCCTAGTGCCTGTACGATAGCAAAGTCTTCGCTGGGGCCTATCTGATTCCGAAGGTCCTAACTGGTTGCTATCTCAGTCCCAAGTGCCGATGTCGTTCACTGGTGGCCACGAGCGGAGTTGTCGCAGAGGGCGCTCGTGGCTGTCGTCGTAAGAACGCCGCGCCGTGCGTGCATGGCGGCGCGCGGCGAAAGTAGGTGGCGCGCACTTTGGATTTGTGCGACACCACATCGGTCATCTATTCAAAGAAGCAGACATCAATTTGACAATGCAAACAGCAAAAACATGTAGATTGAATAATTTGTAAAATCTCAAACCTAAGAGTCGAATTTTGGTAATTCTCCATCGTAGCAATTACAGGAGTGAAAGATTCTAAAGCTAATTCCTTGGTTTTAGAAGCGGCAGCCGTTTATTCTGTAGTAGGACAGCATTACACACCGGTGGGTTTCAGTTACTGTGCACAATGCAAAACCACGATTTTTCGCCAAAGCGTGCGTAGTTTCCTGCCACTTATGAATAGGTAGTAGACCTATGTTCCTGCAGAGATTCGATAAACGGCTATGGTATAGTATGTGTGGGTGGCGCCGGTATAAATGCGCAGATGCGTAACACGAGGTCCTAGGATCGATCTGACATCCACAGCACTTTCATTTTTAATTATTCACTCATTTTCACGAGTTTCAATCCGTATTTTTCACATACGTAACTTTTCTGCTCAGTAATAACTTTGGAGGCGAAAATAGTATCAAAAAGTTTTAACTCTTCATTCAGCCAGTTGATATAATAAAGAGAAGTTTTGAATGAATGAACGAAATAGACAGTCTGTTTGCGTCAGATGTTCTGAGCAGATTGACACTGCCACCAGAAAAATACAACAGATCGTGTGAGCCATAGCGTAAGTTTTTCCACAGACAGATAATAAACGTTGGTTTCAGGGCACATAACGTATGGATTTATAAATATGAAACAATATAGTAGTCTCAATTTATTAGCTGAAATAAGTGCATACTGGAAAACGTTGCCTTTATGTGGGTTCAAAACTTGACAAGCACATACCAAGAGTGTAATATTAACCCTTGTAGTTTTAAAAATCAATTATAAAAATTTCAGTGCATAGTATATACATTTGGTTTCGTTATAACTTATTTAATTAATTAATATATCTTATTTCATCATTTAATTTTCATAATTCGATGAAGTATTAAATGATAATAATATTTCAAAAATTGTAGCACGTATTTATATGCCGAAGTTGTGTTACATTCCTTTGGGTGTTCATCGTCAAAGAAATTCTCGACACTATACAGACTTTACCAAAGTATTTTAAGCGAGAAATTTTATCCGAAATATGCTGCGGTGCAAAGAATACTTTATTCAAGTTTGTAAGTGAATAACTCTTCACTGCTGATTTTTGTGCATACCAAGTGGCACTGGTACTTGTGGCACTGAACTGATGCTGTAGGATTGAATGTGTTTTAGTTGAGACACCTCTTGACATCAACATTCGTGGCACACTGAAACGTTTAAGTAAATTTAAATTCCATAAATGAAAGGTTTACATTGCGAGGGGTAATAAGAATGAACAAAAATGTAAGGAGTACCGGGGAATCGAAACTTGGCCTCATAATTTGCACTCCAAACACTTGTCCATTACGATTTTTTTTTTTTTTTTTTTTTTTTTTTGTATGGGTAGGTCTCTTCGTTGCGGACGCTGATCGTTTTTGGTCGTTCTTGTTCGGTGTGCTGTTGGGTCACCTTTTTCTTTTATTACAGAGGGCGTTGAGCCCTCTGACCGGACGCGCTGAGCCACGGCGCCCGGCACATTACGCTAGGCACACTCCTCAAACACTGGAAGTTAATAAGCAGCTTATATAACACCTATTTGTCTGTGAGAAATTTTCGCCACCGTATTCGCTTTCCCTTTAGCCAACTCGGACGGGATATTTTGGGAATTTGAAAAGTTTGTCAACTTCCTTCTCGCAGGGTTTGAACAAAATCTTTGAAAACCATCCCGCAATCTACTCTGTCAGTCAGAAACATTGTACAGTATAAACTGAAAGAGAGAATCGTTGAGGAATTGTCTGCCCCCCCTCCCCAATCCTTGAGGGTTAAAATTGAAGAAGTAAGAAGTTTCTCATCGATGATCCACGGACTGAGACGCGATATTTTTGTGATATTCAGTGTCCTGTTACAGCGACAGTCGTAAAAATTGAGGGAATAAAGTTTACTAAGTAGTTTCTGTTAATATTTATAAAGAAACTTTACGCTGTAGCTACGAATGCCTGATCTACGAAACAGCAACTAATCTAAATCATTAATACGAACGTGTTTCTGATGGCATTTGGACTCGTGAGTGTTCTATAGTTCAAAGGCACATGCGGTAACTTGAGAATAATTTTGCGAAAAATTTGTAACAAAAAGTGAGGGACACGTATGTCGACCACGCTACTAAACACCCACATGCAAGTCGTGGTATTCTGGGGTATTCATTCTAGTATCAATCGCTGTTTTATGTCCTCTGACTTTATTGAAAGCAGTACGGTTTTTTTAATAAATGAAGCATGTCAAGTTACCAAAAAAAGATGGTCTTATTTTTGTCACCCTGATTTCTTTAATGAACTGTTTCATATTAACAACATACCTAACGCAAGAATAATTTATGAAACGTCTGAGACCAACTGAATAACAGTTGGTAAGATTTAGCTGTAGTAGATTGTCGTGTAAGGAAGTTTGTTTACACGCGCTAGCCGTGCTGTGAAGTGCCCCGTTTACTTCCGTTCAAACCTCTGGCCGGCCACAAACACTGACTGGAGGACGAAACATTCGCTGCAATTGAGCAGAGGCATGCCTCGCCGCTTCTCGACTGCCCGCTGATGTGTCTGAACCTGTCTTTTCTTAAATGGGCTGTTTGCCTTATTATGCCTGGCTATCCTGATACCGATCTCCTAATGGATTCTCGTTCTAGGTTATATTATTGTGCACTGACTTAAAATTTTTATTATTGGATGGTTCCAGATAGCCCGCCTGTTAGTTTCCATATTTAGCGGCAATTCTTTCATTATTAAACAATACGTCTATAATAAATTCTTTATATTTGAACATTAATATGTCGTGACGCTGAAAAAAAGGCGTGTATGCTGTATTAAAATGGTATTCTGTTGAATGTGTAACACATTAAACTTGAAGCATCTATCAAATTATATCTTAATAATTACATGGCCACGGAGGAATGGCCGAGCGCAATGAGGCGCTACGCTACGATGTGCGAGGCCGTTCCCCCTCGGGGGTTGGAATCCCCCCCCCCCTCCTTGGGCATGGATGTTTGTATCGTCTGCAGTACAAGGTTGTTCATAAATAGTTTGTCAGTTTAGGGACTGATGATCCCGCCGTTAAATCCCATAAGCTTAACAAAAATTTAAACTATTTTTTTATGACATGGTAATTACGTACTAATTTGAACGTCTAGTCTGTTTGTTAGTTTTGAGGAGTTTTTAACGTTTTTAATACCATTTTGATAGTCTTAGCTGCAAGCAAAGAACTAACCTACGAAGTAAACGGGGCACTTCACAGCACGGCTACCACGTGTAAACAAACTTCCTTACACGACAATCTACTACAGCTAAATCTTACCAACTGTCATTCAGTTGGTCTCAGACGTTTCATAAATGATTCTTGCGTTAGGTATGTTGTTAATATGAAACTGTTCATTAAAGAAATCAGGGTGACAAAAATAATACTACCTTTTTTTCTTGGTAACTTGACATGCTTCATTTATTAAAAACACCGTACTGCTTTCAATAAAGTCAGAGGACATAAAACAGCGATTGATAGTAGAATGATTACCCCAGAATACCAAAACCTTGCATGTGGGTGTTTAGTACTTTTTGTTACATATTTTTCGCAAAATTACTCTCAAGTTACCGCATGTGTCTTTGAACTATAGAACACTCACGAGTCCAAATACCATCAGAAACACGTTCGTATTAATGATTTAGATTAGTTGCTGTTTCGTAGATCAGGCATTCGTAGCTACAGCGTAAAGTTTCTTTATACATATTAACAGAAACTACTTAGTAAACTTTATTCCCTCAATTTTTACGACTGTCGCTGTAACAGGACACTGAATATCACAAAAATATCGCGTCTCAGTCCGTGGATCATCGATGAGAAACTTCTTACTTCTTCAATTTTAACCCTCAAGGATTGGGGAGGGGGGGCAGACAATTCCTCAACGATTCTCTCTTTCAGTTTATACTGTACAATGTTTCTGACTGACAGAGTAGATTGCGGGATGGTTTTCAAAGATTTTGTTCAAACCCTGCGAGAAGGAAGTTGACAAACCTTTCAAATTCCCAAAATATCCCGTCCGAGTTGGCTAAAGGGAAAGCGAATACGGTGGCGAAAATTTCTCACAGACAAATAGGTGTTATATAAGCTGCTTATTAACTTCCAGTGTTTGAGGAGTGTGCCTAGCGTAATGTGCCGGGCGCCGTGGCTCAGCGCGTCCGGTCAGAGGGCTCAACGCCCTCTGTAATAAAAGAAAAAGGTGACCCAACAGCACACCGAACAAGAACGACCAAAAACGATCAGCGTCCGCAACGAAGAGACCTACCCATACAAAAAAAAAAAAAAAAAAAAAAAAAAAAAAAATCGTAATGGACAAGTGTTTGGAGTGCAAATTATGAGGCCAAGTTTCGATTCCCCGGTACTCCTTACATTTTTGTTCATTTCATATTACCCCTCGCAATGTAAACCTTTCATTTATGGAATTTAAATTTACTTAAACGTTTCAGTGTGCCACGAATGTTGATGTCAAGAGGTGTCTCAACTAAAACACATTCAATCCTACAGCATCAGTTCAGTGCCACAAGTACCAGTGCCACTTGGTATGCACAAAAATCAGCAGTGAAGAGTTATTCACTTACAAACTTGAATAAAGTATGCTTTGCACCGCAGCATGTTTCGGATAAAATTTCACGCTTAAAATACTTTGGTAAAGTCTGCATAGTGTCGAGATTTTCTTTGACGATGAACACCCAAAGGAATGTAATACAACTTCGGCATATAAATACGTGCTACAATTTTTGAAATATTATTTTCATTTTATACTTCATCGAATTATGAAAATTAAATGATGAAATAAGATATATTAATTAATTAAATAAGTTATAACGAAACCAAATGTATATACTATGCACTGAAATTTTTATAATTAGTAATTAAAACTACAAGGGTTAATATAAGAAAAGTATTTTGGAAGGGACGGGCTTCAAACCCGTGCTGTTTCATTCAAAAGCTAATCGTTTAGCTACTTCGCAACACCGAAAACACCGTCATCAGCAATGGTGAGCCTCAAGTTTAGCTGATATTGCACCTATCTGTAGTTGGATCATTTGGCGCGAGTTTTCTCTTTTCCTATGGCCTACACAGAGGAGATATTGTAGGAATTCAAAAGTTTCATATTCGTGTCTCTTCTCGCACAGATTGGGCGAAGTAGGTGAGTCCCATCCAGTGATACCTAGTGTTGAGACTTTCAACACGCAAACGTATAAGGGGATATTATTAGCCTTTGTCAAGACAATCCCATTCCGAGATTGTCGTTGTAGCTATTACACTCTTGGTGTGTGCTTGTCAAGTTTTGAACCCACTTAAAGGCAACGTTTTCCAGTATGCACTTATTTCAGCTAATAAATTGTAACTACTATATTGTTTCATATTTATAAATCCATACGATATGTGCCCTGAAACCAACGTTTATTATCTGTCTGTGGAAAAACTTACGCTGTGACTCACACGATCTGTTGCATTTTCCTGGTGGCAGTGTAAATCTTCTCAGAACATCTGATGCAAATAGACTATTTCGTTCGTTCATTCAAAACTTCTCTTTGTTATCATATCAACTGGCTGAATGAAGAGTTAAAACTTTTTGTACTATATTCGTCCCCAAAATTGTTACCGAGCAGAAAAGTTACGTATGTGAAAAATACGGATTGAAACTCGTGAAAATGAGTAAATAATTAAAAATAAAAGTACTGTGGATGTCAGATCGATCCTAGGACCTCGTGTTATGCATCTGCGCATTTATGCCGGCGCCACCCACACATACTATAGCATAGCCGTTTATCGAATCTCTGCAGGAACATAGGTCTACTACCTATTCATAAGTGGCAGGAAACTACGCACGCTTTTGACGAAAAATCGTGGTTTTGCATTGTGCACAGTAACTGAAACCCACCGGTGTGTAATGCTGTCCTAAAACAGAATAAACGGTTGCGGCTTCTAATACCAAGGAATTAGCTTTAGAATCTTTAACTCCTGTAATTGCTACGATGGAGAATCACCAAAATTCGACTCTTAGGTTTGAGATTTTACAAATTATTCAATCTATTTGTTTTTGCTGTTTGCATTGTCAAATTGATGGCTGCTTCTTTGAATAGATGACCGACTTCATTCTAAGGTGATTGTTCAGACGTCTACTTCCTGCATGATGTATTACTAGGTGCGGGTGGTTTGGCAGGTTTATATTTTTGATTGGTTGCGAAACATATCGTCTTCGATACTCACCAGTGACCAACTCACACCAAAATATCTCTTTAACCTCTGGGGAAGCCAAGTGGCGAACACCGAGCTCGCCAGTATTCGGAATTCTTGTTGCCGTACTACTGTCTGGATTGAAACAGGATTATATTAAACGACTACAGATTTGAATGTCACAGCGATTTAATATTCCTAATGTTGCTTGCACGAAAATCGTAGCTTTTGCGTCGTTATTGAAAGAAACGGAATAAAAATACAATTGTGTGTTGAATACGATAGTTTAAAGAAATTCATTTGATGCAACACAATTCTCTGTTGCACATGTTTCATATAGTATTATCTTTATATTTTCATGGTTACAGAGTAATAATTTCCTCACAATGATTGCGATATCAAATGTCTGTAAATCTATCGGACCAAACTGTGTGGTCATCAGTCCGTAACTTACAAACTGCTTAAAACTTGGTAAACTAACCTAAGGACAAACACACACACCCATGCCCCAGGGAGGACTCGAACCTCCACGGCGAGCAGCCGCGCGCTCCGCAGCGAGGCGCTTTAGACCGCTCGGCTAATCCACCGCGGCAATGATCATGTGCGTTTGTTATTGTTACGTTAGAAACACAATGAGCCATATATGAAAATGAAGAGAAATGTGAAAGAGTCAGTATTCGAACTGTCGCTCGTTGATCAGTAGTTGGCCATTTGGCGAGATAAATAAGCTTATCTTTATCATTTGTTTGCTTCTCTGCATATTAATTTGACATAATCGTGTCTGGTATTATAATAGCCCAATATATTGTCGAATGCTTAATATTAGGCATTTCAATAAGACAAGGAGTATGGAAAAGTACCAAACATATGAGGAGAACTGTAATTTGTGGTGGCACAGCTGGCTTATGTTTGTTAAATTTGTGCTGATATCTTAGTTGCAACATCAACCGAAAAAGAACCAGTGGAAATGACACGATACCTTCACTCTCGGAAATACCATCAGTGATCTGCGGTGCCAAACGGTTGTCGTCTTTATAGCGCAACCGAGGCGGTACATGATGCACCATGATGTAACAGCTTCATAACAAAGTCCATTCATGTAATTGAATTAATTGTATGATATGCCTGCAATTTTTCCATTTTAATGTGTCAGCAACGTCCGAAAATATTCACAGACTGCAGCATCTCAATTCTAATTGCTGTGTTTGTTCATTGATAGTATAAGAAAAGAAATGTGGAAAGGAATTTGTCGCTCGCGAACAGCTTAAAACGCTATGGCTAATACGCAAAGCAGTTTCTAAAATCAGTTTTCGAAATCGCCTTCACGTCGCATAGAAAACACGCGTGTTGTTACAACTGGCTGTGATACTGGAAGATAACATTTTTCCTCTCAGATTTCGTGTCAGATGGGTAATTCGGCCAGCATTTGAGCATTGCTAATCAGGGTGAGGTCCTTAAATGGTAAAGTTAATACAAAACAGAGAAGATCTAACGGCGAGCAGCACGCTTCGTTACGGGCTCATTTAGTAAGCGCGAAATATCACTGAGATGAGCAGGAAACTCCAGTGGTAGACGCTGCAGGACATACGTTCTGTAATGTGATAAGTGCACCTGTAAAAGTTCCGAGAGCGTATGTTTTGTGAAAAGTCAACGTATATCCTGCGAAGCGACCAGAAAGATAAAATTAGAGAGATATGGCCCACACGGAAGTATACAGGCAAACATTCCTCTCTAACCATACGCTATATAATGTCCTTCCAATTTTTGACTGTTGTTTCATGAAGAATAAACTTTTGTTGTAAGCAATGAAATGTTTCGACGTGCCACTAGTGTAAGCTTGTAACCAGAGAAATTCATGTGACACACAGAGAATAACGATTGCAAATGGACAATCATAATTATTGTGGTCTTTGTAAATAATTACTATATAATAAGATGTATGAAAAACAATCGGGCTTGTCTTGTGGTTGTCCTTTTCGTGTCGTGTGCTTGCGATAGTAAAAGCGCTGTTAGATTGTTTCTTTAATGTACGATAATAGAACCAATTATGTTAAAAAGGTGTGTAATCCGAATTATTTTAAAAGTGATACGAAATAACGATGTATTTTAAACTTGCATTTACATCATTTGGACTTAAATCACCCAATTATCACCTTTAAAAGTGTATGTGAGAGGTTTCAGCTAAAATGTTACCAGCGGATGCTGCCAATGGTCAGCAGCGAGGCGCTTTAGACCGCTCGGCTAATCCGCCGCGGAAATGATCAGGTGCGTTTGTTATTGTTACGTTAGAAACACAATGAGCCATATTTGAAAATAGAAGAGAAATGTGAAAGAGTCAGTATTCGAACTGTCGCTCGTTGATCAGTAGTTGGCCATTTGGCGAGATAAATAAGCTTATCTTTATCATTTGTTTGCTTCTCTGCATATTAATTTGACATAATCGTGTCTGGTATTATAATAGCCCAATATGTTGTCGAATGCTTAATATTAGGCATTTCAATAAGACAAGGAGTATGGAAAAGTACCAAACATCTGAGGAGAACTATAATTTGTGGTGACGGAAATACCATCAGTGATCTGTGGCGCCAAACGGTTGTCGTCTTTATAGCGCAACCGAGGCGGTGGGCGGAAACCGTCAGCAATACTCGGAACATGATGCACCATAATGTAACACTTAGCTTCATAACAAAGTCCATTCATGTAATTGAATTAATTGTATGATATGCCTGCATTTTTTTCCATTTTAATGTGTCAGTAACGTCCGAAAATATTCACGGACTGCAGCATCTCAATTCTAATTGCTGTGTTTGTTCATTGAATCTATAAGAAAAGAAATGTGAAAGGAATTTGTCGCTCGCGAACAGCTTAAAACGCTATGGCTAATACGCAAAGCAGTTTCTAAAATCAGTTTTCGAAATCGCCTTCACGTCGCATAGAAAGCACGCGTATTGTTACAACTGGCTGTGATACTGGAAGATAACATTTTTCCTCTCAGATTTCGTGTCAGATGGGTAATCGACAGTATGTACGATCGTGTTACCTGGCTGTATATACTTCCCACCAAGCAGCAGAACTTTGCCGTTGTGTATAGCGATTAGGCTAGGGGTCTCGCGAATTCTGTCACCGACTGTACGTACAGAAACACCAAATTCTACTTTTCCTTTTTTTAGCGTCATCTACTGAAATCGGATGTGAATCTAAAGCATTGAAGGATCTATTCAAAGAGGCAAACAAAATTTATTATCAAAATTGGTGAAGCGGTTTTGGAGTTCAGTGACATGAATACACGTACAGAAATTTGAATGGCAGTCCTAGTTCCGCAAGATTCGCAGGAGAACTTCTGTGATGTTTGGAAAGTAGGAGGCGAAGTACCGGTAGAAGTAAATTTTGTTAGGACGGACAGTGATGCGTGCTAGGATAGCTCAAACGGTAAAGTGCTTGCGCCGAAAGACAATGATCCCTGGTTCGAATCCCGGTTCCGTCACACAATTTTAATCTGGAAGACATTCTACCGTCTGAGCTATCCCGGCACGCTTCACGGTCTGTCCTCACAACTATACTTCTACCAGCACCGCGCCACTTGCTTTCCAAACTTCACTGAGGATTTCCTGTGAACCTTGCAGAAGAAGCACTCGTGGAAAAAAAGGATATGGTGAAGACTTCACCTACAAACTGTACATAAAGCAACGCAAGGCCTCTAGTAGTTTGCAGACAGCACAAGTGGTGCAGTTGGGAATCATTCCACTAGACTTGTAAGTGTAATAAATATTTATCGTAGAGCTTTCAACAAAGTCATGTTTGCTCTTCCATGATACTTGCGTGAAGTGTGAATTTTGTGGCAGTAGGGGAGACCAGGGGAATGGCGCCACCTTATTAAAGGTGTGTCTTTTTCGTAAAGAATAATAATATAGCTTCGCCAGCTAATACTACTTTATTATAATTTGTTTTAGACGTGTATTGTGATATTGCGAAATTATACGCAGGGGCGCCATTACCCTGAGTTCCATATTAATGACGCCATACATTTGAAAATAAAGGATAAATCTACAAGATGAGTGAGTAGTAGTAAGTGTTACAACTGTTGTAATTTATAGTTATTACTCTTCTGAATTAGACGTTTAGAAGGCTTCATGTACTTGTTGATGTAAAATTCGAATAAAAATACATTTTATAATTTAGGCTTGAGGAAGACACCGCAAAAAGCAGAAATACCGCTATAGCTTTTGGCACTTCAAACCTACTACATTCTCTACATTCTGCAAGTGCCCATTTCACAAAATGTATTCACCTGTTTTACACTTCATTTAGCCTAAATTCTCCACCACGGCTTCATTGCCCCAATTGAAAAATATGGCTAAGAACATCAATTTAAAGCCAAAGATTTTGCCTAAGAATTAGAGACACGAAATCAAAGCAAAATACCTACAGATTACGTTAATGCGAGTATTAAAAAACACTGACAGCCTATAGAGGTACTTATTTCAATAAAATACAGACTTGAAAATTAGATCAAAAACGTCGAAACTAACAATTTCTTTCACACGATTAATACCTGTCAACAATCAGACGGCGACCACAGGAATTAGTTCCGTGGTAGGTAACGGAGATTGAACACTGGCAAGCGTACTCGTACTGCCAACCGTTACCCTGGTCTCCCCTAATTTCAGACAACTTATGAAGAAGAAAAAACAAACTTAAACAGGACCATGGACGTCGCATAAGACTGAAAAAGCTAGAAATTCGATTAAAGTGCGTCGCGAAAAATCAGTTGATAACTCTTATAGTTCTTTCGATTTTTCAGTTGCTCCTTCGGTTCTTCCCGTTCTTTCATATTATATATACACACACGCTTGACGTAGGAAGGCACCCCAGTATTAAGGCTTTCTGCGCATCCCCTCCATTCCCGCCCTGGCAGCCACTGATATCCATTCTCTGGGCGCGTGGCTGGGCGTGAGTTACGAGTTACGAGGCTCAACTGTTCGCAGTTGACCGTACCTCCTTGCAGAAACTGCCAAACACTAAGTCCAATGAATGAAGCTAATAGGACTCTTACAGGCTCGACTACTGATAGGCAAGATAATTTCCTTACACCGAGTGAAGTAGGTCCACGAGAACTGGCAGGGTGAGAAAGTCCAAAAGTCAGTCCAAGGTAAGCACTTCTAACACAAAGTCCGAAATACGAAGTCCAGAGTAGCCGAGGTCATTGAACTGGTTTTCCATCCGGTGAGTACTCCGTATCCCATGGAGCGCCGAGGTGAACTGTTGTCGGTGTCTTTTTTTTTTTTTCCTTTATTGTTGTTTTAAAGCCAGCTGTAGAAACAGCTGGCAGGCTGACAGCAGCTGCGGTGGCTGCTCTTCAGCCATGTGACATACAAAATTGACAAAGAGGAGATAAAATATAAAAAGATGAACAAAATTGCGGAAATTAAAAACATTGACATACATAGTTTTCGACAGACTAAAACGGACATGTACAAACAGGACAAAACATACGGCAGAGAACAAAAAAACAGACGGGTAGTGATAAAGTGCACACACAGTCAGTAAAAACGATTGGCCACGGTGACAAGTTTAAAAGTACATTGCAGAGACACGAAGTTCACACATGAAGACAGCTGACGGCGTACAAAATAAAACATGGGGACGGCGATTATGGAGGCACTGAGTAAAACACACGACACTGGAGGCACTTGCACTGAACACGTAGATAAAAAGTCGAGACGCCCCCGCGGGGGGTGGGGAGGGGGATGGAGGGGGGAGGGGGGCAGGGATGGGGGAAGTGCGGGGGAGGGGGAGAAGGGAAGGGAAGAGAGCGTAAGGAGGGAAGGAGTGACGAGACTCTGGGCATGGGAGAGGGGTAGCCAAGCGGGCGGGAAGGGAAAGGGACGGGAGAGAGGGGAGGGGCGCTGATGCTACGGGGAAGGGATCAGAGTTGGTAGGAGGGGTAGATATCGGGGCGAAGTTCGGTATCCGGTAGGTCGGTGTCTGCCGGCCGGTTCCTTATAGGGAGGTCGGAGCAATCGCAGCCAGAGGCGTGGCTCCGCGTGCCTACTCTGGTAGCGGCCTCTGGCTACAGGACGCTCTCTAGCAGGACGCATTGGAGGCTCGCTGGACATACGGCGGCTCGTATGTTGATATTGGTTCCGGTTTGTCATCGACCGCCGCGGGTGTTGTTGCACCCTGCAGCAGCTCAGCGTAACGTCGTGTCGTGCGGGTTGCTGCCCGTCGGTGTGCAGGCGAACGACCGACACCATAGATACCATTCCCTGTTGCACTCATAGCACTTCTCCATTCTTTTGTGTCTCGTTGCCGACGGTTATCCTAAGTATCGGTGGCCGAGTAGAGAGAGAACGACACAGGGAAATAGGATGCACGCGTGTGCAGGAACAGAGTCTGAGGTGACCAGCCAGTGGGCCAGCAGAAACTACAAACGCTAAGCTAGATTAGAACGAGAGATATATTTCATAGACATAGTACAATACTTAACTTTTTTAACTGAAGACTAGTTTAACTAGATAGAGGCCTGCCTACTGATGAGTCTTAACTGGTGCCGGTCCGATTGCCAAGTGACCGATACAGTTCTGTGGTGGCCACGAGCGGAGTTGCAGCAGAGGGCGCTCGTGGCTGACGTCGTAAGAACACCGCGCCGTGCTTGCATGGCGGCGCGCGGCGAAAGTGCGTGGCGCGCACTTCAGACTTGTGCGACACCACAGCATTATCTGCCGTAAGCTAAAGATCTGGTCCTGACAGCCTCTAAGAGGTCGAAAACCCACACTGATTTTCATCAAACTTGTCTTCAGCTAATACCTGCATTCTCCTTTGAAAAATTCCTTAGAATATCTTCCCCATTACGCTAATTAAAGAGATGCGTCGACAGTTTTTTCGACGGTTACAAACGGTAGCGGTAAACATAAGTAAGTTGTACAGCATTAATGAAGGAAATACCTCAGGAGAGAGCTTCAGGTTGGTTGTGAGCCATGAGTTGTGAGCCTGAGACGGCGCGGCGGTCAGAAGTGTGCGCGAGGGGCGTGGCTGCGGCCAGCTGTCGCCGCCACCGCCTCCCAATTAAGGGGCCGTCTGGCGCCGCCATGCCGACAGCCTGTATTGGCGTTCACGAGAGAGAGAGAGAAAGAGAGAGAGAGAGAGAGAGGGGGGGGCGGCCTGCGAGTGTCTTACAGACAACGTCTGGCACACAGCTCTACGTTCAGCTGATTCAGGTGACAACTAAAACTCTCAAGCGTGCTACTAGTATTACTACCAGAACTAGCAAATTTGTCCCCTTCAGGTCACGATAGTATCACTAACAGTGGGTCTTTAACACCGCCTTTTGACAGCTCGAAATTTAAATGAAAATAAAAAACAACAAAAAAACAAAAAACAAAAAAAAAGAAAGAAAACGCACTGACGTGTTTTACTATGGCCCACTTTAGATTTGTAGTTTTATAAGTTTTTGAAAACATTTTGGACCAAAATAATAATGTGAACAATAAAAAATTAATTAATAAGTGTCTGAAAATCTTTTAGGAAAAAAAAATAGGTTGTGATGGGTTTTGAACCACTGATCTTAAGCGTCACAGTCCAACGCATTGCCCATTACTGTACGGCCAACACTTAGAAGTTGCGTTCTTTAATCTCATATTATTGACGGCCGTTGTTAACTAATGCTAATATGGCATTTGTGTTTTGGTTAATTCTTCAGTGCGCCATTGTTTTGAAATGACAACGTGTAAGTTAAAATACGATCATCAAATACGCAATACGGCTAATGCCAGAGGAAGTTCTGGGCGAGGAATGTCACGTGAAACCTGCGAACGGCTGGTTTTCGTTAATTCAGTGGAGGGTGTCAAAACTCTGTTATTTTTGCAAATATCTCTCAAACAATACCAGATATTAACAAAAAAACACAAGGGAACAAAGCTGTAGAGAATCTTCTCCTCTACAAATTCGGTTATTCAATTTTAGCGTTAGATGAACGGTTTACATGCAATTAAAATTACATTACGAACGGCTTTTTGTGGTATTACTATCGTATTTTTTGTCCGAAAAATTTGAAAAAGGAGCTTCTGGTCTCTGGCACCCAACAATTATGTCTGTAAAATTTGGTGCCGATCGGTTGAACGGTTCGACCTACAACCATGGAAAATATGAAAAAAAAAAAAAGACATAATACATGGAAGTTGTAGAGAATTTTCCCCTCTACCAGTTAGGTTATTCAATTTTCGTGTCAAATGAACGGTTCGTTTGCAATTACAATTGTATTACGAACGGCTTTTTTTGGTATAACTACCGTATTTTTTGTCTGAAAAATTTGAAAAATGGAGGTTCTGGTCTCTTTCAGCCTACAATTATGTCTGTAAAATTTGGTGTTGATCAGTTGACCGGTTCGTCTTAAAAACGGGGAACACGTTACGGACAGACAGGTATACATACATCCCAAAATCGCCGTTATTTTTTCAAATATCTCTGAAACGTCACGAGGTATGAAAAAAAAAAAAAAAAAAAAAAAAAAAACACAAGAGAACAAAAATTGTATTATTCAATTTTCGTGTCAGATGAATGATTAAGTCGTTATTTTTATTTAAATTTTGAGCTGTCAAAAGACGATCGCAAAGGCCCACTTTTAGTGTTACTACCGTAACCTAAAGTGTGTCAATAACAGCTTAACCATTCATCTGACACGAAAATTGAATAAAAGATTTTTAGAGGAGAAATTTCTCTACAGATTTTGCTCTCAAGGTTTTTATTTATTTAGCTATTTTTTTTTTTCATAACTCACAAAGTTACAGAGATATTTGCAAAAATATAAGCGATTTGACACCATCACTTGATTTTACGTAAACCAGGTCACGTCACGTCACATTCCTCGCCCACGACGTTCTCTGGCTTACGCCATCTAGCTTTCTGTATTTTATGATTTCCTTATTATAACTTACGCGTTGTCATTTCAAAGCAATGGCGCACTCAATAATTACACTACTCGTTATTAAAATTGCTACACCAAGAAGAAATGATGATAAACGCTATTCATTGGTAAAATATACTAGAACTGACATGAGATTACATTTTCGCGCAGTTTGGGTGCATAGATACTGAGAAATCAGTACGCAGTACAACCACCTCTGGCCGTAATAACGACCTTGATACGACTGGGCATTGACTCAAACAGATCTTGGATGGCGTCTACAGGTACAGATGCTCATGCAGCTTCAACACGATACCAGAGTTCATCAAGAGTAGGGGGGCGTATTGTGACGAACCAGTCGCTTGCCTACCATTGACCAGAAATTTTCAGTTGGTGAGAGATCTGGAGAATCTGCTGGCCAGGGCAGCAGTAGAACATTTTCCGTATCCAGAAAGGCCCGTACAGGACCTGCAACATGCGGTCGTGCATTATCCTGCTGAAATGTAGAGTTTCGCAGGGATCGAATGAAGAGTAGAGCCACGGGTCGTAACACATCTGAAATGTAACGGCCACTGTTTAAGGTGCCGTCGATGTGAACAAGAGGTGACCGAGACGTGTAACCAATGGTACCCCATACCATCACGACGGGTGATACGCCAGTATGGCGATGACGAATACACGCTTCCATTGTGCTTTCACCGCGATATCGTCAAACACGGATGCGACCATCATGACGCTGTAACACAACCTGGATTCATCCGAAAAAATGACGTTTTGCCATTCGTGCATCCAGGTTCGTCGCTGCGTACACCATTGCAGGCGCTCCTGTCTGTGATGCAGCGTCAACGGTAACCACAACCATCGTCTCCGAGCTGATAGTCCATGCTGCTGCAAACGTCGTCGAACTGTTCGTGCAGATGGTTGTTGTCTTGCAAACGTTGACTCTGTTGACTCAGGAATCGAGACGTAGCTGCACGATCCTTTACAGCCATGCGGATGCCTGTCATCTCGACTGCTAGTGATACGAAGCCGTGGGATCCAGCACGGCGTTCCGTATTGCCCCCCTGAACTCACCGATTCCATATTCTGCAACAGTCATTGGATCGCGACCAACGCAAGCAGCAATGTCGCGATACGATAAACCGCAATAGCGAGAGGCTAGAATCCGAACTTTATTAAAGTCGGAAACGTGATGGTACGCATTTCTCTTCCTTACAGGAGGCATCAAAACAACGTTTCACCAGGCAACGCCGGTCAACTGCTGTTTGTGTATGAGAAATCGGTAGCAAACTTTCCTTATGTCAGCACGTTGTCGGTGTCACCACCGGCGCCAACCTTGTGTGAATGCTCTGAAAAGCTAATCATTTGCATGTCACAGCATCTTCTTCCTGTCGGTTAATTTTCGCGTCTTCGTGGTGTGGCAAATTTAACGGCCAGGAGTGTAACAAAGCACGTCGTTCTTAGTACGATAAATAGCAATCTATTGCTTGAAAATGCCATATTAGCAGTTAACAACTGCCATTATTGTTTGGTGTAGTGTAATGGGTAGCGCGTTATGTTGTGATGCACATGGTCGGTAGTTCACAACCTGCCATTACACTCGATTTTAATTTCTTTATTATTTTGCCTTGTCTCCTAAAACTCTTCGGGCACTCTTGTTAAATAGAGCTATCTTCTGCAATGTTTAGAGTAGTGGTTATGTAAAAGTGATCCCTCTAAAATGTGCTTTGTTCTATTTCGTGAACATGCCGTGAAATACGTAACAACGAATTGAGCGATGTCTTCTGAAGCATATGCCCATAAACGTGGAGGATAATATAATAATAAATATTCTAAACATCGTGCTGATACTCGTAGTTTCGAATATTGATGAAGTCCTAGATTTCTGTGACAACTGTCGTTCCTCAATGAAACGGAAGGGAAGTGTATGCTTTGCAACAAATTACTTTCTTTCCTAAACAGTTATTCACTATTTATGGAATATGTTGTGAGTCATCAGTTACAATCAATGCGTCTACTAAAATGTTTGTCTTTGGCATGGTTGCCATGGACGCTTTTAACGTAGTTTGTATTATCTTTTCTATAGTTCAGATATGACTTTGTTCGTGTTACTTTCACCTGGGCTAAAATAATAAGCAAATATTCCGTTTCAAACCGTGACTAAGCTTTCTTTTAAAGCTAAAATAATGAACGGCATAAGTGTAGTAATACTGAATTCCACATAACTCTAGTACTTAATCTATATACAAAGTTACTAGTATCATTAAGTCATTTAAAACCGTTATTGTGACAGTATGTCTCTAGTTTGTATACATGTAATCCCTCTGACTCAGCACGCTGAGCGACCGCGTCCGGCATGTTTCGAATCATCGTCTAACATGTTGTGCATCACAAACTAATTCGCCACCCATTACGATACGCCGAGCCGCTGCGAGAACAATACGTAATTATCTTATTGTCTATGGCACGTGTTATCTGCTAACATGGCATATTTAGACATTTGATTATAATTCATTGTCCTAAGAACCACGTGTTTATGATAATTTTTAATGCGCCATTTGCATTGAAGTGACAATGTTTGATTTATAATAAGGAAATCATCAAATACAGAAAACTAGATGACGTAAGCAAAATCTTTCGGGCAAGGTTTCTGGTGAGGGATGTCACGAGACTAATTTCCGAACGTCAGATATACGCTACATTCCTTCCACTCTATACTGGTTCGTAACCAGTACAGGCAAGGAAATTAAACTTAGAACAAACTACCAAAGCAAGACAGATGATAATATTTTAACGGAGAAAGATACTGAAAATGTGGGATATATAGTAAAATAACAGTTTAAATAGGTAAAATATAAAAAAAAGTATGTTTGTTAAGGCTGAACTCAAATATCGATTAATTTTAGCTGCTTGTTAAAGTACAGTCGTAGAGAAAATTACGTGCTGGGTACGTAGAATCACAGATATCACAATAGTAGAGTCGTAATCGTATCGTCCATGATTTTTTATTATTTATATTTTCATTATTTTTGTCCAAAATGTTTGCAGAAAGTCATAAAATTACAGAAAAATCTACAGTGTGCCGTAAAACACGCCAGTGTGATCTTTTTTTGTCTCAGTCATTTTACAATGCGACAGGTGTCCCCAGTTCAAACCAGAAGATGATCAAGTCATTTATTGCACATGATGATTCAGATAATGTATTTTTTGGGTAGTTTGGAAAATAATAAATACTAGTTATTTTTAATGTATTCGTGCTTTCTCGTCGTCAGTCAGTTCCTATTATCGTTCTGGCGTGGATTGCTTACTGGCAATTTGAGGAAGGTGCAAGTGGCTAGCAAGGGTGCTGGCTGAGACACGATGTACTCAAAACAGAACACACTTTTATTTTACACAGAAATCTTCCATAGTGGAAACAAAAGAACATAAAAGTACTTATCCTTTCACAGTCACTGCTGTATCATGAAAACTGTACAAAAATCAAACTTGGTACAATGTCCTGTTCATGTCTAATTCAATAGTAGACAAGATCTCCGTGACTTGAGTATATACAATAAAACTTAAAACAGTCTGCAGCGGGCCACGTACTAATACAGACAACCTTTCCTGTAGTCCACTCTTCCAGGGCACGTCTACCACGCAACTTCACATAGCTCGCTTAGCTAACGTCGGTTGGCGGTGGCGCTGCGAACTTCAGGAGGGCGTGGCGGCCACCTTGCGATCTCATTGGAGGCTGCTGGCAGCGACCGTCTCTTACTTCTTCTTCCGTTGTGTGGTGCCAACCTTGCCTTGGTGGTTAGGACACCACAATTTTGGTCTATCCCTTAAGTCCTTGCATTGAAGTGAAACTTTCCGTGAGGGGTAAAATGTTTTAGTAATGCATTTTATCTAGTACAGGAAAAGATAGCATCTGTTGTAATATTATTTCTTTTTTGTTGCAGATCTAGGTTTCTGCCGGCAGTACGCCTCTCATCAGTAAAACTAATATTAGAATAACCCCGAAAAATCACATTACTAACCGTGTCGTAGACGTGAGAGATTGCATAATTAGATGAATTTATAGATAGCCGTGTAAAGTCATATTTATAACAGCACTAGCATGAATAAGCGTCAGTCCGGCCTAGCCTGATTTTATAGAACCATAGAGCTAACGTCAGAAATACGACCTATTTATTTGCATTACCCTGATTCAAAAGTGGGCTGGTGTTGCTGTAATAGGAGAATGTGTTCAATTTCTTTCTGTTTTCGAAGAGAATTTAACTACGTGAAGAGGAAGTTTTCAAATTCGTTTATCAAAAAAATTTCCTTTCATTTTTGGAAAATCTAGCAGAAGTAGTCTTCAAAAAGATTTCAATTCTTTAAGATGTTAATGTCTCTTACTACGAATTCAAACACAGTGTTACAGCTAATGAATCTAGCCGCAGAAGGCTATATTGGCGAGCGCAAGGACGAGTTGTAGGGGAGGATGCAGACCCGACAAAAAAAAAAAAAAAAAAAAAAAAAAAAAAAAAGGGGTGGCACAGTGGTAGAGTGCCAGTCTACGAATCCAAAGGCACGGGTTCGATCCCCGATAGGTCTATGGATTTGTATCTAATACTTTCGACTTCTTTCACCTCTGGCAGCGTTGATGATGTGAAAAATATCGAGTAACACAGTTGTTTGGAAGCCACATTAAACTGTAGGTCCCCCTATAAGTGGCGTGGAAAGAAAGTTCGAAGGTCGAGAAAGGGAACGGCATACCACCTCCAAAAAGGACGTCCCCTCGTAAAGCACTGTGATGTACAAACCGATCTTCCGACTGTTGACTGCTTTACTTTACGTTTTCGATCGAATGGATGCCAGAATGACCACTTGCATGATATTATTTGACGACTCCAAAATATAACAAATTTTCAATCTGGGGGTATGATATATTTATTTAAAAATATCGCAAATACGAAAAAGCAAATAAATAAAAAAGCCTGAAAAGTAGGCGTAAAATGTTTCCTAATCGTAGCTTTTAACAGTCTTGACAAGCCTCTTACTTTTTATGTATTTTTTACCCTAGAAAAGTTTCATGCGTTGTACATGAGTTCTCAGGACTGAACTGTACTGAAGCTGTTCCATCACTGAATGAAATCGATATTCGATACTTTTAAACAAATATTTTATATCATACTGTCAAGATGAAAATTTGTGTTATGATATGGATTTCTCAGATCGGCATCTGATACATCAGTACCGCTTGAGCTATTCTTACCCATTATTTCAACAATAAATCTGTAGTGAATTGCAAAACTGGAAGAGCGTGTACAAGTATTTATGTCTGGCAATGTGGTAAAATGGCATTATTTTGCTAATGAATGTCAAATATGAAGAACTAGGTAGTACCCGGCACGTTGCTGCCGCAGAAGAAATAATTGTGCAAATAACGTTTGAATTTTGAAAGTGTTAGCTTATACAACGAAATTATCGTTCGTATTTTCACTGAAAACCGTAAAATTTACTGTTTGTATTGGAAAGTTACGATTAGTTATAACAAACATTTATTGGTATCGAAATGAGTAGGACACAATAAAACGCTGATCTCCTTGCTTGTGTTACAATCAAACATCTGACTACTTCAATGACCCTTCAAACACATTGGTCGGTACGACAAACGCGCCATCTACTGTGAGTTAACTGTATTAAGTCCATAACCTTTGCGTAAGAGCAAGAAGTAAGTTCAAGTTTTTTCGTAATCAAATAAATGTTGTGGCAGCATATAAAATACAAACATACTAACAAATATGAGGTTTCGAATTTTTTTACTAGTTCATTTCCTTCTTTCCCTTCTCTCTGTTCACCTTCTCCTTCCCCCGTCTCCTCCTGTCCCTTTCTCTATGCATTTCCGCCTCCCTCTCCTTCATCTCCTTTCACCTATTGTCACCATCTCCCCATCTCCCATCTCTTATTCCTGTCCTCCCCCCCCCCTTCTCTCTCTCTCTCATTCTTCTTCTCTTCCGCCGGCCGCGGTGGCCGAGGGGACTGAGGCGCTCCAGTCAAGGTCCGCACGGCCACTACGGTCGGGGGTTCGAATCCTCCATAGGGCATGAATATTTGTGCCGTCCTTTGTCTTAGCTAGTTCATAAGTAGTTTGTAAGCTTAGGGACTGATGACCCCGTAGTTAAGTCCTATAAGTTCTACAAACATTTGAACATTTTTTCTTCTTCTCTTCCCTCCAAAAATACATAGTCTATATGCGCGAAATTTCATGGTGACTGGTCAGACGGTATCAAAGCCGCAAGGTACCCTCCGCCTTGCGAAATTCATTGACTTGCAGATTATAAAAATCTCCTTCTCCTGACCAGTGAAACAATTAGGATGTTTGTTCTTCCATGCATCTACGGAGGCTTACGAAATGTAGTCCATGTATCAATACGGGGTATACGATATCTCCATTCCACGTGTAATTCAATTCCGCACAGCCGTTTCAGCGTGAAGAGTAACAAACGGTTAACCCACTGTAAGGTACCCTCCGCCATGCATCATGCGGTGGCTTCCTAAAGGTAGCTCATGTATTAATCAGGGTATAAGCTACATCTGTGCCAAATTTCATTCATATCCGTCCAGCTATTTCAGCGTTAGGCGTAAGAAACGAATTAAATAATTGTAAAGCATCCTCCGCCATGCACCATACGAAGTTAATTTTACTATGCCTATAACATTCCGCGACTGCAAGCAATGAAATGACAGTGTTTCATCGTAATCGAATGTACTGTATGACCGTGCATAAGATACGAACAAAAACAAACATTAATTTTCATTTATTTGATAGCTGCACTTTTTAAAAATGTTATTTTGTTTGTGGGGACTAGTATCGGTCATTTTCAGTCCGGGTTTATCCTTGAGTGGTAAAAATAGAGAACGAAATCATATCCCGTATAACTTATAAACTAAAAATCCTGCAGTTACGAATTTTAGTGGCGTTAGAAATGCTATCGCCAATTTTAGCCCTGCTAAGACTGTTCAGATTTTAAGCTGAAGCAGTCTTAGTGTTAACAACAAAGGAAATATGAATGCACTTACAAATAATCCTTGTTTAGAACCGTCCCAACCTTGTCTCCACAAATAAAAGTAATGTTCTAAACACTGCTACTACGACAGAACATTTGAATCAAGGTAAACGTTGATGAGAAAGTCACATGTTGTGTCACTGAAGATATATACCCGTAAATATAACGTTGCCTTAGAAAGGTCAGGCGCATGAGAGGGTTCATACGTTATAACGTGTGTTTGTAGTGAGATGCTGAAAGGCGATTTCCACGTTGGCCAGTTGAGCTGGGAGAGGACTACAAGAAACGTGGCGCTCAAATGAATATTCATCTACGGAAGTTAATGTAATGTAAACAGAGTGGGAGCTAAAGAAAGTTGTTCTCAAAGTTTCTTGCTACGGCTGCAGAATAGAGGACGCCAGTTTCGGATCTCATTAAAAGTCTACTCAAGGTTATTTGCAAGGCTAACTGCAAGAATTTCTTTGCACTTAAAACCGAGCTGACGCCAGGTAAAGCGTAGGTAACAAGCTTCTATCCTTATTCTGAATACACAAACTCTTCCCAGTTCTCTGCTTACTGTGCTCAGCAGCCTGTATTTCGGTAAATTAAATAACAGATTTTATGCTATATAAAATCCTCAGATATTTCGGAAAATACTGTGCAGTAACACGAAGCTCTTTGTTTTCAACGCTGGTTGCGTCATGGTATCGTTTAATCGATTCGTGTAGCGGCAGGAGACTTAGTAGTCAACACAATAAATATGGTGCCAATGGATTATGATTTTTTTAATAACTCCGTCTATATGACAGAATACGTTACCATTTATTACCACATTTTCCACATTTTGTGATTGTATGATCTGTAATAATCCGTAACAAAATACTGTGCACATAACACTCTCAGTACTAAATTACACTGTGCTTAATCAGAGGTAGAAAGTTGTCAATAGTTGAAACATGTAATATATGAAAATATGTCAAGCAATGTAGTGTTTATTTAATCAGAAACATTGTTATAGAAGACATCGGTGTTTTATTCATTCTACACTCGTGCAGGCTATTTGTGGAGTATTGTGTTCACGAAAGGACTAATGTGCATATTTATGTCTTTCAGATTTTTTTGGACGTTCTGTTATGACTTGGGTTCCCTGACATGTTGAAACAGTTTTAATTCATTTCATTCATTCATTCATTCTGCAGAACGATCTTCCATCTTCAGACGCTCTTACTTCATAAAATTGGGCGTCATCATTATACGGTGTGACTGTCCAAGTTACAAATTATATTATTATCATACTGCGTCGTCACAATGATAAAAAAGTAAAATTTTCAATATTTCACAAATGGTCCCATTCTCGTACATACAGCCGGCCGCGGTGGCCGAGGGGACGGAGGCGCTCCAGTCACGGTCTGCACGGCCACCACGTTCGAACCACCCCTCGGGCATGGATATTTGTGCCGTCTCTAGTATAAGGTAGTTAATAAGTAGTTTGTAAGTTTAGGGACTGATGACCCCGTAATTAAGTCCCATAAGCTATACAAACATTTAAACACTTTTCTTGTACATATACTCTCCATTACGACATAGAAAATTGATCTTCTTAGTCTGATAAATAACATATCAACCAACACTCTTACGAATATGTCACGAAAATTGAATAACCGAATTTATAGAGGAGCAAATTATCTACAACTTTGCTCTCTTATGTTTTTTCATATCTCGTATCGTTTCAGAGATATTTGCAAAAATAACGGCGAGTTTGGGATGTATGTTTGTGTCTGTCCGTCTGTCTGTCCGTAACGTGTTCCCCGTTTTTAAGACGAACCATTTAACCGATCAAACCAAATTTTACAGACATAATTGTAGAGCGACAGAGACCAGAACCTCCCTTTTTCAAATTTTTCAGACAAAAAATACGGTAGTAGTACCAAAAAAAGCCGTTTGTAATATAATTGTAATCGCAAACGCACCGTTCACCTGACACGAAAATTGAATAACCTAATTGGTGGAGGGGGAAAATTCTCTACAACTTCGCTCTATTATGTTTTTTCATATCTTGCACCGTTGCTGAGATATTTGCAAAACTAACGGCGATGTGACGATGTCTGTTTCGCAGTAGCGTGTTCCCACTTCTTAGGTCGAACCGTTCAACCGATCGGCACGAAATTTTACATACTTAATTGTTGGCCACCAGAGACCAGAACTTCGCTTTTTCAAATATTTCGGACAAGAAATACGTTAGTAATACAAAAAAAGCCGTTTGTAATGTAATTTTAATTGCATATAAACCATTCATCTGACGCTAAATTTGAATAACCGAATTTGTAGAGGAGAAGATTCCGTACAGCTTTGTTCCCTTGTGTTTCTATTCATATTTCGTATCGTTTGAGAGGTACTTGCAAAAATAACAGTTTTCACACCCTCCACTAAATTAACGAAAACCAGCCGTTAGCAGATGTCACGTGACATTCCTCCCAGAACTATCTCTGGCATAAGCCATCTTGCGTTGCGTATTTGTTGATTTTCCTATTTTAACTTTGCAAAAACTTATAAAACTACAAATCTAAGGTGGGACGTAAAACACGTCAATGCGATTTTTTTATCTAGTACTCTCGTTAGGCCATCTCTCGTCCACTCCGCTTTCTCTCCTTCTCTTTCTACATCCTCTCTCCCTCTCGGCTCTTCCCTCCTCCACGCCATGGCGTGCTCACAATGGCTGTTCTGTCAAATTCACATCACAAAGAAAGAGCGACAAATATAACTAAATGAAAACTCGCCGTTCTACAGTCATATATGTATTCAGTACTCTCGTTGGTCCATCTCTCCTACCCTCCGCACTCCCCTTCCCCCTGCCCCCTCTTTCTCCGTCTCTCTCTCTCTCTCTCTCTCTCAGACGGCTTATCTCACCTCCTACCATTCCATTTCATCTTCGTGTCTATTCAACTCAGCCGCTTCAATTCGTATTCTCTTCCCCCTATAAATAAGAAATCTCATAATGTCAGCTTCTGTGGCGATCGGTCCAACAGTGTCATGTAGGAATGCATTGTCTCGCGGCGATAACGTTGAATAAAATTTCTGGGGTTTCCGTCCGCGTCAGGTGGTTAAAACTCCACGAGCTTTCGGCCAAGCACTCCTTGGCCATTCTCAAGTGGTACATTTTTTTTCTATTTTCATTCCACCCCATATGGGGATGGCGGGCCCATTTTCGAACGTTGAGCTCGTTTCGAGCCAGGGAAACTATCTACTATTATTGCTGTGGCGACACATTTTATTTTGTTACAAAAAGGGGTTTGGACTCTTGCTAATTCTTATTATTAGTTAATGATTTCTCATGGGAGGTTACCCGCAATTTTCATTCTTCTGAGGAAAAACCTCCCCAGAAAAAACCTCAGCTCGGGAATAATGTTATATTAGCTATACATCTAAATGCTCTTCCTGGTTTAGTAGATGGTTGTATAAATCCTCTTCTCATATGATTGATTGCAGATTATATTTACCTGGATGTAGTCTTTCAATAGCTTGAACTATGCCACTAGGTGGGTAGGGGTATTTGTACCTAGGCTAGCTGATAGTAATTGGACTTATTTGCCAACAACTCAGTTGTTTTAGTTAGTATTTTACTTAGTATTTTGTGGACATGAGCTCTTGACGTTAGCCATATTGGTGCTGCATACTCAAGGTTCGGTCTAATATAACAATAGGTATAAATGAGGGCTGATGTTGATGCTCCAGTAAATTTTCCTTTTTTTCATTTTTAATAAACCCAGTCTCTTTCTAGCTTTATTTATCAAGTCAGAAATTGTAAATTTATAAGTTAGAGTAGTATCGAAAATAGTACCTAAATATTTGACTTTATTCTGGGTCTGAATTTCTTTTCCCCATAAATGGAGTTGAAGCTTATCTGTGTTCTGTGGCTTATACTGAGTTAAGTTCTTATGATGGAAAGCTATCAACTGGCTTTTTTCAGGATTAGGGCGTATACGGCACTTTGCAAACCATGGTTCTAAAGTTTCAATATATTGTGTTGCATGTCGGTGAATTGCTTCGGACGTAGATGCATGGCACCAATATGCAGTATCATCTGCATACATGGCAATATCCTCATTCCATCTGACAGGTGTTGGTATATCGGCTGTATAAAGTGAATAGAGGCGAGAGAATTGCTCCTTGTGGCACACCAGCTACCGGGAAGAATAGTGTTGAGAAAATTCCAGTTATATATATCCTAGTTAGTCTGTTATCAAGGCAATTTTGTAAATAGCTTCACTAATTGATTTGGGAAGTCCATTTTGATTAACTTATAATACTCTGTGCCAGACCTTATCAAAGACACGTTCAATATCTAGTAAGAGTGCCATAGCGCAGTCTCCTAAATTTAAAGCTTCGGTGACATTTGTGGCCAAGTTTAATATTGGATGTACTGACTGCCTAGTGACTGCTTCCGGCTATGACGTCACTGGTGCTCCGCGACATCGCCATATATGGGCATGATTTGAGTCGGTGTTCGATGCGCCCGTTTTAACTGCGCGATCGCTGGATCCCACGCCGTGCTGAGCTGCAGGCCGCCGTCTCTGTTAAGGTTGTTATCAGATGTGTCATGTACCATATCGTGTCTTGCGGATAATAAAGCCTTCTCCATGAAAACATACATACACCAAGCAAGTTTCGTAGTATATGGCAAAACGATGGTAGTCTATTGTACGGTTACATCCGCATGCACCGTATGAAATATTATATACGCATTGACCCCCTTCTTGTTTTGATGCTCAAATGAGCAAAATGTCTTCAACATCAGAATAAAATTGTATGTTTGTCTCGAAGTCTGTACGTAAAGTACACTCCCCCGCTATGCACCATACAGAATTTTTTTGTAGACTGTTATCTTCGTCTCGTTTTTAAGGCCAACTGTGGAAAATTCTATCACGATTGAAACAAAATTGTTGATTTATATGGAATACAACACATAGACATGGACGCTTTATATACAACGTATGTTGCTAACAGAATTTCGATCTCATTGATACTCGTACAAATCTTAAACCGGACGAATAATTGAGGAGTGATCAAATTAAATCAGTAATTCAGGGTGATGGATTGAATTTCCCCAACCAACTAGCTTCACAGGACTGACTAGACAGCTCGATAGACGTCGGTTTGGTGGAGCGCTTATTCGCTCCAAAGCGTAAGCGATGCGTTTCAAAATGTTCAGATGTTTGTAAACCTATTGACCCACGCGGCTGCCACAGCGCAGCCCGAAGCGTTTCCTCTTCCTCATGGTTTATTGATTTACAAATTTTAATATGATCTGAAACAACAAAGGTAGCTTGTTTTTAATAGATGACTTCTTATAAAAATCTAGTAAATGTAATTTTAACCGTAAAGAAAATTAGTTTTCGCCCATAGTCTCTATATGCACTGACCAATCACAGCAAACTTCATGCAGCCTTTCCCACGGGAAGAGTACCTATTGGACCACATATTATTGGTTTCTTACACCACCCTGTATATTGCTCTGTTGCGACTTGCTCTAACGAAAATTACAAGTGGTGTGTGTTTGTTTGAATCTTAAAAGTAGTGTGTGTGTGTGTGTGTGTGTGTGTGTGTGTGTGTGTGTGTGGGAAGAAGCGTGTCACTGTTTGTGTTAAGTGACCGTGCCCGCTAAAATTCACATTTAAATTTTGTTGTGGTTTTGGCTACAAAATAACTTGACTAAGCAATCAGACTTAGAACCGACATGGAATGCAGTGATCTTACGTGAATGTGATTTTGTTTGATGCAAACGGATAACACTTTAAATTGTACAGTAGTTAATAAGTTAACAGCAATTAAATTCGTAATTGGTCTACACATTAATCTCGTGTGCGAGAAGCGATGTGAGCAAATGAACTGTTGAAATTTATTAGCGTGCACCATATACCAGTAACCAGACTATACACACATAATTCGACTGCGAGAGCCAAGAAAACAGCGTGCTACTACTGTGATAATTTTGTCACTTCAATACACAGGATGTCAAAGAAAGATGTTTGATATTAATTGGATACGAAAAATCACTGCACTTGATAATATGCCTATCTGAACAACAATTACAATACTGATTCAACGTAATAAAAAATGCCCTACAGATCTGGTAAAGATTTCAAGTTCAAATGTTTGTTAAGCTTAAGGGACTTGACTGCGGGGTTATCAGTCCCTAAACTTACACTCTACTTATGAACTAGCTAATACTAAGGTCGGCAAAAATATCCATGCCCCAGGGGGATTCGAACCCCCGACCGTAGTGGCCATGCAGATCGTGACTGGAGCGCCTCAGCCCCCGCGGCCACCGGGGCCGGCAGATTTCAAGTATCACTCACTGCAAGTATTTCTTATCCCTTCACGTGATCTATTGTCTTCTGATCAGACAAATCACTTTAACAATTACTAACATTAACTGACTTAACAATTTGAAAATCTTTAACTATGAACTTTTCTGGATTCATAAACAAATTACTTCCTGCTCTCATTAATATACCAACTGAGCATAAAAAATGCCTACAATGAACTGTTCCAATTAACACATGAATTTACAAACACAATAATTATGCAACACTATCACAAGAAACAATGATCATAACGGATTGCAATTCAAATTGGTGAAAGGGACGAGGAACCGGTAAAAATGACTCAGGGTTAAATGATAAGTGCAAGCTGCACTATACCGTATTCATTAGCAAAAGAAGACAAACTCCAACTACAATAGTTCAAATACAGGCTCCCATACATAACAATAAAAATTACAAGTTTTACCATATTTGAGACAGTTTAATTTCCATACATAAATTACAATCTGCAGACTTGGTTTAAACTTTTCGAATTTTTACTCTTCGAGCCTAACACACGGGCAGACTAACTCGACAGTTCCCCGACTACTACTCATCGACTCAACCATAATCACACAACGACTGCTCTCCACGACAGTCACACATCGACTCCCTCTCTACGAGGGTCACACAACGACCCTTTAAACCCAACAATTGCGAGAGCAAAATACACATTCCAAAGATAAAAATGTTCAAATGTTTGTTAAGCTTATGGGACTTAACTACGGGGTCATCAGTCCCTAAACTTACAAACTACTTATGAACTACCTTATACTAAAGACGGCACAAATATCCATGCCCGAGGGGGGATTCGAACCCCCGACCGTAGTGGCCGTGCAGACCGTGACTGAAGCGCCTCAGTCTCCTCGGCCACCGCAGCCGCAGCCGGCATTCCAAAGATAAAACAAAGTCTTTGGTTTACAGCAAAGATATGAAAATAAGTACAGTATGTTATATCGATTAATGAAATGATACAAAATATTACATACATTTGTTTTCAATATAATTATAGTTTAGGTTTTTATAACAAAACATGTGTGGTGTAACCCAAGTCTGAAGTGCGCGCCACGTACTTTCGCCGCGCGCCGCCATGCAAGCGCGGCGCGGCGTTCTTACGACGTCAGCCACGAGCGCCCTCTGCTGAAACTCCGCTCGCGGACACCACTGAACTGCATCGATCACTTAGGATTAGGACAGGCACTGAAACGGACTCATCAGTAGGCAGGCCTCTACGTAGTTAACCTATGTCTCAGCAGTACACTTAGTTGGCAGTCATGAAATTTGTAAAAGTTAAGTATTATCCTATTTCTACTAAATATACAACTTGTTCTAATCTAGCTTAGTGTTTCTAGTTTTTGCTGTCCCACTGGCTGGTCTCCTCAGACTCTGTACCCGCATGCATCCTATTTTCCTGTGTCGGTCTCTCTCTACTCGGCCACCGACACCCAGGACAACCGGCGGAAACGAGACACAAAAGTGGCGACGAGGATGGGATACAAAAGTGGCGACGAGGATGGGATACAAAAACATGCTCAAGGCTGTATGACAGGGAAAATTTAAGTGAAAATTATATTGCGTACTCCTTTCAAAATGATGGCTGCAAGCCATAATTATGACTCAGTCTTACTCTCTGAAAGTCCTCCGTTGTGTATTTCTAAAATGTTCAAATGTTTGTAAATCTATCGTACCAAACTGCGTGGTTCTGAAGATAACATATCTCATTGAAGCCGGTAAACAAACAGCAAATTAAATCTACATCTACATGGGATACTCTGCAAATCACATTTCCGGCCGCAGTGGCCGAGCGGTCTGCGGCGTGCCAGTCAAGGTCCGCACGGCCGATGCTCTCGGGGGTCCGAATCCGCCCTCGGACATGGATGATTGTGACGTCTTTAGTATAAGCTAGTTCATAAGTAGTTTGTAAGCTTACGGACTGATGACACCTTAGCTAAGTCCCATAAGCTCTAAGACATTTGAGCAATTGAAATCACATTTAAGTGCCTGGCAGAGGGTTCATCGAACCACCTATTCCATTCTAGAATAGCGCGCGGGAAGAAATTAGCGATCTAGGCTGAAGTAAGTGTGTGTTGTATAAATTTTCGATCGCTCTCCCTAGGCGTAATATGTCACTTAACTACAATGTTCAAAAGTGTTCAAATGTTTGTAAATCTATCGGACCAAACTGCGTGGTCATCAGTCCGTAGCTTACAAACTACTTAAACCTAGGTAAACTTACCTAAGGACAACACACACCCATGTCCCAGGGAGGACTCGAACCTCCACGGCGAGCAACCTCACGCTCAGCAGCGAAACGCTTTAGACCGCTAGGTTAATCCACCGCGGCTGTGTATTTCTCAGAGAAACTGAAGATAAAATCTTTCCGAAGCTCTTAATTGTACGAGGAACTAACTCTCAGTAATTAAACATCTATTTCAGCCACGCTGCAACCAAACTGTAAAAGTAGTCGGTTCAGGTTTCGACCGACACGGCGCATATTGCGTTATATAATACCTGTTCCGCGAGATCGCGAATTTCAGCATATCCGCCGAGGGAACACGATAAACCCCGTGTGACAGTAATACGATATTTAAATTGGAATTCTGGAAGCTTTCACCGGTGCAGGCCGTGTTACGGAAGGGAGGTTAGGGAAGGGGTAAGTCGCGAAGGCGGACCCACATAGGCGTTGCCGAAGAATGAAGCCGGAGGAAGTTTGCGAGTGGAGGGGTGGTTTGGGGGTGGAGGGGTGGAAGAGGCAAAACAGGCAGGGTGGCCCTCTGATTTACGAGTCCGCGCGGCGGCGAATGGACGCAGCCTCCTACCCCCACCCCCACCGCAAACCCTCGTATAACACGGGGCGCCGCATAAGCACTGTATTTTCGGCTTACGGCACTACATCCGGCGCGCGTGTATTTCTCCGCTCTCCAGATACAGGGCTCCTCTCTCAGCGCGCCGCCTTCTGGCGGGGCGTAAATTCTTATCAAATCTCGGGGCACCGCAGAACCCCTCCCGGGCCCCCGTCCACCGCCCGCGAGTGCAGTTCTTCCGGACCGAATAATCCGGCATTCTACGGACGCCGCGTCGGCAGTTCGTTGTCAGAAGACATTTTCCCGCAAGGAGCACAAGGAGGCGATGCAGGCAGAAAGAGAGATGGACTAATTTCATTAGCAGCTACTGCGAAGTACCACTGCTGTATTCAGCCAAGTATTGCAAAACTTCACAAAAAAAGTTCTGAATAAATAATTAATGTGTTTGACATGATAATGTCACTAACATTACTAAACACTACTAAATTTTTTTTAAAAAATAGCACTGCATTCCTACATGACACTGACTGATCGCCACAGAAGCTGATATGAGATTTCTTATTTATAGGGGGAAGAGAATACGAATTGAAGCGGCTGAGTTGAATAGACAGAGACATGACGATGAATTGCACTGGTAGGAGGTGAGATAAGCCGCAGAGAGAGAGAGAGAGAGAGAGAGAGAGAGAGAGAGAGAGAGAGAGAGAGAGGTGGGGGGAGTGCAGAGGGTAGGAGAGATTGCGTAAGGAGAGTACTGAATAGAAACATCGCACAGACTTGTTTTACGGCCCACTTCAGATTTGAGGGTTTATAAGTTTTTGCAAACATTTTGCACCAAAATAATAATGTAAACAATAAAAAATTAATTAATAAGAGTGTCTGAAACCCTTCTAGGAAAAATGTTTTTAGGTAGTGGTGGGTTTTGAACCACTGCCTTTCGGCGTTATGGGCCCACGCATTGCCCACTACGCTGCGGCCAAAACTTAGAAGTTGCGTCCTTTAATCTCATACTGTTGATGGCCGTTGTTAACTAATGCTAATATGGCATTTGTAGACACTAGATTATTATTTATCGTACGAAGAACGATGTGTTTTTGTTAATTCTTCAGTGCGCCATTGCTTTGAAATGACTGTAAGAAAATTGCTTGTTGGAGGTCGTCAAATAATCTCAAAATTTAGAATGCGTAATAGTATACTCTAGTAATAATAATTTCGTTATTGAATGTTGTAGCATATCACAACTAATGGGTCGCAACAACACTTTCGCAGTGAAAGTTAAAAATGTTGAATAAAAAAAAAAGATATTAATTAACTTGAAACAATCACTGTGGTAATTAATTAAGCTTGGCCCAATCTGACTTAGCATTGACTACAGCCTCCAACTAGCACCTCTTACGATTCACGAACAGCACAACTTCACTAATAAATTGTGTCAGAATTCATGTAGTGGTGATGGCGTGTTCGTGTTATAATCAAAATTGTAATAGCAATGATAATAGCTCAATACAGTGAAACTCCGTGGGGCAATGAGCTTCACAAATACTACAGTCAAAGTTCTCAATAATTTTGATATTATTGTTTAAAGCATTCAAGTTCCTTATAAAACTTTACGTAAACTATTTTTTTTAATTGTTTCCAGGGCCTGGGTAGCGTACGCGTGTAACTGGCTGAGCAGAGTTTGGCATTTAACGTATTTCATAAAAAAATTACTTCAGTCAAGTCTGCTAAAACTACCGTAATACTTTGAATACTGTTAGTCTGGTTACTTTCTATGTAAGTGAAACCAAATTTACTTTACTTGCAAACTCTCTTGCACTTTAATTACTAGTCTCTGTGGTTGTAACACGTTTAGCAATTCTTTAAATCGTCTAGCAATTTCTTTAGGACTGATCGTAATTACTTTGAAAATGATTGAACTTGTTAGTCAATGTACAGGCTTGCATAATCAACATACTCTAATAATGGTGATAATGGGGTGACTACAACTACTTACAAAATTAAGACTGGTTTCAAAATAAGTCATGTATGATTGAACCAAAGTTCTGATTGGGTTGACACTACATTTACATGCATACAAAATAAAATGTTACAAAAGTACTCATCTGCTTTCGTCGTGAAGTCCAAACAAGACAGATATGATTACAATACGTACTCTTACTACAACAACGATCACACTCGGTGACAATAGACTTGATACCAAACAATTACTTTTCTTGCACACATGGAAAAGGATTACACTGATCGAGTATAAATAAACTTATTTCGCACTTCGTTCAATACATTAAACAGTACGCCTCTCAGGCTTATTGCAATTGCATAAAACTCGCGCCACACTGCGCCTACCGTGCCTCTGCACTATCAACAAAACATCTATGTGTTTACTATAGCGAGTCCGCTCCGCGACTACATTTATGTATTTACTTTGGCGAGTCCGCACCGCGACTGCTCCAGCAGCGCGACACTCACAGCTACTACTCCTGTGCCAAAGACAGTCTTTACAACAGATTCAACATTGTCTCTGGCGCATTGCTAACTTACAACATAAGAATGTCCTTGCATTCATGCGGGTTTGCACTAAATGATTCAATATAGAAAATTACGTTACATAAGAAATATATCTAGCATACAACAAATGAAAAATACATGAAATAAACAAATTTAAGACAATATGTACATTACGTTAAATCAAAATAAGATACAGCGACAGGTGTACTCTTACATGACAACGTGTAAGTTATAATAAGAAAATCATCAAATATGCAACGCAAGATTGCGTATGCCAGGGAGAGTTCTGAGCAAGGAATGTCATGAATTAATTCATGGAGGGTGTGAAAATTCTGTTATTTTTTGAAATTTATTTCAAACGATACGAGATATGAAAAAAAACCATAAGGGAACAATGGTGTAGAGAATCTTCTCCTCTACAAATTCGGTTATTCAATTTTAGCGTCAGCTGAACGGTTTTATGTAATTAAAATTACATTACAAACGGTCTTTTTTGGTATTACTAAAGTATTTCTTGTTCGAAAAATTTGAAAAAGCGAGGTTCTGGTCTCTGGTAGCCAACAATTAGGTGTAAAATTTGGTGCCGATCGGTTGAACGGTTCGGCCTAAAAAGTCAGAACACGTTACAGCCAGACAGACATAGTCAAATCGCCGTAATTTTTGCAAATATCTCTGCAAAGAAGCAAGATATATATAAAAACATAATAGAGCGAAGTTGTAGAGAATTTCCCCCTCTACCAATTAGGTTATTCCATTTTTCTTATCAGATGAACGGTTCATTTGCAATTACAATTATATTACAAACGGAATTTTTTTATATTATACTACCGTATTTTTGACCAAAAAATTTGAAAAAGGGAGCTTCTGTCTGTAAAATTCGGCGTTGATCGGTTGAACGGTTCGTCTTAAAAACTGGGAACACGTTACGGACAGACAGAAAGACATACATACATCCCAAAATCGCCGTATCTGAAATGATACGAGATATAACAAAAACATAAGAGAGCAAAGGTGTAGAGAATTTTCTCCTCTACAAATTCGGTTATTCAATTTTCGTGTGAGGTGACTGGTTAAGCCTTTATTTTTATTTAAATTTCTCGAGCTGTCAACGATCGCAAAGGCCCACTTTTAGTGTTACTACCGTAACCTAAAGTGGATAAAAAAAACCGGCTATGCAAATTTATTCCTTCTCGAATCCAGAGGGACATATACGGCCCACATCAAGCAATTGTAAAACTATAAATAACATCCGAAATTTAGAAAATCAATACCCATTCCAAAGACAAGACACTAAGAATTATCACAAATGTCAGCATTATTTGCGTTTAGACATTTGCAGTAGCCATGACGGTTGTTGTCTAGTAATTGTATAAATTGCGCCATGGACATTAAGTACTGCGACGTCAAAAAACTAATGGTTAGCAATATTATCTTTTTCAAAGACTTTCCACTGGCGAAACTAGTAGTGAAATTCGAGAGGTGACTGCTTTATCCTTCTTATATAATTTTCAGACTTTCCTTTTCAGATCAAAAATTAAAATTATTGTGAGTTACAGCTAGTTAATTACAACTACAAGACATGAGAGGAACAACTGTGTGGACAGGTCTTACGAAATTTCAAGGAGAGATAGAAAAACAAAGTAGTCTCATTTAGTGTATTCTGTGATTATATATTCACAAGCGACGTTTCAGATATTTCAGAAATTTTCAACACCCAATATTTGGGCTATGGCGAAAAGTTTCTATTGTGGTAAATGTCTGGATTCTTTGTTCAGTGAAAATCTTTTGTGTATGTGTATTTTTCTGAAATTTCATTTCGCAAACTTTTAATCACAATTTTTTATATGAAATTGATATTTTAATTTAATTATTGTACCAGATTTATTTTTAAGTTACTGATAGCGTTTCAAGAAAAAATTACCTATTCATGAAAAGTCCACAATTATCACGAACAGGTAATCGGCCAAATTCATCACAGTGTAGTGGTACAAAAATAGAAAATAAAAGTATCACTTTTCAGACGCTCAGTTTTGCAGGTATCAAATAGTTACAGACTAATATTAAGTATTGTATGGCTAAAGGATATGTTTACTGAATATAATAACCATGAATTTTGTAAAGGTACTTAAAATAAGTGTTTTTTATCTTTCGTGTTGAGGTAGAGTGATGAGGCACTGCACTGAGAACGTCTTTGCCATCGCATCCAGAGATTAAAACCGACAACCACCGATACGCACAGTATTAAGACGCGACACCCCTATGATTGTAATACAAATATGTGAATGTTAAACAACGAAATGTGTATTGAAAATTGTATGTTTCTGATCTAAAACGTCAATCTTGGACAATTTAAGGAGCTCTTTACACTGCTATGGAGTGATTAACTTAATCGTAATAAATCAAAGTCCAAGGGTTTTCTTCGTGTGCTGATTCCGGATTGTACTTGTGAAGATTTCATGATTATCGTAATCAGGAGGGTTATTAATTTTCTTGACTTCATGTAACTGAGTTCTTAACTCTGAGTGACTTTTTTTGACACTGAAGATGAAATTAGCATTCAGACTGCCACGTGAAACTAAGATGATTTACAATTGGTAATTTTTCACAAGCGCTTGTGACTGTCTCCTTAAAGTAGCTACGCAGCGAATGCTATTTTCTGTGCGTAAAAAGAAATTGGGAAGTCTACTTGCAGTTTTGGTTCTTGTTGTAATTAGATTTGTTATCTCCATCGATTGGAACTGCAGACATGAACGTTTTAAGTTTAGGGGTGAGATTATTTCCACCATTTCGTTGCAGAGCATCAACATTTGGGTGATTGAAGTTGATTGTGAAATAGAAGACAGTCCTGTCATAAAAGGGCATTTATCCTATTGACATTAGAAAGTTTTCAAGGGTAGTTCTGGAAAGTCAAAGCAGTGGTACATTATATGAAATAGAAGGGTGGTGTTATTTCACGCGATTAAACAGTAACAGGACAGGTTATGAGCAATAATGAGATTCTAATGGGATATATACATATGGCTAGACAGAGACGTAACATATTCACGGAATGTATATTAACTGCGAAATGACTACACCTGAAAATGTGTACCCAGCCAGGATTCCAAACCGGGTCTCCTGTTTTCTAGACAGTTGCGCCGACCTCTAAACAATTGGGGACACAGCAATCACCACACCTGCAACTCAGGTACGCTTCCTGTCAGATATAAATTCTCAAATTTAGCCTACCCAACCTAGTTTTGTAAACTGATTCCCGCAAGAGGAAAGGCCGAGAGGTTCCTCCGCACTTTATGTTATATGTATATAAGTTACATAATTAGCCGCTACGATCTTTTATTCTTTCGGGAGGCACTCCTAGCATCTTACTCTTGTGGGAATCAGTTTACAAAGCTACGAGTCTGAGTAATGGTGGGCAGGGCAGAGTTGAGAATTTGTATCTGACGGGAGGCGTAGTTAGGTAGACCATGCAGATGTGCTGATCGATGTGTGTCCCATGTTGTAGTGGTCATCTCAACTGCTTACAGAGCAGAAGATCCAGGTTCGAATCCCTCTTAGGTACATATTTTCAATTTTACCCATTTTGCAGTTATTATGCAGTGAATATGAATAGATACTAACTGCAGGATCAAAAGTGGCGTCTTTTCTTTCGAATATGTCCCAAAGAACCGATTCCACATATATATTTAAGTTACAGCCGGCGCGTTCCGTGAGAGGGCTGAACGTTCTCTCTAATAAAAAAAAAAAAAAAGGAGACAAAAACGCATCAGTGTTCAACGAACCAAGGTCCGCAACGAATCGAACAACCCGAAGAACGAAAAACGAAACAATAATAGTAATAAAGACAACAGTTTGTGTAATGTCCGCGAGTGTTTGAAATCGGGTTGGTACCACAGCACTAGGTTGGGTGGGATTTCTTTTTATTTTCTATTTCTTTAATTCCTATTTGTTAAAGTAAAAGGCAGCACAGTAAAAAAACGTAAATAAAAATAGAAATGCCAAGATCGCAATCTTTACCTTTTATTCATATAAGACAACCGGTTTCAACACTCAATGGTCCCATCTTCTGGTCTCCTACAACTGGCATTTAACTGCTTATTAAAGGACTACACATGTAATTTAGAAGGTGTTCTAGTTGATGGGTATAAAATCATGTGCTGACAATGCGGTAATTTTTTTAAAATTTTGGCCAGCAAACTTTTTTTGTATTTATCCACCAGCACAAAATTTTGTGTCTATCAACTAGAACACCTTCGAAATTATGTGTAACGCTTTAATAAGGAGTCAAATGCCAATTGTAGGAGGTCAGAAGATGAAACAATTGAGTGTTTAAACTGGCCATCTTAAATAAATAGAAGATAAAGATTGCGATCTTGGCATTTCTCTCCATATTAATACAATAAGACTACTTGCCCCGTGCAAATAATTCGTACTCTATTCTTATCAGTCACGGATAGGTAAGATAGTAATGGAGAAAAGGCAGATGTAAGTATATATGTATAAATGATAATAAACCTTGAATAGTAGTAACAAATATTAGTCTCATTGTAAGAAAATTTATATAGTTAAATACAATGTGACTAATAGTGAAACCCAATCCCATGAAACACAGACATTGCCGAGGTTGGGTGGCTTGTGGAGAGGCCAGGCAACGTCTGGTTCCTGAAGAGGGACGGCAGCCTTTTCAGTAGTTCATGATTGACTGAGCTGGCCTTGTGCCATCAGCTAATGTGGTTTTGCCACACAGCTACTGCGAACGGCTGAAAGCAAGGGGAAACTACAGCCGTTACCTTTCCCGAGGACATGCAGCTCTACTGTATAAACATATGATGATGGCTTCCGCTCGGGTAAAATATTCCGGAGGTAAAATAGTCCCCCATTCGCATCTCTGGGCGGGGACTACTCAAGAGCATATCGTCATCAGGAAAGACAACATCGGCATTTTACGGATCGGAGCGTAGAATGTTAGATCCCTTAAACGGTTAGGGAAGTAAGAAAATTTAAAAAGAGAAATGGGAAGTTAGATATAGTGGGGATTAGTGAAGTTCGGTGGAAAGAGGAACAGGATTTCTGATCAGTTGAGTACAGGATTATAAATACAAAATCAGTTGGGGGTATTGCAGGAGTAGGTCTGATAATGAATAAGAAAAAAAGGAATGCGGGTAAACTACTATGAGCAACACAGTGATCGCATTATCGTAGTCAAGGTTGATACGAAACCGACGCCGACCACAGTAGTACAGGTTTATATGCCAACTAGCTCTTCCGATGATGAGGAGTTAAACGAAATTAGTCAGACAATTGAGGGAGAGGAAAATTGTTATGGGAGACTTGGATTCGGTAGTAGGACAAGGAAGGGAAGGGAAGATAGTAGGTGAATATGGTCTGGGCAAAAGAAATGAAAGAAGAAGCCGCCTGGTAGAATTTTGCACGGAACATAGTTTAGTTATAACAAACACCTGGTTTAAGGATCACGAAAGAAGGTTGTATACGTGGAAGAGACCAGGAGACACCGGGAGATACCAAATAGATTTTATAATGGTAGACATAGATTTCGGAACCAGGTTTTAAACTGTAAGACATTCCCAGCGGCAGATAAACTCTAACCATAATTTATTGGTCATGAATTGTAGGCTGAAACTGAAAAAAATTGCATAAAGGTAGGGACATAAGGAGATGGCACCTGGATACACTGAAGGAACCTGAAGTTCTTGAAGAATTTCCGAGAGAGGTTCAGGCAACAATTGACAGAAACGAGGGGGAAATAAAACAGTAGAGGAGGAACGGGTAGCGTTGAGAGATGAAATAGTGAAGGCAGCAGAGGACAAAATAGGTAGGAAGGCAAGATCTACAAAAAATCCTTGGATATCACAGGACCTAATAAATTTAATCGATGAAAGGAGAAAATATAAAAATGCAGTAAATGAAACAGGCAAAATGGAGTACAGACGACTAAGAAATGAGATTGACAGGAAGTGCAAAATGGCTAAGCAGGAGTGGCTAGAAGGCAAATGCAAGCATGTAGACGAATGTATAAATAGGGGAAAAATAGATACTGTCTACAGGGAAATAAAAGAGAGATTTGGAGATAAGATAAACAGCTCTAAGAACGAAGATGGAAAGCCAGTTCTCAGCAAAGAAGGGAAAGCTGAAAGGTGGAAACAGTAAATAGAGAGGCTCTACGGAGGAAATGAACTTAGAGGCAATAATTGTAGGAAGGGGAGAAGAAGTAGATGAGGATGAAATAGGAGATACTATACTGAGAGATGAAGTTGACAGAGCACTGAAGGACCTAAGTCGAAACAAGGCCCCTGGAGTAGATGACATTCCCTCAGAGCTACTGAAGTCTTTGGGAAACCAGCCATGACAAAACTGTTTCACCTGGAGTGTAAGATGTATGAGACAAGCGAAGTACCCTCAGGCTTTAAGAAAAATGTAATAATCCCCATTCCAAAGAAAGCAGGCGCAGACAGGTGTGCAAACTACAGAACCATCAGTTTAATAAGTCATGGTTGCAAAATATTAACAAGAATTATTTACAGAAGGATGGAAAAGCTGGTAGAAGCCGACCTCGGGGGAGATCAGTTTGCATTCATGAGAAATGTAGGAACACGGGAGGCAATCCTCATGTTACGGCTTATCCTAGAAGATAGATTAAGAAAGGCAAACCTACATATCTAGCTTTTGTAGATTTGGAGAAGGCTTTTGACAATGTTGATTGGAATAAACTCTTTCAAGTTCTGAACGAGCAGGAGTAAAATATAGGGAGAGTAAGGTTATTTACAACATGTACAAAAACCAGACAGCGGTTGTCAGAGTTGAAGGGCATGAAAGGGATACAGTGGTTGAAAAGGGAGTAAGACAGGGTTGTAGATTTTCTCCAATGTTATTCAGTCTATACACTGAGCAAGCCATAAAGGAAAGCAAGGAGAAATTTGGAGAAGGAATTAAAGTTCAGGGTGAAGAATTAAAAACATTACGTTTAGCCGACGACATAGTAGTTCTGTGAGAGACAACAAAGGACCTGGAAGATCAGTTGAACGGAATGGACAGTGTGGTGAAACATGCATATAAGATGAACATTAACAAGAGCAAAACTAGGGTAATGGAGTGAAGTCTAAGAAAATCAGGTGACGCTGAAGGAATTAGATTAGGAAACGAAACAATAAAGGAGGTAGATGCGTTTTGTTACTTGGTCAGTAAAAAAACAAATGATGGCCGCAGAGGATATAAAATGCAGAATGGAAATGAGTAGAAAAGCATTCTTGAAAAAGAGAAATTTGTTAACATCGAATATTAATTTAAGTCTAAGGAAGTCCTTTCTGAAGGCATTTGTGTGGAGTGTTGCCTTGTATGGAAGTGAAACACGGTCGATGAACAGTGCGGACAGGAAGAGAATAGAGGCTTTTGAAATGTGATGCTACAGAAGAATGCTGAAGATTAGGTGGCTGGATCGCGTAACTAATGAGGAGGCACTAAACAGAATTGAGGAGAAAAGGAATTTTGGCATACCTTGACTAAAAGAAGGGATCGATTGGTAGGACGTATTCTTAGATATCAAGGAATTGTGTATTTAGCGTTGGAGGGAAGTGTGTGGAATAAAACCGCAGAAGAAGACCAAGCAGATTCAAACAGATGTAGGTTGCCGTTCTTATGTGGAATTGAATAGGCTTGCTCAGGATAGGGTATTGTGGAGAGCTGCATCAAACCGGTCTGGTCTCCGGATTGAAGAGCACAACAACAACAACAACAACAACAACAGCAATTGTGAAACATATTAAAATATCAAATACTGACTTCTTTATTTTTATTTTTGAAAACTTGTTTATTTTAAAAACTTCTTCGAAAACAATGTTAGTAGTTATAATGTGATCATCGCTTATGTTTTGGCTGTATGTGTCTTTAGCACAAACATAAATATCACTGAATGAGCGAAGTCGTGAAAACTCCACGTACAACTGTCGATGCAAAGAAAAGGGGGGAGGGTTCTGGTAAATATAATGCTGCTCTTCGAAGTGTGCGACCTTGTGCTTTATTTATGGTCATAGCAAAGGCTGCTTTTATTGAGAATTGTCTTGTTACCATTTGGAAACGTGTGAGGTTAATGCGGTTATTAGCACAGTTTTATCGCATTCAATGAATTTAGCAGTGAGGATGTACTCGCCTAAATGAGTCACCACTAATCTTGCAACAATAATTAATCCCTGATTAGCGTTAAGACTTCTAATTAGCAAAATTATAGTATTTTCTTTAACCCTAGAACGGTCGGGCGAAAAAAAGTTTCATGAACGGTCGGGCTGGGTCTGAGAGACCCAATATATAAAACACTTTTAACAAGAGACGAAATGCATATTTTCATAAAATGACTATTTTTTTTATTCAGATAGTACTAAATGATACAGTGACATTATTTTACCTGTCTGAATTGGAAAATAATTATAATAAAATAAAACTGAAAAACATACAACTTTGTAGTACCAAATGTTAGTAAACAGAATATACAGGAAAATTTCATTGAAATATGAATATAAATGAGAATAAGTACAATAATTAAGAAGCAAAAATGTTCAATTATCACTACATAAATGTAAATTTTGAACATATGAATAGTTTGTGAGGTATAGGCCTCTAAAATCGTCACTTTTCAAAACATTCACCGCAAACTATTTCTGCATGCGCCAAGCATAACCACACCTTGCAAACTTTGCAAAAGTATTTTGTTTTGCTGCCTTTGCATTCGTAGCATCTTCCCCTTCTGCCTGGTTGTGGATCTTCAACTATACCTTGTTCTTGGGTGCCGGAGAAGTTAGAAGCAAGCCTGCGAATTTGGCGCGGAAGGTTTGCCTGGGTTGCGCGCATTTTCAAATATGGTGTTACGAGAGACTTCCCTAGCGTTCTCAGGTACTTTCTTCTAACTGAAACATTTCCGTTGGCTTTGAACAGAATGTAGTCATTCAGAGCTGCAGTGTTCAACATCTGAAAAAAAAGAGAGAGAGGCGAGCGTCTTGTTCATCTGGCAATTGTGTATTCACCGCTCATAGCATCAACAACGTTTACGCCGCCCTTGGTTTTGTTGTAGTACGTTATTATACTTGGCGTTTTCTTTTCGCCGCTGTCACTGTCAATTTCATCATCATTATGCATTGATGACAAAAACAATACTGATTTGTTCCGTTTTGGTACATATGAAAGCAATGAAATCCAAACATACTTGAGTACACTTCTTTAGACTTTTTGGGTAAAAACTCAAACGGAATTTCAGGCTTTTTTAACGTACCAACAACAGTTATATTCTTCTCATGTAACAGCATCTTAACGATTGGGTAAGAAGTAAACCAATTGTCAACTGTCAGATTTCTTCCAGATCCTTTCACTGGGTATACAAGATGCAAAACAACGTCGTCTGCCTTGTTACTGACTTTGTACGGTCCTTCTGGCTGTGCACCTGCTTAGACTTCAAAATGTTTAACATTGTACGTTTTAGAAAAAGCCAGGATGAAAACCTTGATCCCATACTTCGCAGGTTTATTTGGGATATACATCCTGAATCTGCACCTGCCTCTGTAGGAAACGAGCATTTCGTCCAAAGTAACGTTTTCTGGTGGAGCATAATATGAATTGCAGTTGGAGACAAACATAACAAGAATGGTTCTTATGGCAGCAAGATTATCTTGTGCTTTTCTTTCTTCCCTTGAATGGATATTGTCAAACCTGATACATCGATTCAAAAATCTGAACATTTCCAATGACATAATTACTCGAAAGATTTCTATTCCTGTCCCACCTGTATTCCAGAAGTCTTCAATATTCATTTTACCGCCATTCAATGTTCCGGCTAAGTAAGGAAGGCCAAAATATGCCGTTAGTTCATCAATACTTGTAGGCCTAGCCATGTTTGGGTCACTATTGTACTTGTCTCGAACTGAATCAATGAAGATATTGGTTGATCCAATAACAGTTTCAATGCTTTGCTAAAAATAGCTGCCATGATTCTGACAGTGAATGTACATCCATCGCAGCTTGAATACTTCCAGGCAAATGAATGGTAACTATTTTGTGACGTCTTGTACGAAAGCTTTGTGGGAAACAAGTTTTTCTCCATTTAGTTGCTCCGTTCCTTCCTTTGTAAAAGCTTATAGGTGACGTACCTGAATCAGAATGATGAACTGTACTTGAATCAACAACAGTAGGTGCATCAATGCTGGCAGAACGCTGAACATCTTCATCTTCATCAGCACTAATTTCACTATTGCTTTCATGGTCACTGTTTATTTCAAAGTCTGGGTCCGCATCAGAATTATTTACTTCACTGTCATCGTCAAATAACATTTTGTATATTTCACTGTAAGAGAGACTTTCTCTCACCATTTTATACTATAAACTATTGACTGATAGCTTGGTGTTAGGAGATCACAAATAGTCCGCAAAGTAACTAGTAACTCAACGATACAACAAAATAGAAACGGGATCGCACTGGCAGAAATTAGTTACGTCGATGGTCGGGCTGGGTCTGACAGACACGTGCGGTTTTTGAAAGACCGCCAAACAATGACTAAACAATGAAAAACTTCATTCAAGCTGTCAACGCTTTCTCTCGGGTGTTCAGGAAGCTAGTGGACCGCTCGAGTCAAATCAGCAATTATAAGAATATAAAATCAGTGAAAAAAAACCTAGTGGGTCTCACATACCCAGCCCGACCGTTCTAGGGTTAAAATCAGTTGAGAAGGTGGTAAACCGGACGGATTTAAAGAGTTCAAGAATTCTACTGGGTACAACTGAACATCGTTTCTTACAGCATGTTGGACAGAATCAGAACATCGACGTGTATCACCGAATTCGTGTGATAAACCATGCTTGCATCAAAGAAGGTCTTTGGATTGCAGAAACATCTAAACAACTGCAAGAGCTGCCGCTCAACTTCGTTAAACAGATTGTCAGTAGATGACATCTTCTACATTGCTTTTATATCGGCCACGCAAATTACGTTGATACTTGGCGCGGTGGCTGATCTTAATAAAGATTTTCTTTCTTTTGTGAAAACAATTATTTTAAACTATCTGTGTATTTTTCGTCATTAGTGATAAACGAAACCTTGAAAATGATACCTAGATCATTAATTTCAGATAACTAATACAGGACTTATGGCGTACCCACCAAAAAACACCTATGAGAAACAATATATATGTTCGCTCCCTATGATGAGATAAATACAAAAACGTTATTACTAAAGCACTGAAAGAAGCGTATTCGTCTTGTTTCAAGTTCAAACTCTGCCAACTTTACCCCATTTGAGCGTACAAATGTCTTATCTAGACTAGCTCCAGAAGACCTAAGTGCTCCCCTGTTAAACAGTGCCGCAACACATTTTTTATTTTATTTTATTTTATTTATTTATTTATTTTTATTTGTGAGAACGAAGTTTTCACTCTGCAGTGGAGTGCACTGACATGAAACTTTCGGTCAGATTAAAATTTTTTGCCGGAACCGAGAAAAGAGTTTTGGAAGCTAGGAGGCGAGGTACTGGCAAAAGTAAATTTATCAGGACGGACCATGTAGCATGCCGGGATAGCTCAGAGAGTAGAGCGCTTACCGGCGAAGGGCAAGGGTCCCAGGTTCGAATCCCTGTTCCGGCAGACAATTTTAATCAGCCAGGAAGTTTCATTTTGAACTCAATACCCAAATCTCCTTAGGGGCGAGACTTGTTTTCCTGAACCACATGTAATGTCCTTCCAATTTTTACCGAAATCAGGGATTGAAAAGTTTAGTGGTACCAATAATATTGACGCTTGTAACAAAAGATGTCTGTGTATACACTCGTAACAAAGAATGATTATTTAATGTGTGTTATTATCTTTGTACAATTAAAATATATGTGTATGTAATGTTAAAAAGTATTCTTGTTGTAGCTTTTTGTGTCTTGTTGTATCTGTTTGTGTCTTGTCTCTTATCTGCGCTGGTCGTTTCATAATCGTGACTTGATAGTTTTTGACTAAAATGAAGGAAACGTTGTAATCAGGTCTGAAAATGTGTTTGAACATTTTTACAGTCTTAAAATATATGTATTATATGAAATAAGTGTACGAACTTCAATTAGTTAGAAATATTCTGATCATTTATATGAAATGCTAAAGGACGCCATTAGCATTTGTTTCAGGAAGAAGCTAACGACACAGATTGCATCAACCGCCGCCATTACGTGACAAATATACAATTCCTAAGTGATAAAGCAAGGACGGGTGGAAAATAAGGTTTCATAAAAAACATAATAATTTTCTATTTGAGACCTGCAAAACCAAACTGGACTTATATAAAAATTACGCCAACTTCTGTGGTAATGTGTGGTAAAATATGGTATCTTACAAAGATTTATAAATTATGAAGTGCATAATTATTCAGAGTTACTGTTATTATTATTCTGAGTGAGAAGTGAATAATATATCATTAAATAATTTTCTGATAGCCATATCTTAAAAAGTTAAAAGACAGTTTTCATTTAGCTTCAGTGAATTCAGATTTTGCGATTTTACTTAAAGTTGGACATCCAATTAAAGTTTCGATCATATACGTAACAGAGAATAATATTCAGAATTTTAATATAAAGGATAGGTTCCATATTGACTTAATTTGCAAGTGAATATTATTTTTATAGCATTTAATTTCACTTGATGTATGGGAGTGAAAGTTGGGTGGATACAGGTTACCTTATTCATAAGGAAGAGGTTACAGATATAAAAGTAGCAAGAACGATTGCAGGCACTAATAAATGGGATCAATGGCAGGAGGGTGTCCATAATGAGGAAATCAAGGAAAATCTGGGTATGAACACCATAGATGAAGCAGTTGTAGCAAACAAACTGAGATGGTGGGATCATGTTACACGCATGGGAGAAGCAAGATTTTGAAGTAAAAGACATAACATCAGACGAGGCATGAATGTTAGCATCGAATAGGGGATCATGGAGGAATTTTATTAGAGGTACTATGCTCCAGACTGAACGCTGAAAGGCATAATCAGTCTCTAATGATGATGATAATGATGATAATTTAATGTGGGCCTACTTTGTAGGAATAATCGCACCAGTTGAAGACCTTCAACTAAAATTTAACCTGAATAATCACGTCCCTGAAAAGGTTTATGTTTCATCCACTTACTGAGCTAACTGGCAAACTAAATAAATAATATAAAATACAAAGGCAATATTTTAAAATATATCCTTATAAACCTGGCCTCTCTCTCTCTCTCTCTCTCTCTCTCTCTATATATATATATATATATATATATATGGTGTTTCACTAAGTGCTATCGTGCATTGGATTCGTTGAAACCAGCTGCGTCCAAAGCAATTTAAACTACATTCTTATCACTGTTAGTTTGGGAGCTACAACCCTTGAAAGTTTAGGGGGCGGAGGCTACGACAGCGTAGCTGACTGGCTGGTGGTCAAGAGACAGTGGGCCGTGCCCCAGGGGATAGCCATTCGGCCAGTCACCAGTTAGCTACGCTATCGCAGCCTCCGTTCCCTAAATTTTTTAAGGGTTGTAGCTCCCAAACTAAAAGTGATAGGAATGTAGTTTAAATTGATTTTTACGCAGCTGGTTTCAATGAATCGAATACACGATAGAAAAAACTATTCTTCCATTTAAAAAAATTATATCTTTGTGCTGTAACTCTTTGGAAAATGATACAATAAACTATGTTCATAGCTCCGCAGACAATGTAACAGTGTGTTGACGTACAGCATCAAAATTTCCCGTCACCTATTTTATAAGTTACAGAGGCAAACACACTTAGTGAAACACCATATATATATAGTATAGAAGGAAACTATCCTGGTGGGATAAACAAATAAAAAAATTGAAAACGGATGACTTAGCCAAAAGGACCGGCTCGTCGATAGACGACAATATGGGTTTCTGTCTAGGTGTGTTTGCGTTTGGATATGTGTGAGTGTGTGTGTATTAGTCTACCTTACTTTTTGTCCCCTAAGGTAAGTCCTTCCACTCCTGGGATTGGAATGACTCCTTTTCCACTTCCTTGAAACCCATATCCTTCCCTTTCTCCTCCCCTTTTTTCCTCTTTTTCCTGAAGAAGCTGCCAGTGATGGCGAAAGCTTGTATGTGTGTTTGAGTGTGATTTTTATTTTTATTTGTGTCTATCGACGAGCCGGTCCTTTTGGGCAAGTCATCCGTTATCTCTCTCTCTCTCTCTCTCTCTCTCTCTCTCTCTCTATATATATATATATATATATATATATATATATATATATATAATTTTTAAGAGCATTCTTACACACATAATCACCTTTGGCGACACATCACAGAAGAACCTCTTACCAAACATATGCCTGTGCAACAACTACATGCGGCGTGAAACACTTCGATCGTCGACTATCGTCATTGAAGCGTACCAGAGACAATTCATTGGTGGGAAGTTTCAATGGGGCGACATCGATTAGGCGAAGTGGGGTCACGGGAGCGCGGCCTGGCTGGTGTATACCGGGCTTGTCCTGTGATTTATAGCTAATGACTGGGGCTCGCTGTGGACGCGACGTGCTGTTCACACCCCAGTGAGCGTTATTATCGCCCGGCGCGGTCGCTTTGTTTCGCGCTCTGATTATAACGGGGCGTAGCTGTCCGCCAGTGTCCACGCACTTCCATAGCTCCAGAGCAACCGCGCGTGCACTGCTGACCATTTCACGTCGCCTGCGATAGCCGTCCGTTAATGGAGGCCTTTTTATCTGCGCTGACCTCAACATCTTGTAAAGAAAAACATAATACAGGTATGCAATGAAGGCTTTCACAACCGGATGTCGTAGTTGCTTTTAGAACTTTCGGGTTATAAGGCCGTGGTTCATAAAACTTTTCAGTTTATAACGGTGCTCTTGCTTCGTATGATGCCGTAATTGTTAAAGTAGATTCCGCGATTATATTTTGCACAAGGAATTGATGGTACCGAATTTTTGATTTTTTAAATAATTTAGTTAAAGTATAGCACAAAATGAACATTAAAGCAAATAAACTGCGGGTTGCATATTAAAGTCTGGCACCATACAAGCAACAGCACGTTATAAGACTTACGGAAAGCATCTAGCTGGATCCTGCGCGTCGTATAGTAGAAGCTGGAAATGATAACTTTTACTTATTCAATACGTGAACGTTCGAGATACTTTCCGTAGGAGATCAATGTTCAGACTGCTGTTCACTTCGTTTTTCATTAATGTGTGACCGTGGGTGGAACATGAAGTTACTGGTAATGATAGAATAATAATAATAATAAAAAAATGATCGGACTTAGTGAAATTACAAAAGAAATGACTGCAGGTTCTAAAATCAAGCAAAGTATTGTATAAGGATGATTGATTGATTGAAATTTTGCAGACAATGCGAAGCGATTGTAATGGCGTCTGAACGTTAAACTATTACGGACGTCGAGGAGCTGAAAACATTAATAAATTAAATATTTGACGTGCAGGAGTTTGATTTAAATGAAAACCAAGGAGACGGAATGGTTTTTAATTTATATAATATATTTTCAGCAACAGCTTGCATTATTCTTACGTACATGAGTACATATCGGATACAGACAAAAGAGTGAGTGAAACTACTATCACGGCTCCGTCTTCTCGCTTGTTCCGAAGTAAAAAATGATGAACGAAATTAGATTAGTTGCATTGCGGAGTCAGAGGGAACCGGAGGCGATAAGCATGGCTGATCAAAGTTAAACAAAATTTTTTTTTATTGTATTGTTACAAGTTTCTCCTAACGTATCGTTCAGAGCTGCGCCGGACATCATCAGAGTTCTTCTTACTTGCGTTGAGTCTTACCGACTGATGAGTCGGATGTCTGAGAGCGCCAAATATATTGTGAAAATTTGGCGTGGTCAAGCTGTCACGTTATCAGCACAGATAGTCCTTGTCAGAGGTAAAACATCACTATCGATTGCAATCGGTCAGAGAAAAAACCTGTCGATCTTTCAAAGCTACTGTCCATATGACACAAAGTTTCATAGCTTCTTTCCTGTTAAAATTTTTCTTTACGTTTATATATTTCAATAGCTTCCCTGTATTGTCGTGGATAATAATTCGTCATTGTAGATAAAACTGATGTTTCGGAAAACCTCACTATTTGACCTGTGGGTGATGATTCGAGTATATATGGCGCTCTCAGACACCGACACCCGACGCACCAGTCGGCAAGACTCAACGCAAGTAAGACGACTTCTGAAGATGTCCGGCGCAGCTCTGGACGAAACGTTAGGAGAAACTGAAACGTTTTATGGACCGCGGCCTTATAACCCGGAAGTTCTACTAGCAACTATAATACAGGTACCTCGTAAGAATAGATAAGACCATATGGACCGTGTTATGTATCACTAGATCAAGCGCCGTTTTTTTAAAACAACTGATTTCAATGCATTCGGTTGGAAAACAACACAATCTGTTTGGGAAATAATCATCGTTGTCGTCGTAGCAACGGTTGCCACGAAATACTGGAAAAGTCTAGTTGCCAATCTGCTTATGTTTGATTTTCTGTTTTGCGTCACAAAACCGCAAACGACAATCAAGACTGAATCTTTGCAACAGTAAGCCAAGAACCGTTTGGCGCCCTCTGGTCTAATGATGACAAAAAAAGAAGGGGCAACACTTATTCACAACATCTTGAAAACACCAAAGAGACGCAAGGTTCGAAGAAGGATGTCATGTATAATGTCACCCCACATTAAAAAAATGTTTATGTTCGTCAGGGCACAGTTCTTGCCTAAAGACAGTGACTTTGAAGATATGGAGTGTGTACTGAAGATCCAACAACGTGTATACTCCATTATGGATACTATAAATGTAAGTCGAAAAAACTGCTTTGGTTGTCCTCAGAGTCGAAAAGAGGTAATTCATTACAATTGAAATCCTAGAAAAACAAATAACAAACAACAAAGTTGAAGCTTAGTGGTTATAGCTTTTGGGTTATTATATTGTTGTATTTACTTTTGTCGATAATCTTGTTATATGGCACACACAACACAAGAACAAAAAAGGAAAGACCTGCTCAATAGGAAATTTTTCAATGTACATTTAGAGTTAGCCAATTACTTGAACAACTACAGCTTGCTAACTGATTTAGACGAAATATCTAAATGCTTTTATGTTTTTAACCAAGACTTGATGCCTAGTGACGTCTTATTTATTTTTATTGTGTGACATGCATGCCAATATGCACCTGTTTAATCAGTCTGTCTAGCTCTCTTCCGTGAAGATGGTTTATAACCGAAACCGGTAGAAATTTGGAAAAATAATAGCTGATGGTTTACAGTATGCATTTCCTCAAGTAAAGAAAAACAACGCACACGCCTTCAAAGTCTATAGAAAATCAACAACATCCGATTCCACCATACACAACTCATCCTGTCATCTGACAACACACAAGCATGCTGCGTACAGAGCATTTGTTAACGGGGCCAACAACACACCAATGGAGAACAATGCAAGACTTTCAGAATTTAATATCATCAAACAAATAGCTGCAGCAAATGGGTATGATGACACATTGGTTGACAACCTTGCACAATAAATAAATAAATAAATAAACCAATCCCCTCACAGAAAACAAAAAGTGAACCCACGTCGTACTTTCCCTAAATTTGCAAACTATCCTACAAAATTGCAAATATTTTCAGACCACATAACATCAACATAGCCTTCAAAACACACAATAAATTGCAACACTCACTGAGACACGATGTAAACATACTGACAGATAAACACACACACACACTCACGCTTCTACAAAAAAGTATGCCACACCTGTAAAGCCCTAAATGGAGGCCAAACAGGAAGAGAATTCAAAAAACATGCAATAAACACGTAAGTGCCTACCACACCAATAACGTTAGCAGTAGCCACCCATATTAAGGATACAGGTCATCCATTCCAGAATATTAAGAGTGATCTTCTTATACTGCATAAAATGGATAAGAGGCATGTAATGGACCTCTATGAAGAAATAGAAATCTTCATCCATGAAAAAATACGTGATGACCTGCTAAATGACAAAACTGAAAGCAATAACACCAATTTCTTTAAAAATTTCTCTAGTGTTCAATGAATATTTCATTACAATGTAAAATTATAAACATAATTTTCATTGAATATTTCATTAAAATGTCAAAACTAATAATGTATAAAATAAGTATGTCCATAGCAACATCTGTACACATGCTATCTAAATATGCACATTTTATGGCATATTCACTGTAAATATAATGTAAGAAGTTCTTAGCTTCTAAGGATCTTTGGTACTGTGTAAACATCTCACATAAAATGTCTAGATTTGGTGTGTACATAACTGTGATCTAGTGTAGAGTGTGCCAGATAACAAGATTATCGACAAAACTGTATGTAAATACAACAATACAATAACCCAGAAGCTCTAATCACAAAGCATACTTACTAAAATAGCCTTATTTTCCTGGACAGGTTGAAACGTCCAACCATAACCTCACGGGCACCCATAACACACAACATAACAAAACAGTAATGAACCTGTAACTGTGAAAATGCAACCGACGGTGGCAGCTTCCTGCAGAAACGCGTTGTGCTAATGAAAATATTAGTAAAAAGTGACTGCTGCAGTATAAATTATTCCAAAAATTATGTCTACTCTTCAACTTTTTCAGACCATGAAAGACATGTAGTTTAGCAGTTGTTACACTAAGCCTAATATATTGTTCTGTTATGCAAAATTAGACCAAACGGTAAAGTCTACTGATGGACAAGAGAAGCACATAAGAGGCAATTAAGCATAGTGGACCAACGACCTTTTTATTTATTTTTCAGTGTTGTTTACAGTTTAATTAAGTTGAGTTGTGCCTCTGCTTCCTAGCGGTTTCAAAAGGTGGATGTTACGAGCAAGGATCTGGACATGGGTCTGCAACTAAAAGCATTTATTAGTCCACATATACTTTTATTACAGATGAACAGCATACGTAACTTTCATGTGGTTGTATTGGAACAATTCTTCCTAGCTATTAAACAGTTCTATAAGGTGTCATTACAATTTTTGGCAACAGTTCCGGCTTGTGCTCTGTATGTCTTGACCGCTGACTGCCTAGTACCGACTGGAACTCCCGTATTCTTAATGACGTTACTCGTGGTGTGCCGGAATATTTAGGAGAGACCCCGATTTCCTATTGGCTACCGCCCGAAGTAAGCAAAGAGGTACCGAGACTGTAGACGCCCCCAGAGGCCGAAGTACCACCGCGACGTGGTGTCGAATAGCGACGCCACAACAAGAGGTTCCACTACTAAATGAAACGCTAATAACCCTTCCTCAGTACAAAAAATTGGGAAAATTCAAGTATAAATGCATTTTTAAGGGAATGGAAACTGCGGGCTCATTTATCACACCCATGGAATTTTGGCGTTTGGTCTCGGTATGCATAACACAGTCCATATGGAAGGTGTCGCTGCTTTAGCAGTTCAGTAGTGCGTGCAGAGAATTTGCCCTGAATCGGTGGTCGTGGTACAGCGATTACAGTACCTCTCTGGTCATGGAACGTGTCAGTACATCCGATTATAACAAAAGAGTAGTAATTGATTGATTAAAACGTACTGAAAGTTATGAATAAAGTATGTTTCTGACAAGTGAAAGTTATCAATAAAATTATCGCTATAAACAATTGAGAAGTAGGCGGGCCCTCCAAATACCAAATGATACTTTTTTTATAGTAACACGCGTATTTCCAAGTGGACTGGGCGCCTAATTTTGCCTGCCGCCACCCGAGGTCTCTGCACTGGCTATAGACGTTGCTTGAACTGTAACTGAGACGCTTCTCTAAGAATCGTGTCGTATGTTGTTGTGTTATGGGTGATTGTCAATGATTCTGCACTTTAACTAAAATTTCGCTAATCGGACCGAAAACTTTATAAAAGTGATTAAACGTGACTTAGAGCAAAAACCAAATGTATAGTATGTTCTGATCCTGATACTTTATTCAAAGAGTGCAATAAGTTTAATTCTTATGGGTCAGTTTGTTTCCTACCAGATTTTAATTTTTTTGTGTAAACTAGTGATCGCAACTTAAGTCTCAATTTATTAATCATTCCTGTTGTACGTCGTTTGACAGTTAACTCTGATTTATAGCCTACCTGTGCGCAAGTAAACTGAATATGTGGCACTGTTCTCAAATCTACTGCCAAAGCTACAACCGCTGAAAAATCAAAACTGACGATAGAATATGCCTAGGTGTAATGCGAATCCACTAAGTACTCTAATGCCGCGGCGGAGTGGCCGAGCGTAAAAAAAATGTTCAAATGTTTGTATAGCTTATGGGACTTAACTACGGGGTCATCAGTCCCTAAACTTAAAACTACTTATGAACTACTTACGAACTAGGACGGCACAAATATCCATGTCCGAGGGGGAATTCGAACCCCCGATCGTAGTGGCCGTGCAGACCGTGACTGGAGCGCCTCAGTCACCTCAGTCACCTCGGCCACCGCGGCCGGCTGGCCGAGCGCAATTGAGGCGTTATGCTCCGATGCGAAGGCTCCTTCACCGTCGGGGGTTCGAATCCTTCCTCGGGCACGGATGTTTGTGTTGTCTTCAGCATTAGTTTGTAAGTTTAGGGACTGATAACCCCAATTTAGTCCCATACGCTTAACAAACATTAGAACTACACAAATATTACCACCTCTGCAGTTCCCCAAAAAAGAAAGCAATTGACTTAAGTAGGAATGATAAACGTTCCAAGTTTCTATTAAAAACAACTAATTTTATTTACCTCATATGAGAAGTTTTGTTGTACTCATTTGACAACAAACAACTTTGTAGACCGGTGTCGGAGACCACTTGAGTGCAACAAAGCTTCACATTACAATAACCTATTTTTTCATCATTATGAAACAATTTATTTCATTCGCCTATACCTAAAGAAACAATTAAATCAAAAATCCAGATATCTCGAGCATATTTCCACCTTTCCTTATTAATACACGTTCCAAGTAAAACAAGGGTAATGGAATGTAGTGCTAGAAAATCAGGCGATGCTGAAGGACTTAGGTAACGAGACAATAAAATTAGTAGTAATTGTTGTCGTGGTCTTCAGTCCGGAGACTGGTTTGATGCAGCTCTCCACAATACCCTATCTTGAGCAAGCCTCTTCAACTCCACATAAGAACGGCAACCTACATCTGTCTGAATCTGCTTACTGTATCCATCTCTTGGTCTTCCTCTGCGATTTTTTCCCCACACACTTCCCTCCAACGCTAGATTCACAATTTCTTGATGTCTAAGAATGTGTCCTACCAATCTATCCCTTCTTTTAGTCAACGTATGTCAGAAATTTCTTTTCTCCCCAATTCTGTTCAGTACCTCTTCATTAGTTACGCGATCCACCCACCTAATCTTCAGCATTATTCTGTAGCACCATATTTCGAAAGCCTCAATCCTCTTCCTGTCCGCACTGTTTATCGTCCATGTCTCACACCCATACAAGACAACACTCCACACAAATGCCTTCAGAAAGGACTTCCTTAGGCTTAAATCAATATTCGAGGTTAACAAATTTCTCTTTTTCAAGAACGCTTTCCTACCCATTGCCATTCTGCATTTTATATCCTCTGTACTGCGACCATCATTTGTTATTTTACTGCCCAAGTAACAAAACTCATCTACCCCCTTTATTGCTTCGTTTCCCAATCTAACTTCTTCAGAATCACCTGATATTCTTACACTGCACTCCATTACCCTAGTTTTGCTCTTGTTAATGTTCTTGTTATATGAACCTTTCAGCACACTGTCCATTCCGTTCAATTTCTCTTCCAGGTCCTTTGCTGTATCTGACAGAACTACTATTTCGTCGGCAAAACGCAATGTTTTTAATTCTTCACCCAGAACTTTAATTCCTTCTCCAAATTTCTCCTTGCTTTCCTTTATATCTTGCTCAATGTACAAATTGAATAACAATGGAGAAAGACTACAACCCTGTCTTACTCCCTTTCCAACCACTGCATCCCTTTCATGCCCATCAACTCTGACAACTGCTGTCTGGTTTTTGAACAAGTTGTAAATAACCTTACGCTCCCTATATTTTACTCCTGCTTGCTTCAGAACTTGAAAGAGTTTATTCCAATTAACATTGTCAAAAGCCTTCTCCAAATCCACAAAAGCTAGAAATGTAGGTTTGCCTTTTCTTAATCTATCTTCTAGGATAAGCCGTAAAGTGAGTATTGCCTCCCGTGTTCCTACATTTCTCCTGTACCCAAACTGATCTTCCCCGAGGTCGGCTTCTACCAGCTTTCCCATCCTTCTGTATGTAATTCGTGTTAATATTTTGCAACCATGACTTATTAAACTGATGGTTCTGTAGTTTTCACACTTGTCTGTACCTGCTTTCTTTGGAATAGGGATTATAACATTTTTCTTAAAGTCTGAGGGTACTTCGCCTGTCTCATACATCTTACACAACAGGTGAAAAAGGTTTGTCATGGCTGGTTCTCCCAGAGACTTTAGTAGCTCTGAGGGAATATCATCTACTCCAGGGACCTTGTTTCGACTTTCTTTCAGGGCTCTGTCAAATACTTCTCTCAGTACAGTATCTCCTATTTCATCTTCATCTACATCCTCTTCCCTTCCTACAATATTGTCTCGAAGTTCATTTCCTTTGTAGAGTCCCTCTATATACTCTTTCCACCTTTCAGCTTTCCCTTCTTTGCTGAGAACAGGTTTTCCATCAGTGTCCTTGATATTCACAGAGCTGTTTTTCTTATCTCCAAATGTTTCTTTTATTTTCCTGTAGGCTGTATCTATTTTTCCTCTATTTATACATTCTTCTACATCCTTGCATTTGCCTTCTAGCCACTCCTGCTTAGCCATTTTGCACTTCATGTCAATCTCATTTCTTAGTCGTCTGTACTCCATTTTGCCTGTATCATTTACTGCATTTTTATATTTTCTCCTTTCATCGATTAAATTTAGTATCTCCTGTGATATCCAAGGATTTTTTGTAAGTCTTGCCTTCCTACCTATTTTGTCCTCTGCTACCTTCACTATTTCATCTCTCAATTTTACCCATTCCTCCTCTACTGTTTTATTTTCCCCTGTTTCTGTCAATTGTTGCCTAAAGCTCCCTCTGAAATTCTTAAGAACCTCAGGTTCCTTCAATTTATCCAGGTCCCATCTCCTTATTTCCTACCTTTTTGTAGTTTCTTTAGTTTCACCCTACAGTTCATAACCAACAAGTTATGGTCAGAGTCTATATCTGTCCCTGAGTATGTCTTACAGTTTAAAACCTGGTTCAGAAATCTATGTCTTACCATTATAAAATCTATCTGGTATCTCCCGGTGTCTCCCGGTCTGTTCCACGTATACAACCTTCTTTTGTGATTCTTGAACCAGGTGTTTGTTATAACTAAATTATGTTCTGTGCAAAATTCTACCAGGCGGCTTCCTCTTTCATTCCTTTTGCCCTTCCCTTCCTTGTCCTACTACCGAATTCCAGTCTCCCATAACAATTAAGTTTTCCTCTCCCTTAATTGTCTGAATAATTTCCTTTAGCTCCTCATATATTTCTTCGATTTCCTCATAATCGGCAGAGCTAGTTGGCATATAAACCTGTACTACTGTTGTCGGTGTTGGCTTGGTATCTATCTTGACAATGATAATGCGATCACTGTGTCGGTCATAGTAGTTTACCCGCATTCCTATTTTCTTATTCATTATCAATCCTACTCCTGTGATACCCCCAATTGATTTTGTATTTATAATCCTGTACTCACCTGACAAGAAATCCTGTTCATCCTTCACTAATCCTTCACTAATCCCCACTATATTTAACTTCAACCTATCCATTTCCCTTTTTAAATTTTCCAATTTTCCTACTCGATTAAGGGATCTAACATTCCACGCTCCGACCCGTAGAATGCCAGTATTGTCTTTCCTGATGATCACATCCTCCTGAGTAGTCCCCGCCCGGAGATCCGAATGGGGGACTATTTTACCTCCGGAATATTTTACCCGAGAGGATGCCATCATCATATGTTTATACAGTAGAGCTGCATGTCCTCGGGAAAGGTAACGGCTGTAGTTTCCCCTTGCTTTCAGCCGTTCGCAGCAGCTGTGTGGCAAAGCCACATTAGCTGATGTTACAAGGCCAGCTCAGTCAATCATCCAGATTGTTGCCCCTGTAACTATTGAAAAGGCTGCTTGCTGCCCCTCTTCAGGAACCACACGTTTGGCTGGCCTCTCCACAGATACCCCTCCGCTGTGGTTGCACCTACGGTACGGCTATCTGTATCGTTGAGGCACGCAATATCAAATGAAATTTCATCCTCTCTAGCGGGATACATTTATAGGTACATAATCCAATCAATCAAACTCGGCACGTGATTCGTAGCCGGTCAACCGAACCGTGCAACACGTTGACTACCATACGACCGGCCTAGCTTCCACTCGACTCCCTGTTGTTGTTTGTATAGTCTATGGGACTTAACTACGGGGTCATCAGTCCCTAAACTTACAAACTACTTATGAACTACTTACTAACTAGGACGGCACAAATATCCATGCCCGAGGGGGTATTCGAACCCCCGACCGTAGCGGCCGTGCAGACCGTGTGTGGAGCGCCTTAGCCCCTTCGGCCACCGCGGCCGGCTCGCCATTTTGAAATCCTAATTAGTTCGTGTGAAATATAGTCCTTTGTCTGTTCGGCATATGTCGCAAAGGACCCCTAGAGTGCACGCTATATGTTAATGAGTTATAAAACGAAAGCAGAGGCACCAGTAACAGCCGTCCACAACTGCGGACGCCGCGCACCACGGGGTTAATGTCGTATGTTGTTGATGATGTTTGGTTATTCCGATGAGTTAGCAGCTTCCAGTCACTTAAATTACACAGAAATGGAATATGCATTTGGATCACATCTGTTTGATTCGAAATGAAAATAAGTCACGTTCGCATAATGTTTATAGAATGGTTCGGAACCCACGTTAAACTATAGGTCCCCCTATAATTGGATGGGTAAGTCAGTTCGAAAGTCGGAGAAGGCAACGGCATACCATCTCCAAACAGGACCATGCCTAGTAAAGTACTGTGGTGTTCAAACTAATCTTCGGGTTGTTGACTGCTTCGCTTACTGTATTTACTACGATGACGGGTTTGGATCTACTCTGAGACCATTAACGACGAATCGGTCTGATGATTGTCACAGAGTAGATCGAAACCGGTCACCCAGTGATCACATAAATTGTAAAAACATTTTGCGAACGTGACTTATTTTCATTCTGAAACATACACCAGTTCGCTGTCTTTCCAAACTTATTAACATCTGTTTGACCCTTTTGCATATATGTGTGCAGTGTTGTGCCGAAACCATTTCCAATAAGCTGGCATAGGAATTTAGTTAGCTTAGTAGTAATTAACCCAGTTTCAAGAGCAAACTGAAAAGCTTCAAGATTTACAGTCTCTATTCTGCCGAGGAATTCTTGGAAGAGTTTTAAAAAATTAAGGTACTTTGTGGATTACGTTGATGGTTCTTTACACATAATTATGCTTACAAAGAGACCACATGGGTATCGCATTTTAGAATCTTTTGATATTTATTGTACGTGAAGATCATAACTCAAGTAACAATCAGCCAAAGCCATTCTAAGCAACTATTAAAAAGTATCGAGTAAATCGACTTTGAAATTTTGCAAGTACACGTAAGTACTAATAATTAAAAAAGTTTTATCATCTGTCGTAGCTCAGATGCTAGCTTTCTAGCCTTACAGCCGCAGTGTCGGTGGTTAGCATTCTGCAGTGACAATTTTTTTTTACTTTTTTGTGTTAGAATACTTACACAGTTTTAGCATCTAATTGTAATGAAACGTCGTTGAAATTAGTCACATATGAGGTCTACCTAATTCAATGTCTGTGATATCTTTGGCTGCGCGAGTACACTCTTTGGCGTGTGCCGCACCGCGTTTCGTTGTGAGCAGTGACCATGTGCTCAGGCATGGGTGTTAGTGCTGTCTTAAGTATAAGCTAGTTCATAAGTAAATCAAACCTTGAAAATAAAAGACGACAGTTTTTATAATGAAAAGGGACTCCTATCAAGATCCTATCGTTCCTAACCACGAAAGATGTCTTATATACCTCCATTCAGAAGTAACAGAGTGTGCACGATTTAAAGATGAAGTGCATGATGTGACGTTCTGTGACGGAAATACGAACCCAGCAGGTAATCGGATTATTCACTAAGCAAAGTCGAATGCTACGTATCGGTTTTTCTTACCGACTGTTAGGCGTTTGAATGTAAAATAAGGATACAAATTTTTGTGCCTGAGCGATAATCGAACTGCACACCTACCGTCCTTCTTTATCACCCACGAATATAGCTTAAGTATCAGTTTCTTACTCACCAACAGTAAGATGTGTGCGTGTTTGACCAGAAATAACGACACATATTGCGTTGTTGCCAACCTACAGTTTAACGTGGCTTTCAGATCACAGTGCAACTCGGCATTTTTCACATCAACAAACACTGCCCGAGTGAAAACAAGTGTAAAAATGGGAGATAAGAATCATGGGCTGACCAGCGATCGAACCCGAGACCTTGTGTTGTCTTTAGTATAAGTTAGTTTATAAGTAGTTTGTAAGGTTAGGGACTGACGACCCTGCAGTTAAGTCCCATAAGTTAAAAAACAAATTTTAATCATCAACGATATATGCGAATTCTATGTTATAGATAACAGTCTGCCGATGCACATGGAGTGGAATTTTGTTCTTCTTCACTGAAGACGTAACTTCTTCAGACGGTGAACATAATGCGACGACTTTCGTTACTACTGCAAGCCTAATGATCCTCCGCCCAGTTATTATCTTCAGTGTTTGTAATATAATGGGATACTCTGTACATTTTTATATTTGTGTTGTGCCTATTCCTTCGGACTAGGGTGAAGGTGATAGCTGGGCAGAAGCCATTACTTGGGTTCGAATCCCAGCCAATCTCACGTTTTTCAGTTGTCGCCATTTACTCATTTCACTGTCCTAGTGCAGCTAAATTCTTTCGTTTCCTTCCTTATCCTTCTGTCTTCCTCTCTTTAAGTTGTCAAGAAGAATGTAATAGTTACTATTTCAAAGGAAGATGAGGCAGACAGGTGTGAATATTATGGAACGATATATTACTGTATCTGTTATTAACACTAACATGAATAAGAAGGGTTTTGTGCAAGAATATGGTAACGCACAAAATAGAAGTTCTGAGAAAAGCGTGAAAAACTACAGTTTAATCAGTATTCTTCCTGAAAATACGATTTTATTATATGTCAGTTTGGAGAATTGTTAACAGTAATTAGCCAAATCATATGTCAGATTTACTCTTAAACTAACGCTGTTCATATGGGTTACAACATTTTGTATTATTTTACAATGATTCAATTAAACAAAATATATTGAATTATTTATAATTCCTGAAATATTTACAGATTATACACACCTTCTACAGAAACCACACATCAGTTATAGGAATCTAAACGGACCTAGTGGTTGAGAATGCTATTCAATGCTATCCAATCTGTAAAGGAAGGAATGGAGAAATTTTAAAGAGAATTGAAGTTCAGGGAGAAGAAATAAAAACATTCCAGGTCACCGATTTTAATTTTTTTGGTGACAAGAAAAACTTAGGAAAGCAACTGAATGGAATGGACAGGAGTGTATGACATGGACATGAACATCAGCAAACCAAGACCAACAGAAGATAGACGATTTAAATCAGTTTATTCCGCCACGTTTCGCTCATGTGCAGGGTTACATACGAGAGAAATTCCTATAGAGCAAATTACCAAAAAACTAAGATTAATATAAAATGTTGTTCAGAAATGCGTTTCATTCCATTGACATTATGCCTTTTTTAACTTATCTACATCGGCCACATCCGAGGCTACTTTACTACGTAAATAATAAACATATCGCGAAAAGAGAGTAAACGTATTGACGAGATTTATTACTTGGGCTCTGAAGTAGATAAATTACAAAATTCAGAATGGCTGTGGAAAGAAAGACATTTCTGAACTACATTGAGTATTAATTTAAATTTTTGGTAACCTGCTCTACAGGAATTTCTCTTGTATTTAGCCCTAGACATGAGTGAAACGTAGCCGATGAGCAGTTCATACAAGAAAAGGTTGGAAGCTTTTCAAATGTGGCACTAGAGAAGAATTCTGAAGCTTTGACGGATTGATTGTATAACTAATGAGGAGTTACTAAACAAAATTGGCGAGAAAAGAAAATTGTGGCATAGCTTGATTAAAATAAGGAAGGGGGTTCGTCTAACAGGACACATCTGACACATCAAGGATTAGTTAATTTAGTACGAAAGGGATGTTTGGGTGCGGGAAGAAGGGAAGGAGCATCACACAGAGAGTCCAAAAGACTAATACAGTAGGCAGGTTCAAGTGAATGAGGATTCTGATTATTATTTGGAGATGGATACAACACTGTGTTGTGTACTTTCGAAGTAACTTTCGTATATCTTGATTCTGTTGCGTTATTAACGAGGTGCCGTATTGAATATCCAGAATGTATGAAGTGGAGAGTGGAAACTGATCTGACTCTGGATGAGCAATTACTTTCAGCACTTTGCTTCAGTGCCTATCGCCATCGCGTCCTTTTCTGAAAAGATGAGGTACGTGGTGTCAACTTCAGCCATTGCCTATTCGATTCTGGTGGTCAGACTAAGCTAACTTTGTTCGAGGAATGCGTATTGATTCTTATGTATGAAAACTTCCCTCTAGAGACAGCTCATAATACGTGATATCAAACTGAGGGGCTATGTTTGCCTAGCCACCTGATGGCTGCTTAAAGCAAGTTAGAATGCTCTAATGTCAAAGTTTAGAATGCAAAGAAGCACATTAAGGAGGTAGGAGGTTGACCCATGTACTTTTTCACTCCGTCCATTGTGGACAATCCTGCATTAACAAAATTTATGGTTTTAACTACTGGAAACAATAGGCTGAGTCACACAACTTGAGGAAACATTTCCGCGGTAACCGCGTCCGGCATTATCGTAAGTCTATAAAAGTAGGAGCGCCGCGTTGCTTGGCGACCACACCCTGCTCTCTCCAGTCGGTGAGCAGCGGGGTGTGCGTGGCCCCACAGTTATCAAGTGTGGCTGGCCACAAGGTGTCGTTGATTCTTCAGACAACCAGCCCCACAATTAGTGAGGGACCACGTCGGTGATGTTCAGTATTCGGCAGCGCCCTGCCGCCGTCTGCGTCCAGAAGGCGCAGGTAGCTGCAGTCGTGACGTCACAGCTGGCTGCCGCCTGGCCTCGGCGGCGGGTGAGGACCAGCGTGAGGGGCGTCCACTGCCGCGGGCTCACCGAGCAGCGAGCAGCGGCCAGGGGACTCGCGAGAATTGTACCACCAGCGCACTGGCGTTCGGCATTCTATCGTCACAAAAGGTGCAGTGGTCAAGGAATTCTGACTATAGTTATAAATTAGCATCTTTAGTTATCATGGCCCGAATTCAAGAGGAAAGCAGTGAGTTTAGCAGTCGTATTATGTGCAACATGTAGTATTATAAGCTGTTAACCGTTTCACGCCCTGCACGCACAATTGTGCATTTCTGGTTTTGCTCGCTTTCTTTTTTGATTCACGCTGGAAAATCTGCATCACACAATCGTGGATGGACTGTAGTAATGTGCGCAACGTCTTTGAGTTCTATGTTACTACACTGTGTGACACCAGCAGTCAGCAAACTTCCAGTACACTTACAATGGTGGCAAGAATGACTTGTTGATATCCTTGTTTTGACGTGTGAAGCTATCATATCTGACAGCCAGTTGATTTCATACGATCCTGTGATTTCTTTCAAAGGCGTTTTACTGTAAGATGGTGCAGATCAAAAATTTGTAGTGAAGGCCCGAAACAGAAAATTGTGTGGGTACAGAACGTTTGAAAATAAATTTTTCTTTTTGTAATGAATTATAGCAATGTCACCTCACATACAACCTTGAAAATGAAAGGGATAATGAATGCATTCAGGTGGGCGATTTTTGGTTTAAGAAGGGACCAGTGTGAAAGGCAAAATTTGTAGCATGAAATGGAAAATGTATGGATGTTTAATTTTTTAGGCCTTAGCTTAAGACTTTGGTTCTTGTTTAGTCACTGGGGATTTGACAGCGTAAAGTTCACACTTTGCAAATCTCAGCAATGAAGACTTGGCTGTCATTCCTTGACCTAAGTGTGCCTTTACCGAAGACTTGAGGCACACATAGAATCGCAGTCTGACCTACATTCATAGCAGTGAAAAGTGAAGTGACGCGGTTTTGCCTGTTACAGAGGCCTGCATTTAGCCGACAGCGGACCATGCGGTGAGATCTTCGCTCGGGGCTGGTGGAAGCCGCCACTCTGACAGTAGTTGTTCACGGCTACCGCCAAAGCGCCGTCGTGACTATGAGTCAATTGGTCGTTCTCTTAGAGGCAGTTCACTATGTTCAAAAAACGTATACGTTCCTAAATGACATGGTCCTGTAATTTTGCAAATCACTCCTATTGTCTTTCTTGGATGTTGGAGTAACTTGTACGGTTCTTTCGCTGAGTGGGCGGTTCTATATGGTATGCAGCTACTGTATCAGCATACTCTTGATTGGTAAAAAATCTGGACTGGGAGACTTGCTTTTGTTATGTGATTTAGGCTGCTTTACTACTCTAAGGATATCTACTTCCAAATTACGCATGCTGAAAATTGTCCTTGATTGGAATTCTGGAGTATCTGCTTCGTCTTCTTTGGTGAAGGAATTGTTCTTTAGCAGCATATTCATCAGTTGTACCACTATTGCTATCGCGTAGTGTAAGTAATGATTGTTTTTTGTCGCTATTGTACTGTACATATGGCCAGAATTTCTTTGGATTTTCTACGTAACACACTATCGGAAATGAAACTTATAGGCAGCTGATCTAAACTATGCTGATGTCTGGCATCGGAGCCGGTCCCTACTGATGGAGAAAAGGGGGAGAGAGAGGGGGAGGGAAGGAGATACACTCCTTGATATGGGGTGAGCAGAACCCACCTAGAGGCAAAGAGTAGTTCTCCGAGCGGAACTGGCTTGTACTCTTTTGTGCGTGTGTGTGTATATGTGTGTGTTTGTGTGTGTGTGATGACTCCAAGTTCCAGCACGTGTGATGATTTGGCTTCATTGTTCTATGAACATGTGTTGGTTTGAGGGACCATTTTATTTAATGCTCATGGTGGGCCTTATATGGACCTAAGTTATCCATAAAACGACTCCGGTTGCTTATTCATCAACAGTGTGTGATAGATAGTATGGCCTTTACAACGCGAAACTGTTGCCAGGGCCATGTTGTGGCGGTCTGTTTCTCTGGGGTCGTCCAATTTCAGTTTAATTTTCCTTGACATTTCCCGGACTTTTTGATACAGAAAAGACAGGCAGGTTTCTTGTTGGAGGTCGGTGATGCGGGTATATCTGGACTCATGCAAGAGCCATTATAGGCGTCTATTTTGCATGACTTGCTGTTTCTTACGCTGGCTTTGACTTGCAATCGAATTTTTTGGATTGGCAGCTCTGTATTTCAGAAAATGGGAAAAGGTGATGTGACTGTTTTCTTCTAGAGTTCCTGAATGCGATGGTTTTAGTACATTTCTTCATCCATCGTCTGTCCTAAGCAGATGACTGTCCGAATCTAGGAGACTGTTCCTGAATCTTGAAGGTAGTAGGAAAGGCCGGAGGTCTTTCTTTTTTGCTGTTTATTATTATTATTATTATTTATTTTTTAAAATAAACTTTCACGTTATTATGGCACAATTGGGACGTCCTGTTCAGTTGTGTCTGGAGCCGAGCGATGTTGGCAACGTGGTACTTGCCGCTCGTGTTGAAAGCCGCTGAAATGTGCAAAACAGGGTATTATAGGCATTTAAACGTCGGCACCTTTGTTACGTTTGACATTAAATTTAACACATTCATCAGTTTACTTGTATTTGATCCCTTCATTCTTAAACAAGAAGAAAAAAAACACCAATTACAGCAATTAACATTAAAGGATGATTCACCAAAATGAAAAACTATGAATTCAATGCATCGGAACTTTAAGTTAATAATAGAGAATAAGTGAGCAGCAAATATATCAATTAATAACATCATTGGCTTTGAATGAACATTACGTCGGTAGCCAAGGTATAGATTAATGTCTAACAGCAAATTAGAACTGGTAGTGATACAAATTCTTCTAAAAAGGAAAAACACAGAGTCTTAAGAATGTACTGATAAATGTAAAATCACAAACCAAAGAGAACTTCAGGAAGGTAGTTACAAGAGGACAAGTAATCAGTATTCAGCTCCCAAGAATATTGACTTACCAGTCTAAAACTCCAATTAATAACATTTTACAATTGAACATAAAGTAATGTAAAATACTTGATATCAGCCATCACGGTGATGGACACGACGGCACCCTCCACAGTTTGCGCTTCCAGTCGGAGTGCCTGATGCGTGTGGCCCCACAACACGCCACGAAACCCAGGCCTGGGGCGCCGGAGCACGCTGCCAGATCCGACTCACACCGACTTCAAACTGAAAGGGAGGGAATGAAGTCTACTGGAGACGACGTCGACAACATAAGATGGAGAGGAGAATGCACGTGCAGCGACCAAACAAGGTGAAGTGACAAGCTTTGGACGTAAAGACAGGGGAGGAACACACAGCAAAACTGTTTTCCGCTTAGCACAGTCTCCCATCCAACAATCCACACCTTCTTAATTATGGCAATCAGCACAATATTAGAGGTAATGATATTGCACAGTTTCTATACTGAAATTACTCCCCAGTACGGAATAGCTACAAAGGCATGAGACTGTACAACCCAGATAACTAGAGTATCACAAAAAAATTCACATTAATAACACCAATATCTGTCTAGCTTAAGACTGCAACGACAAGAGAGAGTACAGACCACACAACAAGAATTTTCACCAATAAAACCTTAACAAGACGGAAAGATTGCTGTTTACAAATTATGCCCCCAATTATGGATACACAAATTCTTTCATAAAACATTCCCTTATATTGAAATTCGATGTTAACAAATTTCTCTTTTTAAACGGTTTTCTTCCTATTGCCACTCTGCACTTCGTATCGTCTGTACTGAGACTGTTGTAGCGTGAAGACGCACGAGAACGATCTTCAAGAAGGCAGCGGATAACCGGCAGCCAATCACACGCCGGCGACGAGGCTCCAGGAGGGGGCAACCGAGAAGCGCGCCCTCTACAAGCAGCTTTATCTAGGCTGACATGCCTTTGGAAGGGCACATCTGAACTCGGTTCTGAACTAGGCAGTGACTATGAGTAAGCGCAGCTAGCATCGTGCAACAAGAAGACGACATCGCGAGAACTTTCTAGAAGTATGTAAATAAAACTTGTATAGCTGTTTTAGCTGTTCACGCATCCCACGCGTCCTTAGTAGATCCTATCGCGTAAGAAAGACCGGAAAGGACAAAAAAACTATTGTGTGTGTGTGTGTGTGTGTGTGTGTGTGTGTGTGTGTGTGTGTGTGCGAGAGAGAGAGAGAGAGAGAGAGAGAGAGAGAGAGAGAGAGAGAGAGAGAGAAATAGAAAAGATAGAGAGAGAGTAAAATTGAATCTGTTATGTAAGGAAATCTTTCATTAAAATGACACGTTCCACATTATTACGAAATGTCGTTTACGTGATCTATGGAACAAGCATTAATATAATATAATCTGATCACACTGATGACTAGCCAGTATCAGTAACCAAATCTAAACTTGAAAATTAAAGACGATAGTTTTTGTAATAAAGAGGGAAACCTATCAAGACCCTTTCATCCCTGTTAACTAACCACGAAATATGTATGATGTTCCTCCATTCAGAAGTAACAAAGGCATTTAAAGATGAAGTGCATGATGTGAAGTGTGACGGAGATTCGAACCTAGCACGTAATCGGATTGTTAAGTAAGTAAAATTAATTGTTACTTACCGTATTTCCTTACCAGCTGCTATGTGTTTGAATCTAAAATAACGATACCATTTTTTGTGCCTGGGCGACAATCGAACCACACACCAATCTTCTACGAATACAATATCAATTGCTTACGCACCAACAGTAAGATATGTGTCTGTTTTACCAGAAATAACGATACCTATTTTGATTATAGGCAACATACAGTTTAACGTGGCTTTGGGACCACAGGGCAACTCGACTTTATTCACATCAACAAACACTGCCCGAAGGGGAATAAATGTAAAATAGCAAATAAAAATCGTGGGACTCACCAGGGATCGAACCCGAGATCTTTTTATTCGTAATATTGCTCTTTACCAGCACGTAACAGCCGGAACCGATACCGTACCAATAAAACGGTTTATGTTTAGACACCCTTTCGGTGTAAAGCGTTCTCAACTCTGGCCTCGATGTTTTCAAACGCTAGGGAGTGTCTAGCAGAAAGCTAGAACGTTCATACAATATTTGATCACATCGGTAGCGCAAATGTCAGTCCCTCTCTTTGTGAGACTTATGTACAACTCGGAAGTTTGTGGAGACTGTTTTCCCCTGCTTCCCACAACGAGTGCTCTAAGTGACATACATCAATGTATGCAATACCTCGAATACACCGAACGCCACAGTTTACTTCATTTCTCTATACTACATTCCTTTTAAAAATGTTCAAATGTTTGTTAAGTTTATGGTAATTAACTGCGAGGTCATCAAAACGTACAAATGTTTGTAATTCTATGGGACTAAACTGCGTTGGTCATCAGTCCCTAGTCTTACAAACTATTTAAACTAAGTTAAACTAGCCTAAGGAAAACACCCGAGGGAGGATTCGATACCCCGAAGCGAGAGACCGTGCGATCCGTAACGTGGCGATCCAGACCGCTCGGCTAATCTCGCGCGGCGCGAGATTATCAGCCCCTATATTTACAAACTACTTCTAAGCTACCTTTCAGTAAAGACAATAAAAACATCCATGCCGGAGGGAAGATACGGACCTCCCGACGGGGAACGGCCTCCCAGATCGGAGCATAGCACCTCAATGCGCTCGGCCACTCCGCCGCGACTTCGTTCCTTCGAAGTAATAGCTACGACTAAAACATATCTCTGTTTACCCTGAATTTTGTTAAACAGATATAAATTGTCATCTAACACTGCTCCTTAAAAATAGTTCTATCATGGTTCGAGTTCTTGTTTTTTAATACATCAACAGCTGCGTATTTGACTTGGCAGATGCACCCATCAAGTGAACCCACCTATCTGTTATAACAGTATTGATGTAATGATATAGCTCTAAAAGTTCCAGTGAAATCGTGATTATAATCTGTGCGTCACAGTATTGAAAACTTGAAACCGCGGCCGCAATGGCCGAGCCGTCTGCGGCCCGCCAGTCACAGTCTACACGGCCACTACGGTCGGAGCTTCAAATTCCTCCGCGGTCATGGATATTTTTGCCATCCTTAGTATTAGCTAGGTCGTAAGTAGTTTGTAAGTTTAGGGACTGATGACCCCGTAGTTAAGTCCCATAAGCACTTCAAACATTTGAACATTTTATTTGAAAACTTGAATCCGGAAATGAATTTGTCTTCGATGCTCATGCAAGTGCTCTGCGTCCTGTGTGGCACTTCGTTTCCTGTTGCCTTGTGAGTCGGTTCTTACTTTTGTGAAGGCGACATGTCACAGCTCAGTATGTTAAAATGTTCAAATGTTTGTTAAGCTTATGGGACTTAACTACGGGGTCATCAGTCCCTAAACTTACAAACTACTTATCAACTACCTTATACTAAGGACGGCACAAATATCCATGCCCGAGGGGGGATTCGAATCCCCGACCGTAGGGGCCGTGCAGACCGTGACTGGAGCGCCTCAGTCCCCTCGGCCACAGCGACCGGCAGCTCAGTATGTTTGATAAAGGTCGTATACTAGTGCTTTATGAAGACGGGTACTGTACCAGTGCCATTTCCCGTGTTCTGGGTTACAGCAAATCCACTATTAGCTGTCCACAAATTATTCCGACTGGTTCTGGCGTTCTTCAACAAGATGGTGATTCTGTTGTGTAAAGTGACCTTCAAGTGTAGTGTACGTGTGCTTGCGCTTTTCAGTGGATTCCGTGGTCAAAATTTTCTTATTCTTAACTTCACACTCGTCTGTCACAATTATATTGAATGACAGTCATTGAAGATCAATGTAACTTCATTTCGTTCATTATAATCGGATGTTTCTGGATAACTTATAACTATGTAATTCATGGCTATAAATTTTGAAAAGTAGTACAACACATTTCCAGAATTTTTCTCGCTTTTACTGCATTTGTTTACACAATACATCGTGACGTTTCCGTGTGTCATTTTATTCTGCTCTTGCACAGATGTAGTCTTATTGAGATTACTACAATGAGGGAATAACATAATAAATATTGGCAAGTTCTTTTACATACCAAATACTACTCCTATCTGTATTTGTCTGCTCCATTACAATGGATATCAAAACAAAAAGATCGTCACTTACATTGGTTTTTGTATAAAGGAAGGCCTAAGTCATGGTTATTATATTTGATATTCTGAGTAATGGAAGAGGCACAATATCTTGAACTTAAATACGCAGACAAATAAAATTATGGTTTACAACATTACGCTAAAATACATATCTCAAGATATGTTCTATACGCTTTTACGAACTTCAGTAATCTAAAAAAAAAAAACTACAACTGCAGGGCAAGAGCGGCAGACAATCGCACACTGAGACGTCGAAAATCGATAAATTACTTACGTTAACAAATGCACCATAAGATGTGAATAAATTCTTGAAACTCGTTGTTATAAGCAACAAACTTATCTAATTTGTCAAGTGTTTTTCATTATTTACTGCATGGAGGTTAAATAGTGTATTTCTGCACAACTTCAAACAAATTCAGCAAAACTGTAAGTTACGGCAGTTACAGCACGAAATATCACGAGTATGTAATAGAAATTTTCCTTTAACTGGTACCTCATATATTCGTAAAGTTTGTCTGGTAGTATGCGCTATGCTACGATGCGCGAGGTCGTTCCAAGTCGGGGGTTCGAATGCCACCTCGAGCGTAGATGTTTGTGCTGTCTTTAGTATAAGGTAGTTCATACCTGATGACCCCGCAGTTAAGTCTCATAAGCTTCACAAACATTTGAATATTTAATTTTGTCGGGTAGTAGCAGTAACTGAGGTCAGTACGGTCTAAAGCACCTCGCCGCGGAGCGCGCGGTTGCTGGCCGTCGGAGGTTCAATTCCTCCCTTGGGCATGGGTGTTTGTGTGGTCTTTAGGTTAGATAGTTTTAGTAGTTTGTAATCCTAGGTACTAGTATCCAACGCAGTTGAGTCCCGTAGATTTAAAAACATTTGAACATTTTGACTGTACGTACACAATCCTCGTCACTTTCTTCTTTCTGGACATGCAGCTCATGCGTATGCAATCGATGTCTATATTAACAGCGAAATCTGAATTATAGCACTCATTTCCAAGCATAAAAGGATCCGTGAAATTCATTGCACCCCAGTAAATTGAAGTCAATTATACTTTACACACAAAATAGATTCTAAGCCATAGACCAAAGATAAGACTGTGCGTGACATCATTATACTGTAACCAACATCTAAGTCACGTGACTCGGAGCAGGAAACGTTTTCATCAGTACAAGTAATTGGAAATGCGACAGAAATTCGCCGTTCTTGTCGTCTCTAGTGGAAACTAAGCGTAGTTTACAACAGTAAAAAACGTACTGTATTCTTATCATACATTTAGAAGAACATTTGGCGTTAGTTCTCCACAGTTGCAAATATTAATGCGGTATATACAGTTTTTGTGGTGTCGCACAAGTACAAAGTGCGCGCCACTTACTTTCGCCGCGCGCCGCCATGCACGCACGGCGCGGCGTTCTCACGACGACAGCCACGAGCGCCCTCTGCGACAACGCCGCTCGTGGCCACCACGGAAAGATATAGGACTTCGGACTGAGATAGCAACGAGTTAGGACCTTCGTAATCCAATAGGCACGAGTGAAGACTTGGCTATTGTACAGGCAGTAGGCAGGCCTCTAACAACTATGTATCAACATTCTGCAGTACTATGTAAAAGTTAAGTATTGTTACATTCTGTGCAAAATATATCTCTTTCTAATTTACTTGAGTGTTTATAGTTTCTGGCTGCTCCCCTCCGTACCTGCACCAGCGTGTCGGTCTCATTCCACTCGGCCACCGACACCTACGACGAGGCTGGGACACAAAAGCGGCGACGAAGTTGGGACACAAAAGTTTTTACATGTGCCTAGATGAAACGAGACATAGAACTACAGATTTTAAACGAAAGATCGTTTTCGATGTATCATGTCTTTTAGTTTGCAGCTTAGACAGAAGTACAAGACTAAATATGAATTTGAAAAGCAGCATCAGTTTTCTTATGCTTCCTCAACAATACATATGAAATTTTTGTTGTACTTTTATAAGAAATGAAGCCTGCTTTCGTCCATAATCCCCTATTTTGACACACTACAACTGTTTATATTTTAAGGTTTTTGCCACAGACGGTGATGACGAAAGAAAAACAAGCATAACGTTGGCTGATTATATTAAATATTCATGTGGGGACGAAACACCATCGATGCACGCTACGAGAAGTGGTTTTATAGGTGTAATGTATGCATTTTTATCATTTTATAACGTAATTGAAAACAGATTTGCACTAGAAATGACTTACTTGCCGACATGTATGCTCTGTCAGGTACAGTTGGAATTATATTCCCGTCGATAACGACGTTCATAAGTTGCAAAAAGAAAAAGATTCATAAAGCAAGATAATCACTGACGATATGTAATTCTTTTGCTTATAAAAATAATTGACACTACCTTTCACCAGGGCACATATAAAAGTGATTATCACTGCTTTAATATTAGTAATATGGAGAAATTATGTTCGCTTCACTACTGCATGTATAATAGGAACGTGACGAGTCATTTTATTGTTAAAATAAATGCTTGTCTTCATCTGTAAATGAGAAAAACCTTTGCTCATAATGACGAAAACCGTCACGTGACCCTGGTCAAGTTTAGATGTTTGTTTCAAACCATAAGATACCAGAGATAGAGACACGCACAGTCTATGTTATCTTTGGTCTATGTTCTAATCTAACAACCTAACTAACCTCCTTAACCCGACCATACCGTCGGCCGATGTTATTTGTCAATCTGGCGACGGCGTTTGACCACAGTTTGCCGATGCCACTGTGAACACAGGCTTAGAGCGCACGGCCATTCCCGGATGATTTAGAGAGCCTATATAGGGAGAGGGGCCGATAGGCCGTGGTCCGCCATGTTATGACGAAATTCCGCGCGAGACATTGCTTTCGATAGCGATCCAAGCAGAAATGCAGCCACTTAACGATTAAAGTAAGGTAGTTCGACGTAAGAGACTAAACAGAACTAGCTAAATACTCAGTATGTGTTCGAAACAGAAGTCACTGATCTGTGTATACAAAGGCCTAATAAATTTGTGACCAAATGAAAGTTTCGTGAAGCAGTGACTATGTTTACCGAAAATCAGTAGCCATATTTTATGCTGTTCGCGTAACATCGACAATTAGAAGTTTGTGAATGAGAAGAAAATATGCTTATTGTAATGCATCTCAAGTAAAATGATGCTGTTTCAGATTTTTCTGTCGAATACCCATCGATGAAATTAATAAAATCTTATACACTTACGTCATCGATCTGATTACAATTTTCTACTCTGAGAAATTACGGAAATATCACATGTACTATTGAAAATCGGAAAAAAACATCAGCACCTTCTGTGCTGAAACAGCAGAAACTGACTCAAAAATAGGTAACTGAATATGCACAACGCGGCAATAGTCCCGCGCCCCTTTTCATGTAATATACGGTACGTAATCATATGATTGTGAGTGCCATCAATAGACATCCAAGAGCGAGGTGCCAGTTGGACATGCGTTGACTTAAGGTTCCGTAAGGAAAATGCTCCTTAAAATTATTGCCACTTACCGGATTCGATCTCAGAACGCAACCCGTATAACCTGAGAGAATTACAAGTACAGTAATTTAGTTATTAACTTTTACCAATGTGAAACTTCCTGGCAGATTAAAATTGCGTGCCGGAACCGGGACTCGAACCTGGGACCTTTGCCTTTCGCGGGAAAGCGCTCTACCACTGAGCTACCCCGACACGACTCACGATGCCGCCTCACAACTTTACTTCCGCCAGTACCTCGCCTCCTACTTTCCAAACTTCACAGAAGTTCTCCTGCGAAACTTGCAAGACTAGCACTCCTGGAAGAAATGTCTTTATTGCATGGGAGGGGGCACCGGAAAATACCTACTTCACAAAGAGTAATAATTCGTTGGTTTTCGTAAATCGCATTTACGATTCCCGCCTTCTCGGTTAACTTTCACCTCCCACTATTTGCGTCTTTTTTCATTTCGCGGAAACAAGTATCATACAGCAATCTTCGCTTCGGATTTTACAGTCAATGGCGGAACATCCAGATGTTTCTGTCCTTCATGGTTATATAACGTTGATATAGTTAGTATTCCACTGGAAATCAATATTTAATCTTAAAAATTGGCGCGAAGTTCTAACATTATCGTCGCAGACAGAGGAACAGCATGTTTATTGATGCAATTTAATTTACGTAAATAGAACTGTCAGAAGACGTGCAAAAGTGGAGAAGTATCTACCGTGTTTACAACCTGTAAATAGCTGTACAATGAAATCGCTGTCAGAATCGCTTAGGAGACTCTGCAGTACAGAAACGCACCCTGTAGCCATTCATACATGTACAAAGCCGGCCAAGTTCGGTAAAAATACGGCGCTCTGACCTCTCAGCCAATCACCAGCGTTATCACTCATGGGCACTCTCTCCCAATATTGTAGGGATGGGAAAAATCGAACGGTTCAAACCGATACCGGTATTTTAGTTCTGATTATTTTTTCGCTATTTATTTGGTGTCTGTTGTAACCGATTTCCTTTGTTGCCAGTAACAGAGTAAAACATTGGTATAACTGCTATCTGTGCTAGTGATTTTAAATGTTTTTAAGTAATTAAACAATTAATAATTAGTAAATTTTTCCCTAAAATTTCCTCTGCTGTGAAATATTAGGTTATTGCAGAAACTAGGAAACGCCATCAGTGATAATTTGAGAACAATCCCGAGCCAGAGACGATTAACAAACGCATGGCTTAGGAATTGCTGTTGTCGAGACATGAGTGGAGCTGTTGCCTTGTGGTGTGGACTATTAGACGACGAGTATGCACGTGCTGCGTGCAGGACTCGCCTTCGTCTGTCATAGTGTTACTTAAACACTGATAGTTTATATATCCGATAGTATCGATAGTATTTCATAAAACTATCGATGTATCTATAAGCTATCGATTTTTTGGGTATGAATTTCAAATTAATAATTACAGTATAATATTTTTTTATTGTTTGAAATAGTAACTTTCATTATAAGATATGCAAGTTTTGTTTTATAAAAAGTATTTAAATTCTTGTCCTTTAGTCTCTTGCGTTTTTCATCCATTAAACTTTCATTACAAGATATGCAACTTTCGTTTTTTGAAAAGTAAGGTAATTAAATTCTGGTCCTTTAGTCTGTTGCGTTTTTCATACATTATTTCTCCTGGCTTGGAGAAAACCCTCTCTGCAGGAACCGAAGTCGCTGGACAGCATAAATATTTGTTGGCGATTACACGCAACATATTATTAAATTCCTAATGTATAATCATGAAATTAGCAATACAGAACAAAATTAAATAAAATATCACCGCTACGCATTGCGGAGATGTTCCAGTGAGAACTAAAGACGCGAATGGGCGTTTTCAACTTACGATCGAATCAGACCAGTGTTTAGCCACGTGCTCAGAACAGAGCCAATACCAAAAAGCAACTTACCCCGCCACAGGTCCGCCAAGGACTCCTGGCCGCCCTCGTGGTCGCTATTCTCCAGCTACCTAAGTTAGAGGGGCGACCTCTCCAAAGGGCTTAGCCGACTCAGATAGGCAAACGTAGCGTGCACAACGGACAAGGGGAGTGAATGGAAACCTTCGCTAAGCATCTTTGCTAAGGATTTGCGTCTGGCCGTGAGTCGGCAGAACTTGACCAGCACCACAGCCAACTGCTACCTTGCTGGAAACATCCCTTAGGCTGTGGCTAAGCCATGTCTCCACCATATCCTTTCTTGCAGGAGTGCTAGTCTTGCATGGTTCGCAGGAGAGCTTCTGTGAAGTTTGGAAAGTAGGAGGCGAGGTACTGGCGGAAGTAAAGTTGTGAGGCGGCATCATGAGTCGTGTCGGGATAGCACAGTCGGTAGTGCGGTTGCCCGCGAAAGGCAAAGGTCTCAGGTTCGAGTCCCGCTTTCGGTACACAATTTTTATGTGTTAGGAAGTTTCAACTGCTACCTTGCTGTTTGAACCAGCAGACGACAAGAGTAACGAGGCCCAGCTAACTCTTTTTTAAACTGTTTTGTACACAAGTCCCATTCATTCTGCGCAAGCGGGGTCAGTGGGAAAATATCATCGCATACGCCATCACATATGGGGCATCATACACAAAAAATGACGTTTTAAATTATGAAACACAACAAAATTATTCCATATATTGGACAAGAAAATATCTTGTACACTTGCATAGTGCGAATGGAACGTCTCGCTACACTCAAAAAATGGCTGAAGCCCACCAACATTTATTTACTGGGGATGAAATAAATGGATCGCGCTATATGGACGTGTTTCACTATTAACATCACATTGGTTCTGAAAAATGTGATAATATGAGAAAGAGTTAACTTACGATGGTACGAGGAAGCGACAAGTATCCTTCTGTGAAAAATTAAGCCATTTTGTTTCACATTAAGATTGTTCGTAATACCCATGGTTTTTTCATTTGGTTACATTGTAACCCAACGTAATCAGCGACGTACAAAATGTAAAGAAAGGGAGACAATGGTGGAAGAGGCGAGTATTGTAATCAATTGTAACCCAACGTATCAGCGAAGTACAAAATGTAAGGAAAGGGAGACAATGGTGGAAGAGGCGAATATTGTAATCAATAATTAGTAATTCTTTTCCTAATCAACATTTACAAAGAAACAAAATCTTACAGAAATTGCAGAAGCGAACATACAGCGCTTAAAGCAAACGAATAGCGTTGTAAACAGACTTAAATCTGGCGCTCCTACTAAACTACCAGAGACAGGAGGCAAATTACTAAAATGGTGCAGCAAGATCCAAGAGTTACTGCATCTGAGATTAGAGTCTTCCTTGAACAATATTGTGGCTCCGTGTTTCTCAGAGACAGTGGCGGACTAAGGCTGTCGGAGGCCCCGGGCGGTGTAAAAAAGAAAAAAAGAAAAAAAAGTTGCATATCTTGTAATTACGGTATACAAGTAAAACCTGACATGTGAAATGTAACATTGTTTCCGTCCTCGTTTTTTGCTTCTATTCTTATTGTTACAATTAGGGTGCGTTCACGCTGCTGGCCGGGCCGAGCTGAGCCGATCCGTAATGTTCCGAGTTGGCCGACGCCTAGTCGGCGCACGCCGCCGGCCAAGGTGTTCTCACCGACATACTTATCGGCTTTCTAGTTGGAAATGATAAAAGAAACAAGCCCAAAACTATACTGAAATTTATAGGTAACGGTATATATACGCCTGAGTCATATATAGTCTTCTTTTTTTTTTTATTTTCTCTTTTGTAGCTCTCGGTAAATGTACCACAAGGTAAAAATAATTGTATACAGCTTGTCCCACATAACAGCAATATCAGTTACCCCTGAGATTAAAGTGTCAACGAACTAACTAAAAAGGAATAGATAAAAGTAACATTAAAAACATGTAGTTACCTCCTTATAAGAGATGCTTCAAGTGGTGACATACATGAGATTCTCCGATTTTATTTGGGACACGGTGTACTGTATTTCAACTCATCTCCACTTTCAAAGAACTCGATACAGAATTTTTATTTATTTTGTTAAGAAGCTGTCTGAAGGGAACTGAGTTTCTACAAACATTAGAAAAATTTCTTTTTAACTGAAAGGAAACTGTGCTGATTTTGTGTAGCCCTAGACACTACAGATCCGGTCAGTAAAGGATGAGATGCGTGTGCCACTTTGTTTCTTTTTATGTTGTAACGTACCCGTCGGCGTTTTTAATTTTATTTTATATATCCTCGTGTCTGGACTGTGTATTTTACCATTCTGTCTGACACTATGCCCGATAACTTGTACACTGAAGGTGCCTACTGCAGGCTATTGCGATGCAATATGGCTCCCACACGTTTGTATGTGGAACGACTTGCCTATGCAGGCTTTATCCAGTTTGAGTACATATATGGGTTCCCGCCACGTGCGAGATAAGCACTCCCGACAACTTTAATGAAATTTAAGAGTCATAAGATTGACCCGCGCAACGGATAACATTACAAACGCATCTGACCTAATTAATCAGAACCAATATACATACTCAAATGGAACGGATCCGTTACTTTGTTATTTATGCTACAGTGCACCATTGCAGACCACAGGAAAGGCGTTAATAATGGAATTATTAGTGCTGAATAGGGTCATATGAACATTTAGAAATTTATTCGACACGCATGTGGGATTAAATCGTTATTTATTTCACCACTAATTCTTTAAGATAAACACTACGTGATGTTAATTTAAATGCTAATTTTTAGTATGAAAGAGAATTTAAGTTCAACCTTTTGTTGCTATCGTCTGAATGGGCCTCCTAGCAAGTTTCCAAAAAGGACAGGTTAATTTCGTCACTCCCAAGGATATGGAAGCAAGGAGTTTCCTCTGATTCCCCGCTATGATTTACCACATTCACACAAGGCATGCAAAGAAGTATTACTGCGTGATCCATCAAATTTGAATCCGCCCGGCCGTTGCGCGCCAGGAGCAGCAAAGTGGTGTGAACAGACACAAAATATTACCCGTGAATGGGATTTGCATTACCGACCATCATTGCTAGAACATGACAGGGGATCATAAAACATTACAATGCCCGTCAAAGTGGTGAACATATGTGATCAGCGTGGTCCTCACACAAAAACCAAGTTACTGAAATTTAATTTAAAATAATTACCACCACGTTGATTAATACTACAACACTATTGGATGAGCAGGGTAAGCAATAGCAACAGACCCTCTGTTACCAGACTTACTATGTACTGACCATCACGTGGCACAACGTACACCCTGATCATATTGCACAAAGGAAACTGTCATTATTCAGAGATTAATCCTACACATTTATGCTGTAAATTTCAATATCGACCCTCATAATGAATATGTACCGGAAACAAATACAAAAACACGTCCAACGAACTGATACTCCCCATGATAATGTAACCAATAACCGACATAGCAGCAACTTTAACCCACGACAAAGCACACACCATCTCGGTCTGATTCTATCACTTGAAGTCACCAAAAAATGTTAAAATTGACACCTATTGATTGTGTCCCCTAACAACCGGTGGTGAAAGCGTCATCATGAGCAACATTGCTGAATATTCTCACCAAATCGTTACCAAAACCTCCGCGACACCAGCGAGCAGCTCTCCTCACGTCTGCACTCCGCCAGGCCAGGAACCGATCTCTTTCTCTCCCTAGGCGCCTCCCGGGCCAACCGTCCCCTCTTCAAATTCGCGAGGGCGGAGCGCCCCGATTGGCTGGACACCGAGGGTCCGTCACTCCACTGCCTTCGCAACCCCTGGCTTGACCAGATCGACCCTCTACTTCAACCCTCAAACAAAATCTTTGCCGCAAGGCAGTCTTTGCCACAACTACATAGCCACAAGCAAAGATTACAATATTGCCCATGTTACCAACACCGAAAGAAATATTATTACCTTTCACTCGCACTCCATAGTACACAAGGATGGGGAAAATAGGAGAGTGACTTATAACAGGAAAGATATAAAATAAAATGTACACCTTCGCCATCTCTGTTTCTACAATTGCTCTTTCAGTTTTCAACAGCTGCCACAAAGTGTTGCAAGCCATCCCAAAGTGAATCAAATTAAATTTTATTTATAAAGTTGACACAATGAGACATCAGAACAATGAAACGAAATGACAGCCCCCGACCGTAGTGGCCGTGCAGACCATGACTGAAGCGCCTCAGTCTCCTCGGCCACCGCGGACGGCTCAATGTATTGTATTTTGCTTCTTGTTGGGCTTGGCCCCAGCAACAAGGTATCCTCCCTCACTCACTGTCAGTTGAAGATCGAATAAAACACGGCGGTGACCAAAATTTGTTCTACTGAGAGCCAGCTTACAGTTCTTTTTTGTTACTTTATTTGTATTGTTATCACAGTATAGCGACACATGGGATTTTAAGCTCATATGAAACAAGTGGTAATGGACTCTTCCCAACTTACATTTAGGAGAGGTTTTCCTTATGAGAACAGCTAGAAGAAACATTTCTGAATTTTGTATTCATTTTACAGAATTAAGAGTAATACAACAAAATACAAACAGAACATGTTTCAAGCCGGCCGCGGTGGCCGAGCGGTCTGAGACGCGCCAGTCACTTTCTGCGTGGCCACTACGGTCGGGGGTTCGAATCCCCCCTCGGGCATGGCTATTTGTGCCGTCCGTAGTATTAGCTAGTTCATAAGTAGTTTGTAAGTTTATGGACTGATGACCCTGTAGTTAAGTTCCATAAGCTCTACAAACATTTGAACACTTTATTTCCACAACTATCGGGCAGAGACACTTGTATTGAAAACAGGCTGGTGACGTGTGATACTTATGCTGCAGAAGCAATACCATAGCCCCACCAGCTTGCGCAGGAAATATTAAACATTACCAATGTCGTCGGCTCGGCGTGAGCCGGCTGAAGGGGAGTGATCTCGGACCGGGCGGCATTGTGGACAGTGCAAGTAAAAGAACATGTGTTTCATTTCTCGGATTTGCTCGGCTCGGCTCTGCCCGGCCGGCAGTGTGAACACGACCTAAAAAGCAGCACACGAACGACCCCTATTTACGCTATGTTTACCTGGAAATGGCGGCTTATCTCACGTTCAAAATGTTCAAATGTTTGTTAAGCTTATGGGACTTAACTACGGGGTCATCAGTCCCTAAACTTACAAACTGCTTATCAACTACCTTATACTAAGGGCGGCACAAATATCCATGACCGAGGGGGGATTTGAACCCCCGACCGTAGTGGCCGTGCAGACCGTGACTGAAGCGCCTCAGTCCCCTCGGCCACCTCGTCCGGCATATCTCACGTTCAATGTGTGGACGCGACACTAGCGCCAGTGAGAGCTCTACTATTTATTTAGTATATGGATTTCGCAGGCCGCGGTAGAGAAGCCGAGCGGTCTAAGGCGCCTCGCGGTTGCTCGCCGTCGGAGGTTCGAGTCCTCCCTAGGACATGAGTGTGTGTGTTGTCCTTAGGTTAGTTTACCTTAAGACTAGGCTATACGACGACACTAGGTTGCGATACTCGTTGCATGAAATGAATTGCGCTCAATTGGTTTCGTGTATCTGTAGCTGTAAGAGTTGTGGCGGAGCTTTTGCTTCTCTGTGTGAAGTCGCTGCATACGACTAAACATAAAAAAGAATGAGAAACGTGATTAAGGTTCGTGACTGGATTTAGAAAAAGACGTCATTTCGGTTGCTCAGCGTCGTTGCTGAAAGAAATTGTGGTTGAAGACCCTAGAAGTTATTTTAATCAACTTAGAATGTTACCAGTTCACGTTACTTTTAAACAGAGTTAGTAATGCAATAAAGAAAGAAGATACTGTCATGCGTGAAGTATTGTTTACCAGAACTGAAATTACAAATTGCATTAAGTTTCTTGTCAAGTAGATATTCGTCTCTACCGTGTTCCGAAATCCACAATTGGCATAGTTCGTTTGTATAGGTATTTCGAATTGAATGTATCTTAGTCTGCAATTCACCAATAGTCAACCAACCAATATTTAATTTGCGAATAATTTCTTCAAGAACCCTAAGACGCCGCTATTTATTTCTGAAATTTTCATAGTTAAAATCGCTAAACACCTGTGCTTTGCATCGCATATATGTTGAAAAGCCGAATTATTTCTTAAGTCCCCCCCCCCGGCGTTTTTTTGTATTTATTTCTGAATTGGTTATAACCTAACCTAAAAACACGCGCAATCAGTTCGTCAACGTTGGAAGGTTTCGCCAACAAGGTGCTCAAACGCCTGCCGCAAATGCGTACTGGCCAGAAGCGCAGCTTCATGAAACCTAGTGTCGTCGTGTAAAGGCTAGTCTACACGACGACACTAGGTTGCGACACTTGTTTTATGAAATGAGTTGCGCGCAACTGGTTTCGTGTATGTCTGTTGACACGGCACCGATACTATACACTTCAGTTTCGTTGTTTTGTAAGTGCCGTAGTCGCCGTAGAATGAAAGTTTTAGTAGCTGTAAAAGTTGTGGCTGAGCTATTGCTTTTCAAAAGAATAAGTAACGTGTTTAGGTTCGTGACTGGATTAAAAAAAGACGTCAGATCGGTTGCTTATCGACCTTGCTCAAAGAAATTGTGACCGAAGACCCTAGAAGTAATTTTAATCAACTCAGAATGTCACCAGAGCAGTTGACGTTCCTTTTAAACAGAGTTAGTAATGCAGTAAACAAACAAGATACTGTTATGCGTGAAGCATTGTTACCAGAACTGAAATTACAAACTGCATTACTTTCCTTGTCAAATACGGTAGATATTCATTCCTACAGTACTTGTACTGTCTTCCCAAATCCACAATTGTCGTATTTCGTTTGCATATGTATTTGGAATTGAATGTACTTTAGTCTGCATTTCACTAATCGTCAACCCATCAATATTTAAAATTCACCAATAATTGCTTCAAGAGCACTAACACGCCGCTGCTTATTCCTGAAATTTTCGTCGTTAAAATGGCACAAACACCTACGCATCACATATATATTCAAAAACCGAATTATTTCTTCCTTTTCCCCCTTTTTCTTGTGTTGCGTTCTGTATTGGTTGTCACCTAACCTAAAAACACGCGCAGTCAGTTTCGTCAAAGTTGGAATGTGCCGAAACTGTTTAGCTTCGTCAGCGAGTTGCGCAAACGCACGCCGCGCATGCGCACTGGCCAGTAGCGTAGTTTCATGAAACCTAGTGTCGTCGTATAAAGGCTAGTCTGCACGACGACACCAGGTTGCGAAATTCGTTTCATGAAATGAGTTGCGCGCAACTGGTTTCCTGTGTGTCTCTAGACACCGCGCCAATACTATACACTTCAGTTTCGTTGTTTTGTGAGTGCTGTAGTCGCCGTAGAATGAATGATTTGGTAGCTGTAAGAGTTGTGGCGGAACTATTGCGTCTCTGTGAAGTCGCTGCATAAGACTAAACAAAAAAAGAATAAGAAACGTGTTTGGGTTTGTGACTGGATTAAAAAAAGACTTCAACTCGGTTGCTTGGCGACCTTTCTGAAATAAATTGTGATTTTAGACCCTAGACGTTATTTTAATCAACTTAGCATGTCGCCAGAGCAGTTGACGTTCGTTTTAAACAGAGTTAGTAATGCAACAAAAAAACAATTTACTGTTGTGTGTGAAGTATTGTTACCAGTACTGAAATCGTCTCTAACAGTACCTGTACCGTGTTCCAAAATCCACAATTGCCATAGTTAGTTTGTATAGGTATTTGGAATTGAATGTATTTTAGTCTGCAATTCAGTAATCGTTAATCCACCAATATTTAATTCACGAAAAATTGCTTCAAGAGCACTAACACGCCGCTGCTTATACCTGCAATTTTCATCGTTAAAATCGCACAAACACATAAACATCGTATATATATCGAAAAACCGAACTATTCATTCCGTTCCCCTCTTTTTGTTGTATTTTGTTTTGTTTTGGTTATAACCTAACGTAAACACACGCGCAATCAGTTTCGCCAAAGTTGGAAGGAGCCGAAACTGTTTAAGTTACCCCAACGAGTTGCGCGAACGCCTGCCGCGCATGCGCACTGGCCAGCAGCGCAGTTTCATGAAACGTAGTGTCGTCGTGTAAACTAGCCTTTAAACTAGCCTTTAGTTTAAGTAGTTTGTAAGTTACGGACTGATGACCACGCAGTTTGGTCCGATAGATTTACAAACTTTTGAATTTGGATTTGACAGCGCAGTGGCTAGATTTACCCCAGGTAGCCAGAGATAGGCCAGTTTAGGGCAGTGCTGGTAGAATCAGCAGCCAGCCGAGTGCAGTAGCGACCTGCGGCGGCGCCTGGACTCTGAGCAAACGCGGGCACAAGTTGCCGGTGTTCTGTCCCGCGGCCTTTGTCGGGCTGTTTGAACAGCGCCGCCGCCGCCGCCGCCGTATTTGCCAAGTTTCCTGCCGCCTCGCCCCACCGTTTCAATATCCCCGTGACGAGCCTCGCCACGCGTGTCTCGACCGCTTCCATTTCCGCCGCACGAACCTCGGCGGCCGGCGCGATGGCAATCACGTTCGACACTCGCCCTGGAAATATCTCGGTTTCATTCGACAGAATAATGGGAAAACGCCGCCGCCGTGCCATCCCTCCACCCACTCCCACGATTTTTCGGTGTAACCGCCGAATTTCGTTCCCCCACGGTGGAATGTGCGTGCTTGTGTGTGTGGCCGCTGAAATTTCTGCCGCGGCTGCCGGCTAGCGCGCAAAAGCAGGAAGAAAACGTTCCAGCGGTGACAAATAAAAGATACCCGTGATTCATTTGGTATTCGGAATCACGTCAGAGGTATTTTACAATGAACAGCACACGGGCTACATTTCGAGGTCTCTGCAGTGGTTGAGGAATATTTTCAGTAGCAATACATTGCTGAAGCTTGCAGTTCCTGTGTGTGAATACACGAAAAATCAAATGTTTGTAGAGTCTATGGGACTTAACTACGGGGTCATCAGTCCCTAAACTTACAAACTACTTATGAACTACCTTATACTAAAGACGGCACAAATATCCATGCCCGAGGGGGGATTCGAACCCCCGACCGTAGTGGCTGTGCAGACCGTGACTGAAGCGCCTCAGTCTCCTCGGCCACCGCGACCGGCTGTGAATACACGTTAACCCTTTCCTGCCCGACGGGACTTAAAAGTCCCAGCCCATTTACAGCGTCATAAAGTGGAAAATTATATTTCATTCCATTCCATGATGGTGGTGGTGGTGGCGGCGGCTGGTGCAGCAACAGTGTTGAATAATTAAAAATGTTCAGTCTCTGTTGCAATATTTTATTATCCAATGACGCGTTTCGCTCTGTTAGCGCACCGTCAGACAGCTATAGATAGCTCTGTGGCTCCATCTGCGCCTAATCTGACGATGCGCTAACAGCGCGAAACGCGTCATTGGATAATAAAATATTGCAACAGAGACTGAACATTTTTAATGGAATATTATATCTGAGGTGTTTTGCTGATGGGACGTCAGGGTCCCTCTGATATATCTTATGAAACACTCCCTGGCCGACATTTTTCAGTATCACTGCTCACAGATAGCAGTAAACAACGGACTACTTTATGTCTGTGTTTCACGATTTAGTCAGCCGAGTTTTGTTGAGACAAAAAGACGCTGTTGTGTGTTTTCACGTTGGTAATTTTGTTTTCTACCGTTTTATCTAATGGAAACTGATATTATTAAACGACTAGAGCTCATTTTATTTATACATTGTTCAGAACTGTGCGTGCAAGGTTTTAGTACTGACAGTGTGTCAAAGGTATTTTGTGCATGTTATTTTTGTAGTTTTCTTTGTTGCTAGGTGACAGTAATAAATGCTTGTAGTTTTCTTTTTTTTACGAATTACTAAATATGAAATCGGTTAAGGGATAACTACTGTTTGCTTTCCCCCCCCCCCCTCCATATCAATAACTGAACGGCATTTCAATATAAAAAAATTTACTGTCTGTTTCTTGCTGGTAAATCCTTTTGTTAACAAAGATAAGCATTTCATAATGTCTCCAAATTACATTATATCCTATTGCACTTTGAAGTCCCATTTTTCAATTTTTTTTAAATTTTATATTTATTGCGTCAAATAAGGAGAAAAAAAGGTTTGAATACACTAATGTGTTTTTATTCATTCTGGTAACAAAATAACCAAATATGAAGTTATATGCTCGAATATTTGATAGTTTGGGCAGGAAAGGGTTAATGGTAGATTGGCTTCTTTAGAACCGGATGGAAGTTCCGATATATGAGATTGCCTTTGGCGAAATGTTACTGCCTCTCACCTTTCCTCTAACACCCGAAGTGTCACCCACGAGCTGCTGTGCTGTCCCTGGACCTTAACGTGTCAGACTTGTTCTCGGCAGTTGGTTCGGTGCCTATTCGACAGCTTACGTGAAACAAAGGGGACAGAGGAAAGTTAAAGAACAAATAGGAGGCTAATGTGATGAAAATTGGTATTGCATATGAACAGCACAAATGTTCAAATGTCTGTAAATCTATCGGACCAAACTGCGTGGTCATCAGTCCGTAGCTTATAAACTTTTTAAACTAAGGTAAACCAACCTAAGGACAACACACTAGACTTGAGCATAATAGTTCGCGATCGTGAGCGCTCACTTTAGTTCGCGGCTCTGCCGCGAACTTGTTCGTTCTTTTAGTTCGACTGAGCAGCGTGGTCTGCGCATGCAGGTGGAGGGAGAAGTTCCCCCACCTAGCTGCTTCATGCCCTTGCTGCTTGAGCTACTAACGATATCACGCAAACCAAAAGAAACAGTTTGTGGACAATTTCACGCATTTATGCTTAGAATTATCTCTATATCTTGGCATTATGGAATTTATTAGTGCAGAATACACCAAAGCAGAAATTTTGCAGCACTGAACTATGCAATCTAGCAGGCAGACGCTAACCTCGAAATGGTTCTCACCAGCAGAAGGCAAACACGTGATTTTTAATTCTGTTCGCGACCTATCGCGCATCATTTAGTTCGCGACCTATCGCGCATCTTTTAGTTCGCGACCAGTAGCTCTCCTTTTAGTTCGAAGCTCGAGCTTTTTAGTTCGTCCGCTCGTTATGGCTTTTGCTACCGCTACTAAAACTACAGCTGAGCTGCATCTCAGCTCGAAATGACGGCAACTGGAAAGAGGGAATCACGCGATTCTGCGCGCTCTCGCGTCCTCTCGCTGTTACCCGTCCGTCTTCTGAAAAGGAGCGGACGAAAGAAGAGGTGAGGCATCTGCGAACTAGTTCGCCTGTGGGAGCTCTCTTCCGAACTAGTTAGTTCGCGAACTACACAAGAGTACAACACACACACACACACACACACACACACACACACACACACACGTGCCCCAGGGAGGACTCGAAACTCCGACGGCGAGCAACCGCGCGCTCCGCAGCGAGGCGCCTTAGACCGCTCGGCTACTCTACCGCGGCATAAACAGCACACTGTAGTGTAGAACTAAAACGTTTCTCAGACCAGCGGACAGGTGCACTGGCAGCTTTTATGGCAAAGACTTTCGTCACCTCTGGATGTGTGAAGTCCCACCTGAACTGCTAAAATAACATCTGTTACCGACGCCACTTCAATTGTGTGTAAACGGAGTTATACACAATGCCACTAAGTTGTTTTACGGAATATCAAGTCACATAATTATTCCGTTACCATAGTGGATAGATACGCATGAGGGGCATACAGCAGTATAGATTTTAATCCATACGTAACTGTTGTTTTCTCTCTGTAATAAGTCGTTGAACTGTTAACACGTAATTATAGGTGGAAGTGATAAAAAAGATTGTAATTCAGCAGCCATTAAGTTCAGGTCTGTAACGAAGGTTGATTTAGTTTTATTATTTGAAAACACAATGAAATTAAAAATATTGTTTTTGTTGTGGTCTTCAGTCCGGAGACTGGTTTGATGCAGCTCTCCACAATACCCTATCCTGAGCAAGCCTCTTCATCACCACATAAGAACGGCAACCTAAATCTGTCTGAATCTGCTTACTGTATACATCTCTTGGTCTTCCTCTGCGGCTTTTACCCCACACACTTCCCTCCAACGCTAAATTCACAATTCCTTCATGTCTAAGCACGTGTCCTATCAATCTATTCCTTCTATTTGTCAAGGTATGCCAGAAATTTCTTTTCTCCCCAATTCTGTTCAGTACCTCCTCATTAGTTACGCGATCCACCCACCTATCTTCAGCATTCCTCTGTAGCACCACATTTCAAAAGACTCAATCCTCTTCCTGTCCGCATTGTTTATCGTCCATGTTTCTCTCGTATACAAGGCAACACTCCATACAAATGCCTTCAGAAAGGACTTCCTTAGGCTTAAATCAATATTCGATGTTAACAAATTTTTCTTTTTCAAGAACGCTTTTCTACCCATTGTCATTTTGCATTTTATATCCTCTGTACTGCGACCATCATTTGTTATTTTATTGCCCAAGTAACAAAACTCATCTACCTCCTTCGTGTGTTTAATTCAAATATTTAGAATTAATCCCAGATTTTGAGCATTTTCAGTATATTTGGTGCCACTGTTCAAAATCCATTGTTGGCGGGAGGCTGCCGTCATTATTATTCTAACCAACGGCGGATAAAACTAAACTGGTCTGACTTTAATTACACGGTAGAGGAGAATGAAAACTAAAAACTGTTATTCAAATTATTTTCTATAGCAATTTCAAATTATTACTGCATTGATCAGTTGCGTAAGTATTGGTGTGTAGATGAGATCTCCAGTGTGAGTAGTGAAATTGTCTACATGAAAGTAAGTTTCAAATTTTAAAAGAAATCACATCTTACATTTACGGCAGACCTATTCACGAAACTTGTTGTGGTGTTCGAACTAGATGTGTATATGTCGAATGCTGTACAATCTAAAGAGTCTCATAGCCCAAATTATTTCAGAGCCAGCCACTGAAAGAAAATATACAGATTTTTGTTACGTGAATTTAGTCTCCATATTCCATAAAAAGTGTTAAAATTGGGTTTAGGTGGTCAATTTTTAGTTACGTGTCACAGTAAACTATCAGTGATCATTCGATGAACTGCTTTTAAATCAAAATAGCTTAATGAACTACTGTAAACCTTTGTGAATTTATGTTTCGGCAGGTACACGCCAAGTACAGTAATACTTCTACACCACTACAACAGTTTTATTCTTATGCATTAACACAAACAACAGATAAAAACCACACACATGCACTGCAGATACACACGGACACCATAGATGAGGAGCATCGTTTCAAATCGTTTTAAGTTACCTCCATCCGTAGACAAAATTGAGTTTAATACAATTCTGTGTAGTTTACACAGCGATCTTTCATGCTGTCAAATCAGAATGTAACAAATCGGATCCTCTAACACCGTAAATTGCGTCTGTAAAGTAGCTGTTGTTTCAAATCGTTTTCAGTCCACTGTTGCGTGTGTTTCAAATCATATTGTGTCCACCAGTTTGAAACAGTATTTTCACTTTGCCCTGTTGGCTATGCTGACAGCTTGCGCGCTATTTTCAACAATGCTACGCATTCGATAATCACAGTTATATTTTGAACTTTGTCTAAGAGAGTAGTTTTTCCGATTATGAAAGAAGAAACTGCTGTTGGTGAAAAGCCGAAAGATGGAAAAGGAAAGCAAACTTGCCCATCAACTTCAATCTGAGGCAGTTAATTTTATTCCATAAAGAAACAAAAATCAAATCAAATGTCTGTAAATCTATCGGACCAAACTGCGTGGTCATCAGTCCATACCTTACAAACTACTTAAACCTAGGTAAACTAACCTAAGGACAAACACACACACCCATGCCCCAGGGAGGACTCGAACCTCCACGGCGAGCAACCGAGCGCTCCGCAGCGAGACGCTTTAGACCGCTTGGCTACTCCACCGCGGCAAACAAAAATAAATTCTTAGTTACATGTTCACCAAAGACATCGTTTTTTATTTGTATATTTTACAAATTATTTGATCAAAGTATATTAAGTCCAACACATTTTCTTTAAATTTGAAGAACACAACGGGAAATTTATATTACTTTTTCACCTACCTAGATGTACACCTCAAACAACTGCATAATTTTAAAACTTGTGAAATGTTCATCTGGTTACGAGTAATCGGGTTTTTGCTTCTCCTGTAAAATTTAGTTTTTTGGACATAATACGATTTGAAAACGATGCTCCTCAGATGCTGTAGGTTGGAAAGGTAATAGTGGGCCGTGGTTGGCAAAGATACGGACAAGGTAAGCAACTAAAAGAATTGATAGTTCATCAATTACACATAAAAGTAATACTTAACTGGGATGTGCTTTTTTTTGTGTCCCAACTTCGTCGCCGCTTTTGTGTCCCAGCCTCGTCGTAGGTGTCGGTGGCCGAGTGGAATGACACCGACACGCTGGTGCAGGTACAGAGGGGAGCAGCCAGAAACTATAAACACTCGAGTAAATTAGAAAGAGATATATTGCACAGAATGTAACAATACTTAACTTTTACATAGTACTGCAGAATGTTGATCCATAGTTGTTAGAGGCCTGCCTAGTGCCTGTACAATAGCAAAGGCTTCACTGGTGCCTATCTGATTACGATGGTCCTAACTCGTTGCTATCTCAGTCCGAAGTGCGAAGTGGCCGATGTCCTTCAGTGGTGGCCACGAGCGGCGTTGTACCAGAGGGCGCTCGTGGCTGTCGTCGGAAGAACGCCGCGCCGTGCATGCATGGCGGCGCGCGGCGAAAGTAGGTGGCGCGCACTTTGTACTTGTGCGACACCACACCCCTCCCCCCCAAACCGCCGCGCCGTCGTGGCGTAGGGCTGAGGGCCACGGCGACGGCACTGGGAGGAGGGCCTGAGCGGGGGCGTTACTGGTGGGACGGGCGTCGTAGCTGAGGCCGGGATCGAGACGCCGTCCGCGCCCCGGCATCCGCCTTGCGATCCTCCAGGGAACCCGCCGAAACCTGGGGAAGGGCGCCCGCCCCCGCCCAGAGGGAGCAGGTCATCTTCTTCTGAGGTGCGTGGCCCAAGCTGGGGGGGCCCGCACGGTCCCGGAGTCCCTCTCGGTGACGCTGTCATCTGCGGCGGCGACAGCGGCGGCGACGACTGCGTCGGATGTACGTCGACGTCCATAGGGATCTCGTAGTCCGGGGACGAACGATGTGGTTGTGCTCCCTGGCGCAGAACTGGGTCTGGAATCAAGAAACCGGAGACAGGATCGCGCGGTCTGTGCAGGCGCAATTGGTTTGCGTGGCGCCGCAGCTCCGACCCTGTGGAAGAACGTACAACAAACATATTGCGGCCAAGCACGCGTTGAATGGTGCCCGGCAACCATGTCTTCTTGTTTCCAGCAAACACCCTGTACAGCACCGGCGTAGAAACCTGAAAACGCGTAGCGCCATACGAACCGACTCGGTGCGTGGGAGGCTGCAGCAGGTGAAGGAGAGTGCGGTGACGGCGGCCGTGTAGCAGCTCGGCAGGAGACGGGCCGTCACGTGGCATGCACCGATACGTAGACAGGAAAATTTGAAGAGCTTGCTGCCTGGAGTGCTGACCTTTCATCTTCTCCATGTGAGACTTGAATGTTCGAACGAAACGTTCTGCTTCACCATTGGACTGAGGGTGAAAAGGTGCGGTGGTGATATGCTGAATGCCATTCACACGACAAAACTGTTGAAATTCCGCACTAACAAACTGAGGTCCATTGTCACTGACGATAGTTTCAGGCAAGCCTTCGATGCAAAACACTGATGTTAAGGCACTGATTGTACTAGAAGCTGTCGTTGAGTTCATGGCAATCACAAAAGGAAACTTGCTGAAAGCGTCTACAACAATTAACCAGCGCGTATTCCAGAAAGGTCCGGCAAAGTCAATATGTAAACGTTGCCATGGTCCCTTGGGGCGTGGCCAGTCTGAGAAACGTTGCGGAGGAGCCGCCTGATGCTCCGCACAAACTGTACACTGTGATGTCATGCTCTCTATCTGAGCGTCCATACCAACCCAGGTACAATGACGTCTGGCCAATTGCTTTGTCCTAACAATGCCCCAATGTCCTTGATGCAGGAGGCGTAACACTTCTCGTTGCAGGGAACGAGGAACAATTACTCTTGCTTGGTCGTTGTCGGTATGCAACAACAGTACACCCTGACTTAAAGATAATGCATGACGTTGTGCAAAATAACGTCGAACCAGAGGCCGATCAATGTCTTTGGCTCTGGCAGGCCAACCAAAGCGAACAAAACGTGCTACCACACTTAGGTCTGCATCCGCAGCTGTTTCCTGTGCAACCCGACGAGAGTTCAAAGGAAAGTCTGCGACAGCGGAAGCATCTGTGGAGTCTATCTGACAACATGCCATTTCTGAAGAATCAAATGATACATCCTGGCCAACCGGAAGTCGGGAAAGTGTGTCCGCGTTGGCATGTTTAGTGGTAGGTCGGTACAAAATCTCATACTGATAATTTGACAATATCAAGGACCATCTCTGAAGCTTTTGTGCCGTACGTGGCGGAATTGGCTTTGTGGGTGAGAACAACGACGTGAGAGGCTTGTGGTCTGTCAACAAATAGAATTTTCTGCCATAGAGATAATGATGAAACTTTGCGACGCCGTAAATGATTGCTAAGGCCTCCTTTTCTATCTGACTGTAATTCTGTTGCGTCGGCGTCAGTAGCTTGGATGCAAAGGCAATAGGACGATCGTGACATCCAATACGATGTGAGATTACAGCGCCTACACCGTACGACGAGGCGTCAACTGCTAGCACTACAGGCTTCTGTGGGTCAAAGGGAATCAAACATGCATCACTCAGTAGTGCAGACTTTAGTTTGTCAAAGGCAACCTGACAATCTTTGGACCATACAAAAGGAACATTCTTTCTACGTAAGTGATGCAGTGGAGCTGCAATCTGAGAGGCATTGGGAATAAACCTGAAATAGTAGTTAAGCTTTCCCATTACTGCTTGCAATTCGTGCACATTCTTAGGAGGAGGCAAGTCTTTGATTGCTCTAAGATGTGACTGTAAGGGATGAATTCCTTGGGCATTAATCACATGGCCTAGGTACTCTATTTCAGTTTGAAAAAACGAACACTTTGCTTTATTACAACGTAGACCTGCTGCAGTCAAAACTTTGAAAAGGCACTCCAGGTTTGCTAAATGTTCTTCAACTGTACGTCCGGATACCACAATATCATCTAAATAGTTCGAACAACACGGTACAGAAACTGTCAGCTGTTCCAAAAAACGCTGAAAAATAGCGGGAGCGGAAGAACTGCCAAAGGGTAGGCGTTGAAATTGAAAAAGGCCCATGTGAGTATTAATGACGAAAAATTTTTTTGACTCGTCATCAAGCGGAATTTGTAAGTATGCCTCTGCTAAATCAATCTTGGAAAAGAAGCGAGACTGTCCTAATTTGTCCATCAGTTCGTCAGGTCTGGGCAGGGGGTAAGTGTCTACAATTGTTTGACTGTTGACAGTTGATTTGAAGTCCGCACAGAGACGAAGTTTTCCTGACGGCTTGGGTATAATAACTATAGGCGAGGCCCACTGACTCGCAGAAACAGGAGAAATCACCCCACTATCTTGCCAACGTTTAAGTTCTTCGGCAACTGTATCACGCAAGGCGATAGGCACTGGTCTAGCTTTACGAAATTTTGGAACTGCAGATTCTTTTAAAGTCACATGTGCCACGAAGTCTTTTGCACAACCTAGTTCCGGCGAAAACAAGTCACTGTATTTGTCACACAATGCATTGATTTTATCCTGAGGCACTATTGACGAAATTTGAAGCACATCTCTTTGAATTGATAAACCAAACAAGTCAAAAGCATCTAGTCCAAAAATGTTCTGTGTCGATTTGGCCTGAAGAACAACAAAAGCAACTGTTTTCGTTACACCTTGAAAAGAGGCTGGCAGGCTACATGTTCCTAGCACGGGAATATTTTCACCTGTATATGCTGTTAACACTTGCTGTGACGGCGACAATTTTGGCGAACCCAGAAGTTCATAAGTATCTTTATTTATTAATGTAACAGCGGAACCAGTATCAAGCTGAAATTGCACAGTCTTATTTTCTATAGAGAGAGTAACAAACAGCTTGTGCTTCTGGCGCACGACCGGTGCGCGAATGTGGGCAACGTCTAATACATATTGTTTTCTGCGCTTGCGCGGGTTGCGTGCGGTAGGAAGCGGCGCATACTCGGCACACAGCGGATTAATCACACTGTCACTAGATGACACTAGCGCCGGATCGGCGTCCGCGCAATGCGAGGCTACTGCACTAAAATTACTTTCAGTATCTACAACAAGTCTACTGTCACTAGCTACACAGTACTGGGCACTATTACAAGGAGCAGTTGCAGAAGGCACTATTTTCACTACAGGAATGCACTGTTCATAGTCATTTTGCTTGTCCCGAACCCTTTTCCGTTGCACTGGTTTACGCGCTCGTCGGCGCTTGCTACGTGGTGCACTATATAGTTTTGCCATAGGCGCAGAACTACCTTCTTGAAATTGAGAACCAACTAAAGCACTGTTCAATTCCACAGCCCGTATAACATTTACAGAATGAACTGTTCTCGCACTCTGCGAAGCACTGTTTCTAACGTTACTGTTCTTTGAGTTTTTAATTTGCATACACACAGACTGCACATGTCCCGATTTGCCACATTGATAACAGGTTGCGTTGCGACTAGGGCAATGAGCACGCTTGTGGCGAGACACACACTGGGGGCAAGATTTACGTACATTTTTCTGAAATGAGCGTTGGCGCCCGTTATGCAAATTACTATGTCTAACACTACAGGGCGACCTTTGCGTCGCACTTTTACTCTGGCTACTGTTCACTGTCTGTTCAGCACGGCCTGTACTATTGTAAGAACCACTAGTGCTATACTGAGAACTACGGCTAGGAAAGCGTCCGTTGCGGCGCACTGAATTTACACTGTGGCTTTGCATTTCTACATCTGCTAAGTCAAAAGTATCATGCGCTTCTATAAGCTGCAGTACACTGTCTAATGAGGGGTCAGACTGTTTCAGAATTGCTGCTCTAATCCTGGGGTCCTGAATATTCTGCGTAATCGCATCCCTCAACATCACGTCACTATACGAAAGTCCACAAGAGCAAGTAAATTTACATTGGCGGGTTAAGCCCTTCAATTCCGTAATCCACTCTTGGTGTGACTGCTGCGGTAATTTTTTAAGTCTGAAAAATCGGTATCGTGCAGCGGCTACAAGAACTTTTCTCTCATAATGAGCATTCAGTGCATCTACAATTTGTTCGAAGTCTACATCACGAGGAGATGCGAGAGGGAAAAGTTTTTGCAATAGTACGAAAGTCTGGGGGCCCACAATCGATAAGAAAAGGTTCTTCACTCTCTGACCTGTAATTTGATGAGCCGCGACGAGTTCTTGAAACTGCGCGAAATAGTCACTCCATTCTTCCTCACGTTCGTTGTACTGGCGAAACGTAGGAAGTGTTGCGGCGGCAGGTGTGGGCTGCTGAAGCGGCGGCTGTTGTTGTTGGTTAGCTGCCTGCGCTGTGAGCTGGGACACCGCCTGGAGCAACTGGGTGATTTGCGCCGTCTGTAACTGAAGAATTTCCATTAAGTTTGGGTTCGGGGTAGTGGCCATGCTGACCGATTAGGCGCCGCGTATACAAGTAACTTATAACAAAACACAAATGCAATATGAAAGAGGACGCTCTGCAACAAAAAAGTCCACAAAATACGTAACAGAATATGTTCCCCCAAAAATCTTATAATAAGGGTGGGTGGGCGGGAGCAATTTTTGCGTGCTCCGACTGCTGCTGTCTGGCTGCTGCAAGCGGGCTGGTCCAAGGTTCTATCACTCCTCGTCGCCACTTTTGTGTCCCAACTTCGTCGTAGGTGTCGGTGGCCGAGTGGAATGACACCGACACGCTGGTGCAGGTACAGAGGGGAGCAGCCAGAAACTATAAACACTCGAGTAAATTAGAAAGAGATATATTGCACAGAATGTAACAATACCTAACTTTTACATAGTACTGCAGAATGTTGATCCATAGTTGTTAGAGGCCTGCCTAGTGCCTGTACAATAGCAAAGGCTTCACTGGTGCCTATCTGATTACGATGGTCCTAACTCGTTGCTATCTCAGTCCGAAGTGCGAAGTGGCCGATGTCCTTCAGTGGTGGCCACGAGCGGCGTTGTACCAGAGGGCGCTCGTGGCTGTCGTCGGAAGAACGCCGCGCCGTGCATGCATGGCGGCGCGCGGCGAAAGTAGGTGGCGCGCACTTTGTACTTGTGCGACACCACACTTTTGATAGTACAAATTCTGCTATGCTTCGTTTAGAGTCCTTTCAATAACAAATGATGCGGCTTCTTCAAGACTGCTGGCTCGCGTGGATGGTACTCTTCTGTCGACTGGTTGAACTTCCTGGTTCTTACTGAAACTGCCGTACACTTCCGCAGTGACTGTCGTGGCTGAAGTGCGCTCGCATATCTAGCCCAGCATCCTTCTTCCTGTTGGCTGGCGCGCAAAGCAGGCAAAGAGGTAACGAGACTGCGGTCGCTCCCGGCACCGAAGTATTGTGGAGCGACATATCGTTTCTTCTTCAAGTGGCGTGAAGACGTATGTAGACCGCCGCGAATAGCGACGCCACAACAAACATAGTGGCTGCAAACAAAATAATTCGTACTTTTCTGATGACGGATTCAAACCACTTTAAAAATGACGATTCGTTTGCTGTATGACGACGTTCCGATTAATATTTTCGAAGTATATACAATTAATAGCCAATTAATCACCATAAAATTAATTTTTCCCAACAACATACTATGTTCCTCTGCTCGCCTGACCAGAGGATCATCATCTCGTGTGGCCGAGATAATTTCCTGTATCCTGGGAAAATTCATACAACTATCTGACAAGATAGCGATGAGATACAACGGCTGGAGGAGGCGTTAAATCGAAATTTGGAGAGCCAACGGAAAGACACTGCTGTTCCCCAACCTCTCCATAAAGTAGCCGCTATGGCAGGCCGCCACTCTAGGAGCCGTGAAAACGGATCTTGCAGACCGGAACGTACTTTAGCAGTTCTCTCGATCAGGTTGGAAACACGTCAGTAGTTTTACTGGCGGAAGATTCAGAGGGGCGAAACTAGCGTCAACAAAACTGGAAGTGAGAGACGTGGCCGTCATCTTTATACTTGCAGTTTATAGGACAGGTCCGGGAACATCTATGGTATAGAAATAGCAGCCTTGTTCAATGTTGGCACTACCTCGCATTAAAATATGAGAGATTCACTGATCTGCCGAATAGGTTTTCGTGTTTAAGGTAAAATGAGCGCATTCGGTCGCCAGTTGATGAAATATGTAACGCTTTGTATATCGGGCGATAGGTGCGATGAACGCTAAAAAGCTCTCGCTTTATTAATGATCGGTCCGATTTGAGATTGGCAGCAATGCGTTTCAAATTTTCGAAGCAAATATATCTATTTTTGACATCATATAATCAATTTTATGGTCGCTTTATCTTTGTGAAGAGAACTGGACCGCACATTATTATAACTACACCATGGGCGTTAACTACCGTCAGAAAATATATACGTTACAAGGACACGTGTTCTCCCTAAAAAAAAAAAACTACATTTTAAGGACTACCTACTTTATATTAAATAATGTAGGTCTGGTATCTCGGAACGACATGTTTGAGAGCCCGCCAGACCACATGGACTATGACAGCAGCCGTTAGGCGGCGCGCACAACCTACTAGCGCTGCCATCGCCACTAGAGCGCTGCACGCCGTGGCGCGCCTACCGCGCCGCACTATATAGGGCCGGAGCCACAGCTCGCTCCTCAGTCTTGTGTTGACTGCGCTCCGTTTACTTTCGCTATTCATTGGTTATCTGGCTTCGTACTCTGCTCTGTCACGGTTCCGATTTGGCTTTCGTTTGGATCTTTGTTTTTTCGATTAGTTGTTATTGTCGTCTCTGTGGTTTCGTGGAGTGTTTCTCGTTAGCGGCGACTTGATCGGTCGGTCGTCGCTAGTCGCTCCCGACCCAGTCAGGTCTTCGGTCACAATAGTAGGAATTAAAAAAAAGTTTCACATGACAAGCCATTATAACAAAACAATCTGTGAGAGGTGTATGAAAAGATCCACCTGATCACGTTACTTCACATATTCACAAAGATGTGACTAATTTCCGATGGGTTAAAAAAGTCTCTATCAATGACAAAAAATTTCAAGATCGCTATTTAATTTATATCACTTCAGATGACCAGTTTCAACACATTTCACTGCCATCATCGGACATTCAAGTCCATGTAAACATTGGACAAAACTTCCTTAGAAACGTCATAGTGACATGCCCATCATAATATATATTAAACTTGCCAACCCACCTGAATACTCATGTCAGTTTCATTAGATCAATTTCATATTGAATCATGTAACCAGTAACATTCCTGGCATGTCAACATTGAAGTACAAACAACTCAACATCATGTTCATGGAATATTCCATCGGTACTTGGACGAAAAAAGACATTAAAAACTTAAATACGTGGTGTCTTTGTTCTACAATATATGTTTGTTAGGAGCAGCTTTCGGCTACTTAGACCATCATTAGATAATTTAGTACTAATAAAAAATATTGTCAAACAAAAATTCAACGTATTTAACTTTTTAACTAAACATCATTTTAAAACAATAAAATTCGATTAACATATTATTGTTGGAGGCTACTCACAGCCGGCCGCGGTGGCCGCGGGGACTGAGGCGCTCCAGTCACGGTCTGCACGGCCACTACGGTCGGGGGTTCGAATCCCCCCTCGGGCATGGATATTTGTGCCGTCCTTAGTTGTAAGTAGTTCATAAGTAGTTTGTAAGTTTAGGGACTGATGACCCCGTAGTTAAGTCCCATAGACTTTACAAACATTTGAACATTTGGTTACTGACATGAGTCAATATTAGTGTAGCCAGATGTCAGGTGCCGCACATTGTCGTAACATTTGAAAATAACATAGTTTCGTCTTTACATTAAGCTGTTGGATCTATAAAATATAATCTTTGCAATGTTGTCATAACAGTGTGAGATTCGCTGTTATTTACGGTAAAATTTTTGGTTTGGATACAAAGGGTTCCATGTATAAACTTCAAAATATAAAGAATGTACAAACATCGATACAGTCTCTAGCAGGCAGTGTCAACCACACTGTAACACAAGGTCTATGTTTCAGTGTAGCGAAATGTTTACCATTACATACCTTATAACATCAATTGTCATTCAACGTACTGTCCATGTTTCATAACAGTAAGTGTGGCTGTACCTATAAATATCTAAAATATAAACTAATGATCAAAAATGATAAAAATAACAGTCCAGTTTGCAAACTATTTTTGCAGTTTATTAATACAGGCGACCGGATTCGATCTAAGTTCTAGATCATCTTCAGACCTATGAACATAAAATAAAACAGAGAGAGGGAAACAGGTACGCTATTAGTCACTAAAATAAATTTACAACCAAGTTTAAAAAGTTACTTAAAACAGTATACCTCGCTACAGATGTTCAGGCGGTGAGCGTGCGGCGACTGCTAACCAGCGAGAGACTGCTGTGCGTTATAAAGGCAAAGCCCCGCCCACCGCCTGAAGCAACAACACTTCTTAAACCAATGAGGAACGTCGTACAGTAAGAAATAAGATGAGAGATGTGTGTATATATACATAAATAATCCATAATGGATATAAAATGCATTTTGTTAACAATAAAATGTAGTTGGCATGTCTAAAATTAAAAAAAATAATTAAAACAATATACAATACAAAGAAGTTATCTGTCTAGGAAATATCTGCCATCTATTGGCAGTTGCTAAAAATAACTTTCAAATCGAACACAGTGTGGGTCAAAGATAAATTACAGCGACCCAGATGGTTGCCGTGGATACGGCGTCGTGGAGACATCGATAAATAGTCGCAGCAGACGACGAGTCATAGATGTAGCTGCCAGGGACACGGTCGGTCGCCATGGAAACAGGCCGCGGTAGCAGAGGCGACCGGTGTTAGCACGTGCAGCAGCAAAGCAGACGGCGCGTCAGAGATGTAACGGCCAGGGGACGCCGTCCGTCACCGTGGAGACAGGCCATGATAGCGGCGAGGATCGGTGTTAGCACGTATAGCGGGGAAATACCCCAAAGGTCGTCGATGCCATATGTAGCAAGTGTTAATAGTGTTCAATTTAATTTAACGGCAACCAATCAAAACAGTAAATTAACAAGGTGTTAAAATATAAGTGCTGTACATCAAATTTTTTAATATATTGAACTGTGACGAAGGTCATGTCAAACATAAAATAACTATTAACAGGTGTAAGACGAAGTGTACCAAAAGAGCGGCTATATGTAGAATCAGTCAGGATTTGTTACAATAGCAACAAGTCAACCGTAAAATAACAAATAAAAACTGTAAAAGGTAAGGTAGCACAAGAGCTAATGTGCGTTAAAGCAGGTTGTCAAAAACCTCGTAAAAATGTTTCTCCCTGAAATCCAATTTAATTGTGTTTTGGAATTTAACAGTTGGATCTTTGTTGACTTCATTAATATCATTTTCATCAAAAAACTGGATGGTTTTGGCAATGTATTCATCCTCGCCTGTGATCACAAGGGTATTCCCTTTATCAGCTTTAGTTATAAATGCTTTACCTAAGGTCAATTTGTCGTTTATACTTTTTATAATGCGGTGTTCACTATTTAACTTACGTCTACTTTCTTCTTTCGTGATAAGTTCTTTGGTTTGCAGGGCTATTTTACATGATTCTGACTTATTAAGTTTGGCAAATTGAGTTGCAACTTTCACATCCGCAATTATACGTTTAATGTTAGTTTGGTTTAAAGAAGGTATTAGGTTATACTTTAGGCCTTTGTTTAAAAGATTAGTTTCACTTTTATCGAACTGTATGTCAGTAAGGTTCACAACCCTAGCATAAAACTTATGTGTATCTTCTGTATTATCATTCATGACACAATTAAAAGGTTAATCGATAATAGCAATTAGATTAGAACTTAGATCGAATCCGGTCGCCTGTATTAATAAACTGCAAAAATAATTTGCGAACTGGACTGTTATTTCATCATTAAATAATAAGTTCGCTGTTTCTTCCAAGAAAGGAAACAATCTTTTCCAAACTGGTTAATGATCAAAAACATTCCAACCTCTGAAAAGTGCTATCATCTTCGCTGTAGCTCAAGGTTTAGTTTTCACTGCACTATGTATACAGTCACATGCAAAACAACATCGAGTGTCAGTCAATGTACAATTCATTACAGTATAAGAAATGGCAATCTTGTAAAGAGCAACATCAAATGTTAAACAACATTGTCAACAACATGAAGTGTCATTTAGGTGTCAACAAAATCCAATGTCATTCAGTGTGAAATTTTTTACAGTATAAAAAATGGCAACCTTGATCCATAAGACCATCTCAGATTAAGTCAATTCATGTCTTATCAACTAATGAATACAAATTAATAATTTTAATATTTAAGACAACTATTCAATTAATCACACCCTTTATAATCTATAGGTGTAATTATTCACTATCATAGTCCAGTATCTTAGTGAAGACATAAATCATCTGTACCTTTAAGCCTATTCATATTTATTCTGATGTAATAACTACAATCCAGAATACATTTTTGAGAACATCCAGTAGCTTAGCTAGTTCCACTGCTTTTTAAAAATCAAGAAATATCGGCTGAGACCCTATACACGATCCACAAAAAAGGCTAAGTCAAATCTAATATAAAACAAAAGTAGGTTATGCAATTAACAGTATCACATACAATTAACTACATATAATATCCAATTTGTGTGTAAATGAAGGTCACCGTAAGAGACCCACAAGCATTCACTTATCAGAATCAGCTCATTTTGGTTCATAATGATTAATATTAAATACCAGTACAATACACGCATCTCACATAATGTATGGCCATTCTTCATGAGAGGCCGGCAGCAGGTTCGCCATGGACGGACAGTGGGCTTCATCAACCACAGCTTGGTATTAGCCACTGAAAGCCATTCCTCCTCCCGCAACTGCCGGGACCGCAGCCATAAGCCGACCGCAGTGGCCGAGAGGTCTGCGGCGTGCCAGTCACGGTCAGCAAGGCCGCTACGGTCGGGGGTTCGAATCGCCCCTCGGGCATGGATGTTTGTGCCGTCTTTAGTATAAGCTAGTTCATAAATAGTTTGAGGGTTTAGGGACTGATGACCCCGTAGTTAAGTCCCATAAGCTCTAGAAACATTTGAACATTTTTTCGAAGCCATAACAATGATGTGATATCCTGCAAGGAAATCGGGCGCATTGTCACTTCAGATGTTCTGCTACCCTCTTTGGCAGTCCAGTCGGCTTTTTCATTACCCCGAATTCCCACATGCCCCGGAACCCATGAAAACGACTGCTCCTTTCCACGTCATTGCAGGAGGGACAGTTCGTCGTGTATTTGCAAGTTCTCAGAGGGATATGGCTATTGCAACGACTGCACAGCAGTGACAGAATCAAAACAGATATTATTGTCCCTGTACGCGACGTATCAGCTGTAGTGCCTTAAAGATCGCATCTGGTTCTGCAGAAAAAAAAAACCTGATAATTATCGGGAATGCGAACTATACGGTTGAGGAACACAATGGAACAGCCGACCGAGTCCCCTTGCTTGGAGCCATCAGTGTACACCCACTGTGAAACAGTGGTGTTTATCTAAATCAGCAAAAAAGACCGACTGAAAAGTAAAAATCTTTTTTTTTATTACTTCATCAGGTCTTAAACAAGTTTGGGCCTCTGGAGACGATAAAGGGGAACCCTGCTCCGACAACGTTTAAAATATTAAAACTAGTCACTCCCGTTTCTAGAAGGCAATCACCGCGCGAATCGCTTACGGCCTCGTCGCTTGTCGCTGATTATGGAAGAGTCTTTTCCATTGGAGGCCGAGCAACGGTATGGTATGCTGATGTGAAGGGTGTGGACAGCGTTTTATATACCTGGAACACCATGAGTAGCCGTCGCCTAATAGAGACGGTGCTGCAGCCTCAGCTCGTCCTAAATAGCCCAGTCGCCAGCCGAAACACTGCATGATGTACCGTGTTAAATAAGAAGGCCGTGCAGACCCGTTCATCGTGAACCTGTAATCAAGACGGGATCGTACGAAGGATATGCAAATTCGAAACAAACAGGTTCTGTCTACTCCCCGAGATACCTGCCTAAAATTGCCAGAGCCGCGAGGAAACGGGTCTGCAGGTGCTTCAGATGTGGCAACTATGTAAGTTTATAATCGAATGTGAGGCCCAGAAACCTCACCGTGTCCTTAAGAGCGAGCACAGAGCCCCTCATCTGCAGTTAAGATAAACTGAAAACAGTACGAGAACGGTTGAAAAGAACAAACACAGACTTCGGTGGGAAACGTAAAACCCGTCTTTTCTACCCATTCATCCAACTGTTCAAGAGAAAGCTGCAACTGACGCGTAGTCGTTGTAAGGCTGGAAGAAGAGCGAAAGACTGAAAAGTCATCCTTGATCGCAATGCTGCCGATGGTTTTTTACGTCGGAGGATGTCATTCCTGTACAGCATAGTCATTTGCCCTCTACGAATACCTGTGGCATACGGTGGCCCCATAAAAGACACCCCAACTCATTAGGAAATCATCACGTTGCTACACTCGCTGGACGGGATGTTTAAGACGTTCAGTCTGACAAGACACCGACCACAGTCTGGTTGACGGCACATGTGTGTCTCATCTGTGAATAGCACTTGTTACCAATTTTGTCGGATTCATTCAGTATGCCGTTGAACCGATCTTACCGAGTTGTGTAGTACCTGGGTGTCAAATCTGGACTTCGCCATGGACGACAGGTATGAAATTGTGCGTCATGCAGCCGATTACGTACTGTTTGTCTCGAAACATGACGTCTTGTGTCTGCATGAAATTCTTCATTCAGCGTGATGGCGTTCCTGTCAGGGTTTCTCTAGCTGTCGTCAGCCTTTGGGCGGCCGGAGCAAGGTACGTCGTCGACAGTGCTTGTGTCTCCCTATCTCTTCATGTCCGAACAGCATCGTTTTTGTGCACTCCGAGACGTTTGGAAACATCCCTTTATGAGTCTTCTCCCCTCACGAAAAATAACAATACGGTTACCATTAAAAGTTCTGAATTCACATTCTCGAGATGCAGGAATACAGTCAAGTACGAAGCTCGTTTTATACGTTCCGTCTGAACAGAAGTACACAACGAAAGGTTATTTCAAAAAAGTATTTTTTCTTCAGAAAGTACATTCTTTACTCTGTTTTGACATAGTTGCCAAGTTTGTTCAGACACTTAGCATACTTCTCAACCAATTTTAAAATACCCTCTTCATACAATCTTGCCACCTGTTCTGGCAACCAAACGTTGACTGCCGTTTTGTAAAGCACTGATCTCGACACGTCATGAAATTTGTTATTGTGAACCTGTTATTGTGAAGCTCCTGTTCTTACGAATCCTCGCTTTACTTGAAACCTCCAAATCGTCTGTAATCGAAGAAAGGCGACCGGAGCGGTCCTCATCATGGACGTTGTTACAGTCATCATTGAATTCTCGTCGCACTTAGACAATTTGCCTTCACTCACCGTACCATTCGCAAATCTGTCGATGGATTTCTACAGCAGACAGGTTCCTTGGTAACAGAAAACATATCACTGAACGAACCTCACACGCGGCGGACGAGGTGATAGTCTTAAACATTTTGAAATCACAGAGCAGAACCGTACAGGTTAGCTACAGAATTGAAACTAAGCACAGTTGTTTCCGATGCATGCCGGTACACGACGCACGCGCTTGTTGCGGTATGTGCGCGAACTACTAATGTCTACAACAAAACGGAACTTACTTCAAAAACGCGCCTCATAGTAAATATTCTTCCACCTTGATGTTATGACTCGAACTGATCGGCATTTCTTATTCACTCCGTCCCTTCGACAAAGCTCTTACATTAAAAAAAAAGAAATTAAATTTTTTTTCAATTTATTTATTTATTATTATTATTTTTTACATTTTTGAGCGAGTTGAGTGATATCTATGGACAGTCTAAGCAAATGCGTTTTGATGCAGTACAAAAATTTACTCTCAGTGCACAGGAGACCTTGAAACTGAGGTGATGCCGCAATTTTTTATATATTTTGAACGTGCCACCAGTGACTAGAATTCAAAGGAAGTCCCTGATTGACGAGAGCAACAATACAACTACAGGTATCACCTCCAGTATGTTTTGTTGTTTCATCAGTAAACAAAGCGAAATACTTGAAGGAAACTTCTACATCTACAAAGATACACTGCAAGTCATACTGAAGTGCATGGCAGAGGGTTCATCAAAACATTATTATGATATTTCTGTATAGTTCCATCCTCTAATTACTCGCACTAAAAAGAAACAAATAATTAGTACTGATTTATTTATTATGATGATCATGTGTCCCTATGTAGGTGGGTGCTAACAACACATGTCCGCATTCTGAACTTACGAACTAGGACGGCACAAATATCCATGCCCGAGAGGGGATTCGAACCCCCGACCGTAGTGGCCATGCTGACCGTGACTGGAGCGCCTCAGTCACATCGGCCACCGCGGCCGGCGAAAGAAATTTCGCAAATAGATTTCGCCGTAAAAAAATAACGCTTATGTTTTAATGATTTACATCCCAATTCGTGTATCATTTCCGCGATACTCTCTCTCTCTCCTATATAGCGATAATACAAAACGAGCTGCCATTCTCTGAATTTTCTCTAAACCGCCCGTCAGTCTCACCTGGTGTGGATCTCGCAATGTGCAGCAATACTCCAAAATAGGACGCACAAGTGTCGGCATTTTCTTTAGCAGAACTGTTGCATTTTCTAAGTGTCCTGAAAACTGAACGCGTTCTTTGGTTCGCTTTCCCTAAAACATTTTCTATGCGTTCTTTCCAATTAAAAATGTTCGTAATTGTTACTGCTAGGTATTTAGTAAAATTGACGGCCTGTATTTTCGACATTTATTGCGTAACTGAAGTTTAATGGATCCTTTTAGTGGTCCTATGATGAACTCACTCGTTTAATTATTGAGGGTCAATTGCCAATTTTTGCACCATGCAGGTATCAAAGCCATTTTGCAGTCCCTTTTGAACTTCTGCTGGTCGATAAATGACAGCATCATTCGCGAACAGTGTAAGCGAGCTACTCAGATTGCTTCCTAAGTCGTTTACAAAAGTAAGGAATAGTAGGGGCCCTATAACACTTCCCTGTGGAACGCCAGATATCACTTCTACTCGATGACTTACCGTCAATTACAGCGTACTCTGTCCTTTCTGAAAAGAAATCATGAATCAAAACGCACAACTGTGACCATGTTCCATAAGCACGTAATTCGATTAGAAGTCGTTTGTGAGATGCAGTGTGAAAATCCTTCTTGATGCTTGAAGAAACACTGTAGGAAAAATCTAAGCAATACTGAAGGTGATACTGTTTCATTTTCACTGCAATTGGGAGGACTTACTTGAAGATTGTTGACGAAAGGAAAGTAGTAGTGATGGGCATGATGGGCTACTACGAGGTATGGACGACATAGGAGGTGCTGTGGAGGACCAAGGAGCGAGGAAAGACAGGTATTGGAATATGACAATTTACAGAAGAAAAGTGGCGATGTTGAAAAGTAGAAAAACAGCTGTCATATAAGGTAATATCTTGATAAACTACCCGAGGAAGCTACTGATGAATATCGCAACTTCAGTTTAAAATACTTATCTGCGAATTACTAGTTGCGAAGAGTTGTTATCATCTTCAGATCTTTTTTGAAATGAGGAATGGATGCGGTGGGAGCCCTGAGCAGGGGGGGGAGGGGGAGAATCAAGAATTGGTAGGAATGATAAATACAGTACAGGGCGAAATTCGTGATCTGTGAGAGGGAGACGGTTGAAACATCTTACACTTTGATAGACGATGAGTGGGAAGTGTATGTGGAGAACAGGCATGATTGTAAGAGTCGATTTTGCAGATGCTGTGGGATATTGGAAAGTGTTAGGTGTGTATCAAACGTTCAAACGTTTATTCAGCTTAAGGGACTTAACTGCAGCGCCATCAGTCCCTAAACTGACAAACTACTTATGAACTACCTTATACTAAAGACGAGACAAACATCCATGCCCGAGGGGGTATTTGAACGGCGTAGCGCATAGTAGCATGGCGCCTCAATGCGCTCGGCCTCTTCGCCGCGGCTGGGTGTGAGTCTGGTGAGGAGACAGTTTAATGCGTTTGTAAAGGATTCTTGGGAGGGAAGGTAAGCGGGTACGGAAGGCGAGACAGAGTGTGCTGTCTGTTCACAAAGTGAAGCAACTTTTCGAATTACGCGGACAACGTATATTCGATTATCGATATTTTTGTTTCGTTTCTTTGTTTGTTGGTACAGATGTGCCGATATAAAATGGAGCAAAGGATTTGCATCAAATTTTGTCTGTAAAATGGGAGCAAGTGCTCTAATACGCTTGAAGTGTAAAGTAAAGAAATTTTTTTACAAGTAGTACAAGCTCTCCCAAGAAGCTCGAGAGGATGCTAAGGGACCTCGCCACAGCACATCAACAACAGATGATTACGTCGAAGCTGTAAAGAAAGTTGTTTTGGAAAATCATAGAATTACTATAAGAGAAGTTGCTGAGGATGTTCGCATATCGGACGGCACATATCATGCAACATTTTCGAAAGTTTTGGGGATGAGACGAGTGTCAGCAAAATTTGTTCCAAGGCTTCTCAATTTTGATCAGAAGAACCGTTCATGAGCATCGCTCAGTAGCTCTCGAATGACGTCGATGATGATCCTGATTTGCTCAAAATGGTCATAACTAGTGACGAAACAAGGGTTTACGATTATGACGTGGAAACCAAAGCCCAATCGTCCCAATTGAGCATCCCAGGGCATTCTGAAGGTCGTGCGGTCAATAGGGTATATTACGTTCGCATTATGCATCATTTGCCAAAAGCAGTACGAATCAGGCACGAAATTGTGGGAAAAAAAAAACATTTACGGTTTTCCTATCACGAGAACACACCTGCTCATTCAGCGTTGCTTGTGAGAGATTTTTGCCCAAGTAAAACAGGAAAATCATGCCTCAGTTATCATATTAAGCGGATATGATCCTCTGCGACTTTTTTGTGATTCTAAAACTATAGAAACCTGCACAATGACGAAGAATTGCAACGATTTGGGAATTAAAAACTGTTTTAGTTACCTGGCATGTTACGCCAGTGAAGAGCGATTTGTTTGTAATATTAATAACAATACACCTTCTACAGTTTGTTAAGCCAAGATCGCCAATAAAATATATTTGCCGACCGCTGTGGCCGAGGGGACTGAGGCGCTCCAGTGACGGTCTGCACGTCCACTACGGTCGGGGGTTCGAATTCCCCTTCGGGCATGGATATTTGTGCCGTCCTTAGTGTTAGTTAGTTCATAAGCAGTTTGTAAGTTTAGGGACTGATGACCCCGTAGTTAAGTCCCATAAGCTATTCAAACATTTGAACCTTTTTTGAAAATTAATTTATTTTTCTTAACCGCTTTCAATTATTTATATCATCATATTCAGATGTTTCAACCCTTCTAAAGATGATGACATATATCGTTGAAACCATTTGAGAGAAATAAATATATTGGCGATCTTGGCTTAACAACCTGAAGGAAGTGTATTCTTATTAAAAAGATAAAGCTGGAATTCGTTAAGACTGTGCCTAAAAGTGCTTATGAGAAGTGCTTCGATGATCGTCGTTGTTGTTGGATTTTGTGAGGTGTGTGAGGTCAGGCATTATCGTGAAAAAAAATCTTTTGACAGTAATCTCCTTCTTACACCTAAAATCTGTCCTCGGTGGACAACACTTCAACGATGATGACGAGCTGAAAGAACATGTTACCACATAGTTGAATACACAGGCGGCAACATTCTATGAAAAAGGCACGCAAAACCTTGTGCCATGCTATGACAATTGCCTACAAAATTTCGCAAGCTATGTAGAAGAGTAGAATAACAGTTGTAGATTTTTGTACAATCAATATTTTTTTCTATATCTGTCCCCGTTTGTTTTATGTAACCAAACGGAACTTACTTTCTGGACGCGCCTCGTATCTGCGAGGGATTACTTTGAAGTGGACACATGAATATTGATGAGTAAGGTTTTTTTCATAAACATATAAAGTCACCCTATTCTTGGAACACTTGTCGTACACGGCGTTCAACGTTCTAGGAATATTTGTAGAACTTGGGTGGAGTGGTGAGGTACGAGGTACGTATCTACGGCAACCAGGGGCCCTTTGGCAAATACATATCCTATTTACGTCCCATACCACATGCTTTGATGTACCACGCACGTTCAATCAAATGTTTGTAAATCTTATGGGACTTAACTACTGGGTCATCAGTCCCTAAACTTACAAACTACTTACGAACTAGGACGGCACAAATATCCATGCCCGAGGGGGGATTCGAACCCCCGACCGTAGTGGCCGTGCAGACCGTGACTGAAGCGCCTCAGTCCCCTCGGCCACCGCGGCCGGCACCACGCACGTTAATGTATAAGTTTTTCCTTGTTCAAATATAGTAGGTCGTTCGTGACGACCGCTCTCTGGCACGTTTTCTGAAATATGAAACTTTCTGCTCTCTGTTTAAACGTGCTGAATTATTAAATTCTGAGTTCGTGCAGACGACAAGTTAGGTGGTACGGAGAAGTACCGCGGCCGCACCGCGGACTCCGCGCCCTTATTTGGGGAAGGAAGGAACACTCGTGCCCCGGACTCTGACTCTGACTCACGCTCCTTGGCGACTTCCCCGCCTCTGGGAGACAAGGCAGTAATTGCTAATTTTGCGAATGCCGTGCCCAACACCGGCAACGTTATTATAATTTGAAATTAGCTCCGACGCATTTTCGGCGAGAGTGCACCTTCCTTTTTTTTCAGCGCCACTCCACCGTGCTGTCCTTGTCGTGTGACGGTAACCTCCGCCTTCTTTCTTTTACTTTTTTTTGTCCCCCAGAGTTCCATTTTTAATGAGAAGCGAGAGTAGCTACTTATTCTGCTTGTCATCATGGAAACAGTCCGAAACAATGGCTACTTCATTTAGAAAACAAAAGTTTATAGAGGTTGTGTTGAAGGCAAAGATGAAGGAAAAAGGCGGGACCTTCAACTTCCAGTCAAAAGAAGCTGTGTAAATTCTTACAAAGTCTTGTGCGATTAAGAGCTAAGCGACGTCGCTATATAAATACCGGTTCACGGAACTTGACGGTTACATCTTCGTTGCCATCACAATCCACGTATTTCGTGGCATTCCTTAATATGTTAATTTTCAAACCGTTTTGCCATATTGTACATCAAATAGGGAAGGGCGACGTCATCGAAAATATCGATTTTGCAGAAAACCCATATACTTCGATTCTGAAAAATATCGAAACGAAAACGATCAATTGAATGACAATGTCTTCTTTTACTTCACATTACACGAGGTCACTGTGGTGGTCAATTAAGGTTAACTCAAAATAAGTCACAAATATGGGAGGATGTTTTTAGGTATGTGGTTTTGGAGCTGCGAGGTAAATCGAGAAATTTCTTCTGGTTTACATATTTCATCCTGGACAATACCTATCCGGTTTTCTGTTATACTGTCAGACGAATATTTTCCATACTCGTGTCTATTATTCTACCATACTCCGTAGTTTTAGTGATTATCGAAAGCTATGAATTAGAATATATTAAAAGTTTATTCACGAAAAGTTAAATAAACGCCGTCTTAACAATTATTTTATTGTTGTTTCTTAAAAACGTGGAGCAATTAGATGACCTTGTAAAAGAATATAAATCATGCAATGTGGAACTTTCCCTGCCGCGGCGGAACGGCCAAACGCATTGCGGCGCTATGCTACGATGCGCGAGGTCATTTCCCGTCGGGGGTTCGAATCCCCCCCCTCGGGCATGGATGTTTGTGCTGTTTTTAGTATAACGTATTTCATAAGTTGTTTGTATGTTTAAGAACTGATGACCCCGCAATTAAGTCCCATAAGCTTTACAAACATTTCGAACGTTCCATCCTCACCTTTACCTAGCATCCTTCCCCCTCCACTCCCCCACATCCCTCACGGTGTTGCTGGAGTGGCCAGACATGATGGTTGTTTGTGTATAGTTGTCTGAATGATTGAGTGAATGTACGTGTTCCTTTTTTATGACGAAGGCCATGGCCGAAAATTTAAGTTTTGTGAATGTGATTATCTATTTTCGTGCCTGTCAACAGCTCAGCGAGTCTCTTTACGGTGAGTCGTTACCTGTCCTCTGTGGTGTCGCACAAGTCCAAAGTGCGCGCCACCTACTTTCGCCGCGCGCCGCCATGCACGCACGGCGCGGCGTTCTTACGTCAGCCACGAGCGCCCTCTGCTACAACTCCGCTCGTGGCCACCACTGAACGACATCGTTCACTTGGGACTGAGATAGGAACGAGTTAACACTTCGGAATCAGATAGGCACCAGTGAAGACCTGGCAATCGGATAGGCACTAGGCAGGCCTCTAGCTCAACTATGTATCAGCATTCTGCAGTACTGATCTATGTAAAAGTTAAGTATTGTATACATTCTGTGCAATATATATCTCGTTCTAATTTACTCTAGTGTTTCTAGTTTCTGCTGTCCCACTGGCTGCTCACCTCCGTACCTGCACAAGCGTGCTACCTTTATTCCTGTGTCGGTCTTCCTACTCGGCCACCGACTCCTACGACGGAAACGAGACACAAAAGCGGCGACGAGGCAGGACACAAAAGCGGCGACGAGGCTGGGACACAAAATCCTCCATTATTGATATAAATCTCTTGACTACACATAGTAATTTATTGAGGTTCTACGCTTTCCGATTTGTCTTATTTTCAGATGCATGGCTTAGTTAAACATTATCCCCCATTTAAAACACTTGTTTACAGACACACGTTGTTACTTTAAGTCTCTGAAACGCATTGCCGTCCGACCATCTATTTTACAAAAAAGCACTTATCCACTAAATACAAAGTATGGTTTCAGGGAAATGTGTTTTAAAGATAAAATATAAGTAGCATCCCGACCGGTTTCGCATGAGTGTAATTGATATTGTATATCTAAATAATTTATGTGTGTATGTTTTATATTCATTGTTATGTTTGACGTAACATGATTAAACACAATACCTGTCAAGCTATACAATTACCCGCTCGGTTATCCGTGTGGTCTGACGCATCGCTTTCCGAGACGGGGAGGCGTACCGACCCCGGATCGAATTTTTTTTTCTTTTAAATGTTCAAATGTTTGTAAAGCTTAAGGGACTTAACTGCGGGGTCATCAGTGCCTAAACTTACAAACTACTTATGAACTATTTTATTCTAAAGACGACGGCGGACGATCGCGCGCACCGCAACACGGCGCGCCAGCACGCGCAGCTAATCTGCCGCGGCCCGGTTCAAATTCGCCCTGCGGATTAACGAAAGGGGTTGGAGTGTCGGCCAGCTTGGATGTGGTTTTTAGGCGGTTTTCCACATCCCCCTAGGTGAATACCGGACTGGTCCCCAAGTCCCGCCTCAGTTACACGATTTGCAAACATTTAATAACACTCTACACTTTTACGTATATAACTCTATACAGACATTTGGGGTAAACATTTCCTCCCGGGGGACAGAGGGTGGCGGCAAGAAGGGCATCCGGCGACCCCGTCAATACTAACATGCCAAATCTGCAACAACAAAGTCGACCCTGCATGTGTGGGACAAGGGCTGAAGAAAGAGAGAAAGAAAGAAAGAGTGTAAAGCTATACAATGCTCATCGTGTTTAACCTAAGCTAACCTCCTTATTTACATACTAATATCACAGTGTAACGCGTACCATATTTACTCTGCTGTAGTACCCAACAGCCTATTTTTTTTTTTTTTTTTTTTTTTTTTTTTTTTTTTTTTTTTTTTTTTTAAGATCACATAAAACCCAAATCTGGATGCCTGAACCGCCAGTGCGTCGTCTAGCTTCATATTCCATCTATAGATCTGGGTGCTGGATTTAGTTGACGCGGGGCGTTTTTTCTACCTACTCCTAACTATATGCGAAATTTGTGATTACATGACTCATCGTTTGAAAGATATACAGTCAGAGCAGATTGTACGTTTGTAGTAGGTATTATCAGCTCTATATACTCTATGTACAATTATCTTTATACGTTTCGTTCCATTTGTATCTATAACTAGCACATTGAAGTTGCTGCAGACAATTTTCTGGGTTTTGTTTTGTGTTAAATAATTATCTGACGATGTGAAATTAATACTTGTCGCTTCACATTCCATCTGACATTGATTAAACCAAAGTTAATGATACAAATATCATATGCACTGGCTCACAACTCCCACAGAACAACTACTCTTACAATTAACATCTTAAACATGCTGGAGTGTATGTAAGTTACATATAAAGAAACTGTAGATATTTACAGTACAAAATTCTGAATATACGAATAATATATAATCATTTTCATTGACGTATTAATGGGCGAAAGATGCAAAATTCTAATTAAGAAAGCTATATTTTAGTGACTATGATGTTTCTCCAGAACAACTTATACGAAATGAAAGTCGTTTCGTTGTGTAAACTTTTAATACCTTTGTATGAATTAGTGACTATTTCAATCTAATGTGCTTTCAGGTTATCTGTAATTTAGTCATTATAATTTCAACTTGATAGAGTTTTGGAAACGTAGAATAATATTTATTTTATGGTTTTTAATCATGTCGAAACTTCTAGAACGAACAAGAATTGCTTGTTTTGATACAAAAAAACATACCTTATATCTCAATGTTTAAACATGCAATTTGAGTTAATGAGATAAGGATAGAAGTCCAGGTACTATTAAAGGCACATAACAAGCTGTATATGAAACATTGATTTGGAAAGGATAAATTAAATGTCACATAACAAATGAAGGAGGCGATTTCGAGATTATAAATGGGACGTAATGTGTCGTGTTCCATTATAGCATCCACTTGACTTTCAAACTATTATTTTTTATTATTTAGTACATCTGAATCTGTGATTTTATTACTATTGCAAGATATATTTGCTCAAAATGTTGTGGAACTGACTAAATATATTAAGAAAACTATCCTTCGAATAAAAGAAGAAAATATGTACCTATGCTTTAGTTTGATCTTCTTTCACAACTTTCACTTCCATATTATAAGCTTCAAAGCTCCTATACTGTATTTGTTCACTTTCAGATTCCACATGGCTGGCTGATTTTCCACCTGGAAAAATTAGCTCTCTCGTGTCAGAGCGCGTAAAGGCGTGATCGAGGGAAAAGTGAGGCGTGAAATAAGGCTGGTGTGCGTTGTCCCGTGCACCTTCGCCCATGTCGACAACCTCGTGACGCGTGAGCGCGCGGTTGACGCGCTTTTCGTGGGCCACAGCGTCCGACTCTCGTCCGTTTGGTTAAGCGACAGACAGTGCGTTTTCTTTCACAGTACGCAGAAACTGGTAACCGCTTATCTGCCTGCCACCTTGACAATCAGTCAGTGCTTTGTGTCTTAGTGTGCCGCGCTTAACCCTCCAGAACGGGTCACTGAGCCCCAGGTGTGGTAACCGTGCTGCAGTACTTGCTAATGAAGTATTGTCATTCATTTTCGGCACTTGTGGGCACATTCTCGATGTATAGTTGTCGACTTGCGCTATACTTGCTATCGACTCGCTTCGTGTAGCTCGGTTCTTTCCTCCGCTGCTGGTGGAAGTCACATTAATAGCATTATCCCATTACATTTAATACGTTTATTCGCCAACAACAAAGGTAGACAACTTCAGACGGTTTGACGTGCCGGCGCACAGCTGGTGAGAATCCCAAAAAGCTGTTAAAAATATAATAATTGTTGAATTTGTACCACACTTAGTATGTAAGTGTTACGAAGTTTCAGATTAAGAATATCGTATCAAAAGTAGAAAAAAAAAAAAAAAAACCAAATTGGTGGATCGAAGATGGTGGGCACTACGTACAACAGTATCAGTTTATTCATATAAAAGTAATATTTAGAGAATTATCTAGGTTGCTGATGATCAATGAGTTTAAAAAATGAAAAATACTAAATGGCTCTGTGTACACCATAATCAATTTATTCATGTAAAAGTAATTTTTTGGAAATTGTAGAGGTTGGTGATGTAGACTTCATTAAAGAAAAGTGCATCCAAAACGACGGCAAAAAATTGATAAGTCTTTTCATATATTTATTTCTCTATGTCTCAGTATTTAAGAGTTGTTTTAGTCAATGTTTAAAATATGAATAAAAAGGTGGAAAGTTTAAAGAAATGACCAGCGGATAGGAGATGGCGTAAAACAATCGCCGCGGTGTAGTAGCTGAGCGGTCTAAAGAGTCTCGCTGCGGAGCGCGCGGTTGCTCGCCGTGGAGGTTAGAGTCCTCCCTGGGGCATGGGTGTGTGTGTGTTGTCCTTAGGTTAGTTTACCTAGGTTTAAGTAGTTTTTAAGCTACGGACTGATGACCACGCAGTTTGGTCCGATAGATTTACAAACATTTGAACATTTTTCGTAAAACAATCATTTCATCTCAAAAAAATATTTTAGAACGATATCTTTCCTCGAAAATCCGATTCTGGAATACGCTGGATCAGATAAAACTGAAATAATAAAAAAAAATCTCTATTACACTTTCACTAATTTTTCTAATTATTTTATTCTTTACAATGCTTCTGGCGTCGATTATATTTTAAACTGTACAAATGCAGCTCATAATTAACTACTTCTATTGCCATTTTTGAAGATATCTCAACAATGACATTTTGCATTTTAGAAGTAGTTCAAAGACAGAGTAGCAACTAGTAGCAGGATTCGAAGCTTAATTTGCAAAGGAAATAATATATACTTGTGGACACAGTGCAAAACAAAGCGGAATATCGTGGAATTCGTAACTGACCTATATTTTCAAGCGCATTTTACAATTTTCTCGTCCATTTTCATGTAGTACCTTGATTGAAAAAATAATAGTAATAGTGATAAAATTGTTTTTTTCATTAGTATATATCTCCTGTTATACCTTCCGTATTGAAAGTATTAATTTCAATTGCACAAAATTCAAATAATTCGCTTCAACAACAAGACTATTTTTGTAGCCCGGCCCGCTGCACGCACGCTAACCATCAACGGCCTCATTTGACCTGAGATATAACCGAACAAATGAACATCTGGTCGTCCGCACTGCCGGCATTCAGTAGTGCCAGCATTGCTGCAGCCAACTTGATAATCCAAAATTCCCATCTACAAACTTTTTTTTGTCCTTTTCGGTCACGTTTTCAAGATTCTGACCCACTGTGCGGCGCGAAGAGCAAGCTTGTCGGCTCGTGTGACGCCGAGCGGGAGCTGTGTGCTGCAGAGTTGCCTACATAGTTGGGGCTGTGAGTATGGAGCTAGAGGTCCAAATCACTGCCTTAAAAGTAGCATTATATCTGTGGACGAAACTGCGGGCTGGAAACTAGACGCATTTCTCTAAACTATCGAGGTTGCGTGCTCCTGATTTTCCTATCTCTGAAGAACAGAAGCGAATTCTAGAAAATCTTAGTAACCAGTTTGAGTCCATGGTTTTCAAAGTATAGAAATATTGCTTACTACTTTTCAGCTCTTTGCAAGACAGTCTCCGTGGATGTTAACAATATTGCTACCAGGTTCCAAATAGAACTGTTACATTTACAATGCGAGGATTTGTTGAAAGGGGAATATAAACGCATGAAACGCTTGGCAGGTTTCAATGAGAATTTTCCCCAAAATTGGTTTTTAAGGTTGTATGCATTGCTATGCTTCATGGATATTATGTACGTTCTACCTTGTAAATAATTACTTTCTGTTATTGAATTATCGAAGTCCAAATACCGAAACACCTTTTCAGATCATACCATGACACGAAGTCTTTGTTTTGTAAGTTTAAGGACAGATAATCCTACCAGTTCGGTCTCCTAGTTTTACAAAGAATTTACCACTTGAAATAAAATAATGATATCCTAGACCTTAGTTGTATTCTTAACACTAAATCTGTATTTCCTAAATTGCTGCATTGGACATACCGCATACTATTGCCTCTTTCTTAGCAACAGCTTAGAGCTCGTCGCCATACATGCTTGATTCTTCGTCCTTATGAGCATGTTCTGTGGCATGGGCTGACGACGCAGCGGAGCTGGGCTGTTCTCTCCTGTTGTACACTCCACCTTCTCCTTCTCCTCCTCCTCCTCCTCCTCAGGATAATAATAATAAATATGCTTTTCTGTTCCGAGTGTCCAATTGAGGAGCAAGACTCCATGGCCATGAAACATGTCAGTACATGAAATTGTAACACAATTGTAGTAATAGATAAACTTAAAGTAGTCTCCGCACGTGACAATGTTAAACCGAAGTAAAAAGAATTAATAGCAGAACAAAGGAATTATCTTAAATTTTTAATTTTTCCGTTATTTCCTCAACAGAATAAAAGGAGTGAGCCATGAGGCAACTCTTCAATTTCGATTTGAAAGAACGGGAGTTTGTACTAAGATTCTTCAGTTCTTGTGTCAGCTTATTGCAAATGGATGCTGCAAAATACTGCACGCCTTTCTGCACAAAAGGAGATGTGATCCAAATGTAGATTCGATTTCTGTCTGGACTTCACCGAGTGGAAGCTGCTAACTCGTGGGAATAAGCTGATATTTTTAACAAAAAGTGACATTAAAGAAAATGTGTATTTTGACGCCAATATCAGAATTCCCCAGACAATTGAAAAGGGTTCTACGTGGCGTTCGCGAACTTACACGACATATTGCTCTAACCGCCCGATTCTGAGCAAAAAATATTCTTTTCGAATCAGTAGAGTTACCCCAAAAATTAACAATATACGTCACAAGTGAATGAAAGTAATTATAGTACACTACTTTTCGTGTTGAAAAATCACTTGTTTCAGATACTGTTCTAAGGGAAAATCAAGCAGAATATACTTTTGAACAAGATTCTGAACGTGGCTTTACTATCTATATGAACACTTAGAAATTTGAAGTGTCCAATCTCGCTTAACAAATGCCCATTATGTAAAATCGAAATGTCAGCTTTTGTTGAATTTTGTGTTATAAATTGTAGAAACTGTCATTTACTGTCATTACATATCAATTTATTTTCTACAAGCCATGAACCTATCTCTTGAACCTCATTATTTGTACTGTGTCAGTATTACAAGCTGGTATCATCAGCAAACAAAAATGTCTTAAAGTCACTTGTTATACTCGAAGGCATATCATTTATGTAAGTAAGAAACACTAGCGGTCCCAGAAAACACCCCTGGGGCACCCCACAGTCAACTGCGCCCCACTGTGACTGCACGTCATAGCCATTATCAACACTGGGGAGAATTACTTTAGGTTAGATTAGATGTACTTTTCGTTCCAGTAGATCCGACGTGAGGGAATCCTCTTGGATATAGAACATATCAGAACAAAATATACAATATATACTTTCAAAAAGAGAGCATATGTGTTAATGTAGCTTCCACAGACCCCAAATGTAACTGCCCTTGTGGATGTGGAATTGTTCAGGAAAAACAATTATCTTAAAAACATTTACATGTTAAAGGACACAAAACTTATTACTACTTACTAATTTACTAGGTGCCTATTAAAATTCTTAGCAATTACATTCTTTTTTATTTATTTATTTTACAAGAAAACTATTATTGTCCATTTAATAAATTCAATATGAGAAATTGTAGTAAATAAGTCGTTTCTAGGGGTACTTATCTTCTGTAAAGTATTCGTGTTGTCCTGGAATTCTTAGTGTTTACTGTTCACTGTGAACTTAATTTGAAGTTTAGTTTCAGGTTCCAAAAAATTGCTGGAATATAGTACTTTCAGTTTTATTATCTTTAAGTCTCACATCCAAAAACAATTTCTTGTTACACCAAACTCAATTTTGGCCATTATGTATCTTACAATTCCACATGACAACTGTAATGTACAACTCACCACTGTCAACAACTCTGTAACTGACTTCTGCCAATAACAACTGTCAACTCATAACTGACTACTAACTCATTAACAGATCACCACTACTTACACTGACTGCGTGTCAGCTTATATACGCTATGACAAATGACTGTATCATGTCATCAATTACAATATGTGAACATATGAAGATTTGCATTATTAATTAAATAAAAGTTAATTGTTTATTACAAAAAGAATTACAATAATATTCTGATCCCTTATATTGTTATTTTCTAAATTTTAATATAGTATTTCATGTTAGCAACAAATAGAATAACCATAGATTTTCTTCTATAAAAAGTTTCATAAAGATAAAATAATTTACAAGGCTTTAATATGTTATAATCAGATTATTTACTTTGAATAAGAATTTCGATCATTTATATTTTTAACTCACATATCTTTCCTTGAAGATCTTTGATCCTATGGCTTAGTAAACAACATGGAATTCTCGCCTGACAACTATCAAAATTATATAAATAATACACTTAGCTATCTGTGAGGCAAAAACGAAAGTGCAGATTCGTTATGTATACATCATTGAGACGTTACATATTTAACAGTTATGTTTTTCGTGAAGAATACAAATCATATCTACAGATTTAAAGGTGAAATAAATTTCGTGATAACTTCCTTTCATTGCTACATATCCATCCGGTCATGCAGATGGCGAATAGTCTCGAGGGGTTTGGAATATACACCTTTTCGATCTGTTCACTTAGTTCTGCAAGATTTGTGGGATGGAGATTCGCACTTTTCAGTTGTCGTCCATTATATCCTACACGTACTAGATTAGCAAGACGTACGGAGAACGTGTAGCGAAGGGTCGTTTCAGCACGTCTGGCAGAACACGTTGAGTTTTAAACGCAGTTTGTGGGTGAGTGTTATCCTATCGCAACAACAGATCAGGTTACCGTTTCGAGAATGACAATAGAATAGGACTTGAAAATTCTGCACTTAAGAGAGTTTTAACTTATCACACTCCAGACCTTGTGGCCTGTATGGTTCCAGTGCGTCTTCAGCGAATTCACCGTACGAGACAGCAATGCCCATATCTAAGACGACACACAAACGAATATCACCTGCGTGCAGACAGAACCTGCAGCCATTTCCGAAGAGCCGCGGTGGACTGACCGAGCGTTCTATGGTGCCTTGCTGTGGAGCGCGTGATTGTTCACCGTCAGAGGTTCAAGTCCTCTCTCAGGCATCGGTGTTTGTGCTGTCCTTGCTTGTAAGCCTAGGATGGCCAAAGTAGTTAAGTCCTTTAGATTTACATACATTTGAACATTTGAATTGCCGAAGACAACAGCAAACCATTTGCCACTCTAGCTTCCTAAGTGATCATCTAGCGGTACTAGTCGAACCGTTCCCGTCGAGGAAACTACGGATGTTTTCGTTATAATCAGAAGAGATCTTCTTAAGACTCTTATTGCTAGTAAAAATGTTACAATTTCATAGGCGCAATATACAATATTGCAATGTTTATATTGGTGTGATTATTTTAAGACAGTTTTTGGTTCTACACTATTTCATTCTTTCTGAAGTGATTGTGGTACCTCCTTTCTAACACTCTGTTTCGTAGTAATACCAGAATTTGAATTTCTTCCTCACAGGCACTCGTCAACTATCAATACAGTTATCTAGACAACGTCTTATCACCAAATGCTACACAATTTACCACATTAGTATAAACTGTTTCAAAATTGATAGACAAGTAACACAATTCTATTGCGTTATTTCTAACTTGAGATTACGTTTGTCTGAACAGATCAACTGCTGTATTTTATAGCACTTCGGTTCATATCTCACAGCCCACTGACAGCTTCGGTACTACTATTATTATATCGTAAGGACTACTCGAGAAAGAATTTTCACGACCTACATATTTGGCAGAGAATTTTGCGTTTCGAGGTAGTTGTTTTCATTTGATACAGTTTAGGCGTGTTGCTATGCCACTTCCAATTTTGCGGTATTAGAAGGCCAACGACCCTGCCGTAGTGGAAACAGCGGTTCCCGGTAGTGTTAAGCACCGTCGGACTTGGCTAGCACCTGGATGGGTCAGCGTCCGTGTCTGCCGAGCGCTGTTGGCAAGCAGGGTGCACTCAGCCCTTTTGAGGCCAATATTGAGGATCTTCTTAATTGAGAAGTACCGGCAAAACTGCCGGAATGCAGGACGCTGACCAAGGTCCCCCTCCATACCCCATATGTTGACGCCTTCGATTGGAGGAAGACACGGCGGGCGGGCGGTACCCGGTGGCCTCTATGGGCCTTCAAGACGGAGAACTGCAATTCACAAGATACAGGCAATTCCAGGTAGAGATCCGTCTGTCCTAGCAACGTTTTACTTTCACGTCAATGTAAAATCATCGGGTATATATCACAATCGCACAAAAGAAAAGAAATTTGGGCATTATGCATTTTAAAAGCATTATTTCGGCGGTTTATGTGTGGACATAAATGTTTCAGTTACCTCTGTTGATGTTTTCTCGTTGGATTTCGGATAATCTTGACAGACTGCTTGCAGTCTAAGACTTGTGTGTGAGACATGTTGGCTGCATGTGAGAATGATAAGATGACGTATGGTGAAACGGCATAATTTATACGCCGTCCAAGTTAACTCTTACATGGTAATATGCTGCTTGTGTTGGACATATAAAACTTGAGCAATATTAAACCCTCAAGCGTGATGCTGCCTTCTACCTGACAACATCTGCAACGTGACACGTATTGCCACCAGTGCTGTAAATGCAATATCTAATGAGGTAGTAGAAAACATTCTGAAAAAATTACGTTAATATTTAAAAGTATAAGAAATTAATTGGTTAAATCACTTTAAGCAAAAGGAGTTTTAATCAAGTTATAAAAATTAATTGCTTACATGATTTCTGTGGTGTTGAGAATTATCAAAGCATGGCAGTATACCCAATGCATCAGAAGACCATAAAACTCGTCTTCCTTATTATAAACTTCTATCAAAATTCGAAGAATTTCAACTTCAGTTAGCCCAGTTGATGCGCACAACTGTCGAATATCGGCAAGCATTCAAAGACAAAAGCGTACATATAACTGTAGTCCTTGCAAATAATTTAATGTTAAGTCTGTCAACATGAAGCTAAGAAATGTATGACACTACCACCTCGCGGCCGTCCTCCAAATTGCCTAAGAAGAACTGAAAATGTCACAGTTATAATGTAACACATCAAGTCTTACATCGTGTACAAAAAGGAAGGAAAATGAACTTTGAAATAATGGAAATTAACAGATATAAGTACACTTACCCAAACCTGGTACTGAATGATCAGACACATTTTCCATACTCACTACGTCTTTCTGCAGAACCTAATTATAATCCTGTGCAGACAATGTAAACTACCATCTCCTACCCACTTGCCTCATACCACTACTACTGTTGAAATGTTTTAAAAGGCTAGTGTACTCCGAACTCTTTTGGTGCTTACCAGATATAAATTGTAATTCCTTATTTTACTAGTTATAAAATTATTGAGTAATCACAACTGTTCTGACTGGTTATGTGATATAAACTTCAATGTCTTATTTTACTAGTAATCATAGTTTAATTTAACCAGTTAAAAAAATTAACATGTATTTACAGATGAGTTATTCAACTTTGTCACATGCTTCCATGTTCCAGATATTGGACATGTTTAAGATAATTTTTGGTCAAGTTTAGTTTAACCAGTTAAAATTTTAACATACACGACTCTTCGATGTTTCTAGACATTATACCTGTTTAAGATATGATACGTTTTGATCAATATTTTTCAGCCAATTTCTATTGTTTCACTTTAGATTTCTTAGGATAACGTCGTATTTTATTATATTTTCACATAATTTATTAATGTCAGGAATTTACACCACAACTTTAATTGTAATAATTTCCCGCAGGTTAGTTACAAACCAAAATACTAGTCTTCTTTGAAAGTTATATGTCTAGCAAGTTAAGATCTTTGAAACTTAAACTTGTAATGTTTACCTGCTTATGGCGTAACAGCCGAAAACCGGTTCGTAAACCAATAAATTTGGAGAATATCTCAATGTTATCTAATGTATTGCATTCATAATGTATCAAATATTCTGTCAAGAACCAACGGAACAGTCAGTGAATATGAAAAATATAAAAAAGGGCGGAAGCCATATGCTGTCGCACATGCATGAGGGGTTAAACAGCAACCTGAATGGTGATTCAAGGACACTAATAAAGTGCAGGTACCCATTGAAATAGATTGGAAGAAAAACCGGACTTAACATTTGATCATGGTGAATGTGAAACGAGCGCCATGCAGTTTGATGTCTGCTGTTTCTGATGCAGAGACCGGTGTAATTGCAGGACGTCAGTAGCTCGACAGATCGGCTGACAGCTGGATTTTGTTCATGACGTCCTACTGGGTCCGTGATGTATTAACGTCACCAGGCCAGCACAAACGCGTGCTTCCGAGAACCAATGATCCCAGTTGTCCATGAACTCCAAAGCAAGAGTTTCGAAGGAAAGTAAATTTTTGTATTAGAAAGATCCGAAGAAATAAAAACAGAATGGAAGAATCATATCTGAAGAACTATGTAGAGAATGAACGATCAGAATCCTAAATAGTTATAACTAAGCGAATGAATATCTACAAATTTTCAGGATCAGTGACATAAGATTGAAAATCTGGCTTCGGTTCAAATTTTTACCTGAAGCTCTGTTTAGCATATATACATAACATAGTTGCATGATTCGAAAACATTATACGAAATATTGTCAGCAAATACGTAGGGTATTGTTTAGAGGTCTGTCCTGTTCGTTAGGGTCATGTTTTACTAGGAATCTTGCCCAATTAATGGAGCTTATTTTATTAGCTTTCCCACATACAGTTAGATGTTTCATTGGAAGTACCCTTCATGCAAAACTAATTGTTATATAACTACGAAACTACTTGTATCAGCGCGTTGTTCAGAATATTCATTATTACAGTATCCTCCCAGTTCACGTGGATATGATTCAGATGACCATTTTTCAATTTGTTGTTACGTATTTCACGGCCATATCTTCCGTATTACTTATGCTAAATTAATGATTGAGGTATTATTTCCAAGGCTTCGTTCTCCACTAATAACAAAAAATACACAGGTACTTTATAGTTTTTGTTTTCACAGAAAAAAATAATTTGAAAAAAATTGTGCTGTTCGTGCAATCTAATACCCGGCGACCTATCGGAAATGGGGACTGTATTTACTGCTGCTCCCATCAGTAACCACGCCGAGTATCAATTTGCGCGGCCAATATAAAAGGAATGTAGAGGGTGCCATCGATTGACAGTGTTTAACAATCATGAACGACAACTCTTGCAGTTGTTTAGATACTTTACGCTAGCGTAGTGTATCAGATTTCTGTTTCAAACGTCGATGTACAACATATGTTGGAATTGTTCACTTTGTTCAAACAGGCATTGTGTACTGCGAAAATGAACTGAATTATCTCAACGTTTATCATCACAGGTAAATTCCGCTTACTGTTATAACCTATGTGCGTACAACGTTACGCGTCGGGACGTATTACTTCCTTTTTTTTATTGTTCTATGATGCCGCGGAGCACAACATGTATCCCGAGAGGGTGACCTCCGACCAGAGCACTTTCCACACCATTGTAAGTGCCATCCAAAGCGACGAAGCAAGATAACTTCAATTACAGCTAAAGAGAAGCTCAGCGTACTGGCAGACAACACGGATTCAATGCACAACGGTAATAATTATAGCAAGACAACAACGTTGTGTCACAAATTTATCCATTTAACCTCCAGGAAAATATCAGTGCAAGAAGACAACTTTATAAACTTTCAAAAATATGTTGCTGTGCCCTACTATTCATCAAGGACAATGAAGTCGAAACACACAGTATCGGTAATATAGACCAAATCTGCGTACCTTTACTAGGAAATTTCAGAATGTTTTGTGTGGTCTAAATGACGATGGAATATCCGCAAGAAAACCACGAAGTGCTTTGGACGCAACTACACTGTCCATTTTCTTAGAATGAGACTAATATTTGTTAGTACTATTCAAAGTTTATTATCTTTTATACGTATGTACTTGCATCTGCCTTTTCTCCATTAATATCTGTGAGTGATCAGGATAGAGTGCGAATTATTCGCACGGATCAACTAGTATATATGTTAATAGTAACACTGCAACGATACTTTCTGTAAGACAGTGCTACCATTCTCGAACAATGAGTGACAATGTAAAAAAATGTAAGATATGTCGTCATGAATATTGAGTGAAGTGAATGGTGATACACACGTCAGTGAACGTACGCATTTATGCAGAAATTATAAAGAGAAGTGTACTTACTTCCTTCTTTTTTCTTTACGGCCATCTAAGGACCACGCACCAATTTCAATGTTTTCTCCTTTGTTCTTCTTTCTTTTTTCCCCAGTATTTTTTCATTTTTTCACTATGCATCCTTTTTCTCTCCTCAGACCACTTTACTTCTGTCTTCTTCTCCCTCCTGCCTTGGAATCCTTCCATTTTTAACGCTTTCTTCTTAAAATTTTCTATTTCTGTTGCATCTTTTTCACTTATATTGTTTCTTTCCAAATCTTTCCTAACTTCTTGAATCCATGCTATTGTTGACTTTTTGTCCCAGAGATATTTAAAAATATGTTTGGTTAACCTGCTGCTGTTCATTCGGTATAAAGGTCCAAAAAATAGCAGTCACCTCTTCCGTAGTGTTGCGATAAATTTCTGCATTACTTCTTAGTTTCCATACCTCTGTATTTCTTAGTGGACCAAGTATTTTTCGAATGATTTTTATTTCTAGGACTTCAAGTTTATGTAATTTGTAATTCAGTACTAAACATTCACTTGCATGAAGACATTCTGGATTTACTACTGTGTTGTAGTACTGTATTTTCAGATTTTTAGACAAAGACCTTTTGTACTTACTTTACCGTATAGTTAAACGCGAAAATGTACTTATCACTGTGAATCAAAAGCTTATGAAACCGACAGACAGTTAACAAAATTTAACGAAGTAAATAACTGTAATTTAAACAAAGGGAAGTTACTATAGTATTCAATTCATCAGCTTTCGAAGGACGGCAGTATAGTGTCTTCACACATGTTCTCTCGTCCTTCGAAGAACTCGTCTACTATTTCTTTTTACTAGATTTAAGAAATATTAAACTGTCATCAGGAATCTATCTCTTTCTGACTAAAGAGCATGGAGTAAAGACACCGTGTCTGACACAGTAAATGTTGAGACTACAGCAAAGAATACGACATATAAAAGTAACTCAAAGATTGTTCCTTCAGTTAATATTTAATATCTCATCCATTTTGTAACTTTTCAGTCCTACGACGAACTAATTTATGTAATATAGTGTACGTTGATTTTAGTTACTTTATCAATATGGTAAAGTGAGAGTTTTATCAATAAGGTACTCTGTTTCCACGATTAATTTCTGAACATGTTTCCACCATATTAAGTAACAAAGTTAGTAAGCAATTTTTACCGCTCTTTGTGTGATTTTCTATTGGAAGCTTAGTGTAGTCCTAATTATCAGTCGATTTCAATCACTGATCACAATTTATGACCTGCAAATTTTAAAGCCAGGTTTCGGTAGGTTTTTTCTGATGACATATTTTCCCTTAGGCTGGGCAATAATTTTAGTTTTGCTTTCTGTTCAATTTTTGTCTTTATGTAAAGTCACACCAAGTCGAAGCTAGCTTATAACTTTGGCTCATACTGACTGCAGAAGAAACAGCTTCAATGTCACTTTTGAATTAGTAATATTTTATCTGCAGTTAATGTGATAATGTACTCATTCTAACAAAGATAACTATTAAGAGAACACAGCCATTTTAGTGAGCTCAATAGTTAAAAATAAAATATTCCACTTTTTTCCGTTAAAATAATGAATGCAATAGTATTTCAAATAATTTTTAAATTTCAAACCACGAAAAATATAAAAATTGTCGGTTGTAATACGTTAAAGAAATACAGATAGAACGAAAATAACGTAAATAAAAGAAACACTGAAAAATCATAAAAAACAGAAAGAACCCTTTCTAGGAATCAAATACGATGTAGAAGTGTTTCAAAACAGAAAAAAATAAAGCTCGAGAAAAACACGTAGAGAACTGAGAAAAATAGAACTTTGGGAGAAAATGAAGGAATATTGTGATAATAGGAAGCAAGCACAAAAAACCAGCAGAATTGAATTTATTACGGGACTATAGTTGATCAATAAGAACATAAGAAGGAAACAAAAATAAAACTGCCGAAAAAGTTAATGTGGTGCTATCACAACAAACAATAAACGTGGGCAGATGAAACTACCGGCGTTCGGAAACAATGGACTGACGTAAGTATACTAACAAAATGCGATGAAAAGTAATAAAAAATTACTTTATTTTTAAATATAAATCTGCAAAGCACTGTCAGTAAACAAGTAATAATAATTTCGTGTGGCTCAGAAACACGAACAGCAACGATATGTTCTTGTCGGTTCTTACTCGGGCGGTGGCTGAAATTGGTGGGTGTTTATTCATGAAAAGCCGTTACCGTTACAACGCAGCTGTACGATTTGAAATTCATTGGTTCGGCATTGCTCTGAGCGCAGTGAAAGTTCGTCTGAATGAATACGGAAGTTTTAAAAGTCAAAACAATGGAAAGCTGAAATAACAGTCGGACACCAGGCTTCCACTGCAGCAGTGAGGTAGACAGCCAGTTTATTGGTTTCGCTACCAGGCTATTTCACGGACCGAAACCGATTATCATACCACCAACTACATTCCCGTTGCTACAAGAAAAATACAAATTCTCCGCATGTATTAAAACTTCTTTAAGCTCCCTCTATTACAGAGTTTTCCACGTCTTGTAGCCGCAGCCGTTTCTTACTGTACTTATTGGTCATTCTTTCGATAGCCGGAGATTCACACCTGTTAAATGTTGAAATAACACTCTGACGGCAGCACGCACTTACATTACCAGACCGAGAGAAAAAGGGTATACGGTTAGTTGGATAATTCACGAACGTCACAGCCGCTGTAGAGTCTATAGCCTCGGATAATATATCGTACGTATGATCGTATAGTAACGGTTTTGAGGGCGTAGCTGCAGTGTATATTCGACGTACCGCAACACTGATTCAGGTAAAAAAAAGAACAGTGAACTGGTCTAATTTCGGCCATTTTTTATAGTTTTTTTTAATAAATTTTAATGTGAAGACGAAAAATAAACTTTTTATTTAATCTTGAGACCGTTTTTTATGGAATTTATACACAACGAAAGAAGATAGTTTTCAGAACAAAATTTTCTTTGGTTCATTAAATTTTTAATAATGGATAAAGCTTCCGTGGAAATGGGGCAAAATCAGCTACGACGAAATGTTATTAAAATACGTTTGAGGCGACTCCTCACATCGCTGAGAGGTGATTGCTGGGTTAAAAAAGAGATTGAAAAATTCTGTGATCTGATCATCTTTTTTTTTTTTTTTTTTTTTTTTTTTTTTTTGCTAGATTAATGCTTTGCGGTCAATTGTTCACGTTCTGGGTTATTCGTTGAGTATTTGGCTCACGTTATTACAGAGGACTTTCAGCACTCAGACCGGGCGCACTCAACCACGGCGCGCCGCTGTTTCGAACCCGCGACACTTTCGTTTCCAGTCGAACATGCTATATCTCGCCTCAGGAAATAATAACTGAAAGACACGGTCTGATACGGATTTGTTGATTGACAAGGCAAAGGGATTATTCCAGAATAAAACGGGGACCAAGCACACAGTTTTAATCTTCCAGGAAGTTTCATATCAGCGTACACTCCGCTGCAGAGTGAAATTTTCATTCTGGAAAAATCCCTTAGGCTGTGGCTAAGCCATGTCTTCAGCATACCTTTCTTCCAGGAGTGCTAGTCTTGCAAGGCTCGCAGGAGAGCTTCTGTGAAGTTTGGAAAGCAGGAAGCAAGGTACTGCCGGAAGTAAATTTTTGAGGCGGCATCGTGAGTCGTGTCGGGAGAACTCAATCGGCAGAGCGCTTGCCCGGGAAAGGCAAAGGTGCCAGGTTCGAGTCCAGGTTCCGGCACACAATTTTCATCTGCCAGGAACACTGGCACACTCCGCGGCAGAATGAAAGTTTCATGTTGAATCTGTTTTGTGGTATTCGGCGGATGGCACATGTTGATCCACTGCTATTTCACTATTTCACTTCTTCTCTGTTCCTGACACAAATGTTTTGCGGTAAGAATGATGGTGATCTCCACGTGAGCTCTAGTCTCTCTAGTTTTCCAGTCACACAAGAAAACAAAAATTAATATGAAAGTAATCTCATCATAATATTTGCAAACAATTTATAAATTTCACATGCACTAGGCAAAAACCATAAATTAGTTATTTAAATATTTTCAAAACTAAAACATGAAAACCGACAGAAAAGTATATCATCAGTGAAAATCTAATATAAATTCCTAATTCTATACAGATAGACTTCAAAATTTGTGCTTATAAATTTTGAATAGCTTCGACAATACTTGTAAAAAACACCGACGAGAGTGCCATGGAATAGATAATAGTAGAAATAGTAGAACGAAAATCACAACAATACATATCATGTTAAGTGCAACAAAATCATAAGTGACTTTGCTGAAGTATTTATATCTCAGTTTATTTAATGTAAGTACCCAAGTTTTTCGTTTTAAGTATTGTAAATATTGAGGAAGTTATTGAATATTCACAGGTACAAATTTTCAGGTCTACCTACATTTATTGGTAATAATAAAACTACGAGGGTCATCCACAAAGTAAGTTCCGTTTTTATGTAGCAGTTCCGATCATGCGCGCCAGTTACTCTGACTCAAGAAGAAGACATGCCATTTTCATATTGCTGCTGCCTACTTGTCCTTTGCAATGCTTCTTTATAATGCAAGCCGTAAACGAAAATGCCACCCCCTGTGAAATCAGATCTGTCATTCGTTTTCTAAATGCAAATAAATTTACACAAATTGAAGTTATCGTCAAATCTGCGAGGCTTACGGTTAAAATGCTGAGTCAGGCAGTTCAGTGAAGGACATGATCGAATGCACGATGAAGAACGAGGTGGTTACTGACGAACTGGTCCACACAGTTGAATAGATGATTACACTTAGAGGCATTGCTATGCAAGTTCCGCAAATCTCATGATCACTAATTCACGAAATTGTTGCAGCAAAACTGAAATTTCGGAAACTTTTCTCACGATGAGTATGAAAATTAATACTGAACAACACAACAACGTATGGGCAGTGCACTTCAGTTTTTGACAGGCTATAATGAAGAAGGCGATGGTTTTCTTTTTCGGATAGTCACGGGGAGTGAAACTTGGGTATCGTACGACACCCCTGAAACAAAACGGCAGTCAATAGAATGAAGACACATTTCATCCCCAACGAAGGTTAAGCCTAAGCAAATCTCGACACCTCGAAGACTCATGTGCACCGTGTTTTTTTTTTTTTTTTTTTTTTTTTTTTTTTTGGGAAAGAAAAGGTATTTTGATGATTGATTTCTTACAACGAGGCCAAACAATCAATACACGTGGTTAATGAGAGACCATTAAGATATTGCGCTGCGCAATACAGAACAAGAACGGAGGATTATTGTCAAAATAGGTCTTTTTCCACGATAATACCCGACCTCAATCGGCGAATGTGTCCAAACAACTCTTACGGGAATTTTTACTGGGACGTGTTTGGTCATCCTCCGTACAACCTTGACCTCGCTCCTAGCGACTTTCAACCCTTCTTACACCTGAAATCTGTGCTTGGTTGTCAAGACTTAAACGATGATGACGAGCTGAAACATGTTTTCACATGGTTGAATGCACAGGCGGCAACCTTTTATGAAGAACGCATACAAAAACTTGTGCCATGCTAACACAAATGCCTACAAAATTTCGGAAACAATGTAGAACAGTAGTATAACAGTTGTAGCTTTTTGTGCAATAAATATTTTTTCTTTATCTGTACGCATTTGTTTTCTATGACCAAACGGAACTTACACTACTGGCCATCAAAATTGCTACACCAAGAAGAAATGCAAATGATAAACGGGTATTCATTGGACAAATATATTATACTAGACATGACATGTGATTACATTCTCACACAATCTGGGTGCATAGATCCAGTACTCAGAACAACCACCTCTCACCGTAATAATGGCGTTGATGCGCCTTGGCATTGAGTCAAACAGAGCTTGGATGGCGTGTACAGATACAGATGCCCGTGCAGCTTCAGCACGATTATACCACAGTTCATCAAGAGCAGTGAATGGCGTATTGTGACGAGCCAGTTGCTGGGCCACCAGTGAACAGACTTTTTCGATGAGAGATCTGGAGAATGCGCTGGCCAGGACAGCAGTCGAACATTTTCCGTATCCAGAAAGACCCGTACAGGACCTGCAACTTGCGGTCTTGCATTATCCTGCTAAAATGTAGGGTTTCGCAGGGATCGTATGAAGGGTAGAGCCACGGGTCGTAAGACATCTGAAATGTAACGGCCACTGTTCAAAGTGCCGTCCATGCGAACAAGAGGTGACCGAGACGTGTAACCAATGGCACCCCATACCATCATGCCGGGTGACAGGCCGGTATGGCGATGACGAATACACGTTTCCAATGTGCGTTCACCGCGATGTCGCCAAATACGGATGCGACCATCATGATGCTGAAAACAGAACCTGGATTCATCCGAAGAAAATGACGTTTTGCCATTCATGCACTCAGGTTCGTCGTTGCGTACACCATCGAAGGCGCTCCTCTGTGATGCACTGTCAAGGGTAACCGCAGCCATGGTCTCAGAGATGATAGTCCATGCTGTTGCAAACGTCGTCTAACTGTTTGTGCAGATGCTTGTTGTCTTGCAAACGTCCCCATCTGTTGACTCAGGGATCGAGACGTGGCTGCACGATCCGTTACAGCCATGTGGATATGATGCCTCAGATTTCAACTGCAAGTGATACAAGGCCGTTGGGATCTAGCACGGCGATCCATATTGCCCTCCTGAACCCACCGAGTCAATATTCTGCTAACAGTCATTGGATCGCGACCAAAGCGAGCAGCAATGTCGCGATACGATAAACCGCAATCGGAATAGGCTGCAATCCGACCTTTATCAAAGTCGAAAACATGTTGGTACGCAATTCTCCTCCTTACACGATGTATCACAAAAACAGTATCTTCTTCCTGTCGGTTAAATTTCGCCTCTGTAGTACGTCTTCTTCGTGGTGTAGCAATTTTAATGGCCAGTATTGTACTTTGTAGACATGTATTGCAATATTATCGACACTGCTTGTCAGCGTGAATGAGACGGGCTACGTACAGTAACCGAGTCTCCTGGTAGTCACGCATCTGGTGACGCTTTTTGTTTATCCCCATGTCAGCAGGATCTCATATGACGATAGAATTACGAAAGGGACACTGTGTGCTGGTTTGGGAGTCAACAAACAAAGTAATCTGAAGTCTGACTAAAGAGACCGACCGTGTGAAAAAGGTAATCAAGAACAATGGTTACACTCACCAAAAGATCTGCCGTGCTTTCCAGTTTGGACCGTCGCCGGAACCACAAGAAGAAACTTGCAAGTCGCTGGCTTTCCTACCTTTTGCTAGTAGCATTCAAAAATAGGAAGAATTTTGAATAGACATGACATCCACCTGTCAAGGTTAGAGCGCTCCTTGGCTCAGTAAAGTATGACGTAGGCTGAGGAAACCCGGCATATACATAGTTCCTTGTCACTGTGGGAAAGTTTACATCGGCCATACAATCCGAACGATTCAAGATCGATGTACAGAACATCATCGACACACAAGATTGCTTCAGCCAGAGAAATCTGCGGTGGCTGAGCACTGTCTTACTGAGGAACATAATATAAAGTATGACGAGACACATATGGTTGCCCCTGCGCCTCGCTATTTGGACTGCATTCTAAAAGAATCCTTCGAAATTCGTCTTTTTGACAATGTTATAAACAGATACAATGGTTTTCCCTTGAGTAAAATGTGGTACCCTGTATTGTTTGACAACAAAAAACAACGGTCTTTCTTTAGACCTGATGAATAGCAATCTGTCGTTTACGCCGTCTGGCGGCGCTGAAACGTGGAGGGCAGAACTGTCCATTATTGCGCACGCGCCCTCGGCCTTCTTCTACGTATATAGGGGCCTCCGCTCGCGCCTTGAACTCAGTCTCGACGAGTCGTTGTACCAGCATTGTCACCTGAGGATGGCGGCCAGGTGGATCGCTCAAATATTGTGTCAAGAAATCCTATTTATCAGGCAGGAGACTTCTCCCACTAATGAAAAGGAGGCTTCGAGAATGATGACACATTTCTAATGACGCGAAACTAATAGATCTAGAGAGCGTGTGCAGGGAGAGTGTGGCCGCGAGTGATACCGCTGCTGATTGGCTGAGAGCCCAGGACGCCATGTTTTTACCAAACTTCGCAGGCTTTGTGTATGTGTGAGTAGCTACGGTGTGCGTTTCTGTACTTCGGAGGGTCTTAAATGCTCTGACAGCGATTTCACTGTACAGTTATTTACAAGTTATATTACTGTAGGCACTGCTGCAAGTAACATGTCTTCTGTCGGTTCGATGTACGTAAATTAATTTACATCAATAAACATGCTGTTAGACGGTCTGTGGCATTATCTTAAAACTTCGCGGCAATTTTTAAGATTATTTATTTGAAGTAATTTTCTGGGGGTAGCTAGTAATGTGCATTACATAGTCATCAAAGACACTCAAGAGAAACGCCTGGTGATTTCGCTGTCTACTGTAAAAAGCTAAGTGAAGTGATGCTTGAGTTCCCAAGGAATGAAGAAAGCCGGAAGCAGTGGACGGTGAAAGTTAACCACGAAGTTGGCAACTTTGAAGACCACTTTTGAAAATTAAATTATTCCTATCAGTGTGAAGTAGTTTCTGCAACTCCCCATGCAAGAATGCATTGAGAAAAGTTAGTATACAAATCACTGTAAGTGTGATTCATAAGGAGGCTATTGACGTTCTAATCTGAAGGCAATGATTTCGAATCTGGTGAGCGGTAATAATGTTTTCATGATTCTGATTTTATATGTTTTAACCCAATAGGTTAGCCGCGTGGTCTAACGCACCGCTTTGCGAGACGGGGAGGCGTACCGGCCGTAGTTCGAATCCGTAACACTGTACGCACTCACACAAATGAGTCTATACGAAGACATTCGAGGTACATATTTCCTCCCTGGAGACAGGATGGGCATCAGGTCATGCTCTATTAACACGCCTAATCCGATTATCAAAACCGTGAGAGAACGTGGCTAAAGAGAAGAGAGGAGAGAAAAGAGCTGTACAATATGTTTAAAATGGCTACGGAACCCTAATTCAACGCATGTTCGGCAGGCACCTTGCTCTTGTCTGTGTATTGTTTCTCTATTTACAATCCTATAATTGGTCACGGTATGTAACATGAAAAGAGAGAGAAACTATTGACTCGTTGTGGGTATTCAGTTACTTATTTTGAGTCAGTTTCTGCTGTTTCAGTAGAGAAAGTATTGATATTTTTCCATTTTCAGTGTTCCAAAGTAACAGAATGGCCTTTTTGGTATTTCCCAGTGTAGAAAAATGTTATAAGATTGACAGGAGCACACTTAAAATGCATTATATGCCGGTCAGAAAGGGATAAGAGATTACTAATTTCAGCAAGGGATACTGTACAGAAAAATCAGAAATAGAATCATTTTCTTTTTTATTATCATCACCTGCTAATGTTACTTAGAACATCATAAAATACAGCTATTCAACATTCTGCAGACTGCTTCGCGAGATTTTAATTTGCTCAGAAATTTATTAGGCCTATATCAACATAGACGGATGGCATATGTTGTAAGAACGTAGTATTAAACTAGAGGATCTGCTTTTTGTGTCTTACGTCGAACTGATGACTTAGATTAATAGTTAAGTGCAGGGCCGGCCCGTCCATATAGGCAAACTAGGCAATTGTCTAGGGCACTCGAATTTGGGGGGCGGAAAATTTGTCGTGCGCTCGCGGTGCGGTTTACTTTGCTGTTGCGCTGCGGTTCAAGGAGCTATGAATTCACAGATACTACACAGGGAAGTAGCAACAGGCAAGAGGCAATACGCAAGTCAATGTTACATGCATTCTCTTTGACTCTTTAGAATTTCGTGAGTAATGAATAGAAGAGTAGCATTTCGCAGCCAATCATAGCTGGAGTGTCGCCCGTCATGTCAGCTGGGGCGCCCTCACGGCCCCGTGCAGTCAGCCGCTCTGCAGTCTCTGTAGAGACCAATGGGCACTGATGGCCTCAACGCAGGGCGCCATAAGACCACATATATCATCAGTGGTACAAAAACAGATTAAAATGTTTAGGGCGCCAAATAACACAGGGATTGTCTTACATTTGTACATAAACGAAATAATGTAGTTTCTTACTTAAGCCCTCCTGTGTATTACTGTTGCCATTAGGTTATTTACTTCTTGGCACTAAAGATCTCACTGTATTTTTTCATAATGACGTTATAAATATTCTTAGGTGTATGTATGACTTTGTGATGCACAAAGACACTATGAGTTTGTGCCTCTATCATTGAAGAGATAAGCTGTCTCACCAAGTGAAGCAAAAGAGGGCTCTACCAACTGTATATCTTTGTTGTTGTCTAACCAATAAGTTCACAGACTACAAGAACGGAACAGAAAGTTGTATAGTCTATGGGACTTAACTACGGGGTCATGAGTCCATAAACTTACAAAATACTTATGAACTACTTACGAACTAGGACGGCACAAATATCCATGCCCCAGGGGGGATTCGAACCCCCGACCGTAGTGGCCGTGCAGACCGTGACTGAAGCGCCTCAGTCCCCGCGGCCACAGCGGCCGGCTGAACGGAAAAAGACGAAGGAATTTATTTGCAGTGGCGTGTGAGATTTCAGCTACTTTCACCGCCTTTCCCGCGGGCACTTGCAACAGTAGGTAGAGTTTTAGTCTGTTACACTATTGTTGTGGCTCTTTTTTTTTTTTCGAGGAAAACCCTATCCTCCTCCACCCCTCCCCCCTCCACCCTACGAGAACTGCTCGCTCTTTACGTACAGATTGATCGACTATACCGTTCCCAGCATTTTCTGTTCAGTTCTGTTGTAAAAATAGACTCATAAACATTGTAGGGCTACCTAATTTAATTACTGCACTAAGACTGTTGCTCACTCTTCATGTATCTGTAGCTAGTGGTGAGCGCAGCTTCCCGAAATTAAAACTCATAAAAACATATCTGCGATCCACAATGACTCAACAAAGACTTATAGGGTTGGGAACTTGGTCATTTGAACGAGAAACAGCAGACACAATTGTTTTAAAGGATATAGTCTCAGATTTTGCAAAAGCCAAGGCAAGAAAAATGAATTTTTTGTAACTCTATGTATAATGAAGCTTATAATTGTATCAATTATTGTAAACTATCAACCAATTTTTTTTTAAGACACAATATAAAAAAGGATGAAAAAGTAGCTTTGTTGTAAAATGCGTATGACGTGTCCCATTTTAATGGTGAAATATGTTTATGTAATATATATGTTGTGATTATGTATTTGAATAAAAAAGATGCAATGTGTATTTTACGTTGATGTTTTATTTCGCTTTTTTCAACGGGGCGCCTTTGAAATAATTTGCATAGGGCGCCGAATTTTTTCGGGCCGACTCTCGTTAAGTGGTTGCATTTTTGCTAAATGCACGTCCCGCAGCCACCGGCCGATTGGCCACTCTCTCTCCCTATATTGGCTCTCTAAATACCCCATTCCTCGCGCGCTCGCGTCAGAAACTGAGAAATGTTAGCAAGCAGGTGAACTGGAGAGAACACACAGAAAATATTGTGGGGAAGACGAACCACAGGCTACCTTTCGTTGGCAGAACGCTTCGAAGATGGAACTATTCCAGCAAAGAAACTGCCTACATCACACTTGTGCGTCTTCTCCTGCAGTAGTGTTGCCCAGTGTGGAACCCTCACGAGGTGGGACTGACAGAGGATGTAGAGAAGGTTCAGAGAACGGCAGCTCGTTTTGTTTTATCACGTTACAGGGGGGAGGGGGAGGAGGAGCGTCACGGAAATGTTGCACGATTTGAGGTGGAAATAATTAAAAGAACGACGTTATTCATTGCGGCGAGATATATTTGCGAAATTTCAATCATCGACTTTTACTTCTGAATGTGAAAATATTTTGCTAGCACCCACCTACATAGGGAGACATGACCATCCCAGTAAAATAAATCAGATCGAAAACGGAACGATTTAGTGTTCTTTCTTCCCGCGAGCTATTAGAGAACGGAATGGTAGAGAAAGGTTATAAAATTGGTTAATGAACCCTCTGTCCGGCACTTAAATGTGATTTCCAAAGTATCTATGTAAAGGGTGAATCATAAATGAGGAAAAAAATTTCGTGCAAAATGTCACACACTGAGCTACAAACATAAATTCGTTTTCCCCTTGGCAAATGTCGGCACATACTAACATCCAAAAGTCCACTTCATATTTCCAGATTTTTACCATTGTTGCATTGTCATTTATTGACATAGGAACATGGGGAAAAGGAATTTCTGTTTGTACCTCAGCGTGTGACAATTTGTACGAAGCCGATGAATTTCCTTTAGTTTAAGTTTCCTTGCATTTAGAAAACGAGTCACAGATCTGATTTCACACGCGGCGGGATTTAAATTACGACTGACATTATAAAGAAGCACTACAAAGCACATGTTGGCAGCAGTGATCTGTAAATGGCATGCATGTCTTCTCCTTGAGTCATAGTAACTGCCGCGCATGCTCGTAATTGCGGTCGTAGCGCCGGCGCGGATAGAAATAGAAACGGAAATTACTTTGTGAACGACCCTCGTATCTGTCTTAGCACTGTGCTTAGTTTTGGAATACGTGCTCATTGCACAATGGTTTCAAAAAGTGTTTCAGAATGTGTTATTTATGCGATTCCCAGTGCAGATTTGTGCTCGTAGCAGACAAAACCCCTAATTTGAATCGACCGATTCCAGTATCGGTAAAATATCTCACAGTTCATAAATATTTTATATCAACGCAAATCTCTATGTGGATACGTAAATAACATTAAGAACATTCTGAAACAGATTGCGGATATTCCCAAACACAACACAGCGCTACGTCTAACAAATAGTGCGCAGGGCTTGTTCATCTAGGTGGCGTTGTAGAGCCCTCGCTGAGAACCATGCATGCATTATTACATTGTATCACCACTGACCTGCGGAACGAATGCGATAACCATAAGGACATCAGGGTTTCCTCTTGTCTATCCAGTAGCAGAATACTATAGTCCTACGTGGTTAAATAGCGCCGATACAAGAGAAGCAGACACTCAATAACACTACGAGGCCGAAATCGGGACCATCAAGGAAGCACAATCCAGTAGCTCCCTGTTCTGTCCAACATCATTTCCCCACACTTAACAATGCAGTTAGCACTGAACAAATTCCTATCAAGAGCGGATCTCACAATCTCGACCAAGGTCTCAGAAACCATCACAATTGCTGTTGAATCTTCTGGGTTGTATGATCGTGGTGGAAGAAACATATCTGCCCCTGACGTTTCGTCCAGAACTGCGCTGGACATCTTCAGAGATGCTACTGGTAGCGGTGAGTCTTGCCGACTGACGAGTCGGGCGTCGGAGAGCAGTATACTGTCTAAAAGTGGGCGTGGTCAAGTGTTCATGTGCGTAGCAGAGATAAGCCTTGTCGAAGATAAAACATAACTTTCGATAGTCAAATGTTCAAATGTTTGTATAGCTTATGGGACTTAACTACGGGGTCATCAGTCCCTAAACTTACAAACTACTCATGAGCTAGCTAATCCTAAGGACGGCACAAATATCCATGCCCGAGGGGGAATTCGAACCCCCGACCATAGTGGCCGTGCAGACCGTGACTGGAGCGTCTCAGTCCCCTCGGCCACCGCGGTCGGCTTTCGATAGTCGATGGTCAAAGAGAAAAGCGTAACTACATACTCTGAAGAACCATAGTCCGTATGTCATTAAGTTTCATACCTTCTTCCTTTCCATTAAAATTATCCCCATGTTAGTATATTTCGATTGCTTCTCTGTACAGTCGTGGATAATAGTTCGTCGTTGTAGATAAAATTTCCGTTTCAGAAAATTTCACTTCAAGATTTCCTCACCCCTACCAGTAGCACCTCTGAAGATGTCCAGCACAGCTCTGGACGGAACGACAGGAACAGATATGTTTCTTCGACCACGACCATAGAATCCGGAAGATTCAACAGCAATTATTTCAGCCGGTCGTGAAAGCCTTCACTGCATGATTAGTAACGGACAATTTTAAAAGTGATAATGCTTGGCGCAGAGAATGGTCTACCTCCAAACCAGACGCCAACAACCTAATCAAAGAGCTGATTCGAGCTTCCATGGAGATACTGGACATCACTCAACCGGTATCGAACACGAAATGATTATTGTCACTACTGGAGGCATAAATCGGGCTTGGTTGACAGACCAGACGGCGACTGCGGACACAACAAACAAACATTAGAGAATATCGATATTCAGTGTCCATAAAATATATTCCAAGGCACCTTATAGGACCTTGATATGGTTCTACATCTACATAGATACTCTGCAAATCACATTAAAGTGCCTGGCAGAGGGTTCATTAACCACTTTCATAACTTTTCTCTACCGTTCTATTCTCTAATAGCGCGCGGGAAGAAAGAACACCTAAATCGTTCCGTTTTCGATCTGATTTCTCTTATTTTATTAAGATGGTCACGTCTCCCTAAGGAGGTGGGTGCTAGCAAAATATTTTCGCATTCAGAACTGAAAGTCGGTGATTGAAACTTCGCAAACAGATCACGCCGCAATGAATAACGTCTTTCTTTTAAGGATTTCCACCCCAATTCGTGCAACATTTCCGTGACGCTTCCCCCCCCCCCCCCCCGTAACGTGATAAAACAAAACGAGCTGCCCTTCTCTGAACCTTCTCAATGTCTTCCGTCAGTCTCACCTGGTGAGGATCCCACAAGGGGCAACAGTACTCCAGGAGAGGACGCACAAGTGTGATGTAGGCAGTCTCTTTGGTGGAGATGGTGCATCTTCGAAGCGTTCTGCCGATGAAACTTAACATTTGGTTCGCTTTCCCCACAATATTTTCTATGTGTTCTCTCAAATCAAACTTGTTCGTAATTGTAACTCCTAGGTATTTGGTAGAATCTACAACCTTAAGGTTTGACTGATCTATCGCGTAATTAAAGTTTAGCGGATTTCTTTTGGTGGTCATGTGTATTACTTCACACTTTTCTTTATTTAGTATCAATTTCCAATTTTCGCACCACGCAGAAATTTTGTCTAAATCGCTTTGCAGTTGCTTTTGATCCTCTGTTGACTTCACTAACCGATCAACGACAGCATCATCCGCGAACAGTCTAAGGGAGCTATTCAGATTGTCTCCTAAATCGTTTATAAACACGAGGAAGAGTAGGAGACCTGTAACGCTTCCCTGTGGAACGCCAGATATCACTTCTGTTTTACTCGATGACTTACCGTCAATTACAACGAACAGTGTTCTTTCTGATAGGAAATCGTGAATCCAATCGCACAATTGGGGTGATATTCCATAAGCACGCAATTTCATAAGAAGCCGATTGTGGGGTAATCTGAGGGAGAAGCTTTGACTTAGCTGAAGGTACTGGATATCCATCCCCGATGTCCACTACATGGTCTTCATACCACTTTTTACTTCATTCTATGTGACTTAATATTATATACATCTGTTATTGTCCTTGACGAGGTCACATTTATTCCTGCTAGAGTGTACTTTTAGCTCCCCTGCTAGTGAAACGCCGCCTGCTGTGCTGAGTGACGTGTCTGGGTGCCGGCAGAGCGCAGTGTGTGTCCCTCATCGCGCCTGCCTGTGCCTACGGCTGCCTCGCTTCGCCCGGCCTGGGACGGCGGCGCAGCCTGCGAGACGGACGCCCGCCACAAAAAGCCTTTCTGTGTCGCCGCCGCCCACGCGGCCACAAAGCCGCAAGTCGCAGCCGCGGCTTCGCTTTCACACACCCCGACATACGGTTGCCAGACAGAGTTACGTAAACACTCGCCACTGGTTTCTGCAGTCGCTCCGTTGCCAGACAGTTTCAAATTTTATCCGGCAGGAACATTACGCTGTTATTTTGCTTCCGGATTATGTATATGTGTCGTTATTTTAAAACGAACTTTGAATTTAAAATTGTATAATTTAACAAACAACAGCCTTTGTACAGCCCTAAGCTATTTAAAACTGTACATATGTATAAAAAGTGAGAGAGAGGGAAGGAGTGTGCGTAGACACTATTGCCTTCTGGCGGATTTTAGATATGGTTACTGAATGTCCAGCAGACTTCAGTATGCACTTTACCATCCTACAGGGATGTTCTGGTGTGAATTTTAATCATCTTTTATATATGACATATGTCTTTGTCTCTGTTTTAAGGGGAATTTAACTTTTTTTAGTGCAAAGTTTTTGCTACTTGTTGTGGCGCATCGTCAGCGCCACACGCCAGACGCAAAAGAACGATCGTGGAGAAGGCAGCGTGCGGCCGGCAGCCAATCGCACGTTGGCGCCGCGCATCCTGGAGGGAGTAACGGCGATGCGCGCCCTCTACAAGCTACTGTATTTAGGCCAACATGTGTCTGGACGACCCGTCAGAACTCGTCTACGAACTAGGCAGTAACTACGTCTCAGCGCAGCTAGCATGGTACAGAACACGACGCCGAGATAAGAGAGAACAGATTGAAGTTGAGTATTGTATTCTTCAGAAATCTGTAGCAAAGGTAGAACATTCAAATGAATTGATGAAGGGTTGAACTGAAAAACAACCCTCATTGAAGATATGCTGAAACGTTTGAGTTCAGCTACTTATGCTATTAAGGTAATTGCAAATTTTGGTGATATATATCTCAGTAAATTACCTTACTATGCCTATTTTCATTATCTGCTTTCGTATGACATCATTTTATGGGGTAATTCATCACTGAGTAAAAAAGTATTCTTTGAACAAAAGCGTGTAATCAGAATAAATGCTGGAGTCTATCCAAGATCATCCTGCAGGCACTTATTTAAAGAGTTAGAGATCTTCACAGTAGCTTCATATATTCACTTATGAGATTTGTTATTACCAATCCCACAGAATTCAAAAACAATAGCAGTGTACATAACTACAACACTAGGAGAAAGAATGATCTTCACTATTCAAGATTAAATCTAGCTTTGGCACAGAAAAGGGTGAATTATGCTGCCACAAAAGTCTTTGGTCGCCTACCAAACAGCATAAGAAGTCTGACAGATAGCCAACTAGCATTTAAAAATAAATTAAAAGAATTTCTGTATGGCAACTCCTTTTACACTATAGATGAATTTCTAGATATAAATTAGTAAATCTGAAAAAATAATAAAACAAAAAAAAATTTTGTCATGTAATACTTAGTACAAAGTAATAATTTTTAAAGACACCTTTCATTAACTTGACACATTCCACACCATTACGAATTGTCATATTTATGATCTATGGAACAAGGAATAATCTAATATATACTTCAGTCAATAAAACGTTTAATACTAATCATTACAGAACTGGTTTAGCCGACCACTACCCTTTCCTGAAAAACAGGGTGACCAGGGTCGAGAAGTCAACAAATAACAGTGAGGATGATTCAACGAATGACAACGAGTATTCAACATTACTTATTCGTCAAGTTTTATTAAAGTGTTGGATAGAATGTATATTGTCTTTTTATACTCTTTGATAATGACGTATGTCGAAACGCATAAGGCCTTAATAAAGTGCAATTTTGGTTACCACAGTAAAAGTTATTTTCAAGTAAAGATACCTTGTAGCCTGTAGTATGGCGTTATGGCTAAACGTTTTTTCTCTCAGAGACCTTGAATGAGGACATCGTTAGGATACTCTCCGATAACGATCTCTTTCCACAATGTTTGGGTTCCAAAATGGTATTCTTCTTTCGCTTCAGGTGCGAATCGTTCAAAAATCACTCTAAAGACCAAATCTGTTAAAAGAACATTGGCCCAGTGCTAGAATCTCCAGGATATGTGTTGACGACTCCACTTGAGACGTTCCCTACCGTTGGTAAGGAGTGCACATACACCAAATAATTATACGACAGCAAAGGCCGCTTGTCGAAGCCATCTGTACAAGGTTTGCCTAGATGCAACTCTTCCAGTTGCATGAAACATAATGTGAAATCTCCGTGTTTATCTATAGAACTAAGAAAGAGTCTGAAGGAACGGACTCTGCGAGGACTACAGGTGTTAAACACAAGAAATGTATTAAAAATTTCGTATATGATTGAGCATCAGCTGTATGATTTATTGGCGACATATGGAAGTTTTGGTGGTTCGAGGAGGCGTACCCAGGTAGCGTAATGGTAACGCCACCGCTCGCGAAAATCGGTAAATCCGGGTTCGTGTCCCGCTCTGGCCCAAATTTGCATACGTCACCATTAAATCACACGCGATTCATAGTGGCAATTGTGAAGAAATTTCTTGGATTCATGGGTGACATATTCTGGTTTCCGCTACAGTTGGCATTTATCTGATTATTACAGCGCACGATATAACATTTTGAAATTGTGGTTATTGACAGATAAATATAAAACAATATTGTGATAGTGGACAGTCAAGCATACGATAGTGAAATAGACACACAAGAAGTACCACTATAGTGCATATATCTGCCTGACCGTGTCCATTTGTCTGATTATCCACCAGTATAATATAAAAATTATGTGTGGAGCGCTTTAATAAGCAGCTAAATTGTTTAGAGACCAGAAGGTGACAACCTTGAGTGTCAAAACCGGTCGTCTTGCATAAATCATATTGGGATCTTGGCATTTTCTCAGTATGTCACTATAATAAGATCGCTCCTTACGATGAGTAAATTAAGTCACATTAAGCCATTAGGCCAAATCGGGGTCCACGGTAGAGTGGCCGAGCGCTCTAAGGTGCATTTCAGCGGGGCGCGGTCGCTCGCCGTCGGAGGTTAGAGTCCTCCATCGTGAACGGGTGTGTTTGTTGTCCTTAGCGTATGTTACTTCAAGTTAGTTTAAATTGTAAGCTTAGGGAATGATAACTGCAGTAATAAGCCACTTAGACTTACAAACGTTTCATCATTCTGCAACATCTGGTTGAGACTGTCCTGTTTCCATTCTCCCTATGCCTTCCACCGCCGTGAGTCTGTCAACTTTCTGTGCCATGTGTACAAAGCAATTCTGGATGTGGGACTACCCAGCGAACACACCCTGTTTAATAGGTGCCCTGATGTGATCTTTGGAATAGTTTTAGGTTGACTGGAATACCACCTTCATTGCGGATCACTATTATTGTACGAACATCTGTTACATTTTGTATGATTCTATAGTGGATTTCACAAAGGGAAGGAAACTAACCGACTTTCCCGCAAACAAGAACTTTTCGAATCCTCTGAAACATTATAAGCCGGCCGCGGTGGCCGAGGGGACTGAGGCGCTCCAGTCACGATCTGCACGGCTACTGGGCATATGAAGGTTTGGGCCTTTCCGAGAAGTGTGCGCGGGTAGCATAACGGTAACGCGAGCGCTCGCGATAATCGGGAAATCCGGGTTCGAGTCCAGACCCGGCTCAAATTCTCATATGTCACCATTACACCATACAGCAATTGCGAATACATTTCTTGTATAAACAGGATTGTTTCGAGTTCCAAGTTCTCTCCAAATGAAGCAACGTCGATTATTGGGCTGAATACAAAATCTTGACTCATCTGTGAACAACCCGACGCCATTCGTTACGGCACCAATCCTGATGTTCCTCCGCCAAGTTTCTGCAGCTAAACGGTGACGTGGTTATAATGGGACACATACTACAGGCCTTCGTGCGTAGAGGCCACATTCCCGAATGCGTTTTCGGAGGGTACTGCCTGGAGGGTGCGTTACAGCCGAGTTGCATTTAACCTCCTGTCTCAAAGCAGTGTCAACCACAGATAGCGGTCATCATTTGCTGATGTTACTCGTGGACGACCTTGGATATGACGTCTTTTAATGGTTCCTGTTATCTTAAATCGCGTCCAGGTCTTGTAAATTACACTCGGGGACGTACTACAGCTGCAGCTAAATCCCTATATGTCTGTTCCTCTTACAGCATTCCTATGGTTCTCCACGCACTAGCCGCGGTGGAGTAGCCGAGCGGTCTAAAGCATCTCGCTGCTCGCCGTGGAGGTTCGAGTCCTCCCTGGGGCATGGGTGTGTGTGTTGTCCTTAGGTTAGTTTACCTAGGTTTAAGTAATTTGTAAGCTACGGACTGATGACCACGCAGTTTCGTCCGATAGATTTACAAACATTTGAACATTTTTCTCCCCGCACTAGGTTCAGGTTTGTCACGTTGGCCGGCCGCGGTGGCCGAGCCGTCTGCGGCGCGCCAGTCACGATCTGCACGGCCCCTCCGGCTCGGATACTTGTGCCGTTCTTAATATTAGCTAGTTCATAAGTAGTTTGTAATTTTAGGGATTGATGACCCCGTGGTTAAGTACCATAAGCTATACAAACATTTGAACTTTTTTTACGTAGGAAGAAAGGATAATTATTATGTTGACTAGGTCACTGGGAAATCTGGTTGATGCTGAAACGCAACATTTAACACGACTGCATTTGTATGTGGTAGTTTGCTGTTGGCGAGAAAACAGAATGCAGCTAACACAGTCGGAAGCGATAGCGTCTCGTCAGTGTAGATGTAACGGTACAGGAGGGGAGGCTCTTGTTGAGAGAGCAGAGCAAGGAAAAGCTCTACAAACATTTGAAAATTTGATTTAGTCACGTTGTTGTTGCATTGCACTACTTGCTCACTAAAGTACTCAACCAAACTGCGTTTGTAATTCGTTTGGTGGAGTATACACAGCTCAACACCGACCCCTCTGCAGCAACTTTGTGCTATTACCACTATCTGGGTTGCCGTACTGTTGTTGTCTCCACTCCATAGAACGGACAGGAAGAAGTCGAACCATTTCAGCTTATTTTTCCGAATACTTCAGAACCTAGATATTTCAACTGATCTCCTAATCGTTTTGATCAGTGTATTACTGCCTCAATGAAAAATGTCCTTCCAAACAGGTCAAAAATAGCATCAAAACAACGTCAAAAACATGGGCGCAAATACGATAACATGATCTTTTGAGAAAGGTTATGCTCTTTTCCAAGTGCGATGCTGGTAGCGTTTTCATATTTGGCGATTACAGCGCAATCTGTGATGAAACTAGAAAGTGTTTGAAGCAGATGTTACTTTTCTTTCATATAGAAAAACCAAATCTGCAATAAAAGTCGGGCTACATATTTAGATTTGAAAGCCATCTCCCCTTCCATCCCTGGGAGTGGTGCGGGGAGGGAGACGGGCGTTAAGCTTTATGTTAATGGATGTCCTTCTTGAAGCTGAAAAACTTTTATTGCATCTGTTTTTGATCCGATTTGCGTTTTTCCCTATATCTGAAAAAAAGTTTCAAAGTACCTCACCCTGTATAGCCGCAGAGTGTAATCCGCTCATGCGCTAAAATTGCAGCGACAGATGGAACACTGCTGCGTGGCAGTGTGTGCAGCTGAAATATCGTGGAGTGGATGTACCGATGACCGGCTGCAAGACCTAAATATATTCTAATACTTATTTCAGTTGGAGAAAGACATTTAAACTTTCCACCTTTTGTGACTCTGTTTCATCACTAATATGGTCACAATGTCTGGATGTCTCCTTTCAACCCGTTTACCGGTTTGACGTAGCACCAAAATATCTTAGAAATTCTGCAAAGGCGGTACACACAAAAGTTGTTCAAAACCCCTACGCTAATTTTGTCACCGCTTGCGCTTATATTTACAGCGGAGACCTCTCTAACAGTTTGCTTACTCGGTTGTTGAATCACGGTGGCTCTCTCATAATTCTACCCGGCACACCTGTACCTAGCGCGTTGCTCAACACTGTCAGAAACGAAATTAAGGTGTTGCTCCGTCACGAACTCTGAAATCGGACTCTTTTCGCTTTTGTTAAATAAGTTGATACTCCTAGATGTCTTGATTTCTGTTTACTGCTTTATTGATGCTGTAATAGCCTCATGATTGCTGATACTCTGATTACGCCAACTGAATCGAAATGTTCGGGTCTATTTGTCTTCGGCAGGTCTAACATGTTATTTCCACGAGACGCCTCTATATTTAACTGCTCGAGAACAATATTGCTCCATTACCTGTCCGTACCATCCATGTTACGAGTAAGTATGTTTTAGAGGTCTGCACCTCGCTCGGTTGCTCGCTCGAATTGCGTGGTACATTTTGTTCTATGACAGTCCGACAGGTGTCGGTACTGCAGCTTGCGGCAAGGCGTGTGGCTGCGCTCGACTTCCTCCACGCTCGTTCGACCGACGCACGCTCGACCGGCCCCGACCGCCCACACTGCCCGCTCGCCACTCGGTCGCCCACCGCAGCGCCACTCGAGTCAAGGCGAGTGTCGGGAGCAAACTAGACGCCTGAGAATAAATCCTGACTGCGAAATTTTGAATTGTTTCCTTTCCCGGGTGCTTCGAAAGCTGTTCTCTCGATCCAGTTGAACTAGCTATTCAGTTTCGCATTTTGTACTTTACCATACAAGTTATTATATGTGATTAACATAAAGTATCTGTACTAAGATCATTTACTAAATGAGTTTTCCATGATCTTTCTTACCTTCTTGTTCCCATTTTGTGGACTGTTAGTTCCTGTTTAGTGGTAGGTGTTACTTACCGTCTTAACGAGCTAATGGTTGTATTTTATATCCATTCCTCTTATCACTCTCAAGTCCTGTAATACTTTGTCCATCTTTTATATTGATATTAAATACTCCGATATTGATGTACACCCGTTAGGTTAGGTTTGTGCATCTCTCTCTCCATTGTACCCCGTTAATACATATTCCCGTAGCATTTTGTCACTGTGCGTGGTTGTTGCGCCTCTACCTTTTCCGAGTGAGTCCTTAACGGGAATTTTTCCAATTGCAACATTCATATATTCCCCACTGCCACTGTCGTCTTTCTTATCTACATAATAAAGAACGCATGCAAGCTTTTGTACAATAAATGGGATCCGCGCTTTCTTCCGTCGTCAGGGTCTAATGCTAATGCCGGTCTAATGCTCATATATCCTGTACCTGTTTTAAATCCTCTTATTCCAACTGTTTACTTTTCACAGCTGTACGAATTTATGATGCTCCTGCTGTTTCAGTGATATCTGTGTAATATTTATTTAGGCCCGTCTGAAGAATGTCACCCGAGTTTACCAGCCAAAAGAATGAAGTGCATGTTTTCGGAATGGCTGGAATGTGAAATGCGCGAGGCACAATCCACCAATGAGGTGGACCTTTATTCAGCACGAATTGATGGTGATGACGACGATCTGCTTGAATAGTAGAAACGCAACAGTACTCTCTTTCCTAAGCTAGATGTATTGGCAAACAGTATTTTGTGTGCCCGCCTCAAATGCACCTAGTGAACGCACTTTCAGTGCGGCAGGGAACCTGTTCTCTGATAGAAGAACTCGACTCGATCTTCAACGTGTCAATGATATTTTAACAATACATTGCAATTACAATGCCACTGACGAATAGTTTAGGGATAATGTTACTTTTCTATGTATAATTTCTTGTACGGTAATTTTCACTTTTGTACATTGCAATAAAAACGTTGTTCGTTCCGTCATTTCTCTTTAGATCCTTTACATTACTTTCAAATGTTGTAGTTAGTGAAAACATCCTTTTTGTCTCGTTTAGGGTATAATGATATTGCGGTTACATGCTTCTATGCACGAATACACGTCTACAGCATAACTGATTTTAGTTCCTTTAGTTAGCGGGGAAGCGTCAGACGCAATAGCAGCCCACACCTCAGAGCCACAGAGACGCTGCCGTAGCGACTGACGAGGAAAGCGATCCAAGTGTCACTCTCCGATTTTTATGAAATTTGGATTTGTTATAATACATGAAAACTGTGGGACCCGTTCAAATAAAATGTTTGTAGAGCTTATGGGACTTAACTAAGGGGTCATCAGTCCCTAAACTTACAAACTAATTATGAAATAGCTTATACTAAGGACTGCACAAACATTCATGCCCGAGGAGGGATTCAACCCCCGACCGTGGCCGTGCAGACCGTGACTGGGGCGTCGCAGAGCGCTCGGCCACCGCGGCCGGCGTGGGACCCGTATTTTTATTTTTATTTATTCATTTATTTTTTAAGCGTGTGAAAAATATATTTAAGGAATGAAACGGTCCCTCCAACATTGGGGCTAAAATAGAAAAATCTTGATAACTTAGAGATTAATGAAGCGATTTTAATGACTTTTTGGCATGAAAGTATCTTTTGATAAGAGATCGGCCTAAGTACATTGCAGGGGGAGTGACAATTAGGGGGGCAACTACTCGTAAAGTGACCAATTTTTTGTGCTCAAAAAAATTTTTTTTATTTAATCGAAGTTGAATCTATGAAATTTGTCTTTTATCAAAAGATACTTTCATACCAAAAATCATTAAAATCGCTTCACTAATCTCTAAGTTATCGCCATTTTTCTAATTTAGCCCAATTTTGGAGGTGCCGTTTAACCCCTTAAATATATTTTCCACCGCTAAAAAAATTACGTATCCCATAGTTATTCATGTATTATAAAATATGCATATTTCATAAAAATCGGAGAGTGACTTCGGCAGGTTTCCTTGTGAGTACAGCGATAGCGCCACGCTGTGCGGTCTCTGCCCGTCTCGCCCCACGTAGCCTCGTTCAAGTGTCAACACGCTCGCTCCGAGCGTACACACTCGCCGCGCCACCGCCGAGCGTTGCGCACTCGACCGAGTACGAGCGAGCGAAACCGGCGATTTGCAGACCTCTAGTATGTTTGTCTACATCCGGTAAGTTATAACCTCCACTTAAAACTACATGACTAGGAAATCTACGGAAAACATTTCATCAGTATGGTAAACATCTTTCTCCTCGAGTTTATCATCAGTTGTTGTTGTGGTCTTCAGTTCGCAGACTGGTTTGATGCAGCTCTCTATGCTACCCTGTGCTGTGCAAGCTTCTTCATCTGAGCATAAGAACGGCAACCTACACACTTTTGAATCTGCTTACTATATTCGTCAATCCGTCTCCCTCTACGATTTTTACCCATCACACTTCCTTCTAATACTGACGATTCCTTAATATCCCACCAACCTATCCCTTCTCAAAGTCAGAACATGCCAGAAACTCCTTTTCTCCCAAAATCCGTTGTGCACCTCCTCATTAGTTATGTAATCTACCCATCTAATCTTCATCATTCGTCTGTAGCACCACATTTCGATAACTTATATCGGCTTTTTATTCTGAATTCTTTATCGTCCATGTTTCACTCCCATTCAATGTTACACTCCAGACAAATACTTTCAGAACGGACTTCCTGACATTTAAAGTAGGATGTCAACAAATTTAGCTTCTTTTCTTCCCATAGCCATTCTACATTTTACATCTTCTTCGACCATCAGAAGTTATCTTGCTAAGTAAAAAAATTCATATACTGTTTTTATAGTCTCAAAAAAGAAAAAAAAAAGGTCTGTAAATATATCGGACCAAATTGCGTGGTCATCAGTCCTTAGCTTACAAATTACTTAAACCTAGGTAAACTAGCCTAAGGACAAACACGCACACCCATGCCCCAGGGAGGACTCGAACCTCCACGGCGAGCAACCGCGCGCTCCGCAGCGAGATGCTTTAGACCGCTCGGCTACTCCACCGCAGCTTTATAGTCTAATTAGCTAATTTAATTCCTTCATCATCGCCTGATATTCTGACACTACTTTCCATTACCCTCATCATATTCTTGTTAATGTTCATCTTATATCTTCCTTTTAAGACACTGTCCATTCCATTTAATTGCTCTTCCAAGTCCTTTGCTGTTTCTGACAAACCGCAAGGTTTTTATTGCCCCTCCGTGGACTCTAACTCCCTCTCCAAATTTCTCCCTGCATTTCTTCACGGCTTGCTCTATGTGCAGATTGAACAACTGCGACCCTTTCATGCCCTGTAATAATTGTTGTCTAGTTTCTGTACAATTTGAATATAACTCTTCGCTCCCTGTACATTACCGCTGGTACCTTCTTTATTTGATAACGGCCTTGCCACAGTGGATGCACCAGTTATTGTTAGATCACCGAAGTTAACCCTTTCGCGGCTGCAGGGGTGAGCGCCCTGGCTACCCGCCTGGCTGACGGCGTGAAACCAGCTGTGGGCCTGAGCGGCGGCGGCTGACCCGGCCCCACGGCCGCTGTGGGCTACAGCCGCTGCAGCTGCAGCTGCACGCTGCGGTGACCACACAGCTGCCCCCAGTAACACTGTTTATAAAATCAGTATCTCACTGCTCTGCCACAGCTCGGCTGAGAACGAAAAGATTTAGGTAAATTCTAATACCTTTTTGATTTGTTATTGAAAAAAAAAACTATAACTTGAGGTGTACGTTACCAAAATATATTACAACAACGTATTAAAGTTTCATTAACATCGGTCGAGTATGTTTCGCAACGTTTAGTTTTAAAGTCAGTTGTTCGTAGGAAGACCTGCAAAATTCCGACAGTTCTAGGTATAATCGTAAATAAAAAACATTTATTGTAATTTATGTTGTACCATGTAGCACAGTGAAGAATTAAACAAGAAAAATAATGATGTAATAATGAAATGGAAACAATAAAATAAAAATATTGATAGGTCGATTGCATCGTTTGAAATTAAAGCCTAATTTCGATTCACTATGCTAAATAATCCGATAATAAGCATCTGCATGTTTTCTGCTAGCGGATTTATTTTTCAGATATTCACTGAGTGGTAAAGTTTGACTTAGTGGTTTCCCATCCTCATTTCTAATGCAGGCATTCGACTGCCGTTGGCTGAGTTAAAACCTTTTTCTTATTACTTCTATTGCTTTTATTGTTTTCTTATTTTTTCATTTTCTTTTATTTCAACATTCAAAGTACCTGAAGAAACTAATACTTCCTTAGTTTGTGGTATGTCTCAAAACATGGCACCATACAGAGAGCAACATTACCTGATTCGTGTCATTTTCCGTTTTGTATGGGCAGTACACACTACACAATGTCTTTGCGGTATCTTCTTTCTCTCCGTTGCTCCGAAAAACCCGGGATAAAGTTATTTTTTATTCCAGTAGAAAAGGGCTGTCCTTTTTGGTGTCAGTGTCATCTAGCTTTTAGATATTTATGAATGAAACTTCTCCAGTAACTGACGGGTTAGTGCTAAGTGGAATTTCGCTAGTGGCTTCTTCTGTTTATTTTGCATTTCAAAAATAGTTTTTGCATTGAGCATACTCAAGTCAGTTAAATGAAAGTATACTTTCTTGTACCATTTCTGTTTTTCGTATGCACTGTAGGGACTTAATATCAGTCCTATCAATTGCACCCACTGACTAATTGTAAATAACTACACAAGTGGGTTTCATTTTATTTCCTCTCATTTTATGAATCTTTTTTTCTGTCTGAGCAAACTCTGGTCCATTTAAAGTGGAAAGCATCCAGGACTTATTTACTGTCCATCCCAGATTTCAAATGTATTTACCTTTCTTGAGTTTCTCAGTTAAAGGTGGTAAATGTTTCCTGTTTTTACGCGCTGTGCCAATGGCATTAGTGCATTTCGCATGGAGCCATAAGAACATTCAGGACTCGAATACCAATTGCTTAAATAAATGCCATGACATTTGTTGAGGTATGGTAACAATAAACTGAAAACTACATCACCTGATTTGCCCCAGTCAGCATTTCCGGATTCTACTTCAGTAGCAGCACCAGTGTATAATCCAGAATGTTATTGGTCTGTATGACACAAAGCTCAGAAATTTTAATCCCACGGCTACGTTTGATTGGAATACGGTTTGAACCGTAGTCTTCCGCTGAAAAGTAGCAACTTTCGTCAGTTACTAAGTTCCCAATTGGGACTGCAGCCTGTCGAAATCTCTTTTTGGCGTGTTCCACAATCATGCGTATTTTCAGAAGTATATCTTGCGATGCGGACGAATTATCACTGAAGTGTAATAAAGGCAGTCTCGAGTGGCCGATCGCGTTGAGGCGCTGTGCTTAGATGCGCGAAGCCGTTCCCCGTCGGGGGTTCGAATCCTCCCTCAAGCATGGATGTTTGTGCTGTCTTTAGTTTTTAGTATAAGATAGTTTATAAGTAGTTTGTAAGTTTAGGGGCTGATGACCCCGCCGTTAAGTCGCATAAACTTAACAAACGCAGTATCACCTTGTACCTGTCTCTGGCCATTATGTCAGGAAATTCTGGTGTTTGCAGCAGGGAATCTTTTGACCAATATTCATTCACTGCTAACTGTTTGTACCTTGGCATAAGGAAGGAACAAGCCAAAAAGCAATAAAATCCTGCCCTATAGGTTTCCATCTTGTTATCTGCTGGGCACTGTCGTCATTGTTTCGGTAAGAAATGTATAATACTTGTTCATATCTACAAATAGCTGAGACAATGTGTCAGTGTATTCGCCTTTTGAAGGGACAGATCAAGATGAGATGGACAATGTTTACAATGTACTCATGATGTAGTTGTTTGAGTGAAGGACAAGGACACTGTTTTGCTCGTGGGTGACTTTCAATGCCAGGATAGGAAATCGAACAGAAGGGTATGAAAAAGTTATGGGCAAGTTTGGGGAGGATATGTAGGCCAACAGAAACGGTAAACAGCTCTTGGATTTCTGTGCCAGTATGGGCTTAGCTATCAGAAACTCCTTTTTTAAGCATAAGGATATTCACCAGATCTGTCACTGACTATATAATAACTGATCAGGAATTCAGAAAGGTGTGTTTTCAGAGTTTTTTTTGACGATACCGTTCATTATTTAACCTGCAGTGAATTGGTTTTGTGAAGCCAAAAGTGCAGAAAGTCAGGTCCATATGTAGAAGGACAAGAGAGTAAAAGCTTCAGGACAAGGAAATTAGAGAAAAACAATTATTTCAAAAAGGTATCAGTTGAATGTAGTCATTTACAGTCGTTGGAAGAGGATTGGACAAGGTACAGGGACACATACTAGCAGTGGCTAGAGAATGTTTTGGAACAGTAGTGTGTAAAGGCAGGAAGAAGCAGACAGCTTGGTGGAATGACACAGTCAATGCAGCCTGTAAAAAGAAAAAGAAGGCATTTAAAAATGGCTTCATGCTAGAAATCAAACAGAGAAAGTTATGTTGAAGGAAAAAAAAAAAAAAAAAAAAAAACGGATAATTGCAGAATCGAAGCAGAAACTGTGGGAAGACTTTGGAAATAAACTAGAAACTTTGAGTCAAGCTGCGTTAAAAACTCTCTGGAGTGTAATTAGGTCTTCAAAAGGTAGGGAAGAAGAAATTAAGAAGTGTTTAGACAGGTCAGGAAAGATGCTAGTGAATCCTGTGAATGACCTGGGCAGATGGAGGGAATATTTTAAAGAAATGCTCAATGTATGTGAAACGTTAAATTATGTATCTTATTTTGAGGTATAATGGGATAGGAATGATGATGAAAAAAGGATCACATTTGAGAAAGTAGAGACAATGGCCAGTGGATTGCAGTGCAATAAAGCGGCTGGGGTGGTTAAATTAAGCCGGAACTCGTCAAATACAGTGGAACGTCTGGTCTCAGATACTTACAAAGAATAACTGAAAAGACATGGGAGTCATGACAGGTTCCGTCTGACTGGAGAAGAGCGGTAATCATGACAGTTTTCAAACGTGGAAACAGAAAAGATTGTTATAGTTAAATGGCATATTATGCCTACGGGGAGCGACGGAAATGTACATAAAACACACTTACTTCAGCCAAGATCGTTAGTTTATATTTTATTCTATTTTTATTTATTCATTTTTTATTTTTTACAGTTTTCTCCTATTTTCAATAAAATAGTTACTTTCTTATATCTCATTTTCTTGGCTGAAGTAAGTGTGTTTTATAGAAAAGACTAGCTGAATCCCCGCTGCTTCGCATGCGTAGTCTGGTTGTTTCTTTTTAATCCCGATGAAGAATCCATATCTTAAGTTTCGTAGGTATAGCTTGAAATTTGAGCTAACAGCACCATATTTTTGAAAATCAATTTTTGCATCTCGTATTTCACCCCCTTATTGATCGAATTTCCAAAAATACCGAAACACGTGTCTTTTAAATTCGAACCCCGAATCCAAATCCGAAAAATAGTAGTTCTCACTTCAAAATTGCTCAAATAGCAACAGATTTTCGAAAAACATCCCGTCTCTAATTTAACCCCCTTGATGGTTGAATATCCAAAAATACCGAAACACGTATTTTTTAAATCATAACGAACAATACAAATACCAGTTTTTGTAGCTATAGCTTCAAAATTGTCTTGACAACAAATTGTTTTCGAAAATAATTTTTGATCCCCTCTTTTACCCCCTTTAGTTTTTGAATACCGAAACTAGTGTCTTTTTAATCCTGATCAAGAGTCCATATCCTAAGTTTCGTAGTATAGCTTGAAATTTGAGTTAACAGAAACATATTTTTGAAAATCAAATTTTTCCTCCTCTATTTTACCCTTTTATTAGTTGAAATTCAAAAAATGCCGAAACACGTGTCTTTTAAATTCGAACCCCGAATCCAAATACGAAAATTTGTAGTTCTAACTTCAAAATTGCCTAAATAGCAACATATTTTCGAAAAACAACACCTCTTCAATTTAACCCCGTTGATGGTTGAATTTCCAAAAATACCGAAACACGTATTTTTTAACGTCTAACCAACTATACAAATATCAATTTTTGCAGCTCTATCTTCAAAATTGTATCAATAGCAACGTGTTTTCAAAAAGAATTTTTGTTCCTCTATTTAACCCTCTTACTTGTTGAATTTCCAAAAATACTAAAAATCGTGGATTTTCAATCCTGACCAAGATTCCATATCCGAAGTTTCGTAGTTGTAGCTTAAAATGTGAGTTAACAGCAACATATTTTTAAAAATAAATTTTTTGCGTTACCTATTTTACTCCTTTATTTGTCGAATTTCAAAAAAATGCCGAAACACGTGTCTTTTAAATTCGAACCCTGTATTAATATCCGAAATTTTGTAGTTCTAGCTTCAAAATTCCATAAATAGCTACGTAGTTTCAAAAAACGTTTCATCCCCTATTTCACTCCCTTACGGACGGAATATCGAAAAATCGCTTCTTAAATGACGCCTACAGAGTAAGATCAACACCCTCCACAAATTTCAAGTTTCTGTCTTCAGTGGTTTGGGCTGGCCGATGATGAGTCAGTCAGTCAGTCAGTCAGTCAATCGGGACACTTCCTTTTATATATAGAGAAGATTGTAACAACTTCCGAAGTATCTATTTAATCAGCTTTGTAGGGAAAATATTCTCAGGTATTGTTGAAAGGAGAGTGCGATTATTAGTCGAGGACAAGCTGGATGAAAATCAGAAAATCAGTGTAGGTTTAGGCCTCTTAGAGGCTGTCAGGACCAGATCTTTAGCTTACAGCAGATAATGCAGAAGAGCTATGAGTGGAAGGGGAAATGTGTCTATGTTTTATAGATCTAGAAAATCTACAAGATTATGGAACAGGAGGCAAACTTCTGCAGGCAATTAAAGGGCTTTATGTAGACTGTCAGGCAACAGAGTACATAGCAAATTATGTTCATGGTTTAGGGTATTTTCTGGTGTAAGACAAGACTGTAACCTGTGACCACTGTTGTTCATACTACTCATGGATGTGTGTTGAAAACAGTAGACTGGTAAGGCGGTATTAAAATAGGTGAAAACAAAATAAGCAGTCTCCACATGCAGATGGCAGATTCGATTGAAAGGTTGCAATATTTCAGAACTCGATGACAGGTGTAAGGGTTGTTATATGGAGATCAGCATCTCCAAAACGAATGTAATGTCTGTGGGATAGAGATTTAAACGGACTGAGTGCAAAATAGGGGGGAAAAAGAACATGTAGACATGTTCAAGTACCTGGGATGTTTTTCTCACAGGATGGCAACATAATGAAAGAACTGGAATCGGGGTGCAGTTAAGCTAATGTAGTGAGTCCTCAGCTAAGATCTACTCTCTTCTGCAAGAAGGAAGTAAGTACCAAGACTAAGTTAGCGGTGCACCGCTCTATCTTTCGACCAACTTTGTTGTATTGGAGTGAAAGCTGGGTGGATACAGGTTACCTTATTCATATTGTTGAGGCCACAGATATGAAAGTAGGAAGAATGGTAGCAGGTAGTGCTAGATGGGAACAATGGCAGGAGGGTGTCCATAATGATGAAATCAAAGAAAAACTTGGAATGAGTACCATAGATGAAGCAGTTAGAGAGAACAGACTGAGATGGTGGGGTCATGTTACACACATGGGAGAAGCAAGGTTACCTGAGAAATTCATGGGCTCGGTAGCGGAGGGTAAGTGGAGTGGAAGTAGACCAAGTAGAAAGTAAAGAGATTCGGTGAAGAAAGCTTTTGAAATAATAGACGAGGCATCAATGTTTGTTTAGAATAGAGGATCATGAAGGAATTTTATTAGGGGGACTCTGCTCCAGACTGAACGCTGAAAGGCATAATCAGTCTAATGATGATGATAAGAAAGCACCTAATTTTATGAGAAGTTCTAAACCTATTCTGGGACAAGAAAAACCCCCTGGGAGCAATGTTAATATTCAATCCTTAGTACGGCATGTAAACGTGTACATTGATCGAAAATAAGCATAATCGAAAAAAAAAAAAAAAAAAAGAAATGACATTTATCTGGAATGATAGTACAAGGAGCGACAAGATAAAAAATGAGATACATAGAGAAACAGGTGGTGTCACGGTTCCTGTTACCAACCTCCTGTAGAAACCAAGACTACAGTAGTACGACCATATACTGAAAATAGATATCACAGGAACAGCTTACTTCAAACAGGAAGTGGGGATCGAAAAGACCAAAAGGAATACATCTGGAACGAAATACAAGACCAAATGTTGTATCAAGAGTTGTTAGCCAGACCTGGGAAACTAGTGATGGACAAATGGTGATGATGAATCAATAGTGTTCATAATAATTCGAAAATAAGGGAAAATTTCGCTAAGAGATGAATTCAGCTTAATGGAGTGCTAAACGGTACAGTCGATGGGTAGGGAAGAAATTGGACGATGAAAATGAAACACGCGGAAGGCTGATGAGTTGGGGAGGGAAGCACTTGGCCGCAGCAGTAATGGCAGCGACGACGTCAGCAGAAGTCGGAGGGTCCGGCCATGCGATGGTGGCTGATCCGGGAAGGGGGCAGGAGGGTTCGGGGGGGGGGGGGGGCAGCGGTGATTCGCGCGTCGCGCGTTAATGGCGGCGGGACGGCGCGTTAGCAGCCCTCATCCCAGCCGTAAAGGGGGGGGGGGGAGTGGGGATCACGTGACGTCACACGGATACGGCCGCGTGGCTCCTGCGCCGGCCTCGGTCCGCTGCCCGCTACGCCCGCCGACCCTGCTGCAACTGCTGATGGCCTGTCTGATTAAAATTACTCGCTAGTTGACATTTCACGTACTGAAGCTGCTTCCTCCAGTCAGAGCGCCCCATTGCCAAACTGCCACGACAACTGCTCAATTCATTTCAATTTCCTTGTCTGGCTCTCTTTCTTGATTTGTTTGTCCCCGAGTCTGCACTTTTTATTTCGTATTTCATCACATAATGATAACCATACAAACACAAGACATGGAAAACGGTTCTAACAAAATACGTATACATAAACAGCACTCGGCATACGCTACTGGATCCTTTTGTACAAGTCGTGATTTCACGTCACAGACAGATATATTATACGAGGTATGTTCACAAAGTAAGTTCCGTTTGGTAAAACAAACGTGTACATATTAGTCTTGTGTAGTTCGCGAACGAATTAGTTCGGAAGAGAGCTCCCACAGGCGAACTACAAGAACTAGTTCGCAGATTCCTCGCCTCTTAGTTCGTCCGAAGACTGACGGGGAACAGCGAGATGGCGCGAGAACGCGCAGAATCACGTGATTCCCTTCTACCAATGGCCGTCATTTCGAGCTGAGATGCAGCTCAGCTGTAGTTTTAGTAGGGGTAGCAAAAGCCAAAACGAGCAGACGAACTGAAAAGAGCGACCTACTTCGCGGCCGACCTGCGAACTAAAAGGAGAGCTATCGGTCGCGAACTAAAATATGTGCGATTGGTCGTGAAGTAAAAGATGCGCGATAAGTTGCGAACTAAAATATGCGCGATAGGTCGCGAACAGAATTAAACATCACGTGTTTGCCTTCTGCTGATGAGAGCCATTTCGAGGTTAGCGTCTGCCTGCTAGATTACATAGTTCAGTTCTACAAAATTTCTGCTCTGACGTATCTGCACTCTGCAATATCTGACTAATAAATTCCATAATGCCAAGATATAGAGATAACTCTAAACTTAAACGCGAGAAATTATCCACAAACTGTTACTTTTGGTTTGCGTGATATCGTTAGCGGCTCACGCAGCAAGCGCATGAAGCAGCTAGGTGGGGTATCTTCTCCCTCTACCTTGCATGCGCAGACCACGCCGCTCAGCCGTCACTGGGAGGAGACGAACTAAAAGAACGAACTAGTTCGCGAACTATTATGCGCAAGTCTAGTAAAGATACAGAAAAAATATTTATTGTACAAAAATCTACAACTGTTAAACTAATTTCCTACATAGCTTCCGAAATTTTATAGGCACTTTTCATATCGTGATTCAAGTTTTTGTATGTCTTCTTCATACAAGGTTGCTGCCTGTGTTGGTTGGTTGTTTGGGATAGGCGGACCAAACTGCTAAGGTTATCGGTCCGCCGGTAAGGAGTGGAAGGAGTGAGGATACGAAAAGGAGGGGAAAGGAAATGCAGTCAAGAGAGGAAAGGAGGAGGAATGTCTGCATTAGCTCGGGTCTCGTGCTCGCCACACACATACTCATGAAAGAACCGCGAGTCCCTTGGGGGATTGGAGAGGGGGATGCCTGTATATTCAACCATGTGGTAATATGTTCTTTCAGCTCGTCCTCATCATCGAAGTGTTGACCACCAAGGAAAGATTTTAGGTGTAAGAAGAGATGAAAGTCCCTAGAAACGGGGTTCGGGCTGTACGGAGGATGATCAAACACGTCCAAGTGAAATTCCCGTAATAGTTGTTTGGTCTCATTCCCAGTGTGAGATCGATACACATACATATATTACTAGCCTGCCAATTCCCTATACAGTATCACTGGTGTAAGTGAAGTCATGCTGCCATATTTCTATACTATAAACGCGTGAGCAGTCGTGTGTTTAATTACTCGAAACAGTTGAAAAATACGGAAGAACTGACCTAGCTACGCTATCTTTAGAGTTTGGACATAACAGTTCGTGTGTTGTATGGTCAAAGCTATGGCTGTAATATATTGCACAGCAAACGTTAGATACAAAGAAAACAACACGTTTCAATCCATGCTGTTTTTATTAATCTGTGACCAATTTCTTTCAGTTGTATGATCATTATAAAAAGTATTGCTATCGTGAAAAACACATCTTTATTCTTTTTAGTATTATTATGATATCTGCAGTTTGCTTTGACACGTCCAGTAATGAGTCGTATTAATTGGATGATTTCATTATTCTTTTACGATTTCGATCAAATTTGGCGTTTATGAATAGTATGACCGTTATAATCGTGGTGTTGTGGTGGATAACACGTATCTTTCTTCTTCTGAGTGTTTTTCTGATAACTACAGTGTACTTTAACTGTATGTCACATGTTCTTCTCATAACAAGATTTTACAATGTAAGTATAAAGATTTAACTAGTACGGAAGTATCAACTAAAATAAAAAGCATGGTTAAATCAACTAGTAAAGGTTACAATGTCATTTTGTGTCAGAATATCGTAGTAGTACCATACGGAAACTTCTTGACGAGAGGTAAAGCAAGATGGCGGCGTTGGGCTTCAGTCACAGAGGCAAATTTGCCAGTCTAGTAATATATGTCTGTAGGTCGAGCATTACCGTGGGTAAAAACATCTTTTGACAGAAATCCTTGGCGCTTGTCGGGATAGCTCAGTGGTAGAGAGCTTGCCCAGGTTCAAGTTCCGGTTCCAGCACACAATTTTAATCTCTCAGGAAGTTTCATATCGGTGCACACTCCGCTGTGGAAGTTTCATTCTGAACCAGACTTGTTTGTACACCACTGCCAATCAGCCTAGGTCTTTAAAAGTATTTGAGTGATCAAACATGATCTCTTAGCGCTCGAAATGCATCGTGTTGATTTTAGTGAGTGAAGGTGAGTACCTTTTATTTAACTGAGTATTTGTGTAGGGGGTGTGTGTTTCGTGTGTGCGAAAAAGAGAAAGCTGAAAACATAACAAAAACAATAATTTTTACTACTCTCTGAGATTTCACACACACGCATACACAAAAAATAATGCACCCTCTTTTAGTACATACAAAACACACACGCCTCATATACATACTCAGTTAAGATGGTAGCATTTGTAAACAAACGAACACTGAATGAAAGTACACTTTCAAGTCTGTATATTAAACATAAAATGAAGAATTAAATATACAAATTGTGGCGAAGTTGTGTGAATTCGGTAGGGGAGCGGGTAGGAAGAATACGAAATACGAAAATCGCTAGACTGTAAAAAGTGAGTAGACCATATTTACTTCCATTAAAACAAAGTGAACTGTTTATAATCTGTAGAGGCTACATCTGTAAGTAAAAATGTAATTTCAAGATAGAGAATATAGTGATGGTACTCTAAAATAGAGTGGGAAACGCGTATAGAGGAAATAAAATGATTGCAGCAAGGTACGACAGTGTAATTTCCAAACACAAGTAATTCGGTAATTTCTGTGGAAAATGGCCACACAATCAATTCCTTTTATTCTCATGTCAGAAACATACGTGTAAAAGTACATACACCACGGTCGGGGGTTCGAATCCCCCCTCGGGCATGGATATTTGTGCCGTCCTAGTTCGTAAGTAGTTCATAAGTAGTTTGTAAGTTTAGGGACTGATGACCCCGTAGTTAAGTCCCATAAGCTTAACAAACATTTTGATTTTAAAAGTACATACATTTTACACAGTTATAATTACATTAATTGTGACCAAATCTTGTCAACTTCCTGAGCATATTCTGTTGCTTGTTGAAGGTCATCTTCTGTGCAGGAAGCGGAGCACAGTCGACACCAAAGCATGTGCCGAACAGCCTGGTCTTCTCCACAGTCACACCGAATATCATTTGGATCAGGCTATCCCCATCTTTCCAAGGCCACTTTTGATCTTCCAACACCAAATCTCGGTCTGTTCAGGGACTTCCAAGTTATCCATTCGTTTCCATGGCGAGGGGAAAGTTGTTTATATTACATCCTACAGTGATTCCTAATAACATTTAGACTTACGGTTATTTCATAAATGTTATAGATGCTTAGTTGTTATTCGAATAATTTCGTTAATCGCCTTCGATCTCTTGTTTTTGATGGAGGCATGTTCTTTCAGAGTGATTTTTTGCAAAATGAATTATTACAAATGCTAAATGTTATAATACTGAATCTATTCTTTATGCTTCCACAAATTCCACATCAATGTCTTTATTTTCATTTACCAAATTCCAATACGTTTGTTTGGTTTCACCCCATGAGGCCCAAGATACAAGGAATGAGTAACACCACACAACTTCCATTTCCACTTTTCAACTCAGCATCGCTTTTACTACAATAATTTTATTTTCTTCTTTTTCTGTGAATATGACAACGCTGTACTATTTTAATCTATACTGGTCGATAGCCAATATCTCTAGAGCGGCACAATTCTCTGAATAAAAGTGTGTATTAAGGTTTTTAAGGGCGGTCATAGAATTGTTATCTAGAAATTACATAGAACCTAGTTTTCAAGGTCAAACAAAGGTCAAGTTTATGTTTTAAGTGATAACATCTATTCTTTTGTTCCATATTCGTATGCTACGTGAAAAAATACGCATTTTTGTAAGGAACTCTTGTTTATTCCCCTCGAAAAACCAATGGTTTGTCTCCAGGGGGGCGCTTCATTTAAACTTTCCCAGGTTACCATTATCTCGAGAACGAAGTTAGATAGAGAAAAAATTCAGTGATAATCTTGTACTGTTTCTGAACTGTGTGAAGTTCACGAAAAATTCACCAGTGTTCGGAGGTCAGAAACCATGCAAGATTGTCATTGAAACATTTTCTCGATCCGGCGTCGTTATCGAGATACTGATAACCTAGGAAACTTCCAATGAAGTTCCCCCTCGAGACAAACCATTGGTTTATCGAAAAAAGATATTCCCTGCATAAAATGCCTATTTTTTTACGTATAATATGAATAGACCTCTCTACCCGCTGCATTACCAGTATCCTTCGTCCTGATATCTATCCCTCCTATCAAATCTATCTACCTTTCTTCCTCCCCTAATGGCCCACTCACGCACCCTCCTCCCCATCTTCCAGGTTCTAATGGTCTTCTAGTCCCATTTATTTCCTTCCACCCTCGTGAGTGTTCATGGTTTCCACCACCTTTTCTACCCTCTTCCTCCCTCTGCCACCTACGCAACCTGTCTTGTAGGTTCTACGCCATCAAGCTTCTATGTTTTCATCAATTGTGTTATGTACATCACCTATTAGTGTTCTCTAAATGTTAAGTTCGTCGACTGGGGCTCAGTTTTCTTTTTCGGTTTTCAGTTAGCAAAAACTGCAAACAAAATGACGCCTCCGTGTTCAGTCAGTATCTCAAATTCTATTCTTCATATAGGCCTATGCCATGTTATGTTTCGCCAGTGCTCCTCTGAATTTTATGTAAAGTGTACCCGTGTCATTCTTTCTTTCTTAAATATTTGTAAACACTTAACTGTGTATCTTCCTTTTTTAAACTATTATTGCACCTTTTTTTTGGTACATTTTATTGTCCCAAGGTTTAAGAGCGGCATGAAGTTCCAAAACCAGGCTGCCTACACTTTTTGCGGGAATGGTAATTTGGGAAAAAGTTCGCAAGCGATGTATATCGAAGGATGGATATGGATTGTGTATAGAACGAAAACACCAATAATGACTAAAAACAAAGGAGATGGATGTTGACACCACAGCCAATAGCAACACCTGTTATATGAGTATAGTAAAATATAAATAAAATAAATAAATGTTATATGTATGTACTTACCTTATACTTCATTGATGTTTCTGTCGTCTTCGACGAACCGTTAGATGTGTATGCGGTTGGCAACGTTCCTTTTTATCCATAATCTTGTGAAATGTCTTGAAGGAAGACCAACTGGGTAGTTCGACACCGTGCAGACGAAGATTATGGAAACATATGTATTGAATTACAGGATGTCTCACGAAAGACGCCTGACAGGCATTCCACGGATCGCGCGGTTCGGCTCCCGGCGGCCGCCACCGTATCCGCCGACCACGGCAGCGCCAGATTCTCGGACTCTATTGTGCCGCGGGCACATACACTGAGTTAAAGTCTTAAAGACATTGCCATCTGAGTAACCTTACAGTAGAAGTTCAAAATGATGTCCCTCTATGGAAAGAGCGGCCTGACATCTCTTGAACACATTTGCGAACACTCGACTAATTTCGGCTGCCGAAAACTGGGAAATGACTAGTTGAATCCTGTCTTCCAACTCTTCGAGTGTATGGGGATTGCTTGCATACACCTTGTTTTTTAACATTCCCCAAAGATAAAAATCACAGGGATTTAGATCTGCAGAACGAGGAGGCCAATTATTATCATCAAAAACACTTCGTATTGTGTGATATTCCTGGCCTGTGGCCACTTCATATTTCTGGCCGCTGGCCGTTTCTTTGCTAACATCGTACGCATCTTAAACGCGCAAGAAAGACAGCAGTGCAGCATATGTTGAAATGTGGGATGGGGAGTAGTAGCATATGGCGCAGTAGGTGCTAGTTCCCGTGGGAAAGCCCGCCTATGTTACTGGTGCTCTCCTCGCGTTGGCTGCTGCATTTCACGTCACGTGATTTCTTTGAAATTACTTTTGTTTATTATAAACTAAATATTAATTATTCAGAGCTGAGAATTTGTAATAAATATCTCTCAAGGGCAGGCTAGGTTTTGACTGTTTAAAAAGTTTAAGGTGCCTTCTCTTATTGTAACAAGAGAAGAGCGATTTTGCAGAAGGCGCGCGACGGCCCTGTTTTGGCGCGAAATAGAGCGTCAGGTGCCCTCTCGCAACGCGCCGCAGTTTCAGTCTCGAGCTGACCACCATACGCGCCGGACAGCGCCGGTCATGAGTAAAGATTTTTGAGTAAATGTGATATCAGTCGAGGTCTCAACATGAACTATGGGCAGCATAGGCCGTATAATAGTAACAATAGTTGCTAATTTTTTATTATTTATTTAATAAATGGCATCCCTGACAATTAAAAATCTCGCGAGTCGCTTATTATGCTTCCATAATAAAGAACTTTAGCCTCACTTATATGTGTAGAAGAACCAACGACCTGTGTGCTGTCTTCTGCGCTGGGGACACAACTATAGAAGACAACAGGTTATTCAGAACTCTATGCTGTCCATAAAGTCTTCGACAGCAACTACAGCACCTCGTGCGTACTGTAGGGCGGTACAAACGCACACTGCTACGCAACAGCATCCGCAAGGATGTGGAGGTTTTTGGGGACTTGTAGGAGGAAGCAGTACTAACTTCTCCGTCCGCAATTAAAACCCTGGGAAGCTCGTAATTGCTGCCATAGAAGCATTGGCATGCATTGTCCTGCATGAAATAACCGTACAGATTTTCGTTGGGTGAAAGTTCTTGAAAAAATGGATGCAGGACATTGTTCAAGTACCTGTCATAATTTATTGTTTCATGAAAAAAGATTGGCCCAATTATTCGCCTCTCACTAATTGCACACCAAACTCCAGTTTTCACGTCATGAAGAGGTTGTTGATTTAACTCTTGTGGATTTTCTGACCTCCAACGTCGATTGTTCTGCGAATTTACGTAGCCTGACAAATGCAGCCATGCTTCATCAGAAAAATATAGCATCTCAGCATCTACTTCCCCATCGTGCACAGCTAGTTACAGTAACGATGTCGAACAACAGTATCTGAATTCGTGAGTTGATGCACTACCGTCATTTTATACAGCTTCAAATTCCCTTTGTGTACTGCTCTGTTACCAGATGCTCTTGACACACCCGTCGTGCCAAACGATGAAGAGATTTTCTCCGGCTTTTTCCCAAGGCCTTCCCTATCTCGTCTGATTTATTTTCGGTTAGAACACTACCTCCTCTAGGTCTTCGTTCGTCTAACACAGATCCAGTCTTTTGAAATTTCTTCGGTAACCTGGATATTGTGGATTCCTTGGGAACATACACACCGGAAAATTTTCGTATGAATTCTAGCAGACATTCCACATACGATTCTGTTTTTGTATAGTTCAGCACAAGAAACACTCGTTGATCCTTCGTGTATACCATGCTGAAAGGAAACTCGACAGCAAACACAACACATAACAACCAAACACTCGGTCACGCAGTGCAGAATACAAGAGCACGATGTTTCTACCTGACGACTATAGGGCCGGACTCGGCGCTGTTGCCAAGTGTCCACGAACATGCATATCGGTGACCGGCAGGCAGAACGGCAGCAGCCGACAAACGCGCCACGCAACTCGCGGACCTCTCCCAGGCGTCTTTCGTGAGACACCCCATATATAAGGTTCGCCACGTTCCCCAGGTCGACCTCTTTTTATGGACGATTTCAATGATTTCCTTAAACGTTTCAGATTCTGCGTGTGTATAGCAACGTCATTGGACAACTTGAATTCCACAGAGTGGTTAACAAACTCGTGATGGAAACTCTCGTTCTTCAGGTCTTGGTATGATTTCCAAACAGCTGTCAGGGAAGTAAGCGGCTGTTTATTGCGAGAGTATATTTTTACCATAAAACGCCATCTTGACTCTCTCTGAAAAAAAAGTTTAAATGTTTGTAAATCTATCGGACCAAACTGCGTGGTCTTCAGTCCGTAACTTACAAACTACTTAAACCTAGGTAAACTAACCTAAGGACAACACACACACCCATGCCCCAGGGAGGACTCGAACCTCCACGGCGAGCAACCGCGCGCTCCGCAGCGAGACGCTTTAGACCGCTCGACTACTCCACCGCGGCGACTCTATCTGAACTCTACCAAATATCGAAATCTGCTCTGTTTCCAAATTTTCTGGTTGTGATGTTTCATTAGTTTCAATAGTTTTCCCAAGAACTTATGGTGTAGATTCGTTTGTCACATAACAAATTTCTCTGCAAAATCCGTAGTAATCACAAACAGTTGTTACTGAAAGTCCAGTTCCCGATGCTGTGTGATCCAAAATATAATCTTTTACCTAGCTAGACACTAATATGTATGTATTCTTTTTAATTTGTCGTTCTTTGCGGCACTGTAAACAGTAAAGTCGGTATGGAAAATCTGTGTCACTGCCTTTTTTACCAAATTAAACTGTCTTCTATCCATCGCAGTCATCGCAATTCGGTAAATCATCTTTTGGTAGTGGCTGGTATTCCAGACAAAATCTGATGCACGCATCCACTGTACTTCACTTAGGAATTAAATGACGCCACGCAAAGCTCTCATTATTTGCACTACTACTTCCTTCATCCATTGAAAACGCACTAAAACACGTGAAATCTAGTAATATCATAGCATAATAATCTTCGTCGCAGAAATATAACAACATCATAGCATAACAATCTTTTCAATGACGTTCTAATTCTCGAATCGCTATCTTACCATGTTAACAGTCGCACCTTCCATATACGAGGCGCGTTTTTAAGTAATTTCCGTTTGAACAAAAGGACAAAACGGAAGATTACTTCAAAAAAGTAAATTTGTTTTCAGAAAGTACATACTTTGTTTTTCTACATAGTTGCCAAGTTTGTTTAAACACTTATCATGCATCTCAACCAATTTTAAAATACACTCTTTGTACAATGTTGCCGCCTGTTCCGATAATCAAGAGTTCACTGCCGTTTTGTAAATCACTGATCTCGACATGTCAGGAAATTCATTTGAGAGACCTGTTATTGCGAAGCTCCTGTTCTTACGAATCCTAGCTCAAACCTCCAACTCGTCTGTAATCGAAGATGAGCGAGCGGAGTGTTCCTCATCATGGACGTTGTGACAGTCATCTTTCAATTCTCGTGCCCTTCACGCACTTTGCCATTACTGATAACACTACCACCGTACACTTCGCAAATCTGTCGATGAATTTCTGCAGCGGCCAGATTCCTCGGTGACAGATACCATATCACTGAGCGAACCTCACACGCGGAGGGCGAGTTGATAGTCTTAAAGCTGGCCGCGGTGGCCGAGGGGACTGAGGCGCTCCAGTCACGGTCTGCACGGCCACTACGGTCGGGGGTTCGAATCCCACCTCGGGCATGGATATTTGTGCCGTCCTTAGTCTTAGTCATAAGTAGTTAGTAAGTTTAGGGACTGATGACCCCGTAGTTAAGTCCCATAAGCTATACAAACATTTGATAGTCTTAAACATTTTTAAAGCACAGAACAGAACGGTACAGGTTAGCTGCAGAGCAGAAACTGAGCACAGTTGTTCCCGAGGCATGCCGGTACACGACGCACGCGCTCGTTGCAGTATGTCCGCGAACTACTAGTCTCTACAACAAAACTTAAGAAACGCGCCTCGTATATCGCTTGCAAGCATTCTTCAAAATAACCGCGGGAATTGAAATCATAATTAAGAAAGAAACTCTGCTTTGAAGTTTTATATTTTGTATATGAGATACTACTTTCATCTGTGCATTTCGACACCCCATGATGTAAAGAAGTCCATTGTTCTATGGCAGGATTTGCTAAGTGTGAACTATGTCCTTGGTTAGGAATTTATATATATATATATATATATATATATATATATATATATATATATATATATATATATATGACAGCAATTAATTATCTTGGGTCGCCGTCGCCATCATATTTATCCAAAAATATGTTACTGATCCGCTATGATGTGATCATGGATTCGAACATATAATAAATATTCCTACTCTATTGCAGTGTATTAGCTGTACCAAACAAAAAACAATTACTTGAATAATTATTGGTAAACTGTGGAATTTAACTATTCTGTTTCCCCTCCAAAATAGTGACAAAGAACGTTCTTAAATGAAAGACGATCTGCTCAAAATCAATTTATTATAATTAAACATTCAGATGACATTTCCTACCATGTAAAACAGATAATGATATTCACACAATCTTTTACAAATGTTAAAACATTGAGACACAAAAAATGACTGACTGAGTCAAAGGTCGGAGGTTTTGCAAAACAGAATGCTATTAGATTGGATACCCAGGGGGTTGAAATTATCATTAGGCCTAAGCTCCCCAAAGTAAATAGGCAGATCTCAAAAGAATAAAATAAGGAACCGAATCCAACAAGACTGATTCATATAACCCTCCAGCAAGTGCGTCACCTTACCCACACAGATGATCATTGACGGCAGCGTCTCAGGCTCGAAGGCAGCAGGCGGTGGGAGCGGATGAGCTGAAATTTTATCCGACCATAATTGCTGCGACCTGTTAAACAGGGTCGACATGTAACTCAACACAGCGTCACTGGTGTCGGCGTCGCTAGGCAGTTGCTGTGCGATTCTATCACGCTAGTAATCAATATTTTGCATAGGTGACACAAAGGCCACTTGGCACAAATCGATGAATCACTTGCGTGATAAGATCTGTAAAAACAATTCGCTAGGCAGTTGCTGTGCGATTCTATCACGCTAGTAATCAATATTTTGCATAGGTGACACAAAGGCCACTTGGCACAAATCGATGAATCACTTGCGTGATAAGATCTGTAAAAACAATTCCTGATTCGAAAAGGCGCGAATGCTCGAATAGAGACTTCTAGCAAAACTGTGGCCGCTTACAGCGTAACCACAGGACAATGTAACGTCCGCGAAGTAAACACCAGTTCTACAATGTCCGAATCTTCGGAATCACACACAAGTCTAACCAGAGGACCGTTTAAGACGATGTCCTCCCCGCGAATCTAAACGGAGTATTCCGTGTCTCCTGAGGTCCGAACACTTCGGACGCTCAAACAGGAGACTAGCGAGGTCCGTACACTTCGGACGCTCAGACACGAGAGAGTCCCTCCTCGCTCTCTGCCACAGCTCACAAGTGACGGCGGCCACACCCACGCGCGAAAAGACGCACCAATATCTGCTAACGGCTGTCAAACCAATCGGATGGCGTAGCGCCGTTGACAAATTGTTTAGCTGTCATTCTAAAATAATTTGCCGAATCAGTACGCGTTCTCTGCGGCTGCCAAGAGGCTCTGCCCACACCACCAAAGCTTCCCGCGGATTTCACCGTTCCCAGGGTGAATGCTCTGCAAGGAATTTCACCTTGCTCCTAGCTACGGTCACACGACCTAAAAAATGTTAACATTGTGCTATATATACAGTCGCTGGAGCCAAACCCCTGTGCGCCAGACGGGCAGAAAGCTTTCCTCTCAACCTAACCATTTGTCACACTAACTGTGTTAAAACTCTGCTGCTTTCTAGGAAGTTTTTTAGACAACGCCTAAGGACAATACGTCTGCATAAACAGCCCGGGGCCCAGAGCACTCTTCTATTGTTTGTATCCGGCAAATTCCTCTCTTGCGAAACGGCCGAATGACTAAAAAGGCAGTCCCCTCTATCGCCCATCGTAAACCGCGGGCCAGCATTGTGTAAAGCATCCCACACATTCTAAAAAATTCTGCCAGGTATACTCCGCCGCCTGTAGCGTCAGCGCCAAACAGGTCAAACCAGCCCCTCTCGTGCTTCCCCGAAGGCGAGCGAAAGTTGGGGGGAGGGGGAGACCCCCCAAGAGCGTCTCTGCTCTGCTCAGCATGGCCCTGACCAACACGTAAAACCACTTTTTAGCAGCCAAGCTGCGCCAATAAAATTTTCATATAAACATAGAATGTACTGCAATCCCAGGAGCCCATCACCCCTGATGTGTCCCAAAGGCACAGAAATTGAAATAAATAAAGATCTACAAAGAAAAAGTCACATATTTCAATAATTAGCGTAAAGAGAAAGGTACAGTAACACAAGGTTAGTATGAAAAATAGACTAATTACAGCCCCCGTCTCACAATGACTTTCGTAACCTCAGTTTACACATTGTGGGAATTTAGTGAAAGGGGCAACAGCGTGGTGAGACAGACGCCAGGCATTGGAGGTCGCTATCAGCCAGTGGTGTGGTGGACACCGTGAAAGAGGCCGCTGCGGGGCGCGCCTAGGCGAGCATTAATCAGACCTGGGGGTGGGGTGGGGGGAGTGACGCGTCGCAGCCGCCCCTTCCGCGTCGGCCGCGCATAATTGCGATTTATCGCGCCATCCATCATCCGCGGCGCAGGCTCATTAACACCGCTTTTTGACCGGCTACCAGGTCGGGGTTTCTTTCGACTGCGCTGCCTCTTATCGCGCGGGGCTGAAAGGAATACCGCGGACTTAATGCTTCATCACTGTGATATTCATAAAACTGTTACATCTGTCTGGCGGCAAACGTTCTATACTCTACAGTATCAAGCAAAAACTCTAAAAGTCGGTTTCAGGATAGTTCACATTATGTTTCTGTTTCCTAATTTTGAACGGTAGGATTATAATTGCACAGTAATGTTGATACCTACTATTTTTAGGGAGAAATTAACCTTTTTACGTTGCTGCTTCTCGTAGTATCAATTGTGTCTCATCTAATATACAAAGCAGAGTGTTAGTATATTTGTACGTGTTGCATACAAATCTACAGTTTTGTTCCAATCTTTATGAAATTTTGTTCAAAATGTTCAAATGTTTTTAGAGTCTATGGGACTTAACTACGGGGTCATCAGTCCCTAAACTTACAAACCACTTATGAACTAGCTAACCCTAAGGACGGCACAAATATCCATGCCCGAGGGGGGATTCGAACCTCCGACCCTAGTGGCCGTGCAGATCGTGACTGGAGCGCCTCGGTCCTCTCGGCCACCGCGGCCGGCTTAAATTTTGTACACGTAAGCTTCAATCCATGAGGACGGTCGCCGTAAGCGTAAGAATCACATACGATATCTAGTTCACGAGATATGACGTCATAAACAATGACATGCGCGAAATTGCTGCATTTTGCGACAATGCTGCTCATTTTCTTCTAAACCATTGGACCGATTTGAAGCAAATTTGCTACACACATTCCTTAGCGTGAGGTAACAATTGCTGCATGGTTAATAATAACATACGGCATATGGTTCAAAAAAGAAATTACGTCATAACCAATAGAATCGCAAAAAATGTCATATAATGCGGTGAGACTATATTATGAGAATGACAGTACTTAGCGACTTGCAACAAACTTTAAACATATTTTCAAACCTTTATTAAACTTTTTCTCGCTGGCAACCATAGTAAAATGATGAAAGGAGAAAAATAGTAAAATGATGAAAGGAAAAAAGTTTCTCGGTTACTATTTTTCCGTCGTTCATGGAGTCAAACTACGGCTATCGGTATGACGTTACAATTTATAATTTGAACACTAGAAATTGTAGCGACAGGAAATTTTACAGACAGTATACACATATATAGTTGAATGTAGCTTCTAAATTGCATCACAGTACGACAAGTACTTCATGAGATATGAGCATGTATACATTAACGTTCCGTTGTTCATGGACTAAAACTACGGCATTCGTTAAGACGTTACAATTTCTAATTTTTACACTACAAATTGTAGGAGCTGGAAATTTTACAGACAGTATACACCCATATGTTTGAGTGTACCTTCTAAATTGTATCACAGTACGACACGTAGTTCATTGGATATGAGCACATAAACAGTAACGTTCCACTGTTCATGGACTAAAACTACGGCATTCGGTACGACGTTACAATTTCTAATTTTTACACTACAAATTGTAGGAACAGGAAGTTTTACAGACAGTATATACCCGTATTGTTGTATTACAGTATGACATGTAGTTCATGACATACGAGCACGTACACAGTAACTTTCATGGAAAACAGCCCCATCACGCACCAAGTTTTAATTTATTACTTCTTTACTACTAATTGTATTCCCAAGAGATTTTACAGAGGTACAACCCTTATACAAATGAATATATACCTGAAAAATTGCTGGAATAAATAAGTAAATACCCGGGCAACGCCGAGTTTTCGGCTAGTTTCTTATATTTCCTTAATACCTCACTGACACGAGGCTGGCACCTAGCATAGTAGGCACAAGAGTTGGTTTCCCCATAGTCAATAACTCAGCCACTAGATATCGCACTGTACTGGAATAACTCAGTTAAGACGAAATCGAAAGAATCTGACATCTAGACCAGTGTTTATCACTCCCAAGGGGCCCCAAAGTCTGGTTCGACGGTTTGCCGTCACAGGATGAATTATTTTCACCAGCTGTTTACAACAGTTTTAGATAGCCATATCCGTTTATCGATGTATATGGCGCCAGTAATTATACTCTTATAACTCTATTACTCTGCAAGCAATATTGCTTAATTCTGCTGTCACCAGTCAAAAAGACAGCTAAAATACATCCACAGAGGTGACAAGGTACAACTGCAGCTTCTAGAGTGTTTACTGGAGCACCACAGTTCCTATTCATCGGCGCATCGTTGACGTCGGCTGCCATCCGTCTTCTGCAGTATGTATCGATTTTTCATCACCATGGAAACCTTGCGGCGTCCCGACGAGTGTCATCTTTGAATCAACGTATTTTTGTTACCTTTCTGTAAATGCCCATAGAGGGTAATGACTCCACATATAGCCGATTTTAATCGTCAATTTTATTCAATGTTTCCTATATATTTTTAATGCTATGAACGTACTATTTTATACAGAATCAAAGTAGAAGAGTTTACAAATACTGTTCTAATAATTTTAACTATTGAATTTTATTAACACATAACCCTTACTAGTCTTGTGATTGGCTTACGTGACGAGCGGTGGGCGGAGCATCGTGTATTTAACCCTTTCGCTACGGTGAACTTCTGCAGAAGTCGGGAGCGAATGTTCTCCACAGTCGGTGGACTGCTGCAGCAGTCGAGTGCTGCCTGTGCTGCTCAGCCGGTGGACTGCTGTAACAGTTCCGCCTCGCGTCATATTTCTCCGCTTCACTACGCTCGACTTATGTGGAAGTTTGACTTATGCACCATCTAGCGGCTTTGTTGATAGTTAACTAGATGTCAGTTGCATTCAGTTTCAAAGCGTTGGTTTCGCTTGATTTGTACTGCTCGTTACCCTCCTTGTTTGTATCTGACGTGTTGTTAACCTCAGTTTCTACTATAAGTGATATGGCACAGAAGAGATATACTGTGGAGGGAGCTCTTTCCCTAATACTGGGTAGTGACTTTGAGGATGAAACTGAATCATCGTCCGAATCTGACGATGAACATAAAACGTCTATTGTAGTTGCTTCTAGATCACGTACATGTGCTACTCCTGCTGTTTCATTGCTGTTGGATTTGCGCACAGAAGACGAATCTACAAATAATGTGATAGACGAAGAGGCAGCAGAACCACCGAACAAGGAAAAAATAAAGTGGAAAAACGACAACTTGAATCCGAAGAAACACGCGTTTGGCGCAGCTACCTCTGGACTGAAAGGTATCGTAGACAGTGACAGCATGCTAAGTTTCTTTCACTTGTTCTTTAGCACAGATTTCATAAACATTTTCTTTGAGGAAACTAACAGATACTTCTCCCCAATGGTGGCTGGTGGCCGCGTTCCAGAAAGTATCCAAAGGTGGCCGAGGGGATTGAGGCGCTCCAGTCACGGTCTGCACGGCCAGTACGGTCGGGGGTTCGAATCCGCCTTCGGGCATGGATATTTGTGCCATCCTTAGTCTTAGCTAGTTCGTAAGTAGTCTGTAAGTTTAGGGACTGATGACCCCGTAGTTAAGTCCCATAGACTATACAAACATTTGAACATTTTTTCTATCCAAAGAGCATGGAGTGCCGTGAATGAAAATGATATTTACATCTTTATTGCCACTATGTTTATCATGACAAGAGTAAAAAAACTGAGCCTGCCTGAATATTGGTCTGAGAATCCAGTTACTCATACAACAAAATTTTCTACACTGCTTCCTAGAGACCGATTTCAACATATCTTGCGGCTTTTACATTTCACCAACAACTAAGAGCCTCACGACAGTGACTATTTGTATAAGCTAAGGCAAGTAATTGACCAGAAAACAGTTTAAGGAAAATTTCTATCCTTATGAAAAATTTTGCATAGATGAAAGTCTTGTTTCAATCAAGGGCAGGCTAAAAATCAAGCAATTGTAAATAAATATTATGTAACAAGTGAAATATGCGTTTATAATAATAAAGTCCACACCCCACCAGAGCTGAATCCAAAACTTGGATCTTTTAGAATTTACGAAAAAAAAAAAAAAAAAAAAAAAAATTACGCGAATTATCTGAAAGAAAGAAGAAAACTGTTTATATTCCAAATGAATAAATATATAGTATAAAATCCAATAATTGCGATAACACTGAGAGTGTGAAAGCAGGACAGAGTGCCGGCCGCGGTGGCCGAGGAGACTGAGGCGCTCCAGTCACGGTATGCACGGCCACTACGGTCGGGGGTTCGAATCCCCCCTCGGGCGTGGATATTTGTGCCGTCCTTAGTATAAGGTAGTTGATAAGTAGTTTGTAAGTTTAGGGCCTGATGACCCTGTAGTTAAGTCCCATAAGCTTAACAAACATTTGAACAGGACAGAGTAGCGCCGTGGGGAGTGCGGAAAATGCGCCGTACAGCGGGCACGGCCGGGCGCGACTGGCGCTCGTCCACAATCACGGCGCCGGAGTGAGAGGGTTAACTGAGAGCGCAAGCCGCCTTCATCAGCAGTTGACGCCTGCTCCGGCAACCACCACCGTCCATTAACAAGGGTAACAACTATTGTCATGTTATTAACCATTTTACTATTAAACTTAGAATGTAATTATTGGTATCACGTAAGTCTCTCTTTGTTATATTACGGCGCCAAAGGCCTGAAGATGGTTCTATAGAAGGTAAACCGATTGCCAGTAATAAACGCAACAAATTGCGATATAGACTGTCTTATTTTAATTATCAAGGTTGAAATACACTGAAGAGCAAAATTGAAAATTTGTCCTAGACCAGCATTCAAACCCGGATTTCCCGCTTTTGGCCAAAGGTCTCCTTAATCAATTAGGCTGTCCGGAAACGCTTCCGTCCCGCGAAAACACTACGATGCTAGTGTTCCCTGCCCATTAGTTCGTCTTGCTCGCAGTCCTTACTGCATTCCCGCAAGAGATCGAGGGTGTTATGCATCCGCATAGAAACTGTCAATTGCCTGTTGGGGGCAACTGTACAATTATTAATACAGTGTCTTTTAAGAGTGGCAGCCTACTGCTACTACTGCTGGTGAGTAAAATTCCAAACATTATTCATCGCCATCATCATCATCTTCGCTCCAAGGATTAGGCAATGAATGTGTTCCTACTTCACATTGATAGCTTCGTTTTTCTTTGGGTCGTCCAAAATCTTGCAAAGTGTTTGTTTACCATGAATGGAATTACCTCTCCAACCATCCTCTCAAAGTGTTGCTGCATTATTCCCCGTATTTTTTAATCGTTTCATATGGACTGTAAATTCCTAATTCTGCCCAGATGTCATCATTTTCATGTGGGATCACCTCGAGCAACCTTTCGTCGTACTAGAAACATCATTTTCACTGACTGTACGTAATTTTTAACTCTTTTTATTTTCAGTTCAGATTTCACTGCCATAATGGAGCAGTCACACTGCCATTATTTTATGTCATTTCATTTTTTGTGTCTTCTCTAACTTTATTTCTTAAACGTTTACTTGCATATGAGGGGCAACAATATAGTAATAAGACTGATGTGAAAAAAAAGTTGCTTACCGTTTAATTCAAGTTTAGTGTTGTCTCCTTCAAAGTACCTTCCTTCTGATAGCACACACTTTTTACAGCTCTTCTGCCGTCGATGGAAATATTTCTGAAACTCTGAGAGATGGCAGCGCATCTCTCATCTTTATTATCGATATTTATTGTTGACGTATTGTCTTAATGAGTGTACATACAATTTTCTATTGCTATCGGGAGGAATACGATGCAGGGAAGATTTTTGCTAAGGTGATATGCAGATCTGACTTGGGCCTGAGGGGGCGAATTCCTTCCTACCTGCGCCCTGCGGCGCCGTAGGAGGCCAGGCGCGCTGGCCTTGTGTGGCACACTGGCAGGGCAGTACGTCGTAAAAATGTAGCCTTGCGTCCCAAACTGTGAAGGAGAGGCATCGTCTGCGCTTTTTAGAAGAAGATAGCAGGGCACACGGCTGTGGCCGAGGGTCCGAAAGGGAAAGCGATGGAATGTTGCTTGAGGCTATAGTCGAGCCGCCGAAAGAACGACTCTGACAGCTAGCGGCTATGTTGCCAATGCTGCTACGTGGCTGATTGCTGTTACGCCGTGTCGGTCGCCGGCATACGAATATCACGCCCGAATATTTTGGAACCATTGCTATGTACTACTGAAGCGTGAACGAACGATAACAACCACGAAGTGATGGAAAAACACTCTTTCTTGCAGCTAAAAAGAAAGGTTTAAAAATATATGTCGAGTTAAAGTAAAGCTTCATATGTTCCAAAATTCCATTAAATATAATGTATTATTTAGTCTTCAGCCCAAGATTTCTAGTTGAAGAATTTTGTTTATATATTTCATCTTCTATAACCATCTTTCACAGACTCGCTGTTATTACTCGGACACTGTATTGTGGCAGTTTGCCGAGAGGGTAAACAAATAAGGACTACCACTTTAAAAAGTAGTAAAACCGCCTCTTCCAGTAAAGTATGTCTTCTTACATAAAATGAGTGTTTTCTTGCCTCATTAGTTTACGGTCTCTGTTGACTGCCATAGTATAGTGTCCGAGTAATATCATCAAATCAGTTTCGACAGCGTCTATTGATCACAGAAGTAGAAATAAAATAACGTAATTTTTCAATAAACCATGTTTTGGCTCCGACAGAGCAGCAGGTGGCTCCTGTGGATCTGCAGCACACTTCTCCTTTGATACGCCTTTCCTTATCAAAATAGCACCGTAGATTTTACACGAGCTCACGGGACTGGCTCTTTAAAGTAGCGCCCCTAACGACTCTCTTACGGTTAGAGGAAGAAGCCATCTCACACAGGTCAGAAATTGACACTTAACACCGCTCGAACAAAACCGGTAACACAACGAGACAAACGATGAACACGCGACAGATGCTTTGCAGCGACTGAAGCACGCCACCCTGTGCGACCTTGAGTGGCAGGGTGGCAACGCGGCACCGTTACCCCGGCAACGTTTACGAATTCTAGAGCTCAGGTTGGTGCTTGTGTGTCCCCCCCCCCCACCCTCTGCGACCCACGTGCGCGAACTGTCAGGGTCGTTCGTTCGTTCGGCGGCCCGACTATAGGCAACCGCTCCCACGGGCGACGGTTAGAGCCGTTTAGTGACAATCGCGCCAAAAGTGTGTGTGGAAGGGATGGCGTCATTGATTGGCTGATGTTCAAAGCGCCAGCTTTTCGAAATAAGCGGTTGTCTTGTGAGATTTTACTGGCTGGAGTTCGAGAACTCGACGCTGATTGGCTTTATGTAAAAACGGCGTTTCTCGGGGGGTCTTGCGCAGAGACGCGGTGATAGAAGGGGACTTCATGTTTCGTAGCGCTGGAATACGGATGCGTCTGGTGGCTTCCTGTCCTCCCAGTGCGCGGACTTTGAGATTTTGTTATTAAGCTGATACTTGGACGAGTGAACTTGTATAAGTTTCAGGGTACACTCTGAGATTTATACTTGAGCTGATTGTTCTTGTTTTCGGTTTGAATAAGGTCAGTCAGCCAACACTAGTGCACCGAAGCACTAGCTGCGATATATTCAACTTCTGGAGTCATTTAGACCTTCAGTACTCGTGCGTACTTGTCTACGCTCACTGAAGTGGTCCTAACATGGCAGAATTGCTTGAGATCGTAGGCACTGTGTACTGCCGAGCGCACAGAGGATGATAGCAGGAAGTACAGCTTCCGAGCGACGGAGCGTGGTCGCGTAAATTTTCAGCTCACAGTCGACCTGCCCCCACGCCACTGCAGCGCAGCACCTTCACACGCAAGTCTTCAGTTTGGTAATGTATGGCAAACCGCTCGCCAGCAACATATAGTCGATACATCAGGTTCTGCCTTATAGTAGGGAATGTGTAAATAGGAAAGTCAACCCTGCACTGGTATTCCGACTCGATTATCCCGCTAAGAACATTATATTATTTCACGATAGGAGTTTCTGACTTGCCAGTCGTTACTAATTTCCAGTTTCGTAATAATTTGAGTAACTTCATATGCATTACATTGTTCTTTCTTATTTGGTTATAAATGTATTCTTGTTGTTTATGATTTTAGTATTGAATGTATCATTGTGTGTTTTATCCTGCTTAAAAAGGTGTAATAAATATTGCTGGATTTGAAAGATGTTTTTTTTCAACATTATTAGTCGTCAGATACCAGCTAGTTCGTTAGATTTTTGTTGGGGACAAATTATTAATTATATTTTATGGCACTTGCAGGAAGTGGAAGAGTCTCATTACAATTAGAACTGAAACAGGGCAAATCATGCAAATTATTTGATGTGATGTTAAATATCAGTAATTAGTTCAGGGTAAGCCGCTCCTGTCTTCCTATTGTATTAACCCACATTAACCTTGCCCACCCGGAATCATTCCTATCCATTTCACATTTTTTCACCACCACACCTTACAACTCATCTTCTGTAATATCCTCAAAGACCCTCGTCACAGCTTTTTGGACATCTTGTGTTGTTTGAAAATGGTGTCCCTTGACCGCCGTTTTGACTCTTGGAAATAGAAAGTCGCACGGAGCGATATCTGGCGAATAAGGTTGCTGTGGTAGAACTGAAATTAGTTTTGAGGTTAAAAATTGCTATTGTGGTGTGAGATTTTTGCACACCATTTTTGTACAAATCTATCTCATACCAAGATCTTCAGTTATTATCAAATATACGGCCGTACCGAGCAGAACTGCGCTGCAGTGGAGCGGCACGACGCGGCTGTATGTGGTACAGCGCAACCAGTGTTGCCAGACGCAGGGTATTTTCCCTACACGTAGGTACTTTTAAGCACTAAAATCATGTAGGGAATTTTCATCCAAAAGTCGCCATCGCGTAGGTACTTTGGTAAAATTTTACAATCGCCGACACATGTCTAGTGGGTAATGTTGGCAACAGAACAGTTGTCAACATGCGGGAATGAAGCTGACGAATTGTCGCAAAGTTTGAAGTAGCCAATGATATTTTAGACGGCATAGTTGTTTTCTGTTCATAGTAAACAATATTAATTTGAGAACTTAATTTTAGACACATTAAAATTGACGCGAAATATGGTGATTTCAATGTATATCGGTGGAATGGAGAGTCGGTTTGGAAATAGTATTATAAAATGTCAACACAAGGAAAATTCTTTGTTTCCACGAACGAAAGACGTTTTATTACCTTGAGTAGACTTAATGATTTACATCAGTACTTGTAAATGACAAGCTGCTGTCAAAAAAACGCTAAAACATTTGCGACAGCCAACGTTATAATGAAGAAAGCGCCAGGTATTCGTTGGCAACATAGCGTTACTTTTTGAAAATCGAATCTTGTAGAATGACGGACTTTCTTCTTTGTGCTGTAAATTAAATAATTATTGCTGTTCCTATTCTATAGTTGATAGTGTCTGGATGTGTCCTAGTGCGGTCAATAAAGCAGTTATCCTCTTGTAACAGTGCACTCGGAATAAGCGGCATATTTGTGTAAGCTAATTAATGCTGTTCCTTCTATGGTTGACCAGTTCTTGATGAACCCTTGTCTGATCGATGAATCACTAACCCTCTTGTAACAGAGCACTCGAAATTCACGGCATAATCTACAGTTGACTCCATCAATCAGGAACGATCAGTCAATGGAAAAAAACATATCTAGCAAATGGATCATGATGCCAAATATTTATTTCAAAGCTTTTCAAAATTGTAACATAACACATTAATGAATTGGTTAACCTATGCTGGCTGGAGTGATGGATTCAGCCCTTCCGAAACCCAAATCTTGGCTACGACCCTGATGTAGGGGCATTAATGAGGTGGTAGGGAGAAAGTAGGGGAAACGTAGGTACATTTTTGTGAGACTGTAAGTATTTTCTCTCTCTGCCATCTAGCAACACTGAGCGTAACTGAACTGCAGCGGCACGACAATACGCGAAAAATTTTGTGTGTCAGTCGTTGGATAACCTCAGAGTCCAATGGACGATAGCGACATGGATGCACTAATAATTTCTTTGTTATATAACAAAGAAGAAAGTCTGAATCAAAAGCAAGCAACAAACAGGCGGTGAATATGGCGGCATAACATTTCGGATTCGCGATATGAAGAAGGAGAATATCACACACTTTTGCCACGGCTTAAAAAGGCTCAAAAGAGATTTCATATGTACTTTAGAATGTCTCAAGATGAATTCATGTGTTAGTACAAACTATTGAGCCACTTTCACAAAATAAAAAATAATAAAAAAATCCTATGTTATTTATAGGATTCCGATGGGTTTTGTCGACCGTATCCTAGTTTTAATGATTTGACGCTGCCAGATTGTGGCTAGTAAGGGTCTTACTTCAACTCATCTCATGTGATACTTTAGGGTCAGTTAAAATTCTATTAATTTTTAGTGGGAATGTGAACGCTAAGTTTGCGCTTCTAAGTGCAATGCCCCCCGTTTCATTTATTCGTGTTGTCTTTTCGTGTAGTGGTCTGCCATTGTCATGTGTATATCCCAACTTTCTCAGTGATGAATGTTCTGAGTACCATGCGTTACATACTTGGATATGATCCAATTTAAATATATACACCAGCTTTTCTGAATTATCTTTACATTTTTATGTAGGGAAAAATATTTAATGTGTTTCATTCATTGATTCTTATGGGATTTCACATTACACGCATTACATACATCATGAGAGGGCATGGCTATAGGGGTGCATCTTCCACATTCCATGCACGTATTTCTACCTTACACTCTATTATTTATGTGTACTTACAGAATTCAGCAATTGTACTAATTTTTATGAAACAAACACTACGACAACCCTAAATAACAAACAGCTGAACAATATGAAACACACAAACGATGAATCAGTAGCAGATGAACCTCATGATTTATGCGGGACACCTATTGCTGCAGCCGAAATGTAAATGTGTGAAACAGGGCAACATATCTGTTGTTGGCAGGTCTCGTGTCATGGTAGTGACATGTTAGTCTCTACAGGTGTGAATTGACACAGCACTTAGTAAAGCATACAGCGTGGTCACTGTGTCAGAGAATGGAGTTCCGTCCATCCAGGTCCATTAACGCAGGGCATCCCTCCATCCACAAGCGTCTGCTCTGTTTGCTGGAAGGAACCCTCCAACCATTACTGTAGGTAATCGGGAGCACGTCTCGTGTTTACTTCCTCTGCAGCCACGTTGACCAGATACCCTTACTGTGTTTGTCTTCGACTCTCTATGAAACTTTTCCTCCGCCTTTTGTAACTTTATCGCCTGGTCACCGAAAGGGCGTTGTAACATAATAGTCTTTGCTTCACGAGTTACATGTTTGTCCAATGAAGTGTTTGTCACATTAATCTGCAGACCATCAATTTTATAAAATGTCTGCGATCCACCACATTACACACACGACTGTAAATATTTCTCTTACTATTCAGCCGGCCTCGGTGGCCGAGGGGACTGAGGCGCTTCATTCACGGTCTGCACGGCCCTCGGGCATAGATATTTGTGCCGTTCTAGTTCGTAAGTAATTCATAAGTAGTTTGTAAGTTTAGGGACTGATGACCCCGTAGTTAAGTCCCATAAGCCTTACAAACATTTGAACATTTCTTACTATTTAACGACTCACATTACACTCATCACATATAGCATTCTCATTGTTTTACAACTTTCTGTTATTAATTAAAACCGAGAAAGGAAATATACGTTATAAGATTCCGTGTGGTTATAATTGAACTACCCTTATTTAACAGGTTATAAAACGGAAACTAATTACCGTTCGAATACAAAACTTTGTAGGACCAATGTCAAGGACAGGATTAAGAGATATAACGTAGAATCAATATTCAATGTAACACGTTTAACGTGCTGTTATGCTGTATCATACCATTACATACCGGTACTATTACTTGTACAAAAGGGGTTCAATATTTCACCCATATAAGTCTGAAAAAGCAGGACTGCATTCTGCTCAGCAGAACGAAACATTTCGGTTAGTATATTGGCTACTTCTATTCACTTAGTGCATGTCTGAATGTAACCCTCGTAAACCCTGTCCTTCATGTAGCCCCACAACTAGAAATCATCAATAACACAGTCCAACGTTCGTCTAAGCTCATGTTGACACATCAACAAGTACACTGGCGACTGGTCAGGTGCGTGACATTATGAATCACAATGAGTGATCAGGGCACCTGGTGACCGTAGTTGATACTGGACGGTGGCACTGTAACACCTGGAAATCATGCACACCAATACTTTGGACATTGATGTGATGAAGATTGTTTCACGATCGCAGTATTCTGGCTTCATTTTTTCGATAAGGCGACCGATTTCAACACACATCACCATCGGATGGACGGTAATCCCGCGCATAAAATACGAACAAACAGCATGCGGCAGTTTCTGCATGCGTCTCATTATGATGTAATATTTCGTGAACTATATGCCGTACAATGAAATACTTCTGTAGGTACATTCATTGGCACACATGTATACTGTTAGCAAAAAATGTTTCAAATACATTTAGTAGCAAAGAAGGAATCACAATAAAAATAATTAATATTGCGGAAGTTTTTCACTGAACTCAGGTTTCATGCTGTCATATCTCATGAACTGTCTTACAGTGATATACCTTTGAAAAAGTATAAGCAATATGTTGACAAGTGTCCTTTGCAATCGGATGAACGGTACATCAGCGCATAAAATACGAATAAATATACGAACAAACATTCATTTTTATATATTACATGTAGCTAAAACGTCCTGTTTCTGTCCTTCAAAGCAGTCGCCAGCCTTGTGAAGAAAGCGATGTGGAAAGCGTAGTATACCGTATCAGTGCCTGTTCTGTTGATGGTAGGAATCGAGCGGTCTGTTGCCTGTCGAATCTCTGGAACATTTCTGAAGCAAATGCCACGAAGTGATTCTTTTATCTCCGGAATCAAATCTAAATCATAAGGACTAAGCCGTGGGAGTATGGTGAATGGTACAGTACTTCCCAGTCCCAAAGACAGAACGGGGCAGTCACAAATTGCTCTGTATGCGCCCGGGCTTGTGAAAAATGGGTGGATTGCGCAGAAAGTGTTACCGCTTCTTGAAGACCTTGATGATACCGTCGTGCCGTACGACCTCTGGCACATTAAATCTTGATCCAACTCCGTTGTTCCTGTTCGAAAACATAATAACACAGTAAGTTAGACCACTCGCTCACAAGTGACTGTTTTTCCCTCGATTGTGTGCACACCGGTGACGTGGGACGGGCGAATCCGTTTACTCGGAGGAAAGGTAGGTATGTCAACAACACAGCGACAATAGTAGATTCTATTGCATAGGGTCGTCACAGCAGTGTTGCCACTATTTAAGTTCCAACCCTCGTAAATTTATGTTCATACAGCATTTTAAACTTGGAGAACTCACTTGTTTTTGGAGCCGTTGCCCTGGCACTGAGAGTAAATCTCCAGATTAGGGCACGACAACGGAAAGCTAGACGATGTTGGGTTCGAAACTGGCTAGAAAAAAAGGAACGAAGGCAGGGGAATGTATTCGCTGCTGATGACAGACCTAAAGCCCGAACATCCTTCGTCAGGAGTGAAGGATACCGTATCCCTTCTGAACAAGCGGCAATCTAGAAAGGAGGATTAAATTCTTAGTATTATACATTTTCTTATCATAACATCCGAAATCGCTGAAAAATATCGATTCCTTTTTCTGTTATATTGCAGGTTCTCATCACATTACTTTTCAGAGCCAGAGGATTAGCTATACTAACACAGCTAACCATACCAAAAGGTCTAGTGGATGTATGCACTAAACGGTAGTCTGAAATCAGTTCGAACCACAAATGTCAACAACGACAATAAATCATAAATAAATATCGAGCAGAAAGCTCACTGTAGTACCCCTTTTTGCAAATGCACAACTTGTCGCTGTGTAGTGCCCATGAGCGAATTCGCGGAATTTTTCAGTGGTCTCTAATTCAATGAAGGAATAACGTGTCTACTAATAATTGCAATTCCACCCGTTCTAGATGGATGCCGCGCTAGACTTTTACCTTTCGTGGCAATTCCTGATGCTGTGTCCTCTTAAGCCCATAGCGGATTGGTTTTCGACATTTCTGAGTTCGCGACCCCAATCAAAGTATAAATATCCTGGCGACCCCCACCCCGCCCACGCCTTACTGTAAAACAATTATGTGTGCGAATTCAAAAGCAGCGAACTTTATATTCTCTTCTTTTGATGAAAAATTCTTGTACAAAAGGCGGGGATTTCAGTATTCTACATTATAGGATAAATAGTTAAGTCGATTTTCCGGACTGGAACACATCATTCAATTTTATATTAAATTCGACAGAAAAATGTAAGTTGCATAGCAGGTAAGATTCGGACGCAAATTATGCTCTTTAAGTCCCACTGTATAGGCAGTTTCTAAAGAAGTTGACGGTTTTGCGAACTTTCAAATTAACTTATTTCCAGTTGTTCATTTAGCTATCGATTGGTTACTGCAAAATTTTCAGGATTTTCGTTTATTCATCGTTAATATGGCGTATTTATTGCAAAAGTTCTTTCGTATTCAAATCGGCATTGATGGTAACAAGGAATTACGTAATTTTAGTATAAAATAAAGTTCACTTTTCTTAAACAATTTTGATATTGCGGGCATTAAGTACCCAGATACGCAATTGTCTGGTTGTTTCATGGTGCGCGATCCTTGACGGACAAGACTTTGCGACCCACAGGTTCAAAAACTCTGCCTGAGAGCTATTCTTGGGGGGTCATAAAAAAATTCCCTGGTGCCTGGTGCCATTTTCGTTTATTTATTTATTTGTTGTCTTTTTGGAACATGTTAAGGAGTCAAAATTAAAATTTACCAAATAAATAGCAATTACCACATCTAATCGTACCTTTTGGTGAAAAAAGTCTTTTGATCAGTCAAAATTTTCAAACATTTATGAAAGTTAGTTAATAATGATGGTTCTATAAAAATAACATTACAAATTACATTCTTTACGGCGTGCATTACTCTTAATGGACAATGGTTCCCTGTGCTTGTTCAATCTATACAGAATTTTTCAGTACTGTTCCAAACATGTAATTCATGACATTTATTTAACTATTTAATCATTACCATACCTTTATTTAAAATACTGAAAATTAAGAATAAAAGTAAACGTAAATTTTTCATAGAAGATTACAACTATATATTCCATGATTTTTATATTTAAAACAAGTATATGAACAGGACCGGATTTGATTAAAAATTTGAAACGTAACATTTTATTTAATAATAATACTTTGCTAAGAAAATACATAGTTCACAATCTGTATATGTAACATTTTTATATGAACATACATGAGAACACCTCTCATCTCCCTCACTGTTATGAGACTTGCACGTATATAAAATCACAAACAGACTCCCTTAGCAACTAATTAAAAAATCGTAGAAATAAGGATGAAGCACAGTGTCAGAATGTTTGTCGATTTCACATGCAATTAAAGATCCTCAAAAAAACTTTCTTCAGGAGTGAAAGGATTCGATGGATTTTGCACAGCATACAGGCCATACCTACAGGCGACTGAAGCACTGTAATTTATTTAATTTATAAATAAAAACTTGAATTTTATAGTAACTTGATTCCATAACGGAAATTGTGCCAGCCCACCACACTACTACAATAAAATAAGAAGTTTCAGCTTGGCGGGCGACCTGAAATATTTATTTTACGAAAATTCACATATCGATTTCGTTCCTATAATGGAACATCACCAGTGCAGAATTGAAAGTCATTATGACTCATATACTATGCATAAAACAATCACTGGTGATATTGTTTAATTGTCTTTAATTGTTTTATAGATATGATCAGTGATTGTTTTATTCAGAGTACATGATGACGTTCCATCATAGGAATGAAATCGATATGTGAAGTTTTGTAAAATAAATATTTCATATCGCCCATCAATCTGAAACTTCTGCTTTTTTTCAAATTTTATAGTTAACTAGCTGAAAACCCGGCGTTGCATGAGTATTTATTTATTTATTCCTGCCATTTTTCAGGTATATATTCATCTGTATAAGGGCTGTATGTCTGTAAAATCTCTTAGGAATACAATTAGTAGTAAAGAAGTAATAGATTAAAACTTGGTACGTGATGGGGCGGTCTTCCATAACTATTACTGTTTATGTGCTAATATCTCATGAACTACGTGTCGTACTGTGATACAATTAATCAGTACACTCAACTACATGCGTGTATACTGTCTGTAAAATTTCCTGCGGCTACAATTTGTAGTGTAGGAATTATAAATTGTCATACCGAAATCTGTAGTTTTAGTCCATAAACAGAGGAACGGTACGGTTTATGTGCTCATATCTCATGGACTACGTGTCGGAATGTGATACAATTTAGAAGCTACATTCAACTAAATATGTGTATACTGTCTGTAAAATTTACTGTCGCTGCAATTTGTAGTGTTCAAGTTATAAATTGTAACGTCATACCGAGAGCCGTAGTTTTACTCTATAAACAGCGGAAAAGTAGTAAGTGAGAAACATTGTTCCTTTCATCATTTTACTATGGTTGCCAGCGAGAAGAAAGTTTAATAAAGGTTTGAAATTATGTTTAAAGTTTGTTTCAAGTCGCTAAGTACTGCCATTCTCATACAGTGTATTTCGAAAGTCTCGCCGCATTATATAGTGATTTCTATTGGTTATGGCGTAATTTCTTTCTTGAACCATGTGCCGTATGTGATTCTTAACCATGCAGCAATTGTTACCTCACGGTGTGTGTGTATTAAATTTGGTTGAAATCGGTCCAATTGTTTAGGAGAAAATGAGCACCATTGTCGCAAAATGCAGCAGTTTTCCGCGCATCTCATTGTTTATGACGTCATATCTCTCGAACTATATATCGTATGTGATTCTTACACTTACGTCGACCGTTCTCATGGATTGAAGCTTACGTGTACAAAATTTCTTAAAGATTGGAACAAAACTGTAGATTTGTATGCAACACGTACAAATATACGGACACTCTGCTTTATATATTAGTTTATCTCAATTTTTTCCCCAGTTTTAATAGAAATGCTAGAGTATAATACACCTGAAAGTGTGGTTTGTATGCTGTGCAAATGCCTACTCGTGAAGAAAAGAGTACTTAATAGCAATAATTGCAGCCAATAGTGAGTAAAAAATGGTGGAATTACACATGTAAAATATATATATATATATATATATATATATATATATATATATATATATATATATATATAAAATTATTATTAATTTTTCGAACTTCCACTGCTATGAGCGTGAATCCTGAATCCCTTCTAATCATGCTGACGAAGCCTTATGAATTTATTTGTCAAGGAATAGACAGCGGAAATCAAAATGCCCTGTGGTTCCTCTCCTACTCCCATTCGGGCCTGTTTGACGTCCTACCCTCCTAAGCACACTGCAGATTCATTGTAAGCAGGAAATAACTGTCCCCGATTTATCTCACAATTCAAGAATCCTCATTGCACCAACGTCACATTAAATGGGATTCATAAAAAAAAAAAAAAAATTTGTAAATCTATCGGACCAAACTGCGTGGTCATCAGTTCGTAGCTTACAAACTACTTAAACTAAGGTATACTAACCTAAGGACAAAACACATCCATGCCCTAGGGAGGACTGCAACCTCCGACAGCGAGCAACCGCGCGCTCCTCAGCGAGGCGCCTTAGACCACTCGGCTACTCCACCGCTGCGGGATTCATCAGTTTTCGCCAGTTGAACATCTCACAGGTGACGCATATAGTGTAGTAGTTTGTTTGGCATTATCGGATAAACGTACAGCTTGCGGCTAGGAGGAAGGAAGCCTTCGGCGAAAGCAGTAACGGCGTTTGACGCGGCCTCCGACACTTTCCTCGAACAACTCGCACCCAGCGTTGCCTCACATAATGCTCTGAGCGGCGGCTCACGTAAGCGGCTTATCTGGTAAGCGCCGCGGAACACGCGCGCGCAGATGCGAGCAATGAGACCCACTTGTAGCGGATAATCTACGCGCAGCCCGCTATCGCCCGACCGTTAATGGAGATGTTCGGATTCATGAATAGACAGAGTTTAGGCTCTTGTTGCATCCATAATGCTATCACAACTTTACCACAAGGAGTTGTCGCTACTCGGTAAGTCCCATATGACCGACGAGCTTAAATTTCATATAGTGGCTAACACGCGAGTTACAGCGCCCTTTGCGGCAACTTCTGTCAACACGGCCGCCATATTTTTAGTGGTCAGTGCACTTGAGAGGAGTATGTCTATAGTATGTTGTTGTTGAGCTTGAAGTGTTATATTTAGTTTATATTTTATTCAGTGCGCCTGTACAATTTTTCCTGCTGAAATAGGCCTAAAGTGTGTGCAGCATTTAAATGCACGAATCGAAGTGATAAAACGACAAGTACTTCGTTCAGGAACACCAAATTTTTTTGCCGTATTTGATCTCAGTCTGTCTATGCTCAAACAAAATTCCTGACTGTCGGCACTTACCTGCTCCAAGAGCGAAGGTTCAATTTCCTTGAAGTACACACCATTTAAAATACTTAGTATTCTACCTAGTGTGGTTTGAGATATTTCTTCAAATCAAATGTTTCAAACGTTTGTATAGCTTATGGGACTTAACTATGGGGTCAACAGTCCCTAAACTTACAAACTACTTACGAACTAGGTAATCCTAAGGACGGCACAAATATCTTTGCCCGAGGGGGCATTCGAACCCCCGACCGTAGTGGCCGTGCAGACCGTGACGGGAGCGCCTCAGTCCCCTCGCCACCGCGGCCGGCGATATTTCTTCTTCTGTCGCTCCTGTGGTTGACGAAACCACACTTTGAGTGTCCGCGAATTCCCGCATGGGCACTAGACAACAACAACTCGTACATTGGCAGAAAGTGGTACTACAGTGAGCTTTCTGCTCGATATTTGTTTATGATTTATTGTTGTTATTGAAATTTGAGGTTAGAACTGATTTCAGACTACCGTTTAGTGCATACATCCACTAGAACATTCGGTACGGTTAGCTGTGTTATTGTGGCTAATACTCTGGCTTACATCTTCTGTAAAAGAATTTTCATTTGTTGTTGACAATACTTGATCGAGCATGGTTGACTTGCAACCAGTGCAAAGTGTGGAAGCAGTAGTGACAGACAGAATTTTTTCCACTTGCATATGTCTGTGTTCTTTGCAACAAATATGTACTTATTTCAGGGTGGCAACAACGAAAGTTATTTACGATACGTTATGTCGATTGGAATGCTTTTGTGGCAGCTGACCCAGGCGCATTTTTATTGCAATGTTCTGTTGCCACTTTCGACTTTGTTCTTAAATGTCACCTACCAAACGTTACTTGTTTCAGCATGACAACAAGGAAAATTAATTACGACATCTTATTTCGACGTGGAATGCTTTTGTGGCAGATGACCTAGGCGCATTTTTAACTGCAGTATTTTGTTGTCACTTTCGTATTTGTACGCAAATTTTGTCCAACAAAGTTCACAACTAAACGCTTTAACAGCAATTTTACAAGTTTTTAGGCTTAATAGGGTTAGTAAACACAAGATAAATGTATACTAGATTTTATGAAAGCAGTTTTTACAACACATTAACAACAAATGCAAATCCATGGTCATGATTGTTCGACATTGCAAGTACTACCCACTGCATGTTTCGCAGCTCGTTTAGACCATGTACTTCGATTAAAAAATACACAAATATTTTCACAGCGGAACTTTCGTTGTTATTGCAAACTGCATCTGTTATACTACGAACTGGAACTGTAATACTGACCGGTTAGTGGCATTTCATTACCGCCTTTTTAGGCAATATACTACCAGACTCGTCAATTCCCAACTTCGACAACGTCTGACAGAACTTGATGCACGTCCGTATTCAATAGACAATCTTTATTTAAAACATGGAGCTGTTAATAGGTAAAACTCTCGAGTGGGTGTGTCAGCTGATACCCCAAATAACATGGTGGACGCCAGTTCAATTTGCCTCAAACATGGCGGACCTATCGCCACTCTATGAAGTTTAAGCTCGTTGCAGCTGACATTCTAATTTCATACATATCTTTTATTTAGCTTATCCTTGGACTATGCCTCTCAGTGTCTTCCTTACAAAATTTAGTGTAAAATAAAATTACTATGTAATTAAAACACCTTTGACCCGGTATGAAGGTAAACTAATTAAATGAAGGCTTTATATATTTGGAAATTACATTATCAACTTTAGTTAGTATATTAAGTGCAATGTATTAGCCTAAATACAGCGCATTTACATCAAAATAACCTTACACTATCACGCTCGAGTACAAATTCTTCATTTTTATGTCTGGCAAAATCAGTTTCCCAGCCGTCGTCTTTCTATATATTCGAAGTTTTGTCATGAAGTTCCGAAGGGCATTAATATAAAGTGACATTCCTCGGTCACTTTAAAAAATATTTTCTCAATAATTTTCGTGAATATGTGCCGTGTCAATCGACAGCTCCATGTATCTTTCCTTTTTTTTTTTTTTTTTTTTTTTTTTTTTTTTTTTTTTCAATAAATGAAAAAATTGGAGCTGAAGAAAAAATGTTATTTGCCGAATTAGATTCAGCCAATGGTTTCAGTATGCCACGTTTTTAAACAAATTTCCAGGACCCTGCAATTATTTTACTAACGTACTGAAATATAACCAGTAACTCTCCTTAAAGAGCATAGTGATACCCATCGCTACTTGAGAGTAACTTATAGTCTAACAGAGTCTGAGTGAATGTTACTGGAATGCGTGAGTATGACGTCTACGAACATTTGTTTCAATCTGACGAGTAACGTCACTCTATCTTGTTATTTTTTCAGGAATATGTCTTATTAAAACTATTATATTGGGCGGGATCTTGTATTGTTAACCAGAGAAATTAGATTCCACACTTCATCTGAATTATAACGATGCCGCATTACATTCTTTGCGTGTCAGATCTGACAGAACAGAAAGACTTTATTTCCATATGTGATGCAGACCAGTGGCCTTGAACTTCGCGTACTTCAAAATGAAGTGCCAGTCTCTTCGTCAGTCGCATATTAAGGCAGACAATAAACGAGAAATCAGGAACTCTCCATTACACTGTACCCCAATATCAGCTGTATGACATTGAACGGTGTCGAGAACTGCCCTCCAATTTTATTTTAATTTATACAGTTTATTGATATTTTCATTTAGTTGAGTTCCACGGGGAGACCAAGCCAGTGAATCCTGTTCCTTTCTAAAGCGCTTCTGGGTGGCACCGTAGGAAGAGAGAAGGGCCGAGTCCGTGTGAGACAGAGAGTGAGCCTTCGACAAAGGGAGCCATCTATTACCACAGACAAAAATATTTTTTACTCTGTGATATTACACAGTCAGAGGGTCCCTCGGTGGCTGTAAGCGGATCCTGTTGCGTTGGTACCTGTGGCTACAAATATATAGAGACGGGAAACCTCCGTAAGGGCCTGGTCACACGCTCAGAGGTGCGGGGAGGGAGGGCCAGAACAGTTCTGTAAGATGTCCCATGATGGCGCTGAAGTCAGAAGCATCCCTTTAAAACTGGCCAGAGCAGGCGGCAGGTAGCGGCTGCCCCACCACCACCTCCCCTGATACGCCGGTACACCGGACACAGCCGTGGCCTTGTGGAAGGTGACACGATCTTTCCCCTCAGCTACCCCTCCATGCTACCCTCTGATGTGCGAGAGGCATCCTCAGAAGCGCCTCTAGTGTCTTCTACTGGTACTAAGGCAGGGAACCGTCTGACATTTGCTGGTATCTTACAGAACTACGAGGGGAGTGTAGGACAATGGTTTAGGGGGGGCTTCTTCTCTGTATATACTACTCTGTGCTGCGGCCAAACCCTCGGGCTGGAGATCATAGTGCCGATGTGAATAGGCGCACCAAGGGGCGTCGAAATTTGCGTCCTGATCGTCCTGGGGACGGTAGAGCCACACCATGACGTACCGTTAGGTTCAGGTCGGTGACCGACCAGTGGGGGAATACGTATCGCGCAAACAGGTATGTGGAGCGTGTTGTGCGGAATGGTCGTCATTGTACTGCACTGAGCGGGAGGACAGTTTTCCAAAGCTATCTTGGCGCCGGGTCGCGCATTGGAAGAAAATTAGCGCCTAGAGGGCAATAGGATCCTGCGTTCTAGTGAGGAGGTAGCATCACGTTTTGCAACCTGAGTGTGGAGCAGCACTCCAGAAGGTAGGTGATGAGTACTGTCAGCTCGATTTAGGTTTTGTTGTATGAGTTTGGATTCCGCCTTAGGCAGCCGCCGAGTACGGTCGACTCGACTTAGGTGCTTACTTGTCTGTGTTTTGAGACTTCAGCTATTTTTCAGAAATCAAATGTTTGTAGAGCTTATGGGACTTAACAACGGGGTCATCAGTCCCTAAACGCACAAACTACTTCTGAACTAGCTAACATTAAGGACGGCACAAATATCCATGCCCAAGGTGGGATTCGAACCCCCGACTGTAGTGGCCGTGCAGACCATGACTGACGCGCTGCAGTCCCCTCGGCCACCGCGGCCGGTGGCTATTTTTCCACCTATTGCGCTTTGTGGACTTGGAGTTCCAGATTCACTTTTTAGACACCGTCTGCAACTTGTGTCTATCGAGTATCATAGAGGTGTGAATAGGCTCAGCCAGTTTGAATCAGCAGCACCGACAGCTGATAACGTTATTCCTAGCTATGGTGTCAGTTGCACACAATCTTGTGTCTAGTAGCCTGTGGTTTCGTTAGATACTGTATGCCTCCCGCGGACACAGAGGCTGAGAGCAGGGCATTCACGCTTCACGTTTTTTTTTCGATCGGACTGTGATTTGCAGCACTCCAACACACTGCCGCCGCCGCCGCCGCCGCCGCCCCAGTTCTAGCGAAGCCGGCTCCAGAGCTGCTTTTGTTTGAGTATTGCTTGCAACTGCTTATCTGAGCGAGATTCTTCCTTTTGACAGTTTTCTTTAACACCGTTTTGTGTGGAAAGCACTCGTAATTATAGCATGCTTCCTTGGTCTCCTTCGTGTTGTGAGTTATTTGCCGCTATCCGAAACTACAGTCAAAACATGAATTTGCCAGTCATGTATTCTAATCTGAAATTGTCTGATATTTTTAAAATTCTCAGAAATGTTCCTATTTTCGTCAATTAATGGATCTAATCCTGATACGAATCCTTTTTTTTTCGTGGAATATATTAAATACATTTCTAACTTAACGTGATTCTGATTCATTATATTTTGGTGATTGTTTGATTCTCAGGAGGCCAGATCTATTTAGAGCACATTTAAGTAATTGTCAGTTCCGTTTAACTAGATGATTCTTCATTTGTAGAATTGTGATCCATATGTCTGGAAAACACGGTTCTAGTCTGATAACTGAGACTATTATCCGTAGGCACACAGTGTGATGAGAATTCGGTTTGGAAGAATGGTATCAGAAACTTCCTGAAAATCTAAAATCATGTTATAAATTTGTGATCTTCCCTTATAGCAGTATGTATCCCGGTTCTCATGACTACTTGTTTTGTCAACAACTTATAATGGGTCATATGTGGTGCTGCAGGTTCTACTGAATGACAACTGATATTGTCCCTTCCCCCCAACACTACCTGACGACATGTAATGCGATCTCGCCCAGTGGCGTCGGTCAGCTCGCTGTGGACAGCCACGTGGCGTTTCACCGGTGGCGTTGATGAAGTGTCGGCCAGTGCGGTAAATTCCTGGTGTCACGTGACCGCGGCGTGAAAGAGCCGGTGGACGGCGGTTGGCGCGCGAATGCCACGGCCGCTCCACGCTTAATTACCGAAAAACTACGCTTTAATTACGCGGCACCGGCAAAGGGAGCCGCGCGTAATTATTGCATTTAATTAACCGCAAATTTGGGTTGTGCCGGAGCAGTGGGTCAAATGCATATGCACCCGATGGTCGATGGTGCTGCAAATGTTGAACTCCGCTAACTCACTTCTTCCTGCTTGTCACACAACTGTTACATTTTAATTTTTTAATTTATTCGTATTTCACTTCATTTGTATGCAAGACAATAAAAATGGCATAAATGACATAGTTTGGTTCCTTCAAATCACAAACTAGTCAAACAAATCAAAAATGATCCCGCTTCCGAATTCCAAAAAGATAATAAAAACTGATGGAGAAAATGATGAACCCTGTTACCGAGAGACATCTGAAATCAACTCTTTCGTGCCCAGTGCATCCAATACCCGACGACATAATTTCATATGTCGTTATTTTACTACTAAAGAGAATAAAATCTCATATGTGTATTATTCACACATTTTTACGGCATTTGATGCAATATAAAGAAAATAAAAAATTAAATAAATAAATAACTTTAACTGTTTGTAAATCTATCGGACTTATCTTCTGGGTTATCAGTCCGTAGCTTACAAACTACTTAAACTATGGTAATCTAACCTAAGGACAACACAAACACCCATGCCCTAGGGGGGACTCGAACCCCCGACGACGAACGGCCACGCGCACCGTAACACGGCGCTCCAGTACGCACGGATAATCCGCCGCGGGAATAAATAAAAAAAATAAAAATAAAAAATAAAAAAAAATAAACCACGACAGGAATCACTTACTGCCTACGACTAGCAACAAAGGCAGCTTAGATAGTAACATGCACAATAATGCCTTTGAAAGACTATCGAGACTAATAAGTCCCAAGCAGATTTTTGAACGCCATATGAACAATTTGAGTTTGCATAAGAAATATGAAACCAAATTATCAACGGTACGATACTCACAACAGCGTCTTATTGTGAAAACAAACCGCTAAACTCGCCTGACAAAATATACACACAGACATAAGACAGTTCGTTGTCTACTGCTCTCTGTGACCGCAGACCGGAGATATGAGACAATCTCGGCCAGCGAGTCTCATATAATGCAACGTTACATTAAGAGCAACCTTCTCGTATATGCGACCCCTTCCAAGTAAGAATTGTATGGCTAGCGACATCCTTCCAAATACAAAATACTCTGGCATCTCCCCTGGGGCACCATACGCCAGCCCCCCCCCCCCCCGCTCTTCTCGTCGCGAGAGGCATAACATAACTATATTATCTCTGAGGGAGTAAAGCTTCTTTCTTTTGCTTCACCTTTATTCTAAATTGTTGGCCGAAGTTTTTGGTGTGTTTTTTTCGGAGTGCAACACATTATCCCATTTAACATAATTTTTGACGGAAAAATACTTTGTGCTTAACGAATGTTTACCATTTTAATAAACAGAAGCGAATTACGCTCATTAAGAAAAGTAAAGTGTAAAAACAATTTGTGAAGAAGTACCTTTTTTTTTTTCAATTTCTCTAAATAGTTATGCGTCATGTTCCTTTACCTACTGATTAAAAAAATGTTCAAATGTTTGTAAAGCTTATGGGACTTAACTGAGGGGTCATCAGTCCCTACCCTACTGATTCGTTCCTGAAAACAGTATTCAGGCTTTTTGCTTATTCATTACAAACACACTGCATTATAAGACAATCTATAATGTATGTTACACATGGAACGCCATAATTTTAACACTGAGTATATTTCACTTAGGCATCCGTTTTTGTGTTACTGAACACTTGGTTATTTTATGGTACAAGTACTTCCTCGTAAGCACCCCCTGTGGGTCTCGACACACAGGTTGACAAACATTGCATTAGAGGAGCCCTAGCTTTCCGCCAGGAATATGTCAGCTTCCATTTCTATTTATGAAGCAGGAAATTGGCAGAAAAGGGTAAACCTGCACAAGCCCAGTTTACTTACTCGTCCAGCTGTAATAGTCTATCGTACAACGGAAAAGAAAGATTGAATATTATTTTCTAGAAATTTGAAATTATACTTAGGAACTGATATAATACTGTTCTTAAAACGGCTGCTGTAGCTAACAATTACAACTCCAAATATGTTGTGACTATCTTCAGTAAACTGAGGAATTCTAATCAAGGATCAACTCTGAATGTAAATAATAGTAAAAATAATTACTAAAATTGTACATCATAGCAGTGTTTCTAAGGGAATCGATAATCTCTTCAATATCACAAGGTTACTATTCCATTTTCTGCAAATAATCTTTTGCAGCACACTACCTGAAATAAGGATAGCAAATTCCTAAATTCCAGTTCATATAAAATACTTTCTGATGTCTGTCATAGGAAGTCTGCCAGACTGGCAGAAACTTTTAAATCGAATTTCAGTTGCACATCAGTTTCTGCTGAGCATATTACAAGAAATAGGCTAAAATGCTTCACAAAATTAGTACATTAGAAGAATTAGAACTCTAAGCATAATACAAAAGAGAAACCTTTCCGTTTCCTCAGTGAAAAATTAGGCCTTACAGCAGCATTTCTCTACCAACATTCCAGCGCTTCTGTTCTATTTGTTTCTGGCTTAGTAATCTCCTCTACTCTTCATTATGTCTACATAATTCGCCAATTACAGTTTCATTAAATTTTCTTGTTCAAGAACTTGTAGCCTAATTATGATCTACTTCCACATACACGTAGGAAAAACATCAGAATTTTCTTATTCACTACATGACATATTTTAGATACAAAACAATTGTTTATCTTTTAGCATTATGTGACTCTTTATACTTAAATTCAATAATAATGTTGATGGAGTATAGTAGAATATATTCTTATATCAGTAAATATTTCAATTGAATAAAGTAATCGTTCTTTATTCAGGTTTCTCTGTAATCTGTAGTTTTTCTGTGATGTAAGTTTCCATTTACGGCTACATAAGTACATCTACAGCTTTAGTTACATAATTCCGTTCACACTAACATTGAATGGTTACACCAGGTATTCCTATATGGAGTCTCAGGTAGTTAAGTTAAATTGCACTTGTAACGTTTCTGCTATGTTGCACACTCCATACAAAAATCAGTTGCAAACATAGAAACACGAAATATCTGACACCTAAAATACAACTTCATTACCGGACATGTAAATTATCACATTTTCGCCTTCAGTTTGAAATTCTATTAACGCTATTAGTAAAACGCTTTTAAGAAATAGTACATTGATTTAAATATAACTTTGGCTGACCTTTTTCGTAATTTCAGTTTTTAATACTTTCGTAAATAATAGCTGCAAACACTAAAAATGCATTACACTTAGTTTCGGAAATTGCTGAACCTATATAGATACTAATTTGTATAAAAACAACAATACTACATGTTATAACTATTGCACAACATGATTTCATATATACCTTTTGTTTAAATAAATTAGGGCAGACCATGTTTTATACATCACTGGATCCTAAATTAAATACTCATAATTTTTCATGCACTAAAAATAATAATCCGTTTGGTACTAAGAAACTATCTTTGAAATTAACAAAACTACGACAACCATATACAAATCCGTATTAATAAATAATTTGACTGCAAACTGAAACACATTAAAATTCCATGTCACAATAATATTACGCCTACACAATATTGGCAAAATATGTGTGCACTTCGAAAACACACATAATGTAAATAATTTGAGCACAGTAAACACTAGTCAAAGGATGACTTTAAATTTGTATACCACATTAAATACAAATTTCATGAAACAAGTACATACATTGAGATAAATAGTCAAAGCTTCAATATATTGTTTTAATTTCTGTATTTTGGCATGTTTAATGTAAAAGAATATTGTTTAATTGTGAATTACATAACTTTGTCATCAATCTTATTACGTGGTTAGGTAAAAAGATGATGGAGAGAAACCATGTTTTATTTAGTCTTCTAGCAGCCATAAACCTGTAAGCAGCTCTGTTGGCTTGCCGCTGCATTTTTTGATTGTTCAACAATGTGATTGATTTAAACGTTGTTTAAGTGGAAATAAAATCGTTTCCATATAAACTGACGTGTTTATGATTTACGAAAAGATCCTGTAACATTAAATCTTTTAGTGAATGCCGAAGACAGCTCAGAACGCAATGGACTTCAGCCAGCATATAAGATAAGTTCAACTTCACCTACAGTGGAATGACTTTGTTATAGACTGTGAACTAATAAAACTTTCTGTGATTCAAGAAAATATTAGGGCTCAGTTTGAGTCACTCAGAAAAGGGTGACGGCCGTTAGAAGTGGTGCCGTGACCAGGATTTATAAAGAGTATTCACTAATGTAAAATGTGTTTCAGGATACAACGAAAATAATGTATATGATGGATGTTCAGTGAAACCACCAAAAAAGTACAGAATTCGACTACAATACTATCCACACCTACGACGTCGAAATTTAATGGAGGAAGATGGCAGTAATTGGAACTACTAGATTCCTGTATCACCGCATCCTTGTGACCAGCTAAGTACTTTTGTAGTGACTGTTTGTGTGATAGGGGTTTTATGTGGAGTGAAAAGTTATTTTAAAATGGATACAGTAAGAAAGGAGTGAGATGATAGTACTCAAGTTTCGGACTTTGACAGTGGGGTAGAAGGTTCTAGTATTGTGAGTTCTACACTGATTGCAAGAAAGCAGCAGGTCCCATTTTCTAGTGATTTACAAGAGACTGGACAACAGATTAGTAATATGGCAGCAAACACGGAAATAGAAAATAAAACAATCTTGGAACTTTTATTACAAATGAAAACCGAACATTCATTACAAATGGAAACCATGAAAACCGAACTATCTGATATGAAATCTCAAACAAACTCAATTAAATTTGAAATTTGTAAAACAAATGACGGAATATCAAACCTAGAACATAGAATGTGCCAAACAGTGACCGATTTAAAACAATGTATTGGAGATCTAGACACAAAGTTTAGTACTCGACTCGAAAGTGTAGAAAGTGATGTTACAAGAAATGTTTCTCAAATTACACAAACAAATGACCGAGTGAATGAAATTGAGGACAGTGTACGAATATTAAATTCTCAGATCCACACCACAAAATCAGAGTTATGTGGAAAGATTCTCGATGTTGAAGAAAAATGTAATAGCAATCTTAAAGGTGTTATTAAAGAGCATACAGATAAATTTAGTGTGTTAAATAATAAAATTGAAAATGTCAGCAAAAGTAATTATGAATTGAAGGTAGAAACCCAGAGTACAGTCTTAGAATTACAGCAGAAGTTAACTCAGATTCAGGAAGGGTTTGATACAAAAACTTTGATAAGTCCAAGCTTTGCTAATTTAAGTAGTGTACCTGTAAGAAGTTTCCCAGGTGACAAGAAATTTCATCCTGTGGATTTCATACAACATTGTCAAGATAGTTTCTTATCTGGCATGAGTGACACTGCAAAGATTAAATTTGTAAAACGTTTCCTTGAGGGTGAAGCACTTTCATGGGCAAACCAACTGAATAGCAACATTAATACCTATTCTGAATTTGAAACTAGTTTTCTAAATAAATTCTGGTCTAGTGCAGAACAGTCTAGAATTAAAACTGATTTCTTGAATGGAACTATTTACAGGGATCACATGGGAGATATGAAAGAATTTTGCACAGAACAACTGAAGAAACTAGTACATTTAACAGAACCATTAGATGTGATTACACAAATTGATGCCTTGCGCAGGAGGTTACCTAGTTGGATACAAAAAGGGTTGTCTTATGAACCTACAGATTCTGTTGAGAAGTTTCTATCCTTTTTGGGGCAAATGAATTCATATGAGGAAAGGAAGAGTAACCCAAACCAAGGGTCAGATAGGATAAATTGGGGTATGTCAAGTAATAAACATAAACAGTTAATGCCAAAGTATAACCAAAACTTTAACCCACATTTAGGTACTAACTTTGTTCCTACATACAATTCCTATGTTACTCCACCTCTTGTTCTGAACTATAATCCACGCTACAATCAGAATTTTGCACAACCTTTTAATGCTAATCATAATTTCCAACATAAGGGTAATGGTTATACACAGGATTACAATAAGAATCAAGGAAAAATAAACTTCTATAATCACAACAGTAAGCAGTGGGAGAAGAGCAATGAAGAAGGTGGCCAGGGAAACTAAGCCACTCTCGTTTGGAGGTCCTCAATACGAGAGACTTTACATGTAACAAGGCAGGGACCAATGATGCTAAACAAGTAAAGGCTAATGACAAACAGGGGAAGGCTATAGATTTGCAACAGACACATACAGTAAACAGTGGGTCTACAGATGAATTTTGGACAAACTATTGGAATAAAAATGTAAGTACAGTGAATTTAATTAAGGATAGTAATGATACCATGTGTAAATTTGAAGGCGGTGAGTTAAGTAATATGTTCAAACTGGATTTTGGCAGTAATTTCAATGAAAAGAATAACTTAAAGAAAACTGTAAGTTTCAGTAACGTGATAGAACGAATAATAGAGGTAACAGATGGAAGAAAAGTAGAGGGTAGTTCTGATAAAAATTGTAATATAATAAGTAATATAATAAGTAACCATACATGTGGCATTACAAATGATGACAATAATGATGAAGTGAAGTATTTTATAAGTTTAAAAGAAGATTTGATCTATGATAATGAGGATAGGGAATTCCTTGAAGAATTTAATGTAGATGATAAAAAAAGTGTATTCTCAGAACACTTACTCTATTTAAAATGTAAAATGTTGAATTTAGTGCAGTCTGGTATATGTCCGTTAGATGAAAATAATGATGAATTTAAGTACTCAGATGATGGAGAGATGTCAGAAAGTTTGTCTGAAGTTAATACATATAAGTTAAATGGAAATGAATCTGTAGCACCTGTGAATTTAATATGTGATATAAGTCATCAAAATAACTTTGATATATCATGGATCATGGATTTTTAGTTATACCGGATCTTGGTGAGGATTTTTTATTAGGATCAGATTGGTTATTAAAGACAAATGCAGAAATAAACTGGAAAAAAAAGAGTTTAAGTAATTTCAACCAACATGGAACACATTTAAACACACATTTCTTACAGGAGGAGGATACTTATTTAAATGTTCATAGTATGAAAATGTCATGTATTTTTAAAAAAAATTGCAGTATTGAAATAGAACATATTAAGGGGGAGAAATTAGATTTTTGACAGTTAGTAAATGAGAAGGTTGCCAAAGCAGCAGGTTTAACATATTCTGAAAAGATTGAACTTGAAAGTCTGTTATGGGAATACAAAGATGTATTTAGTGATGCACCAGGTATTGTTAAAAAATTTCAGTGTGTTCTTAAGTTAAAACCACATAAGCCGTTCTTCCAGAAACCATATGATGTAGCTATAGCAAGAAGACCTGCGGTAGAAAGAGAACTTGAGAAGTTAGTTGATTCAGGTGGAAATGTAATAAGTAGTAGTCCCCATTGTAATTGTTTTAAAACCAAATGGTGGTATCCGAATAGTATTGGACTCAAGGTTGTTAAATAAATATATTAAGAGAGAGAATGACCACCCAGAAAAGATGGATGAACTACTTCATAAGTTTAGTAATGTTAAGATAATGTCTAGCCTCGATATTACATCAGGATTTCATCAAGTGCTTTTGGAACCTGACTCACGAAAATATACTGCTTTTCTCTATAACAGTAAATGCTATCAATACCGGGTTGTACCTTTTGGACTTACTGTTTCACTTGCAGAATTTATTAGGGCTTTAGATGATGTACTAGGATACAAACTTAGAACCAAGCTTGCAATATATATGGATGACATTCTGGTAAACTCTGTTAACTGGGCAGATCACTATGGGTTACTTAAAGAACTTTTTTCAAAGCTGTATGATAGGGGTATGACACTAAAATTAGAAAAATGTAAATTTGGACTTTGTGAATTGAAATTTTTAGGGCATCAGATTTCAGAAAATGGAATATCACCTGACCCTGATAAACTTAAGGCAATCTCACAACTACCACCACCTAGAAATAGGAAACAACTTAAATCATTTTTCGGTACAATAGGATTTTTCAGGAAATTTATTGAAGCTAAGTATATAAACCAAGCTTGTTTGAGTGATCTACTTAAGAAAAACATACTATGGAAGTGGAATGGTCAGTGTCAAGTAGCCTTTGATAACCTTAAAGATGCTTTGTGTAATTGTGATATCCTGTGCAGACCTAATTTTAATTTTCCATTTTGTCTATGTTGTGATGCCAGTGAATATGGGCTGGGAGCTCATTTGTCTCAAACTATAATGCAAGATGGTGTAGAAAAAGTCTGTTCTATAGCTTTTGCCAGTAGACTAATGTTAAAACATGAAAGGAATTACACAGTCACAGAAAAAGAATTACTTGCAGTGCATTGGGCATTTACTAAATTTAGAAGTTATTTATTTGGTCAAAAAACCATGGTGTGCTCTGACCATAAAGCCTTAAGCTATTTACAAGAGTGTCGACTCTACCATGATAGACTAACCAGATGGGCTATGTACTTACAACAATTTGACTATGAAATTCACTATATCAAAGGTTCAGAGAATGTAGTAGCTGACACATTATCTAGAATACCTGTGGATAATAACCAAAAGTTTTATGATTTGTCTGAGGGAAGAGAGTTTACTATTATGTACATGAAGGGGGTGAAAGAAGAGAAAGCAGTTAAGACAATATGTAATGATATTAGACGAAATCGGAATCATGATGAAAACTGGAGGTTAGTAAAAAGTTTATTAGGTAAGCCAGGAGAAGACAAAGTTGGTAAATACTATAAAGTATTCAAGGGTATATTGTTCAGAAGGATGAGTGAAGATTCAGATCTATGGAAGTTATGCTGGCCAAAAGATTATATTGACAAGCTAGTAATATACACAGATAAAAGTTATGGACATTTTGGTGCACAAAAGTGCTTACAGGAACTCCAAGAAAATGTATATTTTTACAATATGTCTAAACATGTAAGGAAATAATTTCTGAATGTGACAAGTGCCAAAGTGTCAAGGTAAGTAATCGCACCTATCAAGGTGAAATGCAGAGTATTATACCAGATAAGCCTTTAACCTTAGTAGCTGCAGATTTATATGGACCACTACCAACCGCAAAAGGTGGATATAATTACATTATGGTATTGGTCGATCTTTTCTCAAAATACATCACTCTATATCCTTTAAGAAAAGCTACAGGGCAAGCAGTTGCAGCAATAGTAGAAAATAAATATATTTCAGATGTTGGAAAACCTGAAAAGATTCTTTCTGATAATGGGTCACAGTTTCTATAAAATATGTGGAGGTACATGCTCCAAAGGAACAAAATTAAACACATTTTGATATCTGTTTATAATCCATCTATTAACCCAGCTGAAAGGTATATGTGTGAGATAGGGAGACTTTTCAGAACATATTGTAGCCACAAACATGTTAGTTGAATAGAATATTAAATATTTTCGAAAATGTAATGAATAGTTTACAACATTCATCAACAGGATTTTCTCCATCTGAAATATTATTTAACAGAAAACCAGAAAACTTTCTAAATAAAAATATTGAATACCCTGCTTGTATACCAATTACGGCACAAGATAGAGAGGAAATAGTTAGAGTAACAATGAATAAACAAGCAAATAGTAGATAGGGTAGGCATAATAATAAAGTTAAAGCTTGCAAATTGAGAATTGGGGACTTATGTCTTGTAAAGACACACGAGAAATCTAGATTACTTACGTCTGAGTTGAAAAAAGTTTTTCATATATATGTTGGACCATTTGAAATTATTGTAAACCCTTACCCAAATGCATATCGATTGGTTTACCCACGTTCCAGAAAGTTGTTTGGCCTCAGAAATATTACTGCACTTAAACCCTATATACAGAAATCTAATATCTAGTACTCATTGCTGGTTCATCATTATAAGCTGAATATAGGGAAAATATATATGTTAATGACTCTAGAAAAAAAGCTCTGTACATGATATGTTATTAGTGTGGATTCCATGTCTGTGTATATAATGTGACACTCCATAACTTAGTTAACCTTGTATGTATAATCAAAATTATATTAGTGTGTTAATTATGTATGTTTTCAAAATGTTGTAAATATGTAACAGTTGTCCCTCAGAGGGATAGGTCACTCTTTGACCTGTCAAGCTGTTGATGCCAGCTCAGGACCTCAGTTATGTACTGTGATTTTTCTATTAATCATGTCCACAGTGCATTACAATTCAAATTCTTTAAGTCATTTCACTCTTGTTAATCATTCATTAGTATTTTTTTGTGTTGTTGGTTGAATTTTGTGTTGTACTTCGATGTGTCAAGAGGGACTTGCTAACAATTAGTACAAAAGTGAATAAAAGCATGGGAGGACACATAGGCCACACAATTGTTGACCAATATAAAATTCAATTTCTATCCTTGAACTTACAGCTTAATAGGAAAATATTTAATACTGGTTTAAGATGACCATATTATAGTATATTGTACATATGACACAGCTTTGGCTGATGCCAGGTTTAATTTTCATTTTTATTCTTAAAGTTTACAATGAAACTATTGATGTTTACAAGTTACATACTTGGAATGTTTATCATGTGTACTTGCACATACTCATGATGTAAGGTCATACTGTCTTTTGTACAGAAATATGAACGTTAATGAACCATTACAGACTATCTATTACTCTTTATTATTATTATCATCAAACTTGTATAATTTTGTATTTTTCATGTGGAACACCTCTGTTTAGTTCATGACACACTTGTTGACTTGCTCATGCATACAAGCTTTGTGTATCAATTTGCAGTTGATTAAAGGGTGTTTAATTTTGATATGGTACTGTATCTGAAAATGATCAGGCAGACCATATGTCAATTTTGACTTTTGTGTAGTATATAATTATGAGATTTTACACTGTTAACGTATACATGTACAGACTTTCAGAACACTTAAGATAGTTACTCATTTTCATCCACTTCTACTGTATGATTGACTCATTTTCAACCACTACTGGACAACATTGAATTTTGGTTTTGAGTTATTGGGGGGTACTAACTGTTCACCATTCAACAAACATAGGGTACTCTGGACTGTGTTGTGTTTCATTGGGGCAGTTTGTTCAAAGAAGAACAAAAAACTATGTGCTGTTTTTTTACTTCTGCAGAAATAGTCAACTTGCCAGTTGCATCTTGTAACTCTTGGTAAGGTAGTTACCATTAATACATACATTCTATGAAAACTAAATGGTGTATCGTAATACCTTACGAACACTAAGTTGTTAAACAAAATATAAGTAAACGCAACCAAAGTCTTTTTCTGCTTATGTAGCCGTTTGCGAGTCAGTTACTTGTCCTGGCCGTGGACGTAATTTAATGGCAGCGTATTATTCCGCCCTCTCTTGATTACTGCCTTGAGAGTGGGTGTATTTTGGCAGTTAAAAAACTTTTTTTCATTTTTCTTTAAATTTTCCCCCGATTTGGGAAAAATTTGACACTTTCGTGGATCAGTTGAGAACTGACACTTATTACTTTATTTTTTTCATGCTTGATTTGAGCTATGAGGTTAACCATTGCCACTGCTAACTACTCGCAGGGGGTTGGTTTTTGAATTTTTATTAATGCATATGTTTTTTCAATAAGTAAAATATTATGTAATACTATGATCTAATTTGTTTCTACTCTTTACTACTGCTCATTCTCAATCTCTCAATCTCTATGAGAAATATTCAATACCCACAGTTTCAAAACCACGATTACATTTTCTGTCTATATAACCATTTTAACTATACCATAATTTTGAATGATAAATGTTTGATGTGCTCACTGAGAGCTTGTTTCTATCCATTGTTTTACTATTTAATTATGTCATTGATTTCACTTAGTAAATTGACTATAAATTGTGAAGTTATTAAAATGTACAACATCCTTTCTAGAGGAATTAGGAGCTTAGTTCTCACATAATGGCATTTACATACATGTACACATAGAAGAAAATTATTCTGAGTAAAATATTTTTTTATATGAATTAATACCAAACATAACTTTACAAAATGAATATCAATGCTCTTTGAAATGAAAAAACAGTTGTAAAAGCTTGCTATCTCATTATTCAAACTAAAGTAAATTAGAGAGATTTCTCGTTAATTTTCAGTAACATTTAACGGTTAATTTGAACCCATAATTTTGTTTTGTTTAAAATACCGTATTGATAAAATTGATTACTCTTTCCAATAGCCTGATAACAGTATGCTTATTTATGTATGTAGTTAGGGAAAGATAGTATGTGCTTCTGAGAAAGATACAACCATGTTGTAGGAACCGTCTTGAATGCCTGTAACTACAGTCAGCTGAAGCTGCGAGCCACTACATCACCAACAGCAGTTTGCAGATATACCACTGTCGGCGCATCAAGCAACATCAACAACCACCGGCATTCACTAGACTACCATCAACATACATTTTTTCTTTATTTTTAGCCTAAACTAATACAGACTCACTATGAACACTTAAATCACAACATATTGAAACGATAGTACATAGTGCACCCTACATTACATTTCAGGTACACTATGTAGGGGTGTGTGTAACGTTTCTGCTTTGTTGCACACTCCATACAAAAATCAGTTGCCAACATATAAAAACGAAATATCTGACACCTAAAATAAAACTTCATTACCGGACATGTAAAATATCACATTTTCGCCTTCAGTTTGAAATTCTATTAACGCTATTAGTAAAACGCTTTTAAGAAATAGTACATTGATTTAAATATAACTTTGGCTGACCTTTTTCGTAACTTCAGTTTTTAATACTTTCGTAAATAATAGCTGCAAACACTAAAAATGCATTACACTTAGTTTCGGAAATTGCTGAACCTATATAGATACTAATTTGTATAAAAACAACAATACTACATGTTATAACTATTGCACAACATGATTTCATATATACCTTTTGTTTAAATAAATTAGGGCAGACCATGTTTTATACATCACTGGATCCTAAATTAAATACTCATAATTTTTCATGCACTAAAAATAATAATCCGTTTGGTACTAAGAAACTATCTTTGAAATTAACAAAACTACGACAACCATATACAAATCCGTATTAATAAATAATTTGACTGCAAACTGAAACACATTAAAATTCCATGTCACAATAATATTACGCCTACACAATATTGGCAAAATATGTGTGCACTTCGAAAACACACATAATGTAAATAATTTGAGCACAGTAAACACTAGTCAAAGGATGACTTTAAATTTGTATACCACATTAAATACAAATTTCATGAAACAAGTACATACATTGAGATAAATAGTCAAAGCTTCAATATATTGTTTTAATTTCTGTATTTTGGCATGTTTAATGTAAAAGAATATTGTTTAATTGTGAATTACAAAACTTTGTCATCAATCTTATTACGTGGTTAGGTAAAAAGATGATGGAGAGAAACCATGTTTTATTTAGTCTTCTAGCAGCCATAAACCTGTAAGCAGCTCTGTTGGCTTGCCGCTGCATTTTTTGATTGTTCAACAATGTGATTGATTTAAACGTTGTTTAAGTGGAAATAAAATCGTTTCCATATAAACTGACGTGTTTATGATTTACGAAAAGATCCTGTAACATTAAATCTTTTAGTGAATGCCGAAGACAGCTCAGAACGCAATGGACTTCAGCCAGCATATAAGATAAGTTCAACTTCACCTACAGTGGAATGACTTTGTTATAGACTGTGAACTAATAAAACTTTCTGTGATTCAGGAAAATATTAGGGCTCAGTTTGAGTCATTCCGAAAAGGGGTGGCGGCCGTTAGACACTCACTACTTCATGACCATATATAGATGTGTATGGTGTGACATATTTCATGGTTTCGCTGATCATTGCTGAAACGGCTCGATTTTGCTACACTGATTTGACAGTCAGGTTTTGTATATTTGTACCAACTTTTGTGACACTTTGTCTATGTGAGAGTGTTACTGCCACATTTAATTGTTCTTTTACCTATGAAAAGGGCCAACATCGATCCAACTCCATGACTTGTTTCTTTTCTCTTTTCTTCCTTTTTTTTTTTTTTTTTTTTTTTTTTTTTTAATCCTGCACATCGTGTTCCATGGCCTAAAGCTACATCATCAGGTGCATTGTTAAACCATGGTTGTATCCTTTGCTCAGGACTTATCCCAGCTGTCAATATTAAACGCACATAACCGTGGAATGGATCGCTATTTAGCGACGAATTTGTCACGTTACTGGTACTCCTGAGCAGAAAAGATCATCGCAGAGTTTGAGGTAAGATTCACTGTAGTTTATGTTACGATATGTAAGGATGCAGGGGTCGAAGTGGACAGTGCAAAGAGTGTACTTAACAATCAGAACAAATATTTGGATCTAATTCAGAAACTAATGATACACTAGGGTCAACGTTGAATCATTTAGCTGTAAGAATTTTGACCTAATAAATAAAAAGTTCTACAAAATATATTACGCTGTAGTAAATTGTAGAGATACTGCAGAGCGAATGTGATGGACTAATTCTGTTAAATTTACGTGTGAAACAAGCCGTCTTTTACAGCTATAAAATAACCGTCCCTCTGTATAACTGTATCATAATCTTTGAGAAAAGGAAAAAATAGCCTACTGTTGACGAAATCTTCGGCTAATGATCAGCATCATACCATAGCATTGTAAGAGTTGATTAATGACACTGTTCTTATGGATGAAAAATCGAGAAATTATAATAAATAATTAATGGAAGAAATACATTCGATAATTTTGATTGATGAAGGACAATAACACATGCGTTATTGTGAAAAGTAGACAAAGAAAATAGTAAACGTATCAGTGAAAAAGTACATAGACTGGCACAGTTTATGGAAGCTTTCCTGTACTGTTTATTGACCATGAATTTTAACACTGATGTCATTCAAGATTAAACCATTTGATATAATGGACACATTTGTTGAGACAGGTACGTTCACGATCGGAAACGAAAGCGGATGACAAATACAACAGTGTACCGATATACTGCTGTGTAGCTTAATTCAGTTCCTTTGTTGGGTGTACCAGGTCAATCAGTGACCTCGCTATCCAAATTTTCCTCATTTCTTTATAAAAATGCCTACTACTTCCATCGCTTCATCATATGACCGAACTGTCAGAAAATAAATAAATAATAAATCAAATAAAATAAATAAAAATCTACATCAGGAAGTTCAAATGATTTCAGAACTGAAAGAGATATGTTTCGTTGTGTGCCTGTGAGATTAACAATATAAAAACGTAAATGTGATCTTTAAGTTTACACGAATCACAAATCAATTTGACAGATCACTATTTTTAAGTTATCTGTCTTATGTATCCCAGAATTACTTTCGTACGTGGTAAATCACAGATTGGTAAGTGCTCATCACCCAAAACTTTGACGCATCTGGAACAAAAAAATGGTGAAAAAGTAAGGATTGTACACGTCTGATATACTAGATGTTTAAAAAATATAGAGAACAACACATAATAAAATGTAAAAAAAAGGTAGCAGATAATTTTTTGTAGTTTTGAAATCCAAAACTCTCTACTTGTGGCGTTTACGTTCCAGAAGGGCAAAGTTTTTATAGTATACTATCTGCGTGAACGATCTGAAATTTTCTGTGCAGTAGGACGTGAGTGGGTGCATACTAAAGCGTCGCGAAGGATGCTTCGAATATATTAGATCCAACTGAAAATGCCTTTGCATGTCCAGCGATAAGGAAGCTGATAAGGGACGTCAGCTGTATTATAGTGCCATAAGACCAGAGAACAGTTAGCCGATCACAAACATGAGAAAAACGTGTATGCCAAACCATAATTTAGAAGCTTACTATATGTCGACCCTATACAATTAAGGTGTAGCGTGTTACAAACAACTAGAACGAAATTCTGATGTCAAGTTCATGGGTGATTTGCAATAAAAGTATTGAATCTAAAATTGGTGATTAAAACTTGAGAAAATGTTTTTTTTATTGTAATTTAATCATAAGAGATTTTGTTTTTCTTTTTTCAGTTGTGTAGTGTGTTTGATGTTGTGTTACAGAGTGAACCGAAAATGTCACAATGAAGTGCCCAAACTGACAGTGAATAAAAGGCCATAAGGGTTGGAGGTGTTTCATAGCTGACCTAAGAGTGGGGCACTAACTGCCTTAATCCTCCTAGCGCCTTCCTGACCAAATTTTTGGCACACGAACATATTATTTTAACTGGGAACATGCTAAAGCTGTCTACCCAGTCCCTTATCATGCAGAAGGTTTCATCCACAGCACCTCCACTACCGTTGCACACATGTCTCTCTCCCGGTGTCTCTCACTTCTCGCATTTGCGCTTTCTCTCCTGCCTGTCTGTTCCACTGCCAATGTCTTCATCCCTTTCTCTCCGTCTTCCTTAGCCACTTTCGCGATCTCTCTTACAATGTCTTTCTTCCATTCTTTTCCTGTCCTACTGCCTCTGTCGTTTTCTTTCTCAGAAGTACTCTCCGTCTCACCAGTCACCACTGTCTTCTCTCTAGACAAGTCCTTGCGGATGCTTTGGTCGAGCTTTTAACCACTAGTTTGGCAGTGTGAGGAGCTTCCTCACATCTCTGTTTTTCATTTTCACTGACTCCTCTCTTTCTGTTCCCACTGCTCCTACTTCCATCTATTTACCCTTCTAAGTGGCACTTTTCAACATGACTATTTTTCTCCCCTGCATGCACTTCTCCCCCACAGCTAATCTCCGATATTCTCATTCAGCATTACGAGAAAAGGACAAAAAAAAAATTAAAAAAAGTAACGGGAATATGTACACGTGCCAAAATTTTTGACACGTAAGTTGCAATGAGGGAGTTGATTCCACTATTTTCTGTAAGAGTCGTTTAATAAAGAATATATTCGCATCTTTTTGTGCTCCGCCAGGAGCACTTTTATGCTAGTTCCGTTCTTTTCCTTGTTACATGGAGCGGAGGAAGACTGCGGTTTAACGGTCTGTCCACAACGTGGTCATTACAGATGGCGCTTGCTACGGTAAGTTGTACATCTTATACACTGTGTTGGGGAATTATCGTTACAAACTTTGAAAGACGGCTGTCTGACGGCTTCCCTAGGTTTTTAATATTGTAAATTATCTAAGTTCACTAGACGGGCTTATATTTTTTTTATTTTTATTTTTTTATTTTTATTTTTTCTTTTTTTCTTTTTTTTTTTTCTTTTTGCTAAGAACCCCTTTCGTTCGGAGACACGAGCAATAATAGCATTTCATTTCATGTTTTTAAATGTTACTTTCTGTAGTATTGCTGGGATTTTATTATGCTTATAATTTATCAATGTGTCTATGAATGTGGCAATATGAACAGTTTCTCTGTGACGCCACTGTCCCTGTGAGAATGTGTACTTGCTTTATTCTGTATGTGCATGTGTGAGTATCTTCCAGCATGGCAGTCTCAGGGTATGTATGAGAATTTCCGTCGTCGGCTGCTGGATGCGCGCTTTGCAACTCTAGCTTCGTGTCGATAGGTAGTCGTTACCAAGTCTGCTTCTGATGCTACCAAAGAGGTTCCTCCACCCCTTGGTTTCAAGTTGGGTTGGAAATGCCCAGTAGCGAGCCTCGGTAAAACGCTCGAGTCTACGCTCTCCCCACTACCTCGTTTTTCTTGTTTTTTTTTCCCGATTTCTGGTGTGGCGGGGATGGGCTGACTGGCACTCTGTGCCTGCGCTTTGACATGGTAAGACGTTCTGATTTTCTTTCCTCCCTTGAGGTGGTAGTGATTTTTTGTCTTTGTTCAAGTTAGACCTCAGAACTTAGGTTTATTTTTCGGAATAAATTTCTTCGATCATGTACGTAAGTGTATTTCGGGGTCTTTTCATAGGTAAGCGCAGTGAATATGTAACTAATTCGGTTTGATAACGGCTGAGAATCGGTACCCTTTGTGAGATGGGCAGGGTACGAACTCGGTTTAACTTCTTTCTATCTTTGTGGGATGCAACTAATGTGCGGGAATATTTTTATTCTGAAAAGTGCATGTGAAATATTCTTTTTCGTTTTCTCCTTCCGTGAGACATATGTACTCCACGTGGTGTGTTCTTAGAACAAAGCCTTCAGCTACCCCTGTATCTGTTTCTATTCCCTTCAGACAAGAAATTATGTTTGTATTTTTCTGATTTCTATTAGTAACTCGCGATCGTCTCTCCGTCTATTTTAAATTGTTGTTTGGTTTGCTCACATACCAGTGTCTTACTATTGTGTATTCTTACTTCGTAATCTATGATTCCATTGATTTTTGTTGAAATGTATACGATCTTTAAGCACCTCGCCCTTCAGTGGGGTGCGAATATGTAATGTAGCAGACACGTGTGTCTCATTAAGTCTGCATGCTCACGGTTTTATTTAAATGGAAATTAATCTCGCTATTACCGCGTACCATCTCAAGTAAAGAAAGACAGACCAGAGCCACATGCTGGTTCGCTGAATTTCACCTACGGTAGCGGTGCCTGCTTGTGCTGCGTATCAGCTCGATGAGTTGGGTGGACTTCGCTTTGCTTCGCGCGCGTGAATGGATGAATGCCTGTTGATTGTAAATCCTCCTTCCGACGATGTTCAAATTACTTTAACTTATGTATCAATGGGATGCATTTTTATTGTTTAACAAAATTGGTTGCCCCATTTGCTCATGTTTGAAGCGAATAAATAATTTATTGTCAGTGAATTTGATCCTTCTTTTGAATATTAGTTTATGAACAACCTCCATATTTTATTTAATGTTGTTTTTCACCAATGCTGACAACAAACTCAGATGCAAATTATCATGTTTTAATTCCCTTGCGTCATAAATGTTCTCACAGTCATCTTCATGGAATGGTTTCGTTTGGGGTGGCTTGTATATTAATGATTATGTGTAATTCTCGTGATCCACGACGTCTGTTGGGCACCGTCTCTTTGTCTTCCTGCTGCTAAAGTAAAGTTTGAGTCAGTTCTAAATTCTGGACCAGGGAACAGGATTCTGTTGCAGAAAGTAGACAGTAGTTCACGCGAATCCTTTTGCTGGTATTACGGCGACTGTTATATCTTTAAGGTGAGCTTTTTAACTGGCCCCTGTCAAGTAGAATTAATTTTACATTGTAACGGTGATCTTACAACTTCAATGACTTGTAGAAGGGGCTGAGTACATAACATTTTAATTAGATACTCATATCTATTTATGCTATGAACAATTCTTTGACTGTGTAAAAAAAGTCTCTTGTGTCAAGCTCTTCGCCTTCCATTCATTGGGAGGAGATAGTATGACCCAAAACAACAAAAATATGTCTAATAAACATTGTCTCTAAACTGCGTACCTTGAGAGCTCTCAGTGCGTTTCATTCTTTGAAAATGTGATTATATCTTTTCTACTGGACAAATGTTCATAGCCCTTAAGGCATTAAGGTGCGTATTTTACAGTCCATGATTATTGGACATTTCTTTTACTGTTCTGGTCCACACCACTACTACCAAAATATGGTAAACAAATAGCTGATACTAGAAAACATACGTTTTTCAATTTCGAGGGAGTTCTCATGGCAGTACTGACTGCCGAAACTCTGACCTTTGCCTTTGGCGGACAAAGTAGGAGGCAACCTACTGCCAGAAATAAAGTAAAGCTCAGTCTGTAGAGCGCTTGCCCGCGAAAGACGAAGCTCCCAGGTTCGAATCCCGGTTCCGACACACAATTTTAATTATCCAGGAAGTTTCATATATGGTTGTATTGTCGAATTTAAATAAACTGGCGATATCTCCTCTACATTTCATATACTATATGTGAACCAAAGCAGGCCGCGGTGGCCGAGGGGACTGAGGCGCTCCAGTCACGGTCTGGACGGCCACTACGGTCGGGGGTTCGAATCCCCCCTCGGGCATGGATATTTGTGCCGTCCTTAGTGTTAGCTAGTTCGTAAGTAGTTTGTAAGTTTAGGGACTGATGACCCCGTAGTTAAGTCCCATAAGCTTTACAAACAATTGAACATGTTTTGTTAACCAAAAACAACCATACGAAATTTCTACGATACGCGCATTCTACTGTGTTGACTCATTAAATCATACAATACTTTATTTAAAATGATGCTGCGCCATTACTTTAGCGAATAACGAAAAAAATCTTCATCACCGAAAATATCGAAGTATTTCGCCTTTCTGTTGTTTACTCGTACCGGTCTGCTTGTCAATAAAGGTATTGGAGCAGGATCCTTTAACATCTAAAACATTGATATAGTTAGTATTACAAGATATTTGTTGACTGGAATTTACAATACTCATCTTTAGAACATAGTCTGTTTCTTCTCTCTTCTGGCGGCGTCGTCCGTATCTACATCTACATAGATACTCTGCAAATCACATTTAAGAGCCTGGCAGAGGGTTAATTAACCACTTTCATAACTTTTCTCTACCGTTCCATACTCTAATAGCGCGCGGGAAGAAAGAACACCTAAATCGTTCCGTTTTCGATCTGATTTCTCTTATTTTATTGGGATGGTCATGTCTCCCTAAGTAGGTGGGTGCTAGCAAAATATTTTCACATTCAGAAGTAAAAGTCGGTGATTGAAACTTCGCAAACAGATCACGCCGCAATGAATAACGTCTTTCTTTTAATGATTTCCACCCCAATTCGTGCAACATCTCTGTGACGCTTCCCCCCCCCCCCCCCCCCGTAACGTGATAAAAACCTTCTCAATATCTTCCGTCAGTCCCACCTGGTGAGGGTCCCATAAGGGGCAACAGTACTCCAGGAGAGGACGCACAAGTGTGATGTAGGCAGTCTATCTGGTGGAACTGATGCATCTTGGAAGCGTTCTGCCAATGAAACGTAACCTTTGATTCGCCTTCCCCACAATATTTTCTATGAGTTCTTTCAAGTCAAAGTTGTTCGTAATTGTAACTCCTAGGTATTTGGTAGAATTTACGACCTTAGGGTTTGACTGATTTATCGTGTAATTGAAGTTCAGCGGACTTCTTTTAGTGGTCATGTGTATTACTTCACACTTTTCTTTATGTAGTGTCAATTGCCAATCTTCGCACCGTATGATGCTAGCTGCGCTGTGACCTAGTTACTGCTACGTTCGTAGCCGCGTTGTGTCGTAGTACTGTCCTAGTTCTGTCGTCGAAGCTGCCTAGTAACTGCCTGAGTTCTGAATATTAACTGACGAGTGTTCACTAGTAACTGAGTTCTGAATAGTAACCGACCGTCGTCCATATGTATGTCGGCCTAGATATAGCCGCTTGTAGAGGGCGCGCATCTTCGGTTACTCCTTCTAGGATGCGCGGCGCCTGCTTGCGATTCGCTTTCGGTTGATCGCTGCCTTCGCCACGATCGTCCTCTTTCGACTGTCCTGTGGCGCTGAGTTTATGCCACAACAATAATTTCTACAAAAACTAAATTGTTCCGGGAAGAAATTTTCAATCTTCATCATTGCAGGCACTGATTTTTAATTTCCTGTCTTATTAAAACTATGTGCCACAACGGTATTGGAACCTGATATTCTGGCCTTTCACGTGTAATCACCCTGTGATCGAATGTTTTCGCACAGAGTTTTAATCTGCCAGGTGTAAGGGGGCTGACATGCAGCCGTTTATTTCGCATATCAATATATTAGGTGTTAAAGAAGTTTTCTTGGTTGGAGAACTGTGTGAAATAGAAAGGGTGTGTGAGAGAGACAGTAGATGAGCTTGTATGAGCTTCTTTTATTAATATTTAACTTTCCTATGTTTATTAAAAATGTCTGTATACTTTCTGTAATGCTTTTGTGCTAAGCTATATTCCGGTTAATTCAAACATTTAATTATTTGTATATTTTGTAATAAGTTGAACAATGTTAGTCAAGAAGTTTCGCTTGGCGCCAAAACGGTGGCTTGTGGCGCGCAGCGAGAGGCGGCGGCAGTCAGTCGAGCGCTGACCGCAATACCTTGCACATTCATGTTAGTTCAGGGCGGGCCAGGGACAGTCTATACGTTATGGAACGTTTATATTTTTAACATTACTTAGTCTGTATATTTGTGATTGGATATACACGGGAATTTCGTCAATAAAAACAAGCACTGGCATCCTACAAAAGCTAAAGTTATTCGTAGTGCAGTACCTCCTAGCCACATCTCAACACCTCTCTTAGCATCACTTCAAGTACAAAGGATGTGCGACCTGTGTGCGTCACCTGCGCAATGGGACATCAACTACGACAGAAGACACAAGGTTAGTAAAGAGTGAATTCAGACATGCAAAGAAGTTGCATGTCGACACGGCACCTCGCGTGCAGTGCTGCCCCGTTTACAAACCAGGGCACTGGCACGAAGTGTGATAGTAATATCGCCGAGGGAAAAAAGAAGCCCCGCCGAACAGGGAGCTTCATCAAATATTCCCCCAAGTAAAATAGGTGTATATTTCCCAAAAAAGAGAGCATAACATACTTAAAACGTGATTGACGACTGTGTGAAAATAAATTTCAGTCCTTATTTTACTTCCGTGCTTGTAAGCAGATGTTGCAGTTACATAAACTAATGCAATTGTGTGTAAAATAGTACTACTGAGATGAATAGATACATTACGAACTATTGTGCTAAGAGAACTAAAGAGAATTTGAATGAAAATAGGGGTAAGGAAATAAACGGTTGAGAGTAATTATTTTTCAGCAGCCAGTTGCCACGAAGGAATTAATGGGCAGCAATAAAATCTGTGAGTCAAATACGCTCAGCAGTTCCACGCTGCCCACAGTCTCCGAAACAGTTTCAATTTACTGCTCCTGCTGCTCAATTTGTGAACATAAAATGCCATTAATGACCCTGATAACCACACACTGTGTTTATTAATTAATTTCTCTGTTGTAGCGATGAGTGCAAACCAATATTGAAATAGACACGAGTATTGGATAATGAAGGAAAAACAGGTCGTCACTTTTTGCCGAATGGAAAGCGAGAACGTTAAAAAACACGAACGGTCGCGCTTCGGTATAAAAAATCTAAATGTACATTAATTTTCACAGTTATATACACAAAGAAATTAGTGTTACGCAGTATTTCTCCACTATGTGTTTAAGCTGTACCAAGCTTTTATTTACATTTAACGTTAAATATTCTACAATTGAAGTTACACTTCTAGTAAATTTGCCACGCGGGAGTAGCCGAGCGGTCTGGAGCGTTACGTTGCGGATGGCGCGGCCTCCCGTGTCAGATGTTCGAATCCTCCCTCGGACATGGATGTTTGTGAGCTCTTTATTATACGTTAATTCATAAGTGGTATGTAAGTTTCGGGACTGATGACCCCGCAGTTAAGTCCCATAAGCTTTTCAATCAATGAACATTTTCTAGTAAATGTGCCTCTCATTTCAACATGACACAGAAGTTTTAAATCCACTAAGTGCCAACATTTTCCAGCGTCCTATACCCTATCATCCATTAGCATGTAAACATCGTATTCATTAATTTCATTTTTCCATTTTGTCTGTTACAATTTACTGCTTAATACAGACTTTGTGCCGCGCGGGATAGCTTTAGGTTAGTTTAACTTAGTTTGAGTAGTTTGTAAGACTAGGGACTGATGACCAACGTAGTTTGGTCCCATAGGATTGCAAACGTTTCAACGGACTTTGTTTACTCTAAACACAACATATTCTTGTTACACTTGAGATATGTACTGTTTTCTTAATAAGAGCTTTCTGTTTATTTACTAGTCGTAATGGTTTTTCAAGGTATTTATAACGCATAAAACTTTCGGAAAAACAAAATTTTGAGCGATTTCCTCTACACTCATGAAATATCGTAAACATCCTTTCAAATGCAAGCTGGAAAATTGGTTCAGACAACAATGCAAGATACTATTTATGGTATTTCCAGGAAACTCACTGTTTCAAAACCTCGCAGAAAATATGAATATAAGCCGGTTGTATAAAACGTACACCACAAACAATAGAAAATCAAGGAAAATCGCCGCCAGTTCGGAATTTGCTTCCACCAAGAGAGTATCATTCCGTAACCAATTCACAGATTTCAAAGCGGCTGCAGATCCTTCTAAATCCTTGTTCACGTAGAAGGGCAATAAATTTTCGTATGAAGCGTCTATCTGATTAAAGATAAACACATTCTGACTAGCATTGTGTGTTCTCTTAAATATATCTTCAGTAAATGAATATCATAATTTTCGAACATGACTAGAGACAATCCTTTTCACGTCTTTACCAAACTGTTCCTCAAATGAGGAAAAACTGTAGATACGAAATGGAAAATTTTACATAGCAGCAAGCCAAACATAATGAAAATGTTTATAAATATTTGTATTTACAATGAAATTTTTCCCACCGTAGTAGCGATTCGGTGCTTTTTAACGTCAGAACTGCAGTTTTCAGTAGGGAATTCCTCACACTTATATCCCAATGCATTGTATCATATGTCAAAGAGATGGTGATGGAAGCCTGAACGACACCGATACAGAACTAAGGCTGGTAGAAGATGATGTATAGTCGTGTGTACTTTGACGTTTCTGTACAATGGTAACCAGGCACGAGTTTGCATAAGACCGCGTGAAGTAATACATCATTGCTACAAATGAGTTGTATTCCTGTATTTTGGAAATTTACGTTCGTAAAAATAGGATTTCTGAAATGGATAACATCCACCTACTACAAGATCATGAGTCTGTGATCAATAGCAGCCTGCTAGTGACTTTAGCAGGACAGTTCACCCCCCTAAAGTTCACATACAGCAAATAGCTTTATGTCAAGAGATTTTTTACCTTTCCTTCGTCAGAAATGTACTGTGAACAACACAAAAAATATAATATAAGAAAGTTTTAAATGAAGGTAGAAGTCAAGGAAACTTTACACGTCGTACAGCTGTAGTTAAATAACGCGATTACAGCAAACTAGTCCTCGATGGTTGCGTTACTTTAATATCCGGACGGATGACAGTGTCGCACTTCTTTTCGCTGTTCACGCCAGGATAAATACTTTGATCCAAAAGGCAAGTGTTTCTTTACAAGCGTGGCCGACTGTCCTCTTGAACAGAAAGATTCTATCAAGCACGATGTGTAAGTCTGATAGCGGCAACTAGCGTCAGTCATTCGCGAAAGGTCAAGAACAAAGCAGTATACAGGGCGGTCGATTGATAGTGACCGGGCCAAATATCTCACGAAATAAGCATCAAAAGAAAAAACTACAAAGAACAAAACTTTTCTAGCATTTAGGGAGAAAACAGTTGGCGCTATGGTTGGCCCGCTATATGGCGCTGCCATAGGTGAAACTGATATCAACTGCATAAAAAAAAAAAAAAAAAATAAAATAAAATAATAAGTACCCCCATTATTATTACACATTCGTCTCGTACGCAAATAAATATGAACGTTTTATTTGGAACACTTTTTTTCTCTTTGTGATAGATGGAACTCTAATATTCACAAACATATTGCTCACGAACAGTGGATAACGGGTAGGTTTTTTAAATTAAAGCACAGTACATAGGTACCTTTGAACTTTCTTTCGGTTGTTCCAATGTGATACATGTACTTTTGTGAAATTATCACACTTTATGAGAACGCATGCTGTTACTGCGTGGTTACCTATAATTACCTCATGACTTCAATAAATGCTCTACTTCAATGCATTTGGCAATACGCGTGACGAAATTCCTCTCAACAGCGAGTAGTTCGCCTTCAGTAATGTACTCACATGCATTGACAATGCGCTGACGCATGTTTTCAGGCGTGTCGATGAATCACGATAACAACTATACTTCAGTTTTTCCCACAGAAAGAAATCCGGGGATGTAAGATCTGGTGAACGTGCGGGCCATGGTATGTTGCGTCTACTACGAATCCACCTGTCATTTAATATAAGACCGCTTCAACTGCACGCGAGCCATGTGCCGCACATACATCGCTATTCTGTCATGCAGTGAAACATCTTGTAGTGAAATCGGCACCATTTAGATAGCCATCGATAAAATAGCGGCCGATCATCCTTCCTCTCATAATGCCGCAACCCGCCAAGGTAGCTGATGTTCCTATTCTCGCAGCCATCGTGGATTTTCCAGTGCCCAACAGTGCATATTATGCCGGTTTACGTTACCTCTGTTTGTGAATAACGCTTCGTCACTAAAACAGAACGTATGAAAAAAAATCTTTTATCGTACCATAATTTATTTTGTGCCTAGTGGCATAACTGTATACGACGTTCAAAGTCTTCGCCATGCAAAACCCGGTGCATAAAATATGGTACGGGTGAAATTTATGTTGATGTAGAATTCTCAATACCGACACTTTTGTGATTCCCGATTCTCGCTCAGTTTGTCTACTACTGATATGGGGATTAGCCGCAACTGCAGGTAAAACACTTACTTGAGCATCATCATTTGTTGCAGGTCGTGGTTGACGTTTCATTTGTGGCTGAAAACTTCATGTCTTTTTAAATACCGTTACTATCCGGCGAAAGCTCCGGACACTTGGATGAGGTCTTCCAGAATAGCGATCAGCAATCACAGCACAGGCCCGATGGGCACTATGCTCAAAATAGCCATACATAAATACCATGTCGATCCTTTCTGCAATTGGTAAACGGTCCATTTTAACAGGAGTAATGTATCACGAAGCAAATACCGTCCGCACTGACGAAGTGTTACGCGATACAACGTACTTATTCGTTTGTGTCTATTACAGCGCCTTCTAACACAAAACGACAAAAGAGTTACAAATAAAACATTCATTTTTTCTTACGTACTAGACGAATATGTAATGAAAATGGGGGTACCTATTAAAAAAATGCAGCGGGCCATCTGTTTTCCCCCTTCAAGCTAGAAAAGTTTTGGTCTTTGAAGTTTTTTCGTTTGATGCTTATTTCGCGAGATATTTGGCCCGGTCACTATCAATGACCACCCTGTACAACACCTGTTGCGAACCTGGTAAGATTTGCAAGTGCTGGCCGTGACGCTGCGTGAAGTACTTATTGTATCAAATGTTGTTGTTGTTATGGTCTTCAGTCCGGAGACTGGTTTGATGCAGCTCTCCACCCTACTCTATCCTGAGCAAGCCTTTTCATCTCCTCATAAGAACGGCAACCCACATCCACTTGAATCTGCTTACTATACGCGTCTCTTGGTCTCCCTCTGCGATTTTTACCCCACACACTTCCCTCCAATGCTAAATTTACGATTCCCCGATGTCTAAGAATGTGTCCTACCAAGCGATCCCTTCTTTTAGTCAGGGTATGCCAAAAATTCCTTTTCTCTCCAATTCTGTTCAGTACCTCTTCGTTAGTTATGCAATCTATCCACCTAATCTTCAGCATTCTTCTGTAGCACCACATTTCAAAAGCCTCTATTCTCTTCCTGTCCGCACTGCTTATCGTCCATGTTTCACTTCCGTACAAGGCAACACTCCACACAAATGCCTTCAGGAAAGACTTCTTTACCCTTAAATTAATATTCGACGTTAGCAAATTTCTCTTTTTCAAAAATGCTTTTCTTCCCATTGCCATTCTGCATTTTATATCCGTTGTACTGCGACCATCGCATGTTATTTTACTACCCAAGTAACAAAACTCATCTACCACCTTCATTGTTTCGTTACCTAATCTAATTCCTTCAGCATCGCCTGATTTTCTAAGACCGCATTCCATTATTTTTGTTTTGCTCTTGTTAATGTTCATTTTATACGCTCTCTTAAACACACTGTCCATTCCATTCAACTGCTCTTCCAGGTCCTTTGCTGTCTCTGACAGGATTACAATGTCATCAGCAAAACGCAATGTTTTTATTTCTTCCCCCTGAACTTTAATCCCTATTCCAAATTTTTCCTTGCTTTCCTTCACCGCCTGTTCGATGTACAAATTGAATAACATCGGAGAAAGGCTACAACCCTGTCTTACTCCCTTCCCAACTGATGCTTCCCTTTCATGCCCTTCGAGTCTAATAACTGCGGTCTGGCTTTTGTACAAATTGTAAATAACTCTCCTTTCCCTATATTGTACCCCTGCTGACTTCAGAATTTGAAAGAGTGTATTCCAGTCAACATTTTCAAATGCTTTCTCCAAATCTACAAAAGCTAAAAATGTAGGTTTGCCTTTCCTTAATCTATCTTCTAAGATAAGACGTAAAGTGAGTATTGCCTCCCGCGTTCCAACATTCCTCCTGAATCCAAACTGATCTTCCCCGAGGTCAGCTTCTACCAGCTTTTCCATTCTCCTGTAGATAATTCGTGTTAAAATTTTGCAACCATGACTTATAAAACTGATTGTTCTGTAATTTTCACACCTGTCTGCGCCTGATTTATTTGGGATGGGGATTATTATATTTTTCTTAAAGTCTGAGGGCATTTCGCCTGTCTCATACATCCTACACACCAGTTCAAATAGTCTTGTCATGGCTGGCTCTCCCAGAGACTTTAGTAGCTCTGAGGGTATGTCATCTACTCCTGGGGCCTTGTTCCGGCCTAGGTCTTTCAAGGCTCTGTCAAATTCATCTCTCAGTATAGTATCTCCTATTGCATCTTCATCTACTTTCTCTTCCCTTCCTACAACATCGTCTCTAAGTTCATTTCCTTTGTAGAGCTGCTCTATGTACTCTTTCCACCTTTCAGCTTTCCCTTCTTTGCTGAGAACTGGTTTCCCATCTGAGTTCTTGATATTCATAGAGCTGCTTTTCCTGTCCCCAAATGTCTCTTTTATTTTCCTGTAGGCGGTATCTACTTTTCCCCTTCTTATACATTCTTCTACGGATTTGCATTTGGCTTCTAGCCACTCCTGCTTAGCCATTTTGCACTTCCTGTCAATCTCATTTTTTAATCGTCTGTACTCCATTTTGCCTGTTTCATTTACTGCATTTTTATGTTTTCTCCTTTCATCTATTAAATTTAGTATTTCCTGTGATATCCAAGGATTTTTTGTAGGTCTTGCCTTTCTACCTATTTTTTCCTCTGCTGCCTTCACTATTTCATCTCTCAATGCTTCCCATTCCTCTTCTACTGTTTTATTTCCCCCTGTTTCTGTCAATTGTTGCCTAAATCTCCTTCTGAAATTCTCCAGAACTTCACTTTCCTTCAATTTATCCAAGTCCCATCTCCTTATTTTCCTACCTTTCTGCAGTTTTTTCAGCTTCAGCCTACAATTCATAACTAACAAGTTATGGTCAGAGTCTATATCTGCCCCTGGGTATGTCTTGCAGTTTATAACCTGGTTCCGGAATCTATGTCTTACCATTATAAAATCTATCTGATACCTTCCGGTGTCTCCGGGTCTCTTCCACGTATACAACCTTCTTTTGTGATTCTTAAACCACGTGTTTGTTACGATTAAATCATGTTCCATGCAAAATTCTACCAGGCGACTTCCTCTTTCATTCCTCCTGCCCAGTCCATATTCACCTACTATTTTTCCTTCTCTTCCTTTTCCTACTACCGAATTCCAGTCTCCCATCACAATTAAGTTTTCCTCTCCCTTAACTGTCTGAATAATTTCGTTTAGCTCCTCATATATTTCTTCGATCTCCTCATCATCGGCAGAGCTAGTTGGCATATAAACCTGTACTACTGTTGTCGGTGTTAGCTTCGTATCTATCTTGATCAAATACACGGATTGAATTCAAACTAAAGAATCGGCATGGCCTTTCACCGTTGGTTCCCGTTGCGCTGATTTTCTGTAAGCGTGACAAGTGCGTCTTTTGTTGTCGTAACTTCGGTCTGCTAGCAGCAGCGTGATGGACGTCAGCTGCGCGCTGCGTGCCTCTGTGTGATACAGCCCCCAATCTCTTCATACTCAGAAGCTGGTTCGCGTACATTGAAAACTTGTAAGTTCCGCGTGACATCATGATAAACTACACTGATCCAGTGAACGGCCGAATAGTGTGCGTCACAATGTCATCGAATCCAAACCAAGAGTAGAGATACGTACAAAGGCCCTTTCACACCGGGGTCACATTATGTCACGTTACGTAGCGTGACAGATGTCACGTGGGAGATGTGCAGTTCACACCGCCACCGACGTTTGTCAGATACTGGGGCATCGTTTCTGCTCTGTCAGTCGGTTCAGATGAAGCAGGCAACATGGCTAACTGTTCGTGGGGCGATAGCGCGTTGCGACCTTTCTATGGTTCTCATCAATAAGACTTGGGCAATACATAACTCAGGGTAGTAAAAGTTCATGGCTCGTTGTTTCTGTTCATAGGGGTGAGTAATGTATGTCAGCTTCTATGCACTAAGCAGCTACCCAATCTGTATAAACAAGATCAATAATTAATCTGTAGTTTAGCCAGTCTATCAATCTGCATATTATGACGTGAAAATATATTTAACAAACATAAATTAAACCTCTGAACGATCAACAAAATGGATTATGACATAAAGAAGTGATTCACTCACGAAGTAATTCTTTATAAATGGAGTTTATTACTCTTATTAGACATGAAACGCGAAGGTGGTCCTACTTTATACGTCGGTAAATAACTAAATATGTCCCAAACTATTCTTCATGAGAGGCATAATAAGTATCACACGCACTTGAGAGTAAAAGTTCCAATTTATCACCCGTAAGTTACTGTACTCCATCGAACTTTGCAGTTCCAAGTTATAAAACACAGTTTGTCATTAAACGATTGCTGAATTATCATAGTTCCACATAGTTCCACAGCCCTACTAACGTCCATAGTTTCTCATTTTCAACCAGAGACTACGTTCTGCAGTCACAGTACCGTAAGTCCACACATGCCTATCTCTTCACATAACAAGTTCGCAACGCGGACTCAGATCGCCCAGCGTCACAACCTTTCACCACCACGTCCAATTTACGAGTCCCTTCGCAAGCATTCGAAACCGTGCTCCCTCTGCTCCCAAAATTGTATCCTTCCGCGCATCCTAATGCCTCATCTTTAAAATACAATTTCCCTCTCAAAATATTATACATTTGAATATCACATAATTAAATGCTTCGACCACCTCCCTACAAATATTGTTTACATTTAACAAAAAATTATATATTTAACAATACTAAAAACGGTTGATACTGAAGTTCTTTGCTGAGATAGCCATTAAGCGTGGCGTCTCCCTGTTCAAATATACTGCCGACGTCGAAATATAGTTACACAATTAAAATTTATCATGGCTTTTTATGCAAATATATTCACTTCTTGTCCACAAATACTTATAATTGTTTATATGTAAATTATCTGCTGCATATATATTATTTTTAGCCGGACATGAAATATTTAAGTATCAGTTTACAACATAAAAAATAATATTAAGCATAATAAAATACATATATAAATGTAATGCACTTTGCTGGGTTTTTGTTTTGTGTTTCTGTGACGGAATCTATGTTCTGGCACAAGAATATTACTACCTCAACCAAAAGCAGAACAAGAGAGTAAAATAAAGTTTATTGAAAGAATACGGAAATAATGTGGTATGTCTTTTAAGATAGCGTGGTACAATACTGCCCACTTGCTTCTTAAACTGTTACTGATAAACACTACGTATGAATAATTGTAAATAAAATCTTATAATATTGTAGTACTGAAATTAGTCGGCTTTTTATCTGTAGCGGATATTTAAATTGTAATTACGGCGTTTGATTCCATTCATATAATTATATTTGCCATATGATCATTTCCTGAGTTTGTATAGATATTTAGAATAATGTGTGTGGCTATAATGTATTTCAGTTGCAATCTGGAATAGCCGCCCTCGCTCAGCCAAGCGTTTCCGGTTTCCGAGCACATTAGGAAAATCCTACCTGTCCATTCACTAGGTTCAAACTGTTTACATGTCGGCTAGGGAACCCGCCATTCACATGGAAAACAATCAGCTTCTCCCTGTATCTGTAATATCACAGCGCGCTTACTCAAAATTTGCTTTGGTTGGATGACGGCGATAGAATTTCTATTAGTGAAGTGGTACTCCTGCTATTGTACACACTGGGTGCATCCACTCAACCAAAGACGGGAACAGTGCGGCGAGTATCATCATCTAATGGAGGACTAGGAGCTAGATGATGACAGATTCACAACATACTTTCGGCTATCTATATCTATGAAGAGATATGAACATTGATAAGTAACGATGTTAGTAGAAAAGATACTAACTACAGATCTATTTCCAGCAGGGAAAGATTGGTGCAATGCCCAAGGTAAGCCTTATACAATTTACTTTTTGAAATCTTATTGTAGGTGGTTTATAATTTTGTTAAAATTTATTTCAAATATATAAACAATTTGAATCGTTGGAGCCAATTTCTTTTCCATTATTAAGTTGAAATGACTAGTAAGGTTCGTAATTAGAGATTCAGCTAAATGTTGATGATTTTTAAATAAACGACAACTAATTTTCAAAAGTAATAAATATTTGTTTATATTTGGACTAGCAGTGGACGCGTACTTGCGGCTTCAGTTAACTCTTCCATAACAAACAGCAAGAATACAAAACACAGCTTCTTGTAACGAGTTATAGCACAAAACAGCGCGACAGATGTGGTTATGAGCGTGGCGGGATAGCGGGCCAGTGCGCATGCGCGAGGCCACAAACGTCGACGTTTTGAAAAGATCGGTCTCCGAGCCATCCCGCAGATTCGTCTGTCTACTTCTGTGGCGTCTGTGGGGCTCTGGCAGGTCGGTGTGAAATACACCGTTTAAAATTATGGAAACAGATCTTCTGAAAAATCTGTCACGTTACGTAGTGTGAGCGCGGTGTGAAACGGCCTTAAATTGTGTAAAGGTTCCCATTAGTAAGTAAAATTTTTATTTTATTTTATAAGTTAATAACAGATTTTTGTGCGCGAGTCAACGGCAGACACATTTCAGATAGGAACGGTAGGGCAGCTTCCAACGTTAGGAGCTGTTAAAGTTCCCACGGCCAAGAGGCACCATTCGGCGTCGGCAGAGGAGGTGGGATAGCGAAAGCTCCAGTAGCCGCCTCCGTGGGATTGTACATTACGATCGCCGCGCATTCAGACCGGGAAGTACAAAGAATATGAAGCGATACTAACATCTTTAAATTATTTATAATTTTTATTTAGCAACGTTTTGGTGGCATACAGACCTTAGACTAAGGGTCAACCGAAATAGATGATAATCATTTCATATTCTTTAATAATGTTCAAATAAACAAATAGGTGAATTACAACGGCATTCACGAACATTTCCGAACACTTGCGAAGATGTACGTAGTTTATAGGAAATCTCGGCTGCGCGCCACTGTAGTCAGTCGGCTTTAGGACCTAATCCGAGGCCGTTCGCCGTCGGGGGCTCTAATCCCCCCCCCCCATCCCCTCGGGCATGGATGTTTGTGTCGTCATTAGTACCAGGTAGGTCGTAAGTAGTTTGTAAGTTTAGGTCCCTTAAGCTTCACAAACCGGTTTCTTAGGAACTATGCTCTCAGTATCAGCCTTAATATTATAATTGTTAATTTCAAAACCAATAATCAGTCTTATATTATGGTATGGCTAGTCATGAAGAACGATGATTGGCATCCTGGATTCCATTTAAATGAATTACCTACCCATAACAAGTAACTTTTTAGCTCTTAATAGCATTTTCAGCAATATTCCAGTGTGCTAGCTGTGCAGGGACTACATTGTAGAAAGTGATAAGTGTTCCGGGCAACAATTTTTTGTAGCTTTCATAGTTTTTAATAACCATTCCAATAAGAACCTTCTCACTCAAATCAGCTTCTATGACTTCTACAGGGTGATCAATCCTCAGCGCAACCGCGTTTGCGGCGTGCGACTTGCCGGTGATGGCAGTTGTAGTGCCCGCTTAGCAGGGCGCCCGACCTCCGCACTAAATTTAATACGGGTGGGCGCGTAAGTTATTATTGACATACATAACACAAACACTTAGAAACAAAAATTTATTTAGTCACCGGTATTACACAAGGAGGTGCTAGACCTGTCTCCCATGGTTGTTCAAGTATTTCTGACACCTGCAGAGGAAGTTTCTGATTACACTCATTGATTCCGAAAAAGGTGCATGATGGAGACATTGACCCGAACTTCTATTTTTCGGACGAATCCTGTTTCCACTTAAGTGTGTATGTTAATTCCCAAAATGATCGTTACTGGAGTTACTAACTTCATTCACAAACAGCTCCTGCACGATGAAAAAAATAAGTGTGTTGCGCTGTTAGCGACGAGAGAATAATAGTCCCTATATTTTTTCAGGAAACAATTAATAGTGATAGGTATGTTGAAAACATATTGCCCAATTAACTACAAGAAGATGCCTTCGCAGTATATCGTCAAGAGTCTGCGACGGCACATGCAGCCAATTTATCATGACGGGAAATTGGTAATGTGTTCATTGTAAGAATTATCACTAAGAACATTTGGCCCCCTCGTTCTCCCGAAATGCCATGAAATCACTGCAATTTCTGCAGGCGAACGTCAGACTGTAATAAGCAACTTCATCAGCAGGTGTCAGCAATGCATGAACAACGAAGGGAGGACGTTCTAGCACCTCTTTGCGTAAATCAAGTGAGTAATAAACTTTTCTTTCTAAGGGTTTGTTTGATGTATGTCAGAAATAACTTGTGAGCCAACTCGTATTAAATTTAGTGAGGAGTTTGGACGGCCCGCTAGGCGGGCACCGCAGCTGCCGTCGCCGGCAAGTCGCACGCTGCAGAGGCGGTTGCGCTGAGGATTGATCACCCAGTATGAATGTACAAGAAGTGACATACTCGCTATGACCTACTGCTCTCTGCAATACAAGCTCTACTCAGTCAATGCCGTATTCAGCTGTACCGGTTGAGACACAGTTCATACCTCTATTGTTTTCTCTACGAAATCTGTTTTCTCAATTTCATATTAAATCTCATCTCTCAATACATGAGCAACTGATATTATATCATTCTGGATGCTTGCTGATGTTCCGCAGAAGGCTGTAGAAGTTGTTAAATGTTCTCTTAGGGCAGAATCGAACTCAGCACTTGCAGTAATAAATTGCATGTAATTTCCTCTATTTTCATTTTTATTGTGACCTCAATTGATTCGTAAACAGCATAGTACATTAATAAGCATGTTTAGTATCTTCTTGCTCTTCGTTGAAAATTTAATAATTTAATTTCATAACATGTCAATTCTAGTAGGAGACGAAATAAATCTGTTAAATTTTAACAAGATGGACGAATTTCATACTCGCTGTGATTTTTGAAGGCAGTTTTCAGATTGTTCAGACACTCGTATCCTTGATGATTCCATATAGACATTTTGTTTGAAAGCAGTAAACACGCCCAACAGTACGCCACTCCGCTGCCGCGGTGGAGTAGCCGAGCGGTCTAAGGCGCCTCGCTGAGGAGCGCTCGGTTGCTCGCCGTCGGAGGTTCTAGTCCTCCCTGTGGCATGGGTGTGTGTGTTTGCCCTTAGGTTAGTTTACTTTAAGTAGACTGGTGACCACGCAGTTTGGTCCGATAGATTTACAAACATTTGAATATTTTGCTCCATCAGACAGTTCTTTGGGAAAATGTCTTCCAAACCCTCTTCTCGCACTTTGCACATGTGTAGATGTCTTGGTCGCCCACTATCAATCACTCTTTTATTTTTAATATGCAAAACTGGTGTTTAATAAGTATCTTGAACTTTCACTGTCCTTATTAAATGTTAAATGCCTAACTTGGTCGCATAAGAAATAGATGACTTCAGTATATGGACCAGAAGAATGAAATAATAATGAAAGGAAGACACACCCTGAAACACGTCCACCGTGTGGTCGTGTTCAATTTTGAGTTATTCATTACTCTTAAGTGTTTCTCCGCCATTAATATTGTCTGGTTGTATGTCAATTATTTTTATTAATGATCAATGCCCCAAGTTTATATATATTTCCACTCATGTGATTGAATTTGTGCGTTCATGTCTACTACTAAAGAAATTGCATACACTGCGCTTGTCCGTCCATTTTTGGAGTATTGCAGCCCAGTGTGGGATCCTTATCAGGTGGGTTTGACGGAGGACATCGAAAGAGTCCAAAGAAGGGCAGCTCGTTTCGTATTGTCACAATGCAGGGGAGACAGCGTTACGGAAATGATACACGATCTGCGATGGGAATCACTACAACAACGGCGCTTATCGCTGTGGCGTGGGCCACTTGCGAAACTCCAATCGCCAACATTCTCCTCCAAATGCGAAAATATTTTGTTGACTCCCACTTACATAGGTAGAAATGATCATCAGAATAAAATATGAGAAATCAGAGCTCGAACAGAGAGATTCAGGTGTTCTTTCTTCCCGCGCGCTATTCGAGAATGGAATGGGAGATAAATAGTATAATTGTGGTTCGATGAACCCTCTGCCAGGCACTTAAATGTGATTTGCAGAGTATCCCATGTAGATGTAGATGTAGAATGTGGAAGGTTGTTTCTAATATTGACTGCTGTGCAATTACTTACAGTCGCCATCTCGCGATTTAGGTCTTGTTTACTTTGTTTACTTTAGTTAAGAATGCATGGCTTCGGATTTTGTCTGCACTGGCGTCTGGTTGGTGGCTAGAGACAAGTTTATTTGGTACGATGGCGATGTGGCCTGTTCGTAGTGTAGTACCAACATAATCATGGTCGAAAGAGGTGACAAATGAGACCTCTGGAGCTCTAGAAGAGAATATCTTCCTCAGGTAGCGAGGGTTGGTAGACATTATGCTCTGAAAGCACTCTGCTCCGCTTTTAGCGCGCCCTACATCCGGTGTGTGGAGGGTAAGGCTTTTGGCGTGGCCTTAGACTTCACTCTTGCCACGTCCGCCGAAGTGAGTGTATCGTCAAATCATGCTGAGGGGATGCCATGCTGTTAGAACTTCACTTTTCTTGTAACAATCTGTTCTTACCTTTTATGTTATGTTTGACTGATAGGTTTTATCTAAGATGACCACTGTAATTTTAACACTTTTAGTTACACTGACTCCTGTTTGTCTCAGCAAGATGTATTTTATTTGATGCATTTTACCATTCTGTTTTAACACATTTCTATCCATGAAGATGGTCTATGACCGAAACTGGTAGATGTATGAGGTTTTGAATAAACAGCTGATGGTTTTTAAAAATGCATTTTATGAAATATATTACGGCTTTTGACACTCGCCTCACCAAAGCATTTATAATTTGTAATAATTTGCGGAGTATATTTAACTAAAATTCGATAGTGACTCCAACACCCACGACAAAGCGTCGTCATATTGGCAGTGATGCCACAGTAGCAACCGCGGTGTGGAGGTTGTCGCCCCTGGGCGAGCACTCTGGCGGGACGGCCGACCGCCGAGTTGGCAGGTAAGTCTGGCCGGCGCAGCCAGCTGCGCGGCCCGAGTGCAAAGTTAGCAGCCGCAGCTGCTGCCAACTTCATACGCGTTAAATATTGACTGGCGCGACAAGTTGCGAGAGCTCGTCAAGGGTTTGCGTCCTCCGGGCAGAATTCTCACTCCCAGGATGTCCCTGTTCTTTCTCAGATTCCTCAGTTATCATTTGAGAGTCTCTCTTAATGATTGAGTATAAATTGCTACTGCCTATTGCGCATGTTATCAACATCTCACCGGACTAGGACAATGCCATTCGGTCGACGGTGCTTGGTTACGTATCGTGATGGTAACGGAACTAGGATATTAACAGTATTTAATTTGTTTCACGAACCTTTTTGCGTGTCAGAAGTGCTATACTGCTTATTTGGGTATGGTATTCCGACCTATCAACTGAATTTTATTCAAAATGTTCAGATGTCTGTAAATCTATCGGACCAAACTGCGTGGTCATCAGTCCGTAGCTTACAAACTACTTATACCTAGGTACGGACAAACAAACACACACATGCCGCAGGGAGGACTCGAACCTCCACGGCGAGCAACCGTGCGCTCCGCTGCGAGGTGCTTTAGACCGCTCGGCTACTCCACCGCGGCTGAATTTTATTGGGAACCTATAGTTTAACAGAGATCCTGAACCACGGCATTCTCCATACAAACAACGTTATTATAAAAAGTGGAAGGGGAGATATGTAACAGGTGAAAATACTTGGTTTAATCAAGGATCGAATCAACGACTTTACAATTTGTAGTCTGAAACTACCCCTGCGTCACGGAACCACAATTTCGTAGCACACACAGTGCAGTTTTGTTATGGTACGGGTGCGAGGAAATCTACGTCATAGGAGGACCACATAATTTTCATAGACATGTACGAGTTTGGACTACTTGTAAATGTCATATTGATATAAGGCATCCGTTATTATCACTATAGAACTAATTTCAGTCATGTTTGGTCACACATTTACAAGAAAAGTGTTCGCGAACTATAAACTATATTTGAGCAAACTGTGTATATTCATTCCTCCTATTGTCACAATTAGATAAAATTTATACATGACAGATTAATTTCTACGGTTTCATGCAGGTTCTCAGACCCTTATATGTTTCTAACCACTTCTGTACGAGACGGTTTCCGACGTTGTGTGTTTCCTGTTTCCGTAAAGATGAACAGTTAAAATATGGCCAGAGAAAATAAAAGGGAAGAATATCCCCCTATACATTACCGAGAAGCGTATTATAAACAGCTTTGTAAGATTGTTTTGCTAGGGAAAGTTTCGGAAATGCGTGGTACAAGTGTGATTGTGTGCCAACAATTTTTGACTTCCCACTGCATCTACTGCCGGAGTGTCATCAAGAAAATGGTCAAAAAATAATTTTCAAGTGTCATTATGTGTTTATATTACCACAATTGTGATTTTAGTTCTATTTTTTTATTTTTTACTTTTTTTACAATCAGGTTCTGAGGCTTTTCGTTCTTATCTGACACTTGTTTTAATATTCTGCATTTTTTCGTTCGTGCGATGGCTTAGAAGAGGTACTACAGCCCCATCATTCTCTTTGAAACAGCTTTGGAAAACAACATTTATTATTTCGCCCCTTCGTGTGTCATCCTTTGTTACAACACCATTATGCTCACGTAGTGTCTGGATATCTGGTTTCGACCTGTTTACCGGTTTTAAGCAGAACCAAAATTTCTTAGGGTTTTCTGCCAAGTTTGTGCACATTGCTCTCAATGTCGCTGAACGCCTCTTGCATAACAGTGCATACGCGAATTTTAGCATCATTTAACTTTTGCTTATCTGCTTGACCCTACTTGCACAAAGGCATGTTTACATTTTTCATATGTCCAAAAGTACATAAGTGAATGGAAAAAATCTAAAAATATATCTTGAGAAGCTATATTAACGGAACGAATAGATTTCTGTGTCTTCGGGATGCTATAATAGAATGAGGTGGTGGACCATAACTGACAAGGATGTGGAAAAGATCTGCAAGTAAAACAGTTGATCAGTTTACATATACTTTTGTTACAGATGGAAAGAATACTCAACTTTGGTGTTGTGGTAGAATTTCTTCCTAGCTGCAAAACAGTTCTGCAATGATCTCCTTTTTTTTCCACCATTCAATAGTAGTGTTCCGGCTTCCCTGACGTAGACTGCGAGCTCGCTGTAGGTGGATCTCTTGATCTAGATCTGCTTGGTACTGTGCCGTGATTCCATACTGACTGCTATACTGACTGTCGTGGCTATGGTGCACTGGCATATGTAGGCGAGCCCCTTTCTTTCGATTGGCTGGCGAGCGGAGCGGGTACAGAGGTAACTAGACTGCGGGCGCCACCGGCGGCCAAACTATTGTGGAGCGACTTTTCGCTTCACGAAGTGGCGCGGCGACGTATGTAGACCGCCGGCATTGTGTCAAATAAAGACGCCACGACAGTGGATTCATGGTCAACATCGATATCTGTCTTCTCCTCACCAGCATTCACTAAGATTATTAAAAATCCATTTTACATATCGGCATGCATTGATTAAGGAATGAAGTTCTAATAACAACCATATGAAAATAACGTTTCCGTTTCAAGCTTTATAGGACATTAATTTTTGCCTGCTATGGTTATGTGTTTTGTCCTCCCTGGCCTATCTTTCAGGAAAGGATCTGCTCAGGACACGTGGGATGTGTGGACAGCTAAAACAGCTATGCAGATTAGTAATACAAGTTTTATTTACTAACTAGCTGCAGGTATCCGGCTTTCCCGGGTTTAAAATAAGGTTTTCTGTTGAAGTGCACAAAACCGTTTATTGGTATGTAATAAAAGGGTACCTTTATGTTAAAGCAATATGATAAACATTTTTGGCAGTTCCATTTGGAGTATGTACAAAAAGCGTTTCGTCTTTGCCCACACTGGAGCAGGCCACTTACAACTGTCCATGAGAAAAGCATGGTGTCTGCAAGTCTATACCAGCGATCCCAAAATTTCATCAAGATCGGAGCAAAACTGTGGATTTCCATTAGTACCCTCTACCATGCACTGAACGAAATTTTATGTAGACAGTCATCCTCTTGCTTTGAAAGTCATTTGTGCAAAATTTCATCAAGATCAGTGCGAAGATTCCGATTTACACGGACACTTTGAAAACGCACTTTCACTTTTTCTCAAGTTGTCCAGTTGGTTTTCCAAAAATTGGAACGAAACCTGTTTAGGAACCTTCCCCATGTAATTTTGTGTACGTGTGCCAAATTTCACGTTATTTGGTTGTCAGGATCTTAGAGTTATAAGAGAACAGACAGACAGACAACAAATGCGTCTTATAAGTATAGAGATATATACACAGTTACTCAACTTACAAGGAAAGTACTTGGGCTCGAATAAACATATCTGTATGAACGTTTGGTTACAGTATCTCTACTTATACCTCAATGTGCTGGTGGGTGTTGCTTTTATGCAAAGCTTCGCAATCATGCTCTAGATAGCACTGTAGATGTAATTGTAGACGCCATACGTAATGCAGATATCTGAACTATAACTCATGTAATAATCGTCGTACATATTCTCTAGCGTATTGCCATCAAAAGCCGTGACGATAGTTGCAACTTTAATCTTCTTCTCGGAAGACTGTTGGTATTCAATGTCACTGCTTCCATCGCCTCTTCCGGCACTTATCGTAGCACTACCGCTAGCAATGAGTTCTTTGTGATTATCATCCCTATTATCATCATTATGTGTTAGTCTTACAACAGTATCTAACTTGTGCTCATATTTCTGTACCATAACAGATACGAGGAAACATGCGAATGATTCATCTTCTACACTAATACCATCTTCACGAAGAATGGTCCTTCGTAACTTCATCTCAACCAATCGCAATACTTTAGCAGGATTGATTATCAATCCCCGCTCCATCTGACGCTTCACCAAACAAATGTCACAAAACGCAACTTCGGAGGCACACTGCACCGTCCCTACTGGCGAACCGACAGATCAAAGTGCAATGTGGCAAGGCACACGCAGAGGCCTCTAACGGACGACTGCAGAGTTTTGCAGATGCGTGAGTGTCACTAGTGCAATAAGGAATCTTTACATTGTCTCTCGTACGATTTTGATGTGTATGTGTTTGTTCCAGCCCAAGTACTTTCCTTGTTAGTCTGTCTGTTCTCGCGGCGGCGTCTTTGCGTAGCTCGGAGCCGAGTTTCGAGTGTGCCCTTCCAGACGCATGTCGGCCTAGATATAACTGTTTGTAGAGGGCGCGCTCCTCCATTGCTCCCTTCAGGAGGCGCGGTGCAGGCGTGTGATTGGCTGCCGGTCGTCCGCTGCCTTCTTCACGATCGTTCTCGAGCGTCCGTCGTGTGGCGCTGACTTTACGCCACAACAGTATGAGTATTCCATCATCAATAAATCAGCAGAAGTATAGATGAGTGAAGCATTTTAATGCCAAAGTGTTCCTTCTATCTTACTTCTAAGCAAACGCCATCGGCATCTTCCGCGGCGGCTGTCGTCAAAGGCGGCTTTTATTTGCGTTCGCAGAGCAGCCGGAGCTGGCTGGGGAGGTAATTTTTTAGTGCGTGCTGTCCGCGGCGGCTGGAGACCCACACGCCGCCATCAAGTTAATAGGGTCCCCTTTGAGACGCTTGCCGGCCTCTCACATTGATCATCCCACGCAAATTGAGTGTCGAGCCAGCCACGCCGGCTACTTTAATTTTCTGGTCACTCGTCTTCTTTCCCTTTGGCACTAAAGAGTACAGCAGCAGGAAAGTAGCTACCCATTTCTGTCCCACTGCCGAGTAGCAAAGTACGGTAAAACGTGGACCACACTAAGAAAGAACTGTTCTGTAGAGTGCAAAGTTGTGAAAGAAATACGCAATGAGACGAATAGAAACCAGCTATTCGAAGACAACAATGACACTGGAACAATTTGTGATGTATCCGTAACATTAAATGTTTTTGTGCCGGTTTCAACAAATGAAAGTGTTTCTAATCAGTGGACTACAAATGACAGTGATATTACAGTCTAACTTATACAATCGCGACACTCTCTGCTGTATGATTTGACATCATCGCCATCGCCATCGCCATGTGTTTTGTCCTCCCAGGCCTATCTTTCGGGAAAGAATCTGCTCAGGACGCTTGGGATGCGTGGACAGCTAAAACAGCTATACAGATTATTAATACAAGTTTTGAAACTTTCTGGCAGATTAAAATTGTGTGCCGGAACCGGGACTCGAACCTGGGACCTTTGCCTTTCGCGGGCAAGCGCTTGCCCGCGAAATGGCAAAGGTCCCAGGTTGGAGTCCCGGTTCCGGCACACAATTTTAATCTGCCAGAAATTTTCATATCAGCGCACACTCCGCTGCAGAGTGAAAGTTTCATTCTGGAAACATCCCTTAGGCTATGCCTAAGCCATGTCTCCACCAAATCCTTTCTTCCAGGAGTGCTAGTCTTGCATGGTTCGCAGGAGAGCTTCTGTGAAGTTTGGAAATTAGGAGGCGACGTACTGGCGGAAGTAAAGTTATCAGGCGGCATCGTGAGTCGTGTCGGGATAGCGCAGTCGGTAGTGCGCTTGCCCGCGAAAGGCAAAGGCCCCAGGTTCGAGTCCCGGTTCCGGCACACAATTTTAATCTGCCAGGAAGTTTCATATCAGCGCACACTACGCTGCAGAGTGAAAGTTTCATTCTGAATACAAGTTTTATTTACTAATATATACAAATACCGTAACTTCTAGAGAGTATGTCTGTTCTCGTGGCGGCGCCCTCTTGCAAGATGCTAGCTCTCTCACAGTAACTGCCTAGTTCGGAGCCGAGTTCAGACGTGCCCTTCCTGACGCATGTCGGCCTAGATACAGCTGCTTGTAAAGAGCGTGCCTCTCCGTTGCTCCCTCCAGGAGGCCCGGCGCCGGCGTGTGATTGGCTGCCGGTCGTCTGCTGCCTTCTTCACGATCGTTTTCATGCGTCTGGCAAGTGGCGCTGACTTAATACTGTAGAAGTTGTTGCCAATTGACAGTGGCAATGACACTAGAGTTCCTAGCGATGGGCAAGCCGCCGAAGGAGTGATGTTTGTTTATAAATATTTTTGAGTGTAACTAAAGGATTAGTATAGTTTTTGCGTTAGAAGTATTGGTAATTTATCAGAAGACATACATAATACAGAAATTAATGAAAAAGGGCCGAATTTTACTGATTCAGTGGTATAAAGAGCAACTTCGTCATAGACAAATACATACGAACGTGTGTATATTTGCAACTTATTCCGATGAAAATAAGTGGAATATAAATATAACAGAATCATAAATTTATATTATGGTCTGTTCTTACCATGACAAGCAGTTTCTCTTTTTACGTGTACCAATTCCGTGCGGATTCTAATGAATCGCACATTTTTACACCTCACTTATCTTATACGCGCATTTTCTTTTGAATGTAATTACTTTACCCTAAAACACAATTCTGTGATGATTCTTTCCATTTGTGGTTCAACTCCAGCGACAACTGTGGAACTGTGTTCTTATTTGTTGAAAACCGTTTGATTGCTTTTGCCTTTTCATTGCCACGTCTGTGACGTGTTTCATTCAGTTACAGCTGTGGTGGCTGATTTGATACGTTAAATACAGTAGTTATAGCTTTGTACATAAGTTTCCTACATTCCACCCTCAGTGATTTTACTGCTATTGTATTTGAAAAAACCTTAACGTTCCTGAGTAGAAAAGCTGCGTCCCTCCGATAACGGGTAGATCTGATGTTTCGTAGCCATTTTTTAAATTTTTAATAGAAAATGAAATTATTCAGTGTCTGTACGTTACAAGATAATTGTAAATAAACTGGCTTGTAATGGACCATTTAGTACCTTTTCAAGGATCTTAAATACCAAGCAAGGGCAAATGTGGAACTATTTTTTTAAATCTATACTAAAATAAATCTGCAAATGTAGGCCTGTCGCTGTTCACTTTAATCTTCAAAACTACTGGACAATTTAACGTTAAAATTCTTCTGAGCTGTTTGCTGCGTCATGATAATAAAATCTTTCCAACGTATATCCGTTGCAGGAAATACTGCATATTATGTATATGTATAGCATACATTGTTTACCAAATAACTAATAGCACCTCCTTGTGCTGGTCTTATAAAGCGTGTACTGTCTTAACAGTTAGTTTTGATTGATGTTTGTATTGGTGTTTCTGAAAAGCTGAATACTGCTGGTGTGTATAATAAAATGCGGATGTGGAACAGCATACATCAGCATACATTCATCCATGTGTGAATGGCAGAGCATGAGAGGTATATACGTTTAAAACAGCACAGCAAGTCAGCGGTTGCAGAACACGAGGAAGAGTGCAACCATAATATAAACTTCAAGGACGTACAAGTGCACTCTAAACAGCCTTTTAAAACGAAGAGAAAAATTCGTGAAGCAATCGAGATCAGTAAACACGCCTACAACATGAACAGAGAAGACAGGTACAAAATCTCACCGTCTTGGCTACCGGTGTTAACACGGCGACGCTTCGCGGCGAGCGGTACAACGGGCTCTCAGGATTGGCAACTTCGTCACTACCCAGAAGAACTAAGCCGACCGTTCGGTTGCCGCCGTTGATGGCCAAGAGTGCGCATACGTACAACTTCCTGTTTTCCACCAATAGGAATCACCGATGCAAACACCAATAAAGCGCATCTTCCTTTCCTGTTTCCACCTATCAGAAACACCAATGCAAACACCAATCCAAACTAACTGTTAAGACAGTACACGCTTTATAAGACCAGCACAAGGAGGTAACAAGTCAGTATTCCCTGAGGAAAGCTCGTGCAACGGATCCGAAACGTTGGAAAGATTTTATTATCATGACGCGGCAAATAGCTCAGAAGAATTTTAACGTTAACAATAATGACCGAGAAAGTCTACGTTCGTACATACTGGACGACTCTTCATGCGGTTTTCACAGGAAACATGAGAAAAGTTTGGGTCAACATAAAGGCATAATTTTATCAAAATCGAATCACGAGGGAAAAAAAGACATCGTAATTTTAAGTGTTTCCAGTAACCGTGGTGTCTGTTTGTTCAACTATTAAAACCTTCTTATCTGCAAAGCTACTTCACGAATTTGCATGGGGTTTTCACAGGTAACATGAGCGTAACTCTGGACAATATACAGACTTAGTTTCATAAAAATCGGATCACGGGAAAAAATAATATCGTAATTTGAAATTTTTTATCTACGACCGTCGTGTCTGTCTGACTCTTTGAACACGTATATCTCGTAAACTAATCGACGAATTTTTATGAGGTTTTCACACGTAACTTGAACATATCATGCGGTTACATAAAGGCTTCAATATTTAAAATCATATTGGAGGAAATAAAGATATCATAATTTAATCAGTTGTTTAAAACCCATCGTGTATGTCTATTTGTTGAGAATAATCTCCAATAGTATAATACGAACTTTCATGTGTTTCCACAGATAAATTGAGAATAGTTTGGAGAGTAACATATGCTTCATTTCGTCAAAATCGGATCAGACGAAGGAAAGATATCGTACTTTGAAGTTTTATGTGTATACTATGCTTATAAGTATGGTGTAGTACAGCAAATCTCCAAGAGTACTATACCGACTTTCATGGGGTTTCATAGGCCAACTGAGACTACCTTGGGGCAACATATAAGCTTCATTTAATGAAAATCGGATCAGGGAAAGAAAAGATATCGTCATTTGTAGTTCCTGGTGTATGCTACGCTTGAATTGCAGTGTAGTATAGCATACATTGTTTACCAAATAACTAATAGTTAGCGATGCTGCGTTAGAATTCTTACAGGTTCTCTCTAAGAATCCTTTTTGAAAAATCAGTCACGTATAATGAGGGGAATATTTCTTTGTGTTGATAATGAAATAAGTAATTAAGGTTGTTCCGATCAGTAAATTAATGATCCCCCTACAGCGAATATTTCGTTGGTAACGTTAACATACTAAGCTGCTGCCACGGAAAGTAAGCTATAACCCAAGTACGACAAAAAATAATGTTTCACTAGCTGTATCCCACATGACTTGCAATGTCATGTGTCATGCACTAGTAGTTCGCCTGACGAGTCGACAACCCATGGTGCAGGGTACCAGCGCTTGGATGTTTAACAGCAAGGCGACCCACAGTGGCGGTTCCGGAGAACGTAACGAACACCGCCAGAGAGCGCACTAAACTGGGACTACTTTCCTCCACACAGTCACGTGAGACCAGCTCGAGACAGCCATGTATCACTGCGCGCCGACTATTTAGGGGGACGCAATGCAACACGACGCCAATCCTCGAACGCCACGCCCTTCGCCTCGCCTCATCCGCCTCCCCTCCCCCACGCAGATCCTTTACGACCTCATCCCTTTTCCATATCTGGTCCAATTCCTTCAACAGATCCGCCTCAAGTACATACACCGAAAGTTAGAGTCCCGTCCCTTCACCCACTAGTATCTCCTCTACTCCTGGATCCTGGGCCCATGTCATGCCTTTACTGCCACATCCCTCCCTCCCTTCACCACCACATCCTCTACGTCCTCTCCGAGGGTGGCTTCCCCCACCTACCTCTCCCAGACGACGTTCTCCACAACCGTCTTGACATCTATCCCTACTTCCAACTCTGACATCTCCCTGTGGATTACCGCCCCCTCATCCCCCCCTCCCGGCCCAACCCGTCCCCCACTTGGCTCACCCCCTCCTTTCTCCGTCTCCCCGGGAGTCCTTCCGGCCCCCCTTTCTCTCCTCCCCTCCACCTCCTTTCCCCTTCCCCCGCGCTTTCTCCATCCTTCCCCCTCCCCCTGCAGGGCCAGTACAGTGCTAGTGTTTTAACAGTGTTCAGTGCTTCGTGTGTATAGTGTTTCGTCGCCCAGTGATTTTTAACGTTGCGTACACGCCTGTGCGAAACCAGTGTTCAGTGTTTCTTATCTCAATGTCACCGTCACGTTATGTCTTGTCGCCTACAGTGAGTGTTGTTTTTTTTTTTTTTTTTTTTTTTTTTTTTTTTTTTTTTTTTTTAGCCACCGCTGCAATGTCTTGTTTTAACAACCACGTATGTCAATCCACTGTAATTTTCTTTAAACATTCTCCCATTTTCTCGTACTTGTAAAAGCGCCGTTTTATCGCCTCGTCAATTTTATATTCTGTTTGTCTATTGTTTTCATTCGTTCGGCTGTAGAGCAGCATCATAGGCTGCTGTCAGCCTGCATGTACTAGGGCATTAAAACTCAATAAATGAAAAAAAAAGAAAAAGAAAAAACACGACGCCAGTTTTCCGCCGACCGCCTACGAGAACCATAGCTGAGGGATCGCGACCGACGCCTCAGGAGAAGAGTCTCTGCCAGCGCCGCCGCGCCTCCAGGACTTCCCACAACGGAATACGTCATCCGGCTCCGGCTCCCTGGCCGTTCTCTCAAGGCTGTCGTTATCTTCCTGACTAGTACCTAATTGGTGAAGAAGAAAACTTTTAGTTGATGTTTGTTGTTTTTGCCTTAGTTTCAAGAGTTAGTTAGTTTGTTTTGTCTCGTCAATAAACACAATTTCCGTATCAGACAGTGTCTTTCAGTTATTATCTCAGAGGCGAGATATAGCACCATGGAAAGAAAAACAATTGCTTCTTTCCATGGGAATCATTTGAATTTAAAACATAACGACGTTCATTCGCGTGTATCGATGTTTTCATTTACTAAGAATTGTTTACAAGGAAATACGAATTTATGTAGTTTCTTTTCTGATTTTGGTGCGTACTTATTATATCTTGAATCCATTCTGTTTAGGAATGCCTAGAAAAGGGTGTAGTACGGTACAGAACAAATAGAGGCCCTGTTAGTTACGTAGTGCACCAAAGAACTAACAGTTGGCGCTGCTGCATTTTTATTTATGATCACGACGAAGTAAATCTATTCTGTTCTGGTCAGTGAATTAATCCTCCTCCTAAAGCCAACAGTTCATTGCCAACGATAGCAACGGCTGCCACTGCCGAGTAAAATTTAAAACAGGTATGACAAAAGTATAAAATAAAATAAAATTCTTCCTAGCCGAATCCCTTATGCTTTGCAATATCATGGAAAGAAAAGAAGTGCGTCTTTCTATGGGCATAACCACTAAATGGTACATAGAGTAGAAATATCTATGGAGTGAATATTGCATTCTGTATATCTTCTCAACATTAAAATGGAATTATCACGTGATACTGAGACAAATCCAGTCTTTCTACTCATTTATTTGCTCTTACGATTGGTTTGTACCGCATTGGTTGGAAAGAAGCCCTACCTCCATTTCGCAGAGAAACCACATAACACAAAATGACATATAAATAAATGTGTGACAGAAGCAATAAGAAAGGTGAGGAAGCGTCGCTAAAAGGGCCATTTACACGTAGTCATCCGTCTTAGCCGAACAAAAAAAGGACCAAGATAAAATCAGCGATTAGTAAATTTTTCCATCTCAATGTCAAGGACACAAAATCTCTTCTGCGCATCTGAATGCTCAATCCAGAGACATTTCTGATCTGTGCCTGCCACTAGAGATAATATACAAACGCGAGCCACAAACTCATCAGAAACCTCTCTGCTTTCGTATTGTTTGATACAATATTGTGATTAAACTCTTTAACAACCGTTGTGAAGCAGGGGCATATAAGCTAGTCATTACAAATTTCTGTCGCCCTACAAACGCTCCCTAATGTAAGAAGTATGTTAAAATCAATTTAAACGATACCATTCAGACGAATCTAAAATCGTATTCAGAAATGTAGCTTGCAGGCCGCTTGGAGCGCTGCTGTCGGTGTGTGTAACCAAAGTCTGTGGCAGTGTCGTGACTGTGTATATTAGCCTGTGTATGTTAGACTGTTAACTGAAGAACTGCTCCGAACAGGGGAGACAAATCTTGGTGAGTTACCTGTCAGCTGCGTCAAGATTATGCAATCTTAATTATTAAATAAAAAGTCAGTTGGCCAGGCCGTTCCATCAGGCCCATTCAATTATTTCTTTCTAAACGGAAGGTTTCCGTCCACAGATTTATCAAGTATCAGAATTCACTAAACTCTCGCCTTCCTCTATTTATACTCAAACGCCCTATCCTTCTGTCCTTGCTGTGAACATTATAATCCGTTTGTTTTATGATATCTTTGGCTCTAATTAAGGAACGCTCTGCCCATGAATATCTTTCGTTTCAGGTTTTTACACACTTGCATTGATCGATTCTGAAGAAAGCTATGAGTACACATTCAACTTGACCTCCATTTTATTCCACATTTTTTGTCATTCTGCTAACTATGCGAAGTATTCGTGTAGGTCAACTAGGTGAGAGTTACATTTATCGTCTCAATCGTGGTGCACACATCGTCTCCAGAAAGTTACATCCTAGTGGAGTAATAATGTCCAAATGTTATACTTTATAATTTATTACATCTTGCGATCGAGACTGTGTTTATAAAATAGGATTTCATTAACGATTGCTTTTTTGTCGTAAAATGTTTTCTAAAATTGTTATTACATTAAGCTACTGTTTTCGGTGCTCTGGTAACACTATCTTCAGGTCTCACACATGAGTTGATAATTGAACATGAATAATCGTAGAAGCCACCGTGATTTCCTACCACCGTCGATATCTTCAATAGGAATGTGGTACCTATATGCATCTACCGATAACTCGGAAGCATGTGGCAACCATATGTCTATTGAAGATTTCGGCGGTAGCCCGATATACATTGCCTCCTATATTATCACGATTGTTAATCTGGACCTATCAATTAGTGTGTGGGGCCTGATGATAGTGCTGTTGCAGCACCGAAACTGCTACCTTAATGTAATAATATATCATGAAATACAGTTGTTCGACATTATTGCCCACTGATATAACCATCTTCGGTGTTGGAGTCAAACGAATTAGCTGCATACCAGTCTCGCCGATTAATATTTATATTGCTTGTGTTAATAATTTAAACACCGAGAAAGGCTATGAATTTGCTATCCACGATATTAAAGTAACAATGTTATAGTTAAATAATTCTGAATCTTACATAACTGGCTGTACAACATGAACCCACGTGGCGGCTACAAGTCAGAACGGATATAATGAACGAACAATGAAAGTACATGAAATTGTAATTTCCGCATATAAACTATGCTATCCGATCATAATCATGCAGGGTTCTTCTCAAATCATTTCATAGAGTTCATGTTCGAAAACAACGATGGTTATTCTCTAGAAGAGCATGACGCATATCACAGGAGCACACATGTTCGCGACTGGTTTGAAGAACATTGGGTAAGATGGTACAAATCCGATGTAGGTACAATTTCGATGAACATAATTTGTCAGTCTCGTAGTGTTGGTAGCACTTGCCTTCTTGTGGCGTTGTAGTGTAGCAGGTTTGTACAGGTTCTCCTGTCTCCTCCAAGAATTCACCACATTGTGCTAAGGAGATATAATTTTTTTCCCTGTTAAGAGGTAAGTGAAGCTACTTAATCTAACGCGCTCTTATAAATTTTCTAGCTACGGGTGATTGGATTCTGTGCCAAAACTGCAATGTTTCGTACCACGAAGTATGCGCTGCTGATTGAGCGGAAAAATGCTTTTTATGTGAAAGATGCCAGTGAGCAAATTTTACCAGGAAGTGATAACAATTTTACCTAGTATGGTTCATTTTCGATCGATTTTTCGCAATTCTGTTACCTTTTTTCGTGTTTATACCAACATTTGTAACTGTCTAATATTTGTGTTACTTATTCATTAAACATCCGAGATCAAGTGCCATAGTTAAAATTATTTCTTTTCTCAATATATTTCCCGTTACAATAACATTTGTCCTTTACTAGAAAGGTCTATAGAAAGATTTAGTCACCCTTGTCGACAGCTATGAAGCCTATGGAATATGGAACATAAGCGAAAGTCACGTTCTGGCAGAGAATCCTACATTGGGAACACGTTTGTAAGTATCGACTGCTATGGATGCAGCATGTCTCATCATTCTTCCAGGAGACATCCAGCAACTTGTCAGATCCATGCCACGTCTAGTCGACACCATATTAGGAGGGGTCCCATGCCTGTTCAGTCTAGTGATAACGCACAATGGAGCAACAGTGCTTCACTCGGACATTCAGCATAAAGGTACTGCGGGAACAACTAAATCGATTGATTGGAAAGTGGGGCTGAAACGCCACTATCTGTAAGTCATAAGACACAGTCTGTCATTCCTGCAGAAGGATAATGTTTGTTTGTAAGTCTAAGGGACTAAACAACGTTGGTCATCAGTCCCTAGGCTTAGAAAATAGTAACACTACCTTAAAGTAATTTATGCTGAAAGGTAGAGATTTTATGGTGGGTGTGTTGAAAAATAAAAGTAAGGGAGGGGACAGAAAAGACGGTACGCAAATGGTTTGTTCACTTGATATTAAAGGATAGGCGTGGCTGGCCCACCATAGAACACTTAATAAATGTATGTTCTAGTTTCCAAGTAATAAAACCCGTCCAAAATTGTGTAAAGAGGACTAACTAATTTGAATTATTTAAGAAAAGAAATTTGATTTTACTTGTTTTATTCTGTGAAGTCAAACGAACGTCAGAGATGAAAGCAAGATACACATACAATTGAACACAGAACAAATTTTACGAATTTACGAAACAGAATATCCACTCCTACAGCAAATAACTGGTAAATTGATGATAATTGTATCTAATTATAAACACTTGTGACAACCAACATTTAACTGTAAACCGTGGCGTAATCGAGAGAAATATTCCGATACCAGATTTCCGTGAGTTTACCTAACATTTTCAATAGTCCAAAAACGTGAACACCCCTTGAAACACTAGAAAATGCACGCGATAGTGTACCAAAAATATGCTCGCTGGCGATGTCAGCAACGCGATGGCTTGGCGGCGGCTGCTTGCATTGATAACTGCAAGTTGCGGACCAGGAGATAACTCAGCATCGCATCCCAGAAGTGCAGCCAACTTCGACCGGGGCGGATCTGAGTGCCTACGATCTCACTTGTTCAAATGTTCAAATGTTTGTAGAACTTATGGGACTTAACTACGGGGTCATCAGTCCCTAAGCTTACAAACTACTTATGAACTACCTAAGACTAAGGACGGCACAAATATCCATGCCCGAGGGGGGATTCGAACCCCCGACCGTAGTGCAGACCGTGACTGGAGCGCCTCAGTCCCCTCGGCCACTGCGGCCGGCTACGATCTCACTTGTTCGGCTATGCCGTGGCACTACAGACAACGTGTGAAACACGAATGTACTCAGGCAAAGATAACACCAGAACTGTGACAATCGCAAATAGCGCATCAGTGCGTCTAATATCAGGCATGCCGACCTTGCTCTCGCATTGCCAATACTCAGCACTATTAGCACAAGTTTTGGAGCAACTCCAAAAGTTGTACCACAAACTCTAAGTATAGCTGCTCGAAGACAAGTATAAACTGAGAGCAGAAGAGAAGCGCCTGCTCTCCTCGGCTGCCCAAATACCAGTGTCTCTAAAAATCTCCGTCTCCTCTCTGCAAAGCCTCCAGGCTCCGCCTATCTCTACAGCAACGCCAATCAACAGCGAGGCGCCAAATTACGGCCATCTATGGCTTGCGTTTGGGAGTCGGACAGTCAAACCCCCTTACTATAAAACAGCAGCCAAGTTCAGCTCTCCCGCGTTTCCATTGGTCGAGCCTCGCCCTTACGTCAAGCATTTTCACAGTAGTGGTGGAAGGCCTTCAGGCACCTTCGAAAACACAGACAGAAAGTTGTTCCCAGTAAATGGCCAAACTCCCTCGCTATTGTATAATTGTGGCATACGTCAGTTTGGCGCAGAGACGTACAATGTGGTAGCGGGTGCCACCCTGGCGTTCGCCAACTCTGCGACAGACGTCCCAGCTCTCCCTTCACAAAACACTGTACACCGCCCGTGGTGGCATATTGTATTGCTCCAGACTACGGCAGCATTCGTGGCGCCAGCCAGATGGCGGTAACGTGTGCGAAACTACTTGGAAGGCTCACGTCTCAGTCCTACCTGCTGTGGCCCTCGGCTGTAAGGCGGCTTCTGGGAACCACTGGCCCTCCGAATAACAGAGCCGCCCTCATGCTCGCCACCGGTCGCCGTTAGCTACGAATGCGTGTTTTTCTCCCATGCTACAGGCCACACAAAACCAAATAACAATATTTCTCTTTCACCACAATTTATTAAATCGGTTACCTATGAATAATCTAATAAAATTAACAAGGTTACATCAACCAGAATGATGGTATAAACTTGTCACCTTTTGTCTGCAGAACACCTACATTCTATAGTGTATCTCTGTAAAGTTACAATGTTGTGTCATCGAAACTGATTTTCTTATAACCAACTTCAAAGCCATTAATCTCAAAGTACCTGAAGTGCACTTATATCACTTTACTTGTGACCCCCTCAATAAAGGCACTGAATCCCGATGGACTCAGTATATTGCAATTTATGTCGGGGACTGTTAGCCATAATAGTTTATCCCCCTAAAACCCCCAAACCGATCAACCCACCAAACAACCAATTTATGTCATTGAGGATGCTTGGTTAGTTACTCCTGTGTCGTTAGTACTTCCACTTTTGTTATACCATAATGTGGTTAAACAGTGATGCACAGGGGCAAACGTAATGGTGGGAAGGGGGGGGGGAGTAATTACAAGCCTCCCCCCCCTCCGAGGCGCGCGCGCGCACACACACACACACACACACGCACACACACACACACACACACACACACACACACACACGGACGACACACACACACACACACCTTTACACTTCCCCCACACAGAAGAAGAAATTATCTCCTCCTCTGGTGAAGAAAATATTTCTTGACTTTGTTTGATCTATGTACATAGCCACATAGCCTGTTTTGGGGATGAATAAAGATAATATGCGATCTTGCTGTTTTTTATTATTATTATTTTTTTTTTTACATAATTAAATTTTCAGCTTGTATGACTACTCAAAACTAGACCAATTTCTTGAAAGTATTGTAAGAAATATTTTCCACTGATGAGAACATACTTCTTTCTTGAACCACAATTACCCAAGTTCATTTGCCGGAAAGAAAAGAAAAAGAAATATAAAACGGTTAACATCTTCTATCGGTAGAATTGAACAACAAAATAAAAAAAAAATTACTAGTTACGTAGAGGAGAACTTTCTGTTCTCTTTTCCTTGATTCTCGGTATTGTTAACCTGAAACAAGTGGAACACTGACGGGTGGACTATGTAGGACGCATGCATGTTTTTATCACGTGGTGGTCGTTCTATCCGTAATACGAGACTCTGGGTGGAGCGCAAGCATGAGCAGCATTAACAGGTATGTACTATGTGTGTGGGGAAGTGGATGCGTGGGCGGGTGAGGGTGTGTGCGAAAGTGGAGGGGGGAGGGGGAAGGCGAGGAGAGGCCGCAGGTAGTGTCCGCGCCAACTAAGTTGACACTCTCGACGCGGTGACTAATGGCAGCGACTGTTAATGGGGAATGCATTAACGGTCGCTCCCATCAGCCGCCGAGCCGAGTTTGCTCAGAAAGCAGCTATCGGTTAAAAGGCACAAGTAAAGTCTTACGGGAACCCTCATCAGACTGAGTGCTCTACACCTGGCGTAGGAATGAAATACACTACCGTCTACTACTTCTCCTCCTACATTTATTCTCTATTTATTTCATTTCATCCTATGAGACCTAAACTCCACGGCTTTTTGTTAAATCTTCCACTACTAATGTTTCTGAATATCAAGGGGTGAGGGGGAGCAGCTTCCCAACTTTCCCCTCTGGCAACGCCCCTGTACCCTACATATAACTGTAATAATACTTTCATGTCGAACAAGGATTACGTTAGATTACCAATTATACATCAGGAACAAGATTCGGACCCGCATCCCTCTGCGTACTACGAAGTAGATAGTAGAATGATTGTTTGTTGCGGTCGCTATTCGCTACCGTGCGGGCTAGCCCTGCTCGCCTCCCGCCAGACGCAAATCTTCAACTTGTGTCCCTAGTCCTTATCATTCATATTCGCGGCAGCTGATGCCCGCAAGAGTTAGTGCCTGGAGTGGTGTGCATCCGCACTGAAGAAAGAATCAGCGGCCGTCATCATCACCGCGATTAGTGTGTGCCCAGTGACGAAGTGGTCAATGCGCCAGCCTAGAGAGTAATAAGACCCGGGTTCGAATCTCGGCCAGGGCATTGACTTTTAAACTTTCTCCATGAAATTATTTCAATGCCCACCCGCACTTAATGCTTTAGGTTCTTTGCTTATTGATAATAACTGCCAGATCAAATGTTCAAATGTTTGTAAATCTTATGGGACTTAACTGTGGGATCACAAGTAGGTACAAACTACTTACGAACTAACTTATACGACACAAACATGCATGCCCGAGGGAGGATTCGAACCTCTGACGCGGGAGGCTGTGTGATCCGCAACGTGGCGCTCCAGACCGCTCGGCTACTCCCGCGCGGCCACTGCCAGATCAAATATAGTTTAATGGAGATATATGTATACAAAATAATGTTTCCGATGGAAGTCAGTACATTCCAATACATGCCAATCAGGTAAGTGTGTTTTGACATGACGATTGAGGCGTTAATGTAGTGCCATATCTACGACAGCGGCGAACCGGAGGAATAACGTTGATAGTGGCGCACCCTCCCCTCAATGATCGTTGGTACCCCTCTCCCCGCTCGGCGTCGCTCATTTTAGTGATCTTCTTTCTTCCACTCGCCAGAGGCACGGCGTCACACTGTCTTGGAGACGATTTGCCTGCTTCTGCAAGTGCCGCCTGGGGCACACACCCCAATTTGTCCCCCCCACCCCACCACCACCAATCCGCAAATGCATTGTTCTCACGGACACGCAGTGGGACGGAATCTCCAAAACGTGGCCAAAATACCGAAAAATGAATTTTCTATTGATGGAATTTTGATGGGTGGTTTGGATAGGGGAAGGATTGGTGCATCTCATTCTAGAAGGAGAGGTCGCCACCTTCGATACTATGCCGAGTTTCGTCAGTTCAAAAGTGACTCTCGTTGAGAGCACACGCGGCGCTGTGAAAGCAAGGCAAATTTACTCTTGGTTTGTGAGTGAATATTTTGGTAGTGAAGTGAAGAATTTCAGTTCTACAAGATGGAAACGGTTGCTACAGGTATGTACAAAATGTACGTATACTAAATCGGTATAAATTGCATGGTTATCCTATTTATATTATATTTTTCTCATGCCTGTGCAAAAGATCATGCTTTGCCGATTTTGCATTTTCAACTAGAGCAAAAGTAGCATATACCGCAATATATCGCGGAAAGCAACTCCCAGACTATAGATTAATTATCTGATATAATTGGTAAGAATAAGCTGCCAGAATCTGTCATATCTCTTGTATAATTAATATTTACAGGTGGCCGTGCGGCCGACATTTCGTAGCACAACATGGTCGATGCAGCGCCTGGCGCGGTAGGATACGGATCTAAATTTTTACCTTGCCACAAGCTTACGATATCTGACTTTTTGTCTACACTCAATGTGTTACTAATGCTAGTGTAATAATTTTCACAAAGGTTCGGATGGTTAATATGTGAATTTCACTCGGCAAGAAATATTGAGCGTTGTTAAACAATAGTTGAATGATGGTCTACCTTCATTAATTCCATGTCTGGAGGAACAACTTTCTGAAAAAGTTGGTCGACCGTTACAGATACCGGAGGACATGAAATTTTCTCTTTCCTCATTCCTGGGTAAATTGAGAACAAGGTGGCAAAGGGCTAAAAGGACAGAGAGCATGGAAGTAGCTTGTTAAATTTTTTATTGAAAGAACTCAAGCGGTAGAGATCAGCAAAGGCAAATTAATACGCACACTGCTGCTCCAAATTACTTTGCGAATGGCCACAATTCTTGCACATCGGAAATTTATCTAACTGCTGACTCCTTAAGGAAGCAGCCAACGTTAACAAACACAAAAACAATATAAAAGAAAGCTTCTGCGACCGTTGTCATTGTTGATAAAACTCTTCTGGCTATTCAACCGCATCAATCATATTGACGATGCGGTCCAATACCCAGAAGAGTTTTAGCAACGACAAAAATTATATATATATATATATATATATATATATATATATATATATATATATATATATATATATATATATGAAAGAAGGTATGGATGAAATTATAAAGCAAAAGTTTGATACTTTGGATTATTAGAATTTAGCATGCATTCGGAAACAAACATCACACGAAAACGTTAGTTAAAAGCTTCACGGAGTTCAAACATACTAAGTTTACTCAAAAGCTGAGGGCCACACACGTGTATTTTAACTTGAGAAAACAAGACTCGAAAATGATTACCAGATTGAAAATACAAATACTAAATTTACACTAAATTACTCGATTTATTAAAAATAAGAAACACTTCGCCTCGCATAGCGAAAAATTTGCATAAGAAAAACTCTCATAATTGACACAGGAATGTCTGAATACAAACAAAGTTCTAAGAGCATGCTATCCTCTCAGCTAGATTCGACGAAATACTCACATCTGCGGTCGCAGCAGGAGAGCCTCCTGAGGCAACCCTGGCGGTACCGGATGTTAGGGTGCGTTCAAATGCTACTGTCTACCAACCATCGCTAACCGAGTTGAGATAATACCCTCTTCAGAGAGGTCTCTTTTGTTACCTCTTTGGTCCATGATTACGTCGATAACCTCCTCCATATCGATAAATCCTTTATCGTTCGTCAACCACTATAGTGCACAATGAGATACTGATAAGTACTTCCACAAACAACCATTATTCGTTTGTGATTTGTAGTTTTGGCTACATAGTTATAATATATGCGCGATCATATACAAAAATTCAGATGATTCTACCTGTATTTCAATCTGTAGCCAAAACTACACATTGCAAACATTGTTGACTGACTAGCGACGTATATAGAATTCTACATGTGATTGTATGTGTGTGTGTGTGTGTCTGTCTCAATACATCGTTCTGTAGCAACAACTACACAACGCAGACGAATGGTCTCTGTGTGAAGTTGTAGACCGAAGTCTCCCGTTGTACTCCATAGCAGTGCCATATCGATAGCTATTAGGGAGTGGAAGATATGGTGGATGAACCGCTCAAAGTTATAAAAAATCCGGACTGGAGGCCAGCGTATACGTCCAGCAAGGAGGTTACATACTGCGAAATATGATGCACATTCTTCAGTTTGCAACGCTGTAACTTGAAGAGGCATGAAAGACACCGTGCATATGTATACACCAATCCTCAGACAAAGAAAGAGGGAGCTATGCTAATAATACGTTATTTATCATCACAGATTCTAATTCCAAATTAAATTAGAGCATACTGTTAACAAATACAGGCTGATCAATTAATTAATAAATAATCCTATAAACTTCATTGGTCATTAACACTATTAAATTAAGTTTCCCCAGGTGCACAGACACCACCAATTTATTGTGTATATAGAGGAGTCTCAGTTGGAGGGGGAAGATAATGTTAGCATTTACCATTTAATAGATAATATAGAGAAGCTCAAAATGGCGGAATCTAGTTCGGTTTCCTGGCCATTACTTCAGATTGAAGATGGAAGCTCTCGGTGGCGGAGGGAAAGGAGCTGCTGTGCTTTGGAAAACCGTGCCAGTCCACGACACCCAACCTGAAGACCGGAAGTAGCCGCCGTCGGCGGCCAGAAACACCTGTACCGGCTACCCTTCCCTCCCTGTGTTAGGTTGACTGCAGGCACCTACTCCCATACTGCGGCAGTGCAAACAAGAGTAGAGCCGCCGAAAGAACGACTCTGACAGCTAGCGGCTATGTTGCCAATACTGCTACGCCTGTTGTTACGCCGTGTCGGTCGCTGGCATACGAATATCACGTCCGAAAATTTTGGGACCGTTGCTACGTACTGATAAAGCGTGAACGAACGAGAAAAATCACGAAGTAATAAAAAACACTCTTTTTCAGTTAAAAAGAAAAGGTTTAGAAATATATGTCGAGTTAAAACTTCTTATGTTCCAGTATTCTATTAAATAAAATGTATCATTCAGTCTTCTGCCAAAGTTCGCTAGCTGAAGAATTTTGTTTATATATTTCATCTTCTATAACTATTTTCCACAGACTCGCTGTTATTACTCGGACACTGTATTGTGGCAGTCTGCCGAGAGGGTAAACAAATAAGGACTACCACTTTACAAATAGTAAAACGGCCTCTCCCAGTGAAATGATTTGTCTTTTTACATAAAAAGAGTTTTTGTCGCTGTGACTGCCATAGTATAGTGTCTGAGTAATATTATCAGATCAGTTTCGACAGCTAGTCTATTGGTCACAGAAGTAGAAATAAAATAACGTAATTTTTCAGTAAATGATCTTTGGTTGCGAAACAAACTATACATTAAAAATCAGTCGCTGCCACTGCTACTATCGTCCCCTAATCTTATCATTAATTCTTCAACCCGTTCTTCTAGTGTACCTTCTCGTTCCCATGCCTCTTCTAAGATGTGCCACGTATATGTGACAACATTGTTCCATTTTGTGGGAGTAATATTGCCCAATGCTTCACGAACTATGAATTCTACTTTCGTTAATGAAAAACGTTTATTATTTCTGCAACTTACGATTTCACCTGAGCTCACACGAGTTCTATTGCATCGAAATGGTAATAATATGGTGGAAGGCGAACCCTCTATGACAACTTTCTTCACCAATTGAATCAATTTCATAAAGGATTTTTCGGCTTTTGTTTTTGTAACACAACGAGACAAACGATGAACACGCGACAGATGCTTTGCAGCGACTGAAGCACGCCACCCTGTGCGACCTTGCGTGGCAGGGTGGCAACGCAGCACCGTGTTACCCCGGCAACGTTTACGAATTCCAGAGCTCAGGTTGGTGGTTGAGTGTCCCCCCCCCCCCACCCTCTGCAGCCCACGTGCGCCAACTGTCAGGGTCGTTCTTTCGGCGGCCCGACTATAGTTCGTTCGCCGTGTCTTTAAGTAGCGTGGAGACCAGCCCCATCCCGTTGAAGTTTCTAGTGGTGGTGACGTCGTGTTGACAGCGTGCTTCAGTTTTCGTCTTTGAGTAGCACGTGCATGTCTTACTTTTGGAGCAGTCTGTCTTAGCCAGCCGCAACGGACTCGTGAGGTATCATGCTTCGACGTGTCCCCCTACTGCGACGGTTGCGACAGTGCCATCGCTGCATTTACACCGTCAGATTCGGGTGCTACTGTGACCGTTTCCCTAAACCGTGACTAGTTCTATATCTACCAGCTCTCTCTGATTACATTCTCTTACAGTGTGAATCACTGCAAGAGAATACAGTGAATCACTGTCCTATGACTTGGCCTACAGGAAGTATATTTCTCGTGCAATGGCTGTAGTCAGTGAGGAACTGTTAGTTGTAGGTAGGGCTATCTTTAACATATGTACCTCATTTCTAATATGTTTTGAAACCGACACTCTTGTCTTTCATTGCCATTTTTTAAACAAATCGTCATCATGAGAGACTCATTATCCCTTTCAGCGTTCAGTCTAGAGCATCGGTCCCCTGATAAAATTTCTCCATTATTATTCAATGCTAACATTGATGCCTCGCCTGATGTTAAGCCTTTTACTTCAAAATCATTCTTCACCGAATCTAAGTACTTTCTCTTTGGTCTACCTCTACTCCTTTAACCCTCCGCTGCCGAGCCCATAAGTCTCTAAGGTAACTTTAATTCTCCCATGCGTGTAACATGACCCCACCATTTCAGGCTGTACATACTGCTTCATCTATGTTGTTCATTCCCATTGTTTTCCATTTCCTCATCATGCACATCCTCCTGCCATTGTTCCCATCTACCAGTACCTGCAATCAATGTTGCTACTTTCATATCCGTAACCTCAACTTAATGAATAAGGTAACCTATATGCATCCAGCTTTCAATCCCATACAACAAAGTTGGTCGAAACATAGAGCGGTGAACAGTTTAGTCTTGGTAGTGTTTTCCTTCTTGCAGAAGGGGATAGATCTTAGCTGAGCACTCAGTGCATTAACTTTGCTCCACCCCTATTCAAGTTCTTTCACGATGTTGCCATCTTGTGAGAAAATACATCACAGGTACTTGAAACTGACTACCAGTATTAACTTTGTTCCTCCTATTCGGCACTCGATTTTTTTTAAATCTCTTTCCCACAGGCATTTTTTTTTTTGGAGCTGCTGAGCTTCATATCATAGTCATTAGACCTCTGATCGAGCTCCGAAGTATTAGATTGCAACCTTTCAATCGAATCTGCCTTCATAACTATCTGTATATGCGAGACTGCTTATTTTCACCACTTTTAATCCCGCCCTGCCGGTCTACTGGTTTCTACACACATTCAGGAATAGTATGAAAAACAGTGGTGACAGGTTACATTCTTGTCTTACCCCTGAAACTGCCCTAAACCATGAACTTAATTTTCCATGTACTCTAATTGCTGCTCGACAGTCTACATAAAGATCTTGAATTGCCTGCAGAAGTTTGCCTCCTATTCAATAATCTTATTGAGCTGACAATAGTTACCTCCTAGGAACACGGTCATAACCATTTTCTAGATCTATAAAACATATTTACAACTGAAACTTCCTGGCAGATTAAAATTTTGTGCCGGAACCGGGACTCGAACCTGGGACATTTGCCTTCCTTGCATGGTTCGCAGGAGAGCTTCTGTGAAGTTTAAAAAGTATGAGGTGAGGTACTGGCGGAAATGAAGTTGTGAGGCGGAATCATGAGTTGTGTCGGGATAGCACAGTCGGTAGGGCGCTTGCCCGCGAAAGGAAAAGGTCCCAGGTTCGAGTCCCGATTCCGGCACACAATTTTAATCTGCCAGGAAGTTTCATATCAGTGCACACTCCGCTGCAGAGTGAAAGTTTCATTCTGGATATATATAATTGCCTGTTCCACTGATAGCACTACTCCATTATTTGTCGAAAGCTAAATATCTGGTCCAATAAGAGGCCTGTCCTCAACGAACACTCGCACTCTCATTTCAACAATATCTGACACTATTTTCCTCACAACGTTAATTAAAGAGATACCTCGACATGTGCATCTTCAGCTTTTGGCAGCGAATTGTATAAACCACTAAATTTCGGGCATGCAGCCGCGCGAATTCAATTGTTACAATCTTTTCAGTTTCCATGTTCGAAAATTGGTGTGATTACCAAATGTTCAAATGTTTGTTAAGCTTAAGGGACTTAACTACGGGGTCATCAGTCCCTAAACTTACAAACTACTTATGAACTACCTACAACTAAGGACGGCACAAATATCCATGCCCGAGGGGGGATTCGAACCCCCGACCGTCGTGGCCGTGCAGACCCCTCGGCCACCGCGGCCGGCTGTGATTACCACTTTCGTCCAGTCATGCAGAACTTTTCCCGGTTGCCGTTCCTTCTCAATTATCCTGTACAACCATCTGAGAGGTAACATTCCACTGTATTTGACGAGTTCCGGCTTAATTTCATCCACCCCGGCGCTTTAATGCACTGCAATCAATTGACCACTCGGTGCACTTCTTCAGATGTGATAGTTTCCATTATCATTCCTATCCCATTCTACCTCAAAATCTGACATCATTGAAAGTTTCACATACATTAAGCGACTCTTCAAAATATTCCGTCCATCTTCTGAAGACATTCACACGATCCACTAACAGCTTTCGTGACCTATTCAAGCCGCGGTGGAGTAGCCGAGCTGTCTAAAGCGTCTCGCTGCGGAGCGCGCAGTTGCTCGCTGTGGAGGTTCGAGTCCTCCCTGGGGCATGGGTGTGTGTGTTTGTCCTTAGGTTAGTTTACCTAGGTTTAAGTAGCTTGTAAGCTACGGACCGATGACGACGCAGTTTCGTCCGATAGATTTACAAACATTTGAACATTTTGACCTATTCAACACACTTGTTAATTCTTTCTACCCTCCCTGTAATAATTACGCTCCAGAATGGTTTTGCCACCGCTTGATCCATAGTTTCCAGCTTACTTCGAAAGTCTTATCTAATATGCAACGGAACAATTGGTAAAGAAGCTTAAGTCCAATCGTCTGGGACAGAAGATCTGTAGGTGAGTGATCGTTTAGGGAACAGTGTCAGTCGGTACGTTTTGAAAAATAATTTTTCCATCTTTTATTAATTTAATCCCTCGTAAAATGAGAGTCTTCAGCTACAGTTACTTCTGTCAACATCCCCAGGCTACGTTTTGTATGTAAGGAGAAGCTTATGTTAGTGGGGTAAATTAATACCCGGGCAGCGGGTGTTTTCAGCTAAAAGGTCGTCAGTCGATCTCCTTCCGTCCACCAGATGTCATATGGCTACAGTGCTACCCGTGCAAAGCCGGGGCGTGTCGCAAGTCCATCAATAATTTATTTAAGCCCCGCAAAGTGGCGGCAAGAATTCGCGACGAGGCTAGTCGCGGCTACGCCGAGGGGACGGCGCGTCTTCCAGCGGCGCAGTTCGCACCGCTGGCGCAGAACGTAACGATGTGTACACTGGCGGTTGCCGAGAGTGGACAAAGTTTCCAGTTTCGAGAGCAATTTCTCCCGCGCTCCAAACGAGTAGCGCCCGGCGTGCATTGCGCGGGCGCAAAGCAAAAACGCGTGTGTGGGTGGCGCGGGCGGCGGGCGCTTTGATGTGGCTGTGGAGGGGTTCATCGGCCGGCAGAGCTCATTAGGCGCGCCTCTGACGCGGTTAGCGCCCACGCGCGCGCTCTCCGTCGTTACTTGACTCCCGTCTGCAAGGCAAACACTCCGGAATTCGCAACGAAGCGCACCCGCGTCCTTAGAACGGCAGCTGCAGCGGTGCGTTGCACGCAGCATTCGTGTACTCTTGCCGGCTTAAAGATTTCTGCGAATGCGACTGAATGACGCCAGCGCGTCTCTGAAACACCGGCAGCCGGTGGTGGTTGACGATTGCGGAGTGTTTGTATTCCACCGGCAGAACACGCTGCATTACTCAGGTAATTACCTTCCTTCTATCCATCTCCTTCATTTCCTCTTTCTGTTAATTTCCCCCACCAGTCTTTTGACAACTCCCACTTCCTCTCTCTCTCTCTCTCTCTCTCTCTCTCTCTCTCTCTCTCTCTCTGTCTCTGTCTCTCTCTCTCTCTCTCTCAATGTCCTACTCTATCCATCCCCTATTGCATCTGTGTCTGGGAAATTATACACTGTTGTTGTGGTCTTCAGTCCGGAGACTGTTTGATGCAGCTTTCCACAATACCCTATCCTGAGCAAGCCTCTTCATCTCCACATAAGAACGGCAACCTACATCTGTCTAAATCTGCTTACTGTATCCATCTCTTGGTCTTCCTCTGCGGTTTTTACCCTACACACTTCCCTCCAACGCTAAATTCACAATTCCTTGATGTCTAAGAATGTGTCCTATCAATCTATCCCTTCTTTTAGTCAAGGTATACCAGAAATTTCTTTTCTCCCCAATTCTGTTCAGTACCTCATTAGTTACGCGATCCACCCACCTAATTTTCAGCATTCTTCTGTAGCACCATATTTCAAAAGCCTCAATCCTCAATCCTCTTCCTGTACACACTGTTTATCGTCCATGTCTCACTCCCATACAAGGCAACACTCCATACAAATGCCTTCAGAAAGGACTTCCTTAGCCTTAAATCAATATTCGTTGTTGTCATGGTCTTCAGTCCGGAGACTGGTTTGATGCAACTCTCCACCCTACTCTATCCTGAGCAAGCCTTTTCATCTCCTCATAAGAACGGCAACCCACATCCACTTGAATCTGCTTGCTATACGCGTCGCCGGCCGCGGTGGCCGAGGAGACTAAGGCGCTCCAGTCACGGTCTGCACGGCCACTACGGTCGGGGGTTCGAATCCCCCCTCGGGCATAGATATTTGTGCCGTCTTTAGTATAAGGTAGTTGATAAGTAGTTTGTAAGTTTAGAGACTGATGACCCCGTAGTTAAGTCCCATAGACTTAAAAAAAAAAAAAAAAAAAACAAGCTATACGCGTCTCTTGGTCTCCCACACACTTCCCTCCAATGCTAAATTTACGATTCCTCGATGTCTAAGAATGTGTCCTACCAAGCGATCCCTTCTTTTAGTCAGGTATTATACACTATTGGGCATTAAAATTTGGGTACACAGATCCTGAGAAATCAGTACCCAGAAGAACCACCTATGGCCGTAATAACGGCCTTCATACGTCTGGACATTGAGTCAGAGCTTGGATATGGTATATAGGTACAGATGCCTATGCACCTTCATCACGATACCACAGTTCATCAAGAGTAGTGACTGGCGTATTGTGACGAACCAGTTGATCGGCCATCATTGAGCAGACGTTTTCAATTGGTGAGAGATCCGGAGAATGTGCTGGCCAGGGTAGCAGTCGAACATTTTCCGTATCCTGAAAGGCCCGTACAGGACCTGCAACATGCGCTCGTGCATTATCCTGCTGAAATGTAGGGTTTCGCAGGGATCGAATGAAGGGTAGAGCCACGGGTCGTAACACATGTCAAATGTAACGGCCACTGTTCAAAGTGCCGTCGATGCGGAGAAGAGGTGACCGAGACGTGTAACCAATGGTAACCCATGGGTGATAATCCAGTATGGCGATGACAAATGAGCGTTCACCGCGATGTCTCCAAACGCGGATGTGACCATCATGATGCTGTAAACAGAACCTGGATTTATAAGAAAAAATGACGTTTTGCCATTCGCGCACCTTTCACACCATCGCAGGCGCTTCTGTATGTTATCCAGAGTGAAAGGTAACCGCCAGCCATGGTCTCCGAGCTGATAGTCCATGCTGCTGCAAACGTCGTCGAACTGTTCGAGCAGATGGTTGTTGTCTTGCAAACGTCCCCATCTGTGGCTGCACGATCCTGATATGGTAGGAAGTGGAGTGTGGAAGGCACAAAGCTATTCAAACTCAATTCAAGCTAAAATCAACCATTCACAATGACTTGATGAAGGAAAGTAAAATTGAAAATCCAGTAATACACGGGCGAAATTCAAAAGAACATAAACAGGACTGGACAACAAGGAAGCTACGCCGGAAGGGCGATCTCTAAAAAAACAATATAATAGAATATGTGCCGGAAGGGCAAATTTAAAATAAAAACAAGAGTCCGTAAGGCAAGATACAACAATCATCTTTTGCTATTTAAAGGCAAGGTTTCACAACAACATAAGTGCACTTAACACGAATACCAATTACACACCACCCAAGGTGGCAATACAAGGCACATGATGCTAGGCCAAATACTTAGCAGTGTGACACACGCAACTTACACAGGCTGCCTAGAACAGATAAGACACAATAACAATTTGCGATATCAGTTCACTGCACTGTCAGATTAGGATGGCACCAAGATTAATATAAATATTAATATTTCCTGACAGCAGATGAGAACACCAAAAGGAAGCAGGGCAAGAGGCACCGAATGGGACACGAAGGAAAGGCCTAAACTACATTCGTAGGGCGGCACACCTACGAGCGGAAATGATTCTGCTCAAGATTTTAAAAAAAAAGAAAACAAATCCGCCGCTTCTTGGGAAGTTGACAGAAAGCGACCGGGCACAAGCCAGAATTCCCCAGTGGAACTCAGCGGTTCAATTGTTATTCTTAAAGAGGAATGAGTTTCGTACTAGAAGAGTACACAACCAACAGGTCGCACTCACTAATACATACGCACTACGAGAGCGCAGAATTTCATGGGTTAAACCCAACACAAACATAACGATGCAGATATGCAGGGCAGGCACTCCTGGGGCCAAGTACAGGCCTTCAGACAAATCACGACACGTTTAACACACGGCAGGCGACCTCATCAGGTCTCTCAAAGAAGACTACACATCACAACCGGACGAGCAAAGGCCGAAAGGAGGAGAAAGGCACACACAGATCTTCAGAAAACCTCCTGGAAAGAGTACTTAGCACATCCAGACGCTGCAGGCGCAGGCAGATATGTGAGCGTCCGATTCAGCACACCAGGGTGAAGCGGTTTATCCACAATATCGGGTAGCGAAGGTTGCCGTCGATGCAGTTAGCACAGTCGGTGGCGGCAGTAGGCAGTGAGTACACAACAGTACTCAAGCAATAAACATGTCGGACGACGCGACATATCCTCCCGGGTGTAAGGGGACAACTCCAGCGTGGCCCAACGGTCCTCGTAGAACCACTAGCTACGTAAACAGGCCACGGTCAGGCGGCCGCGCCGACACTGCTCACTCCCCTGCAGACTGCGGACGATGGAACCCGGAAAACCGACTGACTCGCCGCTCAGCGCGGCAGCTATAGGCCACTTCAAAGAGGGAGCGCTGCAGCGCGCAAAGAGAGGTCACTAACCCGCGTATGAGGCGCCATCGCCGGCAGGCACAGGAAGGCCAGTCGATAGCTAACATGAGCAAACAAAAGAAGATGGAAAGCACGAAACAGACCAAACAGGAGCCGGCACGGCTCAGATCCGTTACAGCTATGTCTATGTCTGTCATCTCGACTGCTAGTGATACGAGACTTTCGGGATCCAGCACGGCGTTCCGTATTGGCCTCCTGAACCCACCGATTCCATATTCTGCTAACAGTTATTGGATCGTGACCAACGCGAGCAGCAATGTCGCGATACGATAAACTGCAATCGCGATAGGCTGCAATCCGACCTTTATCAAAGTCGGAAACGTGAGGGTACGTATTTCTCCTCCTTACACAAGGCATCACAACAACATTTCTCCAGGCAACTGCTGTTTGTGTATGAGAAATCGGTTGAAAACTTTCCTCATGTCTGCACGTTGTGGCCATCGGCGCCAACCTTGTGTGAATGCTCTGAAAAGCTAATCATTCGCATATCACAGCAACTTCTTCCTGTCGGTTAAATTTCGCGTCTGTAGTATCTCATCTTCGTAGTGTAGCAATTTTAATGGCCAGGATTGTACATACATTGTGGTCTTTATGCTTATATTGCACTCTGCAGCCAAAATTACACATCACAAACGAGTAGTGTTTGTATGTGATAGTATGTATTAGTGTCCTATTGTGCACTATGGTGGTAGAGGGTTGACAAGGCGAATGAGGTGGAAGAAATGGAAGTTATCGACTTAAATAAAATTCTACGTGTGGGTGTCAATATTTTGCTCTTCAGCAAAAACTACACAAGAACGATCTCTCTGTGTTGTAGTACAAAGTCTCCAGTTGTACACCGCAGTCGTTCCGAGTCGATAGCTATAAGAGGGTGGAAGATATAGTAGTTTAAAGTCGTTAGCATATATAAAATTCGGACTGAAGACCAGCGATGACTTTTGACACTATGACAGCAAAGAGGGTATATACAGCGAAACGTGATGCACATTTTTCAGTAGTTTTTCTGCAGCAAGTGTACGAATAAAGAATCATAACTGCATATTGCAGTTTGAAAAGTAGAACTACCAAGAAAGATGTCAAAGCTTAATAAAGAAATTTCGCGTTCTCGATTCGTTTCTAAAAGACAGACTTAGGTTCATTGGAAGAATCCTCAGTAAATGCAGTCCGAAAACAAAGGAAGTAGGTTACAATACACTTGTTCGCCCACAACTTGAATACTGCGCACCGGTGTGGGATCCGTACCGGATGGGGTTGATAGAGGAAATAGAAAAGATCCAACGGAGAGCAGCGCGCTTCTTTACAGGATCGTTTGGTAATCATGAAAGATTTAAGGAGATGATCGATAAACTCCAGTGGAAGACTCTGCAGGAGAGGTGCTCTGTCACTCGGTACGGGCTTTTGTCGAGGTTTCCAGAACATACCTTTACCGAGGAGTCTAGCTGTATATTGCTCCCTCCTACGTATATCTCGCGAAGAGATGATGAAGATGATATCAGAGAGATTACAGCCCACACAGAGGCATACCAACAATCTTTCTTTCCGCGAACAATACGTGACTGTAATAGGAGAGAGAACCGATGTGGTACTCGAGGTACCGTCTACCACACATTGTCGGGTGGCTTGCGGAGTATGAATGTAGATGTAGATGAAACGGCGCGGAAAATTGAATCTACAGACGATAAAAACTTGAAATTTGTTGACGTTGTTTAACTTACACTATAGGCATCAGCGAATATTCGATATTGCCATTCCTAAGGGGATAAAATAGGGTTTTTTTTTTTTTTTTTTTTTTTTTTTTTTTTTTTTTTTTTTTTTTTTTGTAAATTCGTTGTTATCCAGTCAATTTTGAAGAAATAAATTAAAAATTTTCGTTTTAGATTTTAGATTTGGATTTAAAAAAACCGTGTTGTGATATTTTTGGAAATTGAACCATTGAGCGGATGTATAAGGGAAAATCTTTTAAGGGCGCTACTAAGACTATTTTTGGTGCTAGAAATGCGAAAATTTTGCTTTGGAACCTTGGTTAGAATTGAAAAATAATAATGGTGTTTTAGGATTTTTGAATTCTACCATCGATGGTGCAACAGGGTGTGGAAAGCTGTGTCAAAATACTTTTTAGGAGAGCACATTTAAAGGTAAATCTATGAGAATTTATATTTAGAAGTAGAAACAACCAATGCAGACCATCCAGTCTACTCGCGCGAAGCAGCGGGAATTAAGCTAGTCTACCGAAACCGGTCATTAGAAATAAATAATCACAAGCAACTGGTTGTTGCATTTTATTAATTTATAAAGAAAAGGTTTTTTGCATTTTATTAATTTATAAAGAAAAGGTTTTTCTTCTTAGGTGGATTGTGAGCCACCTACTCTCTGGTAGTCCATATCAGTGACCTCAGTAGTCATTACACATTATATTACACGGAATGGACCGCTCTACGGAACTCACCAACGTGGCCAGGTGATTGGCAGTCGCCGGCCGCGGTTGCCGAGGGGACTGAGGCGCTCCAGTCACGGTCTGCACGGCCACTACGGTCGGGGGTTCGAATCCCCCCTCGGGCATGGATATTTGTGCCGTCCTTAGTGTTAGCTAGTTCATAAGTAGTTTGTAAGTTTAGGGGTTGATGACCCCGTAGTTAAGTCCCATAAGCTATACAAACATTTAAACATTTGATTGGCAGTCACTTGCGTCAGATGTATGTACGCGAGATTTCCACACTTCCAAACATCCCTGGCTGCACTGTTTCTGATGTAATAGTGAAGTGAAACGTGAAGGGACACGTACAGCATGAAAGCGTGTGGAGTGTGTGATCCCACTTTCGAAATTTTTCCGGTCGGGGGGCATTTATAGGTGTTGGTTATTTTTCCGACTTCCTGTATCTGTCCTCTCTCTACTATCATTTTTAATACTTAATTGTATATCATTCTATCAGTATTTAATTTTATTGCTGTTGTATCTTCTTATTGCCTGTACTTTTAACTCTGATAGTGGGAATGTGTGTTTTAGCTTTATTGTATTAAATTCAGTTCTTATGGAAACTGCGTTTCATTGATTCTGCTGCCTGGCTTGCTGGCGAAACTTGGCTGTGAGCGGAAGGAACGCCGCCCACGTTACTGTTACTCGGGGGCGAGGCACGAGCGGTGAGCCTTGAGTCCGTGTGCCGTGTGCCGCGCTCCGCTCCTTACCTGTCTCATATGCGAGCGGAAGCCTTACAATGGGCGTTTGTGGCTGTCTGCCTGCGACGGGTGTGGCGCCATCGATTAAACTAAATGCAGCGCCGTTTGATCTGCACGGGAACTCGGTATCTCCCGTCTGTTAACTTGGCGGAATACCTAGAACTTTGACATTTGTTATATTGCTGGGACCACCAGGCTGGGTGTGAAAGGAAGCAGAGTGCGCCCACACAGTGGTTGGGTCCCGCAGAGAGCTGTATACAGCGGTGCCCTGATGGCGGCAGCTGATTATTTTATTGCGGATTTCTTAAGACTCTAGATCTAGCGTGGGTACTCAGGCAGGTTGGGGGAGGAATGTGCCATCAGTTGGCGGGAAAACGCACCATTGACTGTGGCTGTCCTCACGGCTTCCAGTTTTTTTTTTTTTTTTTTTTTTTTTTTTTTTTTTTTTTTTTTTTTTGCTAGGAAGCAGGGGGAAGACGTCACTCTTATGAATACCAGCGATGAGGAAGGTCCTACGGCGTGGTGCTACCACGCCGTCGTTTCGCGAAAGTTTTCTAAGTGGTTTAGTTTTGACTTGTATTTTCCACCACTTTGGTCGGTCGGGAACTTTGAATATTTTCCAGAGTGTTGGTCTGTTGCTACCACACTTCGAACTTTCATTTTGTGTGGCAGCTTTCTGTAGAGACGGTTATTTGCTTATCATGTTTTGCTTCCGCAAGCGCTTACAATACAGGTAAATATCGCAACTGCGCGTCTTTCGCGCAGTTTGTACTTCACGTTTAGCGCCGCCCGCCGCTGACCCTGGTGACTGACAACGACGCTGCTGCTGCTGCGAGTTCTGCATGACTCCTATTGGGGTATATCATACTGCCTGAGTAGCCCCGACCCATGATAGGGCACTCAACAGTAATCGTCTTGTTTTATAATCCGTGACTTGTTTCGGCTGCGAACTAGTTGCATTCATGATCGCTATCTATAGATATAACCAGTCAGATTCAGTCTTGTTTAAGTAATTATATTAAGTGTTCTGTTAATTCATGTTCGAACTTTATGTATGTTGAAAGTGACAACTGGTCACAAACTTTGATTTTTGTTAGGATATATTATCTTTATTGTTAAATATGATCATTTATTTTGGAATTGTTTTACCTCATTAAAACCCCTCACTTATTCTGGTGGGTTATGTTTTCATATGTAGTTGTAATGGAAAATAATGGGGTAAGGTGGTAGAATTGCGATCATTTCGGACACTTGTTATTGTAACTGGAAATATATTGAGAAAACAAATAATTTTATCGATGGCATTTGTTCTTGGATTTTTAATGAATATGTAACACAAATATTATACAATTACAAATGTTGGTATAAACACAAAAACAGGTTACAGAATTGAGAAGAATCGATCGAAAATGTACCACACTAGGTACAATTGTGATCACTTCCTGGTACTATTTTGATCACTTCCATCTTCCACATATAAAGAACTTTTTCCCGCGGGCACCAACGCATACTTCGTGGTACCAAATATTGCATTTTTGGCAGCGAATCCAGTCAACCTTAGCTACTGATTCTGCACTATAATAATTCAATAAACAAAATCCACAGTTATTTTCGTTGTTTGCTGGCGAATTGAAGCTTGGTAAACGTCTTTTATCATTACTCACAGACGTACATTTCCGTTTATTGTTCTTGTTGCAGTTGTTCATTGCTTTCCTTGTACCCTATTGAAAAAGTTTCCTCTTGCTGTGGAGGTTATCCAGGTTTTCATCTGAAGTGAGTCTAGCTGATGTCTGTGTTTTCCTCTTCAGAGACGATAATTTTTTCTCTGGACTTGGCAAAATGTCCCTGACAGCATCGTGCTGAGAAATTGTACTGGACCCTGGCGTTACGGATTTGCCGTGTTCTTCAGTTACATCATTTAACGATGATTGTTCTTTTCCCATAATGCTGTTAGTTGCTTGACTGGTGGGTATTAAAGGAGCAGGAGCCTCGAATAACGTTGAAGGTGCAAATTTCTCCTCGGGAACAATGTCTTTGCATTAGAACCCTTTGACCGCGCACCCAATGGACGCATCTTTGCCCCAGGCATCCCAGAAAATAGTACAGAATCGGTGTTTTGTAATGTTCTCATTGGGATTGCGATGAATCCAGTTAGTTGGGCTTCTGTGATATTGAGCCTTTAGGGACTTGAAAAAAGTTATATCTAATGATTGCAGTACATGTGTACTGTGTGGAGGCAATCCCAAAAGTTCTATCCCATTTTGCCGACAATATTCTACCGCATCGAAGCCGGTGTTTGAGTTTGGTTTATCAAACAAATCATAATCCTTTAAGATTTTTTCTACATTCTGAAAATATTTACTTCTGCTTTATTTAAGCCTTCAACTCTGGCTCGCGAAAGGCCCTCGGGTTTTCTCAGGCTAAGGTGAGTGTGTCTCTTAACAAATGCCCTAAACCAGTCGATTCCATCAACCTTGCTTTCTAAGTTCCATGAATGTTTCAAATTATTTTTCTCAGCTAACCGAAATGCAGCTTTTCTTAACTGGAGTGGCGACAGACCAATTCTGTTTATAGAGTTGGAGTTAATCCAGCTTGCATTTTCTTTTTAATTTGCACTTTACCATGTAAAGTGCTGAAAGGAATGTCATATAATTGTGAAGCAGCTCGAAGGCTCAAATGTCCAGTCATTACACTCTTTATTGCCACATCTAATGAAGCTGGACTCCATTTAATGCAGATTTTCTTTTCTGCTCGTTTTCGTGGCATCTAGAAAATAAGAAGTGGCTTTAAAAATCGCGCAGGAAAATCTTTAAATATACAGAATTTATTTGCAATAATTGTGTATAATATGTCTGTGGTAACCAATCGTGACGGACTAAACTGAAAAACTGCATTGATCGAAATTGTACTAGGGTATCGAAATTGTACCATTTTTCTGATCGAAAATGTACTACTGGGGTGAGTGAATTCACGAGTAAATAGTAGTGAATTCTGCCAAGAAATGGCAGCACATGTCACAGAGGCTTTCTCTGTAGGTGCCTCAGAACACGCCCGAATGGAAAACAAGTTTCTAACCTCACTAATATAGAATTTGTAAGCGCGTGAAAACTAGAAAATTTATAAGAGCGCGTTAGACTAAGTAGCTTCACTTCCCTCTTAACAGGAAAAAAATTTATATCTCCGTAGTACAAAGTGGTGTATTCTTGGAAACACAGGAGGAGCTGTAGAAACCTGCTACACTACGACGCCACACAAAGGCAAGTGCTACCAACACTACGAGACTGGCAAATGGCGCGAAACCTTATGTTGATCGGAATTGTACCTGTATCGAATTTGTACCACCTTACCCTATATCATTTTGAGATCTTGACTTGTCGCCATTCGATGGTTAGGACAGGCTCAGTTAATTTTTCTCTATTTTTATATAAAATACAGTGGTGGCCCATGATCAAGATAAATTTGCATAAAAATAACTTGTTACATATTAAATTAAATCTGCAGGTCTGCAAATTTGGATGCAGGGTTAGGTGTTTTGCTTTAATTTATCAGATATCATGTTTAATGAGCAATGGACAGTCACACCTAAACGCCTACACCACGAAAACACACGCAATATACATATTTCAAGCGTATAGGTTGACCTCAGGAGTTCAATAAGGCCGTACGGCATCTATCCAGACCATTGCTCACGAATTCCAAAGTGCATTCCAAGTATAATCAGAGGTGAGAAAACTTGGATTTCATGGTCGAATAGCTGCCCATAAGCCACACCTCACGCAGATCAGTGGCACTATCACAACACAGGACTACTTACACTATCGAAGAGGTTACATGACAATAACATCCCTTCATGAACTAGCCTGTACAGAGTCCTCACTTGAATCCTATAGCACAACTGTCCTACATCGATACATCTCCTCAGTGGAACAATACATTAAGAATGGGCTGCCATACCCAAGGAAATCTTCCAGCATCTGACTAAACGTCTGCCTGTGAGAGTGGTAGATGTCTTCAACACTAAGGGTGCGTCAACACCATATTGTATTCCAGCTTTACCAATGGAACGCGCCAAAAACTTGTCTTTTCAGCCAGGTATGCGGATACTTTTTATCACATAGTGGTGACACATTTAAAACTGATTTTCGGAATTATAGGAAAAAGTTTTAATAATACACTCCTAGAAAATAAAAAAAATAAAAAAAATCATGAATTCGTCGACCACGCAGAGGGAAATTTTATTGACACATTCTTGAGGTTGTATACAACACACGATCACACAGGCAGAGCCGTACGCACAGTCGGTGTTAGTACCCTCCTTTTGCTGCAGTTCAAGCTGTAATGGATACGATCGTAGAAGCTCCGAATGTGGTTATGTGGAATGGACTGCCATGCAGTTTCCAGCTGGTGCCTCAGTTGCGCCAGATTTCGTGCCGCTCATGCAGACCACCCGACATGACGTTTCATGCGGTTCCAATCATACTCATTGGGGGAGAGATCTGGGGATCGTGCTGGCCACGATAGTTGACGTACACCTTGAAGAGCACGTTGGGTGGTACGAGATACACGTGGATCTGCATTGTCCTGTTGGAAAAGCATATCCCCTTGATGGTGCATGAGTGGTAGCAAGATGGGTTAAATGACGGGTTTACCGTGCACTGTTCATTGTTCTCTAGACGATCACTAGAGGAGAATGGCGAGTGTAAAATATCGTTCCCCTCACAGTGATGCACGATCATGTGTGCCGTTAGAGTATCCTCGGCTCACGCCTCAACCTAGTTCAGCCCGCCCTTCAAATGTTCAAATGTTTGTAAATCTACCGGACCAAACTGCGTGGTCATAAGTCCGTAGCCTACACACTACTTAAACCTAGGTAAACTAACCTACGGACAACACACACACCCATGCCCCAGGGAGGACTCGAACCTCCACGGCGAGCAACCGCGCGCTCCGCAGCGAGGCGCTTTAGTCCGCTCGGCTACTCCACTGCGGCAGCCCGCCTTCAATGGTGTCATGGTAGGCGCTTATGAAGGGGCGCATGGAGATATGTCGTCTTCAGTGAGTCGTCGCTGCCGTGATGCCAATGATGGTCATACGTGTGTGTGATGTCGTGTAGTGAAGTGCGAAAATCTGGAGTGAACGCGACAAACAGGGCCAACACCAGACATCATGGTGTGGGAAGCTATATCCTACACTGGTGTTCGTTCTGGGAAAAATAAACATTACATGGTACACTGAAACCATCATTCAACTCATGTTGCCACCGTTCATGCACCAACAAAGCGATGTGCTTTTCCAACAGGACAACGCACGTCCACACGTATCCCATACAACGGATCGTGCTCTGCTAGGTGTACGTCAACTACCCTGTCCATCATTAACCGCAGATCTGTCCTCCAATAAGCATGTCTCGGACCGGATGAAGCGTCATTTTGGCGCGGGCTACACGACCGGCACGACATCTGGTCCAGATGAGGCACCAGATGGAAATTAAACGCAGTGTGAGGAAGTGTCACAGCGTAATAGGGCAACGTGTAAACATCAAGAAATGCAGGTGTACGGGAGGAAAATTTCTGGTGATTTCTTTTCCTTGTAGTACCAGGATCCATTGCTCCTAAAAACCATCGTATCGGGTGGTGAGACCTGATGCTACCATTTCGTTTCAGAATCAAAACGGCAGTTGACGTCGTCGTGTTCACGTCTTCTCCGCGGCCAGAAATAAACCGTCTGCACAAACCGTAGGTGAACTCACTATTGATCGCCTTCTTCGACAAATAAAAGCATCATCCACAAAGAGGGAAACCATTAACACTCCATTTTACAAATCTGTTCTGAACCAAATGTTAGAGCATATCTGGGCTGGGGTTGTTCAAATGTTGCTAGATCTGAGGGACTTAACTTCTGTAGTTATGAGTGCCTAGGCTTACAATCTACTTAAACTAATGAAAACTAAGGACAACAGACACACTCATGTCCGAGGGAGGACTCGGACCTTCTACAGTGAGCAACCGCGCACTCCGCAGCAAGGCACCTTAGAGCACTCCGCCATTCCACCCCGGCGTCCAGAGTTGCAATGAAGTGGAAAATAGATACTGCTCCATGACAATGCCCATGCACAATGCGCGATCCGTGTGCACCAATTGTTGGCGCAGAAAATGTTGACTGTTCTTGAACATCCTCCGTAATCGTCTGATTGGCTCCTGCGTACTTCTTCCTGTTTGGACGCTTAAAGGCGCTCATCAATGGCGAACGTTTTTCGGACGTGAATGACACAAAGATCGTGTGAGAAGAGTTCTGCGATCAATACCACAGGAGGGCTTTTCTGATAGTTTCCAGAGTTTGTTCGAATGTTGCCAAAAGTGGGTTGTAGCGGATGGCGACTTTTCGAGGCCAATAATGAACAATCTTTTGTTTTCCTTCTGGTCTGAAAGTTTTCACAGAACTTTTCAGACACAGCACGTATATAACAGCATTTTTTACTGAACTAAATAAATTTAAAACAGCCTGACTCACATCCGTTAATAAATTTTGTGTACTATTGCTAAATTGGAAATGTCGAATTACTAAATAAATTTCCTCTATTTTATATAAAATCTAAAATTACTACAGCGTTGATTAATTATATTATATATTGTAAATGCTGTAAAATGACGATGTACTGCGCAGAAACTAATCGTTTATTTAATAAATACAAAAAAGTTTCTGTTAGCTAATGAAAATAGTATTCATATGTCTCAAAAATAAATTTGCGTTAGCTTAAGTTAAAGTACTACGCAAGTCTAAGGTCCGAAAACCTAAACAGTTTGTTTTCTTAATTACACAAATTTTGATCTATTAATTTCGTGTAGGACCACCATAACCGCTGCAAAATGCTACATTTCGATGTTTCATGGACTCAACAAATCGTTGGAAGTGTCCTACAGGAGTACTGGGGCTCCAGTATGTTGCGTATAGTCATGCACCAAAGATTACTACACCACATGGATAGACGACCAGGAACATCTAAAATTTCCTCTATAATTTCATAAATATTCGCAAGAGGTCACCCAGTACGAAGTCATAGCACGTGCGCGAAACTGGATTGGGTGAAGCATAATTAAACAGTCTGTGCATACGGCATACTAAGACAGAGCTGTGCTTTGCCTTCAAAGAGACCTGTGGCTCGTCTTCATAGAGAATGTGCCAGGTCTTCATCATAGTGGAACGTACACTTCACTTGCGTGCTTAGAATTAATACTCAAGAAATATCAGTGTAATGGCACTTAGAGTTTCTAGAGGCAAACAAGTACGCAGGAGTATAACGGACAGTATATGGACTTTATCAAAAACCGTCTTACATCAACATGTAGCATTCATTTATTTATATAAAATATCTGATTTTTTATGAAAGATATAAGATCGTACGCACGTCTCATACATTACACCCTCATAACAGAGTCACGCTACATCTGTTGCCGCCCACAATTACGAAACTTTCAACGGCACAAAATTTTGTGTCCCATAAATACTATTTCGACCGACTTTGTTTTGTATGGATAGGTTACCTTATTAATAAGGTTAAGATAGCAGGTATGGAAACAGCAAGGATGACTGCAGATATTAATAGATGGGAACAATAGTGGGAGGGTGTCCATCATGAGGAAATCAAGGGAACAATGGGAATTAACACCACACATGAAGCAGTCAGAGCGAACGGTGTAGATGGTGTGGTCATGTTACACACATGGGAGACGCATGGTTACCTATGCGATTCGTGGATTCGGCAGTAGAGGGTAAGAGGAGTTGAGGTAAACCAAGGAGAAGGTACTTGGATTTGGTCAAGAATGATATTGAAGCAACAGGCTTATCACCAGGCGAGGCATCGATATTAGCATTGAACAGGGGACCATGGAGGAATTTTATTACAGGGATTACAGACTGATCGTTGAAAGGCATAATGTCTCTAATGGTGATGTTGATGTTGTTGATGATGATGATGGTGATGAATGCTAGTTGGGTTTACAATTGGGTGTTCTTTGTAGGCGAATAACAAACATGTTCAAATATTTTTAAATCAAAGTTATCAAACCGCCTTAGTCCTCGGACGCTAGACTTATGACTCACTTAAACTAACTTACGCTGAGAACAGAAACACACACACACACACACACACACACACACACACACACACCATGCCCGAGGAAGGACTCGAACCTTTGGCAGGAGTGTCCGGGCTATTCCCGCGCGGTTGTAACTATATCATTCGCTCGATTTGTCCAGAATATACATAAAACCAATAAAGAATAATTATGGTACGTTGACATGACCTACTGTCGTCCATAAAAGTTTCATATTTATGTAGGAAGATGGAGTCTATGTGCCGTGTCGGAGCACTTGGTGGCACCAGCGACAAATACAGCATTTACGATTTCCATCATGTTGCGATGCGGAAACGTCTCTGTCAAATAAATTTACGAAACATGGACGTCATCAACGTATTTTATTTATTTAATACCTCTCAAAGTTTTTGCCAACCGCGACACAATTTGAAAATCCCCACGTCATTTTGAGACTCTCAGGGACAGTTCTGAACCGAACTTGTGGTGAAGTCCAACGCACATAAAAAATTCCGTACGTGCTTCTTTCTTCTGGTAAAGCGACAATCACAGTCAACGTATTACGTGATAAGTGTGAGTTAATTGTTGTGCCACATATTCGAACATTCCAGATTTAATTTTCCAACAAGATAATGTGAGCGTCGCTCCAGTACATCCCGTATAATGCAAGGATTTCTATTAGGCCTTGTCCTTCTGCCTGTATGATTCTCTGCTGCTTTCACTACTCTGAGCTACTTCTACTATGAAACTTCCTGACAGATTAAAATTGTTTCCCGGAACCGGGACTCTAACCTGGGATCTGGGACCTTTGAGTAGGTAACTATTTGGATATAACATTTCGTGGTAGCCCCACAAACTTTGCTTCCATTACCGGACACAATAACAATTGATTTTTACTTTGAGGATTGACTAAAGGTTCTGTTTTACAAAACTCCCGTGAACAATATTGCGATATTACGACGAAGATTAACTGATGTCATGACAACCACCCCTCACGAAATGCTGAAAACACTTATTGATCTCCTTCTGGAAACCATAAGAGTGCACGTGAAATTTGATTGTGTTAGTGAATATATTAACTGCACATCAAAATACCTTCAGGCAACCCGAGCAATGAAACAAATAAATGAGAACTTTTGTCACCACAGTGCTCTGTTGGCAACATATCTGAACAGTAGTGTCGATAAAAGAAAGGTTCAGACTTCAGAAATAAGTAAACGTCCGCAAATTTATACACTGAAGAGGAGTGTCATAATGTAATGATATGATGTTACAAACTTTAAGGGATGATGCGTATGAGAAATTATATCAAGTTGTTGTATGCGAAAAAGGTATAAACCAAAACCTACATATGTTTCGCCTTAGCCTCGTGAATCTCTCAAAAAGAGGAACAGAACTTCCAAACCCTGATGATAGTAAACGCAATTCACGCTGAATGGGCTCCAGTACCCTCGGTCTCTTTCTCATATTGATGTACTGAAAAGGATACAAGTAATTTGATGTTTAAGAGACACAAAATTCCTCAAGTTTCAAATGGCGCAAACACAGCGTCAGCGCGAGATTGGCGAAGTCACACAAAGTTATTTCGATCCTTTCTGTGGAGTTCTTTGAATAGTGCCTCAGGAAGTCAAAATTTTGGTGAACAGCACATTTAGTCTTGACAGTCATCTCAGTGACGAGACTTCTCACGTGGCCCTACGACAAGAGGTCAAGTGTGAGATCAGAAGAATTTTCTGGTGATGAAAGAGCAGCCTCCTCTTCATATCCTCTTTCCGGGAAATGTCTGATACACAAAAATTGGACTCTATGCGTTAAAATGCGCGAGGAACAAGAGCCACAGCATGTTGAACACGTGAAATTGTTGTTTATGGGGAACAGTGTCCTCTATACCTTCCAACAAAATGTTTTGTAACTTTTGTACCATAACTGCAACATGGTATAAGTTTACAGGAACTAACTCGTCAGAAATGTCTTTTTTCTGGGATATCAAAAAAAAAAAAAAAAAAAAAAAAAAAAAAAAAAAAAAATAAATAAATAAATAAATAAATAAATAAAAAAATAAAAAAATAAAAAAAAGAGAGAGAGAGAGAGAGAGAGACCCCTGATTCAAGATGTCAAGTTTTAATATGGTGCCCATGTTCCGGTCATGACCCATACCTTACTGGAATATTCAGGTTTCCCGATTCCCGGAAGATTTTTTAAATAAAAGGGTACACTGTGACTTCTAACTCAGCCGAAACTGTAATGTTACCTGGCATTTTTTCGCAACAGTTCTGGAATCAAAAGCCGGACCATACAATTAATAGACTCAACTTCACTCATAATTCAAAGATGGTTTGCTGTGACAGACGTAACATCAAAGAAACCAAAATGGATGTCTTATTCAGTATTTTTTGCAGGAGCTCTTTCAGGCAAGACATTTTGTTACATTTGTCCTGCCGGCAAGGCACCTACTCTGTTCTTCTTCGGTTTTGACTTCGTTATTGGCGTTACCCACTCCCATGAACCACAGACGTTGCCGAGGTGGGGTGGCTTGCGTGCCTCAACGATACAGACAACAGTACCGTAGGTGCAACCACAGTGGAGGGATATCTGTGGAGAGGCCAGACAAACTTGTGGCTCCTGAAGAAGGGCAGCAACCTTTTCGGCAGTTACAGGAGCAACAGTCTGGATGATTGACTGAGCTGACCTTGTAACATCAGCTAACATGGCTTTGCCATGCAGTTACTGCGATCAGCTGAAAGCAAGGGAAAACTAAAGTCGTTACTTTCCCAAAGGACATGAAACTCTACTGTATGATTATGGCGTCGTCTTGGGTAAAACATTCCGGAAGTAAAATAATCACCCATTCGGATCTCCGGGCGGGGACTACTCAGGAGGACGTCGTCATCAAGTAAAACAAAACAGGCATCTGGAGCGTGGAATATTTTATTCCTTAATCGAGTAGGTAAGAAAATTTGCAAATGGATAGGTTGGGATTAGTGAAGTTCGGTAGCACAATGAACAGGATTTCTGGTCAGGTAAAAATACAGGGTAATAAATACAAAATAAGTTGGTGGTAACGCAGGAATAGTTAATAAGAAAATGGGAATGCGGGTAAGTTACTATGAACAGCATGGTTAACGCATTATCATAGTAAAGATAGACACAAAATCAACACCGAACACAGTAGTACAAGTTTATATTCCAAGTATCTCTGCCGATGATGAGAACATTGAAGAAATGTGTGAAGAGATAAAATGAATTATTCAGAAAATGAAAGAGAAGATCACCTGGTAGAATTTTGTGCAGAGCACAATTTAATGATCACCAACACGTTATTTAAACGTGATGAAACAAGGCTGTATACGTGGAGAAGACCAGGAGCCACTGGACGGTACCAGATTGACTTTATAATGGTAAAGAATAAAGATCCAGGTTTTAAGCTGTAAGGCATACCCAGGGGCAGATATAGACTCTGACCATAACTTATTGGTAATGAACTGTAAATTAAAACTTAAGAGACTGCAGAAAGAAAAGTTACATAGAACCTAGAGAAACTGAAGGAACTAGAGGTGGTTGAGATTTTCAGAGGGAGTATTAGGAAAGGATTGGCTGAAACGGAGGAATGTAATACAGTAGAAGTGAAATGAAACTTCCACTCTACAGCGGAGTGTGCGCTAATATGAAACTTCCTAGCAGATTATTATTTTTATTTCTATCGGACCAAACTGCGTGTCCATCAGTTCGTAGCTTACAAACAACTTAAACCTAGGTAAACTAACCTACGGAGAAACACACACACCCGTACCCCATGGAGGACTCGAAGCTCCACGGCGAGCAATCGCGCGCTCCGCAGCGAGGTGCTTTAGACCGGTCGGCTACTCCACCGCGGCCCTGGCAGATTAAAATTGTGTGCCGGGCCCGGGACTCGAACCTGGGATCTTTGCCTTTCGCGGGCAAACGCTCTACCGACACGCCTCACGACGCGGACTCACAACATTACTTCCGCTAGTATCTCGCCTCCTACTTTCCAAACTTCACAGAAGCTCTCCTGCGAACCTTGCAAGACTAGCATTTCTGGAAGAAAGGATACGGTGGAGACATGACTTAGCCACAGCCTAAGGGATGTTTCCAGCATGAAACTTTCTCTCTGCAGCAGACTGTGCGCTGATATGAAACTTCCTGGCAGATTAAAATTGTGTGCCGGAACCGGGACTCCCAGGTTCGAGTCCCTGTTCCGGCACACAATTTTAATCTGTCAGGAAGTTTCACAATAGAAGTAGCTCTGAGAGACAGAGTAGTGAAAGCAGCAGAGGATCATACAGGCAGAAGAACAAGGCGTAATAGAAATCCCTGCATGACACAGGATGAACTGGATTTAATTGATGAGAGAATATAAGAATTCATCAACCAAAGCAGGCAAAAGGGAGCAGAAAAGTCTGAAAAATGAGATTGACAGGAAGTGCAGATTGGCTGAGCAGAAGTGGCTAGATGACAATTGCAGAACCATAGAAGAATGTATAACCAGGGAAAGATAGATACTGCCTACAGGAAAAGCAACTGTATGAATATCAATAACTCAGACGAAAACCCAGTACTAAGGAAACAGGAGAAAGCTGAAATGTGGAAGGAATATATAGAGGGCCTGTACAGAGGAAATGAAGTTCAAGGTAGTATTCTAGAAATGGAAGACGAAGTGGAGAAAGAAGAGACAGGAGATACGACACTGCGAGAACAATTCGACAGAGCGCTGAAAGACTTGAGTCGGAACAAGATCCCTGGAATAGATAATATTCCGTCCAAACTGCTGATATCGTTAGGAGAGCCAGTCATGAAGACATTGTTCCACCTGGTATGCAAGAGGTATGAGACAGGGGAAATACCCTCCGACTTCAAGAAGAGTATAGTAATTACAATTCCAGAGAAAGCAACTACAGACGAATTTGAAAATTACAGAACTATCAGTTTAATAAGCCATAGTTGTAAAGTACTAACACGAATTATTTACAGACGAATGGAAGCCGTAGTGGAATCCACCCCTGGGGAAGATCAATTTGGATTTAGGAGAAATGGAGGAACAAGGGAGGCAATATTCACATTACATCTTATCTTACACGATAGACTAGGGAAAGGCAGTGAAAGGGAGTGAAACCGCGGAGTATAAGGAGTTCAGACAAAAAGATGATAGAAGATTTTGAAATGTGGTGCTACAGACGCATAATGAAAATTAGACGGGTAGATAACGTAACTAATGTGGAGGTGCTTAAAAGAATTGGAGAGAAAAGGAGTTCCTGGCATATCCTGACTAAGAGAAGGGATAGATTGGTGGGACACATACTCAGACATCAAGGAATCAATGGAAGTGTGGGATAAAAATCTTAGAGGGATACCGAGGGACGAATACAGTAAGCAGATTCAAAAGGATGTAGGTTGCCGGATTTATTCTCAGATGAAGAGACTTGCACAAGACAGGGTAGCGTGGAGAGCTGCATCAAACCAGTCTGCTGACTGAAGACCACAAGAACTACAACATTGGCGTCACACAAGGTGTGTAAGTGAGGTTGAAAGTCAGTGGTGAATGGCCATGCAAGATAATAATGATAATAATAATTACGCTTCTGCTGAATCAATGTTGATAATAAAAAGTATAGATGATGGTGATAAACGTAATTTTATTGCATTTGCTAAGTGAGAGCAGCCAGTTAAATTATCTTAAAGGCTTTGACGTTGTTGTAGCACCTTGGTAAATAATAATGAAAAATATTTACAAAATTAATTATTAAATTATGAATGTTGCAGTTTCAGATTGTTAATAATATGTTGTCTGACTTGGCTTTGGTTGTGGTGTCGCACAAGTCCAAAGTGCGCGCCACCTACTTTCGCCGCGCGCCGCCATGTACGCACGGCGCGGCGTTCTTACGACGTCAGCCACGAGCGCCCTCTGACAACTCCGCTCGTGGCCACCACTGAACGACATCGTTCACTTGGGACTGAGATAGTAACCAGTTAGCACTTCGGAATCAGATAGGCACCAGTGAAGACTTGGCTATCGGACAGGCACTAGGCAGGCCTCTAGCTCAACTATGTATCATTATTCTGCAGTACAGAAATATGTGGAAGTTAAGTATTGTATAAATTCTGTTCAATATATATCTCGTTCTAATTTACTCTAGCGTTTCTAGTTTCTGCTGTCCCACTGGCTGCTCCCCTCCGTACCTGCACAAGCGTGCTACCTTTATTCCTGTGTCGGTCTTCCTACTCGGCCACCGACACCTACGACGGAAACGAGACACAAAAGCGGCGACGAGGCTGGGACACAAAATTGGTAACTTCAGAAACAAGTTTTTACATGCGTTGTGGAATATGATTGTTTGTTGTGTGTGTATACGTCTGAGACTAATTCTGTACTTCAACTACCACTCGTCAATCTAACTGTAATGATGCTGGCTAAGGAATACTTTAAAAAGCAAACAAAAAACATACGTACGTAATAAAGCAAATTCATATCATGTAACTGCGTTCATGAAATATGCATCTTGACCTCTGCTATTAAATGTTAAAATAACTTAAACAATACGATAAAAGGTAGTTTCAGAAATGACTGTTTGACAACAATATGAAGGTACGACAATGGTTCCTGAAATATTTCTCTTGATTATTAACACTGTCCTTTTTTATGGTCTATCTGTGCGGAAGGATAAGCTGTTTGTGCCCTGCAATTACCATTAAGAAAGCTCTAACTATGGAACTCGTGGAGGTGCCATGCGAATTCACTAATACCACACAAATACAATCCATGTTTGTTGTCTTCAAAGAAAAAAAAATAAATTAATGGAGATTTTTTTCTAGGTGAATGACCACGTCGACACAGAGTTTGAAGCATAATCCTTTTATTTCACTGAAATCTCCTCTCACATAATGCAAACATAAGACAATATGTTATAATCTTTTCAATTAATTTCTTACATGTCTGTTCAGTACATCTTTTCATTACAACCACAATTGTAAAACAAAACTATCCTTACTTTCTGGACATTCAAGGGGGATATTGATATTCTTACATCTACATCTACATGCGATACTCTGCAAATCACATTTACGTGCCTGTCAGAGTGTTCATCGAATCACCGTTATACTATTTATCTCCCATTTCATTCTCGAATAGTGCGATGGAAGAAAGAACACCTGAATCCCTCCGTTCGAGCTACGATTTCCCGTATTTTATTCTGATATTTCTACCTATGTAAGTGGGAGGAGAACGTTGGCGATTGTAGTTTCGTAAGTATCCCACGCCGCAGCGATAAGCGCCGTTGTTATAATGATTCCCATCCCAGATCCTGTATCATTTCCGTAACGCTGTCTCCCTTGTATCGTGACAATACGAAACGAGCTGCTCTTCTTTGGTCTCTTTCGATGTCCTCCGTCAAACCCACCTGATAAGGGTCCCACACAGGGCAGTAATACTCCAAAAAAAGACGGACAAGCGTAGTGTATGCAGCCTCTTTAGTAGTTCTGTTACATCTCTTAAGGGTTCTGCCAATAAAACGCAGTCTTTGGTTAGCCTTTCCTACGACATTATCTACGTGTTCTTTCTAGTTTAAGTCTGAAGTAATAGTAATTCTTAGGTATTTTGTGCAGTTTACGGCCTTCACTTTAGATTGCTTTATCTTGTAAACAAAGTTTAACGGATTTCTTTTCGTACTCATGTGTACGCAAACACTTACAATAATGAAATTATAATCTTCCTTACCTCTAATATTCATGATATTCCGAAAACAGATCAATTAAATTATGTAAACAGAAAACACACAAGGCAGATAGCTAAGCTCGTCCAACAAATTTCAACTTCATTCCATTACTTCCTGTGTAACATTCTCACTTTTCACTCGTCTGATCCCAAGCACAACTACTACTGCTCAAACGGGGACAGGGAGAACTCTCACGGATCCAAAGATATAAGTCAGATATACACAGCCAGCACGATATGCCAAGTATACTAGCGATCGGCGCTGCGCCGAGATGTAAGCGACACTTGCTTGAACGCTAGGCGGACGTGACGTCAAGCCTAATTGGCATTTGACGCAGCTCATGAAGCATTGTGTACATTTTCTTACATCACCCACAAATTATTTACGTCACAGACCAGCACGGTATGACTTATGTCAGAGGAAGGCGAAACGAAATTGATGATGTGTTGATATCAGCAGAATTAATTTTATATCAAGAGCTATCGAGAAATCAAATTACGGTCCAGTTGATAATTTATAACTTTCATACTAACTTAAATACAGTAATGAGTGGGTGCTCAAATGAGAGGACCCATCGAGACACAACGTTTGGTATATCCACACAATTTGTAACATTAATATTATCCGTGATAATGCTATGATTGAGTTACCATTATGAATTGTTTATAACAAATACAAGAAGATAGACACTAACAGCAAAGCCGTGGGCAATTGCAGGTGTCGTAACACACACTTTGATGTGATTGGATTATTTTTCTGTATTTCAATATGTTATATTTATTTAATATTAATATTTAATGATAATCGCCTGTTTTAATTTTATGCGCACATTGATTCTGACTAGCGCATTAAAATCAGCAGTAGAAAGATTTTTGGAAGAAACCTTACTTGAAAGACTGCATTGTGCAACGGGCAACGGGCAAAGACACCTATTTGTCAGACTTGCATGGAACGTGCATATGTTGAAAACTAATATTTGGAGAGACCTATTACACCTAGAAATTACTATGAGGTGTAGATATACAAGAGAAATTCAGCGTGCACTGAGCGATAGCATCGAATTAATATCATGCAGTGAAGGCTTTCACGACCGGCTGAAATAATTGCTGTTGAATTTTCCGGGTTATGTGGTCGTGGTCGAAGAAACATATCTGCTCCTGACGTTTCGTCCAGAGCTGCGCTGGACATCCTCAGAGGTGCTACTGGTAGCGGTGAGTCTTGCCGACTAACGAGTCGGGCGTCGGAGAGCGGTATAAATACTGTCCAAAAGGGGGCGTGGTCAAGTGTTCACGTGCGCAGCAGAGATAAGCCTTGTCAAAGATAAAACATAACTTTCGATAGTCGATGGTCAAAGATAAAAGCGTAACTACCTACTCTGAAGAGCCACAGTCCATATGTCATTAAGTTTCATTGCTTCTTCCTTTCTATTAAAATTATCCCCATGTTTGTATATTTCAATTGCTTCTCTGTACAGTCGTGGATAATAGTTCGTCGTTGTAGATAAAATTTCCGTTTTGGAAAACTTCACTTCATGATTTCCAGATTGGAAAACATGTTCAGCTACAGCTGATTTCTCAATTCTACCTAGTCGGCAAAGACTTTTGTCTTCTTTTAATCTTGTATTCACACTCCTTTTTGTGGTACCAATATACACCTTTCCGCAAGAACACGGAATTTTGTACACCCCACTGGATGATAGAGGAGGGCGTTTGTCCTTTACAGATCGGAGTGCCTGACTTATCTTTTTTGTTGATTTAAAAACCGGTCTGATATCGTGTTTACGTAAAATCTTTCCTATCTGATCCGTAACTGTTTTAATGAAGGGGAGAGAAACGGTGTTCTTCCATCGTTGTGTTTTGTTGCTGCCCTTTTGTTTACCTTTCCTTGGTCGCAGAACCCTATATACTTCTTTCCGTGTATATCTATTTTTCTCAAAAGCCTGCATCAGATGTTGTAATTCGGCATCTAGGTGTTTTGGCGTACAAATTCGTTTAGCTCTGTCAATAAGACTTTTAATGACCCCTCTCTTTTTCTGAGGATGATGGTTGGAATCCTTGTGCAAGTATCTGTCTGTATGCGTGACTTTCCGGAAAACCTTATGCTTCAAACTTCCATCCGTCTGTCGCATAACTGAAACATCAAAGAAAGATATTTCATTGTCATTTTCCATCTCCACAGTGAATTGGATCTTAGGATTTACACTATTCAGATAATTAAAGAAGTCTTCCAATGCTTTTTTACCGTGTGACCAAACGACAAATGTGTCATCCACATATCGAAACCAACGATTCGGTTTCCTATTTGCTTTTTCCAGAGCTGAGTCTTCGAATCTTTCCATGTAAAAATTAGCGATTGCAGGACCTAACGGGTTGCCCATTGCGACACCGTCAACTTGCTCATAAAACTCATCATCCCATTGGAACTGACTCGAAGTAAGGCAGTGTCGAAAAAGAGCGGTCAAATCTCCTGGGAAAAGATCCGTTATATAAACCATAACTTCGTTGATAGGAATCATAGTGAACAATGACACTATATCAAAACTAACAAGAATGTCTCCAGGAGCCAGGATTAGTCCCTCAATTTTCTCAATAAAATGACGTGAGTCTCTTATATAAGAGTCAGTCTTACCAATGTATGGTTGTAGACGAGTTAATGACATATGGACTGTGGCTCTTCAGAGTAGGTAGTTACGCTTTTATCTTTGACCATCGACTATCGTAAGTTATGTTTTATCTTTGACAAGGCTTATCTCTGCTGCGCACGTGTACACTTGACCACGCCCCCTTTTGGACAGTATTTATACCGCTCTCCGACGCCCGACTCGTCAGTCGGCAAGACTCACCGCTACCAGTAGCACCTCTGAAGATGTCCAGCGCAGCTCTGGACGAAACATCAGGAGCAGATATGTTTTTTCGACCACGACCACATAACCCGGAAAATTCAACAGTAATTATCGAATTAATATTTCAACCATCATGTAAAATGTTATGAAATAAACTGGCAGAATCATTGGGTCAGTAGGTGGCTTTTTCTGAAATTTACTTCTGTACGGAAACATAATGTAATGTTACATGTGCCTCCACGTACCAAAAGGTTCTTGTTTCCGATATTTTGGAATTAATTTCTTTTCATATTCGCATATTTTGTAGAAATTTTTCGTAAATATCAATATATTACTCGCAGTCATAAGGACTTAATGTTCTTTGAAGATTGTACGTAAACCTCTGTGCAAAGAATACAAAGACAATGAAACGTTCAATACTAACCATCTATAAAGACAGGATATGCATCTCCCTTTACCTTCTTCTTGTTCGAACATTGAGACAGTAAAGTCGTAAATGATTTGAGCTCTTTAATTATTACTAATTTTTCCAGGATTTCTATGAGCTATGTAAGTTTTATGCAGATATGCTTTTTTTTTAAAAAAAAAAAAAAAAGTCCGAGTATAAGCTCCGCAGTTTAACCGAATTTCTAATGTGTTCTCATTTAGTCGAAAATTGATTCCTTTATTTATTTCCTTCTCACATTTTATTAACTGTGATGCAAATTATTTTTCAGGACAACGGATTCCGCTATTACATCTAATTACGTAACTAATTGTTGGAGATCACAATAGTAACCATTTTCATTCCAACCTTTCACTAAATAACTGTTCTGAATACGATCCTGAGATTTGTGCCATCTTATTAAATTTCAGTTTTAACTATTTGAGCTAGCCGAGGACTTTCTTAGTAAATATAGTGATTGTAAATGATGTCTCCAACAGTTAGGTTCACGGCGGTTTTCCATGAACAACAGGTTTTTAGTGCACAGTTTGCCTATTGTTTTACAGTGGTGCATTTTTAAAATTCTTTTAAAAAACAGACGCAGCTTACGTAAATGCAATGACACCAATTTGAAATATTTCTCCCGTTTAATCTTTTTAGCGCCGTCAGTGATAGATTTCTGGCTTTTACAGTGATTTCATTCAAATTAATATTGCTTTAATATTTCTTTATTAAAATCGCGGAACAGTTTCATTTGTTGGAGATATTCCATTTCAAGAATATTTGCATACAGATATTAATTAAATAATAGTCATGTCTAAAAATATTAACAATTTGGGAGAAATGTTTCAATAAGGCGTGCCTAGAGGGAACCTGGGGTAGTTCTGAGATGGACGACCGAGTTATATCGGTCAGAGACGTGATTTTTCCATGTTTTCAGACACATTGAACATAGCCACAGGAGCGTTCACGTGGAACTTACAGATATTTCCACGTGTTATGATTTAACCTTTGGACAGTTGTGTTGAGGTGAGAACTTAACAATAGGGCATTTATTAGAACATTAAGCAAATAGTGAAATATTGTGTAGATGGTTTCCTGCTATGTTGGGGAGCGCAACTCGAGATAATTTTCTTTACGGCATCCGGTGGCTTTAATTGTTCCCGCATGTGATATTTGTTAAAACGGGAAATAAACTTTATTACTCAAAAATCAAACACCATGTTTTAGCGCATCATTAATGTACAGGCGCCCTAGTTGAAATCCCTGGCATCGAATTATTAACTTCATTTTTGAGTAGTGCACGTGGACATAATCAACATAACAACGAGCTGCACAAAAGAAGAGGAATCCAGCATAAGCCAGCCCCTGTTTCAAGTCATGTAATGGTCTGTAACGTTAGAAGTCCGATTATCAGGTTTGTACACCCTTTAGGTGATTTTTGAGAGCACCATTAGTGAAATATTTTGTCGTTTGTTACGAAAATAGAATAGCTGAATTTATGCACTCAGGTTTTTTGTTAAACCTGGAGAATGCGAGATTCGGACCTTTTAAAAATTGAAACAAGCCTCTGTGGGCCATACTTTTCCACTAGCAAAAGTCATATCTGGAAGCCGAAGAAGACTACGAAGATAAACTTTCCTCTGATAAATCTTCACCCAACCGACACAAATATATGAAAGTTGAGGTCTCGTATGAAATATGACGGTTGTTGAACAATAGGGATAATGGATGTCATTTTTAAACCCTTAACTGTGAATTTTTACACTGCAGGCAAGTTGATGCTGCATTTAGATATCGCCTCATTCTTCACGGCCACTTCCATAACTAAATGTTTACCTCACGAGAGATTTCTATTTTTACACAGCACCCATTCCGTCTTACTCATTCATCTGGTCTGAGACTATGTGATTTTTATTTTTCGCGAAATAGCATGACAGACATGCGTAAATGCGTAACGTCAAAGAAAGTGTTAACTTCGATAATTGTTATCTCATTACTAACAACTTCATTACTTTTCAGGGGATTTCCCGGAACTGAAGTTGATCGTTAAGTCGTAGCAATAAACTTTGGCCATAATCGCGGAATTGAAGACATTAACTGCAGTTAAACAAAATTAAAAATGTACACCCATCCCGAATTCGAATCCGCGTCTCCTACATCATTGAGGACACCGCGATGTGCACAACTTCGGGGATTACTGTAAGTCGATTTCTGTCGGACACAAATTTTCAACATTTCCCTGCCGACTGTTACTCAAACTCACGGCTTTTTTAACCGAGTCCCATAAGAATAAGGGCCTCCGTTCTGAAAAAAGGAATATTGTCAGTCATCGGTTTCCCAAAAACCAACCGACAGCGCATATATTTAACCTAAATAAACTTTGCGCTGATGACATCGTTTAAAGAGCAAGTCAGTAAAATATAATACCGTTGCTTAACGGGCACTCCTTCGTGGCAGTTACTAAACCCTTGATAACGGAAGTCAACATTAAGGTGAAAGAAATCGGTGCTACAATCATAAAACAACATTTCATGATTTGAAGTGTGTGATGTGGTCCGATTCTTACCATTTAAAGTGAACCGGATTTAGGTATCAAAAACTCCAAGGAAGCTTCTTCTTACAGCCAAGTATGATGGAAGGTCCGCCATGATTCGAGCATATACATGGTGTCCCACTCAACTGTTTCACCCCAGATATTTCTGAAACTACAAAAGATATTGAAAAACCACTTTCACGGTCCTTAACGTACGGCAGAGGCTTATAAAAGTAGGTACTATGAACCACTCTAAAATATTATTTTGAACACAAAGTTATGTTTTTTTTTTTTTTTTTTTTTTTTTTTTTTCAAGGATACCCCATATTATTTCTTCAGCAATCGATAGGAGGAAAAATCACAAAAAGAATGGCGTCGGTTGTATCGCGATGCGTCAATTACATCCGCATAAACTGCGAAACGAAGTTGAAGTTTGAAACACATGAGACGCACTGTTAGCGCGTGTCCGAGGCTGAACCGTGAGTCTCGCTTGAGTCTAGGACACGCGCTAGCAGCGCTCCTCATTTGTTTCAAACGTCAACTTTGCTTCGCAGTTTATCCGGATGTAATTGACGCATCGCGATGCAACCGACGCCATTATTTTAGTGATTTTTCATTCTATCGATTGCTTAAGAAATAATATGAGGTATCCATAAAAAAAAAGAAAAAAACATAAGTTTGTGTTGAAAATAATATTTCTTCACGTTTTGGAGTGTCTCATAGTACCTATTTTCATAAGCCGCTGCCGTACGTTCACGACAGTAAAAGTCGTTTTTCTATATCTCTCGTAGCTTCAGAGATATCTGGGGTGAAACAGTTGAGTGGGACACCCTTTATTCCAGGGCGGTTTGAAGAGTCTGGTAAAAATAGGTAAAAGTTTTAAAGGCGAAAACTCAGTTTCACTTTCTCGACATAGTGTGCTTACAAGGCTATTCACTTGGTCCAGCAAGTTTAAAATTTTTTCAACCCTTCGGCAAAGTAGGCTTTGCCAAACCCTGTGCAGTAGTCAGTCACAGCGGCAGACACTTCCTCATTGGATGAAAATTTCTTCCCACCAAGCCAAATTTTCAAATTTGGGAATAAGAAGAGACAGAGTCGTCTGGAAAGAGAAGCGTGACGTCACGGCCAGCGGCGTTCCAACAAGGCGCCCCTGCGTCTCGAACACCTACCTTATGGCCCTCGGTACGGTGCTGCATCGCGCTTCCGATTGTGGTTAACATGGAATCAAAATCATATACACAAAATTACATTCTGTTTTTTGCATAGACGTTAGTTTTCCTTCTGAAAGGTGAGGAGACTTTAGCATTTTATTAGTGTGCGTATATTTGTGCAGTCATTTGAATTTACATTTGATGTGTTTCAGGTAAGAGTGATGCAAGCTGTACGGCTATCTTTCTGATATGAACTCATACGATTACATAATTGGTCATTCAAAAATCATCTACCTACTGTGTACATTTGTTTAGAGACATATGTCCATTTAGTCATTCACGCGAAGTAATTATTTTAAAGGTTGACACATTAAAAATTGAACAAAATATTTTTATCAGAATGATAATTTCTTAAGTGCCTTAGCACAGTCTTTGAATTTCATGAAGGCTCGACTACTGCAACAAAAAAGGCCGGAGCTCTTAAATGCACGTGAATTGCTGTTCAGTACTTCGTTAAGCGAAATGTGAGTTAATGATATCACAATGGTACCAAATTCTGATCGACAGGAACGTTGACATGGCACGTCAAGGGATTCACATCACAGCCCCAACCACTCACATTTTACCTCATCTACTGACACCTCCGTCTTAGAGGTCAGAACCAGGACGTGCAAAGTTTGAAATCAATTGGTTTTCTTGTGGACGAAAAGGGAAAATACCTAAGTCATTCTACAGCTCAGAACAGACACACATAGTCCTGAGGAAGTGTCATAACAGACGTCAGTGACTAATCCTTTCATAGTGGCATTGATTCCCACTGTTGTAAATGATACCTCACAGTGCAGTTAGCCATACCAACATCTTCTCGACAACATTCAATACTTTAACACCCACAACCACTCTATTCCCGGCAATTTAATCCTTCCTCAAGAATATCGTGGAGCTTCAAAACATAAATTGGATTTCACTGCTTTGGAGCGTGCAGTGGCTGATTTTTAGGATACGATGTACAGGGAGGGGCCACATCGGACTGATGAAACCCATTTCAACGTTCAAATGCCCCTCTCATCCGTTTCCACTCCTCCTCCACCACCGCCAAACTCCATCACATCCCACCCAAAACTAACTGCCTTACGCACGAAACGAAATATGAAGATCTCAGAGGGCGAGGTGTAAAACAAACTCCCATTGCCTCCTCTCCAACTGCCACGTCAACTGCCGGTTTTTACCGGCTTTGGCTTTTCCCTCGATCTACTCCTGAGGTAGTTTCCCTCACCAGTCGTATTGCTGAAAACGCTGCCTCAACTACTTTCATCACCTTACTTCCAGATTCAAGAATCCCCCCCCCCCCCCCACCTGCCGCCGTAGGAAAGGATCCCTTTTTCTGCGAAACTATCACATCACCACTACACTTGTAATAGCTGCAGCAAGGCACATTCAACATTCTCCTACAATTTAAAGAAAAGCACCCGCCCCCATTACTGCCCACCATTAAGGACATCATCTGGTTTCCCACTACTATCATGTAGAACCGCCGTGGAGAATGGCCTATTGTATCACAGCCGTCTACAATACGAACACGAAGTGTCTCTAAATTTGGTACCAGGGTTGCGTAGACAAGAGCTTTCAAATGTCCCCATAAATGAAAGTCAAGAGGGTTGAGGTCGCTTTTCCGTGTAACGCTAGTTTTTACGTTTTAGTGTGTGTGCATCGCAATTCTACGTTCGTAACGGTTTTCTCTTAGACACTCAAACATCTGTCAAATCTATCGGTGGCACGCCCTGCCATGTACGGTGGGGCATATGGTGAAGGGGGTGGTGGTTCCGGTGCCACCACGACACAACAACAACCAGCTGACCAGCTACTGTATCCAGATGCGGCTTCTTTACCAGCTCCGACGGGAACTACACACTACACATGTCCACATAACATATTTTCTTTCTTTGTGTGTGAGGAATGTTTCCTGAAAGTTTGGCCGTACTTTTTGTAACACCCTGTAAATTTCGAACGGCAGTATTTATTAGTTGATTGGTGGTTGCCAGCTGAAGTAGTAACTGCGTAGTTAGTTCCATAGGCTGGAGAAAAACGAAATTTGTGCAGTCATTAAATATTTTCATTTGAAGGACTGGACCGCTGCACAGATCAAATCCGACTTGGATGAGGTCCATTCCAACATAGTAATACGCCTATTCACACGTCCAAAAATACTGAGCACCAGAATAGTATAATACACCTCGCCGGGACAACAAAATCGACATCTCTCAGCATAATGGAACCGTCTAGAGTAGTTTTAGAGTAGAAATGAGGACCAAATTTACAGCTCCAACGTCGTTGACGTAATTAGTGGATGCTCTGGTACAAGAATGGAAAACGTTTTGTTGGAAACTGTAAAGGCAATACACACGTCCAAAAATACTGAGCACCAGAATAGTATAATACACCTCGCCAGGACAACAAAATCGACATGTCTCAGCATAATGGAACCGTCTAGAGTAGTTTTAGAGTAGAAATGAGGACCAAATTTACAGCTCAAACGTCGTTGACGTAATTAGTGGATGCTCTGGTACAAGAATGGAAAACGTTTTGTTGGAAACTGTAAAGGCAATACACACGTCCAAAAATACTGAGCACCAGAATAGTATAATACACCTCGCCGGGACAACAAAATCGACATCTCTCAGCATAATGGAACCGTCTAGAGTAGTTTTAGAGTAGAAATGAGGACCAAATTTACAGCTCAAACGTCGTTGACGTAATTAGTGGATGCTCTGGTACAAGAATGGAAAACGTTTTGTTGGAAACTGTAAAGGCAATACACACGTCCAAAAATACTGAGCACCAGAATAGTATAATACACCTCGCCGGGACAACAAAATCGACATCTCTCAGCATAATGGAACCGTCTAGAGTAGTTTTAGAGTAGAAATGAGGACCAAATTTACAGCTCAAACGTCGTTGACGTAATTAGTGGATGCTCTGGTACAAGAATGGAAAACGTTTTGTTGGAAACTGTAAAGGCAATACACACGTCCAAAAATACTGAGCACCAGAATAGTATAATACACCTCGCCGGGACAACAAAATCGACATCTCTCAGCATAATGGAACCGTCTAGAGTAGTTTTAGAGTAGAAATGAGGACCAAATTTACAGCTCCAACGTCGTTGACGTAATTAGTGGATGCTCTGGTACAAGAATGGAAAACGTTTTGTTGGAAACTGTAAAGGCAATTAACCCGTCCGTCCTTTGAAGAGTTGCAGCTCATCCAAAACCCAATTAAGAGCCGACTCTTTTGAAATATATAAATATTTACTTTGTGGATTTTAGAACTTCTCAAACATTATGAACTACCTGGAAGATAACGATCTACTGACACATAGTAAACACAGATTGAGAAAGTACCGCTCTTTGCTCTTGAGAAACACAGCTAACTGGTTACTCACATGAAGTGACGAGTGCTTTAGACAAGGCATCTCCAATCAATTTCAAATTTCTAGATTTCCGGATGGCTTTTGACACTATACTTCACAAACGTTTTGTAATCAAACTGCGCGCTTATGTAATATCACCACAGTTGTGCAATTGGATTCACCATTTCCTGTCAGGATGGACACAGTACGAAGTAAATGATGGAAAGACATCGAGTAAAGTCGCGGTAGAATGGCCGGGCGCTCTAAGGCGCCTTGTTACGGAGTGCGCGGATACTCGCTGTCGGAGGTCCGAGTCCTCCTTGGGGCATGTGTATGTGTATGTGTGTGTGTGTGTGTGTGTGTGTGCGCGCGCGCGCGTGTGTGTGTGTGTGTGTGTGTGTGTGTGTGGATGTTGTTTAAGTAGTTTCAAAATTCCTAGGAAATAAAAACCACTAAGTCCCATGGATTTACATTTTTTTTTCATCGAGTAAAAGAGAAATGACAGCTGACGTTCCTCAGACAAGGGTTGTGGGTCATCTACTGTTCCCCTTCTTTCTAAAAGATTTAGGAGATAATCTGAGCAGCTCAGTTAATCTGTTAGCGGATGATGCTGTCATTTATCAGTTAGTAAAACCACCACAAGATCAAAAGTAGCTGCTGAATGATTTAGATAATTTGGCTTTTGACCTTAAATGATGATAAATGAGGAGTCGTCTACATGACTACTCCTATGTCGTGAGTGTTGTCTTTAGCTGACTGTAATAGCGTACGGGATGACTTGGACCAATTTCTAGGTGGACTGAGGAATGGCAAGTAGCGTTTAATTTAGAAATGTGTAAGGTGATACAGATGAGTAGGAAAAACAATCCCATTATGTTCGAATACAGCAGCAATAGTGAGCTTCTTGATGTAGTCGCGTCGTTGAAATATCTACGCATAACATTGCAAAGCAATATGAAATGGAACGAACATGTAAGGACAGTTGTGAGTAAGGCGGACAGCCGACTTCGGTTTATTGGGAGAATTTTGGGAAGAAGTACTTCATTTGTAAAGGTGTCCACGTATAAAAAGCTTGTACGACCACGACTTGAGTATTGCTCAAGTGTTTGCGAGCCGCAGCAGATCAATTTAAAGGTAAAAATTGAAGCAGTTTAGAGGCGAGCTGCTAGATTCGTTACTGGTAGATTCGATCAATGCGCGAGTGTCACGGAAATGCTCCGGGAACTCAAATGTGGATCGCTGGAAGAAAGAGGACGTTCTTCTCGAGAAATTCAGTTGAGGAAATTCAGACGGCCGGAATTTGAAGCTGAGTGTAGAACGATCTTCCTGTGCCTACTTAACATTTCGCGTAATGATCACAAACACTAGAAATCGTACGGAGGCATATAGGCATTCATTTTTTCCTCGTTCTATTTGGGACTGGAATAGGGAAGGAAATGCCTAGGCCGGCCGAGGTGGCCGAGGAGACTAAGGCGCTCCAGTCACGATCTGCACGGCCAGTACGGTCGGGGCTTCGAATCCCCCCTCGGGCATGGATATTTGTGCCGTCCTAGTTCGTAAGTATTTCATAAGTAGTTTGTAAGTTTAGGGACTGATGACCCCGTAGTTAAGTCCCATAGACTATACAAACATTTGAACATTTTTTTGAAAATGCCTAGTAGTGGCACAATGTACCCTCCGCCACGCACCTTACGGTGGATTGCAGTGTGTGTGGTTGTAGATGTAGATGTACCAGTTCGTTCAAGGAAGGAAAAGTTTCATTGAGCTATTTGTCTTGACAGTGACTTATTGTGTAAATGTCAGTTTAGATGTCACATTTTACACACCAGCGTATTTCTGATAATGGAGCGGTTGCTGTTAGGCAGGTAATGGAGCCTGCAGCTGCAGGTTGCGAGCGGTGTGTGCCGCCTGGCTCCCTCGTGAACTCTGACCGTGAACTTTGACCGCCGCGCCGGCGCACGTACGCGCCTGCCCGGGTGTACAGTGCGGGACTTCCCCGCTCATCCCGCGGCGGGAGTGCTTGCGCCGATCGCCTCGCCTTATCGATACTCGCAGCTCATGCATAAGTTATCGACGCTCGCCAGCGGCAAATGCGATCGCGCCCCTCGGCCTGCCGCGGCTCCCTCACAGGGAAGTCTGCTTGCAGCCGCCCCACTAGGCCTACCTCCGCAGGCCTTAACGTCCGGCTCAGCCGCGTGCTCCTTGGCGAGTAGGTGGCCGGCATTTTGTGCTGTGCCGGACCACCGCTAACTTGAGGCGCGGCTGAGCGGCTCTGATAGAATTACCAGCCAGTAGGCAGTGCCGCCCACCTGCGCTAACCGTATTAGCTACCGTGTCGACAGCTTTTCATGATCTTGCAGACAGAATTTGATAGTAGGCTCTCGTACTGAAACCATCACAGAGCAGCTTAACAGGTGTTCTTTCTTGCTTGTTCAGCACTGCTTTTTAAAGGTTTAGTAATTACTGACAAGTCATTGTAAAAAATAAGATACCGATTTTCTTATTTCAACATTTATTTATTTCGTAAGGGATAATTCACGGAAACGTGAAGTGAACCATTAATCATCGGAGATAAAATGTCTAATTTACAACGAGTGTTCAAATAAAAAGGTACCAAACGACACTGTGAGGGATAACTGAAATAAACACTAGAGGCATAAGCACAACTATTCCACTGTTTAACGAGCCAAGGACATCCTGTTCCCAAGACAAGAGCCAGTCCTCTACTGTGTCCTTCAAATCGTCTCCCGAGTTTGAGCGCTTCCCTCTGACTTTTTTTTTATTTTTTTCGTTCAAAGCAGATGGAATGTATTAATAGTTTGTTTAGCATCGAGTCATTGGTCATTGGTGCTCCACCGCATCGTCTTATATGGCGATGTTTTATTCGAGTGTCTGCGGCACCACCATCACCTACAAAGAAGGCCACGGCGCTCTCGAGTGACGTTGGGCAGAGTATGTTACGCGCGCATAGCTGACTGGCTCGCTGCTTCGTCATAGTGGGCCGTGCCCCAGCGGGTACCCAGTCAGCTATGCGCTCGCAACCTACTCTGCCTGACGTCACACGAGAGCGTCGCGGCCTTCTCTCTAGGTGGTGTTGGCTGCACCCGCTTCAAGCGTCTGATGGCCGGGTTCCCAGCTGTTCTCAGCTGCAAGCCGTCGACTTTATTAAGAATTTTTTCAAGTATTTTAATTTCGATTGCTCTTTTATTACGCTATTCTGGTGATGACTGATGTCTCATCGAACACTATGCGATGTTTGTTTTCCAGAGCGTGCTCTGCAATTGCTGATTTCTCGGATTAGCGTAGGCGGAAACATTTTTCATGTTCAACACAGAGCTGTTCAATATTGCGCACTGTCTGCTCGATGTAAAACTGCTCACACCCACACGGAATCGTGAACACACCTGGCATTCTAAGGCCTAGATCATATTTCAAAGGTCCCATCAGCCGTCGTAATTTTGAAGGACGCCTGAAGACAGTGTCGATCTCGTGTCTCTTAAGGAGCCGGCTAATCTTTTCCGTTACCGAGACGCAAAATGGCATAAACGCAAGTTTCACTGTCTCGTCCTCGACGATGTTCTGCTTGCGTGTCTTCCGATGGATGGCTAGTGTAAACTGGAGCTTGTTGTAGTCATTTTTTTTTTTAACTCTCAGTTACCTCTTCAGATGTTCATTGTCAGAGACTACTTCTGTTCGGTGTGCCAACGTACTCCGAACGGATAGTTTTTGCGATGGGTGGTGGTTACTCGTGGCGTATTGATACCGGCCCGTGTGGGTGCGTTTCTGGTAGACACTATGGCTCAGGCATCCCTTTGCTTTACACCTGAGAAGTACGTCAAGGAACGGCTAGGCACGATCTCTTTCTACCTCCATCGCGAAATTGATTTTTGTCTTGGATGTTGTTGATGTGGTCCAAGAATTCACCCAGTTTTTCACGTCCATGTGACCAGACAACGAAAGTGTGGTGTCGCACAAGTATAAAGTGCGCGCCACCTACTTTCGCCACGCGCCGCCATGCACGCTCGGCGCGGCGTTCTTACGAAGACAGCCACGAGCGCCCTCTGCGGCGATCCCGCTCGTGGCCACCACTGAACGACATCGTTCACTTGGGACTGAGATAGGAACCAGTTAACACTTCAGAATCAAATAGGCACCAGTGAATACTTGGCTATCGGATAGGCACTAGGCAGGCCTCTAGCTCAACTATGTATCAGCCTTCTGCAGTACTGAGCTATGTAAAAGTTAAGTATTGTATAAATTCTGTGAAATATATATCTCGTTCTAATTTACTCTAGTGTTTCTAGTTTCTGCTGTCTCACTGGCTGCTCTCCTCCGTACCTGCACAAGCGTGCTACCTTTATTTCTGTGTCGGTCTTCCTACTCGGCCACCGACACCTACGACGGAAACGAGACACCAAAGTGGTGATGAGGAGTGATAGACCAGCCCTCTTGCAGCAGCCAGACAGCAGCAGTCGGAGCACGCAGAAATTGTTCCCGCCCACCCACCCTTATTATAAGAATTTTGGGGGAAGATATTTTGTTACGTGTTTTGTGGACTTTTTTTGTTGCAGTGCGTCCTCATTTACCTTGCATTTGTGTTTTGTTATAATTTTCTTGTATGCGCGGTGCCTAATCGGTCAGCATGGCCGCTAACCCGAACCCGAACCTAATGGAAATTATTCAGTTCCAGACGGTGCAAATCACGCAACTACTTCAAGCTGTGGCCCAGTTAACAGCGCAAGCAGCTAACCACCAACAACCGTCGCTTCAGCAGCCCACACCTGCCGCTGCACCGCTCCCTATATTCCGTCAGTACGACGAACGTGAGGCAGAATGGAGTGATTACTTCGCTCAATTTCAAGAACTCGTCGCGGCTCATCAACTAACAGGTCAAACTGTCAAACATTTCTTTCTCGCCGTAGTTGGCACAAGACTTTCGTGTTACTGCAGAAACTGTTCCCCCTCGTGATGTAGACTTTGAACAACTAGTAGATGCACTGAATGCTCATTACGAGAGAAAAGTTCTCGTAGCCGCTGCACGGTACCGATTTTTCAAACTGAAAAAATTACCAGAACATACCCACACGCAACGGATTACGGTATTGAAGGGCTTAACCCGCCAATGAAAATTTACTTGCTCTTGTGGACTTTCTTATAGTGACAGGATGTTGAGAGATGCGATTACGCAGAACATTCAGGACCCCAGAATTAGGGTAGCAATTCTAAAACAGTCTGACCCCTCATTAGATAGTGTACTGCAGCTAATTGAAGCGCATGATACCTTTGACTTAGCAGACGTAGAAATGCAAAGCCACAGTGTTAATTCAGTGCGCCTAACCGTAGTTCTCAGTGTAGCACTAGTGATTCTTATAATTCTACCGGTCGTGCTCAACAGACAGTGAACAGTAGCCAGTGTAAAAGTGCGACACAAAGGTCGCCCCGTCGTGTTAGAAACAGTAATGTGTATAACGGGCGTCAACGCTCTTATCAGAAAAATGTTCGTAAGTCTTCCCCCCGGTGTGTATCTCGCGACAAGCGTGCGCATTGCCCTAGTCGCAACACAACTTGTTATTAATGTGGCAAATCGTGAAATGTGCAGTCTGTGTGTATACAAATTAAAAACTCAAAGAACGGTACCATTAGAAACAGTGCTTTGCCGAGTGGACGAACAGTTCATGCTGTCAATGTCATAGACGCTGTGGAATTGAACAGTGCTTTACTTGGTTCTCAATTGCAAGAAAATTGTTCTGCACCTATTGCAAAACTATGTAGTGAGCCACGCCGCAAGCGCCGACGAGCGCGTAAAACTGTGCAACGGAAAAGGGTTCGGGACAAACAAAATGTCTATGCAGTGTGCAATCCTGTAGTGAAACTAGTGCCTTCTGCAACTTCTCCTTGTAATAGTGCCCAGTACTGTGTAGCTGTAGTAGCCTCGCATTGTGCGGACGCCGATCCGGCGGTAGTGCCATCTAGTGACAGTGATATTAATCTGTGTGCCGATTCTGCGCCGCTTCCTTCACTTCGTGGCCCGCGCATGCGCAAGTGTAGTAAACGAGTTCTATCAGACGTTGCCCACATTCGCGCACCTGTCGTGCGCCAGAGGCACAAACTGTTTGTTACTCTCTTCATAGAAAATAAGACTGTGCAATTTCAGCTTGATACTGCTTCCGCTGTCACATTAATAAATAAAGATACTTACGACCTTATGGGTTCGCCAAAATTGTCGCCGTCTCAACAAGTGCTCACTGCGTACACAGGTCAAAATATTCCCGTGCTAGGAACGTGTAGCCTGCCCGCCACTTTTCAAGGTGTAACAAAAACAGTTGCTTTTGTAGTTCTTCAGGCTAAATCTACACAGAACATTTTCGGACTAGATGCATTTGACTTGTTTGGTTTATCAGTTCAAAGAGATGTGCTTCACATTTCGTCAGTAGTGCCTCAGGACAAAATAAATGCATTGTGTGAAAAATGTAGTGACTTGTTTTCGCCGGAACTAGGTTGTGCAAAAGACTTCGTGGCACATGTAACTTTAAAAGAATCTGCAGTTCCAAACTTTCGTAAAGCTAGACCAGTGCCTATCGCAATGCGTGATACAGTTGCCGAAGAACTTAGACGTTGGCAAGATAGTGGGCTGATTTCTCCTGTTTCTGCGAGTCAGTGGGGAGGGCTGTGGTGTCGCACGAGTCCAAAGTGCGCGCCACCTACTTTCGCCGCGTGCCGCCATACACACGCACGGCGCGGCGTTCTTACGACGTCAGCCACGAGCGCCCTCTGCTACAACTCTGCTCGTGGCCACCACTGAACGACATCGGTCACTTGGGACTGAGATAGGAACCAGTTAACACTTCGGCACCAGTGAAGACTTGCCTATCGGATAGGCACTAGGCAGGCCTCTAGCTCAACTATGTATCAGCCTTCTGCAGTACTGAGCTATGTAAAAGTTAAGTATTGTATAAATTCTGTGCAATATATATCTCGTTGTAATTTACTCTAGTGTTTCTAGTTTCTGCTGTCTCACTGGCTGCTCACCTCCGTACCTGCACAAGCGTGCTACCTTTATTTCTGTGTCGGTCTTCCTACTCGGCCACTTACACTGCCAAAAACGAGACACAAAAGCGGCGACGAGGCTGGGACACAAAAGAAAGTATCCTCAAGATAACGATAAAAACAGCTAAGCTTCACAGGAGCCGTGTCCAGGGCAACGTTATCAAAGTACTCCACAAACAGATAGGCAATAACAGGAGCTAAAGGGCTTCCCATTGCGACACCGTCAGTCTCGTTGAAATATTCTTTAGCATATAAAAATACGATTACGTCCGAGTACGCTTGAACAAATGCACAACAGTGTCGTCGAATAAGTTCTGTCTGGAATTTTTCCCACCTATCCAGTTTGTCCTCGTTATTTTCAGAAAACTGCTGGGCTGTCCCGTCCAGGTAGAAATATATGTGAGCCAAGCACATAATGTGATCCCACCTGTTATACTTGGCATCTCTATCGAATCCTATCAGGTATTCATTTGGGTTCTGTCCAGCGTCTCCCGAGAACACTAATGGCTGTCTGATTGCAGCTGGCTCACCGATGTTTTGGCATCAATGGTTCTTTTGATGACACGGACCTTCGGATGTAGGTAATCAGTATACCCTCTGTATTCCAGTTTCTGTCCTTGTAGGCGACGGCTCTTACGCTGCGTAATCGGAGCCATGATGATGCAGATGTATTGCAGGTTACCCGGCGCCTTTGCCAGATAAGTGTCACGCTGAAAACTGCGGAATTCGAAGGCTGGTCGGCAATAGAGCACAACATTTTACACTTAGAACACTTTTATTGCGAACACAAGTGTACAGTCAGTACAGACTGACTCCTACTTTGTGTGCTCTACTATTTATACACATAAAGAATAATCTGAAACTTACAAGTACATCAAACATAAGAAACATGTAGAACATTCTTCCAATAGTAAATAGAAAGAAAGAAATTTTCTTCTGCCCATGGCAGGACTTGAACTGGAGACAGCAGACACAGTGATCTGTGCTGCTAACCACTTCACCACGCGTGAACCTTTCTTCACCTGTCCACGACGACTTCGTTATTGGACTAGTTATTTCCTTTTATTTAAAAATCGCCCTATTGTATATTTCTGGTTTCCGTATTTCCATTTATTCCAAATGTCTTTATACGTCTTCTATCCACGCATTTTGCTTCTCTTGTACAACAAGAACTGTATAACTTGTCCATTCTGCGAATGAGGCAAACAGCATGCTCCTTCTTTTCCTGGTGACAATGGACATTTTTTCTATCTTGGAATACAGTGCCTGGTTGGATCGCTTTCTGAATTGACCAACTTCTGTTCTTCGGGGTCCTAATATTTTCTTGAGAATCTTCAGTTCCACCAGATCTAGTCTCCTCATCACTCCTACTAGGCTGAGTGCTTCTGCTGTATATAAAGCTTCTGGTAATGTTTCAGTATTGCATTGAAAGAGATATTCTTCTTATTATAGATGTCCCTCGTCTAAGTGAATTTTGTTTATTCGTCCATCCATTTCATCCTTTTCTGTCAGTCCAGTATCTATCCATGTTACGAGGTAATTGAATTTATCCACCATCTGAATTTGCACGTACAATTTAAACTCCATTTTTAAATGAACTTACCAACTTGAACATTTTATATGACCACATGACGGTAGCATAGCCAACTGAAACTGGATGTCATAAAAGAAACAAGTATTTTGAGATCTTAGCTTTTCATCTTTTGAATATTGTTAATTTATCAGAACGCTTTCACAACCTGCGAGGTCAGGTAATGTTGGACTAAGTTCTGTTTCCGTTCTATATTTTACCAGATATTTTTATACTGAAAAAGTTTGAGGAAGTCCTAACACGTCCCAGTTTTTTATCTCTACCATTGTTACTGGAAATAATAGCAATAACCGAAAACGGTAGGGTTAAGCTGAAGGTGAAGAAATCGGTATAACCGTAAAACGGTTGTTTCAGCGATAACCGCCATCGCTACCTGGGATTGCCGCCTGAAGATAGTATAAACATATTATTAAATCTTTAGCAAACTGTAGCTAATTTAAACTACTAAAGATTCAAATCAGTAGTTAGGTAACTGATAAGCTCCAACATAAGCAAATACAAATAGTCTGAGAAAACAAAGATTAAAACAGATAGTCCGTGCGCTGGTCGCCCAGGTTAACGTTGCTCTTTGCTAGGCATTCACAGATGGGCTCTTGGTGACTCCCACAATTATGTACGTCACTTCTATGCGATTTAAACGTAGTAAATAAGCTTACGGAAAAGCTCTACGAACTTCTGCGGGAACCTAATATTCGTGTGAAATCTTCATTTGCATATGATGCCCAAATATACGCACTTGAACTAGCTTTAAGTGTCTAGCTCAAGCGTCACATTAAATGTCCTCAATAAATCTCGCTCCTGGTATGAAGATTAAACTTTTAAATCTTATGTCCTACAGAATAGAGCTTTGACAAATTTCGCCAAATTGCTATATGTTAACCGTAATGTGCTGGTAATGTACAACGGAAATATGTCTACAGGGGTTTGTTAACCGGTCCTACATCATTTTCAGTGTCATATTACAGTGTACGCGAGGGTTGTAGTTACTGCACTGTGTGAAGAGTAGAAACTCTAAAAGTTCACCAACCAGACGTATTCTATAGATGTCCCCACACAAATGATAGCACGCAGGTTGGAGTTCTTGATTGAGGCTGAAATTGCTAAGCTATTGGCAGGAAATGATCTAATTAAGGAATAAAACTGTGGTAGTTCATATGACAACCCATTTTATTTAAAGTAAGCAGAAAACCGGTAAACTGCATAATACTAACCACCAGATACACATTTTCTTAACCGAATACAACTATAAAGATATTTAGCCGTGATATTAGATGATTAAACATACTCTTATGACCGCCTAGGTAAGCATGTTACTGCACTGAGTGCGCGTACTGAAGTCACATGTTACTCTTCCGAGTGCCTGTTCTGAACTGAAGAGTTGCGGCTCGATGCAAGACTGCCTTTGTTCCGCAATTTGGCGCGCAAACATGGCTGCCAAGCATCGTCCGTCTGAAATTAATTGTTTTGTTTATAGAATTAGCAATTATTAATATGTTTTACCAACGCAGGGCATAGCTTAGCTTTGAGGGGTTTTTATGACCTGAGTTTCACATTGAATATATTATTAGTTTATTAAATATTAACAAATTTTGGAATGCGTTTTGGCGCGTGACCGACAGTGCTACAGCCAAACGGCGTCCAGTGCCTGCCGCTCGGGGACTTCCCTAGAATTCGGGGAGATTTGACAGTGCTCTTTCCCATGAGAACCCGACCTATTGTACCACCTGTAGTGATTCTCACCAACTTTTACCATCTGTCGCCTACTGGTCCTAACCGGCTGCACTGAAGCAATACTTCGAACTTAGTATGATGGCTTTAAGCGAGAAATATTACAAATGATCCTGCGGTAAAGCGATGTATGTGCAAGTGAGGAATCCTAGGTTCCGTACATGGCGGGGTAAAGGATGTTCCTTTTCAAACTTTCATTTTATCCTACACCTCTCTACGATATCAGAAATGACATGTGACCCCTGATTAGGGAGTGAAGAATAAAGTAATACTTGGCTATTTATTTTTGAATTTGTGGCAATTCCCGAGTTTGTGGTTACTTTATACGAAATATAACATTTAGTGATGAAGTACTGACCTACAGGCAAAGCATTGTAGCTTGTTTCTCAGATGGGTAAAGTCCCTGAACCAAGTACATTGACAGAGATAAACACTTATGTATCCGATAAGCGATTATAGATTTTTTCATTGGTAAGATATAGTTTAAATTGCTACAAATGAAACCAGTGCCAGTGAATCTGTACTCTAGTTTGTTAAATACTTTGTTACTTTTTACAAATTTATCATTTTTTTAAAGGAATTGGTTTGGCACGAATTCATGTTTGTGGGTAGGTAGATTACACCATGAATTACCTCGAGTGAAACCAGCACTAATATCTGTAACCTGTGTCACAGATCACGCAATGTGTGTCTATATTCTGTTTGTCAAAAGTAGGCTACTTTATTTTATTTTTTATTTTTTAGTATGTCGTTATTTTAAAGTGTGTGATTAGTCATGAATCAACAGAGAGTATAGCTTTACTGTCATTGAAGTGAGTACCAATGATAAATACAGCCAAGCACGTCATAAGTACTTTCCTAGTTCGTTGTTTAACGGTCATCCCATGAACCTGTCACTGTAGTCGATAGTCGACATTGCTGTTTTGTCTCAGCGTTACGTCACGTTGACATCACGTTCGCCTAAACGTGGATGAGAAGTTGGCTACCCAAATACAATGGACCAAGATTTCAATAACAACTATGATAGTGAAACTTCCTGGCAGATTAAAATTGTGTGCCGGAACCGGGACTCGAACCTGGGACCTTTGCCTTTCGCGGGCAAGCGCTCTGCCACTGAGCTACCCCGACACGACTCACGATGCCGACTCACAACTTTACTTCCGCCAGTACCTCGCCTCCTACTTTCCAAACTTCACAGAAGTTCTCCTGCGAAACTTGCAAGACTAGCACTCCTGGAAGAAAGGATATGGTGGAGACATGGCTTAGCCACAGCCTAGGGGATGTTTCCAGAATGAAACTTTCACTCTGCAGCGGAGTGTGCGCTGATATGAAACTTCCTGGCAGATTAAAATTGTGTGCCGGAACCGGGACTCGAACCTGGGACCTTTGCCTTTCGCGGGCAAGCGCTCTGCCACTGAGCTACCCCGACACGACTCACGATGCCGCCTCACAACTTTACTTCCGCCAGTACCTCGCCTCCTACTTTCCAAACTTCACAGAAGTTCTCCTGCGAAACTTGCAAGACTAGCACTCCTGGAAGAAAGGATATGGTGGAGACATGGCTTAGCCACAGCCTAGGGGATGTTTCCAGAATGAAACTTTCACTATGCAGTGTAACATCAGCCTATACATACAGAGTAGGAACATCTCTGGAGCGAGCATGGAGATAAGCAGGACCGATTTTATGTTCACAACATTAAGCTGGAATTTCAACGTAATCTAGGGACAGATATACTGCCAGTCAGGGCCGGCGCAAGGCACGTGCGAAACGTGCGGCCGCACAGGGCGGCCCTTTCCGAAGGACGGCAAATCTGCAACCCCCCTTATTTTCTATATTTTTGGGACACTTCAATCATGCTCAAGAGAGGATTCGAAACCAAACCTCGGAGGGAGCGGCTTCTGGAACTATGGCATGGCACCTCGAGTACCTGCCGGCCGCTTCTGTTGAACAAGGGGAGGGAGGAGGACTAATTTCTTGCTCGCTACTGTGGCAGCACCGTCGTGTTTACGCCGGAGCAACAGAGAGGTAGGAGCAGTCTGGCGTACACGCCAGTATTCTGATGAGTGGAGCGCTGCCAGCCTGTTACGCACCGTGCGTTTACTCGCAACTAGTTTTGCAGAAGACGAAATCTAATTTGGACCTTCGAATGCAGTGTTCGATACTGCGATTATGTGTTAAGTCTGAAGCAATTTTGCTAAGCCCTTCAATGACAGTTTCCGAGTGTTTTATTCGTCCCGCATTATGGAAAAAAGTCGTTGAACATTACAGTCAAACATGTCCAACACATACGATGGTTAGAAGTATTCCGAATGGGTAAATACGCTGCGAGTAATTACAAGGGATAATGACATTGTTAGTAAGCCTGATATAAGTTTGGTTTCGGCGTAATTTTCCAAACTTTTGCTATCCGTTTCTGAATGATAGTCGGGCGTTTCGATTTTGAGCCATGAAACACCTGTTCCGCCTACATGAACAATAATTAAAACTCTGACCAGCACATTTGTTTGACAATACTACTCTCACACTATCATTTTTCCAACATTTATTTACTGTATACTGTTTTCCGTTGAATACATTATCTGTTCAAAACCATTGAAAAATGTATATTTACATTAAATGTAAGTTCATGCCGCTAGGGATTAGCCGAGTGGTCTAAGGCGTGTTGCAGTCATGAACTGTGCGGCTGGTTCCGGCGGAGGTTCGAGTCCTCCCTCGGACATGTGTATGTGTGTGTGTGTGTGTGTGTGTGTGTGTGTGTGTGTGTGTGCGTACGTGTGTGTGTTTGTCCTTTGGATAATTTAGGTTGTGTAGTGTGTAAGCTTAGCGACTGATGACTTTGGCAGTTAAGTCTCATAAGATTACACACATTTAATCATTTATGTAAATTCTTAAGGCTTATTAAAATTAGCTAGCTACATTTCTTCAATCAAATTTGACTCCATTTTTGAACTGGTGTCCAGCGACTGTTTTGTACAAATCTGTAGAGAATGTCACCAATCAGTCGCTATTTTTGTTTTATTTTCCAGGTCTACATACCTTTCGGGCACAGTGTGGCTATTCGCAATGCTTTGAGTTATGTTTACACCTATACCGTCATGTCGAACGTAACTGGTCAACATGACGTAAGTACATATTAAAAACCTTGAGACTGGTGGACACTCAGTGGTAAAAACCTACAGATTAGTTTAGATGAAATTCCACAAACGTTTTGTAAAAAAAAAAAAAAAAAAAAAAAAAAAAAAAAAAAAAAAAAAAAAAAAAAAAAAAAAAAAAAAAACATCTAAATAAATAAATAAATAAAATATATATATATTGGATTGGGGGCGGCAATTTAGCAGCTTGCGCGGGGCGGCACTTGGGCTTGCGCCGGCTCTGCTGCCAGTACACGTTCTGTGATGTGTATATGTCGGCTTCCTTACTGTAGCTTCGAAATGTTCACGCGTGTTGCCAACTGTATCTACGTATGAAAAAGCAACAAGTAACCGTTCTGAAAATATCGTTGATCAGTATTCGGTGTTGTGCATACTGAGTGTTAATACTAATGAGCGAAGAGGTTATTCCTCGTCCTATCGACTCGCCATCACATTTTGTATTACTTCTGCGACGCATTAATTCTTTTGACGTGTGTAGTTTTGAGGTCATAATTTGTCTGCTCTGGGAAAAGGAGGTGGGTGTGTTTCAGCAAACATTGCAGATCGTGTTAATATGATTAATCCCGGCTTAAGGCTGAGGAAATGCGCAGAATGCAATGATCACATAAGAGAATCATGGAAAGAGTCAAGGTAGAAAGAAAACATTAAAAATGAGAGAAACGAAAGTCTTCCACATAAATGAAGCCGAGCGGTCTAAAGTGCCTCGCTGCGGAGCGCGCGTTGCTCGCCTTGGAGGTTCGAGTCCTCCTGGGGGATGGGTATGTGTGTTGTCCTTAGGTTAGTTTACCTAGGTTTAAGTAGTTTGTAAGCTACGGAATGATGACCACGCAGCTTGGTCCAATAGATTTACAGACATAAATGAAGAGAGGTAAGACTAATAACCCTCTGCCAGGCACTTAAAAATGATTTGCAGAGTATCCCGTGTAGATGTAGAAGGGCTTGTGTGTCAAGATTCCCTTAAATGTAGATAATTTCGGAATGTGCAACTTTTCGAGTTCTGGAGTGCAGAATTCAGACTCATACTTAAAGTACTTCGTGCATATGGGAGTGTTTGGTTACACTATGGAATATAAATTATTATATTATCATTAAGTCGATGTGCAATCACCAGATCATTATATTGTGGCGTGATGACCAGGTGATTATATTTGTTATAGAAGTGAAGATATACAATATTGATGTAGTCACTATAAATGTTGCTAGGTAACTAATTAGACAACAACTTAAGGTGTTGAATAAGTGGTTTAATGAACACTAACTAAAATAACGTAATTGGTTTCCCATCTCACAACTATTAACGGTGGTAGGAATTCGTCGTATGGTGAACATTCTTGTAAATTTAATGTTTTTGATGGGATTAGTATGTCACAATTCTTTTGCGTTGAAAACTGCTATATTTAGCAATATCTGAAATGTTCATCTAATGTAGTCATATGTAAGACGAAATTTAAAACAAAGCACCTGAGTAATAATCGTGCGCTTCTGAAATCAGGAACATGAAAAACACCGTTGGTGCGAGATATATTGGAGAACCCATATCTTAAGATGTGGACATGATACGAAAAATGTCTAAAATATTCATAACGCTTCCCCATTCTTCACGCCTGTCAAATGTACCGCGCTATCCCATGTTTCTCCATGAATATGAAAGCAGCAACTCGCAGCTTTGCAGACGTGCCCTCGGCCATAAATCGTAACTCGAACACGCGTGGAGCCAAATTTTAAACACAAAATCTTCTTTCCTGTACCTATCCTCGTTCCGTAGCGTAACTAATTTATCTTTTATATGTTCGCTACGAGGACGTCTGCTTATCAAGCAGCCAGAGTGTTGCAAAATAAAACAATGTTTTCACAGTAAGCTCTCGGCCTTTTCCGCGCCTTGTGTTTACTCGCAACTAATTTGGCAGAAGACGAAATCTAATTTGGAACTTCGAATGCAATGTTCGATACTGCGATTATGTGTTAAGCCTGAAGCAATTTTGCTAAGCCCTTCAATGACAGTTTCCGAGTGCTTTATTCGTCCCACATTATGGAAAAAAATCGTTGAACATTACTACAGTCAAAAATGTCCAACACCTACAATGGTTAGAAGTATTCCGAATGGGGTAAATACGCTGCGAGTAATCACAAGGCATAATGACATTGTTAGTAAGCCTGATATAAGTTGGGTTTCGACGTATTTTTCAAAACTTTTGCTATCCGTTTCTGAATGATAGTCTGACGTTTCGATTTTGAGCCATGAAACACCTGTCTCCGCCTGCATGAACAACAATTAAATCTCTGACCGGCACTTTTGTTTGACAATACTACTCGAACACTTTCATTTTGCCAACATTTATTTACTGTATACTGTTTTCCGTTGAATATATTATCTGTTCAAAATCATTGAGAAATGTTTACTTACATTAACTGTAAGTTCATGCCGCTAGGGATTAGCCGAGTGGTCTAAGGCGTGTTGCAGTCATGCACTGTGTGGCTAGTCCCAGTGGAGGTTCGAGTCCTCCCTCGGACATTTTGTGTGTGTGTGTGTGTGTGTGTGTGTGTGTGTGTGTTTGTCTTTACGATAATTTAGGTTGAGTAGTGTGTAAGCGTAGGGACTGATGACCTTGGCGGTTAAGTCTCATAAGATTTCACACACATTGGATCATATATACGAAATCTAAATTAACAAAAATTTGTGTAATCATTTCTCGTTTTTTTGATTGCCAACCGAGAAACCATCCTTAATAAACATCGCGAGGGCGTTAAGTGAGTACCGTCAACCACTTAATAGCCGTGCAAATTTGCAACATCTCTCTTAGACGCTACCTTAACACTTACAATTGGGGTCAGATATTACTCTGACAAAAACAATTAGTGGCGTACAGATACATCCAGCAAAATGATTTTAGTGAAAGAGGCAAGATGTATCAATGAAACGCACTCGATAATAGCTGATGTAGTAATAAGTAATGTTATCACTTTGGGCACCACAAAGTTGCTGTTCAGTAAAAAGATTTTTCGCAGCCAAGATTAAGAAAACAGCATCAGTTGTTGAACCAAAAATACTGTGTTCTTCACGACGGGTTTCGAATCAGTGTTATTCTGTCCTCTGCGACAAACACAGCATAAAAAAATCGCACTGACGTGTTTACGGCCCACTTTAGATTTGTAGCTTTGTAAGTTTGTGCAAACATTTTGGACCAAAATAATAATCTAAATAATAAAAAAGTCAATTAATAAGAGTGTCTGAAACCCTTCTAGGGAAAAAAAGGTAGTGGCAGGTTCCGAACCACTGACTTTCAGCGTCACAGTGCAACGCTTTGTCCACTACGCTACAGCTAACAATTAGAAGTTCCGTTCTTAAATGTCATACTATTGATGGCTATTGTTAACTGACGCTAATATGGCACTTGTAGACACTAGATTATCATTTATCGTATGAAGAACGACGTATTTTTGTTAATTCTTCAGTGCGCCATTGCTTTGAAATGACAACGTATAAGTCACAATAAGAAAATTATCAAATACGCAACGCAAGATGGCGTATGCCAGAGAGAGTTCTGGGCGAGGAATGTCACATGACATCTGCGGACGGCTGGTTTTCGTTAATTCAATGTAGGGTGTAAAAACCCAGTTATTATTGTAAATATCTCTCAAACGATACGAGATATGAAAAAAAAAAAAAAAAAAAAAAAAAAAAAAAAAAAAAAAAAAAAAAAAAACATAAGGGAACAAAGTTGTAGAGAATTTCCTCCTCTAAAAATTTGGATATTCATTTTCCGCGTCAGATGAACGGTTTATTTGCAATTAAAATTACATTACAAACGGTTTTTTTGTATTACTAACGTATTTCTTGTCCGAAATATTTGAAAAAGGGAGGTTCTGGTCTCTGGTAGCCAACAATAATATCTGTAAAATTTGGTGCCGATCGGTTCAACGGTTCGTCTTAAGAACAGGGAACACCTTACGGACAGACAGACATCCCAAAATCGCTGAAACGATACGAGACATGAAAAAAAATATAAGAGAGCAAAGTTGTAGATTATGTTCTCCTCCACAAATTCGGTTATTCAATTTTCGTGTCAGGTGAAAGGTTAAGCCGTTATTTTCAATTAAATTTCGAGCTGTCAAAAGACGATCGCAAAGGCCCACTTTTAGTGTTACTACCGTAACCTAAAGTGGGCCAAAAACGTAAGGTTGTATTGCACCAACAACGAAATTTTCGTCTCCCCCAATATAAAAATAAGTTACACAAGGTATCAACAACAATCAAGGTCCTCTTCCTCGTAGTATAGCCTGATGTGACAATTTGGGAACTGGTTCAAGTTTTTATTGAGATGATTGGAAACAGCTGGATGATACTTTAGAAAGTTCATGTACGAACCATTAGCCGATTTCGCTTTTAAACTATCAACTTGGATTGTTTGTTAAATAAAAAAGCATGAACTGTACACAACTTAAATAATGGACTTGTAGTTACATTTAGTAAGTACTTACAAGCTAAACAAACTGATTTACTGGATACCTCATCTAACATCCTCGTCAATTCTTACAGGCAAGTCAATCAACAAAATTCATAAGATGTCACTTCACATCTACTTGCTACCTTCCTATCGGTACTCACCAATAAGAATTAGGCAAAACATAACTCAGGGTAATAAAAGGTTTATGGCTCGTTGTCTCTGTTCATAGGGGTGAGCAATGTATATCAGCTTCTTTGCCCTAAACAGCAACCCAAACTGTTTAAATAAGATCACTAATTAATGTGTAATTTATCCAGCCTATCAATATGCAAATTATGACGCGAAAATGTATTTAAACAAAAATAAATTAAAGCTCTGAATAACCAACAAAATGGATTCTTAGATAATGTTTAGAAGAGAGTCATTCAAGAAGTAATTTTTATAAATGAAGTTTATTACTCTTTTTGGAGATGAAAATGCAGAGGTGGTCCTACTCCGGTAAATAACTGAATGTTTCCACGACTATTATTCATGAGAGGCACTAAAAGTTTCACACGCACTCGAGAGTAAAAGTTCCAAACTATCACAAGTAAATTAACGAAGTCCATCGAATATTGCAGTTTCCATTTAATCCGCGATTAGTTAATTTGTTATAATACACAGTTTGTGATCACACGAGTACACGATAGCTGAATTATCACAGTTTCACAGCCCTACTACCGTCCATAGAGTACCACTTTTTAAATATAGACTAAGTTCTGCAATCACAGAATTTTTCTATGTCCACACATGCCCATCTCTTCAAATCACAAGTTCGTAACGCGGCTTCAGTCCACCCACTCACAAAGTCGCACCACCACGTCCAAGTTACGAGTCCCATTTCCAATCGTTCCATGCTCCCAATATTGTATCCTTCCGCTCATCCCAACGCCTAATCTTTAAAATACAATTTCCCTTCCAAAATATTATATATTTGAATATCACAGAATTAAATGCTTTGACCACCTCCCTAAAAATGTCTTTTACATTTAACAAACAAATACGTGTTTAACAATACTAAAATCGGTTGAGACTGAAGCTCTTTGCTCAGGTAGCTGTGTGGCGTCTCATTGTTCAAATGTACTGTCGCAATCGTAATGAAGTTGTACAATTAATATTTAACTTATCATGGCTTTATTTGCAAAAATATTCGTTCTTGTTCACATATACATATAATTGTTTATGTATAATTATCTGCTCCATATTTACCATTTTTACTCGGTAATGAGATATTTAAAGGCAATCTACAACATAAAACGAACGATACTAAGAATAATATTAAATATAATAAAATACATATATAAAAATAATGCGCTTTGCTGAGTTCATGTTTTGTGTTTCTGTGCTGGAATCTACGTCCTGACACAAGAATATTACTACCTCAACGAAAAGCAGAACAAGCGAGTAAAGCAAAGTTTATTTAAAGAGTACGTAAATAACGTGATGAGTCTTTTAATATAGGTAGAGTGGTGCAATGCTGCCCAATTTCTTCTTAAACTGTTACTGATAAACACTACGTATCAATAATTGGAAATATAAGTATTGTAATATTATTATAGTACTGACATTTAATGTCTTTTCTCTGTAAGATATATTGAAATTGTAAATTACGGCGTTTGATTCTCACAGGTCTCCTGAATCCATTAATATAATTATATTTGCCATATGATCATTCCCTGCTTTTATAGGGATTTTTAGAATAATATGTTTGGCTATATTGTATTTCAGTTTCAATCTGGGATAGCCGCCCTCGATCATCCAAGACTGCCTTTTTCTGTTTCCTAGCAGATTAGGATTTCCCTAACGACCTTATTCCATTCACTAGGTCCAAACTGTTAGTCGAAAACTTGATTTTTACATGGAAACAATCAGCTTCCCCCTTTATCTGTAATTTCACATACCCTTGATGAAAACTTGCTGTCTAAAGATTTAAGTACGTTATTTGCTATTTGAGCATCACATTTAGGGGATCAGGTGAGACATCTAGGTTCTGAAGCATAGTAATCGGCAGAATGAACTACAATTCTTCGATGAGATAGTGCTAATAACGGAAATTTGCTGCATAGAGGGATGGTGTTGTGTTTACTCTGCCAAATCAATTACAGAAGCACTTGGGTTCAAAAAGTGTAGTGAGCAGGTAATGAAATCTAACAACAATGTGACTTACCCGAAGCTATGGCATAGGAAGCCGTAGGAAGGTTGGAAGCGGGACAGAATCAGAGAGAGTTGGCTGCAGCTGTTAGTGCCCCACAGTGTAATTTTCATGACCTGCACGTGATTTCGGACAACAGGGACCGTTACAAGAAGTCACGCCTAGGACGTATAACATCTTCACCAGCTGACCGTTATCTCCGGTTAACAGCCCGGGGAGGCTGGAGGCTGAATGCACTCGGCTACGACGCATCCTCCAGGCAGCAACAGGACACGCAATATCAACACAAAGAGTACGAAATCGCTTTCGGGAATGTGGACCCTCCTCACGGAAGCCTATGTTGCGTGTCCCAAATCAAACCACGAAACCGTTTAGCCCGCAGCACTGGACGGAAGAACATCAAGATTGGAGTCGTAACGAATGGCGCCAGGTGTGTTCAAGGAGGAGTCAACATTTTGTGTTAAGTTGGACAATAGTCGTTCCAAAACCAGGACAGACCGCGGAACTGGATACAATCGTACTTAGGAGCAGGAAACCGCACCTTATCATGGTGGTGGACCAATGTGGTGGGCAGCAGTCAGTGTTGTCATACGTAAGGACCTATATATCCTTCAGAATGGCGCATTGTCTGCTCAGGGGCATAGAGACGAGATTCTTCGACCTTCTGTTGTGCCTATTTAGTGCCATAGGAAATGGTGGACAACATGACTGAAGCTGAGGGAACTGAACGAATAGAGTGGCCAGCTTGTACATCTACATCTACATGGGATACTCTGCAAAACACAATTTAAGTGCCTGGGAGAGGGTTAATCGAACCACCGTGTTACTACTTATCTCCCATCCCATTCTCGAATAGAGCGCGGGAAGAAAGAACACCTGAATCTCTCCGTTCGAGCTCTGATTTCCCGTATTTTATTCTGATGATCACTTCTACCTATGTAAGTGGAAGTCAACAATATATTTTCGCATTCTGAGGAGAATGTTGGCGATTGGAGATTCGTAAGTAGCCCACGCCGCAGCGATAAGCGACGTTGTTGTAATGATTGCCATCCCAGATCCTGTATCATTTCCGTAACGCTGTCTCCCCTGTATCGTGACAATACGAAACGAGCTGCCCTTCTTTGGACACTTTCGATGTCCTCCGTCAAACTCACTTGATAAGGATCCCACACTGGACAGCAATACTCCAAATGAGGACGGACAAGCGTAGTGTATGCATCCTCTTTAGTATTTCTGTTGCTTCTTTTAAGAGTTCTTCCAATAAAACGATAAAACGCAGTCTTTGGTTCGCCTTTCCCACGACATTATCTACGTGTTCTTTCCAGTTTAAGTCTGAAGTAATAGTAATTCCTAGGTATTTTGTGAAGTTTGATTGATTTATCTCGTAAACAAAGTTTAACGGATTTCTTTTCACACTCATGTGGACGACTTCACACTTCTCATTATTTCGAGTCAATTGCCAATTTTTACATTATACTGACATCTTATTCAGATCGTTCTGCAGTTTGTTTTGATCTTCAGATGAGTTTACTAGACGGTAACTGACGGCGTCATCTGCAAACAACCTAAGAGAGCTACGTAGATTTTCCCCTAAATCGTTTATGTAAATAAGGAACAGCGGAGGACCAATAACACTACACTGTGGAACGCCCGATATCACATCTGCTTTAGCCGATACCTTACCGTCGATTATTACGACCTGTGTCCTCTCTAACAGGAAATCCCCTATCCAGTCCCAAATTTGGGGCGATATACCATAACCACGCAATTTGATTAAAAGCCGTTTGTGAGGTACAGTTTTAGCCGATGCATTACCGTCGATTACTACGACCTGTGTCCTCTCTGACAGGAAATCCCCTATCCAGTCGCAAATTTGGGGCGATATACCATAACCACGCAATTTGATTAAAAGCCGTTTGTGAGGTACTGTGTCAAAATCCTTCTGTACATCAGACTTAAAATCTATGTCTGGGATACACTTTACAGATGGATGGAGCCAGACCAGCACCTCCCACGTAGGTTGAATACTGGATGTTGCACAGTGGAAGAATGGCAAAATATGCATAAAGAGCTGATTCATAACCTGATACTATCTATGCCACGCATCTGTGAAACTAAGCTGGCCGACCGAAATGTTCAAATATTCAAATGTTTATAAATCTATGTGACTTAACTGCGTGGTTATTAGTCCGTACCTTACAAAGTTCTTAAACTAAATGAAACTAACCTAAGGACAATTCTGACACCAATGCTCGAGAGGGGACTCGAATCCCCGACGGCGAACGGCCGCGCGCACCGCAGCAGGGCGCCTCAGTGGTACGGCTATTCCGCCGCGGTCCGTCCGAGATGATCACACACCATATTAGTGGGCAAGGAGAATGACTTACGCTTCTATGGTTGTCCCATGCCTCGCTCTAAGTAAACGTCGTGTAAACCTCAAGTACAGAGTTGATACAGATACACACAAAATTAACTAAATTGTAACAATATGTGAATAAGTTACCATATGTATGATGTGTATGATATCTGACCTGATTCTCTGATTTTTATTATCAGTGTATTCAAATAGTAGGTTGGCCGGTCTTTTAATTTACTACATAAATAAAGGTGTCTAATATTTATAAGGTACTGTAAATTTTGATAAGTAACCAATTATATAGCAACTTATGACAAAGTTGTTAATCACTTCGTTTTTCATGAGATTTCAGTCTTTTCGTAGTGTGAGGTCTGTGTTGCGAAACTTATACTTTTACGTTTTTCATGGCATCATAATTTCCTTTTACCCTTTAATCCAATTTCTGAAACATTTTTTTCCCGCCGTTGCTTCTTCGTGGTGCAGGTAAAATAGTGTGCATTTGCAATGGGCTCTACTCAATTTCATCATGAACATAGGAAAATCCCATGCTTTCGCTACTTATTGTCCTGACCATATTAAATGTTGTTTTCCCTAGCGCATACCTGTCGGTTAATTATTTCACACGAAACATTTTTTGGGCCGATAGACGGTATAAGCGTCTTAGTGTTAGAAATCTCACCAAGCATCTGCACAAGCACGAGCTGTTGGATCGAACTGATAACTACAGCACTTTCGTAAATGCTTGCATATCAACCAGATTTTTCGCAGATGACCTTGAGAAAATAAACATTTGTTACTCTCAACGATTCTACTTTGTGCCTTATCCTATACACTCAGAACATGAATATCATATTAAGCGAATAGTTAACAACAAAGTAAATATCAAAGTACTGTTACGAACTAATAATAGGCAGCACTTCCGTTTAATACACAACAAATATTTCTTCCCCCTTTGCAGTAACCTTACGCAACAACTGACGCTCAGGACAATAAAAAGTTGTAATAGCACAAAACAGAATTAATCCTTACAGAAGAAAAATTAATTATTCCATCCTTCCTGGACTCGATTTATGAAAGAACGTCGATTCGAAAATCAAATCATGGTCAGCGTAAGCCTCCTGAAATGATACTGCTTGTGCCTTTAAATATTCCTATTACGTTGTAAAAGTACTACGGCTTGTATAACTTAGCTCATATTTTTGTTGTTGATTAATACACGAGCACACACAAGTGTTTGCCGAATTTATTCATTTTTTGTGCCCCTACAGCGAAGCTGTTTTAAAAACGGCCATTATCGACTAGTGTTCCAGTGCGAGGCTTCCAGAGTCAAGCGACACGGGTTCGAAGCAATTTCTATAAGCTTCTTTTCTTATGATGGAAATACCAGATACGAAAGAACTGAATAACCGCAAACATTTTTCCTGAGAAAATAAAGTGTCGGTATGATGGATGGGGTGATTCGAGAGATTCTATTCAACCTTTACTTCCAGGATTTGTTTCTGCGGGATGCGGTTCATTTTTTAAAAAATAAAGCCTATTGAATTTATTAATCTATGAGTTATTTTTACACTTTTTATAATTTAAACAATCATACTACGAAAACAAGTGCACAAGAAATTAAATGAGTAGGCTCGCATTAATTTGAAAGTAAAAGAGGAGCAACGTGGTGGAAATGAAATGTATATAATCAGCTTGTAAAATAATTAAGCAGCTTCTATGTTACGAGCCAAAGAGAGAGGTTTTTACAGTTTAATTAATATGAGACTCAATTTGTAAATTGAACTAAAATAACACTATTGTTATTCATAAGATTCCACTCGGTATTGCCGCTGACCTGCTAAGCAGCGGGTCGCCGCATATGAACAATCGGCTCATAACTTCAGCACTGCACTAACAATAGCGGCAGCATCAAAGCTGGTCGCGGCGGCACTAAAACCGCTCAAAGCACGTTCTCAGCGGCATCAAGTTGGCGACCCATTGTGTAGTTCACTTGTGTTTGGCAAATTATAGTTACGTTGTGATTTATTATATGTGTTTTATTTCAAATTTCCTGTGCCGACCTGTTTAAAAAAAATTTAAAAATGATTGAAACTCTTGGTTGCAGTGGCGTATCTATGGCGGGATGAGGGGGATAGAAACACCCCCCCCCAGAATCCCCCCACAAAAAAGGAGAGAGAGAGGGAAAAGAAAAAAGAAATCGTATAACAGCAATCTGGTAAAGGTAAAGATTGAAACTTGGGGTGTTTTACCATAAGCTTTAATTGGATGGGAGTGAATTCGTTTCTTCAACGGGAGTGGTAGATGGTAGTCTGTCTGGAAACTGACTAAAATTTTGCTCGTCAAGCAGATCTATTCCCCCCCCCCCCCCACTCATAGCCCAGTCCTAGTTACGCCACTGCTTGGTTGGGATTGCCTACACCATCCGCCATACAGTCCTTAGCTCGCATTAAGTGACTTCCATCTGTTTTCAGTTCTGAAGAAGACTCTCGGCGGAAGGCGCTTTGGAAGCAATGCTTTCGAAACGAGTCTTCCACGTGAAACGACCTGATTTTCTTCCTGGACGGCTTTTTGAACGTTAAAAAGCGTTATGACAAATGTCTCACTGTACTTGGAAATTATGTAGAAAAATAAAAATATGTCTTATCTTTAATGTCTCATTCTATTTCTTCCCTTTCTTATGCAACTCTGATCACAGTCGACAGGGGAAACTGATGTTCAACTGCATGTCGTATTATGAATAATAGCGTCATTGTCACTACTTTTAAACCAGAGAGATACGATGAAGGATGTTTCCCAATTAACATTCGCAATTGTAAATTTACTTTTTATGTTACCGTATTTGGCAAACTGTTGTGCAATATTTTCTTCAATCTCTTGTTGATGGCAGACAGTACCGAAATTGGTAGTATGTAATAAATTAAAGAAAAAAATAAATAAAATTCTGTACTGCTATGGCGCAATAATGATGCCAACTAGCTCTGGCGATTATGTGGTCTCGGTTGCTCGCCGTGGGGGGTTCGAGTCCTCCCTGGGGCATGGGTGTGTGTGTTGTCCATAGGTTTGTTTATCGTAGTTTAAGTAGTTTGTAAACTACGGACTGATGCCCACACAGTTTGGTTCGATAGATTTACACACATTTGATTTGATTGGATTATGTGGGGATTGAGAAATGTATGAGGAGATAATGGAAATTATTAAACCTTGATTATGTTGGATTGAAATTCAATAGCAAGAAAAGAACGAGAAGAGAGAATGATACTTGAATATGGACTGGGAAAAAGGAATGAAAGAAGAAGCTACCTGGTAGAATTTTTCACAGAGCATAATTCAATTATTACAAACAGTTCGTGTAATAAGTATGGAAGAAGGATGTATATGCGGAAAAGAAAAGGGGCACAAAAGGTTTTAGCCTTAGATTATAGGACCAGGTTTTACACTGCAAAAGATAACCAGACTAGCTTTATATAGACTGTGACAGTAAGTTATTCGTTATGAACTGAGCATTAGAAATGAAGAAACCTCAAAATGCTTGTAAACGTAGGAGATTCAACATGGATAACGGGAGTTTCAGAGTGAGTATTAGGCAAGGACTGACAGAAAAGGGGAAAGTAACAATGGAGTAGAAGAATGGGTAACTTAGAAGGATGGAGTAGAGAAGGCATGAGAAGTCCAAGACAAGACCTGGTAGAAGAACTTGGATAACACAAGATATACTGAATTTAATCGATGAAAATTTTAAAAAATGCAGGAAAACTAATTAGGCTAAAGGGGACACAGAGTGCTAAAAATGAAGAGAAAGTGGAAAATAGGTAAGAAAGAGTGCCTCGAAAACAAAAGCAACTAGAGATAGGGGATACATAGATACTTCGAACAGGAAAATTGAAAAGGCACTTTGAAAATAAAAAATTACCCGTGTGTTTAACAGGTGCTTAGATGGAGAACCAGTACTAAGCAAAACAGGAGAAGCTGACAAGTTAAAGGAATAGATAAAGGGGCTACACCCAGGGCATGAAGTTTACGGTTGAATTGAGGATGAGGAAGAGGACGTATATGAGACTGTATATAGTACACCATCAGAATAATTTCACAAAGGACTAAGAAATATATCTAAATAATGACCCTGCAGTAGACAGTCTATCATAGATACTGATGTTCCTGGGAGAGCAATAACCAAAATAATCCCTCAGGTTTGCAAGATGTATGCGAGAGTTTAAATAACCTCAGAATTCAAGAAGAAAGTATTTGAGAATATTACAGAACAATCCGTACAATAATCCATCGTTGCAAAACATTAAGATGACTTATCAGCTGAAGAATGGAAAGCTAGTGGAAGTTAACTGCCAGGAAGATCACTTTGAATTAAAATGAAATGTAGATACAAGCGAGACAATATTGACTTTTAGTGTGTTTACTAACATCTTTTGACGATTTTTACTGGAATAAACTATCAGGGGTAACATCCAGAGGGTAAAGGTTAAATACCACATATACAGAAACTACACGTTATACTTAAACCAGGCTTGTAGTTTTCTCCAATGTTATTCAATCTGCAGTCAGAGAAAACTGTGAATTAATGCAAGGAGGAATTTGAAAAGGTATATATAGTTCAAGGAGAAGAAATAGGAACTTTCCTTTTTGGCGACAATCTTGTATGGAAAATATTGTATGGATTTTAGGTAAACACCTATTTTTTCATGCATTAAATAAAGGCAGTAAACGTTCTACACACACGAATAATGTCAATTTATTATCAAAAACTCCAGTTTTATAACACCTACAAACACCCAATTTTAATTTAGTACCTAAATTTTAAAAATACAGTTAAATCTTTATGACTATCAATCTCTCGTGGTCTTCCCAGCTAAGAATTACGCAAATATTTTAATTAAGAATAGTAATTTTATGGTACCTAAACACCTGATTTCATGTTAGAATATGATTGCACCTAATTTCTAAAAATTCAGTTAAATAAGATTTCCATGATTAAAACTACTCTTCTGGTCTTCCCGGCTGCTTAGGATGTAGTAATTGTGGTTTGTTAGCATGCGTGACCGCTAGTGAGTCAGACCTTAGCCTCCAAATAATACAAAGGCTACTCAATAGCACCTTACCTCCGATTAGCAGTGTCGCCGATGTGATGCATAACTCTTCCGCTGTTGGCGCCATAAGCCAACCTCATCGGACATCAAATAAAACAACAGTTTTGCAATCTGGACCGTTTTTAATTCTAATTTATACCGTAATGGTTAATCAAGATCGCTGTTTTTTTTTCTTTTTTTTTCTTTTTTTTTTTATTATTATGCTTTCGAAAATTACTAATTGGTAAGAATTGTATTCCGGATTTTCCTATAGAGCTTCGTTCTTAAAGTTTCTTTCCTGTTTTCGAAATGTTCCATATGAACTTGGTCTGTCATGTCGGTTTTGAAAATAGTTGCGCCAGAGAAATTTTTGCAATGTTAATACGCTCAGCCGGCCACGGTGGCCGAGGGGACTGAGGCGCTCCAGTCACTGTCTGCACGGCCACAACGGTCGGGGGTCCGAATCCCCCCCTCGGGCATGGATATTTGTGCCGTTCTTAGTATTAGCTAGTTCATAGGTAGTTTGTACGTTTAGTGACTGATGACCCCGTTGTTATGTCCCATAAGTTATACAAACATATGAACATTTGAATTCGCTCAGGAGCTCTGTATGAGATCTTTACAACACTGTAACGTGGTGTTCGACCAATAAGAGGCAGTAACGTATGTAACAATGTGTACTTTTCGCTGGCCTGTGGCTGATTCAAGTGCCTCATTAGTCATCCGTTATAGTCTTATCGGAACATGCTGAATGTAGGTTTCGAGTGTTGACGTCCATCTCTACCTTTTCCTTTTATTAAAGGAATCATTGGTGACGGAGGCTGTTCACTTTTGAGCATGTAAACATGATTCTCAAGATGTATATTTTCTTCGACAATACGTAAAAAATACCCTAGACATACGCAACGGCAACAGCCGAAATTAGTTCACCCAGCTTTAGTTCTATTGGTTCACCCTCAAGATATTTCAATCTCACAAGCATCCATGAATCAGACACTGGCCAGGAAACACTTACGATTTTCTCATTTGGTGACATAGATTCTGACGGCATCCATATATTACATGTGGCCTAAGATTTTACTTTTACAGAATATTATAAGAAATTATATTACACTACTGGGGATTAAATTTGTTGCACCAAGAAGAAATGCAGATCATAAACGGATATTCACTGGACAAATATATTATACTAGAACTGACATGTGATTACATTTTCACACATTTGGTGCACAGATCCTGATAGACCAGTACTCTGAACAACCACCACTGGCAATAATAGTGGCCTTGATACGTCTGGGCATGAGTCAAACAGAGCTTGGATAGCACGTGCAGGTATAGATGCCCATCCAGCTTCAAGACGCTACCACAGTTCATCAAGAGTAATGACTGGCGTATTGTGATGAGCCAGTTGCTCGGGCATCTTTGACCATACGTTTTTAGTTGGTGAGAGATCTGGAGAATGTGCTGGCCAGGGCAACAGTCGAACATTTTCGGTATCCAGAAAGGCCCGTACAGGATCTGTAAAATACGGTCGTGCATTATCATGCTGAAATGTAGTATTTCGCAGGAATCGAATGAAGGCTAGAGCCACGGGTCGTAACACATTTGAAATGTAACGGCCACTGTTCAAAGTGCCGACGATGCGAACAAGAGGTGAGCAAGACGTGTAATCAATGGCACCGAATACCATCATGCCGGGTGATACGCCAGTATGGCGATGACGAATACAAGCTTCTAATGTGCGTTCAGCCGGCCGCGGTGGCCAAGGGAACTGAGGCGCTCCAGTCACAGTCTGCACGGCCACTACGGTCGGGGGTTAGAATCCCCCCACGGGCATGAATATTTGTGCCGTCCGTAGTGTTAGCTAGTTCATAAGTAGTTTGTAAGTTTAGGGGCTGATGACCCCGTAGTTAAGACCCATAAGCTATACAAACATTTGTCATTTTTTTTTTTTTTTTTTTTTTTTTTTTTTTTTTTTTTTTTTTTTTTGTGCGTTCTCCGCGATGTCGCCAAACACGGATGCGACCATCAAGCACAATCTGGATCCTTCCGAAAAAATGACATTTTGTATTCGTGCACCCAGGTTCGTCGTTGCGTACACTATTGCAGTCTCTGAGCTGATAGTCCATGCTGCTGCAAACGTCGTAGAACTGTACAAGCAGAGGTTGTTATCTTTAAAACGTCACCCTCTGTTGATGAGGGATAGAGAAGTGACTGCGCGATACGTTACAGCCATGCGGATAAGACGCCTGTAATCTCAACTGTTAGTGATATGAGGACGTTGGGATCCAGCACGGCGTTCCATATTGCCTTCCTGAACCCACAATCCGACCTTTATCAAAGTCGGAAACGTGATGGTACGCATGTCTCCTCCTTACACGAGGCATCGCAACAACGTTTCACCGGGCAACGGCGGTCAACTGCTGTTTGTGTATGCGAAATCGGTTGGAAACTTTCCTCGTGTCAGCACGTTGTAGGTGTCGCTGTCGGCGCCAACCTTGTGTGAATGTTCAAAAAGGTTTCGGGAATGCAGCCACATAAAGTTGGCATCTACTAATATTTCGACTGGGAACCGTCCAGCCATCTTCAGAGAGAGTCGACTTTCTCTGAAGATGGCTGGACGGTCCCTAGCCGAAATATTAGAAGACGCCAACTTTATGCGGCTGCATTCCCGAAACTTTTTTGAACAGTCACTACGCCGCGAAAACATGAAGATGCACATCTCGTGTGAATGCTTTGAAAAGTTAATCATTTGCATATCACAGCATCTTCTTCCTGTCGGTTAAATTTCGTGTCTGTAGCTCGTCATCTTCATGGTGTAGCAATTTTAATGGCCAGAAGTGTATTTTAAGATGTGTTGTTGTTGTTGTCTTCAGTCCGTAGACTGGTTTCATGCAGCTCACCACCCTACCCTGTCGTCTGCAAGTCCCTTCATCTGAGAATATGTTCCTTTTGAGTCTGCTAACTATATTCGTCCCTCGGTCTCCCTCTACGATTTTTACCCACACGCTTCCTTCTAATGCTAAAATGACAATTCCTTGATGTCTGAGAATGTGTCAAACCAATATATCCCTTCCCTTAGTCAGGATATGCCAAAAGCTCCTTTTCTCCCCGATTCGGTTGAGCACCTCCTCATTAATTACGTGATCTACCCATCTTATTTTCATCATTCGTCTGTAGCACCATATTTCAAAAGCTTTTATCATCTTTTTATCTGAACTCCTTATCGTCCATCTAACTTCTATTAATAATGTATCCGAGGTGTACGTCATTACTTAATTACACATGTCGTGTACCACAGTTCTCCGGCAGTGGGTGTATGTTTGTTCACGTCTAAAGAGCCTAATTTACGAACGTTACGACATAAGTCGTTTATGAGGGAGCAGTTTATCTCGGTGGAGCGGCTGGCGCTCGCCGGCGTCGCAACTCAACAGGCGCCGGTACTTTTGTCGCCGGGCCGGCCGGAGAACAGCACCTCGGCGCTGGCGTTTATAAAGTTTATCCGCGAAGTTCCGCGAAAAGTGAGTTAATGCGAGTCGCGAGGTGATGGATGGCGCACTTAAGCGCTGATCATGTCCCGCGGGCACCGCCGCGTTAATGCGAGACCCGCCCTTGATTAATGCTGGGCTGCCGGGGCGTCGCTGTCGCGGCCTCCGCTAGGCTGGGAGGACTGAGCGGCTCGTGTGGCACACCCGGCGAGGTGAGCCCGCAGGTGCGGTCCCACTACTAGCAAGAGCCGCAGTGCTACATTTCTGAAAATGTTGATACTGGGACGCACCTCTTCAGGCTTACTGAGAGTCTTACCCGCCCCAAATTTGCGACTGGATAGGGGATTTCCTGTCAGAGAGGACACAGTTCGTAGTAATCGACGGTAAGGCAAAACGGATAAAACAGAGGTGATATCGGGCGTTCCACAGGGTAGTGTCATTGGTCCTCTGCTGTTCCTTATTTACATCTATATCTATAAATGTGAAGGTCTGTTCGGTGTACGTTTATCACGGCTGAACCACTAGACATAAAGAGCTAAAAATTTGTACATTTACTAATGTCTACCCGGGGAAGGTTATAGGCACGGTTTTATGGCGTTCGGATAGCTATTTATCTATCTATCTATATCTATATATATAGCTATCCGAACGCCATAAAACCGTGCCTACATATATATAGATAAATAGCTATCCGAACGCCATAAAACCGTGCCTATAACCTTCCCCGGGTGCCACGGAAGAGGTGCGTCCCAGTGGCAACATTTTTAATGTGAATATTTGTTCGGTGTACGCTTATCACGTCCGAACGACAAGACGCACTTAAATATTTGTACAGTTACTAATTTATACCTGAGAAAGGTTTTAGGCACGGTTTTATAGCGATCTGATAAATATTTAGTAATTTGAAGAATACAACACGAAGGGCGGTACAAAAATTACTCTTTGAAAATTATATTCACTCTTTGAAAATGGTTTTATTTCTTGCATTGTTGCTTGAGGGTTGATAATCATAAAAGGGTGGAGTATATTGGGATGAAAAGCTATCAGTGTATATAAAATTCTACATGTGTGTGTGTGTGTCTGTTAATATTTCGCTCAGCAGCGAAAACTACAGAACGCAAATGAATGGTCTATGTATAATTGCTGTCCAATGTCTCCCGTTGTACACCACAGCAGTTCCATGCCGATAGCTATAAGGGAGTGGAAGATATGGTCGTTAAAAGTCGTCGGATTATAAAATAATTCGGACCGAAGGCCAGCGATGACGTTTGCGACTCTATAGCAAGAAGGTTACATATAGCGAAACGTGATGCCACAGACCAATGTTTGGTCTATGCGTGCTACAATGTCTTCAGCTCTATCTCTGTAAGGATAATCATACGAGTAAGGAAATATAAGAATAAATAAATAAAGCAGTAAAAACGAAATTTCTTTTAATACATCTCTTTAAAAAAATCGATTTGACGTTTTCCGCATTATCTATCATAACTAACACACGAGCGGAGCCGCGGGTTTAAGGTAGTAAACGATATCGGAGAAAATCTAAGTAGCTCTCTTAGATTGTTTGCAGATGACGCCGTCATTTACCGTCTAGTAAAATCATTTGAAGATCAACACCAACTGCAGAACGATCTAAATAAGATATCACTATGGTGCAAAAATTGGCCGTTGAGTCTAAATAATGAGTACGAAAAGAAATCTGTTAAACTTTATATAAAAGATAAATCAATCAAACGTGAAGACCGTAAACTTCACAAAATATCTAGCAATTACTATTACTTCAGACTTAAACTGGAAAGAACACGTAGATAATGTCGTGGGAAAGGCGAACCAGAGACTGCGTTTTATTGGCAGAACCGTTAAAAGATGTAACAGAACAACTAAAGAGACTGCGTACACTACGCTTGTCCGTCCATTTTTTCGGAGTATTGCTGCCCATTGTGGGATCCTTATCAAGTGGGTTTGGCGGAGGTCACCGAAAGAGTTCAAAGAAGGGCTAGCTCGTTTTGTATTGACACGATACAGGGGAGACAGTGTTACGGAAATGATAGAGGATCTGAGATGGGAATCGTTACAACAACGGCGCTTATCGCTGCGGCGTGGGCTACTTAAGAAGCTCCAATCGCCAACATTCTCCTCCGAATGCGAAAATATATTGTTGACTCCCACTTACAGAGGTAGAAAAGATCATCAGTATAAAATACGAGAAATCAAAGCTCGAACGGAGGTATTCAGCTTTTCTTTCCTCCCGCGCGCTATTCGAGAGTGGAATGGGAGGTAAATAGTATAAAGGTGGTTCCATGAACCCTCTGCCAGGCACTTAAATATGATTTGCAGAGTATCCCATAAGATGTAGAAAGCAAAGACTGTTGAACTCTCAGTTCAAAAAAGAACACGCAAATGATAACAGGCTAAAGTTAGTAGAGATTCGTGTGTCTATAAAAAGATCAATTCGGGAAGCATAAATAATTACCACAGCCATACCTTCGCAAAAGATCGTCCCGAGAACCTGAAAAAATTCTGGTCCTATGTAAAATCGATAAACGGGTCAAAGCCCACAATCCATTCATTCGTTGCTCACTCAGCGGCAGTAATAGAAGAAAGCAAACGAAAAGCTGAAGTTCTAAATTTAACCTTTAAGAAATCTTTGACGTAGGAGGACCGCACAAATGTATCATCTTTTCATCAACGTACCAATTCCGAAATGGAGGACATAGCAATAGGTATTTCCAATGTAGAGAAGCAGCTGAGAGAGCTAAATACTAAAACGTCTCCTAGTCCGGATCGAATTCCAGTTCGGTTTTACATCGTGTATTCTGCGGCATTGCCCCCTTACTTAGCTTGCATTTATCGTGAATCTTTAATTCTGCGCAAAGTTCCTAATATCGTTGGCATCAGTTTCCTGCAGAATTTAGAGAATATTCTCAGTTAGCATGTAGTATAATTCCTTGATGCAAGAAAGCTTTTTTATGAATCAGCACGGGCTTAGGAAACATCATGTGAAACTCAGCTGGCCCGTTTCTCACGTGACTTTTTGCTAGCCATGGATGAAGGGCGACAGGAAGATTGTGTTTTTCTCGACTTCAAGCAGCCGTTCGAAGCCATGCAGACTGGTAACGAAAATACGAGGATGTGGAATAGGTTTGTGACTGGCTGGAAGGCTTCCTATGTAATAGAACGCAGTGCCTTGTTCTCGACGGCGAGTATTTGTCAGAGACGAGAGTATCGTCAGGCGTGCCCCAGGGGAGTGTGAAAGGACCGCTTTTATTTTCTATCTACATAAATGATTTGATGGACAGAGTAACTTGTAATTTGCGGCTGTTTGCTGATGATGCTGTGGTGTATGGGAGGGTGTCGTCACTAATTGATGGTAATAGCATACAGGATAACTTACCGCGTTAAAACGCTTGTACGACCACGTCTAGAGTATTGCTCAAGTTTTTGCGACCCGCAGCAGACCAGTTTAAGGGAAGACATAGAAGCAGTTCAGAGGCGAGCAGCTAGGTTTGTTACTGGCAGGCTCACCAATGTGCGAGTGTCACGGAAATGCTCCGGTAACTCAATTGGGGATCGCTGGACGGAGGACGACGTTCTTTTCGTGAATTTCTGTTGAGGAAATTTAGAGAGCCGGAATCAGTGTAGTACGATCTTGCTGCCGCCTACTTACATTTCGCGTAGTGATCACAAAGACAAGAGAAATTAGGGCTCGTATGGAGGCATATAGACATTCTTTTCTTCGTTGTTCTAATTGGGAGTGGAATAGGAAAGGAAATGGCTAATAGCGGTACAGTGTACCCTCCGCCACGCACCTTACGGTGCATTGCGAAGTATGTATGCAGGTGTAGAACCCTCCTCACTCTCGTCGCCACCCAGCTTCGGCCTCGAAAAACAGTTCAACAGGATGTTAACACTTTATGTATTTAGTTATCTGTGTTTACTTCTGTGTCAGTGTTATAGTAGTTATTTTATCCTTGAGTGCATGACTTTTTATTTAAAGCTATAAAAACTACCACGATTAATGTATAGTACGAATATACTGGGAAAAATATTTAAAAAATCTTATAATTATTATGCACTATTAACTACAAAATGTTAATAGCTGGTCAGCTATATAGTGCTACCATGATACTTTTACATGGCAAATTAGGAATACTACTGTAAACAAACGCTCATGTTTGAAGTAAATCAATGCAGCTAACTGTCGAAATGATTCAATAGCACATAATTTCTAGTACGAGATACAAGCAGCTAAAAATGAATGTGTGGTCAAATGTTGATCAGGTTGAAAGATAATGGAAAAAATAAGTTATGCAGCTAATCATCTATATTATGCATTAAAGGGTTAAGGTCGTCTGGTTTCTGCAACTAGATAGACAAAGGAACATTTCTCTCGGTTAATGTAATCGCAGAAAGATCGTAACATTGCAATGATTCAATTAATTTTAAAGCGACTAAAAAAAATTAAAACTATATTATTTGAATGTGACGTTGTTTCTGCGATGACAACTAACCGAACTAGAATGTAACAAAAACAGGATTAATTGTAAACATGAATAAAACAACGAGCATGGTTATTCGTCGACGAAAGGAAGAGTTAGTATTAGAAGATGGGATGAGGAAAATAACAGTTACATATAATTGTTGAAAACATGGCGTTGCCTGGGTATTTATTTATTCAAGCTTTTCCTACTTCTCATATGCCTTCTCTCTTTGCCAATCTTTTTTTTAATAATATGTCAGATTTATGGCAGAGTATTCAAGAAATAAGGATGTCTTGTACAATGTACTAAATTGCAGTATCCAAACAAAGAAAGGTAGTCATCAAGCTGCAAATGATATGTAACCTTGACACATTCAATTTATTCAAAACTTGATTATAAACAATATTTCTTGTTATTTGTCCAAAATCTAATATGAATATATTCTTTGGGGAGCCTATCGCTGAGCAAGCGACGTGTAGTTGTCCGTGTGAGAAGCATGGAGACTTCAAAACCACTTTTCAGCATTTAACAGATTGTCTTGTGATTTATTAATCGTAATAGAAAATGCAAGTCTCACTGGTAACAACAGTCTCTTGTAGTTAAAATATAGGTCTGTCGGAAACATGGGGTATTCGCTGTATGTGCACTGTTTCATTCTCTTCCTTTCCCTGTAGCTCTATAGAAGCCTCTTGCTTTTGCCTGCAGGCGAGTACGCTTCACAGTTGTCAACACCACACTCAGTTTTCAGGAATTTCTTTCAACTGACTGGAATACAGTAGTGTCGTAGTAGTAAACACGTAAATATATAAAAACTTGGTGCACGATGTGAAAGGTTTTTACCGATCGCGGTGTATACGATCTCATATTTATTGAATTATATGTTGTAAATCTGTAGAATTTTGTAGATTTATAGTCATTTGTAGTTGCACTTGAAATTGCACTTGCTGCAAGTCCCTAAAATCTATTACGAATACTGTTACAAGTAAAGAAGTAATAGATTAAAACCTGGTGCGTGATGGGATGGTTTTCTTTGTACGTTACTGTTTATGTCCTCCTATCTCATGACCAACGTGTCGTACTGTGATACAATTTCGAAGCCGCATTCAGCTGCATTTGTGTATACTACCTGTAAAATTTCCTGCTGCTCCAATTTGTAGTGCAGAAATTATAAATTTTAACGTCATAACGAATGCAGTTGTTCAGTCCATGAACAGCGGAAAAACATAGAAACCTTTTTCCTTTCATAATTGTGCTGTGGTTGTTAGCGAGAAAAAGTGTAATACATATTTGAAATTATGTTTAATGTCTGTTGTAAGTCGTTAAGTACTCCGCATACTGTGTATGAATAAAGTCTCATCACACGATGAGGCAGAATATGACGTCGTACGTGCTGAACCATGTGCGTATGTGCTTTTTAGCCCTATAGCAATTGTTACCTAACTGTAAGGAATATGTGTACAGAATTTGGCCCAGTGGCTTAGGATAAAATGAGCAGCATTGTCACTTAATGAAGCACGTTTTTGTACACTCAGTTTTATGACGTCTTATCTCGTGAATTATGTGTTGTACGTGAATCTTACACTTTCGGTGACCGTCCCCATGGACTGAACTTCGCGTGTACAAAATTTCAAAGAGATTGGAGTAAAATTGTATGTTTGCATGCAGAAGGTACACCACACACATACACACGGATATCTGTGGAAATTACAAATGACGGGAAAAAAGGTAAAGTAATTAGATCTAGAACAAATGCAGGTGAGATATAATTTTTTTATTAATTGCAATTCTCTGTGACAAATAAATAACAACTCAAAACAAAATAATTATATTTAAAGTGGAGTGTTATAACTGACGTCAAAATTATTAGTAACATGAAATTGATTTCCGGACAAGTTGAGCAAGAATATGAAGAAGAGAAAAAATAATAAATAAAATAATCAGAGACAAAATAAAATGTAAAAACTTAATTCATCCGTCAAAAACAACTAAAATGGTATGGACATGTTAGAATAATGCAACAAGAAATGTTTCCAAAATGCGTATTCGATTGTATACCAAATGGAAGAAGAAAAATGAGAAGACAACCGAATACATGGATAGTATTATGTGGCATGAAGCTCTACCCCTCGATATAGGAAGGAAATGGGCGTTATGGAGCTCAGACACAGGAGCCCTAAGTGACATACACACACCACGCTGGATAGGTATCACGGATTCCAAGGATGATCACTATTCATTACATGTCTTCTGTGATGCCTCTGAAAAGGCTTATGTTGCCGTTATTTACCTTCGACAACAAACCAAAGACACCGTCAGTACTCATCTAGCAAGTAGCGACTGGCTCCAATAAAAAGGGTCACTGTGGCACGCCTTGAATTAGTTGCTGCACTTGTAGGCACAAGACTCCTTCTTTACCTCTGCCAGACTACCAATTGTCAACTTACTAAAGCAACTATGTGGTCAGATACTACCATTGTTTTAGTTTGGATTCTGGTCAGAGGAAAACATTTGTGTGTAACAGGGTGACTGAAATCACACTCGTTCCTTCACCTGCGCAATGGTTCCACTGCCCCAGTCATGAAAATCCAGCGGATTTGCTCTCACGAGGGATATCTGCAACAGCATTACGTTCATCAGAACTGTGGTGGAATGTTCCACCTTGGCTAACGAAACTGCAGCCTAGCCACAGTAGACAATATCATGCTCGTCATTGCCAGAGACTCAAAAGATATATCAAGTATTCAACATTACCACTCACAAGCCAATATTCGACTTCAAGCAATACAGGTCATACTGGAAAATAATACACATCATGGGTTGGGTATTGCGGTTTCTAACTAACACAAGGGACAAGATACATGACAATCTGACAGCAAATGAAATGCAACAGGCATGTCTCACGTGTATTCGTCAAGCATAACAACAGGACTTTCCATCAGAGTATCAGTTACTGAAGGAAGGAACAGACTGGCCTCATCATTCAAAAATCACACGTTTCAATCCTTTTCTTCAGGGTGGCATCATTAGACGATCGTCTACAGTTTTCTGAACTCCCAGGTACTGTACGTCACCCAGTACTACTTAATCGAGACAACCATTTTGTACATGTACTAATTATGAATACACATATCCGTCTACGCCACCTGGGTGTGCGCATTGTCCTCTCAGAACTCAGAGACCAATTCCGGATGTTACGTGCCCGACAGACTGTAAAGAAGGTCCAATACAGATGCCTTCCATGTAAGCTTGCAAAGAATCAGCCATGTTAGCAAGTAGAAACTCCACTTCCTGCTGACCGATTACTGCCACGGAAAGCGTTCCATGTAACAGGAATCGATTTTGCTGGTCCACTGTTCACCAGGCGAGGCCCTCCCAGCAAAATTAGGGCACTGCTTGGCTCAGTAAAAGATGACCTAGGTCTTAGGAAGCCGGGTGTTTATAGAATACCTTGCCAATGCGGCAAGGAGTACATCGGCCGATCTGTCAAAGATAGATGCGTGGAACATTGTCGCCACATGAGACTGCTGCAGCCTGAAAAATCTGCTGTGGCAGAACATTGTTTAACTGAGGGACACAAGATGGAATTTGACGAGACCCTCATAATAGCTAACATCTCCAGTTTTTGGGACATTGTCTACAAAGAAGCAATTGAAATTAGATTGACGGACAATCTGATTAACCGAAACAAGCGTTTTTATATCGTTGCACCGATGTCCCTCTAGGGGCGGCGCTACTAGTACACGTCCCGTACGTAGCAACCTTGGAAGGTGGTGCATGCTGCGCACACACGCGCGACGCCTATATATATATGGAGAATACGGTTCAACTCTCAGCAGCAGCTTTCCTGAGGATGGCGGACAGTTGGATTGCCAAAATATCGGTCCAGTTTGTTCTTAGTATACGACAGCATACCCGGAAGGACTATCAAGATTTACTATACGGGAAAAGCCTTAGATGCCACAGCAGTTTTGTATTTGACTTCCTCACACATTCGGAAGAAAGGTAATACGAAAAAATCAATTTGAACAGCAGCTATATTCCTACACTCCAAAGAAAAATAGGGTACTGAAGTTGTCCGCTCATATTAATATTTTTCAGGCTGAACGTTATAATGTACACTTACGAAAAGGAGCAAGAATGATTGAAGACATACGTGGGGTAGGGGGTAGCTGAAGAAGAAGACCATTTCCTTTCAGATATAAGTTCTGCTTTGGATGAAAAAAGGCAGTCATTCAACACTGGACGAAGAAACAAGCAGTGAAGGTCGTGGTACTGAAGAAGATCTGGAGAACACTATATAAGGAGAAATAAGGAGTGAATCCGCTAAAGAGCAAATGATATGCTGTAGACTAAAAGCCTCCCAGTGCAAAATAAAACGCCTGCTCACAACTTGACGAAATTTATACCAGGCTCAACAGGGATATAATCATTTACACTCAGGTAGATTCTTGGGATTTATTTATTCCTCTAGCCTTTGTGGATGAAATTGTGAGTTGCATAAACCTAGAGGCCAAAAGAGTGTGTGTCCAAAAACAGAATCTAAAAATATCTGTTTTGAATGCCTAGAAATGCAACAACAGCAGCAGTAACAGAAACAACACAGCTGGTCGCCAGAAGAGGTGTTCACGGTGTATTGCTTCAAAAGACAGAAAAAGAGAGATACTGTGAAGTAAATGGACAAAACCTATGCCAGGACGACAGCAGTGTGGTGTGCAATTGTGCGAATTGTATCCGTGATATTTTTATGTGCAATGATTGAGTCTTTGTCAGTAATACAATCACTAATGTATGAAGACTTTGTGGGAAGTTATACTGGTGGCTTATGTTTGTTTCCTTAATGTAATTTACAAAATTAAATTATACTTTTTAACTTGATGAAACTAATAAAAACTGCCAGAACGTTCTCATATTAAAATCCAAACATTCAAACAAAACTATTCAGGCATGATGATATCCACAAAATAATTGTTGTCACTTAAATTCTTGTATTAAACATAACGGATCCAATGGAAGCAAGGTATGTGAATGTGCAAGGAATACAGGTCATGCACAGAAGGGTTAAGTACAGAGACAAATTCAGAAAAAAATCTATCGATTGGTGTAAAGGATTCTAGTCAATGTCATTTAGACTTTGAGAAAATCTATTTCCAAAAAAGATTCTGGTCAGAAATTCTTTTAGCTTTCATGTTTGGTATAAGAGATTTAAATCACTTTGTTCCCTTATGAAATGAAGGTTGCCAAGAATTTATAATGATACCTATGGTGTAAGTCAACATAATCCCTTTCTCCTGACAAAAGTTTTGATTATCAATGACTGTGAAAAAGATTTTTCGTTGTCAAAAAGATAGCAGCAAGACTTATAATGGCTGAAATATTTTTGGGACAGTAAAAGAAAGGTATCTATTTCTTCGCCCGTCTTCGTTGTTATTTGCAACTCTCTTGGCACTCTTCATCTTCTCCCGTCTTCCCCTCTTCTCACTGATTTTTGGCTCTTTTGTGACAAGGAGAAGTTATAAAATATGGGAAAAGAAATTCGAACTGATTTTCTCTCCAGTATCTGCCGTATCATATTGATTATTGTATTCCAAGATAGCACGTTTGGAGATCTCTCCCACGTAATTAAGTAGAAGCAACAAACTTCTTGCACCGCCATAGTTCTCCGTTGATATACAGTATATTGGCGCGACATTTAATGAATTTTCTTCGTCATCGGATCCGCGCCTGAACACAAAAAGTGCTGCATATTCTGGCCGGTCTCTTCGTGATCGTTCCTCTACCAAAGCCCGACTCCATGCGCTCTCCGCCGACCTATCTAAACATCTCGGACGAGTTCAATAAAAAATTGCTGCAAGCCATTGCTGCCTGTAGACTTCTTTTTTTCTTTCTTTGCAAAGGCTGTTATTTAGTCTTCTTATTATGAACTAACATCAAGTATTTTTCAATGGATGTCTTTTCCGAAAAAGAAACATTAAAAATCTATATAAAATCCCAAAAATTTGTATGTCTTCTCCTAATTCTCTAAAACTTCATTTATTAATATTTCCGGGCTAAATTTCCGTGGTCGATCGGTAAAACGTCTTCCCCCCTGACGTTTCGTTGTCAACTGCAGACAACATCTTCTGAGGTGTGCATTATGTATATACGACAAGAGTCGTCGACTCATCTCAGAAGATGTTGTCCTCAGTTGTCAATGAAACGTCAGGGTGAAGACGTATTACCGATCGACCACGGAAATTTAGCCCGGAAGTTTTAATTAACGCCGGCCGTGAAAGCCTACATGCTACGATTTTACTTTATTGAATTATGTAAGTTCTTTCATGTTGTGTTATGTCCTAATCTGAGTGTAAGATCTCGTGTTCATAGATGCAAAGTTATCATTGTCCGTTTTTGTCTTTAATTTATCATTAATTTGTGTTACGATTGTTAATTTAAAAATTATAATTTAATAAAATGATTAGTAAAAACGAAATGAGAAATGGACCTTTCTTTTGGCAACCAGGCTTCTTCTTCTACCACTGCTGTACTATATACATTTACAACGAAAAATATGTGTTAAAAATTCTGTGTAGTCTCTAGACGGTGCAGCTGTACCAAATATTGCTTTGTCCAAAGATGTTTGAAAACCTAGCACCTGAGGTAACGTTTATCGACCTTCCCCTTTTTGCCTAACATTAATAATATTTTCAGCGCTATTTTCAGCGCGCCAATTGTGTTCCACTTAAACAAACGTTTGCACCTGGATCTAGTTTCCTCTGGAGTTCCGGGAATAGCGAATTCCTGTCAGCATTAGAATCATAATCTAAGTTATTTATCATGATTATTTTCTGTCCCTGTTTGTGTGTGTTTAGGTATTTAAATTGGTTTTGCAAAAATGGTAAATAGACGTTACCTATTTTGTTCCTTTTTTCTCTCTCTTCCTTTTCTTTAAAAACTCGGTACCAATATTGTCTCTCATTCTCCGCTTCAATAGCGCCATAATCGTTAGATTAATGTACATTGTAAGTTTTTGTGTCATCTTACGTCTGTGAATTTGATACGTTCGGTATCGTGGTTTCTTGTACAGACCGTTCCCCACTGTTGTTATTATTAAATAATTACTCCCACTAGTATCTCATCGTCATCTACCGTTTTGTTAATAGAAAGAGGTTTCAATTCATCCTCACTATGTTTTTGTCCCAATAAGATATGTCTAGATTTTCTATTTGTGTCAGTACCTGCTCCACACCTGAGTAAAATAAATTGCCGTTTCTGATATTATTTCAAGCTGCACGTCGTCTTGCTGGACCTCAGCCGTAATATCTTGTCAATCTTCTTTTTTTTTTTGAACACCTTTCCCTTCGTTTTGGTTAGTGTTCTCTTACTGCTCTCCTGGACTTCCTTGGTGGAAATTTCCAGGCCCTTGAAGCGGGTTTCCTTCGTATTCATAACCGTATACACATGGGGACGATTAAAACCATAGTCTCCCCTTTGGAAATTACCTTCATTATTTCTCGGACTCTAGTTTTTGTTACTTGGTACAAAAGTATTGTTATTTCGGGAAAATATTTTTTAGTTATTACTATTTATTGTCTGCAATTTGTTATTTTGATTATTATTGTTTTGTGTGTTATTCCGCAGTCTATAATTACTCTTTTCCCTTGCATTCCGTTTTTTCCTGACTTCATCCTCGGAGAAAATGAATTCCCGGAGGAGGCCTTTAAATTCCTGGATATCCACTCCACCACGTCCAACTAAAGATTGCTGGTTCTTGAGAAGTAATTGCATTATGTGCTGTACATACGGATAAATTCTCCATTACTGTAAGGCGTCTCTAAACATTGAATCTTCTCATCCATATTTTCAAATAATTTCGCTGAATTGTCGTATTGCACTTTTTGTAATAACTTGTTAACGGGTATAGTGCTTCCGTCGACCAATACCGTGACAGAAATGCCGTGCGGACTTCATGGTAAGATTTGTAGGTAGCTGTGATTTTCTGCGTTGTTTCCGCTACAGTTCCTGAGGTGTGGACAAACTCTAGCTCTACATCTTCATCTACACGCATACTCTGCAAATCACATATTGAAGTGCATGGCATAGGGTTCATCGAACCACTGTTATTTCTATGCTTCCACTCTCTAATAGCTCGCGGGAAAAAGGAACATTTAAATCTTTCTGTTTTCGAGCTGATTTCTCTTATTTTATTAAGATGGTCATGTTTCCCTATTTATGTGGGTGCTAAAAATATATGGGTTCTGAAGAGAAAGTTGGTGAAAGAAATTTCGCAAAAATATGACACCGCAACAAATAATGCCTTTCTTTTAATTACTTCCACTCCATGTCGTGCAACGTTTCCGTGACACTCTCTCCCCTATATCGCAATAATGTAAAACGAGCTGCCCTTCTCTGATTTTTTTTTAAATCGTCTGTCAGTCCCACCTGTGTGCTATGTTCCAGTGTACCGATATACCAACTCGAAACTGATCAATAAATGTTGTAGCGTGTAATGAGTTGCCTTCCTCGCCATAATGTTGAAATTTACGAACAGTGAGAATCTGTGTCGTATCGTGTCGTCATACCACAGGGTGGTTGTTCACCAAATCTGTATTGTCTTCGCGACATTCTGCCATCTTGTCGAGCACCCTATCCCCTGTTCTGCGGCTGGGTATCGTAAAAACTGTGTCCTACCACTGTATCAAAACGCTATAATGGCATACAAAAGTTTTGTTGTGTTCTATATATTTCTTTTGCCGCCTGTGGAGTTGGAAATGCTATTAAGAGTTATTTCCTGCGTTACCCATACCGGAATTTGATATAAAATCGGAACAGATTGTCCGTGTGTTTTTATGGAGCCAGCAAAGTGCAACTGTCTTGTCGTAGTTTCACCAGTCTGCACTGGCTGTGTAACTGATTGTTTACGCACTACTTTGGGGGGAGGGGGGGTAGCTGTGTTTTTATCTGTAATCTTATTCGGTGGTACAACTGTTTGCGTCATGTTAGTGCTGGACGTATCTGTAAAATCAGTACCGGCACCGTGTCTATCCTTCGTAAAAGTACTGTTTGTAATGTTTCGAACTGCTCTTTGGCTTTTGTATCTATTTTATTGATGTGCTGATCGTACATCTTTAGCGTGATCTTTCCTACACGTTTTTGATTAGCTTGATCGACACAAGTCCTCTGTACTGTACAGGCAGTTGTTTTTGTTATTTTATTTACTCTCTGGTTAACTTCAATTGCGTCCACTTGGACCTTATCAACATCTGTTCGTCTATTTGTACTTCTACATACATACTCCGCAATCCACCGTAAGGTGCGTGGCGGATGGTACACTGTACCAATACTAGGCATTTCCTTTCCTATTCCATTCCCAAATAGAAAGAGGAAAAAAAGAATGCCTATATGCCTCTGTACGAGCCATAATTACTCTTATCTCGTATTTGTGATCACTACGCGAAATGTAGGCGGCAGCAAGATCGTACTACACTCAGCTTCAAATTCCGGCCCTCTAAATTTCCTCAATAGAAATTCACGAAAAGATCGACCTCTTTCCTCCAGCGATCCCCAATTGAGTTGCCGGAGCATTTCCGTGACACTCGCGCACTGGTCGAACCTACCGGTAACAAATCTAGCTGCTCGCCTCTGAACCGCCTCTGTGTCTTCCTTTAAAGTGACCTGCTCCAGGTCCCATACATTTGATCAATACTCAAGACGTGGTCGTACAAGCGTTTTATACGCCGTCTCCTTTACAGATGAAGTACATCTTCCCAAAATTCTCCCAACAAATCGAAGTCGGCTGTCCGTCTTACTCACAACTGTCCTTACAAGTTCGTTCCATGTCATATCGCTCGGCATTGTTACTCATAGATATTTGAACGACGCGACAGCATCAAGAAGCTCACTACTAATTCTGTATTCTAACGTTTAGTGATTGTTCTTCCTACTCATGCGCATCACCTTACATTTTTCTACATTGAGACCTAGCTGCCATTCTTCGCTCAAACTACAAATTTTGTTTAAGTCATCCTGTATGCTATCAACATCCCATACATCACAGCATCATCAGCAAACAGCCCCAAATTACACTTACTCTGTCCATCAGATCATTTATATAGATAGAAAATAATAGCGGTCCTATCACACTCCCCTGGGGCACGCCTGACGATACACTCCTCTCTGATGAACCCTCGCCGTCGAGAACAACGTACTGTGTTCTATTACTCAGGCAGTCTTCCAGCAGTCAAAAATATGTGAACCTATTTCATAATCTCGTATCTTAGTTAGCAGTCTGCAATGTGGCACCGCGTCGAACGCGTTTTTGAAGTCGAGAAAAACACCACCCGCCTGTTGCCCTTCATCCATGGCTCGCAAGATGTCATGTGAGAAAAGGGCAAGCTGAGTTTCACATGAACGATGTTTCTTAAACCCGTGCCGATTCATAGAAAGAAGCTTTTCCGTTTCAAGGAAATTTACTATATTCGAACTGAGAATATGCTCCAAAATTCTACATGAAACTGATGTCAACAATATTGGCCCGTAATTGTGTGGGTCAGTTCTCTTTCCTTTCTTATAAACGGTAGTCACCTGCGCTTTTTTCCAATCACTAGGAACTTTGCGGTGAATTAAAGATTCGCGATAAATGCAAACAAGTAGGGGCCCAATGCCGCAGAATAGTCTTTGTAAAACCGAACTGGTATTCCATCCGAACCAGCAGACTTTTTCGTATTTAGCTCTCTCAGCTACTTCTGTACACCGGAAATACCTATTACTATGTCCTTCATTTCGTAATTAATACTTTGACCAAATGGTGGTACATTTGTGCGGTCCTTCTGCGTGAAAGATTTCTTAAAGGATAAATTTAAATCTTCAGCTTACCGTTTGCTTTCTTCTATTACTGCTCCGGAATGATCAACGAGTGACTGGACAGTGGACTTTGAAACACTTGTCGATTTTACATAGGATCAGATTTTTTTCGGGTTCTCGGAATAATCTTTTGCTCAGGTATGGCTGTTGTAATTACTGTATGATTCGCGCATCGATCTTTTTATAGACTCACGAATCTCTACTAACTTTTGCCTCTTTTAGTAACTATTTGTGTCCGCGCATCAAAGCTTCAATGACGTCGCGTGCTTTTTTCCCATTCTTCAATGATCTGTGTCGTTATCTTTAGCATCATCGTCTGAAACATTTCTGTAATAGCGATAGATGCAACCTCCCAATTTGTCGCCCCTGGCGTTCGCGATCTTTCGTTACTGTGTGAATTACAGCTTTTACAGAACCATACAGTGTCTCTCTTAAATGGGCGCATTGTCTTTGATCTCTTAGCATTCCACTTCCCCTGTGTACAGAAACAGTTGCGTCTGCTACAGAGCCAAGGATTGGCGCTAGTAACTCCGCTTGCTGAATCTGGGTGTTCTCTCTTGTTTTTAACATGTGAACGGTTGGTTCTACATATTGTAAAATGTTCCTTCTGTTTGTCCTATCACGGTATCTACCTTGTCTGATCTATTTCTTTTAACTTGAACACACGCATATTCTGTACTTGAATACGATGAACATACATAGTTTTGGCCATCCCGTTTTGCATCTTCTTCACTGAATTCGATCATTAAAGTGTCAATATCCGACCCTGAGTACACCCTGCTTGTCATCTCGGCATCTCCATGTTCTCCCTCAATCTACCTTGTTTTGTGGAATCAAATTCAGTCTAAATCTGTTGGAGCTTTGGTTACCCACTACCTCCCCTGTTGTCTGACGCCATTTTGGCGAGCTGAACTTGAGATTCCTGTAACTTTCTTGTCTGTAATCTTGTCAGCATATTACCATCGCCGAACAACCAACACGTATCTACAAAACTGTCAACCCACTTACCAGTTGGATGAACCAACAAAGCAACGATGCATCACAGTCTCAATTGCACCTGTGAACCAGCATGGGAAAAACTTATTATTACAGAAGAAATTATTATATTACACAAGAATTACTGATATACTACGTAACCCTCACCGTCATCAATTCGGATACTTGTTTATTGCATCTATTCAATTACTGTACAACTACAAAAATAGAAAATTAAAACTATATCTTCTATCAGGATAATACGCCACCCTCTCATTTAGTGATTTGCGTCCAAAAGGACTGAAATTTAATTTAACAGATCAGCTAACATACCAAAGTCACAAATTCAAAAAATTATTTTCCATCTGAACAGTGATAGACCCTAACTATACCTAATCGAGTTCGACCAGTCAAAAGTCTGTCAGTTAACACGAAAAGCTCAAAACTCAAGAATACTTTTCATCAGCACAAAGCGTGACCACCTCTATCTTAACTAGATCAGGTTCGAATGGTCGAAACCAACCTGGGGGGGGGGGGGGGGGTCGCCATTATCTAATGCTTACTTTCCTAAGGGCCGTCTTAAGTCTGGACAGATGATTTATTCCTGCTTGTGTTATGCGAAAGGACTGTTCTGCAATGTTTTATACCCTTAAGCGGTAGCTCTGCAGGTGGAATAAGTCTACTTTGACACGCAACATTAGACATCAGAAAGCAGTACATATTTCAGTCGAAGGCAGGGAATAGATCCTTAACTGAGCTCAGAATGAACCAAACAACTACTCCTGTAAGTGGAACAATAAAGGGACTGTGGTGTCGCACAAGTACAAAGTGCGCGCCACCTACTTCCGCCACGCGCCGCCATGCACACACGGCGCGGCGTTCTCAGGACAGCCACGAGCGCCCTCTGCTGCAACCCCGCTCGTGGCCACCATGGAAAGACATCGGCCACTTCGGACGGAGATAGCGACCAGTTAGGACCTTCGTAATCAGAGAGGCACCAGTTAAGACTTTGCTATCGTACAGGCACTAGGCAGGCCTCTAACAACTATGTATCAACATTCTGCAGTACTGTGTAAAAGTTAAGTATTGTTACATTCTGTGCAATATATATCTCTTTCTAATTTACTCTAGTGTTTATAGTTTCTGGCTGCTCCCCTCCGTACCTGCACCAGCGTGCTATTTTTGTTCCTGTGTCGGGCTCATTCCACTCGGCCACCGACACCTACGACGAGGCTGGGACACAAAAGCGGCGACGAAGTAGGGACACAAAAGGGACCTCACCGGGTATAGGAATATGGTATTAGGCAGTGCCTTGGTAAAATAAATTGCTTTTCTACTGAGAGGTAAGATTTATTATTTTTAAAATTGACAAACCAAAAACAAAATTAGAATGAATTTAAAATAGCCGTGGTTACTTAGGCACCCAGGTGCGGTGCCATCGTGATTTCGAGCCCCCTCCCCAGTTTATATATATATATAACGTCAATATCCGACCCTGAAAACATACTGCTTGTCAGACTATGTTTCGGCATCTCCATGTTCTCCCTCAATCTATCTTGTTCTGTGGAATCAACCTCAATTCAGTCTAAATCTTCCTGAGCTGTGGTGACGCACTACCTCCCCTGTTGTTTTTGTTTGCGCTGTCTTTATCATAACTTACTTTAAGTTGTAAGTAGTTTGTAAGCCTACGAACTGATGACCAACGTAGTTAAGTCCCTTAGATTAACAACTTTTTTAAATTTAAAATGAAATCCAAAAAAATGAAAAGAGAGAATAAAATTCGACCGTTAACAGTATCGCTTTGATACTCGAAACCACATAGAAAAATTAAACAATTTATTAGAAGAATAATGCCTAGCGGACTGTGACAGAGACCCTGCCTGCACTTGACTTTACAACTGAAAAATGAACTAACAAAACTGTAAGAGGTAAATGGAGAATGATTTTGTTCTGGTGTCAGTGCATTGCAAGGAAGCAAAAACAAGCTTCGCATTAGCGCTGGATTTACCGTTCGCTGCTTCGGTGGCGGCTGCTTCCCAACTTTGAAAAATTATCAAAAACTATCTATTCCAATCTGAAGCTGAACTGAATCATCCAAAACGTCCTATTAATCTCGATGAAGTCAAGATCCACTAACTTCCCTTGTCAAAAATTAAGATGGCAGGGTACGATCATTCAGCAAAACAGACCACCGATCGCGCCTCTTGCTGTCGTCCAAGACGTTAACTAAATATACAATTATATATTTTTGACGATGTTAAGCGTCCAATCAATGAAATAAATCTCAATTTGCGAATAGATATGGCTGCACTGTACTAGGTATAGATGGAATACCAAATTGTGGCGAATGAAAATTTGTGCCCGACCGGGATTCGAACCCAGGATCTCCTGCTTACTAGTAAGCAGGAGATCCCGGGTTCGAATCTCGGCCACACCCAAATCTCCATTCGCCACGCTGTCTATTTCCTACATCACAGCCTATTTGTTCTGTAATGCTCGCATCCACAATACTGTACTGTATTACAGCGTTCAATCAATGAAATAAATAAGCAGGAGCTTCCGGGTTCGAATCCCGACCGGGCACAAATTTTCTTTCGCCGCAGTTTTTAACTAAATATTGTGGAAGGCAAAATGTCCGTTGCTTGTTTTGGGAAAGTGCCGTAATTACAGGTGAAGCTTGAAATCCATCACTTCCACAAGGCAAACCACAGACAATCGCTAAACATTGACAGAAGCTATAGCGTACTGCCAGCGACAGTCTGTGGGAGAGGGAGGAGCCATTCTCATAGCAAAATGAGTTGTATATATGTTTCGCAGTCCTCCCCCAGTCTGTGGGTATGCACACCTGCTATGGACGACGTATCGGGAGCGCCGTAACAAACGATGGCACTCCCTCCATAACGCACTCTTAGAATGAGAGCTAATCTTACAATCTGGTAAGGTACAGTTGAAGCTTAAATAGTATAATTGCATAGTCTTCTGTGACCAGAGTGACTGGGTGTTGTAGCACTTCATAATGTAGGATTATTACTTTAATAACCAACATTTCGGCCAATATTACTGTGGCCTTCCTCTGGATGCGCTTGAGTAGGAAAAACAAGCCCATAATGTTCGAATACAGCATTTGTAGTGAGCTTCTTGATGCAGTCGCGTCGTTCAAATATCTAGGCGTAACACTGCAGAGCGATATGAAATGGAACGAATATGTAAGGACAGTTGTGAGTAAGGCGGACAGCCGACTGAGGTTTATTGGGAGAATTTTGGGAAGATATACTTAATCTTTGAAGGAGACCGCGTATAAAACGCTTGTATGAGCAAGTCTTGAGGATTGCTCAAGTGTTTGGGACCCGCAGCAGATCAGTTTAAAAGAAGACATAGAAGCAGTTCAGAGGCGAACAGCGAGGTTCAGTTTAAAAGAAGACAGAAACTGTTCAGAGGTGAGCAGCTAGGTTCGTTACTGGTAGGTTCGACCAATGCGCGAGTGTCACGGAAATGCTCCGCGAATTCAACTGGGGATCGCTGGAGGGAAGAATAAGTTCTTTTAGTAAATTTCTGTTGAGGAAATTCAGAGGGCCGGAATTTGAAGCTGAATGTAGTACGATATTCCTGCCGCCTACTTACATTTCACTTAGTGATCAAATGTTCAGATGTTTGTTAAGCTTAAGGGACTTAACTGCGGAGCCATCAGTCCCTAAACTTACAAACTACTTATGAACTAAGTTATACTAAAGACGACACAAACATCAATGCCCGATGGGGGATTCGAACCCCCGACTGAAACGGCCGTGCAGACTGTGACTGGCGCGTCGCAGACCGCTCGGCCACTGCGTCCGGCGTAGTGATCACAAAGATATGAGAAATTTAGGGCTCGTACGGAGGCATACAGGCATTCTTTTTTTCCTTGCCCTATTTGGAATGGGAAGGGAAATGCCTAGTAGTATTGCAGTGTACCCTCCGCCACGCACCTTGCGGTGGATTGCGGAGTATGTATGTAGATGTGTGCTACTAGTTATGTGTCACTATATTTTATCATTACTGTCAACTGTGACTTTATGTCATAATTTAATGTCGGCCTTCTAGTTTTTCTACGAAAATTGGGACCACATCCGTTATTATCCCGACGACATACACCTTGCATTCTTGCTTCCAAATTCACAAGTGCCTCTGAATCTACTTGGGATTAAATTTTATGGCCAACAGCAGAGAAACGGAAGCCCTTACCTTATTCGTCGAGATCACCAAACATGTCTCACTAAGCAAGAAGCAATAGACACCGGTTGATCCCAACTCCTCCCACCTCAGTATCGTAACATAATAAAGTTTCCACTCTTCCGCCAAAAATCGCACATAAGATCGATGATTTTAAAATTATGACGTAATTTCACAGTTGACAAAATATACTGACACCTAACAACCAGCTCACATCAGTGTACCCAGAAGAAGGCTACTGTAACTTTGGCCGAAACGTCAGTTATTAATATAACATTATATTATGACGTGGTACAACACACAGAAAAATTTTATATGGCGTCTGAGATTTGCCCGTGTGGGTGGGCCCCGGGTGGGGGAAGTGAGTCACTGGATCCCTGTGACCACCCACGCCGTCTTCTTTTGGTAGAGTTTAAAAGCCTTCTAACTGGGCCACCCTGCTGCGAAGATCCATGGGCGTTGCTGTCCGCGGTTTTTCCCCAAGCCACCTCCTACCTTCCTGGAAAACAGACACTATACGGCTCCGGCACTAGGTCATTCAGAAAAATTATTTATCCCTCAGCAGCCTCATAATAAATGCAGCGTTCTTAAATGCAATGACTTTCACAAGTACAGTAATTATTATCCGGCGGCGTTGAAACCTGCTTGTTTTTTTTTTTTTTTTTTTTTTTTTTTTTTTTTTTTTTTTTTTTCGGATATGAAGAGGACACGTTTGTTGTTTGGCGTCATGGTAGTGAGAATTTGATCATTTCTTGGAACATTTAAATTCAATTCACCCCAACATCCGTTTTACAATGGAAGTGGAAAAGAATGGTTACCTTCCCATCCTTGATGTGTTGGTCAGGAGAAAGGAAGATGGTACGTTGGGACATTCGGTTTATAGGAAGCCAACGCATACTGATTTGTATTTGCAAGCTGATAGCTGTCACCACCCAGCTCAACGTGAAGGGGTTTTTCGAACCATAGTGCATAGGGCTCATGTCATTTCTGACCCAGAAAGTATGCCCACTAATTTTTCGACAGAATGGCTATGGTGAAGGGCAGGTTAAAAGAGCGTTGCGCTATTGACCACATGTGTTTTGGGCTAGTGATGATAACACTGAGACGGCACCCACGTCAGTGGCCTTTCTGCCATACGTTGGCAGCACTTGTAATAAGATTGGTTGCATTCTGCGTAAAAATTATGTAAAATGTGTGTTTCGTCCACCTTCAAAAATTAAGGCACTGTTGGGATCCGTTAAGGATGATCTCGGTTTGCCTAAGGCGGGTGTCTGCCGTATCCCATGTACCTGTGGCAAATCATATGTTGGTCAAACTATTAGGACTGTTGAGGACCGTTGTATTGAGCACAAACGTCACACACGTTTACAACAGCCAAACAAATCTGCTGTGGCCGAACACTATCTTGACATAGGTTATAACTCTTCCCGTCCTACACCACCGGTTAGTATATGATAATTAGAAAAATGACCCGTGTGCCTAATTATCTTAATTTGGTGGAAAAGCTATCGGTAATGAAGCCGATGATGTAGCGGAGGCTATAACCGGAACGTTGCTGCAACACTTTGGTAGACAACAACGATCGGTAGGAATAAAGAAAGTGGAAGGTAAAATTTGGAATAAAATTATTAATGTTTAAATGAAAAAAAAAATGCAGAACAAACGGGACACCGGGATTAATTTGGAAAAGTGAATAACTTATTGATTTACGGTCACCAGCTAGTTGTACGAGAAAATAATTAGGTGGGATCTAAATAATAGCAAAGTTAATTAAAAACGTGAAAAAAACGTAAAATTTGGGTGGCCAGAAAATCAGAGTATGCGCGTCAAATTCGGTACAAAAGACACTGACAATATACTAATTGCTGAGAAATAGTTCACTAACACAGGGTTCAATGTAAGACAGCGAAATGCAAGCCATAGCCGCGCAAATGCAACATGCAGCTAATCATGCAAAACTCTCACCTTAATACTTACTATTTACAGCTTCAAATAATTAATTGTTTATATAAGTACCAGAAATTATTCTACAGCGAGTATACCATGCGCTTTAGCAATAATCAAGTTGTAACTGAACTATTAACTGTACTAATGGCAAGCTCAAAAATTAATTAATGACTTGTCGTGATAACACGGAATATTTAGAAAAGAACCATTTAACCTTCTGATTAACTTTTACTATTTCTTTAACCAAGAATTATTAGCATTCAAACGCTTGTAAACAATTACTATTCTCACTAGTCAGTACTTGCAAGTTAAAACAAACTTTACCTCAAAGTAATATGCAGTGGAAAACATAACCTTTTACACTGTTATTGGAATATAGAAATAAAACTAGGTGACAACCTTATGAATAGGGATGGAGGCTTCAGCTTAAATTCCGCTTGGGATCCTTCTCTCTCACCTGTCAAAAACAGAGGGAGAAAACTAATCCGACCTCATCTGTCGAGAACTAATGTTTATTATCGATATTCTGACCGATTTCACCTTTCGTCGTGTCGGCACTGTGTGCTTGCTTGCTTGGTGTGTGTTGTCTTTCCTGTTTACTCATTGAAAACCCAGGTTTTAAGGGTCGTTGCACATTGCTTTCTTACTGCAGTTTCGCCTTGACAATGACAGGGTGGTCTCCTGCCGAAATATCGGCCGTCGATTTTGGTACCTGGCAGCATACCCGTAAGTTTTTCGAAGTTATTGTCCATGATTACCACCACAGTACCACGTGTGGGGTATCAAACTAATCAGAAAAATGGCGCGGTTCTGTTCGGCAACTTTAAAATGGCTTGTAAGGAGCACAGCAATTTTTGACTTCTTACGACTTCATATCTCCAAGTCGATTAGGAAAATGAACTAAATCACCCTTCAAACTACTAAGCTGTTTTTAAGTAGGGGAACAAATCACAAAAGAGGAAAGATTCCTCTCGACGTCATACAATGCTGAAGTTAGATAATTGCCTCAGCCGTTACCTCACCCACGACTTGCTTGGAGATGGGGACAGAACTGCCTAGGGCTCCACAGAGATACGCCGACAATTCTGGCACAGTACCGTCTTACGGCTACCCATGAACAAGCAGTTCATATTGTACCTGGTCCATCCAAAGAAGTTACCTGGACATCGCCTTCCTTTCGTAATCACTTAAAAGACCAAAAACAAACAGCAACTGAGCAGTATGCAGTATTAAAATACAAACAGAAATATAATCTTATCAACTGCCATAGCTCAAAACGGCAAAGTTAAAGGCGGAACGGCGGGGAGGGGGATAGGTGGAATGATAACCACCTAATGTGGCTACAAGTGGAAAGCAACTAGACAGACTAAATAAACATAACACTTAACATGGCAGTTGAACTTGGGAAGAAACGCGAAACATCTTCGACATTTTGATAATTACAAAATTGCGTTCTATTTATAAAGGTAAATTCTACCGGATTAAAATTCCTTGGATTGCAATAAACTCATTTCCAAGCAGATATTCAAATTCTCCAGTTCAGTTATTAGGGCAAATTTCATTAGATTGTAAGAAAGTACATATTCAAATTTTCTATTTGCTTCATTAATCAGAAAAACAAAAATGAAACCAAGGCGCAACATTATGCAATACAACGTAGTGATCTATTGGCGAATCCAATATTAATAAAAGATAACACGACGTATGCACTTCATAACAACACCAACTCCGTTTTTTTAAGCCTTAAGATAGTTTTGAAAGGAAAATATGTTTTTGGCTACAGATGAGACACTACGAAAAATTCTAAGTGAATTGGATGAAAAGTCTAAGGTGCCTTGCTACACATAAGCAACACTCGCTACCAAGCCTATCATATAGGTATACATCTTGAAGCAAGCAAGGAATAAACAGAAAGATCGACTTGAAATTACAATTTTCAACAAAGCTGATATTGTCAGCAACCGTTGCAACGTCAAAGAATAAAAATGCAGCCCTCGTTCGCAAAAATAAAATTATTTAACCTGGTTTCAGCTATAACTACGATTGCCTTCATCAGAAATTATAAATTAAAACAAGTACACAATAAAAGCTACAAGTTAGGTGTAAGGCTTACGTCAAAAAATTTTAAAAAAATATATAGAAAGAGCTAGCCACTATGGGCTGCACGCCTGCACGGAGGCATCAGACTGGCGTGTGCTAAGTGGAGTTGTGAACAGGTAAACCTTAGCTCAGTAGTACTACTGAGTTATTGGCGAAACCAGGTTAAATAATTTTATTTATGCCACCGAGGGCTGCATTTTTATCCTTTGACCAATGTGATAGTTCAGTAAGAATCACGGAATGGCGAATTGTAAATATTTCCAGTCAGACACCACACATTTAAAATATTACAGCCTACCACGCAAAGACATTGAGCATAATCTGGAGATACATAGCAAGAACAGTCCCTCAAATTCGTGAAATCCCAATACTGAGACACTTAACGGCTCTAACAGCACACCCACATCAACGGGCCCTCTTCAAATAACACCAGAGACCTGAAATAACGACAATGCAATAATACACCAATTGTACAGAGACAGAAGACGAGTGTTTCGATTAAAACCTTCTTCCTCCTTACGTAGCGTGTGTACGTGCAGCTCCAGCAGTCCGTGACGTCATGCAGCAACGCCGCTAAAAACAACGAGGAGTTACTAGCCAACAAATGAAATCACTTACCACAATATTACAGAATTAATCAAGAAAGAACAATCCTGTCCTTCGCAGATCTCCCAACGCAAACGGTACCTGAGAGAGAAAAAGGAAGAAACAGGAAAACAATGCTTTCATTTGAATACGCCCACACACCAGGGGTAGCAACGACAACGCCGACAGCCACAAGGGAGAAGAAACCACTGGTTTACTTATTATGCACAAAGGGTGAAACAACAAGACACAATTATCCATAAATACTGTAATAACTTCTACAAATAGCAACATATATGATGCCAAATGCATGATAGTAACTGAACTGTCTAATCCACTAAGAGAAGCACATGCACCTTCAGAGGATTCCAATGTTAGATGGAAAACAACACCGCCTGAAAAGTCGCCACCTCTTGCGAGACAAGGCGTAATACTCCAGTAATTGTGACATTCCAGACGGCACCCCGAGCAAGTCCAGGGCAATGACACGCTCGCGCCGCTAACGGGCATTAAATCAGGGCATGCTGCAACAGTCACTCCAGTCTGGCTCCGGATCCAGTATCTCAATCAACACCATGAGGTGCTCTTTTAGAACTTCCACAGCTCGCGACTCACGCAAGCCACCACCAGAAGATCAGAAATCAGCGGAGAAACCCCCTTCATGCATAACAGCTAACACTCGAGCCCACCTCTTTCCGGACAGGACCGCACAGCCCGTACTGACTTGCGCACCATGCCCCGTCAAAGATTCCGATCCCCTGACTATCGATACTGCCCTGCACTACCATTTACGCATGATGTAACTATGTATCGAAATTGCAGGAAAATGCCTCGGCGCCAAAAGAATAACTAATAAGGAAAGATACGAGGGAGCCATCGCGGCTACGGTATGTTATCAGAGGAAACATAGAAATGAAGCTCTATTTATTACCATATTTTACGGTAGATACCAGTATTGTCTCCTGTGCTCCGATATGTCTTGTCTGATACAGTGAAAAATTATTCATTCATTACTTTCTTCCACACACACATCATCAAAGGCTACAGATTGTTGCTAAGCCATTAAAAAATTTCTTATCTTTTACAACTTTATCCAAAATGAGTTTATTAATTTTTGAAGTAAACATTATGAACCGGTAAATTACAATTTTTTCGATATTGATGTCGAAAAGTGCTAACTTTAACCCATTATTTGCCTCTGGAAATTTGAGCTCAATGTTGAATGACATTTTTACACTTCGAAATCAATAGCGGCTCAAGTAGCCTATAAAATAGTCATCTTAAGACGTATTTTGCTGTTTATAAAAAGTAGGTTACGGACTGTTTCCTGGTAAGTAACGCATAGATGACGTAGTTTCTCTTATGAAATACACGAAATCAAACAAAAGAGCCTGAAAAATAACAGCTTTGAAAGTTATTGTGTTCTTTAAAAGACATTGTTGAGAAAATAAAGGCTTCAGAACTTGGGAAGAAAAGTTTTCACAGTCACTTTGAAGTACAATATTCCGACCGAGTTAGGAGGAAAGGTACATGCTTCGAGTGTGATACTACTTGTTATTCTGAAAAAAGATATTCAAGTAAACATTTGCCCTTTTCTTAATCGTTTACGGGTAAACCACGAAAACAAAAACGCTAAAAGTGTGACAGTAAATTAAGATACTGTTATGCTATAGATGTTTAACTGTGTAAGTATCATCGCAGAAGATGTTCAACAGTCCACTGACAACTTTAGTGCATTTTGCTTACTCGTATTTTACTTGCTTATGCTCAAATAAAGGTATGCAGAATTGAGCTCCGATCGGCTGCACGTCTATTTTGCTGTCCTAACTCTTTAATGAGTATACATGGCATTTACTGCGAAAGAACCACAATGGAGGGTACCATAGTAGTGAGAAAAGTCGTTTTAGTTGCCCTCTGTATGGCGTGTGATCACCTCGTACGGTCAGTAGAGTTGTACAGCAGAGTCGCATGAAGAGCTATCTCTACATATTTCCAAACATGCAATAACCAGATCTGCAACCGTTGTGGAAAGTGCTGGTCTGGCTGCAATGCGTATGCCAAATGCATCCGTGAAATTCTCAATTAGTTTTAAGTCCGATGAACAAGCTAGCCACTCCATTCGTTCAATTCCTTCAGCTTTAGGCATGTGTTCTACCAGTGCAGCTCTGTAGGACGAGTGTTATCGTCCACCAGAAGGAACCCATAGCCTGTGGCGCCGACATAGTGCACAACAAAATCTCTAAGAATATTGTCTGTATACATCCTGCGCACACCATTCGTCCACCATCCACCGTCCACCATCCTGCACAGCGGGAATTTTCCGATTTCCACGTTCTATTCAGATGAGGGAACGACGATTGTCCGGTTGAACACAAAATCATATTTGTAAACAGAACTCGGTGCCATTCGTTACGATTCCGATCCTGATGTTTCTTAGCCAGGGCTAAGCGATGTATTCGTTATGAACGGTTTCCTAGTAAGTACCACATAGATGACGTAGCTACTCTCATAAAATACACGCAATGGTAGGCACCATAGACCTCCGCGCTTATGGAGGTCACATTTTCGAAGGCGATATCGGACTTCTTCTGTTGGTATTGCGTGTCCTGTTGCTGCCTGGAGGGTGCGTTGCAGTCGAATTGCATTGAGCAGCTTGCCTCGATGGGATATTAACAGAACATAATGGTCACATCTGCTGATGTACTCGTCTATGATCTACGTCTCGCCTGCTTTCAGCTGTTTCTGTTTACAATTGTGTCCAGAGTCTGGATATTTGGGACACTGCAATAGCTGCTGCCACCTCTCTGGGTCTGTCCCGCTTCCTACCTTTCCACGTCATAGCTTTGAGTAAGTCACATTGTTGTTCCACTGATCTAGCTGCTTACTACACAATCTGAACCCAAATGCTTGTGTAATTACACTTCCGGCCACTAAAATTGCTACAGGACGAAGAAGACGTGCTACAGAAGCGAAATTAAACCGACAGGAAAAGGATGCTGTGATATACAAATGATTAACTTTTCAGAGCACACAGGGTTGGCCCCAGTGGCGACACTTACAACGTGCTGATATAAGGAAAGATTCCAACCGATTTCTCATATACAAACAGTAGTTGACAGGCGTTGCCTGGTGAAACGTTGTTGTGACGCCCCGTGTAAGGTGAAGAAATGCGTACCATCACGTTTCCGACTTTGATAAAGGTCCGATTGTAGCCCGTCGCGATTGCGGTTTATCGTATCGCGACTGCTCGCGTTGGTCGCGATCCAATGACTTATCAGACTATGGAATCGATGGGTTCAGGAGGGCAATACGGAACGCCGTGCTGGATCCCAAAGGTCTCGTATCACTAGCACTAGACATGATAAGCATCTTATCTGCATGGCTGTAACAGAGCATGCAGCCACGTCTCGATCCCAGAGTCAACAGACGGGGACGTTTGCAAAACACCAACCAGCTGCAGGAATAGTTCGACGACGTTCGCAGCAGCATGGACTATCAGCTCGGAGACCACGGCTGCGGTTATCCTTGACGCTGCATCACAGACAGGAGCGCTTGCGATGGTGTACGCAACGACGAACCTGGGTGCACGAATGGCAAAACGTCATGTTTTCGGATGAATCTAGGTTCTGTTTACAGCACCATAATGGTCGCATCCGTGTTTGGCGACATCGAGGTGAGCACACATTGGAAGCGTGTATTCGTCATCGCCACACAGACGAATCACCCGGCGTGAAGGTATGGGTGCCATTGGTTACACGTCTCGGTCACCTCTTGTTCGCATCGACGGCACATTGAACAGTGGCCGTTACATTTCCGATGTGTTACGACCCTTGGCTCTACCCTTCATTCGATCCCTGCAAAACCCTGCAGTTCAGCAGGATAATGCACGACCGTATGTTGTAGGTCCTATAAGAGCCTTTCTGGATACGGAAAATGTTCGACCCCTGCCCTGGCCAGCACATTCTTCAGACCTCTCACCAATTGCAAACGTATGTTCAATGGTGCCCGAGCAACTGGCTTGTCACACTATGCCAGTCACTACTCTTGATGAACTGTGGTATCGTGTTGAAGCTGGATGGGCATCTGTACCTATACATGCCATCCAAAATCTGACTCAATGCCCAGGCATATCTAGGCCGTTATTACGGTTAGAGGTAGTTATAATGGGTACTTATTTCTCAGGATCTATGCACCCAAATTGCCTGAAAATGTAATCACATGTCAGTTCTAGTACAATATATTTGTCCAATGAATACCAGTTTATCATCTGCATTTCTTCTTGGTGTAGCAATGTTACTGCCCAGTAGTGTGAAAGAATATACAAAAGTCAACAAGAACCCCTTATGCTGCAACTTTCTGTTATCACTGTCGTAATGTTGTTGTCTCCACTCCGTAGAACCGACAGAAAAATGTCGAACCAATTTAGTTTATTCTGCCGATGACGGTATTTCAGAACCTAGATATCTCAACTCATCGTCGCCGTAGGTATTCTAAGGATATATGTAGCTGATTAAACAGTTTTGCTATTCAGGAAACGCACAGAATGCGGTGCAGCGCTGGTGCGGATCGTCCAGTTTGTCAGGGCGGGAGTATCCTGGAGCCCTCCGCGTCATTCCAGGGCCGCTGTTTGCGCGCATCGACCATCAGTCTGCGCTTCCTGTCCTCGGCGCTTTACATTTCATTAATCTCGCTGGCAGTGCGCTGTGTGTCATATGACTCTCTGGGCACCGCCAGGGCCCAGGCAGTCCATCATGTCCGTGGTGCGCTGGCGCTGGCGCTGAAAAGCTCTATACGCTCTGGCTCATGTTTATCACGCTGGATATATGTTTTCTTTTTTACTCACGGCCACATGAGTACTATTCCAGTACTTAAAAGTAGGAGCTGAAGTCATTTTTAGTATATAATAAATGATAGTTTTTCAGTACAGTATCAGTGGGTACCAAATTATTATTATGTTTTGGAAGGGAAGTAGGACCTAGCAAAGAATAGCACATTGTCTACGACGATGTTGGAGTTGGAGGGTTTTTTTGTTTTTATCTTTATTAGTAAATCATGATTTCGGCCAATAACTGGCCATTATCAATGTTAACTGTGTTTAACTGAAGATGTAATTAATATGGATAATTTACACCACGTCAAGTATGACTGATAGCTGAAAATCTTAGAGTATTGGAAATTCGACAAAGAACTAAGAAATATATCTAAACAACGGCCCTGCAATAGACAGTCGCTCACAGATACTGAAGTTCCTGGGAGAGCAATAACCGGAATAATCCATCAGGTGTGAAAGATGTATGCGAGTGTTTAAATAACCTCAGAATACAAAAAGAAAGTATTTGAGAATATTACAGAACAATCCGTACAATAATCCATCGTTGCAAAAGATTAACATGACTTATCTCAGAAGAATGGAAAGCTGATAGAAGTCAACTGCCAGGAAGATCAGTTTGAATTTAAAAGAAATGTAGAAACACGTGAGGCAATATTCAATTTTAGCGGGTTTACCAATATCTATGACGATTTTTACTGGAATAAACTACCTGGGGTAACATCAAGGGAACTAAAGGTGCTATATCACATATACAGAAACCATACGTTATACGTAAGCCAGCTTGTTGTTTTGTCCAATGTTATTTAATCTGCAGACAGAGAAAACTGTGAATTAAAGCAAGAAGAAGAAATAAGAACTTTCCTGTTTGGCGATAATATTGTATGGATAATATTGTATGGATTTTAGGTAAACACCTATTTTTTCTATCACTAAATAAAGGCAGTATAAGGTGTACACACACGAATTGGTTTCAGGTAGAAGGTATAATGCGGCAATGTACAGCAATTTGACATTTGACCTCCAGTGATTCATATCAAACGGTTTATACGTCATGATAGTCGCACGGTATATAACAGACTTAGAACGAAACCCTGTCAAGTAATATGATGAAAAATACAAAGAAACTCTGGTCGTATGTAAAGTTTACTTGCGGCAAAACAAAATAACATCGATGTGATTGATGATGATGGAGCTAAAGCAAAATTGCTAAACATAGCGTTCCTTCCTCGAAGAAGACTAAGTAAATACTCCAGAATTCCAATTAAAAAGCGCAGTTAACATGTGTAAGTTGGTAGACATCCTTGAACAAAAGCAAGTTCCCGGGCCCGATTCTATACCAATTAGATTCCTTTCAGAGTGTGCTGATGCAATAGCTCCACACCTAGCTATAATATGAAACAGCTCTCTCGGTGAAAGATCCTTACACAAAGAGTGAAAAGTTTCACGGGAACTCCAATATTCAACAATGGAAACAAGCCTGTATCACGGACAACGATTTTAGAACATATACTTTGTACGAACATTATGAACTACCTTGAAGAGAACGACCTATTGACCAATAGTCAACACGAATTCAAATAGTATCACTCTTGCGAAACAAAGCTTGCCCTTTATTCACATGAAGTGATAAGTGCCATCGAGAAGGGATCTCAAATCGATTCCATACTTCTGGATTTCCGGGAGGCTTTTGACACTCTACCTTACAACGGCTCCTAATCAGATTACGTGCTTATGGAATATCGCCACACTTGTGCGGTTGGCTGGCCGCGGTGGCTAAGCGGTATGCGGCGCGCCAGTCACGGTCTGCCACGGCCACTACGGTCGGGGGTTTGAATCCCACCTCAGGCATGGAGATTTGTGCCGTCCTTAGTATTAGTTTGTAAGTTTAGGGACTGATGACCCCGTAGTTAAGTCCCATAAGCTCTACAAACATTTGAAATTTTGAAATTGTGCTGTTGGATTCTAGATTTCCTCACACAGTACGTAGTGACTGATGGAAAGTCATCGAGAAAAACATAAATGATATCAGGCGTCCACTAGGGAAGTGTTATAGCACCTTTTCTGTTCCTTACCTTTTTAAACGATTTAGGAGACAATATCAGCAGCTCTATTGCAGTGTTCCAGGGTGATGCTGTCGTTTAGTGGTTGGTAAAATCACTGGAACATCAAAAGTAGCTGGAAACCGGTTTAAGTAAGACATCTTCATAGTTCAAAAATAGGCGGTTGACCCTAAATAACGAACATTGTAAAGTCATCCCTACGAGTACCAAAAGATTCCATTAAACTTCATTTACAAGATCAGTCGGATCTACGGACTGTAAATTTAATTAAATACCTAATAATTACAATTGCGAAACAACTTCAATAGGAAAGAAAACATATAAAATGTCGTTGGAAGGTTTCACTTATGAGATGCAACAGCTCCACTAAAGAAACTGCTTACTGTACAGTTGTACATTCTAATTTGGAGTATTGCTGTGCATTGTGGGACCCTCACCAAGTGGGACTGACGGAGGATATTGATGAAGTTCAGAGAAGGGCACCTTGTTTTGTGTTGTGTGTGTTTGTCAAGCTTGAGGTTGCGGGGTCATCAGTCCCTAAACTTACAAACTACTTATGAACTACCTTATACTAAAGGCGAAACAAACATCCATGCCCGAGGGGGGATTCGAACCCCGACGGGGAATGGCCTCGCCAGTGCACCGCGGACTCGTTATGTATTATCAGGATATAGGTGAGAAAGTGTTCCCATAATGATACTGGGGTTGGGGTGGCAATCATTAAAAGACAGTTGCTCAGTGACTGCTGGCCAGCACAAACGTCACGCAGCATCAGCAGCAGCAGATCTACACTGTAAGTTCACCGGCTTCTACTAGAAGCGACTTATTTTCATTTCGTGCGTGCTTTCTCTTACATTTCATAAAACATACGTGTGATCGCGTGTTTATTAATTCAGAATTGCGTTTAGTTGACAGATCAGTGTTGATATTTTGATTTATTAGCTCGCGTATATATTTTTCAGAGTTGCCGTTAATAAACAGTTTAGTGTTTGTTACATATTTTTGAAGCTCACTGTTAATCAAACCTTTGTGTGCTCGACCTTATATTTAGTCAGCTTCGCTTCAAAAAAACAGTTTAGTGTCCACTGAGTATACTTGGATTCCCGTCAAAATCACAGTTTGGCGTATTCTCCCACAGTCGAACGTATTTGGAACATACATAGGTTTTTAGAATGGCTAGGAACTGTGACTGCTGCCAATGGATGCAGGCCGAATTGGTGACTTCGCTTGAAGATTCAGGCGGCGTTGGCTTCGCTGGCAACGCTTGAGACTGCGGTGGGTGGGCGCTGCTGTTGTGGGCCGCTCGCGGGGGTGCAGCGGACGCCCTGTGCGTCTGTTGTGTCCTCCGATCGGCCTTCGGCTGTGGCCAGTCCGTTCACTGCCCGCGAGGGTTCGCCACCCAATCCGTGGTGGATTGGGAGGTCTCCTCAGTGCGTGTCAGGCGGCGTAAGACTTCTCGGAGGACCGAAGTGGAGGACTCCCCAGTTAGTCTTACGAACAGATTTGAGGCACTTTCTGGGGCAGAGGATGTTCCTGACGCAGATGGTGTCGCTTGTTCTGTACTCACCCATCTGCCTACAAGATCCGGACACTCACAGAGGGTGGGATTGTTTGTAGTTTGGAGCTCAAACGTTAGTCGGGTGATGGAGCGCCTTCGGGATATGGCTGATAACGAGGGGAAGAAGTCCAATGTGCACTCCGTGTGCATATCGGGAGGAATCATTCCAGATGTGGAACGGGTTCTTGAAGAGAACAGGGTGCAGCCAGCTGCAGGTGGTGGCTCCTGTCGGGACCAAAGATGTGTGTGTGTCGCTTTGGATCGGATGAGATCCTCTCTGATTTTGAGCGGCTGTCAGAGGTGATAAAGATTGCCAGTCTAGTTTGTAAGATGAAGGCAGAGCTCACCATCTGCAGGACTGCTTGCAGACCTCTGGTTCAGAGCCGAGTGGAGGGTCGGAATCAGAGGCTTAGACTCTGCGACCGTGTGGGCTGCAGATTCCTCGCCAAAGGGTGGTGGGTTTCCGGGTTCCGCTAATTAGGAATCCACTATACTCAGGAAGCGGCTACACAGGTAGCGGGGGCTGTGTGGCGTGCACTGAGCAGTTTTTTATGTTAGAGGGTCTCGGGAATATACAAAATCGGTTTCAGTCTCAAATGGTGCAGGTCAGACACAGGAAGAATGCAGATCTAGGAACCATTGGTGTAACAGTTGTAAATTGTCGTAGCTATGTTGGGAAAGTTTCAGAGCTCCAAGCGCTGATAGAAAGAACTGAGGAACACATCGTTATAGGTTCTGAAAGCTGGCTGACGCGAGAGATAAGTTCGTCCGAAATTTTTGTAAAGGGCCAAATGGCCTTCAGCAAGGATAGAATAAATATAAAAAAGGGCTGGCGTGTTTATTGCTGTTACAAACGGTTTATCCTGTAGAGAAATTGAGGCAGATACTTCCTGTGAATTAGTATGGGTAGACTTTATACCTGACAACCGGAGCAATTTAATAATGGATCTTTTTATCGGCTCCCTGACTCAGACGATGCAATTGCCGAAAGGTTCAAAGAAAGCTTGAATCACATTTAAAACAGGTACCCGAAGCATAATCAGTGGCGACTTTAATTTAGCCTCGATTTGTTGGTATAATACGTATTCAAAACCGGCGGCAAATATAAAACATCGCCCGAACTAGTTCTGAATGCTTTTTCTGAAAACTACTTCGAACAGTTAGTTCATGAACCCACTAGAATAGTAAATGGTTGCGAAAATACCCTCCTAGGAACAGACAATCCTGAGCTTGTAAAGAGCATCAAAACAGAAACAGTGATTAGCGAACATAGATTTCCCAAATGCACTAAAAATAAATGAAAAATATATTTATTCAAAAGAGCAGATAAAAATTTGTAAAAACTGTAGATCAGTCATGGCTTACTTTAAAAGACATAATATGAGTAGCAATCACGAGATTTATACCAAATAATAAAAGAGGGGGCTGAAACTCCATGGTACACAAAAAAGGTCTGATTACTGTTTCAGAAGCAAAGAAAAACGCGTGCAAAATTTAAAAAGATACAGAATCCCAAGACTAGCAATCTTTTACAGAACCTCGCAACCTTGCGCGGACATGAATGCGAGAAGCTTATAGTAGTTTTCACAAAGAAATCAAAAGAAATTCGGGTGATATGTGAGGTACACTAGCGGCAAAACAAAAACAATACCTTCACTATGCGATAGCAATGGTAATACTACCGATGACAGTACTGCGAAATCAGAATTGCTAAACACAGCTTTCCGAATCTGTTTTGTTTTAGCCTTATACTACCGATTTCAGTCCTTGACTATTTTCAAGTCCCAGAAGATGGCCTCTAAGCTGCATTTTAACAAATTGAACGAATATTCAAGTAAAATGGCTACACATTACATTTTACAGCCTAGACATATAGGCTACAATTTACCAAATTGAAATAAAATGCACTCAATGTGACTATACAGTACAGTCTTTAATATGTATTCACTTTTCGTGCATATTGTTAAAATTTGTTAAAATGCGGGCTATAGACCCACACATTCTTCATTTCTCTCTTTTTTCCAATTTGTGATATTGTAATCATTCATTTAGGTTCTACTGATGCTTGAGAATGGTCAAGGACTGAAATTGGTAGCATTGGGCAAACGTAATAAACAGCTTTTGGTCAAATTGTTTTCAGAAATTCCTGCAACCAGTCGCTTTTATTCAGAGGTGCTATGTATTCATCATTAACGGTTTCGAACTACCTAACAGTTCATCATACAATACATTTGGAGTGAAATTAAATTTCTTTATGACGATTGCTGTGTATCCGTGACAGCACAATAGATGCACAGCAGTCCTCACAAAGAAATTTAATAGAACTTGAAATGTATGATGAACTGCTAGACAGCTGGAAAACGTTAATGGCCAACAAATTACTTCACTGAGAGAGAGAGAGAGAGAGAGAGGGAGAGAGAGAGAGAGAGAGAGAGAGAGAGAGACTCGTTGCAGTAATTTCTGAAATAGCCGCAGATTGCACATCCATAATGGGTAAGAGTTTTACCTTTTGATCAGTCATAATGGCGATTTGTAATATAATTTTGGGATATCGTTTCTGTGGTCGACGAACTGCTTCTGTGTTTAGTTATCATGAGGCCAAATTTCGAAAGTATTGTCAACATGGCTTGGGTAGTAGAGTTCAGTGCTTGCTCTTGAAAATTCTCCATGAAGAAGTTCGCCACAGCAGGAGACTCTCGATATCCGATTACTGCCTCGTAATATTCGTCACCGTACTGAAAATACGTCGTCGATCAGATATGGCGAAACAGCGTGATGATCGAAGATGTAAATTTTAGGGCCAACATGTCCAAGGTATCTTGTACCGGCATCCTTGTAGGAAAAAATACCTTGACTACACTAAACATTATCGCGTTTTGATCTATCATAATACTTTTGAGGGTTTTGACGAAAGTGATCTTCGCAGTTTTCTAGCCGACACGCCTGTCAGTTTGGCCAAGATGTTGGTAGGTTAGCTGATTCACTGATTATGTCTTAGATAATCCATAAAGCCTGGCAGCACGTGGCATTAATTTTTCACCATTTCCTCTGGCATACCAAGGACCTTAAGTAACATCGATGTCTAAATTTATTCGCCGTGACGCGGCTTATAAGCCGAGATGACTTTTTCGATGAAAGCCATCGTGATAGAATCCGACAATACGTATTTTGGTAGTATTCAAGATTTATTGATTTCATGAAAGCTTATGACACAGTTCACAGGCAAGGACTTTGGAATATAATGACCGAATTTGGCTTTCTAATTATACAGTTTTTTTTTTCAATGTATGTAAGCATTGAATTACAACCATGGTTTGGTAAATGGATTAAAGACTGGTCATTTTAAAAATACGACTGGGCTTTGAGGTGATGCTCCATCTCTCATGTAGCCTTGGAAAGAGTTGTGAGGAAACTCAAACGAGTACCTGCTGAGATAAGAGAACAAATTTAGGCGCTAGCACAAGCAGATGATATACTACTCATTCAAAGCTATTAACTGGAGATGTAACAGCTATTTATAGAGCTAACAGCAGAAACTTCAAGAATTGGCTTGAAAGTGAACGAGCAGAAAACAAAATACGTATTAGTTCAAAGATGTGGAGACAAATATAGGACAGCCAATCACATCTAATAATTGGTGAATATTAGTATGAGAGTGTTAAACAGTTAAAACGTTTCGGCGCACTAAGAGACGAGCAAAACAAACACAAGTAGAAATAAGAATGCGATTGAAAAATGGTAACTGGGCCTATTACTCAATTCAAAATCTTCTGGGGTCCAAACAGCTAACAAGAAAAAAGGGAATTAAATTATATAATAAAATCAGCACATGGGTTCTAACTGACGAGACAGAAACCTGGAGTTTAACACTAACAGAACTACACCAGTTCCAAGTTTTTGGAAATAAAGTACATAAGAAAGCCGTTGATCCATATTAATAAAATGAATCACAACGCTGGAACACACAAATCCACATGTCAGCATAACAACCAATAATAGTGAATACAAGAAATGCTGGAAGACTTTAATGCGGTGACCATCTAATGAGAATGAAGGAGGACAAAATCGTGTCAATAATATTCAGGGAATTGCCATGTGCTAGAAGGCCAAGGAGCACTTTGCGTCATGAAAGAGACAATATACGCAAAAGAATGTGAATAAATAATTGACGAGACACAGCACAAGATAGGGGTATCGACAGGGAAATACCACTTCTACTTATAGTGCTGTTGTAGGTAGCTGACATTTCCAACAGACCGTCGTAAATGCCCGTTTTTGCGGACTTGATAAGTTTTGTATAAAATTTGAATCAAGAATTACTTAAAATTTTTAAGTTTTTTGGGATTTATAGAGTTATTGTTGGTGTGGTCTTCAGTCCGGAGACTGGTTTGATGCAGCTCTCCACCCTACTCTATCCTGAGCAAGTCTCTTCATCTCCTCATAAGACCTGCAACCTACATCCATTTGAATCTGCTTGCTGTATTCATCTCTTGGTCTCCATCTGCGATTATTACCCCACATACTTCCCTCCAACGGTAAATTCACGATTACTTGATGTCTAAGAATGTGTCCTATCAGTCGATCCCTTCTTTTCGTCAATCCTTTTCTCCCCAATTCTCTTCAGTACCTCTTCATTAGTTACGTAATCCTCCCACCTAATCCTCAGCATTCTTCAGTAGCTCCACATTTCAAAAGCCTCTACCCTCTTCCTGTCACACAGTTTATCATCCATGTTTCACTTCCATACAAGGCCACACTCTACACAAATGCCGTCAAAAAGGACTTCCTTACACTTAAATTAATATTCGATATTAACACTCTTTTTCAAAAACGCTCTTCTTCCCATTGTCATTATGCATTTTATATCCTCTGTACTTCGACAATTTTATGTTATTTTACTGCCCAAGTAACAAAAATCATCTACCACCTTTATTGTTTCGTTACCTAAACTAATCCCTTCAACATCGCCCGATTTTCTTAGACTGCACGACATTACCCATGTTTTGTTCTTCTTAAGATTCATTTATACGCACCTTTCAACACACTGTCCATCCCGTTCAACTACTCTTCCAGGTCTTTTGCTGTCTATGAAAGAATAACAATGTCATCGGCAAAACGGAATGTTCTTATTTCTTCACCCTGCACTTTAATTCCCACTCCAAATTTCTCTTTGCTTTCCTTCATAGTTTGCTCAATGTACAAATTGAATAGCATTGGAGAAAGGCTACAACCCTGGCTTACTCCCTTCCCAACCTCTGCTTCTCATTCATGCCCTTTATCTCTGATAACTGCTGTTTGGTTTTTGTACAATTTTACTTCCACTGATTTCAGAATTTGAAAGAGTGTATTCCAGTCAACATTGTCAAAAGCTGTCTCCAAATCTACAAAAGCTAGAAATGTGTGTTTATAGTGTATACACACTAAATTCGGTACTATTTGTGTCAAAAATTAATTCAAACGAGAAAATTAAATACATTAGTATTTAGCGCATGAAAAAAAAAATGAAAAAGCTCTAGTGCTGACACACATAAACGAACAAGTGTTGTTCATGTTTAATTATTGTTATTATTATACGTTTGCATCGGTCAATTCATCATCACTATTACAAATGTTCAAATGCTTGTAAAGCTTAAGGGACTTAACTGCGGGACATCAGTCCATAAACTTACAAAATATTTATGAACTACCTTATGTTAAAGACGGCATAAACATCCATGCTAGAGGGGTGATTCGAATCCCCGATGGGGAACATCCTCGCGCATAATAGCATAGCGTCTCAATGAGCTCAGCCGCTCCGCTGTGGCCATCACTATTACACATCTTTCTACTCTGAATAGTTGTACATATAGAAGATTAAAGTTACTCAGATTCATTTCCTGGTATATATGCATCAGAATAATACGTAATAACAAAATCTGTGAAAGTAAAGCAATGAATGTGTTGTGACCTCGTCGTCATTTGTTGTATCATTCTTTCTGGCATTTGTTGAGTGCTCGTCACGGTCTAGTTGTCTGGAAAGGTACTGGTGCAGGAATCGATGGTCAGCTAAACCATTTCTATAGAGATTAGTGTTACAAGACTTATTGACTGAAGATACAATGATACTCAACTTCTTCTTGCTTCTCGCGGTGTCTTCCGTATGATGCTAGCTACGCTGAGACCTAGTGACTGCTTGGTTCGTGGCCGCGTTTTGACTTAGTACTGTCCTATTTCTGACTTCGTAACTAACTAGTAACTGACGTGCGTCCAGACGTATGTCGGCCTAGACGTAGCCGCTTGTAGAGGGCGCGCATCTTCGATTACTCCCTCCAGGATGCTTGGCGCCTGCTTACGTTTGGCTTTCAGTCGATCGCTGCCTTCTCCATGATCGTTCTCTTACGTCAGGCGTGTGGCGCTGACTTTACGCCACAACAGAATGTATGCAAGCATCTCAGTTAAAACAAATGATAGTACCATTTCCACAATACTTACAATCCAAATCGACGTTAAATGCTCCACTTTCGTCGTCTGTAGACTAATCAAGGACTTCGTTTCTCTTCTTCACAGCACAATTGTACACAAAATCGACATACAGTACATAAAAAGTAGAAAGCAGAAAGAACTCGAAAGTCAGGCGAAGCTTACGAACAAGCATCAATAACGAAGATTGTTCCATTGAAGCATTTACTGCGATTAAACGGTCAAAAAGATTGTGCGGGATAAATGTGGCGACGTAATACAACCTCTGACAATAAAGTTCGGTGAATTAACCCTTTGCTCAACAGTGTTATTCTCAAAATACCGCTTCTTATTAACTTCTCCGCCTTTTAATGTCTTAGTGGTATTGTGAGACTACCACCCATCATTTTGTAATTATGTGAAACAAATTTCTGAAAATAAATTTACATATAAACGTTAGTGGTCTCTTTTGTTACTTTGTGTGGAACAATTGCTGATTTTGAGGAAAATTTAATTTGATGTGCAGCAAAGGGTTCAGTCAAAACGGTCGATTGGGAAATACAGGGTGGTAAATCAAACCTCTCCGTGAATAACCCCAACTTTGCAGTAAAATAAAATGAAAATATAATGATAAATTATGGAACTAGTATTCTATGTTCTAGGATGCTATGGAAATTGGATCAAGGATTGATTTGACAACAGGATAGTTTACACAGAGGATTGACACATGTAATTTAGTTTTATTATTAAAAGATTTGAAAAACAATAATCTGTTACGGCCGATTTGACTGAGCGTGGACACGGATTTTAGAATTTTTTTATATTTATGATACGTAGAGTTCAGAACTCAAATAATAATCAGACAAAACCATTTTCTCGGGTTTTAGCGTTGTATATCCACAACCATAGGGTGAGTGGTTCGAATCCTGCCATGAGTGATCTATTTTTTTTCCTTTCTTTGCGTTCTAATACTTACACTATTTTAATATATAATGGTATCTTTTACGAAAAATGCACGACATTTTATTTATTCGTAATTTTCTATATTTTATAAAAGATTTTAAATCATGATGATTTCAATAAACAAAAATAAGTTACATTTTCACAGTACTGGCATCACTTGATGATGGTAGTCTTTGATTATTCACTTTGTGCAGAGCTACGACTCCGTTTTAGGAAAGTCATCTTCGTAGCCTACTAATGGCTTTCCAAGCAGGTGACCACCTCACCCATCGTTCAAGGCGACGACTAGGTGTTCAGCTTGTTTACATACACATAAACAAAAACTGACATAAGATGTGGAATTACAGATGCCAAAATGTTTTACATAACTGATTTCGAAAACAACGAAAAAAAATGCTTGGCACTGCAGGATTCGAACCACCTACTTTATAGTTGCAAATCCAGAACGCTAGCACCTGTGCTGCGCCGACATACGCTACAACTGCTGTAGTTATTGGTACCTACGTGTACTGAATTCGAAAAGAACGAAAAACTTCTTGGCACTGCGGGATTCGAACCACCGACTTTATAGTTGCAAATTCAGAACGCTACCACATGTGCTACGCCGACATAAGCTACAACTGGTGTAGTTATTGGTACCTACGTGTACTTGTAAATTTTTAAAGTGAATTTTCTCGAGAATTGTTGAGAGGTGCATCGAATGCCTTTGGCTGATTGTTATTTTAGTTCTGAACTTCACGCACAAAAATACCAAATAATTTTAAAATCCGATATCCATGTGGTCTCCTAGTCAGATATGAATGGGTAAGGGGGAGACAATTTCCTGTCTCACTACCATTAATTTGACGTGGGCGTCAGGCATTGGATAGGCACGGTGCGGCGTACGTCCTCGTCGGCGGTGGCGGTAGCATAGCACACGCCTGCTCGCGCTCCCCTGCTCTGCAGCTGTGTGTTCAAATGTGAAAATGTTTGTAAATCTATCGGACCAAACTGCGTGGTCATCAGTCCGTAGCTTAAAAACTACTTAAACCTCGGTAAACTTACCTAAGGACAACACACACACAGCCATGCCCCAGGGAGGACTCGAACCTCCACGGCGAGCAACCGCGCGCTCCGCAGTGAGATGCTTTAGACCGCTCGGCTACTCCACCACGGCTGCAGCTGTATGGCGCGGCGCGGCGCGGAGCGACTTCCGAGCGAAGAGCGTTACAGTCAAAGTGCCGCGTCTTGCAAAGGCGGGAGCTGCCACTATGTATCCTCGCTTCTCCAGCGTCCGACTAAGTGTCTTCTTCGGAGGTTTCTCCAACAAAATGTAACGTAGTGTGTCAGTTTTGCTAACCGCTCTAACCGCTCGACTATTAGCAATGAATAAATAAAACTTACGTTTATATTAGCTGAAAACACGGTGTCGCTCGGGTACTTATTTATTCCAGTCTTAAGTTCATCCATCTTTCCTTCCAGTTTCCCTCTCTGTCCATCTTCTATATCCTTCTATCTGTCCATCGCCTCCCCCTACTCTCTATCTTCATCTCCTCATCTCCCCTTCTCTCTGCCCGTCTCCACCTTCTCCTTTATCTGCTAACCTTCTCATTTCTGTTGAACTCTTCCTCCATCCATTCATTCCATTGCCTCCCCCATCTGTAAAAAATTATGTTACTCTGTATCTTTCACAATGATAAGTTGTGTGTATAGCTAGATACCTTCCGCCATGCAGCATATGAAATCTTAGTAGACGGTACCTTTCCTCTTGCTTTGGAGGTAAAGTGTGCCACGTTTCATTGCTGTTAGATGAACAGTACAGCAGCACATAAAATACAAACACTATATATATATATATATATATATATATATATATATATATATATATATATATCCGCCATGCACCTGCACCTACACAGGCTTACGAAAGGTAGCCCATGAATTAATTCAGGGTATAAGCTATATGTATTCCAAATTTCATTCAGTTCTGCCCAGCCGTTTCAGTGTGAAGACTAACAAACGTTTTAACACACTGTAAGGTATCCTCCGCCACACACCATACGGTGGCTTACGAAAGGTTCCCATGTATTAATCAGGGTATAATCTACCTCAGTTCCAAATTTCATTCATATCCGTCCAGCCATTTCAGCGCGAAGGCGTAAGAAACGAATTAACTGACTGTAAAGCACCCTCCGCCATGGAGCAAACGTAGTCAATTTTAGTATACCTACAACCTTTGCGCGATTGCCAGTAATGAGTTGACAAAGTTTTATAGCAGTCGGATGTGGGTATGACCGTGCATAAAATACGAAGTCAAAGAGAAACATTAATTTTTATATATTAGAATTATTTTCAAATTCGCAGTAAAATCAAACGTTGGTAACAACAAATTCCTTCTTCTGGTGGTAACCATCAAAGCTGACAGCCAAACAAACGTCATTTAAAAATCTGAAAAAACTGTCTGTTCCAGTGAAGCATTTTTTTTTTAATTTTCTTACTTTAAATTGCTTACATAGAATTCACTGGGTGTGAATAATATTTATGTTTTAAATGTTTCTTTGATGATTATCACCCTGAAAAATGTAACTTCGAGAGAGAGCTGCTAGAATTTTCAGAAATTTTATTTCATTCAAAACTTCGCCGAAATATGAAAATTAACTGTTTAGTCACCTCAATTAATTGAAATGATTGTAGGTAATCTGATAAACTGAATTGTTGAATAATATTTGATTTTATCAGGATCGGAATACAACTGTAGAATTTGATGAAGTCCATATGTAAAGTATCCTCCGTGATGCACCATCCAAAATTTTATGTGACTCCGACCTTCTTCTTGTTTTGAAGGTCAAGTGTCGAAAATGTCATTAAGATTTTAGGATGAATAAATTTTTCTTATTTGCATGTTGCATTTTGCCACAGGTTTTCAACCATATAATTGTTTATGACGTCATATCACCTGAAGTATATGCTGTAAGCAGTTCTTACTCCTGAGAGGTAGTAATACTATTTATATTCATATTTTCCAATTTCATTTAGTCTGTTGATTTAATTGGATGTTGGGTTCTTTGTATTCTAATTTCTCCAAATTCTTAACGCCAGATGATAGAAATGATCATTCCATGATTTTGGTACATTGGGAATGAGCCATCTGAGTAATTGTTTTTAGGCGCTTACAGCCACCAGCGAAAAACGTGCTGCCCTTGTTTCATGGCCAGCGGTGTATAAATATACGGGACAGGATGTCACCCCAGCCATGGGGGTTGGGGGAGAGAAAGGTGCCCCGGGCTCACTCGGTCGCTCCGGGTAGTCGAAGGGAAAGCGGGGCCAGCAGCATTGTGTACGCTGCCTGACCCTCGCGGTCGGCTAACGCCAAACTTTACGACTTTTTCTGGCGCCACGTTGGCGAGGCGTAGGTTGCTGAGGGCTCTCATGATGGGAGAGGGTGTCCATGCGATAATAAAATAATTCAGCTGTCTGGAGATGCCTATCGTTAAACACGAAATTTCACTCTGTTTCTGGGAACTGTGGCATATGTGAGTCTCAAGGCCTGGGAAAGTTTTCGTGGGGGAGGAGCTTGGCAGCGCTAACAATAGCAAATTGATTTGATTGGCGAGACAATTAGGTCTTCTCTCTTACTGGCTTGATGTCACATGTGGGTGGAGTCTGGCAGCCAAAGAAAGTTTTTTCTTGAGGAGAGCATGGGTGAGTGACAGAAAAGAAGAGAGGTGTGGAAGACACAGGACAGTTTCGACCTCTTGGTAGCAGTGACGAGTGGCGGCAAGAACTCCGAAGTTTTCGGACCTTTTGAGTCGGTGGTCTTAGAATTTTTGTGCCCATTGCACAGTGTTAGATGGCATCTGTGTGTTCGCATTCACAGTTATACTGAGAAACTTGTAAATATTCTGAAGTGGGTGTTGGTTTAGAACAAGGTCACTCGTAATCAGGATAATTTACTGTTCTTGAATAACAGCTTACACCACTGGGTTGGAAAATTGCTGTATTTTTTCGTAGCTCGAATACTTCAGTAATTGCCAGGAAGATAATTTCCCATCCACGATCGCATTCATCAGCCTGCTCTTCCATCAGTGGCCCATCAACATCGATGACGCTGTTCAACTGTGTATGGTGAAGTAGCGTCAACGCATAAATACTAAAAAGGATTATTGAATGGTGGTTGATAGGTGGGATGTAGGTGTGAGTTTGCAAGGTCGTCGTAATCGATTTTTAATCGAGTGTGTCTGTTTCATAACTTAACCTTCTACTGTCTTTTAAAATACATTTTTGATAGGTTAACACACCAAATTTATGATTATAGCCAGTCGAACTTTTACCTTTGCTTTCGATGTTAAGATTTTGTCCTTTATTCTGTAAAAAGTATTCCGATCATTAGATAATTTTGTTTGTGCTATTTCAAGTTATTATTTTTGTATGATTTTTTAAAAGGAATTGACACTTTTTCACGCATGTCGTATTTTTGATAAATTGGCACATAAACACAGTAACTATTTATGAACATTGTGTACCTGGTTTCAACCACCTTTCATATATTTTGGAGGGGTTATCTCTTGTCTGTGTTAGGTAGGTCAGGGAATTTGTGTGCTTCCAACAACAGTGTATGGAAATACGCACTTTCACAAAATAAATAAATATAAGTGAGATTAGACTACTTGTCGCCACTATTTTCAGTTAGGCACAGCAAATTCTTAGTTTCATATTTTTAATACTTTTTTCTATTTTTTTAAATAATAATAAAAATATAGTGGCGACCCTTGGATAACTTGATTATTTTGTGATGATGGTTAATTTAATTAAATTTATTCATTTGCATATTAATGAGCTATCTGCAAAGTTGGCAGAAAAGGTAATAGAACTCAAATGACTGACAACATTCAGTTGACATTCAAAATAATAAATTTTCAGAAGAGCAACAACATTTCACCCCTATGTCAACTGTTACCTCATGTATCTATGTACCAAATTTGGTTGAAATCGGTACAATGGTTTAGAAGCAGGCGTCGCACGATGCAGCACTTTTCCACACATTTCATTGTTTATTACGTCATATCTCCTGAACTATTTCTCGTACAATCATTTAGTGGTGCTTATGACCATCGCGAAAGTGCAATCATTATGTCGCTAAAATTTCATCACAATAGGTTGACCGGTATGGCCGTGCATAAATTACGAACACACAAGCATTTATTTTTATATATTAGATACAATAGGTATCTTAATTCTAATATACAAACTAATCTAAAGATATATGGTTCAAGCACTGCTTTAGCCAAACAAAACAACTTCTCTGTGACTACAGATTACTTTTGGCACATGTGTTGACTACAACATAAATTCTATTAAATATTGCTTCGTGAGTCATCACCACCCACGCTATTGACAAGCAAATCAACTTCATTAATTCAATTGTAGAGTACTATGCACGCGTTTATCTCATTTAAAATTATGCAGAGAAATTACATACATAAAAATTGAAATGCAGTAACACGCGCTGCATCATAATCCCGCTAAACGGCTGCTTTTTGCCGTGCTCTGAGCGTTGTGTCGGCGCACCAACGTCATCCTCATATACATTGTATCTTCACATTTCTCCACATTCATATCCAGTGTCCACAGTACACGCATTTCCTTAATAACTACATAGCATCAATTTGTACTAAATACTAGGAGAAAACTATTAATCCAAAAGTATTAACAGTTATTTACAATTGTGTTTCCAACTAATTTACTGTACCCTATCGAGACACATATGGATTCAGACTTCGGGCGTTGAACATCCCGATCTCGTTTCAATCGTTATCTGTCACGTCCCTTGTTTCTGACTGAGTGAAACGTGATTAATTTTTCTCGGCATTTGGTGTGTGGAAACATCTGCGGTCCTCCGAAAACCATCTGACATTTCTAAATTTTTCGACCGTGGAAGGAATAACATTGCATTCACGGACTGGCGAGTTGGCGTACATATTACACTCCTCGCCAATAAAATTGCTACACCACGACGCAAAATTTAACCGGCAGGAAGAATGTGCTGTGATATGCAAATGATTAGCTTTTCAGAACATTCACACAAGGTTGGCGCCGACGGTGATACCTACAACGTGCTGACAAGTTTTCTCATACACTAACAGCAGTTGACTGGCGTTGCCTTTTGTGATGCCTCGTGTAGGGAGGAGAAATACGTACCATCACGTTTCCGACTTTGATAAAGGTCGGATTGTAGCCTATCACGATTACGGTTAATCAAATCGCGACATGGCTGCTCGCTTTGGTCGCGATCCAATGACTGTTAGCAGAATATGGAATCGGTGGTTCAGGAGGGCAATACGGAACGCCGTTCTGAATCCCAATGGCCTTGTATCACTAGCAGTCGAAATGAAAGGTATCTTATCCGCATGACAGCAACGGATCGTGCAGCCACGTCTCGATCCCTGAGTCAACAGATTGGGACGTTTGCAAGACGAACAGTTCGACAACGATTGCAGCAGCATGGACTATCAGCTCGGAGACCCTTGACGCTGCATCACCGACAGGAGCGCCTGCGATGGTGTACGCAACGACGAACCTCGATGTACGAATGGTAAAATGTCATTTTTCCGGAAGAATCCAGGTTCTGTTTACAGCATCATGATGGCCGCATCCCTGTTTTGCGATATCGCGGTGAACGCACATTCGAAACGTGTATTTGTCAGCGCCATACTGGTGTATCACCCGGCGTGATGGTATGGGGTGCCATTGGTTACACGTCTCACTCACCTCCTCCAGGCATCGACGGCACTTTGAACAGTGGCCGTTACATTTCAGATGTGTTATGACCCGTGGCTCCACCCTTCATTCGATCCCTGCGAAACACTATATTTCAGCAGGATAATGCACGACCGCATGTTGCAGGTTCTTTGTGGATACGGAAAATGTTCGACTGCTGCCCTGGCCAGCACATTTTCCAGACCTCTCATCAATTGAAAATGTCAATGGTTGCCGAGCAACTGGCTCGTTACAATACGCCAGTCACTACTCTAGATGAATTGTGGTTTCGTGTTGAAGCTGCAGTGGCATCTGTAACTGTACAAGCCATCCAAGCTCTGTTTGACTCAATGCCCAGGCGTATCAAGGCCGTTATTACGGCCAGAGGTGGTTGTTCTGCGTACTGATTTCTCAGGATCTATGCACCCAAATTGCGTGAAAATGTAATCATATGTCAGTTCTAGTATAAAATTTTTGTCCAATGAATACTCGTTTATCATCTGCATTTCTTCTTCGTGTAGCAATTTGAATGGTCAGTAGTGTTTTTTCTTAGCGCATGTTACAATGCTTCACAGTTCTGGATGATCTATTTCATCTTCTCTATTCCGCATGAACTTCGACCTCGCAGGTGATGTGGTTGCTAAGCTTTCAACGTCTTTTCTGGTCTCGGTGCGCTCGTTGACATCTCATTTAACGATGCTCTCTGACTGCATATCTCTGTATCCGCTTTTAAATTATTTCCGTATTCGCATGGACGACTTGGGGTGACATGGGAACGCACTCAGCAATCGCCACTGGACCTGTAAATCGGAAAAGTACATGTGCAGGGGTCTCTAACCCATGAACAGTCGCATCATGTCCATTAGAGTCTGTTTCGTCGGCTAAGTTCGTGGAATTTCCGTCACGCCTTGCGGTCGGCAAACTAACATCAGTCATAACATTTACTGTCTCTATCCAAGAAATAATCTTTTTGCTCTCGTGGTCCACCTATGAAATTGTTTTTGTCCTCTTTACACTGTTCTAAATTAACCGCCCCCTTTTTACCATCAGCACCCCATGCGATCGGATCATTGAATAAATTTACCACATTTTTAGTGGTCCAGTGCATAACAATCGTTTTGCTCGAAAGAACATCAATACGAATTATGAAATCAAGCGACAAGTTACTGATAACAAGAAAATTGACTTGGAAACTACTTCCACCGTTACTGAGCGTGACCATGACCTGCTTTTCTATCTTTTCCTTTTTGCCCCAAATGCTGGAATTAGCAATACTCCTGTTACGTGTATGATTTCCAGTTTCTTACCACTTTCCACCAGTTTCGTGTAAAAAGATGTCGAAAGTACGGTCGCTCCCGAACTAGAATCAATACAAGCTTTCGCCTTTCGTTCATCCACGGTTGTTTCAATAAGGGGACACCGATTTTCCACCCCTTTTGGCAACTCAGTATTCCTGCGCTTGCGACTGCCAGTACAGCACATTACGTATGTCAAATTCCTGACCTACTAATGTGCCCCCTGCATTTCCTCATTGTGTTTCGGCATTCACTTGGGCAACCTCACGGACCTCTGTCCGAAGTGTGATCGGTGGGAAACCTCATTTATTACCTGGACGTTTCTCATTATGCGACGACGCCTGCACGCAATTCACAATGCATCCGTGATCCGGTGCTTCATTTCTACGTCGTTCCGGTTGTTAACACGTTTTTCATTTCGCGCTCGCCTCTTCCTTTCTTCTCTCTTTCCTCCGTCATTATACCAATTCGGCTTTTTATTGCGCCATCTACCGCAGGGATCGACGTTGAGCGCTCTAAAGTACGTTGAATTTTTTTCCGTTTCATGCAACGTGTACCCAGGGTGCGACCCCAGTTCGTACAACAAGGATTCTGGTTTTTTGTTTAGAACAACGCTCGTCCACACTCAGCCAATAACGCTCCTGGCAAAAAAGGGGATCGTGCAACTCTGAACATCCACTATATTCCATGGATCTCGAACCTCAAAACTTATTGAGTTTACGTCTAGCCACGCCGCTGTCCGTGCCGCCTGGCTCTATCAGGTGGTTTGATCGACAAGAGCGGTTGTCGCCTTAATGTTTTGTGTGAAGTGTTCTGACAGCCAGGGTGGTTGTTGTTTGTATTGGCGAGCCCCTGGTTTTATGTTTTAACTGTATTTGACCCTAAGATGCGACTTTAAGTCGCGAAACCGGCCGTATTTTAATAAAAAGTAAAACAGCTGAAGCGGACCCTTTTATTAAAGATGTATCATCTTAGCTGTGAATTTCCGTCAACAAAGGTTTTATGATAGTCCAATTCCCACGACTATTCCAAAGGAATACAGCCTAAATAGTTTCTAGGACATTTATCTTAGAGTGCAGCGGTACATAATTATGGGAGATGACTACTGCGAAGAAGAGTAAGATAACCATAATTTATCTACATGAGTGACATAGAAGTATTCACCGAAATTTGTTGTCGCTGCAAGCGCCATAATAATACGTCATCCGTACGCTAAGTATTAAAATGGACACAAGGAAATATAGCTTAAAGCTGGACGAAGAATTGGGCGAAAAAATTGGATGAAATACTGGTCCTATTCTTTGACAAAAGAATTTAATGAAACGTCAAATGGGGGTGTTACAATGTCAGCCAATATTTTGTCAAAGTTGCTTCAAAATGGTGGTGTTACACTCAGCTGTTCTTATTCTACAGTTCTGTTGTGTCTGAATTTAGAAAAGTTGTTCCATCAACTTCAAATTTTATACAAATACATGATGCAGATGAGTCGATGTTTAACATGTCGCACTCTGATTTAAAAAATAAATTTTCTTCTCTATGTCATTTGCTTTACAACTGGACTGTATTTCACTGCAAATGACCTATGCCGTTTTCTTATAGCTCTCCAATCCTTTTAACCTTTTTTGATTCTCAGAATGCTCCTCATTATAGAACGCCTCGTCTGTTTCATATATTTCTATTAATTTCTGGTTGATTTAACGCACCAACTAAACATTGCAGCCATGTTTACCTGCGGCGACACGCTAGATTTGATAATATTTCTTTGATGGAAGACGATATTTGTCATACGTCCCTATTACACCATCAAGTGTCTTTGACGTAATTCTTTAATATATCAGCTATGACAAAGAAATATGATCGTTTAATATCGGCCTAACCAACAACTGGTAGTGTCAGCGACAACCAGTAGCGGAGCGCTGATATCCAAACCAAACCTCCAAATGTCAGAGGATGAATAAGCTGTAATAATAACTAAGACCTGAGTACAGACAAAGCATTAATGTGAAAGCAAACCACGTCAAACTCCTGTGAGCTAGTTCGTGCAGCATTAGTTTATTCTACAAAGGGTCCTGGGTAAAATCCCAGTGAATGGCAATTTTTTTTTCCTTTTCTTTTCCTTACTATAGTAGGTGACAACGTTTATACGGAGCAACGTGTTCCTGACATGTAAAAGGACTGTTTGGATCTAATAGCTAGTGTGTAATCAACAGTTTGCTTTCCCTTTGTTTATTTGAAAGTAGGAAAACTGTAGGGTTTATTCATAGTTTCGCACTATGGACAAACACAATCGGAACATAAATATAAAGAAATGGCTTCACTCGTGCAGCACTATTAATGTTGCTATTATCATCAGCATTTTTGTTAGTAATGCTTCCGCACTTGTAACGAAATTGTTTCTTTATTCTTGTTTTACGATTGCTTTCGTTTATTCTTTGACACTACGAATATACTCTGTAAGAGTGTTTTTCAACCTTTTCAAATATGTGACCCCCTGCCAAGTAAAAATATTCTACTGACCGCCTTTCAAATAAAACTAATATTGTGGAGATCTCCCCTCGTGATCAACAAAACTAAGTTACCTCAAAGGAAACTAATTTCATCTTCTTTCTTTTGCTTCAGCTTTCTTTTAAATTGTTGGATAAAGTTTTGGTGTGTGGTTTTCGTAATGGAGCACATTGTCCTATATTTACATGATTTCTGACAAAAAAGGATACTTTGCTTACCGATTGTCTCACACTTCAGGCAAGCCACAAAAGCTAGTTATGCTCATTAAGAAAAGTCCCACTGTATAGCCAATTTGTAGATATTTTTTCTATTTTTTCAAACTTACTTATTCTATTCTCTTACCTATCGATTGATCGATTGGTTCCTGGAAACAATTTTCAGACTTTGCCCATATTCATCATTAACAGACTGTATTACGAAACTATCTACGATCTATTGAATTCATAATGAATATTCCACAAAAAACTCTTTAACATCAACTATTTTCCCCATAGGCGTTCGTTATTGTATTACCGAGCCCCTGGTTATTTTATGGTGGAAGTACTTACTCCTGTGACCGCGACCACAGACCCCCTTCCCTGGGGGTCGCGACCCAAAGGTTCAAACACACTGCTCTACAACTTTGCTTCTTTCAAACAAACGAAGCAAAAGCAAGCTGCCGATAACTGCTCGGACTCAGGACCCTCAGTATATCTACATATACATCTACATTCATACTCCGCAAGTCACCCGATGGTGTGTGGCGGAGGGTACCCTGACTACCACTACCGGTTCTCCCTCCTGTGCCAGTCACGAATTCTTCGCGGGAAGACAGATTGTCGGTATGCCTCTATGTGGCATCTAATCTCTCTGATTTTATCTTCATGATCTCTTCGCGAGATATACGTAGGAGCAAGCAATATGCTGCTAGACTCCTCGGTAAAGGTGTGTTCTCGAAACTTCGAAGAATGCCCTTACCGACCGACAGTGCGTCTCTCCTGCAGAGTCTTCCACTGGAATTTATCGATCATCTCCGTAACGCTTTCACGATTACCAAATGATCCTGTAACGAAATGCGCTGTTCTCCGTTGAATCTTTCCTACTTTCTCTATCAACCGCTACTGGTACGGATCCCATACCAGTGAGTAGTATTCTAGCTGTGGGCGAACAAGTGTACTGCAACTCACTTCCTTCCTTTCCCGACTGCATTTCCTTAGGATTCTTCAATGAATCTAAGTCTGGCATCTGCTTTATCGACGATTGATTTGATATGGTCGTTTCATTTTAAATCACTCCTAATTCCTACTTCCAGATAATTTATGGAATTAACTGCTTCCAGTTGCTAACCTGATGCAGTGTAGCTAAACGATACAGGATCTTTCTTTCTGTGTATTCGCAGCACATTTCACTTGTCTACATTGAGATTCAATTGCCATTCCCTGCATTATGCGTCAATTCGATGCAGATCCTTCTGCATTTCAATGCAATCCTCCATTGTTACAACCTCTCTATACACTACAGCATCATCCTCAAAAAGCCTCAGTGAACTTCCGATGTTATCTGCAAGGTCATTTATATACATCATGAACAGCAACGGACTCACCGCACTCCCCTGTGGCACACCTGAAATCACTCTTACTTCTGAAGACTTCTCTCCATTGAGAATGATAGGCTGCATTCTGTTATCTAGAAACTCCTCAATCCAATCAAACAATTGGTCTGATAGACCATATGCTCTTACTTTCTTCATTAAATGTTTGTGGGGAACTGTATCAAACGCCTTGCGGAAGTCAACAATACAAATGTCGTTGTTTCCGTATCCGTTAAAAAGAAGATTGGGTTTTAAGAAAATGCTTGTAGTCGGTCTCGAACCCACTACATTGACACATCAGCGCGATGACGCTAACAACGCAGCTTTTCATCTACATCTACATTTACATCCATACTCCGTAAGCCATCCGGTGGAGTGTGGCGGAGGTTACCTTGAGTACCACTATCGGTTCTCCCTCCTATTCCAGTCACGTATTGTTCGCAGAAAGAAAGATGGTCGGTATGCCTCTGTGTGGGCTCTAATCTCTCTTATTTTATCTTCATGATCTCTTCGCGAGATATACGTACGAGCAAGCAATATACTTCTAGACTCCTCGGAAAAGGTATGTTCTCGAAACGTCGAAAAAAGCCCTTATCGACCGACAGAGCGTCTCTCATGCAGAGTCTTCCACAATATCGATCATCCCCGTAACGCTTTCACGATTACCAAGTGATCCTGTAACGAAGCACGCTGCTCTCCGTTGGATCTTTCCTACTTCCTCTATCAACCCCACCTGGTATGGATCCCACACTGGTGAGCAGTATTCAAGCTGTGGGCGAACGAGTGTACTGTAACCTACTTCCTTTGTTTTCGGACTGCACTTCCTTAGGATGCTAGGTGGAAAGTAGTACTCAATTATTATTCATGATCGGATATACTGAAGGTTTTTACATTTGATGTGTCTTTAATTTATAAGAGATTTTCCCAAATATGGCGAGTTTTTCATGAATCTTTAATCCATCAAAAACAAATATGAATGGCAGATATTGCCTTCATAGGATTTACGCACGTACAAAGCGAGGTGCGCAGTAGCTCCATTGTCTTGCTTCGAGACCAGTCGTGTGCATTTTTGTTGTTGTCGTTGGATTTTTGAAGGGACTACACAGCGACGGTTATCAGTCCCTTATTCCGGTCTGAGAGATAAAACATTGTGTTAAGCGTTCCTAAGGAAATGCGTTAACAAGTCAAAGAGTAATAATCACTGGTAAATATGAGGAAAGGATACAAGTAAAAACGAAGAAGAAAACACACCACCATTAAATCACATGATAAAAACCAGCTGCGCGAATAAAATCTAAAACACGTTCAACCATGGTAGCATCGTCTCCTAGCATAAAAGAAAGTGCATCTGGCAGATTAAAAGATTGTCGCAAGGCAACAAAAGTGGACAGTCCACCAGAATGTGGACCACTGTCAAGGGGGCGCCAGAGTCACACTGTGGTGCGTCCTCCCGCCGAAGAAGGTGGCCATGCGTCAGCCATGTGTGGCCGATTCGTAGGCGACAGAGAACAACCGATTCCCTACGAGACGACCGCAGTGAGGACTTCCATGCGACCGTAGGAAGCTTCACTGCACGAAGCTTGTTGGGTTGAGCAGAGTTAGCCCACTCAGAATCCCACAGGCCACAGATCTTCCGATGGAACTCCAGTCGGAGATCGCTTTCCGGAAGACCAATAGCCAATGGAGGAAGTAGCCTGCTTAACCAGCTGATCCACACGTTCGTTTCGAGGAATCCCGACGTGGCCTGGGGTCCAAACAAAGACCACAGAGCGACCAGACCGAACAAGTCTGGAAACATTTGGCGAGGGCTTGCAAGCCGCTCAGGGAGTCAGAATAGTTGACCAGAGACTCCCCAGGGCACACTCTGAGATGTTCAAGTGCCCGATAGACGGCAACCAATTCCACAGTGAACACGTTATTCTCACAGGGCAGTGAATGCTGTTCGATATGTTCCCCATGGACATATGCATATCCAGTACAGCCGTCGACAACGGAACCATCCGTCAACACGACTTCCGCGCCACAGAACGCCAGGGCTCGAGTAGCCAGGCGGGAGCGATCATATGCGCCTCCAGGGGGTTCAGAAGAGAACTTGAACCTCAACTGCGCATGCGCATTGCAGTGCAGCGGCCATAGCCGCGTATAGTAAGCGGCCGCGCTACGACTCGTATATGTGCCATCTCCACGACGTAAAACGTTTCTCATGCCATAAAAACACTTTGAATGTTCACATAAAATGATCTGATAGAAGAACGAAGGAAGAATTATAGTTTAAAAACAATTTCCTTTTCTTTATTTAATTATTTACTTGTTTCACGACGAGGTTTTTTAGGGGATACACTGAACCAGTGAAGACCTAGGACTCGCCGAAACAGAAAAACAGCATGCATTATATCGATTTTCGGTTGATTCTCGATATACAGTGTTTGGTATCGATCTGAGCGTCTGACATCTGGAGGTCTGGGCGTGAGTAGGGCGGCAGGGCGCGGCTGGGCCCGCTCGGGCGCACAGCAGAGCAGAGGGCGACGTAAGCGTCCGGCTGAGTAATTGCCGCCATTGTTCACAGGTGGCGGGCCGGCGCGCGCCAGCCAGCAGCCATAAAGTGTCGCCAGAGCAGCCCGGGCAGCGCCGCAGCTGGCCGCGCCGCCTATGATGTACGGCCGGCGCTACAAAAACACTCGCGGCCGCACCGCAAGCGCTAACACCGCCCGTACTTGCCTAGCCTTATAAATCTCTACCGCAGCCTCAACTTCTGTGCTTTCCTCAAATTACAAGTTCTTCAAACTACCACCTCCTTGTGCAACGAGTGGCTCATTAAAAATAACCACTCAAAAATCCAGAGAAACCCTGATAAATCCCAGGCAATCATTGTAGGTCGCACAACTCCCTCCTTCCACCTCTATGATTTTTACCTACTATGGAAACAGAAAAGATTGCAACAACTATCGAGGTATCTCCTTAATTAGCGTTGTAGGCAAAATATTATCAAGTATTGTTGAAAGGAGAGTGCGAGTATTAATTGAGGACAAGTTAGATGAAAATAAGTGTGGGTTTAGGCCTCTTAGAGGCTGTCAGGACCAGATCTTTAGCCTACGTCAGGTAATGGAAAAATGCTATGAGTGGAACAGGGAATTGTATCTATGTTTCATAGATCTGGAAAAGGCTTATGACCGTGTTCCTAGGAGGAAGCTACTGTCAGTTCTTCAATATTATGATATAGGAGGCAAACTTTTGGAGGCAATTAAAGGGCTTCAGGCAGCAGATAAAGTAGATGGCAAATTAAGCTCATGGTTCAGGGTAGTTTCAGGGGTAAGACAAGGCTGTAACCTGTCACCACTGTTGTTCATACTATTCATGGATCATATGTTGAAAACAGTAGACTGGCAGGGCGGGATTAAAATAGGTCAAATCAAAATAATCAGTCTCTCATATGCGGATGACTTAGTTGTAATGGCAGATTCGAATTCAGAGCTCGATCAGAGGTGCAAGGATTATGACATGAAGATCAGAATCTCCAAAACGAAAGTAATGCCTGTATGTCTGTGGGAAAGAGATTCAAACAGATTGAGTGCCAGACAAGAGGAACAAAGTTAGAACAGGTAGACAGTTTCAAGTACCTGGGATGTATTTTCTCACAGGATGGCAACATAGCGAAAGAACTGGAATCGAGGTGCAACAAAGCTAACGCAGTGAGTGCTCAGCTAAGATCCACTCTCTTCTGCAAGAAGGAAGTAAGTACCAATACTAAGTTAGCAGTGCATCGCTCTATCTTGCGACCAACTTTGTTGGTTGGGAGTGAAAGTTGGGTGGATACAGTTTACCTTATTCATAAGGTAGAGGTTACAGATATGAAAGTAGAAAGAAGGTACTAATAGATAGGAACAATGGCAGAAGGGTGTCCATAATGAGGAAATCAAAGAAATACTGGGAATGAACACCAAAGATGAAGCAGTTAGAGCGAACAGACTGAGATGGTGGGGGTCATGTTACACGCATGCGAGAAGCAAGGTTACCTAAGAGACTCATGAACGCGGTAGCGGAGGGTAAGAGGTGTTCAGGTAGACCAAGAAGAAAGTACTTAGATTCGCTGCAGAATGATTTTGAAGTGAAAGGCACAACATCAGACTATGCATCAATGCTTAGCACTCAATAGGGGATCACGGAGGAATTTTATTAGAGGTTCTTTGTTCCAGACAACGTTGAAAGGCATAATCAGTCTCTAATGATGATGATGAGCTTTACAAACTTCCCACCAATCATACCCCCACCCTTAAATACCTTGGCCTTATCCTAGATCGATCCCTCTTGTGGAGCCGCCACAACCCATCAGAAAGCAATGTCCTGCCTCAAGCCTCAACCTTTTCAAATTCCTCTCCGGGCGGTCGAGGGGCCTCAGCCCATCCACTGCTACATACCTACAGGCCCTTCATTCACCCTGTCCTTCGCAGCTCCCATCCTGCATGGGATTCCGCTCCTCCAACCTATTACAACACACTTCAAAATCTTGAACACCGCACCCTCCACCTCGCATATCACATCCGCCTCTCTTCGACAAGGCTGATCCTGTAAGACCTCATCCTATTCCACCACCTCCTACAACCCACAAAATAGATTCCTGTAACCGTATGGTATACCTTATCTTTACCAATTCCAGCCCTCTGCCGCATCTTCAGCATTGTAAAAAAATCTTCGTAAATCTATGGGACTCAGCTGCCTATTTATCAGGAGCTAGCTTACAAACTACTTAAAGCACAGTAAACTAACCTAAGGACAACACAAACACCCATGCCCGAGGGAGGATTCGAACCCTTGATGGTGAACGGCAGAGCGCCTCAGTGCGCTCCGCTAATCTGCTGTGGCACACCGCTGTATTCCTCCCTAGTTACACCACTACATTTTCCACATCCTATCACTGGGTAACTTCCCCCAGTTTCCCCGACCGGATGACGCCCTCAATCCTGAAATTTCTCTTTCCTACCAACCCTGAACTTCTACCTGTGGAGCCGTGGTGGAGTAGCCGAGCAGTCTAAAGCGTCTCGCTGCGGAACGCGCGGATGCTCGCCGTGGAGGTTCGAGTCCTCCCTGGGGCATGAGTGTGTGTGTTGTCCTTAGGTTAGTGTAATGACCACGCAGTTTGGTCCTATAGATTTACAAACATTTTAACATTTTTCTACCTGTGGATGCAATGCCTCCTCTCCCCCTTCCCTACTTTTCCCTACCACCGCTTGGTTTTCTCCTCTAACCACACACTCTGACAATGAAGTCTCTACACCCCCTCCCCACTCTTCCCCACCCCCTTCTTTCCCCTCTTCCTGTACTTTAAACACTGCCATCCTCCCCTGCAGGGCCCTAGTGCTGATCGAGTTTTAATTAGTGCTTCGTACAGTGTTGTCAGTGCCTTCAGGTGTGTTTCAACAGTGCATCAACGGTATTCAGAGGAGTGTCACATTCGTCAGTTTTACCAGTTTCTTCATTATGTTCATCGTGTGCAGTGCACAGTTTCTTTATGTGTTTTTATCTCTGCTGTAGCACAGATATTTATCATACTCTATGTTTTTTAGCATCTTCTATGTTCAATGTATCTTCAATATTTCTACTTGCTCAAGTTTTAAAATCCCAACATTTTATTCTCGTCTATTAACGATTTCATTCTTCATTTCCATTATGTTTTAAAACTCGTGACTGAAGATCAGCTTATGAAAATTACAATAAAGAAAAAAAAAGAAAAAATAAAGAAAAATATAAAAATAAATCCAGAGAGTAACCATAGCATGAACAACCCACAGCTTTCACCACCATGACTTTTACCTCAGCATCTATGGCTGTTGCATCCAACTGACTGATAAATAAATAGGATTAATACTTGATAGCCCACTAACATGGAAGCCCCATCTACTAACCATTCAATGATACAGCCAACAATAGACAAATCACTCTAATGGAAAGAAACTATTGTGGGTAGTTTTAGATAAAACTGGGTATTGTAACTCTGACGAAGTGGAACTTCTGTTTTAGTGTAAGCAGAACAGTAGACAGTGTCATTAGTCAGAGTGCTGATTAGGGATGGGCAATAGACCATGAATCGAGGCCAGTACAACACAACAAACTGGGAACCATGATCAGACAGTCCACCCGACAAAATGCACTGTGACCACTAGGACATGACTGACCCAGTTGTGATTTGGCAACCACGAACTCAGCAGGAAAGAAGCATACTTAATGGCACTGTACCAACTGTGCAATGCAGAAACAAGTCTCTTTGTCAGCCAAAGCCACACCTTCACCACAGTCAGACCGAGCTGCAAGACTAATCCAGCAACCACTACACATGGAGACTTCGCAAAACTGCCGCTGGCGGGTCCCAGACTGTGCAGTGCCATCAGACACTCCATGCCTGTGTGGGTGAGTGCACTGCAGTGGTCGCATGTGGCCAGGCATGTCTTCTGTTTTCCACATCTATAACGTTGCCCACTCCAGCTTCTGGACGCCTTATCAGTGGGAACCAGGAGTGGGGTCTTGTGTAGATGGCAGATTCTACTACTTGCCATGTGACACATGCTATCGTCTGCTGCTTGCTACGCTCTGACAGCATGAGAAACTGCTGAACACTTAGTCCGCCACTGTTCCCAGGCACCCATCAATACCAAACGCCAGCATCCCATTACATTACTATACTAATCGCCCGAACATGAGGTTTTCATCCTTCCACGATCCTCCATTAAATATCTCATTCGTCCTTCTTCTGCTGTGTGAACGAAGCCTGGCTTTATAATCCTGTCTCATATAATGCTCTACAAGTCCTCGGGCGTTCCAGATACACTTAACTTGACCTACTTTACGAAAATAAAATTCCCTTCCCTTCCATCGCATCTTGAATACCTCTGCATCTCTTACGCTACCTGCAAATATGACGGAAGCCACCTCTGCTGTCTGCTTCTGATACTGTGTCATGCCTCTATCGCCACATTCCTCCAACTCTGCACCTCCAAATACTCAACGACCTCTCCAATTAATCAGCAACTTCCTATATCTGACAATGAAATCTCTTCTGTTTTTAAAACTTTTATCCATTGTGTTATTTACCTGTATCCCATGCCTCCTCTTCTAGTCAGGACTTCTTCTTTCTTTCCTAATCCACCTACATGCAATAGCTTGGTTCGTTTCCACGAATCCTTGTTACTCTTGCCCCTCCAGCTCCTCCCAGCCCCATCACGTCCCACGACCTCTCATAAATCACCACCCACACACTATCACACCCTTCCATGCCCTTTCCTCTCTGGCTGTCTAATTGATCTCTGTCTGTGCTGAAAAGGAAGTATTCAGAAAAAAATTATGTAGTGGCCTGAATTCGATCCAGGGACGCCCTGCTTACTAGGCAAGCACTTGATCCACTGGGCTATCAGTACGTTATGGACTGCACTGACTGTGAAGGCTAACCTTCCAACATAAGACAAACTTTAACTCTGCTCCCCAACATTGGAAAAGTACCACAGCAATGGGATCAGTCCTGTAATACAGGCACAGGTGATATAATTATTAAACATTCAGTTTACTGAGACCACCTAGCGCTCTGCCGTTTTCTTACACACGACTCTTCCCTCCATAATCGAGAGATTTTTATTCCTTAGTCGTAACCAAGGCTGCTCAGTGCTGATGACGCTGACCACACGAGGATGATGTGCAGCCATATTTCCGTGTTCCGTAGCATACCATCCTGAAGTCAGAGTCTCCACAAACAACACGGCCTTGGTTGCTTCTCTGAAGTAAGAACTGAGCTGCTTCCTTTCTGGTAAACCATTTCCATTTAAACTGGCAAAATTGTCCTCCATTCCCACTCTTATAGTCATTTCACTTATTTGTAGCCATCTAAACCTAAACTCAGGAGGATGTGATCATCAGGAAAGACAATACTGGCATTCTACGGGTCGGAGCGTGGAATGTTAGATCCCTTAATCGAGTAGGAAAATTAGAAAATTTAAAAAGGGAAATGGACAGGTTGAAGTTAGATATAGTGGGGATTAGTGAAGTTCGGTGGCAGGATGAACAGGATTTCTGGTCAGGTGAGTACAGGATTATAAATACAAAATCAACTGGGGGTATCACAGGAGTAGGATTGATAATGAATAAGAAAATAGGAATGCGGGTAAACTACTATGACCAGCACAGTGATCGCATTATCATTGTCAAGATAGATACGAAGCCAACACCGACAACAGTAGTACAGGTTTATATGCCAACTAGCTCTGGCGATGATGAGGAAATCGAAGAAATATATGAGGAACTAAAGGAAATTATTCAGACAATTAGGGGAGAGGAAAACTTAATTGTTATGGGAGACTGGAATTCGGTAGTAGGACAAGGAAGGGAAGGGAAGATAGTAGGTGAATATGGTCTGGGCAAAAGGAATGAAAGAGGAAACCGCCTGGTAGAATTGTGCACAGAACATAATTTAGTTATAACAAACACCTGGTTCAAGAATCACAAAAGAAGGTTGTATACGTGGAAGAGACCAGGAGACACTGGAAGATACCAGATAGATTTTATAATGGTAAGACATAGATTTCGGAATCAGGTTCTACAGTGTAAGACGTACCCAGGGGCAGATATAGACTCTGACCATAACTTGTTGGTTATGAACTGTAGGCTGAAACTGAAGAAACTACAAAAAGGTAGGAAAATAAGGAGATGGGACCTCGATAAATTGAAGGAACCTGAGGTTCTTAAGAATTTCAGAGGGAGCTTTAGGCAACAATTGACAGAAACAGGGGAAAATAAAACAGTAGAGGAGGAATGGGTAAAATTGAGAGATGAAATGGTGAAGGTAGCAGAGGACAAAATAGGTAGGAAGGAAAGACCTACAAAAAATCCTTGGATATCACAGGAGATACTAAATTTAATCGATGAAAGGAGAAAATATAAAAATGCAGTAAATGAAACAGGCAAAATGGAGTACAGACGACTAAGAAATGAGATTGACAGAAAGTGTAAAATGGTTAAGCAGGAGTGGCTAGAAGGCAAATGCAAGGATGTAAAAGAATGTATAAATAGGGGAAAAATAGATACAGCCTACAGGAAAATAAAAGAAACATTTGGAGATAAGAAAAACAGCTCTATGAATATCAAGGACACTGATGGAAAACCAGTTCTCAGCAAAGAAGGGAAAGCTGAAAGGTGGAAAGAGTATATAGAGGGACTCTACAAAGGAAATGAACTTCGAGACAATATTGTAGGAAGGGAAGAGGATGTAGGTGAAGATGAAATAGGAGATACTGTACTGAGAGAAGAATTTGACAGAGCCCTGAAAGACCTAAGTCGAAACAAGGCCCCTGGAGTAGATGATATTCCCTCAGAGTTACTGAAGTCTCTGGGAGAACCAGCCATGACAAAATTGTTTCACCTGGTGTGTAAGATGTATGAGACAGGTGAAGTACCCTCAGACTTTAAGAAAAATGTTATAATCCCCATCCCTAAGAAAGCAGGTGCAGACAGGTGTGAAAACTACAGAACCATCAGTTTAATAAGTCATGGCTGCAAAATATTAACGCGAATTATATACAGAAGGATGGAAAAGCTGGTAGAAGCCGACCTCGGGGAAGATCAGTTTGGGTTCAGGAGAAAGGTAGGAACACGGGAGGCAATACTCACTTTACGGCTTATCCTAGAAGATAGATTAAGAAAAGGCAAACCTACATTTCTAGCTTTTGTAGATTTGGAGAAGGCTTTTGACAATGTTGATTGGAATAAACTCTTTCAAGTTCTGAAGCAAGCAGGAGTAAAATATAGGGAACGTAAGGTTATTTACAACTTGTACAAAAACCAGACAGCGGTTGTCAGAGTTGAAGGGCATGAAAGGGATGCAGTGGTTGGAAAGGGAGTAAGACAGGGTTGTAGCCTTTCTCCATTGTTGTTCAATTTGTACATTGAGCAAGCTATAAAGGAAAGCAAGGAGAAATTTGGAGAAGGAATTAAAGTTCAGGGTGAAGAATTAAAAACATTGCGTTTTGCCGACGACATAGTAATTCTGTCAGATACAGCAAAGGACCTGGAAGAGCAATTGAACGGAATGGACAGTGTGCTGAAAGGTGCATATAAGATGAACATTAACAAGAGCAAAACTAGGGTAATGGAGTGCAGTGTAAGAAAATCAGGTGATGCTGAAGGAATTAGATTGGGAAACGAAGCAATAAAGGAGGTAGATGAGTTTTGTTACTTGGGCAGTAAAATAACAAATGATGGTCGCAGTACAGAGGATATAAAAAGCAGAATGGCAATGGGTAGGAAAGCGTTCTTGAAAAAGAGAAATTTGTTAACATCGAATATTGATTTAAACCTAAGGAAGTCCTTTCTGAAGGCATTTGTATGGAGTGTTGCCTTGTATGGGAGTGAGACATGGACGATAAACAGTGCGGACAGGAAGAGGGTTGAGGCTTTTGAAATTTGGTGCTACAGAAGAATGCTGAAGATTAGGTGGGTGGATCGCGTAACTAATGAGGAGGTACTGAACAGAATTGGGGAGAAAAGGAATTTCTGGCATACCTTGACTAAAAGACGGGATAGATTGGTAGGACACATTCTTAGACATCAAGGAATTGTGAATTTAGCGTTGGAGGGAAGTGTGTGGGGAAAAAATCGCAGGGGAAGACCAAGAGATGGATACAGTAAGCAGATTCAGACAGATGTAGGTTGTCGTTCTTATGTGGGGATGAAGAGGCTTGCTCAGGATAGAGTAGGGTGGAGAGCTGCATCAAACCAGTCTCCGGACTGAAGACCACAACAACAACAAACCTTTAGACTGGCTCTAGCACAACCTTGCTTCCAGAGGAAACTAATAAGGGAGGATCTATATATCATAGAATACCATATGTTGGTCACGTTTCCACAGAAATATATCGGTCAGAATGGACTTAGCTTTGCCGTTCGTTTTAAGGAATATGTTAATTTGAAGGGCTCCAAGTCGGCTCTTTCAGTGCATTTAACAGACAATGGCCATTCAGTTTCCAATATAGAGACTAAAATGAAGATTTTATTTAGGTGAGAAAGGGAAAATGTTTTAAATATCACGGAAGGTATGCACATTATGAAAGCACATAAGCAGGATCCGGGTTCATCCCTTAACAACCAAGTTGGATTGAGACTTTTAATAAAATAATGTTCAAATGTTTGTATAGCTTATGGGACTTAACTACGGGTTCATCAGTCCCTAGACTTACAAACTACTTACGATCTAGCTAATACTACGGACGGCACAAATATCCATGCCCGAGGGGGGATTCGAACCCCCAACCGTAGTGGCCATGACTGGAGCGCCTCGGCCACCGCGGCCGGCCATTTTAATATCTCATTAAATTTTGATTATTTGCATTCACGATACCGTTGCTCAAGTGACTGAAAAGTTATTATCTATCTTCATATGTTCTACATTTCGAGAGAAGAGTATGTAAATTAGCATACCATTTATATATTTTTTTATTATTTGGATTTTATCATTTTATTCAAACAGAAGTGTAAAATCTACACGCAGTACCCAGCCTTCATTTGTCCTTGTTAGGAGCGCCCTCTAGCGGTCAATGGCGTGCTACGTCAGTTTTCCTTGTTCATATCACACATTTAGCACTTTAGTCTGATTGAGTATGAATTTGTTGCTAGTACCACGGCCGCAGCACATCCTGGCGCAGCGGTTCATTGTATAATTCCTATCAGACACTTTTTATTTGTTTTTACTCTGTTTATACTGACTACTTACAGTGAGATTGTTGATCGTGGGTAGCAATTTTGACCGGAATCTGTTCTCGATTTTAAACTCACATTGGTGGTTTCTTCGGAATGGATGAATGGAGGTTATGTATGTTATGTAACAAATGACGATCAAACCCTGTTGTGAGAGTATTTTACCAAGGCCTCCTGAAAGCTGTATGCTGTTTTCTAAATATCTTATAATAATTTTTCTAGTAAGTACTTTCGACAGTCCCTTTAAAAAAATTAAAAACTTTTAAACAAATTTTTATCAAATATTTTCAAAACTCTCAGTTATTGGTCCTTTTATATACTCCAAATCGAAGTTCAAATGTTTGCAAAGCTTATGGGACTTAACTACGGGGTCATCAGTCTCTAAACTTACAAACTACGCCGGCCGCGGTGGCCGAGGTGACTGAGGTGCTTCAGCCACGGTCAGCACGAACACTACGGTCGGGGGTTCGAATCCCCCCTTGGGGAATGTATATTTGTGCCGTCTTTAGTCTTAGCTAGTTCATAAGTAGTTTGTAAGCTTAGGGACTGCTGACCCCGTAATTAAGTCCCATAAGTTGTACAAACATTTGAATCGTTTTTTACAAACTACTTATGAACTACTTACGAACTAGGACGACACAAATATCCATGCCCGAGGGAGGATTCGAACCCCCGACCGTAGTGGCCGTGCTGACCGTGACTGGATCGCCTCAGTCACCTCGGCCACCGCGGCCGGCACTCCAGTCATTAGTTAAGTTGTATTTCCTATACACAGATGTCACCTGAAGATGCATCTATACCGATGTGACTAGTTGTGTCTAAATAAACACGTCTGAATTGCTATGCGATTTTATCTCAACATATCTGCTCCCAGGACTTTATATTATTGAAGTTAATTTTAAATTTTTAGTTTTGTGGTGTTTGTGTATTGAATTTTATCAAAATGTATTTAAGTTATGGTTCCCCTTCTTAGAAAATTATTTGTAAACTCTTAACATCTGCGTCACTATATAGGCTTTTCCGGTGTAACATCATATGATATAATTCTTGGACTGTCTGCTGCATCATGATGTCACCTGGAAATAATATTTCGGCGGTCCAACCGGCCGCCATCATCGGTTGTGTCAGCTGGTCCATCGTCGGACACCTTAGATGACGTAAATCTCGTCTTTCCCACATTTTTCTGAAAGCGTTTCTACAATATACGATATAAAATGTATTTTTCGTCCTCCAGCGAAGGTTAGAGCGCTCCTTGATTATGTGACGGATGATTTAGCGCGGAAGAGGACCGGTGTATAAAAAAATCCCTCGTCATTGTGGAAAAGTGTACATCGGTCGGATAATTAGAATCATACAAGATCGATGTACCGAGCACCATAATCCCACACGGTTATTTTAGCAGATAAATCTGTGGTGGCCGAGCGCTGTCGTCCCGAGGGACATAAAATGACATGATGAAACATAAATCATTGCATATGATTCTCGCTATTGGGACTGTTTGTTGAAGTAATCTATTGAAATTCATCTGTCACACAACATTGTAAATAGAGACAAAGGGTTACCATTAAGTAAAATGTGGAAACCGGTGTTATTACAGGTGAAGCAATGTTTGTTAACATCAATCAATAGCGATTTATTGTTTACGCCGACTTTCACCACCGGGGCTAGGTATAATAGTGGGCCGTACCGTCTATACTCGCCCATACCGTGTAGTCCATACTGAGCGTATAAAAGGGCCGCCGCACGCCGACTGAACTTACTTCCGAATTTCTGGCGGGTTCGTCAAACAGCTCACGCACCTGAGTATAGCGGCTGAACCGCCGGAATATTGTGTCCAGATGACGTCCTGATCCGGTAGATAACACGAGAAGAACATCAACAACTGTGTTTATTGTCGCTCTAGCCTGGAGTACAGGAGATTGTACTGGTAGCCATCCCCTTTGCTTTCAATCCCCTCCCGCCTCTCCGCACACATTCGGTGGAAGAAATGATTTCTTTTAATTCGAGTCATGTATACACGAGTATAAAAGGCAGAACAGGCTGAAATTAATTAATTACATACATAGAAAATACAAAACTATAAACAACAAACAGAAACATTATATCAATTTGGCTCAAAAGCCGGATACGTCGACAACATTTTGGGTTGCCAATATCAGGTCGTCTAAAGTGCAGTGTGAAGGACGTTCAGGACACTTGTAAATGAGTTGGGTCATCTGCACGTCTCCATAATCACAGAGGTTAGATGCCGTAGAATAACCCTACTTCAGAATATTATCTCTTGACCGTCCAGTGTTGGTGTGTACCTGTTTAGTGACCTCCAAACCGTCCACTCCTAATATATAGCCTGGTTCCAATTCTTCCTTTGGTTCCCAACTAGTGCCTTTATCTCGAACTCATCTTCATACTTCAGAAGCAAAGATAGAACATTACATACATATAAAATACAGAACTACAAATAACAAACGGAAACATTATATAAATTTGGCCTAAAAGCGCGCTACATCGACAACATTTGGGATTGCCTACATGAGGTCCCCTCAAGTAAAATGTGAAGGACATTCAGGACACTTGTACATATGTTGGGTCGTCTGCACGTCTCCACAATCACAGAGGTTAGATGTAGTAGAATAATCCCACTTCACAATATTATATCTTGACCATGACCTACAAACCGTCCACTCCTCATTTGTAGCATGGTGCCAATTCTTCCTTTGGTTCACATCCAGTGCCTTTCTCTCGACCTCATCCATCTTCATACTCCAGAAGCAAAATTATAAATGAAATAAAAATAAAACTATCTCTGTGTTCTGGTAGAGTAGTGTCCCTCCGTAACCTTCAATGGTTACCCTTTGCTTTTTAATTCTCATCCTCCATCCTGACCAAGATATCTGTTCCTTCTTCACCCTTGCTCCCTCCTGGTACATTGAGGTGTTGAATGTCATGGAAAAACTGCGTGTGTTCGATCGGCCTCTTTTGCCAGGCGTAGTAGCTCTGGTGTTGCAGAGGGTGAAAAAGCTTCTATCAGTCCCTAATAGGAATATAGACCTATACTGCCTCTATAGCTCTTGACAGATCCAATGTTGTTGAAACTTTCTGGGCAGATTAAAACTGTCATAACCCAGATTCGAACCTGCGAACTACGCCTTCGGAGGGCCTGTACAGAGCTATCTCGGCACTCACAGCTTTATTTCCGCCAGTACCTCGCCACCTTCTTTTCAAACTTCACGAAAGTTCTGCGAAACTTGCAGGACTAGAACTCCTGAAAGAAATACTATCGTGAAGACAAGGCTTAGTCACAAGCTATGACCTTTTCACTCTGCAATGGAGTGTACGGCGAGGGGTGGGATTCTTGAAGGTTTACAGGTTGTTTTCTTTCGTTCATTCGTAGGATGTTGTCTCCTTTTCTGGATGTTGGATTGTGATAGTTTTATCTTAGATTTTCAGCATATGTAGAGTAGATTGTTCCATACTTCCACGACCTAATGTAACTGATATAAAAAGTAAAAATGAAATAAAATAAATAAATTCTTCCATCTTTCCTTCACACACACACACACCCACACACACCCACACCCCCCATCACACACACACACACACACACACACACACACACACACACACACACACACACACACAGAAATCACACACATAGTCGACGTACATACCATTATGCTGGCAACACGTGGGATACACATCAATTCAGAATTGAGGTACAGCTACAAGACATTCAAAAGGATAGATATAACACATCCAAAATCTGAAGAAATTAACAATAAATTTGTAAATTGTAAAGTTTACGACTTCAACCTGTTGCCAAGTAAGAGAAATAACAAAGACTAAACTCGCAAGCCTGTAAACCGTCAATAGCTACTCCAATATTTACATTAAAAGGAACTGAACTGTTTATACTTCTTTGATGCTAAATCTGAGAACAAAAATATAATTATCTAGGTAAATCATCCCGCTGACGATGCCCTGGAACAGCAGCAGGAAAACGGCTTTTTCTATCCCAAACACGAATAATTCGACAATGTTTGCGGACGTTGGTTACACAAACTTGTTAAATAAGCAGTAATTTTTAAGATACATACTCCACAGGTGAGGTTATACAGGTACAGTGCACAAAGAAGTGAACAATTGTAGATTTTTGGACACCTTTCTGTGACTACTACATGATGGTCTATGATTAAAGCCTCGTTAAAAGGCAGTGGCGGTATGTGGAATTCTTACATTGTTGCACAACCTCATTTTCGTATATATTATTTCGTTTATTTTAAGCTACACCATGGTATATGTTATAATCAACTACGTTTGGTCGCACGACGCCCTGTTGCCTCCTAACGCGTTGAAAACCACTGTCAACCTTCTGATCTACATCTACATCTACATACATACTCCGCAATTCACCGTAAGGTGCGTGGCGGAGGGTACACTGTACCACTACTAGGCATTTCCTTTCCTATTCCATTCCCAAATTGAACGAGGAAAAAAAGAATGCCTATATGCCTCCGTACGAGCCCTAATTTCTCTTATCTTGTCTTTGTGATCTTTACGCGAAATGTAAGTAGGCGGCAGCAAGATCGTACTACACTCAGCTTCAAATTCCGGCCCTCTAAATTTACTTAACAGAAATTCACGAAAAGAACGTCGTCTTTCTTCCAGCGATCCCCAATTGAGTTGCCGGAGCATTTCCGTGACACTCGCGCATTGGTCGAACCTACCGGTAACAAATCTACCTGCTCGCCTCTGAACTGCCTCTATGTCTTCCTTCAAACTGATCTGCTGCGGGTTCCAAATACTTGAGCAATACTCAAGACGTGGTCGTACAAGCGTTTTATACGCGGTCTCCTTTACAGGTGAAGTACATCTTCCCAAAATTCTCCCAATAAACCGAAGTCGGCTGTCTGCCTTCCTCACAACTGTCCTTACATGCTCGTTCCATTTCATATCGCTCTGCAATGTTACGCCTAGATATTTGAACGACGCGACCGCATCAAGAAGCTCACTACTGATGCTGTATTCGAACATTATAGGATTGTTTTTTCTACTCATGCGCATCACCTTACATTTTTCTACATTGAGAGCTAGCTGCCATTCTTCGCACCAACTGGAAATTTTGTCTAAGTCAACCTGTATGCTATTACAGTCAGTTACAGACGACACCCTCCCATACACCACAGCATCATCAGCAAACAGCCGCAAATTACAACTTACTCTGTCCATCAGATCATTTATATAGATAGAAAATAATAGCGGTCCTATCACACTCCCCTGGGGCACGCCTGACGATACACTCGTCTCTGATGAACACTCGCCGTCGAGAACAACGTACTGAGTTCTATTACTTAGGAAGTCTTCCAGCCAGTCACAAATCTATGAACCTATTCCATAAGCTCGTATCTTCGTTAGCAGTCTGCATTGTGGCACCGTGTCGAACGCCTTTTTGAAGTCGAGAAAAACACAATCCGCCTGTTGCCCTTCGTCCATGGCTCGCAAGATGTCATGTGAGAAAAGGGCAAGCTGAGTTTCACATGAACGATGTTTCCTAAACCCGTGCTGATTCATGGAAAGAAGCTTTTCCGTTTCAAGGAAATTTACTATATTCGAACTGAGAATATGCTCCAAAATTCTACATGAAACCGATGTCAACGATATTGGCCTGTAATTGTATGGGTCAGTTCTCTTTCCTTTCTTATACACGGGAGTCACCTGCGCTTTTTTCCAATCACTAGGAACTTTGCGCTGAATTAAAGATTCGCTATAAATGCAAGCTAAGCAGGGGGCCAATGCCGCAGAATAGTCTTTGTAAAACCGAACTGGTATTCCATCCGGACCAGCAGACTTTTTCGTATTTAGCTCTCTCAGCTGCTTCTCTACACCGGAAATACCTATTGCTATGTCCCCCATTTCGGAATTAGTACGTTGATTAAATGATGGTATATTCGTGCGGTCCTCCTGCGTGAAAGATTTCTTAAAGGTTAAATTTAGAACTTCAGCTTTCCGTTTGCTTTCTTCTATTACTGTCCCGGAATGATCAACTACTGACTGGACAGTGGGCTTTGACCCGCTTATCGATTTTACATAGGACCAGAATTTTTTCGGGTTTTCGGAAAGATCTTTTGCTAAGGTATGGCTGTGATAATTATTGTATGCTTCACGCATCGATCTTTTTATAGACGCACGAATCTCTACTAACTTTTGCCTGTCATCATTTGCGTGTTCTTTTTTGAATCGAGAGTGCAACAGCCTTTGCTTTCGCAGCAGCTTTCTAACATTATTATTATACCACGGTGGATCTTTTCCATCCTTAATCGTCTTTATTGGCACATATTTCTCTAACCCTTCATTAACAATGCATTCAAATTTAGTCCACAATTCCTCTACATCCATAGTCCCAGAATTAAATGATGCCCATTCATTTTCTAAGTGCGATCGTAACATTTTCTTGTCGGCTTTTCCCAACAAAAACACGCTCCTAGCCTTCTTGACTGGTTTATGAACTTTGGTCACCATCGACGCTATGACGATATCATGATCACTTATTCCTGTCTCTTCACAGACATCGTTAATAAGGTCAGGCTTGTTTGTGGCTATAAGGTCTAGAATATTTCCATTGCGCGTGGGTTGCCGGTTTAACTGCTCAAGACAGTTTTCGGATAGTTTAGATAGAAGGGTTCGAATTCCATCTCTGGCAGACAGCTCGACCAGTTATACCTACGGTAGCAGCGAGTCCAGACCTGACACTGCATCACGTAACATGCTCACGTGGCTGGCGAGAAAGACAAGCAACAGCGCGCACATCATGCCACGTAAGCAAGGTAATTCCGAGCCGGCGCGATCGCTAGCTGATTGGTCGGCCGCTGGGGCCCACCCGACTGCGTCATAGCGGGCGGCCACTGTGTTAACAATCGCGCTGGATCGGAACAACATTGCTTACGTAGCATGACGTGCGCCCTGTGGTCTGTCTTTCTCGTTGGCCGCGCATGCTCACGAGGCTGACGAGAGAGACAGGCCGCGACGCGCACGTCATATCACGTGATTGAGTGAGGCCTGAGCCGGCGCGATCGTTAGCGGATTGGCTGGCCGGTATGAGACAGTGGGCTGTGCCCCAGCGGCCGTCCAATCTGCTAGCGATCTCGCTGGCTCAGGCCTCACTTGATCACGTGATATGCGTGTCGCGGCCTCTCTCTCTTGTCGGCCACGGCATGCTCGCTAGTGACGTCACAGAGGGTTGTAGCGCGGCCAACGGGAAATACAGCCCCCAGCCCAGACTTCATGCCACGTAAGCAAGGTAGTTTCGAGCCGGGGCGATCGCTATCTCAGTGGCGGCACGCTATAAGGCAGTGGGCAGTGCACCAGCGGCCAGCCTATCGGCTAGCGATCGCGCCGGCTCAGAACTACATTGCTTACTTGGCATGGCGTGTGTGCTGAGGCCTGTCTTTCTCGCCGGCCATGGGGTTGTAGACTGGAAATGCCCTGGTCAGAAGCGGTACCAGTACTCTGCTAGGCGGCAGTCCTCTGCACACGACATTTCTCTCCATGCTTCTGGCAGCATCCTTACTTCCCCAGTATTTCATTGTGCAACCCTGCACTGACATTAAAACAGCAGTCGCAATAATTGTTTCAGTCACAAATTACTTACCCATTTATCTCTATATTATTTGTGTTGACCTAGCAGTTTATAATAACCAACAACCTAGGGAAGACGTTAAATGTGTTCTCTAAACTGTTAAGCTAATTTTCTTATTTCCCACGATGTGATTCAAAGCACAAAAGTGCTTTTCAGCTTATAAAGAATACAATCATTATTACGCAACTTTATGCTCCACGAAAGATTGTCAGCCTTAGCGATGCTTTTCATAGAGAGCGGTCTTATGATGGATATCGCAGACTTTAATCAGCCAGCGATTGATAAATTTGCAACGATAAATTTGGAGCATTTTCAGTACGTATGAGTTATGATTAAGTTATCTCCCTTATTTTTAAATGACGCATCAATTTTATGGCCACTCATAATGTAATGATTAATTTTAAATTGTAGCATGCACTCTGGCACATATATTTTTCTGTCACTGTCACTTATCGTAGACTTGTAAATTGGATTTGTCAAAATTGAATGTTGTAACCTTCAAACACCAAGAATTCTAGGGATATTTGTATAGTGACAAATGTCAAGAGGCCGAACACTGAAATAAAGACTATTCTCTGTTTTAAGGTTAGTTTAGATTAGGTAGATCAGATTAGATTAGCTATTGGTTCCGTACTGGGGACACTCATGGACATGGAGCATGTCAATATGGTTTTTAAAAAAATTACAGGTTGAAATAATGATAGAAGTAAACGAATAAATACAATACATCTTTTAATTATATTCAAAAATTCGTCGGTGGAGTAGAAGGAGTGGGCCATGTGAGTCTTTGGGGCTCCTCTTACACTGTTCTTCATTTGTAGATAAACGTTTTATCGTTGCTGAAAAATTGTTGAAAAAGTGTGTCCCTGAGTGGTGGACCCCTTTTGAATCAGAATAAGTGGCTTTAAGTCTTTTTGTAGACGGTTGGTTTTTGTTCTGAGTATTGTATGTATGACCTGACTTGTTTGTTGTGAAAGGGATACATTATTTACGACAAATTTCATACCCAATTCTTTGCAGAGGCTTATACAGGATATCCGCTTTTTGATTTGGTGAGTTACCCCAAAATATTATACCATACGACATTAAGGTTTGAAAGTATTCAGAAAATTCATTTTTTTATGATGCCTACATCTAGTAACAATAGAAAAGCAAATAAAGATTTGTTACGGATTTTCTGCCGTCTGTGGTGTGCTACTCCCAACTGAATTTATTATCAACTTGTAATCAAGGAATTTAATACTGTCGAACTCTTATATAACCCTGCACATGTTATGAACTACATGTAGTTAGTCTTTCCAAAGTTTAATGTCAGTCAGTTGGCTTTAAACCATTTATTAACGCCCATTAAAATATCATTCTAGAAGTATGATCGACATGCTGTTTATTGCCTTATATCATCTACAAACATAATCGAACTCTGCTTCAGCATGTAGCTGATGAGACGTCATTAATGTAAACAATAAAATGCAATGGCAGTGAGATGGATCCTGGTGGAAAACCTTATGTAATTTCTTCCCAATCTAATGATGAGTGACAGCTTAATTCAGCAGTCCCTTCAACTGACAGCCTAATATAAAAATGTAACACTAAAACTTGAGTGAAACACCCAGCTTCAGGTTCCACTATCTGCCACTGTTAAAAGTAAATGTCTGATGACCGCTCAGAATATCCGTGTGCACTTAAGGTGCCTGCCTGGCTGCGGTGTGCTGGGCAATTCGCCGTCGGCCGGCCGCGGTGGCCGAGGGGACTGAGGCGCGTCAGTCACGGTCTGCACGGCCACTACGGCCTGGGGTTCAAATCCCCCCTCGAGCATGGATATTTGTGCCGTCCTTAGTGTTAGCTTGTTCATGAGTAGTTCGTAAGTTTAGGGACTGATGACCCCGTAGTTAAATCCCATAAGCTATACAAACATTTGAACTTTTTTTAAATTCGCCGTCGGGGGTTCGAGTCTTCCCTCGGTCATAATTGTTCGTGTTTTCCTTATAATAAGTTACTTTAAGTAGTTTATAATCCTAGGGACTAATGACCAACGTAGTTAAGCCCTTTAGATATTCAAACATTTGAACATTTCAATGTTTGATGAGGAATGATAATGATAAACTCTTGAGTGCCTAGTCACACGCTCCGAGCGCAAATTCGCCGCCTGCGAAGATACACACGCGAAGCCGTCAAAAGATCGTAAGTTGGAACTACAAGAAACTGAATTTTGTGACCTTCATAAGCCAACAATTTGAAATGTATAAATCAAAGCAAGTATTAAATGTTAAATCGCGAACGACCCTTTTGTCATTTATACAAAAACTTGACACTGAGAAATAGAGGAGCTGGCTGGAACGAACTGCAAAACTTCAAACCTTTGTTGTGAAATAGTGAATGCAGCTTTCTGACAATCTCGTCGTTGTAGCCTTAGATTTTCGTAGTTCTTACAGTTTGCTGAAACCTGATAGGAAATATTGTGCCTATAGTCGAAGTAACAATACATGCGTTAATTTTTGAACCTAGTTTTTAAGTTTGTCATTACTATAAAAAGTAATTTCTGTAAAATCACTCACTTTAATTATCGTGTTACTGCTGACAAACAGTAATTAACTTCTGTGTCAAATATGTAGAGCAAGTGACGTAAAATAAACGCCTGTTCATTTCAAAAAATATTCCTGCCACTCCGCTTTCTACATCAGTAAAGATACTGAGGTTCACACTTAATGCTATTTTAAGCATTTATCTCTAGCCATTCTTCCTACAGTTAAATTTAATACAGACAGCCACATTCCCCGATAATAATTCCAAACCCCTGAAATAATCTTTACTCCAAAGGAATTTGTTATAAACTGTATGACATTAATATCAATCTCGTACTGAGCTGTATTCAGAACTGAACTTCCATTACTGATGCCGTGACAACAATCAGGATGTAAAACTTTAAATAGATTTCATTTTCAACAGTATTTTTCCACATCTAATTGAATTAGCACTGTTAGAAAATGTCTTTATTTACTTATCTTAACTTTCTCATGACAATAATCCTACGACAAAAATCACTTTCAAAACCTTGCTTTTTCATACATTACACAAAATCTATGATACACTTGAGATTCCTGATTAACTGTTTTTGCTGTAAGTGTTCTATTCCAAGATTCAACAAACAACTTCTACAAATACCACAACAAAGTGATTATGTCAATCGATATTAATTGTGATACACTCTATTGTACTACAACCATGCCTTTTGTTAATTATGAGCAAAAACTCAAAAACAAATACAGAAAATTTCGATAACTTCGTTGTACCTTATCAATGCTGATATCAATTGTGGGAAGTAATATGAAGTTATTTCCTCAGCAAGCACTCTCGTATCGGCTGCAGCTCGTGGACCAGACAACCTTCCAGTCAAAAGTTCAAACGCTGAATCTCCTACCGTCCACACTATTAGCGCGGTCTACACATACCTAAAAGATATTACACTCTCAGGCGAGTGGTGCCAACTTTATACCAACATGACAGATATAAATTACATTGTAACTTTCCATGGTCAGAGATCTAATATGACAGATGTATCAAATTCTAGGGATGTTTATATCATGACAGATATCAAGATCCCAGGCACTGAAATGAAGTATTTTCTCCATTGTACGATTAAATTAAATTAGAGATTAATATTGAGGAGTTCTTCAGGTATGTGAAACATGTAGATGTAGATTTTTTTCTTTCTTTTTGTATGGGTCCTTCCGTCGCTTCTTGGAAGCACAATTTTTTACTCACTTTATTCACTTTCACTTTATTAGGCCATAATCAGGAATCAATTGAGTGGCATTGACAAGAAATGCTACCACTTGACTTTGAAACATTTTACTCAAAGATGTTCGTAAGGTGAAACATACATTGCAAAGTCTACAGTTTCCTCTCACGTTACAGATTTTGTTCCATAAAATTATGGTTTACCTATCGTGTTACATTTGTATATGTTATACTTAATGAAACTTCACACCAGCATTAAAATTTTGCTGTTATTTTTACATTTCGAGGGCGGGGGGTTGAAGAAAATGGTATCTGTTTTTTACTGGTCTGGCAATGTTTTTATTTTCTGTGGTACACAATATAAATAAAATGAAAGTTGATGGTTAAAATGTTATGTGGCAAGTGACGTCTAAATTGCACTATGAGTAGCTTAATTGTGGGATATTGTCAGCCGTACTTAGTCTGTCATTCTACGGATCGGAGCGTGGAATGTTAGATCCCTTAATCGGGTAGGAAAATTAGAAAATTTAAAAAGGGAAATGGATAGGTTGAAGTTAGATATAGTGGGGATTAGTGAAGTTCGGTGGCAGGATGAACAGGATTTCTGGTCAGGTTAGTACAGGATTATAAATACAAAATCAGTTGGGGGTATCACAGGAGTAGGACTAATAATTAATAAGAAAATATGAATGCAGGTAAACTACTTTGAGCAGCACAGTGATCGCATTATCATTGTCAAGATAGATACGAAGCCAACACCGACAACAGTAGTACAGGTTTATATGCCAACTAGCTCTGCCGATGATGAGGAGATCGAAGAAATATGTGAAGAGCTAAAGTAAATTATTCAGACAGTTAAGAGAGAGGAACACTTAATTGTGATGGGAGACTGGAATTCGGTAGTAGGAAAAGGAAGAGAAAGAAAAATAGGAGGTGAATATGGACTGGGCAGGAGGAATGAAAGAGGAAGTCGCCTGGTAGAATTTTGCACGGAACATGATTTAATTGTAACAAACACGTGGTTTAAGAATCACAAAAGAAGGTTGTATACATGGAAGAGACCAGGAGACACCGGAAGGTATCAGATAGATTTTATAATGGTAAGACATAGATTCCGGAACCAGGTTATAAATTGCAAGACATACCCAGGGGCAGATATAGACTCTGACCATAACCTGTTAGTTATGAAGTGTAGGCTGAAACTGAAAAAACTGCAGAAAGGTAGGAAAATAAGGAAATGGGACTTAGATAAATTGAAGGAAAGTGAAGTTCTGGAGAACTTCAGAGGGAGATTTAGGCAACAATTGACAGAAACAGGGGGAAATAAAACAGTAGAAGAGGAATGGGTAGCATTGAGAGATGAAATGGTGAAGGCAGCAGAGGACAAAATAGGTAGAAAGGCAAGACCTACAAAAAATCCTTGGATATCACAGGAAATACTAAATTTAATTGATGAAAGGAGAAAATATAAAAATGCAGTAAATGAAACAGGCAAAATGGAGTACAGACGACTAAAAAATGAGATTGACAGGAAGTGCAAAATTGCTAAGCAGGAGTGGCTAGAAGCCAAATGCAAATCTGTAGAAGAATGTATAACAAGGGGAAAAGTAGATACCACCTACAGAAAAATAAAAGAGACATTTGGGGACAAGAAAAGCAACTCTACGAATATCAAGAACTCAGATGGGAAACTAGATCTCAGCAAAGAAGGGAAAGCGGAAAGGTGGAAAGAGTACATAGAGCAGCTCTACAAAGGAAATGAACTTAGAGACGATGTTGTAGGAAGGGAAGAGGAAGTAGATCAAGATGAAATAGCAGATACTATACTGAGAGATGAATTTGACAGAGCCTTGAAAGACCTAGGTCGGAGCAAGGCCCCAGGAGTAGCTGACATACCCTCAGAGCTACTAAAGTCTCTTGGAGAGCCAGCCATGACAAGACTATTGGAACTAGTGTGTAGGATATATGAGACAGGCGAAATGCCAACAGACTTTAAGAAAAATGTAATAATCCCACTCCAATGAAATCAGGTGCAGATAGGTGAGAATATTACAGAACCATCAGTTTGATAAGTCATGGTTGCAAAATTTTAACACGAATTATCTACAGGAGAATGGAAAAGCTGGTAGAAGCTGACCTCGGGGAATATCAGTTTGGATTCAGGAGGAACATAGGATCCCGGGAGGTAATACTCACTTTACGTCTTATCTTAGATTAAGGAAAGGCAAACTTACGTTTTTAGCTTTTGTAGATTTGGAGAAAGCATTTGACAATGTTGACTGGAATACACTCTTTCAAATTCTGAAGTCAGTAGGGATAAAATATAGGGAAAGGAGAGTTATTTACAACTTGTACAAAAGCCAGACCGCAGTTATTAGACTAGAAGGGCATGAAAGGGAAGCATTAGTTGGGAGGGGAGTAAGACAGGGTTTTAGCCTTTCTCCGATGCTATTCAATTTGTACATCGAGCAGGCGGTGAAGGAAAAAAGGAAAAATTTGGAATAGGGATTAAAGTTCAGGGGGGAGAAATAAAAACATTGCGTTTTGCTGATGACATTGTAATTCTGTCAGAGACAGCAAAGGATCTGGAAGAGCAGTTGAATGAAATGGACATTGTGTTGAAGAGAGCGTATAAAATGAACATTAACAAGAGCAATACAAAAATAATGGATTGCGGTCTTAGAAAATCAGGCGACGCTGAAGGAATTAAATTAGGTAACGAGACAATGAAGGTGGTAGAAGAGTTTTGGGTAGTAAAATAACATGCGATGGTCGCAGTACAGAGGATATAAAATGCAGAATGGCAATGGAAAGAAAAGCAGTTTTGAAAACGAGAAATTTGCTAACATCGAATATTAATTTAAGGGTAAGGAAGTCTTTTCTGAAGCATTTATGTTGAGTGTTGCCTTGTACGGGAGTGAAACATGGACGATAAGCAGTGCGGACAGGAAGAGAATAGAGGCTTTTGAAATGTGGTGCTACAGAAGAATGCTGAAGATTAGCTGGGTAGATCGCATAACTAATGAAGAGGTACTGAACAGAATTGGTGAGAAAAGGAATTTTTGGCATATCCTGACTAACAGGACACATTCTTAGACATCGGGGAATCGTAAATTTAGACATGGAGGGACGTGTGTTTGGTAAAAATCGCAGAGGGAGACCAAGAGACGCGTTTAGTAAGCAGATTGAAGTGGATGTGGGTTGTCGTTCTTATGAGGAGATGAAAAGGCTTGCTCAGGATAGAGTAGGGTGGAGAGCTGCATCAAACCAGTCTCCGGACTGAAGACCATAACAACAACACACTTAGTCGTGTAAACGAAGGCTTCCGCGGCCGTTGTCATTGTATATAAAACTCTTCTGGGTTTTGGACCGCATCGTCAAAATATCAAACACTTCACCGACGTTTCGGCCACTATTGCAAGTTGCCATCTTCTGGGTGTTACATTTACTGCTGGGTGACGGAAAGCCGATGTCTTAAATACTAAACGTTGCTAGTTGTTATTGGTGGTTTCAGTTCTCTTTCATTGGTGTTTACTTTATTTCTTCCTATTGGTGGAAAAGGAAGTCCAGGATTGGTGTTTATATTAATGTTTGCCATTGGTTGAACCTGGCGAATGAGGAGCGGTGGTAGCAGTGACGTAGCAGTGATGCCTATTAAAACAAGGATAGCCGAGCACGAGAGGTACATTCGGCTAGGACAGCATACAAAGTCGGCAGTAGCTGAACACCAAGAAGAGTGCGGCAAACATATGGATTTTCGGAAAGTCGATGTACTGGCAAAACAGCCCTATACTTTGAAGAGGAAAATCAGGGAAGCAATTGAAATAGCTAAGCGACCCGGAAATATGAACAGGGAAGACGGGTACAGACTTCCCGCGTCTTGGTTGCCAGCAGTAGCAGCGCTTCGCGACGACACCGCGCGCAGTGCTGTCCATAGGGGCCCGCCCGTAGACAACTGCGGCCGCGCGTACACAGAGCAAACAGCACGCTCTAGCCGGCGCTAGGCATCACTGCTACGTCACTGCTACCACCGCTCCTCATTCGCCAGGTTCAACCAATGGCAAACATTAATATAAACACCAATCCTGGACTTCCTTTTCCACCAATAGGAAGAAATAAAGTAAACACCAATGAAAGAGAACTGAAACCACCAATAACAACTTGCAACGTTTAGTATTTAAGACATCGGCTTTCCGTCACCCAGCAGTAAATGTAACACCCAGAAGATGGCCACTTGCAATAGTGGCCGAAACGTCGGTGAAATGTTTGATATTTTGACGATGCGGTCCAAAACCCAGAAGAGTTTTATATACAACACACTTAGTCATTTACCACCTGATGAGGATATTTGGTTGGACATTTATTTACTTCTAGAGATTTAAAAGGTTTATTTTCTTATCTTTGTTGGATATATGTAGAACTGTGGATTTGATATCAGCATGTGTGTTGCAAATGTTGTCTGAATTTTGTAATCTCCAGCTATGCCCATGTTCAGTTAAACGTTTGCCCTTCCCATTTGTCCATATATAACCGAAAACTAGTATGAAGTTAATAAAAAATTTGTAAGACAAAAACAGTTATTTTTAATCCGAAATATAGAGTTTTGAATACGTTTTACAGCTTGAAATAATAATACTAGTAGTATGAATCCTGAAAATAAATCATTCGGTTCTAATTAAAAATTAGTGAGGTAGTAGGATTTTGCACAGGAAGTCTTTCAGGCCCTTCTTAAAGTGATCTTTATTTATTGCTAAATTTTTCATTGTTCCTAGCAAATTATTGATAACTTCAGTTCATGATAACACGATCCGGTTTTTGCAGTTAAGTAAGTGGTTGTCAGTCTTTTTGTATTCATTTTATTTGCTGGATTTTCATACTGTATATTCTTTTTCATACTGAATGCATATGCTGGATGGAAACCTCTTACATGTTATGAGCTGCATGTAGCGAGTCTTTTCAATACTTAAAGTCAATGAGTTTGCTTCAAAACATTTATTAATGCCAATGGAAATATCATTAGCAGACCTTCCCTGAAATGCGCATGACTTGTTTTCTTACAATATTAGTACCATCGGCAAACAAAACGGACTCTTCGCTTAGCTTTGTAACTGATGAGAGGTCGTTAATATAAAAAAGAAAAAGCAATGGCCCTAAGTTGGTCCTTGTGGGACACAACATGATTTTTTTCTCCCTATCTGATGATGATTGTGGCTTAATTCAGTAGTCCCTTGTACTGAAACCTTCACATAAAAATGTATTATTGAAACTAGGGTGCCACTCCCAGCTTCCGGAGTGTTTGAAGAGGAAATGCGCTGATGAACTCCCGGGTGCTTAGTCACAGGCTCCGAGCGCAAATTCGCCCCTGCGAAGATACACACGGGAAGCCGTCACGAGGGACACGGCTGACCTTTCCGCAGCCCCTTCCCCGCCTGTCTGATATGCGGGGCGGTCTGCAGGTGCGCGGCGGGATGATGCCTTTCCGCGCGGCTCATGCATTATGCATGGCGGGGCGCGGCGCGAACACTGGCTGGCATGATCCGCGCTGCATGCCCGGGCACGCCTGCCAAGACTACTGCCGCTGGCTGCGGCGCCGCCAGAGGTGTTTATACACTGCGGCCCACCCGGGGGCGCACGCGCTCATTACGTGCTCCGCGTCACGATCTGCTCTGCAATAACTTATTTAAAGGCTAGTTTAGTTCCCGGCGCTGCCCAGGGAAATACGAGGCCCTGCTCATAAACTGTAATTCCTGATAACAAGCAGTATCGGATAAGGGAAGGAATCTAATTTGGGAATGGTGAGTGCACCAATCAGTCCTTAATGGATTCCAAGTTTCAACAGTATTACAATTAGAATATACTAGCTTACACCCGCGGCTCCGCTGGAATGTTGGTTGAAAATGATAGATAAGCTATCTTTTAGTAGTGTGCTATGAGACTGGTTTTGAAGGAACTGAAAAATACTTCAATCAGATTGAAGAAGTGTATGCACTTACCGTTTATCAGGCAAGTAAGTAGTGTAGATCAAATCACATGTAAAAATGCACTCGTTTCGAAGAACCCAATCACGAAATTCAACAATTATGATTGTAATAATATCACAGACCGATCACTTGATGTAATGCACGAAACGTCAAATCGATTTTTTAAAGACATGTAATAAAAGAAATTTCTTCTTTATTGCTTTATTAATTAAGAGATAAAGATAGAGGAAATGTATGTTATGAATTATCAACTACTAGCTGAGAACCCAGAGTTGCCCGGGTATTTATTTATTTATTCCTGCTCTTTTTCAGGTTTATATTCATTTGTATAAGGGCTGTATGTCTGTAAAATCTCTTGGGGATACAATTAGTAGTAAGGAAACTTGGTGCTTAATGGGGCGCTTTTCTATGAACGTTACTGTTTATGTACTCATATCTCATGAACTACATGTCGTACTGTGATACAATTTAGAAGATACATTCAATTACATGTTTCTATACTGTAAAATTTCCTGCGGCTACAATTTCCTTATTCGTATGCTTATCCTTACAGAGAAAGAGCTGAAGACATTGTAGCACGCACAGACCAAAGATATGGTATGTGGCATCACGTTTCGCTTTATGTAACCTCCTTGCTATAGAGTTGCAAACGACATCGCTGGCCTTCAGTCCCAATTGTTTTATAATTTGACGACTTTCAACCACATTATCTTCCACCCCCTTATAGCCATCGGCATGGAACTGCTATGGTGTACAACAGGAGACTTCGGACAACAATTACACACAGACCATTCGTTTGCGTTCTGTATTTTTCTCTGCAGAACGAAATATTAACACACACACGCGTATAATTTTATATACACCGATAACTTTCCATCCCAATATACTCCACCCTTTTATCATTATCAACCCTCAACCAACAATGCAACCAATAAAACAATTTTCAAAGAGTAAATATATTTTTCAAATAGTAATTATTGTTACGCATTTCGCGTTATATTCTTCAAATTACTAAATATCTATCAAATCGATGTAAAACCGTACCTAAAATCTTCCTCAGGTATAAATTAGTAACTATACAAGTATTTTAGTCTCTCCATCTTGTCGTTAGGACGTGATAAGCGTACACCGAAAAGACATTCACATTAATTTATACAGATAAATAGCTATCCGATTGCCATAAAACCGTGCCTAAAGCCTTCCCCGGGTAGACATTAGTAACTGTACAATTCTTTAGCTCTTTATATCTTGTGGTTCAGACGTGATACACGTACACCGGACAGACATTCACGTTTATAGATATAGATAAATGTAATAAGCAAGATGAGCTTGCCGTTGAAGAGGGCCTTACTTAAAAACAGTATTTCTTGCAATAAATAAGAATAATCATTTGCCTACTAAGGGAGGCCCAGCAAGCAAATACAATTTGTTAAGGACCAACTGAATATTCGGTTTCGGTTACGGCCAGTTTCGGTCTAAATATTGGTTCGGCCGCCGTTTCGGTTTCGGCCAGAAATCAGCCGAATCTTCGGCTTGACCGAAATTAGCTTTCTTGAACTTACTGATGAAGTCAGGTTGCGTTCTGGATGAATTCAGTCAAAAATAATGATCTCAGTTGAAGTTGTGCCATTTAACTCTTAGGAGTTTCTCCTTCCGCGTAAAAATTGTGGGTATTTTGTAGTTAAGCACAATGTAAAGCAATCGTATCTTATAGTGGTATACTATTATTCGGTATTTAATAGGACGGGTTATCTTATAGTTATGCAATAAAGTTTTATTCTCAGTTTCCTTGAAAGCGAGGATCGTGTTCTAATAACTACCAGGAGATCAAAAAGTCAGTATAGATTTGAAACCTTAATAAATCACGGAATAATGTAGATAGAGAAGTAAAAGTTGATACATATGCTTGGAATGACATGCGGTTTATTAGAACCGAAAAAAGTTAAAAAAATGTCCGACAGATGGTGCTTTATCTGATCAGAAAAGCAATAATTAGCATGACAAAGTAAGACAAAGCAATGATGATCTTCTTTACGGGAAATGTTCAATACGTTTATCATCATTCCTCAACAATAGCTGAACAATATTGTGAACAGCACTGTAAAGAATGCCCGGAGGCACGATCAATTCCGATCGGAAGATTCACTTGAATGCCAGTCTTGTTTAAACAGCTGTATTACAGCACCGGTTCATACAGTGTCACCGAAACACGAAACATTCAACACCAGATTAACCGAGGGGGAACCTATGACCTAGAAGGATTTTAGTAGTGAGACTTGTCGTCTGCTGCGACTCTCATTAATGTTTTTAATCCATCATTGTTGTTTTATTACTGATATTCCTTGAAAGCAAGGAGCTTTTTTGATAACTAATATAGGTTTAGGAAACTTTTCTCATGTGATACACACCTTTTCCTGTTAAGTTCGCGTATATTTATACTGTTAGTCGGAACTGTAAGTTTATTTTTCAAAATATTTTCTGCAGCACAGAGTGAATCTGCTATGTATTCAAGAAAGCGAAAATGGAGAATCGTTGTTTGTCGATTGCCAAAAACATAAGTGAAAAAGGCTATATAAAGGTAGCGCTCTGAAGAACAAGATCGCAAAGGTGACTCTTAGAAGCAAACTAATGCTTACTTTTTATGTATTTTTTTATTTTTATTTTTATTTATTTTTTATTATTTTGGTAGTCACGTTGAGACTCTGGAATTTCCTAGTATCTGTTTGGGAATTTGTTGTGTAACTGAATACTATATTTCTATAAGAAGGTATGCAGAACTGTCGAATTTGTGGTAGCTATATAGCAGTCTCGTTAATTCGAGGTTAAAGCGGCTGGGATCACCTGAACTATCAAAATTTACGAGTGAAAAAAGAAGAAAAGAATACGCGTGTAAAAAAAATATTTTTTTTTTAAACATAGTTTATAATAGCAGCCTAAAAGTTTCAAAGTCTTACTTTAATTTTTCTGTTTTAGGTAGAAAATATTTCAACGAGGAAAAAATAATTCGATTTGTAAGTACTTTAATAAAAGTATCTTCGCTTTGTCTAAACCTGTTCGCTTCCATACCATCTTCGACGGACTCCTATGTAAAATCGATAAGCGGGTCAAAGCCCACTATCCGGTCACTCGTTGATCATTCCGGGGCAGTAATAGAAGAAACCAAACAGAGAGCCGAAGTTCTAAATTTAACCTTTAAGAAATCTATCACACAGGAGGACCGCACAAATGTACCATCATTTGATCAGCATACTAATTCCGATATGGGGGACACAGCAGTAGGTATTTTCAGTGTAAAGAAGCAGCTGAGAGAGCTAAATACGTAAACGTCTGCCGGTCCGGATGGAATACCAGTTCGGTTTTACAAAGAGTATTCTGCGGCATTGGCCCCCTACTTAGCTTGCATTTATCGCGAATTCCTAGTGATTGGAAAAAAGCGCAGGTGACTCCCGTTTATAAGAAAGGAAAGAGAACTGACCCACATAATTACAGGAAAATATCGTTGACATCAGTGTCATGTAAGATTCTGGAGCATATTCTCAGTTCGGATACAGTAAATTTCCTTGAAACGGAAAAACTTCTTTCTATGAATCAGCACGGGTTTAGTAAACATCGTTCATGTTAAACTCAGCTTTCCCTTTTCTCACATGACATCTTGCGAGCCATGGATGAAGGGTAACAGGCGGATTGTGTTTTTCTCGACTTCAAAAAAGCGTTCGACGCGGTGCCACACTGCACACTGCTAACGAAAATACGAGCTAATGGAATAGGTTCACAGATTTGTGACTGGCTGGAAGACTTCCTAAATAATAGAACGCTATACGTGGTTCTCGACGGCGAGTGTTCATCAGAGACAAGTGTATCGTCAGGCGTGCCTCAGGGGAGTGAGATAGGACCTCTGTTATTTTCTATCTACATAAATGATCTGATGGACAGAGTAAGTAGTAATTTGCTGCTGCTTGCTGATGATAATGTGGTGTATGGGAGGGTGTCGTCTTTAACTGACTGTAATAGCATACAGCATGACTTAGACAAAATTTCTAGTTGGTGCGAAGAATGGCAGCTAGCTCTCAATGTAGAAAAATGTAAGGTGATGTGCATGAGTAATAAAAAGAATCCCATAATGTTCGAATACGACATTAGTAGTGAGCTTCTTGATGCTGTCGCGTCGTTCAAATATCTAGGCGTAACATTGCAGAGCGATATGAAATGGAACGAACATGTGAGGACAGTTGTGAGTAAGGCGGACAGCCGACTTCGGTTTATTGGGAGAATTTTGGGAATGTACTTCACCTGTAAAAGAGATGGCGTATAAAACGCTAGTACGACCACGTCTTGAGTATTGCTCAAGTGTTTGGGACCCTCAGCAGATCAGTTTAAAGGAAGACATAGAGGCAGTTCAGAGGCGAGCAGCTAGTTTTGTTACTGGTAGGTTCGACAAATGCGCTAGTGTCGCGGTAATGCTCCGGCAACTCAATTGGGGATCGCTGGAAGAAAGACGACGTTCTTTTCGTGAATTTCTCTTGAGTAAATTTAGAGGGCCGCAATTTGAAGCTGAGTGTAGTACGATTTTGCTGCCGCCTACTTACATTTCGCGTGGTGATCACAAAGACAAGATAAAAAAAAAATTTGTGCTCGTACGGAGGCATATAAGCTTTCTTTCTTTCCTCGTTCTATTTGGGAGTGGAAGAGGAAAGAAAATGCCTAGTAGTGGTACAGTGTACCCTCCGCAAAGCACCTTACGGTGAATTGCGGAGTATGTATGTAGATGTATCTGATATCCCTGAAAAACAATGATGATGTTGGCACAGTCCTCCGAAACCGGTCGTCTTTAAATAAAACACGTATTTCACGATCTTGGCATTTTCAGTTTTGAAGAATATTAAACAATCTTGAAAGTTTTGTTATGCAGATGATTGGAACATTGCTATTTAGCACAGTATGGTTGCAGCAATGGAAGAGGTACTCAGTTCGGACCTGAATAGGCTAGGTACATATTTTCACCAGTGAAGTTATGGCCCAACGTAAATAACACGTAAGTGGCCTGTTTCCATTTCTGCAATAGATTTTCCGAGAAGGAAACAGATTTCTAACACACATCTAAAGTAGGGAAATAGATTTCGAACACACATCGTAAGTACCTAGGCGTCAATTTGCGCCGCACACTCGCCTATAAGGAGCACCTCAGAAAGTTAGCAATGAATTTGAGGAGCAGGAAAAACATCTTGCACAAATTATTTGGTACTAGCTGAGGATCTTATGCTACACTCTGTGAACTTCAAACTTTGTATACTCAGCAGCAGGGCAATTAGACCAACTTCTACTTACCGGCTGCCAATACTGAGTGACATTTACCATCAGATGCCAAAATGAAGTGTGCTCTTGTGCGAGAATACCAAAAGTCTTCAGATGCCAATGTGAAACGAAGTAGCCCAAACAGAACGGTGGAAAATGAGATCTAGTCAGATTTGTGTCTCTACTATGCTGTAAGTTCGAAAGATGGACCATGACTTGCAAGGATTTGGACATGGGTCTGGAACTAAACGAATTGATCAGTCGACAAATGATTTATTAACATGATGAAATCAATAGTTTGATGTGTTTGTGATAGTACAAAGTTCTTCCGAAGTATTAAACAGTTCTCCTATGTATCAGAGTCCTGGTGATGGCTTACGCTAACAGCTGACTTTCGTATCCGAGCCCCTTCTTCATACTGGCCGGCTCACGAATCAGGCAAAGAGGTACAGAGACTGCGGGCGCCCCAGGCGGCCGAAGTACCATAAAGCGACTTATCGCTTTTTTTTTTTTTTTTTTTTTTTTTTTTTTTTAAAGTTCCGCGGCGACTTATGTAGACTGCCGGCGTTGTGCCGAATAGCTACACCACAACAATCAGACTGCCACTGCTACAGCCAAGACTCTTTCTGAAAACTTTTTTTTTTATTTATTTCAATTTCATTCCCTTGCCCCAAGGGCAAAGGCGGGCCGCTGGAGAACTTCTGCTCTATTGGGCCTTAGCTTAAGTTATACAGTGGTGGTACAATTTATTATTTTTATTTACTGGGTTGGACATGGAGGGGGGGGGACTTGTTATTTTTTCCCCCAATTGGGAAAATTCCTTGAGCATGGGGACAGCTCCGGTATTCACGTTACAGCCAACAGGAAGCCACAGAAACATGGGTCAGTATTTGGTGTTATCACATTTTGTGATAGGTACTTTGTTTCTTTCGTTGCTTTTGTTTGGACTTCTCTCAGTCGTTACTTCAGTAAGAGAAGCAACTGATTTCATCGTCTCGTTGAATGGTGGGCGGATATCCTAGGTTAATATCTGGCTGGATAGTGGGCGGATGTCTTTGGTTAGTGGCAGCATATCTTTTACTGGTGTCAGCATATCTTAGGTTAGTTTCAGCATATCTGGTCTGCCGGTGCTTCATTGTGTCGGGATCATCGGTTGACACAGATTGAGGATATTCTGGACGGTTTTGTAGATTTTTGTTTTCTTCTTCCTGCCTCCTCTTGTTTTCTTTCTGAGCCGGTTGGTTTCTTTCAAGTGTTGTTTTCTTCAGCAAACAAACTTGGTAGAAATAATGGTTCTTGATGGACTTTCATAAGTTGTGAAGGCTGATGATGTTCTGAATCCGTCGGTGTTTGACAGCCGAAGTCGGAAATATGTGAGGTTGTCTGGACTGCGCGGTGACTTAACATCTTATTCATTGATGTTTGTGTCATCTTATTCAGCCGATCCTCCGGATCTGGGGTGTCTTCCATGCCAGTCTGTGCATCTGAACACATCACTGTTGATGGGACTCGCGCAGACCTACTCATGCCGCCTCCAATTCAGTCTGCAGCACCCTCAAAATCTTGGTTTCGATGTCGTTGTATGTGTCGTTGCTTTCATCGGTGTCCTTCTGTCATGAACTGGCGACAAAACTGCCCTACACAATGATGAACCATGCCCTGCTACGAGGAAGAACCGCCACCACCGGAATCCCATGAGCACCGCGTCTTGTGGACAACTGTTAACCAAACCCGCACAGGACGCAGGAGATGTGCAGACGCACTCCATGCTAGGGGGAATAACCCGTCCACAGAATGTGACTGCACGGAGGCACGCTGTACAACGTATCGTGAATGACTGTAGCACAATCTCTATTTTTGGTGTGGAATTACTAATTCAGTGGAATATATAAGAAAATCGTATAGCAATTTAAAATTTTTTAAAATGTTTGTTAAGCTTATGGGACTTAACTACGGGGTTATCAGTCCCTAAACTTACAAACTACTTATCAACTACCTTATACTAAAGACGGCACAAATATCCATGCCCGAGGGGGGATTCGAACCCCCGACCGTAGTGGCGTGTAGCAATTATTAATGCAGAAAGTTCTTGTGTAATTTAAGGTTGAAGATTTGTAATTCATAAAACATGTGACATTCTTATCTTTCGTACTGTGATAGACTAAATAAATAAATAAATAAACGTTATGACAATATTACTCTGGTTTGTAAACTGCCTGAATAACTGTACCAGAGTAGTATGTCATTTAAAATAATATCTTGACCTACTCAGCTTTACTATTGATGATTCTGTGGGGGTACCTGCATCGCGTCTGAGTTGTACGGTAATAAGGAAAACATTTTTCCTTCAAGAAACATGCCGAGTAGTTCGCATCCATATATTCTTAATGTAACGTTACAAACATTGTCAGTTTTCGTAGTACTTTCAGAACTTTTCATAGAACATCTTGCTACGCAGAAACTGGAATTCAACTGTCTCTCGAACTGAAACCCTCTCTGGAACTCTCCGACACCATAACTGATAGGCTCTGCAGCACAGACATATAAATAATTGAATAACAAGCAGGGCTTTCAACCACATTATTGGGAATTTATCACTTTTAACATACAATTAAAAGTTCACAACTTGTGATCGGCAACATAGATATTTACAAAGATCTTGCTGAGTAGATAATAAAAGTATGATAGCATTTGTTGCATCTTATTTAATCCTTTGGTACTTACAGCGTATCACAAAAGGCAACAATATTAATTACTCAGATATTTCTGTGGTTCGTTGTACAGAAAGCTATTCAACTATGATATTAGAGTTTTATATCTGTTATGCTGTTGGATAATTAAGAGTTGTTATGATATTACCATTAATTGCATGTAAATGAATACACAGCAGTAACTAGATTATTAAACACATAACACTTAAATTTCGTAACTACTCTTATTACTACCGTTAATTACTTCGTCACTTTTGTTTGATTTTGAATCCATGCTTGTTACTTTAATAGATAGTTTACACATCTGTTTACATTCATCTCCAGTTTAATTAATTACTGAAACACACCTGGTTTAGTAACTCGTCAACAGCAGGGCAATAGTAATTACTATCTACTATCATTAACATAGTTTATTCTGTCTAGGACTAATTAATTATACGAATGGAATTACATATATACGGTTAAAGAGATCATTGAACAACGTGTCTGAAGAGTTCAACAGTGAATGTTCACTTTGAGTGAGCTAGTTTCGTGTACTTTGGTAAGTGCCGGAATCGTCTCTATCAGTGGGCGTCGATAGAGGTTAACGCCATTATACGCCACCACCCCCTCCCGAAACTCAAGCGTTTCATTCTTGAGATGCAGTTGCAGCACTCAGGGAAGTGACACTTACTAACTTTTCAAATTATTGATAAAGGGAAGGAAAGACGAAGGATTAGCAAAGAAAGGTTTGACAGTATCTGCATTAGGGCACTGAAATGAAACAATGACGACAAGTGAAAATGTGAGCCGGACCGGCAATCGAACCCGGGTCTCCAGTTTCGGATCAGCGGTCGCCTAAGCCACTTGGCTACCTGAGCTCGTCTCCCGTCCGTCTCAAACTTCCAGAAGTCGCACATTGTTGCTGTAGTGCCCCTACCGTCCATGCCCTCTAAAACTTGCCATTGCGGATTCCCGTGCGAGGTCGAACTTCGCGTGTAAATTCTTATTATATTGGTGTGGTGTCTATTCTTTCGGAAATATCGAAAGAACAGACGACAGCAGCCATATTGCATTTGGAAATTATTGATAAAGGAAGGAAGAAGTGCTTGGAAAGAAAGGATTGACAGTAGCAGCATGAGGGCAATGAAAAGAAACAATGGCGACAAGTGAAAATGTGAGTCGGACCGGGAATGTTCGAAAGAACGGACACCACAGCAATATCACAAATAAATGATGCATTTTCACGCGGCGATTGATCGCAAATAGGGTCATACGTTCGACCTCGCACAGGAATCCGTAATGGCGAGTGTAAGAGGGCATGGACGGTCTGTACAGGCGACCTTTGGCCTCAAGCGGGAGATCCGGGTTCGATTCCCGGCCCGGCTCACATTTTCACTTGTCGCCCTTGAGTCATTTCAATGCCCTAATGCAGCCACTGTCAGGACTTTCTTTCCTAATCCTTCTTCCTTCCCTTCCTCTACCAATAATTTGCAAATGCAATATGGCTGCGAAGTAGGTGCAGGACATGTCCGAAAGAACAGACACAACACGAGTATAATCAGTCACTAACTAATTTGTTGTCTTTTCTGCTCAAATGTTCAAATGTTTGTAAATCTATTGGACCAAACTGCGTGGTCATCAGTCTGTAGCTTACAAACTACTTAAACTAAGGTAAACAAACCAAAGGACAACACACACACCCATGCCCCAGGGAGGACACTAACCTCCGACGGCGAACAACCGCGCGATACGCAGCGAGGCGCCTTAGACCGCTCGGCTACTCCACCGCGACTCTTTTCTGTTCTAGGTGACTGGTTCACCTGGTAGCTAATAATATATCCAGTCTGACCATTGTAAACTGTATGCTACATCGACGCCACAATGAATCCTGCAAGTTTCAACTCACAATGAGTGACAGTCCAGGCACGAGCCACATTAAAATGTTCAAATGTCTGTAAATCTATCGGACCAAACTGCGTGGTCATAAGTCCGTAGCTTACAAACTGCTTACACCTAGATGAACTAACCTAAGAACAACATACACACCCATGCCCCAGGGAGGACTCGAACCTCCACGGCCAGCAACAGCGCGCTCCCCAGCGAGGAGCTCTAGACCGGTCGGCTACTCCACCGCGACGAGCCACATCAAAGCCAGAGAGGGTACACATAGGTCATTCAGAGATAACCATGATTTACATACAGCAGATACATAAAAATGTATTCTTAGATTTTCGCTGACCGACAATACATATATGACAATGAATTAAAGTTTGTGTTGTGGAGGGAAATCGTACATAGACTATTCCGAGGCGCCTTAATCGTTAGTGGTGTGGTAGTCTAACGGTTGGGCGCCAACGGCCATACCAAGTTGGGTACACCGGTTCTCGTTCGATCACCGAAGTTAAGCAACGTTGGGCCTTCTCAGTACTTGGATGGGTGACCGCCTTCAGAAAAAAAAACAAATTGTCAGTCCGCTTTCGGCTGCGGTGAGGCGAGGACGTCCGCTGCGTCCCGCCTGTTGTGCTGCGAGCGAGCGCCCGTTTGTTTACTTCCGCGTAGCGGCGTGCCTTAGAGTCCGCAGTCAACGACCGATATGGCGTTTTCATACCGCCAATCTACGATCAAATTAACGTTCCCTACTGATCATGTACGACCAAGAGCGCATGAAGTCGAACATTTTATACGTGAAGAAATGCGTCTCCCACCACAAGACGTTATAGGAATTCATTTTTCGATCCTTAGTACCACAGTGTACATCAAGTTGGCGAACGAAAAGATGTGCGCCGACGTAGTACGGCGCAATGCTAATGATCTCAAGTTCCGATACTCTGACGGCCATATAGGGTCCGTCGAGATTGATCATGCAGGTTACGGCCTGAAAACGTTGCGAGTTTTCGAACTTCCGTTTGAGGTGCCGTCGGACGAGGTGGTGGCCGCCTTTCAACCCTACGGCAACGTACTTAGTCACGTTGCAGAAACATGGAAGACCTTTGAAACGTACCGTGTCCTCAACGGCGTCCAACAGATAAAAATTGAACTTCGAAAGCACGTGCCTTCGTACCTCGTCATAGCCGGCTGTAGGGCTGTCGTAATGTACGATGGCCAGCCTCGCACTTGCTCCGGTTGTGGACAAAAAGGCCACGTCCGTTCAGAATGCCTCCGACGCAGACTGACGCAGACGCCGATCGGAGACGACGCTCGCCCAGCGGCGCCCACTGCGCTACCTCTGACGTACGCGCACGCGGCTAGGCGGCCTGTTACGCCCACGCTAATCCAGTCCGCACCGGCGTCGAACCAACTCGAAGATGAGATGGAAGTTGCATCTGTCTTCCACAAACCAGCACTGGACACAGTACTAACAGGTGATGCCCAAGCAGCAACACAAGACGTTTGTTCCGATTCCATGGAAGTTGAAACTGGGACTGTACCGCCATCTAATGTTATGGAATCCAGCCAGATGTCAGACGACAGTCGTACAACATCCGACACGGAGCAGCATGTACGGAAGCAACGTTCACCAAAGAAACGGAAGAGACAGCGCCGTACTTCATCAGACGACAGCGTTAAACAGTTGAATGTTCAAGATGGCGACTCTACTCCCGATAATGCGCAATCCACCAATGCCATGGCACCTGACGAAGAGCCACCCATATCTCTCAAGAGTAAACAGCCAACTAAAGATTTTACATCGCTACTGTCTGGTAGAGTTTCGTCCCTTCCAGAGTCTGATCATACTTCCATGCCCATCAATGAACCTATTCTACCGACCAATCATGGAGAGGCAACCATCAACTGGGGAGACACTGTTCCTGAAGAAGATGGATGAGGGAGGAGGAACACATTAAACGATGTCGGCCCCATCCCAGTTGGAGTGATGTGCTTCCCCATAGTGCGTCACACATTCTTCTGACGATGGCAGCGTTTCGAACTTATCGCATAGCTACGATCAACATCAATACCATTCGTGCGCGCCATAAACTGACATTACTTCACGACATGATATACGCTGCGGATGTTGACATTGTCCTGCTTCAGGAGGTATTTGTTGCCGCCTTCTACGCTCCCCATGGATTTACAGCACACGTCTCCCACGCCTCCCATACAGGTAGTGGGGTGGCGATCCTCTTACGTGACGGCATTGACGCTACTGAAATTATATACCTCCCGGATGCCAGAGGTATGGCTCTCACGTATGGTGGCGTAAGAATCATCAACGTCTATGCACCATCTGATTCAGGTCGGCGCCGTGAACGTTCTACTTTCTTCTCTGAGGGAGTAACGCCTCTCTTCGTGGGTCGGCAAGATTCCTTGATCATAGGAGGCGACTTCAACTCCACCCAGACGCCCAAAGACCAACTGCCACGCCACTCTCCGTGCGCGGCACTAGCAACAATTATTCAGAACCTCAATCTAGTGGACTCGTGGGAGCATGTTCATGGCAATCGTCCGGGATTTACACATTTCACTAGCCACTCATCCAGTCGCCTTGATCGGGTCTACATCTCCCGAGACATTGTCGGTGGCACTCAGGCTGCTGAAATCTGGCCAACTGCATTCTCCAACCATGAAGCATATATTTGTACCGTCAACATCTGCCAACAAAAGGTGTGGCGCAGCAAGGGACTATGGAAACTGAACATAAAACATCTTACTTCACTGAACTGTCGGCAACAAATTGAGACATCATGGACGGCTTGTCTTCAACGTCGCAACAGATATCAGTCTGCCATATCATGGTGGGTCCTTTGTGCAAAGCCTACACTACGCAAGGCGTTGATTAAATACGGAAGGGAGATAGCGCAATGGCGACGACACACTCAGGAGTTCTACTTCACCATCCTCCGAGAATGTACGACAATGCCTTATTCACCAGAACGTCAGGTGATAGTGAATCGAGCCAAGGCACAGCTCAATGCCCTCTCCCGCCGACATCTTGAAGGAACTATGATCAGGGCGCGCACACAAGAAGATTTAACGCAGGAACGTCCAAGTATGTATCATGTGATAGCTGAAAGGCGCCACCGACGGAGAAATTTGATTACTGTTTTGACAACTGAGGATGGAAGACGTGTCGATAACCAAGCTGAAATAGGGCATGCCCTTCACAAGCATTACACTACGCTGTACACTGCACACCGTCGTCACCCTGATAACATTGCGGAGGTATCCCGACTTACATTTGGCTCGGTTCCTGAGGATGCAAAACTGGATATGCTTGCTGACGTCACAGAGGAAGAAGTCAATGATGCTATCAAAGCAGGATCTACCAACAAGTCACCTGGCCCTGACGGCATCCCACTTGAGTTTTATAGAACATTCCGTCACCTGATAGCACCGATGTGGACAGAAATTTGTCGGGACCTTATGTCACCCCAGGTGCAGATCCCTGAAGGTTTCCTCGACGGTATCGTTATTCCCATACATAAACCTCATGGAACATCGAGGATAAGCGATTATCGTCCATTGAAATTGCTCAACAGCGATACAAAGATCTTTACTCGACTTCTGGCTGCACGGCTCAAACGCACGGCAAGATATGTGGTTTCTCCTGATCAAACTTCATTGGGTGGTGTTAACAACATCCGCACCGCCCTTGCTCGCTATAGAGACATAATCGCTCTAGCACATACTCAACGTATGCCTGGATTTTTGGCCACTCTTGACTTCAGCCAAGCTTTCGATAGAGTTGATCACGAGTACTTGGAAGAGGTACTCCGTAATATGAAATACCATGATACTACCGTCAACGTCATAATGCGCCTTCTTCGAGGAGCGACGTCCCGTGTGTTATACAATGGTCGCCTTACTCAACCAATATCGATACAGCGTTCGGTGCGTCAAGGCTGTCCGCTCTCTGCATTGTTGTATGCTTATGCAATGGAACCGTTGCTTTGTGGACTCCGTCAGCGGCTGTTAGGGATCTCACACGGTGGCCATCTATTTTGCTGCACTGCTTATGCTGACGATCTCGTCCTCGTTCTACGCAGCGATGCAGAGGTAAGAGAGTCACTGGCGTGGGTGAGCACATATGGTGAAGCAGCTGGCAGCTGTCTTAATGTCCGAAAATCATATGCCATGCCTATAGGTGTGGGGCTTCCTGCAAACAGCGCTGCACCTTTACGAGTAACTACTGCTATCCGATGCTTAGGACTCGACTTCACAGGAGACATGCGGCGTACGATCGCCCTCAACTGCCGGCGCCTACTAAACCAGTTACGCGCTGGTCTTCTCGATCATCGTCTCAGGGCTCTCGACCTTCTACAGCGGACACAGTATGTTAATATATATTTGGCGTCACGTATCCCTCACGTTGCACCAACCCTACCCATTCCACCATCCATGGCATTACGCATGTTAGCTGCACTGGGTTCATATGTTTGCCATGGCTTGCTGTTCAAGATAAGATACGAGACCCTCACTCTCCCGAGAAACAGAGGCGGACTAGGCCTGTACCATGTGCCTGACAGAGCGACAGCTCTCACATGATGCTGTGGCGCCGTAATCCCACATGCCTTACCAGCCTGTTGCTGGAGGCCTTTGCACCGCGCTCTCTTTCGGCTCCTATCATGCTTTCAGATGTTCCAGCGCCATTCTTTTACTTCCGACGCTTTTTCCTCGAACTGAGCTATATCTACACTGCGATACTGCCGACACGCTTGATGTCTACGAAGGCGATCTACGGCTTTCTTCAGAAGAACCGATCACCAAATGTGATTGAAGGGAAGTATCCCAGCGTCAACTGGAGTGTCGTTTGGCGCTCTGTGAGTGCTCCTTACCTTGGCACTGACGTACAGTCGACATGGTACCTGACAGTCAACGGGAAACAAGTGTGCCAGTCACGACTTCACAGAATTCACCTCGCAGACACACCACTGTGCGTCGCCTGTGATGTAATGGACACGGACGAGCATCGACTTGTATGCGGATCGGCGGAAGGCGTCTGGATGTTGGTGCGACAGATGCTGGCTTTGATTACCCGTACGGCACCTCATCATATACTTTCCCATTTGCTCCTCTTTCCAGACTCAGGACATTACCCACAAACGAAGACAAACGCTGTGAAATGGATATGTGGTCATGCGGTTCACTACTTGTTTGTACATGGAGAGAAAAACGAACTCGATTTTTGGAACTTTCTGAACGAACGACATTGCACAGTTGTCCGCAATCCAAAATACGGGCAATATTTCTCAAATTTTCGTTATAGTGTTTTTCGTAATCCACCCAGAAGCTGGGGTGTTCCTGCCATGAATTAGTTGATACTTACATTTTCTTTTACGGTTTCAAAAAAAAAAAAAAAAAAAAAAAAAAAAAAAAACTTCAAATGAATTAATACACTTCATTTTTGTAGCTACACTGACTGTCCTTTCATTTTTTTTCACCCTTTTTTTATTTTATTATTGTTCCCCCTATTAGAAATAGGTTAGTTGCACTGGGCCTAGGATAAGATAGGGCCAACGCCTGAAGTGGTGTAGTTTGTCATTTATTTTATTTTATTTTCTAGGGTAAAAGTGGCGGTGGCAAGTAATTCTTTTTTTAAGGTCCTTCCCCCCATTATAAAAAGGAGTGGGCAATGCAAAAAATAAAGGGTTAAAAAAACGGTTAAGACGTCTGCCTAGTAAGCATGGAGGTCCGGGTTCGATTCCCGGCCGCACCACAAATTTTAATTCAATGCTTCAGATATATCAATAATGTCTTTGACATATTTGAGACGTAAATCTGACTCAGGGATTCTTTCATTGTATTAACATATATGATTGCTAATCAGTACAAGATGTTCACTTCACAGCAAATCAGACTTCTATGAGCAATAGATATTACATATTTAAATTCTTTTCTGTAGACAAACTTCAAACGTGACAGCTATACAGTATGCAAAATCGAAAGTGAGAGGAAATTCTTCATAACAGGTTTCTTGCTGGAATCTCTGATCGTTTTACATAAAATACTAAGCTGATAATCAACATAATCCCAACTATTAGATTCTTAAATGACAATATGTAAAACATTAAAATGCTCATAATTTCCTAAAATGTGATATATCTAAATGTATCTTGCACCAGTATTATTAACTATAAGTAATCTACGCATTGGTCTGGTAGGAAACTCATCATAAGCTGTTTCGTTCATACGCTACATCTACAAACTTAAGCAGTAAAGAGAGGACAGCAATGACAGTTGGAGATAACTTTCTTGATATTAGTACAGAGTAAGGATAAGATCTAGCATCAGAAATCTAAATCAAAATGATAATACTACATACTCCTTGTCATTAAAATTCCTACACCACGTAGATGACGTGCTACAGACGCGAAATTTAACCGACAGGAAGAAGATGCTGTGATATGCAAATGATTAGCTTTTCAGAGCATTCTCACCTACAACGTTCTGACATGAGGAAAGTTTCCAACCGTACACAAACAGCAGTTGACCGGCGTTGCCTGGTGAAACGTCGTAAGGAGGAGAAATGCATATCATCACGTTTCCGACTTTGATAAAGGTCGGAATGTAGCCTATGGCGATATCGGTTTATCGTATCACGACATTGCTGCTCGCGTTGGTCGCGATCCAATGAGTTTGGCAGAATCGGTGGGTTCAGGAGGGCGATTCGGAATGTCGTGCTGGATACCAACGGCCTCGTATCACTAGCAGTCGAGATAACAGGCATCTTATCCGCTTGGCCGTAACGGATCGTGCAGCCACGTCTCGATCCTTAGGTTAACGGATAGGGACGTTTGCAAGACAACAACCATATTCACGAACAGTTCGACAACGTTTGTAGCAGCAGGGACTATCAGCTCGGAGATCATGGCTGTGGTTACCCTTGAAGTTGCATCACATATAGAAGCGCCTGCGATGGTGTCCACAAAGACGAACCTGAATGGCGAAACGTCAGTTTCCGGCGGAGAACGCACATTGGAAGCGTGTATTCGTCATCGCCATACTGGCGTATTACTCTGTGTGATACTATGGGGTGCCATTGGCTACACGTCTCTGTCACTTCTTGTTCGCATCGATGGCAATTATAATAGTGGCCGTTATATTTCAGATGTGTTAAGACCCGTGGCTCTACCCTTCATTCTATCCCAAAAAAAAACTTACATTTCAGCAGGATAAAGCACGACCGCATGTTGCAGGTCCTGTACGGGCCTTTCTCGATACGGAAAATGTTCGACTGCTGCCCTGGCCAGCACATTCTCCAGATCTCTCACAAACTGAAAACGTCTGGTCAATGAGCAACCGGCCCGTCACAATACGCCAGTCACTACACTTGATGAACAGTGGTATCGTCTTAAAGCTGCATGGGCATCTGTACCTGTACACGACACCCAAGCTCTGTTTGATTCAATGCCCAGGCCGTGATGAGGGCCAGATGTGGTTTTTATGGGTACTGATTTCTCAGGATCTATGCGCCTAAATTGCGTGAAAATGTAATCACATGTCAGTTCTAGTATAATATTAATTTGTCTAATGAATATCCGTTCATCAGCTGCATTTGTCCTTGGTGTAGCAGTTTTAATGGCCAGTAGTGTATATCGTTATGCTATTTAGGTTATGTTACTTCTATGATTTATTTCTTACCATTGTGGTTTCAATTCTGAGATGAGTCGTAGGCCAAATACTTTAATTTATTTTTAAAGATATTAATCTGTATGCATTCGGATGGAGTGTTTCATGAATTTTAGATGAACCTATGTAAATTTCAAAAAACGTGATGGAGAGGGTACCCTGGATACAGTAATACTTTAAGCTGAGGAAGGTAATGGTACTGTTGTCATACTTCGGCAGGAATGCAGTAATAAAATCAAAGTTTTATTATGTGTCTCAATGTATCGCACAATCGACAAGGATCAACACAACGATGCAGACCTAGAAACGACAGAATAAGTAAGATAAATGGGCTGTCATGTCGATTGCTTATCAACCACATATAGCGATTGTTCCAACACAAATAGGCAGAAAATTAAGAAAATATATTTCGCACGCATTTTAAAATTTCGTTGCTGTTGGGATCTTTTAAAGACGACATTGAGCTGCCTAAGGTGGGTGTTTACAAGTTTCCAAATGAATGAGGGAAGTCGATAGAGGGTAAATGATGCGTACTGTACAGGATTACAACGAACGGCGTACTCGCCTCCTTCAGCCTGCAATGTCCACAATCGCCTCACGCAGGAGGACCGCACAAATGTACCATTATTTGATCGACGTACAAATTCCGAAATGGGGGACATAGCAATAGGTATTTCCGGTGTAGAGAAGCAGCTGAGAGAGCTAAATACGAAAAACTCTGCTGGTCCGGATGAAATATCAGTTCGGTTTTACAAAGACTATTCTGCGGCGTTGGCCCCCTACTTAGTTTGCATTTATCGCGAATCTTTAATTCAGCGCAAAGTTCCTAGTGATTGGAAAAAAGCGCAGGCGACTCCCGTTTATAAGAAAGGAAAGAGAACTGACCCACACAATTACAGGCCAATATCGTTGACATCAGTTTCATGTAGAATTTTAGAGCATATTCTCAGTTCGAATATAGTAAATTTCCTTGAAACGGAAAAGCTTCTTTCCATGAATCAGTACGGGCTTAGGAAACATCGTTCATGTGAAACTCAGCTTGCCCTTTTCTCACATGACATCTTGCGGGCCATGGATGAAGGGCAACAGACGGAATGTGTTTTTCTCGACTACAAAAAGGCATTCGACGCGGTGCCACACTGCAGACTGCTAACGAAGATACGAGCTTATGGAATAGGTTCACAGATTTGTGACTGGCTGGAAGACTTCCTAAGTAATAGAACGCAGTACGCTGTTCTCGCCGGCGAGTGCTAATCAGAGACTAGTGTATCGTCAGGCGTGCCCCAGGGGAGTGTGATAGGACCGCTATTATTTTCTATCTATATAAATGATCTGATGGACAGAGTAAGAGGTAATATGCGGATGTTTGCTGATGATGCTGTGGTGTATGGGAGGGTGTCGTCTGTAACTGACTGTAATAGCATACAGGATGACTTAGACAAAATTTCTAGTTCGTGCGAAGATTGGCAGCTAGCTCTCAATGTGGAAAAATGTAAGCTGATGGGCATGAGTAGAAAAAACAATCCCATAATGTTAGAATACAGAATTAGTAGTGAGCATCTTGATGCTGTCGCGTCGTTCAAATATCTAGGCGTAACATTGCAGGGCGATATGAAATGGAACGAGCATGTAAGGACAGTTGTGAGTAGGGCGGACAGCCGACTTCGGTTTATTGGGAGAATTTTGGGAAGATGTACTTCACCTGTAAAGGATACCGCGTATAAAACGCTTGTACGACCACGTCTTGAGTATTGCTCAAGTGTTTGGGACCCGCAGCAGATCAGTTTAAAGGAAGACATAGAGGCGGTTCAGAGACGAGCAGCTAGATATGTTACCGGTAGGTTCGACCAATGCGCGAGTGTCACGGTAATGCTCCGGCAACTCAGTTGGGGATCGCTGGAAGAAAGACGACGTTCTTTTCATGAATTTCTGTTGAGTAAATTTAGAGGGCCGGAATTTGAAGCTGAGTGCCGCCTACTTACATTTTGCGTAAAGATCACAAAGACAAGATAAGAGAAATTAGGGCTCGTACGGAGGCATATAAGCATTCTTTTTTTCCTCGTTCAATTTGGGAGTGGAATAAGAAAGGAAATGTCTAGTAGTGGTACAGTGTACCCTCCGCCAGGCACCTTACGGTGAATTGCGGAGTATGTATGTAGAGGTAGATGTAGTGTATATCCACTGGTCATTCCATGAATTACAAAGAGTCGAAAATTGTGGCCCATATGTCATACTTTTTGACCTTGATTATCAGTGAGTCTGTGGAAAAACAACTTTCTGACAGTGAGACCCTTATCAATCGAGTCTTTGGACTAAATTATGCTTATAATTCTATAATAGACACACTTTGCGTACTTCACTGAGTTAAGAGGTGACACTAAATCTGTTATCGATGCGGCAAGCCTGCACCAAGGAGAGCGGCCGCATAGTACGGTGAGCTGCTGTAAAAGTGATGATCCCAAGTAACAAAATTCAAATGTTCAAATGTTTGTGAAGCTCATGGGACTTAACTGCAGGGTCATCAGTCCATAAACTTAAAAATTACTGATGAACTAACTAATACTAAAGACGGCACTCCCATGCACTTAAAAATTACTGATGAACTAACTAATACTAAAGACGGCACTCCCATGCCCAAGGGGGGGATTGGAACCTCCGACAGGGAACGGCCTCGCGCATCGGAACATAGCGTCTCAGTCCGCTAGGCCGCTCCGCCGCGGCTCTCAAGTAATACATGTGCATTGTCACCTGAATAAACAGCACATGATATGGTTTTAAGCAGACCTCAGTCCATCTTCGCCAGTACTGCTCCGGAAAATGGTCGAAGACTATGTGCCGAAATACAGTGGTAGGAAGTTACAGATATCCAGAAGTTTGAATTTGAAGCAAAAAAAGACACGTCATAAGTCTTGAAATATAGACTTCGCGATCTCTCATAGGATTAAATTAAGACTAAATCACCAAAGTTACACTGAGTGGGTTTAAATCGTTTATTATGTCTACATTTTCAGATGTTTCCTTGTTTCTCCATGGTTCTCCTCATTATATCTGCTCTTTCCTGAGAGTACACACCTATGCATGCAGGAAACTGTATTAGCTCACTTATCACTTTGGTTGGTTTCTTTCCATGAATTATCTATTATGGTCAAAATCCGTGGACAAGTGTTATACTTTCCAGTATATCTCAAAAGCAATTCACTTCACCTATCCGTGATGAGTGGTTCCTGTTACGAAATGTCCTATTGTCTCCCAATTTCCCTCATATACCTTTCTGCTGGATTAGTAGAAGGGAAGTTGTGGTATTTTCTGTATATTACTATTTTCTATTTGTATAGTTTATCTGACAGCCAGAGTGTGTGGCAATCTGTGGCGGTTTGCTGATGATGTTATAGTCCACCATCCAAGGTGTCATCATTGTAGCAGGATGGCCCAAATTTCTAGGTGGTTTGAAGAATGGCAGCTAACTCTCTTACACTGCAGTGGTCAATCCTAGGATTGCTTTACAATGGTCATGAAGACAGCAAGTTTCCATTCTGAACGTCTTTGCGCTTTCCTCTTCATTTCTTCATAGGTCTTTCATCCCTCATCTTTCATGATTTGGTCCATGTACCTCAAACGTGGTCTTTCTCTTTGCCTTTTTATTCCATCATAGCCCTTTATTATTGTTTCCGGGAGTCCTTTGTGTTGCATTTAATGACCATTATGTTGAACTCTTCTTTTGACAATCAGACTTCACAAGATTCTCGTTTCGCCCGTTAATTCCAAGACTGCTTCATTTGTAAATTTGTCAATTCATTTTATATCGGCATGCGTCAACAGCACCAAATTTCAAAAGAATATAGCTTATCTTTCTCAGTACCCAGAGTCTATGTTCCACACTCCACACATATCTCTTCTGAAACCTTTTTCTTACTTCAAGGTTGATGTTCTTTTCACGTTAAAATAAGCTTTCGTTTGGCAGGTCTGCTTCTTACGTCTACCTTGCTGCCTCCATCCCTGGTGATCCTTCTGCCTAGATAAGTAAATGTATCAAATTGTTCCAGTAGTACACTGTCTGCATAAACTTGAATGTTAACTTGCCCTCCTTTGTTACATGCCATAACTTAAGGTGTTGCTTAATTTATTTTCAAGTTACATTCTTCCCCCGTCTTTTTATCCATTCTATTTAGCAGGGTTACATGACTTCTTCATTCTCATCTAGGACACCAATATCATCGACATGTCGTAACATACCTATTTTTCGCCATTAATTAGAATACCTATCCGTGAATTTTTCCCGACTTCTGAAGTGCGTTTCCATAAATAAATTAAAAACAATTGACGATAAAGCACAACCTTGTCGGACACGTATCGTATCGTCACGTCTTCATTATTGGCCCGTCCATAGATAACCGCTGTCTCGTTTCTGTAGAGGTTCCACATTATTTTCCTGTCTTTGTAGTCCTTGTAGTCTATTTTTGAGTACATGAAACATTTTGTCCATTTGACATTATCAAAGGATTTCTTTACATTTGCGAAAGGTATGTACATTGTGAGGTTCTTTTCTAATCGTTTTCAAGAACACGTTTTAGAGAAAATATTGCTGCCCTCGTTCCTCTGTCTTTACGGAATCCAAAGTGATCTTCTGAGAATGTGGCTTAAACTGTCTGCTCTATGCGCTTTAGTATAACTGAAGTTAATATATTAGAAGCTTGAACCACTAGGCTGCGATTTCTATAATTTTGACATTTTCTCGCATTTGCCTACGTGGGGACCGTAACTTTTTTTTTCAAAATCTGTAGGACGTTATGCCTGCCTGTACCTGTTGCACACATACCATTTACAAAAAACACCTGCTCACCCTTCAAGAAAACTATCATATCCAAAAAACAATAACAGAAAAGAAACATCTCATAAATGACCAAACCAATCTAGCAAACAACACACTTTTCAAGCTTATTGACCACTTAACATAAATATAAACATTATGAGAGTCAACCCCTTTCATAGAAACACAAATCACGATACCCTCACCTCCTCCCCCCCCCACCATTACAACCCAATTAAACTCAACCAATTTACTCATCTGAAAAAACATCTTAACACCCTGTTCTTTGAATCAAATATTTCTATCTCTCTCTCTCTCACGCACACACACTCACTCATGTTGCCATTAAAACCTGCATTTACTCGTCTGAAAAAACATCTCAACACCCTGTTCACGAGAAAAAAAAAAAAAAATCTCTTTCTCTCTGTCTCTGTCTCTCTCTCCCGCCCTCTCTCTCTCTCTCTATCTCTATCTCTCTCTCTCTCTCTTCCCCCCTTCCTCCACACACATACACACACACTCATGTAGAATGAGGTCGTATTTATATTATAAATATGTAACGTTGGCAACACTCACAGACCAAATGAAAAACAAATGAACACACGAAAACATAGCCACACTGTAGTGAAATGACAAATGAACAGACAGGCATTCCACATATGACAGGCGATATTTAATCAGTATACATTTAAAAGTGAAGTGCTGTGATGTGCGGAGATGAAAAGGAAAAAACGTAACAAAAACACACGAAAAGTGCTGTACACAGCCCTGAAACACTCGCCAGGAGAAAACGAACTCCAGCCAACAAGACGGAGAAGCAGTAGTTACATGTAGAGAAGAGACATCAACACCGTGAGTAGACAGAATATAAAATTAAAAACACTTAGGCCTAACGTGAAAAATGCCTTTTAAAAACTGTTTTTAATCTATTTATCAAAAACAAATTGTACAAACCTTTGTATCATTTACAGACCACAGAAGATGCTTTAAAATAAAAAAGCGAAACGCGTCTGGTTTAAAAATAAACCTCTTAATTGCAGTCAGCATAAGACAGATTACCTCTATAATCAATTTTAACAGCTGCTGCGGAATATGGCCACACAACCAAACATTGCATTTAATATACGTTTACCCATTTTGTGTGGGTCGAATTCTGTTTCTTCTTCCGTGGTGTTTTTAGACACACCTGCTCCTCTGTACATCTACCTCTGAATGTAGAAAAATGTGAGGTGATGCACGTAAGTAGGAGAAAGAATTCCGTGATGATAGACTACAGCATTAGTTGGGTGCTGCTTGAAAGAGTCGCGTCTATTAAGTATAGGAATATGAAATAAAACGAGATAATCATATGAGGAAGCTATTGCGGAAGGCAGACGCCGATCGGAGACGACGCTCGCCCAGCGGCGCTCACTGCGCTACCTCTGACGTACGCGCACGCGGCTAGGCGGCCTGTTACGCCCACGCTAATCCAGTCCGCACCGGCGTCGAACCAACTCGAAGATGAGATGGAAGTTGCATCTGTCTTCCACAAACCAGCACTGGACACAGTACTAACAGGTGATGCCCAAGCAGCAACACAAGACGTTTGTTCCGATTCCATGGAAGTTGAAACTGGGACTGTACCGCCATCTAATGTTATGGAATCCAGCCAGATGTCAGACGACAGTCGTACAACATCCGACACGGAGCAGCATGTACGGAAGCAACGTTCACCAAAGAAACGGAAGAGACAGCGCCGTACTTCATCAGACGACAGCGTTAAACAGTTGAATGTTCAAGATGGCGACTCTACTCCCGATAATGCGCAATCCACCAATGCCATGGCACCTGACGAAGAGCCACCCATATCTCTCAAGAGTAAACAGCCAACTAAAGATTTTACATCGCTACTGTCTGGTAGAGTTTCGTCCCTTCCAGAGTCTGATCATACTTCCATGCCCATCAATGAACCTATTCTACCGACCAATCATGGAGAGGCAACCATCAACTGGGGAGACACTGTTCCTGAAGAAGGTGGATGAGGGAGGAGGAACACATTAAACGATATCGGCCCCATCCCAGTTGGAGTGATGTGCTTCCCCATAGTGCGTCACACATTCTTCTGACGATGGCAGCGTTTCGAACTTATCGCATAGCTACGATCAACATCAATACCATTCGTGCGCGCCATAAACTGACATTACTTCACGACATGATATACGCTGCGGATGTTGACATTGTCCTGCTTCAGGAGGTATTTGTTGCCGCCTTCTACGCTCCCCATGGATTTACAGCACACGTCTCCCACGCCTCCCATACAGGTAGTGGGGTGGCGATCCTCTTACGTGACGGCATTGACGCTACTGAAATTATATACCTCCCGGATGCCAGAGGTATGGCTCTCACGTATGGTGGCGTAAGAATCATCAACGTCTATGCACCATCTGATTCAGGTCGGCGCCGTGAACGTTCTACTTTCTTCTCTGAGGGAGTAACGCCTCTCTTCGTGGGTCGGCAAGATTCCTTGATCATAGGAGGCGACTTCAACTCCACCCAGACGCCCAAAGACCAACTGCCACGCCACTCTCCGTGCGCGGCACTAGCAACAATTATTCAGAACCTCAATCTAGTGGACTCGTGGGAGCATGTTCATGGCAATCGTCCGGGATTTACACATTTCACTAGCCACTCATCCAGTCGCCTTGATCGGGTCTACATCTCCCGAGACATTGTCGGTGGCACTCAGGCTGCTGAAATCTGGCCAACTGCATTCTCCAACCATGAAGCATATATTTGTACCGTCAACATCTGCCAACAAAAGGTGTGGCGCAGCAAGGGACTATGGAAACTGAACATAAAACATCTTACTTCACTGAACTGTCGGCAACAAATTGAGACATCATGGACGGCTTGTCTTCAACGTCGCAACAGATATCAGTCTGCCATATCATGGTGGGTCCTTTGTGCAAAGCCTACACTACGCAAGGCGTTGATTAAATACGGAAGGGAGATAGCGCAATGGCGACGACACACTCAGGAGTTCTACTTCACCATCCTCCGAGAATGTACGACAATGCCTTATTCACCAGAACGTCAGGTGATAGTGAATCGAGCCAAGGCACAGCTCAATGCCCTCTCCCGCCGACATCTTGAAGGAACTATGATCAGGGCGCGCACACAAGAAGATTTAACGCAGGAACGTCCAAGTATGTATCATGTGATAGCTGAAAGGCGCCACCGACGGAGAAATTTGATTACTGTTTTGACAACTGAGGATGGAAGACGTGTCGATAACCAAGCTGAAATAGGGCATGCCCTTCACAAGCATTACACTACGCTGTACACTGCACACCGTCGTCACCCTGATAACATTGCGGAGGTATCCCGACTTACATTTGGCTCGGTTCCTGAGGATGCAAAACTGGATATGCTTGCTGACGTCACAGAGGAAGAAGTCAATGATGCTATCAAAGCAGGATCTACCAACAAGTCACCTGGCCCTGACGGCATCCCACTTGAGTTTTATAGAACATTCCGTCACCTGATAGCACCGATGTGGACAGAAATTTGTCGGGACCTTATGTCACCCCAGGTGCAGATCCCTGAAGGTTTCCTCGACGGTATCGTTATTCCCATACATAAACCTCATGGAACATCGAGGATAAGCGATTATCGTCCATTGAAATTGCTCAACAGCGATACAAAGATCTTTACTCGACTTCTGGCTGCACGGCTCAAACGCACGGCAAGATATGTGGTTTCTCCTGATCAAACTTCATTGGGTGGTGTTAACAACATCCGCACCGCCCTTGCTCGCTATAGAGACATAATCGCTCTAGCACATACTCAACGTATGCCTGGATTTTTGGCCACTCTTGACTTCAGCCAAGCTTTCGATAGAGTTGATCACGAGTACTTGGAAGAGGTACTCCGTAATATGAAATACCATGATACTACCGTCAACGTCATAATGCGCCTTCTTCGAGGAGCGACGTCCCGTGTGTTATACAATGGTCGCCTTACTCAACCAATATCGATACAGCGTTCGGTGCGTCAAGGCTGTCCGCTCTCTGCATTGTTGTATGCTTATGCAATGGAACCGTTGCTTTGTGGACTCCGTCAGCGGCTGTTAGGGATCTCACACGGTGGCCATCTATTTTGCTGCACTGCTTATGCTGACGATCTCGTCCTCGTTCTACGCAGCGATGCAGAGGTAAGAGAGTCACTGGCGTGGGTGAGCACATATGGTGAAGCAGCTGGCAGCTGTCTTAATGTCCGAAAATCATATGCCATGCCTATAGGTGTGGGGCTTCCTGCAAACAGCGCTGCACCTTTACGAGTAACTACTGCTATCCGATGCTTAGGACTCGACTTCACAGGAGACATGCGGCGTACGATCGCCCTCAACTGCCGGCGCCTACTAAACCAGTTACGCGCTGGTCTTCTCGATCATCGTCTCAGGGCTCTCGACCTTCTACAGCGGACACAGTATGTTAATATATATTTGGCGTCACGTATCCCTCACGTTGCACCAACCCTACCCATTCCACCATCCATGGCATTACGCATGTTAGCTGCACTGGGTTCATATGTTTGCCATGGCTTGCTGTTCAAGATAAGATACGAGACCCTCACTCTCCCGAGAAACAGAGGCGGACTAGGCCTGTACCATGTGCCTGACAGAGCGACAGCTCTCACATGATGCTGTGGCGCCGTAATCCCACATGCCTTACCAGCCTGTTGCTGGAGGCCTTTGCACCGCGCTCTCTTTCGGCTCCTATCATGCTTTCAGATGTTCCAGCGCCATTCTTTTACTTCCGACGCTTTTTCCTCGAACTGAGCTATATCTACACTGCGATACTGCCGACACGCTTGATGTCTACGAAGGCGATCTACGGCTTTCTTCAGAAGAACCGATCACCAAATGTGATTGAAGGGAAGTATCCCAGCGTCAACTGGAGTGTCGTTTGGCGCTCTGTGAGTGCTCCTTACCTTGGCACTGACGTACAGTCGACATGGTACCTGACAGTCAACGGGAAACAAGTGTGCCAGTCACGACTTCACAGAATTCACCTCGCAGACACACCACTGTGCGTCGCCTGTGATGTAATGGACACGGACGAGCATCGACTTGTATGCGGATCGGCGGAAGGCGTCTGGATGTTGGTGCGACAGATGCTGGCTTTGATTACCCGTACGGCACCTCATCATATACTTTCCCATTTGCTCCTCTTTCCAGACTCAGGACATTACCCACAAACGAAGACAAACGCTGTGAAATGGATATGTGGTCATGCGGTTCACTACTTGTTTGTACATGGAGAGAAAAACGAACTCGATTTTTGGAACTTTCTGAACGAACGACATTGCACAGTTGTCCGCAATCCAAAATACGGGCAATATTTCTCAAATTTTCGTTATAGTGTTTTTCGTAATCCACCCAGAAGCTGGGGTGTTCCTGCCATGAATTAGTTGATACTTACATTTTCTTTTACGGTTTCAAAAAAAAAAAAAAAAAAAAAAAAAACTTCAAATGAATTAATACACTTCATTTTTGTAGCTACACTGACTGTCCTTTCATTTTTTTTCACCCTTTTTTTATTTTATTATTGTTCCCCCTATTAGAAATAGGTTAGTTGCACTGGGCCTAGGATAAGATAGGGCCAACGCCTGAAGTGGTGTAGTTTGTCATTTATTTTATTTTATTTTCTAGGGTAAAAGTGGCGGTGGCAAGTAATTCTTTTTTTAAGGTCCTTCCCCCCATTATAAAAAGGAGTGGGCAATGCAAAAAATAAAGGGTTAAAAAAACGGTTAAGACGTCTGCCTAGTAAGCATGGAGGTCCGGGTTCGATTCCCGGCCGCACCACAAATTTTAATTCAATGCTTCAGATATAACAATAATGTCTTTGACATATTTGAGACGTAAATCTGACTCAGGGATTCTTTCATTGTATTAACATATATGATTGCTAATCAGTACAAGATGTTCACTTCACAGCAAATCAGACTTCTATGAGCAATAGATATTACATATTTAAATTCTTTTCTGTAGACAAACTTCAAACGTGACAGCTATACAGTATGCAAAATCGAAAGTGAGAGGAAATTCTTCATAACAGGTTTCTTGCTGGAATCTCTGATCGTTTTACATAAAATACTAAGCTGATAATCAACATAATCCCAACTATTAGATTCTTAAATGACAATATGTAAAACATTAAAATGCTCATAATTTCCTAAAATGTGATATATCTAAATGTATCTTGCACCAGTATTATTAACTATAAGTAATCTACGCATTGGTCTGGTAGGAAACTCATCATAAGCTGTTTCGTTCATACGCTACATCTACAAACTTAAGCAGTAAAGAGAGGACAGCAATGACAGTTGGAGATAACTTTCTTGATATTAGTACAGAGTAAGGATAAGATCTAGCATCAGAAATCTAAATCAAAATGATAATACTACATACTCCTTGTCATTAAAATTCCTACACCACGTAGATGACGTGCTACAGACGCGAAATTTAACCGACAGGAAGAAGATGCTGTGATATGCAAATGATTAGCTTTTCAGAGCATTCTCACCTACAACGTTCTGACATGAGGAAAGTTTCCAACCGTACACAAACAGCAGTTGACCGGCGTTGCCTGGTGAAACGTCGTAAGGAGGAGAATGCATATCATCACGTTTCCGACTTTGATAAAGGTCGGAATGTAGCCTATGGCGATATCGGTTTATCGTATCACGACATTGCTGCTCGCGTTGGTCGCGATCCAATGAGTTTGGCAGAATCGGTGGGTTCAGGAGGGCGATTCGGAATGTCGTGCTGGATACCAACGGCCTCGTATCACTAGCAGTCGAGATAACAGGCATCTTATCCGCTTGGCCGTAACGGATCGTGCAGCCACGTCTCGATCCTTAGGTTAACGGATAGGGACGTTTGCAAGACAACAACCATATTCACGAACAGTTCGACAACGTTTGTAGCAGCAGGGACTATCAGCTCGGAGATCATGGCTGTGGTTACCCTTGAAGTTGCATCACATATAGAAGCGCCTGCGATGGTGTCCACAAAGACGAACCTGAATGGCGAAACGTCAGTTTCCGGCGGAGAACGCACATTGGAAGCGTGTATTCGTCATCGCCATACTGGCGTATTACTCTGTGTGATACTATGGGGTGCCATTGGCTATACGTCTCTGTCACTTCTTGTTCGCATCGATGGCAATTATAATAGTGGCCGTTATATTTCAGATGTGTTAAGACCCGTGGCTCTACCCTTCATTCTATCCCAAAAAAAACTTACATTTCAGCAGGATAAAGCACGACCGCATGTTGCAGGTCCTGTACGGGCCTTTCTCGATACGGAAAATGTTCGGCTGCTGCCCTGGCCAGCACATTCTCCAGATCTCTCACAAACTGAAAACGTCTGGTCAATGAGCAACCGGCCCGTCACAATACGCCAGTCACTACACTTGATGAACAGTGGTATCGTCTTAAAGCTGCATGGGCATCTGTACCTGTACACGCCACCCAAGCTCTGTTTGATTCAATGCCCAGGCCGTGATGAGGGCCAGATGTGGTTTTTATGGGTACTGATTTCTCAGGATCTATGCGCCTAAATTGCGTGAAAATGTAATCACATGTCAGTTCTAGTATAATATTAATTTGTCTAATGAATATCCGTTCATCAGCTGCATTTGTCCTTGGTGTAGCAGTTTTAATGGCCAGTAGTGTATATCGTTATGCTATTTAGGTTATGTTACTTCTATGATTTATTTCTTACCATTGTGGTTTCAATTCTGAGATGAGTCGTAGGCCAAATACTTTAATTTATTTTTAAAGATATTAATCTGTATGCATTCGGATGGAGTGTTTCATGAATTTTAGATGAACCTATGTAAATTTCAAAAAACGTGATGGAGAGGGTACCCTGGATACAGTAATACTTTAAGCTGAGGAAGGTAATGGTACTGTTGTCATACTTCGGCAGGAATGCAGTAATAAAATCAAAGTTTTATTATGTGTCTCAATGTATCGCACAATCGACAAGGATCAACACAACGATGCAGACCTAGAAACGACAGAATAAGTAAGATAAATGGGCTGTCATGTCGATTGCTTATCAACCACATATAGCGATTGTTCCAACACAAATAGGCAGAAAATTAAGAAAATATATTTCGCACGCATTTTAAAATTTCGTTGTGTTGGGATCTTTTAAAGACGACATTGAGCTGCCTAAGGTGGGTGTTTACAAGTTTCCAAATGAATGAGGGAAGTCGATAGAGGGTAAATGATGCGTACTGTACAGGATTACAACGAACGGCGTACTCGCCTCCTTCAGCCTGCAATGTCCACAATCGCCTCACGCAGGAGGACCGCACAAATGTACCATTATTTGATCGACGTACAAATTCCGAAATGGGGGACATAGCAATAGGTATTTCCGGTGTAGAGAAGCAGCTGAGAGAGCTAAATACGAAAAACTCTGCTGGTCCGGATGAAATATCAGTTCGGTTTTACAAAGACTATTCTGCGGCGTTGGCCCCCTACTTAGTTTGCATTTATCGCGAATCTTTAATTCAGCGCAAAGTTCCTAGTGATTGGAAAAAAGCGCAGGCGACTCCCGTTTATAAGAAAGGAAAGAGAACTGACCCACACAATTACAGGCCAATATCGTTGACATCAGTTTCATGTAGAATTTTAGAGCATATTCTCAGTTCGAATATAGTAAATTTCCTTGAAACGGAAAAGCTTCTTTCCATGAATCAGTACGGGCTTAGGAAACATCGTTCATGTGAAACTCAGCTTGCCCTTTTCTCACATGACATCTTGCGGGCCATGGATGAAGGGCAACAGACGGAATGTGTTTTTCTCGACTACAAAAAGGCATTCGACGCGGTGCCACACTGCAGACTGCTAACGAAGATACGAGCTTATGGAATAGGTTCACAGATTTGTGACTGGCTGGAAGACTTCCTAAGTAATAGAACGCAGTACGCTGTTCTCGACGGCGAGTGCTAATCAGAGACTAGTGTATCGTCAGGCGTGCCCCAGGGGAGTGTGATAGGACCGCTATTATTTTCTATCTATATAAATGATCTGATGGACAGAGTAAGAGGTAATATGCGGATGTTTGCTGATGATGCTGTGGTGTATGGGAGGGTGTCGTCTGTAACTGACTGTAATAGCATACAGGATGACTTAGACAAAATTTCTAGTTCGTGCGAAGATTGGCAGCTAGCTCTCAATGTGGAAAAATGTAAGCTGATGGGCATGAGTAGAAAAAACAATCCCATAATGTTAGAATACAGAATTAGTAGTGAGCATCTTGATGCTGTCGCGTCGTTCAAATATCTAGGCGTAACATTGCAGGGCGATATGAAATGGAACGAGCATGTAAGGACAGTTGTGAGTAGGGCGGACAGCCGACTTCGGTTTATTGGGAGAATTTTGGGAAGATGTACTTCACCTGTAAAGGATACCGCGTATAAAACGCTTGTACGACCACGTCTTGAGTATTGCTCAAGTGTTTGGGACCCGCAGCAGATCAGTTTAAAGGAAGACATAGAGGCGGTTCAGAGACGAGCAGCTAGATATGTTACCGGTAGGTTCGACCAATGCGCGAGTGTCACGGTAATGCTCCGGCAACTCAGTTGGGGATCGCTGGAAGAAAGACGACGTTCTTTTCATGAATTTCTGTTGAGTAAATTTAGAGGGCCGGAATTTGAAGCTGAGTGCCGCCTACTTACATTTTGCGTAAAGATCACAAAGACAAGATAAGAGAAATTAGGGCTCGTACGGAGGCATATAAGCATTCTTTTTTTCCTCGTTCAATTTGGGAGTGGAATAAGAAAGGAAATGTCTAGTAGTGGTACAGTGTACCCTCCGCCAGGCACCTTACGGTGAATTGCGGAGTATGTATGTAGAGGTAGATGTAGTGTATATCCACTGGTCATTCCATGAATTACAAAGAGTCGAAAATTGTGGCCCATATGTCATACTTTTTGACCTTGATTATCAGTGAGTCTGTGGAAAAACAACTTTCTGACAGTGAGACCCTTATCAATCGAGTCTTTGGACTAAATTATGCTTATAATTCTATAATAGACACACTTTGCGTACTTCACTGAGTTAAGAGGTGACACTAAATCTGTTATCGATGCGGCAAGCCTGCACCAAGGAGAGCGGCCGCATAGTACGGTGAGCTGCTGTAAAAGTGATGACCCAAGTAACAAAATTCAAATGTTCAAATGTTTGTGAAGCTCATGGGACTTAACTGCAGGGTCATCAGTCCATAAACTTAAAAATTACTGATGAACTAACTAATACTAAAGACGGCACTCCCATGCACTTAAAAATTACTGATGAACTAACTAATACTAAAGACGGCACTCCCATGCCCAAGGGGGGGATTGGAACCTCCGACAGGGAACGGCCTCGCGCATCGGAACATAGCGTCTCAGTCCGCTAGGCCGCTCCGCCGCGGCTCTCAAGTAATACATGTGCATTGTCACCTGAATAAACAGCACATGATATGGTTTTAAGCAGACCTCAGTCCATCTTCGCCAGTACTGCTCCGGAAAATGGTCGAAGACTATGTGCCGAAATACAGTGGTAGGAAGTTACAGATATCCAGAATTTTGAAGCAAAAAAAAAAAAAAAAAAAAAAAAAAAAAAAAAAAAAAAAAAACCCTCATAAGTCTCGAAATATAGACTTCGCGATCTCTCACGGGATCAAATTAAGACTAAATCACCAAAGTTACACTGAGTGGGTTTAAATCGTTTATTATGTCTACATTTTCAGATGTTTCCTTGTTTCTCCATGGTTCTCCTCATTATATCTGCTCTTTCCTGAGAGTACACACCTATGCATGCAGGAAACTGTATTAGCTCACTTATCACTTTGGTTGGTTTCTTTCCATGAATTATCTATTATGGTCAAAATCCGTGGACAAGTGTTATACTTTCCAGTATATCTCAAAAGCAATTCACTTCACCTATCCGTGATGAGTGGTTCCTGTTACGAAATGTCCTATTGTCTCCCAATTTCCCTCATATACCTTTCTGCTGGATTAGTAGAAGGGAAGTTGTGGTATTTTCTGTATATTACTATTTTCTATTTGTATAGTTTATCTGACAGCCAGAGTGTGTGGCAATCTGTGGCGGTTTGCTGATGATGTTATAGTGCACAGGAAGGTGTCATCATTGTAGCAGGATGGCCCAAATTTCTAGGTGGTTTGAGGAATGGCAGCTAACTCTCTTACACTGTAGTGGTCAATCCTAGGATTGCTTTACAATGGTCATGAAGACAGCAAGTTTCCATTCTGAACGTCTTTGCGCTTTCCTCTTCATTTCTTCATAGGTCTTTCATCCCTCATCTTTCATGATTTGGTCCATGTACCTCAAACGTGGTCTTTCTCTTTGCCTTTTTATTCCATCATAGCCCTTTATTATTGTTTCCGGGAGTCCTTTGTGTTGCATTTAATGACCATTATGTTGAACTCTTCTTTTGACAATCAGACTTCACAAGATTCTCGTTTCGCCCGTTAATTCCAAGACTGCTTCATTTGTAAATTTGTCAATTCATTTTATATCGGCATGCGTCAACAGCACCAAATTTCAAAAGAATATAGCTTATCTTTCTCAGTACCCAGAGTCTATGTTCCACACTCCACACATATCTCTTCTGAAACCTTTTTCTTACTTCAAGGTTGATGTTCTTTTCACGTTAAAATAAGCTTTCGTTTGGCAGGTCTGCTTCTTACGTCTACCTTGCTGCCTCCATCCCTGGTGATCCTTCTGCCTAGATAAGTAAATGTATCAAATTGTTCCAGTAGTACACTGTCTGCATAAACTTGAATGTTAACTTGCCCTTCTTTGTTACATGCCATAACTTAAGGTGTTGCTTAATTTATTTTCAAGTTACATTCTTCCCCCGTCTTTTTATCCATTCTATTTAGCAGGGTTACATGACTTCTTCATTCTCATCTAGGACACCAATATCATCGACATGTCGTAACATACCTATTTTTCGCCATTAATTAGAATACCTATCCGTGAATTTTTCCCGACTTCTGAAGTGCGTTTCCATAAATAAATTAAAAACAATTGACGATAAAGCACAACCTTGTCGGACACGTATCGTATCGTCACGTCTTCATTATTGGCCCGTCCATAGATAACCGCTGTCTCGTTTCTGTAGAGGTTCCACATTATTTTCCTGTCTTTGTAGTCCTTGTAGTCTATTTTTGAGTACATGAAACATTTTGTCCATTTGACATTATCAAAGGATTTCTTTACATTTGCGAAAGGTATGTACATTGTGAGGTTCTTTTCTAATCGTTTTCAAGAACACGTTTTAGAGAAAATATTGCTGCCCTCGTTCCTCTGTCTTTACGGAATCCAAAGTGATCTTCTGAGAATGTGGCTTAAACTGTCTGCTCTATGCGCTTTAGTATAACTGAAGTTAATATATTAGAAGCTTGAACCACTAGGCTGCGATTTCTATAATTTTGACATTTTCTCGCATTTGCCTACGTGGGGACCGTAACTTTTTTTTTTCAAAATCTGTAGGACGTTATGCCTGCCTGTACCTGTTGCACACATACCATTTACAAAAAACACCTGCTCACCCTTCAAGAAAACTATCATATCCAAAAAACAATAACAGAAAAGAAACATCTCATAAATGACCAAACCAATCTAGCAAACAACACACTTTTCAAGCTTATTGACCACTTAACATAAATATAAACATTATGAGAGTCAACCCCTTTCATAGAAACACAAATCACGATACCCTCACCTCCTCCCCCCCCCCCCCCCACCATTACAACCCAATTAAACTCAACCAATTTACTCATCTGAAAAAACATCTTAACACCCTGTTCTTTGAATCAAATATTTCTATCTCTCTCTCTCTCACGCACACACACTCACTCATGTTGCCATTAAAACCTGCATTTACTCGTCTGAAAAAACATCTCAACACCCTGTTCACGAGAAAAAAAAAAAAAATCTCTTTCTCTCTGTCTCTGTCTCTCTCTCCCGCCCTCTCTCTCTCTCTCTATCTCTATCTCTCTCTCTCTCTCTTCCCCCCTTCCTCCACACACATACACACACACTCATGTAGAATGAGGTCGTATTTATATTATAAATATGTAACGTTGGCAACACTCACAGACCAAATGAAAAACAAATGAACACACGAAAACATAGCCACACTGTAGTGAAATGACAAATGAACAGACAGGCATTCCACATATGACAGGCGATATTTAATCAGTATACATTTAAAAGTGAAGTGCTGTGATGTGCGGAGATGAAAAGGAAAAAACGTAACAAAAACACACGAAAAGTGCTGTACACAGCCCTGAAACACTCGCCAGGAGAAAACGAACTCCAGCCAACAAGACGGAGAAGCAGTAGTTACATGTAGAGAAGAGATATCAACACCGTGAGTAGACAGAATATAAAATTAAAAACACTTAGGCCTAACGTGAAAAATGCCTTTTAAAAACTGTTTTTAATCTATTTATCAAAAACAAATTGTACAAACCTTTGTATCATTTACAGACCACAGAAGATGCTTTAAAATAAAAAAGCGAAACGCGTCTGGTTTAAAAATAAACCTCTTAATTGCAGTCAGCATAAGACAGATTACCTCTATAATCAATTTTAACAGCTGCTGCGGAATATGGCCACACAACCAAACATTGCATTTAATATACGTTTACCCATTTTGTGTGGGTCGAATTCTGTTTCTTCTTCCGTGGTGTTTTTAGACACACCTGCTCCTCTGTACATCTACCTCTGAATGTAGAAAAATGTGAGGTGATGCACGTAAGTAGGAGAAAGAATTCCGTGATGATAGACTACAGCATTAGTTGGGTGCTGCTTGAAAGAGTCGCGTCTATTAAGTATAGGAATATGAAATAAAACGAGATAATCATATGAGGAAGCTATTGCGGAAGGCAGACGCCGATCGGAGACGACGCTCGCCCAGCGGCGCTCACTGCGCTACCTCTGACGTACGCGCACGCGGCTAGGCGGCCTGTTACGCCCACGCTAATCCAGTCCGCACCGGCGTCGAACCAACTCGAAGATGAGATGGAAGTTGCATCTGTCTTCCACAAACCAGCACTGGACACAGTACTAACAGGTGATGCCCAAGCAGCAACACAAGACGTTTGTTCCGATTCCATGGAAGTTGAAACTGGGACTGTACCGCCATCTAATGTTATGGAATCCAGCCAGATGTCAGACGACAGTCGTACAACATCCGACACGGAGCAGCATGTACGGAAGCAACGTTCACCAAAGAAACGGAAGAGACAGCGCCGTACTTCATCAGACGACAGCGTTAAACAGTTGAATGTTCAAGATGGCGACTCTACTCCCGATAATGCGCAATCCACCAATGCCATGGCACCTGACGAAGAGCCACCCATATCTCTCAAGAGTAAACAGCCAACTAAAGATTTTACATCGCTACTGTCTGGTAGAGTTTCGTCCCTTCCAGAGTCTGATCATACTTCCATGCCCATCAATGAACCTATTCTACCGACCAATCATGGAGAGGCAACCATCAACTGGGGAGACACTGTTCCTGAAGAAGATGGATGAGGGAGGAGGAACACATTAAACGATGTCGGCCCCATCCCAGTTGGAGTGATGTGCTTCCCCATAGTGCGTCACACATTCTTCTGACGATGGCAGCGTTTCGAACTTATCGCATAGCTACGATCAACATCAATACCATTCGTGCGCGCCATAAACTGACATTACTTCACGACATGATATACGCTGCGGATGTTGACATTGTCCTGCTTCAAGAGGTATTTGTTGCCGCCTTCTACGCTCCCCATGGATTTACAGCACACGTCTCCCACGCCTCCCATACAGGTAGTGGGGTGGCGATCCTCTTACGTGACGGCATTGACGCTACTGAAATTATATACCTCCCGGATGCCAGAGGTATGGCTCTCACGTATGGTGGCGTAAGAATCATCAACGTCTATGCACCATCTGATTCAGGTCGGCGCCGTGAACGTTCTACTTTCTTCTCTGAGGGAGTAACGCCTCTCTTCGTGGGTCGGCAAGATTCCTTGATCATAGGAGGCGACTTCAACTCCACCCAGACGCCCAAAGACCAACTGCCACGCCACTCTCCGTGCGCGGCACTAGCAACAATTATTCAGAACCTCAATCTAGTGGACTCGTGGGAGCATGTTCATGGCAATCGTCCGGGATTTACACATTTCACTAGCCACTCATCCAGTCGCCTTGATCGGGTCTACATCTCCCGAGACATTGTCGGTGGCACTCAGGCTGCTGAAATCTGGCCAACTGCATTCTCCAACCATGAAGCATATATTTGTACCGTCAACATCTGCCAACAAAAGGTGTGGCGCAGCAAGGGACTATGGAAACTGAACATAAAACATCTTACTTCACTGAACTGTCGGCAACAAATTGAGACATCATGGACGGCTTGTCTTCAACGTCGCAACAGATATCAGTCTGCCATATCATGGTGGGTCCTTTGTGCAAAGCCTACACTACGCAAGGCGTTGATTAAATACGGAAGGGAGATAGCGCAATGGCGACGACACACTCAGGAGTTCTACTTCACCATCCTCCGAGAATGTACGACAATGCCTTATTCACCAGAACGTCAGGTGATAGTGAATCGAGCCAAGGCACAGCTCAATGCCCTCTCCCGCCGACATCTTGAAGGAACTATGATCAGGGCGCGCACACAAGAAGATTTAACGCAGGAACGTCCAAGTATGTATCATGTGATAGCTGAAAGGCGCCACCGACGGAGAAATTTGATTACTGTTTTGACAACTGAGGATGGAAGACGTGTCGATAACCAAGCTGAAATAGGGCATGCCCTTCACAAGCATTACACTACGCTGTACACTGCACACCGTCGTCACCCTGATAACATTGCGGAGGTATCCCGACTTACATTTGGCTCGGTTCCTGAGGATGCAAAACTGGATATGCTTGCTGACGTCACAGAGGAAGAAGTCAATGATGCTATCAAAGCAGGATCTACCAACAAGTCACCTGGCCCTGACGGCATCCCACTTGAGTTTTATAGAACATTCCGTCACCTGATAGCACCGATGTGGACAGAAATTTGTCGGGACCTTATGTCACCCCAGGTGCAGATCCCTGAAGGTTTCCTCGACGGTATCGTTATTCCCATACATAAACCTCATGGAACATCGAGGATAAGCGATTATCGTCCATTGAAATTGCTCAACAGCGATACAAAGATCTTTACTCGACTTCTGGCTGCACGGCTCAAACGCACGGCAAGATATGTGGTTTCTCCTGATCAAACTTCATTGGGTGGTGTTAACAACATCCGCACCGCCCTTGCTCGCTATAGAGACATAATCGCTCTAGCACATACTCAACGTATGCCTGGATTTTTGGCCACTCTTGACTTCAGCCAAGCTTTCGATAGAGTTGATCACGAGTACTTGGAAGAGGTACTCCGTAATATGAAATACCATGATACTACCGTCAACGTCATAATGCGCCTTCTTCGAGGAGCGACGTCCCGTGTGTTATACAATGGTCGCCTTACTCAACCAATATCGATACAGCGTTCGGTGCGTCAAGGCTGTCCGCTCTCTGCATTGTTGTATGCTTATGCAATGGAACCGTTGCTTTGTGGACTCCGTCAGCGGCTGTTAGGGATCTCACACGGTGGCCATCTATTTTGCTGCACTGCTTATGCTGACGATCTCGTCCTCGTTCTACGCAGCGATGCAGAGGTAAGAGAGTCACTGGCGTGGGTGAGCACATATGGTGAAGCAGCTGGCAGCTGTCTTAATGTCCGAAAATCATATGCCATGCCTATAGGTGTGGGGCTTCCTGCAAACAGCGCTGCACCTTTACGAGTAACTACTGCTATCCGATGCTTAGGACTCGACTTCACAGGAGACATGCGGCGTACGATCGCCCTCAACTGCCGGCGCCTACTAAACCAGTTACGCGCTGGTCTTCTCGATCATCGTCTCAGGGCTCTCGACCTTCTACAGCGGACACAGTATGTTAATATATATTTGGCGTCACGTATCCCTCACGTTGCACCAACCCTACCCATTCCACCATCCATGGCATTACGCTTGTTAGCTGCACTGGGTTCATATGTTTGCCATGGCTTGCTGTTCAAGATAAGATACGAGACCCTCACTCTCCCGAGAAACAGAGGCGGACTAGGCCTGTACCATGTGCCTGACAGAGCGACAGCTCTCACATGATGCTGTGGCGCCGTAATCCCACATGCCTTACCAGCCTGTTGCTGGAGGCCTTTGCACCGCGCTCTCTTTCGGCTCCTATCATGCTTTCAGATGTTCCAGCGCCATTCTTTTACTTCCGACGCTTTTTCCTCGAACTGAGCTATATCTACACTGCGATACTGCCGACACGCTTGATGTCTACGAAGGCGATCTACGGCTTTCTTCAGAAGAACCGATCACCAAATGTGATTGAAGGGAAGTATCCCAGCGTCAACTGGAGTGTCGTTTGGCGCTCTGTGAGTGCTCCTTACCTTGGCACTGACGTACAGTCGACATGGTACCTGACAGTCAACGGGAAACAAGTGTGCCAGTCACGACTTCACAGAATTCACCTCGCAGACACACCACTGTGCGTCGCCTGTGATGTAATGGACACGGACGAGCATCGACTTGTATGCGGATCGGCGGAAGGCGTCTGGATGTTGGTGCGACAGATGCTGGCTTTGATTACCCGTACGGCACCTCATCATATACTTTCCCATTTGCTCCTCTTTCCAGACTCAGGACATTACCCACAAACGAAGACAAACGCTGTGAAATGGATATGTGGTCATGCGGTTCACTACTTGTTTGTACATGGAGAGAAAAACGAACTCGATTTTTGGAACTTTCTGAACGAACGACATTGCACAGTTGTCCGCAATCCAAAATACGGGCAATATTTCTCAAATTTTCGTTATAGTGTTTTTCGTAATCCACCCAGAAGCTGGGGTGTTCCTGCCATGAATTAGTTGATACTTACATTTTCTTTTACGGTTTCAAAAAAAAAAAAAAAAAAAAAAAAAAACTTCAAATGAATTAATACACTTCATTTTTGTAGCTACACTGACTGTCCTTTCATTTTTTTCACCCTTTTTTTATTTTATTATTGTTCCCCCTATTAGAAATAGGTTAGTTGCACTGGGCCTAGGATAAGATAGGGCCAACGCCTGAAGTGGTGTAGTTTGTCATTTATTTTATTTTATTTTCTAGGGTAAAAGTGGCGGTGGCAAGTAATTCTTTTTTTAAGGTCCTTCCCCCCATTATAAAAAGAAGTGGGCAATGCAAAAAAAAAAGGGTTAAAAAAACGGTTAAGACGTCTGCCTAGTAAGCATGGAGGTCCGGGTTCGATTCCCGGCCGCACCACAAATTTTAATTCAATGCTTCAGATATATCAATAATGTCTTTGACATATTTGAGACGTAAATCTGACTCAGGGATTCTTTCATTGTATTAACATATATGATTGCTAATCAGTACAAGATGTTCACTTCACAGCAAATCAGACTTCTATGAGCAATAGATATTACATATTTAAATTCTTTTCTGTAGACAAACTTCAAACGTGACAGCTATACAGTATGCAAAATCGAAAGTGAGAGGAAATTCTTCATAACAGGTTTCTTGCTGGAATCTCTGATCGTTTTACATAAAATACTAAGCTGATAATCAACATAATCCCAACTATTAGATTCTTAAATGACAATATGTAAAACATTAAAATGCTCATAATTTCCTAAAATGTGATATATCTAAATGTATCTTGCACCAGTATTATTAACTATAAGTAATCTACGCATTGGTCTGGTAGGAAACTCATCATAAGCTGTTTCGTTCATACGCTACATCTACAAACTTAAGCAGTAAAGAGAGGACAGCAATGACAGTTGGAGATAACTTTCTTGATATTAGTACAGAGTAAGGATAAGATCTAGCATCAGAAATCTAAATCAAAATGATAATACTACATACTCCTTGTCATTAAAATTCCTACACCACGTAGATGACGTGCTACAGACGCGAAATTTAACCGACAGGAAGAAGATGCTGTGATATGCAAATGATTAGCTTTTCAGAGCATTCTCACCTACAACGTTCTGACATGAGGAAAGTTTCCAACCGTACACAAACAGCAGTTGACCGGCGTTGCCTGGTGAAACGTCGTAAGGAGGAGAAATGCATATCATCACGTTTCCGACTTTGATAAAGGTCGGAATGTAGCCTATGGCGATATCGGTTTATCGTATCACGACATTGCTGCTCGCGTTGGTCGCGATCCAATGAGTTTGGCAGAATCGGTGGGTTCAGGAGGGCGATTCGGAATGTCGTGCTGGATACCAACGGCCTCGTATCACTAGCAGTCGAGATAACAGGCATCTTATCCGCTTGGCCGTAACGGATCGTGCAGCCACGTCTCGATCCTTAGGTTAACGGATAGGGACGTTTGCAAGACAACAACCATATTCACGAACAGTTCGACAACGTTTGTAGCAGCAGGGACTATCAGCTCGGAGATCATGGCTGTGGTTACCCTTGAAGTTGCATCACATATAGAAGCGCCTGCGATGGTGTCCACAAAGACGAACCTGAATGGCGAAACGTCAGTTTCCGGCGGAGAACGCACATTGGAAGCGTGTATTCGTCATCGCCATACTGGCGTATTACTCTGTGTGATACTATGGGGTGCCATTGGCTACACGTCTCTGTCACTTCTTGTTCGCATCGATGGCAATTATAATAGTGGCCGTTATATTTCAGATGTGTTAAGACCCGTGGCTCTACCCTTCATTCTATCCCAAAAAAAAACTTACATTTCAGCAGGATAAAGCACGACCGCATGTTGCAGGTCCTGTACGGGCCTTTCTCGATACGGAAAATGTTCGACTGCTGCCCTGGCCAGCACATTCTCCAGATCTCTCACAAACTGAAAACGTCTGGTCAATGAGCAACCGGCCCGTCACAATACGCCAGTCACTACACTTGATGAACAGTGGTATCGTCTTAAAGCTGCATGGGCATCTGTACCTGTACACGACACCCAAGCTCTGTTTGATTCAATGCCCAGGCCGTGATGAGGGCCAGATGTGGTTTTTATGGGTACTGATTTCTCAGGATCTATGCGCCTAAATTGCGTGAAAATGTAATCACATGTCAGTTCTAGTATAATATTAATTTGTCTAATGAATATCCGTTCATCAGCTGCATTTGTCCTTGGTGTAGCAGTTTTAATGGCCAGTAGTGTATATCGTTATGCTATTTAGGTTATGTTACTTCTATGATTTATTTCTTACCATTGTGGTTTCAATTCTGAGATGAGTCGTAGGCCAAATACTTTAATTTATTTTTAAAGATATTAATCTGTATGCATTCGGATGGAGTGTTTCATGAATTTTAGATGAACCTATGTAAATTTCAAAAAACGTGATGGAGAGGGTACCCTGGATACAGTAATACTTTAAGCTGAGGAAGGTAATGGTACTGTTGTCATACTTCGGCAGGAATGCAGTAATAAAATCAAAGTTTTATTATGTGTCTCAATGTATCGCACAATCGACAAGGATCAACACAACGATGCAGACCTAGAAACGACAGAATAAGTAAGATAAATGGGCTGTCATGTCGATTGCTTATCAACCACATATAGCGATTGTTCCAACACAAATAGGCAGAAAATTAAGAAAATATATTTCGCACGCATTTTAAAATTTCGTTGCTGTTGGGATCTTTTAAAGACGACATTGAGCTGCCTAAGGTGGGTGTTTACAAGTTTCCAAATGAATGAGGGAAGTCGATAGAGGGTAAATGATGCGTACTGTACAGGATTACAACGAACGGCGTACTCGCCTCCTTCAGCCTGCAATGTCCACAATCGCCTCACGCAGGAGGACCGCACAAATGTACCATTATTTGATCGACGTACAAATTCCGAAATGGGGGACATAGCAATAGGTATTTCCGGTGTAGAGAAGCAGCTGAGAGAGCTAAATACGAAAAACTCTGCTGGTCCGGATGAAATATCAGTTCGGTTTTACAAAGACTATTCTGCGGCGTTGGCCCCCTACTTAGTTTGCATTTATCGCGAATCTTTAATTCAGCGCAAAGTTCCTAGTGATTGGAAAAAAGCGCAGGCGACTCCCGTTTATAAGAAAGGAAAGAGAACTGACCCACACAATTACAGGCCAATATCGTTGACATCAGTTTCATGTAGAATTTTAGAGCATATTCTCAGTTCGAATATAGTAAATTTCCTTGAAACGGAAAAGCTTCTTTCCATGAATCAGTACGGGCTTAGGAAACATCGTTCATGTGAAACTCAGCTTGCCCTTTTCTCACATGACATCTTGCGGGCCATGGATGAAGGGCAACAGACGGAATGTGTTTTTCTCGACTACAAAAAGGCATTCGACGCGGTGCCACACTGCAGACTGCTAACGAAGATACGAGCTTATGGAATAGGTTCACAGATTTGTGACTGGCTGGAAGACTTCCTAAGTAATAGAACGCAGTACGCTGTTCTCGACGGCGAGTGCTAATCAGAGACTAGTGTATCGTCAGGCGTGCCCCAGGGGAGTGTGATAGGACCGCTATTATTTTCTATCTATATAAATGATCTGATGGACAGAGTAAGAGGTAATATGCGGATGTTTGCTGATGATGCTGTGGTGTATGGGAGGGTGTCGTCTGTAACTGACTGTAATAGCATACAGGATGACTTAGACAAAATTTCTAGTTCGTGCGAAGATTGGCAGCTAGCTCTCAATGTGGAAAAATGTAAGCTGATGGGCATGAGTAGAAAAAACAATCCCATAATGTTAGAATACAGAATTAGTAGTGAGCATCTTGATGCTGTCGCGTCGTTCAAATATCTAGGCGTAACATTGCAGGGCGATATGAAATGGAACGAGCATGTAAGGACAGTTGTGAGTAGGGCGGACAGCCGACTTCGGTTTATTGGGAGAATTTTGGGAAGATGTACTTCACCTGTAAAGGATACCGCGTATAAAACGCTTGTACGACCACGTCTTGAGTATTGCTCAAGTGTTTGGGACCCGCAGCAGATCAGTTTAAAGGAAGACATAGAGGCGGTTCAGAGACGAGCAGCTAGATATGTTACCGGTAGGTTCGACCAATGCGCGAGTGTCACGGTAATGCTCCGGCAACTCAGTTGGGGATCGCTGGAAGAAAGACGACGTTCTTTTCATGAATTTCTGTTGAGTAAATTTAGAGGGCCGGAATTTGAAGCTGAGTGCCGCCTACTTACATTTTGCGTAAAGATCACAAAGACAAGATAAGAGAAATTAGGGCTCGTACGGAGGCATATAAGCATTCTTTTTTTCCTCGTTCAATTTGGGAGTGGAATAAGAAAGGAAATGTCTAGTAGTGGTACAGTGTACCCTCCGCCAGGCACCTTACGGTGAATTGCGGAGTATGTATGTAGATGTAGATGTAGTGTATATCCACTGGTCATTCCATGAATTACAAAGAGTCGAAAATTGTGGCCCATATGTCATACTTTTTGACCTTGATTATCAGTGAGTCTGTGGAAAAACAACTTTCTGACAGTGAGACCCTTATCAATCGAGTCTTTGGACTAAATTATGCTTATAATTCTATAATAGACACACTTTGCGTACTTCACTGAGTTAAGAGGTGACACTAAATCTGTTATCGATGCGGCAAGCCTGCACCAAGGAGAGCGGCCGCATAGTACGGTGAGCTGCTGTAAAAGTGATGATCCCAAGTAACAAAATTCAAATGTTCAAATGTTTGTGAAGCTCATGGGACTTAACTGCAGGGTCATCAGTCCATAAACTTAAAAATTACTGATGAACTAACTAATACTAAAGACGGCACTCCCATGCACTTAAAAATTACTGATGAACTAACTAATACTAAAGACGGCACTCCCATGCCCAAGGGGGGGATTGGAACCTCCGACAGGGAACGGCCTCGCGCATCGGAACATAGCGTCTCAGTCCGCTAGGCCGCTCCGCCGCGGCTCTCAAGTAATACATGTGCATTGTCACCTGAATAAACAGCACATGATATGGTTTTAAGCAGACCTCAGTCCATCTTCGCCAGTACTGCTCCGGAAAATGGTCGAAGACTATGTGCCGAAATACAGTGGTAGGAAGTTACAGATATCCAGAAGTTTGAATTTGAAGCAAAAAAAGACACGTCATAAGTCTTGAAATATAGACTTCGCGATCTCTCATAGGATTAAATTAAGACTAAATCACCAAAGTTACACTGAGTGGGTTTAAATCGTTTATTATGTCTACATTTTCAGATATTTCCTTGTTTCTCCATGGTTGTCCTCATTATATCTGCTCTTTCCTGAGAGTACATACCTTTGCATGCAGGAAACTATATTAGCTCACTTATCACTTTGGTTGGTTTCTTTCCATGAATTATCTATTATGGTCAAAAACCATGGACAAGTGTTATACTTTCCAGTATATCTCAAAAGCAATTCACTTCGCCTATCCATGATGAGTGGTTCCTGTTAAAAAAATATACTATTGTCTCCCAGTTTCCCTCATATACCTTTCTGCTGGATTACTAGAAGGGAAGTTGTGATATTTTCTGTCTTTTATTATTTTCTATCTGTATAGTTGATCTGACAGCCAGAGTGTGTGGCAATCTGTGGTGGTTTGCTGGTGATGTTATGGTGCAAAGGAATGTGTCATCATTGTAGTAGGATGGCCAAGATTTCTAGGTGGTTTGAGGAATGGCAGCTAACTCTCTTACACTGTAGTGGTCAATCCTAGGATTGCTTTACAACAGTCATGAAGGCAGCAAATTTCCATTCTGAACGTCTTTGCGCTTTTCATTTCTTCATAAGTCTTGCATACCTCATCTTTCATGATTTGGTCCATATACCTCAAACGTGGTCTTTCGCTTTGCCTTTTTATTCCCTCATAGCCCTTTATTATTGTTTTCAAGAGTCCTTTGTGTTGCATTTAATGGCCATTATGTTGACCTATTCGTTTGACAATCAGACTTCACAAGATTCTCGTTTCGCCCGCTAATTCCAAGCATGCGTACAAAACACCAAATTTCAAAAGAATATTGCTTATCTTTCTCAGTACCCAGAGTCTATGTTTCACAGGCATAACATGCCACACTCCACACATATGACTTCTGAAACGTTTTTCTAACTCCAAGGTAGATGTTCTTCTTTACGTTAAAAGAAGCTTTCGTTTGGCAGGTCTGCTTCTTACGTCTACCTTGCTGCCTCCATCCCTGGTGATCCTTCTGCCTAGATTAGTAAATGTATCAAATTTTTCCAGTAGTACACTGTCTGCATAAACTTGAATGTTAGCTTGCCCTTCTTTGTTACATACCATAACTTAAGGTGTTGCTTAATTTATTTTCAAGTTACATTCTTCCCCCGTCTTTTTATCCATACTATTTAGCAGGGTTACATGACTTTTTCATTCTCAACTAGGACACGAATATCATCAACATGTCGTAACATAACTATTTTTCGCCATTAATTAGAATACCTATCTGTGAATTTTTCCCGACTTCTGAAGTGCCTTTTCTATATATAAATTAAAAACAATTGGCGATAAACCACAACCTTTTCGGACACGTATCGTATCGTCACGTCTTCATTGTTTGCCCGTCCATAGATAACAGCTGTCTCGTTTCTGTAGAGGTTCCACTTTATTTTCCTGTCTTTGTAGTCTATTCCAACATTTTTGAGTACATGAAACATTTTGTCCATTTGACACTATCAAAGGATTTCTTTACATTTGCGAAAGGTATGTGCATTGTGAGGTTCTTTTCTAATCATTTTCAAGAACACGTTTTAGAGAAAATATTGCTGTTCTCGTTCCTGTGTCTTTACGAAATCCAAAGTGATCTTCTGAGAATGTGGCTTAAACTATCTGCCCTATGCGCTTTAGTATAACTGAAATTAATATATTAGAAGCATGAACCACTAGGCTGCGATTTCTATAATTTTCACATTTTCTCGCATTTGCCTATGCGGGGATCATAACTTTTCTTTTTCTTTTTTCAAAATCTGTAGGAAGTTATTCCTACCTGTATTTGTTGCGAACAATATTATATAACGCCTGATTTATTTCGCTCCTCCAGATTTCGGAAATTCAAATGGAATATTCTCTGCACGAGGAGATCCATTGTTCCTCAATTTGATCAGGGCTAGGTCAAACTTACAATTTAATATACGTTTACCCATTTTTTCCACTCCCATGAAACACAGACATTGCCGAGGTGGGGTGGCTTGCGTGCCTCAACGATACAGATAGCCGTACCGTAGGTGCAACCACAGCGGAGGGGTATCTGTGGAGAGGCCAGACAAACGTGTAGTTCCTGAAGAGGGGCAGCAGCCTTTTCAGTAGTTATAGGGGCAACAGTCTGGATGATTGACTGAGCTGGCCTTGTAACATCAGCTAATGTGGCTTTGCTATGCAGTTACTGCGAACGGCTGAAAGCAAGGGGAAACTATAACAGTTAATTTTCCCGAGGTCATGCAGCTCTACTGTATGAACATCTGATGATGGCATCCTCTCGGGTAAAATATTCCGGAAGTAAAATAGTCCCCCATTCGGATCTCCGGGCGGGAACTAGTCAGGAGGATGTGATCATCGGGAAAGACAACACTGGCATTCTACGGATCGGAGCGTGGAATGTTAGATCCCTTAATCGGGTAGGGAAGCTAGAAAATTTAAAAAGGGAAATGGATAGGTTTAAGTTAGATATAGTGGGGATTAGTGAAGTTCGGTGGAGAGACGAACAAGATTTCTTGTCAGGCGAGTCCAGAATTATAAATACAAAATCAGTTGGGGGTATTACAGGAGTAGGTCTGATAATGAATAAGAAAATAGGAATGCGGGTAAACTACTATGAGCAACACAGTGATCGCATTATCGTAATCAATATAGATACAAAGCCAACACCGATCACAGTAGTACAGGTTTATATGCCAACTAGCTCTGCAGATGATGAGGAGATCGAAGAAATATATGAGGAGCTAAAGGAAATTATTCAGACAATAAAGGGAGAGGAAAACTTAATTGTTATGGGAGACTGGAATTCGGTAGTAGGACAAGGAAGGGAAGGGAAGATAGTAGGTGAATACGGTCTGGGCAAAAGGAATGAAAGAGGAAGTCGCCTGGTAGAATTTTGCGCGGAACATAATTTGGTTATAACAAACACCTGGTTTAAGAATCACAAAAGAAGGTTGTATACGTGGAAGAGACCAGGAGACACCGGGAGATACCAGATAGATTTTATAATGGTAAGACATAGATTTCGGAACCAGGTTTTAAACTGTAAAACATACCCAGGGACAGATATAGACTCTGACCATACCTTGTTGGTTATGAACTATAGGCTGAAACCGAAGAAACTAGAAAAAGGTAGGAAAATAAGGAGATGGGACCTGGATAAATTGAAGGAACCTGAAGTTCTTAAGAATTTCAGAGGGAGCTGTAGGCAACAGTTGACAGAAACGGGGGAAAATAAAACAGTAGAGGAGGAATGGGTAGCATTGAGAGATGAAATAGTGAAGGCAGCAGAGGACAAAATAGGTAGGAAGGAAAGACCTACAAAAAATCCTTGGATATCACAGGAGATACTAAATTTAATCGATGAAATGAGAATATATAAAAATGCAGTAAATGAAACAGGCAAAATGAAGTACAGACGACTAAGAAATGAGATTGTCAGGCGGTGCAAAGTGGCTAAGCAGGAGTGGCTAGAAGGCAAATGCAAGGATGTAGAAGAATGTATAAATAGGGGAAAACTAGATACAGCCTACAGGAAAATAAAAGAGACATTTGGGGACAAGAAAATCAACTCTATGAATATCAAGAACTCAGATGGGAAGGAAACCAGTTCTCAGCAAAGAAGGGAAAGCTGAAAGGTGGAAAGAGTACATAGAGCAGCTTTACAAAGGAAATGAACTTAGAGACAATGTTGTAGGAAGGGAAGAAGAAGTAGATCAAGATGAAATAGGAGATACTATACTGAGAGATGAATTTGACAGAGCCCTGAAAGACCTCTGGAGTAGATGACATACCCTCAAGCTACTAAAGTCTCTGGGAGAGCCAGCCATGACAAAATTGTTTCACCTGGTGTGTAAGATGTGTGAGACAGGTGAAGTACCCTCAGACTTTAAGAAAAATGTTATAATCCCCATACCAAAGAAAGCAGGTGCTGACAGGTGTGAAAACTACAGAACCATCAGTTTAATAAGTCATGGTTGCAAAATATTAACACGAATTATTTACAGAAGGATGGAAATGCTGGTAGAAGCCGACCTCGGGGAAGATCAGTTTGGGTTCAGGAGAAATGTAGGAACACGGAAGGCTGTAGTCACTTTCGGCTTATCCTAGAAGATAGATTAAGAAAAAGAAAACCTACATTTCTAGCTTTTGTAGATTTGGAGAAGGCTTTTGACAATGTTGATTGGAATAAACTCTTTCAAGTTCTGAAGCAAGCAGGAGTAAAATATAGGGAGCATAAGGTTATTTACAACTTGTACAGAAACCAGACAGCGGTTGTCAGAGTTGAAGGGCATGAAAGGGATGCAGTAGTTGGAAAGGGAGTAAGATAGGGTTGTAGCCTTTCTCCAATGTTATTCAATTTGGTGAAGGAATTAAAGTTCAGGGAGAAGAATTAAAAACATTACGTTTTGCCGACGACATAGTAATACTGGCAGAGACAGCAAAGGATCTGGAAGAGCAGTTGAACGGAATGGGCAGTGTGCTGAAAGGTGCATATAAGATGAATGTTAACAAGAGAAAAACTAGGGTAATGGAGTGCAGTCTAAGAAAATCAGGTGATGCTGAAGGAATTAGATTAGGTAACGAAGCAATAAAGGAAGTAGATGAGTTTTGTTACTTGGGCAGTAAAATAACAATTGTTGGTCGCAGTACAGAGGATATAAAATGCAGAATGGCAATGGGTAGAAAAGCGTTCTTGAAAAAGAGAAATTTGTTAACATGGAATATTGATATAAGCCTAAGAAAGTCCTTTCTGAAGGCGTTTGTATGGAGTGTTGCCTTGTATGGGAGTGAAACATGGACGATAAACAGTGCGGACAGGAAGAGGATTGAGGCTTTTGAAATATGTTGCTACAGAAGAATGCTGAAGATTAGGTGAGTGGATCGCGTAACTAATGAAGAGGTAATGAACAGATTTGGGGAGAAAAGAAATTTCTGGCATACCTTGACTAAAAGAAGGGATAGATTGGTAGGGCACATTCTTAGACATGAAGGGATTGTGAATTTAGCGTTGGAGGGAAGTGTGTGGGGTAAAAACCGCAGAGGAAGACCAAGAGATGGATACAGTAAGCAGATTCAGATGTAGCTTGCCGTTCTTATGTGGAGATGAAGAGGCTTGCTCAGGATAGGGTATTGTGGAGAGCTGCATCAAACCAGTCTCCTGACTGATGACCACAACAACAACAACCCATTTTGTGTGGGTCGAATTCTGTTTCTTCTTCCATGGTGTTTTTAGACACACCTGCTCCTCTGTACATCTAGCTCTGAATGTAGAAAAATTTGTGGTGATGCATGTAAGTAGGAGAAACAATTCCGTGAAGATCGACTACAGCATTACTTGGGTGCTACTTGAAAGAGTCGAGTCTATTAAGTATAGGAATATGAAATAAAACGAGACGAGCATATGAGAACGGTATTGCGAAGGCGAATGGTCGACATCGGTTTATTGGAAGAATTTTGGGAAGATGTAATTCGTCTGTATAGGAAAACGTTTGTACTGCCCCGTCTTGAGTATTGGTCAAATGTCAGGGATCCCCACTAGATCGGTTGAAAGGAAGGTAAAGGAGCAATTTAGAGGCGGTCGGAGAGGTTTGTTACTGGGAGGTTCGATCAATGCGCGAGTTTTACTGAGATGTTACGGGGACTGAAATGGGAGTCGCTGTGTAGCGATACATTAATATTTTTTTATTGAAAATTATATCTGCGACGCTTGTCGCTAGCATCCGTTCTCTCTGCCAATAAATCTCTGATTATCCTTGTTTCAAGTTATACCTTCAACTATTTCAAACGATCTGGAGAGAAAACGGAATCGCTTGTCGTCTTTCGTTTTTCTACCTTTGTACTGAGCGGACGTATTTTACTCGACCTCCATAATCATGTAAGTGTGAGCTCTGGTTAGCACCCTTTTACTTAATAAACTTTAACTTTCATTTGGAATTCCTATTTCATTTAAATAATGACTATTTCTCCCCATCTTTCATGTAATTGATTTATTTTCAGCAATATTAGTAAATTGATGTTTGGTCATTGTTGCCTATTGTCTCATGATGACAAAAGAATGCAAAATTTATTTACTCTCATTTTGTGTTAAACATTGAATTCAATGCCTGCAGGATATCTTCATTCTGTTAAAAGCGAAGTCCGATAATTTCTTTAACTTTCGATAACCACAGTGATCAAAATTATACACAGTCTTAAAACTTTAATAATTAATAGTCATGAAACCAAGCATCATTTTACGAGAATGAAGATATTAATCAATTCATACAGGTTCAACTGCAGTGTCACGGCTTCCACCAATGAATGCATACTAGGTAACTTATTCCGCTATTTTCTTATGTAATTGTGCTTTCTGGTGTTGTAATTTTTAAATTACATTGCTACTGAGAACTGATAACAATTTCAAAAATTAATATTCATTGCAGATCTTACAGTTAGTTAAATTTCAATTCCGGTTTTCAACTTTCATCTTGTGACAACACCAGCGATAAAAAAGTAACATTACATAAGAATTGGCGACCGTGACAGAACTTCGATTCGTTGTAAAAAAAAAAAAAAAAAAAAAAAAAAAAAAAAAAAAAAAAAATGTAATTTTATGTGAATTAATTATACCATTGTTTGAAATTTTTTATATTTGTAATCATTCACCAATGTATGACATCTAATCTGCATAATGTGTTTATTTTTTATGAACAACTGTTTACCGATTGTGACGTGAAAATCATAATTACTACCCGGAGAATAATAATATAAAAATTTGGAGCCACACCCGATCACGAGAAATTCAACAGCAGCCAACAATGAAAATTGTAACACAGGTAAGGACAGACTGATTATTTCGCTTATTTGGTGCTTTCTACTTCCTCTTAGTCTTTGCAAGTACGCAATTTCACATTCAGTACCTCATTCTATTAGCAAAAATCTATTTTCAAAATTTCTTTTGTAGTGAGATATTTATTTTAAATCACAAGTTGGAAAAATGGCCAACATGGCTGCTAAATCGATATAACAAAGCGATCCTCGCTTGTCTCTCACTCGAAGCGTCTCGCATGCGTGTGACGAATATTAATAGTGATTTAATTTTTTCTCAACAGTGCTGATAAAAGAAATTTTTTGCGTGTGAAGTGTGTAGGTTCCCCACACTATTCCAAATTTTTGATAATTTATTAGTATGGTTAAAACCCGTAGACAAATTACTACAATGGAGTCAGAACAAAACACTAATGTTTCACAGCCCGCGCAAAATGTTGAAAATAATGTGGCTGCGAGATCAATTGAAATGATTCCACACATAGTGGAGAAAAATCTTGCAACCACATCACACGTAACAGATTTTCCCACACAGACAGTACACCAATCTGAAAATCCGCAAGAAGATTGATTAAAACGATTTGAGATATTATTTGCGAACATGTCGCAACAAATTAACAATTTGCAAGCATCTACGAATGCTATACATGCGAACATGTTGCAACAATTTAATAATTTACAAACATCTACACATGCTACAAACAATCAGATTTCAGGCTTGACCGATCAAATTAATCATTTGCAGGCCAACACGAAACATGATTTAGAGCAGTTGCAAAATTCCACCAAGCAACAATTAGACAGAGTAGAGGAACAGCAAAATCAAATCGCGGCTCAAATGATAACTCGGGATGAATTTGAGTCGAGATTTAAAAATCTAGAATCAGTACAACAAAATTTACCCTCAATTATTTCTGAGGAAGTAAACAAACAGATAGACGCACAGATACTTAAAGTCGAACAGGCTATCAATGGTAAGTTTTCTGAAGTACAAAACAAAGTAGTGCAGTAGATGCAAAAATCTCTTCTGTAGTCGATGATGTAACTAATTGTAAAGAAACCGTTAAAACATTACCAACAGCTATCGACAGTCTCACACAGAATCTTACACAGCTTAAAATTCAACAAGAAAACTTGGAAACAACTGTTACGAGAATTACGAGTCAGGCAGAAAACATAGTCAAAGAAAATCATGATAGGGTACAACAATTCTTATCTAATACAGAAGCGAAGTTGAATGAAAAGATAGACGCAGAATTAACCACTGTAATTCAAGACGTAGCTACTAAAGTGTATGAAAAACATGGAAATACTGTTAAAACTTTACAAAAAGATCTTACAGACGTGAAATCAATTTTAAATACACAGATGACACAATCTAGGCCAAATGAACCTGTGACAAATGTGTTCCATGATTGGAAATCTCCCAGAATTGCAACAAATATTCCAAGCTCTCCATATAATCCGGGTACATCTAACAATTTGACGTCAGACAGGCCGCAGACTGACTTTTGCTTGACGACCTCTGATGACCTTGATCGACTAGGTAGGGAAATGAAATCAAACATACCCCCCTCTTATTCACCACGAAATCATGCTACTGCCGAAGAACTTGACGAAAGTATGATAAAGCACCACCAATTTCAAATCTTTATTAATGAGAACCGTACTGTGCACCCAGTCATTTTCCTGCAATCTTTTAGAGGTTTATTACCTGAATCGTGGTCCGAAAAAAGAAAGATAAGATTTGTTGTCGGATACATTCAAGCTGAAGCGGGAATCTGGGCGGCAGAAGCCCTACAGAGTTGTGAAACTTATGGTGAGTTCGAACGGGCATTTTTAGTCACCTTTTGGTCGCCTGCTGTGCAAGAAAGGTTTCGAAATGAAGTTTATAATCCGCAAACTTTCAATGAACGAAATGGGAGTCTGCGGAGATATTTCGAGAAGTACATAAACAAAGCTAAATTCTTTGATGACCCCCTCCCGCACAGGGAAGTACTACGCGTATTAATAAACAAATTGCCTACACAGTTGCGGTTGCAACTAGCACACGTTTCAACACAAAACTAACAATAACGGTAATCAACAAATTCCGAACTTTTCTACTACTCCTGCACAACAACCAAATGTCAATCAAATACCAGTAGCAACGATGACGACTGACAGTACAGATCAAACAAACTGGACACAAAATGAATCGACCGTGACTATAACTGACGTGACAGAGACTTTAAATAAACCTCAAAGACATTCTAACGGGACGCAGAAGTCAAACTAAATCGGCTCGTGTCTGGCCCTCCGACATTGAGCGACAGAGGCAGTGAGGGCACAATTCTCACAGTAAATATGCTGCGTTACAATAAAGGAATCGATATCAGGGAAGAGCTACTCCAGGAACAAACACAACAAAACAAAGTACCTATAGTTGTCTATCAAGCACACATCTCAATAACAGTAGGAGACATACCTACATCGATTTTAGTTGACACTGGAGCAGCTGTTAATGTATTGTCTTACAGTCTATTTAAACGCATAAACAACATTCAGAGGTTACCTACCTTTCCTGTACAGAACTGCAAAATCATTGGTGCAGTAGGTGCAAAATCTAAGCCAGTTAAGTTACAAACACTTGTTCAACTACAAATCTGTGATGAAATTGATACTTGTTCATTCCTTGTAGTAGATGCTGTCATAGAAGACTGTATACTTGGTTTAGAATATCTTCAAAGTCGAGAAGCAAAATTAGATTTTAAGGAAGGTAAATGTTATTTGACAGTAAACCACTGTGTCTGTATTTTGAATCTGACTAAGAAGGAAGTGACACCAAGAAAATCTTGTAACTCTGATAGGTTGAAGCAAGTCACTGTTAATCAAATGCAATTTGAAAATTATACTGGTATTCAGGAATCTAAAAATGAATCTCTTGAATCTATAGTTCAAAAGGTTAACGAATCCACTAATTCTACAGATAGTCAGAGACAACAACTTCTCCACTTGGTACACAAGTACATACGAGTATTTGACAAAAGGTCAGGTGTAATTAGGACATATCAGTATAACATGCAAGTTAAGCCTCATGAAGCATTCTGTAGGCAAACATATTCTATACCTTGGGCAAAACAACCAGCTGTCAAAGCAGAAATTAACCGTACGCCAGATAGGTCTGTTCGTCTTGTGCTTGATGCACGTCAAATCAATAAGATTATCATTCCAGTTAGAACTAGGCCAGAAAACTTAGAAGAACAGCTTCAGAAGTTCTATGGAGTCAAATATCTATCAAGTTTTGATCTTAGAGCATCATATTGGCAGGTTCCTATAACAGAAGAGTCTCGTAAATATACTGCTTTCATTTTCTCAGGACGATCGTACCAATTTAAGGTACTGCCTTTTGGTCTAAATGTGAGCTCAGGTGTCTTTATCACAGCACTTGATACAGTACTTGGTCCGGAATTACTAGATAATATTACAGTTTACGTTGATGACATACTTGTTGCTACTTCTACATGGGAAGAACATGTCATCCTACTTGAAAGAGTGTTAGATAAATTTCTGTCATCTGGAGTAACTGTCAACTTGAAAAAGTCTAAGTTTGTTAAAACTGAAATCAAATTTCTTGGGCACATTATCTCACCCACGAGCATTGTTCCTGACCCTGAAAAAATTAAAGCAATTCAAAATTTTCCTGCACCTCGCAATAGGAAGCAATTAAAAGCCTTCTACGGTTTATGTTCATTTTTTCGGCGCTTTGTGCCACAACAACTACTCAATAGTACTGCTCTTCTTTCACTTCTTCGAAAAAACAACCCTTGGAATTGGACAGAACAGTGTCAGCAAGACTTTGACAAAATTAAACAAGCCCTTGTTAACCCAGACATATTAAACCACCCTGACATGTCACAGGATTTCTGTATTGTTACGGACTCGTCAAATTTTGGGGTTGGGGCGTGTCTGTTCCAAATTTCAAATAATCTGGATCCACAGTCCCTAAAAGTCATAAGTTTTGCTAGTCGCACGCTCACTGAGTGCGAACGTCGATATTCAACCACAGAGTTAGAACTTCTTGCAATTGTTTGGGCATTCAAAAAGTTTCATCATTATATCTTTGGTAAACATACAAGAGTCTTCTGTGATCATCAGGCACTTAGCTTTTTGATGTCATGCAGACTATTACACAATAGATTAGCCAGATGGGCCATGATACTACAAGAATACGATTTTGAAATTAAACACATTAAAGGATCAGATAATGTCATAGCTGATGCACTTTCCAGACTTCCCCAGGGTTTACCAGAATTTGAAGACTATCTTGAGTCAAACACAGAGTTTAAGATAATGCTCATGAAGGACATGGAATTTAGAACATATTATTTAGATATGTGCAAAAACATGCAGGTATTACAGCAAGCAGATGACAGGTGGAGGAAAATTATCACACAACTTACAGACAAGTCAGATGCACATCTAAATCAACACTACAAAGTCTACAAAGGAGTACTTTTCTTTCGTAGACATGTACAATCGCAACTCTGGTGTGTTTGCATACCTGCTACATATGAAAAATCTCTAATTTGGCACACTCATAGAGTTTGGAGACACTTTGGCGCACTAACGTGTCTCCGTAAGCTTAAGCAATACTGTTATTTTCCGAATATGTCACGAAAAATCCATTACACATTGAAATCCTGTTTAATCTGTCAGAAATGCAAGCCTAACAATCAGTCAAACAAGATGCCGCTTCATACTATCTTGCCATATAAACCTGTTCAATTAGTTTCAATTGATACTGCAGGACCTCTTCCGATTGGACGCGGAGGCGTCAAACACATTCTTGGCATCTATGATGTGTTTTCAAAATTTGTGAAGTTATACGCCTTAAAAACTATTACCGCAAAAGCAGTGATTCGGCGCCTGGAGCGCGACTATTTCCCTTTTGTCGGGAAGCCGACGACAATTCTGTCCGACAATGAAAAAACTTTCACATGTCACGCATGGAAATATTTCATTCATAAAAATTACCTGAATCACATTCTCATTTCACGTTACAATCCTTCTGCCAATCCAATGGAACGCATGTTCCGTGAATTAAATCGCTTCATCAGAACATATGCTTCCAACAAACAAACATCCTGGGTTGAATATATTGGACTATTTGAGCAAGTGGTTAACAACCTACCTTTGTATTGTACACCCTATACACCCACCGATTTAGTTTTACAAACCAAAGAGACAAACGAATGGGTAAAACCGATACCAAAATTTCCCCGAGGTGACGTATCACTGGAAGAAAAGGTAAGACAAATATTAGTAGCCCTAACTGATGCAGCTATAAAAAGAAAAGCCTACTATGATAAGCAGCTGAAAAGAACACAAACACTTAATATCGGAGACCTAGTACTTCTGCGAAATCATCCTAAACCATCAGCAATCATAAAACGTAATAAAAAGTGGCAACATCTATTTTCTGGACCCTTCAGAATTGTTCAAATTCCGCACGAGGGAAGTTATTTATTATCTACAGTACACTCGGGAAGAGTGAGAGGTTTACATCCACACAAGCATTTGAAAAAGTTCTATGCTTAGATTTTAAGCTGATCACTGAAGCAAGAGAAACAAAAATGATAAATCTGACACCTAGTTCCTAGTGAATAAGTAAAACATTCACAGATCCAAGGAGAATAAGCTGAACAAAATATTTTTTTCTCTTACAATGTTACGTAATGGACAACAAATATTAACAGACGGTGTAACTGTTCTCATGTCAAACACTTAGCAAATAACACAGATTTATCGAACCACTGTTATGTTTAATATAACATAAAACACTTACTATGGGCATTAATTATTATAATTATTAGTATAAGTATAAGAGAATATTTATGATGATGAAAATGAATATATGGAGCAAATGATTTATTTTAGTACGATGGATCTGAAGTAGGAGACTTTTTTTATGAAAGAAATGTAGTGATAAGGATATATTAATGTTTTGTTTGCCCAACGGCTCCTAATACGAGCCACACATACACACACACACACACACACACACACACACACACACACACACACACACACACTCAAATCCAAACAATGTTGCTATACGAGACATGATAACGTAACGTATTTGCAGTCAGCTATATTTTCAAAGACAGTAAAAATGATATGAAGTTTTATAAGCCACTAGGAACCTGTAGATTAATGCTGATCAGCTGACAGGTAACACACATGTCAATAACTGTGCAATTTATTTAAGAGGGAACATGTGACCTTTAAAGACATCTAAGTTTATTGAACAATTCTAGTTATGTATTGTGGGACAAAAATTTCTTAAAAATTACACAAGACTTTATGCTGATGCTTATGAGCTTGGCAGTAATTAAGATAACAGTGTCATTACGATGTTGCGTCAATACTACTATTTACATATCAAAACATTTGCAACAGTTATGAAATATTTTGAACAACATTACAAGCTGATGTGTCAGAAGCGTTCACTAATTGAAAAATCAATCTTTAGACTAAACAACCTTTAGTATAAACAGTAGTTTAAGACTTCTGACGACGTGCACGAGAATTGTGTTCCTGCCAACGGTAAGAAGATCGACAACTCAACATCAAAATGACGGAGGAGACACACACATATATATATTATATGACTATTATTTTGTTTTCAGACACTTTAAACACACACGTACAACACGACGATTGAAAATATTAGACACGTAGCATGATGTTTCTAGACTACAGACACGTTATATTTAAAACAGAAAATCTAAACTACACATTTCATTTCTGAAAAGGAAAGAACAGGCAATAGCAGGTCAGACCGCATGCAAAACTTAAAGCAAAGTGAGAGAGAAGCATGGAGTGCTTTGCTATGAGAGACTTTAGAATATTTTAGTTTGACGTAATATTTTATAATAATAATAATATAAATGGTAATTTTTGCAAATGATGGATTGATGTGCTGAATTTATGTTGTGTACTATTTTAGAGAGACTTCTCTAACTATAATGCTGTTTTTCTCTCTCACTCGATCTTTATTCTGAATGCTATTTAGCCCGAATCTATGCACCAAATTAGCTGATGAGTCTGACCTTGCCTCTGTCAACAAAATTTGCATTACCTGTTTAAAAGAAAAGAACCATCCCAAATTTATACGCTAACTGCTAATGTTGTATGACAGACTTCACCTCCCATTTTAATACTGACAAAATCCGATATTAAAAATTCCAAAGATTCATTTCTCAATCTATATAATAAATAAATAAATCTGACATATCCGATGTGGTGATATGAATGCTTAATGACGAACCTTTAAGCTTAAAAAATAAAAAGATTATGATGAATAATATTGCTGAAAACAAGGACCCCACTACCGACCTCTGACATGAACATAGGCCGCGACTTATTGTACAATGCACTATATTGTCTAAAAAAACTATAATGATGACTAAATAATAACCAAAAACGATAAAATGTGGCTTGTATGTCATTTGAAAATTTATGAACTCTGTTAATGACTAGTATTTCAGAATAATTTGTCACTGTATATAACCTTTGTAAATAGTAAAGTAACGATAGGTTAATATGAACTGTATAAAATCCAGAAGATATGTGTAGAACGTGATAAAACAAACTGAAAAGACAGTGATACTACTGTGAGGTATTAGTGACAGAAAACTTTAAGTGATAAAACTATCCACACAAACAGTGTTTGTATTCACAAAACTAGGACGCATTTATAGTCAAAGTGCGCGACAGAAGTCTATGCCTTCATGAACATATTAATTAATTAGTGAAGTGATTTTGTCATTGACAATAGTGAGCTCGGACTACAAAAGGTAGCACTCGCATAATAAATTAAAGTGATAAGTGAACGTGTAGACTGATAAGTACTTGACTATATGTATATCTGCATTATGGTTGTGGACACTTAAATAGTGTGGTCTGAAATAAACCGCAAAAACTTGTTACGTGCGGCGTACCGACATAGACAGTCATGATAAAAAATCGTGCAGTGAAGTGACTTTCGAAGTGCATATACGAAGTGATGGCTATTCGTATATATTTGCATACGAAGTCGTAGGTCTTATCTCAGCTAATGGACTTTAAGGCAGCTGAGATGACAGCGTAAAAATAAATGAAGAAAGCACAGCAAGTAAGCGGACCTAACCACCTTAATATAAATAATTAGGTACTCACCGCGCTGCGACGATCTTCACTTTGAACTGTTATGGATGAATCTTCTACTCTGGAAGAAAGATGAAAAACACACGCGAAAACACAAAGTCAGCGAGTTGTGTGCTGTACGCAATGCTCGCGAGGTTGCCGCTGCCACATTTGAACGAACACTGCTGGAGCTGGCCAGCGGTAGAAATTTATTCATTGTTGACGCTTGACTGTTACGTCACGCAACCAATGGCGATCCCACCGTGTGAAAATTCAAACTACCACTGTGAAGGGTTTCAAAATAAACAAATGTATCTAACATTTGTATAATGAACACAGCGAAAACCGCCTCTACGGCATTTCCCAATCAAAGAACTGTGCTATGATACGTACAAAGAATACCCTATGTCAGAAAAATAAACAACTTAAATTCGCTAAAATGTAACATCCAGTTACCAATGCCTGTACATATTTTTTTAAATGTCTATATATATATATGTGAATTAGTACGTAAGTCTTAGTAAATAATTTCATGAACGATTTAAGCTCCCACAGTGAGACAAAGAAAAAATTTTTTTATTTACGTAATATGTTAATTATAAGTCTTGGTAAAGTCATAAACTGAACATATGCCTTGTATATAATTTAGTTTCCATTAATGAATTTATGTTAAGAATGGGCATATGTTCATGTCAGTTGGTTGCGATATTTGCTATTAAAATCAAAGCTCACACTTACATCCGTTCGCTAAAAACTATAATAGTACTGAAACACTCAACTGAATAAAACAGAAATAAACTCATTCAGTAATCAAACCTGTAATTTTTAGTTAAGGGATAAATCTTAATGGCATATGTACAACTTTCATTTCATGTAAAACCACACCGAGGCGATGCGGGAAAAGCAGTCCGTGCTCTATCAAAGGGCACCTCATCCTGACATCTCACCCCACCGCTACGCTGGGGCCGAGTCTGCGGCGCATTCCTCCGTCAACAATCGGCCTGCCCATAGACCATAGATAGTATAGACTGCGCGTGACGTCATAACACTGAAACCAACATCTAAACCACGTGACTCGGGGCAAGAAGCGGAGTTTTTACTGTGTAAGAGTGCGACGCTTTACTGTTGAACTTCGTTTTCTTTTATTGTTTGTGTGGTATTTTCACTTGTAGTTACTCTGCTACAATGGTGAGATCCTGTTCTGCGTTCGGTTGCACCGAAAGATTCGTAAAAGGAAGCAATATATCTTTTCACAGGTAGAGTTTTAATGCTACAAATCGCTTTGTGGATACATTTTGTAAGATGAATTCAGTATATTTACAATCAAAAGCAATGGGCTATATTGTTCCAAAGCAGATACAAATGCTTTTCTCAGTATATTTTACTTTTGTAAATGTCATGAAGTGAATTATGAAGGTCCCTATACTGTAAGTCTAACTGGGATTGTTCAGTAAAAATAAGTGATGAATTTCAGTAAGAAATTCCATGGTCTTTGTTTTTTCTCGTATTTCCTGAATTGTTTCTACATAATCACAAAATCGATTACAGTTTTCCAAAAGATGAAGGGCGGAGAAAAGTTTGGACCCTTGATTTGAAAAGGGAGAATTTCAAGCCCAACGAACACACAATGTTGTGCAGCAAACATTTTTCGCCTGAATGTTTTGATACCGAGGCTTTTGGTTTCGGAAAGAAACTAAAGCCAGATGCTGTACCAACAATTTTCGATTTTCCTCCGCACTTACTACCTAGAGGACGGAAGAGGAAACCACCAGCTCTGAGGGACATGCAAGAAGCGTCATCATCTTCCGAAAATGTGTAAGATGAATTTTATTTTTACCTAATAGTTATCTGTATGACATTAAATTTGTTATGGACAATTCGAATCACTTAAACATAACATTTAAATTTAAGCTGGTATCGTAAAATTAGATTTGTTAGGTTTGAGAGGTCATAATGTAAGATTTTTTTTCCACCATTTAAACTCATTGTTTATTTTGAAATATGACAAGTGAATTTAAACCACTATTGTAAAATGTGCTCTACACAAGACACTTCAGAACATCAAATTAACAATGCTGATAGTGGCCTGTCTTTATACATTTTTCTGTACATTAATATCTAGTTATTAAAGCTATTAACAAAACAGTTATGTGGTAGTTTAAAAGTACATGCAAAGGGTAATATCATCCTTTGCATATATAGCCTACTCTTCACTATAAAATTCATTCTCTCTAATAATACTTTAGAGGTTTTCTCGATGCTTTTTCACTTCACTCTTCTGTATAGGAATAAAACAAACATGCCTTTGCAGTTGTACAAGTATGTATTGAGGACCTTTGTGTGTGTGGCACTGAACTCAGCAGGCCTTAATTTTTTACGATGTTAATGAATATCTGCATTTTGTTTTCTAATAATGTAGGCCTATTGCCATTTATTTCTGAAACTGATTTCTCCCTTCATGTACATACTTTAGAACACACTATTTTTTATTGTGGAAGTCAGTTTTGTATCACTGTTTGTTTTATTTAAGATAACACTGTCTTTTTCAATACATTAATTCTTTTAATATTATTACTCTTGGGGTTTGCCCAGTACAGTAGTTTCCTTCTGTAAATGTTTTTTAAAAAGTGTGTGGTATACTGCAGACCTAAGCCTACATACTAGTTTATCATAATGTGCAACATGTTTCATTATAAGTAGCTATATGACAATAGCTCCAAGTATCAAAATATTGTTGAATTAGTGTACAAATCAGTCCAAAAATTGTCAACATATTGCTTTTCTTAGTCCCATCACAGATGAACAGCAGCTGAAACGGCCAAAAACATTCAGGAAGTCATATATAGGAGATTATAAAACAGAAGCAGTGGCATTGTCACCCAGTAAAGCAACAAATTTTATTGAAGTTGCTCAAAATAGACTTGCAGATACAAGAAAGAAGTTACGTTTGGAAAGGCAGAAATGCCGTCGTTTATTGAAAAAAGTTACTACTGCTGAAGCACTGCTGTCAGAATTAAAAGAGAGGCAGTTGATTACTGAAAGTACATCTGACATATTACAGGTACGACAATGTTTCTATTTTTTCATATAATTACAGCTGTATAGTGCTTCGACGTGAAGAACTCTGTAGAATAAAACAATAGTACAAATGTGATAACTTGTTTTGGTGTAATACATTTATTCTTTTAAACGGAAGAGTGTTGGAGTAAAAGAGCAGTAATATACACTTTACGTAAATTAAAGTAGAAAATACTGGAACCAAGCTGAAGTTATATTTTGATTAGAATTGCTTTAATTCAGATCTTACTACAAATAAGTTGTCAGTTTGTGTGTGTGTGTGTGTGTGTGTGTACGCACAGATGTTATTAAAGTATTGATAAATGTTTTACTTTCTGTTTGTAGAATCTTCTCCCACCTGTTGTGGTCGAGTTGTTGAGGAGTTTTAAAGGAGAGCATGGGAAGGAGTACCCTGAAGAGCTTCGCAAGTTTGCCCTTACATTGAACTTTTTTTCTAGCCGGGCATATGATTATGTAAGAGAGGTTTTCAATAATTACTTACCACATCCCAGTACATTGCGTAAATGGTACCAAGGGGTAAGTGGAAAACCAGGATTCAGTGCTGAAGCAAAAGCTGCACTTATTCAAAAATCATGTCATATGGCAGCTGTGGGCAAAAAAGTTGTCGTATCTCTGATGGTGGACGAAATGGCCATTCGAAAACATATTGAATTTGATGGTAAAAGGTTTATTGGGTATGTGGATTGTGGCACTGAAATGTTGTGTGAAAATTTACCTGAGGCAAAAGATGCCTTGGTGTTCATGGTGGTGGCACTGAATGACAATTGGAAAATTCCAGTGGGTTACTTCTTGACTAATGGTTTATGTGGTAGTGAGAGGGCTAATTTAATTCTATCTTGTCTGGATTTTTTGCAACAAATAGACATTAATGTACTTTCTGTAACATTTGATGGTGCTGCTGCAAATATGTCAATGGCTCGTTACTTGGGAGCGGAACTTACTGCTGACAACATGAAGCCATGGTTTATAAATCCAGCAACAGGTCTGAAAGTACACATTCTGTTAGATGCCTGTCACATGCTAAAGCTTATCCGAAACTGTCTTGCCACAAAGGGGACACTCTTCGGTAAAGATGGTCCAATAAAATGGAGTTACTTTGTGGAGCTCCAAAAATTACAGGCTCAGGAAGGACTGCATTTGGGGACAAAATTAACGAAACGCCATATTAATTGGCATAAAGAGCCCATGAAGGTAAAACTTGCCGCACAGACATTGAGTCAAAGTGTAGCCAGTGCCTTTACATACTGCGAAAACGTTTTGGGTTTACCTCAGTTTCAGGGTTGTGATGAAACAGTGAAATTTGTGAGGTTAGTAGATAATATATTTGATATATTAAACAGTAGGAATCGATTTTCAAAGGGGTTCAAAAGACCCTTGGAGCAGACTACATACAATAATGTATGCCAGTATGTAAAGGAGGCTACAGCTTGGCTCTTTGCACTAAAAGAATCAGCCAGTGGAACATTATTAGTGTATTCTTCAAGAAGAGTTGGATTTATAGGCATGATTGCAAGTCTGCATTCAAGCTTAGCCATCTATGAGGACATACAAAATAGATTTGCACCACAAATGTCTTTCTTGCTAACACACAAACTAAGTCAAGACCACTTGGAAGTTTTCTTCAGTGCAGTGAGAAGTCGTGGGGGGGCCAATAATAATCCCACAGCCCGACAGTTTGAAGCTGCTTTTAAGAGACTTTTGGTACATATTCAAATTGGTGCACCAACTAGTGCAAATTGTTCAGCTATTGATTCGACAACAATTCTTAGTGTAATGTCAAGCGGTAATAAAGAAGACCTTGATCATGAATTGCCACCTGTTCCGCAGGTTGCATTTATTAATCATGACCATGATATATACCAAATCCAGCTTCACTTACTTTGTATGTACATGATGTTGTGCAATATATAGCTGGATTTGTCACCAAGAAACTTCTGAAAAAAGTGAAGTGCCAGTTTTGCCAAATGGCACTGTGTTCAAATGTTTCAAGTTCTGGGATCTTGAAAGTCAAGAACAGAGGCGGCTTGACAATTCCATCGAATGATGTTGTTTATCTTTGCAAGATGGGTGAGAAAATATTACGGCAAACACAACTTTTAAATGTGAAAAATTTATTGAACAGATTGGTTACCTTGTCCATGCAGGATATAAAGAGTGATATTTTTATGCAGCTCTATGAACTTGTGGCAAATTGTCCTCCAATTGATAACCATGTTCACCAGTTGAAGAAAGCAGTGTTGTATGAATATTTTAAAGTAAGGTTGCATCACGAAGCAAGACTCCACACTGAGAAGCTACATGATGCACGTGTCAGGAGCTTCCACACAAAAATTATTTTGTTTAAGAACCAGTAATTGTACATTTTGAAAATTCATTTCATTTGCTGGCTGATTTCTTGTATTTATGTGAAATAAATTAATTTTTAAACTGACTTCATTATTTTTCTTCACCCCCCCCTCCATATTTATTTTTCTTTTCTTTTTCCTGTCAAAATATCATTGGAATGAGGTTATTTTTAAAATATGTGATGAGTGATTATGCATTATAAAATTTGCACATTACAAGGATATAAAGTTTGTGTGACTCTGATGTGTTTATCAATTCAATCATTTGTTTTTATGGCTGACTTAAGGAAATGATTTCTTTTTGGCATTAGTTCAGGAAGGAAGAAATGTTAGTCATCAGAAGTTTACTTACTTGTCCCTGATAATTTACCAGGAAAGGCAGCAGTCTTTAACATCTACAGATCCTAATGGTTATGCGCATGTGTGTACACACACACACACACACACACACAGCATATATGGTGTATTCATGTGGCCCAATCAGTTCATCTAAAGGAAGTGTACGAACAGTAAACATTGTAATGTGTAGAGTGTACAAAACTACATAGCTGTTTGTGTTAATTTTAAAGTGGGGGAAGGATAGTATTTCTGTTACAATTTTGTGTTGACTTATATACATTTTCCAAAATCCTTTTGTCAACCTATTCTCTGGAGCAGAGCACCTGGAGTAATTTAATTCACAACAACTAATCATAGAATATGTTGTGTGGGGTAGATGTCCATACAGTTCAGAATGAGTTTTTAAAGAACTTTGAATTCTTACTCCCCAATACATGTACTCCTAAATGGTTTTTCCACTGGCAACAGAAACCTCTTTTAGCTGATGTAGACAACACTGAGGCAACCAGAGACATTTGTATGCACAATTTATATTCTTGCCCAGTCTTAAGAGAGGAGTAATGAATTATCATGCTAACACACAGTGTTCACTAAGTTCCTGCCTAAGATAAAGCAAGATATTGATTTCAATTCTTACCAAATGATTCAAAATTAAAGTATACTTAATCACATGTTCCAGTAATTACTTCAAGTAGATTGAGTTTTTATAGTTACTCGACAGGTATTTTGTATACAACTAAAGGTGGATGTACCAGTCTTTGACAATGTACCAGTAATTGGAATTGTTTTTGTGTTTTGGGATATATTAAGGAACCATCTCTTTGACCACATGTAAAAGGTAAATGAAATTCATGTGTTCATGAAATTGATTGCAATGTCAGAAATAACTTGTCTTTGTTGTTGTGGATATGAAGGTGTACTACAGTAGGGCATAACTGAAGATTGGGGTACCACAAGTTCGCTTTGAACCCATGACAGCAATATACTAAACAGAAAAATGTGGAAAGCAACATTTCAAAACACACAAAGTAAAACTTTCCATTACACAAAAAGAAACTTTCCTTTTCCATAGTGTTCTGGCAAGAATTTGGCAGTATGAATTATTGGCGTTTCAAGTAATTATCCTAGTGTTCTTTAACAGCAACATGGGACTCAGTTGGTGAAAGGATGAATGTAAATTTATAAGATCGTATTGATAATGTCACATTCATAACAGAAAGATTGTTTCAAGCCATACAACTTGCTGACGTCATGGGTCAAAAGGAGTAGGAAGGGAGCTAAAAGTTTAATGTCCCATCTATAGCATTATTATTAGAGACTGAGCTTACACTTGGATGTCTGGGTAAGTATGGGGTGTGGGCTAACAAAATATATTGGCGTTTGGAGAAAGTTGATGAATTAAATTTTGCAAATAAATCTCGCACAACGAATAATGCCTTTCTTATGTTGATATTCACTCCAACTTGTGCATCATTTCTGTGTCTCCTCCATTAATTGTTATGATACAAAATGAGCTGCAGTTCTCTGAACACTCTATATCGTCAGTCAGTCACACTTAATGGGAATCCCACAATCCACAGCAATATACTAAACCAGGACATACAAATGTAATATAGGCTGTTTCTTTAATAGAACTGTTGCATCTCTTAAGTGTTCTGCCAATGAAATTTAAGCCTTCATTACAAGATTTTCTGTGAAACATTCCAATAACAAGCACTAGGCTTAATTGTACATATGTTATTTTGTGTGTTTGAAAAACATCAAATCCTTCAATACATAGTGAAGACTGAACATACTGACTATTGGATGCGCCTATTGCAACATAATAAGGCCTATCGTTCCTTTAAAACAGTTTTCTTGATATTGTTTCGGTATCTGCACTTGATTAAGCGGACGCTTATTTGGTGTAACAAACCTGACGTACTGATTATAAACGGATTTCGTTTCATACGAAAGCGTACTAAACATTTCACACGTATTATTGAATTGTTAAAAACCAATGCAGGATGCAATACAGAAGTCAAATGACGTGACATTGAAACAAAAACACGTATTCACTAAAGAAATGTGGCCTTTACAAACAACTGTCAACAACTGTCACTTGGCTCCACATAAAATCGATAACCACTGCATTATCAAGCGAAATTTCCGAGATTTTACGTGAATAGAACAATAACATGTGTAATAGGAATAGGACGTGTAGTTTCATTATTAAAATCAATGCTTGATTTCATTTATAAATAAGAAATACTACAACTGTCAGCTGCACATCACACTGCTAGTAATGACGTAAACACTGCTTCTTGCCCCGAGTCACGTGATTTAGATGTTGGTTTCAAACCTCAACATGGCAGAGATAGGAGCGTGCGCAGTCTATGTTTATTTATGGTCTATGGGCCTGCCGCCTTGCACCGCGTCGCCGCAGCACCGCCACGCCCACCGGTCAACAATCCGGGCGCGCTGGGGACCGCTCGCTGCACCGTTGGTCCGACCATCGACTCTTCACATTGTACAATTTGAATATGAGATCAAAAAAAAATAATGAAAATTGTTAAAAAAAATTAAAAAACTATATATATATAAAAAGGAAAAAGACACAACTGTAACTTCTAATCTCATATCTAGTGGGCTCACACAGTCTTAAATAATCTTTAAAAAAAATTGTATAACAAGAAATTATATAACAAGAAATTTATGATGTCTTTGAGTAGGAAATGCGCATTTGCCAACTCAAAGCCAGAGGGGGCAAATGTAGCGATACATTAATATTTTTTTTATTGAAAATTATATCTGCGACGCTTGTCGCTAGCATCCGTTCTCTCTGCCAATAAATCTCTGATTATCCTTGTTTCAAGTTATACCTTCAACTATTTCAAACGATCTGGAGAGAAAACGGAATCGCTTGTCGTCTTTCGTTTTTCTACCTTTGTACTGAGCGGACGTATTTTACTCGACCTCCATAATCATGTAAGTGTGAGCTCTGGTTAGCACCCTTTTACTTAATAAACTTTAACTTTCATTTGGAATTCCTATTTCATTTAAATAATGACTATTTCTCCCCATCTTTCATTTAATTGATTTATTTTCAGCAATATTAGTAAATTAATGCTTGGTCATTGTTGCCTATTGTCTCATGATGACAAAAGAATGCAAAATTTATTTACTCTCATTTTGTGTTAAACATTGAATTCAATGCCTGCAGGATATCTTCATTCTGTTAAAAGCGAAGTCCGATAATTTCTTTAACTTTCGATAACCACAGTGATCAAAATTATACACAGTCTTAAAACTTTAATAATTAATAGTCATGAAACCAAGCATCAGTTTACGAGAACGAAGATATTAATCAATTCATACAGGTTCAACTGCAGTGTCACGGCTTCCACCAATGAATGCATACCAGGTAACTTATTCCGCTATTTTCTTATGTAATTGTGCTTTCTGGTGTTGTAATTTTTAAATTACATTGCTACTGAGAACTGATAACAATTTCAAAAATTAATATTCATTGCAGATCTTACAGTTAGTTAAATTTCAATTCCGGTTTTCAACTTTCATCTTGTGACAACACCAGCGATAAAAAAAAGTAACATTACAGCTAGAGGAATGGCAACGTTCTTTTCGAGAAATATTATTGAAGAAATTTGGATAACGGATGTGAAATGGATTGTCCTGCAGCAAATTTACATTTCGCTTAAAGGTCACAAAGATGATATTACAGACATTAGGGCTCGTACAAGCATTCATTTTTCCCTCGTTCAATATAGAACAGGAAAGCAGTAACTACCCTCCTCCACGCACCTTTAACTGGATTGCAGAGTACGTATGTGAATTTAGATGTATTGTCGTTCCATGTGCCTGACGTAAACTCTTACTTATCCGCTAATAAATATCTTGATACGACCGCTATCAAACTTCATAGATACTCAAATACATTTTTAAAGGTATAGAAAAAAGGCCCCTAGAATGGATGACATTCTCGCAGAGCTACTGCAATATCTGGGAGAACCAGCCATGACGAAACTGTTTCACCTGGTGAGTAAGATGTATGAGACAGACGAAATACCCTCAGACTTTAAGAAAATTGCAATAATTCCCATTACAAAGAAAGCAGGCGCAGACAGATCCGAACATTCGAGAGAAAGCAGGCGCAGATACGTCCGAAATTACCGAACCATGGGTGCAAAATTTTAACACGAATTGTATACAGAAGGATGAAAAGGCTGATAGATGCTGACCTCGGGATTCATGAGAAATGTAGAAACACCAGAGGCAATACTCACCTAAAGACTTTTTTTAGAAGACAGATTAAGGTATTGCAAACATACATTGCTAGCATTTGTAGATTTGGTGAAAATGTTTGATAATGTTGAATGTAATACACTCTTTCAAATTCTGAAGTCAGCAGGGATAAAATATAGGGAATGGGAGGTTATTTACAACTTGTACAAAACCAGGCAGCTGTTATTAGAGTTGAAGGGCAAGAAAGGGACGCTATGGTTGGGAAGGGATAAAGGGTGAAGAAATAAAAAACAGTGTGGTTTGCTTATGACATTATAATTATATCTGACAAAAAAGCAAATGACCAGGAAGAGCAATTGAACGGAATGGACAGTCTGTTGAAAGGAACGTATATGATGAATATGATCAAGAGCAAAACAAGGGTCTTAGAAAATCAGGCGATGTCGAAGGAATTTGATTAGGCAACGAGACTATAATTGTGGTAGATGAGTTTTGGTACTTGAGCAGTAAAATAACATATGTCACAGTACAGAGATATAAAATGTTGGAAGGAAAGAAGCTTGGAGTTTAACGTCCCGTCGTCAGCGTGGTCATTAGAGACAGAGCTTGCGCTCTGGATGTGTGGGAAAGGATGTGGATGGCAATCGATCGTGATCTTTCACTGGAACCATTCCGGCATTTGCCTGGACAGGTTTAGGAAAATCACTGAAAACATAAATCTGGATGGACGGAAGTGGTTTGAGTCACTTTCCTTCCGAATGCGAGTCCAGTGTGTTACCACTGCGCCACCTCGATCAGTTATAAAATTTTGTATGGCAATACAAAGAAAGGTGTTTTTTAAAAAGAGAAATTTGGTTACTTCGAATATTGATTTATGTGTAAGGAAGTCTTTTGTGGAGGCATTTTTGTGGAGTGTTGCCTTGTATAGGAGTGACACTTGGACGATAAATAGTTTAGGGAAGAGGAGGATAAAGATTTTTGAAACGTTGTGCTACAGAAGAATTCCAATGTTTCCAATGTTTGTACAGCTTATGGGATTCAACTACGGGGCCATCAGTCCCTAAACTTACAAACTACTTATGAACTACTTACGAACTAGGACGGCACAAATATCCATACCCGAGGGGGGATTCGAACCCCCGGCCGTAGTGGCCAGAAGAATACTAAATATTTGGTGGGTATATCGCATAATGCTGAAGATTAAGTGGGTAGATCGCATAACTAATGAAGAGCTACTGAACATAATCGGAGAGAAAAGAAATTTTTGGTTATACCTTGACTAAAAGAAGGGATCGATTCCTAGGACAAGAAGAGATACACAAATTAATATACTTTTTTATCGATAAGCGATGCTTGTCGCCGTGTTCCCTCCTTCTCTTAATACTTTATCTTTGTTTCCCTCGTCTATCTTCCGGCGAGCCGAGAGGACGGAACCGCAACAACTCACTCCCTCTGGTTTGAGGCTATTATGTTTGGATCCTTACGCAGACTGCTTTGTAATGTAAGTTTTGAAGGCTCTGATATTTTATTTTAAAATACACCCTCGTTTGTTAAGAGCATTTTCTCCCCTAGTTTTCATTTAATAATGTCTCATACATTCATAATCATTAATTTTCTTTGAGGTTTTCAGCTCCACGATATTCCGTCGTAACACGATGTTCAGACGCCTTCACTTTCACTTGGCGTATTTTTATGATTAAATCCCGATAAGTTACTTTATGTCATTACTTTTTTCCTTTCAGAACCTGCCTTCGTATTAACAGTTTCGCGAAGTCCTATATATTTTTCTGTTTGTTGTTTTCTTTATAAAATTTTAGTACATTGTTGGGCAGCAATGACTTGCTAAGTGAACACTCTAAACAATATTTTTTTGCGGGAAGTATCATAGAATTTATCTAAACTATTCAGCAGATGCTGTGATCAAGATCTCCAGAAAGAAACTACATTGGGTAGTTTCCGCAAGTTTCCTCTGTAACGTTGTTTTTCTGTGTTCCCTCCACCACAGTCTATTCCGCCTTTCATTCTATTCAGTCATTTAGTGTACTAATTTCTTCCAACCTTGTCTAAATTATTTGCTCAGATTTTTTTTTCAGATTTTTCTATGATCCATATTTTAACAAAAATCCTTAATCTTTTGACACACACAGAGCGGAATTATTTTTGGTTTAATTTTTTTCTATTGATTATTTCCATACGACTGCACTAAATCGTTATAAGTGATTTTTTTCACAATCACGTCATTAGTTTGCAATACTGCCCTTCTTTCTGGAATGACGTCAAACTGAATGTTTTATGAATTTAATCCGATTAGTAATTATTATTAAAACAACATTTAAGATGAAATATATACAAATAAATATCTCAAATATTAAAGAAAGTTCAAGAAATGTAAACCCAACTGCGAGGACGTCTTCACTATTTTCTGTAAGAACCCCAAATTTGCAGCTGTATCCAACCACTTTGCAATCGACAATACAAACGAAAATTGATCTGCAGTGGGAGAAGGTGTTTCAAAGAAATAAAATGTGACACTGTACACAAATTCTTACAGAGGAAGAATAAAAAAATGAAAGCTGTCGATCTCGTCCTTCTGGGTTATTTCCGGAATTGAACATTAATGCGTACAGCCAACAATTCAAAAGTAATGTTACAGACACATTCCTTGTCGTAGAGGAATCGTAAATTTAGCATTGCAGAGAAGTGTGTGTGGGCAAAATAACAGAGGAGACGTATGTAGTAAGCAGAATCAGACACACTACTGGCCATTAAAATTGCTACACCAACAAGAAATGCAGATGATAAACGGATATTCATTGGACAAATATATTATACTAGAACTAACATGTGATTACATTTTCACCCAATTTGGCGTATAGATCCTGAGAAATCAGTACCCAGAACAACTACCTCTGGCCGTAATAGGCAATGATTCAAAACGGAGCTTGGATGGCGTGTACAGGTACAGATGCCCATGCAGCTTCAACACGATAGCACAGTTCATCAAGACTAGTGACTGGTGTATTGTGACGAGCCAGTTGCTCGGCCACCATTGACCAGACTTTTTCAATTGATGAGAGATCTGGAGAATGTGCTGGCCAAGCTAGCAGTCACACATTTTCCGTATCCAGAAAGGCCCGTACAGGACCTGCAACATGCGGTCTTGCATTATCCTGCTGAAATGTAGGGTTTCGCAGGGATCGAATGAAGTGTAGAATCACGGGTCGTAACACATCTGAAATGTAACGGCCACTGTTCAAAGTGCCGTCGGTGCGAACAAGAGGTGACCGAGACGTGTAACCAATGGCACCCCAAACCATCACGCCGGGTGACACGCCAGTATGGCGATGAAGTATACACGTTTCCAATGTGCGTTCACCACGATGTTGCGAAACACGGATGCGACCATCATGATGCTGTAAACAGAATCTGGATTCATCCGAAAAATGACGTTTTGCCATTAGTGCGTCCAGATTCGTCGTTGCGTACACCATCGCAAGCGCTCCTGTTTGTGATACAGCGTCAAGGGTAACCGTAGGCATGGTCTCCGAGCTGATAATTCGTACTGCTGCAAACGTCGTCCAAATGTTCGAGGAGATGGTTGTTGTCTTGATAACGCCCCCATCTGTTGACTCAGGGATCGAGACGTGGTTTCACAATACCTTACAGCCATGCGGATAAGATGCATGTCATCTCGACCGCTATTGATACGAGGCCATTGGGATCCAGCACGGCGATCCGTAATGTCCTCCTGCACCCATCGATTCAATATTCTGCTAACAGTAATTGGATCGCGACCAACGCGAGCGGTAATGTCGCGATACGATAAACCGCAATCGCAATAGCCTACAATACGACCTTTATGAAAGTCTGAAACGTGATGGTACGCATTGCTCCTGCTTACAAAAAGCATCACAATAACTTTTCACCGGGAAAAGCAGGTCAACTGCTGTTTGTGTATGAGAAATCGTTTGGAAACTTTCCTAATGTCAGCATGTTGTAGGCGTCGCCAATATTGTGTAAATGCTTTGAAAAGCTAATCATTTGCATATCACAGCATCGTCTTACTGTCGGTTAAATTTCGCGTCTGTAGCACGTCATCTTCGTGGTGTAGCAATTTTAATGGCCAGGGTTGTAGATGTCGGTTTTTGTTCTTGTGAGGAGATGGTGAGGGTTGCTCAGAATAGAGTATGTTGGAGAGCTGCATCAAACGAGTCTCCGGACTGAAGACTACAACAACAGTATGGATCGGCTCTTGGATCTCAGTAGGATTCCAGCATTAGTAGTTCAGAAGCAGTGTTTCCGTAATAGATCTCGAGTAAATTTAAAAACTCTGTGAGAGTGTAGTATTTTTTAATTTCCGGCATTGTATGAGAGTCTGACCGTCGGTAGAATTTTTTAGAACGCGTGACGTTAACTGGCGGCTAGCCCCAGGGGATTAAGAAAGTTCCAGTTGGGGGAGAAGTGAGCAGAAATGTGGCCAGGTGGGCGAGTCGCAAGTTAGCGGCGGCCGCCACATAATCCCCGCTAAGTCCGCCGCCGTGCGGGCAGGGCAGGGGTCAGCCACCGCAGCCGCCTGCTAAATGACGGCGCCGGGCCCAGCCCAGCCCAGCCCAGCCCTGCCGAGCCGCCAATATCGCGATGCGGGCGCTAAGCCCAGCGATCCAATATCTGAGACCGCCGGCCAAACCCCGCCCTGCCTAGCGCTGCCCCAAGGCTGCTCCCCAGCCGTCTGCGCCACATCTTGTGCGGATACAAAACCGAACCACCAAATCCTTACGTGTTAAATCAATGCTTACGATACTTTAGAGCAGGACCGCTCAACGTGCACGCACCGGCGCATCGCACAGTGCAGAGTGCAGAAGACGGCTGCGCTGTGTTGACGACGGTGCAAACCCCCCACTCCTCGGCTTTGCGCCGCTTCTCTCTTTCCTTACGCCGCCTGTCTCAACCTTTTCATAACTTTTACCCTGTTTTCTTCTTCATTGCCAAATACTTATATACACTAGGCGGAGGGCTTATTTTGGTGGAACACGATTACCGGTATAAAATAGATTTAAATAATATTAATAACTGTAATGATAAAAATTTTAAATTTGGTTGCAACACAAATTTATCTCTTCCATGTTCTCTTTTTTTTATATTTTCAATTATGCTACTAAGATATGGAACAAGAGATCGGCTGACAGCATTTTTGAAACTTACGTTGTAGAAATACTTGCACGCAATCTAGTTTTCGTACAAGACAAAACAGAAAAAAAAACCTTTCACATACACATGTGGAGCCAAACATAGAAATAATCTTCGCTGCTTCTCCGTGTAACTTGGGAAATTCTTCCTTCGACAAATTCTGGTAGAACTGGAGCAAACCTTTTGAGTTGTAAAACAAATCTTTTCAGTGAACATCGGTTAGCAAATCAATCAGTTCGAAATGTAAATCTCATTTGTAGATACAGAATTCTCTTCTGCAAGAGTTTTCACCTTCCGCAATTCTTCCTCTCTGGCATCCCCTGTGATATCACTATACTTTTCTGAATGCAATTTGCTGTACTGTCTTTCAATAGACGATTTTCTGACACACGTAATTAGTGTACCGCAGATTAGACATTTGGCTTTATCGTCAGAACGAACAAAAAAGTAAGATAGTTCACATTCCGGTTTAAATTGACTTTCGGGAAAATTTACTTTTTTTTGAGCAGGTGGTTCCATTATTGTAGTAATTGTCTTGCGCTTACTTAATCCAATGTTGACTAAGCCGCGCATTCGACAGCGTACAGCGATGGCCTCACCGAGCAAGCCGAGTTGGGGCGAAGTATGCCGAGTTGAACCGATGTACTGTGCAAACACTTTCTGCACCTCGCTTTGCACGCGTGCGGTTTTCCGTGTTTGTGCGGCCCTGCTTTAGAATATAAACACCATGGCGGTATGAGCACTTTTGTCAAGAGTAAATACATCCGACATGCTTTGACGTTGCTCCGCTTAGGCAGTCTTATAACGTCTAATCTCTTTCCCCGCCTTTCGGCGCAATAGTAACGCTTGTCGTGTTGTCGTGTCCTACATAGGAAAGAGGGAAGAGGTAGCAAGGTCAGTCTACATATCCCGAGCGGAAAGGAGTGATTGCAGAGAGACAGTACAGGCATCTACTAGAGATGCGGATTTCGGGACTCGCGAGGATACTTGTTTAGGAAACTTTATGGAACTCCTAGGTACCTTTCATTGAATTTATTGCATCCCATACTAAGTCTACTACACTGGGGTTAGTTATTTTTAAAAAGAAGAAGTAGAAATCGTTTGCCACAACAGAAGCCAGTAATTACGTTCCCTAGCAGCATCCCCTAGACAGACGCACTCCCCGCGAGAAACCGACTGTCGTGGAGCACTCCGAGATAGACGGCGATTGTCACGGGCTGGCGCCCGACTCGTCTGACTGAGAACTCCCCTCTTGATCCAAAAATCGGGGGTTTTAACGGCCGGTGTGGGCGCACCTCCTTTCCCCACTTTCCGACAGTTAACAATTTCCTATTGGCCGATGCTTGGTTCAACCAATCTAAATTGTGGCTTGCCCTCTCTCTGAGTCCTCTAGCGAACCACGTTTCAGCCCTGTCCCTTCTGCCATTCCCTGGGTGAAGACGTGGCTTGTTTGTGCACTAACAAAATCCATACTTGGTAGCAACATTGTTCAGCTGAAAGTAAAACGTCACGACGCTACCCAATATGGGCAACAACAACAACAATGTTTTACATCAGTTGGCCATGCCTTAGGCTCCGCCTTAGGCCATGCCTCAGGGGAGCTGCTAAGTTGCAGTTTTTCTTCTTTATCTTCTCACTCTAGCCTCGTGAAACCACTGACATTGCTGTTCCCAAGTGATTGGTATAATTTTCGCTACGTACATTAAAACGTGCCTGTTGGCCACCTTCTCCGAAAGGTAACCTCCACCCTGGGACGGTGGCCGAGGGCATCAGCAGTTCGCTAGGAGATTTCTTTAGTTCCTACATCTCGCAAGATATACGTGTCTGTCTTAGCCTGTTATCGGGAATGGTCTCTATTTCTCAGCCTGGAGTGCGTCTCTGTGGCTCACACAGCCTCTCAACAATTCCAACAGTAAAATCAATATATGGCAGCGTATTTATTTTTGTGCTCCCCCTGAGGCAAGAAAAGTCCCTCAAAATCATGGCTAGCTGAATTCTTATGTTGAACTGGTACCACTTTAGCCCCACAAAACACCCAAAATCTTATTCTAAATGGGCCTGCTGGGTCAGGAAAGGGTTTGTTGGTGGTCCAAGTGATAATAAAACAAAATTTTATAAAACAAAATTACGATTTAATTACGATGCGCATCCAGAAAGTAAGTTCCGTTTGTTTATATAAAACGAACGGGTACAGATACAGAAAAAATATTGATTGTACAAAAATCTACAACTCTTAAACTACTTTTCTACATAGCTTCCGAAATTTTGTAGGCAATTGTCATAACATGGCACAAGGTTTTGTGTGCCTTTTTCATAGAATGTTGCCGCCTGTGTATTCAACCATGTGGTAACACGATCTTTCAGCTCGTCATCGTCGTTGAAGTGTTGTCCACCAAGGACAGATTTTGGGTGTAAGAAGAGGATTACTGTCAAAAGATTTTTTTTACGATAATGCCTGACCTCACACACCGAATGTGACAAAACAATTCTTACGGAAATTTCAATGGGACCTGTTTGATCATTCTCCATACAGCTCGAACCTCTCTCCTAGCGACTTTCATCTCTTCTTACACCTAAAATCTGTCCTTGGTGGTCAACACTTCAACGATGATAAAGAGCTGTTACCACATGGTTGAATACACAGGCGGCAACCTTCTGTGAAGGATGCATGCAAAAACTGGTGGCACGCTATCACAAGTGCCTACAAAAGTTCGGAATATATGTGGAAAAGTAGTTTAAGAGTTGTAGAATTTGATGCAATAAAAATTTCTTCTGTATCTGTGTACAATTTCATTTTATTACCAAAAGGAACTTTCTTTCTGGACGCGCCTCGTATTTATGTAAAAATATAGAAAATGAATGAATGTAAAGATTATGAACATATACACGAATTTCACAGACTTGTAGGCGCAGAATATCAAAATAAGGTAAAGTATAATGTTACATGAACTTATGAAAACGTCTGATCTCGTGTACCTGTCACGAATTAATCAGTAAATTACAAGTGGGGTCACAGAGCTCGGGTGTAAGTTGCGTTCAGGCACTCTGTACCGTGTGCGTGGCTGCTACCTGCTTCCGATGGTGCCGCAAACATAAAAAAAAAAAAAAAAAATCGGTACGTATGTACGTATGTATATGTATAAAATATGATTTCAGAATGATATTTACGTTAATACTAGGAGTACTGATTCTATGATCAGAATGTTAAAAATTCTGGAAAAATGAGGTGTTAGCTAATTCTGTCTCTTCATTTAGAATCGTGTGTGGTGATTTATGTTTATGGGTGAAAAATCTCTAATTGTTCAAAGAGATCCATTCTTAGACCCCTGTCTACATAGTATATGGAGGTTGGTATTTATGCCTGTTATTTAAATGTTTGTAAATCTATCGGACCAAACTGCGTGGTCATTAGTCCGTATCTTACAAAATACTTAAACCTAGGTAAACTAACCTAAGGACAACACACACACACTCGAACCTCCACGGCGAGCAACCGCGCGCTCCGCAGCGAGACGCTTTAGACCGCTCGGCTACTCCACCACGGCTTTATGACTGTAATGAAATGTTTTATTTTGTAATTAATCAGTGTAACATACCACAATTAGTGTTTTCTCGTTTTATGCCCTGCCACAGATACAAATGCAATTTGCACTGATTGTATATATATCGTCTGATGATGAGCTGCTAGGCAGCTTGAAACCGGTAATGGTTCAATAAATCTTCATTGAGAAGAAAAAAGGCGACTGGTTGCAGTAATTTCTGAAACCTACAACAAATAAACTTTACAGAGAAAGCGCTGTTACCTTTTAACAACTCTGAATCTTGCAGAATATAGTTGTGTTCAGTCAACAAGGGTATACGAAAAACTTTTATGAAGCAAGAGGAAAAAGAATTATCAGTGGTGGTTATATATTTTTATGTTTTTATTTTTTGTCTTCAGGGAGATCGTGGTTTGTGGTCGTTTGTTCATGTTCGTTCTGGGTTGTTCGTTGAGAATTTTGCTCAGTTTTTTATTACAGATGGCGTTGAACCTCTTTCTTTTTCTCTATTTCATTGGTTCTACGGTTTGATCGGAACTTTGTGAACGCTGGTATGTTTTCTTGTATTTTGATCGTTTGGTCGCTCACTCTGTTTCCTCGTTACAGAGCGCAAACCTCTGCGCGCTGAGCCACCGCGTCCTAGCAAGTTTCGAACAACGGTCTAATATGTTTGTACATCACAAACTAATTCGTCGCCCATTACGCTATGGCGAACAGCTGCGAGAGTAATCCGTAATTCTCTTACCATCGATGGCAGTTATTATCTGCTAACATGGTAGTTTTAGATAGTAGATTATAATTCATTGTCCTAAGAAAGATGTGTTGTTGATATGTTTCAGTGCGCCAATGCTTTTAAATGACAACGCTAGACCTAAAATAAGAAAATTATTTAATACAGAAAGCAAGATGGCGTATACAATAGAGAGTTTCAGGTGAGGAATGCCACGTGACAGATTTCCGAACACCAAATGCACGCCGTGTTCCACCCACGCTATAGTCACTCGTCCGAACGACAAATGTACTCTACGTTCCTTCCAGGTTATAGTTATTCGTAACCAGTACAAACGAAGAAAATAAACTTTGAACAAACTAGCTAGGCAAGACAGGTGACAATATTTAACGGAAAAATATAATGAAAATGTGGGAGAGATATTAAAATAATAGTTTAAATAGAAAAAAAGCCGGCCGCGGTGGCCGAGGGGACTGAGGCGCTTCAGTCACGGTCTGCACGGCCACTACGGTCGGGGATTCGAATCCCCTCTCAGGCATGGATATTTGTGCCGTCCTTAGTTGTAGCCAGTTCATAAGTAGTTTGTAAGTTTAGGGACTGATGACCCCATGGGTATGTCCCATATTCTCTACAAACATTTGAACATTTGATTTAAATAGAAAAAAGGTAAAAAAAAGAGTATGTTTGTCAAAGCTAAAGTCAAATATCAAATAATTTGGCTGTTTATTAAAATGGTCAGAAATAATATTACGTGTTGGGTACATAGGTATTGTCACATTAGTATAGCCGGGATCGTATCGCCCAAATTTTTTTATTATTAACATTTTTATAATTTTTGTCCGAAATTATAAAACTTTTTTTTTTGGTTAATTCGTTGCACCTTCTAAGTGTTTTCGTCCCCCACTATATTATCTAAGTTGTATCGCAAATGAAAGTTCTACGTAATTGTAATTTCCAAATGTTCTAATGCCTTTAAAGCTTATGGCACTTAACTGCAGAGTCTTCAGTCCCTAACCTTACAACCTACTTATGAATAAACTTATACTAAAGACAGCACAAACATCCATGCCCGAGGGAGGATTCCAACCGCCGACGGGGAACGGCCTCGCGCATCGGAGCATAGAACCACAATGCGCTTGGCTATTCCGCCGCGGCGTAATCCCCAAGTATTTGTGATATAACATAGACACTAACAAGAATAAAATAACAGAGTATGTAGTATGGCAAAAACATGTGTTGATGAAGGAATTAGCTTAAAAAGCGAGGCACTAAAAGTAGCTGCTGAATTTATTTTTTATCTTTAAATAAATTATAATGACCAAAGTACAGAAAATATGAAATGCGCAATGGCTACTGGAATAAAAGCACTTCTCAAAAACAGATATTTCTTGACTCTAATATTACTCCAAAGTTACGATATCTTTCCTGAAGGTATTTGTTTGGAGTGTAACAATAAACGTAAGTGAAATGTAGGCGATAAAAATTTGAAATAAAATTATGGCAAAGGCTTTTGAAATTTGGTGTTACAGAAGAATCGCGTAATTAATCATTAAGTACTGAAAATAAAGGAAGAGAAGAGTAATTTCTGGCAAATATTGACTAACTAGTAGGACACATTCTGAGACACGTTAGCGTCGAAGGGAAATATGTGGGGTAAAAATCGCAGAGAGAGACCGAGAGAATACAGAAAAGAGGTTCGAAAGGATGTGCATTGATGTTCTCATTTAGAGATGAAGAAGCATGGGGTAGCACTCAGAGCTTCATCAAACCAATCTGTTGAATGAATGCTACAACAAAATTGACGTGATACCCTTCAAATGTGTGTGATTTCTTGTGTACCTGATATTAAACGGTTTTCTCTTAGTTCTCGAGTGGATTCCTTCAAAAGTCAGTGTCCACTTCTAGCACATGGGAACTGTCTACATCATTTTGCAACTGCGACTTGCTAGGACAATAGACACTCATTCGCGAGTATGGTAGTTAAATGCATCTTCAGCCATCCTAATTTAGGTTTACCGTGATTTTGTAAACTTACTCCAGGCAAATGCTGGCACTGTCTCCTTCAAAGGGCATGGTCGATTTTCTTCCATATTCCTCAGAAAGGCTACCAGAGCATATGCTTCGTCTATAATGACCACGATGGTGACCGGAAGTAAATTCTAAACTTCTTTCTTCCTGCTTCATTTACGTAGTTTAGGAATAACAGAGTGCCAATCACACTTTTTTCAAGAAAAGTAGATTTCCATCAATTACTATTAACTTCGACCCATGTCACAGGTGATCACGGATCCAATTATGTAACTGAGACGATAAGCAATAGGGACACAATTTGATTAAAATCGCTTGCGAGGAATGGTATCAAACCTACTGTAAATCTAAAAATATAAACTCGAGATCTTCTGACGAAGCACTCGTTATTGCACGACGAGAATAAAGAATTACTCATATTGGGCCAGAACTGTATTTTCTGATCCAGTGTTATTTTTGTATCAGTAGACTATTTTCTCCAACGTGATTTTTTTTGACAAACTTCACAACGCCTTAACGAAAAACACTGTGCCTCGACCTTGAGTAGATGAATCGTTAATCTGTTATAAAAAAAATCTCTACAAGGTGTAGCGACTTCGATAGTCACTTTTTGTGTGAAATCTCACACCTTCTTCAAGAGTTGGAGGCTAACTTTTATCACAAGACTATACATTAGTTTTCCGTTGTGTCCTAACTACAAAATTTAAAAATCATCGCTGGTGTCAATATATTTTGAGTTCACTATTAGGTCTTCATAGTAATCTACTTGTCACTGTATTCGGTGAGGAAAGTTCTAAATCTCACAGCCCTTAACAGGTTTTCATGTCTCGTGACTTGCCCCGGTGGTAACTGTGGACTTTATTACAGGCAGCTTCATTGCTGTGTGCAAATAATTCCACGTAAACAGGGAGATGAATGGCGCCATACATCGTATATGCCTCAATGGTAAGGTTTATTGCGTAATATTCTCTGCTGCAAATGGGGTGCTTTCTGTCAGCAATTTACATTCACCAGCGATGCAGTACATTCAGTACGAGTTTCCTGATCTGCTAACGCAGTCTCCCACGCATTGTCTGACCGTTGTATATAACAGAAGTGCTGGAATGTGTGTCGTTGAAGGCAACGCCAAGGATTATTTATAAATGGTATGTCACTCTCTTGTTTTTGAATCTTGAGCTCATGCTGTCCATGTTGCACAGTCGTTAGGAAACTGTGATTGTTCATGAAATGATAAAAAAAGGTATTGTAACTACAATCTCCGTCAGTCATTGCAAAAACAATTAACCAATATCATCGTACTATGCTTGCTAAGTATTAGGTTTTACAACGGAGATAGATGACACATTACTAAAAAGAGTCAGAAAACAAATAAAAAGGTGATGAAAGGACAGAAGTGTAGTTATGTACTTGTACTAAGTACTTAAAAATAAGTAAATAGATAAAATAATAAACAGTTACAGACGTTAACACCCATTATTCTTCATGCACCCTACTCAAAAGCTGGCAAGATACAGATCCATGTTAAAAATAAAGTACAAATTGTCAGAATGTACCGTAATTAATTTAGAATACTTAATTAACAGCTTAAAATTGTTTTCAACCTGCACCAGTAGAAAAACAAAATTCTAAGAAATTATGGAAACGTCAACATAGAAAAAGTAAGTCAGTAATGTTCAAGTATGCCTTCTCTATTGTCATTGCACAAGACGTTGCTAATCTAGTTAGCCATACAATGTAAGAGTTAGTTTCTACATCAGAAGTATGTTTTACGCTACGAACAACGCTAAGGAAGACAATTTCGCCGTTGCAGGAGTTTACAAGATGTCTGTAGTGGATGTCCAACAAAATACGTGTGACAGTCCAAACGACGATTCAAAACTGTGTTTAAAAACATATAAAATATACGTATAACAATAAATGTGCTACACACTCAAATTTTGAGGACACAGGATCACATACATAGTTACGTAATAATTGTAAATAGACATAGGTTACAAAGTGAACCTCTGTGAAGAACTTGAAACTTTTATTCAGATCATGTTACGTTGTCTTGGACACACACAACGACGAAGCTAACACAGTTTCAATGACTCTCTTTCCAAGCACTATGAATTTACTAGACGATATACTATGGCTTTTTCAGTGTCTTAAATTATAATATATTCACCAAATTGCAACATTAACACGCGAATATATGTTGATATTATATTTGAAAATATTTGATTTCTTTTATACTGTCGTTTCCTTTCAGTGATGTTATTTTTAATCCACATCTACAGCCATACTCCGAGAGCCACCTCACGCTGTGTGAGGGAGGTTACTTTGCATATAACAGACACTTTCTGCTTTTCCTCTTCCAGCCGCGTTTGAGGTAAAAGTCTGTGTTGGCTCCGACTTCTCCAATTTTAATCTCATGGCCTAGTCGCGAGATAAGCTTAGGCGAAAGGAATAGAATTACAGTGGTTCTGAAGAAATTGTGTATTTGGATAACTGTTATCTGTATAATTGATTCACAGTATAGGCATCTCTGCATCTTGAAAATCTTCGGACTGTCTGTTAAGTTGCCACATGAAGGGAAAATACTAACGTGAGAATGGCTCGACCAATTTGACAGAATTCTTGTATTCGTAAATGTCAGAACAATCTTTGGATGAAAAAAAAAAAAAAAAAAAAAAAAAAAAAAAAAAAAAAAGGGTGGAAAATTTGCCCAGAAAATTCGTAGAAAATGTAATGTGCTATCTTCTGAGATTTTTGTATGAACTCAAGACTATAATTAATAATTCGAACGATTGATAGGCAAATTTTTTTTTGTAGGAAAAGTTTTCAGGAGGGAAAGATATGGGGCAATTGTGAAGCAATTGTGGAAGCTGTGTCAAATTAAAAATACTCTCTCGCACATAATTGTCGTTTTGAGTGGTATATTTGACAGATCAGCACGATATTTCGGGCATTTACTTATATATATATATCGGGCGGTACGATGTTTGTCTGTAGTGATCTACGAAACTACTCAACTCAACTGAACAAAATTTTGAAAATTGTGTGTGATTTGGTGCAAATTGAGAGATAGTAAACTTTTTATCTCGACTAATGACCTCGATTTTAGTTTTAAAATTGAACGTTCTTTTCTAAGAGCATAAGTATCCAACAGATGAAACACTATTTCTAGTTCATATCTGGGCTTTCGGTCAAGTACTTGACAGCTATGTGAAAGATCATTGTTGTTTCAAAACCTGCTCAGTTTATGGATTTCTTTTACTCTGCATTTTCCCTAGTCCTTATCCCTCAAAGATATCAGCAATCGACAGAATCGACACCTGGTGGGGAGTCCACATTAAACTGTAGATCCCCTTTCCCCGGTCAGTTAACTGGAGTAAGCTATGGACATGTGCAAGTCGCCGAAGTGACGTACAGTTGAAGTATCTCCATCAGGCCACTGAGCCATAAGAAATTATTGTTACATTTGATTTCACATCTTTCCTTGATACTACAATTTATTTCGCTGTACAAGTGTTTTCGAAAATTACTTATCCTTCACTTTGGTTATTACCTTGGCTTTACATGTATTTACATGACGTCATGTAACGGTGGCTCGCCTGACGAGCGGACAACCCGCAATTCAGGATGCATAGCAGTGTGGCGTACCATAGCGGCAGTTCCGGAGTCACCAGAAGACGTAACGAGCATCGCCAGAGAGCGCACTAAACCGGGACTATTTTCCTCCGCACAGTCACTCGAGACCAGTTCGAGACTGCCACGTATCACTGCGCGCCGACAATTTAGGGGGGTGCAATGCAACACGACACCAGTTCTCCGCGCCTCCAGGACTTCCCGCAACGGAATACGTCGTCCGGCTTATTCTCCCTGGGCGTTCTCTCAAGGCTGTCGTTATCTCCCTCGTTTGTACCTAATTGGTGAAGAAGAAAACTTTTAGTTGTTGCTTGTTGTTTTTGCCTTAGTTTCAGAAGTTCGATGGTTGGTTTTTGTCTTGTCAATAAACACAATTTCCGTATCAGAGAGGCGAGATATAGAAACTTGTACTTTACATGTACTTCATATTTTTCGTGTATTACATTTTATTTCAGTTGCGCTATATATGGCCGTGAAGAAAAATTTGAAGAATGACCATGTGCCATAACAGTTTTTCTCTGAGTCTGACGACGTTTTCCACATTTGGCCTTAAAAACAAGAGGACTTGCAGAATTTCAGAATGTTTTATTCCCATATAATACACTTTACCTTCGAGTAAGAGGATAACCAGTGTGTATGTAATATTTCGTACGGTGCTTGACAACAGACGTCGACAGCATTTGATCAGTCACCGTGTAAACTGCCACATTCATTACATTTCTCAAAATGTTTGTAATCCTTTGGGACCAAATTACGTTGATAATCAGTCCCTAGTCATACAAACTACTTAAACTATGTTAAACTAACCTAAGAACAACACACGCATCCATGCCCGAGGGAGGATTCGAACCTCTGAGTGGGAGGCTGCGCGATTCGTAACGTGGTGCTCCAGACCGCTCGGCTACTCCCGCGCGGCATTATATTTCTGTGGAGAATAGTTTCATGCTCTGCAAGTCACCGTACGGCGCTTGGTGGAGCATCTTGAAATCAACTTCGCCCCGTGTCGTTGATCACCATGAAAGTGGTCAGATACATATAGTTTTTATCGACTCCGGGAGAAGCAAATGAGTGAGGCTGAAGAGGAGATGGAGTAGAAATTGGGTGGCGAGAGCGCAGTAGACGTACTGAGAGAGGGGAAGAGATGTGCCGAGAGGAGAGGACGGGACAAGAGAGGGAGAGGGAGGAGACTGATGAAGAGTGGGGGGAGGAATTAATGGACAGGTGACAGGAACATGGAAACAGAGAGAGCGTCGAGTAGGTGAAAAGAGAGAGGAGGGGAGGAGGAGATTAACAAAAGGAAAATTGTAATATATTCATGACTAGAAATGTTATTGTGTATCACGTTTAGTATCACTTATACCAGAAGTAGGATGCACAGAGAGAGGAGGATCTATAGAGTAGGAAATTGAAGAGGACGTGGTGATTGATGAGGAGCAGAATGAGATAGATTTGGATAGAGGGGCAGGAGGATATGGACAAAGAAATTGGGTAAAGCAGTAGTTGGACAAAAAGAGGGAGGATGAAATAGAGAATAAAATAAATCGCAATTTGCGATCACTTATGGCATCACTGTACAAGGTTTAGATGGAAAAGGGGCGGCGAATGAAAATTTGTGCTCATCCGGGATTTGAACCCGGGATTTCCTGCTTACTAGGCAGACGCGTTGACCACTCCGCCACCGAGGATATAGTGACCATCACGACTGCAGAGGACTCTTCCCTGCACGTCTCCCGCCACACCCAAATCTCCATTCGCCACACTCTCTCCTATTACCACAGCCTAATTGTTCTGTAATTCTCGCAGCCACAATACTGTATTCCCGCATAGAGAGAACAGACCATGAGGTATCGAGACACAATTAACTGTCGTCAGGAGCCAAGCCTCGGCTTGTATACAATTATATATTTTTGACGACGTGCAGGGAAGAGTCCTCTGCAGTCAGGCTGATCACTGTGTCGTCGGTGGCGGAGTGGTCAACGTGTCTGCCTAGTAAGCAGGAGATCCGGGATTCGAATCGCGGCCGGGCACAAATTTTCATTCACCGCCCTTTGCTATTCCATATAAACCTAGTACAGTGATGCCATAAGTGATCGCAAATTGCGATTTATTTCATTAAATGAACGCTGTAACGTCGTCAAAAATATATAATTGAAACAGAGAATGGAAACAACAGGGAGAGAGAGGGGATTAGGCGATGGGTCGACATTTGAGGAGGAGGAGGTGATGAACAGAGAGAGAAGCGATGAGGAGATGGCCAAATGAAGGGAAACTGTTTGTCAGAAGATCGATGTAAATAAATACCTTGGCAACGCTGTGTAATAATGCTGCATGCGTATATATATATATATATATATATATATATATATATATATATATATAGGTGTGTGTGTGTGTGTGTGTGTGTGTGTGTGTGTGTGTGTGTGTGTGTATTGTTGTAGGGACTACTAATTCCTGCCGGCCGCGGTGGCCGAGGGCACTGAGGCGCTCCAGTCACGGTCAGCACGGTCACTACGGTCGGGCCATTCTTAGTATAAGGTAGTTGATAAGTAGTTTGTAAGTTTAGGGACTGATGACCCCGTAGTTAAGTCCCATAAGCTTAACAAACATTTGAACATTTGGCTAATTCCTACTGTTGTACGGCGTAGGCTACATTACAACACATGTCTACACCATTTGACAAATGAAAGGTGACATTTCAAATTTCTTAGAGATATGGGGAGGAAATGACAGAGGATGGGGGTGGGTGTAGGAGATAGACACATATAGGAGGAGGAGGAAATTGTCGGTAACATGTTCAGAAAGCGACCAAAGAGAGGCGGCTGAGAGTGATGTTGGAGGAGACTCACAGAGAAAGCGGGAGGATGGCATTGATAAAGAGAGGGACTAAAAAGACAGTGACTGAGTGACAGTATGTGAACGAAGAGACGTGGAAGGAGGAGATTGGCTAATGGAAGGTTTAAGTTACATTTCTTACAAAATATTGCTGTGCACTACATGTTCCATCGTCTGTAGCAGGGGCTAACAGCAGTTGAAACAAATAAATATCCAAGAAACCCCAGGTTTTCAGCTAGTAAAAATGTTTAGCTTGAAGCGTTCTGGTGATGTACACCGATGTGGCTGCAGCAACGCAATGTTCGAGAGATGAATTTATACAACTACATTCTAGAAACTCGTTTACGCTCTGCGTATTATCTGTTTCCAGGCATTGTAGTTATCTCTCATTTGTGCAGGTATCTGCTGGCAACAGGGACATATGATATGACATACCAGTTTTCCTGTAATGTACATCCGCAGATTTGAAACGAGCAATGTTTCATCGATTGGGACAGACACGGAGCAACTCACGCACGAGTGCAGTAATAAACTTTTTTCCCCCCGACATTTCTTTTGTTTTCATCTGTTTTTATCGGACTCATTCCGTTACTCTGCTCGGATTACAGTTAATTGCGTGGACATTAAAACTGCATTTAGTACCTCCCAATTTTTTGACCCAAACGGTTTCCTGAGTAGTAACATGTTTCCCTCATTATCCGCTAAATTTATAGCCTATAGAGTTATTTATTTTTCAGTTTTACTTCGTGCAAAGAACGTGTGGCAACAATATATAGGTCCTCTTTTATAGAGCAACAAAGATTGTATATCGTCTTGTCTCAGGTTTTTTTAAATATATTTTATTTTATTATTATTATTTTTTTTTTTAACAAAGACTTCTCTTAAGTTTAAAATGTAGTACAGTGTCTCTCGTTATGTGTCATCGTTTCCACAGGAATACGTGCAAATGTATGTAACGTGTGTGATGTTTTTATTTGTATGATCTCTGTTCACTGTCATATAACAATTGTTCTGTTGTTTATCCCCTTTTGTTTCGCTTACACTAAATGGTGAATATATTTATGTGTATTTCATAATGATCAAATTTTACCGAATATATTTTGTATTTATTTATAGAATTTGAACCAGGTAGCGTTCAAAGCGTAGTTAAGTATTTCTAGTTAAATGTGTGCTGAGCCAGCAATTTCTATGCATTGTAATAAAATTTAGCAATTTATCTTTCTTACCCGGATTATGCACAACTGAAAGTGTTGTTATCTATCTCATATTTATACCGCGTATGACATATATAAGTACAAATATATCTCTAAGTGAGTCAGGATAGTGTAATGCCGGTACTTTACATTCCCAGAGACCAGAAGGAAAGGTAAACAACGCTCAGCTACTTGTCATTAAGTTATTAGGTGTGTCGTTAAATTGCGTTTCGTGTACGGCAAAACAGACACATTCGGTTCCAAAGTGTTTGTTATTTCGAATGACCATTCCAGAGCATAATGAACTAGTGGACTGATATGTGTACATTCAATGAATCTGATTGCTTGCGGTGCAGTATATTCTGATTTCGATACAGTTCTTCAAAGGAGGAATCCTGAATTTGCTCGAGGAGTGACCAGGAGAAATGCACAAAAGAACCTTCACAAATGCTCGTAGATATGTGGCCTTGATTTACTTTACATTTGGAGACCACAAGTGGTTTACGGCAAATTAGCATCCACACTCCTCATCAGCATTAGCCAGATGATCCTTTCCACATCTCATTATTTGATTTGAGTCGCTGGCACTTCATTGCACATCCTTTGAGGTGATGTTTTAGGAATCTAACCAGTTCAAGAGCCTGGTAGCAAAAGGAATTTTTAATATCGTTAGAGAGCTTGCGTGTGATTTCTGCTGTCTTACCGCAACTAACAATTTAGCGATTCTGAAAGCAGACATTTCGAAAATTTTCCATAATTGAACATTATTTAATTCCTGTTTTGTTTCTGACTTGCATTTTACTTTACGCTCACTGAACTACTTGTTAGATTAAAACGATATTCATGAACTCCTTGAGATAACATGAATTAAAAGACGTTACTTGCTAGTATTTTGGTTACAAATATTGCATCGCCCTGTACCATATGTCATAGTCCTTCCAGTAATGACATGATTATTATAATGATACACCAACAACACTGCTTTATACTTGCTGTTATTATTTAAAATCACAATGAGCTCATTTCGGCCTTCAGCCATCATCAGGTGCTCTGTAAATACATTTGTAATGGTCTGAATATACATATATGTATTGTAACTATAGATGGAAGATGAGATGGAAGTTCAATATACCCACGTGTCCGGATACTTTCGATCACATAGTGTAGTTTCAGAGTTCGACGAAGCACGAGATCCGTTCGTAGAGCTTCCTGTAGAATTTCAGTTCAAGCATTGACAGGAAGCTTTTGGCTGAAATTTTAATACCAAGCAGAGTAGTTTCACCATTAAAACACTCTTCATCGATAAGATAGTTTCATCTGGCTACTGAAAAATTTATGCGGGTCTGTTTCATGAAAACTACTAGCAAAGAAAATCCAAACATTAGTTTTATTTCAATTTCCTGCCAGAATAATTTAAACGTATTAGTTCCACAGTACATCTACATCTACATCTACATGGGATACTCTGCAAATCACATTTAAGTGCCTGGCAGAGGGTTCATCGAACCACAATTATACTATTTATCTCCCATTCCATTCTCGAATAGCGCGCGGGAAGAAAGAACACCTGAATCTCTCTGTTCGAGCTCTGATTTCTCTTATTTTATTCTGATGATCATTTCTACCTATGTAAGTGGGAGTCAACAATATATTTTCGCATTCGGAGGAGAATGTTGGCGATTGGAGTTTCGCAAGTAACCCACGCCTCAGCGATAAGCGCCGTTGTTGTAATGATTCCCATCCCAGATCCTGTATCATTTCCGTAACGCTGTCTCCCCTGTATCGTGACAATACGAAATAGTGTATGGAAAGGTTTCGACGACGGTGACTTACACAAGTTTGTAGCTTGCGACTAGTTATAAATGTACAAAAATGTAAGGCGACTCAAATAAGTAGGAAAAACAAATTATTCCATAATGTAAAAGAAGGATTCTGCAGCCATTGTTGGTTTCAATAAAAATTGTTCTGGGTGTCGAACATGATCTTCACCATATTAAAATCCATCGGCGTTGCGGCTGCTTTTGCAAGCGGCCTTCGTCTGACTGTCGTGGAAATGTTTAATGACAGGGAAATAATCCAGGACCTTTACGCAGAACAAAAAAAAAAAAAAAAAAAAAAAAAAAAAAAAAAAAAAAAAAAAAAAAAAAAAAAAAAAAAAAAAGGCCTGAATATGAAAAGTCAGGGGAGAGATAAAACCTCTTGCAATAGTCTCAGTTTCATGGCCTAGTTAACATACTAAAAGTCCACGAAGCTCCGAGCTGTGGAATGGCGCTTATGACGTCATTACTATGGCCGCCTAAGAAACTGTAGAGTACTCTTAGAACGGCTATAAATTCTCACATGAATAACATGCAGGGCCGGCGCAAGCCCAAGTGCCGCCCCGTGCGAGCTGCTAAAATGCCGCCCCCCACCCACCCCCACCCCACGATTCTTTGTTTTTCAAAACGTTTATGGAATTTCATTTAAACAAATCTATAGGAAATGTCAGCAACCACTCGCAATTTTTGTTTTTACTTTTCGGGTCTACCTAGGTTTAGTCCGCTGAGTGGCCAGTCTCAAAAGCTTTTAATATGTGCTTACATGTAAACCTCCAGGTTGACAGTTACGTTCAGCATGACGGTATAGATGCAAACATAAAGCATTGAGAATAGCCACCCCGAAATATATGTAGATCTGTACGAAAAAGTCGCTGGGCACCAGCTCAAAAATAGAGTTAAACCTGATTGGAGAAATATAGCTAATTTTAACAAGCCTTGTGAATTTACAAAAATGTTAAAATGTGTGTGAAATCTTGTGGGACTTAACTGTTAAGGTCATCAATCCCTAAGCTCACACACAGACTACTCAACCTAAATTATCCTAGGGACAAAAACACACACTCAAGCTGGAGGGAGGACTAGAACCTCCGCCGGGACCAGCCGCACGGTCCACGACTACAGCACCTTAGACCGCTCTGTTAATCCCGCGCAACATGAACTTACAAAATTAACGTAAATACACATTTTTCAGTTATTGTGAACAGATAATGTATTCAACGGAAAACCATATACAGTAAATAAATGTTGGCAAAGTGATAGTGTGCGAGTAGTATTGTCAAACAAAAGTGCCAGTCAGAGTTTAATTGTTGTTCATGCAGGCGCAGACAGGTGTTTCACAGCTCAAAACCAAAACGTTTGACTATCAGTCAGAAACGGATAGCAAAAATTTTGAAAACTACGTCGAAACCCAACTTAGGGGAGAGTTGCCTAAGTTGGACCAATGTGTGTTGGTAACTTAAAAGTTCTACGTTCGCTCAACTGGTAAGAAACATTGTCGAAAGTCACGTGGCTCAGTCGCCAGTCGACGATAGTCATTGGAGTGAGAACAGTTTCCATTATTGCGTTTTCTTCGATGTCGCTGTAAGTTTTCTGCTTCATATCATAAGCTTTCCTCTGCTCTAAAAGTAAGTAAAAATATCATCAGCACTACAGTTCAAAGTGCCATTCATTAGCTAATAATTCAATATCGTAAAACTAGAGTTTAGCGTTTTTTGTTCCTTGAAAGTTATCTTTACTTATATGGTGTCGAGTTGCCGAAGTTGGACCAAAGGCTGTTTCCTAATTTGGACCGGTTCAATTTAGGGATCAATCGTAACAAATAATACTTAATGTCATTTAACAATAGGTAATAGGTAGATGTTACGTTTTTAGGTTTATTTTTCTAGGCTGCAAAACAATTAAAAAAATAAGGAGTAAGTATGGTAACCTTTTTAGATTTGGAAGATTCAGTAAGGGAAATGTATGGGAAATGGACAAAAGATGAACTGAAGGTAGCTGTGGAAGCATACAGAAACGGTAACCATGAACTCGAACGAGTGTGCTGGTATATACCGAGTACCAAAAGCTACAATTGAAGAGATATGCTGATGGTAAAAGCATGTTCTCAAATGAAGTTCAGTTATTCGGAAGACAATCAACCTTTACAACTGAGATGGAAAAAATTGTCACAGATCACCTTTTATTTGAAGAGAGGTTTTTTTATATTCACAATCAAAGATGTTCGTAAACTTGCATTTGACATAGCACAGAAATATGAACTGCCTCATTCTTTCAAGATAGATAAGAAAAGTCTGGTAAAAGGTGGCTTTCTTCAATTATGAGACGAAATACACAGCTTTCCCTCCGGCAGCAAGAAGGAATATCAATGGCGAGGTGTTGAAATGAAGCTTTTCTTCATATTACGGGTCTTATTTCCTTTTCAGTCATTGTTTTCCCATGCGGTTCAATTTAAGCAACTGAAGGTCCAAATTAGGCAACCGGTTTCCTGACTTGGACCGTTTATACATTTTTTAGTTTTAAGTAATATCCATTTATGCTTTGTTTTTATTCAGAGTATAAAACTAGCAGATGAAAGTGTGCAATATACAGCTTCTTTTGTAAAGTATATTTTGTTTCGATTAGATAGATAATGTAGACTTTGGATCCCAAAATAAAAAAAAAAGTGGTCCAATATCGGCAACTTCCCCTATGCCAGGCTTACTACCAATGTCTTCATTCCTTATAATTACTCGCTGCGTATTTACCCATTCGGAATAAAATGTTCAAAATGTTTGTTAAGCTTATGGGACTTAACTACGGGGTCATCAGTCCCTAAACTTACGAACTACTTACGAACTAGGACGGCACAAATATCCATGCCCGAGGGGGGATTCGAACCCCCGACCGTAGTGGCCGTGCAGACCGTGACTGGAGCGCCTCAGTCTCCTCGGCCACCGCGGCCGGCGTTCGGAATACCTCTAGTCATTGTAGATGTTGGACATGTTCCACTAGTAATGTTCAACCATTTTTATCCATAATGCGGGAAGAATAAAACGCTCGGAAATTGCCATTGACGGGCTAAGCAAAATTGCTTGAGGCTTAACACATTATCGCATTATCGAACATTGCATTTGAATTTCCAAATTAGATTTCGTCTTCTGCTATATTAGTTGTGAGTAAACGCAAGGCGCGTAACAGACTGGCAATGCTCTATAAGAACACTGGCGCGTACACCAGACTCCTTCTCCCTCTCTGTTCCTCCGGCGTAACACGACAGGGCTGCCACAGTGGCGAGCAAGAGATTAGTCCTCCTCCCTCCCCTTATTCAACAGGGGCGGCCGGCAGGTAGTCGAAGCGCCATGCCACAGTTTCCGAAGCCGCTCCTTCCGAGGTTTGCTTTCGAATCCCCTCTTGGGCATGAATGTTGAGTTTGTCCTACAGAAATAAAAAAAAAAAAAATCGGGAGGGGCGTCAGATTTGCCGCCCCTCGGAAAGTGCCGCCCCGTGCGGCCGCACGTTTCGCACGTGCCTTGCGCCGGCCCTGATAACATGAAAAGGTCCTTTTGCATCAAATTACAGACAAACACCTGGGAAACGTTTATGTAGTAATACCACATGTATGTACAACATTTCTTCTAAGTTATACCAACAAAAACGGAAAATAATCATTTTTAAACCTTTTCTTGAAGTTTCTCTATTATGCAACGAAATAATGATTTCATAAAATTAATTATGTAGCACATTCTTAGAGAATTAAATCAACAGTAGAATGTTTTTCCTATCACTAATAATAAAGGAGTTATCTGAAATTATTTACTGTAAGATGTGATTATTCACTAGACAGACCGCGTGTTAGAATTGTAAGGAATATTTCTTAAAACCTTGTTCAAGACTTGCAAGTACAAGTGAATATTCTCAAAAGATAGTGAAACGACTGGTTCTATAAACATTGCACACATCTCAACATTTATTTTTACAAAAATAAATGATATATATCTAAATATACAAAAACGCTCATTTGATTTAAAAATTTACAGGAATTATATGGAGTCATTCATTTATATATAAATATATGTGTTTGTATTTGCCAGCTTTCCTGTCTGATTAAAGGTGACGCGCGCATTGTCAAACAGGAACCCTTACTAACAACATTATTTTGTCATTGAATCAACTAATAAGGGTGCACTCTGACCAGCAATAATTAATGAACAGATTGTACACTGAACGCCAATACGGAATGCCACACACGAATACAATTGTTACAATATAAGTAGCTGAATGACTGCCTAAATTTGCTGTTACAAGTTTGAATCACATTTTACCCCTAGCTTAGTAACATCCGTCAAAATGACGACTACGTTCAAATTCACAGCGAACTATGACGTTTTCAGGAACACTTGATAAACGGGTGTACACCGGTAAAGTGTTGGTTTGGAATCACACTCGACGAATTGACGGGCGATATTAACAAAAGTTCAAAAACCCCCGAGAGATGGGTGTTAGTAGTGAGCGTTAAAACTAGATGTTAGTAAGCAGGTTTAAACATCAGAATCATCTTTCTTATCGCGCGCCTGCACAAGTTTCATCATCATCGTCATCAAAATCGGGAATATTTGAGTTACTACACACACTGCCACTGCAATAACCACTCAAAACAGAACACTTAAACCAACACTGCCACGACGACAATTTCGTTCACATCCAGATTCACACTTGCAAGATGTTAACTTTAAGATGAAGTCGGGGACAGGATGTTCTTGAGTTAAAACTGGGTGAAGAGAACCATTTTTAGAGACACATCCCCATGAAACGGGTAGCATCTCTTTGCTTCTCCAATACTGCACCTGAAGATAAACATGTTTTGAATACTCTCTTGCTGCCGCAGATGTTTGAGGAAGCCGAACAAGATCTATTTGAGAGGCTATTGGACGTGTTGCCACAGATTTTAGGAAATGCTGATATCTAAGACTATTTAATGACATCGTTCCTTTATATGCAGCATACAATGCTAACAGAAACGTTCTCCTGCTTCAGTTACTTCTTGAGCATTTGCGTTGTCATTTTTGAATATAGAAATAATTTTCCGTAGATTAGGCTGTGTTTGGATGAGTCTGAAAGCTTTATTCTTCCCTTGGCCAAACAAAAACGATGTCGTGTCACATCCGGATATAACATGTAAAAATAACATACCTTGATATAAATCACCAAGTGGTTCTTGGAGGGATGTAATATGGTAAGTCCGTGTAGGGCCTTTTCCTACAGACGAGTGCTGAAAGTAAATGGGCATGTTACCAGGAGCAAGTGCAATTAGAAGGACGAGTTAATCGACGTTTGTACCAGCCATCATAGTTGCCTTCTCCTTTGCCATCTCCAGTGCTGTTCCAACAATCAGTTTATCAACATCAGCCTGAGATTGCCACGTCAAAATATTACTAAATGATTAAGATTACTTGTTAAACCATCAATAAATCGTTCCTTTATTTCCAAAATTGATCAAAAATTTTTCTTGGCACACTGTGCACTTCATATTTTCTGTGAAGTGGATGTCACATGACTGACATTTTGTTTGAGGACCTCTGTGCTCTTAGCTTTTTGTGTTGGGCATTGAATAACGATCAAAAACAAAAATGAAGGTATTACTAAAATGTTTCCTCGCGTAATTTACACATAGTCCAAATAATTCTTTGTAAGTCAAACATTGTGACCAAACAACTGTTCACAATAAATTTCTGCCATCTATAACATAGCCACAACCTTGAGGAAGCGAGAGATACTTGTCACTTGATATACAATTATTTAATATATCATACAATACGGATTTTTGGTTTTTTATCATGTAATAATTATCAAAAAAGGGTATGGGATAAGTTGTCAGTTTATGGTTTATACATTTCTGGAGATCCTCATCAGTTTTCGTAACACAACTTACTCTGAAGAATAGCTGCATGGTGTTGATAGGTGTATCAATGTCATCGTTGACCTTGACAGCGCTAGGCATGTGTGCTGATGTCCGCACCTTCTCACTTCGATGTAAATGATCATCCGTGAATGTTTTTCCCGCAATTCGTCCTACTGCAGCTTTACCGACAAGTTGCATCGTCACAGTTGATAGCCTCAGTTGGTATAATACCACTTGACAATTATATGAGCTAAGAACGATTTGTGAGAGGAGAGTGTGAGGCGAATCACGCCACCAATTTTGAACAATCGATATTATCACGTGCATGTCGTCATTTCCTTAGTTGAACGTGTTTGTCAGAGTGCTGAATGAGCTCTTAACATGCATACATCTCTTGTACCCATCGATTCAGGGTACTACTCGTTATCCCACGTCCATGTGTCGTGCCACCAGATGATCTGAACGATCTCATAAGTTTCTATCGTCATGTCCCTCCAATTAACAGCCCACATTTTGTCGGTATGTCTAATTGCAAACTGTCCCGTGGTGCCAAATGTTTGGAACTCTTGTGGTGTCAGCCTGTCCTCAAGTACTGCCATCTGTTGTATGTATAAATGCGCACACTTTGCATATGCTAGATGGCCAAATGCATGGAAAAAAAGGATTATTTTTCACCATTTCTACATGCAATCCCCATCACCTGTGCCGTCAGCACGGACAAAAACCCTTATTTTGTTAACTTGTTCATAGTACCGCACCCACCGTTTGGTAGTCTGATTGCTAGATGCTGCTTCCTACATAAAATTCTGTAACTTCTGCATTGATTATCGTTGGCACGTACGGCAAAACCTTAATAGCTTGAACGTTGTCTAATGTGGCAGTACATAATCCATGTAGGTTTGCAGAGATAGTTTGATCAATGTCCAGGTTCTGCATGAAATGCTCTCCAACGCCGATCTGAGTGACTGAGCTCTTACGGAATGAGGAAATAAATATCCAGTTAGCATTAGTTATTAATTGTGAAAAAAACTTATTGGTGTTATTTTAAAGCTCTAAGAATGTACTACATGATTAAAAGAAATTAAAAGAATTTGCTCCATCGTTAACCAGTTATTCACCAATAAACTCCGAAAAATGTTTGAAAAAATATTATTTTCTCCTTTTCGATTAATGTAACTTGGAAATAATGTTATACCGGGTGATCAAAAAGTCAGTATAAATTTGAAAACTTAATAAATCACGTAATAATGTAGACAGAGAGGTAAAAATTGACACACATGCTTGGAATGACATGGGGTTTTATTAGAACGAAAAAAAAATATTGCTAGACACGTGAAAGATCTCTTGAGCACGTCGTTTTGCGATGATCGTATGCTCAGCCGCCACTTTCGTCATGTTCGGTCTCCCAGGTCCCCAAATCTCAGTCGTGCGATTATTGGCTTTGGGATTACCTGAAGCCACAAGTGTATTGTGATCGACCGACATCGCTAGGGATGCTGAAAGACAATATCCGACGCTAATGCCTCGCCATAACTCCGGACATGCTTTACAGTGCTGTTCACAAAATTATTCCTCGACTACAGCTATTATTGAGGAATTATGGTGAACATATTGAGCATTTCCTGTATAGAACATCACCTTTGATTTATTTTAATTTGTTGTGCTTATTATTGCTTTACTGATCAGATAAAGCGCTATCTGTCGGACATTTTTTTAACTTTTTTGTTTGTTCTAATAAAACCCCATGTCATTCCAAGTATGTGGGTCAACCTTTACCTCTATATCTATATTTTATTCCGTGATTTATTGAGTTTTCAAATTTATACTGACTTTCTGATCACCAGGTATACAAGGTGTTATAAAAAGGTACGGCCAAACTTTCTGGAAACATTCTTCACACACAAAGAAAAAAATATGTTATGTGGACATGTGTCCGGAAACGCTGAATATCTATGTTAGAGCTCATTCTATTACTTCTCTTCAAATCACATTAATCATGGAATGGAAACACACAGCAACAGAACGTACCAGCGTGACTTCACTTTGTTACAGGAAATGTTCAAAATGTCCTCCGTAACGACGATACATGCATCCACCCTCCGTCGCATGGAATCCGATGCGCTGAGGCAGCCCTGGATAAGGGCTTATTGTATCACAGCCGTCCACAATACGAGCACGAGGAGTCTCTACATTTGGTACCGGGTGCGTGGACAAGAGCTTGCAAATGCACCCCGATGTAAGGAGAGCGTGGAGCCCATGGAATTGGTCCGCTTCTACCAATCCATCGGTCACCGAATCTCTTGTTGAGAACCGTACGAACACGTCAAATGGGCATCTGCCAACTCCGCATTTGTAAACACTGCACTGACTGCAAAACCACGTTCGTGATGAACAATAACCAGTTGATGCTACGTACTGATGTACTTGATGCTAGTACTGTAAAGCAATGAGTCGCATGTCAACATAAGCACCGAAGTCAACATTACCTTCCTTCATTTGGGCCAACTGGCGGTGAATCGAGGAAGTACAGTACATATTAACGAAACAATTGGGTATTTTGACAACTGTCTGCACGAATTATTTCAATTTACATTTAAAGAGAAATACTAAAATGTGCTCTAATATGGAAATTAAGCGTTTCCGGACACATGTGATAACATATTTTCTTTGTTTGTGTGTGAGTAATGTTCCCTGAAAGTTTGGCCGTACCTTTTTTGTGACACCCTGTATACCTGGTATACTGCAACATAAAAAAATTTTCACCCCTTCCTATTTCATTTGTTGCGATTCTGTGGTAATTTACAGCCGTTCAAAAATTACAGCACAAATCTTAGGTCTGCCATATTGATAACGTCATAACCGTGATCCACAGCCTGGAACTCTGACGACTTTTAGTATGTCATTTACGCCATCAAACTGAGACTATTTCAAACGGTTTAAACTCTCCCCTAATTTTTTCCTATTTAATGCATAAAGATCCTGGACTAAATGGAGAACGTATATACTGGCCGTAGTAACTGTTGCCACAATCGGTTTGGACGTTGCAGATATGGGAGAAGCACTTCACTCTTTCATTATTACACTTTCTCTTATTTCCTGGCATTGGTGGCCGCGGTGGCAGAGGGGACTGAGGCGCTCCAGTCACGGTCTGCACGGCCTCTACGGTCGGGGGTTCGAATCCCCCCTCGGGCATGGATATTTGTGCCGTCCTTAGGATTAGCTAGTTCATAAGTAGTTTGTAAGTTTAGGGACTGATGACCCTGTAGTTAAGTCCCTAAAGGTATACAAACATCTGAACATTTGAATACGTTGAGTGGTGGTATTATTATTATTGGCCGAAACTAGTGAATAAGGGGCGGGTGGTAGCTGAGACGTGGCACTGTTGCCTAGCGCCGGCTACGCGTGCTGTTTGCTCTATTGTACTGTACTGTGCGCGCGGCCGCTGTTGTCTCCGTGCTATGCGGGTCCGTATGTGGGACAGTGCGCATTTCGACGCCGTGCATCGCTGCTATTCAGGGCTGCCAAGACTCCGGGAGTCTGTACCCGTCCTCTCTGTTCATATTGCTTGGCTATTTCTATAGCCTCTCTGATCTCCCTCTTCAAAGCCAGGAGTATTTCACCAGTACACCGACTTCCCGTCTGCAGCATTCTTTTCAGTATTCCGTCACTGGCGACTTCTCGTGCTTAGCATCCCCGTTTCAATCGGCCGGTCAGTTTGTATTTGTAGTCTGGGATACAATCGCAAAACATCTCAGGGACTGCGGCTGTGTGCAGCCAGTCTGGCGGATCCTTCACTGAGCCAAGGACATCTCTTGCTTTGTTGTTGCTGCGAAAGACAGGTTTGATGCCTTGTTGACGAAGAATTTTGCCCTCTATTTCGGTGACGATTTGTACAAATAGTGGTAGGGAGCCAGCCGCGGTGGCCGAGGGGACTGAGGCGCTTCAGTCACGGTCTGCACGGCCACTAAGGTCGGGGGTTCGAATCCCCCTCGGGCATGGATATTTGTGCTGTCCTTATTATTAGCTAGTTCATAAGTAGTTTGTAAGTTTAGGGACTAATGACCCCGTAGTTAAGTCCCATAAGCTATACAAACATTTAAACATTTTTTTTAGTGGGAGGGCGACATTTTGTTCTTGCTTCTGCTCCTTCCCTTTTGGTTGCCCGATTTACTGCCTTTGGTTTCTACATCATTCTCTTCGCAGAAGCGTTTGTGCTCAGAAAATGGACGTGAGGTTTTATTACTCTGCCTTCAGGCCTTGTTAACCGTTAATGTAGTAGTCCATGGCCTAGTTTGCTTTCTGGCTTGCGGTAAAGTTCTCCAGCGAGACAATGAAACACCTCATTTCTATCTATCTCCATATTTAATTTTCTTTTGTTATGCTGCGCATTAAGGTGGAGCTGGAAGTTGTACAGTTCATCTTAACCGTGTGGCCAGATGATGCATTGCTACTCCGCAGGCAGTAGTTTTTCTATGTTGATAATTTATATGTTGCTTGCAACAAAGTACTATGTCTTGTATCTTTGGGAAAGGTAATAAGAATATTCTTGGCACCGAAGAGTGTAGCGTCAGAGGGAGTACTGTTCGGAAGAGTGGAGAGTGCTGGAGGGTGCCTTGTAATGGTTGAACAGCGTAGCATTTATGCCTTTCTTGTGATATTTTTCGAAAAGAAATGCAATCTCAACTTAGTAAGTAACACCATTTATGTAGATTAAAGTACACAGTTTTGTGTTTGTTCTACGGTTTTGTTTATTTAGTAAATAGATTTTCGGCTTATCAGGGCATCATCAGACATTTACTGTCTTTGACTGAAATTCAGTAAATGTCTGATGATGGCCTAATAAGCCGAAAATCGATTCACTAAATAAACAAAACCGTAGAACAAACACAAAATTGTGTATTTTAATCATCATAATGAATAAGTCTTATCAAGAAGCGACGGAAGAATCAGTTAACATAACGCCATTTAAATTGGACTGAGACATTTTAGGACAATATTAAGGTATGTTAATAATACGATGATAATTGTTAAGGAATACTTGGAAAATTCTGTCCACAAAAGGTATTCCATTTATTATATAAAGTTAACGATTCAGTGCATTAGTTATTCTCTTAGTTTAGAAAAAATTTACGTTTCAGATGCTCAGTAAACCGAAATATGGTGAGATTTAACAGGGCAGGAGCAAAACTTTTTCAATTGATACAAAGCTGTTTTGTTGCGTAAATGGTGAGCAATGCATTATTTGATAATTATTATTTCTCTTAGTAAGATTTGTTACGTTTTCTTTATTCAGTTTCCACGTTCATTCTCCTGTTACGTTCCGTTATAAAATACGTAACCAATTACTCTGCCTCAGAATTACCAGTAATGTACTGTCGATGCTGCATGTCATGACACTCTATCCCAGGGTTAATGAAATCAAGTCTTGATCTCAGCACATTTCTCAATACATAACAATGATTGGTAATGTCGCAGCAGAATCTATACTCCTTTTGTGTTTGCACATGTAGAAAAACTTTGATCTCTAAACAATGAACGAATTTTATGATTGTCAATTGAAGTAACTACACTGTGCGTCATATCTGTACATGCCATTCAATTATCTGAAATCATCATACATTCACACATACACACTCTGTCTAATTGAATGCACTAATAGCGCCACACATAGAGCTCTAAGTCAATTGCAGGCTAATCTACCACAGAAATTCGATCAGTTTTAGTATTAACAGTGTAATGTCACTTTAGAGACTGTTGCATTCACACACAGACACACGTACAGACACTAACAAAGACTAGGAATTGACTATTTTCATTAATTTGATTGAAACATTTCGTTCCAATCCACATATTTGAGACCAGACTGAACTGTAGCGTGTTTTACTAAAATGTGACTGACGCCTCAGATGACATACCATCCACCTTAATTATCAAAGATGGCATTCTCTTGTGGAACATGGGCTCACTCGACTCATAGGGAGAGGGATGCGGAATAACACAAGACTCCCAAGTTTAGACATTTATTTAAGTTTTAAAGAAATTCCGTAGACTTGAAACCCCATATTCTTGCAGTTACATAAGTGACATGCTAAAACTGAACTCTGTACTTGAACGAAACGGTCGGGCTGCCTCAAAAGAACATTTACGTTGAGAGAATGAATGACCAGTTTTGGTGCGAGCGCTGTATGAAGATGCTGGCGCAGCGGAAGCCGGCGTTGGCTGACTGCGCGGAAGTGCGGCTGTACAGACAGTAGGCCTCAGGGCCCCCGTGGAGGCTTGACCGTACCGCTCTGCCCGGGATGGCGTGTGACGGCTACAGGCGGCGAACTCGCGTTCTCCGCCGGGCGATGACACGAGGCTGCGCTCCACCCAGGAGATGATGGTAGTGCAGACCGACTGGGTCCCAGGTACGCTTCCCCTCCCCCCCCAGGGGACCCACAGCTCTTTTTTGGGTACGTGTGTGGCGCGCACGGGGCCCCGAGCCGAAGCAGCCTTTCTTCTGCCCCAGGCTGCTTCACTTTCCCTCCCGGTTTATGCCTTCGCCCGGAGACGGGCGTCCTTTGCGAGTTAAGGTGGTTTCTTGTCGTAATTACTCTTATTCCTTGGTTTCTTCCTTTCCTCACCTTTGCTTCTGTCTTTCTCTCCTTGCTGTACTCTCCTAGCCTTCTTCTCCTCCTCATTAACCTCCCGTTCGGCGTTTGAGACACTTCTTTCTCTTCACTTCCTCTCTTCCTCTTCTTTCGTCCCTGTGCATTATCATGCGTAGCAGGTGACGGGGTAACGCGTAATTCCCTGCCCCAGGTAGACAAGTAGGGCACGTACGTACCCCCTGGTAAAGGCCAGGCCAAGGGAGGGGTGATTACCCGAGCTGGTACCTTCCAAACATGCCGATTAGTTCCTCTATCAGGTCACGGAAGGTGTGACCTGAGGTGTGAACAATCACCTAAGGCGGGCAAGCCCTCACAGAGGGCCCCCACTAGGAAGGAGCGCGCCATCGGAGACGCCGGTAATCACGGGGGACACTTCCGCAATTACTTCCTTCTCTTCTTCTGTAACTTTGACCCAGAAACGAAAGGTAGATTCGCCTCAGCAAAAGAAAACTTTGCCTAATCTTCCGAAATTCCCTGTTGTCTCTCGAACCGACGGTAAGGATTTCGCTTCTGTACATCCTTTCGTCATTCAGAAAGGTGTTGATGCAATTGCTGGCCCTGTTAAAACCTATTCGCGTCAGCACAATGGAACATTGTTGCTGGATGTGGACAGTGCATTCCAGGCCCAAAAACTCATACGAACTACGTTGTTACACACGTTTCCTGTCAAGGTAGAAGCGCATCGCACACTCAACTCATCACGGGGGGTAGTTTTCACGAGATCCCTTGACGGGTTGTCTGACAAAGACATACAAACCTATATGTCCGATCAGGGTGTCACAGCCGTGCATAGGGTGTTGAAAAAGGTAGATAACCAGCTGACACCAACTCGTACTGTGTTTTTGATGTTCGACAGAGTTGAACTCCCATCAAAGGTCAAAGCAGGGTACGAAGTTATCTCCGTCCGCCCTTTTATACCAAACCAAACGCGCTGTTTCCAATGCCACAGATACAACCATACACGTCAATTTTGCCCAAATGCAGCAAAATGTGTTACTTGTGGTAGGGACGCCCATGAGGGGGATTGCCCACCTCCGTCCCCTCACTGCCTTAATTGCAACGATGACCACGCGGCTTCCTCTCGGGACTGCCCTGAATATAAGACTGAAAAGGTCATTCAGCAAATTCGGGTTACGAAAAAGGTATCAACGTCTGCCGCTCGAAAGTTGTTGGCGAGTGGAAAGCCCACTGTCCTCCCAGCGGGCACATACAGTAACATCCTCACCTCCACTCGACCTACTAAGGATTCAGGTACACAGACCTGTGACTTCACTTTCGCTGACACAGTTATGCGATCCGCCAGCCCGAAGATTGCCCGTTCCACGTCCCCGCTTCCTCCTGCTGCTTCTAAAGTTCAGGATTCGTCAACCTCTAATAAACCGCGGGCACCTAAACAAGATTCCTTTTGAAAAAGGAACCCGTGCGTGAAGATTTTCTGCGAACTCAGGCTTCCCAACCGTTAAACTGCCTCTTCTCACCGTCACTCTTCCAGAAGAGCCAAGAAAAAAGAGTTCCTCAACTTCCCCGCCGAGGCGTGCCCAACAGTAGTCGGCCCCGATCATCTTCTGTCTCGCCGGGACGCATTACTGGTTAGCCGGGAAACCGGCATTCTACCGCGGCGGCGGAAGCTGCCCCTCCTGATAAACTCGGGAAGATGGCAGATGTATCAGTTGAACCTATGGAACATGACTGTCTGCCTTTAGATGGCGACAGTGGTGCTCCCTCTAAATCCGGTCCTCAGCGACCGTCTGCTTGTTCCTTTTTATCTTCCTCTTTTCTCTTAATTTTCATGGCGCTCCTTCAATGGAATATTCGCGGCTTTCGTTCCAATCGGGAGGAATTAAAACTTCTCCTTCGATTGCACTGCCCGCTTCTAGTTTGTCTCCAGGAAACTAAGTTACGTCCAAGTGATCGTGCAGACTTTCCACACTACACCTCTGTGCGTTTCGACCTGCCACCTTTGGAAGGTACCCCAGCCCATGGAAGGGTTCTGATGCTCTTTTGGGACGACGTCTATCATCATCCTATTTCATTGCATACTCACCTACAGGCAGTTGCTGTCCACATCACTCTATCCACCTTTTCCCTCTGTAATATCTATTCGCCATCGTCATCCGCCCTTACTAGTGCAGATGTGGTACACCTCGTTGACCAGCTCCCTTCACCTTTCGTGTTGGTAGGCGACTTTAATGCCCACCACCCCCTATGGGGCTCTCCGGCACCTTGTCCGAGAAGCTCCCTTTTGGTGGACCTTCTCCAACACCCCTTTCTTGTCTGCCTCAACACCGGTGCACCGACCTTCCTTTCAGACACAACACAAACTTATCCCATATAGACCTCGTGATATGCACTCCTCAGCTTGCCGGTCGGTTTGAGTGGTATGCACTTTCTGACTTTCTGACACGTACTCGAGTGACCATTTTCCTTGTGTCATCCACTTTCTGCATCATTCCCCATCTCCTCGTCCCATCAGTTGGAACATTTCTAAAGCCAACTGGGGGCTTTATTCTTCCACGGCAGTTTTTCACAATCAGGACTTTCCCATCTGTGACAGTCAGGTCGAATACCTCACAGAGGTTATTCTCACAGCTGCCGAACATTCCATACCTCGTACATCCCATTCTCCATGTCGCGTCCCGGTCCCCTGGTGGACTGCAGCCTGTCGTGACGCTCTTAGAGCCCGGCGCCGTGCTTTACGCACCTTCCGCTGCCACCGAACGTTGGAGAATAGCATCAACTATAAACGACTGCGAGAGCAATGTCGTCGTGTTATAAACGACAGCTTGCTGGATTGCTTTTACCAGTTCTTTTAACCGCTTTACTCCCTCCTCGGCTGGGGTGGCCTACGCCGTTTATCCGGCATAAATGTCCACTCCTCGATTTCTGGCCTGACCGTCGAGAACGCAGTCCTTGTGGACCCCACTGATGTTTCCAACGTATTGGGCCGTTTCTTTACGGAGGCTTCGAGCTCCGCCCATTACCACCCAGCCTTACTCCCTCGCAAACAGGTAGAGGAGGCACGGCCGCCTTCTTTCCACTCTTTTAATCGTGAAAGTTACAATGTCTCCTTCACTATGCAGGAGCTAGACCGTGATCTCGCCCTGTCCCGATCTTCTGCACCCGGGCCCGATTCCAATCATATTGAGATGCTGAAAAACCTTTCTCCTGCGGGCAAGTGTTTCCTACTTAGCACCTATAATCGCATATGGAATGAAGGTCAGGTTCCCCCAAGTTGGCGTGACCCATTGTTGTCCTCATCCCCAAACCAGGGAAGGACAAACATCTTCCATCAAGTTATCGCCAAATTTATCGTACTAACTGCGTCTGTAAGGTAATGGAACGCATATTAACGCTCGGTTGATCTGCTCCTCGAATCTCGACGCCTCCTGACTAATATCCAATGTGGTTTTCGTAGACACCGCTCTGCTGCTGATCACCTCGTCACCTTGTTAACCTATATTATGAATAACTTTTTAAGGAAGCGTCAAACGGTAGCAGTGTTCTTCGACTTAGAGAAGGCTTATGGTACCTGTTGGAGGGCGGGCATTCTCAGCACATTCTCATGGCCGCCTCCCTCTCTTTATTCAAGCGTTTTTGGCGGATCGCAAGATACCTTTAGTCAGGAGAAAGGGGTGCCACAGGGCTCCATCTTGAGCGTGGCTCTTTTTGCCATTGCAATCAATCCGATCGTAGACTGACTTTCAGCCGACGTTTCCGAATCCCTTTTTGTAGACGATTTTGCAATTTATTGCAGCGCCCAGTGGACGTGTATCTTGGAGCGTTGTCTTCAACGCTGTCTTGACCGCCTATATTCCTGGAGCATTGCGAACGGCTTCCGCTTCTCCACTGAGAAAACGGTGTGTATAAACTTCTGGAGATACAAGGAATTTCTTCTACCATATCTACGTCTCGGCCCCGTAGCTCTCCCTTTCGTGGAGACAACGAAATTCTTGGGACATGCTTGATCGTAAACTTTGCTGGTCCCCACACGTGTCTTACCTGGCTGCCCGTTGTGCCCGATCCCTAAATGTTCTCCGTCCTCAGTGGCACATCATGGGGAGCGGATCGTACCGTCCTGCTTCACCTTTAACAGGTCATTGTTCAGTCGAAGCTCGACTACGGATGCCTTGAATACTCTTCTTCACGGCCGTCGATTCTCCGCCGTCTCAACACTATTCACCATCAGGGATTACGCCTGGCAACCGGTGCATTTTATACCAGCCCTGTTGAATGTATGTATGCCGAGGCTGCTGTATTACCCTTGACCACTCGGCGTGACATACTCTTGTGTCGGTATGCATGCCGCTTGCGGTCGATGCCCACCCATCCATCTTAAAGATTATTTTTTGACGACTCACTCGATCGCCAATATCAGTTGTCTGCGATAGCCTTGCTTCCACCTGTAGTTCAGTTTCGCCGCCTGCTTCAGCGGCTCGATTTTACCCTTCCTTCAACCTTTAGGTTGAGCGAGAGCCCATTGCCACCATGGCATCAGGCCCAGGTTCACACTCACCTTGAACTTAGTTCGCTGCCCAAGGAGAGCACCCCGGATTTGGTATACCGCTCGAGGCTTGTCGAACTCCGTTCGCGGTTCGATAATGCCATATTTATCTACACTGATGGTTCCAAGCGCACTGATGGTGTCGGATCTGCCTTCGTCGTCGGGGACAACCGTTTCCGATACAAGCTCCCTGACCGGTGCTCGAATTTCATGGCTGAGCTTTTTGCCCTCCACCAGGATGTTTTATATACCTACCACCGCCGCCATCCTTTTTATGCCATCTGTTCGGACTCCCTTAGTGCCCTGCAGAGTCTTAAGGACCCTCTCTCGCCCCATCCTCTCGTGTATCGGATCCAACGCTCTCTCCAGTTGGTAGCAGATGACAACTGTCAGTTTCTTTTCTGTGGGTCCCTGGCCACGTGGGTGTGCCCGGGAATGAGACTGCCGACATAGCAGCCAAGGCAGCAGCTCTTTTGCCTCGCATGGCTACTTTTTGCATCCCATCGGACGATGTTCAACGGGCTCTTCACCGGAGTATCGTGTCGTGCTGGCACAGTGCGTGGTTCTCACTGTGCGACAATAAATGGAGAACTATAAAACCGATCCCGACCGCTTGGAGGACCTCCTCACGCCCCTCTCGGCGAGAGGGTCGTCCTGGCCCGATTGCGGGTCGGTCACTGCCGTTTCAGCCACCGTCATTTGCTAACCACCGACCCTGCACAGCTGTGCACCTGCGGTGAATTGCTGACGGTGCGACATATTTTTACTGTCTTGTCGCAATTTTAATCGTCTCCGTGTAGCCCTTCACTTTCCGTCTACTCTGGAGGAACTTTTAGGTGATGACACACGAGCAGCTGCTCGAGTTTTGTTCAAAATGTTCAAATGTTCAAATGTTTGTATAATCTATGGGTCTTAACTATGGGGTCATCAGTCCTTAAACTTACAAACTACTTATGAACTAATTACGTAGGCTTCCGCGGCCAGAGGCAGACGACATAAAAGTTTTCTGGGTATGGTACCGCGTCATGATGTAAGGCTATTACTTAAATAACCAACGTTTCGGCCAACGTTACAGTGGCCTTCATCTGAGTTACCCAGATGAAGGCCACTGTAACGTTGGCCGAAACGTTGGTTATTTAAGTAATAGCCTTACATCATGACGCGGTACCATACCCAGAAAACTTTTATGTCATCTTACTTATGAACTACTTACGAACTAGGACGGCACAAATATCCATGCCCGAGGGGGGATTCGAACCCCCGACCGTAGTGGCCGTGCAGACCGTGACTGGAGCGCCTTAGTCTCCTCGGCCGGCTCGAGTTTTGCCTTTTATTAATATGGCCAATCTATCAAATGATATTTAACCCTTTTAATTGCTTTTATCTTTGTTTTTAGCCTTCTTTTGATACTCTATCTCGTAGTTACTAATTTTTTCGAGTTTTAGCGAATCTCCATTCTTATCTGGGCGCTAATGACCTTAGCAGTTGTGCGCCCTAAAACCACAAAAAAAGGAAGCTGCCATTGTCGTCGCTGCTACGCTTCCATCCTCCGTGGCGCTAATTCCGGCGTTGCATGGGAGCTGACTGGGTCCCGTCGGCCCCTGGTCTTCTGGTGTCGGACACTCCGATGATGGCTGCGGCGTCCCGGCGTTCCGGCGACTGACGTAGTTCCGGTACAAACTCTTGTCCATCTTCCGATGGCTCTGCCGAACTGTGCTTAGGTCAATTTATAGTCGAAAAGTGGCTAGTAGAACTTTCTGGTCGCTCCGGTAACCTGCTTGCGTTAGCGTAAGACATTTTGTTAAGGTGACAACGTCACGCTCTACACGTAGCCTGTGTAGTTGCGAAAGTTCCTCTTTCAGGCGGCACGTGCCACCACTGTTTACAACTGATTTTCGTAACCGCTGCTGCTGCTAAACGCCTGTCTGTCTGCTATTAAACTTCACTTGTCCATTCAAGTACAATTCCCATAGTTATTTTATTAAATATTATATCTTCACACACTCTATAAATTCATTTTAGACTTTTCATTAGTACACTCTATAGAACGTAGTAGTGCGGACTGAGAGCTGTTTCGTTGAATGCTTCCATGAAAGTATCAGCTGCAACGATCGCAAGAGGTGAAGCAAGTTTGTCCTTCTGCTCAAATAGTTCCACTTTCCACTTGAAATAGATGGTTACTAAATAACGGTGCACCTGATGGCATTCGTCGGATGGTACTGTAGGACGTTCGTAGCGTCTGACACTGGTAAATTTGCAAATACAGTCTTAACGTTGAAGACGACCATCAAATCTATGGCTGAGTATCGCTTCTAAAAGCGTCGCAGAATGTGTAGAGACAGTGTGGCGCACCAGATGTCATAGCTTCTGTGTTAGTTGCTTCGTAAGACCCACGTTACTGAGTCTATAGTGTTGACAATAGAACTCTCTGTAAGCTTCGGAACCCCATGTGTGCTTGGCACCTGTGGGAGTTGCGGGTTGAGTCTCCTGGCCATGTCGAAGTTCCTTCTGGTTTGTTTCAGAAGGGCTCGCGACGGTTTTATTATCTCCCTTAAGCTTCTTCTAGATGGGTTGTTCACTTAGAGGATCTTCCATCTGTTCATTCGAATCTGCAGATTTCATCACCACCGTACGTTGCCCTTGTAAGACAGTATCACTCCTAAGAGGTGGTTGTTGTTTAGCTCTGGGATAGAACGGCGTTCGTCAGTGTTAAGGTTCTGCTTTGGTGGCTTCGTGGCTTTTCGTTTCTTGTGGGATCATCTCTGCCTCTGCTTGTTGGAGATAACGTAGCGCTACATCGACGGATTTCATCTTCGCTTGAGCCTCTTCGTAATCTGATTGCGAAATTCATACCCTTGGACAGGATATATGTGACCGCGTAACTTAAGGCATTATAAATTCTGACGTTATCAGAGGAGGAGAAGAAGATCTTTTATAAATTGTTGCAACATTTCAATTTTTATTGAAAAATTTCTTAAAGACGAAACGAAACTTTTTTAATGTGGCGACTAGTTTAGACTTTTCAATCATTTTCGAACCACATTCACTGGATGAATAAAAATTTCATTGCCAGTTACACCATTTAAAAGCTTGTGTCAAGTCATTCTATAAAAGTTGAAAGAGTTGGCCAAGTTTTAAATGATGTCATTACCAATCTAATTTTTATCAATGCAATGTAAGGAGAGGCGTTGAATAGTAAACGTTTCGTATAATGAAACAATTTATGTATGAATGAATTGAATTACTATTGATATTTTCAACCATCCATTAACTACGGTCTGAAAATATCGAAACTAGTTACCACATTATAACAGTTTAATGTCTTTGGCAAAGACTGCATTTTTAAGGAAAGTTTTCAGTAAATGTGTTTTTAAGTTGTAACAAGGTATACCTGGAAACGACTAGCCACTGTTCGCTCCGTGTCCAGCGTTTTACATTGTCCAGCGTTTTTTTTTTTTTTTTTTTTTTTTTTTTTTTTTTTTTTTTTTTTTTCCAAAGATTGGCCAATTTCTTCATCTGACTAGAGGTGACACTTTAGTTCGTCCTTTCGGCTTGCTAGTAAGTTAACCTATTCACTTTCCCCAGGTCCTCTTCAACCAGTTTACCAGGCAGGGTAAGTTGCAGCTCTATGAGGTTCTTGTTCCTGGAGTCAAGGCTTATGTGTATGTGACGGATACTTTCTTGTAGCAATGCTTTGCTGGCTTATATACAAATGTTGTTCTTCATGTTTGATTTTATATGCGCGCGTCATCTGCAGAAATTTCGGTACGGCATTGTGGATCCTGCATATCTTAAAAAAAGACACATCATTCAGTACTGTACCTCTTTGTAATCGTAGCGATTCGAATTTTCTGATGTTTCCGTAAACTATATGCCTATACAGGTTGGTTAAGTGTAAACGAAGATTTCGGCGGCATTATCATTGCCAATAAAAATATTCTGGTGGTGGAATCGCTTCGTTCATAGACTAATATGCACCGACGTTTCGGCCACTTACCGGTTCAGGAAAAAGTCTTAATTTCACTATCAAGGGAGGAAAGCTTGAGTTCATATGCTGAGCAAATTAGGCCACCTACACATAAATTACCTTATACGTAATTCAAATGTTCAAATGTTTGTATAGTCTATGGGACTTAACTACGGGGTCATCAGTCTCTAAACTTACAAACTACTTATGAACTACTTACGAACTAGGACGCTACAAATATCCATGCCCGAAGGGGGATTCGAACCCCCGACCGTAGTGGCCGTGCAGACCGTGACTGGAGCGCCTTAGTCTCCACGGCCACCGCGGCCGGCTATACGTAATTGTTCTCCATATTAAAATACTGATATTCTTAAACACGGTTGCACCAGAAGATGCAAATAAAACATTGCAAAACCGCTTTTGCGAGTCTACAGATCTTAATAAAATGCGGGTAAAGTCATTAACGGCCTTTTATCACGCAGACGACTAGCGCTTTTAATATTTGTTTGTTTCAAGTTTTTGACTGTTACAAAGATCCGAAAAATCTCTGTACGATGTGTGTTCAAATAGTAAAGCGACTTTATATTTTTATTAAGGTAATCACCCTCAGATAGAATACACTGTCGCGCTTGAAAGTGTCGCGTGCTCTAAGGCACTTTGCTGTGGAGTAGGGTTGTTCCCCGTCTGAAGTTCGAGTCCTCCTTCGGTCATGTATTGTTCTTAGCATAAGTTAGTTTAAGTAGTTCGTATGTCTAGTGACTGATGACGCCTCATGTTAGGTCTCATAGCTTTACAAGCATTTGAACATTTAAATACAATACAGTTATGCCAACGCTTCTTCCAATCCTCGAAGCACTTCTCATAAGCACTTTTGGTACAGCCTTGGTTACTTCCAGCTATGCAATTTTTATTTCCTTAATCGCTGCAAATTTTCGTTCTTTCATAAGTCTCTTTAGATTTGCGAACAGGGAAATTTCGCAGAGCGGCATCTCTGCATCATGATTGTCATGTTGTTTTGGCCAAAAAATCTCTCGCATTCAAAGATGACTGAGTAGGTACATTGTCACGATACAAAAACCATGAATAGTTTCTCCACAAATGTTCAAATGTTTGTGAAGCTTATGGGACTTAACTGCGGGGTCATCAGTCCTTAAACTTACAAACACAAACGGCACATATTGTCATGGGAATACTCCTTATTTACCGCCATTGGGGCAAATATTAATAATGCTCTACGTCACAGTTATTGAGAAAAAAGTGGCGAGAAAAACTTGGACATTTGAACGAACTTGGCCTGCTTTCTTTTGTTCGTGGCCCTACGGGATGTTCCCATTTGGGCGACGTCATAACCGTAAACACATGTTTCATTACGCTTTGTGACCCTTTTCAGAAAATCAGAATAAGCAGTGGCGTCATTCAAGAGCTCCCGAGCGATGCTCATGCGACCGTTCTTCTGATAAAAACTGAGAAGTATGGAAGACACTCCGCTTGCAACGTCTCAAGCCCAAAATATGTGAAAAATGGGTGACACGAGCAGACCGAATGTCAACATCCTCAGCAACTTGTCGTACAATTTTCTTCACAGCTTCGGTGTTATCTTCATCTTCAAAAGGTTACACGGCCTTATAAAATATTCACGACAAGAATTATACATTTCTGGTTACAACCACTAACATAATTTTGTATAATAATGAAATAACAACATACAAAATATGCAAACTACCTTCGCACACCTTGTAAAATAAATAGTCTCTCTTCAAAATATAAAATGTACTATTATTCATTTTATATTTTTACGAGAAATTCATTATTTTACAAGGTCTCTAAAGTATGTTACATACGTATTTTGTAAACTGTTATTTCATTTGTATACAAAAATATGTTAGAGATTGTAACCAGAAATGTGTAATTATTGCAGTGAATATGTTGGAAAGCTGTGAAACCTTCTGAAGATTATGATGTATATCATCTAAACCGGTCACGACAAATAAATAATATATTTGATATATTGGCTCAATAACCTCAAAGAATATGTATTTTTTCCTCGTGTGAGTGTTTGATTTACCACTGACCTTATCTATATAGATGGAGTAGTTACCAGGAAACGATGTTTGTGGAGAAATATTTTTCATTTTTACGTGGTGATATACATCTTTCGAATGGAATAAAAATTAATGATCGGATAAATTACAGCTTAAATATTCCCTTCAAATACTAAAATGTAAAATTTGTTCAATCGGATTACAGGAGAAAAACATCTGCAATAAAAGGGTTGGATTTTCCATTGCGTTGAGTGCTTGTGTATCAAACACACGTATTGGATATGAAATAGAGAATTGCCATGACCCATCTCCGTTGGCTCGCGATACACTGATTTGCTGGAAGCATTGCAAGTGCGACCTTAGCGACATAACCACTTCACTGTTCAAACAGTGGCGAGGTGTTCGGTGGCTGCTTCGGTGTGATTTGGCTCCCAATCTTTGCGTACGGAGATAAGGGTTCGAATATATGGAATAGTTCAATGCTTGGCACCGTACAAAACTGCACCGATGACGTAAATGGCCGAACAGTGCGCGTGTGGAGCTCCGCAATCCAAGCGTGCAAAATAAAAAATAGAAATAAGTGTTGTCTCGATCCTCCTACCCACTTCGCAGATCGCCTGGGCACCGCATTACAGCCAATGGTCGAAAGAACGCAACAGTTTCTTCCAGTGGTGTATCGTGTAGCGAATTTCCTTATTTTCACGAGCATTTGACGTTCCCTCCGCCAGTGGTTGGCTGACTTATATTATGACTGTCCTCACATTTTGTGGCCTGGAGCCCAATATTAATACACGGTAATCATCATGAAGAGCAAATACGCCCACCCGTCATCGTTAAAATCGCGTTATCCTGGAATGGATCGTCAATCAGTTAAAATTAGGGCGGCAAAAGTGCCATGTAACCGATCCTCATCAAATTCATCTTATGCTGGGATGAATCATCATTAATTTAATATTAAGGCCACAGAAATATGCCATGCAGCTGGTGCTCATAACTGGTGCAGGGGGGTCGAGCGATTGCTGGCGCACCCCTTGGTGGGCACGCACTCAGGGGTGTGAGAGAGTGGGTTATTTGTCAGGAGGTCAGACTCCTAACCACCACGGTATGCCCTGCAGGAAGAGGTAGGGACGGTCCAGGTGCCGCCGTTGGCGTAATTAAAGAATATTGTTCGGTAAAACATTTATTGTAAAGTGGTAGACATTGCTGCGTACTCCAGGCGACCGGGTCGATGGCGTCAGGAGCCTCGTGCCATACTGTCCGCTGACAGTGCGGCTGCGTCCGCACTAGCTCGGCGTGCGGAGGTAGGCGATCCCTCTGCCGCGCTGTTTATTGTGGAACCGTGCGGAAGTACTACGGGGTCATCAGTCCCTAAACTTACAAACTACTTATGAATTATTTACGAACTAGGACGGCACAAATATCCATGCCCGAGGGGGGATTCGAACCCCCGACCGTGGTGGCCGTGTAGACCGTGACTGGAGCGTGTTAGTCCCCTCGGCCACCGCGGCCGGCTCCAGGATTACTACAGTTAAAGGAAACATCCCCTAGGCTGCGGTCGTACCACATCTCATCAATATCCTTTCTTGCAGGTGTACTAGTCCTGCAAGATTCTCAGCAGGGATTAAGTGAATTTTGGAAGGTAGAAGGCGAAGTTTGTTGGAACTAACCTGTGAGGACGGGCCATGGGACGTACACGGGTAGCTCCGCGCTTGCCGTAAGTGAGCTGGATGTCCAGTCTATTAGATATCGGAGCCACGTACTGAACAAGCAACACAGAAAAACAAGATTCGGCAACTGCAATGAACCGATATACCCTATCCAAGGGGAAAAAAAAAGGTCGTTGTAGCACTGGACCGCGAAAGAATTGTCCTGTGTTCGAATCCCTGTCTGACACACACTTATAATCTAAGTTCAATGTTTGGAAAGCATTGCTCTCAGCAATCGTATCTATTTTCATCAATTAAAATGAAAGATTATTGTTCAATATGCTGCAGCAGCACATTAATAGTGAGACCAAAATCTAAGGTACTGACATCTTACGCAGCGTTCTCTGGGTGCAAGCACTGACAATCTTTGGAATCATCACTGTTGTCATAAAAAATACTTTCTTGTAGAATAGTGCGTTTTAGAACCTAATTTTTGTCTTGGCTTTTCAGCGAGTTGTTCTTTCTCATATTTCGGTACACAGCTGAAGTTGTTTTAAGTAACGGCTCGTATCAAGCTTAAGCAAATACATTAAATAAAAAGCCTTATGAATATTAACGGGCACACAAAAACTAACAGAAGGACATATCGTCGTAAAGTAAAATACTGTGTCATGTTATCCTGACACTAGGTGTGTCGTTATACCCTAAAACGCCACTTTTGACTCAATCTAGAAACTTCCAAAAACTGTTCGTCTCGCCTCATGAAACGTCCACTGATGTGCCGAAGAAACTGGTACAAGCATGCGTTCGCAAGCACAATGTAAACAGAGAACATCGCTGCGGTCGACAACGACTATATGAGACAATATCTGCCTGGCGCAGTCGTTAGATCGTTTTATGCGGCTACAATAACAAGTAATCATGATTTAACTGAGTTTCAACGTGGTGTTATACACGGCGCTCGAGATATGGGACACAGCAATCAGAGGTAGCGATGAGATGGGGATTTTCCCGTACGACCATTTCACAACTGAATCGTGAACATGGGAAATACGGTATACGTCAGGAATACGACATCGCTGCGTCCGGAAAAGATCATGCAAGTATCGGAGTAGCGACGACTGAAGACAATCGTTCAACGTGACAGAAGATCAGACCTTCCGCAAATTTCTGCGGATTTCTGTGCCGTCAAAAAGTTTGAGCGTGCAAACCGTTTCAACGAGTCATCTACATAGATACTCTGCAAATCACATTTAAGTGCCTAGCAGAGGGTTCATTAACCACTTTCATAACTTTTCTCTACCGTTCCATTTTTTAATAGCGTGCGGGAAGAAAGAAAACCTAAATCGTTCCGTTTTCGATATGATTTCTCTTATTTTATTGGGTTGGTCATGTCTCCCTAAGTAGGTGGGTGCTAGCAAAATATTTTCACATTCAGAAGTAAAAGTCGGTGATTGAAACTTCGCAAACAGATCACGCCGCAATGAATAACGTCTTTCCACCCCAATTCGTGCAACATATCAGCGACGCTTCCCCCCCCCCTCCCCGTAACGTGATGAAACGAAACGAGCTGCCCTTCTCTGAACCTATTCGATATCTTCCGTCTGTCCCACCTGGTGAGGGTCCCATAAGGTGCAACAGTACTCCAGGAGAGGACGCACAAGTGTGATGTAGGCAGTCTCTTTGGTGGAGCTGGTGCATCTTGGAAGCGTTCTGCCAATGAAACATAACCTTTGGTTCGCCTTCCCCACAATATTTTCTATGTGTTCTCTCCAGTCAAAGTTGTTCGTAATTGTAGCTCCTAGGTATTTGGTAGAATTTACGACCTTAAGGTTTGACTGATTTGTAGCGTAATTGTTGTTCAGCAGATTTCTTTTAGCGGTCATGTGTATTAGTTCACACTTTTCTATATTTAGTGTCAATTGCCAATTTTCGCACCATGTAGAAATTTTGTTTGAATCTCTTTGCAGTTGCTTTTGATCCTTTGTTGACTATACTAACCGATAAACGACAGCATCATCCGCGAACAGTCTAAGGGAGCTATTCAGATTGTCTTCTAAATCGTTTATAAACACGAGGAAGAGTATGGGACCTATAATGCTTCCCTGTGGAACGCCAGATATCACTTCCGTTTTACTCGATTACTTACCGTCATTTACAACGAAATGTGTCCTTTCTGACAGGAAATCGTGAATCCAATCGCACAATTGAGGAGATATTCCATAAGCAAGCAAATTCATTAGAGGCTGCTTGTGGGGTACAGTGTCAAAAGCCTTCCGGAAATCCAGAAATATGGAATCGATTTGAGATTCCTTGTCGTTGGCACTTAACACTTCATGTGAATAAAGGGCAAGCTGTGTTTCGCAAGAGCGATACTTTCTGAATCCGTGTTGACGGTTAATAGGTCGTTCTCTTCGAGGTAGTTCATAATATTCAAACAAAGTATATGTTCCAAAATCCTACTGCCAATCGACGTCAATGAGATTGGCCTGTAATTTTGGGGATCACTCCTAGCCTTTCTTGAATATTGGTGTAACTTGGGCAACTTTCCAGTCTTTGGGTACGGATCTTTCGCTGAGTGATCGGTTGTAAATTATAGCTAAGAACGGAGCTATTGCATCAGCATATTATGAGAGGAATCTAGTTGGTATACAATCTGGCCCGGAAGATTTGTTTTTGTTTAGTGACTTGATTTGTTTTACTACTCCAGGAACATCTACTTCTAAGTTTCGCATGCTGGCAGCTGTTCTTGGATTGAATACTGGAGTGTTCACTTCGTCTTCTTTGGTGAACGAATTTTGGAAAGCTGTGTTTAGTAATTCTGCCTTATCAGTACTGTCATCGGTAGTATTACCATTGCTATCGCGTAGTGAAGGTATTTTTTGTGTTTTGCTGCTAGTGTACTTCACATGTGAGCAGAATTTCTTTCGATTTTCTGCAAGATTACGAGACAGAATCATCATCGAAATGGTCTTTCGTAGCTCAAGGCCCGTTCTCCTACCCTTGCTGAGCCCATGAACAAAGATTTACACCTACCCTAGGCCCGTCTACACCGACTATTTGACTGTTGGAAACATGTGACTGGTATGAAGAGTCCCGTTTCTAATTGTATCGCAGGAAGTAAGTGTACGCTTATGGAGAAAACCTCATGAATCCATTGTTCCTCGATGTCAGCGGAGGATTATTCATGCTGGTTGAGGCTCTGCAATGGTGAGTGATACGAGCAGGGCCGACCCGTCCATATAGGCAAACTAGGCAATTGCCTTGGGCGCTCGAATATGGGGGGCGTCAAATATGTCGTGCGCGACGAACCTTAGTACGCTCGCGGTGCGGTTTACTATGCTGTTACGCTTCGGTTACAGGAGCGGTGAAGTTCCGGTTACTACAAGGCAACATACAAGATACAAGACGCAAGTCAATGTTACATGCATTCGCTTTGACTCTTCAGAATTTTGATAGTAAGCGTTTAATGAATGAACGAGTAGCAGTTTGCAATTAATAATCCCATGATCAAAGCTGGTGATACTGCAATAAATTCAATTGACGACAGTTTTCATCAAATTAACAACACAAATCGTGTATTTGGCTGTCTGTACAACATATGTGATGCACATAATAAAACTCCTGATGCTTTTCTTGAAGAATTGGTTAATTCGGAAGAGTCTCTAACTCACAAAGACTTTAAAGATATTCATGCTACAGATCTATGTCATGAATTACAAGCCGTTGGTAGCAGAGTACATAATAACTGAAGGTTACAGGATGTACTAAGCTATATCTGTAAAAATGGACATAAAGATATTGTACTTAATTTAGTTACTGCGCTAAGAGTGTTGCTTACTCTCCTGTGTCTGTAGCCAGTGGTGAGAGCAACTACTCGAAATTGAAACTATGAAAACATATCTGCGATTCACAATGACTCAAGAAAGACATGTGGGGTTGGCAACTGAACAACAGACAGCATACACAATTTATTTACAGGAGATCATCTCAAATTTTACAAAAGCCAAGGCAGGAAAAATGAAATTTGTGTGACTCTTTGTATAATGAAGCTTATAATTGCATCAATTACTGTAAACTATCAACCAAAACATTTCTGAAAGACAAAATATAAAAACGATGAAAAAGTACCACTATTGAATATGTCCATTTTCATGGGGAAATACGTTTGTGTAATATACAGGGTGTTTTACTGTGTTTGCCTCTGTAACTTGTAAAATAACAGGTGACGGGAAATTTTAATGCGGTAGGTCAACACAAGAAATGTTACAATTTCTGAGGAGCTATGAACATAGTTTATTGTATCATTTTCCAAAGAGTTACAGCACAAAGATATAATTTTTTAAATGGAACAATAGTTTTTTTTTTCTATCGTGCATTGGATTCGTTGAAACCAGCTGCGTCCAACTCAATTTAAATTACATTCCTATCACTGTTAGTTTGGGAGCTATAACCCTTCAAAGTTTAGGGGGCGGAGGCTACGACAGCGTTGCTGACTGGTGGTCATGAGAGGCCAGACAAACGTGTGGGCCGTGCCCCAGGGGATAGCCACTCGGCCAGTAAGCTACGCTCTCGCAGCCTCCGCCTCCGGAACTTTGAAGGGTTGTAGCTCCCAAACTAACAGTGATAGGAATGTAGTTTAAATTGATTTGGACGTAGCTGGTTTAATCGAATCCAATACACGATAGAAAAAACTATTGTTCCATTTAAAAAATTATCCACTCCCATGAACCACAGACATTGCCGAGGTGGGGTGGCTTGCGGGCTTCAACGATACAGATAGACGTGCCGTAGGTGCAACCACAGCGGAGGGGTATCTGTGGAGAGGCCAGACAAACGTGTGGTTCCTGAAGAGGGGCAGCAGCCTTTTCAGTAGTTACAGGGGCAACAGTCTGGATGATTGACTGAGCTGGCCTAGTAACATCAGCTTTGCCATACAGTTACTGTGAACGGCTGAAAGCATGGGGAAACTACAGCCGTTACTTTTCCCGAGGACATGCAGCTCTACTGTATGAACATATGATGATGGCATCCTCTCGGGTAAAATATTCCGGAGGTAAAATAGTCCCCCATTCGGATCTCCGGGCGAGGACTACTCAGGAGGATGTGATCATCAGGAAAGACAACACTGGCATTCTACGGATCGGAGCGTGGAATGTTAGATCCCTTAATAGGGTAGGGAAGCTAGAAAATTTAAAAAGAGAAATGGATAGGTTAAAGTTAGATGTAGTGGGGATTAGTGAAGTTCGATGGAAAGAGGAATAGGATTTCTGGTCAGGCGAGTACAGGATTATAAATACAAAATCAGTTGGGGGTGTTACAGGAGTATGTCTGATAGTGAATAAGAAAATAGGAATGCGGGTAAACTACTATTATAACACAGTGATCGCATTATCATAGTCAAGATAGATACAAAGCCAACACCGACCACAGTAGTACAGGTTTAGATTCCAACTAGCTCTGCCGATGATGAGGAGATCGAAGATATATATGAGGAGCTAAAGGAAATTATTCAGACAATTAAGGGAGAGGAGAACTTAATTGTTATGGGAGACTGGATTTCGGTAGTAGGACAAGGAAGGGAAGGGAAGATAGTAGGTGAATATGGTCTGGGCAAAAGGAATGAAAGAGGAAGCCGCCTGGTAAAATTTTGCACAGAACATAATTTAGTTATAACAAACACCTGGTTTAAGAATCACAAAAGAAGGTTGTATACATGGAAGAGACCAGGAGACACCGGGAGATACCAGATAGATTTTATAATGGTAAAACATTGATTTCGGAACCCAAGGGCGGATATAGACCCTGACCATAAATTGTTGGTCATAAACTGTAGGCTGAAAGTGAAGAAACTACAAAAAGTTAGGAAAATAAGGAGATGGGACCTGTATAAATTGAAGGAACCTGAAGTTCTTAAGAATTTAAGAGGGAGCTTTAGGCAACAACTGACAGAAACGGGGGAAAATAAAACAGTAGATGAGGAATGGGTAGCATTGAGAGACGAAATAGTGAAGGCACCAGAGGACAAAATAGATAGAAAGGCAAGACCTACAAAAAATCCTTGGATATCACAGGAGATACTAAATTTAATCGATGAAAGGAGAAAATATAATAATGCAGTAAATGAAACAGGCAAAATGAAGTACAGACGACTAAGAATTGAGATTGACAGGAAGAGCAAAATGGCTAAGCAGGAGTGGCTAGAAGGCAAATGCAATGATGTAGAAGAATGTATAAATAGGGAAGAAATAGATACAGCCTACAGGAAAAGAAAAGAAACATTTGGAGATAAGAAAAACAGCTCTATGAATATCAAGGACACTTATGGAAAACCAGTTCTCAGCAAAGAAGGGAAAGCTGAAAGGTGGAAAGAGTATATAGAGAGGCTCTGTGAAGGAAATGAACTTAGCGGCAACATTGTAGAAAAGGGAGAAGAAGTAGATAAGGATGAAATAGGAGATACTATACTGAGAGATGAATTTGACATAGCACTGAAAGACCTAAGCCGAAACAAGGCCTCAGAGCTACTGAAGTCTCTGAAAGAACCAGACATGACAAATTTGTTTCACTTGGTGTGTAAGATTTATGAGACAGGTGAAGTACCCTCAGACTTTAAGAAAAATGTTATAATCCCCATTCCAAAGAAAGCAGGTGCAGACAGGTGTGAAAACTACAGAACAATCAGTTTAATAAGTGATGGTTGCAAAATATTAACACGAATTACTTACAGAAGGATGGAAAAGCTGGTAGAAACCGACCTCGGGGAATATCAGTTTGGGTTCAGGAGAAATGTAGGAACACGGGAGGCAATACTCACTTTACGGCTTATCCTAGAAGATTCTAGAAGGAAAGGCAAATCTACTTATCTAGCTTTTGTAGATTTGGAGAAGGCTTTTGACAATGTTGATGGGAATAAACTCTTTCAAGTTCTGAAGCAAGCAGGAGTAAAATATAGGGAGCGTAAGGTTATTTACAACTTGTACAAAAACCAGACAGCGGTTGTCAGAGTTGAAGGGCATGAAAGGGATGCGGTGGTTGGAAAGGGAGTAAGACAGGGTTGTAGCCTTTCTCCAATGTTATTCAATTTGTACATTGAGCAAGCAATAAAGGAAAGCAAGGAGAAATTTGGAGAAGGAATTAAAGTTCAGGGGGAAGAATTAAAAACATTACGTTTTGCCGACGACACAGTAATTCTGGCAGATACAGCAAAGGACCTGGAAGAGCAATTTAACGGAATGGACAGTGTGCTTAAAGGTGCATATAAGATGAACAGTAACAAGAGCAAAACTAGGGTAATGTAGTGCAGTGTAAGAAAATCAGGTGATGCTGAAGGAATTAGATTGGGTAATGAAGCAATAAAAGAAATAGATGAGTTTTGTTACTTGGGCAGTAAAATAACAAATGATGTTCGCAGTACAGAGGATATAAAATGCAGAATGGCAATGGGTAGAAAAGCGTTCTTGAAAAAGACAAATTTGTTAACATCGAATATTGATTTAAGCCTAAGGAAGTCCTTTCTGAAGGCATTTGTATGGAGTGTTGCCTTGTATGGGAGTGAAACATGGACGATAAACAGTGTGGACAGGAAGAGGATTGAGGCTTTTGAAATGTGGTCCTACAGAAGAATGCTGAAGATTAGGTGGGTGGATTGCGTAACTAACGAGGAGGTATTGAACAGAATTGGGGAGAAAAGAAATCTCTGGCATACCTTGAGTAAAAGAAGGGACAGATTGGTAGGACACATTCTTAGACATCAAGAAATTGTGAATTTAGCGTTGGAGGGAAGTGTATGGGGTAAAAACAGCAGAGGAAGACCAAGAGATGGATACAGTAAGCAGATTCAGACAGATGTAGGTTGCCGTTCTTATGTGGAGTTGAAGAGACTTGCTCAGGATAGGGTATTGTGGAGAGCTGCATCAAACCAGTCTCCGGACTGAAGACCACAACAACAACATGTATTTGAATAAAAACATGCAATGTGTATTCAATATTGATGTCTTATTGCGATTTTATTAAATGGGGCGCTATTAAAATAATTTGCCTAGGTCGTCAATGTGTTCGGACCGGTCCTGGATACGAGACACATTATACGCCTAGACTCTGATAGCTGATACGTATTAGGGAAGACCTGGGAACGCTGGCCACAGGGGCAGGAGGGCCCAGTCAATTAGTTCATAGAATAGACGATAGTTCGTATTAGGAATCAAACAGAAAGTAGGTAGCTCTGTCCCTCACCTTATACAGGGCCAATATCGCATGCGGCGAAGTTTTGGACAACCTGTAATCCATAATTGATTTTGCAGTACAATTACTCTCGTCGGTTAATGTGTGTTATTTAACTTTTGCTTGTTTTAGGCGGAACGACGTGAGTAGTGGAATAAAAGGTCGCACTTTAAGGATTATTTCTATGTGGCATACAGACCTAACTGCTTCAGTGAATTTTCTAAAGAACAGAATTTATTGTAAAGATGGCGATGGGGCAGGTTGGCCCAGAGAGGACGGGGCACGATGGCCAGCCGAGACTACCTGTCACGTCCTATACGAGCTGTACTTCTTTAAACTCGATTAAAAGTTGATTGATTTTAATGATAAAAACGTTTATAATTCTTCGAGTTTATTAAATTATTAACATAATTGATTAAGTTAAACATATTTTGAAGCGTTTCGGAGGTCAAAAGATCGTCAGATAGAAAGCGTAGAATAAACGCCAAGCAGTAAATTTAATTTTATACAGTGATCTGAGAAGTCGGAATCTCGTTCACTTTCTTGTTTTTAAAACATGAGTTACGGCTGTGGTTTCAACCTTTCTTTTTATTTGTAGTATCATAAAATCTGAAGTTATAAAAGAATGAAAGGGGAATGATTTCTGAAGATACGATGCAAAGAGCAGTTTTAGAAGTAAAAGAAAAGAAAAGGAAAGATCTGTGAGGACAGCGAAGTCTTTGGGATTCCAAGAAAATCCTACTGGAGGTACTGTGCTAAGTACAGACAGGCCTCGTGTCAGTTTGCACAGATAATTGAAACTCAGGAAACAGAAACGGAATTTCAACCCTTCCTCTTGCACCAAAACATTGGAAAGAAATACTGATGAAACATTAGATCACCGGCTAGAAAAGATCTTTTTCAAAAAAGGAAAGATGGTGATAATGATGACGATGACGAAGAGTCACAGTGCCTTTTTGAAACAGTCTACTGGAGAACAAGAAATTCAATTCACGAACTTCAAGCGTTGGGTTCTTCAGAGATGCGTGAAACATGAAATCCGTGTACTATTTTAAGTGTTGAAACTGTGTTTCTCAAGTTATCGTCTCCCTTAAATTCTTTTATCTCCTCTTACATTTCTTCGATATCCTCATCATCGGCTATGCTAGTTGGCGTATTTCCTAGTTATACTTACGAAAAGACTACATCGATTCACGTGCCCCAGCCTCTGGGCCAGCTTACTCCGAGGTAGAGGCAGATTGTCCCACTTGACATATGTCCAATAATTTATTTGTTTCCCATACGTTCTGAAGGTTTCGCTACCCCACCTCCTCTCCCAGCGCCATATGGCACGGTTCTGGCGTGGAATCTAAAACGGCTCCTACTATCGGCAAGCGGCCTCGCCGATCCTAACTTAAAACCTATCTGCCACCGACTCGCATAAAAAATGTGCTAATAAACTTATGAAATAAAAATAAAATTGTTGCCTACATATAGGAACCGTTAGAAGTTTGGTCGTGAAAGGAAAATGTCCTGGTTTCGAATACCCTTCCGGCCAACAGTTTTAATCTATCAGGAAGTATCAACTCTATCTTTTCTCAACCGTGTAATTACTTTCAGTACTATTGACTGGAAATGCAAGTACAATAATAAAATTCCGAGGGATTTTAAATCAGTTTTTCGATCACAGTAACCGCGTGGGTGCTCGCAGATCATTGCCATATACGTATAAACAGAGTTACAACTGCGGACACCAAAATAGTTTTCTTCCATTTTACCCAAGTATGTCGTTATATCCTGACTTTCCCTACACTAGCTGTCGATCGCAAGAGCTTTTCTATTAAAACCAGATTATTGGTAATAAAGAAAAAGGTGGTTTTAAATTAAACAAATGACTGAAGATTTCAAAAATTTTACTGGAAACAGTAAGATTACAGCTCGGCAAATATTGAAATTGTAGTGAATGTTTTATAGCCTGGTTAATGATATACCAAATGTCAAGTGGCTGTAATTTTCATGAGTTTACACGATAGTATTTGTGTTCAGTGAAAATTTGTTTTTGGAGAAGGCAGTATGTAGTGCAAATGTGCAAAATTTTATATGACATTAATGACCTTACGTTTTCAAACTAAAAGAAAAGAACTATTAGCTTGGATAAAAATTTTACATTGCATTGCATTCAAGAACTGTTGATACTACTGCCCCTATTGATTACTTTTAATGTCACGGTAAGATTTAAATGTTCTTGCTAAGTGTTTCTAACTAGGTTAAGCGTTTGTGAAAGAATTGACCACATTTCACTAATAGCGTGTATTTTCATGATGAAATAGTCTTTCTTGGTGTAGGGTACCCTGTTATCCTTGTAACGCAGTTGCCCACTAATGACAACTAAATGAAAGTGGGCACTTATCATCGGTGGATACATATAATTAGTAAATGCACCAACAAATAAAAACAGTCTTCTCGATATTTTTGTGCTACAGCAACTACGAATGTAGGGTAATTTATGTAAAAGTGTGTTCTACAAACTGTGATTTAAATTTTGTGTAGAACGGACCTACCAATTAACGATATTGGATGAATTTTTAACTGAGAAAAATAACAGATCACGGAAGAGTACTTTATAGTGCAGCAATTAATTAGAGTACCTTGTAATGTACGATTCCTATGTAACAACAACGATGGCTCTATTTTTCAATCTATTACATACAGCATAAAAACAAGATTTTTAACGGACACTGAATGCTATATTGATATTAGCAGAGTATAAATTGAACACGGTTCTAATCATAATGGCAGCTGATGCTTGGCATGACGTTCCAAGTCAGTAGTCGAAAAGTGGATAACAGTTAGCTACCCGATAGCCTATAGAGAGCTAAATAAGCATTCCGCATCACTGACGCTATGTGGGTGGAATGAAGTGGGCGTCATGTTGGCGATTCCGATTTGTTTGCAGAAAGTTGGCAATTGTTGAGAGCTAAACCGGAGCCAGCTGTATGAAACGGTGATTTGCGGTAAGCCCTCCGTGCGTAATACCTGGCACAATGCTTTGACGGCTGCTGTTGCACTCGTGATAGCTTTCACGTTAATGACGAAGGGCGAGTTCGACACAACATGTACGGTGTAAATGTGTGGATTTCTCTGTCAGTGTTGAACATGGTGCGGGTGCTGCTTGAATGCACTGAATTGATTTCAGGAATGAACAAGTTTAAACGAGTGGAAATACACCAGGTTCTTTGTTGCCAGCTCCTCGGCCGTGCTTTTCGAAATAAAATAATTTATATCGGTGTCGGGCTACGCCATTAAAAACTTCCGAGATACGACCGCTATGGTTACTTGTCGGGTACTGCCGCTTAATGGTTGAAATCTCATCAATTCCTTAGCTGAAAACCCGGCGTTGGCCAGGTATTTATTTACTTATTCTTGCCTTGAGTTAGTACTTCTCCTATTCCTTATATCTATGTCTATCTCCTTTATTTCTAAAAACATGTTATATTTATCAGAGAATATATAACATATAAGGCTCTCTTGCATAATATAAAAAATTTTAAGTACAATTTCCAAACAAACAAAGATAGAAATCAAAATACAAATGATATGTAACATTCATACATTCATTTAATTCACAACTTCACTAGAGACGGGCGCATTGGCAACACACTGGATTTGCATTCTGGAGGTCGGCGGTTGAGACCAGCCTCCGGCCATCCACTTTTAGGTTTTTCGTGTTTTCTCTAAATCTCTCCAGGCGAATGCCGGGTTGGTTCTTTTCAAAGGGCAGGACCGATTTCCTTTCCATCGTCACTCAAGCAACTGACGGGGCGTTAAGCACTAATCTTCATTCCACCCTGACTATAAACAGCATTTCTTGTAATTTGTCTAGTATCTAATATCAGTATTTTCTGTGGTGAGCCCACACCTGAGCAAGCGACATAAAGCTGACCGTGTGAGAAACATTGAGATTTGAAATAAACTTCACAGTATTGAGTAGTTTGGCCTGTGATTTATTAGTCATAGCTATACCCGACATGCTTTACAATTCCATGGAAAGAAAAAAGTGTTTGGTTGGGTGACAGGTTCTTGCGTGTCTTCCTCTCCGGTCAGTAAAATAATTATCCTCGGAAAGCGAATATTTCGTTGCGAACATTAACACATTACGCACCCGGAGACTTGACGCCTGGCCGGCCGCGGTGGCCGAGGGGACTGAGGCGCTCCAGTCACGGTCTGCACGGCCACTACGGTCGGGGGTTCTAATCCGCCTCGGGCATGGATATTTGTGCCGTCCTAGTTTTTAAGTAGTTCATAAGTAGTTTGTAAGTTTAGGGACTGATGACCCCGTAGTTAAGTCCCATAGACTATACAAACATTTGAACATCTTGACGCCTGGATGATACGCAACCGGCGCTGCTGCATTATGCATGTAATCAGTATATATCTTCAAATCAGTAAAAGTCTTGATCCTATCGCTAGCAAACTTCACAGGCACAGCCTCTGGGCTAATATGAATATTTTATGTCATCAATATCGCTCGAGCCGTTTTCGAGTATATAGAAGAATATTGTATAATGATATCATCAAAATCGCTCCAGCCGTTTTCAAGTTTATAGAGGACATACACACAAACATTCATTTCTATATATAAAGATGACACCGAAAGCCTACAATGTGATTTTTGGTCCCGAATTTGCCTTCGTAACGTAAGTCGTACAAAGTGTATTTTTTGTCAACTGTAAAGGTCCACTTGACATTTTCAGATTATTTTTGACAGCATTGTTGTGAAAAATCAGTCATGAGACATTAAAAAATATGTTCAACTGTTTTGAAGTCCACACGTTTGTCCCGACCAATGATTGAAAATTTCATTCCTTCTTTGCAATGTCGTTCCTATAAGACATAGTAAAGAAAACCGATTATAATTGTGTGTTGTGAAAAATCAATCATCATACAAAAAAATAAAAAATAAAAAATAAAAAAAATAAAAAAAAAATAAAAATTCAACAGTTTTGAAGTCCACACGTTTGTCCCGACGAATGACTAAAAATTGCATTCCTTGTTTGCAATGTCGTTCCTACAAGAAATAGTAAAGAAAACCTATTTTGAATTGTGTGTTGTGAGAAATCAATCATGAGACAGAACAAAATGTTCAAAAGTTTTGAAGTCCACACGTGTGTCCCGACGAATGATTTAAATTTGCATTTCCGGTCTGCAATGTCGTTCCTACGAGATACTGAATTTCGTGTGTAAAGGAAAGAAATTCTTGAAACATTTTTTGTAAGTAATGTGTATGCATTCGATTCTCCAGTATTAGCCATGAGACTATCAAAACAAACCAAAAGTAATGAGCTTATTTCTAGATCGCTTTTGCTAGGAGCTTGGAACTATTGATAATATATCTTGCAATCGCAAAACTAACTAAACTAAAATCTGTATACATAAAGCAGAGTGTCCGGGGTGTTTGTGTGTTTCTTTGTGTGTGAGTGTTGCATACAAATCTACAGTTACCTATCAAATTTTATGAAATTTTGCGCACGTAAGCTTCAATCCATGAGTACTGTTGCTGTAAGTATAAGGAACACGTACAACACATAATTCACGAAATATGATGTCATAAACAATGAAATGTGAGTGAAAATGCTACATGACTCGAAATGTTGGACATTTCCTCCAAAATCAATGGACGGATTTCAACCAAGTTTGAGACACATATTCCTTACCGTGAGGTAACAGTTGCTTCAGGGTTAATAATCACATACGACACATAGTTCAGGACATATGACGTCATAAACAATAGCAATCGCAAAAAACTGCCACATAATGCGATGAGACATTATTCATACACTGTATGAGAATTAGAGTACTTAACTACTAGCAACAATCTTTAAAGAAACCTTAAACCTAATTCCAAACCTTTATTATATTTTTTCTCGGTGACAGCCACAGTAAAATTATAAAAGGAAGTAAGTTTCTGGCTTACTACATTTCCGTTGTTCATTGATTAAAACTACGGAATTCGGTGTGACGTTGCAATGTATAATTTCTACACTACAAATTGTAGCTGCAGAAAATAATACAGGCAGTATACAAACATATCGCTGAACGAACCTTCGAAACTGTATCAGAGTACGACACGTAGTTCATGAGATATGAGCGCACAAACTCTAACGTTCATGGAAAACCACCGCACATCGCACCAAGTTTTAATCCATTACTTCTTTAGTACTAATTGTACTCGCAACAGATTTTACAGACGTACAACACTTATACAAATGAATATATGCCTTAAAAATTATACAATTGTACATCATATAACTCAATAAATATGAGATCGTACTAAATATATATTTCATTTGTATTTTGATTACTATCTCTCTTTGTTCGGATACTGCACTTATAATTTTGTACATTATGCAAGACAGACTTATTTCTTATACATCCTCCGACAAATAAGACATGTTTATAGAAAAAAAGGAGATGGACAGAGAGCTGAGGGGGAAGTAATAAGTCAATGCAGGAATAAATAAATAATACCCGGGCAACGCAAGTTTATCAGCTAGTAGAATAATAAAACGCACTCCCATGTTTAACAGGCAACTTTTGCCTGTCGCGTAGTGTTATGATTTTTGCACATATCTCGGAAAAAAACGGGAAAGTATAAATAAGGTAAAATTAAATACATTCACTTTTATATTAGTTACTATATATGATATTTATAACAAAAACAGATCAGTGTGATATTTACTTCTATATCTTTTTTACTTTACAAAGAAATTCAATTATGACAAAAATTCATATATTTGGGGATAACATTCCGAAATTATGAAACCAATGTCAATAATCGTGAACCATGATTATTAATTATGATTCATAATTTTGTATAATTTTTATGTCATCATAAACAGATATTTTACCACCCGCTCGGTTAGCCGTGTGGTCTAACGCACCGCTTTCCTAGACGGGGAGGTGTACCAGCGCATGTTCGAATCCGCCCGGCCAACCTGGAGGTGGTTTTTAGGCGGTTTTCAATTGATTGTTCAATTGTTTGTATAGCTTATAGGACTTAACTACGGGGTCATCAGTCCCTAAACTTACAAACTACTTATGAACTACTTACGAACTAGAACGGCACAAATATCTATGACCGAGGGGGGATTCGAACCCCCGACCGTAGTGGCCGTGCAGACCGTGACTGGTGCGCCTCAGTCCCCTCGGCCACCGCGGCCGGCAGGCGGTTTAAACATCCCCCTAAGTGAATACCGAGCTGTTACCCAAGTTCCGCCTCAGTTACACAATTCGCAAACTTTTCAAAACACTCTACACTTTCACACGTATAACACTATACGCAGACATTTGGAGTACACATTTCCTCCCGGGGAGCATGGGGTGGCGGCATGAAGGGCATCCGGCCACCCCGTAAGTATTAACATGCCAAATCCACATTATCAAGCCGACCCTGCAATGTGTGGGAAAACTGCTACAGAGAAAGAAAGAAAGAAACAGATATTTTACCGGGATATATTCATCCCCAGTTGAAATATCTAGACGGGTTTACCAACTTTCAGAGTCAAAATTATGAAAATAATATCATACGAAAGTTACTCCATATAAAATTCTGCACCACATTTAACTGAACCTTTTCCCATCCGACGCATAATAGCGGAGATAGAGCTTAGTGCCACCGTTTAGTGGTGTCTGGTAATGCCGTCAGACGAAGAGTCTGGACGTTGACTGCCACCAAATACTACGGTAAAATTTGCTGCCGATCGTTTGAACTGTGCGGCCTATAAAATGGAAACACGTTACAGACAGACAGTATCAAATCGCCTTTATTTTTACAAATGTATTTGAAACGTTACAATATATGGATAAAAGAGTACAGATGTGTATTGAATTTCCTTCTAAACAGATCTCTTTATTCAATTTTCGTCTCAAATGAACGGTTAAGGTTTTATTTCCAATTGCTGGCAAAAGGCTTTCGCAAAGGGCTCACGTTTGGTGGGCCAATAAAATCACTCGGAAGCATCTCATGTTACACTGTGCTACGATAATAATCTAGGGGAACGTAAAAATTACATGGTCAAGGTGTTAACTCGCAGGTAAATGAGAGGTGAGACCAGTCTTGCGAGTTTCTGAGGGATTACCTAGTCCTTTATGTACAGCACGGACGATTGGTCAACTCATCAACCGTATATCTATGAAGAAAAAGAATTTTCAGATATTAGCTACTTGTGGTCATTGAAATGAATTCAAAAGCTAAATTTCAAAGTTCGTGCAGAACCAAGGCTGGAACCCTGACCTCCGTCTTTACTCGAGCGATCACCTCAGTTGTTTTGTGGTGTTTTATTGGTAGGGCCACGTAGGTACTCTTCAAGAAAAAGGTTCCAAAAGTAAAGTAACATAAAAATTTATTTCAATATATGAATACTCATCGTTAGGTGTTGGAAAAGTACAAACATTCCAGATTTATAAATTCGTGTACAAGAAATCTGAGAGAATACTTCAAAGATACCTTGACATTTGTGGAAACCGTAAAACGTCTCTGTAGTAATAATACGAATAATAATAATAATGAAAGCAACGATCATGTGAAATCCAGTGCTCTCCGTCTACCAGATGCAGAGGGCAGTAGATACAGGGACCCAGATAGTTGTTGTGTTTCTTTCCACGAGACGTTCGATACAGTTTCGCACCGTGCTTGATGAGAAAATGCGACTGTTTGGAATATTAAATCAACTTTGTTACTGAAGTGAGGCGTTTCTAGTTAACAGAACGGTTTGTATCATTCTGAACGGAGAGTATTCTTCAGACGTCATAGTAATTTCAGGTGCGTCCCGAGGGAGTTATGTTCAATGAGGCTTCTTGCGGATAATGCTGCAGTTTATCGGACAGCCGCATTGCTGTGAAAAGGAAGCGAAATACTGGACGGTCTGCAGCGTATCGAGGCATGATGCAAGGAATGGAAATTGAGCCTCAACATAACAAATGTAAAGTGTTAAGTTTACATAAATGGAGAAATTATTATATAATTACGGAAACTCCGCAACTGCCGATCCCGAGCCGGGGAATTAGCGCACAAACTAAACCAAAACCGATATCATAAAAGATCTCTATCGTTTCAGGCAAAAATTAAACATTATGCAACAATAATTAAATCGGAAATACTGTATGGGTCTGAATCTCTAACACTGAATAACAAAGGGGAACAGGAAGAACTATAAATGAAAGAAGGGAAAATACTCTTAAAATTTTATGACCACAAAAGAAGGATAACAAGTGGATGAAAAGAAGAGATGAAGATTTATACAGAAACAAGAAAACCATCACAGGCTCAACAAGGAAGAGGCGATTAAAGTTTTACGGGAACATATAAAGAGTGAATGACAATAGGTAGACAAAAAAATTCATTGTCATTTCCAAATTGAAGAACAGCACGGGGTGGCTGTAAGAGACAAAAAGAGATTTGAGGAAACGTAACGTCACAGAAGACAGGAAAAGACAGGAAGACAGGAAAAATTTCAGGCTACAGATCATTCTGCAATATTTGCCACTCGACAACTAAAACTACAACTTAGGAGCGTGCTGTCAATTGAACGAAGGCAGGCTATCAGCCAAAGCATGAAGAAGTTCTGGGAAGATAACAAGAAAAAGATTGTCTTGCGTTCTAAGCGGTCTATAATTGTCCAAATTCCGTAAAAAAATAAATAAATAAAATAAAAAAGTTATAAAAAAATAATTATGGAAATTCATGGCAAACAATGGAAGCAGTTACTTCGACAAAATACAAACTCTGACAATAAAATTCGGTGAATAGTCATGTAACATTGTCGTAGATCAACTATGAACTACAGTTACCTTACTATCATTCGAGATAGTAACTCTCATTACTATGAACCACTGAGCTCTGCGATACATGTTTTGGAAACTTCGCACTAGGTCATCCAATGGAATGAAGTTCAAAAGCCTCTCACGTTTTGTTGGATGTCAGGAATATCGTCGAATCTCTTCGTTTCCAAAGGAAGACGTCTGGAGGATTGAGGTCCGGCGAGCATGGTGGATGATCAAATTGCACCACACCCTCTTTTGGCACGAACTGTTTGACGATATTGGCTGCGGTGAGCGAGCGTTACCGTGGAACCTAAACGTAAACCATACGCGGCGGATATCAATATTCTAGACTTCTGCCTATTCCCGTAATTCATACTCGCTTTGAAACCAAGGAGATTTGACGGTATTCCTGATAGAAATCTGCATTTAGCGGTCATGCTTGCTCGAGCACGTAGTTCCGTGACAGTCCGGTAGATGTCAATGTAACCGCTTCGCCCACTGCTTGCAAGTGCATTTGATTTTTCTCATGATTGCAAGCATTCGATGCTTGCATTGCCCGCTGTCTACTCTGATACGCGGTTGTCGTTCATTTACCTGCTGACGGATCATGGCGCGTGAACGCGAGACCAAGGACAGTGTGAAAGCGAAAATTGATTCGAAAGAATATATACTCAGTACGAAAATTAGTGTTTGGGAAACTCTTTCGTGCCGGCCGCGGTGGCTGAGGAGACTGAGGCGCTCCAGTCACGGTCTGCACGGCCACTACGGTCGGGGGTTCGAATCCCTCCTCGGGCATGGATATTTGTGCCGTCCTTAGGATAAGCTAGTTGATAAGTATTTTGTAAGTTTAGGGACTGATGACCCCGTAGTTAAGTCCCATAAACGTAACAAACAAAAAAAACAAAACAAAAAATCTTTCGTTAGTAAATGATAAGGAGAGAAATTACGTTGGCTACGTTTATTGTGGCAAGTGTTCTGCACTCCTATCTAATCGAAATACAACAACACACCTAAAGGCACATGTCTGCAGAACACAACAGGAACAAGGACGTTCTGAAACATTATAGGCTTCAGTTAAAGACTCTGTCACTAAAAAATGTGTCGCAATGTGTGGCAGTGATCTTCGACCATTTACAATGATTTCAGGAAATGGATTTCGTTCTTTTTGCCAGGAGCTCGTAAATATTGGATCGTAATTTGGACAGGTTGATGTCTCCAACATTTTGCCACATCCTACGACAATGGCACCAAACATAGAAAAGCAAGCCGATGAAATACGGGCAAATTTTATGCCCAGCATTGTCCAGACTGTAGACGCAAATGCATGTGCGTGCACAGCCGATTTGTGGACCGATCCGTATCGAAAAAGATGTTATGTGTCTGTTACTGCGCACTTTGTTGATGAACAGTGGACATTAAGGAACATAGGTTTGGCAACAACTCATTTTAATGAGAAGAAGAAATCCGGGGAATATATTAAGAATCATATTGAGGAAGCATTTTTTAATTTAGGAGTAAATCCACAGGACCTTAATAAGATTTCTTTTGTCACGGACAGATGTGCTAATTTATACAAGGCACTGGAATGCACTACCAACAAGCTTGAAGCAAGAAACGGATACGAGATGGAACAGCCTGTTCAGAATGTTAAGCTCTGTAGTTAGGCAGTATGATCAAATCGGAGAAATGCTTGAAAAGAAGGCCGCCTCTGATAAACTTTGCGGTTACGACAATGAGATTGCAAAAACACCCGAGACATATCTGCAGCCATTGAAAAATGCCACAAAAATGGTAGAAGGAGAGAAGTATCCGACGATTCAGTTTGTTTTGTTGTGGGTTCATAAACTGACTAGCCACTGCAATAGACAGTCTTGTGATATAGAGGTAAGTTTCTTTAAATTACTGTAGTACAATTTCCTTCTTAAGTGCAGCTTGTGCAGAAAATGCTTATTGTATTTAACTATAAAAGCCACTTTGAGTGTTATTGGTATTTGTCAGTGTAAACACTCCCTGTCTTACGTTTACTGTAAGTGCTACGAATGCTGAAAGAGCGTTGTCTCAGGCTCATGGAGGAAAAGGTTCAGATTCAGATGTTGCACAGAATAGAAACATTTCTTTGGCCACCGTTCCGACAGTTAAAAATGATATCTGAAGCTGAGAAGGATGAGACGTTAAACGCTGTGCGAAAACTTTGCAGTGAAATATCGGCTCTAGGAAAGCTAGAAAACAGTTGCAAAAAGGCAGTAATATCTTATTTTGTTTTTGTGATATCTAACTATGACATATTTATGTAGGGCCATCTAAAGATTGTCACCCACGCTCGCCAGCGAAAAAAATGAAGTCTTTGTTTTCGGAGTGGCTAGACTGTGGGTCGGCTGATAATCAGACCACTGATGAGGTGGCGTTGTACTTAAATAGAATGGATGTTGGGGACGACAATGACTCGCTTCAGGGGTGGAAACGTAACAGCAGTCTCTTTTCAGAGCTAGCTGTTTTATCGCGAAGAGTATTTTGCATTCTGGCCTCAAACGCGGCTAGTGAAAGATGTTTCAGTGCTGCAGGCAATCTTATCTCCGACTAAAGAAGCAGACTCGATCCAAAACGGGTCGATGATATCCTGACCATTCACTGTAATTCTAATACAAGTAATGAATAAATAGGTTTCAGAAATTACAGCAACCAGTCGCCTTTTGTTTCTTCTTAATGAAGATTTATTTAAACCATTACCGGTTTCGAGCTGCCTAGCAGCTCATCTTCAGATGGTATAAAATATTACAAGTTACATTTCAATCTGTGGTAGGGCAGAAAACGAGAAAATGGTAAACACTAATTTTGGTAGGCTATACTTAAATTACAATAAAAGTTTGTCTTCAAGACATTACTTACAGTTATGCACTTTACATGTAGTTTGTCCATATTTGGTCCGCTTATTGATAGAATATCAGAACACTTCTTTTCCATCATCATGTCACAACAAATCACACGAATTTTAGGTGGTAAAATTAATAAATATTTCACACACATTACTTTTTAGCCACTAGCATAACTTACAGCTTGTAAACAAACCAAAGAGTATGTTTATACACAAGATAAGAACTATGTGAAACCAAAGACTAATAAAAGCTTAAGACATTTGAATTTGTGTGTTATTCATTGATTCGAAAATTTCAAAATGATTTTGGGCTTTGGTAGGGAGAAGTGTGGGTGGTGGTGTAAGGGGTGGGGTGGAGTGGGATGAAGTAGAAGAAGACGATAGAAAGAGTGTAGGTGCTAGGATTTTTTTTTTTTTTTTTTTGGTGTTGTGTGTGTGTGTGTGTGTGTGTGTGTGTGTGTAATGGGGGGGTATTTGTGAATGATTGTCTAATTATTCAGTTTTAAAGAGTCTTCAAAATACTGGAAGAATGAGGTATTTGCTAGTTCTGTCTGCTCATTAAGAATTGTGTGTGGTGATTTATATTTGTGGATGAAAATCTCTAATTGTTCAAGGAGATCCATTTTTAGTCCCTTGTCTACAGAGTGTAGTATATTGAGGTTGGTATTTATGCCTGTAATGGAATGTTTGTTTTCTGCAAGGTGGGCAGCAAATGAGGATTTTTGTAAGTTGTTTAAACGGAGTGCGTCTGTATGTTCTTTGTATCGGATATTAAAACTTCTACCTGTTTGCCCTATGTAGTAGCAGGAGCAGCTGTCGCATGTTAATTTATATATACCGGATTTGTGAAAGGGTGTGGTGGTTCTTTTAGTGTTATGAACTATTTTGTCTTTTATTTGGTTTTTAGTGTGAAAGCTTACTTTGACCTTGTGTGGTTTAAACAGCTTAGCCAGTTTGTATGAGATGTTGCCGAGAAATGGCATGCAGATAAATTTGGTTTCTTCTGCTTCTGAGGATTCGTTTGTTGTTGCTGTTTGATTGGATTTAATATTATCATCCAATTTATCTACAATGGTTGGGTCATAAGCATTGTTCAATGCTATGGTTTTTAGAATATTTATTTCTTTAGTTTTAGCAATGGTATCGGAATGAATTTTATGTATTCGGTTAAGTGCTGATTTGAAGAAGGCTAGTTTATGCTGATTTGGGTGGCATGAAGTATTATTTATTATGGCATCTGATGTGGTAGGTTTCCTGTATATTTGAAATTTATGTTTGTTGTCTTGATGTGTGATGTTAAGGTCAAGAAAATTGATCCCAGATTGTGTTTCGTGCTCCACTGTAAATTTTATTTTGGGATGAACTTTATTCAGTTTGTCAGCTAATGCATCAATATCATTGGTTGTTCCATTATATAACAACAAGGTGTCATCAACATACCTTTTATAATAGATGATTTTATCTTTTTCAATTGGGTTTGCTTTAAAGAATTTGTTTTCAAAATCATTAATGTAGATATCAGCAAGAAGACCAGCTAGGCTGCTCCCCATTGCCAGACCATCATGTTGAATATACATTTTGTTGTTGAAGCAAAAGTAATTATGTGATAGTACTAACTCAAGCAGGTCCATTAATTCATATATTTCAATGTTACTTAGTTTTTTGTGGTGCATTAGGTTGTCTTTTATTATTCTAAGTGTGTCTATTATAGGAATGTTGGTGTATAAGTTCACTATATCGAGGGATGTAAACCTTGCCGAGTTGGGTATGGTAATGTTTCTGATGCTATCAATCAATTCATAACTGTTTTTTATGGAATAGTTGGTTGGGAATGTGTAGTATTTCTTGATTAATTCATGAAGTTTTTTGGTTACTTTGTAGCCCGGACTATTTATCGAGTTCACTATCGGGCGTATTGGGTGCCCACTTTTGTGAATCTTGGGTTGTGATCTGAGCTTTGGGGCTGTGGGATTCATTATTAAACAGTGTTTAGCTTCAGTGGATGTTAAAAGGAAGTTGCAGTTCTTTAGCATGTTTTTTATTTTAGCTTGGTATTTGAGGGTAGGATCAGATTCAATTTCTGTTATGTTGTTGTTTTTAAAAAATTCTAAAGTTTTGTTAATGCCATAATAAATAATACTTCATGCCACCCAAATCAGCATAAACTAGCCTACTTCAAATCAGCACTTAACCGAATACATAAAATTCATTCCGATACCATTGCTAAAACTAAAGAAATAAATATTCTAAAAACCATAGCATTGAACAATGCTTATGACCCAACCATTGTAGATAAATTGGATGATAATATTAAATCCAATCAAACAGCAACAACAAACGAATCCTCAGAAGCAGAAGAAACCAAATTTATCTGCATGCCATTTCTCGGCAACATCTCATACAAACTGGCTAAGCTGTTTAAACCACACAAGGTCAAAGTATGCTTTCACACTAAAAACCAAATAAAAGACAAAATAGTTCATAACACTAAAAGAACCACCACACCCTTTCACAAATCCGGTATATATAAATTAACATGCGACAGCTGCTCCTGCTACTACATAGGGCAAACAGGTAGAAGTTTTAATATCCGATACAAAGAACATACAGACGCACTCCGTTTAAACAACTTACAAAAATCCTCATTTGCTGCCCACCTTGCAGAAAACAAACATTCCATTACAGGCATAAATACCAACCTCAATATACTACACTCTGTAGACAAGGGACTAAAAATGGATCTCCTTGAACAATTAGAGATTTTCATCCACAAATATAAATCACCACACACAATTCTTAATGAGCAGACAGAACTAGCAAATACCTCATTCTTCCAGTATTTTGAAGACTCTTTAAAACTGAATAATTAGACAATCATTCACAAATACCCCCCCATTACACACACACACACACACACAACACCAAAAAAAAAAAAAAAAAAAATCCTAGCACTTACACTCTTTCTATCGTCTTCTTCTACTTCATCCCACTCCACCCCACCCCTTACACCACCACCCACACTTCTCCCTACCAAAGCCCAAAATCATTTTGAAATTTTCGAATCAATGAATAACACACAAATTCAAATGTCTTAAGCTTTTATTAGTCTTTGGTTTCACATAGTTCTTATCTTGTGTATAAACATACTCTTTGGTTTGTTTACAAGCTGTAAGTTATGCTAGTGGCTAAAAAGTAATGTGTGTGAAATATTTATTAATTTTACCACCTAAAATTCGTGTGATTTGTTGTGACATGATGATGGAAAAGAAGTGTTCTGATATTCTATCAATAAGCGGACCAAATATGGACAAACTACATGTAAAGTGCATAACTGTAAGTAATGTCTTGAAGACAAACTTTTATTGTAATTTAAGTATAGCCTACCAAAATTAGTGTTTACCATTTTCTCGTTTTCTGCCCTACCACAGATTGAAATGTAACTTGTAATATTTTATACCATCTGAAGATGAGCTGCTAGGCAGCTCGAAACCGGTAATGGTTTAAATAAATCTTCATTAAGAAGAAACAAAAGGCGACTGGTTGCTGTAATTTCTGAAACCTATTTCAATAAACAGTCGCAGGTTCCTACACAATGGATAAAAGTTTCATTTTATTACCTAGCCAGGTAAAAGGAACAATGAACAAATACAGGAAGTGCAAAATAAAATTAATGAAAACCATTCTTGCTATAAAATTTAATGAGCAATGTATTTATGAGAATGTTACACCCAATTTTGTTAGAGTTGTTATCAAAGACCAAAGTGCATCTGCAGTAGCAGCCAAAAGGAAATGTGAAAATGTATGGATCAAAAATGAAATTAGATCACATTACAAACGAAAAGACTTGTTAAACAGGGATATCTACATGCTGCACCTAGAGTTAAGCAACTATCTTACACTAACCCAACTTACTAATTTCCTAGATACAGTCCAACTATCTGTGGACAAAGAGATGCTAAACATCTCAATCAAACAAAAGAAGAAACTTTCATTTCGCATTGCCAAAAAATCCCCCACTTCTCACTCTAATACACCTTCTGAACAACATAAATTCTTTGAGAAAGTAATAAACACTACCAGCATTAACTTCAACAACACAGAACTAAACCTGCTAAATAAAGGTCTTAAACATAATATTGCCACAAAACTAAATGCTAATAATATTAAAGACCTAATCACTAACACCAAAATAGCCTGCATGTCAGCAAAGCTAAACCAAAAGAATCAAAATTCTGTAGCCCATGAAGCAAACAAAATAATAATGAAAAGCTTAGAAAGAGAAAAACTACACAGTAACACTTACATAGAAGCTGCAACAATGAACCAAATTAATAAAAAATTAACAACTAATGATGCCCTTGTTGTCAAAGCTGACAAAGGTAACACAGCTGTAATAATGTATCAATCAGAGTACATTAACAAAACTTTAGAATTTTTTAAAAACAACAACATAACAGAAATTGAATCTGATCCTACCCTCAAATACCAAGCTAAAATAAAAAACATGCTAAAGAACTGCAACTTCCTTTTAACATCCACTGAAGCTAAACACTGTTTAATAATGAATCCCACAGCCCCAAAGCTCAGATCACAACCCAAGATTCACAAAAGTGGGCACCCAATACGCCCGATAGTGAACTCGATAAATAGTCCGGGCTACAAAGTAACCAAAAAACTTCATGAATTAATCAAGAAATACTACACATTCCCAACCAACTATTCCATAAAAAACAGTTATGAATTGATTGATAGCATCAGAAACATTACCATACCCAACTCGGCAAGGTTTACATCCCTCGATATAGTGAACTTATACACCAACATTCCTATAATAGACACACTTAGAATAATAAAAGACAACCTAATGCACCACAAAAAACTAAGTAACATTGAAATATATGAATTAATGGACCTGCTTGAGTTAGTACTATCACATAATTACTTTTGCTTCAACAACAAAATGTATATTCAACATGATGGTCTGGCAATGGGGAGCAGCCTAGCTGGTCTTCTTGCTGATATCTACATTAATGATTTTGAAAACAAATTCTTTAAAGCAAACCCAATTGAAAAAGATAAAATCATCTATTATAAAAGGTATGTTGATGACACCTTGTTGTTATATAATGGAACAACCAATGATATTGATGCATTAGCTGACAAACTGAATAAAGTTCATCCCAAAATAAAATTTACAGTGGAGCATGAAACACAATCTGGGATCAATTTTCTTGACCTTAACATCACACATCAAGACAACAAACATAAATTTCAAATATACAGGAAACCTACCACATCAGATGCCATAATAAATAATACTTCATGCCACCCAAATCAGCATAAACTAGCCTTCTTCAAATCAGCACTTAACCGAATACATAAAATTCATTCCGATACCATTGCTAAAACTAAAGAAATAAATATTCTAAAAACCATAGCATTGAACAATGCTTATGACCCAACCATTGTAGATAAATTGGATGATAATATTAAATCCAATCAAACAGCAACAACAAACGAATCCTCAGAAGCAGAAGAAACCAAATTTATCTGCATGCCATTTCTCGGCAACATCTCATACAAACTGGCTAAGCTGTTTAAACCACACAAGGTCAAAGTATGCTTTCACACTAAAAACCAAATAAAAGACAAAATAGTTCATAACACTAAAAGAACCACCACACCCTTTCACAAATCCGGTATATATAAATTAACATGCGACAGCTGCTCCTGCTACTACATAGGGCAAACAGGTAGAAGTTTTAATATCCGATACAAAGAACATACAGACGCACTCCGTTTAAACAACTTACAAAAATCCTCATTTGCTGCCCACCTTGCAGAAAACAAACATTCCATTACAGGCATAAATACCAACCTCAATATACTACACTCTGTAGACAAGGGACTAAAAATGGATCTCCTTGAACAATTAGAGATTTTCATCCACAAATATAAATCACCACACACAATTCTTAATGAGCAGACAGAACTAGCAAATACCTCATTCTTCCAGTATTTTGAAGACTCTTTAAAACTGAATAATTAGACAATCATTCACAAATACCCCCCCCCATTACACACACACACACACACACACACACACACACAACACCAAAAAAAAAAAAAAAAAAAAAAATCCTAGCACTTACACTCTTTCTATCGTCTTCTTCTACTTCATCCCACTCCACCCCACCCCTTACACCACCACCCACACTTCTCCCTACCAAAGCCCAACAAATTCAAATGTCTTAATCTTTTATTAGTCTTTGGTTTCACATAGTTCTTATCTTGTGTATAAACATACTCTTTGGTTTGTTTACAAGCTGTAAGTTATGCTAGTGGCTAAAAAGTAATGTGTGTGAAATATTTATTAATTTTACCACCTAAAATTCGTGTGATTTGTTGTGACATGATGATGGAAAAGAAGTGTTCTGATATTCTATCAATAAGCGGACCAAATATGGACAAACTACATGTAAAGTGCATAACTGTAAGTAATGTCTTGAAGACAAACTTTTATTGTAATTTAAGTATAGCCTACCAAAATTAGTGTTTACCATTTTCTCGTTTTCTGCCCTACCACAGATTGAAATGTAACTTGTAATATTTTATACCATCTGAAGATGAGCTGCTAGGCAGCTCGAAACCGGTAATGGTTTAAATAAATCTTCATTAAGAAGAAACAAAAGGCGACTGGTTGCTGTAATTTCTGAAACCTATTTCAATAAACAGTCGCAGGTTCCTACACAATGGATAAAAGTTTCAGTAATGAATAATATGGAGCCAGTTTTATTTGTTATGTTTGTAATTTATTAGGTGCAGATACTGACTTTTCTGAACATGAGTCAGGAAAGAAACTTAAATCGTACGCCGTCTTCAACAGTGATATAACTGTAATAGGTACTTGAGATTAGCAATATTTTTCTTGCCATGACGAATATTATGGACTATCCTACAACATAAATTATACTATTCTCCTCAAGCGTACAAACTGCTACATAAAATGTGACTTTTAGTACAGGTCAGTGTTGCCAGATGACAGAGAGAAAATACCCACAGTCTCACAAAAATGTACCTACGTTGTCCCTACTTTCTCCCTACCACCTCATTAATGGTCGTGGCCGGGATTTGAGTCTGGGAGGGGCTGAATCCAGGAGTCCAGTCAGAAGAGGTTAACCAGTTGATTAATATGACATGTTACAATTTTGAAAAACTTTAAAATAAATATTTAGCATCATGCTTCACTTGCTAGATATGTTTTTCCAGTGACTGATCGTTACTGATTGATGGAGTCAAGTGTAGATTATGCCGCTAATTCCAAGAGCTCTGTTACAAGAGGATTACTGATTTATCGATCGGACCAGGGTGCATCAAGAACCTGTCAATCATAGAGAGGAACAGCATTAATTAGCTTCCCCAAATATGCCGCCAATTCCGAGTGTACGGTTACACCAGTGTAACGGATTTACTGACCGCACAAGGATACATCGAGACAATATCAACCATAAAGTAGGAACAGTAGAAATTATTTAGTTCACAGTCAGCACAAAAAAGGAAGTCCGCCACTCTACATGATTCGATTTTCAAAGAGTAATGCTACGTTGAGAACGAATATCTAGCGCTTTGTTCATTATAACTTAACCTTGGTTCTCGCAAATGTTTTAGCGTTGTCTTGTCAGCATTTTCGCATTTACAAGTACTAACTAGTATATCGTCCTGACGTAAATAAATAAGTCTAATCAAGATAATAAAAGTCTTCTGTTCATGGAAACAATGAATTTTTCTTGTGCTGACATTTTCTCGAAAATGTTCAAATGTTTGTATAGCTTATGGGACGTAACTACGGGGTTGCCGGCCGCGGTGGCCGAGGGTACTAAGGCGCTCCAGTCACGGTTTTCACGGCCACTACGGTCGGGGGTTCGAATCCCCCCTCGGGCATGGATATTTGTGACGTCCTTAGTATTAAGTAGATCATAGGTATTTTGTAAGTTTAGGGACTGATGGTCCCGTAGTCGAGTCCCATAAGCTATACAAACAATTGAACATTTTTGAACTACGGGGTCATCAGTCCCTAAACTTACAAACTACTTATGAACGAGCTAATACTAACGGCGGCTACATTTTCTAGCACTATATCCAAACCGACTCTCCATTCCACTGATATACATTGAAATCATCATATTTCGCATCAATTTAAAAGTGTCTGAAATTAAGTTTTCAAATTCATATTGTTTACTATGAACAGAAAACAACTATGCGTCTGAAATATCATTGGCTACTTCAAACTTTGCCACAATTGGTCAGCTTCATTCTGCCAACATTACCCAGCGAGGCCTGTGTTGGCGATTGTAAAATTTTTCCAAAGTACTTACGCATTGGATGAAAATTCCCCACATGATTTTAATGTTTGTAAGTACCTATGTGTAGTGAAAATTCCCTACGTCTGGCAACACTGGTCCAGGTTGGAGCTCGCCAAACATATTTTTAATGACAAACTAAAAACTGCCTGTTTTAAAATTGTGTCACTCTGCTTGCCGAGTTGGGAAATGTAATTTTTCATTCCCATAATGACCACATTACAAAATTTTATAGTCTTTCTCTTAGACTTTCGTGTTTTGTATAATTTATTGTAACCCTGCTAGAGTGTAGGAGTATTGAATAAATAAAATGATGCGGGTCATCTGGTAGGAATGTAACAGAAGCGGCGGCAGCGTCGGACACACACATAGCTGCTGTGTGGGCCACAGCAACGCCACCTAGATACAAGGCCTGTGCGTTGCCTGCCAAGAGTAGTCATAACACAAGCAAACTGTTTGTCTTATGAAGCGTTGTGTTGAGTTTGTTAATACCCACACGTTGCACAATGTGTTGCAGAATGTTTTTCTTGTTATCTACGTGATTCTCCGTGCAGAGTTTTGCTGTTATGAGACAAAATACCTAATATGAATCGTTCAAAAATGTTCAAATGTTTGTTAAGCTTATGGGACTGAACTACGGGGTTATCAGTCCCTAAACTTACAAACTACTTATCAACTACCTTATACTAAAGACGGCACAAATATCCATGCCCGAGGGGGGATCCGAACCCCCGACCGTAGTGGCCGTGCAGACTGGAGCGCCTCAGTCTCCTCGGCCACCGCGACCGGCAATGTGAATCGTCCGATGGTCTTAATATTATATATGTGATTCACAGACACATTTGCTATGGTATAAGATATTTATGAACTATTAGTAAGATATCTTACCGATATTAGATAAGATTAGATTAGATTAATACTTGTTCCATAGATCATATATACGACATTTCGTAATGATGTGGAACGTGTCAGTTTAGTAAATGTTGCCTATACTTGACCATCAATATTCTAAGGATTTTTTTTTTTAATCGGACGATTCATATTAGGTATTTTGTCTCATAACAGCAAAAATCTGCACGGAGAATCACATAGATAACACGAAAAACATTCTGCAACACATTGTGCAACGTGTGGGTATCCCCAAACTCAACACAACGCTACAGAAGACAAATAGTTTGCTTTGTTATGACTACTCCTGGCAGGCAGCGCACAGGCCTTGTATCCAGGTGGCGTTGGCCACAGCCGCGCAAGCATTCATAATCGGTCAACCTAAAACAGAGCGCGGCGCGACTGAGCCAGTACAAGCAAGCAAATTAGCCAATATGCAGACCTCTAATTCCTGACATTCAACGAACTGTGAAGAGGCTTTCAAACACCATTCCAAAGGAAGATTTCGTGCACAGTTTCCAGGATAGGTATCGCAGAGCTCAGCGGCTCATAGTTACGGGATGTGACTATGTTGAAGCACAGTAATGCATTAGAAGACTGTTCGCCCAACATTATTGTCAGAGGCTGTATCTGGGAGTAGACGTAGGAATAGATCTGAAATTGAATTAACACATAAAATTAATTGACGGTTGTGGTGTCGCACAAGTACAAAGTGCGCGCCACCTACTTTCGCCGCGCGCCGCCATGCACGCACGGCGCGGCGTTCTCACGACGACAGCCACGAGCGCCCTCTGCTGCAACCCCGCTCGTGGCCACCACGGAAAGACATCGGTCACTTCGGACTGAGATAGAAACCAGTTAGGACCTTCGTAATCAGATAGGCACCAGTGAAAACTTTGCTATCATACAGGCACTAGGCAGGACTCTAACAACTATGTATCAACATTCTGCAGTACTATGTAAAAGTTAAGTATTTTTACATTCTGTGCAATATATATCTCTTTCTAATTTACTCTAGTGTTTATAGTTTCTGGCTGCTCCCCTCCGTACCTGCACCAGCGTGTCGGTCTCATTCCACTCGGCCACCGACACCTACGACGAGGCTGGGACACAAAAGCGGCGACGAAGTTGGGACACAAAAGTGGCGACGAGGAGTGATAGAACCTTGGACCAGCCCGCTTACAGCAGCCAGACAGCAGCAGTCGGAGCACGCAGAAATTGCTCCCGCCCACCCACCCTTATTATAAGATTTTTGGGGGAACATTTTCAGTTACGTGTTTGTGGACTTTTTTGTTGCAGCGCGTCCTCTTTCATATTGCATTTGTGTTTTGTTATAATTTACTTGTATGCGCGGCGCCTAATCGGTCAGCATGGCCACTACCCCGAACCCAAACTTAATGGAAATTATTCAGTTACAGACGGCGCAAATAACACAACTTCTCCAGCCGTCGCATCAGCAGCCCACACCTGCCGCTGCACCGCTTCCGACGTTCCGCCAGTACAACGAACGTGAGGAAGAATGGAGCGACTATTTCGCACAGTTTCAAGAACTCGTCGCGGCTCATCAAATTACAGGTCAGAGAGTGAAGAACCTTTTCTTATCGATTGTGGGCCCCCAGACCTTCGTATTATTGCAGAAACTTTTTCCGCAAGCATCTCCTCGTGATGTAGACTTTGAACAAATAGTAGAGGCACTAAATGCTCATTATGAGAGAAAAGTTCTTGTAGCCGCTACACGATACCGATTTTTCAGACTTAAAAAATTACCGCAGCAGTCACACCAAGAGTGGATTACGGAATTGAAGGGCTTAACCCGCCAATGTAAATTTACTTGCTCTTGTGGACTTTCGTATAGTGACGTGATGTTGAGCGATCCGATTACGCAGAATATTCAGGACCCCAGAATTAGAGCAGCAATTCTGAAACAGTCTGACCCTTCATTAGACAGTGTACTGCAGCTTATAGAAGCGCATGATACTTTTGACTTAGCTGATGTAGAAATGCAAAGCCACAGAGTAAATTCAGTGCGCCGCAACGGACGCTTTCCTAGCCGTAGTTCTCACTATAGCACTAGTGATTCTTATTTTTCTACCGGCCGTGCTGAACAGACAGTGAACAGTAGCCAGAGTAAAAGTGCGACGCAAAGGTCGCCCCGTAGTGTTAGACACAGTAATTTGCATAACGGGCACCAACGCTCATTTCAGAAAAATGTTCGTAAGTCTTGCCCCCAGTGTGTGTCTCGCCACAAGCGTGCTCATTGCCCTAGTCGCAACGCAACCTGTTATCAATGTGGCAAATCAGGACATGTACAGTCTGTGTGTATGCAAATTAAAAACTCAAAGAACGGTACCGTTAGAAACAGTGCTTCGCAGAGTGCGAGAGCAGTGTGGACTTGAACAGTGCTTTCCTTGGATCTCAATTGCATGACAGTAGTTCTGCTTTTTTTTTTTTTTCTTTATTGTCGTTTCAATTCCCCGAAAAAAGGGGCGGGCCGGCAGCGCTCACTTGCGCTCTTCGGCCTACAGAAATAAAATTTGTGAGCGGAGAACATAAAAACACAAAGGAGATAAAATTTTGGAGGTAATACAGACATAAAATGGAGATTTAAAATGGAGATAAAACAAAGTACATAAAATGGAGGAAACAGTGGTGACATAAAACACTTGGAATGGCGAAAGTGGTGAATAAAAACAGTTACTCGAATGTCATGGCGCACACACACAATTAAAATGAGCATAGGGCGGCGGCCATGGTGAGACCGTCCGCTATTTGGAGTTAAAACAAAAAAACACAACACACACTTCCAGAGATACACAAGTTAAAACTGACGGTGTCGGCTGCGGGTTGGCCGTCCACTGTTGTAAGATAAAACAATTTAAACTAAAACACACCACACTTGTCGAAGCACAAAGGAGGTTCCATAGATGGTGGGGCACTGACAGCATTGAAGATGTGGTGTGGGGGAAAAGAGATGAAGGAGATGGAGAGGGTGGGGAGGAGCCACAGAGCCGGTAGGGAAGGGACGGGGGGGGGGGGCTGACGTCCCAGGAAGCCACGGGGAAGAATGATAGGGGGTGAGCGGTAAGAGGAGGATCCGGAGGGACGGAGGAGGGGAGAAGGGACAGGAAGGGAGGGATAGTCGGGGCCCTCAGGGAGAGAAGGGGGAGAGGGAGCAAGGAGAAGGATCAAAGCTGGTATGAAGGGTAGATGTCAGGTCGGAGGGCATCATCTGGGAGGGGGAGGGTACGGAAGTTGCCACGGGAGAGGTTCCGGAGGGTGGACAAGTGGAGAGCAGGGGGAATACAGTGGTGGAGGCGCGGCAATGTACCTGGTGCAGAGAGGAGGGGATGGACTAGAGGATTAGGCGGATCTGATTTGCGGGATATGTAACGGAGGCGGAGATTTTCAATAAACAGAATGAGTCTGGGGAAGGTAATGAGATCATAGAGGATCCGCGTGGGGGAAGGGGGATAAAGTGGGATACGGAAGGCGAGGCGGAGGGCATGGCGTTCCAGTATCTCCAGAGATTTGTAGAAGGATGGGGGAGCGGAGATCCAGGCGGGATGGGCGACACAGAGGACTGGGCGGATGAGGGATTTGTAGGTATAGAGGATGATAGAAGGGTTGAGGCCCCATGTTCGGCCAACAAGGAGTTTGAGGAGGCGGAGGCGGGAGCGGGCTTTTTCTTGGATAGTGCGTAGATGGGGAGACCAGGAGAGGGTGCGATCAATAGTGAGGCCCAGATACTTTAGGGTAGGGGTGAGACGAATGGGACGGTTATGGAGGGTCAGATAAAAATCTCGGGGACGGAAGGAACGGGTTGTACGACCTACGATGATCGCCTGGGTTTTGGTAGGATTTATAGACAGGAGCCACTGGTTGCACCAAGCGGCAAAGAGGTCAAGGTGTTCTTGGAGCAGGCGGTTGGAACGGGCAAGGGTGGGAGCTAAGGCAAGGAAAGCGGTGTCATCAGCATATTGGAAAAGGTGTACGGGAGGGGCAGGCTTAGGCATATCCGAGGTATACAGGAGGTACAGGAGGGGAGAAAGGACAGAGCCTTGGGGCACACCAGCAGAGGGATAAAAAAGACGGGAGTCGGTGTTGTGGACGGTAACATAGGTGGGGCGGTCGGAGAGGAAGGAGGCAATGACCCGGACAAGGTTGATGGGAAGAGCATAGGTTTGGAGTTTGAAGAGCAGGCCAGAGTGCCAGACCCGATCGTAGGCCCGTTCGAGGTCTAAGGACACAAAGATGGCGGCACGACGGGAATTTAGCTGGAGGGAAAGGAGTTGCGTAAGTCGAAGGAGTTGGTCATAAGTGGAGAAGGAAGGACGAAAGCCACATTGGGTGTCTGGGAGAAGGCGGTGGAGGTGGAGGTGGTGATGGATGCGACGGGATAGAATGGATTCGAAGACCTTGCTGAATACTGGGGTGAGGCAAATCGGGCGGTAGGAGGAGGCATCAGAGGGGGATTTGTTGGGTTTTAGGAACATGAGGACTCGGGAGATTTTCCACAGCCGGGGGTAGCAGCCAGTGTAGAGGATGGTGGTATAGAAGGAAGCAAGAGTGGTGAGGAAAGGGAGGGGACATTCTTTGAGGTGGCGGTATGTGATGCGATCGTGGCCGGGAGCTGTGTTTCGTTTGGTGCGCAGTATCAATTGTATGTCGTGTGCAGTGATGGGGGTGTTAATGTCCGACGGGGGGATGTGGTCCAGGTAATGGAAGCCAGGAGCCAGGGGTGGGATGGAGACATCGGTTTTTTCATGGACATCTGGGAACAAGGAATAATCAAAGTTAGGATTGTCAGGGATGGAGAATACATCAGAGAGGAAAGAGGCAAAATGGTTAGCCTTACTGGCATTATCAGGAAGGGGCTGGTCAAGGTGGAGGAGAGGGTATGTGGGCATAGGTTTCGATCCAGTGAGGCGGTGGAAGGCGTTCCAATACCGAGACGAGTTGATTGGGAGGTGGGCATTAAGCCGTGTCACTGTCTGATGCCAGTCCCGGCGTTTTTTGGCAGTCAGGAGGCTGCGCACATGTCGCTGGAGTTGCCGATGGCGGAGGAGTGTATCCCGGTCACGGGTTCGCAGGAAGGAGTGGTACAGGCGGCGGGATTCCCGCAGAAGAAGGACAGCCTGTGGAGGGAGTGTGGGACGGTGCGGCTGGACAGCTTTGGTAGGGATGTGCGAATGGATAGCATCAGACAAGGTCTGCTGAAGGAAGGAGGCAGCTTCGTCGATATCATCGGGAGAGTGTAGGGGGAAATGGTGGCTTTCGACCTGATGGGTGATGGAGAGGCGAAAGGCATCCCAGTCTGCTCGGGAGTAGTCATGGACGAGTTTAGGAGGTGGAGGTGGGCGTGGATTCTGTGGGCGATGGACATTGTGTGTGAGAGTAAGGAGAACAGGGTCGTGATCACTGCCTATGGGGTCAAGAACGTCGGCGGTGATGCGCCCAAGGAGATTGGGAGAGACAATGACGACATCAGGGGTGGTGTTGCTACAGGGTCGGGTGTGGCGTGGGAGTGGGACAATGTCGCCATTGATGGTAGGAATGAACTGATGCCACCGACGGAGTTCGGCAGGAGTGCGGGAGTGGATATTGAGGTCAGCGGCGACCACGTAGGTTGTGAAGGTGCTATTGATGTGAGCAAGGAAGTCATAAGGGATGGGAACATGGGAGCGGATATAAATAGTAGCACAGGTGACAGTGAGGGAAGGGAGGAAGAGGGTGTGGATGAGATGTTCATAAGGGATGTTGAGGAGGGGATGTGGCCAAACTGGGTGGTGTTGGAGATGGCCGAAAGCCACTCCACCTCGTGCAGGGGGATGGGAAGAGTCGTGACGGTGTAGGATATAGGGTGTGGTACTGACATGTATGTGAGGGAGGAGGAAGGTTTCGTTGAGGAGAAAGGCATCCACGCGGTGTTGGTTTAAGGTGTTCATCAGGAGGAGCTTATTGGTGGGACGGGAGCGAATATTGGAGTACAGGATGTTAAATCGTTGCTGCGCCATAATGAGGTTGAAAGGTGGGGAGAGGGAGAGGAAAAGGGAGCGGGTGTGGGGACTAAACTAGGGTGTGAGGACGGTCGGTTCGGGAGAAGGTGAAGTGGATGTGGTTTTGGGAGGTTGTAGCCTTAAAATCAAGGTTGAAGAGGGAGCGAGCGGCCAGGGAGACTTGGTGGAGGGTGTGAGGGCGCTGGAAAGGGTGGATATTTTGGAGGACAATAGTCAGGAACCGGATGATGTCCTCTGCTGTGGGGGGAGGGCATAAGGAGTTATTAGCAGGGATTGGGGGATCAGTGGGACGGACAGGGACGGTGAGTTCTTCTTTGGTGGGAGGGGGGCGGGACTTACATTTGTAAGAGTAGGTGGGGTGTGCCCCACCGCGGGTGTTACAGGAGGGGGTGGCGGCGAGGTTAGGGCAGGAGGTTTGGAAGTGTTGGCCTTTGCAGTGGGGGCATACAGGAGGGAGACGGCAATTTTCGGTAAGGTGATCATTATATGTGAGGCATCGGGAGCAGCAGTATGACTGGGGAGGTGCTCGGGAAGGTTCCACCTGGTGCAGGCGGTTATAAATGAGGGCCCCATTGCGGAGGAGGTGATTGATGGATGGCGCGTCTTCTGTGAAGACGCGCATGAGGTAGGTGGGGCCCGTCGCATTGTTAATGCGACGAGCTGAGCGGATGGATAGGCGGGGATCCCGCCGGAGTTCCTCCAGCACCTCTTCCTCTGTGATCCCCGGGTTCAATTTGGTGATCACAGCAGTGAGCGTGGGAGGACGACGGGGAGGAGGGGATTGGCGATTGGAGGCTGGAGGGGGGAGGGGGACAAGGGTGGTACGGGGACCAAAGTGGACGCGGGGGATCTTGTGGAGGAGCTGTGTGTGGAGGTCGGGGTCGGGTGATTTGAGGAGGACAGAGTCCCTCCGTGGGATTATTTGGGAGATGGGGGCAGAAGGAGCATACTGCCGAAAGAGGAGAGTGAGGGCACGGCAGTCTAGGAGTTGGGGGTCAGGGTTATTGAGGACGAAAGTGTGGAGAGCAGATGGTTGAGAGGGGAGGAGGGGTGGCGGGGGAGGTGGTGCAGGCTGGGTAGGGGGGAGAGGGGCGGCTTCCATCGGGACCGGTGGGCCAGTGGCGAGAGGGTCGGCGGGCTTTTTCGTCACCGAGGAGGTGGCGTCTGTGGAAGCTCGTTTTGTCTTCTTTGGTTTTAGGAGGGCCTGGGAGGCAGGAGTGGGGACAGGGGAGACTGGAAGGTGGCGCGGAGCCGGCCCTGCGGCTGCGTCGTCGGGTGGGAGAGGACAGGAGTCGACAGCGGTCTGCCGGGTGCGAACCGCGGCACGGTCACCGCGGGAGTCAGGGAGGGGAGGGAAGGAATCGAGTGGGGGAACGGAGGGAGGGGCAGGAGAGTGTGGGACGAGGGCAGCAGCTTGTGTGGGGGCAGAGGAGAGGGCGACGGCGGAGGGAGTGGTGAGGGTGAGGAGGGAGGGAATTGCGGCAGGAAGAAGAGGGGAGGATGTGCTCCAGGAAATGGTGGTGGGGGCGTGGGAGGGCGAGGTAAAGATGATGGTCGAGGACACCGTAGTAGGGGGCAGGGTCGACATGGCAGAGTCGAACAGTCACCTTAACTGTAGAACACTGTTCCGGCGGCGGCGGCGGCGGGCGTGCCACCCGGCGGCCCAGATGGGGGCGGGAGCGGCGCGGCGCGGCGCGGCGCGGCGCGGCGGCGGTGGTGGTGGTGGTATGCGCTCCGACGGGCTGGTGGCCGGGCAGAGCGCGCTGGGCGGCGGCGAACCCGGCGTGGCCGGAGAAGCACCTTCCGGGGGGGGGGGGGGGGGGCGGCGGCGGCGGCGAAAACACCGGAGGCGTCGGACGCCGACGGTGCGGCGACACGACGAATACTGCAGTCCGGAGCGGCCGGGCCCTGATCGGCAGTCGGCGACAGCGGCACTTATCGGCGACAGCGACATGTCGCGGCGGCAGACAACAGCCGAAGACGATAGCACACAAACGTAAGAAATAATAACTGCGAAACACGAAACAAATACCGCACTAGCAACGTAGTAAGAACGATCCTTTAAGTAGTTCTGCGCCTATGGCAAAACTATATAGTGCACCACGTAGCAAGCGCCGACGAGCGCGTAAAACAGTGCAACGGAAAAGGGTTCGGGACAAGCAAAATGACTATGAACAGTGCATTCCTGTAGTGAAAATAGTGCCTTCTGCAACTGCTCCTTGTAATAGTGCCCAGTGCTGTGAAGCTAGTGACAGTACACTTGTTGTAGATACTGAAAGTAATTTTAGTGCAGTAGCCTCGCACTGCGCGGACGCCGATCCGGCGGTAGTGCCATCTAGTGACTGTTGTTAATCCCCTGCGTGCCGAGACTGAGCCGCTTCCTTCACTATGCGGCCCGCGCATACGCAGCACACAAACCGTAGCAGACGTTGCCCACATTCGCGCACCTGTCGTGCGCCAGAAGCACAAACTTTTTGTAAATCTCTCCATAGGAAATAAGACTGTGCAATTTCAGCTTGATACTGGTTCCGCTGTTACATTAATTAATAAAGATACTTATGAACTTCTGGGTTCGCCAAAATTGTCGCCGTCACAGCAAGTGTTAACAGCTTATACAGGTGAAAATATTCCCGTGCTAGGAACATGTAGCCTGCCCGCCTCTTTTCAAGGAGTAACAAAAACAGTTGCTTTTGTTGTTCTTCAGGCCAAATCTACACAGAACATTTTTGGACTAGATGCTTTTGACTTGTTTGGTTTATCGATTCAAAGAGATGTGCTTCAAATTTCGTCAATAGTGCCTCAGGATAAAATCAATGCATTGTGTGACAAATATAGTGACTTGTTTTCGCCGGAACTAGGTTGTGCAAAAGACTTCGTGGCACATGTAACTTTAAAAGAATCTGCAGTTCCAAAATTTCGTAAAGCTAGACCAGTGCCTATCGCATTGCGTGATTCAGTTGCCGAAGAACTTAAACGTTGGCAAGATAGTGGGGTGATTTCTCCTGTTTCTGCGAGTCAGTGGGCCTCGCCTATAGTAATTATACCCAAGCCGTCAGGAAAACTTCGTCTCTGTGCGGACTTCAAATCAACAGTGAACAGTCAAACAATTGTAGACACTTATCCCCTGCCCAGACCTGACGAACTAATGGACAAATTAGGACAGTCTCGCTTCTTTTCTAAGATTGATTTAGCAGAGGCATACTTACAAATTCCGCTTGATGACGAGTCAAAAAAAATTTTCGTCATTAATACTCACATGGGCCTTTTTCAATTTCAACGCCTACCCTTTGGCAGTTCTTCCGCCCCCGCTATTTTTCAGCGTTTTTTGGAACAGCTGACAGTTTCTGTACCGTGTTGTTCGAACTATTTAGATGATATTGTGGTATCCGGACGTACAGTTGAAGAACATTTAGCAAACCTGGAGTGCCTTTTCAAAGTTTTGACTGCAGCAGCTCTACGTTGCAATAAAGCTAAGTGTTCGTTTTTTCAAACTGAAATAGAGTACCTAGGTCATGTGATTAATGCCCAAGGAATTCATCCCTTACAGTCACATCTTAGAGCAATCAAAGACTTGCCTCCTCCTAAGAATGTGCATGAATTGCAAGCAGTACATGAATTGCAAGCAGTGATGGGAAAGCTGAACTATTATTTCAGGTTTATTCCCAATGCGTCTCAGATTGCAGCTCCACTGCATCACTTACGTAAGAAGAATGTTCCTTTTGTATGGTCTAAAGATTGCCAAGTTACCTTTGACAAATTAAAGACTGCACTAATCAGTGATGCATGTTTGATTCCCTTTGAACTCTCGTCGGGTTGCACAGGAAACAGCTGCGGATGCAGACCTAAGTGTGGTAGCAAGTTTTGTTCGCTTTGGTTGGCCTGCCAGAGCCAAAGACATTGAGCGGCCTCTGGTTCGACGTTATTTTGCACAACGTCATGCATTATCCTTAAGTCAGGGTGTTCTGTTGTTACATACGGACTACGACCAAGCAAGAGTGATTGTTCCTCGTTCTCTGCAACGAGAAGTGTTACGCCTCCTGCATCAAGGACATTGGGGCATTGTTAGGACAAAGCAACTGGCCAGGCGTCATTGTACCTGGGTTGGTATGGACGCTCAGATAGAGAGCATGACATCACAGTGTACAGTTTGTGAGGAGCATCAGGCGGCTCCTCCGCAACGTTTCTCAGACTGGCCACGCCCCAAGGGACCATGGCAACGTTTACACATTGACTTTGCCGGACCTTTCTGGAATACGCGCTGGTTAATTGTTGTAGACGCTTTCAGCAAGTTTCCTTTGGTGATTGCCATGAACTCAACGACAGCTTCTAGTACAATCAGTGCCTTAACATCAGTGTTTTGCATCGAAGGCATGCCTGAAACTATCGTCAGTGACAATGGACCTCAGTTTGTTAGTGCGGAATTTCAACAGTTTTGTCGTGTGAATGGTATTCAGCATATCACCACTGCACCTTTTCACCCTCAGTCCAATGGTGAAGCAGAACGTTTCGTTCGAACATTCAAGTCTCACATGGAGAAGATGAAAGGTCAGCACTCCAGGCAGCAAGCTCTTCAAATTTTCCTGTCTACGTATCGGTGCATGCCACGTGACGGCCCGTCTCCTACCGAGCTGCTACACGGCCGCCGTCACCGCACTCTCTTTCACCTGCTGCAGCCTCCCACGCACCGAGTCGGTTCGCGTTTTCAGGTTTCCACGCCGGTGCTGTACAGTGTGTTTGCTGGCAACAAGAAGACATGGTTGCCGGGCATCATTCAGCGCGTGCTCGGTAGCAATATGTATGTTGTACGTTCTTCCACAGGGTCGGAGCTGCGGCGCCACGCAAACCAATTGCGTCTGCATAGGCCGCGCGATCCTGTCTCGGGTTTCTTGATTCCAGACCCAGTTCACCGCCAGGGAGCACAACCACATCGTTCGTCCCCGGACTACGAGATCCCTATGGAGGTGGACGCGCCTCCTACGCAGTCCGCCTCTCCGCCTCCGTCGCCGCCGCAGCTGACAGCATCACCGAGAGGGACTCCGGGACCGTGCGGGCCCCCCCCAGCTTGGGCCACGCACCTCAGAAGAAGATGACCTGCTCAATCTGGGCGGCATGGTGCGCCCTTCCCCAGGTTTCGGTGGGTTCCCTGGAGGATCGCAAGGCGGATGCCGGGGCGCGGACGGCGTCTCGATCCCAGCCTCAGCTACGACGCCCGTCCCACCAGTAACGCCCCCGCCCAGGCCCTCCTCCCAGTGCCGTCGCCGTGGCCCTCAGCCCTACGCCACGACGGCGCGGCGGTTTGGGGGGGGAGGGGTGTGGTGTCGCACAAGTACAAAGTGCGCGCCACCTACTTTCGCCGCGCGCCGCCATGCACGCACGGCGCGGCGTTCTCACGACGACAGCCACGAGCGCCCTCTGCTGCAACCCCGCTCGTGGCCACCACGGAAAGACATCGGTCACTTCGGACTGAGATAGCAACCAGTTAGGACCTTCGTAATCAGATAGGCACCAGTGAAAACTTTGCTATCATACAGGCACTAGGCAGGACTCTAACAACTATGTATCAACATTCTGCAGTACTATGTAAAAGTTAAGTATTTTTACATTCTGTGCAATATATATCTCTTTCTAATTTACTCTAGTGTTTATAGTTTCTGGCTGCTCCCCTCCGTACCTGCACCAGCGTGTCGGTCTCATTCCACTCGGCCACCGACACCTACGACGAGGCTGGGACACAAAAGCGGCGACGAAGTTGGGACACAAAAACGGTAAGTTAGATTACAGACTGAAATTCATTGGCACAAGCCTCAATCAACAGCGGAATTATGTTACCAAACACTCGGTCGGCCAGTGCTTGAATATTGCTCATTGATGTGCAGGTGCAAGGGGTAGCCGGCTGAGAATTAGATTTTTTTACAGGAAACTAAAACTTAATATAGGCTAGAAAGACTGCAATAGTAACTTAGTTATATTTCCACTACTGTTGTGAAATTCCCGGGAATTTAAAATCGAGGAAATAATCCCGGCAATATTTCTGACAATATTCCCAAAATTCACAAATTCCCTGGAATTTATGATTAATTAGCCAGAGAGCTCAATAAAACTTAACAGATTTAAGACAGTAATTGATTTAACAATATAAACACAAAAACTGAAATATATTTCAAGAACAAATAATAATAAAATAAATATCTTCTAAATTTCTAATTTTAATAACGAAATCAATCAAATTAATAGGTCAATGTTGTAACTGTGTTATTAAAACAAAAGTAAACACACTTACATGTTGACAACAATATTATAATTGAACAAAGTGTAGAAAAATAGCCGGAATTGAAAAGTTAAGGAAATCAAAACCACTAAAGAGGCAAAAGATTTAATACATCAAATTTACATATAATTCACTAGTCTCTATCATTCTCTGTGTCCATTAAATCCTCATCTTCTACATTTCCAACTCCAAAAAAGTCTCCATTGGTACAGTAGATCTCATCTTCTTCCGGTTCAACGACTACTTCGTCTTCTTCTTGTCCTCGTGCTCCCTCTTGATTGCCTTCTGCTTGCTTTCTTGTTTCTTTAATGTTCTCTTTTGGAGGTGGAGCGTTCTTACGTTTCCAGTTGTACGAATGAAATGTTAGTTTTCCAGCTCGCTCAGAAGAAAGACGGTTCTTTTTCATCGAATGCATCCTAAATGTACGCTCTGAGGCGCCCCCAACATTCTTATGGCAGCATCTGCCAAGTCTCAAGTACCTCACAACCTCCTCCACCATGACATAGGTTGTTGCTGTTGCATTTAGACATACATCGAATGGACAACTATGAAAGCAGCTTGTGTTGTGCCTTTGTGCAATGTGATGAGAACCAAATGCATTTAATGCCTCTTGCAACTGACAGCAGCTACTACTGCCCAAAGTGGTGTTGACAGTACATTCTCCTCCAATTTTTGTTTCTGATGATAAACAAGCATTTATTGTGTCACACTGGATGGGAGGTTCTGTATTGTATCTATGATTTTGATAAGGCTGTTGAGTTAGTTGAGTTAGTGAAACCTGATCATGTGATGTAGAAAATGCCATGCTGATATCTTCAAAAGTGTTATTTCCTTGAGAATGATCTTTGCCTGGTATTAAAGAAGAGTTTGTTTTGTTCTGACTGACTTCATTGTTGAAATGGATTGGAAATGGCACATTTGCACACAGAACATCTTCCAAAGGAGTGCTGAAGATAGAAGATTGTTCTTCCAGACTTGATTTCTGTAGCAAGTTCTCTGAAGTATTTACACTATTTTGGTGCACTTTTTGTAAGTTGTAATATTTTCCAACCTGCTCTTTAATTACCTCAGGATTCAGTCTACTACCTTCAGATGTGCTAGGAGAGTGCTTATTTGATGTCTGATTCATAGAATTAAAGTAATTTCCAGTTAAATGGCTGTTAGCAGATACTTTCATATCTGAATGTTCATTTGAGGCAGCACTGATTTGGGGCAATGAGCATGAAGAAAACTGTTCAGTGCACTTTAAACTATTGTGCTCATTATGAGTTTGCTGTCCTAAAGGTGTTCCTAAACCTGGGCTACAAAACCAGGAATGTGTGTCAACACTTGTAATGGTTTTTGAAGAACAACCCAATAAATCCTTTGTCAACATTTTAAATGGATCTGTAGGAAGAGGAGAGCACAGCCCAGGGTTTTCAAGGACACGAGTTGAACAGCATGCATGAGATACACCTTGTGAGTGGCAATTAATATTCTTTTCACTGTATATATTTTTACTTGTTACTTCAGTCTGTGCGCCACCAGATGATGAAACTCTACTTTCATATAGCCAAGGTGGAGGGTCAACGATTCCATAACTATTGAATCCAAAAGTACTTTGATTTGAAAAGTTTGTTTGTGGAGCAAACATACCATTGTATAAATTCTGACTTTGGTTTGATATAACGGAATTAAAAACTGGAGATGGCTGTGTCCCACCACGGTAATAATAATGACCACTAGAATTTGCAATATGGGAACCTGATGGATGCGAAGCATTGGTTGATACTGTCATTGTTGTTTCACAACCATCATATGTAGAACACAGAGGAAACTGATCCTGCGGTTGCAATGTCCTTGAGTTCTGAACACTGGTCCTTGCAGGTTGTAAATTTTCTGTAGAATTTCGCATTTCTTCAAAATGTAGAAGTTGAAAATTGAACTTGTATTTGATTCAGCACTCTTTGAATGCTTGCCCCTCGAAGGTACCACACATCAGACTATTATCTATAGAAAGGTTGCAACATCTGAAGATAGTTGCTAAACAGCAGCAAAGTCTGTAGATGATTGATGTAGAAACCGGGTCGATCCATCAAGCGAATTCAACAGTGTCATTTCCGAATATCGTATAACAGAATATAAACACGCACTAAATATTCGGCATTATTTTCCTTAATGTGAACCTAAAATGCAATAGTTGTGTGTGCTACGATACTGTCTCATTTTGCCAAATATATCGTCAGAAATTTTCTATGTGATTCAATTGGCATCATCTTCATCATTTTAAATGACTACTTAGTAGCAAAATATAATTTTCAAAACAAAACTGTTTACAAACTTTCGACCAATACCAACATTCACAAAACAAAAATATTGTCAGCTGTCTACGATACCACTACAACATAGGCCTGATAATTTTTGCTTATTGTCCATCCCTTCCCAAAGAAACTTACTTGAGAGTAATTCCTTGTCACTGCAGTCAGTTAAACTTTCTCTTACTTTTAAGACATCCAAAGCCATCTGCTGAGCAAAATCACAAACAAAACCTATGGCGTCTAGTAGTTTAGTGGGTTGAGGATACTTCTCTGCATTTTAGGGTCCAGCATAAATGCTGCGTGATGGATTTGTCCAATGGCAAAGTTTTTTCTCTAGCTGAACTGCATGACTTTCTTTTCTTCGGATTTTTGGATGGGTGATTTTGGTAAGTTTTTCTTCATACTTTTCTCTAGTTCATTTAACTTCCTGACCACTATGTATTTGTGGGTTATTTGATTCAACGGATGTAATAAGATCAACAATTGGTAAAGTAGATTTATCTTTTTTTTTTTAGTCTAACCTTAAACACAGCATCGTCTAGTAGTTTCCTTTTAATTAATGGGTCTAGATCAGCCTTTTCATTAATAGCGAATTCTAAAATACACAAGTTTATTTATTCAATTTCTGAAGTTTTCTGTTGATGTTAGTGATATTTTAGGCTATAAAGTATAACAAAATGGTACGATAATTGTAAACATTATATTATTCAAAATGAAATGCTAAGATCGCGAATTGATAATTTATTAATCACCACCATTTTCGGAGTACTGTGCCACCGTCATCTGATCATATATATTTTGTAAGCTGGTCATCTGTCAAATATATAAAATACATGCAAGAAATAATGTAACAACATAAAAAATAACATACACTTGGGATCAAGAGCACTAACCTTACCTTATTTAAAAATGGATATCAAATAATAAGTGCAACATAGCTCTTAGTCAACATATAAGAACACACAAGTTACAGCTTACAAGATACTGACAGCTTTGAGGATTCTTGTCTAGATATTGGCACATGGTTGCTCTACCAGAGCAGGATACTGTTTGTAAGCTAGTTTCACAGAAGTTATTTCATTACATAAAATTTCATTATGGAGTGGTTACTGGGAAAGAATTTTTAGTTTCATAATGAAACTTACGAAAAGTATGTCAAAATATTCAGTTATTGGTTAAAAAGAAATTGTCATAATTTTAGTCTAAGATTAAAACCATATTCTATTTAAGGGTGAAATTAAGTTTACATATTATTATTATTTTAGTACCTCTTGATTCAAAGTGAATATTATTTTTTATATCGTTACGTTATTTCTTGCATGCATTATATATATTTGACAGATGACCAGCTTTTAAAATATATTTTGACCAGTTGATGGAGGCACAGTCCTCCAAAACCGGTTGTAATTAAATTATTCATTCACGATCCTGGCATTTCATTTTGAAGAATATAAAACTATCAAATCGCCTGCTAAAACTGGCATTTTGGGGAAAAATTTTGCAAATTCCGAGAATTCTGATTTACATGAACATACACGTGATTTTTATTGACATAGGGTAGTGTAAAATATTAATTAAAGATTCTAAAACTGAAATTGATAGCAAATATTTTAGAAAATAAGTTTTTATAAATCGTAATTATTCTCAGGAATTGAAGAGTCTTTGAATTCTGAAAGTGAAACACCTCTAGTCATTCGTTTGGAAAAATTAAGAAATACTATAAATACCGGCTTGTTCATAATTACGCCTTTACAGAAATATTTTGTAATTTTAGGTTTTATTCAGGAAAATGTGGGGTTTCAACTTGCAGAAAAGCTGCAGTCCTAGTGAATACTTTAAATTATTTTTTCAGCCAGATTTAACGTAAATGTTCTGCTTAGAATTAGCAAGGATATTAATGCAGACAATGATAAATCTTGGATTAAATTGTATGAATTTTCTTAGTTAACTAAGTTATAAGGTTATTAACTTGTTAATAAGTGTTAAAACTTTCAAAATCAAAAAAATTTCTTAAATTCCAAATTTTTCGCTGTCTTTCTGGGCCAATGAAATATTCCCGGCAATATTACCATTTTTATAAGTTCCTTCCCATTGGGAATATTCCTGGCTCACATCACTAGTTTCTACCAAGATTGATACCACACACACATTGATATAAATAAATGCAAGGAAACGCTTAAAAAGTAATATAACGCACAGTAATTCACTTTTACATCTTTTTGAAAATCAGTTCTATCCTCCTGTACTTTATCTGGACGGATACATCAATAATGCGAGATATGAAATCCTGTCGTTTGGTTGACGACTTCACTGTTCCCTTCTCTGTACCCAATATCGCCAATTTGAGTCTCTCATTATGTTGCAAAGGTAGGTTTTAACACTTTTATGGTGCTCATGCTTCTTTTGCAAGAAGCAATGGTTGCTAGAATTGCAAGAACTAACGACAGTAATTTCACACATTCAGAGAACACATTTTTAACCCAGTGTTCAAAATACGGCGCTTTAAAGAGATCCCACGGTTGTAGATGTCACTGATGTAAATAACAGTAAGTTCTCCTTTCAGTTTCTTACTGTATGAGAAGGGATACAGTTTAAGCAAAATTTCAGCCTCACCTGTCGGGAAACTGTTTGGCCTACTATAAACTGAAAACTTTATCTCATTTACAAGTCTAGTAAAATCCGTTTCTTCAGGGCTTTGAATCTAGTTTGTATGTTTTCCAATACTGTGTCTATTATTTCGAATGCTAGCCTTCTTTACTTTTGAATACTGCCTTCTTGTTCCCTCTGTTTGAAATGAACACTGAAATTAACATTTAACGGTGTTTCGTAGTGCTCTGGTGGAGGTCAAAAAGGTTGTCGGTGGCTGGGGATGCTATGTGGCGCTATCTGTTAGAACACCACTGAACGACTCATTTTTCTATTTTAACCTTGTTGGTTCCACCCAACGAGCTTAAGTTTCTTAGAGTGACTGACACATCTGTTACAGCGCTCTTTGTGACAACCTTTATGAACTCGGACGCCATATTTTTGGTGGTCAGTACACTTGACAGGAGTCTGTCTGTCGTATGTTGTTCTTGACCTTGAAGTGTTGTATTTAGTGTATATTGGATTTAGTGTGTCTTGTCTGTAAAATTTTTGCTGCTGAAGAATGTCTAAAGTGTGTTCAACAGGTAAATGCACAAATCGAAGTCATAAAACGACAAGTACTTCATGCAAGAACACCAAATGTTTTGCCTTGTTTGAGCTCATACTGTCTATACTTAGACAAAATTCCTGTCTAATGGCATTTAAGCTGCCCCAAGAGTGAAGTTTCAGATGCCATAATCTGCAATTCCCTTGAAGTACACACCATAAAAAATTGCTCAGTTTTCTACCTAGTGTTGTTGTGATTTTCAAATATTTATTCTTCTGTTGCTCCTGTGGTTGATGAAAATACTTATTTCAGCGTAGCAACAACTAATGTTATTAATGATAATTAAAACTTCCGGGCAGAGAGGCCGTTGTCGAACAGTAGAAATTCTTTCCCCTGACGATTCGTTGCCGGCTGCGGGCGACATCTTCCGAGGTGAGTGGGAAACGTCAGGGGAAAATATTTCTACTGTTCGACCACGGCCTCTCAGCTCGGAAGTTTTAATTACTGAAGACGCCGGACGTGAAAGCCTACACGTTATTAATGATACGTTATTTCGGTGTGGAATGCTTTTGTGGCAGCTGACCCAGTTGCATTTTTATTGCAGTATTCTGTTGTTACTTTCGTCTTTGTACTCAAATTTCAGGTACCAAGCGTTACTTGTTTCAGCATGACAGCAAGGAAAGTTATTAACGACACCATATTTGTACATGGAATGCTTTTGTGGCAGATGAGGAAGGCGCTTTTTTAAGTGCAATATTTTGTAGTCACTTTCGTTTTTGTACTCAACTTTCGTCCATCAAAGGTCACGACCAAACAGTTGGACAGTAATTTTACAAGTTTGTAGACTTAATGCGTTTAATAAACACAAGGTAACTGTATAGTGGACTTTATGAAAGCAGTTGTTACACACATTAACAACATATGCAAATCCGTGGTAATGATTGTTTGTCGTAACAACAACTGAATGTTTCACGGCTCATTTAGACCATATACCTGCATTAAAATCAACACAAATGTTTTCAACAGCGGCAACTGGATGAAATTCGCCATCACGTTTCGTAGAGTCTCAACCGAAATGGATTCACATGCCACAGTGATCGTCGATTCAAGCTCGTCCAGCGTGACAAGATGCTTCGGGTAGACCATGTCTTTCGCTGTGCCCTACAAAAAAAAGTTCACAGGAAGTCAAATCCGGCGAATATGGAGGCCAATCCATGCCTGCAGTAAATTTGGGATATTCCAAAGCAATGACTCGATTCCCGAAGAATTCCTCAAGAAAGCGAAACACTTGTTTGCCCCGATGTGGTCGGGCTCCATCTTGCATAAACCATTCAGTACCTGGTCGATCCTCTAACGCTTACTGTGTGGCGACAATTGTTCCAAAATTGCAACGTAACGTGCACCAGTGACCGTTACTCGAATGAAAAAAGGGCCAATAATGACTCTGCTGCATATTGCAGCCCACACAGTAACTTTAGGAGAATACAGGTTTTTCGCTTCATACCAATATGGCTTTTCGGAACCCCAAAATCGCCAGTTCTGCTTATTCACGTATCCATTCAGGTGGAAGTGTGCTTCATCTGTAAACCAGATGCAACCAACATCAAATCTTCATTGTCAGCATCTGATTAGCAAAGACAACCTTTTGTTGCACAGCTCGTACGGGTATGGTCTGGTGCGTTTGAATTTTGAATGGAAACATGTGTAGGTTCTTTCTCAGTATTTTCTGCGTGCTGAAATGCTTAAAACCAGTCTCAGATGCAATTTTATGGACGGATGACATTGGATTTCGCTGAATAATTCCAGAAACTTTGGCAATATTTTCAGGCGTAACTGCGGTTTGCTTGCGGCCAACATGCCCTCTAAATCATCAGTTACGCTGCCTGTTCGTTGAAATTTTGCGAAGAGCGTATAAATGGTTTCGCATCGGTTTCTTTTGGAACATTAAATCGTGCCTGAAAACTTCGCCTTGTTGCCGTAGGACTCTCTTCTAACCTGTGACACCCTAGCACCAGAAAAACGCGTTGTTCAATGGAGTACATGGTTTTAATCTCTTCCTTCGGTACTCTAACCTCCTTTCACGTTTCAATAAAGGAACTATTTATACTAGGCATTACGTAAGGCGATTGCAGCGCCATCTGTTAGCAGCTTTTGTAACTATTATTTCAAATTACTGTATAAACTTCTTACACCTTTCACAATAAACCGTTTACTGCATTCCTCTATCGATCTTTGTTTTCGAGATATTTAATTTTGACATCAGGGAGTCCTTTTCTGGACACCCTGTAAGTGAATCATAGTAGTTCCAACAGAGTACGAGAATATTGCAAATTACACGTCTGGTAGTATTTGTTATTTAAGGTTCTTAATGGTTGCTTCTTTAGTGTTGGCAATAGATTGTAAGGAGTGCGAAACACATAAGAAACATTACACAGTACGTGACAACAATGAAACTGTGACTTTATTGAAATATGCTCTCACAGTCGTAGGGCTTATACATATTTACAGTGAAAGCTGTCACTAAAATGAGTATATGTTCCGATATAATCTGAAATCTAACATGCATTTCCAGAGCACCCGAAGATACAATAATCAAGCAAATATATTTTATTTATTTATTTATTTTTACTTCTATTCGTCAGACTATACTGCAATCATCATATCTGTAGACAGCTGTGATATTAAGGTTTCTATAATCGTAATAAGAGGACGATATATGCTTGTTATAGACACCAGTCCTATTACACTACTTGTCTTTAATATACAACACTCATCATATAGAAATTTATGAAAATAATACTGAACGTTGTGTCGTTTGAATATTAGCCCAGAGGGTATCATCTTAAAATTGTGTAATTCTTGCGGTTGTGTAGCAAGACATTCCTATAAAAAGGGAAAGTAACAGCGATGTACGTCTTCTTAAGAGATACGATGCTGGTGGCATTCGCCATTTTATCAATTAACTCACTCATGGAGCTGCAATTCCCTACAGAGAATAATTATCTCGGCTGTCAGTGGTCTGTAGACAGTGTGTGGGAGGATTTAGGTCCCACTGGTGTCTGTTCGTGGAGAGGATAGCAGCCCGATACCAAGATAATTCTGCATAACTGACTGCTGTGCTCGCTTGCTTCAGGAAGACCTGACATGGCTGTGAAATCCCTGATCTACAGTGGGACACTGCCGAGAACGTTCCGCCACCCACGATACAGCTCCTGGGGTTGGCTCTCGTCAACAGAATAAAATTCCCACCTTCAGCTTAAAATTTTCAAGCACATTTAACTAACCTGTAGAGTCCGACAAAGATGCAGAAGGAGGTATAGTACACGAAAACAGATTGAATCTCGCCACTAAACTGAAAACGAGTGAGAAACATCCTTTGATACGCACAAAAGGATCAGCTGAATCAAGACGTTGTACCACTGACTAATATATACAGTCACGACACTCCATCAGATTATTATTATACAATCCGACAGCAGCGCTCCAAGAGGCCGGCAAGCTACAGTTTTGAATACGATATTGGATGAGTGCATATAGTATCGTTTATATTGAATTTAACACACTTCTTACATAAGGGAACGTATGTAGTGTCATAAAATAGGTAATAACTTAAAAATAGCTCCATCTTTTTCTTTCTTAGGTTTCCTAAGATCCTTGAAAGGTACGAAACAGTACAATGGAATACAGTTTATTTACTATAATCCTGTAACCTAGAGGGTTTTACTGAATAATTTCATTTACGATTAAAAATAAGAAATGGCTAGGAAACACCGGAGGACCTGCCTTTGGCAGTAAGACGTCGCTTTTCTGCACAGGAACGTTACCGTAGCTTCACTATAATTCCAGTAAAATCGACGAGAGTGATACGTAGGAAAAGAATATAGAATGCAATCACTACATTATTTTACATGTGTAATCAGCTACCACAACAGTAGGTGAAGGAAAAGCGTCACAGACGTGGCAAGAAAACGGAAAAGCAGTCAAACTGTTGTCAACAAAGAACAACCCAATTCCACAATTGTTTCTACAGCTGATCCACAAACGTCAGGAATCTTCAAGAAATTATTTTTTTAAGCTGAAGTAACACAATCAATAGAATATGCTCATATAAGGAAGACGAGTGTAGCCTAAAAATGTGCGAATCGTTAGACTTCATACCGAATTGATACCTCTCAAAAACTCTTTCTCATAGTAAGAAAAAACTAAAAAATAAATGTATGATTCTCTTATGTTCATATTCTACTTACTTTCAGCGGAATAAGCTACAAATATACTCATGTTCGTAAGTATTGGTTTATGACGATGTTCTTCGTTATACCACTGAATCAGTTGAGTGATTCCAGACAATGATAAATCTTGGATTAAAATGTATGAATTTATTTAGTTAACTTAGTTATAAAGTTCTTAACTTGTTAGCAAGTGTTTAAACTTTCAAAATAAAAACAATTCATTAATTCCCAATTTTTGCAGTCTTCCCAGGCCAAAGAAATATTCCAGGCAATATTCTTATTTTATAAGTTCCTTCCCACTGGGAATATTCCCGGCATACATCACTAGACCTTGCTATGCCACGGCGTAATCGGTTCAAAGACTTCCACGCTGTCCAGCTTTCGTTGTGTCCAGCAGCTAAGGTTTCAGATGGTTGCATCCACGGGTGTCTTTCCACATCCTTCCAGCGTTCTACCGATGTTCTGTAGTCAATCTCCTTCTTAGTTGATTTGAGAAAACTGTTTCTAGATTTAAGCCTCCCAGCAGACTGTGCTGTTAAGCTAGCATCACATTTGGGCGTCCCCTGGGCAACGGTTTTTTCGTGCCAGCCAATACTTTCAAATCCAGAGACATCAAGGCATCAAGACATTTCATATGAAGACATTAGTTTCCCAGCTTCCCCATACACCCTGCTATCTGACATCCTGTCACAATATTGCAGTCTTTCTTAGATTCTTAACGGTGTTTTCGCTTTCGTATGTAACACAATTCTGTAGAAGATACCAATTGTGTGCAAGTATTCCGCAAGTTAGTCATGGCCAGTAACATCCCGAAATGCTACCACAGTTTCACTTCGTGGCTGTTTAAGAAGTGCGCTCTTATCCCGTAACAGTATAAGCCATGTTTTTATTTTTATAAAACACACTTACTTCAGCCAAGATCGCTAATTTATTTACTGTTTTTTTTATATATATATTTTACCGCTTTCGATGAGCTATGTTATCATCTTCAGAAAAAAATTCTATTCAATGTTCTCCTATTTTCAATAAAATAGTTACTTGTGAAAATGTAATATAAGAAAAAGAACATTGTCAAACGCTTAAAATTTGCATCACCAAAATGGATCGTCATCTGCATTGCACATTTAAAAGCAAGCAGTCTCGTTGTTACTTGTGGCAAGAACACATACAATATTTTAAATGTGCTACGCAGATGACTATCCACTTTGGTGATGCAAATTTTAATTGTTTGACAATGTTCTTTTTCTTATATTATATTTTCACAAGTAACTCTTTATTTTATTGAAAATAGGAGAACATTGTATAAAATAAAAAAAAAACTGAAGATGATGACGTAGCTCATCAAAACCGATAAAAAAAAATAAAAAATAAAAAAATAAAAATAGCAAATAAACTAGCTATCTTGGCTGAAGTAAGTGTGTATTATAATAATTTTCGATCGCTCTCCATAGGCTTTATATGCCAGTTAACTACGTTTTTATTTTCGATTGTGTTGTCAAGTGATCATAAAACTTCTTCTTGAACGTTACTACTGATTCTTTTAATAGAGATGTAGGATAATCTTGGGTAACTTCTTAGGGAGATCCTTAAAACCATTTTTTTTATTTTGATGAAAAGTCTGCCATTTCATTCCCTTGTATACCTGTACGTCAAGGTATCCAGTAGAAAGCTATTTCTGTTCCAGCTTTGGTAAATGAGAAAATGGAGGACTTTATTTCAATGATGCAAGCTACTTCAAGTGTTTGTAAGTATACTAACGTCTGAATCTCAAAAATTCATAAAATAACAACATTATTGTGATCTAAGGAGCTGAATAGAACTTGTTTTTGTGCTAGGTTTATTTTACAATTTATCAAAGTGGGAGTGACATTATCCGACAGTCTTGTAACAGCAAATTATTTCCTCATACACTCGAACAGGAGCAATACCATTGGTCTCATTCAAGGAACAATATATATAGCCATTCTGTTTCTTTATTCACAGTATTTGTTGTTTATAAATCCGTGTGTTTTAGGAATTTTTTATCCACTTCTGTTTTTAAAACTCTTTCAATTCACTTGAAGTCTGAATCTAACTGAGCATAAGGTAAGGCGACAGACTGTTGGAGCGAAACCTTCTTCAGTCAATAGTAGACAGTTTTCCTTCCTTAATGCTTCAATGCATAGCTTAAAATATTTTTCTGATATTTTTCGTATTGAGTAGTGTCAGTCAGATAATTTGCGATGTCGGTGGTTGGATGCCAGCAGCAGCTTCAAAACTGAAACTTGGTACTATTTTTACTGCTCCTGTAATAAAGCGGATAGCTTGGTTGTGGATAGTATGTTAGATAGATTCGTTAACAGAAATACTTCACGTAAATACCGCATATTATGTTTCATATTTCTTAAGTAGATTTCAGTACTTTCAAGGAACTTCCCCACATCTTTCCAGATAATCTTTTAAGAATGTCCAGTTTTTCTGTATATGGTTGACCCACGTCATTTTACAATCGAAGGAAATACCAAGGTACTACCGATCGCAATAAATTAAAAAAAAAAAAAAAAAAAAAAAAAAAAACCTGTCGCCGTAAGACAACCTACGGCTAATGGTGGGAGCGAAAAGTTTTGATATAAGAGCACAACTCACGGGCTGGGACAGTTTCAACAAAATTGTTTACATACTCATTTTACTTTGTTTTCATAATCTCGTTCCTTTGTCTGCTATTCATATGTTCAGTACAAACATCTTCAGTTGACTTAAAACCAAATTTCCTAAGAGTTAGAAACTTCCGTCGTTGCTCAAAATTGGATGACAGTGGAGAAAAAGGGGGAAAAATCCCTTACTATCCGCTTTCGTGAGTGTTGTGTGGTAGAGGATACCTTATTTTTAAGTGTCGTTTGCCGATGAGCCAGCTAACAGTAACATTTACCACAGCTCCCAACTGGATGATAGTGCAATATTAACGCCCTTTATGTTTTGGTGAATGGTGGTGGTCACTTTGTGTGGCGCAGCCGTTTTTAGCTCTCACATTTATTTCGTGGGATATATAATTTAAAACATTCGTTTATAAAAACGCATCGTTTCGTTTGAAATGGAATACGTAAATTTCATACGTGATGAATATAACGCCGAAAATAATTATTGGAATAAAAATAAATATTCAATACAAAACTTTTTGTGTATGACTAAAAAGGTTAAATTTCTCATTGTTCCATATAGTTTCCCAGCCCAATACACGTAGTTCTGGAAATCTGAGATAGTAAATTGTTAACTGCCATAGAAATGCTTATAAAATGTACTTATACAACTATGAGTTGCCAAAAAATTTTTGATGCAAGTATATTTCACCTCCTAATTATTACCCACTGCATGTAAATCCCTCGTTATTCGCTGTAATTATACAAGTAATTTCAAGGCTATTTCACTGTCAAATTTTCAAAATTATATGGATTGTGTTGTGAACTGTTTTTGGGTCCGAGAAATATTTTACACGTTTTATTAGTATAGTATAACGTAGTATATTAAAATTATTTTTAGTTTTACAAGAATTCATTAATAATTAACTGAAGTCTTACGTATAGCTTTTCAGTTATAGTCGATGTAATATGCACATGGTGAACTCTGTTAATAAAAATACAGCCTAGACAAGAATTTAATTTTCTAAGCCTGCTAGTTTTTGACTTCATGTTTTTTACAAACGGTCAGTCGTATATACGATATGAGCATATATGCTCTAAGTACCTACGTCTCATGTAATCATTTTATTCTTCTGAGGTAGACACGCTTAGTTGGTGTTGAAATTTAAATAAAGTATAAGTGTTGCAAAGCTGCAGTTTTCCTTCTACAGTAAAATAAGGATAGAGTTTAGTCTACTTAACATGTGACGACATGTGTTGACATAGTTTGTTCAATGGGAATTCAAGAGCTGCTGTGCGAGATTACAAAAAAGGATTTCCGATTAGCAGAGAGCCAGATAATAGAGTGTTTAGCAAGGTTTTTCACAGATTGGGTGAACGTGGTACACTGAACGTCCTGTAGACCAAACTGTTACTGGATTTCATAATATTTTCCAAGTGATGGAACGCAGTCCAGCTACTCGCTCTAGCTCTAGTACCTTCCTGCCCAACATGGTATTCCACAAATACAAGTGATACGCACAGTACACTAACACGGTCTGTACCCATTTTCACTGCAGTGTTTACAACATTTGTATGAAGAAGATGCTGCAGCCCAGCAAGAATTCTGTTAGTGGATCATTGCCAATAATCACTTAATTTCACGCATTCTGTTCACTGGTGTTTCAACATTTACCCGCAACGGAATCAACAAACACACGAAACTCTCACGTAGGGTAGATAATAAAGTGTAAGCTACTGTGGAAACATTTGGTGTGGTATGTTATTGTTGATGACTTACACATTGGTCCAGCTGTTTCAGGGGACACGGTATCTTCATTATCTTTAAAATGTGTTACCAGCATAACTGGAAGATAACCCTATGGCAGCATGGACACAAGAAAGGAACTTCTCGCTCGTATTACATGTTTCCTCAAGTAAAGAAACTGAGCTTCGATCTGCTACACAACACCTATCTACGCAAAATCCATTCGATCTCATGGCGGAAAGTGTGAATATCTTCTGTAAGGAAGATTTAAACGAACCGTCAGCTGTACTTTTCTGTTCATGAATGTTTTCATTGGCTTTCACAGAAACGGTTAAAAAAGGGCCATATATTTGTTAGATGTTTTAGTTCAGCATCACGAGTAGTATCACCACTCAAAGCCTGTATCTTTCCTCCTGACTCAGCCTGTATTTATAGTTATCAAGTTATCACTGATCGTGATGTTTCATTTCATTACAATCCTCGTATTACTGCTTGTACGCAATGTTAGTACCAGCAGACTCTCATGGGACATTCGAGTTCATCCATGGTGCTAACTATTCGCCTCACTCCACACTCCTCTCCATCATTCGTAATTGATCGTAACTAATTGTCGATACGGTCACCTCATGATGTATTGCGGATACTGTGTTCGCTGTGTAATTTATTTGCCCATCCATCAGACAGATAACATCGCCAGCGGAATTTGTTAATTCTGTCAGCCCATTAACAACGGTATTTAGCAGCACGTTTCAAACTTCCATACTTTTATTCTTGTGAAATATTTAAAACGTACTGTAATTCTCATTAAAACCGTTTTGTGTTGGAGAATCGAAAGGTCAGTTATATTCGATGAATCGTTTGAAACAACGCTCACAAGCGTTTTAAGACGAATTTTTTATTTGTGTAATTAGTGCTGTGTGTATCATGTAAATAAATGAGTTTGAGACCCAGTAGTTAAACTATTATTAAATCAGTGCCTGCCTGCGGAACATGCCTAATGCTTTTCCTGGCGCAGTTTTGCATAGGATTATGGAAAACAGCAAACGATACACATGGATTCCAATCTTTAAGATGCGCTTTACAACAGGGAGAACTTAATATATAGACTGACGTTTGGTGCATTCTAAATTGTTACTTTTCAACTGATCAGATTATAAATCTAATCTCTTGATCGCAATTTTTATTTATTATAATTACTACATTCGGCTCATCTCTGAACCGTTGTCAAGTCATGTTGGTCAATTCGGTAAACAATTACCAAAAGGCAATGTAGTCATCCAAAAACATCTTTTATTTTCCAACAGAAAGCATTATCAAACTTCTTTTAATGTTTTTAAAAGTAAAATTCACAGACAAACATAATTATTAACTAAACATTATATGAACGGTAAGTAAGCGACGTGGAATAGTGGCAAACTTTTTTTTTTACCCGGTTGACCTTATGTTCTAAGAGTTCATACAACTACCACTGGACTAAGGCGCTCCAGTCACGGTCTACACGGCCACTACGGGCATAGATATTTGTGCCGTCCTAGTTAGTAAGTAGTTCATAAGTAGTTTGTAAGTTTAGGGACTGATGACCCCGTAGTTAAGTCCCATAGACTATACAAACATTTTATTTAAAAAGAAAAAAGAAAAAAAGAAAAAAAAAACTACCACTGTTCCGGAACATTTTTTCAACAATGAAACGTACGTTTGAAGACCATTGTTGACACAGTTCATCTAAACAGAGTAGCAATCGATGAACTGACCGACTTGGTTTTGCATGAGCGAGCAAACTTTATAATAAATGTTATTGACATTATCTTTATGTTAATAACATCTTAAATGTTTAATCTTGTATATAGTCATAAAAATTTTACCTACGATAAGTTTTATATGTAGTTTTTAGTGTCTTATTTGTCGACATCTTTCCAGAAGGATCGTGGAGTTACGTGACATCTTACTTGATTATTTGAAGGAAAAGGATTACTCTAAATGAACTGGACTGCAAATATCGGTGTGGATTTTATCCTAACTCGTCCTCTGAATGCCACAGATGACATAACTGATGAAGATTCAGATGTTGAGAATAATCATTGTAAAGAAAGTTTACCTTTAAGACAGGTAAATGCGAACATACTTATTACTGACCCACAAATTTTGAGCTTTGACTCAAGATTCGCCGATGGAAACAAACTCTTTTCAGAACGAACAAGAACCTCTTACATCTTTAATATGCAGTAACAGCTTCGATAGTAATTAACAAAGATCTCAGGCTGCTGCTCCTCCTTCCTCAAAAAAATATAAAGAGAATTCTGTTTCAAGGGGCAGTTCTTTGAGAGAAGGAAGTTGTTATAAATGGACAAAACATAGCATGCCTGAATCAAAACAGTAATTGGCCCCTAATCAGTAGTGTACATAAAGAACCATACAGGAGTCTTTAGAATACATTGAAATATTTTGATGAAGAGGGTTACGGACCAATTGATCACCTCGGAAGTAGGCGCCGCATTCCCACTGCCATACTCGAAGAAAGTAAGAACATTGTACAAAGCAGACGAGGGCAATCCAGAATATATAAAATTGTTTCACGTTATGATTGGAAGGAACTTTACGTTGGTGACTTAAAAGTAGATGTCAAAACAAACAAGAAAATTCTATTGCAGTGACGAATGTGCAAGAAGAATTGCACAACTAATAGCTTGGAGTATGATTTAGTTCTTCATGTATCATGTTTTCTGTCTTTCAATAGTGGATCCTAGGGTGTTGTAACACTGTTGAAAATGTTGTCATAGTACCCTGCCATCCTGCTGGAAGGAAGGCTTGTTGTAACTCGACTACAAGGGTAATTGTTGTAAAAAAACTGATTTGTGTGTTTTTAGTTACTAATGATAATAAAATATTAAAACATAAACAAAAATTTTAAAAAATATTTCATGTTATCTAGGTTAAATCGCTAGATGGTAATGTCGGGAAACTTCCTCCAACGAGACATGGCTGCTTCCTTCCCTTCCAGAGGTAAGAAATAAATATCAGTGACTAACAATCTTAGCTGTTGTGGAGACGTAAACCACGACTCTTGCTCCTACCAATTCAGTATAAATATAAAAGAGCAAAATAAAGAGTCGTTCTGGTCAACACTTTCGTCGAAACACTGCCAGCCCTACAAGTTATGATCGCTTTGTGGCATATTCGATGTTCACGGTCGAGTCATAGAGTACACATTTCGTGATGGAGCGAACACAGCAAAACTAGATGGGGTGTGAGTTTTGGTCTTCAGTCCAGCTCTCCAGGATACCCTATGCTGTGCAAGCCTCTTCAACGCGTAATAAGAACTGCAACCAGCATCCTTTTGAAGCTGCTTACTGTATTCGCCTCTCGTTCTACTTCCCTCCAGTGCTACTTTGAATATTTCTTCATCTCTCAGAATGTGTCCCACCAATCGAGTCCTTAGACAAGATATGCTAGATATTTCTCCCCCCCCCCTTCCCCCTCCCCAAATTCTTTTCAGCATCTCCTTATTAATCTGCAGCACCATATTTCAAAAGCTTCTATCATCTTTCTTTCTGAATTCCTTACAGCTCACGTGTCTTTCCCGTCCAATGTTACATTCCTGACAAATATTTTCTGAAATGACTGCCTTAACATTTAAATTAATACTGAAAGTAAAAACATTTCTCTTCTTCAAAACGATTTTCTTCCCATAGCCACTCTGCTTTTATATCTTTTTTACTTGGTCTCTCATAAGTTATTTTGTAACCAAAATAAAAAAAAAAAAACTATTCTGTTATTTCAATTGTCTCATTACCCAATCAAAATAGTTCCGTTCCGTTTCATTTTCGTGGATTACATTCCATTATCATTGTTAATGTTCATCTCATAGGCTCCGTCCATTTCTTTCAACTTCTCTTCCACGTCTTTTACTGCATTTTAATAAAATTACAATGCGATGGTAAAAATGCTAAATTTTTATTTCTTCAGCTCTAATTTTAATTCCGCATAAAAATTTCTCGTTGTTTTCCTTCGCAGATTGCTCAGTGAACAGATACAACAACATTGAGGAAAGTCTACAACCCTGTCTTACTCCCTTCCCAACCACTGCGGTCCTTTCATGTCCTTCGACTATGATAATAGGTGTCTCGCTTTTGTAAAAAAATTATCTTTCCCTATATTGCACGCTGCTACCTTTATTTGAGGCAACATTGACTAAAGCTTTCTCTAAATCCACAAAAGCTAAAATACGTCTGTTTCCCATTCCTTAACCTTTCTTGTAAGATAAGCCGTAAGCTGTATATTGATTAACTCGCGTGTTCCTATACTTCTCCCAAACCTAAACTCATTTTCACCGTATTTGGTTCCTACTGGTTTTTCTATTCTTCTGCAAACAATTCGTGTTAGTATTTTGCAATCATTGCATATTAAACTGATAGGCTCCACGCACAATAATTGTGGCCGATAACACAAAGCTAGAGGGAGTCTGTAAGACTTGACTTAGTCATGATCGTGGCCGAGTGGCCGAGCATACCAGGTTTGACCGAGTCTGGGGCAGAGTTTGACCGTTTCACTCATAAGGAGTTAAGCGCATTTTATCCTTGCATGATTACAACTGTAGGGAGAAGTAAGGCAGAAAGTAATGTGTAGCCTACACATTGAAGATACACGAGCGTCTAAATAACTGACGTCTTCAAAACATGTCTGTTGACTTTGGAAGGAAACCGTAAACTTATCTAAATTCCAGTTGAGAATGACTGATTTAATGAAAAACAAATTGTAAGAAATTGCACACAGAGACAACTCTAAAGTAATAAATATGTTACAGCAATATTTTCAGAATTTGTAACTACGTAACTTGCGTAAATTATGTATACAGTTAGGCAGTGTCCTTGTTAATAAAACGATGTTTGTTTCAAAACCAAAGATAGCTGAGTACCTCTAGCCCTCATTGCGATATATCAACATGCCCGAGATAAATGTAAAATAGAAAAATCTTAGACTTTAGTCACAAATTGGTGCAAGTCGAGTAAGTATAATATGTAATCATTGATGTAACTATTGACCGACTTTAGGTTAGTAAAACTAAAAGGGGCCGTTTGTTGACAGCTCCAAATTTAATTGAAAATAACCAATTGTGACGATAATTGGAAAACGGATTTATAGAAAAGAAGAGTATCTACAGCTTTGCTCTATCCTGTGTGTTTTTTTTTCTATAACTTGCACAATTTCACAGATATTTGCAAAGTTACGGTGATCTGATATTGCTTGTTGTTCTGTGTTTTCAGTTCACACTTTTAAATCAGTTGCCAAACTAAAACAGACATATTTGTTGGCCACTAGCGAGAGGAACCTCTATCTGGTAGCGTGACTAGACGCCACTGAAGGACGGAACTATGTCCTAACTCGGCAGTTAAGCGTCGGATTGAACAAAAATCAAGTAAGAGTTTAGAATTTAATGTCAAGTATATTTTGTTTGTATTTATATATATATTGGCTCTAAAAGTTGGTACCTACATGTAAAGATGTAACTCTTCACGTAGCTCTACCGTCATATACTTTCGCTGTATGTCGTTAAATGTATGTTCCAAGAATCGTTTGGCGTTGATACGTCATCTAGGGATGGATATATAGTAGGAAAATACCTTTGAATAAAAAGAAGTATTCTTCACAACTAAGAAACTGTGTAATTAAATACAACAATAAAACAGACAGAATAAAAGTGAGGTCGCTGCAGTATATGATAAGAATATTAAACCAATAACACAGCGGTGTGCAGGGGATGCTCTTTAAAATTAAACATAAAAATTTGAATATTAGATAGAGAATAAAGAAGCCAACATAAAATGTTTCACATAACAGACTAGGTAAACTGACTGTTGCGAAAAGGCAAAGAAAAATTTGATTAAAGACTTTATGAAAAGAAAGATCGCACTGGCCTATTATAAGCCCCATTTTAGAGACAGTCCAGACACAAAATTAATAAAACTGCGACAAATATAAATAATAAGTAAAAGAAAATTAAATATATAAAAATAGTAGGTATTGTCCTAAAATATTGTATTACTTTAGTTCGTATTATTGCATTAAATTCAATGTATTATTATTATTATTTTCATATGTCTAATTATATAATATTTACAGTTTTTTTACCATAATATTTGCAACGGTCATAAAACCTCAGAAATACATAAGTGGGCCGTAAAACACATAACTGCCAGTTTTTCTACTTTTAATGCATACGTAAGTATCACAGTTTGTACAGCATTTCAACGATGTAAAAACTACAACTTTACCGAATAAAATTTCAGGAAGTAAGTCACTTCCCTCTCGTTTGTTGATTAATACAACATATTAAATTGTGGTATCATTCGTGCATCCACACACACACACCACACACACACACACACAGAGAGAGAGAGAGAGAGAGAGAGAGAGAGAGAGAGAGAGAGCTAGACGTGGAAGAGAGAGAGATCAGAGGAGAAAGAAAGAGCTTTAATGAGGAGAAGAATAAAAATCTTCTGCAACGTATGAACTAGAAAACTATATTTTGATGCAACTGAAAAGTGACGATGGCATTTTGAAGTACTGGAGAAAACATGAAAACGATGATTCACGATTGGTTGTAGTTGCAGGACTTACTTTCTGTATCCAAATAAGAATACATGATGCACTGGACTTAAGTGTAACTGGCATGTTATTAATAAATCGCAGGAAACAAGTATATCGAAATGCGTTAATAAAAGGCTGCTGATTGACGTTAACTATCAACACTTCCTATAGTACAAGCAAGTGAAAAGGTTTTTATCCTTCACAGTATATATAATTACACATTTATTGAATTACGTGTTGTGTAATTGTATAATTTTGCAGATATTTATTCATTTTTATAAGTATTGTATGTCTGTAAAATCTGTCAGTAATAAATAAATAATATATTAAATCTTGATGCATGATGTGGGCGCTTTCCATGAGTGTCAGCGTTTATTTCCCCAAATCAAATGGAGTACGCATCTTCTGTGATTGAACATTCAGCTGCTATGTGTATACTGTCTGGAAAATTTCCTGCGAGCACAATTTTTATTGTATAAATTTCTATGCTAATTCTATACCGAATACAGTAGTACAATTTGTATTTTAGAAATTGTAGGACATCAAGAATTATGGACCTCCATTAAACCTATTTTTAAGCAGTCTGATTCACTTGATACCTCACACGCAATATCTGTGATGGAATGAAATATAATGGTTTTTCGTGACCGGGATACCCCCATGGGCGTTTGGAAGCCAACTGCAAGACTTTCTATTAACATTACTTTGGCGGCTTGCATGTCGATGATTATGAAAATAATGATGAGGAGAAATACACAAAACTCAGTCCCCTGCCGGGAATTGAACACGGGCACCTCGCATTGGTGGTTAGTGATGGTGCCACTTAGCTACAGAGGCGGACAATATCTGTAACGGAAATTAACGACAGTAGTTTTTCCCAGAAATAATTTGGTTTCATATGTTACATACATTAGAGGCTGATGCCATATAGACACATTTCACCCTTAACTCATTACGTGCGGTTGAGGTGCGGTTTTTGAAAATTTTGGTTTAAATTAAGTAACATTCATTTTTACTGTTATTTGAGTGTTGTTTAGAAACTCCTAATGTGATTTTACAGCATTAAATTAGGCCTTCAGTATACTTTTTATGGCACAAAACCACGTAAATTTGTGCATTTATTTAAAATTGTAGTCACGAAGGTAGTTTTAGAGAAGTGAATGGTGGTTTCAGAAATATTATAGTATCTATTGAATAAGTTATTTTTCACAAGTTTAAATTTCAGTCTAAGTATTTGCAGTCGATGGGTACAAATAGATAGTCTGTATTTCTGACACTCAGTATTGGAATATACATATTTATTAATTAGCAATTAGAATACATTACTAATAAATAACACTTTAAGTACATTATTTAAGCACTGACGAAATAAGTGTTTGGATATTTTACTCTCTACTGAAGACACTGGTGTTTCACACTTGAAGTTCTTAAACATATTTTACACACACTTTTTTTAGCACTCATGAGAAATAAGAATCTTGCATATTTCACACAGAAACGCTGTTTTCATATTTAGCCCACTTTAGACTACTGTAGTAACACTAAAATTGGGGATTTGCGATCTCCTTTTTGACAGCTTGAAATTTAAATGAAAATTAAATAAAAGAACTTTTAGAGGAGAAAATTTTTTACGACTTTGCTCTCTTTTTTTTCATACCTCGCATCGTTTCAGAGAAATTTGCAAAATTAACGGCCATTTGACAATGTCTTTATGTTGGGAGCTGCAAAGTTACGGAGCTGTTTCGAAGTGAGTCACACGTCACATCAGAATATAAACCCGCAACATAAAATCCTATTTTCGGTGTCCTGAGTATTTTGATGAAAAAAAAATCGTTTCCTGTAATTATTGACTGAAATTAAAACTTGAAAATGGAATCGCAATCTGGTCTTTAAAAGATAAGAAATAACTTTAACACGATAAGACAAATACTACAATTAGAAACTGTAAGTTTGTCTTCAAGATGTCAGCATTCAAATATTCCGATTTTGCGCATTCATTACTCGAAAATCATATCACTTCACAAATAATTTCAAACCGTTCCAAAAGTTATTCTCGCAGACTCCCCCACAAATTAATGAAAGGGAAAAGGTTTATTGCTTACTACATTTTCGCTGTTTATGAGGTCTTCACCAGTCATGACGTTGTCATTCGTGACTCATTAACTGCTGCCTCGATTCACAACACACTTTGTAAATATTATCTACAAATGTTACTTAATGCACCCGCAAAATTACATCACTGTACGGCTCATAGTTCAGAACAAATGCCGTCATAAATAATGAAGTGCGCAAGAAACATGCTTTTGCTTAAAATGGAGCGCAAATTACCCATTGTATATTCATCACAGTTTCATAATGAGAGCATTTAGTGACTTTCGACAAATTTTAATCATAATAACAGTCTTTTCTAGGCTTATACGCTTGTAGTCAGGTATGACAGAGTTAGAATGCTATTATGATGGTTGCATGCACTGTCACATGCATGCAAGTCACAAATTCGCGCTACTCTTTGTCTCCCCTTCATTCCAATATTTTCGTCGACTGGGAAGACCATGTGGCCGGCCTTGGCTGGGGCTTAATACTGGTAGATATAAAGTAAATGTTTTCTTACGTTACGACGGTGTATTACGCTAATGTTGGCGACAGCCACTGAAAACGCAACCAAGTACAGTGCGAAGAATTTCTTTGTGTGACGACGATAAAGTAAATAATTAATGCTGTTCCTGTTCTATGGTTGAGCCGTTCTTATTTATACCACTCCGCTGTATGAGACAAAAAAAAAAAAAAAAAAAAAAAAAAGACGAGTCACATCCTAAATGCTGTTAATCTCTACCTATATAAAAGCGAAAGGACAGTCATTCATTCACTCACTCACTGACTAAACACGAAATGTCGAAAACTACTTCATCACATAAGAAGCTGAAATTTTGCAGGAATGTAGTTTATAGGTAGTAGGCGTCAACTAAGAACCGAGTTTACGATTGTTCATTACATTATAAACAATAACATGTTTCCCGTCTTGCGGCATGTGATAGTGTGAATTTATCAGTCTATTATTTGAGAAGGAGAGTACCAAGCGACTTGCAACAAACTTTAAACATAATTTCAAAGGTGTTGGACACTTTTTCTCGCCGGCCGCGGTGGCCAAGGGGACTGAGGCGCTTCAGTCACGGTCGGCACTACGGTCGGGGGTTCGAATCCCTCATCGGGCATGGATATTTGTGCCGTCCTTAGAATTAGCTAGTTTGTAAGTAGTTTGTAAGTTTACGGACTAATGACCCCGTAGTGAAGTCCCATAAGCTATACAAACATTTGAATTTTTTTTTGAAAAATTTCTCACTCTGACAACGCCAGGAAAATGATGAAAGGAAAAAAAGTTGTCGCTCACTATTTTTTCGGCCTTCATGCAAGAAATTACGTCATTTGGCATGACGGTAGAATTTATTACTCGTACACTACCAATTGTATTCCCCAGAAATGTTACAGAAAGTCTACACACATACCAATGAAAGTACGTCCGAAATTTTATCATATTCTGCGCACAGTTTATGAGATATGTTGTCATAAACAACTAGGTTCGTGAAACAACGCTTCATCACGCATGACGTCTTTATTTATTACGTCTTTTCTACTAACACTATTCGCGACGTATTTTACAGATATTTTACATATACTCCACTGGATGTACCTTCGAAATAACATCGTATTACAATATAGTTCAGGTGCTCTGACGTCAGAGACAATGAAATGCATGAAAATTCGCCCTCTAAGTATGAAGTTGTAATTTACGACCTCTTTACTACGAACTCAATTTATAACACATTTCGCAGCCAGTTTCCTAATATTCCACTCTACGGCCCTGGTAAATAAAGTTTCTGTAGGACACAAAATTCAGGAGGTATTACATCAGAAACGTGACATCCGTAAATAAATACTGCGTTATATTTATGTTTTGGTAACTCTTTATTACCCTGTTAGCACCACATCCAGCAAACAATATCCAAATATACCACTGAAAGGAGCTACTATATTTTATCACTGAAGGAGACATTGATCAGCAGATACGACGTCATAACAACTGAGCTGTTTGAAAACGAAAAGTACAGGGCGAATTTCGTTGTAGTTTCAAGCGAAATGTGTGTACAAATACCGCAGTGTCTTCATGTTGGCACCAGTAAATTCATCGAAAACTTAAGGATGATTTTTTTTTTGTATGTCAGTGGTAGCTTTACATCATGTAATAGCCTTACATCATGACGCGGTACAACACCCAGAAAACTTTTATGTCATCAAACACAACACGTTTCGTAATATTCCGAGCTGTTCAAAGGTAACAGCGCTTTCTCTGAAAAGTGCAGTTTTCTATTTTGTGAAGATGCCATGAAATATATACCAACGAATTCTTTATCACATGTACATAAACTGGGGAGATATTGTTACAATGACTGTGATTACACAAGGATTTTATAATATGGCTATGAAACAGTAGTAGAGGCAGGAGTCAAGTGTGTAGGAGATGGTAGTTCACGTTGCCTGCACAGGGTTATGCTTAGGTTCTGGAGGCAGAAGCGGTGACTTGGAAATTGTCTCTTATCATTCAGTACCAAGTTTAGGGACGTGTACATATGTTTATTAATTTCAATTATTTAAGTGTACTTCATTTCCCTTCCTTTTTGTATATACTGTAAGACTTTGTGTGTTACATTAAAACTGTGGCCTTCTTTGTGCAATTACAGGTTTTTGGCTGCTTACGTGATATAAATTGTAACGTCTTATTTTACTAGTTAACCAGTTAACTAGTTAAAACAGATAAATTCAGAGATGTAATGTTCCACAGTCAAGGATAACGCACAAATTTCGATTAACATACAATATCTCACACACCAGAGAAAAGCATTTTCATACTCAAAGATATTACAAAATTCGAAATGGCAAGCAATACCTCAGAAACCAAAGAGACACACTATTTCATAATCGGAGACACTACAAAATCAAACGTATAAAACATTTGTAACAAATATATCACAAAATTCGATATTAATCATATCAGAGAAGCTAGATCTTTACCAAAGATATAATGCAATAGAACATCTTTGTAAACACGTAGCATCAAAATAGAAGTCAAACAAGAAAGTCATTATTTTAAAAATTATTAAAAACGACTTTCTAAGAAAGTACCTATTAAAATCATATAGAGGTATAGATGCTGTGTGTATATTGGCAACAAATAGACAGTAAGTAATAAATTTAAAACTGTATAATATGCTTCCTATTTGATCGAAAAAAATATTTCACAAAATTTATTTAACTATTGCAGACCACTTGACAATGCCAAATACGGCGAAACAGCTGTAGTGGACAATTAAATAAAGTTATAAGCAGCAGTAAAGGTGATTATATTTATTAAAATAAAAAAGTTGTTTATTTATTTACTTTTTGTGTAGTAGCTGAGTTCAATTTTCCTTCATTGGCAGCGGTTTAGTATGTTAACGGTGGCAACGAAATATTCGCTTTAGGAGGATAATTAATTTACTGATCGGAGCAAAATTAATTATTTACTTCATTATCAACACAAAGAATTATTCCCCTCTTATTCATGACTGATTTTTCAAAAAGGATTCTGACACCGCTGCCGTAAGGAAAATCGTAGCACTTGTTTCAGTGTATTACACCTTAGTTATGTGAATAGAAAACGCAGAATCGCCATTTATTAGTTATTTGGTGTACTATGTAAGTAACAGCCCCTCTATCGGATCTTTGCTACACTACGCTGCAATTTATGCGTACCATACACCAAAAACTACAAATTACGACATATTTTCTTCATCTGATACGATTTTTATGAAATGAAGCCTATATGTTGCCCTAAGGTACTTTCAGTTAAGATATGAAACCCCATGATAGTTCGTATAGTACTCTTGAAGATTTGCTGTACTAAACCATACTTATAAGCAAAGTATTACGATTTCCTTTCCCAACCTCACTCAAACAATCCGAGCGTAAGCTCCGCTTCTACTGACCATGGGGCGTTAAACGCTAATATTCTTTCCTTCCTTCCCTACTGACTGTAAATAATATTTCTTGAGTCTTGTCCAGGATATAATATGAATATTGTCTGTGGAGAGCCCATGCCTGAGCAAGTGATATAAAGCTGTCTGTATGAGAAACATGGCGATTTCAAATACACTCCACAATATTGAGTAGATTATCCTGTGATTTATTACTCATAATAGAAAATGCAAGTCCCACGGCAATCTGCAGTCTTCAAAAGTTAAAAGCCTGATGTGTCAGAAATAATGGCTATTCGTCGGATATTCTCTGTTTCAAACTTTTCTTGTAGCTCTGTAGATATCTATTGCTTCTTCCTACAGCGGTATGCGCTCTAATTTCAAAGCTGCTTCAAATGTTTCAACAGCACTGTCATCTTTCAGGAATTTCCTTAAGATCACTGGAATAGATGAGTGTTTTAGCAGTAAATAAGAAATGTAATAAAACTGATGCCTGATGTGAAAAGCTTTTACCTATCGCAGTATATATGATCTCATATTTACTGAATTATGTGTTGTACAATTGTATAATTTTTTAGGTACAAACTCATTTGTGTAACTGCTGTATGTCTGAAAAACTGTTGTGAATGTAATTAATAGTAAAGAAGTAATATGATTAAAACTTGGTGCGTGATGGAGCGGTTTTCTATGAACGTTACTGTTTATGTGCAAGTATCTCACGTACTACGTGTCACACTGTGATACAATTTAGAAGGTACATTCAACTATGTGTGAGTACACTTTTTGTAAAAATTTCTTGCAGGTCCACTATGTAGTGTAGAAATCATAAATTTCAATGTTATGCCAAAAGCCGTTGTTTTACTTAGTGAGCAGCGGAAATATAGTAAGTGAGAAACTTTTTTCATTCATCATTTTGCTATGATTTTCAGCGAGAAAAAGTTTCCTATCGGTTTGAAATTATGTTTAAAGTTTGTTGCAAGTCGCTAAGTGCTCTCCTTCTCAAATAGTGGACTGATAAAGTCACAATATCACGTGCAGCAAGACTGGGAAGTTTTAAGTTTTATTGTCGATGACGTCATATCTCCATAACTATCGGTCCTATCGAGATATCATTTCCTAGCTGACGTCTACTACCTATAATGTACATTCCTGCCGAATTTCAGCTTCACAGGTGAAGTAGTTTTCAAAATGTTCAAATGTTTGTACAGCTTATGGGACTTAACTACGGGGTCATCAGTCCCTAAACTTACAAACTACTTATGAACTACTTACTAACTAGGACGGCACAAATATCCATGCCCGAGGGGGGATTCGAACCCCCGACCGTAGTGGCCGCGCCGACCGTGACTGAAGCGCCTGAGTCCCCTCGGCCACCGCGGCTGGCGAAGTAGTTTCCGAGATTTCGTGTTTAGTCAGCGAGTGAGTGTATGAATGAGTGTCCTTTCTCTTTTGTATAGATAGAGATTGCACATCGGCGTAAGGCACCAACCGAGTCACAGTAAAGGGTGTAAAAGTTATGGGCTTATATGACATTATATTATGAACAGTGTTTAATTTCTGCTCATTATCTATACGGACTTAATTTTCTGCATTGTCCGTGCACAGACAAGAGAATGATTTCAAGAACTGTGGGCCCATAAGTTCTAATATCCTCCTCACTATTTGAACTTAATTGCTATTCCAGTTCTTCCGCTCAGTAATATGCACAGTGTTTAACTAGATCTGTGCTAGGGAGCTGTGAGAACGTTAAACAGACGAAATGATTTACCGTAGCTGAGGCAAACAAAGAACGGCCAACTCAGTTAGCGGCGCGCGGTGAAGATAAGCTGGCACTAATGAAGGCCATAACTAGCCACCCGGCGGGCTCCCGGGGATTTTTTGTTTAATCTGCCGTCTCCCAGTCTTTGCCTTGTAATCAGCGAAACGACTTGAATACGCCATGATTAAGTGGCCGCAGGAAATTGGACCTTCCTGCACAGCGTCCGACGTCGCGGATTCATCATCTCCTCTTTACACGGCCTTCAAAACCACTGTCCGTTCTGCGCTACATACCGTATATCGTACAGTAGTTCAAAGTCCGTGAATGAAGGTGTAGCTTTCTGGCACCTCTACCGAGAATGGAAGACTGAAAAGAAGAGCTCAATGGGCTGTGTACGTCGAAGTTGTTACAAATGATTAGACTTTTCCAAGTCCATGTAATTTCAAAATGTTCAAATGTTTGTTAAGCTTATGGGACTTAACTACAGGGTCATCAGTCCCTAAACTTACATACTACTTATCAACTACCTTATACTAAGGACGTCACAAATATCCATGCCCGAGAGGGGATTCGAACCCCCGACCGTAGTGGCCGTGCAGACCGTGACTGAAGCGCCTCAGTTCCCTCGGCCTACGCGGCCGGCCCATGTAATTTACAGAACTATGAGTTTACTTCAGAAATCATTTTATAAACAGCAGTTCGTGCAGCATTTGTAGCCTTCTTTTTTCCACGATAGCTGTTTCAAGTGCTGCTATAGAGGGAATATTTTCTCAATCAAATATACGAGGTGCGCTCAGAAAGTAAGTTCCAGTTCAATTTATCTCCGCTGCAGCGCTGCGATTGCCGTTCCGCACATGCGCTGTAGACGATGTGTATCAAGGAGAGGAACGTGCGCCATTTGGAGATCGCTGTTAGTTACGTACGCTTTGTTGTGCTTGTTTGAAATGTCAGCGTTGATTGAAAATCCCGCTGCCTGTGAAATCAGGTCTGTGATTCGGTTTCTGAATGGGAGGAAAGTGAAACCAAGTCAAATTTATCGACAAATTTGCGATGTTTACGGACCAAATGCGATGAGTGATTCGATTGTGAGAAGATGGGTCCGACAGTTCAATGGCGGGCGTAGTGATGTGCACGATGAAGAACGAAGTGGGCATCCACCTTTGGTTAAAGAAGAACTGGTTCACGCGATTGATGACAAGTTCCAGGAAAACCGTAGGTTTGCAATTAGTGCTCTCGCTATGGACGACGAAGTGAAAGAAACTGTTTCTAACTGGTTGAAGTCACAGGCGGCAGATTTCTATGAAGAAGGTATACAAAACCTGGTGCCACGGTATGACAAATTCCTGCAAAATTTCGGCAGTTATGTGGAAAAGTAGTTTAAGAGTTGTAGAATTTTGTGCAATAAAAATTTCTTCTGTATCTGTGTACAGTTTCATTTTATTACTAAACGGAACTTACTTTCTGGACGCGCCTCGTAGTTAGGTCTGAACACGTAAAAGCTGAGATACAAACACAGGATAACTTCAAAATTCTATGAGTGGTGGCGCGTCCTAACTGTTCACTGGTTCAGTGAAGCCAAGGAAAAAAAACTCGTCGTGAAAAAAAAGTAATTAAATAAAATAAAACTGTGTTTTTAAACTATCATTATTCGTTTCATTGTCCTGTCAGATTATTAAATATGCACATACAAAGTATTTTTTATCGCATGAGAAACGTTTTACGTCACGGATACAGCACATATAAGAGTCGTAACATGGCAGGCCGCAGCGTTGCAATTCGCATGAGCAGCTGAGGTTCAAATTTTCTTCTGAATCCCTTGGAGGCAGCATCTGCTCGCTTCCGCGGCAGAGAAGGGCGAGGGGAAACGCCGCTTGTAATATGGCCTCTGTGCAATATACAAATGTTTTAGCTTCTCCTTATAATCTCAATTTTGCTACATGTAGTAGCTGGATCTACTGGACAATTCGGCCTGATTTTCCCGTACATCACTTTCGCTTAATCTATTACGTAAATCAGTGTTACCAGCGGTCACCTTCTCCAATAATAATTGTACTTCCTCTGGTTGAGCTACACTTTTCGTCTCTTGTTCAGCCATTCCACATCATTGCGAGCCATTATGCAAAAATTTATGAAACCAGAGGTTCCTGCAAATCTTCCTGTTGTGGCGTAAAGTCAGCGCCACACGCCAGACGTAAGAGAACGACCATGGAGAAGGCAGCGATCGACCGAAAACCAATCGCAAGCAGCCGCGCATCCTGGAGGGAGTAACCGAAGATGCGCGCCCACTACAACACTTTCCACTGAAATAAATGGCACACTTTCCCCGCATCACACACTGCCTACATGTTATGACACTAACTTCCACTACCACTTTACACATACAACCGAAAGCAATATCGCTGCTGTCTGACCATGAAAATAAAATGAAAAATATGAAAGAAACATCATAATTGCCCAACTCACTAGATGAGGAACGGCGATACTTGTGCCTTCTGCCGCCTTGAAGAGGGGCAGTACACGAGGCATGTCCACAAAGTAGGTTCCGTTTACTTATATAAAACAAACTTGTTCGGATACAGAAAAAAATATTTATTGAGCAAATATCTATAACTGTTAACCTACTTTTCTACATAGTTTCCGAAATTATGTAGGCATTTGTCAGAGCGTGGCAAAACTTTTTGTATGCCTTCTTCATTGAAGGTTGCCGCCAGTGTATTCAACCATGTAGTAACATATTCTTTCAGCTCATTATCATCGTTGATGTACTGTTACCAAGGACAGATTTTAGTTGTAAGAAGAGATGAAAGTCGCTACGAGCGAGGTCTGGGCTCTGATTAATCTTCTGTTTTGTGAACCAGTCCATCAGTAACTTGATCACGTCCTTCATTGTAGAGTCTGACCCATCTCCTAGCCACTGAATCGCTCTTAGCATTTTGGCAGGAAACGTCTTGGATTTGCCGATGAATTTCCTTCGCTTTAACTTTCTTTACATTTAGAAAACGAATCACAGATCTGATTTCACAGCTGACATCTTAAAGAAGCACTACAATGTACACGTCGGCAGCAGCGATCTGAAAATTGCGTACATGTCTTCTCCTTGAGTCAAAGTAACTGCCGCGCATGCTCGGAACTGCGATCGTAGCGCTACCACGCTTAAAAATAGACACGGAACTTACTTTGTGGATGACTCTCGTAAATTGTGGACATGTGTTAACTGGTTTTATTGATTCTCAAATATACATGACGTTACGATTTAGCGAGGTTAGTTCTCGACTCCCGTCATCTGCGTCGGTGAGGACGGCGGTGTGGCTGTTGTGCTTCGGCGGCATGCAACTCCCCACTGTCACTGCCGTCTTGGTGCTGTTGTTGCTACGAGGGCAGCAGCCTTCGAAGGAGCAGCCACGCCGCTCCGCCCTCTTGTCCATCGCTAGCCGTTTCTTTCCGATGCCTCGCCGTCATATGATCAGTGATGACGCCCCTTCAGTGCTGCTGCTGCTGTACCAGGGAGAGTAGTTCGAATCCTGGCACTGTCCTCCGGTCAGGAACTTGTCCCCATCTCGTCGCGTCGATGTTGCTGCCGGTTGCTGGCGAGATGACTAGAGCCCCGTTACTGCCGAGGCCGACGAGAGAGACAGGCCGCGGCGCGCACGTCATATCACGTGATCAAGTGAGGCCTGAGCCGGCGCGATCGCTAGCGGATTGGCTAGCCGCTATGAGGCAGTGGGCTGTGCCCCAGCGACCGGCCAATGTGTTAGCGATCGCGCTGGCACAGGCCTCACTTAGTCACGTGATATGACGTGCGCGCCGCGGCCTGTCTCGTCGGCCTCGCGTCACTGCGACATGATGTCACGCTTACCCCTGTAGTGGCCCGCAGTCCGGACTCGGGAGATGAACCGATGACGACGACCTCCGAGTTGCAACTGCTGTTTGCTTACTCACTGCCGTACTGGTGCACTCCGAACTATGCTGTGACTGTCGACTCCTCTAAAAATATGTACTGCTGTGTTTGCAGCTCTGGCCGGCTGCGGCCCAAGAATCACGCATTTCATACACAAAGCTGTTCCGGTATTGGAATGCAATTCTTGCCTAAATAACTGGCTCTGAACTGCACCTCACTCCCTGCTTCTTCCACATTATGACTGTTGGGGGTTTACCTAAAATTTCAACACAATATTCAAGCATTGCTACACACGAGATATTGCCGGCAGAAATCGATCAAACTTACTGTTATTTACGGCACAGCTGATTGAATCCTCGGTCTGATACTGTGCGCAAATGAATTGTCGATCTTAACTTCGACTGTGTGTCGGACCAGTGATATTCTCTATCAAAGAGCCTGAAAAATTTGGAAGACATTATGAAAATCATGATGTCATTGCTTTATACTGTATTCATAAAGCAAAAGCCGTCAAAGAAAATCAGCAATATCTTGACGCAGAATACTAGTTTTATATATTCGCAGAAAACTAATTTACTGTATTCATGACGCCACGAATATAAACATTACTTATCAATAACACCGTATCTGCAAGTGCTTGGTTTTCTATACAAAGGCAGTTTTATTCATACTTCTTCCACCTGTCAACTGTCCACGAGCTTATCAGAATAACTGTCCCCAATTTACTGTTTTCATAACGACATTAATATAAACATTACTTGTTAATAACACCGTATCTGCAAGTGCTTGGTTTTTTATATAAAGGCAGTTTTATTCAGATTTCTTTTAACTCTGTCTCTTATCAAAGAAACAATTAACTACCGAAGGTAGTTTGTTATTATGTTTCACAGAATATCTTCCGTAAAATTTGTTTCAGGTGTTAAATTACAGTACATTGGTTTTATACAAAAGTGCGGAAAGAGATAGATTTACTAGTAACAGAACTTACATGACACGTTAAATTTCCTTTTGCAGAAGAGGACCTATGTAATTTTTACGAGTGTATTTTCAGCATTCATATATCTGTCTTCCACACACATTTGCACTTAAACTTATATTAGATATCGTTTGCTACACATGTAATTAACATTTCTAGATACAGAATGAAACTTTCACTCTGCAGCGGAGTGTGCGCCGATATGAAACTTTCTGTGTGTGAGACCGCATTGTCTTTACGAATCACCGCCCAAGTCCCACAAGCACCGAGGATATATGGTGTGCGAAGGTCTGTTAAGAGGAGTTTCCTGATAAGGACAGTAGTAGGTAGAGTTAATTCACCAACGTACAACGTGTCAAAAGAACTTGAGCCGAATCTTCGAAGGAAGGAATGAAGAAAAGAAGCTTAGGGTTTTACGTCCCGTCATTAGAGACGGAGCTAATGCTCAGAGTTTTGGGTAAGGATGGGGAAGAAAATCGGCCATGCACTTTGAAAGGAACCATCGTGGAATTTGCCTGGAGTGATTTAGGGAAATCACGGAAAACCTAAATCAGGATGGCCGGTGGTGGATTTGAACCACCGTCCCCCCCCCTTCCGAATGCGAGTCCAGTGTTTTACCACTGCGCCATTTTGCTTGGTCCGAAGCTTCGACTCCTAGTGAACCACAACGATTCGTACCATATCAAAAACTCCACACGATTTGTGACACTTTTACAAGAAAAGTGTATACCAGCTACGGATCTGATAGTTACCTTCAATACAAGGTCTTATGTACCATTTTCTGACACGATAAACATTTTGTAGAAAATAAATTGACGTTAAATCACATTAAAACACAGTTTTTACAATTTCTAATACGTAATTTAACAAAAGCTGACTTTTGATTACATATAATGGGCATATGATAAATGAAGCTGAACAGTTGAAATTTTCAGGTGTTCAGATAGATAGTAGGTTTTCGTTTTTCAGGATCTTGTTCCAAACCTAACTTCTGCGTTATTTATCATTAGAAAGCTTTGACACCGTACCTCACAAACGGCTTTTAATCAAATTGCGTGGTTATGGTATATCGCCCCAAATTTGTGATTGGATAGGGGATTTCTTGTCAGAGAGGACACAGTTCATAGTAATCGATGGTAAGACATCGACTAAAACAGAGGTGATATCGGGCGTTCCACAGGGTAGTGTTATTGGTCCTCTGCTGTTCCTTATTTACATAAACGATTTAGAGAAAATCTAAGTAGCTCTCTTAGGTTGTTTGCAGATGACGCCGTCATTTAACTTCTAGTAAAATCATCTGAAGATCAAATCCAACTGCAGAACGATCTGAATAAGATATCAGTATGGTGTAAAAATTAGCAATTGACTCTAAATGCCGGCCGCGGTGGTCGAGGGGACTGAGGCGCTCCAGTCACGGTCTGCACGGCCACTACGGTCGGGGGTTCGAATCCCCCCTCGGGCATGGATATTTGTGCCGTCCTTAGTAGTAGTTAGTTCATAAGTAGTTTGTAAGTTTAGGGACTGATGACCCCGTAGTTAAGTCCCATAAGCTTAACAAACATTTGAACATTTGACTCTAAATAATGAGAAGTGTGAAGTCGTCCACATGAGTACGAAAAGAAATCCGTTAAACTTTGTTTACAAGATGAATCAATCAAATGTGAAGGCCGTAAACTCCACAAAATACCTAGGAATTACTATTACTTCGGACTTAAATTGAAATGAACACGTAGACAATATTGTGGGAAAGGCGAACCAGAGACTGAGTTTTATTGGCAGAACCCTTAAAACATGCAACAGAACTACAAAAGAAACTGCATACACTACACTTGTCCGTCCATTTTTGGAGTATTACAACCCAGTGTGGGATCCTTATCAGGTGGGTTTGACGGAGGACATCGAAAGAGTCCAAAGAAGGGCAGCTCGTTTCGTATTGTCACAATACAGGGGAGACAGCGTTACGGAAATGATACAGGATCTGGGAGGGGAATCATTACGACGGCGTGGGCTACTTGCAAAACTCCAATCGCCAACATTCTCCTCCGAATGCGAAAATATATTGTTGACTCCCACTTACATAGGTAGAAATGATCATCAGAATAAAATACGAGAAATCAGAGGTCGAACAGAGAGATTCAGGTGTTCTTTCTTCCCGCGCGCTATTCGAGAATGGAATGGGAGATAAATAGTATAATTGTGGTTCGATGAACCCTCTGCCATGCACTTAAATGTGATTTGCATAGTATTCCATGTAGATGTAGAACAGTACCTATCTGAAATAAGTGATTTTCAACACGAAAAGTAGTCTATTATGCTTACTTTCTTTTATTTAAGTCGTAAGGCGGTATTATTTGGCGTAACTCGACTAATACAAAAAAGATATTTTTGTTTCTGTTGTGGCGTAAAGTCAGCGCCACACGCCAGACACATGAGAACGATCGTGGAAAAGGCAGCGGATGACTGTGAGCCAATCACACGCCGGCGCCGCGCATCCTGGAGGGAGAAACCTAGAAGCGCGCCCTCTACAAGCAGCTTTATCTAGGCCGACATGCGTCTGGAAGAGACATCTGAACTCGGCTCCGAACTAGGCAGTCACTAGAACTCAGCGCAGCTAGCATCGTACAAGAAGACGCCGCCGCGAGAAGAGACATACATTAAAGAAGTGGAGTATATTGCATTCTTCAGTAAATAAAACTTGTATTACTATCAGTATAGCTGTTTTAGATGCCAACGCATCCCATAGAGTGCTGATAGAACCTTTCCTGAAAGACAGGCCGGGAAGGGCTAAAACACATGGCGACGATGACAACCCAACAGTTTCAGAAACGGGCGGTTCGAGCTGTGTGTGGTGTAAGATCCCGAATGTCGTTTAAAACTCTATTCAGTAGTCTGGGAATTCTGACATTGGCAACATAATAATTATGTAGATCCTTTAATATCGTTTGTTGTTAACAATATCAGCTAATACTCACGAGTTAGCAGCTTTCACTCGGTGAGTACTAGACATAAGTTTGGATGACACCTCCTTGACTCTAGTGCAGAATGGTGTGCAACATTCATTTTCAAAAAGTTGTCGCAAAAACTCAAGAATTTTAGTACAAACCCACGCGCTTTCAAATCTAAATTGAAGAGTTACCTCATGGCTCGCTCTCTTTATTCTGTCGAGGAACTCCTGGAAAAATTAAACAATTAATCTAATTCCTTTTATTCATTATGGATTATCTTTACTTAGGCTTACGATTGTCATATGCATTGGACTACTTTAAGTTTTTCTATCACCTTTCTTGTGTTAAGCTTCATGTATTGATTTGTTCTATCATCATGGAGTCTTATTCCTCAATTAGGCCCTGCGGAAGAGAAGACCATATTATTACAATTTTATTACTATACTACATTCCACGGAGCACCGACATTATTACAATATTATTATTATACTACATTGCACGGAGCACCGACTCGCCGCCGACATTATTGTGGTATCGCACAAGTCCAAAGTGCGCGCCACCTACTTTCGCCGCGCGCCACCATGCACGCACGGCGCGGCGTTCTTACGACGTTAGCCACGAGCGCCCTCTGCTACAACTCCGCTCGTGGCCACCACTGAACGACATCGTTCACTTGGGACTGAGATAGGAACCAGTTAACACTTTGGAATCAGATAGGCACCAGTGAAGACTTGGCTATCGGACAGGCACTAGGCAGGCCTCTAGCTCAACTATGTATCAGCCTTCTGCAGTACTGAGCTATGTAAAAGTATTGTATGAATTCTGTGCAATATATATATCTCGTTCTAATTTACTCTAGTGTTTCTAGTTTCTGCTGTCCCACTGGCTGCTCACCTCCGTACCTGCACAAGCGTGCTACCTTTATTCCTGTGTCGGTCTTCCTACTTGGCCACCGACACCAACGACGGAAACGAGACACAAACGCGGCGACGAGGCTGAGACACAAAAGAGGCGACGAGGCTGGGACACAAAAATTATTACAATATTATTATTACACTACATTACACGGACCACCGACTAGCCGCCGACCGCAGCAACCGACAAGAAAACAGCGGCACGCCATAACTGCCGTCCAATGCCCGCATTCACTTGTTCCATCCAATAGCAAGGGACTATGCAAACGCCAATCGACGAAGTCCATTTCTACCAATGAAATGGAATAATGCAACACTCCAAGCAAACACCAACCGATGTCGCCCATTTCCACCAATGGCGTGAAAGTCTGTAAACACCATTAAAGAAAACCTAACATCCCCCTCCTCCTCCTACTCTAATCACAACTTCCACTATTATACGAGAAATAAGCCTTCACTCATTCAGCAGTCAGGCAAACAACCAGAAGAGGACCACTTGCAACAGTGGCTGAAACGCCGAGAAGATTCGTAAAGTTTGACATTTCTGTCTCACACCCAGGAACACTTTATCGTCACAACGGCCACAGAAGCCTACCCTTATATTAAATTCGTTCAATTTTTATTGTAAAATTTGATGTAGGCATTACAGAAAGGCAAAATATCTGCAAAATATTCTCTCTGGCAGTGCTGAGAGGAAGCCATTGCAGAGGGGCGCCACAGAAAGATATTGCAGTGACTCTGCAGAGGGGTGGATCTATACAGACTGTTTGAGAAGTGTAGATGCTTTTAGTGCGGCCCTTTGCGTCAGAGTTATCTGTGAACTAGCTGTAAACTCGACGTGCGCGGGTGTTTATTTATCCTACACTCTCGTAGTCCACTTCCCCTTACCCCCTCTCTCTGCATCCACCTCTTTCTCTCCCATCTCTCTGTTCGTTTCCACATTTCCCTCTCTCGGAAAAGTTTCCTGCAAGGTACCCTCTGCCATGTACCATACAAACATTTATGTACCCAGTGATTATCCTAGTGGTTTAAAGGTCATGTGAGCAAAAATTCATTAAGACTGGAGCAAAACTATGCATTTTGTAAAATTCCCTCCACCTTGCACCGAACGAATTTATATACATACAGTGATATTTCACTTGTTTTTAAGGTAAAGTGTGATAAATTGCATCAATATCGGAACAAAGCTACAGATTTCTATGCAATAGAAACACAGGGTCACATTGAAGAACTCACATTATTGTTCTCAAATTTCCAGATTTATTTCATACAACCCTTGTTCTGAGAATGAAAACAGAAAAAAAGTATCCGTGAAATCTGTCGAGCCTTTCTCTAGTTTTAGCACGACCAAGGTATTTAGGGATCCATTTTTATGTTGCGAAGTACCTTCCCCCATGCACCGTATGAAACGTAAGGTAGACGGTTACGTCCTCTTGTTTTGAAGGTCAAGCGTACGAAATTTCGTGAAGATCGAAATGAAACTGTTGATTTAGTGAGTCTGTAGGCGAAGTATGCTCAGCCGGGAAACTATCACAAAATACTTTCTTAGCTGATGTTTGCTACCTATAAACTACATTCCTGCCAAATTTCAGCTTAATAGGTGGAGTAGTTTTTGAGATATCGTGTTTAGTCAGTCAGTGAGTGAGTCTCCTTTCGCTTGTGTATAGATGGATATTAAGAAAACACATTGCTTAATTTTGGATGTAAGAGAATTAAGGGAGCCTTGCAGACAAAAATAAATAGCAACATGCAAATTTCTAATACTAACTTTATTTTAAACAAGGTCATGCCTGATACGAAAGTTTATGGCATCTTCGGGGAAACGATTGTAAGCGGTAGACTTATTTCCGTTTCATCACTTTGTAGGTGTGGGATGGGGAGTTTCAGCTACAAAACGCTTCATAAACGTCCGAAATTACAAGCAAACTTTGTTGCAGGTCCATAACTATTACCATTTCCAATAATCTGCGCATGAAACCGAGTATTCTCACGCGGTGTCCGTAGCTTACAAACTACTTAAACCTAGGTAAACTAACCTAAGGACAAACACACACACACACACACACACACACACACACACACACACACACACACACACATGCCCTAGGGAGGACTCGAACCTCCACTGCGAGCTACCGCGCGCTCCGCAGCGAGACGCTTTAGACCGCTCGGCTACTCCACCGCGGCCCGTCATATGTCTTGAGCTATGTGTCGTGCTCTTGTTTTTAAATCAGAAACCTTCATGGGCGTACGGTGAACAGTTCACGAAAGTTTCAATGCAATCGAACGAATGGTTTATGAACACATAGAGTACATACAGACAAACATTCATTTTGTTGTATAGAGATTAGATGCTGTGTGTTCAATTCTTTTAGTTTCGTGGACAATTTAAAGGCAGACAATTCTTTATGCCAGAAAGTAGGAAACTACGTGTTGCTTGGTTTACTCCTGCCTGCAGAATGTTGCTGTGCCGCCACTCTGTAATGACCTCTCAGTACTGTCACGGAGAATATTTTCCGGATCTTGTGTAGTTCAACATTCATCTTAGAATCACTTCCTCCATTTTATTAACTTCAAAAGACTCCCTAGAAATTTGACGCAATTCTGCTTGCACAAAGACTGGATCGTCATCTGAATTATCGATTTCGTCGTCCTTTCGTCCAGCGTATGAGAGCGTGTAACCATGTCCGTCCATTTACCTACTGAGTTAGCAGTTAGCAGTAATCTGCCCCGTTTCATACAATGAACGCCACCAGTCGGCCGATTTAGAAACTATATTTACAAGATCTATAGGCTGATTTAGACACGAGATTTAGCAAGTAAGGCTTTTAAGATAGATCTAGCCCGTCAATAAACTTGATTCTGTGTTTGAAAACACGAAAACGAAAATCACGTGAAAGTGTTAACGTGGCTGCCTCAGTAAGTCAAATGTGGTGCTGGACAGAGGCGTATGGGTCTACGCTAAAGCCGAGGCGCTGGCGAGCAGCCGAAGAGAGAAAGGGGGGGGGGGGGGCGCTTTAAGCAAGATGCTCTCACGCGTCGTACGTTCTGCGTGCCTCTTTCTAATTCGGAACACGGAGCGTGTATCTGAACGAGTGTGGCCAACGTGGCGAGTTTCTGACTTTACAACGTGCGAACCGCACGTTGGCGAGGCGGTCGCAACTTGTCGGGCAGTATCAGGCATGCCAGATGTTATCAACGTGCATCTGAACGATCACCAACAAGGTGGGAGAACGCCACCGACGTCACACCACGTGGCTATCTGGCGATAGGTCCAGCTGTGTTCGGTAGTGAGATGAAGACGCCGTATTGGCCATTGTGTTTCATGGGTTTTATGTTTAGGTCTTATGAATGCATGACATGTCAAAGCAAGTAAAAATAATTGAGTAAACTTGAGAATCTCTCGAAAACAGGTCATTAGAGGTATTATTTAAGAGAATAAATTACTTGAAACGTATTATATGTGGTTAAAAAATTTCCGTATTACAGTAATCTGCCGTTTCAAGGCAAGGCGGACTGAAGATCTACCAACAGGAATTCTTGTTTATATCATTTGCTGTAATTACATGTCAGCAACCCACATATCTACCAAATAAATGTAAGCAGCAAAGCCGTGGACTGTGAAATGGAAAATGTCCCACAGCGCTGGTACCAGACTCCACGGAGGCAAACTTTTTTTTCTAATATTGGGGTTTTCTAACTTTCCTCTGAATTTCATAGAAGTATACTGCATAATACTAGATGCTAGGTAAACTGAAGTGCGCATTCTCTGAGGAATGAGTTTGTTGGATTCGTTTTATGAATAGGACAGTTTCAACCTTACTTAGAGTACAATACGCACTTTATTGTGTCACATATTGCACTTCACACGTTCTTAACATTCTTCTACTGAATAGTATCATTGACCGTGGAAGAATAACAAGCGAGACTATTGCAATAATGTTTGCATTATGTGAAGGCCTTTTCTAATTTTATGTCGCACAGTTTGTCATGAAATTTTTATAATTCGCTGTACTTATTGAGATAACGGGGAACTTTTATAAACCTTCATAGATATTTTGTTGTTACTTATACAGGCATATATCAAAGAACATAACGAACATATGCACAAGCACGGAAATAAGCGATTTAATAGAGGTAAAGCAGGAGTTCAACTCTATTGACTTCGTAATCAGTGTGATTCCAGAACCTGCTGATGCCGTGGTGGAGTAGCCGAGTGGTCTAAAGCGTCTCTCTGCAGAGCGCGCGGTTGCTCGCCGTGAAGGCTCGAGTCCTCCCTGGGGCATGGGTGTGTGTGTGTGTTTGTCCTTAGGTTAGTTTACCTATGTTTAAGTAGTTTGTAAGCTACGGACTGATGAGCACGCAGTTTGGTCCGATAGATCTACAAACATTTGATCATTTGAACCAGAACCTGATGTCGCCCACAACTGTCGCTAGAGCACGCTGCGGCAACACCACCTAGAGACAAGGCACAACAACAGCCCGTGCGGTCTGCGTTCTGCACGGCCATTACGGTCGGAGGTTCGAATCCCCCCTCGGGCATGGATATTTGTGCCGTCCTTAGGATTAGCTAGTTCATAAGTAGTTTGTAAGGTTAGGGACTGATGACCCCGTAGTTAAGTCCCATAAGCTATACAAATATTTGAACATTTTTTGATGAAACACCTGCTGTGTGAGCCTCCGCAAAATTACAAGCGATCACAGCGGATGCTCCGCCGCGGAGGCACCATCCATATCTATAAATGTGAATGTCTGGACGGAGTACGTTTATCACGTCTGAACCACAAGACATAAAGAGCTAAAAATTTGTACAGTTACTAATGTCTACCCGGGGAAGGCTTTAGGCACGGTTTTATGGCGATCGGATAGCTATATATATATATATATATATATATATATATATATATATATATATATATATATATACTAATGTCAATATCTTTTCAGTGTACGCTTATCAAGTCCAAGCGACAACACGCAGAGACTTAAATAATTTTACAGTTACTAATTTATACCTGAGGAAGGTTTTATGCGCGGTTTTATACTGATCTGATAGATATTTAGTAATTTGAAGAATATAACGCGAAATTCGGAACAATAATGATTCTTTGAAAATTATATTTACTCTTTGAAAATGGTTTTATTGGTTGCATTGTTGCTTGAGGATTGATTATGATAAAGGGTGGAGTATATTGGGATGGAAAGTTATCGGTGTACATAAAATTCTACGTGTGTGTGTTAATATTTCGCTCTACAGCGAAAACTACAGAACGCAAACAAATGGTGTGTATGTAATTGTTGTCCGAAGTCTCCCGTTGTACAGCACATCAGTTCCATACCGATAGCTATTAGGGGGTGGAAGATATGATGGTTGAAAGTCGTCAAATTATGAAAAAAAGTCGGACTGAAGGCCAGCGATGACGTTTGCTACTCTGTAGCAAGGAGGTTACGTACAGCGAAACGTGATGCCACAGACCATATCTTTGGTCTATGAGTGCTACAATGTCTTCAGCACTTTCTCTGTAAGGATAAGCATACGAATAAGGAAATATAAGAATAAATAATTAAAGCAGTAAAAAATTTTTTAATACATCTCTTTAAAAAATTCGAATGGACGTTTCACGCATTACATCAAGTGATCGATCTGTGACATTATTACAATCATTATTGTTGAATTTCGTGATTGGATTCTTTGAAACGAGTGCATTTTTACCTCTGATTTCTAATAATATATTCTCTGATAAATGTAACATGTTTTTAGAAAAAAGGAGATGGCCAGAGAGAGAGAGTGGATAGGAAAAGTACTAACTCAAGGCTCGAATAAATAAATAAATACCAGGCAACGCCGGTTTTTCAGCTAGTTGTCTATAAAAGCATCCTACTGGCTGTCCGCTACGAGGCAGGAGGCGTGCCCCAGCGGCCAGCCATTCCACTGGCGGCCGCAGCCTCGTCAGTGTGACGTAGCATGGGCTGTTGTGAGACCTTGTTTCTAGGTGGTGTTGGCGGCGGTCGCCTGTAGCTCGTTGAGGCTCACTCCTCGTATGCTCAAGTCGCGACGTCTCCGAGCGTTCAAACACACATTAGACTCAGCACGTTCACCACACAACGGTCAGACACACGATCCGTGTGCGAGGGCTGTAAGAGTTTCCGTGTGAGGGCCACTAATGAGACACCGGTGCACCAGCGAAAAGAACATGAACATTGAGATGTGTGTATTTCACTATTATTTAATCATTGCACCTTTCATTGACAGAAAATCGGGGTATTCTGCGTCGCGATCGATGGTGGATCGGTTCCTCTCAACAAACCCCTGAATTTCGGTAGGGACGTCCCGTGAAAATGTGGACAACCGGGAAAATGTGATGCAGAAGAGGAGATTAAACAATCTCGCAATGTTCGAATACAGCATTACTAGTGTGTTGTTTGACAGAGTCGCGTTAATTAAATACCTAGGCGTAACGCTGCACAGCGATATGAAATAGAACGAGCATATAAGGACTGTCATGGGAAAGGCGAATGGTTGACTTACCTTTATTGGGCGAATTTTGGGAATGTGAGATTCGTCTGTAAAAGACACCGCATATAAAACACTTGTACGACCCCGACTTCAGTATTGATCAAGCATTTGGAACCCCCTTACCAGAACGGCTTAATGGAGCATACAAAGACAGTTCAGGCTAGGTTTGTAAATGATAGATTCGATCAATTCTCGAGTGTTACTGAAATGCTTCGGAATACAAATGGGAATCCCCGGAGGGCCGGCCGCGGTGGCCGAGGAGGCTGAGGCGCTCCAGTCACGGTCTGCACGGCCACTACGGTCGGGGTTCGAATCCACCCTCGGGCATGGATATTTGTGCCGTCCTAGTTCGTAAGTAGTTTGTAAGTTTAGGGACTGATGACCCCATAGTTAAGTCCCATAGACTGTACAAACATTTGAACATTTGAATCCCTGGAGGGAATGCGACGTTCATTTCGAGAAACATTGTTGCAGATATTTCGAGGGCCGGAATTTCTGGTGGGCTTCAGAACGATTCTTCTGCCGCCAACTTACATTTTGCGTAAAGGAAGGAAGGGAAGAAGTAAGGAAGTTTGGTGTTTAATGTCCCGTCAACATTAGAGACGGAGCTTACGCTCGGATATTTGGGTAGGGATGGGGATGTAAATCGGCCGTGCCCTTTAAAATAAACCGTCCCGGCATTTGAGTGGAGTGATTTAGGGAAATCACTGAAAACCTAAATCTGGATGAAATAAATAAATAATTGTATCGCTTATGGGACTTAACTACGGGGCATCAGTCCCTAAACTTACAAACTACTTATGAACTAGCTTACACTAAGGACGGCAGAAATATCCATGCCCGAGGGGGGATTCGAATCCCCGACCGTAGTGGCCATGCAGGCCGTGACTAGCGCGCTGTAGTCCCCTCGGCCACCGCGACCGGCTCATCTGGATGATCGGAGTTGGATTTGAACCACCTTCCTCCCGAATGCGAGTCCAGTGTATTACCACTGCGCCACCTCGAACAGTTTTTTCGTATTCGTTTTTTCCCTCGGTCTAAACGGGAGTGGAACAGGAAACCATGTAAATAATTACTCCCCGCCACACACCTTTGGGTATATTTCGGAGTAGGTGTGTAGATTTACCCTAACCACAAACTACTGTAAGTAGTCATATTTGATTCTGCGTCGGTATTTGTACAGAACATATAAAACCAGTGGTAGTTTCTTGTGCTGCAATAATTACGTGACATGCAAAGTGAAGAAGACACGGTGACTGGGTTTGCTCTATGGAATTTCCCGATGAAATACCGAAGGAAAGATAATTCCGGGAGACTCACGCACTTAGAAAGGATGCGGAAAAGTCTTTAACATATAGTGGGAGCCCATACCTCAGTAGTGAATATAGCACTTTTTTGGGGGGGAGTGGGGGGACGGGGGGTAGGCAAGATTAATGTAAAGAGAAGTAATTTTATGTAGACACCCCATGATATTTTTATCTGTTTACATGCTCATATAGCCCCTTTTACTTTATCTATCTAACATTAAAATAAATCAAATAAGGTACTTGTATACGGCCTTGCCATGGCTAATAATAAAAAATTACCATTATATTTAAAGCTGCTTTACGCTTTGCTATAATACATGGATCGCCGAACTGCGACTGAATGAACAGATGCGGACCACGGCGAAATAGCCGTGCACATTGAGGCGCCGTGCTGCGGTGCACGCGGCCGTTTGCCATCGGAGATTCGAATCCTCCCTGGGACATGGGCGTATGTGTTATTCTTCGGTTAGTTTAACTTAGTTTAAGTTGTGTGTAAGCTAGGGACTTGTAAACAAGCAGTTAAGTCCCATAGATTTACAAACATTTGAAAATAAAATTGGTGGACGGGACAAAAGAGTAACCACTCTATGGGAGATCATCGAATAATTCAAAGAAATATGTATGTCAGAAATCTAGCTCCTCGTTTATGCAATCTAAAGCAAACCATTAGATATGTTGTACATAGGTTTACATTAGATTGCATAAATGAGCAGCTATATGTCAGAGATAGATAATTCCTTGAATTATTCGATGATCTCCTATATAATGGTGACTCTTTTGTCCCATCCACCAATTTTATTTTTCAGTTTAAGTCTCAAGGTCATTGTAATTAATGACTTTAACTCTCACTGTTAAATATTTTAACCTAATTATTGTAATTACTGAGTACCTTATAACTGTGGCATAAATTTCATTTTATCTGGCTCTTAGTTTTAATGCAAGGGACCTGAGAACCCAACACTTCATCATAAACTATTTTATTAAAGACGTAATACGATTATAGGTAGCGGCAAAACTGGTGTTTACTTTAGTTCTGACATAACGACAATAATATTTCAGTTTATAATCTGACAACGGTAAAGTAGTACCTCAGATTTCTGTTTCTCAAATCAAAACAAAACCATATCATGGATTTCTATGTTTCCGTATGCTACATATCCGTTTACATGTTTCTACCTGAATAACCATTCTATAAAATGATTTGGTCTGTTGCGTATTGAAATCCATTGTTGTACAACTTCCGTTAGAACTTATACCTAATTGGAAAACATTTAAATTAGAGGGTGGAGCTTACAGTATTTGAAGAATGACTGCACCTACATCTACAGCAGTCAACATTAAACTTTTGGCAGCTCCAGCTGTAAACAACTGTTGGTCAACATTACAGGTACACTGCATTCTTATTGTAAATACTCAATTTATAAATAATCTGTGCCTATATTAATATATTATGTATCATTAAAGTTGTGGTATGATGCTCATGTAAGTGACCGAAATAGGTTACCAGTTTAAAAAAAAGAAATTGTGATCTAGACTGCATTGTTACTTGAATTAATAATTGCAAATTAGATCGCTGTTTTCCATGATGTTCTCAGAAATTTTTTTCCATCTTAGCTCCCCGTAGAGCCCGAACCCTTGACTGAGTCGGGTCCCCCATGACGCTTATACCCCAGGCATTTTGCCTCCCCCCCCCCCCACACCTTTTTGTTAGGGCTGAAAACTGCAAGTCGAAGCAAGGCACGCGATATTTATCATATACGTTGAGAGATGGCAGTCCATCTCTCATCTTTACTGAGTAATTTAACGTAAGAATTGTGGTGTCCTAATCATCAAGGCAAGGTTGGCACCACACAACGAAGAAGAAGAAGTAAGAGACGGTCGCTGACAGCGGCACCCAATGAGATCGCAAGGTGGCCGCCACGCCCTCCTGAAGTTCGCAGCGCCACCGCCAACCGACGTTAGCTAAGCGAGCTACGTGAAGTTGTGTGGTAGACGTGCCCTGGAAGAGTGGACTACAGGAAAGGTTCAAATGTTTGTTAAGCTTATGGGACTTAACTACGGGGTCATCAGTCCCTAAACTTACAAACTACTGATGAACTACTTACGATCTAGGACGGCACAAATATCCATGCCCGAGGGGGGATTCGAACCCCCGACCGTAGTGGCCGTGCTGGCCGTGACTGAAGCGCCTGTCACCTCGGCCACCGCGGCCGGCACAGGAAAGGTTGTCTTTATTAGTATGTGGCCCGCTTCATACTGTTTTCAGTTTTATTGTATATACTCAAGTCACGGAGATGTTGTCTACTATTGAATGTTCATTTAGACATGAACAGGACATTGTACCAAGTTTGATTTTGTTACTGTTTTCATGATACAGCAGTGACTGTGAAAAGATAAGTACTGTTTTGTTATTTTGTTTCCACTATGGAAGAATTTCTGTGTAAAATAAAAATGTGTTCTGTTTTGAGTACACCGTGTCTCAGCCAGCGCCCTTGCCAGCCACTTGCACCTTCCTTAAATTGCTAGTAAGCAATCCACGCCAGAACGATAATAGGAACTGATTGACGACGAGAAAGCACGAATACATTAAGAATAATCATTTAATTAGTTTAATACACGTAAATTTCTGTTGCTGTTGATGGAATATTGGAGGAGGGCAGTGTTATGTGTGACGGGGGAGTTGTTTGTTTTGGTGAAGAACGATGTCACGGCGGATAAAATTCCTGAGTCGGGCCGACTACAGCGTTTATTTACCTGCTGGCTCGCTGCCCCAGAAGTCCCAGGGTTCCGTACGCGCCAAGATACAGCAGAGGCCTTGGACCGAGGGCTTGTAAGAAGGTCCGCAAGATTTCCAAATTGTGGAAGGAGGAAGGCGACTATTGTGTGAGCTCCTAATGAGCCGATCTCGCTGATTTCTCGAGGGACGAGTGTTCAAATCGTGTTTCCTAAAAAACGACAGGTGAAGGACGTAGGCCGCAGAGTGAAGTCGTGATGGCTTTTGATAACGGAAAATTTTCTTCGCAGCCCGAGCCTGGAGCGAGTCCAGTGGACGGTTATGGAAAGCGTAAGAATCGCGCCAAGAAGAGTTAAGGGAAGGGGAAGCCATAGCTGATTGTCTTCTGGGTAGAGTTTCAGACTTTCGAAATCGACCAGGCGTAAGTAAAATTTCACTGAGCAGTGCTACGAAGCATGAATGTGATTGTTTTTTTTTTTAAAAAACGGCTTTTCTTCGGGCGATCGTGCACGGCAGACGGCGTTTCCGGACTTCGTTTCATGCTCTCCGTTGGTTGATTTGCTTGTTTATCCGATTCTTGGACTTAAGAACTTCCAAATTTCAGAGTATGCCCTGAGATTTAAATTGGTACTAATAGTTCTTCTTTTGTGAGAACAAGATCAGCCATCCATAATTGGATTCATCGAGACAGTAATTACATGTTCAGCTTTCTGGAGTCTTCAAGGCCTTCAGTACTTGTTCGTACTTTATGCAAACTTAATTTCAAATGTTTTGTTAAGCTTAATGGACTTAACTGCGGGGTCATCAGTCCCTAAGCGTACAAGCTACTTATGAACTACCTTATACAAAAGACGACACAAACATCCATGCCTGAGGGGGGATTCAAACCCCCGACCGTAGCGGCCGTGCAGACTGTGACTGGCGCACCGAAGACCGCTCGGCCACCACGACCTGCCGCAAATTGAAGTGGCCGAGACTTGGCAGAACTGCTTGAGGTCATAGGCACAGTGGCTGATATTAGGGAATACAGCTTCCGAACAAAGGAGCGAGATTTTATTTCGGCGTCGCGTACTTTCCAGCTTATACACCGCCAAGTGCCCACGCCACAGCGCCGCAACGAAGTCGCACTATTGTTCCTCAAATGGCTAATGTATGGCTTGGGCACGCCAACGGCAAGTGACAGTTGTATCAGATCCGCCAGTCTAAGGGGAAAGTGTTGTTGATAAATCTATCCTGCTCATAGTATTTCGTTACGACAACGAACTTGTAGGTAAATTTCCATTCTGTTACGAAGTTTATCGTCTTCCAATAGGGGATATTTTGACTTACCAATCAGTAATAAATTCATGTTGACGGTGTTCAGATTAATGTAAAGCAAAGACGCAGGTTTACTTTTCCTTTTTATATAAAATATGTATGAATACCTATGTCCATTTTTGAGATATTTGTGTTATCGCAATGAAGTAATACGAATATAGTGTCGTTATAATAAACTTTTCGCTGAGAAAGTCTGTTTTTGTTAACGAATTCATGTATTGTTGGTTCCCGTTTGTAATTCATAATGTTTGACGGGAAAGTCATTATTATCTGCAATTGTTGTTGATTTGTCTGTGGGACTGGCTAGAATACATGGCCAATTAAATTATGGATCATTGAACAATATTCTGTCAGCATAATTCAATAACAACTTTATTAATTAAACAAAATTAATGATTCAGATAATTATTGGGGGTCAGCCACACCAGTCAGTAATTCCTTGTTCTAAATACCCACCAAACATCTCATTTAAAGTCCCCTGCCCGAACTCCTGTCAATCTATAAATAATACACATACACACCTACACCTTACAACGTTTCTCCCAGTGTGGGAATGTAGTAATACATACGAGCACTCCTGGTAACCAGATTAGCTGCGGCATATGGAATTTTGGATCTCTCAGTGAGGCGTCACTGATACCTCAATCGGTAAAGCTAAATCCACGTTCGAGTCTCATCTGGTTTTCATACGTCATCAATAAATTGTACAGCTGAGGCTGATTCATATTCACGAATGCGATAACTTTTATTGTAATATAATATTGAATGAAAAAACATTGCAATTATAAATGTTCAAATGTTTGTGAAGTTTTAAGGAACTATAGGCTCATCAGTCACTAAACTTACAAACTACTTATATTACAGACGACACAAATATCCATGCCCGAGGGGGTATTCATACCCCCGACGGGGAACTGCCTCGCGCATCGGAGCATAGCGCCTCAATGCGCTTGGCCACTCCAAAGCAAGTACAACTTGTACAACCAGACAAGTTAATATCTGCTGTAAAGGGTGCATTGGCGTGTATACCTCTCTGGTGATAGGAGTAAATGTTTGTAGAACTTATGTTCAAATGTTTGTAGAACTTATGGGACTTAACTACGGGGTCATCAGTCCCTAAGCTTATAAACTACTTATGAAGTAGCTAAGACTAAGTACGGCACAAATATCCATGTCCGAGGGGGGTTTCGAACCCCCGACCGTAGTGGCCGTGCAGACCGTGACTGGAGCGCCTCAGTCCCCGTGATAGGAGTACCATGAGTTGTCTGTAGAGCATACAAACGTGATTTTCTGCATTTACATTGATTTAGTGTAAAGTCTCTTGCACAATGCCCTGCTACATAATACGTACTTTGTACAACCTATTTACGACGTAGGTGTAATTATGAATATCAGATAACGATGCCATAACTGCTTCCAACCCGGTCACCGTAACACAGATAAAACCATGGGCGCTAAGGCGCTGTGCTGTGGGGCGCGCGGCTGTTATACGTCAGAATTTCAAGTCTTTCCTTGGACAGACAACAATGTCTGTTGTTCTTAGGATAAGTTAGTTTAATTAGTTTGTAAGTTTAGGGGCCGATGACCACTGCAGTTTGACCCCATGACTTTACAAACATTTGATTGTTGGTGTTGTGTTCTGTTGCTGTTCAACAACAAACACCAGTATTCCCAATCCATATTTCCTTTCTACTACATAAAATCATTCTGCTGCGTACAGAGGACTGATAAACGGTGCACAAAATATGTCATTGGATAAAAACGGAAAGATCAATGAATTCACCACGGTCAAAGAATTGTTTGATTTCCATCGAGTTCCAATTTATCAGATTCACTGGTAATGATCCATATTCTTTGGGCAGTTGACTCTTCAGATTTAATAAATAAATAAATCTGACAATGGAACAAAACCTACTCGTCAATGCCAAAATCATTAGGGACGATAACACGATTGGTAGAAATGTTGTCTTCTCTATCCAAACCAAAGAACAGATATCTGTACTACGATTTCAGTTATTTTATTTGCCCGACCGACTGGTAACATCTTAAAGAACAAACGATTTGGTATTACATGTATTGGCAAAGTGGAAGAAAGGTACTACAATATTTGTTATTTATTTATTTAGCGTGTGGCAGTACAGTTGAACTGCAACTATCAATCATGAGTATGATTTTACAAAATTTACAACAAAGAAGTACATTAACTGCATAATTATACGTACTACAAAAGAGATAAACAACTAAATCTACAAATTAATATCTAGATTTTATATCCATTCAAGGGCTGCCTCTGTCACTTGAAAGCAATCTTCTAGATTTCCTTGATAAGCTCTTCTGTAGCAGCTAGTAACAATGTGGTTGATTGTCTGGTGCTCGTTTCCACTGTCACACTGGGAGGATGAAGCCTTTCCCCAACGGTGGAAAATAAGTAAAAGGAACAAATAATTTATTAGATTACTGGATGGCATATTGCGGTTTTCATGAAGTAAACGAACAGTAGCAGATTTGTTCATTCGAAAATATTCATGAATACAGCTTCATAAATTAAACAATAATTACAAACAACATTAAGATTACAAAATATCTCCCAGAGCTACAGGTGTATACGGGACAGAGGAGGAAAGGATATACCGGGTGATCAAAAAGTTAGTATAAACTTGAATACTTAATAAATCACGAAACAATGTAGATAGAGAGGTAAAAATGGACACAAATGCTTGGAATGAAATGGGTTTTATTAGAACCGAAAAAAATTCCAAAAAATGTCTGACAGATGCCGCTTCATCTGCTCAGAAAAGCAATAATTAGCATAACAAATTAAGAAAGAGCAAAGATGATGTTCTTTACAGGAAATGCTCAGTATGTTCATCATCATTCCTCAACAATAGCTGTAGTCGAGGAATAATGTTGTGAACAGCACTGTAAAGCATGTCTGGAGTTATGGTGAGACATTGGCGTCGGATGTTGTCTTTCAGTATCCCTAGAGATGTAGGTCGATCACGAAACACTTGCGCCTTCAGGTAACCCCAAAGCCAATAATCGCACGGACTGAGGTCTTGGGACCTGGGTGGCCAGGCATGGCGAAATTGGCGGCTTAGCACACGATAATCATCAATCGAAGCGCGCAAGAGATCTTTCACTTTTTTTTCTAATAAAACCCTATGTTATTCAAAGCATGTGTGTCAATTTTTGCCTCACTATCTACATTATTCCGTGATTTATTAATTTTTTAATTTACACTAACTTTTTGATCACCCGGTATCATACTATGATGACTTTCAGGAAGAAAAAAAACAAAATTACGTTTCTAAACTATGTTGTCATCGCAGGCAGTGTGAAACCTACGTATACCAGAATTATTAGAGATTTTTTAGAAACGTTCTTTAAAGAACGGACGGTAGTTTCGTAAGTTTGAAGGTTTCATTAATTTTAAAACTACTAACATAATATACATTCATAATTTGCGATGGAATGCTTGTCAGTCAAGATCTACGATTAACAATATCCAGATTAATGATAAAATGAAGAAAAGAATGAATAATTTTAATTCTTATTGAGGATAATTCCTATAGTAGATGAAAATCATTTCCTTTAGCCATTAAAATAGAAATGTGATCATAATGTATGGAAAGCGAAAACTTCAGAAGAAGCCGCAATGTGAGCAACCATTAGAATATTTCAAAAATGTTATAATATTTGTGAATCTATCGGTCGCACCTGCTTGGTCATTAGTGCGTAGCTTACAAACTACTTAAACTAATGTAAACTAACCGAAGGACTACACAAACACCCATGTCCAACGGGGGATTTGAACCCCCGACGGCGTACGGTCGTGCGCTCCTCAGCGCGGCGCCGCAGTGCGCACGGCTAATCTGCCGCGTCTAAGAATATTTCTTGTAGGAATATGGTTGAAGAGGTCAGCACAGATTGCAAGAGTAGATTGCTTCATAATCATTCAATAAACATCGATAAGCAATTGGGAAAGGTTAATACCAGCGTCCAAGAATCAGCATCATGAGAACCTGAAGAACTGTCGAAAACACATTCAAAATATAGTTGAAATTTATGAGACAGAAATGAACGAGACCATTGTAAAAGGTCTGACACATGGAACTCATTTCAATTTTCTACGGACACAAATATTATACCGTTGAGCAACATACAAAATAAAAAGTCTGCTGTAAATCAATAAAGCCTAGGTCACACCAAGAGTAGAGGGGCACGTTCGTTACTGTCTTAGAATGCTACAGATACGGTAGACAGCAATGTGTACTATTGAAAGCTCTTGAAACGAATAAGAAGAACATGTCTCAATGAACATTACGCACAATGACCAATTTATAAATCCTTATAACGTTTTATGGTTTACACATAAGATCCGAGGTTACACTGCATAAAGTATGTGCAACAAAATTGTAGATACCATTATTAATGAAAGTGTCTTTGAAATATTGGAAGAATAGAAAAGCTATTGGAATTGATGGGTTACATGGTTACCTAGTTAAATGAGTTGGCTTTACTCTGGATAAAATACTCTTTAAAGCGAATATTACGAGAATTGTAAGGTCCCAGAGCCTTCAAGATAGAGAAATCTGTAAAACCTCTAGTGGTATATTGTAAAAATTGGCTACAAACTACGCTCATGGGTAATCGTTAGCCTCATAAAACAACAAATGCTTTTATTTCCGAGGAACGAAAATGGATAGAAATCAGGCCTTTAGTGAACCGACAAAGCGTTACTAATTACTTATATCCTGTATAAACCCACTCTGGAAACCCAGATGTTCCATATCGACCTTGAAAAAAGCTTGTAACTTTGAGCACCATGATGGCCTATAGCAGACTGTGTCTAATTATAGATAGCCTTATTACCTAACAGAGAAAAGAAATATTTATTGAATATAATATGAAATATGAAGCAATAAATAAATAGAATCAGCAATTAACGGATGAGTGACTTGAAAAGAAATGATACAATAAAACATAAACATTAAGTCTAATTCAATATATTCAAAATCAATGAAACATTTAAGAAGTGTCGTGAAACGTTTAGACAACCCTCTCATTAGCATGCTGCATCGTAGAATAACCGAAATGATTCTATCTATAAGCAAAATGACCAATATACTCGAGAAGATAAATTATGGCAAAGATTTTGTACTTAGATTCGAACGGGCAATAGCCTAATCCTTGAACGGGAGTTAGTGATGTTTGACATCGGTGTGGAACGTTCGTTCTGAAAAGTGAAAACATAAAAGTGGTCTTCAGGAAGGTGAACAGGTGGGGTATAACAGCTTTGGCATAATTGCAGAACGACATATTGACAATAGCTGTTTATTTTTTATTTATTTTTTCTCCATGCTACCGGTTTTGGTCAATTTACCATTATCAAGCGTTAGCAGAGATTAGCTAATAGCTTATGTTCAAAAAAATGTTCAAATGTTTGTAAAGTCTATGGGACTTAACTACGGGGTCATCAGTCCCTAAACTTACAAACTACTTATGAACTACTTACGAACTAGGACGGCACAAATATCCATGCCCGAGGGGGGATTCGAACCCCCGACCGTAGTGGCCGTGCAGACCGTGACTGGAGCGCCTCAGTCTCCTCGGCCACCGCGGCCGGCAATAGCTTATGTTAGCTATTATGATATGTTAAGCTATTAGCTAATCTCTGCAAACGCTGGTAAATTGACCGAAACCAGTAGCATGGACAAAAAATAAACAGCTATGGTCAATATGACGTTCTACAAATAAAAGTGGTGATTGTTTCATACCACTGGATGATAAACATCATTATAGTAGCTACTGCACATGACACACTTTTTTTTTTTTTTTTTTTTTTTTTTTTTTTTTGTATCTGAAGTGAATTTTGGAATACATACGGTCTGAAATGAATTTCGTTCAAAATGTTCAAATGTTTGTAAATCTAAGGGGCTTAACTACAGTGGTCATTGGTCCCCAAGCTTATAAACTACTTAAACTAACTTGAAGTAACATGCTAAGGACAACATAAACACCCATGCCCAAGGGAGGACGTGAAGGTCCGACGGCGGGGAACTACGTGTTCAGCAGCAAGGTGCCTTAGAACGGTAGGCCAGTCCACCGCGCCATGAATTTCGTCATACATTCACTACCTAAGATGGGGTGTTGTTTTCGTGGATACCTTTGTACTGCCTTCTTAGCCTAAATGTGGAGTACGACTGTCGCCACATCTACACCGCAGTTTCCATCCCAAGAGGTAGCTTTTCTCTAATTTCAACAGAACACCTTAGCGAGAGAAAAGCGGTGCATGAAACGCTTTACGGAACAGCAGCCATCTTTCTCGCGCAATATGACCCATTTTGCATAGGCGCAGTTGGCTTTCATTTCCAGCATGTTAAAGCAATAGTAGGAAATGAGAATGATTATTTATTTTCTCATTAGGCGCGACAGCATTTGCGCTGGATTCATAAGCAATAATCGTTAGCGCCGCGCGCGCAGTTGGCGCAGAATTATCCCGGCAGCGCTGCAGGATTCCGGCGGTCAATTAGTGGCTACGCGCCCGCCATGCAGACGGCGTAATGACGCGGCCAATGGGGCGGGACACTGCACTGTTCGCGAGTTTCACGCCGCGGGACCTTCGCGGGACCCGAATTGAATCTGCTAATACTCTCGGTGGTTTCGTTTCAGCGCCGTCTGTCGGAAGAGTCTTCAGACGCGAGTTCCGAGAAGTCGTGCCACCGTCGGTGCATCGCTGCAGCAGCAACTCAAACATTCATCGTCCCTGTTTGAGCAATTGTGTTGTAACCAGTGGCGGCTGGTGATAATGTGCTAATGTGCTGCAGCACACTGTAAATATATTACTAAAATTATGCCATTTCTCTTCGAATGCAAGCGAGAAATCGCTGTAAAATTACATCCTTTCTCTTGGAAGGCGAACCAGATATCACAATAAAATTATTCCAGTTCCCTTCCAATGCGTATTAGAACGCTAGTAATAAGGATAAAAAGGCATTTTGGAGCGCTCTCGCCGCGTTAGCTGGAAACCAGCTCCGTGAGTTGAAGTGGGATTCAGCCGCGCTGGTAGGTGCGCAGAGAGGCGGCGCAGTCGTCTGTTCGCTAGTGCGCATGCGCAGACGTGACGTCAGGCCTGGTGACTCAAGTGTGCTGAGACCGACTGTAGCACCAGATCAATATTTCTCTTTACGCTGCGTGTAACGGCTGCGAAAGAATAATATATGACGAATATTGCGGCTTACAGATTCAAATAGCGCGCTGGCTCAGGCGTCTTGCGCGTTGTCTCTCAAACCTACCTATGTGAGGCTCGTATTCAAATACCTCTGGGTCCTAATTTTTAATTTCTGTAAATAAAATTAATATTTTTAAACGTTATATTTACTTCCTGCAATGAATACATGCAGTTGATTTCCCCGAAGGTCTTACTGTCAATACAATATTAATTGATATTTCATTAAAGGCAATCATAGAAATGTTGACTTTTTATTTTAGTATATTTTGTTTCCTGTTTATTTTTGTAATATTGTAGCACACTGGTCAAATTTTGTACGAGCCGCCACTGGTTGTAACGTTTCTATATTTTGCACATCCCTTACTACGCGCGCACACAAACCGGAACTACCAACATTAAGAACAAAGCTCGTAGTGGCCTGAAGTAAAATCCTACCGCCAAAAGCGTAATTCTCAGTATTTTCGCATTCAGTTTGATGTTTTGCATATAAACACCTTGGAGCTTACATGTTTATTTACATAACCTACTGATATTTTATTTCCTGTTACTAGATACCGCACTTTTACATTATCATAAGAACCAATTATGATTACTATGAATACAACATGCGAAATTACGAAGTGATTTGTCAACATAGATTCATTTACCATTACAGTCATAACGCGATTACAAACTATAACGATTGCATAACATCATTAAAAATTAATACTTAGATACCTTGTTTTTAAATAAATTACGGCATGCGATGTTTTATATATCTCTACGTGATTAACTTAATGTAGTTCACGAATCGGCCATTCATTTAGGCTGTCCAATTAATATACAATTTATGCCAAAATAAAGAAAATTATAACCTAAACCGTAAACTATCGACGTTCTATTGAATTAGCTCAATATTCGATTTTAAAAGTCAAAATTATAATGTCTGCATATTTTTTTAAATTTATTATTATTATTTTTTTTTTACCCATTCTTTGCTCAAATATCCAACAGACAGCAATGTTAACTCTCTCTGGGACCGCCTGTCTTGGTGCGTGCCTGCTTCTATGTAGGGAATGCTATTACCATGTCTCCATATCTCGTTGTATATTTCAACCGATTATAAAGTGTTCTTATGTGCTTTTGGAAAAGTAAATGGCGTAACCCCAAAACATTCTTTGAGCTGGGTTTGATATTAAGAAAAGATTGATTTCCTGCACCTGGAACATAATATTTTGCTAGCACCGAGGACCCCGATCAACGCAATGAAGAGATTACAAACTGACCGCAGAATCAAAGTTAAGTGAAACTCATACAGTATTCGTGTACCCACCACTCTCTTGTGTCCATACTTTTTTTAAGCTCCGAATGGGCGGGGAGTCAGTCGTTTATGCGCCGCTATCCAACCGAAAATATTTACAATCATTGACATGAAGGGAAACAGGATAAAATTGGCGACAAAAGTTATGACTCAATAAGTTTACACGGAGTTAAAAATGAAAGAATTAATAAAAATCGCCAAAGCAGAAAAGACATGCACACTAAGGCGCAAAGCTGTGGTGCGCGCGGCCGTTCGCCGTCGCGGTTTCGAGTCCTCTCCTCGCATTAGTTAAAGTTAGTATAAGTATACTACTGGCCATTAAAATTGCTACACCAAGAAGAAACGCAGAGATAAATGCGCATTCATTGGACAAATATATTATACTAGAACTGACATGTGATTACATTTTCACGCAATTTGGTGCATAGATTCTGATAAATCAGAACCCAGAACAACCACCTCTGGCCGTAATAACGGCCTTGATACGCCTGCGTATTGAGTCAAACAAGGCTTGGATGGCATGAACAAGTACAGATTCCCATGCAACTCCAACACGATATCACAGTTCATCAAGAGTAGTGACTGGCGTATTGTGACAAGCCAGGTGCTCGGCCACCAAGGACCAGACGTTTTCAATTGGTGAGAGATCTGGAGAACGTGCTGGGCAGGGCAGCAGTCGAATATTTTCCGTATGCAGAAAGGCCGTAGAGGACCTGCAACAATTCGGTAGTGCATTATCCTGCTGAAATGTAGGGTTTTCGCAGTGATCGAATGGAGAGTAGAGCCACGGGTCGTGGCTAAAATGTAACGGCCACAGTTCAAAGTGCCGTCGATGGGAACAAGAGGTGATCGAGACGTGGAACAAATAGCACCAGATAACATCACGTCGGGTGATATGCCAGTATGGCGATGACGAACACACGCTTCCACAGTGAGTTCACCCCGACGTCGCCAAACACGATTTCTACCATCATGAAGCTGTAAAAAGAACCTAGATTCATCCAAAAAAAGGATGTTTTGCCATTCGTGCACCCAGGTTCATCGTTGCGTACACCATCTCAGGCGCTCCTGTCTGTGATGCAGCGTCAAGGGTAACCGCGGCTATAGTCTGCGAGCTGATAGTCCATGCTGTTGCAAACGTCGTGGAACTGAACGTGCGGATGGTTGTCGTCTTGCAAACGTCCCCGTCTATTGACTCGGATATCGAGACTTGGCTGCACGATCCATTACAGCCATGCGGATAAGATGCCTGTCAACTCGACTGCTAGTGGTACGAGTCTGTTGGGATCCAGCACGGCGTTCCGTATTGCTCTCCTGATCCAACCGTTTCCACATTTTGCAATCAGTCACTGAATCGCGTGCAACGCGAGCAGCAATGTCGCGATATGATAAACCGCAAACGCGATAGGCTACAGTCCGGCCTTTATCAAAGTCGGAAACGTGATGGTACGCATTTCTCCTCAAATGTTCGTAAATCTATCGGACCAAACTGCGTGGTCATCAATCCGTAGCTTACAAAGTACTTAAACTGAGGTAAACTAGCCTAAGGACAACACACACACACACACACACACACACACACACACACACACAAAACCATGCCGTAGGGAGGACTCGAACCTCCGACGGCGAGCAACTGCGCGTTCTGTAGCGAGCCACCTTAGCCCGCTCGGCTACTCCACCGCGGAATTTCTCCTTCTAACACGAGGCATCACAATAACCAGGCAACGCCGGTCAACTGCTGTTTGTGTATGAAAAATCTGTTGGAAACTTTCCTTATATTAGCACTTTGTACGTGTCGCCGCCCGCGCCAACGTTGTGTAAATGCTCTGAAGAGCTGATCATTTGCATATCACAGCATCTTCTTCCTGTCGGTTAAATTTCGCGTCTGTAGCATGTCATCTTCGTAGTGTAGCAATTTTAACGGCCAGGAGTGTATATCATAGCTAGTTATGGCACTATTTCATCAGAATACTCTGAAACGAATAACCAGCATCTTCTTCCTGTGCGTTACATTCGGCGTCTGTAGCACGTTATCTTCGTGGTGTAGCAATTTTAATGGCCAGGAGTGTATATCATAGACAGTTATGGCGCTATTTCATCTGAATACTCTGAAAGGAATAAAGTCTTGCTTGTGTTTAGTGATTTAAGTGGCTCAGACACGGTAATGCGGTGTTTGTCACGTTGTCACACTTTTGCCGCCAGCTGTATGTGAGTCGGCGCTTAACACGGGGCAGTGCCGCAGCGCTATACAGTAGTATAGCGCGTGCCGGCCGCGGGCAGCTGCGGTCGCCGCCTCGCTATAAATCCAGAGATAAAGCGGGCCGCAGCCTGGCCGCGTAATCGCGCACTCCATAAAGCAATGGCGCAGTGACGGAGGACGCCACGCACACCCACTGCCTCCCAATGCCAAGGAACGGGATGCACAGTGGCGGAGCCTCCTATGTGTTCAATGGGTCAGTGAAAACCTTGGAAAAAAAGTAAATAAACAAGTAAAACAGAAAATTCTTCGTTTAGCTCTTCTATCAGATCATTTTATATGCACAATCAAAGTATTTTTATTATATGCGAAACGTTCTACGAGTCGTAGCGTGGCCGCTTAATATAGGCGGCAGAAGCCGTAGTGTTGCAATGCGCATGCGCGGCTAAGGTTCTGATTCTCTTCTGAACCCTCGGGAGGCAGCATATGAGCGCTCTCGCGGCACAGAGGGGCGAGGGGAAATGCCGCGTTTAACATTAGTGTTGGAGCTGGTAGACACACCAGCTCCTGGATACTCCAGCTCTGGCGGTTACACGCGAATGATCCCGAAACAATTCAATGGAACCACTACGTACATCGCCGTGGACATGTACAGATCCTCCAAGAAAGCAACATCCGCCGTTCATACTTGTTTTTGGTGCATTGAAGATTCATTACAGGTACATCATATTTGATGAAATATAAACAGTGTGGACAGGAAGAGAAAAGGAATTTCTGGAATACATTGACTAAAAGAAGGGTTCGATTGGTAGGACACGTTTTTGAAGGAATCGTAAATTTAGCAATAGACGAAAGTGTATGGTGTAAAAGTCGCAAAGGGATACCAAGAGATGAATACAGTAAGCAGATTCAAACGGATGTAGGTTGCAGGTCTTATGAAGAGATGAAGTGGCTTGCTCAGAGTAGTGCTCAGAGTAGTGGAGAGCTGCATCAAACCAGTCTCCGGACTGAAGACCGCAACAAACAAACAACATCTTATAACTATAAATGAAAGACTCAACTGTAAAAGCCTTCAGAAGATCCGATCATGAATAACAATGAAGTCACTATTCTCCACCCAGCATGAATAGCCGTGTGGGTAGTGGTATCGAACTGTCCTGTCGTAGATAGTGGCTTAGAGACCAACTAAAAGCAATTTTTTATAAACTCAATATTCCTTTTAACAGATGTGGAAACAAAACCGCAAATGGAACAGGCCTTGCCCATCACCGTAGGCGTACACGGTAAGTCAAATACCGCTGTACGGTCTGCTACGAGGGTCGTGGCCGCTTAATATAGGCGGCAGTAGCCGTAGTGTTGCAATGCGCATGCGCGGCTGAGGTTCTGATTCTCTTCTGAACCCTCGGGAGGCAGCATATGAGCGCTCTCGCGGCACAGAGGGGCGAGGGGAAATGCCGCGTTTAACATTAGTGTTGGAGCTGGTAGACACACCAGCTCCTGGATACTCCAGCTCTGGCGGTTACACGCGAATGATCCCGAAACAATTCAATGGAACCACTACGTACATCGCCGTGGACATGTACAGATCCTCCAAGAAAGCAACATCCGCCGTTCATACTTGTTTTTGGTGCATTGAAGATTCATTAAAGGTACATCATATTTGATGAAATATAAACAGTGTGGACAGGAAGAGAAAAGGAATTTCTGGAATACATTGACTAAAAGAAGGGTTCGATTGGTAGGACACGTTTTTGAAGGAATCGTAAATTTAGCAATAGACGAAAGTGTGTGGTGTAAAAGTCGCAGAGGGATACCAAGAGATGAATACAGTAAGCAGATTCAAACGGATGTAGGTTGCAGGTCTTATGAAGAGATGAAGTGGCTTTCTCAGAGTAGTGTCGGGTGGAGAGCTGCATCAAACCAGTCTCCGGACTGAAGACCGCAACAAACAAACAACATCTTATAACTATAAATGAAAGACTCAACTGTAAAAGCCTTCAGAAGATCCGATCATGAATAACAATGAAGTCACTATTCTCCACCCAGCAAGAATAGCCGTGTGGGTAGTGGTATCGAACTGTCCTGTCGTAGATAGTGGCTTAGAGACCAACTAAAAGCAATTTTTTATAAACTCAATATTCTTTTTAACAGATATGGAAACAAAACCGCAAATGGAACAGGCCTTGCCCATCACCGTAGGCGTACACGGTAAGTCAAATGCCGCTATACGGTCTGCTACGAGGGTCGTACACAAAGTAAATTCCGTTTCTATTTCTATCTGCGGCAGCGCTACGATCGCACTTCCTAGCATGCGAGGCAGTTACTCCTACTCAAGGAGAAGACATATACCCCTTTTTAGATCGCTGCTGCCGAAGCTTTGTACTGCTACTTTATAATGTTAGCCGTAATTGAAAATACCGCCGCATGTGAAATCACATCTGTGATTCGTTTTCTAAATGCAAAGGAACATAAACCAAAGGATATTCATCGGCAAATTTGCAAGCTTTAGGGACAAAATGCTATGGTTATGAGCCAGACCAATGAAAGACGTAATTAAGTGCACCATGAAGAACGAAATGCACACTCGTCTGTGGTTACTGTTGAACTGGTTCACATAACTGAAGAGAAGATTAAACATAGCCGTAAGTTTACAATTAGTGCCCTTGCTATGGAAGTTAGGCAAATCTCACAATTCATGGAATTGTTACTGAAGAACTGAAATTTCGAAAACTTTGTTCACGTTGGGTAACCAAAATCGTTACTGAACAGCACAAAAAAACTACGGATGGGCATTGACTCGCTACAATAAAGAAGGTGATTGTTTCATTTCTCGGATAGTCACGGGGGATGAAACTTTGGTATCGTACGACACACCTGAAACAAGAAATCAATCAACTAAGGTTAAGCCTAAACAGATCTCATCACCTCCAAAAGTCATGTGCACCGTTTTTGGGACAAAAAATGCATTTAGCTGATTAATTTTTTACCACACGGCCAAACAATAAGTGCACATGGTTAATACGAGAACATTAAGAAATACAGAATAAGTGCCGAGGACTATGATAGGGATAGGTGGAGCGGAGGGGAGATGACTGATAAAGTTAGGCAAGGGTACTCAGTTCAGGTTCCTTTGACACATTTTATTTAAACCAAACATAAAAGAAAAGGCCCTTCTTTTACATCTAGAGGCTGAAGGCCCGAACAAGACCATTCTTTCTTACTTTTCTCTTTTTGATTTAAAGAAAAAGAGTAAACAGTTCAGCTAGGGTCATAAAAAGCAGCATGCCGAAATTAAAAATTGATATTAGTAGCTGAGAGCCTGAAGCAACCTTTTATAAATACAATGAAAAACCCAATGAAAGGGAGCTCTAAAATTTAAGTAAATGCAGCTCCTTCAAATTATCAGGCGGAAATCCAGACGGATTTTTATTTTATTTATTTTTATTTTTATTTTTTTTATTTTTACATGGGCTAATAACGAACTGAGGGACCGAAGCAAACTTTTACAATAAGAATAATATAATAGTAGGCAAAGGTGAGCTTCAACGTTTGAATGACACCAGGCTGCAGGGCAAAATAATCGTTTATCTTAGTAATACAATAGTAAGCAGGAAACTCAAACAAATCCAGCTCTATGATATTACAAGGCAGAAAGCCAACAAATTAAGTGACACAGTAAGAGAGACCGGAGTTTCCGGAATAATAAAAGAGCTCCAGCAAGGTTACCTAAAAACAAGACACAAACACAAGCACTCGGGCAGGACTTTTAACATAACAGACACATATTTAAACAGCAATGAAATAAGGCCCCAAACAATCAATAATACACTTTTAGTGTAATATAGAATTAATTTAAGAGCAGGACTGGCTACGCGTTAACTTAATACACACTCCAACATATAAAACAGATGAGCTGACTGTTGCATCCTAAGGTTGGTGCTAATATTGTCAATCACTTAAATCACCACATTCATTCTCTGGTCTAGAAGTAAAAAAAAAAAAAAAAAAAAAAAAAAAAAAAAAAAAAAAAAAAAAACACCCTATAGAACTACAGCCCCTGATGCGATCTAGCAGAGGGGCACAATCCAGATAAATTCCCCAGTGGCGTTAACCAAGTTAGTGAAAATTGAATAAGTGCTACACAAGAGCAAAAGAGAGAGTAATTCAATTGAGCCAAAGTAGAAGTGCGCCACAACACATAAGTAAACATCAATAGACGTAGACATAGGCAACGACGGACCCTGGAAAATGAACACCGATCCTGACAAATACACAGACACACACATGTACAGGTTACTTAATCTCCACACTCCGAGACAAGTGCAGCCATCCACACAATGTTGTAGGAGGATATCAACAAACGTCCTGAAAGCATTACATGGCTCCTAGGTGGAAAGCAGCTGGAACAACGCGAAGTGTAACGAGGGTCTGGCTGCGGAGAACAAGTTGTTGACTACTCCGGTGCTTGGCGAGGAGCCAACGTGGGATCGCACGACCGCTAGGAACACCACTGCATAGCCGGGGAGATGAGGTAAACAGCCCAGTTGAGCTGATGCTGAAACTTGAAACAATTCACTCTCCGTGTCTAGACCTCCCCAGGTGTTCATGTCATCGCATATATGGCTCCAACAAACTGACAGAATGCCACTGCGGAACTACTTCGGCGCACGCGCCGGGTCCGGCAGGAGACGTCCGATTAATATAAATAGCTCGACTTTGCGACGCCATGCAGTGTATCAATTTAACACTGCACGATACTTACACTTAGAGGTTCCCCGAAGCGACTCTCACTGACTGGCCCGATAACTGACCTCTCCGGGCCTCGGCTCGAAGGTCAAATAGCACCATTCGCGGCAAGGATCACACAAGTAAGAAGACAAGTGAAACGCGATAGATTTGACGGGTCTGCTAGCACTGAGAACACAGAGAGATTAATTAGTACTTGCACCAGTAATTTAGTAAATGACAGGGCGAATCGAAGAAACTCGAACCGAGACGGCTCAACCTCCCCCTCCCTCCCTCCCCCTTATCTAAGCAGTCACACGCTGAGATGAAGTGGAATGAGACGGAAAAACCTTAACCTAATTAAGGTAGACCTTAAAAACTTTATTGGCGGCTAATTCCCGACCACCACATTAACGGGTCCGCTTACTTCCGTTATGACACATGGACCGAAATAGCGGAGGGACACCTTAGAACCAGAGGATGTCTGAATTTAGGATCATATTCTCAGTTCCAATATAGTAAATTTCCTTGAACTGGAAAAGCTTCTTTCTATGAATCAGCACGGGTTTAGGAAACATCGTTCATGTGAAACTCAGCTTGCCCTTTTCTTACATAACATCTTGCGAGCCATGGATGAAGGGCAACAGGCGGATTGTGTTTTTCTCGACTTCAAAAAGGCGTTCGACGCGGTGCCACACTGCAGACTGCTAACTAAGATACGAGCTTAAAGAATAGGTTCACACATTTGTGATTGACTGGAAGAAATCCTAAGTAATAGAAAGCAGTACATTGTACTCGAGGGCGAGTGTTCATTAGAGATGAGTGTATCGTCAAGTGTGCCCCAGGCGAGTGTGATAGGACCGCTATTATTTTCTATGTATATAAATGATCTGATGGACAGAGTAAGTTATAATTTGCGGCTGTTTGCTGATGATGCTATGGTGTATGGGAGGATGTCGTCTTTAACTGACTGTAATAGCTTACAGGATGCCTTGGTGCGGAGAAAGGCACCTAGCTCTCAATGTAGAAAAATGTAAGGTCATGCGCATGAGTAGGAAAAACAATCCCATAACGTTCGAATAAATTTACTGGTACAGGCATGGATTGGCCTCCATATTCGCCGGATCTGACTCCCTGTGACTTTTTTTTGTGGAGCACAGTGTATATAAATGATCTGATGGACAGAGTAAGTTATAATTTGCGGCTGTTTGCTGATGATGCTATGGTGTATGGGAGGATGTCGTCTTTAACTGACTGTAACAGCTTACAGGATGCCTTGGTGCGGAGAATGGCACCTAGCTCTCAATGTAGAAAAATGTAAGGTCATGCGCATGAGTAGGAAAAACAATCCCATAACGTTCGAATAAATTTACTGGTACAGGCATGGATTGGCCTCCATATTCGCCGGATCTGACTTCCTGTGACTTTTTTTTGTGGAGCACAGTGAAAGACATAGTCTACCCGAAGCATCCCGCCACGCTGGACGAGCTTGAATCGGCGATCTTTGTGACATGTGAATCCATTTCGGTTGATTCACTACGAAATGTGATGGCGACTTTCATTCTTCGTTTGCACCACCTTTGTAGTGCCAATGGAGAACACTTTGAAGCCGGCCGCGATGGCCGATGGGACCGAGGCGCTCCAGTCACGGTCTGCACGGCTACTACGGTCGGAGGTTCGAATCCCCCCTCGGGCATTGATATTTGTACTGTCCTTAGTATTAGTTGATAAGTAGTTTGTAAGTTTAGGGACTGATGACCCCGTAGTTAAGTCCCATAAGCTATACAAACTTTTGAACATTTTGAAAACATTGTGATGTGATTGTTTGCAAAGAGAGTTTTCATACGATTATTTAACTTACGTATGCTGATATGAGGTGTACAGAGTAGAGCACCATCTGTTAGCAGCTTTCGTAACTATTATTTCAAACTGCTGTATAAACGTATTACAGCTTTCACAATAAACATACCGTTTACTGCATTCCTCTATCGATTTTGGTTTTCGAGATATTTAATTTTGAAATCAGGGAGCCCTTTTCTGGATACCCTCTATATATCTACTATTTTATACTCGGCCATGAAATACTTACGAGGCTGTCTAAAACACAAAACGAACATTATTCAGAATAATATTAAACATAGTAAAATACATTAAAAAATGAAATGCGCTTTGATGAGTTTTTGTTTTGTGTTGCTGTTGTGGAAAATATGTTCTGACTGCAGAATATAACTATCTCAACGAAAAAGAGAATAGGGTACAATAAAACAAAGTATTTGAAACTATTGGTGATAAACAATACATATCAATAAATCTATATGTAAGTATATTGATTCTGTTATTATAGTACAGAGATTTCCCGGTTTTTTATCCGTAAGGGATATTAAAATTCCAATTATGGTGTTTCATTTTCCTCAGTGTCCTGAATCGATTCATATAATTATATGTGCCGTATGATTAATATATGTGGCCATATTGTACTTCAATTGTAATCTGGGAAGGCCACCATCGCTGTTTCAAGGACGCTGTCTCCCCCTCCGAGCATATTGGGGTTTTCCTAACGACCGGTTTCCCATTCACCAGGTCTTAACTTTCATCTGGCTCGCTGCGGCTCCTTGATTTCCCTCCTACAGCAAGCCAAAACTCGCTCTTCACTAAAAACAAACAGCTTCGCCCTATATTAGCAATGTCACTCTATAATAGCGAGAGATTACAATTAGATTTTAGCGCTACATCTGGAATTTTTTCTCTGAGTTTTCTGAATTGCTGAATTGATAAAAATATTCCAGTAGCAGAGAGACACTTATTTTTCTTGGCTCTCGCACTTGAATTTTTAAAGTGAAGCCTGGTGACCACTATACAGCAGACATTACTTATCTAATATACGAAACTAGCTTAACGCCCGCTGCTTCGCATGCGTAGGCTGCTGGGTCTGCAGCAGTTGTTTCTTCCTCTTAATATAAATTTTCATAGATATAGCTTTAGTACTTTGTTATGAAATGTTGTGATACTACTTGTAGCCTCGGCAGAATGGCTTTTCACATTGAGGCGCCATGTTGCGGTGCGCGCTGCTGTTCGCCGTCGGGGTTTTGATTCGCCCCTCAAGCATGAGTGTCTGTATTGTCCTTAGCATACGTTAGTCTTAGTTTAAGTTAGCTTAATTAGTTAGTAAGCCTTAGGGACTGATGACCAGTAGTTACGTCTATTAAGATTTAAAAACATTTGAACATTTAATTTTACTACTTTTACTACTATGCCACCCCTTAATTGTTGAATTTCGAAAAATATCCCAACATTTTTCCTTCAAATTCCAACCAAGTATGCAAATATCATTTTTTTGTAATTATGGGTCCAAAATTAGCTTAGTAGCACAGTTTTTTCAAAAAATGTTTTACCCCCTATTTCACCCCCTAAACGATTAATTTTCTGAAAGTACCGAAACAGGGGTCTTTTTAATTCTGATCAAGAAGACATATACCAATTTCTGTGATTGTAGCTTCAAAATTGCCTTAATAGCAAAAGATTTTTCGAAAAACATCCCCTCTCCAATTTAACCCCCTTGGTGGTTGAATTTCCAAAACTAGCGAAAGACGATTTCTTAAATTGTAAAAAGATATAAAATAGGCAAGATCGCTTATCATCAGTTTTTATTAATGACGACCGGTTTCACTGAACTATGTCAGCATGATCAGGTCAAATAAAATATTTTACAAGGCCATAATCTTGTAATGTCAAATAGTTGTTATATAAAACGATTTACAGTGCATAGGTGCACTATGTCATTATAATAAAATGTAATTAACACAGTGAGTGACAAAAGCAAAACTCACTGTGTTAATTACGTTTTATTATAATGACATAGGGCATTTATGCACTGTAAATCGTTTTACATAAGAACTATTTGACATTACAAGATTATGGCCTTGTAAAATATTTTATTTGACCTGATGATGCTGACATAGTTAAGTGAAACCGGTCGTCATTAATAAAAACTGATGATAAGCGATCTTGGCTATTTTATATCTTTTTACAATTTAAGAAATCGTCTTTCGCTAGTTTTGGAAATTCAACCACCAAGGGGGTTAAATTGGAGAGGGGATGTTTTTCGAAAAATCTTCTCCTCCTATCTTCGCCTCCTATAACGTAAACTGATTTCTTAAATTCTAACGAACAATACAAATACCAATTTTTGCAGCTCTAGCTTCAAAATTCCCTGGACAACAATGTGTTTTCGAAAAGAATTTTTCATCCGCATTTTACCCCCTTAGTTGTTGAATTTCCAAAAATACCGAAACTCGGGGCTTTTTAATCCTGATGAAGAGTCCATATCGTAAATTTCGTTGTTATCTCTTGAAATTTGAGTGAACAGCGAGATATTTTTGAAAATCAATTTTTGCATCCCGTATTTCACCCCATTATTGGTCAAATTTCTCAAAATACTGAAACACTTATCTTTTAAATTCTAACCCCGAATTAAATCCGATACTTTGTAGTTCTATATTCAAAATTGCCTAAATAGCAGCTTATTTTCAAAAAACGTTTCATCCCCTATTTCATCCCCTTACGGACGGAATATAGAAAAATCGCTTCTTAAATGACATCTACAGAGTAAGATCAACATCTCTGAAAATTTCAAGTTTCTATCTTCAGTGGTTTGGGCTGGGCGATGATGAGTCAATCAATCAGTCAGTCAGTCAGTCAGTCAGGACATTGCCTTTTATATACAGCGATTAGTATTCAATCAGATAAGGATTGTCATTAACAGTTTTGCTTTCATTTACAATGTTATCCGTTGCGCGCGAAACAACCACACCCACGTAATATTACAAGGTTTTATGTCAGATGGGTTTAATCTATTTCGAGAACAGAATCACACTAATAATCACACTTCAAACCGTTTATGTAATTGACAGTTGCATCTCATAATTTTAGTGAAAAATCCAATAAGCAACAATCACGTGACTCATGTCCAGTTATCCATTCTTTTCAAATATAGATACATTTTCATTTTTCAACAGTAAGTAGCCGTGTTTCATCTGTTACCCCTTTCTGCAAGGATTCGTAGACATACAGGAGTTCTCTGATTTCTTCAGTCAGATTAAGTGGTTCGAATAGTTATACACTTTTTGATCGAATTGTAGATGTATGGCACAACAATTGCAGCACAAAATACTATTGCTTTCAGTGTCTAGACAACACATTTTGAACCAACTGTAAAGAAAAAAAATGCAGAAAATTTATTTTTTGCGAATTTTGCAAAAATATTTTGTGTGCCAATTGTGACTTAGTATTATTAAGCTGAAGAATTATATCATTGTGTATTTTTGCGACGTTATTTTGCTTTGAATTGTTGGACATTGTGTTTTTCTGGTCGTTTTATTGAAAAATTAACGATCTGCATAGCGAATAGACAAATAATTATTGGATTGTATGACTTTCTGTAATAAAATATTATTCTGTAATAAAAAGATTGGTCATATCGCGTAACTCTATTATTGCAATGCCAAAATCAATCAGAGCACGGTTTGACGCTAGAGAAACTACAGACGGGAGCTTTGTTGACTGTGCAGACGGAAGAGAATAATGAAATGAGGCCTTCTCACTGTACAGAAATAACTGCAACAAACAATATAGTCTTTTAACACTAGACATTGAAAGTAGCATGTTAACTTATTTAAGCATGATCTTGGGCTGCTGAGATCTGCAAATGCAAGTTAACGATTGAACACACACAAAATCAGTGTTGAAAATAAATGAATACATGGTACGGGTTGCATGAAATTATAAAGCAGAGGTTTGATACTTTAAATCATCATCTATTCAATAAAATGAACAAGCAAATAAATGTGGGAAGACCACATTATGCACACACCTTGTACAATATTGAATTAAATCATAAAGTTACTACCCACAATAAGATTGTTACTGCCCTTTAAAAATATGAAGGTAACATGGGAGGAAAATTGCAAACAAACAATGGATAGATGAGAGCACATTCATCCATTGAAAGCCAGACACATGCATAATGCTTGCGACACTTTACTCACACAGGATTAGTTGATATCAGTGACAAACGTAGCGGCGGTTCCGTTTTTGAAGAGATGGTGGGTGTCTTGAAACACAAATTTAAAAATCACTATGCACCAAATGAACTCATGTTTGGGGAGGCAGCAGTAACCTATACTTAATTACCATGTGGTGGGCGATCATGGCGAATAGAATTTACAAAGAAATTAATTTAAAATAAGCAAGTAAAGCAAACACGACTATTCATATAGAAGAAATGTGGTATTAATAAAAGCAGGGCTGAAGGCCGAAGTAATGACAGTTACAAAAGAACGTGGTGTAATCGGTCATACAAGACAGGAAAGTCAGAATCATCTGAGAAATATGTTGCATACTCGTGGATACAGATACAATGCGAAAATGTGAGTTAAAAATAAAATAAAATAAAAGGTTTAATCATACTAAGTTTGCACAAAGGCTGAAGGCCACACACGAGTATTCGAACTTGAGAAAAAACGGGCACACCATAATCACCGGAATGAAAATACAAAAACTAAATGTATACCGAATTATGTCAGTTCTGTAAATTAAGAAACAACTCGCCTCGTATAGCGAAAGAATTACTCAAGAAAACTATCACTGGTAAACCAAGACTGACTGATCACAAAGAAAGCTAAGTCCTAACAGCATACCTTCCCCACAGGATGATTCGACAAAGTACTTACTTCCACAGTCGCAGCAAGTGTGAAGCTCTAATGCCGCGCCAAAACCTTCCCCACCACACACCGGATGTAGAGCACGCCAAAAACCCATACAGAGCGCTTTCAGAACATAGTGTCTATCAACCCTCTCTATCTGAGGAAGATAATACCCTCTTCAACAGCTCCCAGAGATGTCTCTTGTCACCTCTTTCGTCCAAGATTAGGTTGCCATCGACTAAGAACACGGCAACCACGCCATCTTGCCATGTAAGCTTCTTTCTGGCTATCCAGTAGAGGCCAGCGCAGGCGATAAAAGAAGCCATGCGTTCTTAATTAAAGTAAACGAGGCCCTAAAGCGCGAAGCGGCGACTATAAGCCATTGCGCGGCAGTCAGTCAATATTAAAAACAACCACATTCACATGAACAGACAACCTCAATCACACGGATAGAAACATATATAAACATGAGGCAGTGATCATTAATAAACAGAATAAAAATAATTACATACTAATAGACAATATTAATGGCGCAGAAACACTTTAGGTTAATGAATAACTAAAAAATGGAACATGACCACACATTCAGTGGACGTGTTTCAACATTTAGCACTGTCAATCAAATGTTCAAATGTTTGTAGAGTCTATGGGACTTAACTACGGGGTCATCAGTCCCTAAATTTACAAACTACTTATGAACTAGCTAATTCTAAGGACGGACAAATATCCATGCCCGAGGGGGGATTCGAACCACCGACCGTAGTGGCCGTGCAGACCGTGACTGGAGCGCCTCTGTCCCCTCGGCCAACGCGGCCGGCGATTTTACTGTCGACAATGAAATTACAGAAAATAATTTGTGACAACAAACATGTTCTGTGTCACAGAACAGAGGTCCCACACCTACAGAAGCTATTAAAATGAATCAGATATACCAGTTAATGATGGCAATGCAAGAAAGCAATAGTAGGATCGAAGAAAACAATAAAGATCTCAAAGAAAGTAATAAAAGTATCCGTTCCGAAATAAAAGCCGATAATTTACGACTGGATAGGATCGAAGAAAGTAATAAAAACCTTAGAGAAAGTAACAAATCATAATTTGATAGCGTGAACCCACGATTCGATAGGTTGGAAGAAAATTGTGATTCGAGGTTAGAGAGCATTAAGAAGGAAAACAAAAGTATCAGAGAATGCATTTAAAATAATAAGAACCAAATTGTCGTGTTAATCTAGCACTCCAAACAAAATATTCGTGATGAACATTAGACTCCAACCCAAATATACGAGGGCAACTATTTATTCACAACCGATACAAAAGCGTTACATGTATGCACCTGTTGCGGCCCTTTTCAGTAGTCACCAGCTTTGTGTAAAACTCGTTGCCTGAGATTTGTAAGACGTTTTATACCTTTTGCATGGCCTGTTCTTTTAATGGTGCGCGAATGGAGAGATCTACAGCCTGTCGAATCTCTAGAACAATTCTGAAGCGAATGCTGTGAAGTAGTTTCTTCGTCTTCGGAATGCGTCCGCTCATTGTCGTGCAAAATGATGGGCGGTTTGCGCAGGAAGTGATGCCGCGTATTTCGCAAAGCTGGTCGCAGGTGATGCTCCAGAAACGAGCAGTAATACTGTGAACTGACTGTCTGCAGTGGAGAAACGTAATGCGTTAGGATAACACCATCACAGTCGTACATGAGAATCTCCATACCTTTCACCATAACTTTCACCATATTGCAGTAGTGATGCACTTTCCACTTTCGCGGAGTCCCACAATGACGCCATTCGTTGGATTGGCATTACAGTTTTGGAACGTACGTTGTGGCGCATGTCTCATCCAGTGACACCGTTACTTTAGACAACTCGTTCTCAAGTGACAGCGTTTTCTTCGATACCGGCGACGTGAAAAATGCGTGTCCATTTGCTCGGAGGTCAGGTAGGTATGTCAAAAATGTGAGCTGTCAGCAACAGTTGTAGTTTCCAAAAATGTTCAAATGTTTGTAGAGCTTATGGGACTTAACGACGGGGTCATCAGTCCCTAAACCTACAAACTACTTATGAACTAGCTACTACTAAGGACGGCACAAATATCCATGCCCGAGGAGGTATTCGAACCCCCGACCGTAGTGGCCGTGCAGACCGTAACTGGCGCGCCGCAGTCCCCTCGGCCACCGCGGCCGGCTGTAGTTTCCATTGCATATTTTCTTCCCACTAGTGTTGTCACTATTTAAGTTCCAACGCTTGTACATACTGAAACACCTTATGAACTGTTAACAAGTATTAGAGAAGTATGTTTATTAATTTATTCCTAGTTCGATGTTTATTGTCAACTACACCTTAAAACATTCAATTTTACGACAAGAAGTAGTTTGGGGACATATATTTCACCCGTAGAGGTTCACGTCATCTATGACGTGAGTAATAAAAAGTGGGTTACATATAATAGTTTTGTTTTATGGGATAAATAATTATAAAAGGAAAAAATGTTTCCGATTTGTCGATATAATTTTTGCACAAGTTTCCTTTTTTATATGTCATGTAATGAAAATAACGATGGTATGTAGCGCACCCTGCCGAAATCCTTCCTTATTAAACAATACACGATGGTATTATTAGTTGTGCCGGGCTTTGTTGAGAGTAATACATTTCGTTCTGTAAATTTCATGATACACCTTATGAAGAATAATATTTTATACTCTTTAATTTTGGTGGTATGTCTTATGTATATTGACGATGACACTGACTTAGTATGTATATCTTTCTATTGTGTAAATTCTGTTCTTAATAGAAAAAATTGATAATCATATTACATATATCAATTTTGTCTCTTACGCTGACTGGATAGCGGGCTCAGGCAAGCCAGAACCTAGTTGTCAATAAAAAAAAAAAAAAAAAAAAAAAAAAATTGCAACTCTGGCTGTCGTGAAATTATTGAAATAGAAAGGAAGTTGCTGTTCCCAAACCATGCAGTATGCTGAATTCTAATAATAAAAAAGAAAACAAATTATGCTCACAAGCCTACCAACCAAATACACACACACGCCGCGGAGGATTAGCCGCGCGTACTGGAGCGCCGTGTTGCGGTGCGCACGGCCGTGCTCCGTTGGGGTTTCGAATCCCCCCTCGGGCATGTATGTTTGTGTCGTCTTTAGTATTAGTTCATAAGTAGTTTGTAAGTTTCGGGACTGATGACCCTGCAGTTAAGTTCCTTAAGCTTTACAAACATTTGAACTGTTTTTGAACAAATACATACAAACACTTACGAATAACAGTATTACAAAATAAAATAATAAACAAACTATAAATATTCAAATACATAAACTAATAAATTGTCGACACCAAAAACCTTACTATAAGTACATATATATACATCCACATACTCACACACACACACACACACACACACACACACACACACACACACACACACACAAGTACACACACACACACACACACACACACACACACACACACACACACACAACTTACTGACAGTGACAAAATTCGAACTTCGCCATTCCGCCAATGAACACACCAAGACATGTATGCTGAATATTGTTCATAAGCAAACAAAAAATGCACACTGACATAAATTATACTGGACCTAGTCATAGGAATAAAATAAAAAGGAGATAAAATCTATATCTATATATAAAAGGAAGTGTCCCGATTGACTGACTGACTCATCATCGCTCAGCCCAAACCACTGAAGACAGAAACTTGAAATTTGTGGAGGGTGTTTATCTTACTATGTAGGCGTCATTTAAGAAGCGATTTTGCGATATTCCGTCCGTAAGGAGGTGAAATAGGGGATGAAACTTTTTTTGAAAATAAGTAGCTATTTAGGCGATTTTGAAGCTAGAACTACAAAATTTCGGATTTTAATTCAGGGTTCGAATTTAAAAGACACGTGTTTCGGCATTTTTTTAAATTCGACAAATAAGGGGGTAAAATAGGTGACGCAAAAAATTGGTTTTCAAAAATATGTTGCTGTTAATTCAAATTTTAAGCTACAACTACGAAGCTTCGGATATGGAATCTTTGTCAGGATTAAAAATCTATGAATTTTAGTATCTTTGGAAATTCAACAAGTAAAAGGGTTAAAGAGAGGATCAAAAATTCTTTTTGAAAATTGATACAATTTTGAAGCTGGAGCTGCAAAAATTAATATTTGTATAGTTGGTTAGACGTTAAAAATACGTGTTTCGGTATTTTTGGAAATTCAACCATCAACGGGGTTAAATTGGAGAGGGGTGTTTTTCGAAAATATGTTTCTATTTAGGCAATTTTGAAGTTAGGACTACAAGTTTTCGGATTTGGATTCGAGGTTAAAATTGAAAAAAAAGGGGTTTCGGTATTTTTGGAAATTTGACCAATAAGAGAGTGAAATACGAGATGCAAAAATTGATTATCAAAAATATGGTGTTGTTAACTCAAATTTCAAGGTATAACTACGAAACTTGAGATACGGATTCTTCATCAGGATTTAAAAGAAACAACTGGTGCAGAGCAACCAGCCTACGCATGCGAAGCAGCGAGGGGTTCAGCTAGTATTCCAATATAAGACATTTTGGTACTTGGAGATACTGTAAACACTTCAACATTTAAAAATGAGGTTTATACACATATACAAAATTCTTGTATGCATTTGTAATTAACATCACTAACTCGTAATAACCTGAACAAAGTATACAGTTTTTTTGTTCCATTTAAGGCGATTAATACACCCCTGAAGATGCTACAACTGTAGCGAAACACGTAAGGGCATGAAAATGAAAATCATTGTTTTGCTCAGGCCATACCCTCGTTGAGAACGGAATAAAGTCACCTGTACGTGTGAAATAGGAAGCTCCATATTTCGAGATTCACACAAAGTAACTTACGAGTGCCTGTTATTGGAAGCGCCGTCGTTAAACAAAACGTGCGAAATGGGAGTAAACAGTTTGTGAGAGAAGGTGATTTCCTCGACGTCCGCAGAAGCAGCAGCGCAGGGAATTCTGTTTATGGCGGTTCTTCTTGCTTTTCTCCAACACTCAGGCACGTCCAGCGGCTGTTCTGCGAGTTGTTAAGCGCACACAAACTGTCGAAAAGGAAAAAATCAAACGCCGCAGCATGCCGGCATAAAGCTTCCGGCGAGTGTCCAGTGCTGCGCTACAGTATTTATCTTTCGCCTCTTTTTTTTTTTTTTTTTTTTTTTTTTTTTTCACTGGTACAAACTCCGATATCAGCGCAACCGCTGCACTGCGTCATTGTGGCGCAGAGATAATTGAAAATATGGCCAGTAATTGGACTTCTCAGCACAGAAAAAAAAGGCTGAACTGAACGGGGAAGAAAGTTGATACGTATTTACGTATTTTACGTTCTCGCTTCGTTACACGGCTGTAAATAGACAGATGCTCGAAATGCGCGGGACCAGTTCTCCAGTCCGCACTCCAGCAACAGCTGTTCAAATACTGCGTTAATTGGCCCGTAGTCAGCAGCAACGCACACACGATATTAAATCTGCAGGAGGAATTGGTGCTTTCCTCTTCTACTCGGAATTGAAGTTGATGGATTATGCCAACTACTTCGAAAAGAGGCTTTGAAGTTATTTCATTTTTGTGGAGCCTAAAATAAATTTTCTCTTAATTGAAGCTATTAATAACATCCAACACATTTGACCCCGTATATACAAGTAAACAAAGTCTATGACACGGCCCTAAATTGGTGTCTAGGTAAGAAATAAAATCACATTAAATTACATAGTAATGTTGTATAAATGAGCAGGGTCGGTTAAGAAAGGGAAGAGTTGTTAGTAAACGACTGTCAGTATCAAGACTTATTGCAGCGCACACTTGCAACAAAGCGATGACACTACATTTCTCCAAACTTTTGTTTAATTGACACTAAATAAAGAAAAGTGTGAAGTGATACACATGACCACTAAAAGAAATCCGCTGAACTTCAATTACGTGATAAAAAAGTGTGAAGTAATACACATGACCACTATAAGAAATCCACTGAACTTCAATTACGCGATAAATCAGTCAAACCTTAAGGTCGTAGATTCTATCAAATACCTAGGAGTTACAATTACAAACAACTTTGACTGGAGAGAACACATAGAAAATATTGTGGGGAAAGCGAAACAAAGGTTACGTTTCATCGGCAGAACGCTTCGAAGATGCACCAGCTCCACTAAAGAGACTGGCTACATCACACTTGTGCGTCCTCTCCTGGAGCACTGTTGCCCCTTGTGGGACCCTCACCGGGTGGGATTCACGGCGGAAAAAAAAATTCAAATGTTTGTAGAGTCTATGGGACTTAACTACGGGGACATCAGTCCCTAAACTTACAAACTACTTATGAACTACTTACAACTAAGGACGGCACAAATATCCATGCCCGAAGTGGGATTCGAATCCCCGACCGTAGTGGCCGTGCAGACCGTGACGGGAGCGCCGACGGAGGACATTAAGAAGGTTCAGAGAAGGGCAGCTCGTTTTGTTCTATTACGTTAAGGGGGGGGGGAAGCGTCACTGAAATGTTGCACGAATTAGGGTGGAAATCATTAAAAGAAAGACGTTATTCATTGCGGCGTGATCTGTTTGCGAAGTTTCAATCACCGACTTTTAGTTCTGAATGTGAAAATATTTTGCTAGCACCCACCTACTTAGGGAGACATGACCATCCCAATAAAATAAGAAAAATCAGTTCGAAAACGGAACGATTTAGGTGTTCTTTCTTCCCGCGCGCTATTAGAGAATGGAACGGTAGAGAAAAGTTATGAAAGTTATTAATAAACCCTCTGCCAGGCACTTGAATGTGATTTGCAGAGTTCTAATGTTCAAATGTTTGTAGAGTCTCTGGGACTTAACTACGGGGTCATCAGTCCATAAACTTGCAAACTACTTATGAACTACTTACAACTAAGGACGGCACAAATATCCATGCCCGAGGGGGAATTCGAACCCCCGACCGTAGTGGCCGTGTGGACCGTGACTGAAGCACCTCAATCCCCTCGGCCACAGCGGCCGGCGATTTGCAGAGTATCTATGTAGATGTAGATGTAGAACTCTTCCTCAGAAGGTCAGACGCAATGAATATAAGCATTTAAGTAATCTTATGGGCCGGACAATGAAGACGATAATTTACGACCGGTAAGTTCGCATCAATATTTTATGATATTTATAAGCGACGTTTTGTCTGAAAAAGGCCAAAAATTCGTGTTTACCATAAACGTAGCACGAATGATTAAACAATAAAATATCTCGTCAGGAAAGCAATTTTCTTTCCGATGTCACGAAAGCTATATTTGAACGTCAGTCCACCCAATATCTCACTACCATCATTTTTTTAATCGTGATGTTTCGCTTAATGTGAACAATAACGATAAATAACAAGACGTAGTCGACAGGCTTGATGTTGTACTTTCAACAGTATCGCTAACCGTACTACTGGGTGACCCGGAAGGAAGCTAAGTATTTTGAATGACAATTCCCAGCAAAAATGTCTATTAAACATTGTTGGTTTGTGTCAACTTCTTTACGTTAATACCGATGAATGACTCTCTTCTACTGTAGGCACTTTGGTTTCATTATGTTTGAGAAATTAATATCGACGGAAAGAAGGAAAGAAATCACAGTGACGTGTTTTACGGCCCACTTTAGATTTGTAGTTTTATAATTTTTTGCAAACATTTCGGTCAAAAATAATAATGTAAATAATAAAAATTATAGCGATACGACTACGACTCTACTATTGTGATAATATCTATGTACCCAACACTTAATATTCTTTCTGACCGTATTTTAACAAACAGCCAAATTTATATGATATTTGAGTTTAGCTTTGACAAACATACTGTCTTTAAACTATCATTTTAATATCTCGCCCACATTTTCATCATATTTTTCCATTGTAATTTTATCACCTGTCTTGCCTTGGTAGTTTGTTCAAAGTTTATGTCCTTGCCTGTACTGGTTACAAATGACTACAGCCTGGAACGAACGTAGCGTACATTTGGCGTTCGGACGAGTAACTGTAGCCTGGAATGGAACACAGCATACTACCGGGTGATCAAAAAGTCAGTATAAACTTGAAAACTTAATAAATCACGGAATAATGTAGATAAGAGGTAAAAATTGACCCACATACTTGTAATGACATGGGGTTTTGTTAGAACAAAAAAAAGGTTCAAAATATGTCTGACAGATAGCGCTTCATTTGATCAGAAAAGCAAAATCTCTTTTGCGTACTCCATTTTGCTTTCGATACTTGATGATTTTCTTACTATAACTCAAGCGTTGTCGTTTCAAAGCAATGGCGGAAAATTATCAAAAACACATCTTTCTTAGGACAATAAATTATAATCTAGTTAACACCTGCCATCGATGGAGACTTACGGATTACTCTCGCAGCTGTTCGCCTTAGCGTAATGGACGAGGAATTAGTTGTCATGTACGAACATGTTAGACGGTGGTTCGAAACTTGCTAGGGCGCGGTGGCTCAGTGCGCTCGGTCAGAGGGTTGCCGGCATGGTAGCTCGACGCCGACTGTAACTAGAAAACAGTGATCGACGAAGCGATCAAAATGGAACAAAACAAACGAACGTCCACCTCTTTAAACTATCAAACTGAAGAACGAATGGAAACAGAGGAAAGGAAAGAGGGTTCAACCAACACCGTCTGAAGAGAAGGCATGTGAGCTGCCATGCCACGTCACGCAGAGTAGGTCGCGATCGCGTAGCTCACTGGCTGGCCGGTGTGAGGCAGTGGGCTGTGCCCCATCAGCCTTCCTTTGAGGTACGCGATCCCGATCTACTCTGCATGACATGGCATCGCATAGCAGTGCACAGGCCTTCTCTTCAGACAGCGTTGGTTCAACGCCATCTGTAATAAAAACTGAGTAAAGTTCTCAACGAACAACACAGAACTAATATGAACAAACGACCGCTTAGCATTACTCTCCCTGAAGAATATTTCCAAAATTAGGCATCATATAAAATCTAATGCCTAAAGTAAGTCTGAGAATGCCACTGGCATTCTTACAAATAGCCAAAATAATGGCTACTGGTACTCACTAAAAATTAGTATAAGTGAATATGATCGTTTAAATCTTTTTCCGACATTAGGTGCCGTTACAAGGTACGATTTTTCGGTCGATATGATTGGACAGATACTTCATTCTATATTTAGAACGATAAATTTGACAGATTTATCTTTGTAGAGCCACAAACGAAGCCTCGGCGATTTCGTCACTAGGCGACTTTTCCGATCGTTAGTTGTAGCCATGTATCGCTCATCGCTAGTTGGTTGCCCGTTGCGACCAATATGAACGATCTGAACATAGTTAGTTCTGCAACGCTATATTACTGGATAAATGGACAGCGAAATGACAGCCGTTAATTGAGCTTAACTGGAGTACAACATTCTAAAGAGATGAAAGACATCAAGAAATCATGAAAAGAGACCAGGAATATGGCAATATTGCGATGAATTTAGTCATATAAGGTCGCTAAAACACTTGGAAGCAAATGAGCTTAAATTAAACTCGAATGGTTAATACGTTATTGTTAACTTAGTAAATAAAACTGTTAAATAAGTAAGACGGACACACAGTTAACACCTGGATAACGAAAAACTGTATTTCGTAAAACACGAAATACATATATTAAATGTGTTGCTAAGGAAAAACCACACAGAATCGATTATAAAACAGAGCGGTCTATTGTGTCCAGCATGAGGCACTTCGCCGCTTATACAGACGCACATGATTTTTTTTTTTTATTTTTTTTTTTATTTTATTTTTTTTTTTTCACATTACTCAAACAGTACAATCTTCCAGTTACTGCTGAATATGCTAGCCGAAATGGTATCTACGAAAGATACTACAGTCAAACCTCGATATATCGGATGTTTTCTTCATTCCTTTCCCTCGGAAGCCCAAAATCTTTATATTTGGAATTAAACGTCCTCCATTTTACCGACGTTTTTGGAGGGCTCGAGAATGGCAGATATTACCTCAAAATAAGGCATTGAAGAGAAACTCTTTGCATCGAAGTCACCTCTGTATATTAAAGTCATTTTTGTGCTACCTCTGCATTTATTGTATTGTTGTAATCATGTCCAAGATCTAGCATGTTGCCACGGTGGAGTGGCCTTGCTGCGGAGCGCGCGGTTGCTCGTCGTTCGAGCTCGTCGTTCGAGGTTCGATTCCTCCCTCGCGAATGTGTGTGTGCGTGTGTGTTGTCCTCAGAGTAAGTTAGTTAAATTAATTTGTTTGTAAGCCTAGGAACTGATAACCGCAGTAGTTAAGTGCTTTAGATTTAAAAACATTTGAACATCTAGCATTTCGTGGTCTCTAGTTGGCATGTTTGCAATAATCTGGACGTTTCCTGCGTCATCTTCTTCTGACTTCTGGTTACGCTCACACACTAAAAAAGCCTTAGTACAATGCTGATTTCTGGCATAATGTAAATGTACCGAAATTTTTACTTAGTTACTTTTTCGGTTTCGGTTTTAGACTAAATTAGATGAGCAACCAAATATTCGGTTGAAGTTTCGGTTTAAGCCGCAAAATCGAAGGTTGGAACTTATAAAGTACAACACTACTGTGGAGGTACTATGCAGTCCAATCTACTATTGTCGCTGATAGCACACGTTGTTAACATACCTACCTTACCTCGGAGCAAAGGGACTTGAGCGTCCCACGTCACCGGCGTGCGCACAATCGATGGAAACACAGTGAATTGTGAGCGAGCGGTGCAAAGTAGCACTATGTTTTCGAAACAGGAGCAACGGAGTTGAATCAAGATTGAATAGCACTGGCCACATCGTACGAACCGAAACTGAAACGCCAATCTACATCTACATAGATACTCTGCAAATCACATTTAAGAACCTGGCAGAGGGTTCATTAACCACTTTCATAACTTTTCCCTACAGTTCCATTCTCTAATAGCGCTCGGGAAGAAAGAACACCTAAATCGTTCCGTTTTCGATCTGATTTCTCTTATTTTATTGGGATGGTCATGTCTCCCAAAGTAGGTGGGGGCTAGCAAAATATTTTCACATTCAGAACGAAAAGTCGGTGATTGAAACTTCGCAAACAGACCACGCCGCAATGAATAGCGTCTTTCTTTTAATGATTTCCACCCCAATTCGTGCAACATTTCGGTGACGCTCCCCCCTCCCCACCGTAACGTGATAAAACAAAACGAGCTGCCCTACTCTGAATCTTCTCAATATCTTCCGTCAGTCCCACCTGGTGAGGGTCCCACAAGGGGCAACAGTACTCCAGGAGAGGACGCACAAGTGTGATGTAGGCAGTCTCTTTGGTGGAGCTGGTGCATCTTCGAAGCGTTCTGCCAATGAAACGTAACCTTTGATTCGCCTTCCCCACAATATTTTCTATGTGTTCTCTCCAATCAAAGTTGTTCGTAATTGTAACTCCTAGGTATTTGGTAGAATTTACGACCTTAAGGTTTGACTGATTTGAAGTTCAGCGGATTTCTTTTAGTGGCCATGTATATTACTTCACACTTTTCTTTATTTAGTGTCAATTGCAAATTTTCGCACCAAGTAGAAATTTTGTCTGAATCGCTTTGCAGTTGCTTTTGATCCTCTGTTGACTTCACTGACCGATAAACGACAACAAATGACGTCATTATGGGTCGCCGCAAAAAAATTGAAAGTGTGTCGTAGCCACAGTAGGGTGAAAGTTATGGTGTTACTCATGTACGACTGTAATGATATTTTCCTAACGCATTACGTTCCTCCACGGCAGATAGTCAATGTACAGTACAACTGTTTGTTTTTGGAGCACCACCTGCGACCAGCTTCGCGAAAGAAGCGGCAATACTTTCTGCGCAACCCACCCATCATTTTGCACGAGAATGCGCGTAAAAAAACAGCCAGCGCATGCTGTGGCTGCACTGTTCGGTCGATGGGACCGGGAAGTACTGTACTATCCATCATACTCCCCGGACTTAACGTCCTTGTGACTTTGATTTGATTCCAAAGATGAAGGAACCACTTCGTGGCATTCGCTTCAGAACTGTTCCAGAGATTTGGCAGGCAGTATACCACTCCATTGCCATTATCAGCAGAACAGGTTCTAGTGACGGTATTCTACCCCTTCCACATCGCTGGCAACGGGTTCTACACAACGCTAGTGACAACTTTGAAGGACAGTAACAGGTGCAAACATATAACGCTTTTGTATCGGTTGTGAATTAATTGTTCTCGCCATTTAAGTTCCAAACCTCGTATAAATCGGTGGTCTATAATGAACCCCCTACATCAAGCCCAGCTCTCGCACTCACCCGTGAGCTAGGGAGCGTTCACTTGCTCGCGGGTACGGCTTCTCTACCGTGAGATATTGTCGCATGGGGCACGCAGTTACATCTAACGTATGTCCAAGTGTAGCAGCCGACTGGACTGTGATGTCACAAGAGACTGTCAGGTTATTACAGTTCCCGCGACAGGGCACAATAGTTTCCGAAATAAAGCCTGCCAGTTTTCTCCATGGAAATGCTCGACACCTGACACTAGGTCAATCCTCACCTGTAATATGTCTGTCGTTGTTACAATTAATGTAAAAGCTCTGCGAACTTGAATATCAATGATGTGGTTTTCTTACTTGAATTTAGTAAGGCATGTTTGTGGTGGCTTTATTTTACGTTTTTAAAAGCCTGTTTCACGCAACAAACGTAAGCAATATCTCTTATCAAGAGCATAACAAATTTTACCGTTATTGCTTCTGGCCCACTTTAGGTTACGGTAGTAACACTTAAAGTGGGCCTTTGCGATCGACTTTTGACATCTAGAAATTTAAATGAAAATAACGGCTTAACTATTCATCTGACACGAAAATTGAATAACCGAATTTGTAGAGGAGAAAATTCTCTATAAGTTTGCTCTCTTATGGTTTTTTCATATCTCTTAGCGTTTCAAAGATATTTGCAAAAATAACGGTGATTTTTGGATGTATATATGTGTCTGTCCGTCTGTCTGTCTGTCTGTCCATAACGTGTTTCCTGTTTTTAAGACGAACCGTTCAACCGATCAGTACCAAATTTTACAGACATGATTGTAAGCGACCAGAGACCAGATCCTCCGTTTTTCAAATTTTTCGGACAAAGAATACGGCAGTAAAACCAAAAAAAGCCTTCTGTAATATAATTGTAATTGCAAACGAACCGTTCATCTTACACAGAAATTGAATAACCTAATTGGTAGAGGAGAAAATTCTCTACAACTTAGCTCCCTTATGGTTTTTTCATATCTCGTATCGTTTGAGACATATTTGCAAAAATAACGGAGATTTGACACTCTCCATTGAATTAACGAAAACCAGCCGTTCGGAGATGTCACATGACATTCCTCGCGTATTTGAGAATTTTCTTATTGTAAATTACACGATGTCAGTTCAAAGCAACGGCACACTGAAGAATTAACAAACACACATCGTTCTTCGTACGATAAATGATAATCTAACGCCTACAAATGCCATATTAACATCATTTAACAACGGCCATTAATAGTATGAGATTTGTTTTGATTTATAGCTGTATCGTAGTGGGCAAGGTGCTGGACTGTGACGCGGAAGGTCGGTGGTTCGAAACCCGCCTTTACCTAATATTTTATTCCTAAAAGGACTTCAGACACTCTTATTAATTAATTGATTATTATTTAGATTATTACTTTGGTCCAAAATGTTTGCAAACACTTGTAAAACTACAAATCAAAAGTGGGCCGTAAAACACGTCAGTACGATATTTTTTTTTCTTTTTTTTATGAAAGAATCGTTGATATTAAAAGTTGTTGCTAAAATATCAAAAGAAGCCTGATTATGACAGACTGATTTGTCACGCTGAACCGCATCCTATTTTCCATCATTTTAATCGTAAATGTGGCAATGCGAATTTTACAGTGAATTTCATAATTGAGATTACGGTCTTCCAGAAAAGCAGCGTAGGTTTTTAAGTTCAAAGAAGTGATACTTTTGCGTTTAGGCATAATATCTTACTTCAGGTAAATGATAACGCACTACTTTTCCAAAAAATAGAATATTCAAAAATCGCTGGTCTTAAAAGTCCCAGAACTTCCTGTAAAGGGGCAATAATAAGTTATTTAACGGTTGATCGAGCATTTGTCAGAAGACATGTCACAAATAGAAAGGTTTTGAATTTAGAAAGACCGCGCATGAAAATACTCATTATGCTTCGTCATTGAAATTGTAGGGATGTGAGCCTCACAAGGAAAAATAGCTGCCCTTTTTTCTCTGTAATGACGTTGTAGATTGAATTTTTTTGTGCAGTAAGAGTTTTGTGACACACTAGACATTGTGGTGTCTGCCTCAGTTAGTGAAGAGATGCAGTTCTTCTAAAGAAGCTGGCATTCTGCTTTCGCGACTAGACGTTATTGTTGTTGTCACAACCATATATTGACGAAAAGTAAGCGAGCGCGTCTGTGAGTAACGTCCGCCGAGTACCGGCGTGTAAAGCGCTAGATATACCGAGCTGAACAATCCGCCATTTTGAATCCCAATGCGACGACAGTGTTGTGTGCTGCAGCGAAGTGAATCAGCGAATATTTTGTGATTTTATTGTTTCACAGTGTGAAATGGTGGGTTGTGCAGCTGGAAAAAATAGCAGACATGCTCGATATAAGTTTTATCGGTTTCCTTCAAACATAGATCGGCCTGAAAGGAGGCTTGTAAATTCCAGACGCCAAGTATGAACGCTAAAATCAAGCAAATAACTGTGTAATGTTAAGAACCTTTTTTTTATTATTTGTATTCGAAATAGTTAACGCTCACACAGAGTTAGTAATGAAAATATAGGCCTAAACAAGTAAGGAATACAGAAAGGCAAAGGCAACGGCAAAGGTCCCAGGGCCGCGGTGGAGTAGCCGAGCGGTCTAAAGCGTCTCGCTGCAGAGCGCGCGGTTGCTCGCCGTGGAGGTTCGAGTCCTCCCTGGGGCATGGGTGTGTGTGTTTGTCCTTAGGTTAGTTTACCTCGGTTTAAGTAGTTTGTAAGCTACGGACTGATGACCACGCAGTTTGGTCCGATAGATTTACAAACATTTGTACATTTTTTTTTTTGAAAGGTCCCAGGTTCGAGTCCCGGTTACGGCACACAATTTTAATCTACCTGGAAGTTTCATGTAAGGAATAGTTTATTTTAAAAATTTTCAAATATTTGTAAATCTATGGAACTTAACAACTATGGTTATCATTCCCTAGGCTTACAACTATTTAAACTAACTTTAATTAACTTACACTAAGGACGACACACACACATGCCCGAGGGAGGATTTGACTTAGTGTGTTTAAAGTCGCTTGGGTCTATGTAGGCCTAAGCCAAGCAGTGAACAGGATGGCTAAAAGCACTGAACTTCGCAAAGAACGGGAACAGGAAAGAAGTCGTACATGAAACGCATTAAGTTTAAAACTTATAATGCAACATACACTTTATTTCAAAGTACATGCTACCAGAGAGACTTTATTTAGTCGTTATCTAACGAAACCAGGCGTTCAAAGTTATTAAACACATTTTTGACGTAAAATCGTCTCTCTAATATGCTGTATGTAAAATATGGGAGACATTAGAGGGGGGGATACGGAAAGTATAGTATCGTAATTTAACATTATTCCGTTATTGTTTTCGAATGCAACTCTTACTTACCCTTAACGTATGTGGGCGAACGCACCATTTATAAACCAGAAAATTCGATAATATTGTAACGTATTTTAACTGTATGCGGTAAATATTTATAACAGCAACATATTCCTTAATATGGATCGTGACTGTATCATATCCCTCTAATCACTAACTTTTAAGTTGCTTACCTCTTACAGTCAAATGAATAAATTTACTATGCTGTAACATTTTCTGCGTTAGGAAAGTTTATTTAACGCCCTAAGAGCATATTAGAAACCATGATGATTCCCTAGTTTTTAAATGCGCGCCTTCAACATGGGATTTAAAATGGCGGATTGTTCTGCTTGTACTATATAGTGCTCTATCGGCGTGCATGATGTCAGCATGTCCCACCACTGGAGCTCCGAGCTGGCGTAGTGAGCGCTCGTGTGCACTCCTGCTCGGGAAGCAGCCTGCTGGAGCTGCCTGCCCTATAGAGGGTGGTCGCAAATTCCCGTTACTACCTTCTAGGACTTGTAGAGGGTAATGAGTACGTCACATTTTGAATAGGAACCCACGTCCGGAAACGTATCGATGCCGTCCCACGACGGTTTCAGTTCAGATGATTATCTCATCCACTCCTACTTGAAGAATATAATTAGGCGTGACCCAGTAGAATTGTTGCAATCAATTTGAAAAGAATACCGAATCGTTCGATTATTACTTACTCGTTTTCATTAAATTTACACCTTATCGTTTACATTAGTCGACAATAACATGAAACCAGCATCTACGGCACCAGCCGCAACTTATTGATGCGTTACAACAGCGGCTCGATGTGGCGACCACCAACGTCGTTGCACACATTGTACCTCCGAAGCATATTCTGGTACACTCTCTCCATCCCACCTGCTATCTCTTCAATGCCAAATTACATTGCTCAAGTAGGAGTGGATGAGATAATCATATGAATTGAAACTGTCTTACAAGGAAAGTACTTGGGCTCGAACAAACACATATACACCGCAATCGTATGAGAGGTAATGTAAAGATCCCTTATTGCACTAGTGATACTCCCGCATCTGCAAAACTCTACAGTCGTCCGTTAGAGGCCTCTGCGTGTGCCATGCCGCATTGCACTTTGACCTGTTCAAATGTCTGTAAACCTATCGGACCAAACTGCGTGGTCATCAGTCCGTAGCTTACAAACTACTCAAACCCAGGTAAACTAACCTACGGACAACACACACACCGATGCCTCAGGGAGGACTCGAACGTCCACGGTGAGCAACCGCGCGCTCAGCAGCGAGAAGCTTTAGACCGCTCGACTACTCCACCGCGGCCCACTTTGACTTGTCGGTTCGCCAGTAGGGACTGTGCAGTGTGCCTCCGAAGTTGCTTTTTCTCATGTTATTTGTGTTGTGAAGCGTCAGATGGAGCGGCGATTGCTAATCAATCCTGCTAACGTATTGCGATTAGTTGAGGTGAAGTTACGAAGGACCCTTCTTCGTGAAGATGTTATTAGTGTAGAAGATGAATAATTTGCATGCTTTCTCGTAACTGTTATGGTACAGAAATATGAGCATAAGTTAGATACTGTTGTTACAAACTCATAATAATGATAGTAGGGATGATAATGACGAACAACTCATTGCAAGCCGTAGTGCTACGGTAAGTGCGGGAAGAGGCGATGGAAGCAGTGGCAGTGAATACCAACAGTCTTTCGGGAAGAAGGTTAAATTTGCAACTATCATCACGGCTTTTGATGACAATTCGTTAGAGAACATGTATGATGATTATTACATAAGTTATAGTTAAGATATGTGCATTACGTATGGCGTCTACACCTACAGTGCTATCTAGAGCATGGTTGCAGGGCTTTGCAGAAAAACAACACACACCAGTGCATTGAAGTGTACGTAGAGATACTGTAGCCAAACGTTCATAAACATATGTTTGGTCGAGCCCTTGTACTTTCCTTGTTAGATCGAAAACGATATGTTTTCGGACATGGGTTACTATTCAAAATGTTATGTACTGACTACCCTCTACAGTTCCTAGAAGTTTGTAACGGGAATTTCCGACCACCCTGTATGTCCTTCGTTTTATGTGTGATCTGTGAAACTGTCGGTGTTCCAACCAGGGAGGTTAAAATAAGGGGAGACGGCGCTCCTATTCAAAGCTTAGCTGTCGATTGAAGCCAGTCCGCCATCTTGTGGAGCCCACAAAATATGTTTCCAGATTAAAGCACTCCGTGATTCTTGCCCTGTAAACTTTCATACATTTCAATGACTGTCGAGTACATATTTGATATAACATACTTTTGTGGACAAATACAGGACAGACAGTTGAATACACACGTCACCACAAATGTTATTGGCGTGTCGTTCTGCTCACACCACATCGAATAAACGTGACGTCACAAGCTGTATCGAAGACCGCGCAAAGAGCTATCGACTATTGCCTGTTATTCGATACTTCAATGTAACAGACACCATCTCGATTTGACGTATTTCTTAGTGTTTTGGTATTATAATATGCAGTAAGCCGTTTCATGGAAACAACACATTACAGATGAAACACAAAAACTATTCTTGGCTCATTTCTTATCACTACATGTAAATAACAATATACCAAGAGTCAAAAATTTCTGAAGGTATAGTAGATAAGTATACTCACACATCTAAGTTCTGCAAGTCGTCGTAGCGTAGTGGTTAGCGTTTGAGGTCCACAATCCGAAAGTTTTCGGAATAGTAAAAGACACTTAATGTGCGGTATACAATATTTCTCCAAACAGCAATCAAAGGATGAATAAATAAATAAACTGCTGATAAGTAAGTTCCGATGCCATTTATATTGTTCGTTTCTGAGAAATATTTCGCTGTTTATTTCCGAATATCTAGTGATTTTCGAGCGTGTGGTTAGGCCGATATTCCTAGCTTACCTCAATACTTGGCTGTGTATTTTCGAAAGTGTCGCGATTTCCGAGAGTGTGCATAGAACGATAGGCCTATTCTTTGCTTGTCACCAATATTTTGAATATTGACATGCATTTCCATATTTCGTGCTTAGCTTAATTTTATTAAGAAGTCCCGTAGTATTTTAGAAACACGAAGGCGAAGAAAGAAAAATAACATGGAAACGTCTCACAATCACTATATCAGGATAAAGTTGCAAAACTTCGGACGATACCAGTGTTTGTTTATAACCTATCGTACCGAGAACGAAGTATTTTTATGCTAACATTAAATAAGGCAATACCCAAGCACGTCACTTTTGCAGCAGACTCTAATCGAACCAACAACGACGTTTATTATGACACGATAGCTATTGAAATAAACTAATTCACATTACACTACCATATCACGTCTGCACAAAGTTATGTGACCACAAGTCGAAAGTTCTTCGTGCGATCTTCGATACAGCGTCTGACGTAAAAATGACGTCACGTTTGTTTCAAGTGGCGTGACCTGTCTTATTGGCACCATAATATGGCGGCAATGGCTTCACTACTGTGGAGTTAAGGGCGTCTCCCCCTATTCTGACCTCCTTGGTTCCAACATTCGCTACTGAAACACGCAACCTAGCGCGGACATCAATGCGAGAAGCCTATAGTAGTTACCACAACGAAATCCTGTCTCGTAATCTTGCAGAAAATCCAAAGAAATTCTGGTCATATGTGAAGTACACTAGCGGCTAAACACAAACAATACCTTCACTACGCGACAGAAATGGTAATAGTACCGACGACAGTACTGCTAAGGCAGAATTACTAAACACAGCTTTCCGAAATTCGTTCACCAAAGAAGACGAAGTGAACACTCCAGTATTCAATCCAAGAACAGATGCCAGCATGCGAAACTTAGAAGTAGATGTTCCTGGAGTAGTAAAACAACTTAAGTCACTAAACAAAAACAAATCTTCCGGGCCAGATTGTATACCAACTAGATTCCTCTCAGAGTATGCTGATGCAATTGCTCCGTACTTAGCTATAATTTACAACCGATCACTCAGCAAAAGATATGTACCGAAAGACTGGAAAGTTGCCCAAGTTACTCTAATATTCAAGAAAGGCAATAGGAGTGATCCCCAAAATTACAGGCCTATCTCATTGACGTCGATTTGCAGTAGGATTTTGGAACATATACTTTGTTCAAATATTATGAACTACCTCGAAGAGAACGACCTATTAACCAGTAGTCAACACGGATTCAGAAAGTATCGCTCTTGCGAAACACAGCTTGCCCTTTATTCACATGAAGTGTTAAGTGCCATCGACAAGGGATCTCAAATCGATTCCATATTTCTGGATTTCAGGAAGACTTTTGATACTGTACCCCACAAGCAGCTTCTAATGAAATTGCGTGCTTATGGAATATATTCCCAATTGTGCGATTGGATTCACGATTTCCTATCAGAAAGGACACATTTAGTTGTAATTGACGGTAAGTCATCGAGTAAAACAGAAGTGATATCTGGCGTTCCACAGGGAAGCGTTGTAGGTCCCCTACTTTTCCTCGTGTTTATAAACGATTTAGGAGACAATCTGAATAGCTTCCTTAGACTGTTCGCGGATGATGCTGTCGTTTATCGGTTAGTGAAGTCAACAGAGGATCAAAAGCAACTGCAAAGCGATTTAGACAAAATTTTTACTTGGTGCGAAAATTGGCTATTGACACTAAATAAAGAAAAGTGTGAAGTAATACACATGACCACTAAAAGAAATCCACTGAACTTCAATTACGCGATAAATCAGTCAAACCTTAAGGTCGTAAATTCTACCAAATACCTAGGAGTTACAATTACGAACAACTTTGACTGGAGAGAACACATAGAAAATATTGTGGGGAAGGCGAATCAAAGGTTACGTTTCATTGGCAGAACGCTTCGAAGATGCACCAGCTCCACCAAAGAGACTGCCTACATCACACTTGTGCATCCTCTCCTGGAGTACTGTTGCCCCTTGTGGGACCCTCACCAGGTGGGACTGACGGAAGATATTGAGAAGGTTCAGAGAAGGGCAGCTCGGTTTGTTCTATCACGTTACGGGGGGGAAAGCGTCACGGAAATGTTGCACGAATTGGGGTGGAAATCATTAAAAGAAAGACGTTATTCATTGCGGCGTGATCTGTTTGCGAAGTTTCAATCACCGACTTTTACTTATGAATGTGAAAATATTTTGCTAGCACCCACCTACTTAGGGAGACATGACCATCCCAATAAAATAAGAGAAATTAGATCGAAAACGGAACGATTTATGTATTCTTTCTTCCCGCGCACTATTAGAGAATGGAACGGTAGAAAAAAGTTATGAAAGTGGTTAATGAACCCTCTGTCAGGCACGTAAATGTGATCTGCAGAGTATCTATGTAGATGTAGATGAGCTAATTAAACGAATGCAAAGCAGAGAATGCCGTCGCGCAGTGCTAGCTGGTTTTTCCCGTCAGCCTCCTCCACGGCCAGTGGTGACTGGCAGCACAGCCCAGCCAAGTACGCTTCGAGAAGCGACAGCAGCGCTTTCCTGTCTGGCATCACCGCCAGAGCCGCGTCCTCCATATTGTTGTCACTCCGTCAGACAAAGCGCCGGCGGTGCGCCCTGCATTATTCATGAGCCCCGGTGGGTCTAACTCCAGTGATACCCAGATAACTTCCTGAGAAGGTCGCTGCCGACGCCGTGACTGTATTAAGGAGCGCGGAAATCCCGCCGGGGCAGAGCGCCCGACACGTCACACCACGGGTTGCGACGCAAACACTCCGTCTGCAAACTTCGGTCGTGCGGAGGCGAGAGGGGCAGCAAGTAGGTCTCCCGCTCGATAGGAAATCTATTCACTAAGGTCAATCCCAAACGGGCTCCAAATACCGCCAGTGGCGGTTGATATGTCAGAGCGCAACTGCAGCTTAGGGATGGGAAAAACCGATCGGTTAAAACCGATACCGGTATTTTAGTTTCGAATAACCGTTTTTTTCGGTATTTATTTGGTGTTGGTTGTAACCGGTTTATTTTAGTTATTACCAAGAACCAGGTAAAAAAAACCGGTACGACTACTTCCTGTAGTAGTGGTTCAAAATGAGTTTTTTGTAAATAATTTTAAAAATTTAAACTAGTAGACCCTAATATTTAGGACTATTCCTAAAATTTCCACTGCTGTGAAATATTAGGTCATCGAAGAAACTAATAAAAGCGATCAGTGTGAATTTAAGAACAATCCCGGCAGTCAGAAACGCGTGGCTGTTGCAGCTATTGAGGCATCGATGCGCCTGTTGCTGTGTAGCGTGGCCTATTAGACGACGCGCGAGCACCGGCAGTGTACAAGTGTACAAGACTTGCCTCCGTCTGGTCATGCAGCAGTTCCTTGCTGTCGTCGCCAGACATCGGTTGTATCTTAAATGGCACCATCCCGAATATGGAAGTACTTTACGAAGTACGGGAGCAGTGAGATGCAATGCTCCAGTTGCTTTAAAAAGCTGAAAACGGGTGGAGGTACAACAAACATGCTATGTCAGTTAAGGAGAAAGCATCCAAAATGTTCCTTGCAAGAGAAGGTAAATTCGATTCATATACCTATTATGTAAGTGATGTACTCTAAGCTTGGAATACTAACTTTTAATGTATTAACATATTGTTATGCTAACAAGTTTTATTAATATGATTCCTTGAAAACGAGGGTCTTCTTTAATAATCAATATGGGTTTAGGTAACATTGATCATGTGACGCTTCGCGAGATAGCCGTGCGGTCTGAGGCTCCATGTCACGGACTCACATCCATTTGAACATTCCTTGATCATGTGGTACAGAGCATTCCTAGTTCAATATGCGAAATTTTATACTGACAACAATCATACCTTTAGTCGGAACTGTGACTTTAATTTCCGAAATACTTCTGCAGCACTGATTGAAGTGTATTTATTGACTGTAACTTATATATGTTGTGTGTATAACGAGATTTTCGTATGCGCTGGCTCACAGGTCCAACTTACGGAGTGGTTGGCTCAATATCCGCAACTCCCGCATGGAAATACTAGGCCAGCAAATCTGTATGCATCGTATATCGTCTTCTACGGACTCCTGGCTAGGCATACACACACTCAAGAAGGCGTAGTATTGGGAGGGGATCTTGCAAAATATGGAAAGACTAGTCATTTGTCGTATAACGTAAATTTACCTAAATTTTAGCTAAATCTCGTAAGTTTCGGTTTCCACCGAAACTAGAGTAACCGACGATTACGGTTTTTTGTTTCGGCCGCAAAATATGTTTCCTTTTCGTTCGAACTCTGCTGGAAATAATAGCAAAAAAAAAAAAAAAAAAGACCGATAACCGGTTATTTAAAAAACCGGTTATCTTGACCAATTTTTATGGTGCGGTTAATCTGGAGATGTAAAGAACCGGTATAACCGAAAACCGGTTGTTTCAGCCATAACCGCCATCCCTACTGCCGGTGAACAACCTGATTCTGAATGTTATTAGGTAATGTGAAGCGTGCCGGGATAGCTTAGTCGGTACAGTTTAAATGTTCAAATGTTTGTGAGTCTATCGCACTCAACTGCGTGGTTATTAGTCCGTAGCTTACAAACTACTTAAACTAAGGTAAATTAACCTAAGGACAACATAAAGACCCAGGCGCGAGAGGGGACTCGAACCTCCGATGGCGAACGGCCGTGTGCACCGCAGCATGGCACTCCAGTACGCACGGCTAATCCGCCGCGGCAGTCGGTAGAGTGCTTGGCCGCGAAAGGCAAATGTCCCAGGTTCGAATCCCAGTTCCGGCACACAGTTTTAATCCGCTAGGAAAGTTTCGCATTAATTCCTGAAACCATCTATATCTCTTTATTACTAGTGACCTGACCCTGTTTCGAGCGGGTAGCTTAATTACCGTATCCAGGTTAAATTCTATGTTTCTAAGTTTCGGAGACCATGTTTTAGCCGATATATCTATAGGTACAGTGCCTTGCTACGTCAAGGAGAAAAAGGCTATTTACGATTAAAAGAAAATCATAAGATTATGTGACATAGTCGGGTTCGGAGGCGATAATCGTTTTATAATTTTCAAAATGAAATGCCAAGATCACACATTAATAATTTATACACTGACGACCGGTTTTGGTGAACTGTGTCACCATCACCTAGTCACATACATATTACAAGCTGGTCATGTTGTTAAAAATTTGGTATAAAATAGCAAGTGCAACATTGCACTTAGTCTTTTTATCTAGTAACTAAGTGCAATGTTGCACTTGCTATTTTATACCAAATTTTTAACAAGATGACCAGCTTGTAATATGTATATGACCAGATGATGGTGACACATTTCACCGAAACCGGTCGTCAGTGAATAAATTATTAATGTGCGATCTTGGCATTTCATTTTGAAAATTATAATAGAAAATCATATTTCATTTATGAAGTCATCTTAAGACCAGAGAACAGACTTTTTTTTCTTTTTCTGTAAGTCCTGGGCAGGAAGAGATAATGGTTACTATTGTAGCAAGCGTTGGTATGGCTCATTAAATACCACATCGAGAAACGAAATTTTCATACGTCCCCTTTATTTCATGCAGCCGATGCTGTTTCATACTCACCATTGCGTAAACATTTATTATATTAATTTTGACAGCTGTAGTCTCTGTATTGGTTCCATCAGACAATACGGACATTGGATATCGTGTTTAATGAGGCGCAGTAACGCTTGCCATTATTATAATAAATGTTTCTTCCAGTACGGGACTAGAATAATCGAATGTACCGGCATTCAAGAGCAGAAGGCACTGTGATGCATCTGTAGATTTGGGTCGGTCTGGAATGCTCGCGGAAAGTGTAATATTAAATCTAAGGCTCTTAAGTTTACTACTCTATGCCATATCGCTACACGTCCAGACTTCGTGAATCATGGATGTACAGAGTACATCCGTGTCTCTTTTGAGAAATTTGTGCGCATGCACAATTATGTCGCGATTGCTTTACGGGTCCCATACATACTAATGAGACAGGCAATAAGCATGGTTCTCTATGAGCTTCAACTGCATGGGCGACAATAAACCCTTGTCAAACAGTTGCACATTACAGTTGTTATTTTATGCACAGAGGTTTATCCAGTACCCTTGATAATATTTCTTATAGACAAATTATTTTTAATGACGCGGTTAATTTCGGAAGAGTGCAAACCACATTACCTTAGAATGCTGTTACGTGAATCACTACAGTTCATGATCTCTTGATTTCTTCCTCACTTTTCCTTCCTACACTCGTTCGTATTATTATGAACATTCAAGGTGCCTCCGAAAAGTTCGGTGAATGGTCTTAGGAAATATACAGTGGCGTAATAGGTATTTCTTTAGAGGGGCGGGGTTGGGGGGACAACAAAACCTATTTACTGACTTTGTATTGGCGATTCCAGAATTTTGGTCTGCGCTTGCGTCTCATTTATATGTAACTAGCTAATACCCGGCGCGTTGCTGCCACCGTAGTTGTACTATGTCCATACCCTTCGTGGAAGAGCAAAAATTAAGATGATGAAGTTTTATCGCAATCAGATGAACGATATGACCGCGTATAAAATACGAGCAAACGAACAAATTTATATGAGTTTCCCAATCTTCTCCTTTCCCTTTATCTCTGTTCCCCTGCTCCTTCCACGTCTCCTCCTGTTCCTTTGTCCATTTCTGCCTCTCCCCCCCTCTCTCCCTTCATTTGAAAATAAATACATAAATCCAATATATAAAAATTAATGTTTGTGGTCCCTCACGCTTTTGTCCGTCTCCACCTCTACCTACTCCTACTCCCCCTCCTATATATGAAAACATACATATATGCGCCAAGTTTCATGGTGACTGGTAGAACAGTGTCAAAGTCGCAAGATAACCTCCGCCATGCAAAATTCACTGGCATGCACTGGCATGAAAACATACGTTTATGTGCTGTCTTTCCAGGTGACCAGTTAATTTTAATGTTTGTTGTAACGATCCCCCGTCAAGTCCTACGGAGGCTTAGGAAAGGTAGTCCATGTATCAATTCGGGGTATAAGCAACCTTCATTCCACAATTCATTCAATTCCGTTCAGTCGTTTCTACATAAAGACTAACAAACATGTTAACCTACTGTAAGGTACCATCTGACATGCACCGTACGATTGCTTCCTAAAGGCTTCCTGCTGCTTCAGGGTGAAGAGAAACAAACAGATTAACCCATTGTAAATCACCCTACGCCATGCACCATACGAATTTTGGTATGCCTATAACCTTGGCGCGGGTGCAGGCAGTGAGTTGACATAGTTTTATCGCAATCGGACGTACGGTAAAATACGAACAAAAAGACCACAAACATTAATTATTGTATATTAGGTTTATGTATTTATTTTTAAATTAGCATTAAAACGATACGTTGGTAACAACAAATTCCTTCTCATGGTGGTTTTCACCCCATTGAGTCGCTACGCTCTGTATGCATCAAAGCTTAGAGCCGAAAAACTGTCATTTAAAAATCTGTATTAAGTACGCTTGCCACTGAAGCAAATTTTTTTAAAATTTTCTTACTTTAAATTACTTATATAAAATTCAGATGGGGCGAACAACATTTATGTTTCAAATATTTCTTTGATGATTATCACCCTGAAAAATATAACGTAACTTCCAGAGAGAGCTGCAAGCATAAATTTTATTTCATTCAAAACTTCTTCGAAACAGAAAATTAACTGTTTAGCCACGTTAATTAATAGAAATGGTTGTAGGTAATCTTAATATATTAAAACTGCACTGATAAACTTAATTGTTCAATCATATCTAAAAATTTCATCAGAATCGAAATACAACTGTAGAATCTGTCGAAGTCCGTATGTAAAGTATTTTACGTCACGCACCATCCAAAATTTTATGTGACAGTGACGTTTCTCTTGTTTTGAAGCTTAAGTGTCCAAAATGTTATGAATATTTTAGGATGAATAAAGTATAAATCTCATGTCGCATGATGCCACAGGTTTTCAACCAATTAATTGTTTATGACGTCTTACCTTCTGAACTATAAATCGTAAGCAGTTCTTAACCCTACGTAAATTGTTACGTCATGGAAGGAATTTGTGTAGAAAATTTGGTTGAAATCGGTTCTGTGGTGTAGAAGCAGACGTTGCATGATGCAGTACTTTTACGCACATTTTATTGTGGCTGCACGATCCGTTACTGCCATGAGGATAAGATGCGTGTTATGTCGACTGCTAGTGATACGAGGCTGTTGGGATCCAGCACAGCGTTCCGTATCGCTCTCCTGAACCCACCAATTCCATATTCTGCTAACAGTCATTGGATCGTAACCAACGCGAGCAGCAATGTCGCGATACGATAAACCGCAATCGCGATAGGCTACTCTAGTGTTTCCAGTTTCTGCTGTCCCACTGGCTGCTCACCTTCGCACCTGCATAAGCGTGCATCCTTTATTCCTGTGTCGGTACTTTTCTACTCGGCCACCGACACCTACGACGGAAACGAAACACAAAAGTGGTGACGAGCTGGGACACAAAAGCTACAATGCGACCTCTATCAAAGTCGGAAACGTGATGGTACGCATTTCTCATCGTTACACGAGGCATCACAACAACGTTTCACCAAGCATCGCCGGTCAACTGCTGTTTGTGTTTGAGAAATCGATTGGAAACTTTCCTCATGTCAGCACGTTGTAGGTGTCGCCACCCGCGCCAACCTCACGTGACTGTTCTGAAAAGCTAATCATTTGCATGTCACAGAATCTTGTTTCTGTCGGTTAAATTTTGCGTCTGTAGCACGTCATCTTCGTGGTGTAGCAATTTTAATGGCCAGATGTGTACTTTCTTTGAGGTATACTTTAGTATCGCTTAATGTACTCACAGCAGACTGAATTACAGAACAAGACATAAATTGTTTGTATAAACGTTGCTAGACTTTCTATGTGGAGATTCTATCACAGATAAAAAGACCATTTGACTTCTCTGATCCCCTTTTTGAAATAATTTCCAAAGTGGATCCTATCGGAGCCCTGTTGTACAGTGTTAAAACCTTGCGCCCTGTCGTAACGAGGTTTCCTGTCCTCCAAAAATTAATCAAATGTCAGCAGCTGTACTCTGCATGGGACAATCATTTCTGCTGGAGCACGAGGAATTATGTATAACTGCCGGTGTATATTGGAAGGAAGTTTGTTATAAGAAATCTGAAGCCGAAGTACGAATTTCCCAAATTTACAAAAACTAATGTACCTTCTACTCTGCCTTCCTTTTTCAAACGCCTCGGTGAAACGAGTGTTTAGTACCCTTAAGAATATGAAACGGTTCATAGGAACAGACTGAAAACTGAAGCAATAGTAGCAATGATGGCGGCAAAAGAGCAAACAGAAAGCGAAGGTTTCTTTCGAACCGACGAGAGAAATGTCGAGTAGTAGTGTACGGCATCGCTCAGCTCCAGGAAGCTCCAATTAGGTAAGTAAAATGCTAGATTTTCAGTTCTTCGTGTTGTTCACTTTTATGCTATGTAAGCAGTTTACCAACTGTTTCCGAAATAAGTGTATTTTGGAATCAGATCGGTTATTTGACGATCCTGGATGCGTAATTTCATTGATAATTATTATAAACTCTGGTAGTTAGACTGTAGAAGTCTAATGTGACTGAGAAAAGTACTTTAATATTTTTTAAGGATACGTCGTAATTATAAAGAATGTGCTTAGACAGGAACCTGAGCGTAAAGCTTAAACTATTGTGAGTGAAAAAGCAACGATGGCACTACGTGAAAAATTCGCTGCACGGCTCAGAAAAACGGAATTCCGCACAGTTTATAGCACAAAAGCGATTATTTACAGTGACGTAGAAATCCAACGTTAAGAACAAACTGTAAACAAAAGTGCACCACGCGTAGAGAACTCAGAACAAGTCCTGTTCCAACAGTTAATCACGAAACTAAAGACAGTGAGAACAACACGGTCAGTCAACAGTCTTACCACAGTCGGTAGCGTCGGCGATGCTGCGGATGCGGCTGGTCGGCAACGAGACGGCGGCGTCGGCGTCGGGGAAAGGATAGATACATAACCTGGCTTAACAGTGGAAGATGAGCATCGTGTAAATGGAGTGACGGGTTTGGAGTATTATATGAAAACACAAAGGTGAAGAAAATGGAGAAACCAGAGAACCACTGATGGTGGGGAGGGCGAGAGGACGTTGGAGGGGTCATAGGTCCAGGAGAAAGGAGGATGTGGAATGTCCCATGAAGATGCAACAAGCGGAAGGGGAGGAGGTAGACGGACAGAATAGAGTCCGCGGGGTGAGGAGGAAGGAGGGTGGGGCCTTTAGGTGCGATCAAGGACCATGGAGGGGTGAAGGAGGAGGGGGAAAAGAGAAGAGGGAGGATCGGAGCTGGTACGAGGGATAGCTGTCTGGGCGGAAGGCATCGGCAGGGAAGGAGAGGGGGTTGTAATTACCACGCACGGCAGAGGGTAATGGGAGTGGTCGTGGTGAGCGCGGGAGGGGGGTAGGGGGGGGAGGTATAGTGATATTTGTGCGTCAACGGACCGGGATTGGGGAGTAGTGGATGGGGAGGTTGATCATGGCTCGGCCGTGGCGGGGCTTAAGTACCCACGGGCGGCAGGTTACTTCCCGGTCACGTGTGTGGCGGTAGTAAAGCAATTCCTCCACGTCACGTCCTTTGTGTTAGTGATGCCACCAGGTGTCTTCCTCCGACACGTCGTCTGGTACCTCGCGACTTGTGCTCGGCGGGTTGCCAGTCGCGCAGGCAACATGTCAACGCGAAGCCGCGCGTTCAAAATGTACCGATGACAGGCCCACAACTACGATATACAACGCTTACTCTAAATGACTAGTAAAATTTTAACGAGCACCGTGATTTAACCCTCCGTCGGGCGCAGTCGGCCTCACAGGCCAGCAAAACACTTTTTTGATTCCCGTGCTTAACAGTGGTGGCCCAGCGGCCCGCCTCTCCGTTTACTCGCCTAACTTTGGGAACCTCACACAGTGCCGACCCGCAGGCTGCCGTCGATTTCCACGCGGATCACGAGGAACTCCTTGGGCCTCACAGGCCGTCTGCGCCCGATTACGTTATAGTTTTTAAGGTGAGATTTTTCAAAATATTTTTATTTTATTACTTCGTTTCAGTCCAACTAAGTCTGTCCTCTGTGATTTTCACCGTTACCTTCGGAAAAAAAGAAGACTTTGACGACCCTGGCCCTTCAGACTGAGTGCGCCTAACCGACTTCTAATTTCAGTTTTCCTATCTTTCCGTACGTTATCACATCCATATTTTCTGCTGAAATGTCCAGAAAAGTATATTATGCCTCTAAGCCAATGATCTTGTGGAAATAATTCGCCTCCTCGAGGACGAAACTGCTCAAGATCCAGCCGCACTCGAAGATTTAGTCGATGAGAGAGACACCCACTCTCAGGATGAGGTAGGAGAAGGCAAGGAGGACTCAGAAACTTAACAGGAAGTGTACGGAACAGCTCGGGAATATGAAGAAGAGAAGAAAATATGTGAGGAGTTTTTATTTTGGAATCGATAAGACGACGAAGTAGTCTAAGTAGATACCTTCTACTATTCATATTGTGAAGAGTCACATCATTATTACACAACATCCAGTGTAAAAGATATTGCTACAAATGACGCCACCAATTGCAAAACTTTGTGTCATCAACTTCTAACTGGACAATTTATCCTGTGTATGCTATTGATTTTATGTGGAATGTCGATTCGGCTGCAAACTCGACTGAAAAAATTTTTACTCCACAAGGAACGGGAAAGTTCTCCCACATTACCTCCCAAATGGCTAAAACGGCCACCATGCGTGGCTGAAACAAGAGTTAGGAGGATGAAGAATCACGAATGTTCAGCTTGTCATCAACCAATATGCTTGAGCGACGTATACGTTCTGTTCCATACCTGTGTTTCAGCTCTTGATTTGGGACCTATAGCTTCGGTTTTTGGCTGCAGATGTGGCGAGAAAAGATGATTCCATGTCAGAATAGACTGCCTAATGTTCTTTAAAAATAACTTCATTACTTTTGTGGATGTCTGTTCGACCAATTTCTAAAGCTCTTTGTGGTAATTTGGTAATTTTGGTTACTTTAGTTTCAGGTGTATTGTGTTCAATAAATCCATTATTATGTTTTAAGTTTGCTGTAATTCCTTCCTTTAGATCCTCTTCAAGACTAGCCAACACGCATTTTGAATTTGATTTAACATGGCGGAGCTAGTCCACCAAATATGTGGGTGGCCTCTCAGGCCGGGTGCGCCTGGTTTTGTTTCATCTGGAGGTGCGCCCGACGGAGGGTTAATTAAAAAAGACTAATCGAATGAAACATTGATTATTTGCAGCTGGATACCACTGAAATACCGGTTTCACGACATCTTAATGACGTCGTGGGTCAACGCAGACGGGCAGAATCGAGTCGTACAGTTAGGCCTGAGTGCAGCGGGGCGTAAAGAGGAGCGTGAAGCGGGGCGTACAGAGGGCGACACCCGGCCTGTGTGCGGCGTGGTGCGGAGCGGGCAGGACGCTCATGACGTCACAAACCAGCTGACGCGCCAGGCCACAGCCAGCTGAATACAGAGCGTTTCGCGTTCGGCAGAGGTCAAACAATGGACTCAATTGCAGTGTTACTGATTTCTTATTGGAAGAAAATACTTTTTTTAAAAGTATATTTATTCAGTGTAAAGAAAGGTCCAATTTTTTTAGTGAAACAGAGAGAATTGTTTTGAGTGTTCAGTACACTGTATGAAAGTTTACGATCAGATCCTGGCGGTGGCGGAATGAGCAAGCGCATTGAGGCGCTATGCTACGAAGTGCGAGACCTTTCCCCACGGGCATGGATGTTTGTGACGTCTTTAGTATAAGCTAGTTCATAAGTAATTTTTAAGTTTAGGGACTGATGACCCCGCAGTTAAGTCCCATACTCTTTGCAAGCATTATATTGCTTGAAAAATTACATTTGACCCGTCGTAATTTAAAGGCGACCATAACAGGTAGCCTAACGTGAGTTACTTGTGAAGTATTAACTAACAAGTATTTAGTGGATTTTGATATTGTCCTGGGGAATACGGAAAACCAGTCTTATTTTCAGTCATGGCTTCAAGCAACCAATTATTGAACTTTCCCCGAAAACGGAGTTTCTGTAGGTCAGACAACTTCTTCATCGCAGGCAGAATACTCATCAGAAGCGAATAATCTTGCTTCAGATGGTCTCTTCTGCATCAGTAATAGTTTCTGCTTTTCTAACACCAGCATGTCCTCTCGCAAAGCACTTGCGTTTCTCTTTCTTCTCCTGGTAGGTGTTGAGTGAGTCATGGTTCGCGACTGTCCATCAGTCTCCTTGTTCTGATACTTAACATCACTATTCACCTTCGTTGCTATTTAACTCCACATTTTCTTCCCAACTGACCTATTTTTATACTGAGTGTAACTAGATTCCCAAATTTGTGGTCTTTCTTGCACCGCAGAGATAATTTCCTCAAAGGACATGTCTCGCGGCCCGTTGCACGCTCGCCACCCGCTCGAGAAACACAAGCATATTTGCGGTGGCCGCGCACTCCCCGCTCTCCGCTGCTGCCGCCCGCTGCACTCAGGCCATGGCCTTGTACTAACGTTTCAGTGTGTTCCTTCCAGTTCAATTTCTCATTAACGCACACACCTAAAAACTTTCAATATTCTACCTTAGCTACTGATTTCTGTTAAAACTATATATTGTGATGGTGTCATGCCATTTCAGACTATGGGAAATGACTTTTGTCTGAGTTGTACTGCTCTTGAATGATAAAACGCGGTGTGTGTATGTATGTATGTGTGTGTGTGTGTACAGTGCGGCACCAACTTTAGCTCATACAATACATCCGCAGCATTGTTGAACTGGCTGCCTTAGTGTGACGTATTGTAAAAGTTGTCGCCATGGCCGCTATGTTCCCTTTCCTGCTCGCGCGCCGTGGACTTTCTGTTGTGGTAATGTTCAAAAGATTAATTTAAATGAAACCATGCTGAGTATCTATCATCTTCCATATTAAAAGAATCTACGAAAACTTAAGTCAGTCAGCCAGACCAAACTACCCGGTCGATTTCCTTCATTTTTATTTTAAATGAAACGTATTAACCTAGAGATTTGTAATCAAATATCAGAATTTACATAACTCTCACCTCCTTTTTTTATACTCAAACACGATTTCGTTCTGTATATTTCTTATGGGGAGGTCCTTGCTGCAAATTAGTGTCAGTCGGTCAGGCCGTTCTATCCCACCGATTTCCTTCATTTTCGCTTTGAACGAAAGGTATTTATTCGCAGATTTGTCATGAAGTATCAGAATTAAGTCTCTCAAAATCTTCAAATGTTTGTAAATCTATCGGACCAAACTGTGTGGTCATCAGTCAGTAGCAGTACTTAAACCTAGGTAAACTAACCTACAGACAAACACACACACCTATGCCCCAGGGAGGACTCGAACCTCCACGGCGAGCACCCGCGGGCTCCGCAGCGAGGCGCTTTAGACCGCTCGGCTACTCCACCGCGGCTTTATTATTCAAATGCGGTATCATCCTCTCCTTGAATTGAATATTTTAATCGGTTTGTTTTACGATAACTTCGGGTCTAATTAAGGTACGCAGTTATTTTGACCTAACAACACTCAGCGGATCAGGCTCTTTCATTAGCGCTTTTGAACACTTGCATTGATTGATTTTGAAAAAAATAAAACTGTGGGTGAACATTCAACTTCACTTCCATTTTTCTCACTTTTTTTTTTTTTTTTTTTTTTTTTTTGTCATTTCCTAAAAGGTGCGAAGTATTCCCTCTGATCCCCTTGTATATGTCATTTTTCATCGGTGCTGTTTTTTGGGTACGCCATATCTCCCGTATTACGTGTCCAAAGTTAATGATTGACGTATCATTTTCAATGTTTTGTTTTCCACTACTGACGAAAAATTCAGAGATATTTTACAGCTATTGATTTAACAAAAAACTCTGTTTTGAAAAAAAAAAATTCTATTCGTACAGTCTAAGTTGATACCAGACTAACGGTCATAAATGAGACATGTATTTACGGTTGTTCCGACTATCAACTTAGTTTGCACGGCCCATATAAAAGTAATGTAGAAGGTGACATCTGTTGACAATCTGTTTAACTAACATGAACGATAGCTGTTGCAGTTGTTCACATTCTTTATGGAAACGTAACTTATCACGAGATTTGTGTTTCACACGTCGATACACAACAGCTGTTGGAACTGTTCACTTAGTTTAAGGAAGCGTTGTGTACTGATTTCAAAAAATGTTCAAATGTTTGTAATTCTATCGGACCAAACTGCGTGGTCATCAGTCCGTACCTTACAAACTACTTAGACCTAGGTAAACTAACCTAAGGACAAACACACACACCCATGCCCCAGGGAGGACTCGAACCTTCACGGGGAGCAACCGCGCGCTCCGCAGCGAGACGCTTTACACCGCTCGGCTACTCCACCGCGGCTGTACTGATTTGAATGAACTGAATTTCCTCAACTTTCATTATCACACGCAAGTACCGCTTACTATTATAACTTGAAATCATTTATTTAACTTTTAATTCTCCACTACTTTACAGTGCGTGCTATGATATCATATTTTACATATTTATATGCATCTGCCTTTTCTCCGTTATTATCGTACCTATCTGAGACTGATCAGGACTGAGTGCGAATTATTCGCAAGGGTCAACTAGTTTACGTGTTTCAGTTAACTCTACTATTAAGGTTTCGATTACCGTTTCTTGGAATCGGTATGTGATAAAATTGTTAAGTGACTAGAGGTCTTATACCTTGCTTAACCAAACTGATACTTCTGTTAAATTTTGATCACCTCAGGCGTCGATAACGACGTTTTTTGATTATTCTTGCGTATCTGCAAGTTTGAATTTCAGCCTTCTACTTTGGTTTGCCTAAGTGGTATTTAATTTCCAACTTAATTTCACTGTTGGTGATTAATGCAAGGTTTGTATTGTTATTATTTCCTTATATTAGCCTTTGTGTTCAGTTGTGTGATTATAGTAAGGCGTCACGATCTTATTCTGATTGGTGTGAGCTCTGTTCACGGTTGGCGCAGTCTTCAATCAAATGTTCAAATGTTTGTTAAGTTTATGGGACTTAACTACGGGGTCATTAGTCCCTAAAATTACAAACTACTTATCAACTAGCTTATCCTAAGGACGGCACAAATATCCATGGCCGAGTGGGGATTCGAACCCCCGACCGTAGTGGCCGTGCAGACCGTGACTGGATCGCCTCAGTCCCCTCGGCCGGTCGCAGTCTTCTCGGTGGTCTAGCCGGGTGGAACTTGTGCGCTGCGGTCGCATCCCACTTGGGGCTCGAGTATCTGTCCGTATTCCGGAGCCACGACAGGGGAGCTACCGGCCAGCATCTCTGTGCTGGGTGTCGCCATGCCTTGTTAAAAGAAGGTGCTGTAGTTGCTATGTCCAACCATGATTGCTACGCTATTTTAAATTGATGTTCATCTATCATCTTGATTATTAGTTGATTACCTATTAATAGAGTACAAGTAAAGCAGACGGATTATAGAATGAAGTAATACCTATTTGATCTTATGCCACTATGATCCTAGATGATCTAGTTATATATCAGAAGGCCGTATTTGGAGCCTAAACTTGGCGGACTTTAAGCTTCCTGTTTTTCTTACAAGGGGAACACCAAGTGTGGTACAAACTAATTTTGATGGGTCGCAGGTATATTGTGCGGAAATTCCTCCAGACCTAAAAGAATTTGTTTTAATTTGCCTTGGTTTCCACGAAAATCGAAATCAAAGTTCAGAGTGTAACAGCTATATCTGCACTGACTCGCCGTCGTTGCGTCACTCGGCGTGGTTTAGTTAGCAAGGCGCTCGACTGTCACACAGACGACCCGAGTTCAACTTATATTTGGAATTTTATTTTTATTATGGTTCTTTTTATTTTTTGTTACACTTCTCCGACGATTGATTCGTGTGATGGGCCTGCTTCTCTCATTGCGCCATTTTCCTCCATTTGGTACTTCGTGAACGATACGCTACGAATGACTACCCGCCTGCCCGCAGCATAATAATCCGCTGGGACGCGTCAAGTGGGCACACACAGCGTTCGACCGTATAACAACAGTGGAGCTAGGGACTGTAAACGCATCTATCCTATAGGTTAGGTCATAACTACAGATTTAGAAATATATTTCAATCGCCATAAAAATATGCTTCGAAATAACGAATTAATTAAAATAATCGTCGCGCAATACATTATTGAGCAATTAACATGGTTCGGATTCCACCTTAAGCTAAAGGTACCCGTTCCCCGATAGGATAACTGGGGTAGGCTAGGGACACGCAAGTCGCCGAAGTGGCGTCCACTTGAAACACTTGCACCAGGCCAATGAGCCAAACGAAAATATTATTATTATGACCAATTACTCAAGCATGAACAGAATAGTGGCTATGAAAGCAAATAATTATGCGCAATCAAACATCAACAAAGTAGTCGCCCGACAAGTGTAAAAGAAAAAAAAAAAGTTTGGAGCAGAATTCGAATTCGGATTGACCGTGTGGCAGTCAAGATCCTTCCTTCTTACATCACGCTGAGTCCCGTACTGCCGGTGACTTAGATGTATAGCTGTTAAATGCTGGTCTTGAATTAAGTGGAAACCAAGACGCATTGGAACAAATCATTCTAGCTTGTTGGAATTCCCGCAGGGCATACCTGCGACCCATCAAAATTCGTTTGTACCATACTTGGTGTGCCCCTTGTTAGTAATTCTACTTTGATTCATCTCAAAGTTTGTTGTATTTAATTCATTGCAAGTAGCGCGTGCGTTTGGTGAATACTGGCTGAATTATTTGGCTAGACATGGTACACTCTCAAGAGGCAAGCAACAGTTGAGTGCAACCATATCAAGTCTCTAATCTTAATTACCATAAATTATTGCTGAAAATGCTTTAAAATGTAAGGAGTGTTCATAGAATTAAATTTTACTGTCTTAAAACAAGGCCCGTTAGAGCTAAATTAGGTATTAATGAGGTACATGATCTAAAGGAAGTACATTTGTAGAATTATTGTATCTCTGATAAATGTTTGTTAATGTTAAATGAAGTAACTTCTGACCACAGAGTCCTTACATTATCGCCGCGGCGGAGTGGCTAAGCGCATTGACGCGTTATGCTACGATGTGCGAGGCCGCTGCCCGTCGAGAGTTCTAATCCCCCCCCCCCCCCTGGGGAATGGATTTTTGTGTCATCTGTGGTACAAGATAGTTCATAAGTAGTTTGTAAGTTTAGGGACTGTTGACCCCGCAGTTAAGTCTCTTAAGCTTATCAAACATTTGATCCATTGTTTCCTCTATTATGGTATCACATATCATTTACATGTGATATACATATGATATTCAAATATACAACTGCTGTGACTTTCGCGCTATGACTGTTGTTCTACGAATGAGAGAACACGGATTCGTGGTTATCTTTAGAGGAAATCACATACAATACGCAAGTGAGCCGAATGCTAGAATATTGTTCTGCTTTTGCAGCCGTTACCAGATTGGAATGGCAACAGACCGTGGACAAATTCAAGGATGAAACTTTCATTCTGCAGCGCAGTTTTCGTTGATATGGAACTCCCTGTCAGATTAAAATTGTGTGGCAGACCGGGATTCTAACCTGGGACCTTTGCCTTTCACGGGCAAGCGTTCTACCGACTGAGCTATCCCGACACGCTTCACTGTCCGTCAACTTTACTTCTGCCAGTACCTCGCCGCCTATTTACCAAACTTCACAGAAGTTCTCTTGCGAACGTTGCAGGACCAACACTCCTGGAAGAAAGGATGTGGTGGAGACATGGCTTAGCCACAGCCTAGGGGTTTTTTCAAGTATGAAACTTTCACTTTGCAGCGGAGTGTGCGCTAATGTGAAAGTTCCTGGCAGTCTCAAATGTTCAAATGTTTGTCGCGCTTATGGGACTTAACTACAGGGTCATCAGTCCCTAAACTTACAAACTACTTATGAACTAGCTAATACTAAGGTCGGCACGAAAAGCCATGCCCCAGGGGGGATTCGAATCCCCGACCGTAGTGGCCGTGTAGACCGTAACTGGCAGGCCGCAATCCCCTCGACCACCGCGGCCGGCCCTGGCAGACTAAATTTGTAGCCGGAACCTAGATTCGAACCTGTGACCTAGGCTGTGGCTAAGCCATCTCTCCACCATATCCTTTTTTCCACGAGTGCTAGTCCTGTAAGTTTCTCAGGAAAAATTTTGTGAAGTTTGGAAAGTAGGAGGCGAGGTACTGGCGGAAATGAAGTTATGAGGACGGACCTTGAAGCGTGCCGGGATAGCTCAGATGGTAAAGCGTTTTCCCGTGAAAGCAAAGATCCTAAGTTCGAATTCCGGTTGTGGCACACAATTTATTCTGCCTGGAAGTTTCAAATTCAAGGATTTAGTTAAGCGGCACTAACACGTCTTTGCCGGCCGCGGTGGCCGAGGGGACTGAGGCGCTCCAGTCACGGTCTGCACGGCCACTACGGTCGGGGGTTCAAATCCCCCCTCGGGCATGGATATTTGTGCCGTCCTTAGTATTAGCTAGTTCATAAGCAGTTTGTAAGCTTAGGGACTGATGACCCCGTAGTTAAGTCCCACAAGTTCTACAAACATTTGAACATTTGATTTAACGCGTCTTTTTAGCCCTTGTATGCTAGGAGAAGTTAAATGGGCTCCTTGCTAGAAAGATAACGTAGTTCTCTCGAAATCTTTGGGTAAAAAATTTCGAATGTCTCCAATCGAAGGAATATTGTACGATTATTATGCTAACCATGATAATTGTTTCAAATTGAACTCGAGAATAAACTAAGTACACTAAATGAAACACACAGGCTTAATTTTTCTACTCGTTGAATACGGAAATAGAACAGGAAGGACAACTGTGAATAATGGTACGATGTACGTACCGAAGTCTTGGCTGGTGGAATAATTATGTAGGTGGAAGCGAGTTTTTGTTTGATTTCCTAGTTGAACTGTCGTGAAAGAATTTGCTAAATTTCTTTCCACGTACTTGACTTTTCATTGTTTGAGGAGCATTACAAAGACGTTGCTTTCAAAAAGACGCTATCAGCAAGGGAAAAATACCGTAATTTTCTTGCCCCATAATGATAAAATCACAATTATCGTATGCATTCATGAATAAGGCATGTTCTTATAAAATAAAATTTGTAGTTCTTTCAAATGGTGTACGCTCCATATAACACAGAATCTCATTACACCGAGCCTAAGCTGTATCTCCTGGATATTTTATTACTGCGTCCTGCAAGAAATTTATGGCACAATTTCCTCTTCAATGTGCAGTCGACGAAAAATGGGTGTACTTTCAGTGGCGCCTGTTGCAGTATTATTACAATATTACTTTACAATGCTTTTTTATACCCTGGCATACGATCTTGATAAACAACACCATTTCAGTTCTTCTTCTCTAAAGTTGCTGCATGAATTCAGGGCACCGCAGTCAATGCTTTTTCATTGCATATACTACATTTATTTGATATGTAAAATCTTCTGTTCATCTACCAACTGGGGTTCTGATGACCATTGCAGCTTTGTCCCTCTTAAACATCCAACCAACAACAACAAAACATCTCCCAACTAGCCTTTAGAAAACATCGCTAGTGTGAAAATCAGCTTGCTGTTTCCTCACATGGTATCTTGCAAGACATTTATGACGTTCGACAGATAATATGCATATTCCTTGTATTCTGAAAGGCGCTTGACACAGTGCCGCGCGGCAGTCTGTTAACTCAGGTTGAAGCATACGCAATAGGTTCGCAGAAATGTGTCTGAGTCGAAGAGCTCTTAAGAAAGCGACCCCAGTATGTTTTCGTACATGGCGAGATTCCATCACAGCCAAGGGTATAGTCGGGATTGTCCAAAGGAAGCTTGAGAGGAGCACTGTGACAGGTACTCACTGGAAGCAATACGACTTATTCAAACAGAGACGATATTAAGGAAATTTAGAAGGACGGAGTTTGTAGCTGATTGCAGAACTGTGCGACTACCGCCAACTTACATTTCGCATAACAATCACATAGTTATGGGAAACGAGGGCTCGTGCAGAGGTCTAGAGCCAGTCGTCTTTCCATCGCTCAGTTCGAATATAGTAAATATCCTTGAAACGGAAAAACTTCTGTCTATGAATCAGCACGGGTTTAGAAAACATCGTTCATGGGAAACTCAGGTTGCCTTTTTCTCACATGACATCTTGCGAGCCATGGCTGAAGGGCAACAGGCGAATTGTATTTTTCTCGACTTCAAAAAGGCGTTCGACGCGGTGCCACACTGCAGACTGCTTACGAAGATACGAGCTTATGGAATAGGTTCACAGATTTGTGACTGGCTGGAAGACTTCCTAAGTAATAGAACGCAGTACGTTGTTCTCGACGGCGAGTGTTCATCAGAGACGAGTGCATCGTCAGGCGTGCCCCAGGGGAGTGTGATAGGACCGCTATCTTTTTCTATCTATATAAACGATCTGATGGACCGAGTAAGTAGTAATTTGTGGCAATTTGCTGATGATGCTGTGGTGGTTGGGTGTCGTCTTTAACTGACTGTAATAGCATGCAGGATGACTTGGACTAAATTTCTAGTTGGTGCGGAGAATGGCAGCTAGATCTCAATGTAGAAAAATGTAAGGTGATGCACATGAGTAGGAAAAACAATCCCATAATGTTCGAATACAGCATTATTAGTGAGCTTCTTGATGCTGTCGCGTCGTTCAAATATCTAGGCGTAACATTGCAGAGCGATATGAAGTGGAACGAACATGTAAGGACAGTTGTGATAAGGCGGACAGCCGATTTCGGTTTATTGGGAGAATTTTGGGAAGATGTGCTTCACCTATAAAGGAGACCGGGTATAAAACGCTTGTACGACCACGTCTTGACTATTGCTCAAGTGTTTGGGACCCGCAGCAAATCAGTTTAAAGGAAGACATAGAGGCAGTTCAGAGGCGAGCAGCTAGGTTTGTTACTGGTAAGTTCGAACAATGCGCGAGTGTCACAGAAATGCTCCGGCAACTCAATTGGGGATCGCTGGAGGACAGACGACGTTCTTTTCGTGAATTTCTGTTGAGGAAATTTAGAGAGCAGCAATTTGAAGCTGAGTGTAGGACGATCTTGCTGCCGCCTACTTACATTTCGCGTGGTGATCACAAAGACAAGATAAGAGAAATAAGGGCTCGTACGGAGGCATATAAGCATTCTTTGTTTCCTCGTTCTATTTGAGAGTGGAATAGGAAAGGAAATACCTAGTAGTGGTACAGTGTACCCTTCGCCACGCACCCTACGGTGAATTGCGGAGTATGTATGTAGATGTAGATATTTGCGAATGTAACTGTGCTGTAAGGTACCTTCCGCCACACAAGCGGAATACATATGTAGATGTAGATATAATAATGTTTTAACCATTCTGAGTTTGCTCCTGTGGTCGGCGTGACTAAAATGAGTGTTTCTTTTCTTTTCATTTTTTTTTTTTTTTTTTTTTTTTTTTTTTTTTTTTTTTTTGGTTGATTTGCTTTCAGCAAGACACCGTTTCTTCTTGTTGTTGCGCAGCTACCTATCGCGATGAATGCAGTGGACAATGTCGTGGAGCATTCTTTGTAAATTCGAAGTAGCGTTGCACCCAATCCTGGCCAGTTTTCACGTCATCTGCTTTCTACATCAGAGGTGCCCCCTCATCGGTAGTCTGTACTATAGTCAAATGTCGATATGTCTATAGGATCCTCTTCGTGAACGTATTCCTATACTGCCGAACGATTCCACTGCATTTCTTCTTTTCCTTCTCTTATGACCATCATAATGATTTTTATCATCTTTGTGCGAGTGTAACACTTCATCATACACGCAAACATTATTCTCACCTAATCTCCACAAATACACGTCAACGCGCTCACCTATCGGCAAGGATAGAAGGCAGTCTGCGCAGAGGATTAACACCCTTTCCACCAGGTATCCGGACATACTGCAGAGGGTTACCAGCTAATAGTACTGCACGGTGATGCATATACCGTACTATATAATTCCGAACTCTAGAAGATTCGAGCCGAACAATTGAACAAATTGCTGCATGGTGTCCTTCACTACATAGACTTACCAGGTACAAAGAAGAGGGAACCAGGATGGGAAAAGTGAAATAAACATCCTTTTTAGAATGTCTCTTTTAGCTTTTATTTAAAGTAAAATATTTCAAATACGAGGGCTGATCAGAAATTCAGTATAGAAAGTCTGCAATGAAGCAGATACATTTTATTTCGTACAACCATTGTAGCCTAATGATTGGACCAACATCAGTGTTTTTCAGCACGTCTATATATCTGTTTACGCACTAGCGTTTTGTAAAATTACTTTACATATTTATGTCTCCTGAACATCCTGTCAGTGTGAGTTGAGCAATGTTCTGATGATGTGCTTGTCTCTTCGTGCAAAGCAGATCGTTGTCTTCTTAGGAACACTTGTAAGGAAGCAAAAATGTAACAGAAGATTAAACTTCCTCGCCGTATAGAAGACGAAAGCGTTCACATAACTTTTTTGTCCATTACACCTCCTTCCGAAAAATGGAAAGGAAAGAGATTGCCGTTGAAGACAATTTTTTCACAATTTCAGAGACAAAGATCTGCTCACAGCGACACTAGATGAATTTCCAAACTCTTACCACATCAACAGGTCATCGAAATTTTAACGACAATTTCCGAACATTCTGCATAGGATTCTGTGTTGAAACAGCAATAATTTCAATAATCAGAATACAATTGTGTATTTTCCGAGATAGTTTCTTTTATGTAAGGTACCAGTTTTCGGCTGTTACGTCATCTTCAGGTACCAACCACAATGAAATGAAAAGAGATTTGAATATTTAAGATTCAAATACCAAAGTGTTATATACAGAGTACAAAATTCATTTGAAAGATGGCGCGTAATAATGATTTGGAATGGAAATTGCTGCATAAAACTGCTGAACATGGATAGTATATGTCACACTTTAAATATAATTACAACATTTCTGATAAGAAGAGACACAAATTGAAATGAGAAGCTTTGTTTACATCTTTCATCAAAATCTTATCTTTAATAGGTCTAATATTTGAAGCATATGTGACTGGATTTAATCCGAATGAAACATTTATGAGTAGATATTTTTATTTATTTTCATTGGTTAAATTATAATGACTGGTAGAATGACTGGTATTACAAACATTACAAGCAATTATAACTGGTATTAAGAAGGTTGTCAACAGCTGTGATTATGCAAAGGGATTTCTGGATAGGGTATGAAACAGCAGATAAATTTTAAATAGTTCGTACATTTTAAATAAAAAGTTTGTTTTTTTCAATTTATATATATATATATATATATATATATATATATATATATATATATATATATATATATATATATATATCTTTTTTTAGAACTTCAAAACAGCGCTGACATAGGAAAATATAGTACGACTACCTTGTCCCACTACACTAGGGAAAGGAATGCAAACTTTATTTTAACGGAATAAGATGTCGACTCTTAAATAAAGCCGCAAAAAATCTAGATTTATGTAAAAGCCGCCTTACATCAACGTATAATGAATTTCATTATTGTAATAGAAGAGTAAGTGATATTTTTGCTTGTCTTGACATTACACAGGAGGAGGTTCTGATTTCTGGTTACACCTCACACTCAGATTGTAGTGCGAATAGTGAAGATCTTTTAACCAGTCATATGGCAAATGGCTTGCATCATTATCTTTAGAAACGATATGACGTACAAAGCCTTCAAACCACTTTCATCAAAGGGAAATAGTGTTCAATTCGGAATTCATAGAACTGACTTCCTGAAATTTTTGTACTGTTGATCTACTGTTGAAACCAGTCACTGGTGAATATAAAATTAAAAAAAAGGAAAGAAATTGTATTTATCTGACAACGTATGTGCGTTTTCGCTATCTGTAGTATCTATTCATTATCGTGAACCGTTAATGAAATATGGATTTTTTATAGTGCATGATTCCTGACGCTGTGTCATGCGTCGAATTTAAATCACAGTATTTCGAGAAGCAAATGAAATGTCGATTCGCTCTCAATTTTGAATAAACTTATGTGATTTTTTTATTTTTATTTATTTATTTATTTTTTGCTGCAATGTGTATGCCTAAATAAACCATATGCAAAGACTATGTTTTGATTTTTCTCTTTGCAAGTTCTTTAAAATCATATGCAATAGTTTACTGAATTTGTCGCATCACAAGAACTGTGGTACTTTATGAAGCGAAGACTTCAAACCACAAAATGAGCAATAATAATATTTTTTGCTCAACAGTTCCTTTTAATCCGCCAAGTCAACGTGAATGGTTCTGAACTTATCACGTGACTGCTCGCCCTATGTTAAGTCACAAAACTATCAGATCTGAAAAAGACATCGATCTACATTTCGGAATCTGCAGTATATAAATTGAAATTAACCAAACATACGTATAGTCTGCACAGTCAGTTTTTCCCTCTGCACATTCTTTAGAGTATTTTCGTTTCACTTAATTTTATGCATCAGAGTAATTGCGACGAATAACAAAGACAAATTAGTAGGCCTACTTTAGCATGTGAAGTCATAAAACTAAGACGTGTAAAATACAAAATAAAAACTTTTTTTCCACCGAATACGTTGCAAACAATCAGCTGAAGAGCACTTTTGGTGAACGCGACGCTTCGTCGCCTCTCGGTACAGGCGACATCCGAAGTCCGCCTAGCATGGAGACGAAGAGACCACGATTGTCGCAGCGTATAACTTTCTCAACTGTAAGCTGAAGATAAGTAGATGAAATACTTTGGTTGTTAAGAAAACTGTAGAAATTAGTTTAAATTAATCTGTTTTGTATTTGCTTTTCATAATTCGTATGCCACATTTACAGAATTTTCAGCTCCCTGAAGAACGCTTGATGAACTGAGACAAACCATATGTTAATGTATATATTATTTTTACATTTTGTCAGTTTTTGCGTGGAATATAATTTGATAATAAACAGCAAAGAACCTAAAAAATTGCTTCAAAATCCTGTATTGTTCGATCTAGGCTGCCACCGTCACATCTTCCATATCATATCATTTACCGAGAATCGAAGTTGATGCTTGAATTAAACTAGCCCACATTTACGGGCAGCGTGTGGTTCACGCTCAAGTCTCGAGATGTGCGCTAGCTGCGAACTTCATTTATGATAATCGTCAACTTCGATTCTTAATATATCGGGCTGTGACTGACGTATTGAGATTTAACCAACGCCAAAGTTATTACGATTTTCCATGCATTACACAAGCACCTGAAGTACGTTCTTCATTGTGAAAGTCATTTTTCAGTATCTGTTGTTGTTCCAGAGATATTTCAGGTAAAACGCCTAAGTCGGACAATACATATTTATAATCTTGTTGATATTGCCACTTTCCATATGCCACTGTGTTATCACTCGAATTGTATGAGAAAAGATAACCAAAAGTGTTTTGTATAATATTTTGAGCTGTTTTCACACATGGCACGGTGATGTATTCAGCATCTTGCTCAAAGCCAAAGATAACTGCTGGGCGCATATGACGTCATCAGAGTAGAATAGCATCAGAATTAAAGGCATTATGACTTACGCTCGTTGTGTTGAAGAAGACAGAGGCTGTGTATCGAATTAAATAACACTGGCAGATGCTTGTTGCTGTAGTTATTCGTACAAACGAACTTAGTGCCAATAAAACAGAATGAACATGTGAGATGACGAGATATTCATTTTCGTTGAGGACTGTATTCATGCTTGGCTATGCATAATGCTATTATGACACAATAGTAATGGTTGACGTATAAGTCACGAACTTTTAATAATTTGCAAGATCTCATGTTGATAGTCTAAATTTGCCGAAGCCTGTCAATAAATATTTTTAAGTGTTCCTAGGCAAAATATGCATTTTGAAGCTTATGTAATATATGTTAATGGATATAATAGGAGCTGAATGGAAGCTGAAGATGAACAAATACGTTACGTACCTGCAGCTTCTTCGTTTTATATACGGAAAGAAATCAATAAGAAATAACACACTGCTATGGAAAAGAGATCTCTATCAACTCAATATTTATAGATATCAGGTAGGCTTTTGATTCTGTAGCTCACATGCGGCTTCTAACTAAATTAACGTACGTACTTATGGAATAGCACTACAGTTTTGAGATTGGTTCCGCGATTTCCTGTTAGAAAGGACATAGTACGTATTAACTGACGGAAAGCCATCGATTAAAACAGAAGTGATATCTGGCGTTCTCTAGAGAAGGGTCACAGGGCCCTACTTTATAAACGATATACGAGACAATCTGAGATGATGTTGTAATTTATCGATTAGTACAGTCCCCAGAAGATGAAAGTCAACTGCAAAACGATTCAGATAGGATATTTACATTATGCGAAAATTGACAGTTCATCCTAGATATTGAAAATGTATTATAGATCTGAGCACTAAAAGATATCCGTTAAACTTCATTTATACCATAAATCAGTAAAATCTAATGCTGTGAATACAACAAAATACCTAGGAATTACAATTACGAACAACTTCAATTGGACAGAATATACAGAATTTACAGTAGCGAAGGGGAATCAAAGATTACGTTTCACTGGCAGAACACTTAGAAGATGCAGCAGTTCTAGCAAAGGAATTGCCTACACTACATTTCTTTCGACTATTTCGGAGCATTGCTGCACATAGTAGCATCCTAACGAAGTGCGAGAGATGGAAAATTTAGACAAAGTCAGAGAAGAGCAGCTCGTTTTTCTATCATTTCGAGACATGGGAAAGGGCGTCACGGAAATTGTGTACCATTTTGTAAGGAAAACATTACAAGAAAGAGGTTACTCGTTGAGACGAGATCAATTTGAAAAATTTCTTTCAGAAACTTTCTCTTCCAAAAGCGAAAATATTTTCTTACCACACACGTATATAGGGAGACATGACCATAATAAGAGAAAACAGATCGAAAACTGAGTGGAACGATAAAAAAATATTGTGAACGCTGTTCCATGCATTTAAATCTGATTCGCGGAGTAATTATGTAGAGGTAGATATAGATTATATTGCATTTGGAAGTTTAGGGCTATGTCTGTTTCGTCTAGGTCTCGTCAAAAAAAGCTAATTTTGTTCGGGTCGTAACTCTGTGCGAGCGTAGAGAACTACAGAGTATCTGAGAATCAGTGTTAGTTTGTACGGAATGTAGAAGATCATGGGCGTCGAATGTGCCGACACGGCGGTAAAAGGGTAGTGTAACGGCTATGGAGGTCCTTACCGTGACCTGCTGCTGGTTTCACAACCCAGGATATGAGGGCGCCACAGCAGCTGCTGCAAACGTTTAGCGGGCTGTGGAGTGCGGCACCTGAGTGCGCGGCTCACAGACCAAAGATAACAAACACTGCGCTTGTCCCTGTCATTCACAGACATACATTACTAGACTGGCAAACGCCCATCTGTGATTGAAGCCTGTCGCCCCCATCTTGCCTCACCTCACGTAAAAAAGTATCCGTACGGTACTACTATGATCATACGATATGACATTGTTTTACTCGTTAGTTTGAACGTGATTTGCATTTGAGCTAATACTTTTGCAATAATTGAATGTAACTCATAGGCGTACATTGTCGTATCGTGTTATGAGAAGACCGTGTTATGTCCGGTTAAATTTTACTTGCCGTTCAGGCGGCCTCGCGTGATTATGTCGTCAATCATGAGACGTTACCAATCGCGTGACAACGCAAATGTTTCGTCGTTAGTAAGTTTTGTATACGAGGGAAATTACTTTTACTGAGTGAACAAGGCGTACATACAAGCACCTGTCAACCAGAGAGCAGAAACAGCATTATTTATTTACTTAACTGTCTGTACGAAACATTAATCAAGTCACTCGGTGTGTGAATTTCCATTAATTTTAATATAGTGGCGAGGGCTTTCTGTTGTTTTGTTCATGTTGCTAACATAATCATGTGACGCCGCCAAAATGGTAAGTAAAATTTTACCGTTACATACAGTTAAAACAGAAGAAAGGAGATATGTCTTTTCCACTACAAATAGCACATTTATAAAGGTCATACTGTTAAGAAAAAAGTCGAAGTTGATCGAAACTGGTAACAGATTAATAAAAACAGAAAACACGACTCATTAGTGTATGTGTCAAAGCAGACTGTAGACTTCGTAAGAACTGCCAAATGAAGAAGAATAGGTGTTATCCACGATAAACAACACTTTTATGATGGCTCATACGATTGAAAAAAATCCGAAAAACAGCAAATCAATGAAACTCATTACTGTACGTGTCGAAGCTTACTGCAGCTGCAAATTTTACAACCATATACAACACATTAATTTCCCATATGTCAAAAGTCTAAAGACACTTACATCAGTTCGTTGGTATTTTTACGACTGTTTTCTGTAATAACACAAACGTTTATGATATAGAAATATGGCGGTGAGACTTCACAGACACCAATGATATTGTATACAGCATTGCCAGTCTAGTAATATATGTCTGTGCTATCATTGTCATGTCGTCATTTGAAACCACAGACATATTACTAGAGGGGCAATGCTGTATACAGAATCACTGACATAGACCAAAGATAAAATTGACTGCGTGTGCCCCTATCGCTGCCATCAACCTCCTTGGCTGGCGTGTCGTCGTTTGAAACCACAGACATATATTACAAGACTGGCAATCATGGAGGTAATAATAAAGGGAGATGGCGCTACATATCCCAGCTGTACTACGCTTTGAAGCCATGGCCGCCATGACACTCCGACCAAAACACTGACATTGTGTTATAGGTGTGTCTGTATTTACAGTCGCTAATTGCATCATATACTCACATTAAGTCCTGACTGGTTGTTTCAAGTTTTTGTTTACAATAAAATCTCGAAAAACGAAACAACTATCATGTTACTCTGTTTAAAAATAGTTTTTACTACACAATCAAGAGTGAAAAATGTGGGTTCTTTCTTTAGCTAATCTGACTGTAGTCCGATAAAATAATACCATTGACTGAACCAACGCCTGATTTACAAGCATGGTAATGATATCCTTTCTTTATGTAGTATGTTTCATTAATATTGAAACTATGTTTTGCTTTCGAAATCATTGACTTAATAAAAATGAAATTTATATTTTATTTCTTAGTCATTCGTAAATAGTATGTTAAGTGTGCGACCTTCCTATCGGTACTCACCAATAAGAATTGGGCAATACATAACTCAGGGTAGTAAAAGATTTATGGCTCATTGTCTATGTTTATAGGGTTGAGTTATGGATGTCAGCTTCTATGCCCTAAACAGCTACCAAAACTATTTAAATAAGATCAATAATTAATCCCAGTTTAGCTAGTCTATCAAGCTGCAGATGATGACGTGAAAAATATATTTAAACAAACATAAATTAAACCTCTGAATAACCAACAAAATGGATTCTAAGATAATGTTCAAGAGATATTCAGCTATGAAATAATTGTTTTATAAATGGATTTTATTACCCCTTTTAAACATTAAAATGCGGAGGTTTTCCTATTTTATACATCAGTAAGTAACTGAATATTTTCTCAACTATTGTTCATGAGAGGCACAATAAGTACCACAAATACTTGAGAGTAAAAGTTACAAATTATCACTCGTAAATTTATGAAGTCCATAGAACATTGCAGATCCAAATTAATCTGTGGTTAATTACAGTATTTGTTATAAAACACAATTTTGTCATCACCCGAGTAGACGATAGCTGAATTATCACAGTTTCAAAACCCTACTACCATCCATTGTTTAGCACCTTTCACCAGAGACTAAGTTCTGCAGTCACAGTCCCGTAAATTTTCCATAATTTCCCGTAAAAGTCCACACATGCCTATCTCTTCAAATCACAAGTTTGTAACGCGACATCAGACCATCCAGAGTCACGACCTAACACCACTGCATCAAAGTTAAGAGTCCCCTACTAAGCGTTCGAAAGCATGCTCTCTACCTGTTCTCAAAATTGTATCCTTCCGCTTATCCTAAAGCCTCATCTTCAAAACACAGTATCCTTTCCAAAATATTATACATTCGAATATCACACAATTAAATGCTTTGACCACCCACCTACAAATATTGTTTACATTTAACAAATATATATATTTAACAATACTAAAATCGACTGAGACTGAAGCTCTTTGCTCAGGTAGCTATTAAGCGTGGCGTCTCACTGTTCAAATATACTGCCACTGTCGAAATAAAGTTACACAATTAATATTTATATTACCATAGCTTTCTATGCAAATATATTCAGTTCTTGTCCACAAATACATATAATTGTTTATGTATCAATTATCTGCTGCATATCTAGTATTATTAGTTGGCCGTAAAATATTTAAGAGGCAGTCTACAACATATAACGAACTTTGCTAAGAATAATATTAAATATAATAAAATCCATAGATAAATGATATGGCTCTGCTGGGTTCATGTTTTGTGTTTCTGTGGTGGAATCTATGTTTTGACACAAGAATATTACTACCTCAATGAAAAGCAGAATCAGAGAATAAAAAAGTTTATTGCAAGAATACGGAAATAACATGGTGCATCTTTTAAGATAGTGTCGTGCAAAGCTGCCCATATGCGATTTAACCGTTTCAGACTTGATTTTTTTCTGGAGGAAGGAAATTATTTTTTTACTGTATTCCTCTTAAGTTACGTTTTTAATGGTTTTAGAAGTAAGATTTACGCTGCTGCATGCATCCATTTACACACTACAAAATTCATATGCTGCAAAGCAAGGTTTCTTTTTAGGGACTAAAATAATTAATTTTGTAGCACTAAATTTTGTAATAAATAAACAGATCATTCAATAGTTGCCATGCAAAATAATTACTACAACTTTTCAGTTGTACAGCGTAATACAAGTAACCCACAACTTGCGTGTTATTTGGAGTTCACAAGCTGCTGCGCAGTGCAAAACTGACTAATTGGTATTCTTATAGTGATCTCCTGCAGTTGACAGTAAGTGCAGTAAGTGTGCATGATGAAAATGTTGAACATTAATAGTCATATACATGTTGTTTCAATTGAAAGAAAATGTTTCTGATCTGTCTTAGACACTGTAAAAGTTATGTACAAAATTGTAGTCAGAGGTTCTGAAAGGATTAAACTGTTACTGATAAACACTACGTATCAATAATTGTAAATACAAGTCTTATAATATTATTATTACTATAGTACTGAAATTTATTGGCTTTTTATCTGTGAGGGATATTGAAATTACGGCGATTGATTACACCAATGCTCCTGAATCCATTCAAAGAATTATATTTGCTGTGTGATCAATTCCTGATTTTATATAGATTTTCACAATAATGTTTATGGCTATAATGATGGTGTTGAACAGCAATCTCATATGACGTAAAAATTCAGTTCTACAGGAATATTAAATAAGCATTATTATTTTACAATTATTTCAGTCACAAATAAATTTAAAAAAATATTATCGCTACAAAATTATTACATTAATAATTGCAAAATAATTTTCAAGTCATAAATTAAATAAAAATTGTCAACAATGTTCCTACATGAACAAACTGACATACGAAGTTGCAGTTTAACACCATCGATATTGTATTTAAATTGCAATCTGGGATAGGCGCCCTCATTGATCTAAGACCGCCGTTTCCTGTTTCCGAGCAGATTAAGGTTTTCCTAACGACTTGTATTCCATTCATTAGGTCCAGACTGTTAACTGGCCGGTTGGGGAACCCAACAGCTGGCCAAACCTTACTTTCTACATGGAAACAATCAGCTTCTTATCAGTAATGTCACAAGTGGGAGAAATAACTTTCATATTCAGGAAATCGAAAATCATAAGATAAAAATTCGATACAATACAAATAAAGATGTTTTATACGTTCATTCGCAATAAAATTGGTAAAATTACACATAAACATCACACACGTCACCATAACAGTGCAAAATCATTCCACGAACGAGCGACAAGTGTACCAAACAAGTTCAGCAGTGTTTTGTTCGGATCAAGATGGCTACATTGGGCTTCATGACTGTGGCGTCAGAGTGCCTCCGTTTATTCTTACCTCCATGCTGGCAATGCCGTATACAGAATCACTGGTTTTACTAAAGTGTGTGCAGTCGTGTGTGTAATTACAGAAAACAGTCGTAAAAATATGGGTAAACTTAGTTAACTATTCTATCTTTACAGTTTTGAAATAATGGTCAAGAAACGGAAGATACATACAGTAATGAGTAACATTGATTCTCTGATTTTATTAATCTGTTGCCAATTTCATTAAACTTCGGCATTTCTTTCAACAGTATGGTCATATAAAACAGCTATTTGTCGTAGATAACACATATCTTTTTTATTTTGAGTTTTCTTACGAAATCTATGGTCTGCTTTGGAAATTACAATAATGAGTCACGTTAATTTGTTGTTTTTATTTATCTACTACTAGTCTCGGTCAACTAAGGATTTCTTTCAGTATTATGGCGGTTGCACATGTGCTGTTTGTTGTGGTTAACACAAATGTGTCTTCTTCTGAGTAGTTTTCTGATAACATCAGTCTGCCTAAACTGTATATAACAGGTTCTTCTGATAAAACGATTTTACAATTTATGTGTTAAATTTAACAACTAGTTCAAATGCAAAGCATGTTTAGATCAACTGATAAATCTTACAAGGTCAATTTCATGTCAGGTCATATGGAAACATTTTGACGTGAGGTGAAGCGAGGCACTTAAATGTGATTTGCAGAATATCTATGTGGATGTAGATGTAGAAGCAAGATGGCAGCGTCAGGCTTCAGTCACAAAAGCAAAACATCCAGTCTAGTAATATACGTCGTGTTTGAAACCAACATCTAAAATTGCCCCAAGTCACATAACAGAGTTTTCGTCATAATGAGCAACAGTTTTCTCATTTACAGGTGAAATCAAGCGTCGATTTTAACAATAAAAAGCCTTCTTGTGTTGCTATTATCCATGTATAAGTCAAGCGAACATAATTTCTCCATATTACTAATATTAATGCGGTGATTATAGTTTTTACATGTGTCCAGGTGAAAAGTATTGTCAGTAATTTATAAAATCAACATCATCTGTGTTTGTCCTGCACTATGAATCTTCTACTTTTTGCAACATACGGATGTGATTATCGATGGGAACATTATTTAAGCTGCTCTTGGTCAGGTTCATATATCAGCAAGTAAGTCATTTCTAGAGCAAATCTGCTTCCAATAACCTTATACAAACCTAGAATAACATACAGACTATTCATCATATCTATAAAACGACTTCTTGTCGAGTGCGTCGATAATGTTCCTCATTGCGTCGTTATTTAATTTGAATAATTAATATTTTCCTTTTTTTATGTTTAGGCATCATCGTCTGTGGCAAAAAGTCTTGCATAAACAGTCGTATTATGTTAAAATTGGACATTATAGATGTAAACAGATTTCAATTTTAATAAATGCACAATATTTCACATGTATTGTTGAGGAATCGTAAAAAAAAAAAAAAAAAAAAAAAAATGTTTCTGCTTGTCAAACTGATATTTCTTCATCTACCTGAGTGTGTGAAGTACAAACTAAAAGACTCACAGTTCAAAGAAAACAATCTACCGTTTAAAATCTGCAGTTCTACTGTTTGTAAAAGAAACTGGCAATGCGTTTCTACTAGGCACATGTAAAAACTGTAGCCATCCCATTCACATTTCCAACAGTGCAATATAAACGTAGTGTGAGGAAAGGCAACTAGCTTTAAATGTAGAAAAATGTAACGTGATGCAGATGAGTAGGAGAAACAATCAGGTGTTTGGTATCCCTACCATAAGGTAAAGTAGTCAACAATCAGAAGATTGGTTTGAACACCGCAGTATTTTACTGGGCATGATCCTGTTTGGAGGTAGTATGCCGTTGCCTTCCTCTGACCTTCGAACTGACTTACCCAGCCAGTTATACGTTGCTATACGTATTTTTCACTTGAGCAATACTGCCAGAGGTGAAAGAAGTGGAAAGTGACATATAAAAATCCTAGGACCTGGCGTGGGTCTAACCCCTGACCTTTGGGTTGGTAGTATGGCACTCTACCACTGTGAAACCGAGGCTCACATCCCCATGATATCTGGTTATATCTATAATGGTTACTTCTATATATTAATTTAACCAGATCCCCACCATATCTGGTTAAATTAAGACATGGAAGTAATTCAGAGTGGGAGGGGGGGCTAGCTTTGTTACTGGTACGTTCGATCAATATGCGAGTCTTACTGAAATCCTTGGGAACTCAAATGGGAGTCGCTGGAGGGAAGACGACCTTCGAAGGCGACGTTCTTTCCAAGAGACGCTATTGTAGAAATATAGAGGGCCGGAATTCGAAGCGGACTGCACAAAGATTCAACTGCCGCAAACCTACATTTCGCAGAATACCAAGAAATATAATATCAGAGAGAGTAGGGCTTGTACAGATTCTTACAAGAATCTGGTTTTACCTAGTATTATATACGAGAGGAACAGGAAAGCAAGGAACTAGTAGTGGTACTAGGTACCTTCCACCTTCTCCTGGCCGAAGTAAAGAAGATATAAAATGCAAAATGGGTTTGGGAAGAAAATCATCGCTGAAGAAGTAATATTTGTTGCCATCCAAAATGAAATTTAAATATCCAGAAATCCTTTCTGAAAGCATTTGACTGGAGAGTAGCATTGTTCGGCGCTGAAACGCTGAAGAATGCTGAAGATTAGGTGGGTTGCCTAACTAATGAGAACTGGGCAGAAAAGAAATTTATGGCAATCTTGCCTACAAGAAGGGACATGTTGATGGGATACATTCTGATACATGACGGAACAGTCAATTTATCTGTGGAAGGAAGATTGTGGGGTAAAAACAGTAGACGGGTATCATGAGAGGAATATAGTTTGCACGTTCAAAAAGATTTAGGTTGCGGCTCTGATACGGAGATGCAGAGACTTGCACAGGAGAGGGTAGCGTGAAGAGCTGGACAAAACCACTTTAATGACTAAAGACCACAGCAGTCACTTTCGTGGTTCGCGAAAATTTGTCCAGTGGAATTGTGGGTAATACAGCAGAAAAAGAAGAAAAAAGTTGGAAACCACTAGCCTATAGGAACATAAAACAGAGGTAATGTAGCTGCATGAATATCAAGAGCTCAGATGAAAACTACTACTAAGCATAGAAAGGAAGTCCGGAATGTAGAAGGAATATATAGAAGGTGTATAAAACGGAAATGAATTTTAAATAGGACAGGAAATAGATGAACATGTGGTAATAGATACGATACAACCGGAAGAATTTGACCCCTGTGAAATCTAAGTCGAAACAACACCCATGGAGTAGACGGAAAACCCTCTTACCTGCAGAAATCTTTTAGAAAACGAGCCACACGTATTTCATTTGAAGCATAAAATGTAGGAGAGATGAGAAAAAGCCTAATAAAGATGAATGAAATAATTCAAGATTTCGAAGAAAGTAGGTGTAGACAGGTATGAATTTCACAACTCCATACTGACAGTTCAGTATGTTATATTAACACTAACTGTTTGTAACACCATATAGAAACTGACAGAAGATCATGATGGAGTTAGGAAAACTGTAGGAATACATTCCGCAAAGCTCACTTTATGACGTATTACAAAAATATCTTAAGGAAATGCAAAACTTCGTTTTTTGATTTTCTGGGAGCGTTTTAAAAATGTTCTCTGTAACCTCGGAATGAAATTTACAAAAGTAACAGGTTTCAAAAGTACGGAAAGAAAAGTTAGACTGAACTTGAGTAGAAAATATACACCACCATAAAAAATTGAAATGCTTCGAATGGATGCTAAATTAACAAGAGAGTAAGACAGTGTTGTAGACTTTCCCCTGCGTTAATGTATACAATGAGCAACTTGTGAAGGAAACAAAGGAGAAATCTCAATACTAAATTAATGTCAGGGAGAAGACATAAAAACTTTGCAGTTTGGCTGTAAAAAATTGAGGTGTCAAGGAAGCAGCATATAACGTGAACATTAACAAGAGAATACCAAATTTAGTGGATTGTAGGGGCACTAAAATCAGACGATGCTGAGAGAATAAGATTAGGAAAGTAAATAAAGCTAGTAAGTGAGTTTTGTTTGAGACAGTAAAATAACATATGGTGGCCACAAAAGGGAAGATATAAAATGCAGAATAATGACAATGAGAATGAGAGCACTTCTGAGAAAGAGAAATTTGTTAATGTATAATATTAATTTAATTGTATATGTGACTTTATTTTCGAAAGAACATAAATATTTTTTTTTAATCCTATATTATAATAGCTGAATTCAAGGAGATAGGTAATAATTTCTGCAGAGACAACTGTGCAGGACACAGATGTTCAGTGTATCGAGTATGAAAAAAATAGACATAACTAATACACCGGCCCACCCACGCACCTAACCAACCACAGGAAGACACACACACAACCACCCAGGCACTCACTCACTCACTCACTCACACACACACACACACACACACACACATGCACACAAACACACGCACACACACACACACACACACACACACACACACGCGCGCGCGCGCGCGCAGCGACACGGTCTCCAGCTCCTAGTCACAAATTGGGCGGCCACTCCTATCTGAGATGTAGATGTAGAGGTACAAGTCCTCTCTCGAGCACTGTAGTATGTGTAAATGACAGATAATATTTATTTTTATGGACATTTTGCGGTTGGAATGTAATTGATACTTAGTGTTTGCAAATGCTGCATATACTTTAGTCCATTATAAGCAATTAATGTAATTTTTTTCAGTTTCATTCTTAATTCCCGGAATGTCCCAAATGCCCCTACTAAAAGATCGACTTAAATGTTTGCAAAGTTTCTGAAACATTGTTCCTAGAAGGTAGCAGTCATCAGTTTCCGTATTAAAGCACTGAAATACTGGCAAGGTCGGTGGTTTTAGTGACGTCTGACACCGCCATTTACCTAGACAAATGTCAAAAACTTTGGGTATAACGTAGACAACTTATTAACTAAAATGACGTTTTAACATTTTCGCGCTGATTTAAACGGGTTCGGAAGTTGAGCTAAAATTTCTACACAAATCGTAAAATGGTTTTATGAGATGAACATTAAGATACTGAACTGCAGGTTTAGAGCAGCCTTTTCGCAAGAACACCCGTTAACAACAACATCTCTGCTTAGAGAAGCACTTTTATAGTGAGCAAACTATTCTAAAGACTATGTCGATTCAAACTTTCTGGTAGAGAAATGGCGACGACTACAGATTACTAGCTACTGTGACACCAATGACACTGCCTAGGAAATTGGCAGTCTAGTTAATGTATGTTGCTGACATGAAGTCTGAAGATGATCTTTAGGTAGATCAGACTGATCACCTAGCAATAACCAATCAAGGTAAAGATTGTATTGAAGAATTTTACGTAAATTAACTACCTATATGTGACCTAAACCGGAAGTCCAGTCTCAGTACAATTGTAGAGAGTCAATTGAAAATTAATACATCGAAATACAATAAGTTTTAAAATATTCAAAGAATAGTTGAAAATTGGTGTTTTTTTTCACCCTAAGAGTTTTGTGAGAATTATTGTGGTGATAGTCATGTTTAATGCTTCTCCAAGCGACACCACATTGACGAAGCACTGTCCGTATGGGTGGAGAGGCTTGCGCATCCGTAGGAAGCTGAGGGCTATGGATCAGCAGATGTATCAGACTAAGAGTGTCCCACAACGTCCCATCTTCATTATCCTCTCCCAGTTCTTTCCAAATTTCTTTCCCAACTTCTGAATCAGGGTTTAGACCTGAGCAAGAAGTGATACCTGTAACAGAGATGTTGGACTAGGTTAAGATTAAGGCCTTGTCTGGGGCTCAGAGGAGGAAATTTCTCAAGGAACAGAAGCAAAAGGAAGGAACAGAATGGCTTCCTAAGCATAAGTGGAGGGAATCAAAAGGGCTTGAGCCCAAGACCCCCAAAAAGAAACTGCCTCAGGTCGAAGGGGATACGCATACCCCCTCGACGTCAAAGACAGGTGGCAAGAGGGTTAGGGAGGAATCTAAGACTCCCTCCTCTCTGGACAAGCGAGATCCTAAAAGACTGAGGCAGGAAATAGGGAAACAGACATATAGTACTGCAGTCTCGGTCTTTAGAAAACCGGTTGTCCAAGAAGGATACCCACTGGTGATCATCACCTCACAGCAGGAGAAGCTCTTGGCTCTATTTGAAGAGATTGGGGGGACGCTGGACCAGGACCCAAATTCAGAAGGGTCTATCTAGATCGCGGTGCCCTCATTTAATCTGCGAGAGGCAGCACTCAGCAGAATGGCTTAAGGACAAGGTGCCCATGATATCCCCATGGGATGATGCGAAGCTGCTGGTCAAGACAGCAGCCGAACTCCTGAAGACCGCAAAGGTATCAATATGGGTACCAAAGATCCTTAAGGATGTCTCTCCAAAGACTCTGTTCGAGTAAATAAGGGTCCAGAACCCAAAAGTCTCGACAGAGGATTGGAGGGTAATTAACCAAAAGGTCGTTCCAGAAGGACGAACCCTGGTGGTGGAGGTCGGAGAGAAGTCCCTGAAGGCAACGCGAGAGCAAGGCCTGAAACTGTTTTTAGGGTTCTCGCAGGTCGCCGTCAGGGTAATCAAAGACCTTAAAGGCAATAATGGCAGCAAGATGGGGACTGGAAGTGCTGCAGGTAAACCTGCAACACAGTAAAGGGGCCACTGCTGCCCTGAGCCGTCGCCTGGGGAAACAGGAGGTGGACGTGGCCCTGGTACAAGAACCCTATTTATACAAAGGGGGTGTATTGGGCCTCGGTGGTACTGAAGGTAAGCTGATTTATGCTAGAAATTTGAAAAACTCCAGAAAATGCATTTATGTTAAAAAAGGAATCCCTTTCATACCAATGATGGATTTCTGTTCCAGCGACCTGGTAACCATCATGATGCAGCAACGTGAGGAACGTATTACGAGGGAAATTGTTTTGGCCTCAACATACCTTCCTTGCGAAGACATCTCTCCTCCTTCTTTGGAAGTGAGGAGACTGGCAGAAGCCTGCTATCGGCAAGGTGACGAACTGTTGGCGGGATGTGATGCCAGTGCCCACAATCTATCGTGGGGCAGCAAGGAAACAAACAGTAGAGGTGAGCACCTTCTTGAATTTCTCCTATCTAACAACTTGGAGATCCTGAATAGGGGTGATGAACCTACATTCAGGAATAGCAGAAGGGAAGAATTAATTGACATAAATTTTGGTTCCATGATGATGGGCAGTTACGTCAAGCAGTTGCATATGGTCCTGGAGCCATCCTCATCAGATCAAATGTATATTAAATTCAAGGTTGAAATGGGAAACAGACAGAACATGGCCTATAGGAATCCCAGGAAAACGAACTGGAAGACATATTGGAGAGACCTTGACTTCAGCCTATCGAAAATTAAAACTTCGATAAGGAACCCAACAGAGTTTGAGGAAGTAGCAGAGACCGTAACCTCTGCAATAGTGACCTCATATCAGGACAACTGCTCAATCACCAAGAAGTGCACAAATAGGGGTGTGCCTTGGTGGAATAATAACCTGGAAATGCAAAGGAAACAGGTACGAAGACTGTTTAACTTTGCAAGGCGCAAAGGACAATGGGCAAAGTATCGTGAGGCCCATGTCAATTTCAACCTTGCCATCAGACGGGCAAAGGAGGCATCCTGGAAGGTATTCTGTGAGGAAGTGTAGAGCATGGCTGCTCAAGCGAGACTTCATAAAATCCTCACTAGGGTACCAACTAATCCAGGAGGAACACCGAGGAAGGTGGATGGGGAGTATACAAAGACAGCACATGAAACGCTGGAACGGCTCCTCAAGACTCATTTTCCTCAATATACTCTGGTGAATAACTCAGACCAGAATGATATTCCTGAGAGACAACGGGTCTCAGGAATTCACAAAGAGGACTGGGATTTGGCCAAGGAGTGTGTCGATCTCAGTAAGGTCCGATGGGCGGTGGGAACATTTCAACCGTTCAAGTCACCTGGCCCCAATGGAATCTTTCCAGCTCTCCTGCAATAAGCGGGAGAAAATCTTATTAGATTCCTATGCAGGTTATTCAGGGTTGGCCTAGCAGCAGAAATGATTCCCAATGCCTGGAGGACAGAGAAGGTTGTCTTCATTCCAAAACCAGGGAGAACTGATCATACAAAGACCAAGGATATGAGACCAATCAGCCTGTCCTCCTTCATTCTTAAGACATTGGAAAAGCTAGTTAATGTGCATGTTGGAGAAAGGAGGTTACGTAGGGCTCCTCTACATTCAAACCAACATGCATATCAGCCAAGTAAATCATGTGAGACAGCTCTCCACCAACTTGTTGGGAAGGTGGAGAAAGCACTACACTTTCAGGAAATAGCCTTCTGTATCTTCCGGACATCTAGGGGGCTTTTAGCAATACAACCTTCGATTCCATGGTTAGGGGAGCAGAGGTGTATGACCTAGAGACCACTATATGTAGGTGGACTAGGGCCATGCTCAGTGGAAGAAAGGTAGAGGCTACCATGATGAATGAAAAAATGGTAATCAACACCACTAGGGGTTGCCCGCAAGGAGGAGGAAATGTTGGGGAAATGCCAGCCGACTATATTATAACCCCATACTGCTTCAACAAGCCTTTAAATATAACAATTGGAAGTAGGGAGCAGTGTGAGAAAATAGTTCGACACCATACGTGGGTTATTGTCTGGTTCACTGACAGGTCAAAATCAGACCAAGGCATTGGGGCCCGGGGTACACGGGTGCAGCCAATACTGGAGGGCATCATCTCTCTAGGGAAACTGGCCTCAGTATTCCAGGCCGAAATCACTACCATCTGGGCGTGTGTGGAGGAGACTTTGCGTAGGTGCTACAAAGACCGTAGCATCTATATCTATTCAGACAGCCAGGCATCCCTGAGATCACTGGCAGTTCCTGCAACAAGGTCTAAAATTGTTGGAGAATGTCACATGTTTTGGTGGAGCTAGGGGAAAGCAATAGAGTAAACCTATTGTGGGTCCCTGGCCATTTGGGGATCAGTGGCAACGAACATGCCGACTGATTAGCCAGGATGTGGCAGAGTCTCCATTTACTGGGCCGGAACCTGTCCTGACAATCACCAAGGCAATGATGAAATTGGCTCAGATGACAGCACGTAGAATATTGGACCAAAGTCTATCAACAAAAACATGCCAAAGCCACGTTTTAAAAGAAGCTCTGCAATCCTGGGCCTGAACAGGAGAGATATTAGACTCATGGTTGGATTGCTGACAGTCCATGGGAATTTCAAAGAACACCTACATACAATGGGAGTAACAGAAGAGGACCCTAAATGTAGGATCTGTGATGACGGTGATGAAACTGCATCACATCTAAACTTCGAATGCAGTGCATTGGGGAGTAAAAGGCACAGAATATTTGGGACAACCAGACCTGAAGAAATTGTGTCTAATAAAGAACTGGTAAAGGGACTCCTTGCACTGTTCAAGAGCATTGGTTGGCTTTACTAGATATACAGGGAGCGATACCGCACAATAAACTTAGTTTCGGTGCGGGCAGTGGCGGATTGGACCAAGACTCTTTTTGGCTTTCCTGAGAAAATCAAATCAAATCATGTTCAATGCACCGCGAATATGTTTCTCTGTTGTGTTTTATGTTGTGGTATGTGACTGATTGGATTTTAGGATTCGCCAATTTCTGTTACCCTCGTACGCATCTAGTTCTCTGTGCTTAGATAGTACAAAATTTCTAGAACCCCTACACACGGCTTCTTAAAATATTCTTACCAATTTCTTATTTAAATATTCATATCAGCAGTCCCAACAGCTTTCATATTTTCTTTTAACGTGCAAAATGAATAGGGCAACTCCAAGTATCCAAAAGAGAAGAAGCAGAAGAAACTGAAGACTCATGTAATACAATCTTCATCGATTACTACAGGGTAAAATGTTAAGAATATCCTATTGACACATAAAACTTTGTTTAATGTAAAAAATTAAGAAAAATTCGAGACTGGACGTGAGTGAGCATAATTCGCTGCTTCAAATTTTGTACTTATTCGAAAATCTACTGACTTGTGAAAAAGTTTATTTTCTATGATGAAGTTAAAATACGAAATGATTGCAAGGTGTAATATGTCCTGTCAAGATGTGTATTCAGCACAGGAAGCGTCCACGTAATGGCAACAATCGGACTGTCTTGAAAAGAATGTTATATCGTAAAATGTGGAATTGATGATGCACAGTAAGAGTGAAAAGTGGACAGAGAAAACGGAGGCGAAGAAGGAAAGGGAGTGGAGTAACTGTAGCCTTAACAACAAAATTTCAGGTGACTGCTGCAGTTCCTCCAAAGCAGCGTATTGCATCACGCTCGCTGCAAAATAAATTGCATTTAGATTACACTTCAGCCAAATTTGCCCTTAGCAGCTGATGAAAGAGGAACTGCGTTAACAAGAAAGTAACAAACGATGGGAAGGGGAACGTACTCAGTTGATAATTACCACCTTGTAATTCAACTGAAATTGGGATTCTACTGGATACAAGCGTAGTCATCAATGTTTACGAAATGGAGCTCGTTTTATATTCATTTATATTGGCCATAAATTTAATTAAAATTCCATTAACTTTCTTGGATTTTCTCAGAAGAAAAAATAAAAAATTAGCGGTTTGCCGACAACATTGCAACTCTTTCAGCAAAGGACTGGAAAGAGCATTTGACTCGGGTACCAGCGTCCTTAAAGGAGTGTAATAGAACAAAGTCGGTCACTGCTGAAGGAATTTGATCAGATAACGAGAAAATAATAAGAACAGATGAGTTTTTTTTTATTTGTGTAGTAAAAACAGTTGTGAGGGAAGTAGAGAAGAAATAAAAATCAGAATGACTATGGGAAAATTTTCTTTTCTGAACCAAAGTAATATGTTGACAACGAATATTTATTTTTGAAAAAAATTGTCTCTAGCGTAACCTTGTACGGAAGTGAATTGTGTAAAATAAATAAATAAATAAAATAAAATAAAATAAAAATAAAAGTTCAGACAATAAGGAAATAAAGACATCATTGCTACAAAAAAGCCTCAGTTTGTAATGTTGCTTTCGTTTTGGTTTGGTGTTGTCGTAAGGATTTGAATTAAAAAGCGCTTATGAAATGACTTGAAATCTGTAATAGCTGCAGGGATTAAATTTTTAAAGAGGACAAGTTGGTTTAACACAACACCCGAAAGCACCACTAAAACAAAAACTGGCGAAAAGTTACCTTTACATGCCGGATGAAGTCTACATGGCTTTTGCACCTTTCCTTGCGGTGAAACATTGATGGAAACTTAATTTTCTACCGTAAACTGATGCATGGTTATGTCACTCTTCGCATATCGAAGATTCAGCATCGTGTTGAGTTATTGTCACAATATGTGAATAAAATTATATCCTATCGGACTTTGTCCGATAAAAACATTAATTACAATTTCTCAAAATCAAATTAGTATAAAGTGAATGTACTCAAAAGTCAACTAAACTTATTCAATCGCGATGCGAACCGTAATAACGAACAGAGACGTTTTTACGATTGAGCGCAGCTTCCTGAAAACAGTATATATTTGTGGGAATAGGAAAGGCATTTTAAATTTAAAACATTACAAAAATGGTAGAAACACTACTTCTTACAATTAACAGTAAATAGAGCTCACCCTTAAATGTCCCATGCAGAGAGTGAGAATAGATCCTTTCAGTACCTGTTGACTGTATTTTTTGAATTCTTGTTCTGATTATACGATAGATTTCTCACCTAACTGTCCTTGATACTATTGGTATTGTGTAGATCCCTTTGCAACTTCCAAGGATATCTATATTATTCTTATACTCGTTTCACTGACATTTCTCAAAATGGAATTGAAGTAATACCTATTATTGCTTCCCTCTATGATCCAGAAATCTCCAAATATCTATCAACTAGAGCCCCATTTCCTTCTAATCGACATAATTTCAGTTTTGGACTACCTTAGAAGTTTGTCATCTATCCACAGTCTCCTTTGCAATTGAGGCTGAAATTACTTTGGAATCGTATTAGTGCGTGTACCTAGTTATCTATAAAGTAACATTTAAAAACTCGTGCGATTTCAGGATTTTTTTTTCTTTCTTAATTTGTATCCCATTACCGGTTAAGAACTATCACCCAGCTTGCCATATGTCACAGTTCTATATTTCCTTAATAACACCGTGAAAGTCGGTAACAGTTGCTCTTTCCTGATTTTTTTTACAGTCGTCAGGGTAAATGTCCTGTAAGATGTTATTTGGATTCAAGCTGTTTTAAAACTTTGTCACAAAACAAACATGACCGACTCCTTACCTAGACAACTATAAAACATCAGCGAAGAGCAGTTTTAACGAGTTCCACAATGCTATCAAGAAACATTAGAAATAAAAAAAACTTATGAACTGCCAGGTAGATCGAAATCAGTAATGGGATACAAATAAATATAGAATAAAAACAATAAACTGCTACTCGTGGTAATTATTCCTGCAATCTTGTATTCAACACATCGCAGGTTCCAAATACATAATGAATAGCAGTTGTATATAATATGCAGTCTTAATTTATTCACAGTTACTGGAGCGTAATTTTGTTCCGTCGATACAATTCCCTTAAAAGTCACGCATGGAATGACAGTCGATCATACCAATATTGCGCAAGTTATTGCGATACGACCAATTAATACCAGCCCTCGGCAGCGAAAACCAATATCGTATGCGGTCATGAATGATGTATGCGTTTCAACGGTCCCCGTATTTACCGAATGACTACTCATTACCGCAGGCGGTTCATTGTCATTCCAATCGGAAACAGGATCTATGACTTTTAAATTCACTTTTATTCATATAGTACACCTGTTCAATCTCACTAGGGATGGTCTGAAAATGTATTATGCCTCTCGTTCGGAAATAAATATGTGTAACGTCTCAAAAATCTTCTGCACATTATCAATATTCAAACATTTTCTCATCTTTCTGTTGAATTAATATTATACGCTGGAATAAACATCTGTACAAGTTCTTTTAAGAATCTCATAACAAGATTCCGGATTTTCAGGCACTATGAAACCATAATACATGCATGCATTCATACAATAACAAATAAAAAAACTATCCATTTGCTTTTAAAACAGTACACAATAATCAATTCCTCCAGATTTAATCTGCTTGAGCTGATTCGTTTATCTGACAGAACATTCTTGTAAATAAAAAAAAAAGTGCTTTCTATATCACACGAAGTGACAGGTACATAGTTAAAAGAAGAATGTTGGAAGAAAGATCAATTACATCACTTTTAAATGTAGTTTTTTTTCTAACTTTTGCCATGAATTATTTTTGCCATCTTCAGAAAGTAATAATCAGGATTGGCTCTGTTAACACTATTCAGTCTTAATCTTGCAGCAACACCCACTTCTCCATACAACGATTGCAAACATATTTCAAGTACTTCCACAATTGCCAGTTCTTCCACTAATGATGGACCTGTCATTTCCAGCTTCGTTATTGCCAGAGGTAAGTGCACAAAATGAGATTCGTTGTAAATTACATCTATCTTCACATTTGTTTCTCTGTATGCCACTTGTGAATCTTTAACGCAAACCGCAATGGTGGCTGCAAAAATATCCACGTCCTAGAGCCTAAGAAAGAAATCCGTTTGGAAGATGGTAGTTTAATGCCCTTCAATCAAAGGATGTAAACAGATGTTAACTTATACCCGGGCCGCTGAAACATTCTACTTGACGTTCCGTGTTACGGCGAGTTAAGTTGGCGACACTGCTACAGCGATGTTGCAATACTAGCCGCTACCAGTGATCTCAATGATTAACACTGGATACCATTGATCTCTATACTCTCTGTATGTTGAACTTCAGTTTTACTAGCGTGCCAGCCATAGATATTCATATTTAGTTTCTTGCCAAATTCAAATATGGCTGATAAGAAGCATTTAAAGAAAAAGAGAAGAAAATATGTTTCGATTCCGTTCCCATATCAGCCTACAACATCGAATATTGAACTAAATTCCAAGTCAAGAGGTAAGCATGCAATTCTTTGTCACGTAATAACTGATGGAAACTCGTTTGCCAAATTTAAACATGGCGGACAATGCGAAATCGTGTGCAAAACATTTGAATGTGCAGGCACGCTGCAATTCAATGCTCAGACACCAGAGTTACACAACCAGTTTGTATAGAGATCACTGCTGGATACACAACTGTAGTGTTTTGAATCTGTGAAAATCGTGACACTCTATTTTTGTTAGGTTGGCAACTCCGTACGTATAAGTCGTGTCGTTCTTTTGTACTCTGCGTCTTTTCAAAATAAGATATTAATGATTAATTACTTTAATAAATACATTATACTGAACTTCAAGTCGTTTATGCTTGAAGAGAACTCAAAGGAAACGAAGTAGAGTTCATATCCATAGATCAACTATATTTTTAGTCACTTCGTATCACATTCAATTTAATGAATAAATTACACTGTTGTAGACGCTACTTCTCGTGTTCATTTCTCTATTTGCCTCTTGTTTATAATTTCGTTTGAGCCCACCGACTGGAAATTACTGCATGAAAAATAACGCTCATGTCAGACACCTCCAATTGATCGTTTTTACACCTTCATTTATCTTTCTACAGTAAAACAATTTATCATTTAACGCCATATGGTAGAAACACTACTTCTGGATAAAAATATAACTGACGTATACGTTTAAAAAAAAACCATGCCGTTTTCTGCTGTTTCGTTTCATGAGTATACTGTTTATTCCAAGTCTCAACTATTTTGTGAATAGTATTAAAATGTTCATAGGTAGCTGCCGTTGTGTTTGAATTACTTTGTTTGAAAAGCAACTAGAACAAAAGATTACAGATGTCATAATGTTAAATTCGGTGTACGCAAATACTACTAACAACTAGATAGAGACAGATATACGTTCACAAACATGGCGTCGAGCGTCACGCTTTCGTAATACACAGTACTGACTCCAGATTATCTTTGAGCTCACTGGGCTCTACACACAGAGCAGACGAAACGGTTTTCAGTTGCATCCCGTAAATGTAAGCTATTGACCAATAAAAGTGCATATAATAATTCGTCCTTGAGCTGCTACAACAAAGCAGCAAACAATTAACGGCATAGTTATATAGAGAAGAGCACAACAACGCACACGCTTTCAGAACGGGACAAAGAAATGCAGTAGAGTCCCGAAAATTCGGCACTCGGCAGTCCGGATAACTCGGCCACACCCCAGCACACTCTCTGGATTTATGCCGTGCTCTCAGAATGCAGGATAGAACTGAAATCGCAACGCGTAGCAATTACAGGCTATGCTGTAAATGGGCCTTACATCATCTTTTCTTGTCTATTTAAACATCCTCAGAGTTTCATTAATACAGTATTTAGATGCGTCTTCATATTAAAAAGACAGGTGTGATCAAAATTATGGTAGTGCAATTTTCACAGTGCCGTTTGAAGTTATCTTCGTCTAGATAAAAATTTAAGTAAATTATATTCTATGAAGTTAATCACTGTTGTACGTACTTTTCATTGTTCAAGTCTGTATGGCTTGTTACAGTAGTTTTCTAAATGTAAATTGAAGTACGTACGTAACGAATGTCCCTTCTTTGATATTTTCTTAAATTTATTTTGTGTTGCTGATTTCAACATTTGTATTGTATTCTAAAGTAACAGTAGAACGTATTTTAAAGCAAAAAATCTTACCTAATCTTTTTCAAAACTGTTCTCGATAACCCGCCAATTTACGAACTTGGCCAACATTCGGTCCACATAACCGTGGTTTTCGGGATTTTACTGTATAGGAAATAACCATTTGATCATGACATGAAATAAACAATAATCAAGATTGTAACCTCTCTCTCTGTTTTATAATCAGAATGCTTTTCACTCACCAATTTACCGCGACAATGGCACAATTCCATCTAGCTCCCCATATTCACTATTGTCACTACCAAAATCGTCTTCATCGTCGTCATTACGAAGATAAATTATTAACTATTCATGATCACTGATGATACCTCACTTGGTATGCACTGTCCGAATCAGTTTTCTAACGTGCTACATTTTTTCCTTCCAAGATGCAGCAGCCACATTGGCAACAGCTTCACGCAACAGCCTTTCCACCTCTGTCATTGTGGAAGACTTATTAATGTTTCTTATGTAATTCTTCACTTCACTCCATACTAATTGATAGGGTTAATGTGGCAGTGATATGGGGGCAGCCATATTACATTATAACCCTACTCCTTTGCGATTTCTTCTACTACATATTTCGGCGTAGTAAACTTATTTTGTTTCACGAGCGAATATAAAAGAAGTTTTGACATTGAGATACCTGCAGCAATATTTTTTTGTTGTGGCCACTGCACCATAATTTCTTTCCGATCCTTTGAAGCGAGAATGAACTTCCTGCTCAGAGCATATGCTTCGTTAATTTTTATTCACACGAAATTGAGAACTTACTCAGAGTACATCACTAGACAGTCGTCTTTTCGGTGACATTATCCAATTACTTGAACTCGGAAAGTCAAGTGAAACCACTCACAGTAAAACAATGAAAAAGAAGCGTACACAACATAAACACGTGGTAGACACGATACACAACGTTGTTTACGATAGCAGAGAACAAAGCCGGCAACGCGGTAACTTTGACGTCACGGCACGTGACCACCGGAAGTGTTTACCGCGCTATGATTGGATCGTTCCTAGCCACTAGCGCCTCGCGCTTCCTGCTCTTCAGTTGTTATTTGTAGACGTCAAGTGCAAAGTTTCAGCGATCTGGGTATAATCAATCTGTCAATATTTACGGTCTCTTACCAACCTAAGGTAATAAAAATAGTCGCAGTAAGGCATGACAGCATTATAGCCAAGTACCCCATGTGGTTAAAACTGGTTCTAGTGGCAAAGTTAAATCTGGCAACATACGTCTTACGCTGCAACACGGACTGGACTTTCAAGAATACCTACAATAGGAAATAAAGGTTATTTTATTAACGCTTTCACATTGACAAACATTTGCGTTTTATGCGTCTATTCATCTCCTTTGTAGAGGCTATCAACGTATCAACATTCCCGATTTAACATGGTCTGTTTCGGTTAAATGATGTAATGCACGGGTACACAAGTAACATGCTTTAAATTAGGATGAAATGCTTTAAGCGTTGAACTCCAATTTCTTTATATTAATGGCCCACAGTATTCGTAAAAATAAAAATATAAGACTTATGTTATTTTTTAAAACACGACGTTCAGTCTGTAAATGTTCTAGGAAGCCAACAGACCTACTAACATCCTTATTGCAACAGTCACAATAAACTACAGCACTCCCTTTCTTCGGAATTCCTTTTCCTCTATCCATTTTGACAGAAGGGCTTGTCTACTAGTCCTTGTAGGAGTAACTGCAAAAGTGTTCTGCTGTACTCTATCTTAGCTTCCGGCTGATATAGAATTCGCCCGCTTTCCTTTGTCAGCGGCATTTCAAAAGTGGACTTCGACAATGAGTGAGTATTGCGTAAGGATGTGTTGGATGTCTTGCGCAATGCCGGTAACAAATTGTTAATGCAGCATAGCTCGAGTGCAATAACTCATACTATTCAACATAGACTGGCGGTAGTGAGATACGTCACGAAATGCACTAACTAGTGGCAACATCTACTGAGCCCAGTAGCCTACATGAACGCAGTAGGAAGTTCACAGACTGTACGAAAAACTACTAATGTTTTATGTAGTTTCTATGTGATGTTGCCTCGCCATGTTAATTAACATGTTTTGATTCTTATTCTTATTCTCTGGTAGTTTTTGTGGAGTGGGGATTAAATGAGTATTTTTTTCCTAGTTTGACGAGTGTATATCATTTATATGTTGTGAAATTTCGCCTACAGAGTACGACTGTTATTTTGTTATCAATTAGTATTTGCATAATAATTCATTTTGGTAAAAATCCTAATATTGGTGGTAATCCACCTAGGGACAATAATGATGTTATTATCATAAATTTAACTTCTGTTTTGAAGTATCTTGTTGAATGTACGTAGCTTTCCTAGAGTGAAATGATTGTTCCATGTTTCGTGTTATATTCGCCAAATCAATTAATATTTGGATCAGAACACTACCAAATTTCACGAAATCACCCTTTGGGTTAATCTGAATATTTCATCAAATCTGCTCCAGTCGTCTTGTCGACAGTGAACATATACACAGTCATCTTCTTTTGTAGATATAGATTACCCGGCCGCGGTGGAGTGACCGAGTGATCTAAGGCTAGCGGTTGCACGCCGTCGGAGGTTCGAGTCCTCCCTCGGGCGTATGTTAGTTTAAGTAGTTTGTAAGCCTAGGGGCAGTTAAGTTTCCTTAGAATTACAAACTTTTTTTTACCGGATTCGGAAAGTAATGATGCCATCGATCTTATATCTTTTAACACAGATGAAGGTAACATGGAGACCTAAATTACACCAGTCTTTGGAAAAAAAAAATGTTTGTATAGTCTATGGGACTTAACTACGGGGTCATCAGTCCCTAAACTTACAAACTACTTATGAACTACTTACGAACTAGGACGGCACAAATATCCATGCCCGAGGGGGGATTCGAACCCCCGACCGTAGTGGCCGTGCTGACCGTGACTGAAGCGCCTTAGTCACCTCGGCCACCGCGGCCGGCCCAGTCTTTGGACTGAAGACTAGGGTTGCCAGATTGAACTCGAGGCACGCCCGGAGAACAAAGACGTGCCCCCCTTGGCCAATGACTCACCGCCCCCCCCCCCCCAATTGCGACCAACTCCCCCCCCCCCCCAAACCAGGATTACACGTGAATCTAATCATCTCCTCCCTCCCAAAAGTAAATGAGATAGTGCATATTCTACACTTACACATACACTGATCAGTATCGACTTTTTGTAGCCACTCTTTATAATTTTCTTTCTGCAACCATTCTTCACGAAACGAACTTACATATCGTCTCTTCATTTCACTATTATTACTCACTAATCTGAGTTAATGTAAGCTTCTCTGTTCTCACACGATCCGAGTATTCCAAAAATTGCCGGTAAACTGATAATAAACAATGAACGAACGAACACAAATAATAGACGTCGCCAGTTGACACGTTGCCGCAACAGTGTTTGCTTAATAATGCGCTAGCCGATTACTACCGACGCAACAATGAAAAGTTTTCACAGGAAGGACAGAAAAGTAGCTTTTTGTTGCAATAAGAAATTGACATTTATATAAAGTTATTCATAATTACTAGAGAGGAGCCGGCCGGGAATGGCCCAGCGCACTGAGGCGTCTTGCCACGGTGCGCGAGGCTGCTCCCGCCAAAGGTTCGAATCCCCCCCCCTCCCCCGAGGGCATGGACGTTGTGTTCGTCCTTAGTTTAAGTTACGTTAAGTTCGATGTAGATCGTCGCTACATGAGCATAGTACTTAAAAAGTGTCTTAAAAAAAAGTTATGATGAAGGTTACATTCAAGCCCGGAGATGAGAGTCATTGGCCCGTAGACCCGTAGAATTCATTCCAAGCATGGGCACTCCGGGCGGCGCCCGGAGATCTGGCAACCCTACTGAAGACCACAGCAACAACACGTAGATTTCGTGATATTTGAAAACTGCAAAGACATAAATGTGCAAGTCGTACGGATGCCTGTGTGTTATCAGTTATATTTTTTGCTTGGACATTTAGTTACATTATTTTTAAATGCATGGCCCTGGCAGGTAAAAAGTTTGTGAACCATTGGTTTCTTCGGATTGTCCAGAACATCTGTCCTCTGGACATTGATGCTGAAGCCACGACACATTACGTTTCATTAATGCATTACTAACTGAGCGGCAGGAAACTCAGTAGGTGTTTGTGTATGCACCCAACTACCTAAGTGACAGACCAGGGCCCGCTGAATACAGAGCGATGTCATTACGGACAATGACTGCCAACAGGCGTTGTAGTCTCTGCCGAGATGACTGATGGCTTAACATTAGCATGAGTGACGGCTGTGGGCAGATAAGGTAGAGCTGTGAGAGAAGGTACGCCTAACTAATGTCCTATATATTGTAGCTACACAATGGCGCCAAATGGGATATAACGTCGCGCTATGTCCTGTGGTGACTTAAATATTTACTGTGAAATGGGTCTAATTAATTTTGCTCTCATCTGTAATACTGTGTTATTAGCACGTATGCGTAAAATTACGACTCTGGCATTCCATGTAGTTTGATATTCGAGTGTTCAGTTAAAGATGTTCACCTACACAAAGTTTTCTACAGAATAAAAGTAGCCGGAGTGTCAGAAGCACTCGTTACCCAGTAATGGAGACCACATTTATTCAAGAGATTTTTCGTAAAAAAATTTAATATGAAAGATTATATGCGTGTCATGATGTGGATTTACAATGGCAATCTATCTTGGTTCACGTAAAGAAAACCAGTTGTTTCATACATTGGTAATTGAGAAGCTATGTTATTCATTGTTAGAGGAACGTAGAAGATTCAATTTTACTATAACAGTTTTTGTACAAGACAACTGCATTCTTCACTGACATGGTAACAACTGTCAAGAAATGAATTGGAAAATAATGAAAAAATATTTTACGTGATCAGTCAGAAATAATGTATTGTTGTAGTCTTCACTACAAAAACTTGTTTGTTGCAGCTCTCCACGAAAGTTCTCTTGTGGAAGCCTCTCTCTGAATTAGTGTGGAAACTTACGTCCTTTTCAGCCTCCTTACTGTATTCGTCTGCCGTCCACTGTGACTTTTAGTACACACACTTCTCTCCAGTACTAAATTCACGATTAATTGATGTCTCGGAAAGTAAGTGGCCCTCCAACATTTCCCTTCTGTTAGTTAAGAATGTCAGAATTTTCTTTTCTCATAAATTGGGTTCAGCATCTCCTCATTAGTTACACGTATTCTTATCTAATCTTCTGCAGTAGTTTGTAGCACCATATTTCAAATACTTCAATGATCTTTCTGTCTGAACTCCTGATCATGTTTCACTACCATACAATGCTACCCTCCAGCGAGAAAACTCCTTATTTTGTATCCAACAAAATTTTGGTTCTTCAGAGATGCTTTTCTTCCGTAGTAATTCTGCGCTTTATGTCTTCTTTACATGGGTCATCAAAAGCTATTTTGCCACTGAAATAAAACGCATATACAAATTTTCTATTTTCTTTTCCTAATATTGTTCCTTCGACTTCCCTTGTTTAGCAATAGTTCATCTTCTTCTTTCAAGACAATCTCCATTTCGTTCAGTTGCTCTTACAAGTCCTCTTCTGTCTCTGACGGAATTACAGTCTCATTGCTAAACTGTAAAGTTTTTATTGCTTCCCCCTAAACTTTCATTCATTCTGCAAATCTCTGCTGTCATTTCTCCACAGCTTTCTCAATATACAGACTGAATAACATTGAGGAGGCTATAATCCTGTCTTACTCCCTTCCCAACCACCGGATCTCTTTCATACCAAGTTTTCCACTCTTATGACTGCTGCCGTTTTGTGTAAAAGTTGTGTATAACTTTCCGTTCCCTATGTTTTACTCCTGCAACCTTCAGAATTTGAAATAGTGTATTCCAGTCAAAAGTTTCCCCCAGATCTACAGAAGTTAAAAATGTAAGTGCTTTCCCTCAGAAATAATAATCATGTTAATACATGCACTGACAATGTTGTCAGTGAAGTATTGTTAACTATCACTCTTTATCTTTGATTGCTATCATACATTAGAATCTATTTTTTACATTTCATTTACTTTTGACAATTTGAATATCGACCTTTAAACTGTACTTAACGTATTATGTATAAACCGTATTCCGTTGCTCTTTGTAGAAATTTTAGAAACCACAGGTTACATGACAAAACGAGCATTTCGTGGTGCAAATGCTGCCAGACCGACTTAATTACTATTCAAATTCCTCTTCATTGCAAAGTGCAGTTTTGTATGATTTGCAAAAGATATGATTTCAGAACTATATCTAATAATAATAATAAAAAAAATAATAATGATATGGTTAGTAAGTACATGAAATTTGAACAGAAGGATGGTAATAGAAAACTTAAAGTAGTCCACATGTCAATCTTAAGAATCAATAACTAATAAAAGGGATTACCTGCATTTTTTAATTATTCCAGGAGTTCCTCGACAGAATAAAAGGAGTGAGCCATGAGGTAACTCTGGGATTTAGATAAGCGCGTTGGTTAGTATTAAGATTCTTGAGTTCTTGTGGCAGCTTATTGAAAATGGATGCTGCAGAATACTGGAAGCCTTCCTGCACAAGAGTCAAGAAGGTGTGATCCAAATGTAGATTCCATTTGAGTCTAGTATTCGCCGACCGGCGGCTGCTAACTAGTGGGAATAAGCTGATATTGTTACATATAGTTATTTAAGAAAATACGTTTTGTGACGCCAATAGCAGAATTCCCAGATCAATGAAAACGGGTCGACACGAGGTTTGCGGACTTACACCACATATTTCTCCAACCGCCCGTTTCTGAGCCGTAAATATCCTATTTGAACAAGTAAAGTTAACCCAAAAAATAACACCGTATGTCATAAGTGAATGCATGTAAGTATGGTAGACTACATTTTCTGTTGAAAAATCACTCATTTCAGATACTGTTCTAATGGTAAATCAAGCAGAATTTAGTTTTATCAAGATCCTAAACACGGGTTTCCACATCAGCTTACTATCTATCTGAACACTTACAAATCTGAACTGTTTAGTCTCACTTATCATTTGCCAATTATGTGTAATCAAAATGTCATCTTTTGTTGAATTGTGTGTTAGAGTTTTACTGTGTATTAGCATAAATTTCTTTTCTACAAGTCTTGAACTTATCTCTTGAATTGCAGTACCTGCTACTGTCTCAATATTACAATAATAAACAAATAAATAGATTAAAATAAATAAATAAATACAGTAATTGCCATTCATCGAATCAGTGGCGTAACTAGGACTTGGCTTTGGGCGGGGGGGGGGGGGGGGGGGATAGATCTGCTTGATGAGCAGAATTTTAGTCAGTTTCCAGACTGACTACCATCTACAACTCCCGTTGAAGATTAATTCACTCCCATCCTATGAAAGCGTATGGTAAAACACCCCGAGTTTCCAATCTTTACCTTTACCAGATTGCTGTTATACATTTTTTAAGGGTTCTGGGGGGGGGGGTTCTATCCACCTCATCTCCCCCCCCCCCCCATAGTTACGCCACTGCATCCGATACAGGAAAACATATGACTCTAGACTCTAGATACTCGCTTTAAAACCATGGAAGAATTCGCAACCGACCGAAAGACCCGGAAAATCATAAAACAGACACAAGAAAAACTGCCAAAATGAAATTCATGGGTGTGATATCGGAACCATTTGAAATTAGAACGGGAATACGCCAGAGGGACGGACTATCCCCGATTCTTTTCAATGTTTTTCTAGAAAAGATCGTTAGAGAATGGCAACCTCATGTAAAAGGTGTCCAAATTGGTATCAGAACAGAAAAGAGAACCGTACTAAAAAAAAAAAAAACAACAGTATATGGAAAGACGGTCAGAAAATAAGTACCCGCTAATGAAGGAACGTGGTAAAATCGCACAAGTCAGTCACTTTAAATATTTTGGCGAAACTATACAACCATCAGGACAAGAGAGAATCGCAACTGAAAAAAGGATCACCAAGCTGCAAAACGGGTATAAATTAAGATGGGCCTACTACAACAAGAAATGCATTTGGACAGACGCAAAATTGAGACATTGCAAAACTGTGATTCTTCCGGAAGCAACATACGCTATCGAAACAATGGTATTTGGTGAACCGTCCAAAACTAGGGAAATAGAACAGCAGGAGCGAAACATTCTTAGGAAGATTTATGGAGCAATCAACGAAAACAGCATTTGGATGAAGAGACTCCAGAACGAACTCTACCAAAAGACCAACACAATAACCGAAGAAATCTGGAAACGCCGAGCAAAGTTCTACACACATTTATATACAGGATGGAGAACAGCAAGACAGCAAAGAAACTAACAGACATCATAAAAGAGTAAGTGCAGAAAGGAGTAGCTAAAAGAGGTCCAGAGGGACATGCAAGAGACCAAAATAGAAAATCTCAAAGACCGCAACGAGTTCCGGAGTAAATTCATGAATGTGAAGTTTCAACAAAGAACAATACTTCTACCTGGTAGAAGTGTACAGATGAACGGAAGAGAGAACATTCTAAGAAGATGAAGTTTCTGGAAGAGGAAGAGGGAAAACATAAAAAAACGGAATCATTTATTCAAGTTAAATCAGTCTCCTAAAGGGAAATAATGGATTGAATAAATAAAACATCCTTCACTGCCAAGCTGGTATCAACAGAAAACAAAAATATTTTATTATCACCTGCTGTACTCGAAGACATATCATAAACGAACCGCTGGGGTACCCCACACTTAATTCTGCCCCAGTGTGACTGCACATCACAGCCATTAACAACTCTGCACAGAATTGCCTTCTGCTGTTGTTATTAAAGTAAGAGGTGAACCAGTTGTGAGCTACTCCTCTTATTCTATAATGCTTCAACTTCTGAAACAATATTATGTCATCGGCACAATCAAATGCCTTTGTTAAGTCAAACGAGACAACTAATATTTGTAGCCCTTTATTTAATTCATCATATGCCTCAAAGAGACACGAAAAATTTCATTTTCATCGTAAACTTCTTCTGAAACCGAACTGTACATTTGAAAAAAAAAAAAAAAAAAAAAAAAAAAAATGAACTGAAATAATTAGTTAACCTTGAATGTAAAGCCTTTTCAGTAACTTTAGATAAAAACGAATGGCATAGAAATAGGTCCATAGTTTTCTATACCATCCCTTTCTCCTTTTTTATAATGAGGTTCCACTACTGAGTAATCTCTCCGGAAACTGACCATTTTGAAAGAAAAAATTACATATATTGCTGAATACTGGACTAATATATGGAGGAAAGTACTTTAGAATTCTGCTAGATACTCCGACATATCCAGAAGAGTCCTTAGTCTTTAAAAATTTAATTATTGACTCAATCACCCCTTTGTAAGTATCATGGAGAACTATTTCATGTAACATCCTCGGAAAGCTATTTTCTATCAATGATATATAATTACCCGTAGAAACTAGGGGTCTGTTTATTTCACCTGCAGTATTCAGAAAATGATTATTAAATAAAGTTCATATACCTGACTTCTCAGTAACAGAAACCTTGTGCTGCTGACCAGACACTTCCTTCACGACTGACCAGATGGTTTTAATTTTATCCTGAGAGTCTGCTGTTCTTGTCGCATACCACATACTTTTTACCTTCTTCATGACATTGTTCAGAACCGTCCAGTATTATTTGAAATGTGCTACTGCAGCTTCATTTTGACTGATTCTAATATTCTGATACAATTCCCACAGTCTGCAAGCCAAGTCCGCTGATGAAAAAATGGCAACTGCATTCAAATTAACGGTATATATAAGAAAATCGTGTTAGTTACACTATTTATAACTAAAGAACTTCTGAACCGAACTGGCTCAAAATTGGTGGGGATTTAGCTTAGAAGCAGGAAACGGACATTGGATACTTTTTGTCCCGTTCGACCGCGTTCCCGTGTTACGTGACATAAAACTGAAAGCATGCTTCCAGATCGGATCATTTTCTAGATTCTCCAAGAATCAGCTTATTCATTCGTTACTCGCTTAGCGACAAAAAACGCTGCATATGAGCAAACCAATAAGCCAAGGAGGTTACAAGGGAGACGGCGTTATCAATGCTAAGAATGCATCAGAAACATCATCTTCCTCGGTAAGTTTAATGTGTCTGAAACTAAATTATTATGCGAATTATCAAAATAATTTAATTTACTATGAAGAGAAAACAACTGTTGCCATCTAAAATTTCATTGACTATCTCAAGCTTTGCCGCGATTGGTCGGCTTCATTCCCACGATCCAGCAGCTGTTGCCAACATAGCTATACCACACCTGTGTCGCGGATTGTAAAATTTTACCGGTACATAACAATGTTGTTAATCGTGTTTCAATTTGATTTCTAATAAGAGTTCATTATTCACTTACAGGTCAGGAAACAAACAAACGAATATTGCTGCCAATTACAAAAACCATGCTATCTGGTTGAGCGAACTAGCCTTTTTGGCAGCGAAAAATAAGGACGTAGACGATTTTAACATAAAAATTTAAAGCCAAATCGCTGGCCAATAACATGCATTTATTAATATTGTCTCAAGTAAATGTATTACTGTTAATATTTGCATTGATTTACTTCGTCGGTTTCTATTTACGATCCTGTTGAAGTCGTCAATTATCCAACAAAATTCCTGAATTCATTGAATTTGCTAGGAATGCCACCGCACGATTTGCAAATCAAGGTTGTGTCTGTGATAATCACGTTACGCAATCTGTTGTTGTAATGGTCTTCCGTCCGGAGACTGGTTTGATGCAGCTCTGCACTCTACTCTATCCTGAACAAGCCTCTTTATCTCCTCATAAGAAAGGCAACCCGCATCCATTTGAATCTGCTTACTATATGCGTCTCGTGGTCTTCCTCTGCGATTTTTACCCCACACACTACCCTCCAATGCTAAATTTACGATTCCCCGATGTCTAAGAATGTGTCCTACCAAGCGATCCCTTCTGTTACTCAAGGTATGCCAAAAATTCCTTTTCTCACCAATTCTGTTCAGTACCTCTTCATTAGTTATGCGATCTACCCACCTAATCTTCAGCATTCTTCTGGGCACCACATTTCAAAAGCCTCTATTCTCTTCCTGTCCGCATTGTTTATCGTCCATGTTTCACTCCCGTACAAGGCAACACTCCACACAAATGCCTTCAGAAAAGACTTCCTTACACTTAAATTAATATTCGATGTTAGCAAATTTCTCTTTTTCATAAATGCTTTTCTTCCCATTGCCATTCTGCATTTTATATCCTCTGTACTGCGGCCGCAATCTAAGCCAACGAAAACTATGCAATGGAACAAGAGTCTCTGTGAAGAAGCTGATGAACAATGTGGCTGAAGCAACGATAATCACAGGAAAGTTCAAAGGAGAGGATGTTCTGAATCCAAGAATACCACTGATTCCAACAGATTTGCCGTTTCAATTTAAACGTGTCCAGTTTACCGTTCTCCTTGCATTCGCAATGACGATTAATAAAGCGCATGACCAGTCATTGTAAGTTTGCGGATTAAATCTTGAATCGCCGTGTTTTTCAAATGGGCAGTTTTACATTACGTGTTCGGAAGTTGGTAAACCATCTGCATGTTAGTTTTCTCTCCGGACAGAAAGACAAAGATTTCGTTCATCAACGAGCGTTACAATGAACGCAATGGACGGTATTCCGAAACGTATTTATAATTTTAGTTGATAATCTTGTTTCATGAGGACTTTATATCATTGAAGTATGATCAAGCTATGACAACCTTGATAACAACTCATAGGTTATCAAGAAGGTGAAACGTTATAAAAAGCATTTCTATTCTGCTCGCTGCGAGGAAACGTGCTAAGCTGTGCTGTAAAAATGTGCAGTTTTGTTTCCCTTTTTCCAGTCATTTTAACATGAAAGTTTTTTTTATGCTTAAATGTATAATCACGCATGTTCATACAATAAAATCATTCGAAGAACGGCCATTAAATCTACTATCCTCACAGATATAGCAACTCGAAAGGATTCTCTAATAACCCGTTTCCAATTGATGTACCCATCCACTTTGACTTATATTGCCAATCAGGGCCCCAATAACAATAATTAAGATCAGAGATAGGTGGAGGGAGAGACTGAGATTGGGAATGAAATGGATTTAAAAAGGGAAGACGCAGAGAGGAGGTGGAGGATATGGATATGGTGTGGGATAAGAGAGAGTGGTGTGAAGGTGATGGAAAAAAAGAGAGAGGGAGGAGGCGGTGTGAAAATAGAGGAGGGAGGAAGGGATAGACATAGCAAGAAGAAGAAGAGAGATTGGGGATATAACTATACACATTAGCTACAGCAAAACGTTGCCGAGTTTGGTAGTTTATAATAAAAACTCATTTATTGATTTCAGCAAACTGAGGTATTAAAGCACTGTAATCAAATCTGAATGTCATTATTTAGCATAACCTTTAATTTTAAATACAAACAGGGATATTAATGAAATTCAAAAGAATGAAAAGAACATTATTAGGACAATATTCTCTCCAAAAATAACTTAGGAAAAATCTTATAGGCTGAGAAGTACCAAAAGAATGGAAGAATAGCAGATATACATAGTGATATCAGAAACGATAACTCAGCCTTTATGGATACGTTAAGCGAATAGTTGAATTTTACGAAGACAGAACCGAGAGCAAATCTGAACCAATTATTTGGATTGCTTTGGTTAAAGAGTATCTTAAACTAGCTGATTTATCTCAATCTGACGTTACAAACAGGAAAAGATATAGACAATATATATATGATTGGAAAGTTGGTCAGAGGGAAATTAGTAAATTGAAAGAAAGAGACTTCATTCTGAAAGAATGATACAAATTTAGGCGAAATGGACGGTCAACCAGCAAACGCAAAGATTGTATTTCGCATGGTCCCATTGGACCCGTAAATTAATAACAATGAAATGAATACGGAACCTGATGTTCGTGCGTTAAACTTTAAAGTTCCTGTTCTGTCTTTATTATTTATATGTATCAATCAGTGAAAATGTCTTCAGGCACTGTTCCACAAAGCGTGACATTTCAGGGCATTACAAGGCGGAGTGTACAACATACAGAGTCGTGTTGGTGAATATCCTCCTGGCATCAAGTCTCAGAACTTATTCACCGTACCACTTACTCTCATAGACGAACTGTTTAACATACTAATACTTTGCATTTCGCTTCGTGTAACGTTACCTTCACATATTTCGGTTTTAAATTATATAAAACTACGTATTGACAGGCACATTTCGCCAACAAAATACTTTCAACCAAGCAATATAATTATTTCGCCGCTTTCCCACATACCAATACACGTTGAAACGTATCAGCACCCCTTGTTTTAAAAAAGAACAGCTTCAACTGCTAGGGAAGTAAAACGAGACATTAAGAATCTCGCGACACATTTTTGATGAGCAAAAGAATCTTCAGTGATGAGACAACATCTCACGAGTGTTTACAATAGGACAGCGAAGTTATAATTTCTATAATTCAAGAGAAGTCCGAAAAGTAAATAATGAAAATACATCACATCAGGTACCTCCTGTGGTGTCGCACAAGTACAAAGTGCGCGCCACCTACTTTCGCCGCGCGCCGCCATGCACGCACGGCGCGGCGTTCTCACGACGACAGCCACGAGCGCCATCTGCGAGAACTCCGCTCGTGGCCACCACTGAAGGACATCGTCACTTCGGACTGAGATAGCAACGAGTTAGGACCTTCGTAATCAGATAGGCACCAGTGAAGACTTTGTTATCGTACAGGCACTAGGCAGGCCTGTAACAACTATGTATCAACATTCTGCAGTACTATGTAAAAGTTAAGTATTGTTACATTCTGTGCAATATATATATATATATATATATATATATATATCTTTCTAATTTACTCGAGTGTTTTTAGTTTCTGGCTGTTCCCCTCCGTACCTGCACCAGCGTGCTATCTATATTCTTGTGTCGGTCTCATTCCACTCGGCCACCGACACCTACGACGAGGCTGGGACACAAAAGCGGCGACGAAGTGGGGACCCATGACCTCCATTTGGAGGTAATTATTCCTAGACATCTTTCTCTACGTAGTAAACATTAATTTTGGTGCATCATGATTTGTTTCTCAGCACACAAAGAGATAAATAAGATGTTGCAACATTTTATACTCACAGTTCAGTCTTCAGTGTGTCCGCAACGATTCACAAGGTATCTTTCCTTTTTCCTGGTCCTGGCCCATCAGAAGATGTAAGATGACAATGAAATTTCTGAAGTGTCTCATGCTCACTATGAAAAATTGTAGGATGACTCTGTATAGACGAGACACTTTATTGGGTTGACAGTCCGCACTGACAGATAACATTAAATTGCAAAAAAAGTTCACCAATGTATTTAGTCTTCCCATTGAAATAACATAGACTTTTTCTTCCACTTAGGTGTTTCTGAGCTTCTTTTGTTATGAATATTATTATTACTTAAAATACAGATAAGTCAGAAGATTTCAGTAGTACTCAGTCTCTTTCGCATACCAAACGCAGATCCTGTTGATCAGTTTCCATCGATATCTTAGTTAGTTGGTGACAGTGTTTCCAGTTTGAGTTCACGCTACATGTTGTTGGATGAGAGGGTGTTTACCGTTACTTTGGGGGAAAATTTACAATCAGGACGAGTGCTTATTTCCGACGACAGTGGTGCGTGTGTCTTTTTCAAAGCGCGTGAATTTCCAGAAGACGCTATGTGATTGGTGGTCAGATTAATAGTTGATTCAACGGTGAAATTTGCCTGGCATTTGCTTAATCATTTCAGCTAATAATCAGTTAAATGTTTATAACGAGTCGAAAAAGGCTGTACCTGATTCATTAGAATAATTCAGTTTTCATTGGCGGTAAAAGATGAAACCAATCAGGAATGATACCATCATCATCATTAGAGACTGATTATGCCTTTCAGCGTTCAGTCTGGAGCATACTCCCCCGAATAAAATTCTTCCATGATCGCATATACAATGCTAACATTGATGCTTCGTCTAATGTTACAACTTTTACTTAAAAATCATTCTTCACCGAATCTAAGTACTTTCTCCTTGGTTTACATCGACTCCTCTAAACCTCCGCTGCCGCGCCCGTGAGTTTCTAGCTAACCTTGCTTCACCCATGCGTGTAACGTGACCCTAACATCTCAGTCTATTGGCTCTAACTGCTTCATCTATGGAGTTCATTCCGAGTTTTTCTTTGATTTCCTCATTATGGACACACTCCTGCCATTGTTCCCATCTATTGGTACCTGCAACCATTCTTGCTACTTTCAAATCTGTAACCTCAACCTTATGAATAAGGTAGCCTTTATTCATCCAGTTTTCACTCCCATACAACAAAGTTGGTCCAGAAATAGAGCGGAGCAACGCTAACTTAGTCTTGGTACTGACTTCCTGCAGAACAGAGTAGATATTAGCTGAGAACTGACTGCATTAGCTTTGTTACATCTTCTTCCAAGTTTTTTCACTGTGTTGCATTCCTGTGTAAAAATACGACCTAGGTACTTAAACCTGACTGCCAGCTATAACTTTGTTCCTCCGATTTGGCACTCAATCTCTTTTCAATCTCTTTCTCACAGCTATTACTTTCGTTTAGGAGATGCTGATCTTCATATGATAACCCTTACACCTCTGATCGAGCTCTGAAATATTAGATTCCAACCTTTCAATCGAATCTGCCATCACAACGAAGTCATCTGCATATGCAAGACGGCTTATATTGTTTTCACCTATATTAATCCCGTCCTGCCAGTCCACTGTATTCAACATATGATCCACGAATAGTATGAACAACAGTGGTGATAGGTTACAGCCTTGTCTTGCCCTGAAACTACCCTCAACCACGAACTTAATTTGCCATCTACTCTAACTGCTACCTGACAGTCTACGTAAAGACCTTTAATTGCTTGCAGAAGTTAGCCTCCTATTCAATATTCTTGTAGAACTGTCAGCAGCTTCCTCCTAGGGACACGGTCATAAGCTTTTTCTAGATCTATAAAACATAGATACAGTCCCCTGTTCCACTCATAGCACTTCTCCATTATCTGCCCTAATCTACATATCTGGTCCTGACAGCCTCTAAGAGGCCTAAACCCACACTGATTTTCTTCCAACTTGTCTTCAACTAATACTCGTACTCTCCTTACAACAATACCTTAGAATATTTTCCCCACAATGCTGATTAAAGAGATACCTCGATAGTTGTTACAATCTTTTTCGTTTCCAAGTTTGAAAATTGACGTTATTACCACACTTGTCCAGTTATACGGAACCTGTCCTAACTCCCATGCTTTTTCAATCATTTTGTGTAACCATTTGAGACTTGACCTTCCACTATATTTGACGAGTTCCTGCTTAATTTAATCCGCCCCAGCCGCTTTATTGCACTGCAATCTATTGACCATTCTCTCCACTTCCTCAAACATGATCCTGTTTCCATCACCAATCCGATTCCATTATACCTCAAAAGCAGACACTTCAATGAACGTTTCACCTACATTGAGTAGCTCTTCAAAATATTCCATCTATCTGCCCAGGGCAGCCACAGGATACACTAGCAGCTTTCCTGACCTATCCAATTCCAATACACTTGTTTATTCCTTCTTCCCTCACTTTGGAAGACTGGTAATTACTCTCCAGAATGATTTTCCCGCAGGTTGACGCATAGTTTCTAGCTTATTTTCAAATTCTTCCCACGATTTCTGCTCGGATTCTGCAATTATCCGTTTGCTTTGTTTCTTTCTTCAACATAACTTTCTCTGTTTGCCTTATTTCTAGTATTGAGCCATTATGAAATGCCTTCTTTTTCTTTTTAAAAGCTGCTTTGACTGTGTCATTCCACCAAGCTGTCTGCTTCTTCCTGCCTTTACGCACTACTGTTCCAAGACATTCTCTAGTAGTGTGACGCTGTACCTTGTTCATTCCTCTTACAACGACTGTAAATGACTACATTCCACTAACTGATACTTTTATGAAGTCATTCTTATGGATTTGTGCCTAATTTCCTAGTCCTGAAGCTTCTCCACTCTTTTCTTCTACATATGTACCTGACTTTCTGCACTTTTGGCCTCACAAAATCAATTTCACTGCAGATTAAATACTGATCAGTATTATCAAAGAACCCCCTGAAAACAAGCGTGTCCTTGACTTCCTTCCTGAATTATAGATCAGTTATTGAGGACCCCAGATGTCAAGGGGTCTAAGTGACAAAATCATAGTTTCGAGAAAACTGAAGTCAAAGTTTAACAGTTTTCGTAAGAGGGAAAATAAGAATTTCACCGTTTAGAAAATTTCAGACAATTACTCGGGTCCTTAGCTTTTTATTTCCAATGATAAGAGATTAGTATAATATTCGGTTTATAGTTGATATGTGTAAATAATGTACAAATCGCACTTAGACCCCATTACCTCTTACTGAAAATAGAGTAAAATGATAACGCTCAGAGTACATAACAAACACTTATTGTTATGACAGGATACAGTATTGCAGCTATAGTGTACTGACTGATTTACATAATTAAAAATTTAGAGCTTAATACTTATCAACATGTAACAAAATCATCATCTGTGTCATAGATGTTGTAACCCAGGTCAGTAGCAACATCATAATCATCTTCCACGTGAATACTATGAGAAAGTGATGCACCAGCCTTTGTTTCATGGAATAAACTTTTATAAAATTGGTGCTGTATCGATGGCACAAATTGCAGAAGTTCCATCAGGTCTTCTTGTATTTTAGCTTTGGCTTCACATCAGTGGACTGAAGACTGGGAAGTTGTTCAGGCATTCTCCCCGTTCGTTGTTTTCTCATTGGCAGTTTCAGGCAAGGCAGAATACCTTCGGCTAATGATGTCTTATCAAAGAGTGTTTTTGGATTTGCCTTTTCAAAATGAAGTACCTGCATTCCTCTTATCCCTGGCACAGTGTTATTAAAGTACCGGTTTAGTGGTTGAAGATCAATGAAGTCTCCATCCATCATTTTAGTAACAACAAATTTTCGACTTGCTGTAGCAGCCAGATTCATCCGGTCTTCCGGTATATAAATGTCACGTTGATTCTTCTTTCTTTTAAGTTCAATTATTCCGAAGTCAAGTTCACATTCAATGTATGAATGTTCAAAAGTGAGAAAATAGACGATCAACTGTTACAATTTGGGTGTTCCTAACAATATAACTCCAAAACTTTACTATTAGATGGATCTTGTTCTGGCCTCCACAGTTGTCACTAAAGGCTGAGATGTGCTTCACAGTGTGAGAATGACTCTGGATATACATCAGCAGGCACGATGCTATCTCCTGGCAACCCCTACTTGCCTGTCCTTCATGCCACATAAACATATTGACAGTACCACTGGTTAAGTTGTGAAAATTGTTGTTGTATGTCCACAACTAGCGCATAAAGAAAGCTTTTGAGTTCGTGACATGTGGTGTCGGCATCATCTTTTCAAGAACAATGTGTATTGCAACATAATTGCCGTACTTTATTGCCTACATTTCCTTTTGCCTTCTTTTGCTGCTTCTGCCTTCCTGAGATGAATTCCTTTTCAACTTCAGCTGCCTTTTTTCATCAGGCATACTACGTGCAATTTTCATCTGCAACCTGTCACAACTTACGCAGGTATCGGTATGAAGCCTGTGAAAACGAAGGTTAAACTCTGTCTTGAATATATTTCTGCAAAAGCTTTCACTCTTAGGTTTCACTTTTTTGTCTTCGTGGAAAAATATTTTATGCATCATTGCCACACTTAAGTTTGAATGTAAGTACTTTCGATTTGGAGCTTTTTCTCTATTACAATGGCTTGAGTACATCGGAAATTTTCTTATATGCTCCTTGATTATTGCAATTCTGTTTGCTGGAATTTTGTTTGGAGGCTCCTTTCTTCCCCGTTTGTCACGTGGGGAAATACAAGATGGGTCTGATTTTTTGTTAATGGTAAAGTTTCTTATCCTTTGGTTATACATGTGAAGCGTTTTTAGAAGAATGGAGTTGCGCACGCTTTTTCAGTAGCACTGATATCTGCTTCCTCACGCGGAATCTATCGCACTGTTTGGTGGTAAAGGGGTCCTAGCCAAAGCGCAACTACAAACAATCAAGCAGTCAAGGGGCATCGCGCTAGATGGCACACACTGTCAATAAAACTACTATGAACTCTTTACCAGCGAATAGATTGGTAGCACACGTCCCATTCCTGTACTTATCTTTGTTTTAAAAAAATGTCACTTAGACCCCTTGACTTCTGGGGTCCTCTTATAGCCGATGTGATTCCCCTTTCTTCCCAAGTATACCGGTGAACATCCTTATGCTTAAAAACGGAGTTTGTGATAGCCATGCCCATACTGGCACAGAAATCCAGAAGCTGTTTACCGTTTCTGTTTGCCTCCATATCCTCTCCAAACTTACCCATAACATTTTCATGCCCTTCTGTTCGCTTTCCTATCCTGGCACTGAAGTCAAACATGAGCAAAACACTGTCCTTGTCAAAAAGAACAACTTCCTGATCTTCTGCAAAACTTATTTATCCGTTACAAACCGGCTTTCGGCTTCTTAGACCATCATCAGGTGTCAACTGACTGTTGTATACATGTTTTCAAAGATGTTACAAACATGTTACGATTTACAAAGGTATTATCGCAGAAAATTGATACTTCACAGGAAAGTCCATATTTATGTAAAGTAAACCCTGTAGAATCACATGACATAATCACTGCTACAGAAACATGTGTAATACAAAATTACTTCCAGTTTGAAAATAAGTACTACAGTCAGTCTGATGGCCTAGCTATGGTTCTTCACATAGTACTACTCTATCTGAGATCTTCATGGATCATTTTGAGCAGATTGTCTTACTGAAGATACCACTGAGGTGAAAAATTGGATACTTGTTCAGGTATGTGGATGATGTGCTCGGTTTATGGACTGCTACCACCAGGCAATTGGTTACCTTTTTACAACATTTAAATTCCCAACACAAGAAAACTAAGTTCGCTATTGAACTAGGAGGACATTCTATAAACATTTTGGTCCTTTCTATTGATATCAGTACAACGAAACACTTATTCACTATTTTCAGAAAATCCTTAGTAACAGATACAGTTATCCCTGCTAGTTCTAGCATCCGCATAGCCATAAACATGCAGCTTTCCACTCCAAAGTCCATCGCCTCATATCTGTACCATTATCTAATTCTGCATTTCAAACAGAATTGCAAACAATCAAACATATAGCATCCAGTAATGACTACAACCCTGCCCTGAATGACAGTATCTAATATATAAAGCAGAGTGTTCGTATGTTTGTACGAGTTGCATACAAATCTACAGTTTTGTTCCAATGTTTATGAAATTTTGTACACGTAAGCTACAGTCCATGAGGACGGTCGCCGTAAGTGTAAGAATCACATACGATATATGACGTCATAAACAATTAGATGCGCGAAAAACTTCTGCATTTTGCGACAATACCGCTCATTTTCTCCTAAACCATTGAACCGACTTCAACCAAATTTCGTACACACATTCCTCACCGTCAGTAAACAATTGCTGCATGGTTAAGAATCACATAGGCACATGCCTCAAAAGATATTACATCATAACCAATAGAAATCGCAAAAAATGCCATATAATGCGACGAGACTTTCAAAATACACTGTATGAGAATGACAGTACTTAGCGACTTGCAACAAACTTTAAACATAATTTCAAACCATTATTAAACTTATTCTCGCTGGCAACCACAGTAAAATGATGAAAGGATAAAAGTTTCTCGCTTACTACTTTTCCGCTGTTTATGGAGTAAAACTACGGCTCTCGGTATGACGTAACAATTTATAATTTGAATACTACAAATTGTAGCGACAGGAAATTTTACAGTCAGTATACACATATATAGTTGAATGTAGCTTCTAAATAGTATCACATTCCGACACGTAGTTCATGAGATATGAGCACGTAAACAGTAACGTTCATGGAAAATTGCTCCATCCGGCTGGAAGCGAAAGCAGTTTACTTCCATAGAGCTACAAGGAAAGGAACAGAATGAAACAGAGTGCACCCAACGAATAGCCATTATATCCCACAAATCTACCTTCAAGAGACTGCAGTTTCCATTGGAACTTGCCTTTTTTATTACGATTAATAAATTACAGGGCAGTCTATTAAATACTTCGGAAAGGATTTGGCATCTTCATGTCAGGGCTCACCAAAGAATTTATTAATATTAGAGCCTGAAAGATATACATATGTCGTGTGTGTGTGTGTGCGTGTGTTATATAGAGGGGTAAAGTTTATTGCATTTCCCTCAAATTTTTGCAATATGGTAAACTCACTCGACGATCTAATAGATAATGTGTGTCCGGATGCGAAAGGGCCGTATTACCTCCACGAAACCAGAGAGTTAATATCCTTATCCAAGAAATGCTTTCCGGCAACTCCGTTACCTTTTGCGTCCATTGATTCAGTAATGGATACGCAGCAAGCTGTGAATTACCCGACAGAATTTTTAAATGCTCTTGAGCCTTCAGGATTACCACCGCACAAGCTTATTTTTGAAAAAGGATTCCCTATCATATTACTACGTAACATCGACCCTCCTACGCTGTGCAACGGAACAAGGCTGGTCGTTAAGAATCTATTTCCGAACGTAATAGAAGCCACTATCATCACCGGTACCGCCGCAGGTGAAGACGTGTTCATTCCTCGCATTCCGTTGATACCCAGTGATTCAATCATGCTCTTCGATTTCAAGTGATTGCAGTTTCCCATACACCTTGCATTTGCTATGACTATCAACAAGGCACAGGGCCAATCACTTTATGTGGCAGGCATTAATTTGGACACGCCATGTTTCTCACACGACCAGTTGTGCGTGGCTTGCTCCAGAGTCGGCACACCAGATAATTTGTTTGTTTAAGCTTCAGATGGACAAACGAAGAATATTGTGTACCATCAAGCTTTGAGATAAGAGTGTCAATTACTTCTTTTCTGACTATACACTTTCACGATGTTTTCGTGAAAACGGTATGTGTTTTTAAGTAAATATGGTGTCTTTTCTCCACCTCTGTTGACTGTAAAAATGCACTTAAATTACACTAAATATTAAAAATGCAAAAACTATTTGTTTATGAAAGATTTTCATTTATTAATTTCAGAATCAACTTATTTCTTGACGAAATTCAAGTATACTGAAATGATAAAATTATTTACTTTACAATTTAAAAAGAAATCGAAGAATAAGTGGTATCAATAAACCTTTGATTTGAAATTGGTGTATATCCGGAAAGTCAGAATCGGAAGCCTGGAACCTGATTTTTATAATATGTGCTTCCTACTGCAGTTTCCCACTCCCATGAACCACAGACATTGCCGAGGTGGGGCGGCTTGCGTGCCTCAACGATACAGATAGCCGTACAACCACAGCGGAGGGGTATCTGTGGAGAGGCCAGACAAACGTGTGGTTCCTGAAGAGGGGCAGCAGCCTTTTCAGTAGTTACAGGGGCAACAGTCTGGATGATTGACTGAGCTGGCCTTGTAACATCAGCAAATGTGGCTTTGCCACACAGCTACTGCGAACGGCTGAAAGCAAGGGGAAACTACAGCCGTTACCTTTCCCGAGGACATGCAGCTCTACTGTATGAACATATGATGATGGCATCCTCTCGGGTAAAATATTCCGGAGGTAAAGTAGTCCCCCATTCGGATCTCCGGGCGGGGACTACTCAGGAGGATGTGATCATCAGGAAAGAAAAAACTAGCATTCTACGGGTCGGAGCGTGGAATGTTAGATCCCTTAATCGAGTAGGAAAATTAGAAAATTTAAAAAGGGAAATGCATAGGTTGAAGTTAGATATAGTGGGGATTAGTGAAGTTCGGTGGCAGGATGAACAGGATTTCTGGTCAGGTGAGTACAGGATTATAAATACAAAATCAATTGGGGGTATCACAGGAGTAGGATTGATAATGAATAAGAAAATAGGAATGCAGGTAAACTACTATGACCAGCACAGTGATCGCATTATCATTGTCAAGATAGATACGAAGCCAACACCGACAACAGTAGTACAGGTTTATATGCCAACTAGCTCTGCCGATGATGAGGAAATCGAAGAAATATATGAGGAGCTAAAGGAAATTATTCAGACAATTAAGGGAGAGGAAAACTTAATTGTTATGGGAGACTGGAATTCGGTAGTAGGACAAGGAAGGGAAGGGAAGATAGTAGGTGACTATGGTCTGGGCAAAAGGAATGAAAGAGGAAGCCGCCTGGTAGAATTTTGCACGGAACATAATTTAATTATAACAAACACCTGGTTCAGGAATCACAAAAGAAGGTTGTATACGTGGAAGAGACCAGGAGACACCGGAAGGTATCAGATAGATTTTATAATGGTAAGACATAGATTCCGGAACCAGGTTTTAAACTGTAAAACATACCCAGGGGCAGATATAGACTCTGACCATAACTTGTTGGTTATGAACTGTAGGCTGAAACTAAAGAAACTACAAAAAGGTAGGAAAATAAGGAGATGGAACCTGGATAAATTGAAGGAACCTGAGGTTCTTAAGAATTTCAGAGGGAGCTTTAGGCAACAATTGACAGAAACGGGGGGAAATAAAACAGTAGAAGAGGAATGGGTAAAATTGAGAGATGAAATAGTGAAGGTAGCAGAAGACAAAATAGGTAGGAAGGCAAGACCTACAAAAAATCCTTGGATATCACAGGAGATACTAAACTTAATTGATGAAAGGAAAAATGAAACAGGCAAAATGGAGTACGGACGACTAATAAATGAGATTAGCAGGAAGTGCAAAATGGCTAAGCAGGAGTGGCTAGAAGGCAAATGCAAGGATGTAGAAGAATGTATAAATAGGGGAAAAATAGATACAGCCTACAGGAAAATAAAAGAAACATTTGGAGATAAGTGAAACAGATCTATGAATATCAAGGACACTGATGGAAAACCAGTTCTCAGCAAAGAAGGGAAAGCTGAAAGGTGGAAAGAGTATATAGAGGGGCTCTACAAAGGAAATGAACTCCGAGACAATATTGTACGAAGGGAGGAGGATGTAGATGAAGATGAAATAGGAGATACTGTATTGAGAGAAGAATTTGACAGAGCCCTGAAAGACCTAAGTCGAAACAACGCCCCTGGAGTAGATGATATTCCCTCAGAGCTACTGAAGTCTCTGTGAGAACCAGCCATGACAAACCTGTTTCACCTGGTGCGTAAGATGTATGAGACAGGAGAAGTACCCTCAGACTATAATCCCCATTCCAAAGAAAGCAGGTGCAGACAGGTGTGAAAACTACAGAACCATCAGTTTAATAAGTCATAGTTGCAAAATATTAACACGAATTATATACAGAAGGATGGAAAAGGTGGTAGAAGCCGACCTCGGGGAAGATCAGTTTGGGTTCAGGAGAAATGTAGGAACACGGGAGGCAATACTCACGTTACGGCTTATCCTAGAAGATAGATTAAGAAAAGGCAAACATACATTTCTAGCTTTTGTAGATTTGGAGAAGGCTTTTGACAATGTTGATTGGAATAAACTCTTTCAATTTCTGAAGCAAGCAGGAGTAAAATATAGGGAACGTAAGGTTATTTATAACTTGTACAAAGCCAGACAGCGCTTATCAGAGTTGAAGGGCATGAAAGGGATGCAGTGGTTGGAAAGGGAGTAAGACAGGGTTGTAGTCTTTCTCCATTGTTATTCAATTTGTACATTGAGCAAGCTATAAAGGAAAGCAAGGAGAAATTTGGAGAAGGAATTAAAGTTCAGGGTGAAGAATTAAAAACATTACGTTTTGCCTACGACATTGTAATAATCTCAGAGACAGCAAAAGACCTGGAAGAGCAGTTGAAGGGAAAGGACAGTGTGCTGAAAGGTGCATATAAGATGAACATTAACAAGAGAAAAAGTAGGGTAATGGAGTGCAGTCTAAGAAAATCAGGTGATGCTGAAGGAATTAGATTGGGAAACGAAGCAATAAAGGAGGTAGATGAGTTTTGTTATTTGGGCAGTAAAATAACAAATGATTGTTGCAGTACAGAGGATATAAAATACAGAATGGCAATGGGTAGGAAAGCGTTCTTGAAAAAGAGAAATTTGTTAACATCGAATTTTGATTTAAGCCTAAGGAAGTCTTTTCTGAAGGCATTTGTATGGAGTGTTGCCTGGTATGGGAGTGAGACATGGATGATAAACAGTGCGGACAGGAAGAGGATTGAGGCTTTTGAAATATGGTGCTACAGAAGAATGCTGAAGATTAGGTGGGTGGATCGCGTAACTAATGAGGAGGTATTGATCAGAATTGGAGAGAAAAGAAATTTCTGGCATACCTTGACTAAAAGAAGGGATAGATTGGTAGGACACATTCTTAGACATCAAGGAATTGTGAATTTAGCATTGGAGGGAAGTGTGTAGGGTAAAAATCGCAGAGGAAGACGAAGAGATGGATACAGTAAGCAGATTCAGACAGATGTAGGTTGCCGTTCTTATGTGGAGATGAAGAGGCTTGCTCAGGATAGGGTATTGTGGAGAGCTGCATCAAACCAGTCTCCGGACTGAAGACCAAAACAACAACCCTGCAGTTTCACATGCAGCCTGACAGGTATTTAACATCCCGGGCAACGGCGGGTTTTCAGCTAGTCTTCTTCTTTTAATATATAAACAATGAGATGCGCGAAAAACTTCTGCATTTAGCGACAATGCTGCTCATTTTCTTCTAAACCATTGGACCGATTTCAACCGAATTTGGTACACACATTCCTTACCGTGAGGTAACACTTGCTGCATGGTTAAGAATCACGTACGACACATGGTCGAAAAGATATTACGTCATAACCAATAGAAATCGCAAAAAATGCCAAATAATCCGGCGAGACTTTCGAAATACACAGTATGAGCATGAGAGTACTTAGCGACTTGCAACAAATATTAAACATAATTTCAAACCTTTATTAAACTTTTCTCGAAGGCAACCATAGTAAACTGATGAAAGGAAAAAGTTTCTCGCTTACTACTTTTCCGCTGTTTATGGATAAAAACTACGGCTCTCGGTATGACGTTACAAAGAATGTTCAAATGTTTGTATAGCTTATGGGACTTAACTACGGGGTTATCAGTCCCTAAATTTACAAACTACTTATGAACTAACTAAGACTAAGGACGGCACAAATATCCATGCCCGAGGGGGGATTCGAACCCCCGACCGTAGTGGCCGTGCAGACCATGACTGGAGCGCCTCAGTCCCCTCGGCCACAGCGGCCGTCTATGACGTTTCAATTTATAATTTGAACACTACAAATTTTAGTGACAGGAAATTTTACAGACAGTTTACACATATATAGTTCAAGGTAGCTTCTAAATTGTATCACATTCCGACACGTATTTCATGAACTACGAGCAGATAAACAGTAACGTTCTGCTGTTCATGGACTAAAACTACGGCTTTCGGTATGACGTTACAATTTATAATTTCTGCACTACAAATGGTAGCCGCAGTAAATTTTACAGACAGTACACACGTATATAGTTGAGTGTAGCTTCTAAATTGTATCACAGTACGACACGTAGTTCATGAGATATGAGCACATAAACAGTAAAGTTGATGGCAAACCGCCCCTTCCGGCACCAAGTTATAATGTGTTACTTCTTTACTATTAACTGAATTGCCAAGAGGTTTTACAGACACACAGTCCTTATGCAAATCAATATATACCTGAAAAATGGCAGGAATAAATAAATAAATACCGCCAACGCCGGGTCTTCAGCTAGTATTGAATAACAAGAAAATGAGAAAAATTAGAACACTTTTATATGCTGGCTAGCAAGAACACGTCAGTAGTCAGAGAAACTGGTATGTCATCTCATATTTACGCAGAATTTCAGATCATATTGGTAAAAAGTTAAAATCTCGAAATTACAGGCCAGCATTTTACAATACAAACAACATTTCAAAGTATTTATTCAATAGTAAGAACAAAATTCAACTCCTATCACAGAGTGGTGTGTACAAGATCACGTGCAAACATTGTGGGAAAGTGTATGTTAGTCAGTCTGACAGGGCTGTAGCTATTAGATTTTCAGAACACGAGAGAAGCTGGAGGTTAAAAAGACAGATTCAACCTTTGCTGAACAACTGCTCAGATAAAACCATGATTATGATGTACACTGTGAAATCCTACATCCCTTGAAGAAAAGCAGAAAGGTGACACTACTGGAAATATTGGAAATCAATAAACATTTGGCTATGAATGCCAGTTTATTATTAAACTATCAGATCCAGTTCCCCTTTACACCTTTACTGAAACAAGCTTTATTTTCCAGATTTCCTTTTCAAGAAAAATAATCGTGTCACTTTTGATCCTTTACACATACTTATTATATTATTATACAACTGTTAATAACCTTCATAAATATGTACTTGTAATGAACTTTACTATGAAGTATCGAATTTCTGTGATAACATCTTTGTAAATCGTAACATGTTTGTAACATCTTTGAAAACATGTATACTACATTCAGTTGTCACCTGATGATGGCCTAAGAAGCCGAAAGCCGGTTTGTGACGAATAAATAAATTTTGCAGAACATCATGAAGTAGTTCCTTTTTGAAATTATTATCATGTTCTGTCAAGCACCACCAGTCTAACAACTACATCAGTGAGTGCGTTGTAAAATCTGATCATCTCATTTTGATCTGTTAATTCACAGGGCGAGTATACTGACACAATCCTAATTTTCTTGTTGGGGTGGCCAAATCTATCCACACCAGTCGTTCATTTACATACCTTATTGCAATTATGCTGGGTTCGATTGTTTTCCCCATACAAAACCATAAACCCCACTGTTCTCTTCCTACTTTGACTCCTGACAGGTAAACCCTGTATTCTCCGACTTCGTCCTCTTTCTCTCCCCTTGCTCTAACGTCACTAACAGCTAAAACATCTAACCCCATCTTACATGAAGCCTCTGCCGCTCCACCGTCTTCCCATTGTAATCCCCATTGATGTTAATAGCTCCCCATCTCATTCCAGATCGTTTGCCAAGTCGTATCCAAGGCGTCCCTGGTCTGTCAATTAGAGGTGGGACTCCATCACCTCCAAAAGTCCAAGACATTTGGCTCTGATTGTTGCTAGCATCATATTGAAGTACCTGGGAAGCAGGTTGCTAGCCTTACTTGCCCAGGGCCCCACTGGGGTTTCGCCATAACGGTTGAGGGACTAGCCGGTGGATTTGGTAGTCTTTGCCGTCTGAACACAAAGGTGGCTACAACTCAGAATATGTCCGAGATGCCCAACCTCATTCCAGAGTAACTAGTATTCCAACAATCAGGACCACTTACTTGGCCACTCATACGTTGCTCGTGGTTCATGAACTACAGGAACCTACACTATGAACCACAGGAATGATACCTTGTTTCAAAGTATATACCAATTTAAAATGGTGAAGTACGTATTTCAATATTGTGGATTTTCTGTTTCTGCGTTCAAGACGCGCGGGAATGGCCGCATCGTCTATGGCGTCTTAACACGGATTGCTCCAGTAGGAGTTTCGAGTTCTTTCCGCGTCGCGGGTTCAAATCCCCCCCCTTGGGTATGGATGTTTGTGCTGTCATTAGTATAAAGTAGTTCATAAGTAGTTTGTAAGTTTAGGGACTGATGACCCGCAGTTAAGTCCCATAAGCTTTACAAATATTTGAATTTTTTATTATCACGTCTTACCTTGGTAGTTCAAAGTTTATGTTCTTTGCCTGTACTGGTTACGAATGACTATAGCCTGGAACGAACGTAGCGTACATTTGGCGTTCAGACGAGTGACTATAGCCTCGATGGAACACAGCGTACATTTGGCGTTCGTAAATCAGTCACATGTAATCCCTCGCCCGAAAATCTCTTTTGTGTACGCCATCTTCCTTTCTCTACTTGATGATTTTCTTATTATAACACAAGCGTTGTCATTTCAGTGCAATGGCGCACTGAAAATTATCAAAACCACGTCGTTCTTAGGACAATGAATTATAATCTAATGTTGGTTAGTTAGTTAACACCTACCATCGATGGTACGAGAATTACGGATTACTCTCGTAGCTGTTCACCGTAATAGGCGATGGTGGTTCGAAACTTGCTAGGGCACAGTGGCTCAGCGCGCTCGGTCGGAGGGTTGCCGGCTGTTGTGAGGCCTTGTCTGTAGGTGGTGTTGGCTGTGCCCCATCAGCCAGCCAGTGAGCTACGCGATCGCGACGTACTTTGCGTAACGTGGCACGGCAGTGCACAGGCCTTCTCTTCAGACAGTGTTGTTTCATCACCATCTCTAATAAAAAAAATCGCACTGACGTGTTTTACGGCCCACTTTTGATTTGTAGTTTTATAAGATTTTGCAAACATTTTGGACCAAAATAATAATCTAAACAATAAAAAATTAATTAACAAAAGTGTCTGAAATCCTTTTTCGGGGAAAAAAATTAGGTAGTCGCGGGTTCCGAACCACCGATCTTTGGTGTCATAGCCCAAAGCCTGGCCCAGTACGCTACCGCTATCAATCAAAAGATAATGCCTTTAATCTCATACTATTGATGGCCGTTGTTAACTGATGCTAATATGGCATTTGTAGACATTAGATTATCATTTATCGTCCGAAGAACGATGTGTTTTTGTTAATTCTTCAGTGCGCCATTGCTTGGAAATGACAACATGTAAGTTATAATAAGAAAATCATCAAATACGCAACGCAAGATGGCGTATGCCAAAGAGAGTTCTGAGCGAGGAATGTCACGTGACATCTACGAACGGCTGGTTTTCGTTAATTCAATGGAGGGTGTCAAATCTTCGCTATTTTTCCAAATATCTCTCAAACGATACGAAATATGAAAAGTATGAAGGAGCTAAGTTGTAGAGGATGTTCTCCTCTACCAATTACGTTATTCAATTTTCGTGTCAGATGAACAGTTAAGCCGTTATTTTTATTTAAATTTCGAGCTGGCAAAAGACGACCGCAAAGGCCCACATTTAGTGTTACTACCGTAACCTAAAATGGGCCAAAACCGTGTAAAATTGACAAAGAACAACTCAGAATGAACATGAACAAACGACCGAAAAGCATCGATCTCCCTGAAGAATATATATATATATATATATATATATATATATATATATATATATATATATATATACCACTGCTATTCCTTTCGTCTTGTTTCCTAAAAGGTTTTCGCACACTCTTGTAAACTGAACACAGATATATTATGCAAGATTCCGAGTTGTTCAAAGGTAACAGCGCTTTCTCTGAAAAGTGCATTTGTTCTGTTTCGAGAACATACTATGAAATACATAGCAATAAATTGTAAACATAGACTTCTTTATCACATGTACGTAAACTGAGGACATACCGTTACAATGATGTAATGATAGTACTAACTTTGTATATATATTAAGTACTAGAGTTACTTGGAATTCAGTATTACCACACTTATTCCGTTTGTAATTTTAGCTGTAAAAAAACCGTAATCATGGTTTGAAGTAGAATATTTGCTCCTTATTTTAGCGCAGAACAGAGTAACATGAACGAATTCATATCGGAAGTACAAGAAAGGTAATACCATCTACGTTAAAAGCGTCGATAGCAACCATGTGAAAGACAAACAATTTAGTAACTGCATTGATTCTAATTAATGACTTTCAATATATTCAACCAATAATGAATAAACACTTAGAAAAAAAATAAACAAGGTAATTTGTTGCAATGTGTACACTTTCCTTCTGTTTGATTAAGGAACTACACTTTCCACAGAAATCTGGGACTTCCTTTATATACGAAACTACCTGTATCAGCACTTTGTGCAGAATGGTAATTATTACAGTATCCTTCCAGTTAACATGCATATGCTTCAGACCATTGTTCACTTCGTTTTTACGTATTTCACGGCATGTTCACGAAATAGAATAAACACGCATTTTAGAGAGAGCAATCTTACATGTGCACAACTCTAAACATTGAAGAACATAGCTCTATTTAAGAATGCTCGAAACTCTTTTAGAAAAAGAGAAGATTAAAAACAAGGTATTGCCGGGTTCCGAACCACTGACCTTGTATTTTACAGTCCAACGCGCTAGCCACTACACTACGGCTAACAATTAGAAAATGCGCCCTGTAATCTCGTACTATTGATGGTGGTTGTTAACTGATACTAATATGGCATTTTTAGACATTAGATAACCATTTTTCGTAAGAAGAATGATATGTTTTAGTTCATTCTTCAGTGCGCCATTGCAACGGGTAAGTTATAATACGGAAATCATAAATTACTAAGGGGAGATGGCGTATGCCAGAGAGAGTTGTGGGCGAGGAACGTCACGTGACATCTCCGAACGACTGGTTTTCGTAAATTCAATGGACGGTATCAAATCTCCGTTATTTTTACAAATATCGTCAAACTATACGAGAGATGAATATATATATATATATATATATATATATATATATATATATATATATATATATATATGATTAAAAAAATAAACAAAAAGTAACAGAGCAAAGTAGAGAATTTTCTCCTCTACAAATTGGGTGATTCAATTTTCGTGTCAGATGAACGGTTTAATTGCAATTAAAATTACATTACAAACGGCTTTTTTTTTTTGGTGTTACAAACGATTTTTTTGTCCGAAACATTTGAAAAAGCGAGGTTCTGGTCTCTGGTGGCCAACAATTGTCTGTAAAATGTGGTGCCGATCGGTTGAACCGTTCGACCTAAAAAGTGGGAACACGTTACAGACACACACACATCGTCAAATAGCCGGTATTTTTGCAAATATCTCTTCAACGATGCAAGATATGAAAAAAACATAAGGTAGCGAAGATGTAGAGAATTTTGCCCTCTACAAATTCGGTTATTCAAGTTTCGTGTAAGATGAACGGTTAGTTTGCAATTACAAAAACTTTACAAACAGCTTTTTTTTAGTGTTATTAACGTATTTTGTATCTGCGACTGTATGCTTTACCGGCGTATACTGCTGATGAAGATCTCTCGGGTTGATGGATCGCGACGTTTCGGGAAGTGTAATACTACCCATCTTAAAGCGAAAGTCTTCGCTTGAAGATGGGTAGTATGACACTTCCCGAAACGTTGCGATCCATCAACGCCGCCACCCGGCTGGAGACCCGAGAAATCTTCATCGACGTATTTTGTGTCCGAAAAATTTGAAAGAGAGGTTCTGGTCTCTGGCGACCTACAGTTATGTCTGTAAAATTTGGTGCTGATCGGTTGAACGGTTTGATTTAAAAAGTGGGAACACGTTGCGGTCAGACAAACAAAGAAACGTGGTAAAACCGCCGTTATTTTTGCGAATATCTCTCAAACGATGCGAGATAGGGAAAAAATATAAGAGAGAAAAGTTGTAGATCAATGTCTCCTCTACTAATTCATGTATTCAATTTCCATGTCAGATTAACGGTTAATGCTTTATTTTCATTTAAATTTCTAGCTGTCAAAAGGCGATCGCGAAGGCTACCTTTTAGTATTACTACCGTAACATAAAGTGGGCCAAATAGAGCGTGTTTGTGTTCAGAGTACCCGAGTATCACACAATGCATACGTGATATTCCTACCGTCTCTTACAACATTATTGCTCATTATTTGTTTATTATTTCACTTGTTCTTAAATATTAGGATATTTATTATTCATGTGAATATAGTGAAGATGTAACAGACTTTCTTCAGCTCACTTGTTGAAGGGGAACATTTCTGTTAAATCTTAAATTGATTTGGGCCCGTTTTAGCATACAATAAACACATTTTTGTGAACTTCAATTTTCTGTTCATTATTCGGTTACTAAATATAACAAGCTCAGTTTCTCTATATTTGCTACATCAAGTTGAGCCTGCTACTATATGTATACAGTTGAATGTTTGGAATGCGCTGTGGCCAAGTAGTCATTATTACTGCATACCTTTGAACAGTAGTTTTTATAAAACAAGGAATTCAGTTATGGAAAACATACCGGTTTCATTTATATAGAATAGCTCGTTTTGGGAAGTTTATCCTGTGAACCCAACAATACAACGACTACAAAAAGTAAGTTTCACTCATGTATGTCATTGTAGATAAAAACAGATAAATCAGAACAATTATTTTACGTTTACAGTGTGTTTGTAAGGAGATTATGATTTTTTTCTTACTTTTGTATTTTCTAGTAAATCCTTCACCAGAAGGGATCTTATCCGCCTCTGTTCTAGCTGTATGGGTCACTCACTCAAGTCTGTTTATTAGATTTCGTATGATACGTGCCTTTTTTTTTTTCATCATGATCATTACCACACAATTGGCTTTACGAACGGCACTGGAGGAAGTGAAATTTGATGTAGTTTTTTATACACCTAGTTCCTTCGGGAAATTGAATACTATTGTAAATATCGCTAGTCTTATGAATCAGCATCTTACATATTACTGAAGTAATTTCATAAATAGATTCACACTATTTTCTTCTATTTTTCGTGTCCCTCATTTCTACCATTTAATTTTCATAGAAATTTTTTCTTGTGTGTGTGTGTAGTTGCAACAGTAGTACTTCTATATGCTGATATATGCAGCTTGGGTATTTCATTAATCAGCTAATTGTTTTCCTGAAAGCATGTTTCTTGTCTTTATCAAAGCATTGGTCATTTTTGTCTCTCCATGTTATAATTTGTTGCTCTGAAATGTTTCCATCTATTGCACAATATTTTAATTGCGTTTTTTATTTTATTTATTTATTTTTTTTCTTTTTATTTTTTTTAATTTTTTTTTTAAACCGAGCCTTGGCGGCCCTCGCACCATGTTTCCTGCAATTTTCTTCTAATTTGGTCCTTCACCCAGTTCTTGTTTTATAATTTCTGGCAGCTAACTCATTTACGTGATTTCCTTTCTTCTAATTTTATCTAGGCTGTTCATTATTCCACTATTCAGATTGCTTTTCTGTCAGAAGAACCCAGCTTTCCTCCCACAATCTAATTTACAGCACATCCTCTCATTGTTTTGTTGCAAGTGGGTTTTCTAGCCTGTTATTGTGTTTCTGGTTGCTGTTACTAACGGCGCACTGCTCGCTAACTGTGGGCATGTCTTCTCCACATCAACTTTGTCCACTCGCTTTGATAATTGGGCCTTCCTGCAGCAGGGAGGAAATTCGGCCGGTAGTTAGTTCGGAGTTTGGCGCAGTCATCAGGAGCAGGCAGCTTGCCCCGGCAGTGTGGTGCCGATGGCGTATTTCATCGTGTTGAATGGTGTCTGCCTGTAGCAACAATGGGGTGTAAGTTGGGTTTCGCTTCTTTCTCAAGGCGTGATAGGTTGCTATGTTTCTGGAGGACTTGTATGCCGTTTCTTTAGATAGCACGGTGGTGCTCTGGGCCGTGCTATGTTGATTGAATAGTTGTTCTTGCAACCAAGGACGACGTTACTTTCGTTGCCGTGGAGCCTCATTTGTCTTCATCTACATCTACATACATACTCCGCAATTCACTGTAAGGTGCGTGGCGGAGGGTACACTGTACCACTACTAGGAATTTCCTTTCTTATTCCACTCCCAAATGAAACGAGGAAAAAAAGAATTCCTATATGCGTCCTCACGAGCCCTTATTTCTCTTATCTTGTCTTTGTGATCTTTAAGCGAAATATAAGTAGGCGGCAGCAAGATCGTACGACACTCAGCTTCAAATTGCGGCCCTCTAAATTTACTTAACAGAAATTCATGAAAAGAACGTCGTCTTTCTTCCGGCGATCCCCAATGAGTTGCCGGAGCATATCCGTGACACTCGCGCATTGGTCGAACCTACCTGTAACAAATCTAGCTGCTCGCCTCTGAACCACCTCTATGTCTTTCTTTAACTGGTCTGCTGCGGGTCCCAAACACTTGTGAAATACTCAAGACGTGGTCGTACAAGCGTTTTATACGCGGTCTCCTTTACAGGTGAAGTACGTCTTCCCAAAATTCTCCCAATAAACCGAAGTCGGCTGTCCGCCTTACTCACAACTGTCTTTACATGTTCGTTCCATTTCATATCGCTCTGCAATGTTACGCCTAATATTTGAACGACGCGACAGCATCAAAAAGCTCACTACAAATGCTGCATTCGAACATTATAGGATTGTTTTTTCTACTCATGCGCATCATCTTACATTTTTCTACATTGAGAGCTAGCTGCCATTCTTCGCACCAACTAGAAATTTTGTCTAAGTCATCGTGTATGCTATTACAGTCAGTTACAGACGACACCCTCTCATACACCACAACATCATCAGCAAACAGACGCAAATTACAACTTACTCTGTCCATTAGATCATTTATAAAGATAGAAAGTAGTAGCGGTCCTTTCACACTCCCCTGTGGCACGCCTGACGATACCCTCGTCTCTGATGAACACTCGCCGTCGAGAACCACGTACAGCGTTCTATTATTTAGGACGTCTTCCAGCCAGTCACAAATCTATGAACCTATTCCATTAGCTCGTATTTTCGTTAACAGTCTGCAGTGTGGTACCGCGTCGAACGCCTTCTTGAAGTCGAGAAAAACACAATCCGCCTGTTGTCCTTCATCCATGGCTCGCAAGATGCATGTGAGAAAAGGGCAAGCTGAGTTTCACATGAACGATGTTTCCTAAACCAGTGCTGATTCATAGAAAGAAGTTTTTCCGTTTCAAGGAAATTTACTACATCCGAACTGAGAATATGCTCCAGAATCTTACATGAAACTGATGTCAACGATATTTTCCTGTAATTGTGTGGGTCAGTTCTCTTTCCTTTCTTATAAACGGGAATCACTTGCGCTTTTTTCCCATCCCTAGGAACTTTGCGCTGAATTAAAGATTCGCGATAAATGCAAGCTAAGTAGGGGGTCAATTCCGCAGAATAATCTTTGTAAAACCGAACTGGTATTCCATCCGGACCAGCAGACTTTTTCGTATTTAGCTCTCTCAGCTGCTTCTCTACACCGGAAATACCTATTGCTATGTCCCCCATTTCGGAATTAGTACGTTTATCAAATGATGGTACGTTTGTGCGGTCCTTCTGCGTGAAAGATTTCTTAAAGGTTAAATTTAGAACTTCAGCTTCCCGTTTGCTTTCTTCTATTACTGCCCTGGAATGATCGAGTGACTGGACAGTGTACTTTGACCCGCTTATCGATTTTACATAGGACCAGAATTTTTTCGGGTTCTCGGAAAGATCTTTTGCTAAGGTATGGCTGTGATAATTATTGTATGTTTCGCGCATCGAACGTTTATAGACACACGAATCTCTACTAACTTTTGCCTGTCATCATTTGCGTGTTCTTTTTTGAATCGAGAGTGCAACAGCCTTTGCTTTCTCAGCAGCTTTCTAACATTATTATTATACCACGTTGGATCTTTTCCATCCTTCATCGTCTTTACTGGCACATATTTCTCTAACCCTTTATTAACAATTTAGTCCACAATTCTTCTACATCCATAGTCCCAGAATTTAACGATGCCCATTCATTTTCTAAGTGCGAACCAACCATTTGATTATCTGCTCTTCCCAACAAAAACACGCTACTAGCCTTCTTGATTGGTTTATGAACTTTGGTCACATCGACGCTATGACGATATCGTGATCACTAATTCCTGTCTCTACACAGACATCGTTAATAAGGTCAGGCCTGTTTCTGGCTATAAGGTCTAGAATATTTCCATTGCGCGTGGGTTGCCGGTTTACCTGCTCTGGTGCCTCGTACATGGATTACCAGCTGTCTTAGAGTTCCGTCCCGACGTTGTTTTGGTGAAATTTACTGACGAATTGTGAACTTTGTAAGCTTCTGTTATTTTCATTGCAGTTTCATAAGTGTAATCAGGGTATTGTCTCCTAATCTATCCGTTGCCGGTCAGTTACCTGCCCTGCCGCCAACGTAATTGTGGGAGTGTTCTTTCCGCCTACTTCGATTACTGCCTTGGAGAGTGTATTTTTCAGTTTTAAGGAATTAGGTAACCAACCCGCCCTATTTTGTATGGTATTTATTCATTTTATTGGTTACATGTTCTGGTTGAAGTGTTTTGTTATTATGCTCTTTTCACCTACAGGACTTGATTAATTTTGGTGTTTAATGGTTGGCGTCGACGGCTTGTTTAAAGGGCTAATCATTCTCCGCCAGGTGTGTTCAAGAAATTGTGGACATTTATGTTAGTTTATTCTAATGTGTTTTATTTAATTGTTTAACGGCAACATTTCTTATGTAATTATTGTTTAAGAACTGACGCAAACTTTGCACTTTGCCTATGTACTCCTTGTAAGTTTAATTAACAACTAATGAATTGGCTTCACCCACTGGTTGTCAGATTTTAATTGGGCTTCATCCAATGATCATTTTTATTTGACAGTTTTTGTAAGAATTCATTTATGGATGGCTCTTTGCCTTTTGAAATCTTTCTAATACTCATTAAAACATTAAGTTATAGGCTTCACCTGCTGATTGTCAAATTTTAAATTGGGCTTCATCCAGTGATCAATTACATTTTTGTTTAAGAATCACTTAAGTCTTTCGCTTTGCCTTTGACACCTTTGTCATGTTAATCAACCACTTAATGTATGGGCTTCACCTGCTGGTTGTCAGATTTCCAGTGGGCTTCACCAAATGATCAACTTAATTTGATGACTGTTTGACTCACTTAAAGTTGGCGCCTTTATTTTTAAGGTCTTTCTTAGATTAATTAACAAATTAATATATGGGCCTTACCTGCTGCTTCTCAAATTTTTAATTTTTAAATTGGGCTTTACCCAGTGATTGGTTGTCAAATTTTAAATTTGGCATGAGCTTTGATTAATGATTGTTTCTAATAAATAAATTTCAATGTGGCAATTATTTTTATAACCCAATCAGTCCTTCCACATTTCTCAGGGAAAATTTGAGATATCAAATACCTACGATTCTACAGTATTTATATAGATTTTATGTCTTAACTTACATATTTCGACGAGAGAAATCACTTGAAAGTGAGTCTGATTGTATCAAAACACTGATTTCTTTCTCCAAATCCATGACTTACTTTCAGACAAAATGTTTGCGATGTGGCTAGTCGTTTGGTCACCATGAATATACGATCTCTCGCCAGTCTATTGTTTCCTGCGTTAGTAACTGAAGGGTATTGTGTATGGTAGTTGCATAGCTCTAGGACCTTATGTACAGGATTGTGGCGACAGCGTGATATGCATGACATATAACAGGTATCTTTAAAAGGGTGCGCCGTTCAATTAAATGTCACTGGGAGATGCGTCTCGATGCATCTGGACAAAACTTTGAGCATCTCATGGACTGGGCGTCCATTAGCAACACATGATTAAGTACCTCCAACGCCGTTTAGTAGCACCGTATGGCTTTGACAACCGACCTCCCCTGTGCTCGTGGTAAGATAACAGAGTGAAGAATTCTGTTTATCGAGAACCTTTCAAATTTAAATTTGAATTATTTTGGTGTAACTTTGCATTTGATAATATATGTCTCACAGCATACATTTTCAGCTGGTATTATAGCGTCCTTAAACCTTTCACCGATGAATCGGAAATGGCAACGTTTACTCATGACGAATTCATTCCGTCTTAGCTCAGTCTGTTAGAACGAAATATTTGTAAATTACTTACAGGAATATTCTTAGTGACTCACCTGTTACTGAAAACCAGATCAAACTCCATACAGTGTACATATGTAATAAAAAATTTGGTATATTTTCTCCTCTTTTTCCAGACTTTTCCCTTTTCTTTTTCTGACAAACCTTACTTTTACCAATTTTCATGGGTCTAGGTCAGTGTAGAGTATCTTCGAGATTTTAGAGAGTAGAATTGTATCAGTACTAATGGATGTAAATTGCACTATCGTTTGACTGCCCTGACTTATAATATTAAATGCCTTACACCTCTGAGAGCCGTATACTTCAGTATGTGCATAAATTTCCACTAGATACTTCCAACCGTTCATGAAAAAAAAAACTGTCTTAACAGACTGAAACACACAATATGATTAACAAATTTAAAACAATAGTGTGATATAGTTTTTTTCTTGTAGTTGGGGTGTTAGAGGCAGGACAGTAAGCGGTAATGTAGACGAATTTCAATAACAGTGCCCAATAACTTGTATCGAACTTCTATTGAGTGTGAAGAAACGGCTCTTAGTATGTGACTCAAATAAATTTAAAGAAAAGGCAACGAGGACGCTTTCACTGATTCTCCAATCAGTTTTTGGTAGACTATCATATTGAATTAAATGCACGTTTTTGTGTACATTCTAAAAGTTTTTTTCTAGCTAATTACCTGTGGACATACACACTTTGAAGTGAAAAGATGGCCATGTAAAAACGGTTATTTTAATACACTTGTAGAACACACAAATATTGTGCTTTTAATTCAATGTGACGATTTACAACCAAGAACAGACAGAAACATTTTCCTCTTCTAACTTTATATTTTCACCTTTTTACAATACTAGACATTACTTCAAATATGTTGATTTACATCATTTTAAACGTCATGTAAAATTGTTATAACTACCACTGTTTTTATTAGTATTGTCGACTATTATAATTTCATGATTACTGTCATTTTTTGCAATATCATTTGTGGGAGTTGTTTTCTGATCAGATGTAAGAGAGTGCCTTAACCATTTCAGTCCCACGAAATGAAATCAGGTTTGAAAAAATTAATATCCAGTGTTTTCTTTATTAATATAGTGCAGTAAACATCAAAATATATGTTTTAAAATTTTTGGTCGAACTATTGATTTTTTATCCCGTGTATTTCATGCACAACACCGACGTTTATGCCGAGGTATTTTATTACTGTCACGTTATTTTATTGAAAGTTAACACTGCCAGAACAATAATGCTAGGATAATCTTACCACACGTGATTTTCAAATAACGCTGTGTGATTGTATCCACTCCAATGGGCCACTTATTTGCCCCTTCCTGAATTAAAGCAACAGTTTTCATAAAATATTCTTACTTTAATGATTGTGTGAGGTATTGGTCCCATGTAATAGCCATCATTTTTGCAGTGTATAATTTTTATCGGTCATTCATTCCTGCTAGTCTGTCATTAAAAACTATGCTGTTTTGCTTGACTTTTGATCATTTCTCACTCAGATTATGCACGCCACCGTTACTTGCAAAGGAAATTACCTAACGCACATCCCTGAGATTTAGGTCTAAAATGGCCGAGTGCTTATCCCATCAGAAAACTAAAAACAGATGAAGCATGAAAACGAGAAGATTTATGGAACGGTGAACAAAAAACAAGGAGGATAATACACACAGTGGCCGTTAGCTCAGCTGCGTAACTAGGCATCTTTGTCCTTTGCTCGTGCTGCTCGACGGAGAAATACGTGTTAAAATGTCTCTGTGTACTTTTATTTACTCGTCAAGTCATTGACGTGGCTGTTTGCTGTGTTATGGTGTAACGTCTTGTTGAAACAGCTAGATGTAAATGAAGGGAATAATTATTTGTACACAACTAACACATTTATTACTTTTGCCTTCCGTTTTGGGGGTTTTGACTCTTTGAATTATTCCTTTGTTGTAGCTCAACTCCAATACCATTTATTTATCTCTGTGAGAGGTTTATGGGGCATATCCCTAGTTTCACTATTCATCACTTTTACGTGTGACGGTAATGTATTCTCACCCAGTGAATCATAATCTATAACCAATAATCACTATATAGTATGAGAACTGCCAACACTACACAAAGAGAACAAACACGTCAATGAGTGGGTAATCATAATTTTAACAAAAAATGTACAGGGATATTCTTGACATGTATCGCCCGCTTAGCAGTTCAACATCAGTCTTGGCTCGCACACTGTGTTCGACGTTACACGTCTTTAGCTTTCACCGTTCTTTATTTCTACTTTGCTTCTTTTCCACAGTTCTTCCCCTTTTTATGTCTGATTTGTGATTAGTCTTAGGAGAACTATCGATTCGGCGAGCTTATCATTAAATTTGCGAACGGTACGATGGGGAATTTCCCTTTTCACTATAGTGGCTGCACCTGTATTTTCAGTTTTCTGAACGGTTTGTCGTTTACTCAAGCAACTCAGAATTTGTGCTAACAGGATGAATTAGACCCATGTCCAAATCAAGTCATCGATTAACAAAGAATACTTCCAATGCAGAATCCCAACCATTTCTCCAATTAAAAAGTATGCTTATTTGGTTGGTTTCCGTGTTAGAACTGAAAATAAGCCCAACGTCTAACTTTCGATGACTGCTTTTGCACTGTATTATTGCAGAACAGTACGCTGAGGATGTTTATGTATTTTCTTGTTTAATTAAAGTCATTAGTTTTCTTACTGGATCCAGTATTCTACACCCGAGCTTATCTCTTCTTTAAGTTGCATCAAGTGACCTATGATTGAGTCTTTCAAAAAATTTATTTTTTTATAAAATAGGTACTGAACAAAAATGAATAACAGCGGCTATATCATATTCATTTATAGACGCTAAAATGTAAATACGAGAAAAATCTCGGAAATCGCATTAAGGGGCTTTCCCTCCCTCCGTCAGACCCTCCCTCGTCCCCCCTCTCTGTCATTTTAGAAAACAGGCTCTGGGGAAGAATACAGGATTGGGGAGGTGTAGCCCAATACCATTCTCCTCCCGACGCATTTACCACTAAGCAATTCACTTCTTTTACGTTTTCTACTTTCTGAGAAACTGAAAGATGACGTTGTAACACCTGTAGGTAATAAATTTGTTGTTCCTTGGAACATCCCTGTGCTCTGCTAAAGACGGTGGCTTATACTTCTCTCCATCACAACATTTAACCAATAATATTTTTAGTAATTCATTTAATATCTAACCTATGGTATTCCTTTGTGTCCACATCGCAAAAGCACTGCTGTTGCTGAAAGTTGCGTATTGAGAAGAAACCAGACATGTAATGTTCTATTCCTTTGCTCCTTAGTGGAATTCGTGTAAGTCACAATGAAAGTTTCATGCTAATTTGTATTTCTAAGTGTGAGTTGGAAATGTTGCAGTTGCTATGTATACTTTAGCTGCTGCTATTAAGTAATTATCAGATATGTGAATTGGCAAGCACATACTCACCGAAATTCGAGAGGTAAAAGGAATAAGGTAACACATATCAAGAGGAGGCAGATATTCTATGTAAAAATTTCTTATTATTTAAAATAAATTTTACAGCTTGTCAAAAATATCTTTGTACAATGAAACAGAAGCATCTTTTCCCTATCCTATGATATATTTGAAAGAAAAAATTTGTATGCATCTCATGACTCATAAAACGCATCTACTAAATATTTTGAAGAAATCGTAGAATATAAGAAAGTTGAGGATTGAAAGTATTTGACTACTGTCATTTTGTTGGTAAGTTGCATACAAATTGTCTCTTTGATTTTTATGATGAAGAAAACACCAATGTTGTCTTGTATAGTTCTAGGAATCCGTATACTGTGGCTCACTGACGAAGCACAGTTTCGTGGAGTAGTAAACATTCACAACTCACAGAAGGAAACGTACATCTCCATAGCAAATTACTTGATTTGTCCTGCAGATATAACTTCTCAGACTTGTGTAGTAGTCCTGAAACATAAACTGCTGGATATTTCGAGATTGTGAAATAGTTAAAGACAAGGAAGAATAATGTATTATTTTAAGTATCTATAGAGCCATGACTTACGGCTTTTCTGTGAGTAATGTAAATTTTATCAATCGATACATAATGTAAATTTACATGATTTTCTACAACCTAAAAACATACTTGTAGAAGAGAAATGTTAATATACAGTGTTGTAACGATAATACAAACCAGATCGTTAATTGTTCGACATCCATATGGACAGATAAATTTATATTCATTTAAACTTGAGTATGTGTGTTGCTGTGCAGCTGATCATTATCAATGCTGTTCATCTGGTGGGTTGGTGTATAGTACTGAAAAAAGAAAGAAATAATTAGAAACAGGTAATTCCTTTCTTTATTATAAGTTAATTACAATACCTATTTTATGATATTTCTAAAGAGTGAATAACACAATTGATTTTTCACTTTGTCTCCAGTTATATAAATCTGTTTATGCTTTATAATATGTCTAATCAATTTTCACTTTGTAACGAAAGCTTCAATCGCATTGTATGTAAGGTTATTGGTGATTCACAAAAGATGTTTCTGCAGTTTGCCATTATGAAGCATATGCATATGTATACGAATGACATGTCTTTTTGTATTATTTATTGATCTTAATTACCTGAATTACGTCTAGGTTCTCCTGACGGGCATGTATCACATTTGGTGTCACTGGCTCAGGTATATGTCATTAAACTTCAAATCTTTGTAAATCTGCGTGGTCGTAAGTCCGTAGCTTACAAACTACTTATACCTAGGTAAACTAACCTAAGGAAAAACACACACACACACATGCCCCAGGGAGGACTCGAAGCTCGGTCGCCGAGTAACCGCGCACTCCGCAGCGAGGCGCTTTAGACCGCTCGGCTACTTCACCGCGGCCATTAAACTTCACCGAAGTTTTAATTTTATGTCTGTTTACGTGCTGTTGCGCTTTTATGCAGCCCAAAACGTTCAAATATTTGTAAACCTAATGGACCAAACTGGTAAGATCATCGACCCCTAGACTTACAAACTAATTCATGTGACGTACGGTAAGAACAACACACACAACCATGCCTGAGAGAGGACTCGAACCTCCTACGTGGAGAGGCTGTTCAATCAGTTCAATCAGCTTTCATATCCAGTACCTTGAAAGTGACACCATATATTATATATTGAACGTCAGGACAACGTAGACAAGTTAATTCACATACATAATTTCAGTATTTAAGATCCACAAATAACATGAAAAATTCATGGGAAATTCTTAGGCAAACTGCTGAAACAGCTATTGAGAATCACTATTAATGTTATAAGCAGTGGTTTTTGACCTCTCGTCATAATACAGTTTCAATACATATGTGTCACAGCAGGCTCGACATTTAGGACGTTGAGTTCCTTAGTATTACCAGAAAACATATGTATGTTTTTTTTCCTTTGCTTAATTAACATCACTTAGGTAATAAATTAAGATTTTTTGAGTTGCCGAAAGCTTGCCTTCTTTTAACTGCATCAGAAAATATTGCTTTCAACATTTAACAGAGACTGATTTCGTACTACCGATCCTTATTTACCTCAATGCATTTAGGCTAACTACAGAAACTAAAAAATTAACTGAATCTTGTCAAGATTTTGAATACCTGACCCCTTTCAGAAGAATCGTCTGACGCATATCATCAGATATTTTAAGAGTTTTTTTTTCTACTTTCCTTTCGCTTTGCTTAGCTGGAATGAAGTAGGGCTTTGTTTTTCATACTACGCCCAGTTTCGACGAGATGCGTATGTTCGTTATACATTCCAAACCAAACGAATTTTAAAGCGCAATTTTCCACTACATTTTGATAGAGGGGCCTAGATTAGTCTCCAGCGACATTCGTTTTATCGACGTTTATCAAACAGAACCGTCGAACAAGAAGAAGAACCAGTACCTCAGTAGTGACTGAGCAGCGGGTACTCCTTGCGGTAGCCGTCAGCTCGGACAAGACGGTGGTGATGCTCATGGAGTACTGGCTATTGTTCACGTTCTACTGTCGTACTGTCCCTCTCGGTACAAATCGATAAAATCAAAATCATGCTGAAACAATATTGGACTAATCTATCGAATGATACATCAATTTTTGCTTCAAAAGATGACGTTGTTTGCGATGGGTAATAAACCGATGCCTTCCCTTCGATAATGTACATCGCATGGAAGACGTGAGGGGGAATTTTTTTTATTTTTTATTTTATTTTATTTTTTTTTTTTTTTTTTTTTTTTGTGCTGATTCACGATAGATAGCTAAAAGTTTAAAACTGAACTTCCAAGGAACTTTTGTACTTAATTGTATACTTCACGCTGTGGTGGAAATACTAAAGACAATGTTTAGGCACGTGAGAACATTTAGGATATTAAATGAATCTTTTCGACCAGCTTATGGAATCACGTCGAATACTGCATTATAGGTATATGAGTACTGATGTACTGACGCAGCTAAAAATACGGTAGTAAGAGAACTATAAACTGCTTTACTCTATATCGATAATATGGGCAGAAAAAATACATATTCCTCATTGCATAGGTATTTGATGGAACATGTCATTCTACCCAAGAGTACTCCGTGGCAACGGCTCCTTACATAGCTTGCATTTATCGCGAATCTTTAATCCAGCCAAAGTGACTGGAAAATGCGGACGTGATTCGCGTTTAGAATAAAGGTAAAAGAACATAAAACTTGAATCCATTCTGGAAATAGCCTCATAATTACAGACCGATATCATTGACGTTGATTTACTGAAGAATTCTTGAACATATTCTCAGTTCGAATATTCCACATTTAGTTGAACGGGAAAGCTTCTGTACTTGCATCACAGCGGGTTTAGGAAGCATCGCTCGTGTGAAACTCAGCTTCGCATTTTCTCATATGACTTTTTGTGAGATATGAATAAAAGGCAACAGTCAGACTACATGTATCTCGATTTCCTAAAGGTGTTTGACAAAGTTCGGCACTGCGGAGAAAATATATTGGATAGGTTCTCAATCACGGTAGTGGCTCGTTCTTACGTAATAGGACCAGTACAGTGTCCTCAACAGCAAGTGCTCATTGGACATCAAGGATCGGCAGGAGTGTCCCAGAGATGTGTGATAGAACCGTTATTATTTTCTATTTATCTAAATGATCCGACTGTGCAGTCTGAAGGAATATCGGCTGTTTGCTGTTGATGCCGTTTCTCTGTAACTGTGAAGATTTCAAGACGACAGACAAAATTACAAGTAAGGTGCGAGAAATGGAAACTTAATCTGATTACAGAAAAATGTAAGGTAATTTAGACGAGTACGAGAACCAGTTTCATAATGTTGGAATCCAGCAATAGTAGTGTGCTGATTGACACACTAACGTCGATTAAAAATCTACAAAAATGGTTGTAGAGTGATATGGAATGGAACGAGCCTGTGAGGACGGTATTGGGGAGCGGGGATGACTTCAGTCTATTGGTAGAATTTGGAAAGATGTGGTTCGTCAGTGAAAGTGATCACGTATAAATAGATTGTGACCCCGTTGTAAGTATGTGTTTGGGATGCCCATCAAATCAGTTTAAACAAAACGAAGAAGGAATGCAGGTATGTTATTTTCAAGCTGGATTAACGTGCTAGTGTAGCAGAGTTACTTTGGAAACTCAAAAGGAAATGGCTGGCGGAAAGGCGACCTCTTTTCGAGAAACACTATTGATGAAATTCATAGGCTTTAAATTGAGGCTGACTATAGACCAGTTTTATTCCCCCCGTAAATACCACAAATAAGAGAGTTTTTGTCTAGTACAATGCCATGCACACATTAGTTTTTACCTTCACAGTATTTGAGAATGTAACAGAAAAGTAAATTACAATCTTAGCCATTATGATTGATACACCGCGGAGATGACGTGCTACAGACGCGAAACTTAACCGACAGGAAAAAGATGTTGTGATATGCAAATTATTAGCTTTTCAGAGCATTCACAGAAGGTGCTGACATGAGGAAAGTTTCCAACCGATTTCTCATACACAAACAGCAGTTGATCGGCGTTGCCTGGTGGAAGGTTGTTGTCATGCCTAGTGTAAGGAGAAGAAATGCGTACCATCACGTTTCCGACTTTGATAAATGTTGGATTGTAGCCTATCGCGATTGCGGTTTATCGTATCGCGATATTGTTGCTCGCGTTGGTCGAGATCGAATGACTGCTGGTAGAATATGGAATTGGTGTGTTTAAGACGGCAATACGGAAAGCCGTGCTGGATCCCAATAGCCTCGTATCACTAGCAGTCAAGATGACAGGCATCTTATCCGCTTGGCTGTAACGGATCGTGGAGCCACGTCTCGATCCCTGATTCAAAGGATAGGGACGTCTGCAAGACAACAACCATCTGCACAAACAGTTCGACGACGTTTGCAACAGCATGGACAATAAGCTCCGAGACCATAGCTGCTGTTACCACTGACTCTGCATCAGAGACAGGAGCGCCTGCTATGATGTACGCAACGATGAACCTGGGTGCACGAATGGCAAAAGTCATTTTTTCGGATGAATCCAGGTTCTGTTTACAGCATCATGATGGTCCCATCCATATTTGGCGCATTGGAAGCGTGTATTCGGCGTCGCCATACTGGCGTATCACCCGGTGTGTCGGTCACCTCTTGTTCGCATCGATGGCACTTTGAATTGAACAGTGGCCGTTACATTTCAGATGTATTACCACCCGTGGCTCCACTCTTCATTCGATCCCTGCGAAACCCTACATTTCAGCAGGATAATGCACGACCGCATGTTGCAGGTCGTGTACGGGCGTTTTTTGATACGGAAAATGTTCGAATGCTGCCCTGGCCAGAACATTCTCCAGATCTCTCACCAATTGCAAACGTCTGGTCAGTGGTGGACGAGCAACTGGCTCGTCACAAGACGCCAGTAACTACTCTTGATGAACTGTGGTGTCGTGTTCAAGCTGCATGGGCATCTGTTCCTGTACACGCTATCCAAGCTCAGTTTAACTCAATGCCCAGGCATATAAAGGCCGTTATTACGGCCAGAGGTGGTTGTTCTTGATACTAATTACTCAGGTGGTATGCACCCAACTTGCGTGAAAACGATTTCACATGTCAGTTCTAGATAATATATTTGTCCAATGAATACCCGTTTATCATCTGCATATCTCCTTGGTGTAGCAATTTTAATGGCCAGTAATGTACTAGTTTTTGCACAATGTACCCTCCGTCATGCGGTAGATTGTCGAGTATGCATGTAGATATTAATGGAAGGAAGGAAGCTTGGAATTTAACGTCCCGTCGACAGCGTGGTCATTAGAGACGGAGCTTACGCTCGGAGTATTTGGGTAAGGATGGGGAAGGAAATCGGCCGTGCCCTTTGAAAGGAACCATCCCGGCATATGCCTGGAGCGATTTAGGGAAATCACGGAAAACCTAAATCTGGATGGCCGGAGGTGGATTTGAACCACCATCCTTCCGAATGCGAGTCCAGTGCGTTACCACTGCGCCACCTCGCTCGGTAGATATTAATGTTTTATTAAGAATGTTGACTAATACGAGCGTCTGTCAAAATGTCGTGTATCCAATTTGCTCTTTTTAAATAATGTTTGTTAATCAAAAATTTGCAATTGCCGCTATTACGCAAAGCTACTTCTCCGAACCATTGTTGTTTTAATTATCTGTATTTACAGATGACAGTAGTGCAGTTACTGTCAAAACGGCCAACCTCAGTATTCCTATTAGACAGCTGAAAAATATCTTAGCATTAAAAAATGACTGACGAATCTGGAACAGTGGTGATCTGCACTGTTACACGATGAATTCTACGCTGTACGTACCTCAATAGCAAACACCACTGGATGACGAACGTCGGAGTGGAAGGCCTGTGAATACGGAAAACGTTCAAAAAAAAAGTTCAAATGTTTGTAGAGCGTATGGGACTTAGCTACGGTGTCATCAGTCCCTAAACTTACAAACTACTTATGAACTAGCTTATACTAAAGACGGCACAAACATCCATGCCCTAGGAGGGATTCGAACCCGCGACGGGGAACGGCCTTGCGCATCGTAGCATAGCGCCTCAATGCGCTCGTCCGGTCCGCCGCGGCCGGAAAACGTTAGTTTAATGTAATGAAATACATGCCCATGTTAAAACACGAACCAGAACAATCGAAATGGTCGGAGATTATGTCAAAAAGTCCATCATTAATCGTCAGTGTTGTGGCCTGAGGAATCAAAGAAACTGTTAAACGACCCTAATAATATTTAGGGCCCTCGTGAGCACGCAGATTTGCAGCACGACGTGGCATGAAGTCGACTGACGTCTGAAGTAGTGCTGGAGGGAACTGACACCTTGCGTCCTGCAGTGATGACAATAAATCAGTAAGGGGGAGATCTCTTTTGAAGAGCACCTTGCGAGACTTTGCACATATAGTAAATAATTTTCCTGGCTGCGTAGTTTGGTGGCCGATGGTGATGCTTCAAATTAAAAGAGTTGCCTCAGCAACGATGTAGCAATTCTGGACATTTTGAGTGTCATATTGTCCTGCTGGAATTGCCCAATTCCGTCGGTTCAGGTAATCAGCCAGGTTGCGTGCTTGCGTGCCACCAGTCAGAGTCTTATCTAGACATATCAGGAGGCCCATATCACACCATCGCGGGCATACGCCTCACACCATTAAGAGCACCCACCAACTTGAACAGTCCCCTGTTGACAAGTAGGGATTCATGAGGTTTTCTTAAGATCCGTACACGTCCATCCGCTGTATAGATTGGAAACGAGACTCGTCAGACCAGGCAACGTGTTTCCAATCATCAACAGTCTAAAGCCCCTTTTACACGAGCGACTTTCTTGTCTCGGTTGACTACTCGAACCGAGTGTGTCGACTGCAGCGCCCATGGTGGTTCCGTGTTTCATTCGTTTTGTGTGATCGTTTGCGTTTATATGATAGCTTCGAAATTTGTGTGTGTGCTGTCTGCTGTGAGGTCTTAGCGCTGTGATTGTCTTAATACTTAGTACGTTGATTTGGATTTTAATCACAACCTTTCATCCAGGGCAGCGAAAAGGATGAAAATCTTGTGGTATTGGTTGCAGCAACGGTAATAATTGCAGAAAGGCAAAAAGAAAGAGTGCAGAGACAGGAAGTGTTTGGATGCGTGGTTGCAAAGCCGAGAAGAATGTAGGGGGATATACAGAAAGCTAGTGAACGAATTGCGACCTGAAGACCTAGATGCATTTACGAAATTCCTACGAATGAACAAGTTGTGTTTCGACAGGTTGTTCAAACTACCACACTTTAGGATGGTAAACATCTGCTGCAGAAGTTCTTCGCTCTGGCAAATATAGTTTTAAAATCTTTTGCCGTAACTTTCGGCCAAACTGCTGATACTTTGTTTGCCACTACTTTGAGCGTTTCTTTCCGTGCATTCTAAAGCAAATATATTTTTTAATGAATGTCTGCAGTCACCGTAACACACAAAGATCACAAACTGCAGTTGAAATTACCTTATTGTGATATAAATGATGTTCTGTATTTACGAGGGCTCTCTCCTCCTCATAAGCAGAAGTAATACCCTTAACGCCTTCTTTTGTCTATAAAAAATAAAAATTAATCCACAATCAGCATACTTTGGATTATTTCGACGGAAAACGTTAAGTAAAAACGTCATTGATGGCTCACTAGATTTTTATTCCGTACATACTGCTTAACCCGTGCTTTCATTGTTTACAAAGCAGTACCTCGCGTCTTCTGCTGGGCAATGCAGACGCTGCTTCTACGCATGAGTACTGTGCACCGCAATCGAAAATTTAGAACTCCGCACTCGGCACAATCGAAAGATTATTGACGTCAGAGTCACACCCGCATCGTGGTTGGCTCCTGATTTACACGACGGCTGAAAAGTCGTCCACGCTTCAAGTAATCGATTTTCGCAAGAAAGTGGATCGTGTAAAAGGGGTTTAACGTCGGTGTTGACGAGCTAGATGAGGCGTAAAGCATTGTGTCGTGCAGTCAGCAAGGGTACCGAAATTGGCCTACAGAAGATTTTTTGTTTCATTGTTTTAATACTGACTCTTGTTGATTGCCCCACGTTAAAATAAGCAGCAGTTTGCGGAAGGGTTGCACTTCTGTCACGCTAAACAATTCTCTTCAGTCGTCGTTGGTCTCGAACTCGCAGTATCTTTATCCGGCTGCAGCGATGTCTGATATCTGACGTTTTATCGGATTCCTGATATTCGTGGTTCACTCGTCAAACGGTCGTATATTAAAAACAGCACCTCGGAGCAACCTCTTAGACGCTGTGTCCAATCCACGTAAACCGACTACAACATCACTTTCAAACTCGCTTAAATCCTGATAACCTACCATTGTATCAGCTGTAACCGATCTGACGCCTTCGCCAGACATCTATTGTATTATAGGAGATGTCTACTGCAGCGCTGTCCTCTGGGTGTTTACCTCTCTCTGTGTTGCACATCCATCCCTATACCAGTTAAATTGTCTCTTCAGTGTAGTTTATTACTCTAATTTAGCTGCATTTGAAACTCTTGACAACTAATAACAAAAGGATGTAATAAGGTAGGAGCATTTATCTTTTACTAGCCCTTGGTATAGTTTATCGATATTCCTTCTGGTCTATTCTGAATATCAGTGAATAAAGTACTACTCCTAAAGCAGTATCAGATATAATCTTACCCTTTGGCTATTGAAATCTATTCCTGCTCCAATTGTCAACCTTGCTTTCGCCTTCATTGCATCGGAAAGCGACATCTGTGAACAAGAGATATCATCAACACAATCGGTATTTCAAACGAAACAGGTGCAAGAACATTCAAACACTTAATTACATAACTACTAACTCACATATTTAATCAAAAGCACAAAACTTTTTCATATCGTAAACATCTTTCTCAAAGGTAACACAGCGTGTTTTATTTCTATTTTCCTTTCCTTCTCTGACAGAGTAAGTGTGTCGCGCAAACGGTCTCATGTAATTACCGCATACACTCTGGACGTATGCTCTACTGGGCATATTACTCTCAATCCAAAGAGATACACAATAGTTTAAATCCGTTACAGCAATCAAAAATTTGTAACCTTTGAAAAACGAGAACGTTGTACAAATGGTGTAGGTCTGATAATGTTACTAAATTTAATTTACCCCACGACATACTATTAATTCCTGGTGTCGCGTTTAATTTTCTTCCCAGGTAGTGCAATTTCTATGTGAATTTTGTTGTTACTGAATCACTGATCAGAGATGACTCTAATTTAAGAAGAAAGTTACTGACATTGCACCGGAAAAAGTGTCTTAAATACTCTTTACACCTGTAGTTCCTTAGATATGATTATGTGTTTTCAAATATACTTCTTCCAGAATTTAAGCGACTATTAACAGCAACACATATTTGGAAATCTATGGCATTAAATTGTAAAATTTTAGATTCTCTTTGAGTGTAACACAAAATTTTTGACTTACTTTCAGTTTAGATGCTTCGACGTGAGATTTGTAACAAAATTCTAACAGGGCCACAGCCATTGCAAACAGCAATCCCCCAATCAGAATGTAGAATATACCAGCGACGTTGCTTAGTGAGAGTTCATTCCGCGATGCGTCCTGCAAAAATGTATGTTACACAAGCACCGTACAATTAACGACGTTTAACTCAGTAGCTACAGGTGTTCATAACATGTTTCTTTTCATAGGAAATAGAAAGGGAAATCTTATGTAGCGTGCATAGTGCCTTACCTGTTTATCGCTATGCTTACATTCTGTTCGGTCATACCACCAACGGTTTTTAAGTTTTGTCAGTTCACCATTTTCAGTCAGAGAAAGGACAGCCAAATTGATTTTTTCCCTGAAACATAGATGTATGGAAGTTACGATTATGATTAAGCATTGGATGTACGGTTCAGCAGCATTTGCAGCGAATTACACACTTAAAAAGTGTTGCATTACCAAGTTTTTAGGAGTTCATAGCCCTTTACGTGAAAATTGATTAGATATATACAAAAATAACATTTCAGGTCTCCTTAATGCACGTGAAAAAAACTGGCAAGTCTACTACAATAACCCAGACATTCTAAACCCATTACTGGCCATTGTCTCGTTTTTGGGACGTAAATATTTTATTTAATTCTACGTGAGCAATGTAACTTTTAGCTTTGATTGGGGTACCTGGAGGATGAATTCACTTGTTTAATGCCTGGAAATACGAAATAAATAATATTTCTCTAATTCGTTAAGTTCAGGAGAGGATTTATATTTGCCTGTTTTCTGTACTTTCTAATAGCTACACTGTTTGTCCGCTGGTGGCTGCTGTTCAACAATGAATTGTTATTTAGTGGTTTGGGCGTATTTAGCAGTATACGGACATTCACCTGAAATTCAGTATTTTTAAGATATCCTGAAGTAAATGCAATTCAATTTATTTTGTGCGTCCCAATATTGGGACAACAGCATGTTACATTATCACTATTTTTGTCGAAGACCTTATTAGGATATGAACGTCTTATATACAAAAATTACTGTATTCATCCTTGAGATGTGATTTATTTATATTGTATGACATTTTCCCTCGTCCATATTTTACGATTCCAAGAGGATGAAAACACAGCGCATGGACTTACATTTGAAGAAATTCTAGCGGAACTTCATAAGGACGAAGTGAGTGAATACGAAGTTAATGACTTAAATGCAGATATTATTCCTTTCCATGCAGATAAAATATCAGATTGAGGAGATATTTGAAATATTGACGAAAATTTCTCAAAAATTTGACGGTGTGTAACTTTTGTTTCAGTGTAATGAAATTTATTCAAACTACTTTTTCTTTCATTTGTCACCAAAGGTATAACATTAATGTAAAAGAATGCTGAAAAAAATTACTAAAAATTATTTGTAGTAAAGGGTTAATTTGTTTCAGGTGGCAGCATATGCCGGTAACCATATTACCCTGTAACACGATCTCTTGGACGGATGTATGCCTCTTTTCGTCATGCTGTCCGCTACATCCAGTGACGTTGGTCCATATTTTTTCTGATCGGCGATTCGGCGTACGTCTCTCAGACTGGTTGGTGGGTTGTCTGACACAAAACCAGACCTTCCCAATGAATCAAGTATGTTCGTTAGGGTTCCTTTCAGGAAGACATGCTGACATTCTGAGCTTGTGATACTGTTAACATGAAGGAACGCATGAGAACTGTCGTCCATTAAGTTGAAACGCTCACAGAAATGTTGCCGAGTAAGTTGACCTGTATGTCGAAGGATGTCATCATCCCTGTACCATACAGTCGTCCGATTGCTTTATAAGACCACCAACGGTGGCTTCGTATAATGCCACTCCAGAACCACCGCCTTGCTGCGCTCGCAGGACGGTGTGCCTAAGACGTTCAGGCTGACCAGGCTGCCTCCGAAAACCATCTCCACCGATTTTCTGGTTAAAGGCAGATGCGAGTCTCACCTGTGAATAGCACTTGTTGCAAATTCTGACGAGTCCATTTAGAACGCTGTTCAGCCCATCTGTACCGCTATGTAGGTCTCAATGCTGCATCCCGCCATGAACATCGAGAGTGAAGTTGGATGGCGTACAGCCTGTTAGGCTCACTATGAGTGGAAACACGCGGTCCTGTGGCTGCAAGAAAATCATTATTCACCATGGTGGCGTTCTACTCAGGGTTACTCCAAGCAGAAATCCTTAAATAGCGGTTCGTCAGCTGCTATAGCATCCTTTGGTAGCTCAAGCGGTACTGAGGTACCAGGAGTCGATCCAAGCTGAAACAACCATATCAAGAGGTGGTGCATCCGCCACAGGCGGCTATGAAGGCGCTGATTCTAGGATCTACTTGAACAGATGAAGATTTCCGTCCTGGCACAAATTATTCCACGCTTGCTGGACCTATTGACGTAGTTCTACAACAGTTGTGGGTTGTCTCTCGATTGGAGATCTTGCTGGCCATGGAAGTTGCAAAATTTACGCGCGAAAGAATGGCAACAGAAGCGGTCTTATTGTGCACGTACCGAACGCTGGTCAGCGATCCCTCCACACCCCCTGGGGTGAGCCTTGGCTAGGACGAATGGCGTCTACGACAAAGCGTTGTCCAGGTCTACGTCGTAAACGACCTCCACTTGAATACAGCAAAATCTGCTTCCATCACTGAAGATCAAGGCCCGCCATTACGCCTCATAAGTGACGATACTTCACTAGTCGAGCCGTGCACGTCGATGCCGTGGCGTGAGAGGAGCGCCGGCTAGAGGTGTGCCAGGCACACAGCTATTAACGAGAAAATGTTTGTAAATCTATCGGACTCAGCTACTGGGTTATTAGTCCGTATCATACAAACTACTTAAACTAAGGTAAACTAACGTAAGGACAACACAAGCACCCATGCCAGAGGGGGACTCGAACCTCCGACGGCGAACGGCCTCGCCCACAGCAGCACGGCGCCCCTATGCGCAAGGCAATCCGCCGCGGCTAGTAACGAGACTTCGAGTTGACAGTTCTGGGCTCACAAAGCCTCTTATCTGTGCTGTTACAGCTGTAAGATCTGCCACAGCTACCCTTACAGTATGACGATCTTGGTAGAGGCGTGTGCTGCATCTACAAACGTCAGAATGATCGTAACCTGCATCGACACACAATTGAGGCTCATGCCGCTCTGGCAGATGTGTCACTACGCTACCTGTTGCCGGTCGACGTTGAAACAGAAGAGGTTAAAATAAGGGCAGATGCTGCTACTATGGAAAGCTTAGCTGCCGATGGAAGCGAGTCCGTCATCTTGCCTGGGCCACAGAAATTGTTTCAAATTAAAGCACGGCGCGCTTCTTGAACTGCTAACATTGAAACATTGAAACGGCTGCCTTTTCTGAATACACCTTTCAAACAGTATACTTTTGTGGACGAATACAGACGATACAAATAGCTGAACTGTGACTTATTAACGCAAGATCTCATTCGATAAATATGACTTGCGTATCGGGATAATACCCTAAATGATTTGCTGGAAATGAAATTGTCAGCTTCGGTAGTGCACAGAATATTCAAAATAAGATTTTTCCAATAACGAGACAACCGTGCTGTATCATTTTCGTAAGTTCAGTAGTGAAAAGATTTTTATAGTTAAGTGGCATATTATGCCTATGGAGAGCGATCAAAATCTACTTAAAACACACTTACTTCAGCCAAGATTTTTTTTTTTTTACCGGTTTCGATGAACTATGTCATCATCTTCAGAAACAAAGAGTCTCCTAGTTACTAGGGCAAGAACATACACTTTTTTTTTAAAATGTGCAGTACAGATGACGATCCACTTTGGTAATTCAAATTTGAATCGTTTGACAATGTTCTTTTTCTTATATTTCATTTTCACAAGTAACTATTTTATTGAAAATAGGAGAACTGAAGATATATACAAAAATAACATTTCAGGTCTCCTTAATGCACGTGAAAAAAACTGGCAAGTCTACTACAATAACCCAGACATTCTAAACCCATTACTGGCCATTGCTATTTTACTTTTGTTTTTTAGATCTGAAGATGATCCAAGTGATCGAAACATGTTATGAAACAATTTTATAGCAACTGTTGACGGAAATAAACACATTTAAAATAACGTAGTGCAGTTGCGGACTCTCTATAATCGACCATGTCGACTACAATGAGATACGTTTATCTTATTAGTTGCACATTAGTATATTTTACTAAGTTATTATAGTACTTTTATGTAGCTAACATAATATTTTCGTATGTATTGAACAAAAAATTAGAAATAAAAAAGCAACAGCACGTACAATAAAGAGGAAAAGCGAAATCATGTGGGTAAAAGCAGAAATTAGGGAAGCATACAAGAACAAAGATGTATTAAACGACGAGTTATACTCATTGCACTTAAAAATAGCTAAAATATTATCCCCTACGCAGTTTGACAATTTACGCTTATTTATTGACGATAGAGTATACACTGAGAGGGCAAAAGTAATTGCAAGACACCAAAAGAAGTTGTCACATTTGATAGGAGGGAAGAAAGAAGAAAACATTAATGTGCCTAAGATACACGAATTCTCTGATAAACTTGTAAATCTTACAGATATTCCTCTCACAGATGAAGAAATATCTCTTTTGTCAAAAGGTTTGAATTATAATCCAAAACCAACGCTAGGACAGGAAGATGTAAAGAGAATTATAGCAGAGGTCAAATGCGCAAGTGATATTGCAAAGCTCCCCACACATAAACAGAATACCATAGCAGTCAAGATCACCAACGCGTTAAAAGCACAAATTAAACCGGAAAATAACCTGAATAATGAGAACAAGATCATAGACGATTTAAATAAAAAGTTAAAGAGGCACAAAGCACTAATTACACGGGCAGATAAAGGCAGCACTGTAGTTCTTGTCAGCGACGACGAGTATGTAACTAAAACTGAAAAATTCTTCTCTGATAACGGTATTAAAGAAATAGCAAGAGATCCAACAAAAAAGTTTCATACACAATTAAAACGAAAAATCCAAAATTCTGACTTTCTCTTTTCAGACAGAGAGAAAAAGCAATATACAGTTATGAATCCGCAAACACCAGACGCCCGCGCACAGATAAAGCTGCATAAAAAAGACAAATCCATCAGGCTGATATGTAACACAAGACAAAGTCCTAACGCTCCATTAAACGCTACTTTAGCACAAAGGTTAAGAACGTTATACACATTTCATGAACTGCATAGTCTAAAAAATACGTACGAATTTGCGGAGAAAGTGAAAGACACAGTCATCCCATCTGATTCCATATTTGCATCCCTAGATGTAGTGAATTTATATACTAACGTGCCTGTCCGTGAAACAATAGATATAATCAAGCGCAATCTTATAAGACACCAAAAATGGCTACAGGAGAAATAGTTGACTTTATAGAACTCCTAGAACTAACACTCTCCTATAACTTTTTCACATTCAACGGCAAGATATATCACCAACCTGAAGGACTTGCCATGGGAAACTCCCTAGCAGGCATTATGGCCGAGATCTTCCTTAATCATTTAGAGAACGAATTTTTCACCACTAACCCTACAATAGCCAACAAAATTCTCTATTATTACCGTTATGTAGATGATGCCATTTTATTAGTTAAAGGAGACCAAAATGATGTTAATGACATCGCGCAAAAAATGAGTGCTATTCATCCAAAAATCAAGATCACAGTCGAGCACGAAAATAACGGATCCATCAACTACCTCGACATTACAGTTACAAGAGAAGCGGGTAGACATCGTTTTGGTGTATATAGGAAACCTACTTGTGCAGACCTGATCATCAATTCAAAATCTTGGCATCCGAAAAGAGTAAAGATGGCATATTTTCGTTCAATGGCCAACAGGTTATTGAAACTGCCATTAAGCGAACATGAGAAGATGAAAGAAATTGCCATCATAAAGCAAGTTGCAGTAAGCAACGGTTACCCAGCTTCAACAATAAATAAGTTGCTGCAAAAAATTAACAAACAACAACGAAAAAATAATGACAGTACGCTGACAAGTAACGTAGAAGAAAAGAAAATCATCTACATGCCAATGAGCTACAAAGGAAAGGTTTCAGACATCATTGCTAGGCAATTTCGAAACACCAACGTACGAATCGGATTTAAGACCAACGATGTCACTCGTTTTAGACTGAGACACCGTGTGAACAAAAAATCCTCGAAATTCACGGCAGCAGGCGTCTATAAACTCAAATGTGGAGATTGTACAAAAATCTACGTAGGTCAAACAGGCAGAACGTTCGAAACACGTTTTAAAGAGCATTGCTCTCTTCATAATAATAAAACAGCATTTGGAGAGCATTTAGTGACAGAAAAGCACACGGTTGGAACAATTAATACCCATTTACAAGTGCTTCATAGGGAACCAAAAGGACGCCTCCTAACGACACTAGAAGAAATCGAAATTTTCACACACCGGCTTCAAGAACCTGGAAATACACTCAACCAACAAAATGATTTTAATAACAGCGCATTTTTTAAAAACTTTGAAGGCCTCTTGCAACCTTCGTCCTGGACGCAGCACGCGTTGGAGCGGCGGCCCCACTTTCCGGTGGCTGGCGGCGGCAGCGCGTCGGCCCGGACACCGCCCTAGCAGCAGGTCGGCGTGCAGACTGGCTTCCGAACGTACAAGGAAAACTGCGCGCCGCACAACGCCACCAAGTAGCGACAGAGGCAACTAACGCCCATACCATACTGTTTTATATAAGTTTTTTCTATAAAAATTTTACATATTTTTATATTTTAACACTTTAATGATATTTTAACAAACTGATGTTTAAAAAACTTTAAAGTATGACATATGTAATTTTATACATCTCTGTTTTATACATTCAATGTTTTAAATATCGTATGCATTTTTTAATTATGGTACCACATTTTTAAACTGATATAACATACAATTTTATAATTTTTATGTCTGGATATATTCAAGAACCTCACTTTTAGAAATTATTTTTATAACAAACAAATGTACGGAATATTAGGGCTGAACCTATCCCTGCCCCTCCCCCCTCCCCCCGCCCCCCGACCTACTCTTTCCCTCCCCACCACCACCTGCAACCAAATTAAAAATGCCTACTTTGAACTGTAAAACTCAGTACCAATTAGTACTCAGCCAGACGAGTTGCGGACGCAACTATAAGGTAAAGAAAAATCTATCCATTTATGTATAAATTAACTATTGTCAATTAACCCTTAGTAAATTTATCAAATTGTACATTGCTATTTTACTTTTGTTTTTTAGATCTGAAGATGATCCAAGTGTTCGAAACATGTTATGAAACAATTTTATAGCAACTGTTGACGGAAATAAACACATTTAAAATAAACGTATCTCTCTTACAGAACCAAGTACATCTCCTGTAACCATTGGCTTACTAGATGGAGTTCGGTTATCCCTCCTGAAACTGATCGTAATGCACAGTTAATGAGTATGCCGGTATTGTTGTAAGTCCGCTCTACAGTCATATGATTGATCATCTACCTGTCCCCTTTCGAATTTACAATAGTTAAAGCAACCATCACCAATACGGGAGCGGTTGGTCCAATATCATTCCCTCCTCGGAAGTTTTACTCCTTCTTCTAGGGATCGTTTATCCAGATGATTTTGGCCATTAAACGAATCCCAAGTTCTTGCCCAGTTGGATGTAGGCGAGAAGCTACTTCATGAAGTTGCACAGCTGTGTTAAGAGGCTTGCGCGATTTCAATTGGGTTACCTATGGTGGAAGGTCTTTCATGATAGGAAGCTTAGGAGCGGACAAGATCTTGTAATACTCTCTCATTAAGGCTTCCTTACGTCTTATATCAGGAGGAGAAATATTGCATGGTAGAGGGAGCCATTGAAGGGGTGTAGCCATGTCTTCACATGAACACTGTTGAGCCAGACAGGAACACAGTATTCAGCTGGGCAGTAAACTAGGGACAAAGCTGTACGCAAAACCTTATCAATGGCTCGCCAAAATGATCCAGCCAAGTGATGTAGCCGCACGGGAGTGCCGCGTTACGGATGGCGAGGCATCCCGCGTCGGATGTTCGAATCCTCCCTTGGTCATGGATGTGTGTGTTGTCGTTAGGTTAGTTTAACTTACTTTAAATATTTGTAAGGCTTGGGACTGAGGAGCAAAGTAGTTTGCTACCATAGAATTACAAACATTTGAACATCTGATTTAAGTGCTGCAATATCTTATTCCTAGTTTAAAATTTGTCTGTAGTTTTTTGAACGTGGTCTTAAAAGATGACTCCTAGGTACTTTGGATGTGCAATATGTTGAAGTTGAAAACCATGAAACGAGATGTTTATAATCAGTCATCATATTATTGAGTTGGAAACGAGCTACTTATCTTTTATTTGGAATTGGCAATATCGTCGGGATAAATGAATTTCTAGACTGCGTAGCTGGAATATCAGCTGTGGGGCGAAGTTGTTCGCGTCCAGATGCAATCCTCAAAGCTCCACGTGCCCTTGGGTGGTTGTAAACGGAGAACAATCTATGGTCGCTCGTCCTGTCACCACAGCTGTGTCAGCAACCACGAGAATGCCGAATGGCTTTTGTCAGAGCCAACAAAATTGTCAACAAAACGATTAGAAGTCACTGAGGGATAAACACATAAACAAATAGTAAGCATTAATTTAGCAACAAAAATTCCTGTGTAAAGTAGCAGGTGACTTTCTTGTCTGTTGCACATCCTTAGGTAACGCATATATCCTTTTCCCCCTCCTTAGATACAGAACTACATTCAACTCAGAATACACTCGTTACCACAAATGTCATTGTCTCCATAAAATGGCGTCAATGCCTTCACTTCTGTGGCTTTACGGGTACCTCCCCATATCCTAACTTTCTTTGTAGAAACCATTATCTACATCTATATAGATATTCTCCAATTCACATTTAAGTGGCTGGCAGAGGTTTCATTAACCACTTTCATAACCTTTATCTAGCTTTCCATTCTCCAATAGCGCGCGGGAAGAAGGAACACCTAACTCGTTCCGTTTTCGATCAGATTTCTCTTATTTTATTGGGATGGTCATGTCTACGCATGTAGATGGGTGCTAGCAAAATATTTTCCCATTCAAAAGTAAAAGTCGGTGATTGAAATTTCATAAATATGTCTCGCCGCAGCGAATAACGTTTTTCCTTTAATGATTTCCACCTAAAATCGTGCAAAATCTCCCTGACGCTTTCCCCCCTGTAACGTGATAAAACAAAAGGGGCTGCCCTTCTCTGAGCCTTCTTAATGTCTTCCGTCAGTCCCACCTGGTGAGAGTCCCATAATGGGCAACAGTACTCCAGAAGAGGACGCACAAGTGTGATGTAGCCAGTCTCTTTAGTGGAGCTGGTGCATTTTCGAAGCGTTCTGCCAATGAAACGTAACCTTTGGTTCGCCTTCCTTACAATATTCTCTATGTGTTGCTTCCAGTCTAAGTTGTTCGTAATTGTAACTTCTAGGTATTTGGTAGAATTTACGATCTTAAGTTTTGACTGATTTATCATGAAATTAAAGTTAGACAGATTTAAAAAAAATGTTCAAATGTTTGTATAGTCTATGGGACTTAACTACGGGGTCATCAGTCCCTAAACTTACAAACTACTTATGAACTACTTACGAACTAGGACGGCACAAATATCCATGCCCGAGGGGGGATTCGAACCCCCGACCGTAGTGGCCGTGCAGACCGTGACTGGAGCGCCTTAGTCTCCTCGGCCACCGTGGCTGGCAGACAGATTTCTTTTAGTGGTCAGGTGTAATACTTCACACTTTTCTTTATTTAGTGATAATTGCCAATTTTCGCACCATGTAGAAATTTTGTTTAAATCGCTTTGCAGTTGCTTTTGATCCTTTGTTGACTTCTGTAACCGATAAACGACAGCGTCATCCGCGAACAGGGAGCTATTCAGATAGTCTCCTAAAACGTTTATAAACACAAGGAAGAGTAGGGGACCTATAACGCTTGCCTGGGGATCGCCACATATCACTCATGTTTTAGTCAACAGTGCATCTGCTATCCATCAGGTGGCATCTGTCGTCATGGCATTAAAATCTACGTCGTCTTTTCAGGTGTACTAACTTATTTTTTCGACAGTGCACAACCATACATCATTTCTCGTTCTAGTCTCTGCAGCTGAAATTTGTTCATTTTCACTATCAGTTCCTTCACATTTAAGGGGAGAAACAGAGACACGCCTTGCGGTGCTGCGGTAAGTAGATAAAATCTATGGCAGACCACATCCAATGAATTCGTGTGTAAGTGTGTGTGTACAGTTGGCCCCATGCTGTAGTTGTAGATGAGCGACACGATAGTAGCCTACCTCAACGGGGAACCCAGCGGGGTGGCGACGCCGAAGCCCTTGGCGTCCAGGTTGCGACCGACCTTCATGGTGTCGCACGGTTCCCGCTCGTTGGTGTAGTCGTTCTTGGGGGACTCGATGAGCAGGGCGTACTTCCCCTTGGAGGTCCGCACCCGGCGGATGCCTTCGTCATACGTGCGCACGAACACGTGCTTGCGCGAGTTCATGAACTCCCACATCTTGCTGTACAGCGTGATCTGCGACCTCTGCAAACAAATGCGACTGAATTGGCACAAGCTACACTACTACCAACACTAACAGACGTCACACTTTCGCTTGTCGAGGACAACTTTTACGATAAGGTCAGTGATTTAGAAATGTTCTTCGCTTCCATCGAACGAGACGGTAGGTAGAGCAATGAAGTACGTTGATACTCAGTGTGACACTTAAGTGGTAGTAAAATAAAAATTACACATATGGAAAAAAGTAAGTGTACTTTTAATAATTCCCAAATAATCGCCGTAACTGGTAATAAATTTTCCCTCTGTGAAACAATTCATTCTGCCTTCTTCGAAAATCCGAATATTGGAACATAAATAGTGGCAATTATTTATTCCCAATCGATACAAAAGCATTACATGCTTGTGCCCGTTGCTATACTTCAAAGTCGTCACCAGCGTTGTTTAGAACTTGTTGCCAGCGATGTGCAAAACATAGTAATACCGTTAGCAGAGCCTGTTCTGTTGATGGTGCAAATGGAGCGGTTTACTGCTTGTCGAATTTCTGGAACAGTTATGAAGCAAATGTCACGAAATGGTTCCTTCATATTCACTATCAAAGTTTCGAGGTCTTAAGCTTTGCGAAAAAAGCGGCAACACATTCTGTGCAACCTACCCATAATTTTCCACGACAATGGGCAGGCGCATATAGCACAAGCTGTGGCTGCTCTGTGCGGTCGATGAGATTGTGAAGTACTGTACCATTCACCATACTCCCCATAATTTGACTTGGTCCGAATATGAAGTAACCACTTCGTAGCATTCACAGTTCATCGCTCCATTCGCACCATCAACAGAACAGGCTCTCCTAACGGTATACTACGCCTTCCACATCGCTGGCAAGGGGTTCTACTCAACCCTGTTGACTACTTTGGAGAACAGTAATACGTGCAAACATATAACCATTTTATATCGACTAGTATTGCCTGTGGTAGAAAATCGCCCAATTGTGTTTACAATGGTCACTGGGGGTAAAATTTTACGTATCATGTCGGCGGCCTCGCGTGATTATGTTGGCAACATCAACAACACGATAGAAAATCTTTGCCCAATTGTTCGAACCACATAGAATGACTCGATTAGTGTATCGTACAGACCATGAAGTAAACAAATAATTCTGTTCCGGCTTTATGGTTGAGATATTCGTGTATGTACCCTCGTCCGCCAAGTAAAAATAACTGCCCTCGTAATGCGAAGATTCCATGAGAAAACATCAGCGTTGTAAAGCGATTGGCTAAAATGAAGACTCACAGGATTCTCACTATTCAGAATCTGTTGCCAACATTATTATAGGAGGCCGCGGGATATTTGGTAAAATTTAACCGGCACTGGGAGGTATCTTTTACGTGTTAAGGAAAATGCCTAACACAACACCAACAAATAAAAACTGTCGTATATCCTTCTCATGCCATTTTCTAATTATATAACTTTCATTAGCCTAATATTTGAAATGGAACTCCAATTTCGGTGTTCGCATATTTATACAACGCCAAGAAATAATGTTATTTCGATTCTGCGATATTCAGAATTTCAGAGCTGACAACATGTCGACTTCGTAGTTCCACCCGAGCACCGCTAGATGTCTCTCCCGGGGCATTATCCTTTATATCGGCATTCATATGGAAACATCCACTTCCTTTAAACACTCTTAATCATTGCGAAAATGAAGCATTTGAACGGCACAAGAAAGTGAGTTGGGAGCACTCCATGTTTCGATATTCACTTATTTTAATACGTTATTTTAATACTGCAGATGCGCTGCATTACAGCGTCTTTGGTCTAGGCGAATAGCGAATCAGTGATCTCATCGTTGGAGAATGTAGAACTTGAATCAAGCTGTATATAGGAAAATTTCTACTTCCTTTTACCACTTTTAATGGCTACATGCACACATAATATTTATATTTGTGAAATCTACGACAAACAATCTTTCGAAATATGTAACTTTCATTGGCCTTCTTGTACGAATAAATTAGTAATCTGTATCACAAAATTCGTGTTAGTGTAATTATATAATGATTGAGAGGAAATAGTTGCCACTATTTAAGTTACCACCTTCGTATTTTACATTTGCCTATTTTATGTTTATCTCTCTTGTCTTACATTTCCCGTCCGAACTTGTACCTGGAAATTCAATATGATACATACTTATACATGGTTTTTCTTACCTGAATGACGACAAGTGATTGTACAGCGATGGACAGTAGCATCAGCCTTATCAAATGTTTACTCGGCCTTTGTCTACTTAAGTTACGGAAATCAGCACCTTTACAGATTTGAACTGTTTGTTGATATTACTTAAACGAAAAGCACATCTGTAGATATCACTTGGATGATGGATAGTTGGATGGTTTCATTTTGAAAGGGACTAAACTAGATATCAGTTGAATCTGTATATTCTGTCCATTTGTTACAGTTGTTATACTTTTCATAAACAATAAATGTTATTCTTGATGTTGTAACAACTGTGAGGAGCTGTGAGTTCCTCAGGTGGTGTCACGGTTCACCTGAGGAACTCATCTCTTGCTCCGCACCATCTCGGAGTAACATACAGAAGATGGCCTAACATTGGATCGAAAATAGTTGATAATATAACAACAGTTTTGTGCTCTAAGGTCTTTATATGTATAAAAAATAATAAGTGTGCTTTTCTTAAAGTAAATAAAATCTGATTCCAAAAATATATTTGTAAATAATTCAATAAATATAATTACGTAGGCTTCCGCGGCCAGAGTCAGATGACATAAAAGTTTTCTGGGTATGGTACCGCGTCATGATGTAAGGCTATTATTTAAATAACCAACGTTTCGGCCAACGTTACAGTGGCCTTCATCTGGGTAAATGTACATTCACAGTTAAAATTTGTCCGCCGTTACCCTGAAGAAGTCCCACGTGGATCCGTGGTAGAGGGTGCCGTACTCGACCTCTGTCTGCGAGGCCAGGTCCTCGGGGCTGTTGATGGGCGCCACCATGCGCTCCACGGTGAGGAAGGCGGCCAGGTTGGCCGTGTAGGACGAGATGAGGATCAGCGTGAAGAACCACCACACGCTGCCCACGATCCGCCCAGAGATGGACCTGTACACCACGCGTCAGACGTCAAGCTGAAGTTCCGGATTTAGTTTTCCACACAAAACGCCACCCTTAGATTCTACTGGCACAGAAAATGGGAAATGTTCCCGCAGCAGATCAGTTTAAAGGAAGACATAGAGGCAGTTCAGAGGCTAGCAGCTAGGTTTGTTACTGGTAGGTTCGACAAATGCGCGAGTGTCACGGAAATGCTCCGACAACTCAAATGGGGATCGCTGGAGAAAAGACGAATTTCTGTTGAGGAAATTTATAGGGCCGGAGTTTGAAGCTGAGTGTACTACGATCTTGCTGCCGCCTACTTACATTTCGCGTGGTGATCACAAAGACAAGATGAGAGAAATTAGGGCTCGTACGGAGGCATGTAGGCATTCTTTTCTTCTTCTTTCTATTTGGGAGTGGAATAGGAAAGGAAATGCCTAGTAGTACCCTCCGCCATGCACTTACGGTGAATTGCGGAGTATGTATGTAGATGTAGATGTAGAAAGTCATAGACAAGAATTGTTCGTTTTTCCAAGTTCCAAATACGCACTTTACTCTCAAAGGCAGGAACTCATTCACGACCGGTTCGGTTCATTTTCGACAGAGATCACTTGTATAAAAACAAAAATGAAGACCTGTAAGAAATTATAGCTCTATACCTCCTAGAGTTTGAGAAAACTCCCCCAAAATTTCAAGAAATTGAATCCTGAGACAATAAACTTCATCGATTCATTATTGTAAATTGAGCATTTTTAATTACTTCATGCTTGTTCTATTTTGTCCAGTGAGAGCATGGCATAGTTTTTGCTTATACAGATGGAAGCTACCAGGCTAAGCAATGGATACTTTACAGCGGACATAAGCGGCAATCGGAAAAGTTACTTTTTTTCAATATCTTAAAAAATACGCATTTTTGGCTGGATACATGGCGAAAAAAAATGCTCCGATTAAATTGATTTGTCGATTCAGCTTGTTTTAAATAGATTTACCACCATGAACTTTGAAAATGGTTTCCTTAAAATCTGGGAGATAGTGAGCCAAAATTACTTGAATTTTTTCAGCTCAAGGAAAAATAACTTACAGTTCTTCATACTCAAGCGGTAAGTTTAAGATCCATGTAACACTTTTCTTCTCTGGATGTCTGACAAAGTGGCTATGTGATAGTCAAACTCGTCCCATTCTTATAAAAGCATTTTTAAAATAAAGTTTTCAACATGAAGTTCGCTTGCAGTTTCTTGATTGGCTCACTTGATTAGTTTCCACAGACCTACTTTCGTTATTGGATCGTTACACGCATATGCCTCACCGCAAAGATGTAACGATGAACTCAGACAGGCACATGAAAAGAAAACACAGATACAACACTTAAGCTATTGGCCATTGGCCTTCTTCAGAAAAGAGAGCATTTACGCAAGTAGACTTCACAGTCATCTCCGGCTCGCTCGATTGTGGCTGGTTACTGCGCTCCTACTAAAGGAATTTCACTCCTTGGTGACCAACACATTCAACCAACAGTCCAAAATCTATCCTCCATATCAAGGATGCCAGCCGTTTCCTTCACCGACTCTTTACCATCCCCTCCCCTTTACCTCCAAGACCCTTCCTTGTCTTTATGCATGCCACCTCCCTGTAGAGCAACATCCCACTTCTACCCCCGAACACTACTTCTCATCATTCCTTTGAATTCAAGCCCGATACCTCATTCCACATAACCCTCACCACCTTTATTCTAACAAACAACTTCTTTCTTTTAGGAGAAATTCACCTTCACATCCATGGCACAGCTATGGGTACCGACATAGCACCTTCCTATGCTAATCTGTGTAGATGAATCCTTCCTAGCATCACCAAACCCCAAACATTCACATTTATTGAGGATATATTCTAAATCTGTACTCAGGGCCGGGACACCTCAACATAATTCCTCTCCCCAACCACTTCACCATGTCTTTCTCAACCCACCATGCCACATTCCGTCATGGTAAACCTCCACCTCACTGATGGCTCCATCCACACTTCCGTTCATCTTAAACCTACCAACCACCTAAACTATGACAGCTGTCATCCCTTCCACATCAACAAATCCATCCCTTACATAGTAACCACCCATGGACGGCTTATGTGTAGTGACAATAATTCCCTTCCTCAATATGCTTAAGGTCTCACAAAAGCCCTCACAGACAGAAACTGTGGCCCACAGACCTAGTCCGCAGACATATCTCCCGTGCCATATGCTGAAACACCCCAAATGTTTCTACCACCAGTAACCACCCACTAAAGAGTGTTTCCCTTGTCACCCAGTACTACCCTGGACTCGAACTACTAAACTACATCCTTCCCCAAGGTTATTATTTTCTGTCCTCATGTCCAGAAATAAGAGATATCCTGCCCAAGATCCTTCCCACCCCTCCTAAAGTGGTGTTCTGTCGCTCTCCCTACCTCCATAACATCTTCGTCCATCCCTATGCCACTCAGAATTCCAGCCGACTTCCACGGGGGTTATATCGCTATGGAAGACCCCACTGGAAGACCAGTCCAATGCACGCACCCAACAGTTCCTATTCCTGAGCCGTCACAGGCTTAACCGACCCAATTGGAGGTTGGGCCACCTGTGAAAGCAAACATGTAATTTACCAATTGTGCTGACATCACTGCACAGCTTTTTATGTTGCCATGACCACTAATAAAATATCCGTTAGGATCAATGGTCACCGCGAAACCGTGAGCAAAAGGAAGATAGACCGCATTCTGGCACAGCATGCAGTAGAGCATATGCATGATTTCAAAGGCTACTTTGCAACCTGGGCCTTATGGATCCTCCCAACCACCACCAGCTTTTATGAGCTAAACAGATGGGAATTATCCTTATTGTACATTCTGCAGTTCCTACACCCTCTATCCCGCACCATTCCTGGTGTGTGTGTGTGTGTGTGTGTGTGTGTGTGTGTGTGTGTGTATTTCTTTCGCTTACCTCCCCTCCCACGCCTTCCTTCATCATTCCTAAGACGCATATCGTTCTACCCATCTAAATACATGCTCCTCGAGGCCGTACTGTATTCATTTACACCACCGTGACGCAACATTCCCGTTCCCCCCTCCCCGCCCCTGCCCATTTCTATACACCCCCGCAGAGCGTTATTCAGGGAACGGCAGCCGGAGATGGAGATTGCTTGTGAAGTGGGCTTGTGTAATTCTGTGAATGCTCTTATATGTGTATGTCTCTTTTATGTGCCTGTCGCAGCTCGTAATACGTCTTTACAGTGAGTTGTAAACTGTCAGTTTTATATTGATGTATTTGCCTTTTTGTAACTACAGAAATCACTGCAGTTCGTAAGGCACCTCGATGCTAACTCACAAGTAATAGTAACCACGATGCCGATGCGACGTTAAATTCTAATTTACATTCAAAACTTCTTCCTTTTGAGGATAAACCAAGGCTGTTAGAAATTGAGGCACGCAAAGTGCTACTAGAAAGACAACGCATACAATAAACCAACTTTTTTTCAGGGGGCGGTGAGGGAGGCAGTGCGCAGTGGACAGTCCGTAAGGCCCTTCCCTTCCCGCCGACCCGTCACTTCTCATTTCTAAGATATGCCTCTTCATTAGCGCTACGTCCCGTTGAAAAATGAAACTTTCGTAACATTCTAAAAACTACGAAGACAACCATATGAACGATGGAGCGTTATAGCTTCACAAAGTGGAGCCCTTTCGACATCCACATGACTTGCCCAATTATTACCAGTGTGAAAACTAGTCAGATACGATAACTAACTTAAGATTCTGCACACGCGAAATCATCTGATGATCAGGCTGTAGACGGAACACTAAGCTTTGTACCTCCTTCGTTCATTTTAAACTTAGTATGCATCTCTCATAGCTATTGCGAATAAATGTGTGAATTACTTTATTTAATATGATGAAGTATTTTTATTATCCGTCTATGCAACAACAAATGCATGTTCAGTGGTCTTCAATAACAGATACCCACACTCTCTTTCCCCCTTCAGATCTAAAAACAGTTCGTGAATTATACATATAAGTTAATTTTTACTTACGAAAAATTCATCTTAGTTTTTCACTTTACCTCATGAAGTACCGAGGTATCCCACAATTCATTGTAGGTTTTTAAACCCGCGCTAAAATGGTCTCCTTTACTTTCGGTATTTCAGTTTGCATATTATACATACTGTGGAACCTGTGAATACTGTTTTCCGTTGTTATGTTTCTATAAATGTTCTTGAAGAACACTCTGCAAAAGAATTAAACAGTCACTTCTACGAGGCCGAAAAATTGTCCTCACTAAGAAGAGTAATTTTAAAATTAGGTTCAGAGCTCAACACATCCAAAAGAATCAGAGTTCATATGATTGATGATTCGGTTAGTGATGTCATATTGGCACCAAATTATTTCGCCTCAGCTCAGCCCAAAAAAAACCACCGTTGTCCCATCGTTTAGCGAAATTTCAATCGTTTCTCTAACACCACTAAGATGGTAGTTAAAATCACACAATACTTTTCAGTCACGCTGGAACTCAGAATTGACAAGACAAATGCCTACAAAGAGTCACTGAAATCACTCCTTCCTTTGCAGCGTTCATTTCCACACATTTCACAGTTCGCGGTACGATGACAGACAACTACGTTCGTGACACTCCTGAGGATACCTCACGAAAATGCTAGCCTTTTCTAACGAACGTACTGAATTTTCAGCATTCTTCTGTAACACCATACTTCAAAAGCTTCTATCCTCTTCCCGTCCGCACTGTGTATCGTCCATGTTTCACTCCCATACAAGGCAACATTCCACACAAATACCTTAAGAAAGGACTTTCTTATGCTTCAATTAATATTCGATGTTAATATATTTCTCTTTTTCAAAAACGCTTTTCTTCCCATTGTCATTCTGCATTTTATATCCTCTGTACTGCGACCACCATATGTTATTTTACTGCCCAAGTAGCAAAATTCATTTACCACCTTTATTGATTCGTTACCTAATTTAATTCTTCAGCAACACCAGATTTTCTAAGACTGCATTTCATTACCATTGTTTTGGTCTTGTTAATGTTCATCTTATATGCTCCTTTCAACACACTGTCCATTCCGTTCAATAACTCCTCCAGGTCCTTTGCTGTCTCTGACATAATTATAATATTAAATTCAGTTATCAAAATATTTCTGGTCCGCTGTTACTTAAATGTAGCTCTATCAAATTCTTCTCTCAGTATAGTACTGTTTCATAAAGATATAGCTATTTCTTAAAAACTGCACACCATTAAGAACCTACTCCCCTAACCAATACAGGTAAGTATGTCTACTATGGCGATGCCAGCACGCAATATTCATTAAACTAATTTAGATACCATACTCATTTTGTTCTTTACGAACCCCCCTCCCTCCCATCCTCTTATATATTCCAGAGCTCACTTTATCTTTGTTCACTAGCGGTCTTGTTGTTCACATACAACTGTTTCCTGCTTCAAGGAGGTCAAGTATTTGTTTATGTTCTGTGAATAAATTGGTCTGTTAATCAGAATGGCTGTTCTCGTATTGCCCTCTCATCAGCATCCTTATAGGTGTGCCGGCTGCTGCTACATCATACAGTAGCGATCACACCACATAATGACGACGATAAGTAACTGTAATATATACTAACAGTACCTGAGATTAAGTGCTATACTGATATAAAGTTATTTTTCACTAAAGAGGAAACATTACTGAGTCAATAATCTGTATATCTAATATGCGAAAAATGGAAGGAAAAGGAGAGAAAGTCAACATTATGCCTTTGAGAATCATGGTTTTATAAGTTTTAATATATTTGAAATGGAGTATTTTTTCTAACTTTCGTTATACCATCATAAATTATAAATTATAATAGAAACAGATATAAAAAGAATTTTTTTTTGTTCTGTGCAGCACTCCTAATAACTTTTAAGAATTTTTTTTTCGTGTAATGTTAAACATTTATCATCACTGCTTGGTGTATGTGTATACCACCGGTAAAGCACAGTTTCTCTGCTTCTTAAAACATAGACATGTCAGAAATATATATTTGCTTCAGTCTTTCAATACTTCATTTTGTACCATTTGTTGTGAAAAGGCAATTTACAGAACTGTAACAAAAGTCTTTGTCAGGAAAGGAGCAACTACTATCCTCTGAACACATAATCGAGACGAGCTTCCACTCAGAATTTTCCCAGTGGGGGCAATTTCTACTCCTGCCCGTGCTTCTCCTGTTTTACATCTACAAGTTGCGCTCAAAGGCGAGAAGACTTTCACGAAATGTGCAGGCAGGAGAAAACTTTTTTAATATCCCATCTGCTGCTGTTCGTAAGTCCAGCATTTGCGGGATTCATTGCAGCTGCTGTAAAGCAGTGATTCAAGGCGTAAGACTTAATGTGGAGTATTTTCCGGCTCTCCATGGCCATGATCATTATCAGATCAGTAATATATTGAGAATGCGTAGGGACACCGTCATTTTGCTGTAAAAATAATTGTAATTTTCTACATTGAATTTGTTATGGCGGAGATAACACAAATCGCAGAGAGAAAATAATTTTTAACAAATTCGGTTAGGACAATACGCAGTACTTCTTTTGTTTAAAATCCGTTAATTTTACGCCGTTGGCTCCCAACCTTTATTAGCCAAGGAACAACATTCATTACTTCGTTATCTGTAACGACCACTAGGTTCAAGTAAGGGAGTGTCAGAATATATTTTAATAAGAACTTTTAAAGTATGTTTGACACAATGTAACATGTACTGATAGTACTGCTATAATACGAGCTTTAGGTACAATATTTCATTCGGTTTGCAACAATATGATTTTAGAACTAAATTGAAGTTGGGTAACCCCAGGGATAATACTCATGTTCAAAGCAATATATTAATTAGTTTCAATCAGTTTCTGCATTTTTAACGAAGAAATCCTTATTCGCTTAAGCAAGTCGTGTAGAAATGCGTAAGATTACGTAAGGCTATTTCCGGTTTATTATCGCACGATTTTGCGTTATTACAACATAAGTACCCGACAGGATTAATTAAAATACGTTCTCACAGTTTACATCATTTTGAAATTCGATAAGCTTTTACTGTACTACGAAACTAGAATGTATATTTCAAATGGTATCCTTGTTATACACTTCTGTCTGCACCACCGAAGTTGCCAAGTTATTTGGTCACTATAGTACGATTGACTGACCACGTAAAAATGATTTAAAACCTTAAAATGAACAAAAGTTTGAAATTTTCTTAACTTCCACGGTATGAATACCATCGGTAAGTATTAGACAAGAGCGTCCTCCAACATAAACCTTAGTCTCTTTTGTGTCCCAACTTCGTCGCCGCTTTTGTGGCCCAGCCTCGTCGTAGGTGTCGGTGGCCGAGTGGAACGAGACCGACACAGGAACAAAGACAGCACGCTGGTGCAGGTACGGAGGGGAGCAGCCAGAAACTATAAACACTCGAGTAAATTAGAAAGAGATATATATTGCACAGAATGTAACAATACTTAACTTTTACATAGTACTGCAGAATGTTGATACATAGTTGTTAGAGGCCTGCCTAGTGCCTGTACGATAGCAAAGTCTTCACTGGTGCCTATCTGATTACGAAGGTCCTAACTCGTTGCTATCTCAGTCCGAAGTGACCGGTGTCTTTCCGTGGTGGCCACGAGCGGGGTTGCAGCAGAGGGCGCTCGTGGCTGTCGTCGTGAGAACGCCGCGCCGTGCGTGCATGGCGGCGCGCGGCGAAAGTAGGTGGCGCGCACTTTGTACTTGTGCGACACCACAGTCTCATTTTAAGTTACGGGCACCGAAATTACTATTACTCTATTATCAAAAACTCCGTGCTAACACTTACATAAGAGAGTAATCGATATTTGTAGGACCACTTGAGTATTTTGTGCGTCGACATTAAACGAATTATAGCGAAACCTCAAAGCAATGGTTTGTGGGAAATTTTGTAACTGTAACTGAGATTTATTCATTAAACTTTTACGCTGAACCCTATTTATTCTGCTAATATTTGCAAGAGGGGGTTCCCCACCGAAAAGAGGCGGCAAAAGAGCTGCGAAAATTGGTATTTCACTGAAAACTGAGATCAAGGATGTGAATAAAATAAATCTGTCACTAAAATACCATTTGGTTGTAAATATTACATTTATTAACGCGTTTCGCCTTTCTGGGACAAAATAAGAAATGTTTTTACATCAATCAGCTTAGATTAAAAATAATCCACGCCATACCAGGCAGTATCAAAATTTTTAAAATGCACTTTTTATTCGTTCCAGGGAACCGGTCGAAACGTGAAACAGGGCTAAGTTATAGGCACACATTCATGTTTATACATGCTACCATTTCTGCGACAAAATAGCTATAAAAAGGCGCCTTATCACTGCACAGTCGTAGCTGCTGCTATAGCCCTAAATCTACATTACTACTCTGTGTTCAGTAACGTCAATGTTGGAACTTTGCTCGAGTGGGAGGAGCTTGTAATGGCATCTGAAGAAAGCTCTATGAATCGCCAAGCATAGGATTGTGACAGTTTTGTAATTTGTTAACGACTTCTCCTGATATCATTGGTCAGGCTATTAGCGGTATCTGTAAATTAGAGGACTTTACCCGCATACGCGGGTCGCGGATAGCGACCAGGAGCTCTGTCGTGGATAGAGATTTTTTTTTTGGGGGGGGGATTTCGCTTGTAGATCTCCCCAGTGTACTGATTGACTTAGGTGTCGTGTAGAGGACTCCGAAGTGTTCAGAACTCTTCATTTCGCCTTTAACTTGTGCTGATGTCTGAACTTTAATTCTTGTCATGTGGGTTCGCTTCTGACGGATATTGACTTGGATATTTTGGAAGTCTCACTTTGAGCATTCGCACTTTGCGGATCGTGCATATTAGAAGATTTTGTGTCGCAAGTTGGTGATGTGCACTTCTGAACACTGTTTCACAAGTACACTATGATTGACTTGCCTGCACGTGATATTAAACTGTGCAGCCATTGTCTGTCAAGCAGCAACATCGCTAGAGAGGCTGTTAGTTAAATATCGTTTGTGCTTCACAGAACGAAGTGAGAAAACGGTTGCGTTTTATTTCAGCTCTGATCTGCAGTCATGACCTGTTGCTGCCGACCTCTGTACGTGCTTAACTTCTGCTCCTAATATTTGGTAATGTGTCGCCTACATCATTGGTAGGGCCAGTATATTGCTGTTATGAAGGATTAATTTTTTATTTTTTAATATTTATTTATTTATTTGTCGTAAATAACCGGAGTTATTTATTCAAATTGGAAACTTCAGTTGCCCTTTGAATTTGTGTATCTGAAGTAGTAGTTTGGATAATTATTCTTCCTGAATAGGTTTTCTTCTTCCTTGACTCAGCCAGTCATTCGTTGATGTAATGTATAGCCAATGTAACTTCATGTTATTAAGTGTAATTTTTTTTTAACTGTCGCATATAGTATCTCATTTTATATTAATGTTTGGGTAATGTCCCGTTAGCTTTCTTGTGTGTGAGGATGAATAGTTTATTGCACCTGAAGTATATATATTCTTTCAATTGATAGATATCCAATCATTCATATTTTTGGAGGGGCAAACAGGTGTCACTTAAGAAAGAGTGTCGAGTAAAGTAGGTCTTCGTTGATGGTACCGCTCATTGTGATATCAGTTAGGAATTCATAAAATAAATATGCTTGACCATATGATATGTCACCAAGCACGTGAGGTCAATAAAATAAGAATTCCCATGTTTTATGAACATGGTGGCTGCCTAAAACTAAGTATATCAGTTTGGCATCTGCAATTAAAGAATTAATTCAAAATATTGTATCAAGTCAGGAATTTGCATAATGAATACTATCGCAATCGACAAAACCCGCACACATAGTAGAGAAATTCACCCACAACGATTGAAATAACAGCTTACATTACCGTACATATAAAAATAATGGCTCATTACGTTCCATGCTCACATCACGATTTCATGCAATGCTGAAAAGTAAGTGAATCACACTTTCGACATGTGTGCAAGCACATAATGTGAAGTAGCGCACAAACCAAAAAGATCAAAGTTGTTCCTGGTAAGAATCTTACAATACAGATTTCGGTGTGTCCAGTCCAGTATACGGTTGCCCCATCGTAGTCACAGTACACATTTACTGTATAGTTTCTTGCGTGTAGTGATTTCACTGTATGAATAAATATTTACAGCATTAAAAAACTGATTTACATGCTCTTTACTACTGCAAGAACTCAGCAAACGTAGCTCGCATGTACAATCTGTTAGACACTAGAAAATACACATCAGTCTAGTTGGCTAGGTCAGCTTCAATCAGTCCAATTCCGTAGACACGTAGTTTTAGCCACTCTACCCCTGTAAGTAGAGGAATGTGGATTCCTTACTGTACTATACAGTTCTCACAAGGGACACAATTGATCTACAGCACTGTGTGCTCTTTCATTTGAATGCAAAACATTGCATTCTATCACAATAGACAATATAATACAGGGAAACCATTTAATAAGGTATTACCATTGGACAAAGGACATTATGCGTAGTTCATTGACTTATCTGTATCCGTAATCAACAGGACCTAAATCCTTACACAAAATACTTGGACACGTTCTACACCATGGTACTCATATTAGACTTCAAATTTCACAAGCGTTTCTTGACGTGGTTAAAACAAATAGAAAAAGAACAATTTGTACTCGTTACTAACGCCCCGTTTTTACATTCACACATGACTTTCACATTCAAACAGTCCAGTGTCAAAAACCACAGTTTTGATGATAGAATATGTTGAGGTAATATTGTGTCTCTCAAAAATGTTCAAATGTTTGTAAATCTATCGGACCAAACTGCGTGGTCATCAGTTTGCAGCTTACAAACTACTTAAACTAAGGTAAACTAACCTAAGGACAAAACATACACACACGCCCACGCCCTAGGGAGGACTCGAACCTACGACGGGAAGCAACCTCACGCTCCGCAGCGAGGCGCCTTAGACCACATTTTTCTCGTAGATCTGTGCTTAGCGGTCGCTTGTTCAGTTTGATCATGGTTGTTCGTTGGATATTCGGCTCAGTTTTCTTATTACAGAGGGCGTTCAGTCCCCTGACCGGGCGCGTTTTTTTTTTTTTTTTTTTTTTTTTTTTTTTTTTTTTTTTTTTTGGGGGGGGCGGGGAGAGCCTCCAACCTCCCCTCACAGCCCCTCCTTTCGCTCACCAAATGTCGCCTCCTTCGGCGTGCTTTTGTTTCTATAGTTCAGTCCTTTATTATGTTCCCTTTCATGGAAATTTTGTAAAGTAAAAATATTTCTTCAAGCAATAATGAAACTCAAAGTTTTCTTATATTTTCTGTTTCTTAAATGAAGATTATTGCAGCTTTTTCCCTTTGCTGCAAAAAAAAAAAAAAAAGGATATGCATTCAGAAAGAAATGTAGCTTCTGTTGGTATAAATATTGTTCATGCTAAAATAAAAGTATGTTCTTGCACATAAGCGGAAAAGGAAATTAATTAGAATAAAAGTAAAATGCACAGGTGTTCTTTCTCTTCGGTTCGATTTCAGTGTACTCGTCTTATCAGAGTTAGTTTTCTCGAAGCTTGTTGTTATTTTCGTCCGTTTCTTTCTCTTGTGATACATCGGTTTCACAATTTTTTTTTTTTTTTTTTTTTTTGGGGGGGGGGGTGTATCCTCTCATAACTCTGGTAGCGTCATACGCGAAAGATTCGCGTTCTTGCGGTAAAACATTTAGGGAATGAACTTGTGGAAACTAATTTTGATTCATGTCTGGACCATAATTCTCAACATGTTACCATTTCTTTCTTTGTAGTCACTGTGTCCACATATCTTCGCGTGCTCATATTCCGTGTATGAGCAGTAATCTATAAGCGGCGCCTGACGCTTGAGGATGATGTAGGCAGCAGTGTGTCCTAAGACCCAAAAAGCCGCGTTGTTCTTCTTCCGGGGATACCGAAAATTCTCTGGTCGTATGAGTTCCGTAATCTGGATGTTCTGCGGCAGTGTACGGTCTATTATGACCAATATAATGCCACTATAAGCCTCGCATTTTCGCAGGTGAACCTGTAATAACGTGTCCATGAGACCACATGTTGCACAACAGGTGTTGGGCTCAGGTGAATGTTGTTGAGCTTGTCGTTAGTGGGTACCTTGTCATTAGCGATTAAATAGCACATGGATCTAATGCGTGATGGCAAAAAGGGACTGTGGATGTTTCACCAAATGGTATTCCATTTTGCATGCGGGTACTTTTGAGTGACTCTGTTGCCTCTATTATCTGTTGTGAGGAAGTCATAAATTTTCTTGTTCGTGTAAGGCGGCCGGATGTTGTCGGAATGTCTTAGGTAGCTGATTTCACTGCAATAAATCCTGATGTGACGAAATGATACCGGTACCACTGTTTCCTGGATAGGTGGCATCATATTGCGTGGCATCCAATACAACGTTAGAAATTTAATTAAACTAGATGGCTCTTTGGTGATGGTTTTAGTAATCCGGTTGATTAAAAAAGTTCGACGTTTATGCCTGGCACTGATTAGCCCAAGTCCCCCTCGGCCAGTTGGTAATGTCAACGTGTCGAAGCTTACTTTGAAAAGTTGGCCTCGTAGGAGGTACCAACAAACGCTTTCTGTATGGTGTCCGCAAATTTATGAGAGACAGGTAAACTTTGAGCCATGTAGTACATTCTACTTGCTATAGTTATCCTTACAGTGTGCACCCTTTGCAAAATGTCCAAGTCCCTATCAGAGTAGATGCATGTTGTTGCTCTAATTTTATGCAATATGTCCGTCCAGTTTTTGGTTGCCATGTCGTCTGGTTTTGCACACCAGCGGACGCCGAGTGTTTTGTGGTGCATTCTAGTTGCACACCAGTCTAGATGGGTCGTGTCGCCAATGCCTCTTCCTATGTGAAGCAGCGTAGTCTTCTTCGTGTTCAACTTAGCGCCAGTGGCCGTAGTGAAGTTGCTGATGAGATCCCTTACCTTCTAAAGATCTTCCAGAGATGTCACCGCTAAACAAACGTCGTCAGCGTACGCAACGCAAGTGCTCTTCTCAGTTCCTATAGTGATTCCAGGTGATGTGCGTGTTATGGTGACGAGTAATGGTTCCAATGCTATGGCGTATAACGCCATTGATAATGGACAACCTTGCCGAATAGATCGTCTGATGGGTATTGGGTCAGTCAGGTGGCCATTAATGAGCATGCGAGATGAGGCGTTGTAGAGGCAGTGACGCAGTAGGTGGAGGAAACGTCGTCCAACCCCCATCTTCGTCATTACCTGCAACAGGTAGTCGTGGTTTATGCAGGCATACGCCTTTTCGAAATGTAGGAAGAGCAGAGCGCCGGGTTCATTGTTGTGTGCAAACATGCATATGACGTCCCGAAGTTCGCAGGCGGCCGTTATGACGCTGCGTCCTGGTACCCCACAATATTGGTGTTTCCCGAGTGTTTTTCTCAGTAAGGGTTGCACTCGTTGCTTAATTGCTTTCGTTATGACTTTGAAATCTGCATTTAATAATGTTATGGGCCGCAGTTCACTAACTTTTCTGCTGTTACCCTGTTTTGGTAAAGGGACAATACGTCCTTCCTTCAGTTCGTCTGGTATAGAGTCCTGCTGCCACATTTCGTTGGCGAGTTGAGTCAATGTAGAGCCCAAGATGTGCCAGTAATGTTGATAGAATTCTGCGTTTAGGCCGTAGGGTCCGGGTGACTTCCTGTTTGCGGCACTAAAGACTGCCTCTTTGATATCGTCTTCACTAAATGGAGATTCTAGCGCTTCATTATCTTCTGGTGAAATGACAGGTGCTATGCCAGCAATAAGTCATTACAGTGTCCGTCGTTAATGTCTTGTCCGTCATAAAGGTCTGTAAGGTAGCTACGTATCCGTGACATAATATCCCGCTGTCTTGTTCAAAAATGTTCAAATGTTTGTTAAGCTTATGGGAGTTAGTCATCAGTCCCTAAACTTACAAACTACTTATCAACTACCTTATACTAAGGACGGCACAAATATCCATGCCCGAGGGCGGATTCGAACCCCCGACCGTAGTGGCCGTGCATACCGTGACTGAAGCGCCTCAGTCCCTTCGGCCACCGCTGTCTTGTGATTATGGTCTCTGCTCCGTCTTCAATCCCTTCAATGAGTTTAGATTTTTGCCGCCGCAGTGTACGTACTAAGTGGAACAATGACGCTGTTTCCTCTGATGCGATATCCTTCGGCTGTGAACGTATTATGGCTCCCTCCATTAGTTTGCGATACAAGTTGGTAATCTTCGCCTTGTACTTTTTAATGCGCATATAAGCATCGTTGGTAGGAAGTCGATGGCGTGATATAGCTGACAAAGGCATGAGAAAAAAAAATTCTATTGTCTCTTTATACCAATAGGATTTCTGGTATGAGTAACTTTTAACTGTTGATCTAAAATTAGGTTTCGCTTTTTGTATCCACCAGTCTATGACCGATCGATATTGAGTTTGGCATCCTTTCGCTTGTGTAAATACCCGCCGAATTTCTTCTTCCAGGTGTTTGTCTTTTAATAGGCTGGTGTTCAGCTTCCAGTATCCTCTCCCACGAAATACCAGGGGGCGGTGGAGGTTCATGAAGCATTGGTGGACACTGTGATCAGAAAAGTCGACGGGGGCGATGTCACTATTAACGACTTGTCGTCCTAGGTCTTCAGAGACATAGATGCGGTCGATTCAACTGGCTGAATTGTTGGCGATATAGTTGTACGCAATGCGGTCGCCATGTATTTTTTCCCATGTATCTATCAGTTTCATCCCTCTTTGAAGTGTGGTGTCTGATCCTTGGCTGAGACGACGCATTTAAAATCTCCCCCTACAACACATTTGGTTCTACGTTGACCTCCTGCAGTAGCCCGAAGTCTACGTTACTGCTATATAGGAAGTCTCTGAGCCCTCTGAATTTTATCGCACCCTGAATCTTATTAATATTGATAGTTGTTATGTTGTAGGTGAAGGTATCGCTCATTTGTAGGGGGGGGGGTATCACAAGCGTCTAACTACTAGATCAAACACACACACACACACACACACACAGCACACATTATTTGAGACTTATTTGGTCCTCGTTCGGTTCCATTTCCACATCCTGCCACCATGGATCGACTAGAGTATCTCGTGTACTGCCGTCAGGCTCCGTGGTCGCCGCGCTAGTGGCGCTTGGTATATCGGTTTCGTCAGGTGGTCTGGTTTTTAGTTTTGCGGCAACCTTTTGTGCTATCGATCGGAGGTGTTCGGCAGTTTCTGAAGCACCTTCACGAGCTGCGCGTAATTTCTTTTTGTCCGGCGAGGTTTGCCATTTTTCTTGTTTGTTGGACCCAGACGGAGACTTTTAAATTTTTTTGAGGAGGGAACTGCTCACTCAGGGGCAACCGACTGTACTTTAGTAGCCCCCGAAGGATCCGCCACATTTTACGTAGTGTTTTGCGTTATTTGCGGACTACTGTCTTCGGTACTTAGTGCTCGTGTTAAGGAAGCAGGTGTAGGTACTTCGGAGTTAGTGCTAGTAACTCTCGACGATTCACCGAGTGCACTTTCTTGTGGTTCAGTGACTTCTGTCAAATTTGTAGGTGTTTCTGGTGTACTCGTAGCAGAACTTGTTTCACAACCGAAATTCGATGTGCGGTTCGGTTTTTTAACTGAGGGAGCGTCAGACATCTCCACGTCAGAGCTGACGGACTTGGCGCTCGCTTGCGGTACCTCAGACACTGCCGCCGCCAGAGCGAGTACTACGTCATCCGGCGGGGCGGTGACAGCATCAGGACGTGTAAACAGGCGGCTCGCGACTGTTGCGTACTGGGCTCGGTGTCTGCCTTTCGCGTCTACCCCTACAGGTAATTGCACAGGACGCTTGCGCGGACATTGTGTTCTGTAATGGCCAGCTAAGATACAGGAAAAACAGGTGCGAGGTTGCCCCTCATACATAACGAGGACCCGGAAGCCACATACATTTATGAAGGACGGTATGTGTTTTTCTGTCAATTTTGACAGCCCTCACACCATTATAATGCAAATTTCCGCTCCACCGGTCGGATGTGACTGTGTATACGGTACCTTAAGTGGAAAGAGCATCTTTTATATGACCCAGATCTAATTCAAAAGGCAGCAAGTGCACTTTCACGGTTCGGAGACCCAGTCCCACATATGTAATTGTCACTTTGGTTGTCTTGTACTCAGCTGTCCCATTGGTCTTCTACATGATCTTCCGGCAGCAGTGATCGTCTTTCAGCTTCACCGTCTAAACGTTACTGATGAAGTCGTACGTCACGCCGAACACGTCTTCTTCTGGTACATTAAACGTTCCGAAGAACCAGTCATCAAACACGTAGATTTTCGGACGGTCTATTTCAAAACTGAAACTAAATTTTAACGTACAGTTTCTTATGTGAGATTCCATTGCTACACAATCGGTAATCACACGCGCGCAAAAGTAAACAAAGCCGGCGGCGCCGACTAGCTCGCTCTAGCCGCACGTCCGACCGCTGAGGCGGTGCGGCCGCGAATGTCGCGCTCAAGACGCCCTACTGGCCGCTCGGCGACTCCACCCAGGCTTGTGTCTGTCGTCAAGTATACTGCAAACATACTCTGTTACATGGTTGAAGAAAATTGATTGAAAATCTCAGAGTGGTGTTCCAGGATTCAAGATCAAACGTTTCTACGACCATACCTCTGATACTGACCTGCCAGCCCAACTATACCCAATAAAATGTGTGTAATGTGTGTAATGTTGTAATGCAGCAATGAGACTGAGCTTTTCATTGGGTTCAATTAATTGTACACTACTGACTCTCAAATCCTTTGCACAACTCGAAATGTACGTTTAAAACTTGCTAGCCCTACAGAGATAAGACTGTCATAAAAACGTCTACGTGCCTGATTTGTATACTGGACTGGACAGAACGAAATGTGTACTCTGAAATTCTTACCAGGGACACCTTTAATCTTGCATCCTCGAAAGGAAGGAAAGTTAGGGATTAATGTCCCGTCGTCAGAGTGGTTGGTAGGTGTGTTTAAATCCTGATTAAAATAACACTTAATCATATCCTAAAGAATCATTTCTATGAAATTGTTGCATTATCTCAAAGTAACTTTCAATAAAATGTTCAAATGTTTGTAAAGCTTATAGGACTTAACTACGGGGTCATCAGTCCCTAAACTGACAAACTACTTATCAACTAGCTTATCCTAAGGACGACACAAATATCCATGCCCGAGGGGGATTCGAACCCCCGACCGTAGTGGCCGTGCAGACCGTGACTGAAGCGCCTCAGTCCCCAGTCACGGTCAGCACGGCCACTACGGTCGGGGGTTCGAATCCCCCCTCGGGCATGGATATTTGTGCCGTCCTATTCCGTAAGTAGTTCATAAGTAGTTTGTAAGTTTAGGGACTGATGACCCCGTAGTTAAGTCCCATAAGCTTAACAAACATTTGAACATTTTTGATAACTCATTGACATTAGTTTGACATAACATTCTCGATCAACAGTGTCAAAACTCTCTGCTTACAGTATTACATCAGCAAGAATCGCGTGATTTAAACTTCTCATAACACTTAAATTAATTCTAAAGTGCAAATGTAGAATAATCATCAGTTTATTTAAAATTGTAAAAGATACACATCGTTATTTTATCATCAAATTTCACTCTGAGATTTTCGATTAATTTTCTGCGCCCGCGTATTAGTCTGTGTTGCAATATGCTTGGTGGAAGACAGGATATCACATTAACGTACCCATATCATCACTGGAAATGTAGTAAGTGTGACTTTTAACACTGGATTGTTTGACTGCAAAACGTGCCATTAGTAACGAGTGCACATTATGCTTTTTCTCTTTGTTTTAACCGCGTCAAAGAAATTCCGCTCCTCTATTTTGAAGTGTAAAAGGAGCACCATGAAGTGAGCAGGAAGTATTTGTTTTGTTCCATTAGAATTACTCTAAGTAGAGGGTTTTTGCACTGTTAATTGACAATGTAATGATACACTGAGGTTGTGGTGTCGCACAAGTCTGAAGTGCTCCCCACGTACTTACGCCGCGCGCCGCCATGCAAGCACAGCGCGGCGTTCTTAGGACGTCAGCCACGAGCGCCCTCTGCTGCAACCCCGCTCGTTGCCACCCTGAACTGTATCAGTCACTTGGCAGTAGGACAGGCACTAGAACAGACTCTCATCAGTAGAGAGGCCTCTACCTAGTTAAACTATGTATCAGCATTTTACTAGTCTGCAGTCATAAAACTTGAAAAAGTTAAGTATTACCATGTATCTACGAAATATATATTTTCCCATTGGCTGGTCACCTCTGACTCCGTACTCGCACACCCGTGCATTTCCCTGTGTCTGTCTCTCTCCACTCGGCCACCGACACCCAGGACAACCGGCGGAAACGAGACAGAAAAGAGGTCATCGTATTACTGATAATATCCATCGAACGATAGTAATAGGTTATTACATGGTTTCGCTCTACTACAATTTAAATTGTGACAGAATACAATATTTTGCATTGAAATGAGAGACCAAAGACCCCTAGGTCAATGGTGTCCATTGTGACAACTGCATGTACACCAAGAAGTACACATCCCTACATTTGCTGGGGCCGTAATGTCAAAAACTGCGTATTTTCTGAACTGAACAGAACGAAATATGTGTTCTGAGAGAGTTACTGCATTGAGACTTCGCTTTGGCGATTATTTTAAAATATACACAGAATCATTACCCAACAAGCACTTTCCAGTTTTCAGGCAGTGGGCCGGGGCCGGAGTTTAGTTCAATAAAATTGTACGTATATATATATATATATATATATATATATATATATATATATATATATATATATATATATGGTGTTTCACTGTGTTTTCCTCTGCAACTTATAAAATAATAGGTGATGGGAAATTTTAATGCGGTAGGTCAACACAAGAAATGTTACACTTTCTGCGGAGCTAGGAACATAGTTTATTGTATCATTTTCCAAAGAGTTACAGCACAAAGATATAATTTTTTAAATGGGACTATAGTTTTTTTCTATCGTGCATTGGATTCGTTGAAACCAGCTGCGTTCAAATCAATTTAAACTACATTCCTATCACTGTTAGTTTGGGAGCTACAACCCATCAAAGTTTAGGGGGCGGAGGCAACGACAGCGTAGCTAACTGGCTGGTGGTCATGAGACAGTGGGCCGTGCCCCAGGGGATAGCCACTCGGCCAGTGAGCTACGCTATCGCAGCGTCCGCCCCCGGTACTTTGATGGGTTGTAGCTCCCAAACTAACAGTGATAGGAATGTAGTTTAAATTGATTTGGACGCAGCTGGTTTAAACGAATCTAATACCCGATAGAAAAAACTATTGTTCCATTTAAAAAATTATATCTTTGTGGTGTAACTCTTTGGAAAATAATACAATAAACTATGTTCATAGCTCTGCAGAAAGTGTAACATTTCTTGTGTTGACCTACCGCATTAAAATTTCCCGTCACCTATTATTTTATAAGTTACAGAGGCAAACACACTTAGTGAAACACCCTGCATATATACACCAAAATTAGTTTTCTACATCTACATGGGATAATCTGCAAATCACATTTAAGTGCCTGGCAGAGGGTTCATCGAACCATCGTTATACTACTTATCTCCCATTCCATTCTGGAATAGCGTGCGGGAAGAAAGAACACTTTATAAAAGACGTGAACACTGTTCATTCTCTTCACTCGATGTCCCTTTGTGTTCACTTGTTAGGACAGACACGTCGCTCAGTGCATCATATTTCCATTGTGAGCCGTATTTTCTGCGAGAAGCGAAGTTTGCAGTTTGCAGAAAATAACAAAAAACAATCTTTACAATACTGTGCCAGGAGTCATTGAAATTCGTCTAGTAGCGCTGAGACGACGAACTCTTCTAACCAGCGAATTTAATACTGATCGTAAATTTATTTAAATGTCTGTAAAGTGAAACGTTCCATGAAAAAGTGATTTTTTTCATGAGGTTGATTTAATCGAAATAATAAACTAGGAAATATTCTGGATGTTTTCTATTGTGACACTGAAAATATAAGAAACTTTTTACCGAATGTAACACCGAATGTTTTCTATTCGGGAATTCAATTTTTATCTTCAATATAGTCTCTGGTATGACTTTGTGTCAAGTTAGCTTAATAAAAAAGATATGAAAATGAAACAGTTATGTCAGAATTGGTACAGGATCAAATTTTAAAAAGTCGGTTACACACATTGTGCACAGTTAGACTAAATTTCTTGGAACTCGCCTTCCATTGCTCCCCATACCCAACCTAAAAGAATATGAAGCTGCTATTTTTATAAATGAACGTGCCGTTTCGTTGGGGCGTGACCTCCACCAAATAGGACAATACCAGAGCGCACTTAATTTCATCTGAAATTAAGTTATCGACATCGGGCACCAAAGTCCATTACCGGCCGAAGCCAAAGCCTAAGCCGATTAATTGGTTGTCGCCCTAACCTTCGGTCGAGGCCGAGCCCAAAGCCGAAGCTTTAGCAACCTCAAGAAATTTCATTCAAGATTGGTAAATTTGAATAAAGTAATGATTTAACAAAATATATAATATAATCAATTTATCGAGATGCTTAATATTGTTATCTTGCAACCTGTCAGAAATAACACTTTGAAACAAATGGAACTAATTTTACTTTGAAATGAAGTCGATTATAATATTTAAGTGATTGAGGAATTACAGTTAGAAAACACACAAAAATAGCGAAATTAAATTTTAATTTGCATTGTCGATTTGATATTTTAAAATGAAAAATAATTAATAATCAAACGTAAACAGTCTTACGTTGCAGTGTGAAAATAATTTATCCAGATTTCCACCAGCGAAGTTAAATCGCCTGTCCGCATATATCTGTTCTGCTGCGCTAAAAATGGTTCACTCGCTACATTCGTAAGAGGGATAGATAAGTATTAAGTGCAATTGTGCGAAGATAAGTATATGGACTAGAAGCCCAATTTTATTAAACGTCAATATTCCTCAGAGGTGAAAATTCTTTAAATAATAATAATTAACATGTTAGATATTTTACAAAAGGAGGCTAGTGATGTTCGACATCCCAATTGTTACCACTTGCAACAGTTAATGTGGCAATTTTCTTGTATCGTTAACATCTACCTCCATACGAGGTGTTAGATCTGACCGAGATTCATATTCCGATACGATAATATGTCGGACTTCATGTTTTACTTTTCATCGCTGTCAAATACTTCGTTTTGATCTATTATAGTTGCAATCAATAATGCGAGGTCGTATTTTTTTCTGGTCACTTCTTAATTAAAAATAACTATCGGTGGTATAAATGAAAGATGTAGGCTAATTTTATGGACCGAAAGGACGTTGTGACCATGAGAATTATATATTTCGGCAAACTTTATATTTTGATAGAAATATCAAATATTGCTTGGTGAAAGCATTTAAGTACAGGACAGCAGTAACTTATTTGTACACGTTCTTCTGCAGTTAAGGCTACTGCGTTTCTCTCGTGAGTACACCGCACATGCGCGGTGCTAGAAATTGATTTAATTTCCGAGCTTACTAGAAACTACACAGTTGACAAAGTCATGCAGAAATGTTTACTGAATGATTTTATAACTACTTGTTTCCGGTGGCGCATCATCAAACATCAACGTTGTCAACGTTAGCTGGTGCACAGTAATCAAACGTATTTGTGACCACATGAATGCAAGTAATTGACTAAGTTTATACAATAGATGTGGTACATATGTATGTTTCAAGTACACTGCGTATTCTTCAAACATACATCAGTTGTACAAAGAGAATCATCTACTTGTATTCATGTGGCTGCAATTATGTTTGATTACTGTGCACCTGGTACTGTTGACAGCATTAATGTCTGGTGGCTAGATTGACTTACCAATGCAGGGACTAAGCAACAGTTATGCAACATGCCTTCGGATTTGTGGTGTCGCACAAGTCTAAAGTGCGCACCACCTACTTTCGCCGCGCGCCGCCATGCACGCACGGCGCGGCGTTCTTACGACGTCAGCCACGAGCGCCCTCTGCTGCAACTCCGCTCGTGGCCACCACTGAACGACGTCGTTCACTTGCGACTGAGATAGGAACCAGCTAACGGAATCAGATAGGCACCAGTGAAGACTTGGCTATCGGATAGGCACTAGGCAGGCCTCTCTCAACTATGTATCAGCATTCTGAGCTATGTAAAAGTTAAGTATTACTAAGTATCTAACAAAAATATATCTCGTTCTAATTTACTCTAGTGTTTCTAGTTTCTGCTGTCCCACTGGCTGGTTACCTCCTACCTGCACAAGCGTGCATCCTCTATTCCTGTGTCGGTCTTTCTACTCGGCCACCGACACCTACGACAGAAACGAGACACAAAAGCGGCGACGAGGCTGGGACACAAAAGGATTGTTAGAAACCCGTGAATTACGCCAAAATTTCGGCGTATTATGGCCGAAGTAGGAAGTTTGGCCGAAGGTGAGATGTTGGCCGAAGGTGGCCGAAGCCGAATGTTCGGACGCACACTAATTGCGGGCTGTTGAGGTATGGAAGAAACAGGAGGCCCGTCTTCAAATCACAGAGGACGGAGTTTTGGAGACGGGGTAGTTCCACTGCTTTGGACAGCAGAGGATGTTAATAGAGGTCTGACTATTGACTGTAATGTCGGCTCGTACTCGGTAGAGTTCGACGCGTTCGGGCTTCTTCGGATAAGATGGCTGTACTCGTTACAGACGACAGGGAGAGAAGAGGACACAGACCGCCCGTCCTTTCTCTACTACACGGGAAGATTACCCATGATGCATCGGTTACGCCTGCTGCGTACCGTGTAGATATGTCCACTTGAACAAGATGCACGTTTACGATCACTGTATAGGATGGATCTTATTCTCGCGTTGGAAGTGCTTCGCGCATACGCAGACAACCGAGTGGGGAACCAAACTGACGAACGGAGCCAAGTCGTGAATTTGTTTGAGAATGTGTACTTGTCTCCTGCTCAGGAGAACGTAACTGTTCGACTCATACATATACAGGGTGTTTCACTAAGTGTGTTTGCCTCTGTAACTTATAAAATAATAGGTGACGGGAAAAGTTTAATGGGGTAGGTCAACACAAGAAATGTTACACTTTCTGCAGAGCTATGAACATAGTTTATTGTATCATTTTCCAAAGAGTTACAGCACAAAGATATAATTTCTTAAATGGAACAATAGTTTTTTCTATCGTGCATTGGATTCGTTGAAACAAGCTGCGTCCAAATCAATTTAAACTACATTCCTATCACTGTTAGTTTGGATGCTACAACCCTTCAAAGTTTAGGGGGCGGAAGCTACGACAGCGTAGCTGACTGGCTGTTGGTCATGAGACAGTGGGCCGTGCCCCAGAGGTATAGCCACTCGGCCAGTAGGCTACGCTATCGCAGCCTCCGCTCTCGGAAATTTGAAGGGTTGTAGCTCCCAAACTAACAGTGATAGGAATGTGGTTTAAATTGATTTGGACGCAGCTGGTTTAAACGAATCCAATACCCGATAGAAAAAACTATTGTTGCATTTAATAAATTATGTCTTTGTGGTGTAACTCTTTGGAAAATCATACAATAAACTATGTTCATAGCTCCGCAGAAAGTGTAACATTTCTTGTGTTGACCTGCCGCATTAAAATTTCCCGTCACCAATTATTTTATAAGTTACAGAGGCAAACACACTTAGTGAAACACACTGTATGTACAGGCTTTCTCGAGAGCAATCGTAAATATTTTAGGAAATGGTACTATAGACTAATTACAATAAAAATTGTATGTAACATGAGTACAATTTTATTCAGAACAGCGATATATCTATTAACACCAAATCCAAAAAAACTTAGAGCAAATGTAAATGAAAATTTTTCACTGATTTTTCCGTCGGTTCTTGGTGGAATAACATCATACTGACTTCAAAGTACAATTTTGTTTATGTTCTACAAGTTCATTTCCATTTAATTAACCGGTTTTTAGCTTACAAGGTCATCTTCAGGCTTTAAAATAAGTCGAAAACCGGCTATTAAAATGAAAGTCAATATGATGATTTACAGAGCTGACGAAAGTGTCAGTCGAAATATTGAAATTTGCATTTCCTTTACACGCAGGCGTTTGATAATGCCAAATTGCTCAAACAATTGTAGCGATAAATTATAAACTGTAAGCTGTGCTCCTGGATCTTTTATTGCAATGTCTTTCAACGACATTTACCACACTCCAAGCCCAACAATCGGGAAGTTAGAATGATTTAAGCTCGATTGGGTTACGTACTAACAGCTATACCCACTAAAACTGAACACACATTATATATCATTTTTATTGTAATTCGTCTTTATTACCATGTCCTAAAATATTTCCTATTTCTCCTGAAACATGCTGTATTTAACAGGTGAAATATTTGTTTCGGTGAGCATTATTTGAAGGTTGTAATTATACTTTTTTAGCTGGTGTTGTCGTCAAGATTAAAGTTAAGTACCGTTATTGAAATTTAACAAACTGTGAAATATTGCAATGAATATTAATTTTGAAAAGGTAGAGACACTGAGAAAAACATGAAAAATTCCGCCATCAGTATTTAGCGGCAATAGTAGTTAGAATAAAGACAACACCAGAAAACATCATTACAAAAAAAGTTGCAGAATCGGTATTGTACCTGGCAGGATTATGCAGACTGGAGTCATCACACTGGAGTCCAACCTGTACGGAATAATGAATTTCTTCTTTACTGTATACTGACGCTTGGTTGTAAAAGCTTCGAATACTATTCCTGACCGTGTTTAATTCCAATTACGATTGATGTTTAAAGTTACAAAATTATAGGACAGCGTTTGAAGAAAAGAAGAATTAATGCAGGCATTGACACGAAATACAATACAAAATGTGCGTAAGAGAAATTCGAGTCTGGAATGGCCAAACATCATTTTATGAATTATGCTGGAAACAAAGATTTTTTTTTCCTTTTAAAATAAAATATTAAACTTCAAACCAATTACTGAATTTATTGCAACTGTTTTTAGCTCACACTTACATAGGCAATATGGAGAGATCAAAAGAGAGACGTCCAATCTGTTCAACAGTAAGAAGACGAAAGACGACGAGCGATTCCTTTGTCTCCCCAGCTCGTACAAAAAATTTGAGTCTCTAATGAAACAAAAATATTCAGAGATTTACTGGCATAGAGAACGGATGCTAGCGACAAGCTTCGCAGATATAATTTTAATAAAAAAAGATATTAAATGTAATGCTACAAGCTTTATTCCAGTGAAAGGTCTATGTATAGATAGACTTTCATAGACACCTGAGTTTGACCATGATATACATAAGCGCCTCAAACCGCTCTGCGTTGAAGTATTTCAACGCCTTTTATAATGCGGACGTTTACATAAGTGAGCGCCGAAGTTTCACATGAACTGCACGAAAACAATTAAATAGTATTTCACAGAGGCAGTGTAAAACAGAAATGAATGTTTCAATCATTACAATAATCAACATATATCTGACCGTCTCGAAAAGTGATCTTAACTCAGCGATTCATTTGCTCTAAGTTGACAACAAACGAAGCAGCAAGGTGAAGCAGACGACTCGACAAACGCGTACCGTGTAAACGCTTCTTTGTAGTTCGATCGTCTATCGTAAGGAGCGCTGTAGCTGACAACGACTTTCTTGTGCTTATGTCACGTCCCGTATAGAAAAGGGCTTTAGTGTCTAATGACGTAGACAAAAAAATGTAAATATCTGAATCATGTGGAATTTTTGCAGACACGTTAGTTATTATGACAAACCTCAGGCGAATTTACTGCGCTTTTGCGCAAACTCGTTCTCAAAGCTCTGCAAACTTTAGCAGTTATGCATTCGTGCCATATAACCCGTAGAGAGAAACAAGAAGTGGATTAGAAGATATGTGATATGGGGCTATATGACTTGTCAGAAATAAAATTATATAATCAGTGAAGTACACTACAATATTTAACATGTAATTATTGAATTTACAGCACCTACTACGTGCTGACATGAGAAAAGTTTACAACGGATTTCTCATACACAAGCAGAAGTTGACCGGTGTTGCCTGGTGAAACGTTGTTGTGATGCATCGTGTAAGGAGGAGAAATGCGTACCATCACGGTTTCGACTTTGATAAAGGTCGGATTATAGCCTATCGCCATTGCGGTTAATGGTATCGCGAAATTGCTGCTCGCGTTGGTCGCGATACAATGACAGTTAGCAGAATATGAAATCTGTGGGTTCAGGAGGGCAATACCGAACGCCGTGCTGGATCCCAATGGCCTCGTATCATTAGCAGTCGAGATGACAGGCATCGTATCCGCAGTGTTCACGATATCTTGTGAGGAAATTACGTCCGGTATGACCAATGTCAAAGTTGTTACAGTTGTCACATGTGATTTTATAAATACCTGGTTCTAAGTATGGGGAAGTTTTGATGGATGCGAAGTGAAATTTTGTTCTTAGATTGTCATTAGTGCGAAAGGAAAATCTAATTCTAGTGTCTTTGAAAAGTTCGTTAATTTTGTTGGATATTTTACAGAAGTATGTGGCGAGTATATATTTATATTTGCTATCTATTCTGTCTTCTCTAGCTAGGTGGATGTCTTTGTGTGTTTGGTCTTCATTCGACGTAATTGTTTCTTATACAACTGAGTAACAATCTCTAGATTAAAGTTGCTTCTGAATGCTATGTATTGAAGAATTGAAAGTTCTTTGTCAATTCCTGCTTTCTGGAGAGGTAACTTCATTATCCTGTTGATAATTGAGTTGAAAAATGCTATTTTATGTGACATGGGATGACATGAGTTAGCATTTATGATACAATTTGTTGTGGTAGGCTTTCTATAAATTTCGAAGTTGTTTTGGTTGTTAATTTTAGTAATTTTAAGATCTACAAAATTTATTGAATTATTTACTTCTAGTTCATTGTGAATTTTATATTCGGGTTTAGGTTGTTAAAAAGTTCATAAATTTTGTGTGTGTTGTCACTGGTTCCATTTATACGTATTAGCGTATCATCTACACAACGGTAGTAATAAATACTTTGTTTTAAAATTTGTTGGTCAGATGTGAGTACCTTATCTTTTAGGTTATTGATGGAGATGTATGTTACTTCCCATGGCTACACCCTCTGCTTGAGTATAAATTTTGTTATTGAATTCGAAATTGATAGAAATTTTTCTGTATTGTAAGAGGTTTTCATTTATAATGTTGATTTTTTCTCTTATTTGAATATTGGTGTATAGGTTTTTGATATCCAGTGAAACAAATATAGAGTTTGGTGGGATGATGATTTTTTTAATTTTTTTTTATTTTTTTTTATCAACTAGTTGTAAATTTTTTACAGTGTATTTTTTGTTGAATGTAGATGACTTTGTTAGGATTCCATTTAATTGTTTGCTGATATTATATGTTGGGCAGTTTATACAATTTACAACAGGCCATATAGGAATTAGATGATAATGTACATTGGGCATATCTCTTAATGTTGGTGTACATGGATCCATTATGATTGTTTATTTCTTTTCAAAGATAGTTAATATCACACTGCCATTTATGATACTTTCTTTAATTCGTGCAGCATATTTATTTGTTGGATTGTGTGTCATTTCCGTTACATTATTTTCTTCAAGGAAGTTTAGGATTTAATTTGTGTAATCATCTTGTTTTATTATGACCACAGTATTGCTTTTGCCTATAGCTTGGTTATATATTAGTTTTTGATCTATTATTTTAAGTGGTTTGTTTTCAGTTATTTGTCTTATTGTGGGTTTACTGTTGTTTAATTGATAATCTATTACTTTAGCTGTATTGACGATAAGTTCATTCTGTTTTCTGATAGATAATTAATAATTCCGATAGGAAAATAAAACTTATAAAGACCATAGATACAATATAACAGAAGTGCCTTCACAAAGACGGGATTCCATCATATATATAACCTAGTGCAACGTATCAGGACCTTTGCTGAGAAAACTTGGCTTAGGCAAGAAATAAGTAACAAAATCTGCCTTCATGAGAGACTAAGTCAAGAAATGTACCTTGCACATTTTTACCTTAACAACTTCCTGTGTTCTGTGATATTTGATAATGTTTCTAAATTTATAGATCATTATGTTGTTTATTGCCACAAATATGTTCGATATACACATAAAAAATTCAACAAACTTTTGATAGGATCGCTATAATTTTCTATCTATGTAAATGATCTGATGGACAGAGTAACTTGTAATTTGCGGCTGTTTGCTGATGATGCTGTGGTGTATGGGAGAGTGACGTCTTTAATTGACTGTAATAGCATAAGGATGACAGAGAAAATTTCTAGATGGCGCAAAGAATGGCAGCTACATTTCATGTATTCCCTATTAAAATCCAATATAATGGCGATTTAAAACGTACTCATTCACATATAAAACTGCCAAAGTGGCTTAAAATACTGACATACAACCAACAGAGATGGTGACGAAAACACTTAAAATACACGGCAACTCACTGTTCTTCCTGTTCAGCGCTGCTGAATTCTCGAAACCACACAAAGAAAAGCATACACTGACACAACAACGATGCACTGGAACACCGCAGGGGATGGGGAAAGGAAGGGAGACGCGGTGAGGAGGTAAAGGGAGGGGAGGGGGAGAGGGTAGGAGAGTGTAAGGACAACAAAGGCTTGGAAAATGTAGATCCAAGCGAGAAAGAGAGTGGATGGGAAGGGGAGAGAGAGGGCGCATGTATACAGGAAAGGATTAATATTGGTTCAAATGTTCAAATGTTTGTTAAGCTTATGGGACTTAACTACGGGGTTATCCGTCCCTAAACTTACAAACTACCTGATACTAAGGACGGCACAAATATCCATGCCCGAAGGGGGATTCCAACCCACGACCGTAGTGGCCGTGCAGACCGTGACTGGAGCGCCTCAGTCTCCTCGGCCACCGCGGCCGGCTTAAGATTGGTATGAAGAATAGATGTCGGGACAAAGGGCGTCATCGCGTAGAGGAAGATGACGGAAGTTACCCTGGGAGAGGATGTGGAATTTGTGGAGGTGGAGAGAGGAAGGGGTGGTAACGGCGTGGTAATGACACCGGATTCAATAGGATGTGGGAAACCCCAGCAGAAGCGAAAACATTATAGGAGTGGATCGACTTGAAATGCGATACAGGCCTCCTACAGTTCAGTGCAAATTATAATTTCTATGGCATTAAACTATCTCGCACTTCTATCTTAAAATCGGGTTTCACTAGTTTACCCCTTTGTCAGAGTTCACTGTTGGGTACTTCGAGATTGGCATGGTCGAACGAGCACGCTGGCCACAGTGGTTGAGCGGTCTGCGGCGCGCCATTCACATTTGCACGGCCACTACGGTTGGGGGTCCCTCAGTCATGGATATTTGTGTCGTCTTTAGTTCTTAAGTAGTTTGTAAGTTTAGGGACTGATGATCCCACAGTTAAGTCCCTTAAGCTTAACAAATATTTGAACGAGCACGAGAGGAAAATCTAATGCTGTTGCTTTGGCGTGCTACGCGACTACACTGCCATCTACCGGACTGTCACGGAACTACGTGCATTCTAGAGTTGCCAGCAGTACTGCCGCGAGACTGACCTGGGCGCGATGTCGCTGCCCTGCTGCATGAAGGCGCCGAGCGCGAACCACAGGCTGTTGAGGATGCTGAACTCGTTGGTGAGCGCGCCGCCCGCCGGGTCCTTGCCGCCCCCGCCGCCGCCGCCGCCGCCGCCCCCGACGGCGGCGATGCCGACGACGCCGTCGGCCGGGCAGGGCCCGGGCCCGCTGACGAAGGCCAGCCCCGGCGGCTCGTGCAGCGCGGGCTGCAGCAGGCGCCACTCGTAGGGCGAGAAGCGCGACACGATGAACAGCACGATGCTCACGCCCACGTACGAGAAGATGACGCACACCCAGATCTCCTTGCTCAGCGGGTTCAGGAAGCTGAACACGCCCGGCTTCTGCTTCACCGGCTTCTTGATCATGATGCTGATGCCCAGCGACATGAACGGCTTGCTGAAGTCGATCACGCGCTCCCGCTCCGACGTGATCGTCATCGACGCGATCGCGATGTCCGCCTCCTGGTGACAAGGCAGCGCAGTTTCTCTAAACACTAGACACAGCGTGATGCTTAACCGATGCTGTTAGATTACTTCACTACTTTTTCTCATCATTTTATTCAGTTTAATTAGTGGAAACAGAATGGATGGGGTCTTTAATCTTTGTATAAGCTAAGAAGATATTTGGTACATGTTTTGTTGCGGTTCATGTTAGGGATAGAGACAGAGGACACGGAAAGGCTATCAGTAAAGGATCGAACAAGGAACCATGCTCCACAGCTCTCGCCTCTCCCTTCTTGAGTGATTGTGTTTGTATGTGTGTGTGTGTGTGTGTGTGTGTGTGTGTGTGTGTGCGTGCCTGAGGTGCTGTAAAACCAGAATTGGTGGCAGGTAGGCAGTAGCAGTTGGTCCTGAGTAGGACAGCCAACCTTTGCTTTCTGAGCGAGCAGCAGAGAGGTTTTTCGTAGAACCAGCGAATGCTTGCCGATAGTTTGCGAATCTTTGAGGGGTTGTCAGGTTGGCAGGTTGGCTGTGGAGCCGTTACGACTCCAGCCAACGGGGGAGCTCCGTCTAGCAAGTTGAACGGGAAGCGGTGGGAGCTTGAGGTTAGCTGTGTTAGGCAGAGTTTGGGAGGCGTCCGTGGTGAGCAGACGTATGGTGAGCCACCAGTTCCGTGGACCAGCAGCTAAATATACGGCTGAATAGTGATGAACTTTCCCCTACAATAAATTTCATGGTCTCATGGTATGAAACAATGTGTGATACACGAGAAATCAGTGGATTTTTCGTGGCGACTTACATGATTGACGAGGGTACCCCCCATTAACTGTTTTTCTTCTTTTAATTTAATAAAATCAATACCCTAGTAATCGCCTTCAGCGAATCAATATTAAGGTTCCATACCGGTGTGCCAATTTTTTTTCTCGAGAATGTCAATATATTTGCCATTATCCTTGTAAGAGGTAATGCCTGACTATGCGGTTCCATGTTTACTGTACTGACCTTGTAGTATTTACCGGCTTTTAGTTATTTTTGTTTAAATGAGAGGAGTATTTTTCCTCCTTTCTGCTACGTTTCGTAAATTTCATTTATGTTGCGTTTCGCGGTATCATTGGGAGGTATTGCATTTGTATTTAGTTTCTTGGCTGAGATTGAGAGCCTCAGTGCTCATTATTTGGGGAGGACCATTATTTTGATGTCTTTCAATGTAAATATCAGTTGAGATCATAGAATTTACTTGTGTAGAGATACGTGCATCCAACGTGGGTGAATGAATGATGTCTAAGTGGAGATTGTTTTCTTTACACGCTCTCACAGAAAATAGAGGGATTTCTACGGCAACAAATTACAAAAATTACGAGACGCTTTAGGATTTAACTTATAATTCAGCCAGTAGGTAAGGTAATGAAACTTCCTATTCGTTCAATTTCTTCATTATTTCATTGTGTTGGGAGTAATAAATTGTGTAAGTCAACATTAATTCTCTCCATCTTATTATTCATTGCTATTAGTGTCCAATCCTTATTGCGCCTTACCACAAGTGTATATGTGTTTAAATAATTAGTAAGTCAAATGGTTTGTGATTTCACAGGAATGAGTATGTGACACAGATTAAAATATGAAGTACGACAGTCCCGACGAACTTGAAACCAGTAGCTACGATTGAGAACCTGGGTTATTTTCTGCGCAATATAATTTATTTAATGAGTGGACAATTAGACGCCACAGTATAATTTTGGGTCATTCATTTTATTCTTCCAAGGGTCTGAATCGTAAATGCCGGTCAGAAAAAATCAATGTTAACGCCCTGGGTTTCTAACGATGGGAATGTAAGCACAAATCAGTTGATTTTGTACTAAAAGGCTTAATAAAAATGGCCGGTCCGCTTTCAGTACGTACAGGGCTTCCAACGCAAAATTAATTACTGATTTAATCAATATCTCTGTGTGACGTCGTCCATATGAGCAATAAAAGAAATCAGTTGAACTTTATTTTTACATGATAAATGGATCAAATGTACAGGATCTAAAGGAATTAAAATCACCAAAAATTAATAATGGAAACTACACAGAAAATTTGCTGAGAAGGCAGACCAAACGATGCATTTCGTTGTCAGCTCAAATCATGTAACACTACCACTAAGGAGACCTCCTACAGTACACTTTTGCGTTCTATTAGAGTTGGAACTTAGATAGCGGCAACACTGCTGTGGAGACACTATGCATTGGAATCTATTATTGTCGATCATAACACACGTTATTCACATACATACCTTATTTCCGAGTAAATGGACTCGCCGTACCACGTCACCGGAGTGCGCACATTGGAGGGAAAAACAGTCACCTGTGAGCGAGCAACGTAACGGTGTCACTAAGTTTTAGAAACAGGAACAACGGATTTGGATCATTTCCTGGATGTGCCAGAGGTCGTGCAGCACGACAGTGTCATCGAGGTCTCAAGAGGCGTGCGGCGAATCAGCTTTGCAGGACTGAACAGTGGCACTTTGGGTAAAAGCCTTAAACGAATGTCAGCAAACTGTGGCAGACATACATCGGGCAGGTCGTCCTAGCGTCTCTGAAGAAGAAGTGCACACTGTTGCCGCGTTAGTGGGCAATGATCAACGCCAGACGATTCGTTACCTTGCCCAACAAACCGGATTGGCGCATAAGACTGAGCTACGCATTCTGAAACAACGCCTGGGAATTCGAAAAATTGCATTATTACGGTTTCCGCTTGAATTGACAGACATACAGAAATGGATGCGTTACGACGCTTCTCAGACGGACTTGGAGCGCTATGAGCGCGAAGGAGAGGCTTTCGTATTCTGAGTCGTTACACTGGAGGAGACATGGGCCACGTCGTACGGGTCAAAACTAACACGCCAATCCAACGAATGGCGTCATTACGGGTCGCCGCGAATGTCAAAAGTGCGGCATAGCCCTACTATGGCGAAAGTTGATTCTCGTACACGACGGTGATAGTGTCATCCTAACGCATTACTTTTCTCTACAGTACACCGTCAGTGCACAGTATTACTTTTCGTTTTTGTAGCAACATTTGCTAACAGCTTTGCGAAAGAAGCGGGTACTTTCTTTCTGCGCAACCCAACTATCATTTTGTACGACAATGCCCGGACGCGTGCAGCGCAAGCTGTGGCTGCTCTGTTCGGTCGATTAGAGTGGGAAGTGCTGTACCATCCATCACACTTCCCGGACTGAAGTCCTTGTGACTTTGATTCCAGAGATTCGACAGACAGTAGACCGTTCCATTCGCACCATCAACAGAACAGGCTCTGCTAACGGTATACTACGCCTTCCACATCGCTGGCAACGGGTTCTACACAACGCTAGTGACAACTTTGAAGGACCGTAACAAGTACACACAGGTAATGCTTTTGTATCGGTTATGAATAAATGGTTGCAACTATTTAAGTACCAACTCTCGTACTTTGGAGTATTACTGTTCAGTGTGGAATCCTCACCGAGTGCAACTGACGAAGAATATAGAAAAATTTCTGAGAAGATCAGTTCGTTTTGTATTATCGCAATATTAGACAGATAGTTATGCGATTCTAGTCATGATTTCCCCAGTAAAGTGTTATAAGGCCCCTAATGTTTCTTCATAAACGATTTAGGAATGTTGTTGGTGTTGTTTGTGTGTAACAGGGACTCTCAACAATGAGGTTATCACCGCCCAACGATTTTAGAGACAATGTGATCATCTCTCTTAGACTGTTTGCGGATGGTGATATCATTTATCTGTTAGTAGTGTCACAAGAGGTCAAAGGCAACAGCAAAATTGTTTAAATTAGATAAAATGGTCCAAAATCGCAACTGATCCTTAAGTACCGATAATAGTGAAGTCATCCATACGACCTCTAAAAGAAATAAGTTTAACTTTATTTATAGATAAATCACTCAAATTTACAGGCCCTGAATTCAACTAAATACCTAGGAATAAGAATTACGAACAACTTTTATTGGAAAGAACACGTAACAAGATATTGGAAAGTAGGTGACCCGAAGGCTACGTTTCCTCGGGAGAACACAAAAGTGATGCAACAGTTCTACTAAAAAACTGCCTACTCAACACTTGCACGTCCTATTTGGGAGTATTGCTGCGCATTGAGGGAGTCCCTCCAAGTGGGACTGATGAAGGATGTAGAGAAAGTTCGGAGAACGACTGCTCGTTTTGTATTATCGCGATATAGCGAAGAGAAGTGTCATGGATACGATGCACGAGTTGGGGCGGAAATAATTAAAAGAAAGGCGCTATACGTTGCGGCGTGATCTATTTGCGAAATTTCTTTCACCATCCCTCTCTTCCGAATGCAAAAACATTTTGCTAGCACCCACCTACGTCGGGAGACACTATCATCAGAATAGAAAAAGAGAAGTGAGATGTAATACCGATAGGTTTAGGTGTTACTTTTCTCTGTGCACAATTAGAGAATAAAACGATTGGAAAAGGTCATAAAATAGGTCTGATTAACCCTACGCTATTTTCTTCAATTTGATTTACAGAGTAGGTATAGATGTAGAGTGTCACGGAAATTATTCATGAATTGGGTAAAAATCTTAAAAAAAAAAAAAAAAGTGTAAATCTATTTACGAAATTGCTTTTACTGGCATTCTCTCCCGAATGAGAACACATTTTATTTGTTTTGAGCCACATAATGAGACATGATCATCAGAATAAAATCACAAAAATCAGATGTAAATAGTAACAAATACCCGAGAACACACTTACCGAGCGGAAAATTTGGTCGCATACAATGATAATAGGCTCCTATAATGGGTGATTGTCACGCCTGTTATGCATGTGCAACATGTGAATGCCTTTAAGAAGTTAGATAATTAGGTGGTTAGGCAATAGTACCGCTCTTTTTTGAACAACCTGTGTTTCTACACATAGACAAATAATTCATACCACATACACACTCTAAACAGTTAACAACACAGTCAACAGTTAGTAACAGCAACCGTAACATACTATCAAATCAGACGGTCATTCCCTAACGCTGTCATGACGAAGTTCCACATACGAGTAATGAAGAAAAACAACAGGAAAGGAAAAGCACAAGGACACCCGTATACTAATATCTACACAAATTGTGAGTAGAAATTTGTATCAGCAGTGCAAGTAGAAAGTGGTATTACTACTTATAACCCTGTTACACAAAGTCCAAAATGAAAAGAAAAATAGTTAAAAAATATGAAAAAATTACGGATACCTTCCAAATATGTTTGGCGATTAAAATTTCGTTCTATTCAGCGGCAGTATAAAGGTAAAGTAACGATTATTAACAAAATACTACGCTACTGAGAAAAACAGAAAACAAATACGAAAGATTTGTCTATGCTGATTTCATTAAAAAATAATTACACGAACCAAATATCCTAGTCTGCAGCATATAGTTCCCCAATGAATTCTACTATTAACCCATACCCATATTAAAGTGACCATGTAACGTAATTCGTGAAACCACCAAACATAATACAACTGTTTTTGGAAACATAACGCAATATCAGCGAACTTAATGATTAATTCATGAAAAAGTCAGTCTAGATAGCAAATTTTATTCTTTTGGTAACCGGTTTCTGCCCCTTAAAAGACCATATTCAGACCACAAGCAGCATAGTCTTGGTTACCGGTTGTATTCAATTGGAGTTGTCTGGATGATTGAGCAGTCGACGTTAGTCTTCCGGACAGCTCCAACTGAACACGACCGGTGGCCAACACTATGGTGGTTGTGATTTGAAGATGGTCTCTTAAGGAGCAGAAACCGGTTGCCAAGAAAATAAAATTATACAGTTTATCAATTATCGACCGATTTACTTCCATAATCAATAGTAGGGTAAGTGTGGGTCAGATGTACCACAGGTGTAGACGGGCAAGTCAAATATTTCACTGGTCTGTCACTGATGCGCTGCAGTCAGTGTTTGGGGCGTATGTTCATGAGTAGATAGGAACATGTTTTTCATTGCTTGTGTATACAGTATTTTAGAATAATTTTCAGTTATTTCTTTCGTGTGTTTCTTTCGTTACTTTAGTTGAAATGATTTCGACATAATGTTATAGCTTTATTGTGTACTTGGGTCCAGACGTAACATAAAATAGCATGCCTGTAGCCTTGTTATTTTTTCTGAACAGGGAGCTGGTATATCTATCGCTGAGAATTGAAATAGTTGGCCCACTTAAAACATCTGGGATGCTTCAAGAAATAATGTTACTGTCAGTGCTACTAGTAGCTCAAAAATGATAGTGATTATGTTACATTAAGGAGGTATGAAGATGTTCCGGTGCATGAATCCTTGTACTATAAATAAATATATATGTATCCCCCTCGAAGTTATTGTGTAAAATCCATTTTTGCCTTGTTTTAATAAAGTCAAGACTTTTAAATGAAACTTTAAAACGATATCAACGGTTTTAAGCTCTCCAGAAACACAATTGCCGAGAAAAAGGAAAAGTGACGGAAAATAGGCAAAGATGAAGATTAAATAACATCAGAAGAAAGAAAAATAATAATTGATGAAACACATGGAGGAAAATAAAAATAAAAAGGACGGAGAAAATAAAGTTAGGGGGAGAAAGTAAGAATAAGAAACAAACGAAAGGAAGAATATGCAAAAGAAAAAGAACTCATATCATCGTTTGAGTCTGAATAATTTTTATGAAAGTGAGCGAATGAAGATTTCTGCGTATGATGTGGAGAGATCTATAATGAAATAAATCCATATGGCGGCTGAATTAACTCCTTGTCATGCTCTTGCTGGGGACATAAAAGCTGCACAAGATTCTTAGATAAACGCCATCACTGTGGAAAGCTAGATACTCGAAAGAAACGAACTTTAGAATGATTACTTGGTTTGGTGAGTGTGAAAATAAATTAGAAAACTTACGTTTGCCAATTATACTATCAAACTGACTTCCCTTACTTCAGATCTTATCACTTTTCAAGCAGTTTATAACTTTCTAGTTGAAAATAAATAATGTTTATAATTTAGATGACGTGATCATGTGTTATACCCTGACACGAGAGCACCATCAATCCCTAGGATGGATGGCCTACCGAAGACAACAAAGAAATAAATATAACTTCCGGTATGACCAGTGTAACAGCTGAAGAGGTGCATACAATTGTTTAAGGACATTTATACTAGTCAAAAATGTATACCATTTGCTGAACATTACATAATTTTTGAAAAAAAAATACTATACAGAAACGTAGTACAACCTTACTGGACTTATCCTATGGCAAACGTAGTATAACTGTGTATCACAAAGCTGTGATGAAGCACGTTCTCAGAGGAAGATTATTTTGTTTAAGCCATGCATCAGCAGGCATTGCGGGTGCTAGCTGGCTACGTCCTCACCTTGCGGACGAGCTCGCCCACCATTCCATCCCAGCCGCCCTCGACGTCGGGGTTCTCCGCACCGTATTGGCCGTCCTTTACGATCCTCAGCTCGTCTGAAACAGGACATCATCCTTAAATACTCTCAGCTTACTCTATTTACACTGCAACAATAGTCGCAGTGTACCATGATTTGTTATTATTACAACAGACGATTGCATTGTTTTTGTTGTTATTGGAGCTTTAGGGCGCTCAACATTGTAGTCATCAGCACCCATACTAGAAAGAGACGAGTCCAATATTGCTAAATGGAACAACAGACAGACAAGGGAGGAAAGAAAACGAAGGGACATACCCTCTACCTCCTACATCATATGTATAATAATGAAAGGTTCAGTGGCACTAATAAGAAACAAGACAAAACGGACAAATGGGGAACAAGGCTAAAAAGACGGTGGGCTAAACATAGAGGGATGGACCCGATTCTATCTTCCTCTATCTATATTTTAGAACCGTCGACCAAAGATCTTTGGTAGGAGGTCGGCCAAAGCACAAAATCATAAAACGCGTGTAACTGTCATCTCACTGTCACCTAAAATGGAGCGGATGTCATCCTACAAACCAGCTTGTTCCCTCGCAACATCATAGGAAACCCAAGTAGTTAAAATGTTCTGAACGTTTATCAGCACACCACATGCATCAAAAGTTGGGGGATCGTCGCCACTAAGAAGGAATCCATGCGCCAGACGTCAGTGTCCTATTGTTAAGCAGACTTCAGCACACCTGACAGGCTGTAGGGATGTACGCAATGGCCTAACTGTGTCTTTTATTGAGCGCAATTATTATCCACGACGGCCAACCATTCTTGGTCCCAGAGGCGCATGACAGAGCTCCTAATAAATTACGGTGAGGCACGTAGAGGAATAGGACAGTCAGCTACGTTCGGAAGCCGACAAGCCTCCTTGGCAGACGATTGAAGGGTATATTAAAAGTTCTACGTCGTAATGGGGAAAATGCGAGGTTTGGAAAAAGTGCTTTTTCTAGCTTTCCTATGCAGTAATTTTACATTTCTCGATGGAACGTTGTGTACACCTTCGGCCTTAACTGAATTCAAGACTTGGAGAGCTGTATAAAATTCGATCTCAAATGTTTTCCGTGTCGACCCCAAATTCTGTTTCCATCACTTCACTCCGAAAGTCTTTAAGGGGTCGTAGACGTGAAAATGAGTGAAAAATCTAAAACAAATTTTGCCTCCACCTGAAAGACAAATATCTCCCGTTTCCAAAAAAATGTATGGCTTATTTATTTTTTAATAGTTATTATAGTCTTAAACGCTCTTTGAAGAAATGTCTGTACACTTGCCACGCTGATGCTTCAGGCAAGGAATATCGCCATAAACATTCCAAGCCTGCCACAGTCATCGAAACAATAAAGGCAATATACTGGGACCTTGCACATAGAAAATCACTTTGCAATATCCACATGGCCGTACATAAAATCCTAATGAGAGTTTCAACAGCTGCGCGTGGCAACGAGTACCGAAAACAGGGTTTGTTGAATGGACAGTACTCAAAATAGGTGTGATAGATGCTATTACCTGTTTCAATGACGGTGTAATTATCAGGACAAAAGTAATGGACAAATTAGGCATCCAACCAGGAAATAATATGACAGCTAGTCTGACAGCCATAGATCGTCAGCTGGAAGGGCTATGAAAGTCACAACTAAAGAGTCCAGAGTCAGGAACAGACTCCTGAAAAAGTTTGCAGTGGATAAAGGAGTAGCTGGCCAGCAAGATTATGCCACTGCATTGTTCTGAAAGAGGCATACGGTGGGTCGAAAGCACTATGAACATTCTTTCCTCGTTTTCTCAAACCTACATTCTCAAAACATTAGGTAAATATATCTTCATGATGATTTATGATGATTTTAGCTATGTATACCAAATTTCTCCAAATTGAAGAATGTATTATGCCTAATACATTGCTGAAATAATCTATGTTTGACATTCTGTATATGATTTTAACGTTAATTTTACACAAAATATTAATGAAGTGTAATAACCGTTTATATATTTCCTCAGATATAGTCCAAACTACAAAACAAGAGGCATAATGTGTTCCTACGAATTTGACAGCAGACTGCCACATTCTAAATGCTATTAGACTGACGATGCAGCAGGAAATGATTCCAGAATACGAACGTGTATTATAAAAACCTGGATTAGGTAAAATATTGTAACTGTTAAACTGCAACTGAAATTTCAATAAATTTTCTATCACAGCTTTAGTTAATGTCAGTCAGTGTTGGTACAAAATTGCAACTTCCCCCGCATAGTAGATCAAGACTAATGCTCACCGAAAGCAAGGTATGAAAATGCAGCCTCTGGAATGGGTGTTGGTTTTGTCCTTAGGTTAGGTTATCTTACTTTAAGCAGTTTTTAAGCTACGGACTAATAACCCAGCAGTTGAACCCGACAGATTTACGAACATTTGAATATATGAATTAGTCCGTTCACGTCCAGGTCGCGTAATGAATGTGGAGGTTCTCTGAAAATAAAAGCAGATGAAGAAGAGTGCACAGGATGACTTGGAATAATATGGTACCAGATGGATCTGAAGATCGTAAAAACAGCTGAGGAAGAAATTAAATTGAATAGATCTAAAAAAAAAATACTATAGTAATAACTGATGGCGCAGCATACAATGAAATGATGAGGATCGTGCAGCAGAGGAGTTCGTGACGAGGCACAAGAAACTAGTCTTTGATGGCTACTACGAAAAACGATAAAATAACATAAAACTATACCCAACCCGAGCTCCACCGTCGTTCTGCGAGACGCTTCTTGGCACAACGAATATCCGGTATTGCGGTGTTGCGTTTCAAACAGAAACTACAATACGAAGTGCCCTACGAGCCTTTGACTTGCTGTTTCTGGAATATTTTGCATATTCGCTTTTGCGAACACATTACTGATATCATATCGGGATGGCCAACTTTTTACATAGACGGTAGTGAAAGTAAAGAGTATTACAATTACTGTGCGCTCACAATCGAATTAATCCTCGTCGGCTGCATCGAAAACCCTTGTATAGTGTGTTACTATATGGTTTTGAGTGACTTCGTTTGCTACCGTTTTTGTTGTTGTGGTCTTCGTTCCTGCTTCGATGCAGCTCTACACGCTATCTTGTCCTGTTCGAGCCTCTTCATCTCTCAATAACAACTGCAACCTACATCACTTTGAACCTGCAAATTTCAGTCGTCTCTAGGTCTCCCACCTAGATTTTAAACCACCACACTTCCCTCCAACGCTAAACTGGCGATTCTTTGATGCCTCGTGGTATGTCCCATCAATCGGTCCCTTCTGTTACCAAAGATATAACAGAAATTTCTTGTCTCTCCAATTATGTTGAGAATCTCCTCGTCAGTAGTCGATCTACCCATATAATCTTCAGTATTACTCTGTAGAACAACAATTCAAAAGATTCTCTCATTTTTTGTCTGAACTAGTTATTGTCCAAGTTTCACTCCCGCACAATGCTGCACTGAAGACAATTTCTTTGGCAAAGGACTTCCTAACATTGAAATAAATATTGCATAAAAATTTCGCTTCTTCAGATAATATTTACGTCCCATAGACATACTGTATTTTATATTTACTTTACCTCGGCCGTCAGAAGTCATTTTTCTGCCCAAGTAACAAATTTCATCTTCTACTCTTATTGTCTCAATACCTAATCTAAATCCTTCAGCATCGCCTGATTTTCTTACACTACGTTCCATTACCCTTATAAATTTACATCTTACACCCTACTTTCAGTAGGGCTCATTCCGTTCAACTGTTCTTCCGTCTCTTACAGAATTACATTGTCATCGGCAAGCCGAAAAAATTCTATTTCTTCCCACTGAACTTGCATTCTTTCCTCAAGTTTCTCCAGGCATTCCTTCAAAGCTTGTTCAGTGTTCTGATTGAATAGCATTGAGCAAAGGCCACAACCCTGTATTACTCCCTTGCCAACCACTGCGTCACATTCATGCCATGGGACAACAGCTGATGTGACCTGCCGTATGCGACTATCTTTTAGCTATTTTTCCTGTTTGATTGGTTTTTAGATTTGGAAACTTTCCTTGGCCAGTATAGTCGTCAGATTTAACAGACTTCGAATTCTTCTTGTCGGGATACTGGAACAGCACACAGATCGTCTTACCGTTACTATACGCTCCTTGAAAGTGCTCAACATTTGTGAAGCTTCAGTTCCTCGACTCAGGAATATACCAGACATATTGGGCGACCATCCGTCTGATGTTACATTCCAAAGCTAGCAACACTCGTATATGATATGTAGAGGCTTATATTTTTCTTTGTTCTTAAATTCTGTTGTAATAAATTTTAACTTCTCATTTCGTACCATTCATTCCGTCGGACACTGTGCAATAACAGAATCAACATCATATGTGAATAAATTTTTGCCCTCTGGATAAATAACTGTAAAAAATATAAAAATTGTTTTTTCGCCACTTGCATATTTTTCAAACCGAATTCAATTCACTTTAAATAATTTACAATTTCGTTAAAATAATAACGCCTCTAGCTGAAGGGCAATATTATACGCTGCCGTGCCATGGCATCCGAAACCGATATAACAATAAACAAAACGCAGCCCGGACACTGTACGAGAAATGGAGCGTTGCTTCAGCTAGTATCACTGATACCAAAGCTGTTTTTACTGATTTGACTGTAGCCTACGGCACTGTCAACACTCGACAAGTAATTGAAAAACTGTACGAGATCACTAGAGATCGAAAATATACTGATATAATTAGAAACCTACTTCAGAATCGTCGATTCTTTGTACAGTTTCAGGGAAAACGTAGTCGATGGCGGAACTGACCAATGGCCTACCTCAGGGAAGAGCACTGGTTCCATCTCTTTTCTACATCTACGTCTACATACATACTCCGCAATCCACCGTAAGGTGTGTGGCGGAGGGTACACTGAACCCCTACTAGGCATTTCCTTTCCTATTCCACTCCCAAATAGAACGAGGGAAAAAAAAGAATGCCTATATGCCTCCGTACGAACCCTAATTTCTCTAATCTTCTCCTTGTGATCAGTACCTGAAATGCAAGTAGACGGCAACAAAATCGTACTACTCTCGGCTTCAAATTACGGCCCACTAAACTTCCTCAACAGAAATTCACGAAAAGAACGTTGTCTTTCCTCCAGCGATTCCCAAATGAGTTGCCGGAGCATTTCCGTGACACTCGCGCATTGGTCGAAACTACCAGTAACAAACCTAGCTGCTCGCCTCTGAACTGCTTCTATGTCTTCCTTTAAACTGATCTGCTACGGGTCCCAAACACTTGAGCAATACGGAATATGTGATCGCACAAGCGTTTTATACGCGGTCACCTTTACAAAGGAAGTACTAATGCAGTATTCGAAAATTATGGGATTGTTTTTCCTACTCATGCTCATCACCTTACATTTTTCTACTTTGAGAGCTAGCTGCCATTCTTCGCACAAACTAGAAATTTTGTCTAAGTCATACTGTATGCCATTACAGTCAGTTAAAGACGCCACCCTCCCACACACCACAGCATCATCAGTAAACAGCCGCAAATTACAACTTCCTGTGTCCATCAGATCATTTATATAGGTAGAAAATAATAGCGGTCCTATCACAATCCCCTGGGGCACGCCTGACCATACACTCGTCTCTGATGAACACTCGCCGTTGAGTACAACGTACTGCGTTATATTACTTAAGAAGTCTTCCAGCCAGTCACAAATCTGGGAACCTATTCCATAAGATTGTATCTTCGTTAGCAGTCTGCAGTGTGGCACCGCGTTGATCGCCTTTTTGAAGTCGAGAAAAACACAATTCGCCTTTTCAATGTGTACACAAACGACCAACCACTTCCTGTCAACACCAGCTAACGATAGAGTCATATCTGCTCAGGGAATGTGGTTTGAGTGGTTTGGGATTTGGAGAAAAGTCTAAATGAGGCACTGGTGGAGCTTGACTCAAATTACTGCCGTAATCAACTGAAACCCAACCCACTGAAAACCTAGACATGTGCATTCCATCTGCGCAACAAACAGGCATCTCGTCAGCTGCAAGTGAGGTGCAGGGGTGTTGACTTGGAACACTGCAGAATCCCTAAATACTTGGGCGTTACTTTGAAACGAGCTCTGACATTTAAACAACATTGCCTTAATACCAAACTGAAAGTTTGTGGTCGAAACAACATTCTGCGGCGACTGATGCGTTCGACCTGGGGCGCAAGACCAAAGGTTGTAAGAACGTCAACCCTATCTCTATCCTATGCCGCTGGCTAATACGCTGGCCCTGTTTGGAGCTGATCAGCACACACCAAACAAGTCGACGTCGCCCTCAATGAATCTGCCAGAATAGTTACAGGATGTCTGCAGCCAACCCCGATATTGCACCTCCAGCAATTCGAAAAGAACAGGCAGCATATAAAGAGAGAAAAATCTATAGTCTGCAAGTGGCACCCAATCCATGGGATGGAGCCATCAACTGAGAAGGAGTACAGAACAACGGTAGAACGCTGGAAGGATGCGGAAGGACATCCGTGGATGGAACCCTCCGAAGCCTTAGCTGCTGGTTTAGGTGTTCCATTTTCCCGCGAGTTATTAGAGAATGGAACTGTAAAAAAAAAAAAAAAAAAAAAAAAAAAAAAAAAAAAAAAAAAAACGATAAAAGCGTTTCGATGAACCCTCTTCCATGCACTTCATTGTGGCTTGAAGAGTATGTATGTACCGGGTAATCAAAACGTCAGTATACATTTGAAAACTCAATAAATCACGGAATAATGTAGATAGAGAGGGAAAAATTGACACACATGCTTGGAATGACTTGGGGTTTTATTAGAACAAAATTAAAAGTATTGCTTACTGCTAGAAGCATAAAAGATCTTTTGCGTGCGTCGTTTGTTGATGATCGTGTGCTCAGCCGCCACTTTCGTCAGTCCACCTCAGTCCATGCGATTATTGGCTGTGGGGTTACCTGAAGTCGCAAGTGTATCGTTATAAAACCGACATCTCTAGGGATGCTCAAAGACAACATCCTACGCCAATGCCTCACCATAACTACGGACATCCTTTACAGTGCTGTTCACAACATTATTCCTCGACTACAGGTATTGCTGAGGAATGATGGTAAACGTATTGAGCCTTTCCTGTAAAGAACATCCTCTTTGCTTTGTCTTAATTTGTTATGCTAATTATTGCTTTTCTGATCAAATGTAGCGTCATCTGTAGGACATTTTTGAACTTTTTTTTGTTCTAATAAAACCTTATGTTATTTCAAGCATGTGTATCAATTTTTACCTCTGTATCTACATTATTCCGTGATTTATTAAGTTTTCAAATTTATGCTGACTTTTTGATCACCCGGTATATGTAGATGTAGTGTATATTACACACGACCAGAATTTCTCATGGATTTCTGCTACATTGCTAGACAGAGTTTCCTTGTGAAACTATTTAAAAGGATCTCGCATTGAAGTCCGCGCTAAGTTTCCAGTTTTCGTAAGAGATTGCCAGTTGTATAGGTTTTGTGCCTGTTTACATTTGGCATGCTGTTTCCTTGACCCTTGTTACCAAGGGGGATCAACCCCTTCTTTTGTTAATTTGTTCGGTATTAATTTCTTAACTGCTGTCGATAAGCTACTATTTCTTTGAATGTAAGCCACATCTGAGCTGCACTCACATTATTAGTTTCGAAAGACTGCAGACTCTGACTCAAGAAAGCATTAAACGAATTTTTACATGTTTTTATGAATACACATATTTTTCGTTTAATTATGTATTTGGGAATTTCGATATTCAGTCTTGCTAGGACAGCTCCATGTTCACAAATCCCTGTGTACGTTTTGTTTCATTTTATTACGTCCGGATTATTTGTTGCCAGGATGAAAAGTACCGAACTTTTCATAGCTGTTTACTATTCTTGTGGGACCATGAACTAATGGCTAAAGGTAATTTTAGGAGAATGCATACAGTACGTTTCCAGACGATGTATCATGCTTGCCTCCAGTTCTGAACTTTTATTTTTGTTAACGATCGAGGTTAAGTCAAAGTCACGAATTACCATTTATGGTTCGGGCAAGTTTTTGAATTTTGTTCACGTTTTCTATCAACATTTCTGCAATGTAACCATTTGAGTCAGGGGGGTCAGTAAAAAAATAAATAAATAAAATAAAAAAAATAATTTATACCGGTTGTCACGTGTAACCTCGACCCACATTAACTAGTAGGGAACTTTCTGACTCAATTTAGCTACATGATAAACCGCTTGCGACAGCAAAAAATATGCCAACACCTGCTTTATTCAATCTGTCCTTTTTAAACACCATCTCTCCCTTTACAAAAATTCTGCTAAACCGGCTATTGTTACCCATAAAGATTTGTTTCAGTACTTTCTATTAACGCTTGGAGCTCTGGTGCTTACCCAGCACAGCTATTACAGTTTACATCTGTCGAACCAACGGTCCCTGTGACTTGTACCCTCTTTTTTGTGTTCCTGAGGCCCTTTATCCTAAAAACACCGCCGTTGTCTACTCTACACAGGTTACGCTGCCCTTATTGCAGCTACATGTGTGTACTGGAGGCCTGGCCTATTCAATGGAACCCGAAATCCTACCACCCGTAGGCGCAAGTCGACGAATCTGCAACCTAAACGGTATCAGAACCGTCTGAGCCTATTTACCGGAAATGGTAAACTCTACCTTCATATTGCAAGGAAGAATGGCGGTCTCTATCACATCAGATAGTCACTCAAAACCAGAGAGAACCTCTTTGTATGCAGTGCGACACATCTCGTTGTTAGAGCTCGTGTAAGACGTCGTGGCTTCTGCTTTCTTTAATCGGGGGCTGGGCGAGTCTATATCTTTATTTTGGATGGGGGCCGCTTCAGTGCATGTTGCTTACTGGTCCAATGCTGGTCGTGGGGCGCAGTTAACTGCCGATTGACAGACGTAGCGCACGGCTCGACAGGCAACTTGCAACTGAGCCGGCCGCCCCTCCGAAACAGAGGAATGGACTCACCCTGCACGCAACTCGAGAATGCGTTTCTGCGCGTGGGTCACGACTTCTTGCCCAAGCTCTACTGACAAGAGCCACCACCTGCAGTTGGCTGAACCCTTACGTACTCTTCAGGACCCCTTTCCACATCTGGAAAGACTCCACCCAGTATAAATAGTTTTCATTCGCGAAAAACGGTCAATAAAAGACATCGCTGTTTTGTTGGCACTATACTGTTGGCATCCACAAAGAAACACGGTTATAAATTCGAAAAAATTAAGATGTTTGACTTCTTTAAGCATCAACCTAAATTATGTGGCATATACTATATATTCTACATTTTGTAAAATGAACACTGATTGTAATTTTTTTTTAATTTTATTATTATTATTTTTAATCTTTCATTACTGCACTTGATGAGTAGCGAGCTCATGAAGAGCTTAATGCCCTTTTGAGCCTTAGCTTAACTTACGTTGTTGTATTGTGACACTTTTTATTTGGTAATCTTGGGCCGCGGCGAATTAGCCGCGCGTTCTGGGGCGCCGAGTTGCGGTGCGCGTGGCTATCCGCCGTCGGGGGTTCGAATCCCCCCTTGGGCATGGATGTTTGTGTCGTTTTTAGTTCAAATGTTCAAATCTTTGTATAGCTTATGGGACTTAATTACGGGGTCATCAGTCCCTAAACTTACAAACTACTTATGAACTAGCTAATACTAAGGGCGGCACAAATATCCATGCCCGAGGGGGGATTCGAACCCCCGACTGTAGTGGCCGTGCAGACCGTGACTGGAGCGCCTCAGTCCCCTCGGCCACCGCAGTCGGCTCGTTTTTAGTATAAGGTAGTTCATAAGCAGTTTGTAAGTTCAGGGACTGGTGACCCCGAAGTTAAGTCCCTTAAGCTTTACAAAACTTTGAACATCTTGACATAAAACTTTTCTGGGTGTTGTACCGCGTCGTGATGTAAGAAGGCTGTTACTTAAATAACCGACGTTTCGGCCATCGTTACAGTGGCTTTCTTCTGGGTAGATGAAGGCCGGAACTTCGGTTATTTAAGTAATAGCCTTCTTACATCATGACGCGGTACAACACCAAAAAAAAAAAAAAAAAAAAATGTTCAAATGTTTGTAATTCTATCGGACCAAACTACGTGGTCATCAGTCCGTAGCTTACAAACTACTTAAACCTAGGTAAACTAACCTAAGGACAAACACACACACCCATGCCCCAGGGAGGACTCGAACCTCCACGGCGAGCAACCGCGCGCTCCGCAGCGAGGTGCTTTAGACCGCTCGGCTACTCCACCGCGGCGGTACAACACCCAGAAAACTTTTATGTCATCTGACTCTGGCCGCGGAAGCCTACGTAATTATTTGAACATTTTGATTTGGTAATTTTGGTTGGTTGGGTACTATCGTTTTTTCCTTTTCAGCCGGAGGAAACCCAAAACCCCAGCCAGAGTCGGGTGTCTGATCGCATTTCCTCTTGATTTTCGTACTGTTGTAACAGATGGTCTGCTAGTTCTTATTCTCTGTTGTTCTGATTTCTTCGTGGTGTGCTGGGCATGTTTTGTCTATTGCTATGGCTATTAATTCCAGTGGGAAACTCTATCTTTGGATAGTTTGGTGTTCTGATGATTAACTGTTTTATTGTTTCATTGGTTCTTAATCTGTTATCTCCTTGTGTATCGAGTTGTTTTATTGGACTTTCTTCTATTGGTTGTATTTCAAGTGTTGCATGTAGTGTATTTGTTCTTTCGTTAAGGTATTTTTCCGATGGTTCTTAGTGCGGTGTCGCACGAGTATGAAGTGCGCGCCACGTACTTTCGCCGCGCGCTGCCATGCACGCACGGCGCGGCGTTCTTACGACGTCAGCCACGAGCGCCCTCTGCTGCAACTCCGCTCGTGGCCACGACTGCTGTATCGGCCACTTGGGACTGAGATAGGAACCAGTTAACTCTTCGGAATGAGATAGACACCAGTGAAGACTTGGCTATCGGATAGGCACTAGGACTCATCAGTAGAAAGGGCTCTCTATATAAACTATGTATCAGCATTCTGCAATCAAGAACTATGTAAAAGTTAAGTATTACCAAGACTCCATGAAATATATATCTCGTTCTAATTTACTCTAGTGTTTCTAGTTTCTGCTGTTCCACTGGCTGGTCACCTCCGTACCTGCACAAGCGTGCATCCTTTATTCCTGTGTCGGTCTCTTTCTACTCGGCCCCCGACACCAGGACCACCGGCGGAAACGAAACACAAAACTTAGAATTCTGTCTCCTGATTTCATTTTGTTGTACTGTGTGACTGTCCTTCATCAGGCTACGCCCTCATAGTCAGATATCGGCCGGACATCTTAACATGTTTATTGTACTGTTCCTGTTGCTGCTCCCCCGACCGTAGTGGCCGTGCAGACCGTGACTGGAGCGCCTCAGTCCCCTCGGCCACCGCGGCCGGCCCAGTTTTTGTGGTTGGTATTGTGTGATGTTTCGGGGTCTAATGATTAAAAGTTGCGATTTGTCGGTGTTTGGCCCAATTTTCCAGGTTGCCATCCATTTTCATAGATTTTGTACATATCTGTTAGTTTTGAAGTATAAGTACATCTAAAAAAAAAAACAAAAAAAAAAAAAAAAAAAAAACCTCTATTCATTCTCCACTTCGAGGAGTTGAGCGGGATGTATGCGATCCTACCCATGAGTCGTGATTCTATTCAGCTAATATGAGACAGGCTGACCGTATTGCAAGTAGGGAGGGGGGGAGGTCAGTGTTGACAACTCATTTCCATCCGGATGGTTACTCTTTTGAACAAAACAAAGGTACTTTCATTCTGCATAGTCCGTAGGAAAAGTCCCTGCGAACGCCTTGGGCAGAGTCGGGGAATTGGGGCCATTTTAATTTATTTCTTGAACATTGTACCATACTAGGGACACGATTGGAGTCAATTTAATTTATTTCTTGGACATTACCCCTCTGTTTTATGGAGACGTCATTTTTATAAGATGACGGAAAATACAACCTGCGGGATAGTCGATGTACAAATAATGGTTTCAACGTCGTCTACCAGAGATAGCGTGGTGCAGCACCACTTGTGTTTAGCCTTTGATAGGTAATGTTTATTGCCATAGAGCACAGTGTGATATCAACATGTGAAGCAAACAGTTTGAATGAGGTAAAACTACTGCCGTCAGAGAGGCGGGAAGATCATTTTGGAGCCTCGCAATATAAGTTTGATATCGTGCGTCACTTGTGCAACAACGCTGGTGGGAATTATCACTTGAACCTTCTCAATGCGTAACCGAGGTTCTGGACGTCCACGTTGCACAGGCGTCCGCCAGGATCGTCGTATTGTAAAAGCAGCAGTGGCAGATCGTACAGCGAGCATGTCACAGATATGAGGGTTCATGAGCCCAGAAACCCAACACGGCATTGTCGTCCGCGACTCGAATGGTGACGTCAGAGGATCATTTGGAAGGCGGTCCTGCCGCGCTGGAGTGGTACGGCGCAGGTTGCACGCACTTCGATTTCTAACGGCCGGTAAAATACTGGTTGATATTTTATCATTGAAGTGCTGCTTTCACACACGCCATAATTTTACCGCTCAAACTAACAGTCGCTCGGTGGTCGTACTCGGGTGAAGTCGATTCCACAAATTAATGAATCGCGAGTTACTTTGCGTAATATTATATTGCAAATATTGCTAACATGATACAAGAACTAATGAAGTACTGCATCACACATTAGTGTACCACTTTGCCGCGGCGGAATAGCCGTGCGTAATGGGGCGCCGTGCTGCGGTGCATGCGGCCGTCCGCCGTCGGGGGTTCTGGACCCCCTCGGGCAAGGGTGTTTGTGTTGTCCTTAGGTTAGTTTGTAAGCTACGGACTGATCACCACGCAGCTGAGTCCGATAGATTTAAAAATATTTGAACATTTTTTGTACCACTTATTATATATATATATATTTTCTTTGTTCTCCATTTCCACATAATCCTCGTTTAGTTCAGAGGAAACTTGTCCTCATGTAACTGAAATCTCGTCGCATTTTTACCTTTACACGTGTCCAAAGTTTTGTTATACAAAACTGGTCGTGTTTCCGTTACCTAAATAAGTATAACATCCTTTATCTCTAAATCGCTTAATACACTGCAAAAGTGTTCGTATCTAATTGTATAAATGACAGGCAAATGACCATTTGTGTGCGAATATAGAAGAAATTTCTATACCTTGTAGGAATACAGCTAAAGCTGTGAAATAAAACACAATTAGTACGCGATTAGTTAATGATTTGTGCAGGACGAGAAACGTGTCTGGACAGACGATTGCTCAGAGGGCTAACCGTCCTCCGTAATTATGCAAACACGTTGAATGCCTCAAGATCATCATTTAACAAAGACACGATCTACCCGATGAACAATAGAAAAGACACATACTAAAAAAGGGTTCTAGTACCAGTTTGGCATAAAATTTCAACTTCGCCATTGAATTATATCACTGCCCTGAAACAAATGAGAAGCTGAAATATTTGTATCATATTGTTTGCAGAACTCACTGTCGAATGAATATTTTACATTTTATTCCTATTTGCCCAAAGTCGACTAAATGGCGAGCAGACACAGTGACAACTGTGGTATCTACTCCTACATAAATACTGTGCAAGTCACATTGAAGTGCAAGGCAGAGGGTTCATCGAACCGCTTTTACGATGTTTCTCCACAGTTCCATTCTCTAACAGCTCGCGGAAGAAAGGAAAATCTAAAACATTCCGTTTTGGATCTGATTTCTCTAATTTTATTTAATGATAATGTCTTCCTATGTAGGTGAAGGCTAAATAATAATAATAATATCATAAAATAAAATAAAAATATTTTCGCATTCGGAAGAGAAAGTGTCCAAGCTACAGTGACCTCCAACCTACCGGAATGTGTCCAAAATCGGTGAGTGTGCAACCAGCCTAAGGCGCGTTGCTGCGGAGCGCGCGGTTGCTCGCCGTCGGAGGTTCGAGTCCTCACAGTTAGATAATTGAAGTAGTTTGTAAGCCTACGCACTGATAACTGCAGCAGTTATGTCCCTTAGATTTACTAAAATTTGAACTTTTTTTTTTAAACCGGGCCGTGGTATTCAGCGATGATTTAGTATATACTTCTAGCACGCAAGTGATAGTCATTTATGCGTGCGACGTAGACCTGGCGAGCACTGTCTCACATAGAGCGCATTCGTCCAAGACACTCTGGCCCCACCCCATATATTATGTTCTGGGGTGAGAAAAGCTACAACTCACGATGACTTCTGATTTTTGTGGAAAGAACTGTGACCATCCCTCGGTACGTAAGACCCATTCATTTAGCTTTCTTGCAACAGCGATATAACATGTCTTTCCAAAAGGATCATGTTCGCACACACACACACACACACACAAACACACACACACACACACACCATGTAACAATGTACTCTGCAAAACGTGGAGCAACTTCCATGTTTAGTATGATCTCTCAATGTGTCTCCAGTCGAGCACGTGTGAGAGATATGATGGGATGACAACTGACAGGTTCAATACGTCAACCCAGAACTCTGGAGGAACAACGTGAAGCCACGGCGGAGTGGCCGAGCACATTGGGACGCCATGTTCGGATGTGTAAGGACGTTCCCTTCCCCGTCGGGTGTTCGAATCCCCCTCGATCATGGATGTTTGTGATGTCTTTAGTATAAGTTAGTGTATAAGTAGTTTGTAAGTTTAAGGACTGAAGACCCCGCAGTTAAGTCTCTTAAGCTTAACAAAAACTTGAAAATTTTGAACTACGTGGAAACGTCAAGCAGATTTATAATAATGTAACCCTAAGATAGTATTCGCCACATATATGATTGAATACATCATCAGCTGAACTGCCGCCCGTGGAGGTACACAACGTACTAACATGATTCTTCAATTACAGACTATCTCGGTTGTATAGATAAGTCTTTATTCTATTATGACGCTTTTGCCCAGTTAGGGAATATTCAGATATCTAACGAAGAACAAACAGGAGAACTAGTACGTACATGATAATATTTACATGATCAAATTGGAAAAAAACTAGGATTTTTCTTTTCCTACTAAACAATGCTGAAATTGGTACTAAAGGATTATAATTATCTATTGTAACAATTCTCAAAAGAAATCAAAAGTTTGTAAATCTGTGGGGCTTAAATTCTTTGGTTATTAATCCCTAGACAACTACTGATACTAAGTTACACAAACCTAACGACAATACAAACACCCTTGCCCACGGAGGACTCGAAACTCCGACGGCGTGCAACCGAGCTCTCCGTAGCAAGATGCCTGAGACCGCTCGGAGACGCCACCGTGGCATAATAATTCCATGTTTACAGTATGATAGAGAGTGGACTGAAGTGAAAAAATTAGCCATAGATATAATAGAGAGAACAAGAGAATGAATTCCCTGGAAATAAGGTAGGCCGCGGCGGAGTGGCCGAGCCCATTGAGGCGTTATGGTACGATGCGCGAGGCCGTTCCCCGTGGGGGGTTCGATTCCCCCCTCGGGCATGGATGTTTGTGCCGTCTTTAGTATAAGATAGGTCATAAGTCGTTTGTAAGTTTAGGGACTAATGACCCCATAAGATTTACAAAGATTTGAACATTTTGAACTAAGGTAGCATTGATCGTTCAAATTGATACTGGGTTAAACTGATTACTTTGGATGATGTTCCTGTGGGACAGAGAGAAACGTCTTCGTTTCAATTTCTTAATATAACACCCGCCGCTACTGGCACAGACTCGAACAGCATTCAAATACATATGGAGAATGACGGCCAATGAAGTGTATAGCTCCATAACGCTGTCGGTATTCGGTTGATCGTATATCAGTTACATGAATTCAAATATGGACAGATGTACATGAATAATCAATATTATGTGAAACAAATGGAGAGAATTCCCGATTTATATTCAGGAAATATGAGGCTGGTTTGAAAAGTTCTCGGAATCACCACAAGAGGTCGCCGCTAGTGCAACGAGTTGTTCACGTGATATGCATTGGATTGTTGCCTGTAAACACGTGTCACGTCAGCGGTCTATGAAGAGAGCTGTGGCGGTGACGTAGCTTTGTTGTTGTTCCTGCGTAGTGATTTGAGAAGATGGAAAAAAACACAAGATTCGAGCAGTGATGTGAAAGCAAATAACATTACTGACGCTTTCCAGAATACACCGTTCTTTTTAGTTTCTGCTGTTAGCTACAATGAGAGGTTCTACTCAGAGCATCATGCCAGCTGCTTCTGGCAATACCTCTGCGATTTCTTCCAGAAAGAAACGTATGTACGAATGTACGAATCTTATATTCAGTTTTCCGTCATTATTTTTCAATGTTGTTATTGTTGTTAATAGGTCAGAAAATTATACAAAAATCCCTTTAGTAACCTAAACCGGTAGTTCTCATTATTTCAAACAGTAAATAAAGAAGTCCTGCCTGCTGGACAGATGGTTGCTGTTAGTGAAGTTTATAACTGCCTTATATCTCTGATACCTGTGCTTCTTATTACTTAGTGACGTGTATGACATTAACTGTGCACTGGCAATTGTAATTCTTTCCTAATTATCATATAGTAATTTACTTTAAGAATCACAACTTTTTTTCGTCCCACGTATATCAGGCTTAATTCAACGACTAATAGATCCTGAAATTTACCTTTCTGCCCAGTTACAGACAAAAATAAATGATTGAGATTTCGTAACAAGGGCTGCAAGGCTAAAACCAAGTTCATTTGCTCAGACTGCCAAGTATAAATGTATATAATTAATGACAGACAATATTGTTTTGACTTTCACAGCTTAAATCGTGATTGACTACTACAATTACCGAAATATCTGTCAGAAAACTGCTTCTCCAGAGTCATAATTTTTTAGCAATCTGTAAGTAACGTTTTTAATGATAAATAAATGTTACACAACTTATACTTGTCTTCTTTCTGGAATGACCATATATCCATCTACAGTAACTTTGAGTCCCAGTCTCCAGCCAGTTTGTGACCACAGATGAAATTTAGATGCAATACTGTACCCCAGAGACAAAACAACAGTGAAAGCAGTGGAAACATTCTGAGTCTCTGCCACTAAAGAAAGCGAGGACAATTCTTTCGGCTTGATAGGTCATGGCATTAGTGTTCTGGAATGTGGACAAATTGCAACAAATTTACTCGAAAAAAGGCCAGGTTTTGCGAGGAAGAGAGGCATATTCCACCAAGACAATGTCCGCTCTTAGACATGTGCCGTCGCCATGGCAAATTACACGAGGTAAGGTGTGAATTATTGATACAAAGCCTTGTTCACCTGATACTGCTCCGCCAAACTTCCTTCTCTTCCAAAAACGGATTTTTTTTCTCTTGTTGGACGAAGATTCATTTCAAACGAAGAACGGACAGCCCGAGTTGACAACTATTTTGCGGGCCTGGAGATACCTCATTTCCGAGATGCGATCAAGGCATTACAAGTACTTTTTTGTCATGTACCGGTGGTTCGCCTGACGAGCGGTCAACCCGCAATGCAGGGTACAAGCGCATGGATGCATACCAGTAAGGCGTCCACAGCGGCGGTTCCGGAGTCACCAGAGGACGCGACGAGCATCGCCAGAGAGCGCACTAAACCGGAACTATTTTCCTCCGCACAGTCACGTAAGACCAACTCGAGCCGGACAAGTATCACTGCGCGCCGAATGTTTAGTGTGTGTGTGTGGGGGGGGGGGGGGGGGGCAGTGCGACACGACGGCAGTTCTCTGCTGACTGCCTATGTGAACCGTATCTGAGGGATCGCGACCGACGCCTCCTGGGAAGAGTCGGTGCCAGCGACGGCGCGCCTCCAGGACTTCCCGCAACGGAATACGTCGTCCGGCTCCGTCTCCCTGGCCGCTCTCTCAAGGCTGTCGTTATCTCCCTGGCTTGTACTTAATTAGTGAACAAGAAAACTTTCAGTTGATGCTGTTGTTTTGTCTTAGTTTCAGAAGTTTGTTTCCAGAAGATGAGTAGTTTGTCTTGTCAATAAATACAATTTTAGTATGAGACAGTGTCTTTCAGTTATGTCCTGAGCTGAGATATAGCACAAACCACGCTCGTATTAATTAGAATTCGCAATAACTCCTCAAGTATGACGCTACCTTCTACCTGACAGCACCTGCACCGTGACACCTATTGTGCATTCCCCACCAGTGTTTTAAATGGTACATGTAATGAGGTAGCAGAAAAAGTCATTCTGAAAAAATAGCGTTAACACTTGAAAGTATAAGGATTTAATAGGCTAAATTACTTTAAGAACAAAGAGTTTTAATCAAGCTATAAAAATTAATTAAGATTTTTTATTTATTTATTTACATTGAGAATGTTCAAAGAATGGCAAAATCCCAGTGCATCAGAAGACAGTAAAAACTCGTCTTCCTTATTATAATCATCTATCAAAATTCACAGAACTTCATATTCAATAAGTTCAGTAATTGCGCAGAACTTTGGAAAATCGGCACGTATACAATGACAAAATCGTTCGTATAATTGTAATCAATGCAAATAATTTAAACTGTGTAAATATGTAGCTAAGGAATATATAACAATGTCCTTCAAACTGCATCAGCAGAACTGAAAAATGGATTGAAAATGTGCGGACGGCATATGTCCCACATATTCAGCTGGACAGTAATCATTTATGCTTATAAACAACCTATAGTGACCGAAGACCTGACTGGGTCGGGAGCGACTAGCGACGACCGACCGATCAAGCGTCGCCGCTAACGAGAAACACTCCACACGAAACCACAGAGACGACAATAACAACAACTAATCGAAAACAAAGATCCAAACGAAAGCCAAATCAGAACCGTGACAGAGCAGAGTACGAAGCCAGATAACCATTGAATAGCGAAGGCAAACGGAGCGCAGTCAACACAAGACTGAGGAGCGAGCTTTTTTTTTGTCTGGTGCTGCAGCCGAAGTACTACCGCCTTTGGCGACTGGGGTGAAAGGTAAGAGGATTCTTTTATCTTTATTGTACTCATTGCAGGGGGTTAGGGCTCACAAGGGTCCTTTTTGTCCTACATTCCCGACATCAAAATTATCTGTCAAGTATCGATGTTGCCAGTCCTCTTATAGCTGAAATATAAGCTCCATTGATGCATTGTGTTCTAAGTCCACTGATTGTCCTAGATGGTGACTGGTAGATTCTGTTTCTCCTGTTTTTCGGCAGCGATCATGTCCAATATATACCGCCATTGAATTTTCGTTAAGACTGGATAGGTATTGACGTAGATTGTGTCAGTTTTGTGAAAGTACTTGAAAATCGGTTTCAAGAGCCGTGGGTCCAAAGGCCTGTGGGGCTTAGTGGGTTCGACGGCCGCTGAATAGTAAGGAATGGGCGATTGCCCAGCTTTAAATTTATCCGCTTCTTGTGCTGCAAATTCCATAAATTGTGGTTGGTCTTTTGTGCTTTTCACTAAGGAGTGCATCTTCTCGTATTCAATTTGCTCTTCGCTCTTGGGAGTGGATACCGATCCCGTGGATGGTGACGAATCTTGAGTCTGTGCTGGCTCAACTGTGTGAACCGCCATGTCCCCTTGTGTACAGACGTCCATCACTTCCTCGGGATCGTCCGTTTGAGTGGTCGCATGCGACAGAGTGCGTCGTGGTTTCGGCTTCTTTAAAGAGAGAACTTCCTCTCGGAGTTGCTGCACTTCGGTTCGTAGCGCCGCTAGTTCCTTCCTAACGGCGGCACGCTCCTCCTCCATCGCCGATAAAATCGCAGCGATGGTGTGCTCCGAATGTTGTGCCGTGGCCTGCTCATGTGCTGGCGGGCTCGCAGGTCGAGCCTCGGTCCTCGCTGATCCCCTGGCCGTAGTGGCGGTTGTCAGGACGCTTGTTGCTGCCTGTTCATCTTCCCACCGTGTGACGTAAGGGCAGCGGCGGTGGTTCGCAGCGTGTGCGCCGCCGCAGTTCACACATTTGTGGGGAGCCCCCTTTGGTGCCGTGCAGTCGCGTGTATCGTGCGACCCTGCGCATTTTAAACACGCGGCTGCGTTGTTACATTGCAGTACTGCGTGACCAAACTTTTGGCAACGGTAGCACTGCAGTGGTCGTTGTCGCGTCTTCTTGTGGGGCACAATGCTGGTCAACAAGAGCAAGTGCTCTAGTATCGCAGCGATGTGCCCCGTCGCAGCAACTAGTCTCCTTCCTCGTTCGCGGCGTACCATGGCACGTGTCTGGGCGCGAGCGCGAGCGAGCGAGGGCGCGTGCGGGACGGCCTCTCGGCGAAAACTGTGCAGGAGCGAGCTTTTTTTTTTTTTTTTGTCTTTATTGTATTTCTACACCAGCGATTACACCAGTAGGCTGGTAGCAGCTCCAGAGGCTGCTCTTCAGCCGAGAGAATAAAATACATTGATGAGATGAAATTTAAAATACATGACAGGCGAAAAATCAACGGAGGAACAATGACACATACATGGCGACAACTGGAGGTACAAACAGTTGACAGGTGAACAAAAACCGGATGTAGTCAGTTAAAAACGAGGAGCCACGGCGACTTAAAAAGCACACGTTGGACGACAAGAACACAGGACGGCGAGTACACGGAGACACTAAGTAAAATACACGGTGCGACGCTTGTCTGGTTGCGGTGGACGCAGTTAAAAAACACACACTTCACTGTAGCACAATACACAACACTTGACGTAGCACTTGTAAAACTGTCGGTCCAGGACCCCGATAAAAAGGGGGCGGAGCAAAGCGTGGGGGAGAGGGGAGAAAAAAAAAAAAAAAAAAAAAACGGCGGTGAAGATAATTGGGGCGGCAGGGAAGAGCCGTAGGGACTCCAGGGCAGGGAGGGGGGTAGCCAAGCGGGGGAGCGGAAGGGGAGGGAGGAGAGAGGGCACTTATCTATGGGTGGGGGATCAGAGCTGGTAGGACGGGTAGATGTCGGAACGGAGGACGTCCAGGAGCGAGCTGTGGCTCCGGCCCTATATAGTGCGGCTCTCTGCGCAGATGACCGGCGCGGTAGGCGCGCCACGGCGTGCAGCGCTCTAGTGGCGATGGCAGCGATAGTAGGTTGTGCGCGCCGCCTAACGGCTGCTGTCATAGTCCATGTGGTCTGGCGTGCTCTCAAACATATCGTTCCGGGATACCCGACAACCTAAGCTAACTGTGGCTGTTCGATAGGTTAGTCGTTGTAAAATATCTTAAAGATGCTTTCACGAGAAAAGACAACCTTGGTATTTCTAAACAACCTGGCTATACTGTATGTGGATGATCCAAGATAGGAGGGCTCCGTTTTTGTCAACTAACTTCGCGGGCGCGGTATCGATCTTCTCGTCTATAAGCTTGCTAAGCTCCTTATATAGCTGATGGATCAAAGAAGGACAGCAACCATGTAACATAGTCAGACTTCATTGAATACCTCACTGGATAAGGATGTAACTCACAGATTTTCGAAAAGTGTAATTTCAGGGGAAATAGGATCTATCTGCATGCCTCTATACTGTGGCGCCATCTTTTGTAATATACTTGAACATCAAGCTGGTTTCCCTCCATGAAATAAGGATGGAACAGACAGCATTAGAGTTAACCAATGTCACTTTTTGAATTTGGTTTCAGCATAACAATGCCACTTTAAAATAAGTCAGACGATGGGACCTGCAAACCACAATAACTTTGTAAAATCATGCTTAAAATGAAGTTTCAAATCTATATTCTGAAATATTTTGTTGTCAGAGTATTTTGTTGACATCTTCATTCACATAGTTATTTTCTTTATTATTATAATATTACTTTCTTTAATTTGAATACTAAGTGCATGTACAATATCTCTCTTACGTTACATGTAAGAAATACTCCAAAATATATTGCTGATCATACATCCTTTTTCAATTATATGACTTCCAATTATTATGTTATTTGTGAAACCTTAAGTTACAACAATAAAATATTGCTTTTAATAGCTGAACACATTTGTACACTTGCTTATGCAAAGAGTTCCAATACTGTATATCACAAAATAGGCCCCACAAACAGTTTTCCTCTCTCCTAAAAACTTACTGATTTGATGGTTACATCCTTATTCCAGGGAGGTATTCAGTTATATAATAATGTAATGAAAACTCTTCTGGAAAGCTGTAACAGTTCGTGACTCACAGTTGATGCCGAGCTTGTGCGCGATGAGGTCGGCCAGGTCCTTGCAGTAGCCCTCGAAGCGGTCGTTGCCCGTCAGGTTCTCGCCGGGCTCCTCTGTCCGGATCATGATGTACGGCTCCTCCTGCAAACAACACACGAACAGCTTCACGTCTGCATTCTGTTAATAGGCACAGGGTAACTCTGGAGTGAGGAGGCACGAAAATGGCAGCACATTGCAATAAATCCATTCCATCTAAAAGTATAAAGAGGTTTGGCTTAACTAGTTAATACCGGAGCACTCTAAAAATGTTCAAATATTTGTAAAGCTTATGAGACTTAACTGCGAGGTAATCAGTCCCTAAATTTACAAACTACTTATGAACTACCTTATACTAAAGACGACACAAACATCTATCCCCGAGGGCGGATTCGATCCCCCGACGAGGAATGGTCTCACACATCGGAGCATAGTGCCTTAATGCGCTCGGCCACTCCGCCGCGGCCCGGAGCACTCTCTTCAGTAATTCACACTTTCATTGGTGTCACAGCTCTATCTCGCGACGTTCTCGCTAGTATAGGAATGTTGCCGATATTGGACCACTTTTTTTATATCGATAACCCAAGCCATTATCTTTGTAATCGAAACAAAATATGTCGCCAAAGAGGCTACATTTTGTACACTTTCATCAGCTAGTATTATACTTTTAATAAACACAAAGTATAAATGGGTATTATTTAAAATTTTAAAAAGTGTGAGTGGTCCAAATAAGAAAACCGGTTGCATAATTTGGACCATCGGTTGCTTAAACTGAACCATATGGTAAAACAATGACTACAAAGGAAATAAGACCCGTAATATTTTTACAGAAATCTTCATTTCAACATCTGTCCATTGATGTTCCTTCTGGCTGACGGAGGGAAAGCTGTGGATTTTGTCTGACAAATGAATAAAATCACTTTTTACACATTTTCTTTTTCTCTGTTAAAAGAATGAGGTAGTTCATATTTCTCTACTATGTCGAATGCAATTTTACGAACATCTTTGATTGTGAATCCAAGAAACGTCTCTTCAAAAAAAAATTTGATAATTTCTTTACATCTCACTCGTAAACGCTGATTGTCTTCCGAATAACTGAACTTTATTTGAGAACGTGTTTTTACTATCAGCATATCTCTTTATTGTAGCGTTTGGTACTCTTTATATACGAGCACACTCGTTAAGTCCATGGTCATCGTTTCTGTACGCTGCCACCTTCAGTTCATCTCCTGTCCATTTCCCGTACATTCCCTCTTTTTTCCATCTTGCAAACCTAAAAAGATTACCATACTTATTACTTTTTTAAATTGATTTGCTGCCTTGATAAATAAACCTAAATACGTAACATGTACGCATTACTGATGACCTTAAGGATTATTTTGATATGAGTGACACCTAAATTGGACCGGTTCAAATTAGGAATCAGCCCTTGGGTCAACTTCGGCAATTCGACGCCATTTACGTACGGATAACGTTGCAGGAACACACAACGCTAAACTCTAGTGTTACGTTATTGATTTATTAGCTGATGAATGGAACATACGAACTATAGTGCTGATGATTATTTTTACTTACTTTTACAGCAGAGGAAAACTTATGATCTGTAACAACTTGCAACGACAACGAAGAAAACGCAATAATAGAAACTGTTCTCACTCCAATGGCTTTCCCGACTGTCAACTGAGCCATGAAACCTCGACAATATTTCTCACCAGTTGAGCTAACTTAAAACTTTAAGTTACCATCAAACAATTAAATACGTAGGTGGTCCAACTTAGGCAACGATTCATTTTCGGCAACTCTCCCCTAACCACCATCCTGGATCACCGATATAACAAATTCAGAGCTTTTCTACATCGACATAGATACTCTGCAAATCACATTTAAGTGCGTGGCAGAGGGTTCATTAACCACTTTCATAACTTATCTCTACCGTTCAATTCTCTAATAGCGGGCGGGAAGAAAGAACACCTAAATCGTTCCGATTTCGATCTGATTTCTCTTATTTTATTGGGATGGTCGTGTATCCGTAAGTAGGTGGATGCTAGCAAAATATTTTCATATTCAGAAGTAATTTCGCAAACAGATCACGCCGCAATGAATAATGTCTTTCTTTTAATGATTTCCACCCCAATTCGTGCAACATTTCCGTGACGCATTCCCACCGGTAACGTGATAAAACGAGCTGCCCTTCTCTGAAACTTCTAAGTATCGTCCGTCAGTCCCACCTGGTGAGGGTCTCACAAAGGCAACAGTACTACAGGGAGGACGCACAAGTGTGATGTAGCCAGTCTCTTTGTTGTAGCTGGTGCATCTTCGAAGCGTTCTGCCAATGAAAAGTAATCTTTGTTTCGCCTTCTCCACAATATATTCTATGTGTTCTCTCCAGTCTAAGTTATTCGTAATCGTAACTCCTAAGTATTTGATAGAATTTACGACCTTTAGGTTTGACTGGTTTATCGCGTAATTGAAGTTCAGCGGATTTCTTTTAGTGGTCATGTGTATTACTTCACACTTTTCTTTATTTAGTGTCAATAGCCAATTTTCGCACCATGTAGAAATTTTGTCTAAATCGCTTTGTAGTTGCTTTTGATCCTATTTTCACTTTACTAACCGATAAACGACAGCATCATCCGCGAACAGTCTAAGGGAGCTATTCAGATTGACTCCTAAATCGTTTATAAACACAAGTAAGAGTAGGCTACCTATAACGCTTCCCTGGGGAACGCTAGATATCACTTCTGTTTTACTCGATTATTTTACCGTCAATTACAACGAACTGTGTCCTTTCTGATAGGAAATGGTGCTTTACGCAGATAACTACCTGCAGTCAGTGAAGCTACACTTTTTTAAAATAAGCATTTATATACACTGACAAACGGCCTTGTCGGTGCTTAACATTTTATGTTGGTTTGTGCGCCGGTGAAGTTTCGAAGCTTTCCGGTAGATGGCAGAGCGGTAATGCAGCGTCAAAATGGCGTCTACACACAGTTCACGCTACAAGCAGGGTGCTGTTATCGAATTCTTTTGTGCATAAACGTTTGCTTGGAGTGTATGGCGATGCTTCAGTTGATATTACAGGAAATGCAGAAACAGAGCTCCATGGTCAGCCACGACCTGGACTTCCTGTCACAGGCACTGCTACAGACATGCAGAATCGTGCGTTATTCGAGCCGACCGTCGCATCACAACTCGACAGCTGGCTGTATAGTTGTCGGTCAGCAATGGAAGTGCGTCTGCAATGATCTAGACTACAAGATATTCCGAGAGGTACTCACGATGGGTTCCACGAATACTCACAGCGGACCAAAAGGTTCAAAAAATGCCATTTTATCTGAATTGATGGAGCGTTTTGACACCGTCGGAGAGACCCTTCTGTCACGGATTGGTTGGGCACGAAACTTGGGTGCACCAGTTTGCGTCGGAAACAAAAAGGCTGTCCAAGGTGTGGCATCATCCTCATTGACCAAAAAAGACAACCCTATCTGCCGGAAAAGTCATGGTGACAGTGTTCTGGATGGTGTCATTCTCGCGGATATGATGCCTCGAAGTTCAGCAATAATTCAAAGGCATACGCGAAGACTGAATAAACTGAAGTAACGTTTCCAACACGTTAGATAGCACAAGAATCCTGCAGAAGTCTTGCGCCAGCACAATAATGCACACTCAAACACTCTAAGAACGCGGGAACACATCGCGACAGGCACCCTCGGACTTCCATGTCTTTGGGCCGCTTAAAGATTAACTACGGTGAATGCACATTTTGAACCTGACGAGAGTATTAATCATGTAGTAAAACCATCGCCACGCCTACAGAACAAGAGCTTTTCCCAGCATGGAATACATGCTCTCCCACACAACGTTAATAGAATGGCCGTAGAACGTACTGGAGACTACGTTTAAAAACAGGACAGCCAGAAGGCATGTTGATGTATTTTGTCACCAAATTGAAACAATAATAAATATGTTCTGAACAAAAAGATCGGGCATTACTTCTAGAAATATCCTCGTACTTGAAAAAATCGTCATGAGACAATTTTCTTATTATTCATATAAACAAGAAAAAAATTATATTCGAGCCAATCTTTTAGCATCATAGGGTCAACAGATATTAATATATGGCTTATGGTGATATTTAGGGGTAGTGAATTGGGACTGTAGCTTGTCGCCGACAGCAGTGGCGGTGCGCCAGTCATTGTCTGCACGGCCACTACGGTCGGGGGTTCGAATTCCCCCTCGGGCACGGCTGTTTGTATCGTCTATAGTATAAGGTAGTTCATTAGTAGTTTGTAAGTTTAGGGACTGATGACCCCGCAGTTAAGTCCCTTAAGCTTAACAACCAACTAAAAGATGTAGCTTGTCTACGTAAATCGTAAGGCACGATATTTCACAAGTGCATTATCTGATGGTAGCCTGTTGAGTTACTCTCTTAGGGACAAACCTTATTGTCATAAAATGCATCTTGAACCATCAGCTGTTTATCACATCCACATCAATATTTCGTGACATTTCCAACAGTGTAAGAAATTAAAATTATTGCCCTATAGTCAACTACGTCATTGTAAGTTCATTCAGTAACTATTACTCTACAGTTTTTACGATCTACTCCACACTGGTATTTAATATATAAACAGTTTTACTCTTCCTCTTAGAAATACAACTCAATTTGCACAACAGTGTGAATAAATTCGTTTATATAATCTTCGATCTTGTTAGAATGTTTTTGATATGACGATCACCCTCGATCTGTCACAGGTAAAACAACATATTTATGTGCATAGCGTCTAATGATGGAATATGTGATGAAATTTGTTAATAGTACCACTTATTAATTGTTCTTGTAACCTTCTCATGCACGGCAATTTCGGCAAAACTTGTTGATTACTGCGCTTTGTAATTCAGTTTACTTAGCCTACGACCAAAGATATTCAGCCAAAGATACTGTACACACATTAAGAATAACTCCTAATTGTACTATCAAATCTCAAAAGCATACGCTCGAATGGTCATTGACGCATGCAGTTATCACAGTGCACTCCATATTATTAACATTCCATTCTCGTCTTTTACGTTTGCTTGACTGATAGCTAATCCAATATAACAGCTATGTTTTAAGTGAAATTGACTTCTGCTGGTATTAACCAGATTTATTTTACCTAATATATTTGACTAATCTGTTTTAATATCTTATAAGTATTTATTGAACTATTAAAGTATTCATGATACTTCCACCTTTCCATCCTATTGCCAGCAATTTTGCTTCCTGCTTTCTTTTTTTATTGTGCACATTAATTATTTTTTTCTGTACTTTAATGTAGTTTATCTATACTGACGATCTATGACCTAACCAATCGATGGTTCAAGCTTTTATGAAATATCTGACGGCTCTTAACTCATACTTTACCAAAAGATTGAAATGTTTTTGTGAGCCCCAGACTACTACTTTTCGTGAAGGTATATGACGATACCTTTCGAGTTGGTCATAATGAAGAAGACAAAGTATAGAAGTTCTTGTAATTATGGAAATCCACCATGAATATATCTCAACTGTCTTGGACAAGGCAAAGTTTGTTTTTCCTTTTCATGAAAGCTCTGATAAATAAATGAGGTATTCAAATTACTCGCTTGAACTTCTGTTTAAATGGTCAATATTACCGTTAAAATCACGTTTGAAAATAATATCATAATCTACTCATTAAGAGGTAAAAGTTTGTTTTAAGCATTACAGTTAGAGCTGTATGTTTATCTTGAAGCTGACAGCACTGAAATATTGAAAATTTCTTCACCTTGTACTAGAAAATGATAATATATAAATTGCGAAATGAGAGAAGTTTATCGCTTGCCACATTTTTCGATGTTCGTGCTTTCAAACATCAGCATCTGTTGTGGTGTTTTAATTTTTTTACTTTTGAACTACTAACTCTAATCGTAAAATACTTAGCAGACATTATCAACATATATCACTGAGTGCAAATGAAAAATTATATCACTATACAGCAAATGGTATAGGAGATATGACGTGGTAAATAATATATTTCAAAGTTGTGCTTTTGTTCTTAATTGTGGTAAAATTACCCATTTCTCTTGATATCAGCTGGAGTCTTAACTGACATGACCAGGTGAGCGGCTTATAGTGGGCCTTATACTCGTGTTGATATACTCACCACTATGGTGGTGACGATGTACGTCTTGTTCTTCTTGTTGTCTGCACTCGTTCTGAGCCTCATGTACTTGGCAGCTACAGGTGTCAGACCAAGTTCATCGGACCACTCAGCCACCTGAAACATAACGTCAATAACACACATGAATTCAGCGAAAAACTACACTCGAATCATGTGACTGAAATTAGATTGCATTATCATAAAAAGGTCGTACCTAACAATAGTTTTTCTCTGAGGTGTTGTCAAATGTAAACAAAACTTAAAAAGTAATTGTTAATACCAGCTGAAAACATGTTGCTTAGTTCATTCTAAAATAATACTTCCAAATTTCTCTAGAGTCACTTCCCCAGTCTAGTACATGTCTTTCTACTGTGAAAGGACCATTTAATATTAATTTCTATCCGTAGAATCTACTCGTTTCACAACTCCTGGAGCTAAAATTGACAAATTACTCCTGATAGATTTTAATTCATTCCAAACTACTACAGATAGTTTTCAATAAGATGCAGTTTCGTCATGTAATCTCAGATTTCTATCCAAGAGTTCAAATATTAAGTAAATGCAAATTTATTTTTGAAAACATTTTTCCTTTTCTTTGGGAAACAGCGTTCTTGTGGTAATTTTATTTTCTATAAAAACAGTGTAGAGCATACACCTGTCATTATCTTCAACTAGTTTCAACTAAAGGATGGGTCATCTTTAGGATGTGTAGCTCCCGAGATTTTACGGAGCGGATCAGGAACCATGGGTTCCTCCAGGTGCCGTCACTGATCTATATTACATTAATAAAATGTTGGAGTGGCTCTTTTCTCGTAAGTTTCATTACTATCGGCGATGCCTCATAGATGGGGTACATTGCATATGAAGTAATTTACGCGAAATTTGTTCTACTTAGGAAAAGGTTGTGTCATGGTTTTAGGCCCTATGAAAATCGCAAAAAGATAATAAAGAGAGACAGAGGAACACACATGCACGCACGCACGCACAAACACACACACACACACACACACACACACACACACACACACACACACACATACATACATACATACATACACACGCACACACATGGATTTTAGTTTAATGAACAGTATTTTCTAAGGTTTCTTTCATTCGGAGTAAAAAATGTCGAAAGTCATAAATTATATGTTGCTCGCAGTTCTCAATTTCTGTTTTTTTTTTTTTTTTTTTTTTTTTTTGACGGATATAATCATAAATGAAATCCTCAGTTGCCTACGGGAATCGTTGCTTTCTTAAATTGCTGTAAAATTTACATCTATTGGTCGTGATTCACGATTTAGTATCGTGGCCATTTCATGTTTGTTGACAGTAGCACACGATATCAGAGTTGAGCACGACCAATCTTTTAGTACAGTCATATGAGAGAAATCACAATTTACAATTTTTTTACTTCATTATTTTTTTTTTTTTTTTTAGTTGGTGATTAATATAATTCCTTAAATTATTTCGAACGGACTCTCAAATAAAAAGATGCAGATTTGGCTTCTAATGTCACACAATAAACATGCCTCGACATACTCTACAAATTTCTGAGGAAATTAAGAAGAATGAATTTCACTCTCACAGCATTAATTCTTCGCAAATTGTATCATACGGCACGCAATCGATTTCGACACCTGCAATGCATTTAGGCAGCCCTTGGAGAACTATTTTGAATCAATTAATGTCGATGTTAAACGAAGCTTTCTAAAAAGGTTTTTCAAGAATGATATCTTTAGACTTGAATAGCTAGAAGCACTTCAGAATGTAATGCGTACACGATAAACAGATTTTTACAGAAATAAATAAAGTCAAACACACGCAACCCGAAAGTAGTATTATTGTAAAATGTTTCGTCAAAACTAATGATTCCTCAGTATACGCCAGAAATCCCTTCTCCATCGAGCTCCACGGTAACAAGAGGACCTTCAGAACTGTAAATAACGGATTTTGATGGTTCTCTGATATGTTGTACAAGGACATACCCTGAATAAGAAGCCATGCGGTATTTTCAGCGATGTGCCTTGGTCTTCAAGAGAATTGCTTTTGAAGTTCACTGCGCGATGTAAGACGCTGAACGTTAGCCATGCTCCAGGCGGTTAGGGTTTTGAACGTACTTCTGATTTTTTTTTTCTTTTAATTAGAATAGTTCACTTTTCCACTTTATTTTACAGAATACAAACAAATAGTGTACATTGTGTGAAATTAGTAGGAAATATTCAATTTTGTCGTAGTAATTTAGTTTTCTCGTCATTATTACAAAATCATACTCGCTGTGGCCTACATCGCTAGCTGTGCCACAACAGATATCCGAACGATATTTCGAGTAACACTGCACTCATTAATTTTGCATCAGTTCAGAGAACGTGCTTTTTCGAAGGTGATCGCATCAAAGTTAACGGATGAAAGAGAACTCTTTGTTACCGTGAATGAACTTTTTCTGGTATCGCTTTTAAAAACTCCATGCTATTGCAAGACAGTAGTTTTTATGAAATTTGCTTGGTGCTGAGACCATTTTGTTTCGGTTCATTTTAAGGCAAATATCATCCGGATAACTGTTGGGGCATAGCAAGCGATACAGGTGATAGCGAGTAAGATTTTGTACTATGACGCCAATATTAATTTATTGTTTCTTTATTAATTCACACAGTGTATATTATAAAATGTAAACTTTCACGGCCGGAATGGTCAAAATTACTAAAAATTTCCGGGCTGTTATGCCGTGGTCTAGTGGATTTATTATTAAAACCCAACGTTTCGTCCCCGACTGCGGAGGACATTCTCAAGGGGGATCGTGGCACTTTTGGATGTCCGATTCACACCCTGGCTCGCTACTGACTGAAGCCAAATTCCGTTTACAAAAAACACGGAGAGTATACGAACCGGTACCTCCAGCATGGTAGCTGGAGACCTCAACCACTGCGCCACGCTCAGTTGGTCGGAACATGGCTAACGTTACGCTTCTTACATCGCACAGTGAACTTCAACATCAATTTTCTCGAAAACCAAGGCCCGTCGCGCAGATGGCCTCATACCCAGTGTATGTTCCTCTACAACATATCCGAGACACATCAAAATCCGTTATTTACAGTTCTGATGGTCACCTTGTAAATGAACGATGAAAAAGTGTATAAAATTACCAAAATTGAAACTGATGGCTTTGTCATTTGTTTATTCCTCAAAATCAATTTTTGTTAACTATTACATGTTCATACGTAAACAATTTTCCTATTTGTTGAATTTCGTTTTCGATTTATTTCCGCCTAACGGCCTTGTCGCAGTGGATAAATTGATTTCCGTCAGGTACACGAAATTATACACGGTTTGACATGATTTGTATAGGTCACCGTTTAGGTCTTGAGAGCGCTGTTGGCAAATGGGGAGCACTCATTCGAAAATCTACTTGACCATAATTAATTAAGAATTGCTGTTTATTCAAGATACCTTTATTGCAGCGTCTGTTCTTCTGTACAGGAGAGATGTAGCAATTCGTAATTGTAATCCACCTGGTCGAGATTTGATCCCTTTCATTGTCGATGCGCACCAGGCTCGGACTCCTGTCGGGAGCCATAGAGTACAATCGTCAAACTAGGAAGACATATCATTATTTGGAACCGCCTGGTTCGAGCCTGAGAAGTTCGTGGAAGTGTGAGTAGCCTGTGTGCTTCTACGTCTACATCTACATGGGATACTCTGCAAGTCACATTTAAGTGCCTGGCAGAGGGTTCATCGAACCATCATTAAACTATTTGTCTCCCATTCCATTCTCGAATAGCGCGCGGGAAGAATGAACACCTGAATCTCTCCGTTTGAGCTCTGATTTCTCGTATTTTATTCTGATGATCATTTCTACCTATGTAAGTGGCAGTCAACAATATATTTTCGCATTCGAAGGAGAATCTTGCCGATTGGAGTTTCGTAAGTAGCCCACGCCGCAGCGATAAGCGACGTTGTTGTAATGATTCCCATCCCAGATCCTGTATCATTTCCGTAACGCTGTCTCCCCTGTAACATGACAATACAAAACGAGCTGCCTTTCTATGAACTCATTCGAGGTCCTCCGTCAAACGCATCTGATAAGGATCCCACACTGGGCGGCAATACAAAAATGGACGGACAAGCGTAGTGTATGCAATTTCTTTTGTAGTTCTGTTTTAAGGGTTCTGCCAATAAAACGCAGTCTCTGATTCGCCTTTCCAACGACATTATCTACGTGTTCTTTCCCAATTAAGTGTGAAGTAATAGTAATTCCTAGGTATTTAATGGAGTTTCCGGTCTTCACTTTTGATTGATTTATCTTGTAAACAAAGTTTAACAGACTTATTTTCGTACTCATGTGGACGACTTAACACTTCTCATTATTTAGAGTCAATTGCCAATTTTTACACCATAGTGATATCTTATTCAGATCGTTCTGTAATTGGTTTTGATCTTCAGATGATTTTACTAGACGGTAAATGACGGCGTCATCTGCAAACAACCTAAGAACTACATAGATTTTCTCCCAAATCGTTTATGTAAATAAAGAACAGCAGAGGACCAATACCTCTACCCTGTGGAACGCCCTATATCACCTATGTTTTAGTTGATGTCTTACCATCGATCACTATGAACTGTGTCCTCTCTGACAGGAAATCCTCTATCCAATCGAAAATTTGGGGCGATATACCACAACCACGTAATTTGATTAAAAGCCGTTTGTGAGGTACAGTGTCAAAAGCCTTCTGAAAATCAAGAAATACGGAATCGATTTGCGAACCCTTGACGATAGCACCCATCACTTCGTCTGAATAAAGAGCTAGTTGTGTTTCATATGAACGATATTTTCTAAGTCCGTGTTGACCTTGGGTCAATAGATCGCTTTGTTCAAGATAATTCATAATATTGGAATACAGGATATGGTCCAAAACCCTGCTGCAAATTGACGTCAATGAAATACGCCTGTAGTTTAGTGGGTTACATCTACTGCTTTTCTTGAATGTAGATGTGACCTGTGCAACTTTCCAATCTTTTGGTACAGATCCTTCTATGAGAGAGCGGTTGTATGTGGCTGTTAAGTAAGGAGCTATCGCTTCAGCATAATCAGATAGAAATCTAATCGGTATACATTTCGGATCAGAAGACCTGTTCGGTGTTCAGTGATTTTAGTTGCTGCACTACTCCGATGATATCTACTTCTACGTTACTCATTACGGCCTCTGTTTGTAATTCGAAATTTGGAATATGTGTTTCGTCTTCTTTGATGAATGAGTTTATTTGAAGATGTAAAGGTTAGAAAAAGTGAATAGTATGCAGGAGACCCGAGTTCGAGTCACGTCCTGAGCAAGAAATATCTTATGTTCATGTTGTTCGACTACAACAAAAAAGTTAAGACTAAATTACCCCGACTAAATATTGATTATAAATGATGGCTACAGTCAGGGCCACTAGCGACGGCAAGTCGAGCGTCTCCTTATCGCACTTTCCAAAACCTTCGGGCGGAGGATGACATGGAGCCCGGTCGGCACCATTCGGCTTCCCAATGCCTGTTCGTACGGATTTTCGTCATCGCCTCTTCACTGTTGCATACGATCACTCTCTGAAATAATTATTGACTGATGTATATGAAACTGTTTCACCTTGTGGGTAATCAGTATGAGGCACATTCTCCTACCTGAACAAACCCACTATTTACACAAATAAAAAATTTAATATAAGTACCATATAAGAATGTAACAACTATAAATGCAACCTTTCCTGCTTTCTAACCAATTTAACAACGAGGTACGTCTGAGGAGTTCGGTGAATAGTCCCATATTTTACACACCGTACTGGCCAGGATGAAATACCCGCGCCCCCTTTCGTGCGAAGCACTTTGTGACCTAGATAACACAATCAGTGTCATTGGATCATGATGTACAAAATAGAACAAACCGTTAAAATGAAGTTTTATTTCAGATTAGGCAAAATGGCGGCAGAGACACATGGGGTGTTAGTGTAAGTGCATTGTGTTGATGCAGTGAGAGCAAAATGTGTGTCTGGATGGTTGCGGAGATGCAACAACGCAACGCAGTGCTTCGAGCGATTCCACAACGATCGTTTGCTGACAGTTACCAACAGCTGTACAACCGATGTCAGAAGTGAATTACAGCCAATGGCGATTACTTTGAAGGCCAATAAAGCTATTTTGTTTGTAACCCTTGTTTCCTATATTTCCTGAGACCATTCACCGAACGTTTCAGACGCACGTTGTATTTACCGCTTCCCAGGTGTCTATCAGTAGGCGTTTTTAAAAGTAATACAATTAGTTTAGGGCCGACAAAATGAACATGTGTATACATGTACAAGGATGTTCTTCGACCCCTTTATAAATTACTGCCCACGTGATATCTTATTGAAAAATGCCATTACCTTTGGGAAATACGACTGTCATGAAAGGGAGTATGTGGTCTTCACCCAGAGTGGGCTGCATTCTGTCTATCATGGTGCGTTGCTCGAACTCCAATGGACAGATGGAAACTTTCCCAGAGCATAACTGAGCTGAAGATATCGGTCTCCTTCCCAGCAGTAAAACTGGCGAGTAGTTTTTGGCATAGAAGGCGACGGATTCGCAACCACCCATCAGTACATTAAAGAAGGTATCGGGATTCCTCTGACAACGCAACGCTCTGGCGTTCCGCCAATGATCAGTGACATCGGTCACATACGCACTTCTGTCGCAGTGGCCGATATCGTCGTTTCAACATTGGACAATGCTTGGGTATTCCGCTGCGTAGGCCCAGCGCCAGGAGTGTTCTGTCCACTGTGTTTTCAAAAACACTTGTAATCAGACCAGTAACAAAGACTCATGTTGGTTTCGTCACACTTCGCCACCTGTCTCCGCGTCCACACATCTCCGGGGTCACACAAAGTGTACTGGCTACGTTCAAGTGAGAGCAGCTTTAGCATCCCCCCTTACACCCAGGACATCTCGTCCTCTGACTGCCATCCATTTGGTTCGCTATAAAAACATTCAAAGTGAAGTGTTTCAACTCGGACGACGAACTGAAGGACACAGTAGAGGACTGGCTCTAGTCACGGCTTGTTAAACAGTGGGATAGTTGTGCTCAGGCCTCTGGTCATTATTTTTCAATAGACTTCAGTTATAGTCACAGTCAAGTTTCGTACCTTTCAATTTGAACAACCCTCGTATTATGAAACGAAAATTCACAGAGTAAAAAATTAAAGGCAATTACTATAAAAAACCTCAATGTTATATTGCTATTTTTTAATAGCTATGACATAATTATAGAATGTTTCCTGTATTATTCACTAACCATTACACTAATGAAGATCATATGAATGTATGACCTTCCACAGTCGATTCATCTTTCGATAATAAAAATAAAACAGAGATTCTCTTCTTATTCAATTTATAATAGTACATTACAATTCTTCGATAAGAAAAAGTATTTAACAATATAAAGAATGCTTTGACGAGACATACGATACTCACCTTAGCGATGGCACTGTTGACGGTCATTTCGACGACTTGTAGCGTGTAGTTGCGGCGACGACCATCGTCATTGAATCGCACCTCACCAGTCAGGCCCTCCAACTCCACCTACATAAGAGTGACAGTATGTTAAATGAGTGCTCATTTCGTAACAAAATAATTTCGCTGTCACAGTAGGTAACACATAATGACTTTCTATGTATACATGGTTGACTACGTGGAACAGATCGGGAGACAATGGAAGGTTTCAGATTGATTTTATACAGCTAAGACATAGATTTCGCAACTGCGTTTTAAATAGTAAAACGTATTAAGGGGTTAACGTAGATTCTGATCATAATGTATTGGTTATAACATGTAGATAAAAACCGAATAAACTTCAGAAATCGAGAAAACTTTTAAGATGGAAACAGGATAATTTGAAGTGATCGGAGAGAGTTTGAAGGTTCAGATGGAGAATTAGGCAACGATTGACTGAAATAGAAGAAAGTGATATAGTTGAAGAGAAATGAATAGCTTTGAAAGATGAAATAGTGAAGGCTGCAAAGAACGAAATAGATATAAATCGTTGCGTAAATCAGAAAATCAAAGCAGAAAATGTGAAAACGCAAACAACGAAGCATACGGATTAATTATGAGATTGACACAAGAACAAATTGGTAAGCAGGTCAGACTAGAAGTCAGGGACAAGTCTGTAGAAGAGTCTATAACTAAGGGAAAGCAAAAGCAAAAAAGGAGTGTTTGAATGGAAGGACAGGAGCTGCACATATATCAAGAGCACAAATGGAAATATCGTACTAAGCAAAGAAAGGAAAGTGAAAAAAGTGCGATGAATAATCCAGAGAAACGAAATTAATGGTAATATTGCAGAAAGGAAAGAAGAACTGGTTGAAGACGAGATAGCAGATACAATGCTGAGAGATTTAGAAAGTTGTTCGATTTCTTCTTGTTTTGAACTTAATGCCAACATGAGATATAATAGGCTATTATGTTAGCCGAATCGAGACATATTTTCTTTTCATACTCTTTAAGATTTCCTAGCAGTCATATTTGAATTTGGCGACAAATTAAATATGAACATCGATGGCTGGCACGTTCAGACAGCTGAACTTCAACATTCAAGTTATATAGCGATCAGTGAATTATATATCTGGTGACAACTGTCGAAAATTATATAAAGCAACAAGTACTGAAGAAGATCTTAAATCAACGAAAAATTAGATTTCCATGAAAATATGTACAAATGATTTCAAATATAAACGAGTCATCTAGTCAACTTTATTAAGCCTGAGAACAATTGTTAACATACGACTACCACAGATACGAAAGACATTATCATCTTTGATCTGTAAATAAGAAATTTCAATGTTGTAACCACATTAGACTACATAAAAGGATAGCAGCAAACAAACAGATGTATAATGTAAACTACTTGAAAACTTCATGAAAAATAACTGATACATTAACACTAGCTGTTATATATCTCAGGACAAGGTTTAGGTGAGTTACACGGTTTATCGGGTACGTAACAGTTATAATTTTACCGTGGGGCAACGACTTTCTATCCGCCATCTCTGCGGAAGAAAGACATTCAAACTTCGTCTATTCTGCTCGTTCCGTTGTATTGTAAGGAGTTGTGTATTCTCGCTTCGGTAAATTCCGCATTTTTAATGTGAGCATACCTGTTTCCGAGATTAATTCGTATAAATTGTGGTAAAATCTACGTTTAAAATGCTTATTAATTTCTTCAGTCACATTTTTTCCCAACATGGGCGTCACAGTTTTAATACTTGGTCTTATGGTGATCCGAACGCCATTATAGTTACATGTATCATGTTCAATCTGTTACAATATTTCGTGAATATTGCAGCACTTTCCTGTTCCTGATTTACAGTACTGGTAGAATCTGAAATCATTCTTTTCATCTGCAATTTATTTATTTATTTATTTCGAAGTCCAATAGGTATTAATGAAAAATATTCCTTTCTATTTTCTATTGTTACGATTTGATCTCGAAAATTCTGTTCGGTCCTGTTGTGCATGGTACATTACTTATAACTAGTCCAGGTCACCCAAGGAAGAAGTTACCAATAAAAAGATATTAAACTTAGCATAATAAACAGCAGAATGTTGAAGAAGCGGTATCGTATAATTTTTATAGTGCTACTAGCCGACTCATTTATGTGCTTTATGTTCAAATTACGTACCAACTTGTAATCACTTAGCCGGCCGCGGTGGCCGAGGGGACTGAGGCCCTTCAGTCACGGTCTGCACGGCCACTAAGGTCGGGGATTCTAATCCCCCCTCGGGCATGGATATTTGTGCCGTCCTAGTTCGTAAGTAGTTCATAAGTAGTTTGTAAGTTTAGGGACTGATGACCCCGTAGTTAAGTCCCATAAGCTTGACAAACATTTGAACATTTTTTGTAATCACTTATGTTTTAAACATCATTTATCGCACAACAATATTTTTCAAAGTTTTATTCGCAATCTTTTGCAAAACCTTGGACTTAAAAAAATTCCGTAAACCAAACAGGCATTATCATTATAAAACTGTTGGCGACTGTGCCAGGACTGATAAATTGATATGTTAATCATGACCCAGGAAAAAATATAAAGTACAGCAGGAAGTGACAAATGGAACAATCCATGAGTCGTGATATTAAAATTATATATATATATATATATATATATATATATATATATATATATATATATATATATATATATATATATATATATATATTTTTTTTTTTTTTTTTTTTTTTTTTTTTTGATAACTCTTTAGCTTTATTGAGGATACGAAATCAGGATATTGGGAAAACAGCAAGACATGGAATGAAAATTCAGTGTTTGACCGACGTTAGTACAAGTTACTTGTATAATACAGACATTTATTCTGGAAAAGGTGGCGATGGTCACACCCCTTCAAACCATGAGAAACGTCGCAGTGTTCCTACATAGGTTGTTCTTCGTCTGCTGAAACCTATTGAATACACTGGTACTCATCTATAGAACTAGTTAATGAACTTTCAAAAAAAGTTCTCACATACGTTGGTACACTGAAAAGAGGAGATTCCACCGCAATTCCTACCCAATAGGAAACGTCGAGTGAAGACATCTGTTTACGGTTTTACAGAAATCATGACTCTGGTTTTCTTTGTGCTCAAAAAGGCCAAAGCTGCAATACTGAACTCTTACCTGCATCATTCAGAAAATAAAGATCCTGTATCAGGAAAACCCGAGATCATCCAGTTTTATAATACAACAAAAGGAAGTGTAGACTGCCTCGACCAAAGATGTGCAGGTTATTCTTTAAGTCGGCGGACAAGAAGATGGCCTTTGGTAATTTACTACACTTTAGTGGATGTTGCGTGTTGTGTAAATTCTTATTTGGGATATCAATCGTATCCAAAGGCAGAAGTAATGACAAGAATGAGCTTCATGAAGACCCTAGCAAGAGACCTAGTTGAGCCTCATATGAAGCGTAGACTTTCTATTGGACACTTGCCACGAGAGGTGAGTGGTGCCATTAGAAGATTACTGAATATGCAAGATGAGCCTCATACACCAAAACAGTTTGAAAATCGAAGAACCTGTACCTTTGTCCTCCTCATCTGAAGAGGAAAACACGATATCCGTGTCAACAGTGTGGTGTTCCAATTTGTTTGGGGTGTTCTAGAAAGGTCTGCGTGAAGTGTAAGCGACTAACAGAGTATTTAGTGGCACACAGAAGGATATCTTTAGTTTGTACGTTTTATAAGGAAATTGAGGTAACCTTTCTGGGGGAATCGTAAATGGAAAGGAGATTTCGCATACAATTTACTATAATTCAAATGGGAGTTTTGTATCTAATCACGCTGTGAATTTGTAATATAATCTCTATAATGATAATCTGTGGATGTGTAGAGAAATAATTACTTGCTGTTCTTTTCGTAGCACAAAAACTAAAAATGTACTGCAAATTGCGCTGTGTTTAACTTGTCGTTAAGTTACATTACATTGTTTAAAAAAGTCGAATTTCTACTAATGCCACCTCTAAGAAGTGTAATTAACGACAGGAAGTTATGAAAATATATACTTAGCAAAACACTAGTTTAATATATGGAAAATAAGAGAGCGGTCTGAGAGACTCCTCCATAGTATTTGGCCGGCCGCGGTGGCCGAGGTGACTAAGGCGCTCCAGTCACGGTCAGCACGGCCACTGCGGTCGGGGGTTCGAATCCCCCCTCGGGCATGGATATTTGTGCCGTCCTAGTTCGTAAGTAGTTCATAAGTAGTTTGTAAGTTTAGGGACTGATGACCCCGTAGTTAAGTCCCTTAAGCTTAACAAACATTTGAACAACATAGTATTTGCATTCCTGCCAACATCTATAGTATTTGTTGTTCTTCACGGGTTTGCGGCCGGATTAAGTCGATCTTCTGATACGATATTTCGGCGGTCCACCTGGCCGCCATCTTCAGGTGTGACTGGTGCACAATCACGCCGGAACTGAGGACATATCAGTTACGGCGGCTCCTTTATATCGCGGGAACAGGCCAGTGCGCATGTGCAAGAAGTGGAAGAACTCCTTCTGGGACGTGAAGAGTATAGCAGCGCCACCAGCGATAGAAATTAGCCAAAGCGAGTAATCGAAAATTAAGAAGAAGCTGATCGAAGACTAGACCGTTGTTTTTTAATATTAGATAAAATGGGATTTCACGTTTTACTCAATGGGAAACCTTTTTCCCTATTAATAAGATTGTCTGATAATCTTAATTTGATCGCTTCCTTAAGGACACAATCCCAATAACGTGAGGCTGGAGCAATAATTTGTGTGTCTTTAAATGACATGTTATGCCCTTCATTAATACAATGTTCAGCTACTGCAGACTTTTCAGGTTGGAACAGACGTGTGTGCCTTTGATGTTCCACACAACATTGTACGAATATATACCTTTCCACAGTGGCAGGGGATTTTATATACTCCAGGCTTTCTTAAATTCTTAAACCCAAATTACTCGCTTTGGCTAACTTCTATCGCTGGTGGCGCTGCTATACTCTTCACGTCCCAGAAAGAGTTGTTCCACTTCTTGCACATGCGCACTGGCCTGTTCCCGCGGTATAAAGGAGCCGCCGTAACTGATATGTCCTCAGTTCCGGCGTCATTGTGCACCAGTCATACCTGAAGATGGCGGCCAGGTGGACCGCCGAAATATCGTATCAGAAGATCGACCTAATCCGGCCGCAAACCCGTGAAGAACAAAAAATACTATTACGCCGGGAAAATCTACGGATTTACAACGTCTATAGTAGTTGAGGGTTAAACATGTTATCATGGTGTAGCATTGCACCGCGCACGCGCCGTACCTTCCTGAGGATGCGCAGGATCTTGTCGCCATGCTCCCAGGGCGTGACCCAGCCCTTGGTGGTGTTGCACTCGATGCCGCGGCTGCCGTTGTTGAAGACCTGGCCGCGCCGGAAGTTGGCGCGGAACACGTCCGGCTTCTTGCGCAGCAGCCGGTTGAACGCCTCCACCAGCACGAACACCGCGTCGTACATCAGCGCCGCCGGCGCCTGCGGCAAGCGAGGCAACAGCACATGAACACCTGTGAGCTCTGACTCAGCGATCATCATAGCACGGTGGAGCGCAGGTGTGTTGTTTGCGCCCCACAGCCCCTCTGTGCCAGTTCTATAGTTCGCTTTCGCAGATAGAGCAACGCCACGTAGAAGACAAGGCCTCAAAACATGCCGTGCCTCCTCACATCGAGAGGCCGCGGACGCTACGACGCAGTGGGCTGTGCCTCAGCGGCCAACCGGTCAGCTAGCGTTCGCAGCCTCTCCGTGTGATGTGGGCACGAGCTGTTGTGAGCAGTGTCGCCAACTCGTTGCCAACCATGTCCCTACATGACGTGTCATAAATCCCTACGTTCGCCATAAAAGTCCATATGCACCCAACTTAATTCGTAAAAAAAAAAAAAAAAAAAAAAAAAAAAAAAAAAAAAAAAAAAAAAAAATGATAGGGAAAAAAAGAAACAAAACCTTACATGTAGGACGACTTCCCAGCCATTAATATTATTGTACAATAAATGTTGCTGTTTTGATTTAAAAAAAAAAGGTACTTTCATTCTGCATCATCCCTGAGAAAAGTCCCTACGTGTTGAAAATCCATCCCTTCATTCTGGAGACAAGGGTCAAAAGTCCCTACGCGTAAGGACATCTTCCTACGGTTGGCAACACTGGTTGTGAGGCCTTCTCTTCTAAGCGGTGTTGTGTAGAGGTGGAGCGATACGAAAAGCGCGAAGGGGGGGGGGGGGAGTGGAAGGTGCGGCAGAAGGACAACAGTGGAGCCTATGGGAACAACATTGTCTTAGAATGAAACTTCACTCTGCAGCGGAGTGTGCGCTGATATGATATTTCATATTAGCGCACACTCCGCTGCAGAGTGAAGTTTCATTCTGGAAACATCCCTTAGGCTGTGGCTAAGCCATGTCTCCACCATATCCTTTCTTCCAGGAGTGCTAGTCTTGCGTATTTGCAAGAGTGCTTCTGTGAAGTTTGGAAAGTAGGAGACGAGGTACTGGCGGAAGTAAAGTTGTGAGGCGGCATCGTGAGTCGTGTAGGGATAGCACAGTCGGTAGTGCGCTTGCCCGCGAAAGGCAAAGGTCCCAGGTTCGAGTCCCGGTTCCGGCACACAATTTTAATCTGCCAGGAAGTAACATTGTCTTAAGTCGCGGCCAGACACGCGCATAGAGAATGAAAATTACTGGCGGTAATGGATTCACTGAAAGGATGAAAACGGGGCCCCCTCTGCGTGAAACGGACTGTAGTTGCGTAAGATAGTGTATATTGGGTGCGGTTGTAACATTTTTCATTTGAACCTCTATAACAGTGGGTTTCAAACTTTTTGAATATGGGACCCCTTCGAAGCAAAAAATATTGAGACGACCCTCCCCCAAATACAAAATATTTGGCAACCTCTCCACTTTACGAACCGTAATAAAACTACATTATGAATTAATTTATTCTCTGAATGTCAGCCAACAGTTGCAAATGGCTTTTTAAGATTTACATGTATCGATCCTACATGATCATCTTCAGAACTGCAGCTTGTTTCGTCGATATAATGAAAAGTACAATACTTGTCGTAACAGAGATGAGACGTGTTGCAGTCGCTACTACAAGGTCCTGAAGATGATTCTGTAGGATCGATACTGTAAATGTTAGAAAAATTGCTACTGTTGGCTGACATTCAACAAATAAATTATTATAAATATTAGTGCAGTGTCTGACTCTCGCAAGTCGAGTATGTCGACTATAGTAATCACTATGTTATCTCAAAGGAAAGAAGTGTAAACTTTGCTACAGCATTTTTTAAATTGTTGAACTAATTTCGTTTTATGTATTTTTCGGAATGGAGCACATTACCGTATTTTTACAAGATTTACTACAGAAAAATATAGTTTGCATAACCAGTGTTTCGCATTTCAGGCAAGACTCAGACACGAGCTACGTTCATTAAGAAAGGACCCACTGTACAGACAATTTGTAACGAAGTTGATTCCTTACGAATATTTCAGAAGCACTTATTGTATCATGTTCTTTTACCTATGATCAGTTCCTGGAAACTGTATTCACCATTAACTCACTGTAGTAAAAAACAATTTATGAAGTATTTCATTAAAAATCAATGTTACACAAGGAACTCCGTAATTTTAAGATTAAATAAATCTCATTTCGGCGTGCGTTTTTGTGTTAATGAACTACTAGTTCTTTTATGATGCCAATACTTCCTCCTGTGACCGCGATCACTGAGCAAGACTTTGCGACACCCTGGGGTCGAGACCCACAGATTGAAAAACAATGCCCTATAATACTGATAATACAGATGATACCAAAATGCAGCATTATTTGATTGATGTTATTTAATACTTTAAAATACAACAATAGACCTATTTCCGCACGTTGGCTATCGTCAGGCAATCTTCGGATAAAGATTTTAGGTTAAAATTGTTAACAATATTGCTACTTACAATTTCGGTATCTTTTTTAATGACATATTAGTCCATACTTACGTCAATATTGCATTGTGGAGTTATAAGTAGCTCTTTTTTTACTCATTTTAACCTAATATCTTTATCCGTAGATAGCCTGACGAAGGCCACAGGCCCGAAATAGGCCATCTGATGTATTTTAAAGCATTAAATAACATGGGTCACATAAAACAGCATTTTGCTATCCTTTACATGGTATCAATATTCCTTAAAAGGCATAAACAAGACTTCAGGTCAAATAAAGTTCGTGGAATATCTTGACGAAGAAAAGACGTAGACTGGTGGGACACATTCTATCATGAAATCGTCTATTTAGCATTGGAAGGAAGTGTGTGGAGTAAAAATCGCTGAGGGAAACCGTGAGACGAATACAGTAAGCAGATTCAGTTGGATCTGTGTTGCTGTTCTTACTCAGAGAGCAAGAAGCTTGATAGGATACTGTAGGGTGGAGAGCTGCATCATTCATCATCCAGACTGAAGTACTAGACAACAATAACACAAAACATAATAGCTACATAATCTTCCAGAATTTTTTTTTGTTAACAAAAGAAAGGTAAACTTGGAACACTTTAATAACTTATAATTAATAAAGAACTCTAATATCTACATAGTTTCCTTAGTGATCATGTTAAAATCAGTAAAAAAAGTTAAACAAACATTTCGAATTATACAAAACAGTGACAGTCTCGAAATTCAAAATATATAAAAAAGTAATTCTGAAATTCAGTGAAACATAAAGGTGAAAATATTTTATTCAAGGGAAAAAAATAATTTAAAAATTGTGTAATATGATCATACAAAATAAAAAATAAAACTGGGAATGAGAGATTATTCTTAGTTGTAAAAGTGCAAAAGTAAAAAAAATTGGGATCTATTCCGACTCATAAGGATACGACGAATGTAATACCGACCGCTACATGCACACTTCAAGTGGGACCATAGTTCATATTTTGCTTGATATTTGATCTATTTTTTTAGGCCTACTGAATTTCTTTCGATAACGAAAGTGGTACCTTCATTTTCTTGGTTTTGTCCTTTTCCCTTATATATTGCTTTTTGTTCAGTAAGATATTCCTTTACTTCCTAAGCCTTTTTCTTCATTGCGCATATTCCTCCCAGGGTGCCTCCTTTCCAGGCGTGTTTGTGTAAATGGTTCAAGTTTAGTTCTGGAAACTGTTGTTTTCCTTCTAGATGCATTCAGAAAAGACGGAACAATTTCAGGCGAGGTATCAGGTGGCTAGCTACAGAACCTCTTTAGAAGAAAGGCTAAAATATACTTTCCGTGCAATCAGTGTAGTAGCTATATCACCAAGGGCCCCGGGGCAGAAATGACATTGGGGCCGTCTTTAAACTATACAGATGCAATCTAATCGGCTTCTTACCACCGACTGGCAGACATAATAAGGGAAACCTAAATACTGCTAAGTAAATTGTTACGTGTCACTCAGCAGATAATGTTTAATCGTACTCTCTAATATAACTGAAGAAGTTCGTTTGTCTGTTATGCTTTCACGCAAAAATTTAGATGAAATTTTTCAGACGTATAGAGTTGGATCCATACTAGGCGAATGAAAATGTACGCAGAAGCTTCACAGATGACGCGCCGATCAGTAATACAATCCACAAAACCATACAATACCCATTTTTTTCTCTTCTTCTCGCGCGAATTTCAGATTTCAGTTGGTTACAGAACTTCATTGGGATCCATGATTAAGGACATTAAGGAGTACTCCCTTGGGGGAATGCACTACACAAACAGTTGAGTTACTATGCCGGCCGCGGTGGCTGAATGGACTGAGGCGCTCCACGGTCTGCACGGCCACTACGGTCGGGGACTCGAATCCCCCTCCGGGCATGGATATTTGTGCCGTCCTTAGTATTAGCTAGTTCATAAGTAGTTTGTAAGTTTATGGACTGATGACTCCGTAGTTAAGTCCCATAAGCTCCACAAACATTTGAGTTACTATAACAATACCGTTATGTAATAATACTTTGTAGAAACTTTATATTCAAATGTGGTCACACCGTGTATTGTCAATCACACTATTAGTAATTCAGCGTCATCCATTGTTATTTCTCAAAGATTGGCAGCCATGGCAACTCCGAATTCAGCCGATGCACGGTAGTAATGGCAGGGCCCACAGCGAACAAGCAATAGACCTTGTTATGTCTATAATCTGAGACGGGAATAATTTCTGTCTTTCACTTCGTGAGTTTGAGGTTAGTTGGTCAGGGTTCAAAAAGATAAAAGTCGAAAATCCTTCATTCAACTAAAATATTACATACAGTGGAACGTCGATTATCCGAAGTAATTAGGGGACATGGATGTTCGAAAAACCGATTTATTCGGATAATCGTACAGTACACTTCTATTTGCCAATACAAAGGTTATACACTACTAGCTTAACGCCCGCTGCTTCGCATGCGTAGGCTGGTTGGCCAGCACGAGTTGTTTCTCCCTCTTAATATAAATTTTCATAGATATGGCTTAAGTACTATCATAATGAAATGTTGTGATACTACTTGTGGCCGCGGCAGAATGGCCATGCGTATTGAGGTGGCATGTTGCGGTGCGCGCTGCTGTTCGCCGTCGGGGGTTTGATTCGCCCCTCGGGCATGGGTGTTTGTGTTGTCCGTAGAATAAGTTAGTCTAAGTTAGTTTAAGTTTGTAAGCCTTAGGGACTGATGACCCCATAGTTCAGTTCAAAAAATGTTAAGCTTATGGGACTTAACTACGGGGTCATCAGTCCCTAAACTTACAAACTACTTATGAACTACTTACGAACTAGGACGGTACAAAGATCCATGCCCGAGGGGGGATTCAAACCCCCGACCGTAGTGGCCGTGCTGATCGTGACTGAAGCGCCTCAGTCACCTCGGCCACCGCAGCCGGCCATAGTTAAGTCTCTTAAGATTTAGAGACATTTGATTTTATTACTTGTAACACCGTACGGCACTCCTTAATAGTTGAATTTGGAAAAATACCCCAACATGTGTCTTTTAAATTCCAACCAAGTATGGAATTATCTTTTTTTTTTCTTTGTAATTCTGGTTTCAAAATTGGCTTAGTAACAACGTATTTTCTAAAAATGTTTATCACCTATTTCACCTCCTAAATAATTAATTTTCTGAAAATACCAAAACACGTATCTTTTCAATTCTGAAAAAAAAATAAAAAATAAAAAATAAACACTTTGAGTGCTTGTAGCTTCAAAATTGCATTAATAGTAAAAGATTTTCGAAAAACATCCCTTCTCCAATGTAACCCCCTTGATGGTTGATTTCCAAAAATGCCGAAACACCTGTCTTAAATTCGAATCCTGAATTGAAATCCGAAATTTTGTAGTTCTAGCTTCAAAATTGCCTAAATAGCAACGTATTTTCAAAAATATTTCACCCCGTACGTACGGAATATCGAAAAAATCGATTCCTAAATGATGCCTAAAGACATAGATCAAAAACCTCTAGAAATTTCAAGTTTCTGTCTTCAGTGGTTTGGGCTGGTCGATGATGAGTCAGTCAATCAATCAATCAGTCAGTCGGGACATTGTATTTTATATATAGAGATTTGGAGGCGCGCAATCGTTCACACAGCGCCGATTGTTGTACAAGGCGACTGGCGGTTTGGCCGGTCAGTAGCGCCACCGAGCGGCGTCGTGCGAAGTGAAGGCCCCATTAGAAGCGATGTTCCGTCACACGGTGGCCCAGTGCGGCTACTGTGGGAAACTCGGTTTGACGGGAGTGGGTGCTGATGGACGTCATGGCGGGGGAAAAAATTAAATACTGACGTTCTACTGTAACTGTTTTCGACCCCTGCTCACGGTGGCCAAGGGGCCCCTGAAAGTCGGGGGGCCCCGGGGCACTGCCCCGCCTAGCCCTATGATAGCTACGACACTGCGTGCAACGTGTTACATATAGTGCCCGCCGCTGATTTTGCGCCTTAGATAAGGCGGCCAACCGTCCCGGATTCTGCGGGACCGTCCCGGATTCTACTGCAAAGTCCCGCATTGGGAGACTCAATAAAAGTGTCCCGCAAAATGCCTAATTTGTCCCGCATGTCCCGCATTTCCGTAATTTTCATATTCCCATCTTAAGCATAAGTTCATATACTGAATCGGGTTTATGAGTGTGATTATATGCGGTAACTGTCGTCTAGTGTACATAAAAACAGAAATAAATACATAACTGAGTGAAACATCTCTTGCTGTTAACCCGGGGCACCACTCTTAGTTCTCAGAAGTTGGCAGATAGGTTCCAGACGAAAAATTCCGGGTGATGCAGAAGTTCAACCGGCGATTGTTTTGGCTGTAAGTTAGTCCCCGCGGAGACTCGACATTGTTGATTTGTGTTTGCGTGGTTCACCGATTTCGGTTCGGTGAACTAATTTACACATAAGCTATTGATGTTTCTTCCTTCAATACCGCTCAAGCACTCGTAGTATAGTACTGTTGGACCAAGTTCATGGGCTTACAGTGGACTGTTGCCAGAGTAAAATCTGAACATTTTTGAAGGCGAACGAAAGTATTTATAGAATCACTCTTTTTGTGTATTTCTGAGAGTTGAGGGATCCTTAGCAGTTAGGACTGATTGTGGACATCGAAAGTGTGCAAAGAATGGCAGCTCGTTTTGAATTATCGCGATACGTTGGCGAGGGAAGGGGGGAGGCGTCATGAAAATGGTACGAGGGGCTGAAGTGGAAATCCTTACATCAATCACAGTTTTCGTTGCGCGATAACTCCTTACAAAAGTTTGATAGCCGGCTTTATCTTCTGAATGCGAAAATACGAGGGTTGGAACTGAAATTGTGGCAACTATTTATTCACAACCGATACAAAAGCGTTACATGTTTGCACCTATTACTGTCACCAGCGTTGTGTCGAACCTTTTGCCAGCGAAGCGGAACGCGTAGTATACAGTTAACAGAGCCTGTTGGTGCGAATGGAGCGGTCTACGTCCTGACGAATCTTTGGGAAAGGTCGGAAGGAATTCCATGAAGTGGTTCCTTCATCTTTGGAATCAAATCAGAGTCACAAGGACTCAAGACCGAGGAGTATCGTGGATGGTACAGTATTTCCCTGACCCGTCGACCGAACAGAGCAGCCACAGATAATCCGATTTAATGGGCGAGCTCACGAAACAGTGTCCACTAACACGGCAACAGTATGCACTTCTTCTTCAGAGACGATAGGACGACCAGCCCGATTCATGTCTGCCACAGTTTGCCGACCTTCGTTGGAGGCTTTTACTCGGCGTGATACTGTTCTGTACGGCAATGCCGATTCACCGAAAGCCTCTTGAAACCTTCATGACACCTCTGGCACATTCAGTCTTGATCCAACTCCGTTGTTCCTGTTTGGTAAACATAGTCAAACCGTTACGTTTTACCGCTCGCTCATAAGTGACTGTTTTTCCCTCTATTGTGCGCAAGCCGGTAACGTGAGACGGGCGAGTCCATTTGCTCGGAGGTAAGGTAGGTATGTCAACATGTGTTATCAGCGACAATAGTAGATTCCATTGCATAGTCTCTCCACAGCAGTGTTGCCACTATTTAAATTCCAACCCTCGTATATCGCTCAGCCCTTCTATATAAGGAAGATCGATTGTCATGAAAAAATAAAAAAAGTTCATAATTCGAATGGAGAGATTTAGGTGTTCCTTCGTCACGCGTGCTATTTGAGATTGGAATGATAGTTAAATAGTATGAACGTGATTCGATGTATTCTCTGCCAGGCTCTTAAACGTAATTTTCGGATTACTCATGTAGGTCTTCAAGTAGATGTAGTTGTATATAGAGAAACTGTTGAATGACTGGCTTGTAGGCACGTTCTAAAGATATCACACGCTAGAGACTTGAAGGTTAGTCGTTTTTGTCGAATTGTATTTCGTAATCTTGTCCTCAATTCTAGACCTCAGTAGTAGATTATCGCAAATGACTTTTCCTAACTTGAGAGCACCAGGAAGCCGCTGCGACGCGGTTTTTGCTACCTTTACGGTAAGTCAAATACGCAAGTAATTTCTATCCTTTTGACTAGTCTCTACATTTCTTTATGAACGTCTTCATGAAATATTGCGGGGATAGGGATAGTACTGCTCGCCACTAGATTCTCATTCAGACATACGATAGTACCAAACTGCTGCATTTCTTTCGTGTAAAACTTATACATACAGTAATTTACCCCTAAGAAGTTACAGCTTAAACAAGTCACAAGAGATAAAATCCTCAAATCGTCACTTTCACACTTGCGATTGTTTGCCTCTGACGCCCAGAAGGGCAGTAAAAGAATCTTCACTCGTGTATAACCATTTTTCATAAGATAGTGCAAATACTGTTTCACATTTGCAAGATATTTTGTCTGCCAGTAGAAACTCAGGCATCATGGTACCTGTAGTAGAGAAAGGCCGCAATCAGTTGCCTCTGGAAGAAATCAGAGATGATAATTCTGAATTGCATTGAACTGCATTTGTCCCAAAGCTACCTGTCGCAATCCAGCGTCCCATTGCAAGCCGTAGCAGTACCCCACCCGCCCGCATTGAACGAGAGGTTATTGCGCGGTTTATTGCCTTGCACGTTTTCTATAGTAATTTTCCGGATGAATAATGTATTTTTAATTAGAGCCGGCATTTGACATGTGAAAACGGTCCAATCGCACAAGGCCCCTCGCTTCTAGAAGCCATGCATAAAACATTACAACGTAATTGTTAAGCTGTGATTCGTAATTTTGTAATTGAAACTACTGTTGTAACACTTTTGATGTATTGGTACTACGCGAATCACGAAACTTAGAATTCTTTTGTACGTGACAAAGGCATGTAACTTCCGCAAGGAGGGACAGAAAATTGCACAGGGCCTTGCGCCAGCTAAGGCCGACAATGTATTTTTGGTATGCCGTCTCTCCACATACCAGAAAGACAAGCTTTCAAATAATTTTATAAAATGTAAACATGGCTGCATTTCAGGTTGCGACAGAAGTTATTTGGCTTTCTTCAGAAGAATTTAATTTAGCTTTCATTAAAATACTTCATTTTATTTAACAACTATTTTAATGGTAGATAAAGGAAATTCTTCTGAAGAAGAGTGAAAGTTTCATTCTGGAAACATCCCTTAGGCTGTGGCTAAGCCATTTCTCCACCATATCCTTTCTTCCAGGAGTGCTAGTCTTGCATGGTTCGCAAGAGAGCGTCTGTGAAGTTTGGAAAGTAGGAGGCGAGGTACTGGCGGAAATAAAGTTGTGAGGCGGCATCGTGACTCGTGTCGGGAGCGCACAGTCGACAGTGCGCTTGCCCGCGAAAGGCAAAGGTCCCAGGTTCGGTACCAGTTCCGGCACACAATTTTAATCTGCCAGGAAGTTTCAGTGTCAGTGTAAATCGTTTACAGTCATGTAGTTAGATTTCCCCAGACTTTTATTAAATCGCATTTGCTCTTGTTAAATGTTGCATCGTCACAGTAGACAATGCTAGACAAGATCACCTTTTAATCCTATTTAGATTAAAATAATTCTTGGGTGATGCTGCTGTTATGCTACATCGCTTTCGTGAGAAAGGCGTTATCCATTGTAGAGGTAAGTGCGAAGTCACGGCAATATAATTGGGTGACAAAGCGTATATCATACAGTCTGACAATTTCATCGTCGTTAATCTTAACGTCACGGGCCTGTTTTATTCTAACCTAGACTGTTGCGCAAGCTAAGGTCTTGCCTTGCACCTCTCACGTAACAGTTTTAAAGAGAGCCCTTTCATCCTGATGGACTCTCTCCCCCCTCCTACCGTCCTCCAAGACGGTCCTGAGACTTGTACTCCTAAATGTGTACCGAGAGTGGCAAAATGTGTTAACAATAAGACACTGTTTGCATAGCAATGGTCGACATAATGTAACTGACAAGCCAAATGAATTCGATTCGTTTTTGATAGGTCAGATGCCTACGAACAAAACTGAAAGACTCTGAGATACTTTCGCTGAAAACGTCCCATGGTTTGAGGACACCGTTCAAATGTTCAAATGTTTGTATAGTCTATGGGACTTAACTACAGGGTCATCAGTCCCTAAAGTTACAAACTACTTATGAACTAACTAAGACTAAGGACGGCACAAATATCCATGCCCGAGGGGGGGATTCGAACCCCCGACCGTAGTGGCCGCGCAGACCGTGACTGAAGCGCCTCAGGAGGACACCGTCCTCGATGTTAACGACACTAAATCAACTCAAAATTTACCAGAATCGATAGGTAATTGAAAAATGAGATTTTACAACAATATGCATGATGTCCGAAACCCACTCGATTAGCCATGCGTTTCAAGACGCCGCTTTACTGAACGTGAAGGTAAGCCGGTCGTGGTTGGAATCCAGCAGGCGGATTACGGCGTGGATCGGTGTGACAGCTAGCGGTTTTTAGGCGGTTTTCCACATCTTGCTACGTGAATGCCAGCTGGTTCCCAAGTTGCGTCTCATTGACACGATTATCAAACATTTAGAAAACGTTCGTACGTCTTTACATTACCACCACTAGATATTTTGGTGCCCAATTAGCAGTGCTGATCGACTACTTGTAGCATTTAATATCATAATCTGATTCCCTCAGTATCGACTGATTTAAACTGCCTGTATCAAGTACATCTGTAACACTAAGGTGTGTGACGGATGGTACTTTGCTCATTTCCTCCTATTCCGGTCGCGTATGTTTCGCCTATGAGTGGGCCCTAATATCTTAGATTTTACCCTTGTGGTCGTTTTGAGAGATATACGTAGGAGGAAGCAATATTTTGGTTGAGTCATCTCGAAACGTACGCTCTCGGAGCTTTGTCAGAACGCCTCTATTGCAGCTTCTGCCACTAGAGTTTCCCAGTTCTCTGTGAAGCTTTCGCGCTTGCTGAATGAATCCTTAACGAAGCGTTCTGCTCTTCGTTGGATCTTCTCTATGTCTTCTATTAACACTACCTGGAGCGGATCCCACATTGATGAGTAATACTCAACTGTATTTAAAAAAAATTACGCAGTCTCGATCGCAAGAGAATTTTTATTGTTGTTAGGCAACCGGTTTCAGTCTGCTTGTGAGGCCATCTTCAGGCCGGCTGCAATACAATAATATTACAAATATTAAGAGGGATGTACAGAATACGATATTATGGCAATAAACAGTAAAATAATAGCAATGTAAAATGTTATACCCATGGCAGCCGATTGTGGGCGGATCGGCAACCGTTGGTTGTCGAATTCAACTGCGGAATACTGCAGTAAAGGTCGAGTTTATATATGGCCAGCTCAGCCCGTCCTCCCACATGCAGCATTACATTATTGAGAGTCAGTGATGTACTTATCGTGAGACGGGGGCTGTAATTAGTCTATTTTTAACACTAATCTTGTGTTACTGTACCTTTCTCTTTACGCTAATTATTGAAATATGTAACATTTGTCTTTGTAGATCTTTATTTATTTTGATTTCTGTGCCTTTGGGACACATCATGGGTGATGGGCTCCGGGGATTGTAGTACACTCTATGTTTATATGAAAATTTCGGGATTTTAATGTTTATTGGCCAGGCCGAGCAGAGAAAAGATGCTCTTGGGGGTCTCCCCCTCCCACCAACTATCGCTCGCCTTCGGGGAAGGACGAAATGGTCTGGCTTGACCTGTTTGGCGCCAACGCTACAGGCGGCGTAGTATACCTGGCAGAATGTTTTAGAATGTGTGGGACGCTTTACACAATGCTGGCCCGCCGTTTACGGTGGGCGATAGCAGGGACTGCCTTTATAGTCATTCGGCCGTTTCGCAAGAGAGAAATTTGCCGGATACAAACAATAGCAGAGTGCTCTGGGCCCCGGGCTGTTTATGGAGACGTATTGCCCTTAGGCATTATCTTAAAAATCTTCCTAGAAAGTAGCAGAGTTTGAACACAGTTAGTGTGACAAATGGTTAGGTTGAGAGGAAAGCTTTCTGCCCCTCTGGCGCCCCAGGGGTTTGGCTGCAGCGGCTGTATATATAGCACAACATTAACATTTTTAGGTCGTGTGACCGTAGCTAGGAGCAAGGTGAAATTCCTTGCAGAGCATTCACCCTGGAAACGGTGAAATCCGCGGGAAGCTTTGGTGGCGTGGGCGGAGCCTCTTGGCAGCCGCAGAGAACGCGTCCTGATTCGGCAAATTATTTTAGAATGACAGCTAAACAATTTGTCAACGGCGCTACGCCATCCGATTGGTTTGACTATTAGCCGTTAGCAGATATTGGTGCGTCTTTTCGCGCGTGGGTGAGGCCGCCGTCACTACCCGTGAGCTGCGGCAGAGCGCGAGGAGGTACAGACTCGTGTCGGAGTGTCCGAAGTGCACGGACCTCGCTAGTCTCCTGTTTGAGCGTCCAAAGTGTACGGACCTCGGGAGACACGGAATACTCCGTTTAGATTCCCGCGGAGGACATCGTCTTAAACGGTCCTCTGGTTACACTTGTGTGTGATTCCGAAGATGCGGACCTTGTAGAACTTGGGTGTACTTCACGGACGTTACATTGTCATGTGGTTACGCTGTGAGCGGCTACAGTTTAGTTTTCGTTTTGCTAGAAGTCTCCTTTTGAGCATTCGCGCCTTTGCGAATCGGGCATTGTTTTTACAGATCTTATTACGCAAGTTACTGATCGATTTGTGCCAAGTGGCCTTTGTGTCACCTATGCAAAATATTGATTAGTCTACTAGCGTGCTAGAATCGCACAGCAACTGCCTAGTGACGCCGAATCCAGTGACTCTGTGTTAAGTTACATGTCGACCCTGCTTAACAGGTCGCAGCAATTACGGTCGGATAAAAATTTCAGCTCATCCGCTCCCACCGCCTGCTGCCTGCGAGCCTGAGACGCTGCCGTTAATGATCATCTGTGTGGGTAAGGTGACGCACTTGCTAGAGGATAATATGAATCAGACTTGTAGGATTCGGTTCCTTATCTTAATCTTTTGAAATGTGCCAATTTACTTTGGGGAGCGTAGGGCTAACGAAAATTTCAACCACCAGTGTAGCCAATCTAATAGCATTCTGTTTTTCAAAACCTCCGACCTTTGACTCAGCCAGTGATTTTTTGTGGATCAATATTTTAACATTTATAAAAAAATTGTTTGAATAACATTATCTGTTTTACATGATAGGAAATGTCATCTAATTTATTTTTGTATGTTTAATTATAATAAATTGATTTTGAGCAGATCGTCTTTCATTTAAGAACGTTCCTTTGTCACTATTTTGAAGGGGAAACAGATTAGTTAAATTCCACAGTTTACAAATAATTTTTCAAGTACATTTTTTTTTTTTTTTTTTTTTTTTTTTTTTTGGTACAACTAACACTCTTCAATAGAGTAGGAATATTTATTATATGTTTGAATCTATGATCACATCATAGCTGATCAGTAACATTTTAATTTTCCATATTTTGGATAAATATGGTGGCGACCCAAGATAATTAATTGCTGTCCTAAATATATATATATATTAATTTAGAACTAACGACATAGTTGACACTTAGCAACTCCTGCCATAGAACAATCGACTTCGTTACTTTATTAATAATTTTGTTGTTGTTGTTATCTTATAGGCTACAGTTATCGTAAGAACAAACAGATTTTTACACTTGTTGTGACTGGTAACAATTTAGAGAAAATTGTTTTGAATAAAGATAAAAAACATTTGGTTTTATCAGTTTTCTTAGCTAGCTGCCCTCTATGGGGCATATGAAGATTCTCGCTGGGCATATTGGTGCCGGAGACAGTAATACATCAGTGACTTGTAATACTGCAATGACTTGTGAGTATTGATTGTTGTACGCTTGCACTGCTCGTCGCAGCACTCGTAGCAGCGGACGATGCGTTGATGTTCTGGAGAGAATCAGCATATTCTAGCTACGATTCATAATTATGTTCAACGGTTACCACAGTTTCAAAAAATGTTCAAATGTTTGTATAGCTTGTGGGACTTGACTACGGGGTCATCAGTCCCTAAACTTACAAACTACTTACGAACTCGCTATTACTAAGGACGGCACAAATATCCATGCCCGAGTGGGGATTCGAACCCCTGACCGTAGTGGCCGTGCAGACCGTGACTGGAGCGCCTCAGTCCCCTCGGCCACCGCGGCCGACTACCACAGTTTGGTTCTCGGACCTAGACACTGGCACCGTCACTAGTAACAACTGTGCACAGGGATTAACGATAGCTGTTTCTCCAGACATGTATTCTAAATTTATAATACTCAACTGCTGCTCAAACGAGAATTTTGAAACTTACTTCCTTTGTTGACGGACCTCACTTCCCGGGGGTCTTGCACTGAACCGATGTCTGACATCTGCCTTACGTACGATTGATTTTATGTGGCTATTCGATTACAAATCGTCATTTACGTCCATTGCCAGATATTTTATGGAAGTGGCTGCATCCATTGTTTGATCTGCTATCGCGTAGTTATATAATAAAGAATATTTGTTTCTATGTAAACGCAGAAGTGTAAAGTTGTGTTGAGACTCGATTGCCATTCTGTGCAATATGTGTCAATACACTACAGATCCTCCTTCATCCACAAAAAGCGTCATTCAACTACGGATGTTATCTACGAGGTCATTTATGGATATTGTGAAAAGCAACTGCCCTATCACTCAGTACTAGCACGCCTGATATCATTTTTATGTCTTAAGCTCTCCGTTGAGAATGGCATGCTCGTTTCTATTAGCTAGAAACACCTAAATCCAGTTACATAGTCGATGTGATATTTCATATGCTTGCACTTTGGTCATCAGGCGACGATGCGAAACGGTAAAAAACGTCTTGCAGAGGTCAAGAAACACGGCATCTACCTGTGAGCATATATCTACTGGATGTCCTCTATGAATAGCACGAGTTGTATTTCAAATCATCGCTATTTTCTGAAACCGTGTTAATTTCTACAAAGTAGATTTCTGGTCTCCATAAATGACATAATATTCGACCATAAAAGTGTTCCAAAATTCCGCAACTGATTGTTTTGCGCATCTGATTGACAAGTGTTGAAAACGGGGATGACCTTTGCTCTTTTCCAACCTTTGAGAACAACTCATTCCTCTACACAACTTCGGTATACTGCTGCTAGTAGAGGGTGACTGGTTCCATAGCATACACCGCGTAACAACTAATTGGTATCTCATCATGTTTAGCGGCCCTTCCTCTACCCCACTGACACTTGCGCCAATACCCGCCATCCTGTTATTCGTGCTTCCGGGAGATGGGAGTTAGCAGCGTGATCCAGCGTGGAAACTCAGCGCATTCGGTGACGATGCTGTCTCTAATAAAGTAATGGCACTAAGAAATCAACAATTAAATGAGATTGAGCACGATAATAAGTGCTCAATGAACCGACTGACGTCAACTCAGTCCTCGGATTTTTATCTTTCCTCTCGTTTAATATTATTGATCTGAAGAACGACCTGTGCCGTGGTTCAGAATCCAAGTTTAACTGGAGGTGTCTCTGTAACTGGGTGCGTACGTCAGTTCAATTAGGAATCAGACAACGGCATACAACCTCCAAACAGGATCATGCCAAGCAAAATACAGCGGATTGCTGACTGCTTTGTAATCTATTTTTACGAATTAGTGCCATAACTTTATGACCAGTTTTCACAGTATCTGGGAGGTACTGAGTCAAAACATCTTTCAGTTTGTTCCATACACTTGGAACTTGGCACTTGGATGATGAAAATATAGCTACTTATTTATTTAGGGTCAGTTATAAATTTAGTTTAATTGGAACTGTTTCACAACCCATGTCTTGTATGACCGTATAAATGAGGTGACTCATCCGGGGTTCCGGCAGCGGCCACTCACCGAGATGTAATCGCGGCCGGCGCCGGGAGAGGCGCTGGGGTCGATCTTCCGCCAGCCCTCCAGGAAGTCGCGGACGAACTGGCGGCTGCCGTCGACGATGCGGAAGCCCGTGATGTTGACCGCGCCGTACTCCGTCACGTCGCCCTCCCAGTGGTCGTCCATTATCTGCAACCAACACGGCCGACTTCCTAGCCTTCTCTTACGTATAATAATAATAAAAGCATAGTACCTGGACAGTTGGTGAAAGGTACCGTTGTATTTAGAGGTATTTTTAGCATATGACAGCGATTAAAATAGTCATTTGAAGTTAAAGTGAAGAAGGAGAGGCATTAAATTAAAAATTGTGTTTTGGCCGGGATTCGTACTAGGGACCTCACGCTTAATAGGCAGGCGCTGTAACCACTAAGCCACCATGACCTTAATGGATACGGCACTGCACAAATTTTAATTCAATGCCTCTGCTTCAGCTTAATACCTCTGACACATATTGAGACAATATACGTCTCTGGACAATGATTTAGTGTTTGATATTTACATATATCACCTGTGCATGAGGAACAATGCAGGATCGTTCCCATTAATTTTTATTGCTGGGGTGCTATCCTGCTATTGGATAGCCTTGACAACATAAATATGGATTAACATAGGGGAATGTGAGGCAGAATTGAAGTCTGTGTTGTAGAGGGAGACGTGTCTTAGGACTGTCCATGCAGTCGCCAAGTCATGAAGGCTTAGGGGGCTTATAGCCCCTACCTAGTAAGCATGAAGCGACTGATCACTGGACATGCTACAAAATTTTAAAACAATACCTCTCCTTCGGTATAATACCTCTGATATATATTGAGACAAAATACGTCTTTGAACAATGTTAATTTACATGTTCATTTGATGCTTTACCACTGAGCTGCGTGCTTCAGAACTATAAGATGGCCGCATGAAAGGAGATGGTTAACGAACGAATGTTGCATACATAGAAACACACCTATTCCAACGCTTCGAGGAGCTGCTTGGCCGAATCAATCCAGATGTGGCACGAATCCTCCCGGATGTCATGAAGAGTACGGATGGCAGCCAACTGCAGATGAAAGGCTCCTTACTAACGATGTGTGTCGGTTTGGATCGGATGAGATTCTGAGCGGCTATCTGAAGTGATAAAGACTGCCAGTCTTTCTTGCAAGATAAAACCAGAGCTCACCATCTGCAGTCTAGTTGACAGGACCGACTGTGGACCTCACAGAGCCGAGTGGAGGGTTTGTATCAAAGGCTCCGACGGGCTGCAGATTCCTTGACATACGCCATCGTGTGGTGGGGTTCCGGATTCCGTTGAATAGGTCAGGAGTCCACTACACGCAGGAAGCGGCTACACTGGTAGCGGGAACTGTGTTGTGTGGATTGGACTTTTTTTTTTTGGTTAGACGGCCTCGGAAACACACACACATAGGGTTTCAGTCTCAAGAGATATAGGTCATATATAGAACGAACACAGATGTAAAAATCATCGGTGTAATAGTTGTTAGTTGTCGTATCTGTGTGGAGAAAGTACCAGAGCTTCAAACGCTGACGTAAAGCCCTGAAACTCAAACCATTGCAGGTAGCGAAAGCTGCCTAAGGTCGGAGAGAAGTTCAGCTGAAATATTTACAACGGGAAAAATTGTATTCAGAAGTCACAAGCGGTTCATCTTGTAGGTAAATTGAAGAAGATAGTTCCTGTGAATTAGTATAGGTAGAGGTTCTACCTGAAAACTGGAATAAATATTAGGTTATCTTTACCGAATCCTGACTCAGACGATTAGATTGCAGAAATGTTCAAAGCTATCTCGGACCAAATTCCAAAAACGTACTCAGAGCATACAATTTTAATTTGTGGCAACTTTAACTTACCCTCGATATGTCGCTAAAATTACTTGTTCAAAACCGGAGACAAGGATAAAATGTTGTCCGAAGTTCTACTATATGCATTCACCGCATATTCTTTCGAGCAATTAGTTCCTGAAGCCACTACAATACAAAATAACAGTGAAAACATAAAAATAATCAGGAGAGTGTGAAAACAGATCTAGGGATTTGTTAACACAGAGTTGTCGCAGCGAGACTGAATATCGGATTTCCCAAATCTACCAATTAAACAAAATATATAGTTATTCAAAACAGCAAATAAAAACTTGATTAACGCTTTCCTGAGTGAAAAATCTCCATTCTTTAGAAACTAACAATGTGAGTATAGATCAGATGTGTCTTACACTCAAAGAAATCTACAGGTGTTGAGAGATTTATACCAAACAAATTAACAAAAGAGGGGCCTGACCCGCCGTGGTATACAAAACAGATTTCATCACTCTTGCTAAAGCAGAGAAAAAGCATGCAAAATTTAAACAGTCCAACTGTGGAACTACTTGATTGATAAGTAGGGGCTGCGCTCAAATAAACCTACACAAGTATTGTATACCTACGCGAGTATTGTATTCCGACCATATCGCATCGAGCGGAAGATGACACAGCAACCTGTCTGTTTCGAGGCCTCTAGCTTAGATTTTGGTTTATTTAAGTTTCGTATATTCCGCAACCATCTAATTTAAGGAGTTAGTACAAATCCAAACATTGGGACGTTATATATTTTAATGCAAAACTGTTATATTAGTTATGAGATCATTTTTTATATAACGTTTAACTGCTTATGTAGTTCCATAATCATTATTTTCTAATTTTCGTCATATTTTCCACAGAAACATAAATCTGAGGATGCCGGTTTTATTTATACTACACAGCTAGGTGCGCATTGGTAGCACCTTCGACTCGCTCTCTGGAGCACGGTTGTTTATATCCACTTCTCGCCACCAAGATTAACGTTTTCCGTGATTTCCTTACATCACTACAGGCAAAGCCGGCATGGTTCCTTCGAAAGCGCACGTCCGATTTTTTCCCCATTCTTTTCTGAAAAATATTGCGAGGGTGAGCCCTTTCTAAACTCCAACTAACATCAGTTGTCCATAATAATGTTCCCTACGTAAATAGTAATAGTTTCCCAGAAACATTTCGATACAGCTTCCAAAAAATATGAAACTGACTGAAGTTAACCGTGCTACGACTCTGTTTTTGTATGTGGAACCTTGAAATATGACAGAATTCCACATCAGACATCACATCTGTAGCATCAACTGGGCTGTTTGAATTAGACTGTAAAGTTCTTTCTTCTCCGAAGAGGTACGTGGGCACCTTTTAGTCACGAAGTGAGATTTGAAATCATTCCTCGTGAAGAAAGGCCACCATGCTCTCATTATCTTATGCAAATGCACCTATGTGATATAGACTACTTTCATGAATATTATGCGGGGCTGGCATAGATGTTTATAAAGTGAACCATATGTTTCAGTGAGGAAAAAGTCTTCAAATGTTTGTAAATCTTATGGGACTTAACTGCGGGGTCATAAGTCCCTAAACTTACAAACAACTTATGAACTACTTACGAACTAGGACGGCACAAATATCCATAATGGGGGTTTCGAAATGTTTCTGGGAAACTGTTACTATTTACGTAGGGAACAGTATTATGGACAACTGATCTTAGTAGGAGTATAGACAGGGCTCATCCTCGGAATACTTTTCAGAAAAGAATGGGGAAAAAATCGGACGTGCGCTTTCGAAGGAACCATGCCGGTTTGCCTGTAGTAATTTAAGGAAATCACTGAAAACCTAAATCTTGGTGGCGAGAAGTGGATATAAACAACCGTTCTCCAGAAAGCGAGTCGAAGGTGTTACCAATGCGCACCTAGTTGTGTAGTATAAATAAAACCATGCCCGAGGGGGTGATTCGAACCCCCGACCGTAGTGGTCAGTGGGGTTACAAAAACTCAATGCAGTACCTGAAATTGTCGTGAGTAACCCAAGAATTTGAGTCACAGTGTAGAGCGAAGTGTGCTGTGCGTTTGGATGCTTAATTCATAACCTTCCAGAAATAAGGAAAACGAACAGCCTTATTATTTATTAAATGTATTAATTACGCGACCAATTTCGACTTCTTAAGGCTGTTAAGCGAAACTAAAGGGTAAAATACAACCATTCGTGCATTAAAATGCTATGCATATTACACTGGTATCATTGATTTCTATTTACACTGGTTGTTCACTCCAGCGATCTAACAACACGTGAGTTGTTGTGAATTACTGTCAGATGGCTGCAGTTCTCACATCGTGTACATAGAAATCTGTCACCCTATTGGACATAATTCACCGAAGTCTCAAAATCAGCATTCTGTTTTGTTCAAGGTCCTATAAACTGTAATGTAGTGCTAAAACAGATCACGTAATGAATGACTTTTATTAAATTTACTACGGGTTTTGGTATTCCATATTTCTGCAGATTTACGGACAGCGTCATTCCTAAGTTCATTAGAATGAAAAAAAAAATGTAAAAGGTGGCTCACCAGCCCGCTGAGCAAGTAGTGGTAGGTCCTCTTGCCCAGAGAAATGTCTCGCACGTGCGTTACGACGATCTCCTTCGCCATCTCCGTGGGGCAGTCCAGAACGACGTATTTGTTACTCCACCTGTAACAGACACCATTGACAGGTATAGTTATGTGGCATTTCGATGTAGTAACAATTTGCTTATTGATAGTTGATATCTACGCGTTACTGAATTAATCTGCAAACTTATACATTGCAAAATTTGGATTAAACTTTTATTAGCACACCAATCTGCAATCGTCAGATAAATTCGACATCAGCAAAACCATGTCAGTGGGACGCACGGGAGTAGCGAGCGGTCTAAAGCGCCATTTTACGGATCTCGCGGCCTTCCGCGTCGGAGGTTCGAATCCTCCCTCGGGCATGGATGTGTGTGTTTCCTTAGGTTAGTTTGATTTAGTTTAAGTAGTTTGTAAGTCTAGGGACTGATAAACAACGTAGTTTGGTCCCATAACAACATTTTTGAACATGTTAGTGAGAGTTCGTAATAGTCTCTATCGAAAATGTCACACGCATTAAAACTTTTGCCTTGGGCGAAAGCGCTTCAATTACTGAACTTGGCGAGTGACCGACACATATGTTTCATCATGGAGTAAGAAGGTGACTCTTGTTCCTTCCTGAACGAGACGTGAGGGAAATTACACTGACATAGCAGGAATACGCACTATTCCAACTATACCAGCAAGGCCAAATAGTATAGTTGGATGCACCTTGGATAGTATATCCGCCTATAATAAGCTAAATATCCTACAATAGTTGAACCGAATTCTTAAAGTCCCCTCTGTGTACAACTACATTAACCAAGGAATACAGCAAAATAATTTCAGGATGTATACGAAGACAGAATACCGATGAGGAGAAGGCTCATCGTGATACAGAGCTTCGAGAAACTAGCTCTAGAATGTAAAATTCCATTACCTGATTGCGACTGATGGCTGATGGCTACGTGCAAAGGAGAACATAGGCGGCGGGTCAGTCCAACGTTACAGAATTTTTTTCGAAGGGGAAATATGTATGATATTTCCGAAATACTTGAGACGATCGCTTGTCTAAAGTGAGGCGGAAATCCTGGTTCTTGTCACGATCCGTTACAGAATCTCATATTTCACCGGTGGATTTATCGTCGGAATTTGTTTCTTCATTAATATTTGGTTGTGTCTTTCCTATCAAGAATGCATATGCGAAGGAATAGACACAATATCAATAAAACTGTGTTGTTTTCTTTCATTTCTTAGTAGATTGACAGAGACAAGAGACCAAAATACCTTAAATATGTAAAGTATACGCAGTCCTGTAGTAAATGTTCAACAGGGTAGAAAGCAACGGTTAGTCGACATGAAATACTATCATTTATTTCCGCTAATCCAGATTTCGGTACCAATTGGCCATTACTAATGCATTAGCCTCAGAGTGGTATTTTAAATATTCCATAGTACACCTGAAACGTGTTTACGTACTATGGAATATTGAATACTGAGAATGGCTAGTTACGAACCGAAATCTGGATTTGCGGTAATAAATGATTGCGTTTAGGCGAAAAGCGTTTGCTGCTGTCTGATCTGCTTAACAAAAGAAAAGTAAGACGCCGGCCAGTGACTTAACTGTCGTCTAGAGGAAATACGTATCCTTATCAGACCTGTCAGAGTCACCGACTGGCAGAAGTTTTTGTAAGAGAACGGACAGCATTTCGTCGAGGAGAACATCATGATAGAACAAGGATGAATTTAAAATGAGAGGAGTGTGCGACGACGATATTCAGGGATACTGACGTTTTTAGAGTTCACTTTTCCATTGTGTCATCAGCGTTACATATAGACAGTCAACCGTGTGGTAGGCCTGATAGTTTAGCCTGGAAAGTGTACTTATATAAATTAACTAGCTTATATACACGTGCTTTTAAGGTTCCAGAACTCAGTCAGTAAAAATCCTTGTTGGATAGCTCTGTCAATAAATTCAGTTCTCCTAGCCAAGATGTCAAATGTAAGTAAAAGTCATTGTCCGAAACGATGTATCGTCATAAAGATGTCAAGTAATAGTCATCCTCCAAAACGATGTATCTTCATAAAGTTTTTGATACAAAATGAAACATGCCAAAAGAAGCAAGGAAATGTCGTTAAGTATTTAATACACAAAGTTAAATCAGTAACACTATGTTCAATGTTTGTTCGTATTCGCAGATATAAGATTGATTAATTCTATCACAGACGTTCGCTTCCTTGCTGTACTACCCCATATTTCATGAACCAAATTGTTTATATCTCATGAACTGTATGTCGAAGGAACATTCAGTGGTCTGTATGTGTGCTGTCTGTGAATTGTCTGGCGTATACAATTTACAGTGTAGAAGTAATAACTTGTGACGTCGTGCCAAATGCCGTAAATATATATCATGAACATCGGAGAAGTTGCAAGCGATAAACTTTTTTCCTTTCATCATTGTGTTGGGGTTGCCAGCGAGAAAAAATTTCGTAAAGATTTGAAATTATGTTTACAATTTATTGAAAGCCACTAAGTGCTCTCAATCTCAAATACCTGACAAATAAAATCACGCTATCACACGCCGCAAGATGGGACAGATATTGTTTATGACATGATAACGTGTTAACTACGTATCGTATGTGGTTTTCGCAATCACAGCAAGTGATTCCTGACGTATAAGAATATTTGTATCAAATTTGGTTGAAATCGGTCCTTTAGTTTAAGAGCAGATGTAGAATATTATGGCATGATGCGGCCTGTTTCACGATTGTATTTGTTTATGACGTCATATCTCTTTACGTATGTGTCGTAGGTGATTCTTACCCCGACAACGATTGTTGCCTGATAGTACGGATCATGTGTACCAAGTTTGATTGAAATTGGTCCAGTAGTTTAGGAGCAGATGTGGATCATACACATACATACATACACACACACACACACACACACACACCGGCGCGCGCACGAACATACAGCCTATTTTATAAGATGTAAGATTACAACTATACACAAAAACAGTGTTGCATCAGCTTGGGCCCAGGATTTCCTAATCAGTGACGCTGATTGCTTATACAGAAGGAAGAACACAGTTTAGTAGATTGTCAAAAGATGTCACTCAACAGGCAACCACGCATGAGCTGTTCTAATGGGACGGAGTGGGTGAGACTGCCGAAAAGCTATAGACACCAGCAAGCTGTGTAGATTGAGGTTCTGCTGGGCCTAGAAGGTTCCGGAGTACGATCGTTTCTGCATTGTTCGTCTAATGAGGGACTCTCATCAAAGGAAGTTTCCAGACGTCTCGGAGTTATTAGGATATTATTAGGACTTGGAGGAGGTACAGAGATACGGGAAGTCGATGACTTGGCGTCGTTGTGGCCGCCCCAAAGGTTACCACAGCAGCGGCTTGTGGTTTTGAAAAGAGCGCCACCACGCTGAACAATGAGTTTCGTGCTGCCAGAGGACATCGTGATTTTACTCAAACTGGCTTCAGCCACATACTTGGCGGCAGCCTGGTTAGACAATGTCAGACATACAGTTCAGCGAGTGCATCAAGGTGAAGTCCGCGTGATGTTTTGGTGTTATATTACAAGGTGTCCACCGTACCTCAATGTTGATCGTAGAAGGAACAGCGATCGGAACGTCCTAAGTATAGTACAACCATATCAGCAGTTGTACACTGAGGTATTAGCCTTAAGCAGTGCTTTTCAACCTGTAGGTCGTGACCCCCTCTTCCTCGGAGAGGTCGCCGTCTCTGAGAGAACTACATGCACCATACCATAACTAGGGGTTGAGAACACAAAAATGCATGCCTAAGTGAATTAACACTCTTGGTCATTAAAAATGCTACACCACAAAAATGTGCTTCAGACGCGAAATTTAACCGACAGGCAGACGATGCTGTGATATGCAAATGATTAGCTTTGCAGAGCATTCACACAAGTCTGACGCTGGTGGCGAAACCAGCAACGTGATACCATGAGGAAAGTTTCCAACCGATTTTTCATGCACAAACAGCAGCAGTTACCTAGTGAAACGTCCTTTTGATGCCTCGTGTTAGGATGAGAAATGCGTACCACCACGTTTCCGACTTTGAGATAAAGATCTGATTGTAGACTACCGCGATTGCGGTTAACCGAATCGCGACTTTTCTGCTCGCGTTGGTCGCGATCTAATGACGCCGGCCGCGGTGGCCGAGGGTACTGTGGTGCTCCAGTCACGGTCTGCACGGCCACTACGATCGGGGGTTCGAATCCCCACTCGGGCATGAATATTTGTGCCGTCCTTAGTGTTAGTTAGTTCATAAGTAGTTTGTAAGTTTAGGGACTGATGACCTCGTAGTTAAGTCCCATTAGTTATACAAACATTTGATTTGATTTTGATCTAATGACTGTTAGCAGAATAGAGAATCGGTGGGTTGAGGAGGGCAATACGGGACGCCGTGCTGGATCCCAATGGCCTCGTATCATTAGCAGTCGAGATTACAGGCATCTTATCCACATGGCTGTAACGGATTTTGCAGCCACGTCTAGATACCTGAGTCAACGCGTATTTCCAAATGCATTGAAGGTGAAGGACATCAGAGCATTTATTGAAGGCACGAGGTAACTACAGGTAATCATGCAGTAACAGTATGCGTTCTCATAATGTATGATAATTGCACAAAAGTACATGTATCACATTGGAACAATCGAAATAAAGTTCAAACGTATCTACTTTCTGTGCTTTCTGTGCACGTACCTATGTTCTGTGTTTTAATTAAAAAGACAAAACCTACCTGTTACCCACTGTTCGTCTAAAATTCTGAGCAATATACTTATGAATATTACAGCGTCATGTATCATAAAGCGACAATAGTGTTCCAAATGAAACATTTATTTTTATTTACATACTAGACGAATATGTATTATAAATGGGAGTACCCATTGTAAAAAAATTCAGTTGATATTCGTTTGACCTACGGCAGCGCCATCTAGCTGGCCAACCATAGCGCTATCTGTTTTTCCTTTTCAAGCTAGAAAAGTTTTGTTCTTTGTAGTTTTTTCGTTTGATGCTTATTTCGTGAGATATTTGGCCCGGTCACTATCAATGGACCACAAAGCACCTTTGGTTAAATACACTACGTGACATTAAAATTGCTACACCAAGAATAAATGCAGATGATAAATGGTTATTCATTGGACGAATATGTTATACTAGAATTGACATGTGATTACATTTTCACGTAATTTGGGCTGAAAAATCAGAACCCATAACAACCACCTCTGGCCGTAATAACTGCCTTGATACACATGGGCATTGAGTCACACAGAGCTAGGATGTCAGGTACAGGTACAGATGCCCGTGCAACTTCAACACCATACCACAGTTAATCAAGAGTAGTGACTGGCGAATTGCTCGGCCACCATTAACCAGACGTTTTCAATTGTTGAGAAAGACCCGTACAGGATGTGCAACAAGCGGTCGTGCATTATCCTGATGGAAAGTAGAGTTTCGCAGGGATCGAAAGAAGGGTAGAGCCACAGGTCGTAACACATCTGAAATGTAATGGCCACTGTTCAATGTGCCGTCGATGCGAACAAGTGGTGACCGAGACGAGTAAGTAATGGCACGCTTCCAATGTGCGTTCACCGCAATGTCGCCAAACACGGATGAGACCATCATAATGCTGTAAACAGAACCTGGATACATCCGAAAAAATGACGTTTTGCCGTTCCTGTTCGCCGTTGCATACTCCATCTCAAGCGCTCCCGTCTGTGATGCAGCGTCAAGCGTAACCGCAGCCATGGTCTCCGATCTGATAGTCCATGCTGCTGGAAACGTCGTCGAATTGTTCGTGTAGATGGTTGTTGTCTTGAAAACGTCCCATCTGTTGATTCAGGGATCGAGACGTGGCTGCACAGCTATGCGGATAAGATGCCTGTCATCTGGACTGCTAGTAATACGAGGCCGTTAGAGTCCAACACGGCGTTCCGTGTTGCCCTCCTGAAGCCTCCGATTTCCTATTGTGCTAACGGTAATTGGATCGCGACTAACGCGAGCAGCAATGTCGCGATACGAGAAAGCTCAATCGCGATAGGCTACAATTCCACCTTTATCAAAGTCGGAAACATGATAGTACGCATTTCTCCTCCTAACAACTGGCATCAAAACACAGTTTCACCAGGCAACGCCGGTCAAATGCTGTTTTTGTCTGCCGGCCGAGGTGCCTGAACGTTCTGCGGCGCGCCCGTCACAGTATGCACGGCCACTACGGTCGGTGATTCGAATCCCCCCCTCGGGCATAGATATTTGTGCCGTCCTTAGTATTAGCTTGTTAATAAGTAGTTTGTATGCTTAGGGACTGATGACCCCGTAGTTAAGTCCCATAAGCTCAACAAACATTTGAACATTTCTGTCTGTGTATGAGAAATCGGCTGGAAACTTTCCTTGTGTCAGCACGTTGTAGGTGTCGCCGCCGGCGCCAACCTTGTTTGAATGCTGGAAAAAGCTAATAATTTTCCATTTCACACCATCTTCTTCCTGTCGGTTAAAAAAATGTTCAAACGTTTGTACAGCTTATGGGACTTAACTTACAAACTACTTATGAACTACTTACGAACTAGGACGGCACAAATGTCCATGCCCGAGGGCCGTAGTGGCCGTGCAGACCGTGACTGGAGCGCCTCAGTCCCCTCGGCCACCGCGGCCGACCTTGTGGGTTAAATTTCGCGTCTGTAGCACGTCATATTCGTGGTGTATCACTTTTTTCGACTACAGTTCACGAGTGGTTTTTGCTAATATGTTGTGCACAAGTTGGTCCTGGAAAAGTTCCTTCATTCACAATACCTCACAACAAAATGTTAAGTATTAGGAAGACGTGGTTAGATGCTAATACGGCTTTCTACACTTATACACTGGCAGCTGGTATGTGTATGTGTTGGCTTGCTGTCCAGATTTACGATCTGGCAACGTGCACTCTGTTGCTCTCGGCTGTGGATGCGAGTGCAGTTGTCGCCCGGGGCTCACGCCAGCACCACCGAAAACCAAGGCCGCCGCGCTCTACCAATACCACCTAGACGACAAGGCCTTACAACACGCCGTGCCTACGTCACGCTTAGAGGCCGCGGCCGACATCTGACTGGCCGGCTGCTGCGCGGCGGTGGGCGTGCCCCAGCGGCCAGCCAATGAGGTGGCGGCCGCGGCCTGTAAGTGTGACGTAGGCACGGCCTGTTGTAAGGCCTTGTCTTCTAGGTGGTTGTGGCTCTACTGCCACGTCATGCAGATTATGCTGCGGTCGCTTACTTAAGTGGTTATCCACTTGCCCCTAGTGACCAGCGAATCAGCTAAGCGATTGCGTCCTATTCTGTTGACTTTAGAGAGCCCATATAGGGAGAGAGTTGACAACAGGTCGGTGACCGCCATGTTTTTACCAGACTGCGAGCGGGACGTGCACTTACGTAGCAACCCAGGCAGAAAAGCAACCATTTAACGGTTGTAATAAGCACCAGTTCAAACCATGAGACCAAAGCTCACCTTTTAGCTTACTAATAAGTATGTGGTTAAACAAAAGGCCAATCTAAGTTTATACAGGCCTAATAAATTTGTTAGCAAATAAGTCTCGTGAAACAGTTTGTATGACTGTCAAATGTTAATACCATATTTTACGATGTTCAGGTAACTACGACACTTGGTAGTTGATTAAAAATAAAGAGAGGTATTTCATGTTGTGTGTCTTCAAGAAAATGATATTAATTCAGAATTTTCTGTCTGAATATCTGTTGTTGTTGTTGTGGTCTTCAGTCCGGAGACTGGTTTGATGCAGCTCTCCACAATACCCTATCCTGAGCAAGCCTCTTCATCTCCATATAAGAACGGCAACTTACATCTGCCTGAATCTGCTTACTGTATCCATCTCTTGGTCTTCCTCTGCGATTTTTACCCCACACACTTCCCTCTAATGCTAAATTCACAATTCCTTGATGTCTAAGAATGTGTCCCACCAATCTATCCCTTCTTTTAGTCAAGGTATGCCAGAAATTTCTTTTCTCTCCAATTCTGTTCAGTACCTCCTCATTAGTTACGCGATCCACCCACCTAATCTTCAGCATTCTTCTGTATCACCATATTTCAAAAGCCTCAATCCTCTTCCTGTCCGCACTGTTTATTGTCCATGTCTCAGTCCCATACAAGGCAACAATCCATACAAATGCCTTCAGAAAGGACTTCCTTAGGCTTAAATCAATATTCGATGTCAACAAATTTCTCTTTTTCAAGAACGCTTTTCTACCCATTGCCATTCTGCATTTTATATCCTCTGTACTGCGACCATCATTTGTTATTTTACTGCCCAAGTAACAAAACTCATCTACCTCCTTTATTGCTTCGTTTCCCAATCTAATTCCTTCAGCATCACCTGATTTTCTTACACTGCACTCCATTACCCTAGTTTTGCTCTTGTTAATGTGCATCTTATATGCATCTTTCAGCACACTGTCCATTCCGTTCAATTGCTCTTCCAGGTCCTTTGCTGTATCTGACAGAATTACTATGTCGTCGGCAAAACACAATGTTTTCAATTCTTCCCCCTGAAATTTTATTCCTTCACCAAATTTCTCCGTGCTTTCCTTTATAGCTTGTTCAATGTACAAATTGAATAACACTGGAGAAAGGCTACAACCCTAACACTCCCTTCCCAACCACTGCATACCTTTCATGCCCTTCAACTCTGACAACCGCTGTCTGGTTTTTGTACAAGAAGTAAATAACCTTACGCTCCCTATATTTTACTCCTGCTTGCTTCAGAACTTGAAAGAGTTTCTCTCAATCAACATTGTCAAAAGCCTTCTCCAAATCTACAAAAGCTAGAAATGTAGGTTTGCCTTTTCTTAATCTATCTTCTAGGATAAGCCGTAAAGTGAGTATTGCCTCCCGAGTTCCTACATTTCTCCTGAACCCAAACTGATCTTCCCCGAGATCAGCTTCTACCAGTTTTTCCATCATCATGTATATAATTCGTGTTAATATTTTGCAACTATGACTTATTAAACTGATGGTTCTGTAGTTTTCACACTTGTCTGCACCTGCTTTCTTTGGAATGGGGACTATAACATTTTTCTTAAAGTCTGAGGGTACTTCGCCTGTCTCATACATCTTACACACCAGGTGAAATATGTTTGTCTCCCAGAGACTTCAGTAGCTCTGAGGGAATATCATCTACTCCAGGGGCCTTGTTTCGACTTAGGTCTTTCAGGGCTCTGTCAAATTCTTCTCTCAGTAGAGTATCTCCTATTTCATCTTCATCTACATCCTCTTCCCTTCCTACAATATTGTCTCGAAGTTCATTTCCTTTGTAGAGCCCCTCTATATACTCTTTCCACCTTTCAGCTTTCCCTTCTTTGCTGAGAACTGGTTTTCCATCCGTGTCCTTGATATTCATAGAGCTGTTTTTCTTATCTCCAAATGTTTCTTTTATTTTCCTGTAGGCTGTATCTATTTTTCCCCTATTTATACATTCTTCTACATCCTTGCATTTGCCTTCTAGCCACTCCTGCTTAGCCATTTTGCACTTTCTGTCAATCTCATTTCTTAGTCGTCTGTACTCCATTTTGCCTGTTTCATTTACTGTATTTTTATATTTTCTCCTTTCATCGATTAAATTTAGTATCTCCTGTGATATCCAAGGATATTTTGTAGGTCTTGCCTTCCTACCTATTTTGTCCTCTGCTGCCTTCACTATTTCATCTCTCAATGCTACCCATTCCTCCTCTACTGTTTTATTTTCCCTTGTTTCTGTCAATTGTTGCCTAAAGCTCCCTCTGAAATTCTTAAGAACCTCAGGTTCCTTCAATTTATCCAGGTCCCATTTCCTTATTTTCCTACCTTTTTGTAGTTTCTTCAGTTTCAGCCTACAGTTCATAACCAACAAGTTATGGTCAGATCCAAAGATCCGGAGGGGGGACTGTTTTACCTCCGGAATATTTTACCCGAGAGGATGCCATCATCATATGTTCATACAGTAGAGCTGCATGTCCTCGGGAAAGGTAACGGCTGTAGTTTCCCCTTGCTTTCAGCCGTTCGCAGTAGCTGTGTGGCAAAGCCACATTAGCTGATGTTACAAGGCCCTCTCAGTCAATCATCCAGACTGTTGCCCCTGTAACTACTGAAAAGGCTGCTGCCCCTCTTCAGGAACCACACGTTTGTCTGGCCTCTCCACAGATACCCCTCCGCTGTGGTTGCACCTACGGTACGGCTATCTGTATCGTTGAGGCACGCAAGCCACCCCACCTCGGCAATGTCTGTGGTTCATAGGAGTGGTCTGAATATCTATCGCTGTAATTTCCGCCCCAATATAATACATTTTAAGTGTGCTTCTGTCGATCTTATAACATTTTCCTAGACTGGGAAATACCAAGAACTTTTAAAAACACAGTAGCGTAGATAATCGGAAAAATACCGATACTGTCTACTGAAACAGCAGAAACAGCCTCAAAATAATTAACTGAACATTGTACAATGAGTCTCGCCCCCGTCCCTTTTTATGTTATACCATGTAACAAATTATACGTTTGTGAATAGCCAATAATTCACAGCCAAGGGGGAGATGCCGTAGCCATGTTAAAAAATGCCGCGATGGAGTAGCCGAGCGGTCTAAGGCGCCTCGCTGCGGCGCGCGCGGTTGTTCCCCGTCGGAGGTTCGTGTCCTCCCTGGGGCATGTTTGTGTGTGTGTGTGTGTGTGTGTGTGTGTGTGTGTGTGTGTGTGTGTGTGTGTGTTAGGTTAGTTTACCTTAGTTTAAGTAATTTGTAAGCTACGGACTGATGACCTCGCAGTTTGGTCCGATAGGTTTACAAACATTTGAACATTTGATTCTATTAATGCAAACCTTGTGGCATGACATATCAAAAACCAAAACCATCAACTAACAGAACGCTAGAAATATTTTACCGCTTACTGGATCCGAACTCGTGACCTTCTCACTACCAATTCAGTACGCAACCTGTACACCACGCGGGAATTGCACAGACAGTATTTCTATTACTGATTTTCATCAATACCTTTCTCGCATTGGGCAGGAGGAAGCAGAAAATATTTACTACACGAATAATTCGTTTGTTTCCGTAAGTCACCTTTACGGTTCCCGCTTTCTCCGTTAACTTCCACCGCTCAATGTTTCTGCATTTCCTCATTCCTTGAGAACACAAGGATTATATAATAATCTTAACTTAGGTTTTTATAACCAACAGAGGAACAACGAGACATTTCTCTTGACTGTTCTTAATGATTATGTAATACACATTATTAATTACACTCAGTAAATCACTTCAAATCAACATTTAATCTTAAAAACTGCTGCGAAGTTCTATCGTTATCGTCAACGACCGACGAACAATACTTTAATTTACGTAATTAGAAGCGACATAAGACGTGCAAAAGTGGAGCAGCGGCAACCGTAATACCAACTGAATGTAACTGTACAGTGAAATCGCTGTCAGAAACTTCTAAAACTCTCCACAGAACAGAAACGCGCACTGTAGCTATTCTCAAACATACAAAGCCCGTCAAACCTGGTAAAACATGGCGTCCTGGGCTGTTAGCCAAACAGGAGCGGTTTAGGCATGACCACTCTCTACCTACACAGGCTACTGATGTTAAGCGAGCGCGCCCTCTATCTCACAAGGAGAGGATCTGACATATGGAATACCGATTTCGATAAAATTTGGCATGGACGTTCTATGTTGATTGTAAAGAAACAAGTGTTTCGACTTTTTGTTCCACAGTAATTTTTGAAAAATACCTAGGCAAAATTTGATGATCGAAAATCGCTTTTTCAACGCTATACACGGAAAGATCGCCTGAAGATAGGTAATGGCGTTCTACTAATCAATGTTTTTGCGTTTTCATGCTGTATCTTGGGTACTCGCAAACATGAACGACTTTACGTGTACCTTGAGCATCTTCATTAAACTAGCCTTACAGCCTCCCTACATCAAGAATTCACAACCTGTACGCCGTCATCTCTGCTTGGAACAACACTTGTGGATTTCAGGTTGGTGACCGAACTCTTTCTTTAACATGTCGGTTTTCACATGTAAGCAGTGAAAATGCCAAGGACGCCTCCCATTTGCAGTCATTTCGTTAGAACTGATAACTGTTTCGAGTTGTTTAGTTCAAATGTTTGTAGAGTTTACGGGACTACTTATCGACGAGGTCATCAGTCCCTAAACTTACAAACTACGTATGAACTAGCTAATACTAAGGACGGTACAAATATCGATGCCCGAGGGAGGATTCGAACCCCCGACCGTAGTGGCCGTGCAGACCGTGACTGGCGCGCCGCAGACCGCTTGGCCACCGCGGCCGGCCAAGTTGTTTAGTGGTAACACTAGAGAGGTACAACGATTGATAACAAAAGTTATAAAAACCGCCCATAGTATCTGTCATCCAGCTGTTAGTCTTTTTTAAAAAATTAGTTCATTGCTATAGCTTAATCACCTGTAATGACTATCCGAGCCATAAGCATGGGACTTCTTTAATATTAATTTCTTCATGGTCCGGCATATTATAAGGGGTGGAACTTAAATAGTGGCAACACTGCTGTGGAGACTCTATGTAATGGAATCTACTATTGTCGCTGATAGCACATGTTGTTGACATGCCTACCTTATCTCCGAGCAACTGGACTCCCCCGTCCCAAGTAACAGGCGTGCGCACAATTGAGGGAAACAGTCACTTGTAAGCGAATGGTCTGACGTAACGTTGTCACTATGTTTTCGAAACAGGAACAACGGAGTTGGATCAAGATTCTGGCAAGTGCCAGAGGTCTTACAGCAAGGCAGTGTCATCAAGGTTTACAAGAGGCGTACGGGGAGTCGGCATTGCATTCACGTGTACGACTGTGATGGTGTTATGCTAACGCGTTACGTTCCTCCACGAGGGCCGTCAATGCACAGTATTACTGATCGTTTTTGCAACAACACATGAGACTTCCTTCTTTCTGCGCATCCCACTCATCATTTTGCACGACAATGCGCGGGAACATACATCGCAGCCTGTGGCTGACCTGCTCAGTCGATGTGATTGGGAAGTACTGTACCATCCACCAAACATACTGGACGCAAGTGCCTGTGAGTTTGATTTGATTCCGAAGATGAAGGAACCACTTAGAGGCACTCGCTTCAGAACTGGTCCCGAGATTCGATAGGTAGTAGACTGCTCCATTCCCACCATCAACAGAACAGGATATGCTAACTGTATACTAAGCCTTCCACATCTCTGGTAATGGGTTCTACACAATGCTGGTGGGTACTTTGAAGGACATTAACAGGTGCAAACATGTAACGCTTTTGTATCATTGTCAATAAATAGTTACCACTTTTTAAGACCCAATCCTCGAATTTACAATTGTATTTTAGAATTACTGCTCTGTTCAACCACATAATTCTTACTCTAATCTAAATAACATTCTTGTCTTTCCAATTTATAGTAGTCATCTTTGTATCGTATTGTAACGACAGTTGTATTAGTACGTTATTAAGTCCTCTTTACGAAGTAAGATTTGAATGTTCATAGAGTTTTTAAAAGAGCATTTTCAAATATTTGAAATACTAAGGGACCTACTGATGAGGTCATCGGTCCCCAGACTTTACTTAAATGCCCGGTGGAGGACTCGAACCTCCGACGAGGAGCGGCCGCGCATCCCGTAACTAGGCGCTTAAGGACACATGGCAATTCATGTGCAACTGTAAAAGACACCTTCTTAATCCCACAGTAAGCGCATTTCCTGCTTTTGCTATGTGCAAAAAGTTTCGGTTATGATATTAAGATGCCATTGGGGCGTCCGTTTAACAATGTTTAATATTTACCCGAAATTATGTCGCACCTCCGCTGTCATTTGTAAATGTTGAGGTTACGTAAAGTCATTTACACGTGTTGTTTGTTCTTCAGGCGGATCTGTCTGGCTGGTATTGTTTCTCATTGTGGTTTCTGCCGTGTTTGTCTTTCGGCGGGCGGGTCCCGGTGACGAGCGACATATATTGCTGCTTGTGTTGACTCGCCGTGGCTCTGCTCCGGCGTGTTCTACCCCGAAGCCAGTCAGCTTGATTTTGCCTTGCCCTCTCTTCCTCTTCGTTCGGAGGATTCAATATGACCAGCAGGTCTAAACTCTATATTTCTAGCACATTCGTATTTGGCAGTATTCAGATACACACATAAAAAAAGTTGTTGCAGAACAACGAGTCTAGGGGTTCATCACACGGTACATGAAAACGGTAATAGCTATATACAAAAACAATATGTCAGTTCTCTTCAATGGACATGACAACAGAAACTGACAAGTTGTACGACAATAACCTAGACATTCTTACATCTACATATATACTCCGCAGTCCACCGTAAAGTGCATGGCAGAGGCTACTCTGTACCACTACTAGGCACTTCCTTTTCCTATTCCACTCCCAAATAAAACGAGGGAGAAAAGAATGTGTATGTTCCTCTGTACGAGATGATTTCTCTTGTCTTTGCGATCTTTACACGAAATGTAAGTAGGTGACAGGAAGATAGTTCTGCACTCAGCTTCAAATTCCTGTCCTCTAAATTTCCTCAGCAGAATTTCTCGAAAATAACGTCCTCTTTCCTCCAGCGATCCCCATATCAGTTCCCGGAGCACTTCCGTGAGAGTCGCGTATTGGTCGAACCTACTAGTAACGAACGTAGCTATTCGCCTCTGAACTGCTTCCATTTCTTCCTTTAAACTGATCTGCTGCGGGTCCCAAACACTTGAGCAATACTGAAGACGTGATCGAACAAGCGTTTTATATGCGGCCTCCTTTACGGATGAAGTACATCTTCCCAAAATTCTTCCAATAAACCGATGTCGACCGTCCACCTTACTCACAACTTTCCTTATATGTTCGTTCCATTTCATAACGCTCTGCATTGTTACGCCTAGATATTTGAACGACGCGACTGCATCAAGACGCTCATTACTAACTCTGTATTCGAACATTGTGGGATTGTTTTTCCTACTCATGTGCATCAGCTTACATTTTTCGACATTTAGAGCTAGCTGCAATTCTTCACACCAACTAAAATTTTTGTCTATACCAACCTGTATGCTCTTACAGTCATTTAAAGACGACACCCTCCCGTACACCACAGCATCATCAGCAAACAGCCGCAAATTACAAGTTACACTCTGTCCATTAAATCATTTATATAGATAGAAAGTAATAGTGGTCCTATCACATTCCCCTGGGGCACGGTAGACGATACACTCGTCTCTGATGAACACTCGCCGTCGAGAACAACGTACTGCGTTCTATTACTTAGGAAGTCTTCCAGCCAGTCTGTGAAACTATTCTATAAGCTCGTATCTTCGTTAGCAGTCTGCTGTGTGGCACAGCGTCAAATACCTTTTTGAAAGCGAAAAAAAAAAAAATCTACCTGTTGCCCTTCATCCATGGCTCGCAAAATATCATGTGCCGAAAGGGTAAGATGATTTTCAATCGAAACTTTAATGTGTTCCGGATTGCAGCATTCACCAGTAACCCAAATAAACGTCCTCTTGCTATGTTGAATGGCCGTATTCGTCTTGGCCTGTCTCCTAGATCATCAATGGACAGTTGGTCAGGACAGTCGCACTCATCAACGACGATTCGGCGAGATTGGTCGGTGTGCGTCTCGTCCATAAACAGCCCTTTTCCATATATCCCAGACATGTTCCATAGGGTTGATATGGTGATAACATGATTACCCTTCGAATATTTCGATGTTGTTATGCAGGAATGCAAGAAGAAGAAATGCACCATAAGCGCGGGAAATTATTTTATTTACATATTTATTTTTATTTATCACGTTCCGCAAGACAGAATTGAGGAGCAAATCTCCGTCGTCATGGAAGGAGTTAGTACACGTGATTGTTACAGAGTACAGAGAGGGACTGACGACCCCGTAGTTAAGTTCCATAAGCTCTACAAACATTTGAACATTTTAGAGTACAGACGAGTGGTAATTGACGAAGTTAAACGTAAAGCAATCGTAAGCACACGATAGGTCTAAGCATAAATAAAAGAAGAAACAATGGAACATTCAAGTTCGCTTGATCTTCAGTTTAAAGGTCGCGGAATAAATCTTTGTGCATTTGGTTTGACTATTCTGATAACTTTATTATACTATAAATGACAGTACCGTCTAGAAAGAGCTTTACAGGACGCCTCAATTTTCTACTGGATCGTTTATGTACACAAGGAACAACAGACGATCAAAACGCTATCCTGTAAAACACCTATGTTAGTGTTTCTGCTATCGTACTCATCACTTCTTGTGAGTAAAGAGCTGGTTGTGTCTAACAAGAACGATATTTTCTCTGTCGATGCTGACCTTGGGTCAGTGTATGTTTCTGTTCGATATATAATTTTAGAACAGATGACATGTTCCAAAACTGCTGCAAATCGACAATTAATGATATAGACCTGTAATTTAATGGGTTGTTGCTATTGCCTTTCTTGAATTTCGGTGTGACCTGTGCACAATTCAACTGTACGGATTTATATCTTTTCTTCATTGAGTGGTTTTACATGACTGTTAACTACGGAGCTATCACACCTGAATACCCTGATAGGGACCTAACAGTATGCAGTCTAGACGAGGATTTTTTTTTTTTTTTTTACTAAGCGATTTAAGTTTCTTCACAATTCTTCAAATGAATTGTTCGTAGCTTGACTACTCTCGTCATTAAACTAATTTATGTCAAGGACAACAAATACATCCGTGCCCTAGGGATGACTCGAACCTCCTTCGGAACCTAGACGCCTCGGAATGTTCCGCCACTCCACCGCGGCTACGTCATTCATCTAGCTAGCTTTTTACAATTCGAAATCTGCAATATTGACTTCGTCTTCAAAGTAATTACGGAAATCTGTGTTCAGTAACCCTAATTTAGCAGCACTGCTATCGGTACAATCACCATTACTTTAACATAGTGAAGGTACTGCTTGTGTTATTCCTGTAGTATAATTTACATAATACTAGAATCTCTTTCAGATTTATGCCAAATGTGCAACCGGAGTTTTGTTCTGTGAACTGTCGTAAGCAATGAAATCCTCGAGTTTCTGTGTAGGATCGCCAATCTTCGCGAACCTGACAGGCAGGGTTCATTAATTAATGGTACCACTTATGCGCATATAAGAAAGACTCGTGAAGTGTAAAATATACGGATCATTAGACTACAAACCGAATTGATAAGCATAAATAAAACTGCCTGTCATAGTAAGAACAGACCGCAATAGAAATTTATGTTTCTTTTATCTTTATATTTTACTTTCAGCGAAAAGAGCTGCAAATATATACATATTGGCAAGTGTATGTTCATGACAAATTGTTCTTTATAGCCGCAGCGGAGCGGCCGAGCGCATTCAGGCGCTATGCTACGATGCGCGAGGCCGTTGCCAACCGGGGGTTCGAATCCCCCCTCGGGCATGGATGTTTGTGCTGTCTTTAGTATAAGGTAGTTCATAAGTAGTTTGTAAGTTTAGGGACTGATGAACCCGCAGTTAATTCCCACAAGCTTTACGAACACATTTTTCTTTATATCATTGAATCAGTGAATGCGGATGTTTTTACATTAATTTCTCCATTTATATCTCTTGACATTTTACTAATGCTTGTAACACAAATATTACATTAATTATTTCCTTACATATGTACAAATATAATTATAAACAAAAATTACTGTTTCGGTGGCTTGCCCACCGCTAGGAGCACTGATGTCATTGCAATTGTCAGTTGGTAACAACTTTCACAGCAGTGAGTGTCGCGACTGTATACGTTAAACTGTGGTATGCGCGGATATTTTCCAAGACCACATAATAGGATCTTCTTTGCTTCGTACCAGTTTGACTGCTCCATGTTCTTCCGAGATGTTCTGGCATTTACTGGATATTGTACCTCTTGTTGTCTAAATGAATGTGGTTTCAACATAACGGTGCATCCGTTGTATCTTCAACTCATTGGTAGGGGAGCGCTATCGCCGTACGTCACAAATCTGGACTTTTCCCGCTGGTCTTATATCAATCCACTGGTGTAATAGAGCTTCGTAAAGACGGATGAGGACCTGAATGCTGTCTACTGGTTCAATAGACACCATGGATCTTGGAGAGACTGATACTGAATTTGATAGATCGTTGCCATGGCAGCACTGAAATTGGACGTCGTGACTTTGAACAATTAGCATGAGCTGATGTTATTCGATGTACGCTTTGTATGTCCATAACACAATACATATACATTTACGATCATGTGGTCAATTTTATACTACTTGGTCATATGCACTCCTGGCCATTAAAATTGATACACCATGAAGATGGATGGATGATGGAGTGCTGGATCCCAACGACCTCCTATCACTAGCAGTCGAGATGACAGGCATCTTATCCACATGGCTGTAGCGGATCTTGCAGCTACGTCTCTTTTGTGTCCCAGCCTCGCCGCCGCTTTTGTGTCTCGTTTCCGTCGTAGGTGTCGGTGGCCGAGTGAAATGAGACCGACACAGGAACAAAAATAGCACGCTGGTGCAGGTACGGAGGGGAGCAGCCAGAAACTAGAAACACTAGAGTAAACTAGAATGAGATATATATTGCACAGAATTTATACAATACTTAACTTTTACACAATTCAGTACTGCAGAGTGCTGATACATAGTTGAGTTAGAGGTCTGCCTAGTGTCTGTACGATAGCCAAGTCTTTACTGGTGTCTATCTGATTCCGAAGGTCCTAACTGGTTGCTATCTCAGTCCCAAATGAACGATGTCGTTCAGTGGTGGCCACGAGCGGCGTTGTAGCAGAGGGCGCTCGTGGCTGTCGTCGTAAGAACGCCGCGCCGTGCGTGCATGGCGGCGCGCGGCGAAAGTAGGTGGCGCGCACTTTGTACTTGTGCGACACCACACCCTCGATCCCTCAGTCAACAGATGGGAACGTTTGCAAGACAACAACGATCTGTACGAAAAGTTCGACGACGTTTGCAGCAGCATGGAGTATCAGCTCGGAGACCATGACTGCGGTTACCCTTGACGCTGCAACACAGACAGGAGAGCCTGCGATGGTGTACGCAACGATTAACCTGGGTGCACGAATGGCAAAACGATATTTTTTCGGATAAATCTAGGTTATGTTTACAGCATCATGATGGTCGCATCCGTGTTCGGCGAGATCGCGTTGAACGCACATTGAAAGCGTGTATTCGTTATCGCCATACTGAGGTACCATTCGTTACACGTCTCGGTCACTTCTTGTTCGAATCGACGGGACTCTGAACAGTAGCCGTTACAATTCAAATGTGCTAGTATATTTGTACAATGAATATCCGTTTATCAACTGCATTTCTTCTTGGTGTAGCAATTTTAATGGCCAGTAGTGTAATTGTCGGAGACGTGTTGTAACTACGCACTTTCTACGCACATTTATCCGGTCTCGAGTGAGGAATGAGGATTTGTAGCTCTTCCATGATTAAACCATTATAACTTGAACTAAAAATCATGTACAGTATTGCCTTGCCCACCCTGCATTTCTCACGTGACTGAACAAAAAAAAAAAAAAAAAAAAAAAACAGGTCGCTGTAGTGTGTCGGAGTACGAAGAGGCACCTCTTAATTGCGATACGCACACTAATCTGTATCATTTCCCATTTGACAATTATTGAGATGTGATCGAGCTAAATCCTGTGGATGGTATGATAACTTGGAGAGGATGGTAACCAGTAAAGATTTTAGTGATTACGTTACACACACTAAGTTGCAAAACACTTCTTCGCGAAATTGTACTTTCCAACAAAATTTGAAGCATGTATCTGTAAATTAAAAGTAATACAGCATTGAAAAAAGAGTAGGAAATTATGACATAACATTGACGGTCTGTGCGTTTCGCAAATGCAAATTAGGAGCAAAAATGCTCTCATTCTTGAAAGTATATTAGATATATCAATGGACAATCATTAACTAGATGTAAAAATATTCTGAATTTAAGGTTTTTTTAAGAAAAGTTTTGCTGAACTACATTTCTAACACTTGAATCCCTGGAAAGGTTCTTCTTCGGGATTTTATTGAGATTCTTGAGATCCGAATCGTAACGTGAGTTACAAATTAGTCAAGCACCGAATACAAGGGTGCTCACATACAGGTTCCCTAAATAAAACATCAGCAGCCTACAGAATAAACTGTATCAATTTGCAGGCCGCGGTGGCCGAGGGAAAAAAAAAAAAAAAAAAAAAAATGGTTGCTACATCGACCAAAAATATTATGTATTAAAAAGCAGTAAACATGGAATCAATCATAATTAAATTACGTCACGTTATAGGAATTTTGCTCGCTTTGGAACATTTTACTCATCTTAGAGACAAAATGTTCAGTATAGTGAGATTGTGTTATTAAGTACTTCTAATATAACATTCGACCGCGTTTGGAGAAAGAAACAATTTTGGAAAGTTAGGTTGTGTTTTGGTGGCGTTATAAAGATGAGTTCATTAGATATGATCAGCTAAACCACCTTAATCTTTATTTATATTAGAGTACACAAGTATCTTGTTACAGAGACTAACTTAGTTCCTTGTGGGTGTGGAACACTTTACAGATTAAAATTGCGCAATTGTTCTATTACACATTGATCAAATATGGTGTTCTAACCACAGCTCACTAATTAAACAACCATAACAATATTGTGGATTAAAGAAACCAAATTATAATTTTTCATTTTGTTTGCCTCCCACTATTATCTGACAGTTCACGATTTCCTAAAGGTCAAGTGGTGCCATCTTTCTAAATTAATGTGAAGTAGAGCCGAAATATTAAGAATTTAATATTGTGGGCCTCTTCTGTTTTTATCTGATACTTAATGGCAATACTGGATGGAAATAAGCGATTCGATCTTTGAATTTATTCTTATACCGTAAATGTTTTTAAACGGTGAATTATAATTAAGGGATTGTTGTAATTCGTTAACATATTCTTCATCAACGTTTTACAAATCCGGTACTTAGTTATTATTTGCCATATTTGCATTAACTAAATAAATCTCACTTACTGTCTTAATGAGTAACAGTTGAAACGTTAAAAAGAACACGACTTATATGGAACCAGATGTTAGATGGATCCTGGAAACAATACACGTCTCTGTAACCCACGGATGACAAACATAGGTAGCCTAAGGGACGCTACAGAAAATAAATTGCATTGGGCAATCAGTCAGTAACGCACTTACTGTGAATGTACTTGAAAGTCACATTTAAAGAGTACATCTATGGACTATTGTGCGAGTTGTAACTGAAAGTAAATGGTCACGGGATATTTTCTCTGCCAGCTGTCCTGTGACCCGGCCAACCTTCTCTTCAAATAGCAAAAGAAGGCATTACTGTGACTGAAGAAATGATAGCATCACAGATGTTGATAACGAGCAATCCGAACGGTGTGCGTTAACAATGTGTACCTTCAGAGGAAAGGAAAATAATGCTCTCTTTCCCTACCTCTTAAAGAACTGCCTTCCGATATGATACAGGATTTCTTTGACATGCAGCAGAAGGACAAAGTAAAAAAGACACGGAAGAGGGCCGAGCAAATAATTGCCGTTACTTAGCGCAGTCGGACGAACGACAATTCATTTCGTGTCACCCTTATTCAATTTATGTCTTTTATATCAATTTCAAAGGATTCAGTGTAACATTCAATCTCACTGTAAGAAACTGAATACAGCGCTCTCTTATCTACATTTCGTGTATGCATCCGACTGCATTTGATTTTGTGTTTGAGGATATACTACACGAGCGTGAATATATAAATAAAAGCGAAAAATTTATTTAGCTTCAGAATTAGTATTTTCACAACATATTTAAAGACAAAGTAGCAGTTACTGACGAGACACGAAAGAAAGCAATACAATAATTGACGGTTGTAAATGAATAACATGCTAAGTACAGTAGCATAGGACCTTTCTTATGATGCATTCTTAACGTAAATACGGAGTTTAATATAAATACGGAGTTTAATACAAATAAGAGGATTTATATCTCTGGTACCTATGTCTCGGTATGGAACATACACTTTCAAAATTCGACGAATCTCATACTTGGATTTCTGTTAATATTGTGGTTTTCAGTCAGGAGATTGGTTTCATACAGCTCTCTCCTTTGCAAGCCTCTTCATTTCCTCAAAATAACGGCAACCAACATGCATTATAAACTGCTTACTGTATTCGTCTCTTGGTCTGCCTCTGCCGTTTCTATCTCCCAAACTATCCTCTACTACTGAATTGACGATTCCTTGATATCTCATAATGTGTCCTACCATACAATACCATTTTTGTCGAGATATGTCAGAAATTTCTTTTCTCGCCATTGTGTGAAGCTTAACAGTGGGGATGTGCTCAACTGTACTTGGTCATTTAGGAATAGCTACTTCTTGATTATTTCTGCAAAATCATGAGACTGAATAGCAGCATAGGAGGCTGCTGCCAGCCTAGCTGCATGGTAATGTATGGGTATAAAAATAACAATAAGGGAGAAAAAATAAAAGTTACAAACTTCACACGTTATGGTATCATCGTGCCCAGTCTACCGTTGTTTCTAATTGATTAGCATTTCGCAGCGATTCGATATCTCGTAAAATAGTGTACTGCCTACGTTCCGACAAGCTACGAGGTCAAAATAGCGTGTTTGGAAACGCGAAACAGCGGCAGTACACCAAATTCTACGAAATGACAAAAATGATTTACTGAATACAGTGGCTGTTTATTGTAAGATAAAAGCGTTTAGAATAACGGCGTTTCATGGACCGTTAATACAGCCGGCCTAGCAGTAGAATAACGAGACTTTTATTACTCCTCCAGGAATAATGTCTCACTGTCACGCCGTTGTTTTATTCACATCGTGGATACATAATTTTCAACAAGGAAATCAAAACGCCGAAAAGTGTTGCATACCAGTAGCGAACAAGGCATTTTTTTTTCGGGGCGGGGGGGGGGGGGGCAATATTAATGTAAAGATAAGTATTTTTAACAAGAGCTTCCATGACATTTTGTTTCAGTTTTAATGCTTGTATTGAGATGATAATTTGCGCTGAAGCCCTTTTTATTTTATCGAGATTAAGCATTTTATTGTTGACTTTAAAATTATACAAATATAGCTATTTTTTTTTTCTTTATAGCCATTATTTCGAGGGTGGGTGTAGGCAGGCCCACTGTTGCATATTTTCGTTCATGAATTCGTTAATAATGTAACACCCTCGGGCATGGTGTTTGTGTTGTCCATAGATAAGTTTACCTTAGTTTAAGTAGTTTGTAAGCTATGGACTAGTAACCAAGCAGCTGAGTCCAATAGATTTATAAACATTTGAACATTTAACGCCGCGGTGGAGTAGCCGAGCGTTCTAAGGCGCCTCAATGCGGACCGCGCGGTTGCTTGCCGTTGGATGTTCGAGTCCTCCCTGGGGCATGGGTGTGTGTGTTGTCCTTAGGTTAGTTTACCTTGTTTAAGTAGTTTGTAAGCTACGGACTGATGACCACGCAGTTTGGTCCGATAGATTTACAAACATTTGAACATTTGTTTTGAACATTTAACAACACAGTAGCAAGAGTACGAGGACTAGAAATGCAAAATGATTTTTAAGTATTGTAAACAAGGTGATAAAGCAAGTGATATAACAATAATAGTTATTCTGTATTTCAATCGCGTATTTTCATTAATTTATCAGTTGCTGTAATGGTAATCCGCGCATAGTTTATTCTCACCTTTCCGTGACTTATTAATCTTAAATGAATGGTACCGTAAGGATTATTCTGATATACGTCATTTCAGACAAGCTATAAATACTTGTTAGAGACAGGTTTCACAGTATTTAGAGAAGCTATAAATATTCATATGCACATAAATTTATTATGCCTTTGTTCCTACTGAAGTAGAAGCGAAAGGCTATCTCTAAGAATGTCCTTCATCAGACGGCTTATAAATCCCATCATGTTGAATACTTGTACCAGTTTCATTGTTGCAGAACTCTACTTTAGTGTAAATTTTTATTACCATTCTATCATTTTCACTTACGCCTTCGTCATAAAATGATTATAAACTCGTTTTATCGCAGTGGACCTGTGGTACGTTATTGGAGTAAGCCATACGCATATCTCAAAAATGGCGGCTTATGCTGAGTTGGCGCTACTGTCTCTATACAGGAATTTGGGTGCGTTACTTATCATAGTTTTGACAAAAGCATATAATTCATTATTGCGAAGAAAATTGTAGAGAATAGTACGCGTGGAGAAAGAATTCGAAATAAAGGACTTAATTAGGGAGATGCCCTGTCCTCGCTACTTTTAAATTTAGTCCAAGAATTTCCATAAGGATTTTGTCACCGTACCTCACAAACGGTTTTTACTCAAATTGCGTGACTGGATAGGGGATTTCCTGTCAGAGAGGACACTTTGTAGTAATCGATGGTAAGGCATCGACTAAAACAGAGGTGATATCGGCCGTTCCACAGGGTAGTGTTCTTGGTTCTCTGCTGTTCCTTATCTACATAGACGATTTGGGAGAAAATCTGAGCTGATCTCTTAGATTGTAACGTCATCTGAAGATCAAAACCAACTGCAGAACGATTTAAATAAGATTTCAGTATGGTGTAAAAATTGGCAATTTACTCTAAATAATGAGAAGTGTGAAGTCGTCCACATGAGTACGAAAAGAAATCCATTAAACTTCGTTTACAAGATAAATCAGTCGAATGTGAAGGCCATGAACTCGACTAAATACCTATGAATCACTATTACATCAGACTTAAACTACAAAGAGAACGTAGATAATGTCGTAGGAAAGCCGAACCAGTCTGCGGTTTATTGGCAGAACGCTTAAAATATGCAACTACTAAAGAGACATCATACACTACGCTTGTTCGTCCTCATCGAAAGACTCCAAAGAAGGGCAGCCCGCTTTGTATTGTCACGATACAGGGGAGACGGCGTCACGAAAATGATACAGGACCTGGTATGGGAATCAGTACAACAACGGCGATTATCGCTGCGGCGTGGTCTACTTAAGAAACTCCAATCACCAACTTTCTCCTCCGAATGAGAAAATACATAGTTGATTCCCACCTACATAGGTAGAAATGATCATCAGAATAAAACACGAGCAATCAGAGCTCGAACAGAGAAATTCAGACCATCTTTCTTCCCGTGCGCTATTCGAGAATGGAATAGGAGATGAATAGTATAGGTGGTTCGATGAACCCTCTGCCAGGCACTTAAATGTGATTTCGAGAATATCCCATGTAGATGTAGCTAATATTGTGTGAATGGTAGCAGATATTACGATATTAGGTTATGTAGAACATCTAAACATAATTAGCGATAGGACAGAATCTGTAACAGCAAATGCGAATGCGTTAATGGAGGCTAGTGAAGACATAGGTCTGAGGAAAAGTGAAGACAAAACGAAATACTTGGTTACTACTAAATTGCCAACTACAATAGATCAGGAAATGTAAATAGTTGGTAACATGCAGTATGGAGTAGTGAACGCGAGATTACGGGCTGGAAATGCTTGCTTCTTCTCACTGGGTAGATTATTCTAATCACGTAAATTGTCTAGAAATTTGAAACGGAGAATATTTTTGTGTCCCAGCCTCGTCGCCGCTTTTGTGTCTCGTTTCCGTCGTAGGTGTCGGTGGCCGAGTAGAAAGACCGACACAGGAATAAAGGATGCACGTTTGTGCAGGTAGGAGGTGACCAGTCAGTGGGACAGCAGAAACTAGAAACACTAGAGTAAATTAGAACGAGATCTATATTTCTTAGAGACTTAGTAATACTTAACTTTTACCTAGCTCAGTACTGCAGAATGCTGATACATAGTTGAGCTAGAGGCCTGCCTAGTGCCTGTCCGATAGCCAAGTCTTCACTGGTGCCTATCTGATTCCGAAGTGTTAGCTGGTTCCTATCTCAGTCCCAAGTGAACGATGTCGTTTAGTGGCGGCCACGAGCGGGATAGCAGCAGAAGGCGCTCATGGCTGACGTCGTAAGAACGACGCGCCGTGCTTGCATGGCGGCGCGCGGAAAAAGTAGGTGGCGCGCACTTTAGACTTGAGCGACACCACAAATATATATAAAAAAACTATTATTCTTCCAGTTGTGATGTACGGGTATGATTCTTGGTCTTTCACTTTGCAAAATGAAAAACCGTTTCGAGCATTTGAAAACAAAATTTTGTGGAAAATGTTCTGAGCCAAAAAGGATGACATTGGCGGGGAGTGGCGAAAACTGCGTAACGAAGAGGTTCGAAAACTTTATTCAAGCCCTAACATAATCTGGGTTATTACATTACATACGCTGCGATGGGGGGGGGGGGGGTCATGTAGCTCGAAGGGATTAAGGCAGGGCATCGAGCATAATATTGGTAGGGCACTTAGAGGGAAAACTTCCAGTGGGGAGACCGAGGCGCAGATAGGAAGACAATGTGAATGCCGATTTGAGGATTCTAGGTATTGAAGGCGACTGGAAGGACAGAGACAGACGACGAAAACATGTTGCGGCGGTAACTGACTTCGGTAATTGACTTCGGTGTGAGTGGCTGTGCTTGGCTTGCTTGTGTTAGCATGGGGCAGTTGATGTTTTTGTATGACAAGGTTCGTTTGTAACAACTGCAATGAGTGTACACCACTACATATCATTTACTGATGACGACAGCGCTATCTGCTGTAGTCTATACCTGCATGTGACGGTGATGGTATTTGTGTGGCATTTATGGCTGTTAGACCCCAATATGGGTCGTGTTAAACCTGTCTGATGCAATTATTTGGCTGCCGCCAAGCGGCGTCTTGCGTGTCAATGACGATGAAATGATTATGAGGACACCACAACACCCAGTCCCCGATCGGAGAAAGATCATCGATCCGAACGCGAATGGAACCCGGGTCCCTTGCGTGGCAACCCATCACACTGTACACTATAGTAGGGAGGTGGACTATGTATACATGTGAATGAAAAGAATGAATGTGGTGCTAAGAGCAAAACTCTAGAACATCTCGACTAATTCAGCATTATTTCTTCATTTACTTATCGTTTTTTTCGAATATTGATTGGAGTCTCAGAAACATTTTAATGAAGAGAATGATTAAAAAATTTGTACGAAAAAGGTAAGTATTACTTTAATTTAACCCATTGAATGGTATATTCGTGCCTTTGTTATGCTGTGTAGTTCAGCCGGTTGCCGAAGAGTGCTGTCTAACGACTTTTGCGGTCTTTTACTGAGTGGCGCGATTGTGTTTTTAAACACGCTGCCTCGTTTCAGCTGTTTAGACTTCAACAACTTCGGTTATCTTTAAGCTTCTTAAGCGAAGGTAGCTATCTCTTTGACCACAACTGCTAATAAATCGTTACACATATGATAGCTAAGAGATTGCTGTTCTCCACAGCGCTTATTGACGAAAATGTTGCAGTTCTTGGTTAATTGACATTTAGTTAATTTACATTGAAATTCCGGCTTACTATGTCATCATCAAACCGCAAAGTTTTTATTTTTTATCCCTGAACTTTAATTCCCTCTACAAATTTCTCCTTGCATTCCTTCACTGCTTGCTCAATGTACAGATTGAACAACAGTGGAGAAAGGCTGCGCCTTTTATTACTCCCTTTTTATTTTTCCGACTTTGTAATTACTTCATTTTAGTGGTTTTTCTGAGACAGGACCTCATCCGTCTCTGTAATCGCCCCCAATCGCGTGTTGCTGTATTTCATTAGCTTCCTTATATGATTCTAAGCATTCCTATGGGTTGCATGCTGTAGTTCATTTTCTATATTTTTCGGAAACTGAATTTATTCAATTTTATCGGTTTTCGGAACCATGTGGGTCCGAGTTCCGGGGTTTGCAGCTAGTCGCTTGAATTCATGCCATTTCTCATAGAAAACCAGTACCTAGATCGATTTCTAACAGACTGCAACGTAAGAAACCACCGTGAATTTTGTATATATTGAATCCGATTTTCAACCACTTCACGTTCAGTGGAGTGCTTTCATGTAACGTAGCCGTGTGTCGCCGTTAGCGTGTTTGCTCGCGGTCCAATCAGATGTAATTTAACTTGACTATACACACGCACCATCTCAAAACAGGCACGACAGAGCAGAGCCAGCTTCAAAGTGTTTTTGTATATTGTGTTTTGTGCTACCTCCAACTTGCTGAATTTCGCCTACGATAGCGGCGCCTGCTTCCGCCTCGTCTCAGGACGCTGATTTTGGTGAGTATCGCTTGGCATTGCGTGTGTGTGAGCGAATGAGTGTTGTTTGTGAATCCTTCCCCCCAGTAGCGTTAAATCATGTATAATTTAGGCTGGGCACCGTCCGTATTAATCCGTGTAAGAGATGCATTTTTATTGTATTATCAAAATTGGTTCTCCATTTTGCTTGTTTTCTATCTGAATAAACAAGTTTAAGTTCAGCATAATCCGTAAGTTGTCTATAAATTGTAGTTTTAGAGCACCTTCCCTCTTTTATTTAATATTATTCATTACAAGTGTTGAGAACAAGCTCAGACGCAATTTTTCTTATGTCTAAATTCCGTTGCGCCATAAATGGTTTTTTAGTCGTGTTTCTAAGATAACATTTATTGTGCTGGCTTGCTTATTAATGTCTGTGTGTAATAACGTGTGAGCTGTTATGTATATTGGCCACTGTAGTATTAACTTCCTCTTATTGAAGTAATTTGAAACGAGTCAGTTCTCAGTTTGGGCCAGGGAACAAGGTTTTGTAGCAGGGAGTAACTGGTAGTTCATACGGACCTTATTTGCTAATTTTAGTGATAAAACAAGGCTCTTGCATCGTAGATGTGGTCGATTTTCAACCTCCACGGCGAACGTCCGTGCGCACCGCTGCATGGCGCCTCAGTGCGCACGGCTATTCCGCCTCAGCCCGGAGTTTAATTCAAAGAAATAACACTGTTTAAAGTTACGCTAACTGCCGCTTAGTAACAAGTACATGTGATTAATGCTAGTTGAACGTTAGATCGGATTTTTGTGGAGAACACTAACGCCATCCGCTGCGATTAATCCTATGAACTATTCTTGCTATTGAGAATATTCTTTGTTGCGTCCCCCTTCCAAGTCGTACAAATCGGACTAATCAGTAGGCAGTGAAATGCCAGCAGGCTACCTATCTGAATACAGAACAGGGAGAGGCGCTACAAATGTTACTGAAAGTGTACAGCTTATCATCTAAAGATTTGCTACATAGATGTTTGAATTTCGCTGCCTTTTACTGCGAACAGCAAAGAAAGAAGAGGAAAAAAAAGTGGAATATTTTCGGAGCAATAGGTTTCACATCTGACTGAATCTTGTGCTGATAAATTATTCTTCAGAAGCCAGAAAAAGAACAGTACTTTAGCAACATTGACGTAATTAAAACGGTAAAACTCAGAAATCTATAAAAAACAAGAAATACACATTTAAATTATTGATCGACATTATAATTCCGGAGCAACCAAATAAAAATGAACTTCACAGGGAGCTATTTAGTTGTTGAAGTTTAAGGGTTGAATTCTGTTTTGTTTCTTTTTTGTTTTGGGCCTGCTGAAACTTTCCAAATAAATTTAACTTTATCGGAAGGAATCGAAAGTTTACACTCTTTCCTTTCACTTGTTCCAGTTCTCTTTTCAGGAACAGTCAGTGCCTAATAAATTAATGAGGTAACGAGTGCGGGGCTCCATAGAAAAGAAACGAGAGTCTAATTCAAGTACTACAGTACTCTGCTTTCAACTTTTAAGTTCATTAACGACGTGACAGCAGCCTTCCATTAAACAACTCCGTCTGCCCCGAAAGTATCGAGGTACTTTACGGACTTCCCACCACGCTTCAGCTATGGAGATTTTGAAACGGAATTTGTGCCTCGGTAATTGCATTTCAAGTAACTAGATTAGATGAAAGAGTAGAGGAAGAGAAACGTGTCAGTCAGTGGCGAAGAATGGAGCTCGCGCGACGCCCGCCGCTCAGGACCAAGTTCCGCCGAATTACCAAGTTCGCAGTTTAATAGACATCGTTCGCGCCCGACTTTTCGTAATAACTGCTTCACGACAGTAGGGGATTTGTCCGTCAACTAAGGAGCGACAGTGAAAGTTATTTAAAGAAAACACAGCGATATTTTTAAGTCATCAGTGTCGTGTTCAGAAACTCTTCAGGTATTGAAATACGGTTTTACAAGGAAAATGTCTTATATTTGAAAATGATGAATAAGAAGAAAAAATAACAAGCAAATGTGAGCGCAAAGCATACATATACAGGATGTAAATTTTATGTTGACAAACCAGAATAAATCGAAAAATAAGCTTCACACACACACACACACACACACACACACACACACACACACACACACACAAACACAAGTGTAGAAACCAAAGTTGATTATACGTTACTTGTAGTGGCCATTTGAGCAGCAGCTGAATACTATTTTTAAAGAAACGCCTTTTACTACTGCAAATGAAGGGTTTTATTTTTATAATTCACCCATACGCGTTTCGCCTTTGTCACGAAGCATCATCAGTGGGTATCTTGAAATAGTTACATGTTTCTGTTTACACATAAAGGTTAGGATTCTTACATATCTACAAGACATTTAGTTTTTTATTTAAAACAGTTCGTTGTTTGCTATGAAATGGTGTACTTACAGCACTTGCTACTCCATATCAGTCTCTTTCCGACAACCAGGTCGAAAGGTTCCACTTTTTTCTGAAAAACTTTGCATTTTTCTGGTTCCAGTGTCATCTGCTGCCATACTGTGTCCATTGTAGTTTGTTTTGTAGTGTTTCCAACCTTCTCAGCTAATTTGAAATTGAACTGTTTCATTGAAAGTATGTTGAAGGTATCTTTGTGTGTGTATGTATGCCTGTGTGTGTGTGTGTGTGTGTGTGTGTGTGTGTGTGTGTGTGTGTGTGAGTGTCTGTATTAACATTTTTTTATATCTGTGTTTGTGTTTGTGTGTGTGTGTGGGAGGGGGGGGGGTTTGATTTGTGATTGTGTGTTGGGATTTGTGTCTATCATATGGTCAATCAGTGAGAACAGTGATTGATTGGTCAAGTTTATTTGGTCATTTAGTAGCAAATTTTTCTTAGCTTTTGTTTTATATATGTGATAATTTTCTTGTAATGTTAGATGTTTTTCATTATTTAAATGTAAATATTTCAGGACACCCACTGATGATGCCTTGTGACAAAGGCAAAACGCTTATGGGTTAGTTATAAAAATAAAACCCATCATTTGCAGTAGAAAAAGGCATTACTTTTAAAAACAGTACAGTGATATACATAGTAGATTATTTTTGAGAGGGACATCTGCTGGTACTAAAATTACCCACCCCCCCACCCCAAGCCCCTGGAAGTGGGGAGGGAGCAACTTTAAAATTTCAAATGGGAACCCTCGCCCCCCCCCCCCCCAATTTTTATTGCAGAATCAGATTGTAGATTAAAACTAAAAGCTACGCACGTTTTGTCTTAAACATTTGTTTTGATTCTTGGTAGTTGGCGCTGTAATTCAAGAAATCCATTTTCTCATTTTTGCGTGGAAAATTGTCAAGGATAAATAAAAATTACTTATTTGCTTCATAAATTTTGATCCGCTAAAACTAAAACTCTCCCCAAAGGGTGGGGTTTTGCTCACTACCAGCCGCGTTTGACGCGGACTTAATACTGCTAGGCGGAATTACGCCGAGTGGGCCGCTTGTCGCTCATAGAAATTCTAACCACCGAGCGAGGTTGCACAGTGGTAACTTACTGGACTCGCATTCGGAAGGATGGTGGTTCAAATCCACCTCCAGCTATCCAGATTTAGGTTTTCAGTGATTTCCCTAAATCACTACAGGCAAATTCCGGGATGGGCTCTTTGAAAGGGCACGACCAATTTCCTTCCACATCCTTATCCAAACACTCCCAACGTAAGCTCCGTCTCTAATGACCAGGCTTTCGACGGGACGTTAAACTCCAAGCTTCTTCCTTCTTCTTCAGAAATTCTAAACCTGCTTAGCACTAACATTATGAATTTCGACTTTATACTTCTCGAATAAGCAGGAGGAGAAATATGTGGAGCAAAGTACGCCAGTAATTACCTTACCTCTTTCGTACACACGGGTATAAGATAAATTTAGATCCTTGTTGCACAAGACATTGTAATGAGAATGTTAAAAGGCATTATAATATTTTTCAAAAAAAGTTTATCGAAAGCATTGGTGGTACGTTAATTGTTGTCATCACTAAAATATGCCTCTTCAGTCGACAAACTCTTGTCTGAGGGTATTTCAGCATGGCGTATTGTCATTATCTTTCCCTTCGGGGACTGAGCTGGAAGAAAACGCTTCGAATTACGTGGAAGATGCATTGTGAAAAAAAAAAAAAAAAAAAAAAAAAAATTGGAGTCCGAGTTACTCATGAACTATTTGTTTTCTACAAGAACAGTAACGTCTACAGTGGGTCCAAACCGATAAACGTTAGTATCTTACAATGAGACCACATGAGTATCTGATTTTGGAAATTCTTTATATTTATGGTGAAGATCAGAACTCAAATAACAATAAGCCAAAGCTATTCGACATAACTCTAAAAAATTATCGAGAAAAATCGATTATGAACTTTGTCAGGAACACGTAAGTTTTAATAATTAAATCTGTAACAGTATCTGTCGGTGTAGCTCACGTGGTAGCAATGTGCTCTTTCAGTCATAGGGTCGGTGGTTATGTTTGAATACTTGCACTATTTCAATATCTAATGGTAATTTTTACAAAAAGGTAAGTCTTTTTTTATATTCGTAATTTAATAATTCTGGTTTCAATAAAAGAACATAAGTTATATTTTTTACAGTATTGGCTTCACTATTAGCTGACGACGGTAGTCCTGGATTCTTGAGTTTGTGAAGAGCTACGTCGCTGTTATTGGAAAGTCATCTTCGCGGAGGAGTGGCCAAGCGCACTGAGGCGCTACGTTCCCATGCGCGATGCCGTTCCCCGTCGGGGGTTCGAATCCTCCCTTGGGCATGTATGTCTCTCTTGTCTTTAGTATAAGGTAGTTTATAAGTAGTTAGTAAGTTTACGGACTTATTACCTCGCAGTTAAGTCCCATAAGGTTGACAAACATTTGAAAAGTTATCACCATAGTTAGTAATGGCTTTCCAAGCAGCTAACTTACTCAACCATCGTTTTAGTTGACGAAAAGGTGTTACGCTCGTCTAGATACACATAAACAAAAAGTGATACAACACGTGGAATTGGAGATCCCAAAATGTTTTATATACCTCTTTTGTTGAGAGGGGGAAGAACGCTGCACCCTGAGCTACAATGACAGATGCTGCAACTTTGTTCTTTTGGTTCTTACGTGTAAAACTTCAAATTTGATTTCTTTAGAGTTGAGTCGAATGGCTTTGGCTGATTGTTACTTAAGTTCTGTACATCATGTACCTTAAATATTAAGAAATTCCAAAAACCGATACGCATGTGATCTCCTTGTCATCTGTACGAAAGGAATGAAGCAACAATATATCATTAATACGGAAACAATACGCACTCGACCATAGAAGGGAAGAACCAGAAAGACTGAGCACGCAGTGGGAAATAACAATCGCCGCAGATGAGCAATACTACTTCTGGTACCTCTGGGTCACTGTGAAACTACCAACTTACATACAATGGGTGGTTCAGGAAACTAAACTTCGTGCTGAAAGAGCCAGAGCTTCATAATTAAGTGATACATGTTCTGTACCACAATGCATCGACGTGAGGCGGAATGATGGTACACATATTGTACATCCTAGCCTGAAATAGTTAATACGGCGAGACAAAACCCATTTTCGGTAGGTTTCCTCTTGCTCAAACTGCTAAGATTAGCTTGACTGTGTTTCATCGTTTTCCAGTCTTCTCACAGTGCCCACCCAGAAACCTTTTCGATTAGGAATGATCCGAAATCTACAATCAAATAACAGAAATGAAAGAACTGCACTAAAACTAAACGGCTCAATCAAAACTCATTCGAAGAGTGGGATGAGCGAGAGCTTAAACGTCTCAGCAACTTTGTGCGAAGAGTCACAGATGAAAGAATGTGAGCAGTACGACATTAAAGGTTACCTACCAGCACGTTTTAGTTTCACAGCCTGCTGATATGACTGCTATGTTCAAATTTGACAGCAAATCAACTCTTTGCGTTTCTGTATGGCTTATTCTATCATTCTTTTGTTTTTCCACCAAAGCATATACACGTTTCTGGGACACGTTTCTTTCAATTGTTCATTATATGAGACGTTTCTGGAACTAATCAAATTCAACCAATAAATGACACAGCATATTGTCTCTGGATGTAGTTTCACTGAGCACTTACGTCCAAAACCATTGTGCTGCATAAATTCAATTGCGTCCCATAGTCGATTCTAATTACCATTTGAGAGTGTTTGGAGACATTAGCTTACTAAACACGTAGTTGGGCTGTCAAAATTTCCCCTCAGATGAGTGCTCAATTGATAGCATTGCAACACGGACAGATATAAGAGTTTCTGTTATTTATTTACTTTATTTTTCTTATTGTTTTATTCATTGAGTGGTCAGACTTAATGTCTGGTTTGAGCTCGCATTGCACGAATTCCACTTCTTTTCGTTACCTCCACCTTTCATTCTCGATTATTTACCGGATGTACGCCAGTCTTTGTCTTCCCTGTGCCGTTTTTCACTGAAAAAGCCAAAGAAAATGGTATAGGCATGCATATGGAAACAGAGAGATATGGAAACATTCAGAGAACGGCTGTCAGGGCAACGCCTATATAAGACAAAGGGTGTCTTTCGCAAGCATTAGATTGGTTACTACTTCTACAATGGGGGTTCTTTAAGCGAGTTTGAACATGTGTTATAGTCGTCGCACGAGAGACGGGACATAGAATCTTCGAGGTAGCGATGCGCTGAGGAGTTTCCCACACGACCATTTCACGAATGCACCGTAAATATCAGGAATACCTTAAAACATCAAATCTCTGACATCAGTGCCGCTAAATATAGATCTTGCAAGACCGAGACCAAAGACAACTGAAAAGAATCATTCTACATGATAGAACTGCAACTTCTCTACAAACTGCTTCACATTTAAACGCTGGGCCTTTAGTAAATGTTAGCGTGCAAACGATTCAATGAAATATCATCGATGTGGGCGTTAGGAACCGAAGCAACACCACCTAGAGATATGGCCCCAAAACAGTCACCTCAAGCCGAGGGTCTGCAATGCCTAGCTAACTGGCCGCTGGGGCACAGCCCACTGTCTCGTAGTTGCCAGCCAGTCGGCTAGCGGTCGCGACCTCTTGGTGTGACATGACACGGACTGTTGTGATGTCTTTAGGCGGAGTTTGTCAAAGGCCTCCTCGTATACCCTCGCTGACTGCTTGATACAAAGCTTTAAGCGCGTTTTACACAATCGACGTTCTTGTCTCAGTTGACTACACGAGCCAAGTGTGTCTACTGCAGTGCCCCTTATGTGTTATTCACATATGGAGGCCAACGAGAAAGACAGGCCCCAGCGCAGACGTCATGCCACGTAGGCAAGGTAGTTCTGAGCCGGCGCGAACGCTAGCCAATTGGCTGGCCGCTGGGACACACCCCACTGCCTCATAGCGGCCAGCCACTGAGTTAGCGGTCGCGCCGGCTCGGAACTACCTTGCTTACGTGGCATGACGTCTGCGCTGGGGCCTGTCTTTCTCGTTGGCATCGTCACGTACTGAGTCTCGTCTGTTTTGAGTGATCGTTTTCGTTTAGATGATAACACCAAAACTGTAGAGCTGTCTGCTGCATAGTTTCGCATCTGGATGACGAAGTGAGGTTATATGGCTATTTTTTCGTGAGAAAAGAAAATGATACTGAGTTTACTGATGACTATAGGATTATACGTATTCACTATTATCGTCTTATATAATGTATCAAATGGTGTACTCTATTTATGAGCTAAAAAATACAAAAGTATCATCGAAAAATTTCGGAGCTTATACATTTATTAGCCGAGGAAGATTTATGTTTGCAGCACATAAAACAATTCAGAAAATGAAGTAAAAAGCACCTGTTTACTTTTCTCATCTTGTTTTCTTGCTAACGGTCAAACTACGTCGAAAATCAATTTCTCTTCTAATAAATCTGAGACTTTCACCGTTGAAAAATTTTCATTATAACATGTTTATATATTTAAATTCATATGTATGCGTAGTGCACCTTTTTTCCGGTTTGCAGATATTTCTTCTGTTTTGTAGGAAAATGCTAGTAGTAAAACATTTTAGGCTCTGTTGTAACATTTTCGGTGTGATGAAAACACAAAGGAAACGATATAAAATGTAATCCTCTCTATAATCGATGGATTGGGACACAGCTGATAAATTTGAAGGTGGAAGAAAGTACCAGCAGCTGTATAGAAATTATTTATTCAATTTCACACGACTCGTTTCGGTGTTACCATCAAACCATCTTCAGGCTCCCGTTGTGCACCTGTCAGTAACAGCACATTTGGAAAGAGCAACCGTTTACACCGGTAACCGTTAATTTCTTAGTTTATTCATGAACTAAGTGTTCGTCAGTTGTCGCTGACTTTTTGACATGAATAAACTAAGAAATTTACGGCTACCACTGTTATCGGCTACCCTTTTCAAATGTGCTATTCTGACAGTTGCACAACGGGAGCCTGAAGATTGTGTGATTGTAACATCTAATCCGGTTGCGCGAAATTGAATAAACAATTTCTATACGGCTGCAGTAACTTTTTTCCACCTTCACGATATAAAATAGTGGAAGATTATGCGAAAGCATTTGTAAAAAATAAATTAGATCGACCAGAATGGGTTAACTTCCAATGTTAGCAGACGCTTCTGCGCATGCACACTCAGATATTTAGAACTCCACACTCGGCACAATCTATTGATCATTGGCGTCATAGACGCACTCGCGATGCGGATTAAGGCTCCTATAAAACCGATCTGAACTATCCACCATTTTCCCCAAGCTATAGGAGTTGCCACGTTCCGGACGAGATCACGCGTTACCTCGCGTTTCATTCAACTCGCTCACACTCACAAACTACTCACTGTATGAACATGGATTTTTCATCAATGTCTTCGTTAAGAAATACACTACATTTTTTTTTAGTTTTATTTATGGCAATAATTTATAAACAGCATATACTGGTAGTTCACGACCATGCACTTTCTAGCGACGTTACGGAATTTTCTGTATGCGAGGAACTTTATTACTGTTGAAGTTAGGTGAACACATTAAGCGAATGAAATGTTCAAAATACATCAAATTTTCATCCTCTCCAAACAGAGAAATGTGTAACTTGAGATAATGTCAGTTAAATGTTATGCACTGGGATCCGCCCGCCCGTCTAGTAGTAACACGTCTTTCGTATTAGAGCTCCTAATAATTAGGCACATGTTGTTACTGCATAACACCCATACTTGAAGATTCTGGTACTGACTTCTTTTAACACATTAAATTTAATAGTTGCACACTACAAAAGTGCTGCGTCTCTATGTAATATACAATTTCAATTTTTCAGTTATATGAAAAGAATATTCTAAATATCTCAATGCAGAGTGCTTTATTATGTGAGTAAATGAGAACACGTCAATCCGTTAGCTAGTGAAGAGATCCTTGTTATCTGTCATTTTCAAGTATTCTCACATTAAATCCTCACCAGATCTAGTAACTTCTGTTACTGCTAGGCTTTAAACTGAAGGAAATGTAACTCCTACTAGGTTTTGGAAACGGAGTAGTAGCTCTAAAACACAATGAAATAAACATTTCTGAGTGACGAAGGAATATCTGAAAATCGAATAATAAATCACTAACTTTACTCTTTTTCATTCTACAACTATGTATTTCCTTGAATAACGCGACATTTAATGAAGTTTTTCGTAGTAACCATATGGCAAAATACTCCCCTCTTTGCATATTATGATTTGTCAAAATATCGTTTTGATACCTCTAACCGTGTATGAGATACTCAGTGATTCATTCTGGCCTTATCGCCATCAGAAATGAGTGCGCTAAATAAAATAAAGTTTCGCGGTATGAGTGAAAGATAAAGATCTCCTCCTAAGTCGAAAATAAAATTCAATCTATTAGAAAAGTTTCATCCGCAGCAACATATGGTGCAACAAGCACCAAACGGAATATCATAGCAGCCCCTCTTTTTTACTGCAAACTTTTCCTAATGTAGCGCAGTCTCTTATTTCGAAGTCAATATCTTATTAACTATGACTATTAACGAAATCACGAGAATTTCGTCACAATGCTGACATATAAAAGTTTAAGTAGCGGAAAAAATTAAATATTTCTACCAATTAGTTTTTGCGAAATCGTTTGTGAAAGACGGCAGGGCGCCTCTACGCTGTCAGTGCAGCGCAATTCCAACCATGTTGGGGACAACAAGGCGGACGAGTCAGTCTGGATATTTAGGAGCTCTAATGCGGATGGTGGCTGATTTACACACATGCGAGAAAGTCGCACGCACTTCGAGTGGCTGATTTTCAGCATAAAGTCGCTCGTGTAAAACGGGATTTAATTCTCGCCTGGGCCCGTCAGCGCCGACATTGAACTGTTGATAACTGGAAACGTGTTACCTGGTCTGAAGTATCTCGTTTCCACTTGTATCGAGCGGTTGGGCGTGTAGGGGTGGGGAGACAATCTTATGGATCCATGGACCCTACATGTCAACAGGAGTTTGGTGAAGCTGATGGAGGCTTGTAATAGTGTGCGACGTGTACAGCTGGAGTGTTATGGAAGCCCTGATTCCACTAGATCACAGGTTCAAAAAAAAATTACAAATGTTTGTTAAGCTTATGGGACTTAACTATGGGGTCATCAGTCCCTAAACTTACAAACTACTTATGATCTAGCTAAGACTAAGGGCGGCACAAATATCCATGCTCGAGGGGGGGTTCGAACCGCGGCCGGCATTCAGCGGTTCCCAGACGGTGGAACGCGTACCTCTGGTAGTAGGTAAGAACTATCTAGGTGGTACATGCACGAGTAAACAAAATAATTACTGATATAGATATAATTACTGGGTTATGTTACTCAATATTTAAACTGATAGTGACACAAATGATTGATAACATAACCTATTACTTTTGTGTAATATTAGAGAAACTGGATTTTCCGCAGAATGTTTGATTAGGACTGTACGCAGGACACGGGAACATCGGATTCTAATTCCACTCTCCACACCTCCCTCTTTGGTCGTCGCTGGTTTTGCCGGGAATGATTCGTCTCGTTCTGACATTGAGATATTTCAGTCGAGTCTTGTCGGTGGTTATTACGAAGTTTGCGTGACGCTATGCAACTTGTGCCAATTTATTCGGTGTACCAACGTGTGGCGTTTCAGTAGTCATGTTTATCAGAGACAAAAATATGAAGAATTTTTTACTAATGAACAGTGATTATCAAGGATGCCCTATTTAGCCGATATATTCGAGAGGCTTCACTTTATTAATATGGGTCTACAAGGACGAGACACAAGAGCTTTCTTATCAGATAACAAATTATCGTCTTTTTAAAAAAAAAAATGTTCAAATGTTTGTTAAGCTTATGGGACTTAACTACGGGGTCATCAGTCCCTAAACTTACAAACTACTTATGAACTACTTACGAACTAGGACGACACAAATATCCATGCCCGAGGGGGGATTCGAACCCCCGACCGTAGTGGCCGTGCTGACCGTGACTGGAGCGCCTCAGTCACCTCGGCCACCGCGGCCGGCTCGTCTTTTAAAAGAAATTTGATTTTTGCATCACAAGTAGTGTACAATAACTTCTCCGCATTCCGCACTCTTACGTCCTTTTTGGTGGACAATGAACTAGCTCGCATGGAAGATTGAGTTGGAGACATTACTAAATATTTAGAGGTCCTTCAAAACGTTTGAAAAGTACTTTCCCAAAGATTAAACAAAATATAACTGGATCAGATATCCATTTTCAGGAAAAGTACCATATGAAGGAATCGCTAAAGAAACTTTCCCTGACATGACTGGCGACAGTTCAATGGTAGATACTTTCAAACGGAAATTTCTGGTTTCTTCTGGGATGGGAACAAAGAACGACCTGTTTCAATCAAGCAACCCGATTGTTAGTGTTGATTGCTACTACTTAGATGTGAGAAAGTGGGTTTCCTTAGTTACTGTATATTAAAAATAAATACAGAAACAGGCTGTGATGAAGAAGATCTGAGAGTTGAGCTCAATCGAGCCAGACTTTGAAGCTCTGATGAAAGATAAAAAGCGGCATGCTTCCTTCTGATTCTTTCTGGCCTCTAAATTAGCATGTTCAGTTTATTACTATCTTCCACAAGTCGTTTAAGTTCTGTTGTAAAAATTAATCAATATTAGTATCAGAACAGGCATAATTTAATTTCATACTATTTGCTACAATTAAGCACCACATGTAAACATAAGGACTCCGTAAAAAAATGCTTAGTACTTGCCTTACAATTTTGCTACTAATAGTAGTGTGTCACTCGACGCAAAAACATATGTTTCTTGTCAGCACTAATCAAGATTGTGAAATCCTCAGCAGTGCGACACACGTCAAATGTTTGTAAATCTATGGGACTCAACTGCTTGGTAATTAGTCTCTAGCTTACGAATTACTTAAACTAAGGTAAACTAATGTAAGGAAAACATACACACTCATGCCCAAGGGAGGTGTGAACTAGAGGTCTGCATTTAGCGGTCATGCTTGCTCGATCACGTAGTTCCGTGACAGTCCGGTAGATGTCAATGTAACCGCTTCGCCCGCTGCTTGCAACTGAATTTGATATTGCTCATGCTTGCAAGCATTCGATGCTCGCTTGCCTGGTGTCTACACTGTTACGCGGTTGCCTTTCATTCACCTGCTGAAGTATCATGGCGCGTGAACGCATGACTAAGGACACTGTGAAAGAGAAAATTGATACCAAAGAATGTATCAAATATTCAATGTTCAAATGTTTGTAAAGCTTATGGGACTTAACTACGGGGTCATCAGTCCCTAAACTTACAAACTACTTATGAACTACTTACAAACTAGGACGGCACAAATACCCATGCCCGAGGGGGGATTCGAACCCCCGAGCGTGGTGGCCGTGCTGACCATGACTGGAGCGCCTCAGTCCCCTCGGCAACCGCGGCCGGCAAGAATGTATCCTCAGTGTGAAAAATAATGGTCGTATTAGTGTCTGCGAAACATTTTCATTAGTAAATGATAAGTAGGGAAATTATTTTAAATGAAAACATTTTTCATCAAGGAAAATTATGTTGCCTACGTTTATTGTGGCATTGTTCTGCTCTCCTACCTGCAGGCACATGTCAGCAGAAGACAACAAGAACAAGAAAGCATTACTGGTAACAGTTAAAGACTCTGTCACTAAAAAGTGTGTTGAAATGTGTGCCAGGAATCTACGTCCATTTATAATGATTTCAGGAAATGGATTTCGTTCTTTTTGCCAGGATCTTGTAAATATTGCTTCGGAATTTGGGCAGATGGACGTCTCCAACATTCTGCCTCAACCTACGACAGTGGCACGAAATATAGAAATACAAGCCGATGAAATACGGGCAAATTTTATGCACAGCATTGTCCAGACTGTAGATGCAAGAATTCTTTTCTCACGGACCTAGGTGCTATTTTGAGTTCCGGCCTCAAACGCAGCTAGTGAAAGAGGTTTCAGTGCTGCAGGGAATCTTATCTCCGACAAAAGAAGCCGACTTCATCCAAAGCGGGTCGATGATATTCTGACCATTAATTGTAATTATAGTGCTAATAATGAATAATATTGAGATAGTTTTATTTGTTATGTTTGTAATGTATTAGGTGGAAATACTGACTTCTAAACAGAAATCAATAAAGTATATAACTTTTTTTTAATGTTATGGGACTTAACTACGTAGTCATCAGTCCCTAAACTTACAAACTACTTATGAACTACTTTCGAACTAGGACGGCACAAATATCCATGCCCGAGGGGGGGGGGGGATTCGAACCCCCGACCGTAGTGGCAGTGCAGACCGTGACTGTAGCGCCTCAGTCCCCTCGGCCACCGCGACCGGCTTTATTTATCCAACAATACTCTTACGTTCTAGCAGGATTACAATAAATAATACGGACGGCAAACTTCAATCCATGAGGACGGTCGCCGTAAGTGTCTTGAACAGTGACATAGCTCAAAACTGTAATATTTGAAATTAGCAACATTTTTCTTGTCATGACAAATATTATGGACTATCCTACAACATAAATTATACTATTCTCCTTAATCGGACAAAAGATGTGGCGTTTTTGGTCCAGGTTGGAGCTCGTCGAACATATTTTTCAATGATCAACTGCCGGATTCAAAATTGTGTCACCCTTCTTGCCGGGGTGCGAAATGTAAGTTTTCTTGCCCATAACGTCCACATTACAATAGTTTATAGTCTTTCTCTTTCGTGTTTCGTGTGGTGTCGCACAAGTATGAAGTGCGCGCCACGTACTTCCGCTGCGCGCCGCCATGCACGCACGGCGCGGCGTTCTTACGACGTCAGCCACGAGCGCCCTCTGCTGCAACTCCGCTCGTGGCCACCACTGGACTGGGACTGAGATAGGAACCAGTTAACACTTGGGAATCATATAGGCACCAGTGAAGACTTGGCTATCGGATAGGCACTAGGAATCATCATTAGGAAGGCCTCTATCTAATCTATGTATCAGAATTCCGCAGTCAAGAACTATGTTAAAGTTAAGTATTACTAAGTCTCTATGAAATATATATATCATTCTAATTTACTCTAGTGTTTCTAGTTTCTGCTGTCCCACTGGCTGGTCATCTCCATACCGCATAAGCGTGCATCCTTTATTCCTGTGTCGGTCACTTTCTACTCGGCCACCGACACCAAAGACAACCGGCGAAAACGAGACACAAAAGTGGCGGCGAGGATGGGGTACAAAATTTCGTATTATTTATTGTAATCCTGCTAGAACGTAAGAGTATTGTTGGATAAATAAAGCCGGTCGCGGTGGCCGAGGGAACTGAGGCGCTTCAGTCACGGTCTGCACGGCCACTACGGTCGGGGGTTCGAATCCCCCCTCGGGCATGGATATTTGTGCCGTCCTACTTCGAAAGTAGTTCATAAGTAGTTTGTAAGTTTAGGGACTAATGACCCCGTAGTTAAGTCCAATAAGCTTTATAAACATTTGCATAAATAAAATGAATGATACGGGTGTAGTTGCATCATGCGGTTGGAATATAACGGAACCGTGGGCAGCGCGCGGACACACAGAGGTGCTGGGTGGGCCACAGCCACATCTCGTCGGTCAGTCCGCCGGCGCTGCCCCTCTTACCAGCCCCACGGCGCTGTAAACGAGCACAGCTGGCCGCGCAAGCATTCATAATCGGTCGAGCAAAAACTGAGAGCGGCGCGATCGAGCGAGTATAAGCAATCAAAATTCGCCAATATGCACACCTCTAGTCTCAACCCCTGACGGCGAACGGCCGCGCGCACCGCAGTACGCCGTCTCAGTGCGCACGGATAATCCGCCGCTGCTCGTTAGTCGTCATTTGTCGTTCAACCTTCTGCACTGCCTAGCCCCCCTCCCGGTCCACCATCTGTAGTGGAACGGATTATTCTACATCTACATCTAAATAGATACTATGCAAATCACATTCAAGTGCCTGGCAGAGGGTTTATTAACCACTTTCATAACTTTTATCTACCGTTCCATTCTCTAATAGCGCGCGGGAAGAAAGAACACCTAAATCGTTCCGTTTTCGATCTGATTTCTCTTATTTTATTGGGATGGTCATGTCTCCCTAAGTAGGTGGGTGCTACCAAGATATTTTCACATTCAGAACTAAAAGTCGGTGATTGAAACTTCGCAAACAGATCACGCCGCAATGAATAACGTCTTTCTTTTAATGATTTCCACCCCAATTCGTGCAACATTTCCGTGACGCTTCTCCCCCCCTCCCCCCCCCCCCCCTAACGTGATAAAACAAAACGAGCTTCCCTTCTCTGAACCTTCTCAATATCTTCCGTCAGTCCCACCTGGTGAGGGTCCCACAAGGGGCAACAGTACTCCCGGAGAGGACACACAAGTGTGATGTAGCCAGTCTCTTTGGTGGAGCTGGTGCATCTTCGAAGCGTTCTGCCGATGAAACGTAACCTTTGGTTCGCCTTCCCCACAATATTTTCTATGTGTTCTCTCCAGTCAAAGTTGTTCGTAATTGTAACTCCTAAGTATTTGGTAGAATCTACGTCCTGTTATTGTCTCCCCTACTACCTTATGTCATCTCACTTTCGCAGAACATTATATCATACAATGTAAGCTTTCACGCCGGCCACGGTGGCCGCGGGGACTGAGGCGCTCCAGTCACGGTCTGCACGGCCACTACGGTCGGGGGTTCGAATCCCCCTCGGGCATGGATATTTGAGCCGTCTTTAGTATAAGGTAGTTCATAAGTAGTTTGCAAGTTTAGGGACTGATGACCCCGTAGTTAAGTCCCATACGCTATACAAACATTTGAAACATTTTTTGTAAGCTTTCACGGCCGGCGTCAACTTCATTTAAAACTTCCGGGCTTATAAGCCGTGGTCGATTTATAAAACTTTCCCCTAACGTTTCATCTTCGGCTGCGGAAGTCATCTTCAGAGGTAGAGTGGCGAACTCTACCTCTGAAGATGTCTTCCGCAGCCGAAGATGAAACGTTAGGGGAAAGTTTTATAAATCGACCACGGATTATGAGCCCGGAAGTTTTAAATGAAATTATATCTACATTTTATGTTTTAAATTATTTGTATGTAAATGTATTATGTTATGTGATTCTTAAAAGAGTTTTCGTATGTTTCTTGTGTTTCATGTGCTGTGACGGCGATTCAAGCTACGAGACTAACATCTTCGACGCCGAGGTCAAGGAGTAAACATCTGGCGACTTCAAGTCGTGGGTCGACGGCCACGAGGCAAAAGGATGCTTGTCTCTGCGGTTATCGTCGCGGATATCGACATTATTAATAGAACCTTTCGTGGAAAATCAAGAAGACTATTAAATCAATCTTTGTGTAACTGTTATTGAGTCATGATCAGTATTGTGCGAGCAATAAATGTCATTGTGTCTCGAAAGTTAAACAAGTGTCAACGATCATTATTTTGTTATTTATATAAATTTTACAAGAAATATATTCATTGACAGGAGCTGAAGAATTATTTACTGTCAAACTGTTTTACAAATTGAAAGGAGACATTTAGCGAAAGTAATTTGTTTGACAGATAAAGCAAGAAGACTTTTATCAACTTTTAGTATTTTAATCAATCGATCTTAGATGTCAATCGATCATCAGTGAACATATGTGTCTATAGCAACCAGCATAACTACGAAGTTTGACAGTTTGATCTTTAAAGGAACTTTAAAACATTTATTGCAAAGAGACATTTTTAAAGAAGTGCAAACCTACAATCATATGCTTCTTCTATCTGCGCAAGCATCTGTCGTTCGTTAAAAGTAAACAAGCTATAGTGGTACCCCGAAATATTTAAAACTGATAAGAGGTACGCAGTGACCAAAGTCTGGTAACCGCTGCTCTAGATACGACTCTGACAGACGGCACCTACCTACACTTTCTGGCTGATCACCTGCTTCAACACCCCACACTAGTGGCTCCAGGAACACTCTTTTGTGTTTAAACACCTCCGCTTGTAACGAATCTCCCCAGATGTGAACATTACGGAGCATATCTGAGATGCCTTACATCTTTGTATTTAGGAATGATTTCCCCCCATCGCACTCTTACGGACCTATGGACAGCCGTGCAAGGCGCATGCTGGACGTGTCCACGCTTACAGTGTGTTGCGGCACTTCTTTGTGCTGACGGGGGTTCTTCACGATATTAGGCGGGTGGACCAGGTTTTCTGACTCTACAGTGTGTGTGATTCATACTTGCAACTTAGTAGAATTCTTTAACGCGATTTAGGTCTTTTGATGTTAAGTTCCTCGGTCTTTACATTTCTAATGCTTCTCATTACTTTGTCCTTTTTGGGGTTTATTCAGATGTTTGAAAGTTCGTAAACCTAAGGAACCAAACCACTGAGGTAATCAGTCTCTAGACTTACAGACTACTTTAACTTATGCTACAGACAAAACACACACACAACACACACGCGCACACACACACATGCCCAATGGATGTCGCGAACCTTCAACAGGAGGAATCCATGGCATTCATTCGTGATTGCGGTTTACTCTCAGTCCACATTGTGACACTTCATTCCGTTTAACAGATCGTGTTATTCGTCTGCGGATTTCAGTGAAGATAGATATATCAACAACTAATCTTGATAACACTTGCGAATGTAAATTAGTACATCATCAAGTCTTTTTATATCAGGATAATTGTTTACCTCTCTCTCTCTATATATATATATATATATATATATATATATAACATCAAGTCTTTTTTATATCAGGATAATTGTTTACCCCCCCTCTCTCTCTCTCTCTCTCTCTCTATATATATATATATATATATATATATATATAGAGAGAGAGAGAGAGAGAGAGAGAGAGAGAGAGAGAGAGAATGAGTGAGAGAGAGAGGTAAACAATTATCCTGATATAAAAAAGACTTGATGATGTACTAATTTTTGTGAAGATATATATATATATATATATATATATATATATATATATATGTGTGTGTGTGTGTGTGTGTGTGTGTGTGTTAAAAATGCTTTGCAGGAACGTAATACCTTGTAATTATCAAAGTGTAATGCTAATATTATGTTAGTAGTCGGTGAATGCAGGTGCAGATAGGACGTTGGCTGGAAAAGCGAAACACGCTAAAGGCTGAAAGGTGAAAAGTAATTACTACTATTGGAATATGATGTTTTGCGTAGACTGAAACGCTGTCGTTTTAACTTAAACCGCAAGTTAAAACAATTCAGTAAACAACTAACAATGCTTTTACAATTATACAGCAGTGACAGACTGCTGTGGAGGTCAAAATAATGAACAAGTTTTTGAGGTTATATTTGTTTTCACTTAGCACAACAACAGTTTGTTTAAATGAGAGAACAAACGTGCCGATGTAGTCGTCATGGAACAGCTACAGTAGTTACTACGTGGGAGTTTCGCCTTCTGGAATAAAACAAGCTGTACCAACTATTTCACTGGAGCCGTCCAGTCTTCTAACTAAACAAAAGTCACATGTAGTACAATACTCGATATTTTCGAACTTTTTGGGGACGATGTATAGTATTCCGAATACAGAATACCAGTGTAATAACCCAAGCTAGAGCGCTATTGGTTATTTTACTGATGACCGGTTTTGTAACTGTGTCTTGCGAGCGAGTGCTCGCAATATATCTAATGTCGCTGTTATTTTCTGGCCGTATAATCAATAAAAGGGATGAGAGGTTAACACAATCCACTTACAAATAAATATATACGCGAGAGAGACATCGTAATTACTACTTACCACGATGTATGAAGATATCGTCTTACGACTGATTCAATAAACTAATAATTAGCTTATCATGTAATGTCTTTGAAGTAAAACTTCATCTTTGCATTCCAGCCGAACCGAGGAGAGAAACTACTCATTTGTAAAACAACGTAAAAATACTGTAAAAATGCATATGCGAAAGTTTAAACGCTAGCAAAATGTTTGGCACACATGTTTGTTCTTCAAGGTAAAGCTCCTTTCTGTTAATACATCTATCACAATGGAAATTTCAGTAATATTTAAAAATACTGTATTTTACCATCTCTCCTCTTCAGGTAAGTATGATGACGCATCATAGGTAGGAGAAATGTCTCAAGATAGTGCTTTGGAAATGGTTCGTTTAAAGACATGTGTAGCCAATTGGTTTACTAATCTTTGAATATTGTTGTAGTGGTCTTCAGTCGGGACACTAGTTTGATAAAGCTCTTCACCCTATTCTATCTTCGTCTACGTCTTCATCAACGTCAACCCACATCAATTTAAATCTTACCGTATTCGTCTCCCCATGCGATTTTTAAACCACACACTTCATCTAATAAATTCACGATTCCTTGATGTTTAAGAATGTTTCCTGCCAATCGATCCCTCCTTATAGACAATGTTTGCCAGAAATTCTTTTACTTCCCAATTCTGTTCTTTATCTCATCATTAATTACGCGATATATCTGTTCACCTACAGCGCGCTTCTGTAGAACCACATTTAAAAAGCCTCTGTCCTCTTCCTGTCTGAACTATTTATAGTCCATGCTTCACTCCCGTACAAGGCTACACTTCACAAAAACCCTTCAGAAAAGATTACCTTACACTTACATCAATATTCGATATTAAAAAATTTCTCTTTTTCAAAAACGCTTTTCTTCCCATTGTCATTCTGTATTTTATAATCTGTAGGTGAAGAAATACGAATGATGCTGATGACATTGTAATACTGTCAGACACAGCAAAGGAATAGGAAGAACAATTGAACGGAATGGAAAGTGTCTTGAAAGGAGACAGTAAAATAGCATACTATGGTCACATTACAGAGGATATTAAATGCAGAATGATAAAGATAAATTTATTAACGTCGAATATTTATTGAAATGTTATGATGTCTTTTCTGACGGCATTTGTGTGGAGTGATGCTTTGTACAGTGGTAAAACGTGGATGATTAATTGTTCAGACAGGAAGAGGATAGAAGCTTTTGAAATGTGGCGCTACAGAGGAATGCAGAAGTTTGGGTAGGGAGATTGCGTAAGTAATGAGGAGGTAGTGAAAAAAAATGGGAAGAAAAGGAATTTCTGGCATACCCTGACAAAAAGAAGGGCTCAGTTGGTAGGACACATTCGTAGACACCACGTAATCGAGAATTTAGCGTTGGATGGAAGTGTGTGGCGTAAAAACAGCAGAGCGAGAACAAGAGACGAACACAGTAAGCACATTCAAACTGATGTGGGTTGCCATTATTATGAGGAGATGAAGAGGTTTGCTTAGGAAAGAGTAGGGTGGAGAGATGCATCACACCAGTCCTCGGACTGTAGTGTGTATTATTTATGTTTCCGGGTTCTCGCAATGACATCTAGCCAGTACTTGTTTTCATAGTCAAATAAGAAGAAAAGAATTTTTGTGGAAAGATACTCTCTAGCTTTAAGCCATTATTAAAATATGTTTTTTATGAACCCGTGCGTTCGTGTAGATAACAGTTAAAAATTTGCTGCTGTGCTACAGGTCACTTTCGTTTCGATATCGAGCCTTATACAAACAAATTAAGGAATCTCCTGCTAAACCAGTCAGGCAGGAGATGAAGACCATAGAAACAAAAGAAATGTTCTTAGCGAAGTTTGAAATTTTCAAATGCATGTAAACATATGTGACCAAAATACAGTGTGGCCGTAAGTCCCTATACTTACAAACTAGTTAAACTAACTTATGCTAAGGACGAGATACGCAATCGTGGCCGAGGGAGGATACAAACTTCCGATGTCGAGCAGACTCCGTTGCAAGGCGCCTTAGAGCGCACGGCCACTCCCTCGCGACGCGAAGTTGGAAGAGGAGAGATATAGTTCGAAAGATTAGTCTTAAAACAATCAATAACTGAAATTATAGCAGTTCAAGTAGTTATGAACAATCGTCTACGTGACGAGGCATTTAAGTACCTTAAGAGAAACATATCCACTAAAATCAATAAAGCAAATTACGGTTATCTGAAGAATCAACATTAGAATTTTCAAGCCAAAATATCTTAAATTGTGGAAAGCATCGCGGTGCGAAATGAAAGACGGAAAGACTGAATACAGATTTGAAACGTCCGGGCTCATAAGCCGTGGTAGATTTGAAAACTTTCACCTAAAGTTTTAGAAATCGACCACGGCCTTATGAACCCGGAAGTTTTAAATGAAGTTGAAGCCGGCCGTGAAAGCTTACATAGTATTATCAACTGAATACAGAGTTATCAGAGGCATCCCAGGCGCTTCTCTAAGGTTGGCAATAAAGTAATTTACGGAAATCTACAGAGGCAGATTACAGTGATCGCAGTGTTTCAAAGGTTCACAACAATGAAAAAGTATTTTGGTTACGGTTTCGGTACAAATACTCTACTGTTCTACGCTGGGAGCTGTTTCGTAATGGCACTGAGAGGGATGCGAATAGGGTCCGTCAGTCGATGCCGAGCCGGGGCAGTCCGCCCTGGGGACGTCGCCGGGGCAGACCGTACCTAAGCTCTGCCAGGGAAATAAAGTGAAACAAAATTCAAAACTACTTTACTGGTACCGCAAGTCGTCCCAAAGGGATCCAAGTGCCTCCCAGTAACAAGACACGCAAGGCCTCGATTGAACAGCATGGTGTCACTACTTTTAACTCTTGGCAGCATGCATTGTAGCCTTAAGGCGGCGAGTGGCAAAATAAAAAGGTAAGAAAGTGTCACCCGATCAAATGATTTTCTTCCGTTGTTCTTAGCATAGGTTATACGGCTGTGGCACCACTTTTCCCTCTTACGGCAATTTACATCAGTGATGAAGAGTTTGAGTTAGATTTTCCGTTCCTACTTATGGAGTTAACTTCATGTTTATAGTGCCATTGCAGCTGTAGTTCGCAAGCGTTTTCGTCACAACCCTCTTCAATCACCTTCTGTCACCATCAGTCTTTATCCCGTCTCTAACGTCCACGTTGTCGACGGGAAGGTAAACCCAACTTTTCTTGCCTTCCTACAAAAGTTCACACAATGAACTCGAAATCAGGGCGCGCTTCTTCGACCCCGCCTCGGTCCAACCACATTCAGTTTTACTTTAATTTCTGTAAGCATTTTTCTGGAACAGCGATCGTAAAAAATTAATAATTAAAATAAGACAGTTTGCAGTTGACGCCTGTTCCGGTCACCGCCCCCGTCCACCAATAAGGTGCCAAAGGCCTGAAGATGGTTCTATAGAACCGAAACCGGTCGCCAGCAATAAAAGCAACAAATTGCGATCTAGACTGTTGTATTTTAATTATTATAGTTTTACTTTGTTCCCCTTAATCGCTCCAGGAAAATACCGAGGAGGTTTCTTGACACGATCGATTTCCTTCCCCATCCTTATCAAAACAATCCGAATTCTGCTACGGCTCTAATGATGATGCTGTCGACGCGACGCTGTAAACCAGCACTGGCCCGGTATTCATTAATCCGATATTCTGTCAAGCCGCCTCCTGACTGACTTACTGAGGTGTAGGAAGAACAATTCACAGCCGGAAAGAAGAACAACGGACGCAATATTTTCTTTAAGGAAACTATTTGAGACGCACAGATAAGTACAGGCTTATCTGCACATACTAGTGAAGGCATATGACGCAGTTCCCAAGCAAGAGATATGGTGATGTATGGAGAGTAAATGTCTTCCAGAAAAAAATGCGTTGGTGCTAAAAGACATGTATGTAGGCATGATGGCACAAATCTGGAGTAGAGCAGGTATAACGAAATCATTTCCAGTGAGACTAGGAAGGAAGGAATGAAGCTTACGGTTTTCGGAGTTTTTGGGTAAGGATGGGGAAGGAAACCATCCCGGCATCTGCCTGGAGTAATTTAGGAAAATCACGGAAAACCTAAATTTGGATGGCCGGAGATGGATTTGAACCACCATCCTTCCGAATGCGAGTTCAGTTCGTAACCACTGCGCCATCTCGCTTGATGGTGAGACTATATATCTGGGATCAGCCCATATCTCTTTGACTGGTGAAAGATTTGAAGAAAGGGGCCTCATAGAACATGATGTTTGGTGATGACGTTGTGATCTGTGAACCCTAGAGGAACTAGGAGACAAATACTTGCAGTACCTCCACTGCCCTACAAGAAAAAGGAATAAGGATTACCAGGAAGAAAACAAAATATATCTATACAAAGGATGTAGAAGACCTATACATTAACCTGCAGGAGAACAATTAAAACTTGGGATCTTAAATTAAATGTGGTGGAGCGCTGGAGACTGAAAAACAGCACAGGGTATTTAGTGGATGGATATAGGAGAAATTTCAGTGGAGTACTGTGTGGTAAGAAGGTAAGCTGCAGAAAGAAATGAAAGCTGTATAAGTTTGTGGTGAGGCCTGCGATGCTGTACAGTACCGAAACTTGTCAATCAAAAATCAAATGTTCAAATGTTTGCAATACTATCGGGCCAAACTGCGTGGTCATCAGTCCGTAGCTTACAAACTACTTAAACTATGGTAAACTAACCTAAGGACAACACACGCACCCAGGCCCCAGGGAGGACTCGAATCTCCACTGCGAGCAACCGCGCGCTCCGCAGCGAGGCGCTTTAGACCGCTCGGCTACTCCACCGCTGCTTTGTCAATCAAAAAGACAAAGAGTGAAATAGAAGTGGTAGAAATGAGAATGGTGAGGTGGATAAGTGAAGTTACTACAAATGAGTGCATCAAGGGAGTAGCGAAAATGTGCCCTAGAAGAAAATAGATCCAAGAAAGTAGGCTAATATGGGGCACGTGTAGGAAAGAGGGCAGTACTAAGCGAGGAGAAGAAAACTGAATACTTGATGGGTCAAGGACAAGAGGGAGACCAAAATTAAGATGGAAAGGTGATTTAAGAGAAAAAGGTTGGGAGAAAGAAAAAGCAGTGGATACTTATGGAAGAGAAGAATCCAGTAAAGCGACCCCACGTGATGTGAGAAAAGGCTGAGACGAATAGATGAAGAAGATTCGGTCGGTCCGGCTTCTCTTGTTTCCTCTTTCTAACACCTCCTCTACCCCCTCTCTAGTTCCACTCCTCCTTCCTTTCTCTTGGACCATATCCTCCACCAATTCATCGCAGTCATCTCCATTCCTCTTCCTCCTTCACTCCTACAGTACATTTAGAGGCGCCCCCTCCCGGCCCCTTTCCAGTGTGTATGAAAAATTATAATACCAACTAACTTTCATGCTGATCGGGTAAACATAGGGTGGCTCCCAGAGTGTAAAAATCATCTATATAAAAACATACATACCAGTATAGGCAAAATCTCATTGTGAAAGGTCAAATGTTGTCGTCTGTTTTAAGGTGCCCCACATATTCTACATTGAAATATTAAGTAGACAGTGATATTCCTCTTGTTTTGATAATCAAGGATGTCATATTTCATCAAAATATATATTGGTGTTGATGTATGTGTTAAAGTACCAAATTTCTTCAATGTCGGCGTTAACTGTAGCTTGGTGTCGGTGTCTATTGTAAATCATTTTCAGCAATGAATCTCACGAAATTTGAGACTGACATTGACCTTCCTCTTGTTTTGTCGTTCCAATGACCGAAATTTCGTGAAGACTGCAAGAAAACTGTAGATTTGTATGTATTGTATTAACAGAAACACACACACACACACACACACACACACACACTCACACACAAATGGACACTCTGGTTTATAAAACCCGTAAACATGGAGTTTGCCAGGTATGATTTATTCCAATGCTAAGTTATTAGTTCTCCTCTTCCTCTTCTCTGTCATAGTGTCATAGTGATCGGTGAAACAGTCACAGTTTTGAGCCAGGTACAATCTACTATGAACTTTTCTCTTATTTTGAAGGTCGTGCAAAATCTCGTCTAGATGAAAATATAAAACTAGACGGATATCGAAGTTGGTAAGTAGAGTACAGTCCTCCATGCACCGATCGAAAACTTACGTAAACAGTGACCTTCCTCTTGTTTTTAAGTGTACAAATTTCATCAAAATTAAAACAAAACTATAGATTTTTATGCAATACCAACACGCATACGGGCACTACTTTCCCTATATAACTGAAAACTCGGCGTTTTCCCGGCTGCTTAATATCTGTCATACAAAGTATTTGGCCTTGTGCCTTGTAGATACAGCTAATGCAAGCTAAATGGTTATGGCAGCATCATGTAAAAATATGGAGTAATTCATAGATTCTTGGCAAAAGTTTTAAACAACGACTCAATTTTTATTTCATTTCTAGTGAACAATCTTTTACACAATAATGTATTTTTTCCAGGGACGTAGAGTGGAATATTAGGAAACTTCAAGCAAAATCTTTTACGAATAATGTTAGTATTGAAGACGTTGCAAATTAAAATCTTTTTCGTGAATTGACGCTTTGTATCTCATTGATATGAAGTCCTATATCCTGAACTATGTGACATTTATGTAGTTATTACCCCTACAGCTTATGATACCTCACGGCGAGGAATATGTGCATGAAATTGGGTTGAAATCGGTCCAGTGGTTGTGGAGGAGACGTGTAACATTGTCAATTGATGCAGTATTTTTTCGCGCATTTAACTGGTTATGACGTCATAAATCCTGAACTATGCATTGTATGCGATCGTTAGTCCCAAGTGACCTTTTGGTTTGAAGCCGAGGCTTACAAACATTCATCAAGATTGGAATGAGTCTGTAGATTTGTAAGAAACTCAAACACACATACAAACCCACAAAGACATGCGTGTTCTATATATAACTAGCTGAAAATCAGGCGTTGTACTGGTGTTTATTTAATTCGCACACTTTTATCACCTCTCCTCTTCTCTTCCTTCGTCCATCTCTTCCACATCCCTCGCTCTGTTCATATCAACCTCCCCTCTCAAGGCGCATCTCTTCACCCTGCAATCTGTTCATCGTGTTTATTTAAGCTGACTCGAATACAGAAGTGTATTAGCAGTAAATGCACATTAAGTGTTCTCATAATTATTATATTACATTTTATACATTTGTATTATTCTTATTCTTAAAGCCGGCCGCGGTGGCCGAGGAGACTGAGGCGCTTCAGTCACGGTCTGCGCGGCCCTACGGTCGGGGGTTCGAATCCTCCCTCGGGCATGGATATTTGTGCCGTCCTAGTTCGTAAGTAGCTCATAAGTAGTTTGTAAGTTTAGGGACTGATGACCCCGTAGTTAAGTCCCATAAGCCTTACAAACATTTGAACATTTTTATTTTAAAAGACATTTGAATTTTTTTGTAATATATCCTGCTAGTAAAATGTGTAACCTAGAAATTACAATCTGTAACGTCATACCAAAAGCAGTAGTTTTATTCCATGAACAGGAAAAAGTAGGAAACGAAAAATGTTTTCCTTTCAGCATTTCGATGTGGATGTCAGCGAGAAGAAAGTATAATAAAGTTTTGAAATTTTGTTTAAAGTTTGTTGCAAGTCATTAAGTACTCTCATTTTTGTATAGTGTATATTTTCGTCGCGTGATAGAGCAGTTTTTTATGACTCCTATTGATTATGACGTTATATCTCTTAAGCCATGTGTTGTATGTGGTTGTTACCCCGACAGCAATTGTTGCCTCATGGTAAGGAATATGCGTGTCACATTTGGTTGAAGTTGGTCCATTGGTTTAGGAGGAAATGTGTAGCTTGATGCAGCAGTTTTTAGTGCATCTCATATCTCGCGTACTATATCCTGTACTTGATGTTCACACTCACGACATCCGTATTCTTGATTTGAAAGTCAAGTGTGGAAAATTTCAAAAATATTGTAACAAAAATTATATTTGTATGAATTACGTACACAAATACACGGACACACTATAGACAACAACAAGAAGCGTATGTCATAAAAATGAGGTTCCAGGCTTTCGATTTTGCCTTTCAGAAACAAACAGCAATTTCCAACGAAAACTCTAGAAATAACAGTCGCGTCATAGATTGTGCTTTCATTCCACTTTGAATTACGGCGTAAAGTGCATAATTTTATCATTTCAATATAGGCCCTTCTCTTTTTTCTCAAGAAATATTTTGAGTCTCCAAATAATATCAATAAAGAAATAGCGGTTGTATTTTTTAACACTCGGCACAACTTAAATTAATATATAACATTCAGTAGAAGCAGAGAAATATCTTCCGTTTGCATAATTGCCGAACTTTTCTCTTCGAGAATCTCAGCCTGTAGTTCCACTTTCATGTAGCTGAAACCAGAGATGTCATATCCCCAGAACAAAGTGTCACACAATAACGTAATTTTGGAGGGGCGTAAAGTGGAATATTTCAAAATAGCAAGCGAAACGTTTTGAAAATAGAGTTAGTAGTTGAATGGGCGGTTTGTTAAGCATCTCAGTGCGTAAGACGTCATATCTCGTTAACTATCTGTCGTAGGTGGTTCGTACTCCTACAGAAATGATAACCTCACGGTAAGTAATATGTGCACCAAATTTGGTTGAAATCGTTCTTCTAGTTTAGTAGGAGATGCGCAACATTTTACGTGGCGGAGATAATTTTATTTTTACGTCATATCCCCTAAAATATGTCTATATGTTTCGTACTTTCAAAGTGAGCGTCCTCTTGATTTGAAGGTCAAATGTGAAAAAAATCGGAGCATAATTATGGATTTGGTCGCAGTCTATATGCGAATACTCTCCGTCATCTACCATGTGAAATTTTATTTATGCAGTTTCTTACTCTGAAGGTTAACTGTGCAAGATCAAAATGAAGGTTACATTTCGCAGGGGTCCGTAAGTAAAGTACGCTATCCCCCGAATCACACGCGTCATATCTACTGAGAGATATTTGTAGCTGCTTCTCACCCCTACAGGAAGTGTTATCTCAAGCTAAGCAATATATGCACCAGTAGCTTAGGAGGAGACGTGTGATATTGTCGCGTGATGAAACATTTTTTTGCTCATCTCATTGTGTGTGACATCATATTTCCTTAATCATGTGCTTTACGTGATCCTTATAACCACGGCGACCTTCTTCGTTTGAAGGTCATGTATGCATAATTTCATCAAGACTGGAACAAAAGTGTATATTCCTATGCATATATACAAACACACGGACACTCTATATATAAAGAACATCAACTTGCTCCTTGTAAAGTAGTTGCTGAAATATATATTGAAGCAGTTTAGATATTTTCACACTGATCATTATGTCAAGGATGTAAGGCAATGCGCTGTAGCCCTGCTCAGCCCTCAGCTGTGGCTTGCCGCAGTACCTGCTGACCTCCTCGAGGCTGTGCAGGTAGTCGATGGCCTCTGAGGCGTTCTGCACGCGCTTCACCGCTGCCACGTTGAGCGCCTTGGGGCCGGGCCTCAGGTTCTGGTAGATGTTCTGCAGCCTCAGCAGGCCTGAAAACACCAGAAAACAACTCTGAACTATTGCCAACAGGAATCCGCAATAAACACATGAAATACTAGTGACCCACCATGGATTGTACGGGTTACAGTAACTACAGTAACTTCTCCTGGATAGACGGAGATGATCGTGTGACGGTTTTAGTAGCTATATCAACAGGTACATTGCCTTGCTCCGCCGAAAGAAAAAATTTTCTGGCGTGTTTTAAAGCCCACATTAGATTTGACTGTATTTTTATAATTTTTGTAACAATTTCGGACAAAAATATTAAATATGTAAATAATAAAAAATATGGCCGATAACATTACGATTTTACTGTTGTGGTAATATCTATGGACCCTACACGTAATATCCTTTCTGACCATATTTTAACAAACAGCCAAAATTATTTTATACTAGCTTATACGCCCGTGCTTCGCAACGGTTGTTAAAGAGGGACATGTGTATATCATGGTTGTTAGGGCTCCAGACCTAGGTTAGCATAAACAGCATCCTTGTTGGGTCGCTTTGTCAAACTCAGTTCTCCTCGCCAAGATGTCAAATTTACGTAGTAATCATTGTTGAAAACGATGAATATTCATAAAGTTTTTCGTGCAAAATTGAAATTAATCTAAGTCCGTACCCCGGAACGATATAAATTCAATGTTAGTTTATGTTCATAAAGTTAAGACTAAGGTGTGTAATTGTTAATTGGCGAAAACCTCTGAAAACACTTCTATAGTTGAGATGAGAAATAGTAATAATAATAACAGAGCCATGTATTGGTTCTATGGTGTAGTATTAAACTGTTTATCTCTCTCAGTAGGTGTATGTTGAAGTATTAGTATGTTGCAGTGTTGCACCGGGGACAATGTAGTTATTCTGTGTGCAGTGCTCCCTATTATCGAAAACTCAACGAATGATGAAAGTCTGGTAATTTAATCAACAGAGCACTTGATGTCTGTTTAAATAAAACGTCATGGTGGTGTGAATGTGCGATTATGTAACTCTGCGTAATCGTTGAAGGTATGGAGTAAGCTGATCGTCTGTATAGATCGTCCATTAAATATAGTCTTTCCAGTGAATTGTCTTGAGTGAGTTACCATCATCGGCCACTCTTTCAGCTAATACATTTTCCCACGTCCTGCAGTGATTACTTCGTAAAGCACGAAGTTGAAATCGACCTTGTGTAACAGAACTATATATTCAGAAATCGCATTATAACTCTAAGCGCAATTGTCTTAGCAAAAGAAGACGTCTCTCTCTATCTTAATATAGTCCGCACCAAAAGTAAGTAATTACAAATTTTAATCACAATATCGCACCCAACAAGTATGAAAGCAGAGAGGATTCTGATTAGCTTGTCGCTCGCGTGTGTTGCAATATTATCTCTAGTGACAGCACAGAGCAGAAATATCTCTGGAGTAGGCATTCAGATGCGCAGAACACATTTTGTCCCCTCAACATTAAGGTGGAAATGTCACGTGATATTGGGAAAAACCTACTAATCGCTGACTTTATCTCGGTCCTTTTTTGTTCGGTTAAGACGGATGACTATGTGTAAATGGCCATTTTAGTACCGCTTCCTCAACTTTTTTGTATATTTGATATTATGCGACGTTATTCTTAATAGTGTTGCACATTGCAACAGCAGCGCCAAAAGCGGATGGCAAATTACATTTCTGAAAACGATATTGGATAAGTGCGAATATTGATTTGTAACAGTTTTCACAAATATCTTCTTGAATAGGAATTTGGAATGAATTGAAAGACTGTGTGAATCAAGAGACTCTATACAAAAGAGTTTCCCTTGAAGTGCTGGTCATAATGAGATGTGACAACAACGGATGTATCTGATTCGGTAAAATTTTACTTTCTATCCTGGCGGCCTCGTGTTTTTATGTTGGCAACATCAATAACACGATATAAAATCGTTGCAAAGATTACCGAACCACATAGAGTGTAGATAAATACTGCTGTTCCTGCTGTATGCTTGATTTCACGACAAAATATTTGCGTGTCACGCGATTGGCTTATGACGATGTCACATGATTCTCGTTATTCAACATTATCACAGGAGGCCGCCGGGATATGAGTAGGACTACGTCGCATAGTTTTTCTTACTGGCAGAGGCATATCAATATATATGGCCTAAGAGACATTCATTAATGTCTATCTGTATTTCCACCACGCTTCCACGATAGTATATCTGGATTTTTATGTTTGTTTTGTGTCTCTATTCATAGTCGGTAATGTGTGGTTGACGGAAACTTGTGATCTATTTAAAAAATTGCGTATTTGATATTCCTCGTCGTTACTAAAGTCCGAAAGGACTGCATTTTCTGACGATTGAAAGAATAAACAGATTTTGACTCGCACCGTACAGTTCGAAGTCACAGAGTATATAGCTTTTCCTAAGAGTATTTATTGCATATTTTGCGAATCTTTGCTCGTCACACACACCCACTGCCACGCACCGCGACCAAACTCCCTTACTAACATCATTAGACCAAGGGCTATCTACCACCACAACCACGAGTAGATGGCAGTATGTGGTCATGGAGAAAAGTCTGTCAGCACGTACACACACAAGCCTTTTATATATAGATATAGATTTGAGTGTATCTTTGAAAACCATGCCTTTATTTATTTTTTTAACTTTCACCTCTATAAACTATTATTTTAATACTGATGAAGATCTCTCGGGTCTCCAGCCGGGTGGCGGCGTTGATGGATCGCGACGTTTCGGGAAGTATCATACTACCCATCTTCAAGAGAAGTGGCGAGATGAGCAGAGTGCAGGGATCTTTATACCCGCGGTGCCCCCCCCCCCCCCTCACCGCAGGAGGCTACGGTGGGTCGGCGGCCGAGGCGCGGTGGTGGGGGTAGCGGCGGCGAGCAGTCGACTGTCGGTGAGGTCATTCTGCCTGCATCTGCGGCAGAGAGCGGTGGCGGATGCGCTCCCGACGGATTGCAGCTATTGCGGGATTCCTCGCTGCGCTAAGCTGGTAGCCTCCGTCTCTGATGACTATGTTGAGCATGAATCCTTATTTCTAGGGATTCTTTGATCTCACCCTGCCAAAACCCGATGCTCGGCACAGCACCTTCGTCTTCTTGAAGTCGAAAGTGTGTGCATCGTTATTCTATGTTCAGCAAAGGCCCACTTTGCTGTGTGCCCTAGTCGAACACACGTAATATGCTCCTCACAGCGTTTTGAAATATAACGTTGTGTTTGGCCGATGTATTGCTTTCCACATTCACATGGGATGCTGTATATTCCCGGTGTGTCGTGTTTCAACGGGTCTTTGAAAGAACCTAGTAGCTGCCTTGTCTTCGATGGTGGACGAAAGACGGTTTTGATGTTTGATCTGCCCGGGAGGCGTGCGATCTTGGCCGAAAGTGGTCCCACGCGAGTCGTTTGTTTACTTCCTCCTCTTCCGCAACTGCCACTGCCGTCTTCTCCTTTTTTAACGCCCTGTTGATTTGCGCCTCGCTATAGCCGTTACAGTGCATAGGTGCACTATGTCATTATAATAAAACATAATTATCGCAGTGAGTGACAATAGCAAAATTATGTTCAAAAAATGTTCAAATGTTTGCACAGCTTATGGAACTTAACTACGGGGTCATCAGTCCCTAAACTTACAAACTACTTATGAACTACTTACGAACTAGGACAGCACAAATATCTATGCCCGAAGGGGGATTCGAACCCCCGACCGTAGTGGCCGTGCAGACCGTGACTGAAGCCCCTCATCCCCCTCGGCCACCGCGGCCGGCGCAAAATTATGTTTTATTATAATGACATAGTGCACCTATGCACTGTAAATTGTTATATAACAACTGATTGACATTACATGATTATGGCTTTGTAAAATATTTTATTTGACCAGATGATGCTGACATAGTTCAGCGAAACCGGTCGTCGTAAATAAAAATTGATGACAGCGATTTTGGTTTTTTTATATCTTTTTACAATAGTTCTATTTAATTAATAAGAGTGCTGGAAACTCTTTTAGGAGCCAAGGCGAGAAAAAACTAACCAGGATTTTTGAACTATCGACCATGTGCATCGCAACCTAACGCGCTGCCAAGTGCACTGATTTCTTTTTTTCCTTCTATAGGTAGTTTTGTTCTTTGTGGTCGCTGATCGTGATTGTTCTTTTTGGTCGATGTGTTCTTGGCTCAGCCTTCTTTATTTTCTTTTTTTTTATTATATAGAGTGTTCAGCCCTCTGACCGATCGCATTGAGCCACGGCGCCTGGTCCCCAGTTATAAAACCGAGCCTTAATTATCGTACTATGGATGGCAGTTGTCAACTGTTAATATGGCTTTTTAGGACACTATAATTTATCATACTTAGAACGACGTGTTTTTGTCAATTCTTCGGTGCGCCACAGCGTTGAAATGATCATGGTAAGCTGTAATAACAATATAAAAGTACAGAAAGCAAGATGGCGTATGCCAAAGCGAGTTTTCGTCGTGGAATGTTAGTGACATTTCCGAACGCCTGGTTTCCGTAGCATAAAGAGACAGTTTCAAGTCACTGTTATTTTTGCAAATTTCTCTGAAACTATGCGAGATATAAAAAAAGTCATAAGAGGGCAAAGTAGTAAAGAATTTTCTCCTCTACATTTGTGTCAGATGAACGCTTAAGCCGTTATTTTCATTTAAATTTGGAGCTGTCAAAAGGCGGTCGCAAAGACTCACTTAAGTGTAACTATCGTATCACTTGTATTTAAGACTAAAGGGAAATCATATTTACTGTATTAACTCACCCTAAGGCCAGAAGTTAGGCAATTTTTGTTACATTTTTCGATTTGAAGTTAAATCCTATAAATTTTGTGGTACTCCAACTATGGTACAAGCCACATATAATCGCCCGTGTGAAAAACGTGAATGTCCTAGATTTAAGCCAGCATTAGTCAATGTTCTGCCTTGTACTTTGTTCATGTCAGCATCAAACTCAAGACGCAAAGGGAACTGGAACCACTTGAATTCGATTTGTAAAGCGTTCGAAATCGTCGGTATACGAGGAATCAGTAAGTATTCGCTTTCAGTCTTGCCGCCGATGACTGTTGCTTCAATAAAATTTTGTCTCAGTATTTTGATAGTCAATCTCGTTCCATTTCACAACTTTGGTGCGAATAAGTTGCGAACAATCGAACCTTCATTGTGGTTCCAAGTAGTTCAAAAATTGATATTATCTCTCCAGTCTAGTATCAACAGGAAATGCAATATTAATTACAGTTTTCGTAATGGAAAATTCACACTACATTTAGTGACTGGGCAATATGGAGATAGCAGCATTAAAAATAATAAGTTCTCCATTTGTATCAGGTCATTCTTCGCTTACGTGGCAGATGATAGAGCCGTCGCTGTAGTAGGGGCACTACTATTGTTTTAATTCCATACGTAAAAGTTTTACGTCATTTGTGAATATGCATTAAACTCGTAGAGGAATGTATAAGCATGGTACTGATTGCATTGATTTTTATTACGCATAACACAGCAACCAATGACGCATTTTCTGAAATATGGTAAAGATGAATAGTCAAAGAGTAAACAGATTTGCCAGACTGTAATCATCAGGATTCTCCCAGTGTATCTCAGCCTGGCATCTTCCTTACCAGCTATTAATTTTAAATCGTCGTTCCATTTCAAAGCGCCTCTTCCAGATATTTTAGGGAAGTAACTGATTGCAGTGCTATTGCGTAGTTACTTCATAAGGGATGTTTCTTTCGACTTAAACGCAGCACTTCACAATGGTTTATGTTGAGGCTCAACTGCCATTCGTCAGTACGCTGCAGGCCATTTCGCTACCCTTTTCCAGTATTGTGACATCTCGGTCATCCACAAAAAGCCACATTGAACTTACACACAGTGAGAAGCAACGGTCCTGTAACATTCCTTGGGGCACGACTGAAATCATTTTAAAGGCGACTTCGCATCGTCATTAAACAGCAGAACGCCAGATTTGAGCAGTCCATGTCTCTTTTTCTGAATCACTTCTATCAATTTGGACAGATTGGCACCAGCAACAAAACTCCTTGGGCATCCGAGGAAATGGTGAGTAGCGCTTTACCTGCAGACGGGTTGCTTTTGAACTTATTTCGGTCAGGCGATGGATGTTTCCACTCCATAGCCGTTAAACGCTTTTTCCGTATGCAATGCCCCTATGTTTTCCCTGGACGGCATTTTGAAGCTTATAAAGCGGTTTCACAAATGTCTCAATGTACTCTATAAGGATATGTCTTACCTTTAGTGTCTGATTCTACTTTTCTTCCTTTCATAGAGAACTCTGCCCACAGTCGACAGCGAAGCTTATTTCCTAACTGCCGCTCGTAAGTGTGTTTATATTTTGCATACATATGGGGCCTCGGACTCCAGACTGCCACTTATTTAGTGTTCATATTTTGGCATTGCTTACAATTTGATTGAAAATGATCAGGTACTGAGGTAGGCGTAAGTACCACATCTTCGAGAAACAGATTAAGATAATTTAATTCAAAATATTCTGCTTCGGCGTGGCCTCCACATTTCCAACTTTCTGAGCGGTCGGAGGCGCCATGTAACAGACTGCGACGTGCCGGAGGTTCGAGACCTCCCTCGGTTTATAAATATACAGGGTGTTTCACTAAGTGTGTTTGCCTCTGTAACTTATAAAGTAATAGGTGACGGGAAATTTTAATGCGGTAGGTCAACACAAAAAAATGTTACACTTTCTGCGGAGCTATCAAATTTTCTTTGTCAACGTTGCATTCCGTCAAAAAATCTTTGATCAAATCTAGCAGCCCACCGTAGATTTTATCAATGAAAGCATTCGTCTTATGTTAACTGCGGTGAGAAATGTGACCGCTTGAATGGCTATCATGGCAGTGGAAGTTTCTGACGTACTGATTGAAAACGTGACAGCCTAATTCCTATTCGTCGCAACAACTAAATTTCTGCAGTTGTATAAGGCTGATTATAAACACCGGCTGCATCGAGCCGAAAGCTAGATGTGTTGTTGTGGTCTTCAGTCCAGAGACTGGTTTGATGCAGCTCTCCACCCTACTCTATCCTGAGCAAGCCTTTTCATCTCCTCATAAGAACGACAACCCACATCCACTTGAATCTGCTTACTATACGCGTCTCTTGGTCTCCCTCTGCGATTTTTACCCCACAAACTTCCAACGCTAAATTCACAATTCCTTGATGTCTAAGAATGTGTCCTACCAATCTATCCCTTCTTTTAGTCAAGGTATGCCAGAAATTTCTTTTCTCCCCAATTCGGTTCAGTACCTCCTCATTAGTTACGCGATCCACCCACCTAATCTTCAGCATTCTTCTGTAGCACCATATTTCAAAAGCCTCTATCCTCTTTCTGTCCACACTGCTTATCGTCCATGTTTCACTCCCATACAAGGCAACACTCCATACAAATGCCTTCCTAAAGGACTTCCTTAGGCTTAAATCAATATTCGAAGTTAACAAATTTCTCTTTTTCAAAAACGCCTTTCTACCCATTGCCATTCTGCATTTTATATCATCTGTACTGCGGCCATCATTTGTTATTTTACTGCCCAAGTAGCAAAACTCATCTACCTTCTTTATTGTTTCGTTACCTAATCTAATTCCTTCAGCATCACCTGATTTTCTTACACTGCACTCCATTACCCTAGTTTTACTCTTGTTAATGTTCATCTTATATGCACCTTTCAGCACACTGTCCATTCCGTTCAATTGCTCTTCCAGGTCCTTTGCTGTATCTGACAGAATTACTATGTCGTCAGCAAAACGCAATGTTTTTAATTCTTCACCCTGAACTTTAATTCCTTCTCCAAATTTCTCCTTGCTTTCCTTTATAGCTTGCTCAATGTACAAATTGAACAACATTGGGGAAAGGCTACAACCCTAACACTCCCTTTCCAACCACTGCATCCCTTTCATGCCCTTCAACTCTGACAACCGCTATCTGGTTTTTGTACAAGTTGTAAATAACCTTACGCTCCCTATATTTTACTCCTGCTTGCTTCAGAACTTGAAAGAGTTTATTCCAATCAACATTGTCAAAAGCCTTCTCCAAATCTACAAAAGCTAGAAATGTTGGTTGGCCTTTTCTTAATCTATCTTCTAGGATAAGCCGTAAAGTGAGTATTGCTCCCGTGTTCCTACATTTCTCCTGAACCCAAACTGATCTTCCCCGAGGTCGGCTTCTACCAGCTTTTCCATCCTTCTGTATATAATTCGTGTTAATATTTTGCAACCATAACTTATTAAACTGATGGTTCTGTAGTTTTCACACCTGTCTGCACCCGCTTTCTTTGGAATGGGGATTATAACATTTTTCTTAAAGTCTGAGGGTACTTCACCTGTCTCATACATCTTAAACACAATGTGAAACAATTTTGTCATGACTGGGTCTCCCAGAGACTTCAGTAGCTCTGACGGGATATCATCTACTCCAGGTGCCTTGTTTCGACTAAGATCTTTCAGTGCTCTCTCAAATTCATGTCACAGTATAGTATCTCCTATTTCATCATCATCTACATCCTCTTCCCTTCCTACAATAGTGTCTCGAAGTTCATTTCCTTTGTAGAGCCCCTCTATATACTCTTTCCACCTTTCAGCTTTCCCTTCTTTGCTGAGAACTTGTTTTCCATCAGTGTCCTTGATATTCATAGAGCTGTTTTTCTTATCGCCAAATGTTTCTTTTATTTTCCGGTAGGCTGTATCTATTTTTCCCCTATTTATACATTATTCTACATCCTTGCATTTGCCTTCTAGCCATTCCTGCTTAGCCATTTTGCACTTCCTGTCAATCTCATTTCTTAGTTCGTCTGTACTCCATTTTGCCTGTTTCATTTACTGCATTTTTATACTTTCTCCTTTCATCGATTAAATTTAGTATCTCCTGTGATATCCAAGGATTCTTTGTAGGTCTTGCCTTCCTACCTATTTTGTCCTCTGCTGCCTTCACTATTTCATCTCTCAATTTTACACATTCCTCCTCAAATGTTTTATTTTCCCCTGTTTCTGTCAATTGTTGCCTGAAGCTCCCTCTGAAATTCTTAAGAACTTCAGGTTCCTTCAATTTATCTAGGTCCCATCTCCTTATTTTCCTACCTTTCTGTAGTTTCTTCAGTTTCAGCCTACAGTTCATAACCAACAAGTTATGGTCAGAGTCTATGTCTGCCCCTGGGTATGTCCTACACTTCAAAACCTGGTTCCGAAATCTATGTCTTACCATTATAAAATCTATCTGGTATCTCCCGGTGTCTCCTGGTCTCTTCCACGTGTACAACCTTCTTTTGTGATTCTTAAACCAGGTGTTGTTTATAACTAAATTATGTTCTGTGCAAAAATCTACCAGGCGGCTTCCTCTTTCATTCCTTTTGCCCAGACCATATTCACCTACTTTCTTCCCTTCCCTTCCTTGTCCTACTACCGAATTCCAGTCTCCCATAACAATTAAGTTTTCCTCTCCCTTAATTGTCTGAATAATTTCCTTTAGCTCCTCATATATTTCTTCGATCTCCTCATCATCGGCAGAGCTAGTTGGCATATAAACCTGTACTACTGTTGTCAGTGTTGGCTTCGTATCTATCTTGACAATGAAAATGCGATCGCTGTGCTGGTCATAGTAGTTTACCCGCATTCCTAGCTAGATGACAATATTGAAATTTGTTGCCGATCAAATGATTACTGGTTGCACGGCAGAAAACGTAAGAAAATTAATGGCTTCTGCACTAGTTTTGCAGCGGAGAAAGCAAACGTACATAATGACACTGTTTAATTACCTACATATTATTCACAGAAATACTATTTACATAAAATGTAATGACGCAAAATCAAAATAATTCAAAAGTTTTTGTTTATTGCAAGTGCGACCGAGTACTAGCAATAGGGGAAACAGGGCACAGGCTCCTTACCAGCGGCAATTGTATTGGTTCAACCTCTTCCAATTTTTAATGCAGAACACTACTGCAGACGCAAGCGTCACCAATGCCTTTATTTGTAGAACCGTTTTCGAGTGGTACTGCGACTCTCGTCTTAGGTGTACTGAGTAATGCGGCCTGATATCACATATTCGTAGAAAACGATGAAGTACTTTTGACAAGCTACACTGTTGATATCTATTACGATTGACAAAAGTAGTTTACTACTTGTTTCTTTCGAATATGTCTCAAGAGTACCGTACAGCTTGAATTGTGAGTCAACAAGCAGTGATGATGTCTAGTCTAGATTGTCAAACGTACTTCGCCCTTTTCTACAAATATCTGACATTAGGCCTTACTGTACGATAAACCTGAGACGAGAGCCGCGGTATGAGTCGAAAACAGTTCTATGAATAAACGCACGTTTCCAAATGTGTAGCCGTTGCAATTGTTGTAGGCGTACAAACAGGCAAAGTGTGTAAATAGATACTCGTAATTTAACCCGGATTTGAACTTTTTCTTACAGAATAATAATTTGATGAGATTTGCCGAGACCCCCTCTCTACCACGTGAAATTTGGTGAATTTGGTGACGGCCGCGGTGGCCGAGGGGACTGAGGCGCTCCAGTCACGGTCCGCACGGTCACTACGGTCGGGGGTTCGAATCCCACCTCGGGCATGGATATTTTTTTCGTCCTTAGAATTAGTTAGTTCATAAGTAGTTTGTAAGTTTAGGGACTGATGACCCCGTAGTTAAGTCCCCTAACCTATACAAACATTTGAAACATTTTTCGTGAATTCGGTCCGAACGCCCCCCTCCCCCCAAACACCTCACGTAAGGCCGATATTACACTATCAAATTTTCTTTGTCAAAGTTCCCTTCCGTCAAGCCCACCGTAGATTTGATCAAAGAAAGTGTTCGTCTTATTTTAACTGCGGTGACAAATGTGGCCGCTTGAAGGGCTATCATAGCAGTAGAAGTTTCTGACGTACTGATTGAAAACGTGACGGCCTAATTCGTATTGTGTATCGTCGCAACAACTAAATTTCTGCAGTTGTATAAGGCTGATCATAAAAACCGGCTGCATCGAGCCGAAAGCTAGATGGCAATCACGAAATTCGTTAGCGATAGAATGAGTATTGGTTGCACGGCAGAAAACGTAAGAAAATTAATGGCTTCTGCACCAGTTCTGCACCAGTTTATTCAGAGAAATACTATTTACATAAAATGTAATGACGCAAAATAAAAATAATTCAAAAGTTTTTCATTAATTAAAACTTCCGCGCTAAGTTGCCGTGGTCCATCCATAAAACTTCTTACTCCCGACGTTCGTTGCCTACTGTGGGCAACATCTTCAAGAGTGAGTCGACGACTGCCTACTAGGCGCCGGAGGTCCTGCTTATATAGATGGCATAGATGGAGCCACTTGTCGCGTGCTGCCGTCTATGAAGTTATCTTTGACCAACGTCAAAGATTTTCATATCTTTGGTTTAAAGTTGACCGCCAAATCTTATCTAATTTCAAACCTTCTTCTTTGCTGTTAAAATAATTGTGGTGTTTTTGTATTTCTATGGCTTCTCTGTACATCCGAGTGTAATAATGCAACGTCCTGGCTAGCACGCTCTTTCACTAAATTTGATTTCATGGTCATCACGTGTAAAAACATGCTCTGCTACAGCTGACTTGTCTGTGTGACCCAGACGACAATTCCTTTCGTGTTCCAACAGTAGGCAACGAAACGTCGGGAGTAAGAAGTTTTATGGGTGGACCACGGCAACTTAACCCGGAAGTTTTAATTAATGAAGACGCCGGCTGTGAAAGCCTACATTCTATGATTCAAAAGTTTTTGTTTATTGCAAGTGCGACCGAGTACTAGCAATAGGGGAAACAGGGCACAGACTCCTTACCAGCGCCAACTGTACTGGTTCAACCTCTTGCAGAACACTACTGCAGACGCAAGCGTCACCAATGCCTTTATTTGTAGAACCGTTTTCGAGTGGTACTGCGGTCTCGTCTTAGGTGTATTGTGTAATGCGGCCTGATATCACATATCCGTAGATGAAGTACTTTTGACAAGCTACACAATAGATGTCTATTACGATTGACAAAAGTAATTTACAACTTTTTTTTAAGAATATGTCTCAGGAGTGCCGTACAACTTGAATTGTTGTGAGTGAACAAGCAGTGCTGACGTCTGCAGACTAGCTTGTCAAAACTACTTCGCCCTTTTCTACAAATATCTGATATTAGGCCTTACTATACGATACCCCTGAGGCGAGAGCCGCGGCATCAGTCGAAAACGATTCTATGAATAAAAGCAAGTTTCCAAATGTCTAGCCGTTGCAATTGTTGTAGGCGTACAAGCAATCTAAGTGTATAAATAAATACTCGTATTTATACTCCATGTAACCAACAAGTAAGGTTAGTAAAAAATATTCATCCGCCATTTTCTTTCACAAAGAAATTTGTAATGAGTAATGCCACCATTTCACTACGTCAATGATTCTGTGTCAAAGAGTATCGGACAAATATTCTTTGTCAAAAAAGATTTGCTAGTGTAATACCGGCCTAATTAATGGACGCCCTTAAGAGCGCAAAGTGGCGCCTGGATGGGTAAGGCCGGCCGTGCTCACATTAGTCCCTCGCTGCTATTTTAGTTCATAAGAGCTGACGGTGGCTCTGACCCCACCAAGCCATGAACCCATGCTCTCAACGACGCACTGTGTAAGCCGATGGTGAGTCCACAGTGGCGTGCGCGGGTTCTTACTTGAAAGGGACTGGGCTCTCTTGTCTAACCGTCAACGACTGGAAATGGTTGTGCTCAACTATATCAATACTATTTTCATCTATTCATGAACTTTATATTCCATAACAACGACGGAAATTTTACGATTGACGATGAGCAATGCCATTCAGCCACAAGAGTTTGCGATTTGTTCGAAGAACATTCGGCACAATTCCAAATAATGACTTATCGTACAGATCACCAGAACATTAATGCGGCATAATTTGGAGCTCTATTCCTGGACAAATTTGTGCACCAGCAAATGCTAAGCATTTATGTACGGCTATATATACAGGGTGTTTCACTAAGTGTGTACCGAGCGAGGTGGCGCAGTGGTAAGACACTGGACTGGCATTCGGAAGGACAGTGGTTCAAATCCACCTCCGGCCATCAGGATTTAGGTTTTCCGTGATTTCCCTAAATCACTCCAGTCAAATGCCGGGATGGTTCCTTTGAAAGTGCACGGTCGATTTCCTTCCACATCCTTACCCAAACCTTCCGAGCGTAAGCTCCGTCTCTAATGACCACGCTGTCGACGGGACGTTAAACTCCAAACTACCTTCCTTCACTAAGTGTGTTTGCCTCTGTAACTTATAAAATAATAGGCGACGGGAAATTTTAATGCGGTAGGTCAACACAAGAAATGTTACACTTTCTGCGGAGCTATGAAGATAGTTTATTGTATCATTTTCCAAAGAGTTACAGCACAAAGATATTATTTTTTGAAATGGAACAATAGTTTTTTCTATCGTGCATTGGATTCGTTGAAACCAGCTGCGTCAAAATCAATTTAAACTACATTCCTGTCACTGTTAGTTTGGGAGCTACAACCCTTCAAAGTTTAGGGGGCGGAGGCTACGACAGTGTAGCTGACTGGCTGGAGGTCATAAGACAGTGGGCCTTGCCCCAGGGGATAGCCACTCGGCCAGTCAGCTACGCTATCGCAGCCTCCGCCCCCGTAAATTTGAAGGGTTGTAGCTCCCAAACTAACAGTGATAGGATACAGAGGCAAACACACTTAGTGAAACACCCTGTATATTTGTCTGTAACGGACTTCCAACGATTAGTTCACTCCACACGCCGCGTGGAACGTCTGCACTTGAAAAAAGGAGGTTCGACACGTTAGGAGGTGTCTCATGCCTTTGGTACAGGCCAGCTTTCAACGCGAATCAAGCTGGAGCCTCACTAATCTTAGCTTTCTATCAATAGTAGAGATCGCTTAGTACCAAATGAAACACATACAAGAATAATCTAACGGAAATTCTCCACTGAGATGCGAAATTTGATTATAAAGAGATGAAAATGGCTTGCCAGTACTTTAGTTCTGTACTACCGATAGTTACACAAAAAAGAAGCAAATGGAAAAAATAAATCTTTCGGAAACATTTTCCTTCAACGTGTAGGAGAGGAGGAAAGAAAAATTAAAGGAAAAGTTACTCGCAACTCAGGCAATTAGGTGAACTGGGTGATGTGTGGAAGTCAGAGATATTGCATGGTAAGTTGTGAAATGTCAATGGGAAGGAAAGAAAATATAGATGGCACTTATATAATCATAACAATTGTTAACGGAAATTTAATTATTGGTTGTCGACGAAAAGGACAAACAGGACATGGATCACTGTGAAAGTAAAGATAGCCCAGGACCGAAAAACGGTCCTTGACGGCAGATAAAGGATATCCAGCGGCACATAAAACACCGTTAACGGCCCATTAGAGATCGATAGCGTCACGTTAAAGATAGCCAGCGACGAAAAATTGACGGTAAAATGGTTGATAAACCACAGTAACTTCGTTATAGGCTTGTTTTAACGAACAGTTTCGCCGGGAATGTAACCTAAATAACCTTAAACGTTTGTACAAAATTCAACAGTATTTGTTGGGTGATCAAATGGTCAAATGTTCGTAAACCTATTGGACCAAACTGCTATGGATATCAGTCCATAGACTTAAAAACTACTTAAATCAACCTACACTGAGGACAGAACACACACACGCACACAAACAAACACACACACACACACACACACACACACACACACACACACACACACACACACACATACACATCCATATGCCCTACGGAGGACTCGAACCTCCGGTGGCAACAACAGTCCAGTACTTAACATGATACCTTAGACCACGCGTCCATTCCGTACGACTATTGGGTGATTAACAACAATCGAGTGAAGAAGATATCTATTTAACAAATATATAAACTTTTATGGACATTAAATGTCACAAGGCTAGGCTGTATATAGAAGAGGATTTAATTTAAACACATTAAGAGACAGGATATAGACAGCAAAGAAGAGAAATGTGTAGTTCGGATGAAAGATGTAAATCATGAAAAGAGACAAAAATGATTAGAATAATAAGAAAGATGTGGCCTACATGTTAATAATAGGTTAATCTGACGGAAATTCTCCACTAATATGTGAAAATATTATTCAAAAGAGATAAGAGTGCCTGGTTACTACTTACCTTAGTTATCTATCGCAAATGGAGACGTAACTAAACGAGGTAGGATGGGGAGGGGGTGAAACAGAGGAAAAGGTTACAATGTATTCCATTAGGTGAGGTTGAATGATTTGTAGCAGTCAGAGATATTAAATGATATACAAAAATCACTTTTGCTCCCAACTTCTTTTATTCTGCACGATAGAGTACGCTCACATCCGTGACAGATCGGAATGTTTTGAAACTGATTATCAAACCTCTTATTTACTTAACAAAAAGGGTAACCATATTAATGAATCGATATTTCTGTAAGTGACGATCGTTGTGAAGAAACAACTTGTAGATTGCAATTAAAACTTTTACTTATGCCCTATGGCGTTTCAGCTATTGCCATCATCTCATATCTGGAAATATAGAGGACGACTGCCAAGTGCTGTTCAACAACAACGTACAAAAGAAATAAATTGAAAATGAAGCTTTATGGACCGCAGTTACCTCAAAATAGTAATAATCGAAATGGTATAATAAATAAAAAAAATTGCGACCTTAGGCTTTTATTCAAATGGAACAATGGCTTGTAGATATTTGTACCATGTTTCATCCATTTGATGCTAAAACAAAACGTTTCATAGAGAAAATATAAAGACATAAAAATGGAAAATTTAAGATTCCTTATGTTCTGGAAATTTATTAATCGGGTTCATCCTCAGGTAACACCAGATTGTCGCTAACATGATGTTAACAGGAATACTATTATCACATAAGGTACAAATAGCATAGCAGAAAGTCTGGAAATACTGGAAGTCAGTAAACATGTGGCACAATAAGTCATAACTATTAAATGTTCAAACCACGTTTCATTTTCACCTCTACTACAATAAGTTTTAGTTACGATATTTACCACTTATTAGTTCGTTAAAAGTATCCAACGTTATTATTTTTGTACTACTTCACACTGTAACTACTACTCCTCCACTAACTCTTCCCATTTTAACGAAAATATTTAATTTGACAACGTTCAACTACTATATATGAACATCAGCTTTTTATATTTATATTTTACTAAATATAGTTCAGTGCCACAAAACGTAACACTTTCCTGTGAACATGTCAATTTTATCTTCTGCGATGATAATATTTATGTAAGTCGCACAACTGTGAAAATATGTTAGCGACATTCATTTGTTACCTGAAGAAGGCCCAAGACGCCGAAAGCCGGTAAGTAACTCAAATAATTTTGCATAACATCAGGAATTTTACCTCTTTCATATTATTACTAGCTGAAAACCCGGCGTTGCTTGGGTATTTACTTATTTATTCCCGACATTTTTTGGGTATATGTTCATTTCTATAAGGGTTGTATGTCTGTAAAATCTCTTGGGAACACAATTAGTAGTAAAGAAGTAATACATTAAAACTTGGTGCATGATGGGGAGGTTTTCCATGAGTGTTCATCTACATCTACATACACTCCGCAATTCACCGTAAGGTGCGTTGCGGAGGGTACACTGTACCACTACTAGGCATTTCCTTTCCTATTCCACTCCCAAATTGAACGAGGAAAAAAAGAATGCCTATATGCCTCCGTACGAGCCATAATTTCTCTTATCTTGTGATCTTTACGCTTAATGTAAGTAGGCGGTAGCAAGAGCGTACTACACTCAGCTTCAAATTCCGGCCCTCTGAATTTACTCAACAGAAATTCACGAAAAGAACGTCGTCTTTCCTCCAGCGATCCCCAATTGAGTTGCCGGAGCATTTCCGTGACACTCGCGCTTTGGTCGAACTTACCGGTAACAAATCTAGCTTCTCGTCTCTGAACCGCCTCTATGTCTTCCCAAAATTCTCCCAATAAACCGAAGTCGGCTGTCTGCCTTACTCACAACTGTCTTTACATGCTCTTTCCATTTCATATCGCTCAGCAATGTTACGCCTAGATATTTGAACGACGCGACAACATCAAGAATCTCACTACTAATGCTGTATTCGAACATTATGGGATTGTTTTTTCAACTCATGCGCATCACATTACATTTTTCTACATTGAGAGCTAGCTGCCATTATTCGCACCAGCTAGAAATTTTGTCTAAGTCATCCTGTATGCTATTACAGTCAGTTACAGACGACACCCTCCCATACAGCACAGGATCATCAGCAAACAGCCGCATATTACAACTTACTCCGTCCATTAGATCATTTATGTAGATAGAAAATAATAGCGGTCCTATCACACTCCCCTGGGGCACGCCTGACGATACACTCGTCTCTGATGAACACTCGCCGTCGAGAACAACGTACTGCGTTCTATTACTTAGGAAGTCTTCCAGCCAGTCACAAATCTGTGAATCTATTCCATAAGCTCGTATCTTCGTTAGCAGTCTGCAGTGTGGCATCGCGTCGAACGCCTTTTTGAAGTCGAGAAAAACACAATCCGCCTGTTGCCCTTCATCCATGGCTCGCAAGATGTCATGTGAGAAATGGGCAAGCTGAGTTTCACATGAACGATGTTTCCTAACCCCGTGCTGATTCACGGAAAGAAGCTTTTCCGTTTCAAGGAAATTTACTATATTCGAACTGAGAATATTCTACATGAAACTGATGTCAACGATATTGGCCTGTAATTGTATGGGTCAGTTCTCTTTCCTTTCTTATACACGGGAGTCACCTGCGCTTTTATCCAATCACTAGGAACTTTGCACTGAATTAAAGATTCGCGATAAATGCAAGCTAAGTAGGGGTCCAACGCCGCAGAATAGTCTTTGTAAAACCGAACTGGTATTTCAACCGGACCAGCAGACTTTTTCGTATTTAGCTCTTTCAGCTGCTTCTCTACACCGGAAATACCTATTGCTATGTCCCCATATTTCGGAATTAGTACGTTGATCAAATGATGGTACATTTGTGCGGTTCTCCTGCGTGAAAGATTTCTTAAAGGTTAAATTTAGAACTTCAGCTTTCCGTTTGCGTTCTTCTATTACTGCCCCGGCATGATCAACTAGTGACTGGACAGTGGGCTTTGACCCGCTTATCGATTTCACATAGGACCAGAATTTTTGCGGGTTCTCAGAAAGATCTTTTGCTAAGGTATGCCTGTGATAATTATTGTATGCTTCGCGCATCGATCTTTTTAGAGACGCACGAATCTCTACTAGCTTTTGCCTGTCATCATTTGCGTGTTCTTTTTTGAATCGAGAGTGCAACAGCCTTTCCTTCCTCAGCAGCTTTCTAACATTGATATTATACCAAGGTGGATCTTTTCCATCCTTAATCGTCTTTACTGGCACATATTTCTCTAACCCTTTATTAACACTGCACTTAAATGTAGTCCACAATTCCTCTACATCCATAGTCCCGGAATTAAACGATGCCCATTCATTTTCTAAGTGCGATCGTAACATTTGCTTATCGGCTCTTTCCAACAAAAACACGCTCCTAGCCTTCTTGATTGGTTTATGAACTTTGGTTATCATCGACGCTATGACGATATCATGATCACTAATTCCTGTCTCTACACAGACATCGTTAATAAGGTCAGGCCTATTTGTGGCTAAAAGGTCTAGAATATTTCCATTGCGCGTGGATTGCCGGTTTAACTGCTCAAGACAGTTTTCGGAGAACGTGTCCAAAAGTAGCTCGCAAGACTGCTTGTCTGTACCGCCTGAAATGTAACTAGCGAGGTCCCAATCTCTACTCTTAAGGTTGTTACTGTTTATGTGCCCATATCTCATTAACTACATGTCGTACTGTGATACAATTTAGAAGGTACACTCAACTATATGTGTGTATACTATTTGTAGAATTTCCTGCGGTTACAATTTGTAGTGTACAAATTATCCTTTCATGACTTTGTTATGGTTGTCAGCGATCAAAAGTTTAATAAAGTTTTGAAATTATGTTGAAAGTTAGTTGCAAGTCACTAAGTACACTCATTCTCATATAGGGATTTATAAAGTATCGCCGCATTATGTGGCACTTTTTAGCGGTTTCTATTGTTTATGACATATCTTCTGAACCATGTGTCGTATGTGATTCTTAACTCTGCAGCAATTACCTCACGGTAAGGAACGTGTGTTCCAAATTTGATTGTAATCGGTCCAGTGGTTTAGGAGAAAATAGGTATTATTGTTACTAAATGCAGCAGTTTTACGCGCATCTCATTGTTTATGACGTCATATCTCGTTAACTATGTATCGTACGTGATTCTTACATTTACGGCGACCGTCCTCATGGATTGAAGTTTACGTGTACAAAATTTCATATAGTTTGGAACAAAACTGTACATTTGTATGCAACAGGTACATGCAAACAAACATACGGACACTATGCTTTGAAGATAATGTTCCGTCAAGCACCAGCGAAAAATACAATGAACATGTAAAGGATTATTACGTTCTTAAATTTCTCTTGCTCTATGTTACAGGGCTTGATGACTCACTTTTATTCATAAAAAAGTTCGGTTGGTATTCATTGTTGAAATTTGTTTCAGTTTCACTTGAATAAATACACGAAAACCACTAAGTAGACAACATAAGGAGATGGGCATGTGAACTAATTTCTGAAATATTTTAGATTTAAACTTAAATTGCAGTACATTTCTGTATCAGCTTAAATTATTCACATTGGCAGTCCAGGTTGAAATTTCAACAATATTATGTTTGTATATCTAGAGACTAATGACCAACGTAGTTAAGTCCCTTAGATTACAAACATTTGAACATTTTTGGTAACCTCGTCTGTACACAACAGGTTACTGCAAAGATATGTAGCGCGTTTAAAATCACTACAAGAATAAAATCAGCACAGCGTAACCAAATATTTACTTTCCTATTTCTGAGCACGTAACTAACAATAAAATGATAGAAGAGCTGGAAAATCTTTTACATGGAGATGAAAGACGTATGTATGATGGTTTTTCTTCCTACAGAATATCCAATGTTCAAATGTTTATAAAGTTATGGTCATCGGGTCCAAAACTTATAAACCACTTAAACTAACTTGACATCCACGTCCGAAGGAGTACTCGAACCTCAGACGTTGAACGGCCGTGGGCATCTTAGCTGGGCTCCTCGGCGCGCATGGCCATTCCGCCGCGGTCGGAACAACCACAACCTTCCATCTCCATCTACAATAATGTGATCCACAGCAAATGTTAAATTTAGTTTTTTTTTTTTTTTTTTTTTTTTTTTTTTTTTTTTTTTTTTTTTTTTTCATTTCTGTGTACAATCCGAACTTCGAGATCTGACTCTTATCATCTGGTGCATTTGTAAATTACAATCAAATAAAATAATGACGTCTTTCCTGTAAGAAACTGGCTACCCTATTATCTTTACTAAAATGGTTCACAACCAAGGAAGTACACGTACTTAGCCAAAAATGAAATTAGTGGGTCCTTGCTACATGCAACAATCTGGTAGGCACTGTTAGCAATTTGAGCACGATATATCCACTAACAATGCAGGGTCTGCTAGTAAAACAATAAGTCCCATAGCTGAAAAGCGGAACATCAGCACTTGTAAAAGTAGCTGCATATTCAACGTACCCAGCAATACCGAACAACAAATGTGCCGGCCGCGGTGGCCGAGGAGACTAAGGCGCTCCAGTCACGGTCTGAACGGCCACTACGGTCGGGGGTTCGAATCCCCCCTCGGGCATGGATATTTGTGCCGTCCTAGTTCGTAAGTAGTTCATAAGTAGTTTGTAAGTTTAGGGACTAATGACCCCGTAGTTAAGTCCCATAGACTATACAAACATTTAAACATTTTAACAACAAATGTAAGCCTGTAAGGTGGCTACTGAATGAAAATTTCCTACCTTAAGTTTTGGGATTATATATGTTGGCAACAACATATATATAAACATCTTTGTTGGGTCCGCAAGGATTATCTCTGGCGGCCGGTAGGCGGGGTTTGCTCGGGGTTGCCGCGCGCGGGAGTCAGAGAGTAGCAGCGGAGAGTGACGGTTGCACTGAAGCTCGCGGTAGACACAGCCCGGAGTTCTTCATGATGCTGCTAATTTTTTGGTAATTTACTTTAAATGTTTTTCGCATTGCGCAAGGTCGCTCAATTCATTTTATTTTATTTTATATCACTTTCCATTCAGTAGGAACCTCTACACAACCTTGATTAATTCGTGGCTCCTCACTGTAATTGTTATAACGACATGGATAGGGCATTATCCAAACGTAATAATAAAAAAGCAGTTCCTTTCACTTTGTCACATTTTGATTTTTTATAATTAATCCTTTCCTGAGGGTAGGGCTGCAGCCCTGTTTTAGAAACTGCCTCATTGCACGATTTCGCAATAATATGCACATTATTCATTTTTATAGTTTATGTTACTCGTGTCGAATTTGCTGATTGCTAATTTTCTAATTTTAGTAACACTAAAAGTGGTCCTCTGCGATCGTCTTTTGACAGCTCGAAATTTAAATGAAAATAACGGCTTAACTATTCATCTGACACGAAAATTGAATAACGTAATTTGCAGAGGAGAAAATTCTCTACAACTTTGCTCTCTTATGTTTTTTTTTTTTTTTTTTTTTCGTATCTCGTAGCGTTTCAAAGATAGTTGCAAAAATAACGGCGATTTTGGAATGTATGTCTCTCTGTCAGTACGTCCGTCTGTCTGTCCGTAACGTGTTCCCTGTTTTTAAGACGAACCGTTCAACCGATCAGCACCAAATTTTACAGACATGATTGTAGGCCGCCAGAGACCAGAACCTCCCTTTTTCAAATTTTTCGGACAAAAAATACGGTAATAATACCTTAAAAAAAGCCGTTTGTAATATAATTGTAATTGCAAACGAACCGTTCATCTGATACGAAAATTGAATAACTTAATTGGTAGAGGAGAAAATTCTCAACAACTTAGCTGCCTTATATTTCTTTCATATCACGTATCGTTTGAGACATATTTGCAAAAATAACGGAGATTTGGCACCCTCCATAGAATCAACGAAAACCAGCCGTTAGGAGATGGCACGTGGCATTCCTCGCACAGAACTCTCTGTGGCATACGCCATCTTGCGGTGCGTATTTGATGATTTTCTTATTGTAACTTACACGTTGTCATTTCAAAGCAATGGCGCACTTAAGAATTAACAAAAACACATCGTTCTTCGTACGATAAATGATAATCTAGTTTCATACTACCATCAGTTAACAACTACCATCAATAGTATATTATAGCAGTCATCTTCTGATTGATGGCCGAAGTGTTGCCGGGCGCCGTGGCTCAGCGCGCCCGGTCAGAGGACTTAACGCTCTCTCCAATAAAAAAGCTGAGCCACAGAACACGTAGAACCAAAACGAACAAACATGATCAGCGTCCGCAAGGAAAAAATCTACCCATAGGGCAAAAAAAAAAAAAAAAAAAAAAAAAAAGCGTAGTGGGCAAGGCGTTAGACTATGAAACCAAAGGTCGGTGGTCCGGAACCCGTCACTACTTAATTTTTTTTCCTAAAAGGGTTTCAGACACTCTTATTAATTAATTTTTTATTATTTAGATTATTATTTTGGTCCAAAATGTTTGCAAAAACTTATAAAACTACAAATCTAAAGTGGGCCGTAAAAGACGTCAGTGCGATTTTTAAATACAGATTCATTCAGTTTGATTGGTTTAATTTTGTTTGTGATTATTCTTGACGCTGTAAATGATTGTAAGTTAAAGGTAATTAAGTACATTGTAGCAAGTGGGTGACATGAATGATATGAAGTGAAGAATATGAGTAGGTGTGAAGCAAGGTATCACATCTCCTTTTACAACAAAATAATATTTCTTATTTATTTATATAGAGTGATTGTATAGTAATACTAAGACAGGGCCAACAAGTACAACACAGTACGACATTATTTTATTGTTCTCGTAAAGTGAGTATCAGCCAACCAAGATTTTGCATCTTTTTAATCCTTATAATATTGCATTCAGATAGCGTAAGTTTCGACGTACCCAAACTTGGCTTACGTAGGTCACAGCACTGCGCACTGATTGTCAAGTTATTCTCCTAGTAGTATTGCAGTCAGATCCATAATTTTAGTAGCCCGATACGATCTCTCATTTTGTAAACCCCTATTAGTACTGAAGGCAACACACGCACACACACATATTAAGTAGCCCCGTTACACACAAATCAGTCGGGGGTTCCAATCCCCCCCTCGGGCATGGATATTTGTGCCGTCCTAGTTCGTAAGTAGTTCATAAGTAGTTTGTAGGTTTAGGGACTGATGATCCCGTGGTTGGGTCCCATAGGCTTGACAAACATTTGAACATTTGAACACACAAATCAACCAGTCCCGCTGCAAGCCCCATGTTGAAATGCAACTTACCAAACCTCTCCAGCACGGCATCAGCTCTCCAACGGCATTCGTAGCAGTTGAACGGACGGCAGGCAGGCAGGCAAGTAGCGGTAACTTCAACAATGCGCTAGTAGCTCCATCCACCGGTCAAACTAACATTTGTTGTGGACCTAATCTACGTAAAGGAGCTTAATAACTAGCTCCCAGTGACCTTGAATGTTAAACCGACTGCATTCATGTACCAGAGGGGAACTAGCAGGGTTGGGGAGTAACGCGTTACTTATAACGCCGTTACAGTTACTTTTCAAAGATAACGGACGTTAACGGCGTTATTATTTGCCTAAAGCAACTTTAATTGTAGCGAAATTTCTTTTATCGATTAACGATACAACGGAGGTATCGTTACTTTTGTCGCAAATTGTGAAATACTCTCAAGATTGAAGAATACCATGCTTTGATTTTAGTGAAGAGAAAAGGGAAACAATATTTGTTTCAAAAAGAGTAAAAGTAAATATTCTCTTTGCATGAATTTCTTTAAACAACTGGTCCGGTAATATTCATTACAATTTCAAAATCTGACGACGACATCTTGATGAAGTTACAAAAAGCAAGAAATGTTCGAAATGGAGCCTTAGGGAGTACTTACACCTGACGGGAGAGACCGCCAAGTCCGTAGAACGATGCCTTAGACCACGTGACCACTCCCACGTATTTTGCCTTCGTCGGACAACTACGTCTACCTCGTCTCCTTATTTCGTCGAGTAGCCTACTATTATTGTAGAGCCTCATATCAATAATTTTTCCTCTTCACCTGTCATAGCGTACCTCTTGATGCGAATACACAGTTTGCTCATTGCTGCCATTTCAGCGTAACAGACGCTTCAAATATACAGTGGACAACAAAGGCGTCAGTTTTCACGGATACGCGAGCAACTTGAAACTGAACTTCTGTGAGATGGAACGTTTCAAAAACTTACGTTTGGTGAAAATAAACGAACATTGAAATTGAGATACAATGACATAGAAGATGCTGTACACAATTTCATACATTAATTATTTATAATAATTATTATTAATTATGTACGTATTAATGAATTTAAATATTGATAGACATTAAAGCTTGTTTCCTTTCTACATGAGTAAGGTTTATTACGGATCTTCAAATGAGTCACAATTACAATTCTTAAAGTAACCGTAAAAGTAACTGTAAAAATAACTGCAAAGATACTTGTAACTAATACGGTTACTTTCTACCTAAAGTTACTATACCTGTAACTAAGTTACCTTTCAAGTAAGTAACTTTAACTATAACTTAGTTACTTCAAGAAAGTAGCTATCTTAACCTTGGACACTAGTAATACGAGATTACATCAGGAGAGATAGGACAGAAATTAAATTACAAACAACTCAAGAAATTACTTGTTTCATACACTGTATACTAAGAGGACCGATAAGAAAAGTATGTTACAAATGCCACCAAACCATGCAAATAGATTGTCCCAAAGTTAATGATAAAATTCAGTCAGTATACCAAAATGCAATTATGACCACCAAAATGAGGCCAAGGCTCGTAGGCAATGACCGTTTGAAATGTTTGTAAATCTATCAGACTCAATTGCTGGGTTATTAGTCCGTAGCTTGCAGTCTGCTTAAACTGAGGTAAACTAACCTAAGGACAACACAAAAACCCATGCCCGTGGAGGGGGGGGGGGGGGACTCGAATTCCCGACTGCGAACAGCAGCACGCACTGCAGCAAGGCGCACGGATAATTCGCCGCGGCGGAAACGACCGTAGTTTTACCCTTACCCGTGCGGATATTGAGGGCTTCATTCTGAGCAAGGTTACTGTTTACATCTTTAACCACCCATAGATCAGCATAGTACCTAGGAACCATATTTTTTCCTTACCTTCCTCAAGTAAAGCGTTATTCAAATCTTATGTGCAACACTATTCTACTTTTCTGGCACAATCTTTGGCTTCTCCAAAGCAACAGCAAAACTACGGCCATTTTGCCTCAATCTGAGTATAAACAGGAGGAGTTTATTGCGGGTAATTACATTCAACGAACTAAATTTAATCTTACTAATAAATACTGCAGAAATTAAAATAGGGTCCAAAATATCAAACTGGATTCATATCAGTTCCAAAAAACGAGCTTACTGCCTATGAAACCTAAAACCCCCAGCCTTACAGGTAGCCTTAAGATACAAAAGACACTGGCTCCGGTTAGGCCGATTATTACTGATATCGATGGTCAGGGCAGAAGTTGGCTGGATACCTAAATAAGATCCTTACTAAGCATTACATGTTTCGTATATGTTTAAGCAGGTTAAAGCAAGTATAAATAATTGTATAGTGTAGTATACACTCCTGGCAATTAAAATTGCTACACCGCGAAGATGACGTGCTACAAAGGCGAAATTTAACTGACAGGAAGAAGATGCTGTGATATGCAAATGATTAGCTTTTCAGAGCATTCACACAATGTTGGCACCTGTGGCGACACCTACAAAGTCCTGACATGAGGAAAGTTTCCAACCGATTTCTCTTTCACAAACAGCAGTTGACTTTCATTGCCTGGTGAAACGTTGTTGTGATGCCACGTGTTAGGAGGAGAAATGCGTGTCATCAGTTTCCGACTTTGATAAAAGTCGGGTTGTAGCCTACCGCGATTGCGGTTTATCGCATCGCGACATTGCTGCTCGCGTTGGTCGCAATCCAATGACTGTTAGCAGAATATGGGATCGGTGAGTTCATGAGGGCAATATGGAACGTCGTGCTGGATCCCAACGGCCTCGTATCACTAGCAGTCGAAATGACAGGCATCGTATCAGCATGGCTGCAACGGATCGTGCAGCCACGTCTCGATCCCTGAGTCAACAGATGGGACGTTTGCAAGACTACAACCATCTGCACGAAGAGTTCGACAACGTTGGCAGCAGCATGGACTATCAGACCATGGCTGCGGTTACCCTTGACGCTACATCACATAAAGGAGCGCCTGCGATGGTGTACGCAACGATGAACCTGTGTGCTCGAATGGCAAAACGTAATGTTTTCTGATGAATCCAGGATCTGTTTACAGCAACAAAATGGTCGCATCCGTGTTTGGCGACATCGCGGTGAACGCACATTGGAAGCGTGTATTCGTCAACGCCATACTGGCGTATCACCCGGCGGGATGGTATGGGGTGCCATCAGTTACAAGTCTCGGTCACCTCTTGTTCGCATTAGAGGTCTGCATTATGTCCGATTTTTACCGGCGAGTTCCGCTCGCCCCTCTGGCTCTCGGGAGTACGCGGCCGAGCGTCCTCTTCTACCGGTCGCGGGCAACCGATCGCCAGCGCTCGGCCGAGCGCGCCGAACGCTCGGCCGATCGCCAGTAACCGGCGCACTCAGCGACGGGGAGCTCCACCACGTCACACTGTTTACATTAATAATTACACATTAATACTGCTTACATTAATACTTGTTCCGTAGATCATGAATACGACACTTCGTAATGATGTGGAACGTGTCAGGGTAATAAAAGGTGTCTGTACAAGATGTTACATTACACAAAATGTTATACGACACAAATATATTTCGTATTATTTTTTTCTTTTTCTTTCTATGATTATTTTTACTTTTTTTATTTTTTGTTTTTAGTTTTACTAATTCATATCTAAAAATTCATGCATTGAGTAGAAGGAGTTGTCATTCAGAGATTCTTTTAATTTGTAAATGCTAGTTAGCTATCTGTCAGGTTTTGATGATGATTGATAGGTGACCGAAGACTTTTGTGGCAGCATAATTCATCCCTTTACGTGCCAAAGTGAGATTTAACCCTGCGTAGTAATATCATCGTTTCTCCTGTTCTTATACCTATGCACACTGCTATTACTTTTGAACTGGGTTTGCCGCGGCGGATTAGCCATGCGCAGTGCGCACGGCCGTTCGCCATCTGGAGTTCGGGTCCCCTCTCAGGCATGGATGTCTGTGTTGTCCTTAGGTTAGTTTAACATAGTTTAAATTGTTTCCAAGCTACGGACTAATAACCAAGCAGTTGAGTCCGATAGATTTACAAACATATAAACATCTGTGTGAACTGGATTGTATTATTAACAACAAATTTCATCAGTGAATGAAGTAACTGTTAGGATATCTAAATCGTTAAATAGGTGTCTCCAGGATGATCTTGGGTCCGCTACAGCAATTATTCTGATTACACGATTTTGTGCAATGAATACTTTTTTACTGAATGGTGAATTACCTCAGAATATGATGCCATACGAAAGCAGTAAATGAAAATAGGCGTAGTAAACTAATTTACTGAGATTCTTATCGACAAACTTTGCTAAAACCCTAATAGGATACGTATCTGAACCCAAAAGTTTTAGCTGACGATCAATGTGTTGCTTCAAGTTTAATCTCTCATCAATTCACACATCTAAAATTTGTGAAAATCTCTGGTTTCCCTTCAAAACGAACGAATAATTTTGAAAATTCTACCTTAGCTACGTACTTCAGTTCAAAGTCTATATTTATCACTGGAGTTGTGCCATTTACTGTACGGAACGGTATATGCTGTGTTTTATCAAAAAAATCAAATGTTCAAATGTTTGTTAAGCTTATGGGACTTAACTACGGGGTCATCAGTCCCTAAACTTACAAACTACTTATGAACTACTTACGAACTAGGACGGCACAAATATCCATGCCCGAGGGGGGATTCGAACCCCCGACCGTAGTGGCCGTGCTGACCGTGACTGGAGCGCCTCAGTCACCTCGGCCACCGCGGCCGGCTTTTATCAAAAGTTAATGAGAGTCCGTTTGGTTAGAACAACTTAATAATTTTGTGGAAGGCGTTTTTTACGATTACATCAGTTAGTTCTCGATTTTTGGATGTGATTACTATACTTGTATCATCAGCAAAAAGAACTAACCATCATCAACTTAGAATAGCAAGACATTAATGTATATCAGAGATGAGAGACCACCGCTTCATATTAACAACTTATTTCTTTTACAAATGTCTTTCGTTGTTTACTATCAGATCTACAACCCAAATACTACAATTGTATATGTTACATTTGATGTTTGATGTTGTAAGTTTAGGGAATCATGACCCCGCAAGTTAAGTCCCATGAGCTTTACAAACATTTAAACATTTTTAACTATTTTGCAAATTACTGGAGTTTCGAATACTGAGGTAATCAAGTCTTCCAGTAACTACAACGTTAAAAACTGTAATTTCCGTATATAGTATTTTGTTCCGTTCGGTAGACAAACGGTAATACAGTAGTCTAATCGTGCGTTATGTGCAGAGTATCTCCAAACTCGGCCACGTAAACATTGTACTGATATTGACTGCGTTGCTCAAAGCCAGGTCGGTTTCTAATGTGATTCCGCAGTGATGAGCGCGCGGCGGTCGCACTGTCACCGGCCGAGACTGCGAGAGAACTCGAGCGCCCGGTAGCGTTCGACACTCCCGCAGATAACCGAGAGGCGGAGGGCGACCGGCCACAAATGCTGCATTAGACGGCCGCAGCCGTGTCGCAGCTTGCGCCTACCCCAGGCGTCGAGCAGTGGCACCAAACGGGAAACGCTCGAGCGGTTGTTTTCATCGAAATGCAGAGCTTTAGTTCGCATCGACGACACTTTGAACAGTGGCCGTTACATTTCAGGTGTGTTACGACCGGTGGCTCTACCCTTCACTCGATCCCTGCGAAACCCTACATTTCAGCAGTATAATGCACGACCGCATGTACGGGCCTTTTTGGATACGGAAAATATTCGACTGCTGCCCTGGCCAGCATATTTTCCAGATCTCTCACCAACCGAAAACGTCTGGTCAATGGTGACCGAGCAACTGGCTCCTCACAATACGCCAGTCACTAGTCTTGATGAACTGTTGTATCGTGTTAAAGCTGCATAGGCATCTGTACCTGTACACGCCATCCAAGCTCTGTTTGACTCGATCTCCAGGCGTATCAAGGCCGTTGTTACGAGCAGAGGTAGTTGTTCTGGGTACTTATTTCTCAGGCTCTATGTGCCCAAATTGCGTAGAAATGTAATCACATGTCTGTTCTAGTATAATATATTTGTCCAATGAATACACGTTTATCATCTTATTTTCTTCTTGGTGTAGCAATTTTATTTAATGGATAGTAGTGTAGCAGGTATAGCAAGTTATTATTTACAGGCACTGAATATACCAAAAAGAGCGATACTCGCCTCTTTGGACGTGCACAGAATGTTACTAACACCTCTAATCTCGAAGTTTCTGATATAATTGAGGAGAATCCTTGCACATTCCTTAACCTCAAATCTATTTGCACAGCTGAGTTTATGAAGCTTTTACCGTTGGTTCTGAAGTACAGTTATTTTAAATTTGGGGGACACGTTTATAAACAAAATAAGGTCTGGATCTCTCATTGCCATTACCTTAGCCAATATTTATATGACGCATTTCGAAAGTAATACTTTTTCTTGCTCAGCCACAGTTTAGGTTGAAGATCGTGGCATCCAAATCGGATTCCGATGATGTGGTTGTGATCTTTGATGATATTTAGGGTCAACTGGATCATAATGTTTAAGGCTCTTAAAAGGCAACACTCTAATATTAAATTTTACATCGGATTTGCGCAGGTAGACATGCTTCCATATTTGGAGTTGTACATCTCCTTTTATAAACACCGCAAGCCAACCACTACATATTTTCTTTTGCACAACTCTGCTGTCCATCCTAGGTAAATAAATAAATAATAAAAAAACAACAAGATGCTCTTAGAGCTATGTTCCATATAATGCACGAAATTCTGATGAGCAAGCAAGCAGAACTTGATACCGCTAGATACTTGGCCCATGTTATTGGTTATACTGAAGGTATGCTCAATGGTTTGCATAGAACGATCACACAAGATACGTATAACGATGAATTAGAAGGTAGTACTCTACTTAAACAAAATGAGAATAGATTTTGAAGGATACCTTATTATGGGTTAATTTCGGGTGAGCTTGATAAGTGGTTCATAGCGTTAAATATCGTACCTGCGTTTTTTATCCCAAAAGATACACTAAGAGCTGCAGGTGAAGCCCTACGACAATAATGAAATACCCTGTGTGCCAGTTACGTGGGCCAAACGGCACAATCTTCGATATTGTAAGGTACGTGAACCAAATAAGGCCCAGCTAAGTTTTGGGAATTTCGTATGCAGTATTTGTAATTAGTAATATTCCGAGATCGTACGTGCAGCATCCTACAACTATATTCAGTTCAAAATAAATTAAAATGGAAAATTTATGTAATTAATATCATAACTTTAAAGAAAATTTTTAACCCTCGCAAGTGGGTCTTGTTAGGAGACCCTGTTCCTACAATGGCCTGTAGCTACATCTAGTTCATATTAACATTCTGGGGCACGTAAATAGCAGGAAAACTGTTGGAATACACTGAAAGAGTTGTACTGTAATTTTATTTTCGACATTTTCAGTTCGGATATGATGTTGCGGTACATGATTGGATTATCTCTGTTTCATCTAGTTCAACAATCTCATTTCTGCTATCAGTGTTTCTGAGCTTTTGATATTTTATTTTGTGTGTGAACGTGCGACGAGGAGATAAAGTCCGACATGGTCAAAAATAATTTTCAACCAGCAACAACTGAACTAAAACCAATTTAATATAATCCCGCTGATCCCCAACAGTGCAGTTCTTTAGGGTCCTGATTTTCTATCTTTTCGATGTGTCGCTTTTAATAAGGGACTTATTGTTTTACTTGCAGACCTTACCTTGTCGCGCCGTAGTTGACGATAGTGCCTCCCGGCTTGTTGCTACATATAACAGTATATTGACTAACTAAGTACGTATACTCCCTTTGTTCTCAACCATTTAACCCTTAACTGCCCTGGCGAATGTAGGTGGGGTCATTTTTGACCACAAATTTTTTGGAGCTAAATAATTGTAAATGACTTTTTTTCAACATAAATAATCTATTTTCTAGTTAATACAAGTATAATGATCAGACTGTAAGGTAAGCAAATTTATTTAACGCTGAAGGAAACAGAAAGAAATTATTTTAAATGATTTGAATTTTTGCTGACAATTTTTGTTTTGAATTCACACAAACATTTGTATTCATTAGAAAGGTGTTATTTTCCGTGTTTTCCACTTCTGAAAGCAAGGTTCTTGCCATTTGAAAACAAAAAAAGTTATCGAATATTGATTTATAATCTTTTATAAATTTTTACAAAAATATAAATAAATAAATAAACATATAAAAAATTAAATGGGGCATGTCGCGGTTTAGTTCGTGATTAAGGCAGAAATTTTTCTTTATCATACATTTATTCCTACCACTTAATACACACCTTCTAGCTGCTCTAACCACATAACCATCTACAGTGTCTACAGGTTGGTCATTATCTGCCTTATTCGATTGAGTGCCATCTTCAGAACTATAATGCGCATCAGATTCATCTTCTTGTTCGTTTGGGACAAAATCAGGATCGTCATTGGAATTTTCACCAAATATTTCTGATCCACTGTCATGATCGGTTTCTTCAAATGTTCAAATGTTTGTATAGCTTATGGGACTTAACTACGGGTCATCAGTCCCTAAATTTACAAACTACTTATCAACTAGCTTATACTAAGGACGGCACAAATATCCATGCTCGAGGGGGGATTCGAACCCCCGACCGCAGTGGCCGTGCAGACCGTGACTGGAGCGCCTCAGTCCCCTCGGTTTCTTCCAAATCATCACGTGATAAGTCATCATTACCGTGAAAAGTTTCTTTCATTCTATGAAATATATGTATGATGTACTTGCAAAATACGTGTAATAAAGAACATATATCACTTAAAATCTAAACTACTGCAACACAGTTAAATGCCACTGCTACCCTGTCGGGATCAAATAAGACCCCGGAGGCCACTTGAAGGTAAACTACACACGGAAACTGGCAGTAGAACTGTATACTATTGCTGTCTGTCGACTATAATGAGATTAAATGAGCGGGTAGCTCCCTACCATGTCACCTAGCGGAGAAACATTAAAAGGAAAATTTTTGTGGTTAAATATGACCCCGCCACGGCAGTTAAAGGTTAATTTAAATGTAGGGTAGCCATTTTCTAACATGATAGACGCCACTATTTTATTTTATTCTAATTTTTAAATGCAAATGATGATGAGACATTGTTGTCGACACTCGAGTTGTGCATACTTAAATTTAAAAACTATTTCGGATCACATTATTAAAGATATAGGTGGTACTGATACTATGCAACAGACTTTTAGCTATCAGATTTCTTTTCTTTGAGTGTTGTGCTAGAGGTACTTAACAGTTCCTAAATACTGAAAGAAAACTGTCATAAAATTCCGTAAAAGACTTTTCTGGGAGCATAAAATAATAAAAGTCTTCAATAAATGAAACTTCCATCAAAAGTACAATGCAATAAACCATTACCTGTTAATATTGTTAAAATATTATTTCAATTTTCTTGCCTACAATGAGAGCTATTCCATTCTCTGTACCTCTGTAAAAACGTTATTTTTCTCTTTGTAATTATACTTGGTCTTTGATTTCATGCAGCATTTCAGCTAATGATAAACAATTATTGCACCATATTGTACCCAAAATGTAAAGAAACTGTGCAAGAGCTGGAATGATCACATTAAGACTCAATCCGAGCCACTTCAAATGTCATTTGTTAGCCTGATGATATGTGAACAGATAGGTTAGGATAACAGTAGTTACAGTTCAAACTCAGCGTCAAAAGTACGTATCTTCCATGCATATTGAGATGCAGGAGGATCTGCAAAGAAATGACGCATGGTGCAGGGAATGGCAATTAAGTCTCAATGTAGACAAGTGTAATGTGCTGCGAATACACAGATAGAAAGATCCTTTATCATTTAGCTACACTATTGCAGGTCAGCAACTGGAAGCAGTTAATTCCATAAATTATCTGGGAGTAGTCATTAGGAGGGATTTAAAATGGAACGACCATATAAAATCAATCGTCGATAAAGCAGATGCCAGACTTAGATTCATTGGGAGAATTTTAAGGAAATGCAGTCCGAAAACAAAGGGAGTAGGTTACAGTACACTTGTTCCCCTCAGCTTGAATACTGCTCACCGGTGTGGGATCCGTATCAGGTGGGATTGATACAGGAAGTGGAGAAGATGCAACGGAAAGCAGCGCGCTTCGTTACAGGATCATTTGGTAATCATGAAAGCGTTACGGAGATGATCGCTAAACTCCAGTGGAAGACTCAGCAGGAGAGACGCTCTGTCACTCGGTACGGACTTCTGTAGAAGTTTCGAGAACATACCTTTACTGAGGAATCTAGCAGTATATTGCTCCATCCTACGTATATCTCTCCAAGAGATTATGAGGATAAAATCGGAGAGATTAGAGCCCAGACAGGGGCAGACCGACAATCCTTCTTTTCGCGAAGGTGACTGGAATAGGAGGGAAAATCGATAGTGGTACTCAAGGTACCCTCCGCCACACACCGTCGGGTGGCCTGCGGAGTATGGTTGTAGATGTAGATGAAACGTAAATTGTTCTAGTTCCTGCGTGTTCTGCCAGTACTCGTTTTCTAGAGTACATTGTTTTGGCAAGAAACGCTGTTCCCATCATCAGGTGTGTTATGGAAATATTCTACCGGTGGCGTGCGGCGGAATTACGCCTTTCCCTCACCTCTCGGGGGCTGTGTGCCGTATATTGGCCCAGGCGGTATCGGAATTTACCTTAGTGCCTGCTTGAGAGGTATAATATTGGCGGGTCCCGCATTGTTGCGTTTGTTTAATATGATACTTAATCAAACTGAGGATAATTTCCCTAGCCGTGGTGAGAATTAGCTACAGGCACGTTTATCAGTTGGTCCGTGCTTCCTCTTTGGGTGACTTCTTTTATGGCGAACCCACAATACATGCATGTATGTGCAAATATTCTGATGCGTTCATATTCCAATATATTATTAAGAAATTGTGCCCAGCAACCGTTATCGTCCTTGACTGTAGTACATCGGAATGGCACTGATATTTACGAAATTCATCTTTGACTGTACAGTCCTTTTGATTAATACACTTAATTCCACATTGGATGACACTAGGTATTCGCTCGCCTTACCCGTAATAATGTGGTTGGGAGACAGAGTATTGCCCCTGTGAAAATTATCTATTATCAATCCAATACTTCCAGATAAAGCGCTAGTTTATGTTTCAAAGGCAGTAATATTTCTTTTAATAATGATTTTACAACCAAGATCGCATTTTTCATTTATTATGTTACCGGTTTCGGCGTGCTCGTCGCCATCTTCAGACCTGTCGTATTTTACATAATTTCACAACATTTTTTACATACTAAAAGAGTACATCCAGGTTGAGGCGTCACCAAAGATAAAATTTCTAGTCACAAATAAAATATATACATCCATCTTCTAATGGTTCTGGAGCGAGGTACTTCAAAGTCTTGAAGTCTTGAGTCTTTGAAGTACCTCGCTTTAGATCCATTAGAAGATGGATGTATATATTTTATTTGTGACTAGAAATTTTATGTTTGGTGACGCCTCAACCTGGATGTACTCTTTTAGTATGTTAAAAACATTGTGAAGTTATGTAAAATACGACAGGTCTGAAGATGGCGTCGAGCACGCCGAAACCGGTAACATAATAAATGAAAAATGCCATCTTGGCTGCAAAATCATTATTAAAGAATTATAGATCGCCCCATCGAACAATGTGTTTCTTATATATATATATATAATATTTCTTTTATTCTAATGTGCTGACTTGGCAGCGTAGGACTTTCCACATCGGACTTTCTAGACCGGCCATTTCAAGTCACCATTTGCGTTCTATGCTCTATTCTCATGAAAGACATTTCGTTTCAGTCAATCAGGGTACGAGGAACCCTGTCTTTTTTAATGTTAAGCAAACTATTCTCTGGCTGAGAAAGATGTATGCTCGCCTCCTGTTTTTTTAATTATTATTATTTACATATTTTTAAAGATGGCATTGGAGACACAAAGATGGTTTCAGTCAGGACCGTCAAACGGTTGTAAATCGTCGTAGCTATGTGGGGAAAGTACCAAAGCTCAAAGCGCTAACAGAAAACACTGGATCTCAAGTTATTATAGGCAGTGAAAGCTGGCAAAAGCAAGAGATAAGTTCAGCTGTAATTTTTACTTAGGGACAAATGGTGTTCAGAAAGGATAGATTGAATAAAACAGGTATTGGGGTATTTATTGCTGTCACAATAGACTTATCTTGTAGCGAATTTGGAGGACAAATTTCCTGCCAGTTGGTGTGAGTGCAGGTTATAACTAAACCGGAATATTAATAATTAGTTCTTTTTACGTACTCCCGACTCGGATGAACCGCTTGCAGAAATGTTTATAGAAAGATTGGGTCAAATTTAGAAAAAAGTTACCCAAGACATACAATTTTAATTGGTTGCGAATTTAACTTACCCCCGATATGTAGGCACAAATGAATGTTGAAACGCGGAGGCAAGCATAAATTCTACTGAACGCATTCTCTGAAAATTACACCGAACAATTACTTCATGACCCACTAAAATAAATAAATACTTGACCTCTAAGGAACAATTAGTCCAGAGTAAAATAAAATAAAATAATTAAAAGAAACATCAAACCAGACACAGGGATTAGTAAACACAGAGTCGTCGTAGAGGCTGAATATCAGTTTTCCCAAAGCTACGAAAATTAAACGAGTAATATATGTATGAAAAAATCGGATAACAATTCGGTTAACATTCCTGAGTGATAATCTCCAGTCTTTTCAAACTAACAATATGAGTGTATATAAGACGTGGCTTACATTCAAAGAAACTATATCGACAGCTATTGAAAGTCTTATAGCAAACAAATTAACGAAAGAGGGGGCTGATCCGCTGTGGTACACAGAACAGGTTATATCACACTTGCAAAAGAAAAGAGAACAACAAGAGAAACTCTAAAAGACTAGCAATCTTTTGCATGAACTCGAAATTTAGCAAGAAATTCCATGAGAGAAGCTTGTAATAGGTTCCACAACTAAACCCTGTCACGTAATTTGGTAGAAAATCCTAAGAAATTCTGGTCGTATGTAAAGTATACCAACGGTCAATCACAATCAATACCTTCACTAGGCGATAGCAAAGGTGATGCAACTGATGACAATTGTGCTAAAGCAAAATTGCTAAACGCAGTTTTCCGAAATTCCTTCACCAAAGAAGACGAAGCAAATACTCCAGAATTCGAATCAAGAACAGCTTCCAGCATGCGTAATTTAGAAGTAGATATTCCTACAGTATTAAAGCAAATCACTTGATAAAACTCAGTCTCCCAGTCACAATTGTATACCCTTTAAATGCCTTTCAGAGTGTGCTGATGCAATAGCCCCACACCTAGCTATCATGCACAACCGCTAGCTCTGCGAAAGATCTGTACCGAAAGACTGGAAATTTGCACACGTCACTCAATATTGAAGAAATGCAATAGCAATGATCCGTAAAATTATAAACCTCTATCATTGACGTCAGTTGGCTGCAGTATTGTAGAACATATAGTTTCCTCAAACATTAGGAACTATCTCGAAGAGACCGACCTCTTGACACACAGTGAACACATAATCATAGTATATTGTTCTTGTTCACTGATATGATGTGATGAGTGCTATCGACAAGGATTTTCAAATTGATTCAATTTTTTTAGACTTCCGGGAGGCTTTCAACACTGTACCTCACAAGCGTTTTCTTTACAAATTGCGCTGTGGTCAGAAAGACATAGTAACTTGTATCTGACGGAAAGTCATCGAGTAAAACAGAAGTGACACCTTACGTTCCCAAGGGAAGTGTTATAGTGCCCCTACTGTTCCTTTTCTTTATAATTGGTTTTGGAGACCATGTGAGCAGGTATTGTAAAATGTTCGCGAATCATGCCGACATTCATCGGTTAGTAAAGTCACCAGAAGATCAAATGCAACTGCTAAATGATTTACATATGGTATCTGCATAATGGAAAAAGTGACAATTGTGAACCTAAATAATGAAAACTATGAAATCATCCATACGTGTTCAAAAAGTATTCCATAAAACTTCTTTTACACCATAGCAGGCCTTAAACGCAACTAAATGGCCAGGAATTACAATTACGAACAATTTCAATTGGAAAGAACACACAGAAAATATTGTGGCGAAGGCAAAACAAAGGCTATATTTCATTGTCAGGCTCTTCAAAGATGCAACAATTCTACTAAACAAACAGCCTACAGTACACTTGTGCGTCGAATTTTGGAGTATTGTTGCGCTTTATTGGATCCTCACGGACGATTTTAGAATGTTTAGAGAAGGGCAGCTCGGTTTGTATTATCACGATATAGGGGAAAGAGTGTCACGGAAATGATGTACGAGTTGTGTTGGAAATCATTGCGGCGAGATTTATTAGGAAAATTCTTTCCTCTAACTTCCTCTTCCGAATACGAACAGATGTTGTTTGCACCTACGTACATAGCGGGACATGATCATCATAATCAAATAAATGACATCGTGAACGGAAAGATTTGGGTTTCGATTATCCAGCGTGCTGTTAGAGAATGGAACAGTACAAAAATATCAATGTTTTTGCTGAACCCTCTGCCATGCACTTCAATATGAGTTGCAGGCAGACGTATTCCCCTCTTCCTTTCGTTTACCACCCAAGTTAGTTTTCGCATAATGTTGTTTCTTGCAACTGCTTTCTGCTTTGTGTTCATGCAGAGGACCTAATCACGTTGAGGTTGAATCACGGGTGGCACTAACGGCCGTTCCACGTCGGAGGTTCATGTCCTCCCTCGGGCTATGGTGTTTGTGTTGTTCTTAGGTTTCAAAAAATGTTCAAATGTTTGTTAAGCTTATGGGACTTAACTACGGGGGTCATCAGTCCCTAAACTTACAAACTACTTATCAACTACTTTATACTAAAGACGGCACAAATATCCATGCCCGAGGGGGGATTCGAACCCCCGACCGTAGTTGCCGTGCAGACCGTGACAGAAGCGCCTTAGTCTCCTCGGCCACCGCGGCCGGCGTTCTTAGGTTTAGTTAATTTAAGTGGTTTGTAAGTTTAGGGACAGGTGACCACTGCAGTTAGGTCGAATAACTTTACAATTCTAAAGACTAAAATAGATCAACCATATGTCATTTTAGTCTTTAGAATTGTACCTTATTCAAATGTATGCCTTAACACAACTGTCCACTAGATATGTCACATTTCCTATTGGTCATTGTATCTTACAACATATGTTTCATCTAGTATGTGAGACTACTATAGTCTTTAAAATTGTACCTTATTCTAATGTATGCCTCAACACAGCTGTCCACTGGACATGTCTCATGTGTCCTATTGTTCATTGTATCTTACATATATTATGATTTATGTAACATTTTTTGTAAAAAATCAACTAAAAAAAAAAAATCACCACACCTCATCCACCTACCACTTATACAAAAATTGTTGTGATTCAATGGTACTTGTATAATGCCTATTTTGTCATTAGTTTCGATTTTAAACCTTGATTGTACTCACATTGTCGGACTTTGTTAGTTGTCTCGACATCATGGCACATAAATGTTATGACATATTGCCCCTTCATATAATTTTATATCTGGTAATTGTGAAAGATTATTCTGCAATCTCAGCTTGTAGCCTGTGATGAGCGGCTGTGTCACTGTAACGTCGCAGTGGCCGGGATGCATATTTTTTAACATTTGTCATGTGTTCTGTGCTGTATTTGGCAACGCCAAATCCTATTCCTTGGCCCTCCCACGCCTCCCTTGTCGTGCGCCCTGTCCCGTTAATGGTTTTTGATGTGCTTGAATTGGTGTTTTGTATAATTTTATATGACTTAACTCAGTTTGTAGAAATGTCTTTCACGGTTATATGTATTTTTATATAACTTAACACACTTTCGTAGAAATGTCTTTCACATTTTTTATGACTGCTCACAGTATATTGTTTTATGTGTAGTTTTATGTGTAGTTTTATTCACGCAACTTCCACAGTTTCTATGACTGCACACAGTATAGTATGCCCAAGATGTTTTATGTATAGCTTTATTCACGTAACTTCCAATGCCAACCCTGCGCCATCTGGTGGCGAATGGGGCCTAGGTTACCTGTTACGGTGTTTCCCCCCTCTCACCACAGTTGAGCATGTAAGTCTGGTTGAACACCTTCACCAGACATCCATGATGGTGTATTCATGAATCTATACCAAGATGGTGTAATTCCCATCGTTTTTTAAAATCTTTGTAAGTATACATGTATTCATATGGTATATACTCCTTATAGATATCATTATTACGTTCTATATACATCCAAAAATGTAATTTTCTTCTTTTGTACCACAGTCTGATGATGATGTCTCGAAACGCGTCATGAAATAAAGCTAACTGCGACCAAGACATTTCAACAATTTTTTCATACATGCCAACGTAAGGTCGCGTGTCCAACAAGGATTGATGGTTTTATGAACCAAGTGATAAATAGTGCATGTTGACGCATGTAAATAACACTTGGTAATAAATGTATGCTGAAATTCGACAAACAGTAAGGAATATATCGTTTTATACTAGTAATACCTGCTCAGCGTTGCGCATAAGACTTTTGATCACTAACATATAGTTCTTTAAATGCCTGCAGTTTTTTCTCCTTAGAGTGGTTAGGAAGAGATGCCGAAATCTGGAATTACTGCTGGGTGTTAACAGATCGAGACACCATCTGTATGAGATTTGCTACTTAGGGTACAGTTGCAGTACAAGCGAAACGTAGCGGGCTTTTCCGTGAATACCCAACGAAAACCTTTTAAGTAATCCATGAATTTAAACATCATTTATCATGAAACAGAAGCTTTCAGGTCATTCAGCCTGGATATTTGTTGCAGTACGCTTTACGTTAGAAGACAGTCAAAAACCGACAAGAATGAAACTTTCACTCTGTAGCAGAGTGTGCGCTGTAATGAAACTTCCTGGCGGATTAAAATTGTGTGCCGGAACACCATTTTAATCTGCCAGGAAGTTTCACATCAGCGCTCTTTCCGCTAAAGAGTGCAAGTTTCATTCTGGAAACATCCCTTAGGCTGTGGCTAAGTCATATATTTTTTCCAGGAGTGCTAGACTTGCTGGAGAACTTCTGTGAAGTTTGGAAAGTTGGAGGCGAGGTACTGGCGGAAGTAAAGTTGTGAGGCGGCATAGTGAGTCGTGTCGGAATAGCTCAGTGTTAGGTCGCTTGCCCACGAAAGGCAAAGGTCCTACGTTCTAGTCCCGGTTCCGGCACACAATTTGAATCTGCCAGGAAGTTGAAAAAAACTACATTTTGGCGTGCGTGGACATCGCCAAAACGTGATATCAAGTGTCGGTGAAACACGTCTACAATAATTTCTGCGGAATAGCTAGCCGTGTGATCTGCGGCTCCATCTTGTTCCAACCACGTATCTACCATGTCGATACCTGTGGTGTTCAGTTGTGGCCGTGCGAAACTGCGCAGCATTGCATAATATCCTGCAGTTATTGAGTGCAGTATAGTGTGCAAATAAGTTAGTGAAATAAAATTGAAAAATAAATGAAAGTGAATAATACTTGAAGTAAAAGTGAGAATTTAGTTCAGTTCAATCAAGCACGGCCGAGTAAAACAGCAGATTTAGGCGGCATTCCGTCAGACCATCGACACAGTGGGATTCAGCACTACATTGCCATGCCAAGTATTCACGTGTTGCAAGAAGTCCATCGCTCTCTCCGCGAGCGGAGGCCGTTGTGCCGTTCACAGTGGTCGATCGGGCTGCGGCGCGCCAGTCACAGTATGCACAGACGCTACGGTCGGGCGTTCGAATCCCCCCTCGGGCATGGATGTTTGTGTCGTCTTTAGTATATAGTAGTTCTTAAGTAGTTTCAAAGTTTAGGGACTGATGACCCCACAGTTAAGACCCTTGAGCTTAACAAACATTTGAACATTTTTTTGGAAGCCGTTGATTCAGCGATCAGGCCATCGACCGACTAAATCACGTGAAAGCACGGACTGAAAAACGTGACCGTCGCGAAATTCTATAAGCAGTGTGATCAGGAGCCAATAAACTGGTGTACTGACCTCCAGAGCAACGTGACGTTCGACCTTTCTAGCGTGACAGCAGACACCGACCCCGAAGATCGTTCACCTCCACAGCCAAGAAGACGCAGCGTGACCGACAGTGACGGACGGTAAGAGACACATAGATTGATGCAGAAAGAGTGATGGAGTAGTATCATCAGATTGTCAGTAGCGGCGTTAGTAGTAGCAGCAGTAGCAGAAGTGAAGTCATGATCAGCCACCGGCGTGACGGAGTTGAAACGAAGAATACGGAAGAATCTGGTCGCCAGTACAGCGTTCGCGGAGATCAACAATAACAGAGGTACTCACCCAGGATGACTGGCCAGAACGATAGGATGCGGTCTGGCCGTGATAGTCACCTGTGATCTCAGTGAAAGTTCTGCCTCACGAAGACGTGCAGCCCGAAGTCCGCCGGTTCGACTAAGGGCAAGTTCGCAAAACCTCAACGCCGCGCCACTACCTCTGGTCCTAGCACAACACTTCTGCAAGATGGAATAAACACACCCCACCGCCACGAGGCAATTGCGCAGACTTTACGGCCTTTTAACACACAAGCGCTGTTATACTGCCCAGCGTAACCAGAGAACGACAGCCGACGCTGCGAAACACTTCTTCGCCACCGCACGCCTCTAGCCATCGACATTCGCCGAGCCAACTAGTTCACAATAATAATGTATGATTTAAATGTTTAATAAATGTATTTTGTGTAAATGCTGTTTCATTTACACCTCATACCCGAGCCAAGGAAAAGATGCCACTTCCCACATGTTTATAAGATTCCTTGTAAATACTATCCTGAAAATAAAAATGTTAATTTGTAGTTAAAACTTGGCATCCTGACAATAGGTCAATGCATTAATAGTTGTAATGTGTTCAATATTTAGAAACACGGTAAAGTTACTTCTTTAAACGACTAATCTCCTCTCTATTTGTTAACAGAACGCCTCTTTAATTAATGTCACAAGTGCCTCCCTCCCCCCACCCTTTTACACAGCATTTAGTGTTGTACTAACACCGTATTCGACATAGAAAAAAGGGCCAACGGTTCCCACTTTGGAAACGCTATACCACAATCTCACTTTGGCACTTTGCAGTGGCATTTGATACGCTATTTTGTGGGTTGTCTGTTTTGTGCCTCATCCTCGTCGTCACTTTTGTGTCTCCTTGCCGCCGGTTGTTCTAGGTGTCGGTGGCCGAGTAGAGAGAGACCGACACAGGGAAATAGGATGCACGCGTGTGCGGGTACAGAGTCTGAGGTGACCAGCCAGTGGGGCAGCAGAAACTAGAAACACTAAGCTAGATTAGAACAATCTGTACATTTCGTAGAGATAGTAGAATACTTAACTTGGAGGGCAGCAGACTAGTAGAATGCATATACATAGTTTAACTAGATAGAGGGCTGCCTACTGATGAGAGACCATTCCAGTGCCTGTCCTCTTCCCAAGTGACCGCGCCGTACTTGCATGGCGGCGCGCGGCGAAAGTACGTGGCGCGCACTTCAGACTTGTGCGACACCACAATTTGTTGTCAAGCAGTTTTGTTTGTTTACTTAACCGTCTAAGTTAAAGTAACTTCATTGCCCTTCATAAACACAACAAGAACATTAGACATTCTGTCATAAAACTTATTTCATGATAATGAAAGTCGTCAATCTTCAGCATGATTCTGATTTTGTTAGGATCAAAATCATCCTTCAGCACGTGTTGCAGGGAGCGAACAGACAATGGGGCATGCCGCACAGTGGAGCGGAGAGGACTTTGAAGGAAGCACTTAGTTATTACTCGTCGACATTTTGCTGCGTTCGCACCGCGCGAGTTCGACCAGGCGACCAGATCAGGTGTGCAAGATGAGACAACTCAACGAATTACTGCGTTGTGATCAGGTATCGAACCATTTCGCGGAACATTCCATTGTGCACACAGAAGCTGCTGAGTCACAGTATCGTTACATTTCAAGAAATGTTGATCAATGAAAACCTGTGGTGCACAGTCCACTCCGCCATTTCTACTGAATCCATACACCAACTTATCAAACAACAGATCACTGACGCTAAGCAAGCAAATCCATGGGTTGTTTTCGTGCCCCTCCCCTCTCTTTTATATAATCGTATTAAATTTCATCTATAGATTGTATATTTAGCTGTATTATGTCTCAAATGCACGAAACGTGTGCTGGAGTCTCCTTTTGATAGGAGGGTTGGAATTTAATCGTGGCAAGTAATTATTCACTACCGATACAAAAGCGTTACATGTTTGCAGCTGTTACTGTCCTTTAAAGTAGTCAGCAACATGGTGTAGCATCCGTTGCCAGCGATGGGGAAAGCGTAGTATACCGTTATCAGAGCCTGTCAGATTGATGGTGCGAATGATGCTTGTCGAATCTCTGGAACAGTTCTGAAGCGAATGCCACGAAGTGGTCCCTTCATCTTCAGAATCAAATCAGACTCCCAAGGACAAGTCCGACGAGTATGGTGGATGGTACAGTCCCATCGACCGACCAGAGCAGCCAGAGGTTGCGCTGTATGCGCCAGCGCAAAGTCGTGCAAAATGATGGGTGGGTTGCGCAGGAAGTGTTGCCGATTCTTTCGCAAAGCTGGGCGCAAGTGATGCTCAAAAAACGATCTGTAATACTGTGTACTGACGGTCAGCCGAGGAGGAACGTAATGGGCTAAGACAATACCATCACAGTCGTACACGAGAATGGACATAACTTTCACCCCACTGGGGCTCTGACGCACTTTCGACTTTCGCGGCGACACATAACGACGCTATTAGTTTGGATTGGCGTTTCAGTTTGGCTCATACGATGTTGGCCGTGTCTCATCCAGTGTTACGATACGGCCTCTCCTTCGCGCTCATAGCGCTTCGAATGCGCCTGAGTAGCGTCGAAACGTATCCATTTCTACATTTCCGTCAATTCTTGAGGAACTCATCGTGATACAATTTTTCGCCTGCTCAGGCATTCCTTCAGCATGCGAAGTCGTATGCGCTAATCCGAGCCCGCTCACGAGTCGTCTGGCGTCGATCTCTGTCCATTAACGCGGACACAATATGCACTTAATTTTCTTCAGAGACGCTAGGACGACCTGCCCGGTGCATGTCTGCCACAGTTTGCCGACCTTCGTTGAAGACTTTTACACAACGTGCAACTGTTCTGTACAGCAATGCCGTACGGCACGCCTCTTGAACCTTGATGACACTGTCCTGCAGTACGACCTCTGGCACGTTCAATATTGAGACAACTCCGTTGTTCCTGTTTGGAAAACATAGACATATTTAAGTTAGACCGCTCGCTCACAGATGACTGTTTCCTTCGATTTTGCGCACGCTGGTGAAGTGGGACTGACGAGTCCATTTATTTGGTCGGAGGTAAGACAAGTATGTCCATTGCATAGTGTTTCGGCTGCAGTGATGCCACTTTTTAAGTTGCAACCCTCGAGTAACTGCCGAAACTATCTAGTATGTGGATGAAATTTAAAGCGCCCTTCATTAGTAAAGCTACGTTTTCCTAGCTGCGGGAAGCGTCGCAGCTTGGGGCGGCATTAGCAACAGTTTTACGTTGTCAACTATGGTCCGCAAATCGCTGCGTGAAACGTTACCCTAAGTGCGGAACGGTGCGCGCCAGAACATAACAAATGGAATTGGTGACTTTATATATATATATATATATATATATATATATATATATATATATAATGTGGCAAGATAATATGACAGAGTGATCCAAGAAATACATCATGTTACCTGTTCTCAAAAAAAAAATTAAAAGTTTACGTCAATGAAAAAGAAATTTAAATTTTTAAGAAAAGAAGCTTTTTGGCGATACTTAATATTTATAACCCAACTAGCGGAACCCCCGCTGCTTCGCATGCGCAGGCTGGTTGGTCTGCACCAGCTGTTTCTTTTTAATCCTGATGAAGAATCCATATCTTAAGTTTCGTAGTTATAGCTCGAAATTTGAGTTAACAGCAAAATATTTTTGAAAATCATTTTTTGCATCCCTTATTTCACCCCCTTATTAGTATAATTTCCAAAAATACCGAAACATGTGTCTTTTAAGTTCGAACACCGAATCCAAATCCGAGAATTTGTAGTTCTAACTTCAAAATTGCCTAAATAGCAACATATTTTCGAAAAACACCCACTCTCCAATTTAACCCCGTTGATGGTTGAATTTCCAAAAACACCGAAACACTTTATTTTTTAACGTCTAACCAACTATACAAATATCAATTTTTGCAGCTCTAGCTTCAAAATTTTCAAACAGAATTTTTGATCCTATATTTAACCATCTTACTTGGTGAATTTCCAAAAATACCAAAAATAATGGATTTTTAATGGAGTCAACAGCAACATATTTTTGAAAATCAATTTTTGCGTCGCCTATTTTACCTCATTATTTGTCGAATTTCAAAAAATGCCGAAACACGTGTCTTTTAAATTTGAACCCTGAATTAGAATCCGAAATTTTGTAGTTCTAGCTTCAAAATTGCCTAAATAGCTACGTATTTTCAAAAGACGTTTCATCCCCTATTTCACTCCCTTGCAGACGGAATATCGAAAAATCGCTTCTTAAATGACGCCAACAGAGTAAGACCAACACCCTCCACAAATTTCAAGTTTCTATCTTCAGTGGTTTGGGCTGCGTGATGATGAGTCAGTCAGTCAGTCAATCGGGACACTTCCTTTTATATATAGAGAATCTCATAAAATATGCGCCGCAGAGCAAACTGATATTGTATTTTTCCATCAGTGTTGTACGTTGACGATGTCTTCAAACTTTCCGGCTAATATGGTCAGTGATAACGAAGTAATAAATTAAAATCTCACGTCTGACGCAGAACCTATACAAAACCAACTTCCGAAATGGAGTAAGCGACAAACTTTTTCCCTTTGTATTTGTGGGTGTAACAAAGAAAAGTTTCGGAAAGGTTTGAATTTATTTTAGCCGTTGGGTACTACCGATTGTCCTAGACGATCATTATTGTGCGGTTCATTGGCTCCGAGAGACTTCATCGCGCTGGGAGGGAAAGTTTGCTAGGCGCGTGCCAATGCGGCGGGCAACAGTAGCAGAGAGGGCGCAGTGCTGGGAGTAAAACTTTTCATTTTCGCACTACGGAGGAACGTGGAAGTTACGGAAGAGGAGAAAGACTACACATTTTTCCTGATAGTTCTTAGGAAGTGTGAATCAATGTTTTTACATCCTGAAGAAGGAAAGTAGCCGTGCGGATCGACCGCGTGGCCTATCATGCTATGGAGGTTCGGGTCCTCCCTCTGGCATGAATGTGTTTCTGTTGTCATTAGCGTAAGTCAGTTCAAGTAGTTAGTAATTCTACGGGCTGGTGATCATAGTTATTTGTTGCAATAGTTTGACAAACATTTGAACATTTGATTTGAAGAAACGTACAGCTTCGTCATAACAATATATTTGCTCCACGATGAGGCCAAGTTTAAAAAATGTTTTACATTCACTCATCATGAATTGCACTCTGCCGTTAATTGAAGAAAAACTGAGACGTTTTATTCCATGTTTAATCCACTTCCTCAGCGAGTGTTGTAATATGTAGATGAATAGCAATCTGTTGTAAATCTTTATTGTCACACAACTACATTTCGGTCATTGTGTGACTGTTATCAGTGCTTAATACGTCGTTCAAACTATTTAAAATTTTCAGTCTTCGTGTATAAGACCACGAAATCAACATAATAATTTAAAAACTATCTGTGTTTCAAACTATGTTTTAAGCATTGATAATAAATAGTCACACAGTAACAGAAATATAGGTGTGCGAAAATATATATTTGCGACTGATTGCTGTTCACCATGAAACTGAACACTCATTTTGGCAACCGAATGACGAAACCATTTACACCAACAGAAAGTCTCGTAGTCCCCTTAAGGTTAGTTTCTAAGTGTCAATTAAAGTTCATATGAATTAACAGACAACGTGAAATGGTATCGATTGTTAAACTATGCACTGCCATGCCAGTATTCTAGTAGACAGTCGATTAACCGAACTTCTGTTTCACATGATGGAAATACTGACCTTATTGGGTTGATTGTCATATATTCTGCTGTGCCACTGTACCAATAGAATAAATGCTAATTCGACTAACGTATGCTACAAATGATGAAATCATCGTCTTTATTGCATCGTACTGCATTCCACACTAAATGGAATGCGTACACGTGTAACTTTTACTGTTACTGGAGGTAAAAAATGTTCCTGAGAATTGGGAAGAAATATTTCATATTACAACTAGGAATTCCCAGTAATATCTATAAGATGATTTATATATATTGTGAAAACAAATGGTGCAATAACAACGCCTGATATCCCATAAATGTCTGAAGATTTGTCTCCGTTCAGAATGACATGCTGCGTTCTGCTGGCTAGGAACAGCTCAATCCAGTTACATAGTTGGTTTGATACTGCATATACTCGGTCTTTGTTCATCAGGCAAAGGTGCGGAACGGCATCAACCTGCGCCAAATTTTGAAAAAAAAACTATTGAATATAGAATTGGAACACATCACCTCTTTATTGACTTTAAGGCTGCGTACGACAGCATAAATGGAAACCAGTTGTTCCATTACTTACAGGAGATGGGAGTACGTGGAAAGCTTCTGAGAAAGGTTTAAAATGATGTCTGACGTAAGAAGCAGCATTCGAGTTCAAGGAAATTACTGAGACCCCTTGGAAATAAAAAAAATTGGCTACGTCAAGGAGATACATAGCGTGCTTATTATTTAATGTAGCACTCGAGAAGGTAATCAGGAAAGCAGACCTACAGACCAGGGTACCATCTTCTACAAGTCGGTGCAGATTTTCGCATATGCAGATGATATAGACATCATAGCAAGGACAGTACCAGCACTGAAAGAAGCTTTCACAGCCTTAAGTGAAGAAAGTAAGAAAATGGATGATTAAGGAAGATAAAACTAAATAAATGGCCTGTGGGAAACTCAATATGCCGTCTACCTCTAGTGTGGATGGATACACATTTGAAATTCATACCCTCAAGTACCTTGGTTCAACAGTCACTTGCTTTAATGACACCTCAACAGAAATTAAGATGATATCAGCAAACAAGGCATATTTCGCCTTTGTTGGGCTCCTCAGCCGCCCAACAAAATTCACTATTTATAAAACTCTAGTGAGCCCTATTCTCACTTACGCTTCAGAAACATGGCCCTTGACGGAATCTGATGCAAGGCTGCTCGACAAATTTGAGAGGTAAGTTTTAAGGAGAATAATTTGTCCTGTGTATGATAGAGAACAAGAGAGGAAAATGTACAATGCAGAATTATACACTGTATATCCCGATGCTCCTGTAACAAGTATCATACGATATGGGCAGGTCATGTGGCAAGAATGGAGGAGCATGAGGTGACAAAGAAAATTCTCTTTGGAAATCCAGGCGGTAGACCTCGAACAAGATGGTTGGATGGAGTGGAATAAGACCTACGAAAGTTAGGCTGCAGAAACTGGAGGAGTGTATCATATGACCGTGATGGCTGGCGAAAGCTCGCTGGGAAGGCCAAGGTTCACTCTGGAGTGTAGCGCCACAAAAGAAGACCTTATTGGGTTGATTGTATATCTACCGCTGTGCCTTTTTATCAATAGAATAACTGCTGATTTGACGAACTTACGCTACATATGACGAAAGCATCGTCCTTATAGCATCGTACTGCATTCGACACTAAATGAAATGTATACACGTGTAACTTTTACTGTAACAAAAGGTAAAAACTGTTCCTGAGAATGAGGAAAAATATTGTTTATTTGTGGTGGTGTATTTCGATCTATTAGAAGTAAGTGAAAAGTATGGCCTCACTGAACTCTCAATGACACCTATGAGGTGATTTACATATACTGTGAAAACAAAAGGTGCAATAACAACGCCTGCGACCACATTAATGTCTGGAGATTCGTCCCCGTTGAGAATGATATGCTGCGTTCTGTAGGCTAGGAACAGCTCCGTCCAGTCACACAGTTGGTCTGATACTGCATATGCTCGCTCTTTGTTCATCACGGCGGAACGGCAGCGAACGCCTTGCAGAAGTCATGAACACGGCGCCTACGTGCTACATTGCATCTACTGCCCTCTTGACCTCGCAGATGAATAGCGCCAGTTGTGTTTCACATGATCATTGCTTTTGGAAACGATGTTGATTCCCACAAATGAGATTTCTCCAGAAACGATATAATATTTGAAAAATAAAATGTGTTGCAACATTCTGCATGTCAGAGATAAAGATCCATAGTTCCCGGCATCTGATCGACGACCCCTCTTGTAAACAGGAGTGACTTGCGCTTTTTTCCAATCCTCCTCTAGAGACCTTCTGTACACTCCTGCTAGAAGGGCAGCAAGTTCCTTCTCGAACTTCGAGTAAAATCGAATCGGTATGCTATGACGTCTAGCAGCCTTTCCTCTGTTGAGCGATTACAGTTGCCTATCTATGCCTCTGATATCTCCCATTTTGTCGTTCGTGCGATGGTTTATAGAAGAAGTCATACAGCAATCATACTCTGTGAAACAGCTTTGAAAAAAGACATTTAGTACAGCGACCTTAATAGAGCTACGTGCGTTGAGAACTGTGTCGGCACTCACCGTCGTTGGAGTCGTACAGGTAGACGACGCTGGTCCAGCCGTAGTGGCGCACGACGTCGATGATGGCCTGGTGGTAGTCGGGCCGCATGCTCAGCGCGTAGTCCAGCAGGCCGGACGAGGGCGCCAGCGCCTGAAACAGGGCGTTACACCAGTAGCTGGTCCCAACTGCACTAGGGGAGAAACTATAATGTCTGTCCGGGGACAAAACAGATTTGCTTGTAGATGTAAATGAAGGCTTCCGCGGCCGTTGTCACTGTAAATAAAATTCTACAGGGTTTTTGGCCGCATTGACAATGTATAAAATCCGACGTTTCGGCCACTGTTGCAAATTGCCTTTGTCAAGGTGTCTGGCTGACTGCTGAATGCAAGGGATTTCTGTTACTTATATAATTGTGGGAGAAGCTGTTATCAAAGTTTTAGGCGTTCTTCATTGGTCTTTATATTAAGGCCTGTGATCGGAGGTTATAGAGGTACTTGATTGGTGTTTGCATTGTTTATTCCTATTGGTGGAAATGGACAAATGAGAGTCGGGCGGCGGTTATGACGTCACGCTGTTTCCTTGCTTCCTGGCGTTAATTGCGGCGCGCTAGCACTCTGTGGACATACTGCTGCAGTGGTCTCCCGCGCATGTGTGTTGGTTCGCGCTCCGTCCTCCCGAAGAGTTGTCACTGCTGACAGCCAGGACGCCGGTAGTCTGTACCCGCCCAGTAATAAGAAAGAAGTTAAAAAAGCTGATTTCCTGTTAAGAATAAAACCATGTAGGCGACGATAAAATCTTTATTCCTTTTGCACTGACGCGTTTCGGGCATAGCCCATCTTCAGAGTACCATAACATAATCCATTTAAACAAAGGCTGGCCACTCAACAAATACTGGTAACATTAATATGTAGTACAGAATTAAGTACATTTGTCGAAAGGTAAAAGTAAATGGGTTCTATATAATTATGGGTTCTGTTATGGCACTCTGAAGTTGGGCTACGCCCGAAACGCGTGAGTACAAAAGGATTAAAGATTTTTTCGTCACCTACATGGTTTTATTCTCAGCAGCCAATCAGATATTTTTTCTTTCTTATTAGATTGATAATTATGGCTGCACACCTGCCAGCAGTGACAACTCTTCGCAACGACGGCGCGCGAACCAACTCACGTGCGCGGGGGACCATTGCGGCCGTATGTACACAGAGTACTGGCGCGCCACAGCCAACGCCAGGAAGCAAGTAAACAGCGTGACGTCATAACCGCCGCCCACCTCTCATACGCCAATATCCACAAATAGAAATAAACAATGCAAACACCGATGCCGTACCTCTATTCCATCCAATCGCAGGCCATAATATAAAGACCAATAAAGATCGCCAAATAATTTGATAACAGCTTCTCCCACTATTATATATGTAACAGCAATCCCTTGCATTCAGCAGTCAGGCAAACACCTTGACAAAGGCCACTTGTAACCGTGGCCGAAACGTCGGATTTTGTAAATTGACAATGCGGCCAAAAACCCTGAAGAATTTTATTGACAGATTCACTTATAGTTTAGTCTTGATCCTAAAATGTTGTGGAAGTTATTGAATACGTATGTGTTGAATTAAAATCCGTCCTAAGCTCATGATTCTAATCTGAGACGACCTGCATACTAGTCAATGGCTTTAGCCACTCAGCTATCAGGGCCTGCACGGTATTAAATGCGCGTCTCCCTCCGCACTACGAATTCTGCCTTGATGTTCCTCTGGGTAATATGCATCAATGAAACTTTCATCCATTATTGATGAGTAACACTGTGACAGTGGTGAAATAAGGTATCCTGAATGACAACAACCAGGTGACTGGTACTTCAAGCATAGGTGATGTAAATATCAATTTACCGAGACATATCACTGATGGAAAACCAGTTCTCAGCAAAGAAGGGAAACCTGAAAGGTGGAAAGAGTACATAGAGAGGCTCTAAGAAGGAAATGAACTTAGAGAATATTGTAGGAAGGGAAGAGGATGTAGATGTAGATGAAATAGGAGATACTATACTGAGAGATGAATTTGACAGAGCACTGAAAGTCCTAAGTCGAAACAAGGCCCCTGGAGTAGATGATATTCCCTCAGAGCTACTGAAATCTCTGGGAGAACCAGCCATGACAAAATTGTTTCACTTGGTGTGTAAGATGTATGAGACAGGTGAAGTACCCTCAGACTTTAAGAAAAACGTTATAATCCCCATTCCAAAGAAAGCAGGCGCAGACAGGTGTGAAAACTACAGAACCATCAGTTTAATAAGTCATGGTTGCAAAATATTAAGACGAGTTATTTACAGAAGGATGGAAAAGTTGGTAGAAGCCGACCTTGGGGAAGATCAGTTTGGGTTCAGGAGAAATGTAGGAACACGGGAGGCATTACTCACTTTACGGCTTATCCTAGAAGATAAATTAAGAAAAGGAGAATCTACCTATCTAGCTTTTGTAGATTTGGAGAAGGCTTTTGACAATGTTGATTGGAATAAGCTTTTTCAAATTCTGAAGCAAGCAGGAGTAAAATATAGGGAGCGTATGGTTATTTACAACTTGTACAAAAACCAGACAGCGGTTGTCAGAGTTGAAGGGCATGAAAGGGATGCGGTGGTTGGAAAGGGAGTAAGACAGGGTTGTAGCCTTTCTCAAATGTTATTCAATTTGTACATTGAGCAAGCTATAAAGGAAAGCAAGGAGAAATTTGGAGAAGAAATTAAAGTTCAGGGGGAAGAATTAAAACATTGCGTTTTGCCGATGACATAGTAATTTTGTCAGAGACAGCAAAGGACCTGGAAGAGCAATTGAACGAAATGGACAGTGTGCTGAAAGGTGCATATAAGATGAACGTTAACAAGAGCAAAACTAGGGTAATGGAGTGCAGTCTAAGAAAATCAGGTGATGCTGAAGGAATTAGATTAGGTAATGAAGCAATAAAGGAGGTAGATGAGTTTTGTTACTTGGGCAGTAAAATAACAAATGATGGTCGCAGTACAGATGATATAAAATGCAGAGAATGGCTATGGGTAGAAAAGCGTTCTTGAAAAAGAGAAATTTGTTAACATCGAATATTGATTTAAGCCTAAGGAAGTCGTTTCTGAAGGCATTTGTATGGAGTGTTGCCTTGTATGGGAGTGAAACATGGACGATAAACAGTGTGGACAGGAAGAGTATTGAGGTTTTTGAAATGTGGTGCTACAGAAGAATGCTGAAGATTAGGTGGGTGGATTGCGTAACTAATGACGAGGTACTGAACAGAATTGGGGAGAAAAGAACTTTCTGGCATACCTTGACTAAAAGAAGGGATAGATTAGTAGGACACATTCTTAGACATCAAGGAATTGTGAATTTAGCGTTGGAGGGAAGTGTGTGGGGTAAAAACCGCAGAGGAAGACCAAGAGATGGATACAGTAAGCAGATTCAGACAGATGTAGGTTGCCGTTCTTATGAGGAGATGAAGAGGCTTGCTCAGGATAGGGTATTGTGGAGAGCTGCATCAAACCAGTCTCCGGACTGAAGACCACAACACATACATTACAAATATGTTGATAAGAAAGATGGGCAACGAGTTTAATGGTTTTCTGTGGTCTGGATTCGAACCTCTAGTTGCTAGGCAGACGCCTTATCCACGCAGCTATCATAGCTTTAAGGATAAAGTGGATATGCCTGTGGCTGTATTGCTCCCTTTAATGTTCATCCCATGAACCACAGACATTGCCGAGGTGGGGTGGCTTGCGTGCCTCAACGATACAGATAGCCGTACCGTAGGTGCAACCACAGCGGAGGGGTATCTGTGGAGAGGCCAGACAAACGTGTGGTTCCTGAAGAGGGGCAGCAGCCTTTTCAGTAGTTACAGGGGCAACAGTCTGGATGATTGACTGAGCTGGCCTTGTAACATCAGCTAATGTGGCTTTGCCACACAGCTACTGCGAACGGCTGAAAGCAAGGGGAAACTACAGCCGTTATTTTTCCCGAGGACATGCAGCTCTACTGTATGAACATATGATGATGGCATCCTCTCGGGTAAAATATTCCGGAGGTAAAATAGTCCCCCATTCGGATCTCCGGGCGGGGACTACTCAGGAGGATGTGATCATCAGAAAAGACAATACTGGCATTCTACGGGTCGGAGCGTGGAATGTTAGATCCCTTAATAGAGTAGGAAAATTAGAAAATTTAAAAAGGGAAATGGATAGGTTGAAGTTAGATATAGTGGGGATTAGTGAAGTTCGGTGGCAGGATGAACAGGATTTCTGGTCAGGTGAGTACAGGATTATAGATTAGTAGGGATAGATTAGTAGGACACATTCTTAGACATCAAGGAATTGTGAATTTAGCGTTGGAGGGAAGTGTGTGGGGTAAAAACCGCAGAGGAAGACCAAGAGATGGATACAGTAAGCAGATTCAGACAGATGTAGGTTGCCGTTCTTATGAGGAGATGAAGAGGCTTGCTCAGGATAGGGTATTGTGGAGAGCTGCATCAAACCAGTCTCCGGACTGAAGACCACAACACATACATTACAAATATGTTGATAAGAAAGATGGGCAACGAGTTTAATGGTTTTCTGTGGTCTGGATTCGAACCTCTAGTTGCTAGGCAGACGCCTTATCCACGCAGCTATCATAGCTTTAAGGATAAAGTGGATATGCCTGTGGCTGATTGCTCCCTTTAATGTTCATCCCATGAACCACAGACATTGCCGAGGTGGGGTGGCTTGCGTGCCTCAACGATACAGATAGCCGTACCGTAGGTGCAACCACAGCGGAGGGGTATCTGTGGAGAGGCCAGACAAACGTGTGGTTCCTGAAGAGGGGCAGCAGCCTTTTCAGTAGTTACAGGGGCAACAGTCTGGATGATTGACTGAGCTGGCCTTGTAACATCAGCTAATGTGGCTTTGCCACACAGCTACTGCGAACGGCTGAAAGCAAGGGGAAACTACAGCCGTTATTTTTCCCGAGGACATGCAGCTCTACTGTATGAACATATGATGATGGCATCCTCTCGGGTAAAATATTCCGGAGGTAAAATAGTCCCCCATTCGGATCTCCGGGCGGGGACTACTCAGGAGGATGTGATCATCAGAAAAGACAATACTGGCATTCTACGGGTCGGAGCGTGGAATGTTAGATCCCTTAATAGAGTAGGAAAATTAGAAAATTTAAAAAGGGAAATGGATAGGTTGAAGTTAGATATAGTGGGGATTAGTGAAGTTCGGTGGCAGGATGAACAGGATTTCTGGTCAGGTGAGTACAGGATTATAAATACAAAATCAGTCGGGGGTATCACTGGGGTAGGATTGATAATGAATAAGAAAATAGGAATGCGGGTAAACTACTATGACCAGCACAGCGATCGCATTATCATTGTCAAGATAGATACGAAGCCAACACCGACAACAGTAGTACAGGTTTATATGCCAACTAGCTCTGCCGATGATGAGGAGATCGAGGAAATATATGAGGAGCTAAAGGAAATTATTCAGACAGTTAAGGGAGAGGAAAACTTAATTGTTATGGGAGACTGGAATTCGGTAGTAGGACAAGGAAGGGAAGGGAAGATAGTGGGTGAATATGGTCTGGGCAAAAGGAATGAAAGAGGAAGCCGCCTGGTAGAATTTTGCACGGAACATAATTTAGTTATAACAAACACCTGGTTTAAGAATCACAAAAGAAGGTTGTATACGTGGAAGAGACCAGGAGACACCGGGAGATACCAGATAGATTTTATAATGGTAAGACATAGATTTCGGAACCAGGTTTTGAAGTGTAGGACATACCCAGGGGCAGACATAGACTCTGACCATAACTTGTTGGTTATGAACTGTAGGCTGAAACTGAAGAAACTACAGAAAGGTAGGAAAATAAGGAGATGGGACCTAGATAAATTGAAGGAACCTGAAGTTCTTAAGAATTTCAGAGGGAGCTTCAGGCAACAATTGACAGAAACAGGGGAAAATAAAACAGTTGAGGAGGAATGGGTAAAATTGAGAGATGAAATAGTGAAGGCAGCAGAGGACAAAATAGGTAGGAAGGCAAGACCTACAAAGAATCCTTGGATATCACAGGAGATACTAAATTTAATCGATGAAAGGAGAAAGTATAAAAAAGCAGTAAATGAAACAGGCAAAATGGAGTACAGACGACTAAGAAATGAGATTGACAGGAAGTGCAAAATGGCTAAGCAGGAATGGCTAGAAGGCAAATGCAAGGATGTAGAAGAATGTATAAATAGGGGAAAAATAGATACAGCCTACCGGAAAATAAAAGAAACATTTGGCGATAAGAAAAACAGCTCTATGAATATCAAGGACACTGATGGAAAACCAGTTCTCAGCAAAGAAGGGAAAGCTGAAAGGTGGAAAGAGTATATAGAGGGGCTCTACAAAGGAAATGAACTTCGAGACACTATTGTAGGAAGGGAAGAGGATGTAGATGATGATGAAATAGGAGATACTATACTGAGAGATGAATTTGACAGAGCACTGAAAGATCTAAGTCGAAACAAGGCCCCTGGAGTAGATGATATCCCGTCAGAGCTACTGAAGTCTCTGGGAGAACCAGCCATGACAAAATTGTTTCACATTGTGTGTAAGATGTATGAGACAGGTGAAGTACCCTCAGACTTTAAGAAAAATGTTATAATCCCCATTCCAAAGAAAGCGGGTGCAGACAGGTGTGAAAACTACAGAACTATCAGTTTAATAAGTCATGGTTGCAAAATATTAACACGAATTATATGCAGAAGGATGGAAAAGCTGGTAGAAACCGACCTTGGGGAAGATCAGTTTGGGTTCAGGAGAAATGTAGGAACACGGGAGGCAATACTCACTTTACGGCTTATCCTAGAAGATAGATTAAGAAAAGGCAAACCTACATTTCTAGCTTTTGTAGATTTGGAGAAGGCTTTTGACAATGTTGATTGGAATAAACTCTTTCAAGTTCTGAAGCAAGCAGGAGTAAAATATAGGGAACGTAAGGTTATTTACAACTTGTACAAAAACCAGACAGCGGTTGTCAGAGTTGAAGGGCATGAAAGGGATGCAGTGGTTGGAAAGGGAGTAAGACAGGGTTGTAGCCTTTCCCCAATGTTGTTCAATTTGTACATTGAGCAAGCTATAAAGGAAAGCAAGGAGAAATTTGGAGAAGGAATTAAAGTTCAGGGTGAAGAATTAAAAACATTGCGTTTTGCCGACGACATAGTAATTCTGTCAGAAACAGCAAAGGACCTGGAAGAGCAATTGAACGGAATGGATAGTGTGCTAAAAGGTGCATATAAGATGAACATTAACAAGAGTAAAACTAGGGTAATGGAGTGCGGTGTAAGAAAATCAGGTGATGCTGAAGGAATTAGATTAGGTAACGAAACAATAAAGGAGGTAGATGAGTTTTGTTACTTGGGCAGTAAAATAACAAATGATGGTCGCAGTACAGATGATATAAAATGCAGAATGGCAATGGGTAGAAAGGCGTTTTTGAAAAAGAGAAATCTGTTAACATCGAATATTGATGTAAGCCTAAGGAAGTCCTTTCTGAAGGCATTTGTATGGAGTGTTGCCTTGTATGGGAGTGAAACATGGACGATAAGCAGTGTGGACAGAAAGAGGATAGAGGCTTTTGAAATGTGGTGCTACAGAAGAATGCTGAAGATTAGGTGGGTGGATCGCGTAACTAATGAGGAGGTACTGAACCGAATTGAGGAGAAAAGAAGTTTCTGGCATACCTTGACTAAAAGAAGGGATAGATTGGTAGGACACATTCTTAGACATCAAGGAATTGTGAATTTAGCGTTGGAGGGAAGTGTGTGGGGTAAAAATCGTAGAGGGAGACCAAGAGACGCGTATAGTAAGCAGATTCAAGTGGATGTGGGTTGTCGTTCTTATGAGGAGATGAAAAGGCTTGCTCAGGATAGAGTAGGGTGGAGAGCTGCATCAAACCAGTCTCTGGACTGAAGACCACAACAACAACACAATGTTCATTCCTGGTGTTTTATTACAATAATGATAGCCTTGGCAACATTGACACATATAAGGTATCTTGAATGACAGCAACCAGCTAAGAAAGGATTTTGCGATAGGGCCGATTGTTCAGGGGATATGACGTCATAAACAATGTCCCCGTCTTTCGGCACATGATAGTATCCACTATTTGAGAAGAAGAGCACGTAACAACTTGCAACAAACTTTAAACATAATTTCAAACCTTCAGGAAACTTTTTCTCGCTGACAACCACAGCAAAATGATGAAGAGGAAGAAAGTTTCTTGCTTACTACTTTTCCGCTGTTCACGGACCAAAACCACGAAATGCATTATAACTTAACAAATTTATAATTTCTACACTACATATTGTACCCGCAGGAAATTGTTCAGACAGTATACTCACATAAAGCTGAATGTACTTCCGAAATTGTATCACATTACGATTCATAGGTCATGAGATATGGGCACAGAAATCGTGATGTTAATGGAAAACCGCTCCATCACGTACCAAGTTTTAATCTATTATTTCTTTACTACTAATTGTATTCGCAACAGATTTTACAGACCGACAGCACTTTTAAAAATGAATATATATGTGAAAAATTATACAATTGTAGAACTCAATAAATATGAGGCCATATATACTGCGATGGGTGACAACTTTTCACATCAAGCAGCACGTTATATTTCTTATTTATTGCTGAGACACTTCTGTATTCCAGGGAACTTGAGGAAATACCTGAAATAACAGTGCTGTTGAGAGCTTTGAACCAACTTTGAAGCGCATACCGCTGAAGGAAGAAACACCAGACTTCTATAGAGCTACAAGCAAACGAATGAAACCGTGTACCCCCCCCTCCCCCCTCCCCCCCTCCCCACCCACGGCTTTGAACTTTCAGAGATTGCAGTTTGCAGTGAGACTTGAATTTTCTATTATGATTAATAAATCGCAGGGAAATCCAATCAATACTGTGGAGTGTATTTGAAATCTCCATGTTTCTCACACGTACAGGGATAGACTCACCACAGAAAATCGTCAAATTTGATGCTGGACTAGTCACAAGAAATACTGTTTATAGTCAGTAAGGAAGGAAGATTAGTGTTTAACGCTCCGTCGACAGCGTGGTCATAAGTCGGAGATTACGCTAGGATTGTTTGGTTAAGGACGGGGAAGGAAATCGGCCGTGCCCTTTGACAGGATCCACACCGACATTTGTCTGGAGAAATATAGGGAAAACACGGAAAACATAAATCTGGATGACTGAAGGCTGGTCTGAACCGCCATCCTTCCGAACACGAGCCCAGTGTGTTACCACTGCTAAAGCCATCTCGCTCGGTGTTGTTTATAGTCCAGTTGTGAATTAAATGAATGTGTGAAAGTTACGTAACATTTGTATTTTGATTACTATCTTTGTTTGTTTGGATACTGAACTTGAAATTTTGTACATTATGAAAGACAGCCGTATTTCGTACATATACTCTGATAAATTTAACATCTTATTATAAAAAAAGGAGATGGACAGAGAGAGAAAGAATTACAAACTCAAAGCTTGAAGAAATAAATAATTACCCTGGAAAAGTCGGGTTTTCAGCTAGTAAATTATAAATTCGCTCCTTTAATAAATTAACCTGATCCAGATTCGTATTGCAATTTATTTTTGGTTTATCTCTTATCTCAATATGATGAGATATAATTTAACTGACACACCAGCAGATGTGTGATATATTACGGTCTTCCATTCTCGTGTCAGTTGATCCATATTGTCGCTAGACGTCTCCGGTTGGTTAATGGAGTATTAGAGGTGCAGAATAAGGCTGTCTCATCAAATTTTAAGTCGTCGATAAATTGTAAATGACTAACAATGGAAATGTCATATTCTATGTATTGCGTTACAACAAATATTAGGAAGATCATTCGTAAGCGTGCTGTAGTCATAAGTAAAGTGTGGTACTGCTTACGTTCTCAGGGAACCACGGCGTGACGAAGGGCATCTGGAAGGTGTTGCTGTAGGAGTGCAGCGTGTCGAACGAGTCTGGGCTGACCGCGCCGAGCAGAGAGAACACTCCCCTCGAAAACTGGTTGCAGACTGAAACACAAAGACGCACGCTCCAGTTAACAACAGGATGCTTGTTGTAGGTTTACAGTATAAATTATACAAAGTAACTTAACTGCTTATAATGGTTGGATGCCTATAGCTTTCAAATATTTGTGAAAAAAGTCAAAGCAATTGGGGTGCGGTGCTATGGAGCAGTGTTGGCCCACTTTAGGTTACGGTACTAACACTAAAAGTTGGCCTTTGCGATCGTCTTTTGACAGCTGGAAATTTAAATAAAAATAACGTCTTAACCGTACATCTGACACGAAAATTGAATAAACAGATTTGTAGAGGAGATAATTTTCTACAAATTTGCTGTCTTATGGTTTTTTTTCCTTGCATCGTTTCAGATATATTTGTAAAAGCATAACGGCCATTTTAAGTCGAACCGTTCAACCGATCGGCACATAATAGTTGGCCGCCAGAGATCAGAACCTCCCATCTGCAAATTTTTCGGACGAAAAATACTTCAGTAAGACTTAAAAAAAACCGTTTGTGATGTAATTGCAAACAAACCGTTCATCTGACACAAAAACTGAATAACCGAATTTGTAGAGCAGAAAATTCTCTACAACTTTCCTGTTGTATATATTTTTTTTTCTTCGTAACTTGCACCTTTACAGAGATATTTGCAAAAATAGCGCCTATTTGACATCGCCTTTTGATTTTACGTATACCAGGCGTTAGGAACGGTCATGTGACATTTCTCGCCCACAACTCTCTCTGGCATACTCCATCTGGCTTCCTGTATTTTATGATTTTCTCATCATAACTTACGCGTTGTCATTTCAAACTAATGGTGCACTGAAGAATTAACAAAATACGTAATTCTTCGTACAATAAATGATAATCTAGTGTCTAAAAATGCCATATTAACATCAAACAACTGCCAGCAATAGTAAGAAAAATGAGGAATAATTGTTCGCCCTAGTGTAGTGGGAAGCACGTGATCAGTGCTCCGAAACCCGCTAATGCCCAAAAAATATTTTTTCACATTTTCTACTAAAAGAGTTTCGACAAAGCTCATTAATTAAATAAAGCTATGTTCTGCAATATTTAGAATTCTGCATATGTAAGAATGCTCCCTCCAAAATGGACTTTTGTTCTATTTCGTAAACATGCCATGAAATATCCAACAACGAATTCAACAGTGGTCTTCTGAAGCATATGCACGTAAACTGGAAGGATACCATAATAATGAATATTATGAACAACGTGCTGATACTGGTAGTTTCAGATACAAAGGAAGTCATACATTTTATGGAACATCTCGTTCCTTAATGAAACGGAAGTGTATACATTACAACAAATCACTTTGTTAATTATTTTTATCTAAGCAATTATTTACTATTTATGGAATATATTGACAGTTATTAATTAGAATCAATGCGTCTACTGAAATATTTGTATCCGAGATGGTTGCTATAGACGCTTTTGACATAGAATGCATTACCTTTTCTGTAGTTCAGATAGGCCGACTGCGGTGGCCGAGGGGACTGTGGCGCGTCAGTCACGGTCTGCACGGCCAGTACGGTCGGGGGTTCAAATCCCCCCTTGGGCATTGATATTTGGGCCGTCCTTAGTATTAGCTACTTCATAAGTAATATGTTCAAATGTTTGTAGAGCTTATAGGACAGAAATACGGGGTTATCAGTCCCTAAACTTGCAAACTACTTATGAACTAGCTACAACTAAGGACGGCACAAATATCCATGTCCGAGGGGGGATTCGAACCCCCGACCGTAGTGGCCGTGCAGACCGTGACTGAAGCGCCTCAGTCCACTCGGCCATCGCGGCCGGCTAAGTAGTATGTACGTTTAGGGACTGGTGTTGTGTCGTACTCATCATCATTCCATCATCATTGACATGCAAGTCGCCGGAATGGCGTCAGATAAAGAGACTTGCACCAGGCAGGCTGAACACGACCCCAGTTGGGGTCTAACGGTCATAAATGCCACTCGATCATCATCACCTCGTAGTTAAGTCCCATAAGCTCTACAAACATTTGAACATTTGAAATTCAGATATGACTTTGTTCATGTTACTTTGTTATGCGCTAAAATAAAGAGCAAATATTCTGTTTCAAACTATGATTACGTTATCTGTGACAGCTAAAATAGCAAACGAAATAAGTGTGGTAATACTGAAGTCCACGTAAATCTAGTACTTAATCTACATACAAAGTTACTGCTATCATTACGTCATTTAAAACAGTCATTGTAACAGTATCTCCCCAGTTTATGTACTTTTGTTGTTCGTTGCTATGTATTTCATGGCATGTTCTCGAAACGGAGCAAATGAGCTTTCCAGAGAATGTGCTGTTACCTTTGAACTAGTCAGATTGTTCATGTTCATTCTCGGTTGTTCGTTGAGAATTTTCCTCAGTTTTTTGTTCTTCGATTTGATCGGTACTTTGTAGACGTTGGTTTGTTTTGTTATATTTTGATCGTTTCGTTGTTCACTCAGTTTCTTCGTCGAACATGTTCGTACATCACAAACTAATTCGCATCCCATTCCGCTTTAGCGAACAGCTGCGAGACTAATCCGCAATTCTCGTACCATCGATGGCAGCTGTTAACTGCTAAAATGACGTTTTTAGACATTGGATTATAATTCATTGTCCTAAGAACGAAGTGTTAATAATTTTCAGTGCGCCATTGGTTTGAAATGACAACGCTTGAGCTATAATAAGAAATGTTGATCAAATGTTTGTTAAGTTCAGTCCCTAAACTAACAAAGTACTTATCAACTACCTTATATTAGAGATAGCACAAACATCCAGCACAGCGCCTCAATGTGCTCGGCCGCTCCGCCGCGGCACTTACAATAAGAAAATAATTAAATACAGAAAGCAAGATGGTGAATGCAAAAGAGAGTTTCGTGCTAGATATGTCACGTAACTGATTTACGAACGCAAAATGTACGCAGTATTCCATTCAGGCTTTAGTCGCTCGTCCGAATGCCAAATGTACGATACTTTCCTTCCAAGCTATAGTCATTCGTAACCAGTACAGTCAAAGAAAATAAACTTTGAGCAAACTACCAAGGTACGAGAGGAGATAATTCTTTAACGGAGAAATATAATGTAAAGGTGGGAGAGATATCAAAGCAATATTTTAAAGAAGTAAAAGTTCAAAAAAAAGTATGTTTATCAAAGCTAAACGCAAATATTAAATAATTTTGGCTGTTTGTTAAAAACGGTCTGAAAAAATCGTCCGTGTTGTTTGCATTGATATTATCACAATAGTTGAGTCGTAAGCGTATCGTCCATAATTTATTACTTAAAATGTTAAGTCATACTACCATAGGCTAATCTAAAGTGGGCCATGAAACACATAAGTGTGACTTTTTTTCGAATTTCTCAAAATTATTTAGTGCATCTTGTTAATTTAGCTGTATATTGGTCCCTAAAAACAGTTTTCAGGCATTTCGTTACTTCGTCGGAAACATGGTGTATTTATTATAGTAGAAAAGGAATTGTGTATTTTGCGGCGAGTATCACTTCAGAACGGCTTGACCCATTTTTTTATATTATTTTTTTCGTAATTCGGCAGTACATAATTTGTATTTTTTTTTAAATACCTACCGGAAAATTAAAGAATTTGGGAAAAATTGATAGCGCGTTTTTCAGTGTGTTTATTAACGAACAGAATACTATAACTCACGATTCGGACGATGGAGATGGGTAATTATTTTCATTGTGTTAGTTATTGTCCTGCAAAAATTTTTAGAAGAAGTTGAAACAGTTAAAAAGGTATGTTGGAGCATTCGTAGAAAGTGCAGAAGTCATAATGCACTCTTCATCTTAGCTAGCGATATGATTGACATTCTTGGTTTGACCGATTATTATCAGATTTGACACATTTCTATATTTTTTCATCAAGGTTTTCATGCTCCACAATCCACCGGAAGGTGCATGGGGGAGGGAACATCGCAAGAGACTTGGAATGCAATTGGACAGATCATCGCGAATATGACACATGTATTTATTTTTTCATGGAGAAGTTTCTACCTTCTGCAAGCACTTATATGTTGCATAGTGCAGTAGGCTTCGACACCGTCTAATCACTCAACATGAAGGTATGTGTTACTTTTCTTAGACAGCGGTGAGGACGAGACAGTGAAGGAGAGAACGAGGTGTACAGAGATAGGGACAAGAGTAGATAGGTTGAGAAATGAGGGGAGGGGGGAGCTGCAGGTGTACGTAGAGAGGAGGATAGATATGAAGAAAGGGCGGGAGGATGTTGGCACAAAGGGAAGGGCGGAGGAGATGCATAGAAAAAGAGTAGGGGAAACTGATTATTTTGTATATTTAGTTCTAGAACACATTATCAATTGCGAATCGTCGCCAGACTCTCAAGTTTTTACTGTGTAGTCGCCATTCGCCACAATTGTGGTCTACACAAGTCTCTGCACAACTTGAAGAAGAGGCGATAAGTTGCTCCCAAGCACTTCGGCTGCTGGGGGCGCTCACAGTCTCGTTACCTCTTTGCCCGCTTCACGCGCCGACCAACAGGAAGAAGGGGGCTCGGCGAAATATGCCGGCGCACCACACCCACAAGTCAGTACGGGAGAGAGTATGGAAGTTACGGTCTTTATGAGTCAGTCGTAGGAATACTGCAGTTCCAGAAGTTCATCTTAGAAGCGCCAGCCTTCTACCTATGCACAAGCCTGAACTGTTTTCTACTGCGTAGAAGAACTATGTAATAGTACAAGAAACCTGTACCGACACGAGCACATTAAAGTAAAGTTTTGATTCATTCTGTCAATAATTCCTTTGAGGATTAATCACTTCTTTTAGTTGTCCACATCCTTGCTAGCCACAGCCCACTTTTTGAACCTTCAGCATCCCGAGGACACAACAGTTTTCATATACAATAAATTTCTCTTTGTGTACGCCTATGATTTTGTGCAACGGGACCCATTACTATTCAGACATCCACTTGACCGGTTCTTTTATGGTGCGACTACTTTTTGATGACTACCTGCGAGCTAGACTTTTCGACCCCCATGGGGGTCACGACCCACGGTTTGAAAAACACTGCTATAGAGCAATGTTGAAAATTAGAGGACAAATATAATTGGGATTCTGGTATCCTGGCCCGATGAGTTCGAGAGCCCGCCAGACCACATGTGACAGCGGCCGCTAGTCGGCGCACACAACCTGCGAGCGCTGTCATCACCACTACAGCGCTGCGCACAATCACCCCGTTTACACGGGCTCTCAAAATCGGGTTCCGTAAACCGATTTCTCAAATCCGCTTTTGGTTGGTCATGTAAACACTCCAAAATCGATTCTGGAAATCCATTTCTGTAAAGCGGTTTTCTAGTTCCACAGTCGATTTTCGTGCCCAAGTAAACGCAACAGTTTTTGAAACGTTTTTGTTAAGAATTTTCGGCTTATATGGTGAAAGAGATGTATAAATATTAGAGTGAGCACTGAATGTATTTAACTATCGAAAAATAGCGATTGTGCTGACTTAAATCAGGAGCTGAATTAGCTGTTTTTCAGCCGCCATGTTAACTGTGTTATGGAATCCACTTCACATTATACCATGTAAACAGGAAAGCGAAAAACGGTTTAGGAAATTCGGTTTTCGTATTTCGAAAGATGTGTTGCATGTAAACGTAGTGACTGACGCGCCCACCGCGCAGGCCATTTGCGCGGGCTGTCGCGCTATTTACAGCCCGGAGCCGCAGCACGCTCCTCAGTCGTGACTCGACTGCGCTACGAATGCATTCGTTGTACTATTTCGGCTACGTTACGGTCTCGATTTGTTCACGATTTGATATTTCAGTTCCATTTAGTTGTCGTCGTTGTTTGTCGCCTCCGGTTGTCTCGTTTAGTGTTGACTCTTAGCGGCGACACTCCGCTGACTCCCTCGGTCGGTAGGTCGTTCTCTAGTCTGTCAGTAGTCTGGTCCGACGACGGTCGAAATTCTGCCGACGCCCTCAGTCGGTCGGTCGGTCGCGAGTCGCTCCCGACCCGGTCCGACCTTCGGCCCCAATAGCGATCGAGGCGATTCTTCGCAGGAATGGTCATGACAAAAATATACGGAAAACTCTAGTAAGAAGGGGCAGGAAGCAGCACATACGTGGTACAGTCAATGAGTTAAACCATATAACGGCCCTTTGGTGCACTGCAGCGCATAGGTGGCGCCGTGGTATGGTATCATGTCAGTTAGTCTCTAATCCCTGCAAGAGAAAGTTGAGTGCATGTATTGGAAACAGACGTATGGTCGTTGTTGTAACGGTGAGTTGAATGCACCATTCGTACCTTGACATGGCAGAGGCAAACATCAAGTTCTGCAGAAACGGGCCCAATCCGCTGCCGTAACGTTTGAAATGCTGCAGTAGGTCTACGTAATGAATCGCAGTTGTGTTTTTAGGTAACACCGACGTTTTGTGCCAGGTCGGGACAGTTTGGTCGGCCACGTACAGTTCGAACGAAATGCAAAGTCCAGGAATTTGCATATTGATACTTTCTAACCGCTCTCGCAGCAGTTGTAAGGTTCAGCCATGGTACTTGCCACAGATTTCTGATGGACGACCACAAAATGTCTCGTGGTATACAGCATAATGTGTCACGAATCCTGTTGCAAGGCGAACGTGATGATCGGACGATAATTTTTGGTGACCTCATCAGTTGTACGGACGATGATCCCACGTATCTCAATCGGATAATAACTGCAGACAAAATATGTTGTTTCCTTTAGGATGTCAACCGAAACTACAATCAGGCACTTCGAAAACGCCATCTTCACCACGGCAGAATAATCACAGGACAAAAGAAGATGATACTGGTACCGGTTTTTGATTAAAATGAAATCTTTCACATGAAATTCCTCCCAGACGGTGCAACGGTAAACAAAACCCGCTACAAGGAGATCCTTGGCTGTTTACGCGATGCACTTCGCTGTAGTCTACTTGGGCTTTGGCGTACAAAAATTAGCAATTGCTATATGACAATGCCCTTCGACATTGCTCTGTGCCGGCCGCGGTGGCCGAGGGGACTGAGGCGCTCCAGTCACGGTCTGCACGGCCACTACGGTCGGGGGTTCGAATCCCCCCTCGGGCATGGATATTTGTGCCGTCCTTAGTATAAGGTAGTTGATAAGTAGTTTGTAAGTTTAGGGACTGATGACCACGTAGTCAAGTCCCATAAGTTTACAAACATTTGAACATTGCTCTGTCCTCGTCCAAGAGGAACTTGAAAGGCAAAAGGTGACGGTTTTGCCGCCACACAATCCATACTCACATGATCTCGCACTAAGCGAAATTTTTCTCTTTCCTTGGCTGAAAGCACTCCTTGCGTGGGTGCAGATTACGGTCGTGGTTGTGAGACTCGTGAATGGTAAAATGGTTTCCAAGAGATCTGCCGATAATGGCTGCATCCTGTGTAAACCGGTTGTATGTGGAAATTCAAATGTTTGTTAAGCTTAAGGGACTTACCTGCGAGGTCATCAGTCCCTAAACTTACAAACTGCTTATGGGCTACCTTATACTAAAAACACCACAGACACCCATGCCCGAGGCTGGGGGGATTCGAACCCCCGATGGGGAAGGGCCTCGCGCGTCGCGCCTCAATGGGCTCTGCCACTTCGCCGCGGCTATGTGGAAATCAAATACAAAAGCAGCATGATGCGATCTTCGCAACAAAATATTCTCTCTGTTTAAAAATGAATTACTTTGAATTAGTCTTGCTGAAAGATACGGCTCGACGGATTAGATGTGTTCGTTTTCTTTCGTTCGCTTTCGTACGGAGTGGTCGATGGAAAGAAGGAAAACCCGAAGGCAACAAATAAAACAATTCGAAATTGGTAATTTTGCTTGCACGCGACACTACGAATAGATTTGTGTTTTATGAGCGAACAAAGCCGAATTTTGCACACTTAACCTTCAAAACAAGAGGAAGTGCACAGAATTCGACTCCAATCTACAATTTTATTCTAATCTTGATGAACGTTTGCACACCAGACGTTTATAATTTTTTATATACAAGGGACGGAGGAGATGAACAGAGGGGAATGGAGGATATTGGCAGAGTGTGGGGACAGGTAAGACAGGAAGATGGATGCATAGGTAGATGGGGAGATGAGAAAGACGACCAGGAGGAGAGACTGGCACAGGTAGGGAGACAGAGGAGGGAGTGGAAGTACAACTGAATATTCTGAATATTGGAATAAATGAATACACGAGCAGTGCTGGGTTTTCAGCCAGCTAACACACACACGACGAAAGGGAAGGGCAGAGAGATTAAGCGAAAGAGTGGACGAATTATATCTAATTCCCTCTGGGTATTTAGCAATTGCCTAACGTATTTGGATTCGTTAGTTCTTATTATAAACAACAGATCAGTGATAGTTCGATTACATCTTGGTTTGTTGTGTAGAGAGCTATGCTCACTCCATGAATATGTCTATACGGTACTCTTAAGTTGATGCATGATTTACAAGGAAACCACATGTATATCGGTTTTTAGAATTTTTTTTATATTTATGGTACGTATATTTAAGAACTTACATAACAATCAGCTAAAGCCATTCGAAGCAACTCTCAAAAATTTTGGAGAAAATCGATTTTAAAGTTTTTCAAGTACACGTAAGTACCAATAATTAAAACAGTTTCGATATCTGTCGGAGTAGCTCAGGTGGTAGCGTTCTCTCCTCACAACCTGAGAATCTATGGTTCGAATCCCTTTGTGACAGATTTTTTTCTGGAATTCAATTGTATAAAACGTTTTGGGATCTCTAATTCCACGTGTTGTGTTAGTTTTAGTTTCCCTGAATGTAGACGAGCTGAACTGTTTGTCGTCACCTAAAAGATGGTTGAGTAGGTCAGCTGTTTGGAAAGCCATTAGTATCTATGAAGAAGACTTTCCAAAAACAGCGTCGTAGGTCGTCACAAACTGAACGATCAAAGAAAACCGTCGTCGACTAATAGTGAAGCCAATACTGTAAAAAATGTAACTTGTTATGTGTTTTTGATTGAATCCATCAGTATTAACAACCTTTTATGAAGTAAAGAAATTTCCAATAAACAAAATATGTCTATTTTTAGTAAAACAATTACCTTTAGAAACTAAAATTGTGTAAGTTTTCGAAAAAAGTTTTAACAATTGGTACTCCTATAACTTCAAAGTCGATTTTCTCGGGTATGTTTGAGAAATGCGTCGAATGGATCTGGATGATTGTTACTTGAGTGCTGAACTTCACGTACCATAAGTACAACAACAACAACAAAAATAAAATAAAATAAAATAAAAATCTAAAATCTGACACCCACGTTGTCTCCTTGTTAGATTAAATACGCGAAACACAATAAACATTACTTAAAAGGGCTTAGGTCTGCCCGTGTATTCGTGGCATAAGCAGACGCCACGTAGACAGGTTTAGACATTTAGAGCTACAAGAGAATCTGGCCGTCAGGGGAGACAAAACGCGCCACAGCGGCTGCGGCTAGCGGCCGGCCGCCATTATCACGTGACGCGACAGCGACAGGAAGCGACGTCACTCGCGCCCTGACAGCTGCCGTCGGTGGGCGTTAGGAGACACCCCTCCCCCTCATCTCCCCTCCACTCTCCCTCTCCGATCCTCACACGTCGTCCCACCGTCCCTCCGTTTCTTCTGAAAGCCTCGGACGAGCCCGCCCAGCGAGGTTGAAACACTTTCCGTCACCTTCTGCACACGTCAGCTTTTCCCACTTGAACTTACTAGGCGCAGCCACAGTTCTGAATTCTGTTGGAAGACACATGGGTTGTTCTATCACTGTATGCATTCAGAAGAACTTTAATCTTTTGTGAGACTACGAATGTGACGTAGTCAGTGTTAATGCAATTTTAATCCACTTCGTGATGTACATGATTTTATATGAACATCCCTCTTTAATAAGCCAACTAAAGCAACGTAGGCATTTTTTTATCATGACAGCCTTAAGGTCTATGCATTTAACTAATATATTTCACTAATTTATGCCTATTTGAATGCCGTCCTATCTTCCGCCATCCCATCCTTGTTATGCCATTGGCAGAGGCGCACTAAGGCTGTCGGTGGCCCCGGGTGGAGGCAAAACAAAATTAGGCCTCCCGTCCACTTGGAAATACATGTATTACTATGACATAAGTAACTTTTGAGATTTAGAGGCCCCCCAGGACGAAAGGTACGGGATAGTCTGTCAAAAATACAGCTTTCGGAATTTGGCGGCCCAAGTTGGACGAGAGGCCCAGAGCACTCAAAAAAAAAAAAAAAAAAAAAAAAAAAAAAAAAAAAGGGGGATTTCGAGGTTTTTGGAGGCACAACAAGACGTGAGGCCCGGGGCACTGTAATAAACTCATAGGTATGTGCTTGTGACAGTGGAATCTGCACTGAATAACACTTCGTAACCAAATTTTCTCCCTCTTATTTTAAAATTTTTTATGTATTTATGGCAATTCAGTTTTCTTACTTTTATGGTTTTTTATATGGTATCGGATTTTACATTCTTTATCATGTACACTATTGTTACCTAGCGACACCTTTCGTTTACTTGGACGGTGATGACTGCTACTTTGCAGTTGTATATTTCAGCAGGGTCATGGCGTTATACAGTTGTATGAAACTTTACCCCAGGTTTAGGTATGTACTTGTCTCCTTGTATTTTTACGGTCTATTATGTCAATTTATTTTAATAATTTTCTTTTTGTAACTCCATGCTAATTGATGGCTATCAAATTGCAGATTCTGACGATAACGAGATCGAAACGCGTAAATGCCGCCCGGAAATAGTCGAGCAGTCTGGAGTGCCATGTTGCGCATCGTGAGGCCTCCCGCGTCTCGGGTTCGAATCCTCCCTCGGGCATGGATGTGTGTCTTGTCCTTAGGTTAGTTTAACTTAGTTTAAGTATATATTCACAGAATATATGACATCAACTGCGATAGGGCAAAGCTAAAAATGTGTACCCAGCCGGGATTCGAACCCGGGTCTCCTGCTTTCTAGGCAGTTGCGGTGACCCCACACCACTAGGGACACAGTGATCACCGCACCTGCAAGGACTACCTAAGTACGCCTCCCGTCAGATACAAATTCCCAGCTTCACCCTGCCCACAGTACTCATAGTTGTGAAACTAATTCCCGTAAGAGTAAGGGCTTCAAACTTTGCCCAATCCTCCCCACTAACCATAGGATCATTGCCCGTCACTGTAAGCTACCGACTAATAACCAAGCATTTGAGTCGATACATTTACAAACATTTGAACATTTTTTGAAACGCGTAAGTAAATGAACAGCCGCATCACCACGTGCGGCCTTTGTATTTGTACAGCGTCCCTAATATCACTGTATAAAAACTCAAACTGAAAAATGGGCGCATACCTCATCGGTGTCTTCATGTCACATTTGGAATTCATGGGAAGGGGGTCCCAGTGCCTTACTGACATCCCATAGTGAAGCGCCTTATTTATGTGTCAAATATGCCTACCACTTCAAATATAATAAACAACAAACAGTGCCCAGGAAAAAAAAAAAAATACACTTGGAAAGAAGACCGATTTCGATGTAACGAACGTAGATGCCACCTAGGGGTAGTAGAAGCACCGATAATGTTTGAACGTCGTACGCCACAGGTAGTGTAGTGACGTTGGCAGAAGAGTGAACGGGTGATAGGGAGTGTTTACAGCCGTAAGGCTCAGAGTGATAGCAATGTGTGAACTGTTCTAGCTTCCTACAGTCAACTGAGCGAGATTGAAAGGGGTAAAATAATGTTTCCCGAGTGGTGGCATGGTCCTTTCTCAGAATGCCCGTGCAAATGTTATTAGTTAGTTTTGCAACGATGTTGATGATGTTGGTTGGAAAGCGACAATACGAACTGTTACCAACCGGTTACCAGCATTGGGAGTACGAGCGCGTCCACCTGTAGCCTGCCTCCCAATCACGCTGCAGCATTGACGTGATCGGCTCGACTGGTGCCATTAGAGCAGTGTTTTTGAACCTTTTAGAATGTCTGAACCTCTTGCAAGTAACAATATTTCGGCGACCCCCTTCCAAGATTAATATTCTAGAGAACCATATCCCCGACATTATTACTATAGTGGGACAAGATAGTCGTACTACATTTTCTTATGTCAGCCCTTATGTCATGATTCTTAAAATGTTTTATTTTCTGTATGTTACATGTACGATCGAGGCGCCGCAATTAACAAGGGCATCGACGTCGCCGCCGCAGCCAACCTTGAAGTATGTGACCGCTAGCAGAATTTAACCGACGGCTACGGGGCAACGAATGCAGCTGCACCTTCTTTATTGCCGCGGGTCAATCGTTTTAAAGAAAAAAAAAAGATTAATTATTGTTGTTTGAGATTCAGTCCAAGCTGGTTGTACAGATTCAGGTCTCTTGCTAAATTGACTTTGTATTAGTATGCAGAAGAATAAATATTCGTTAATATTGAAAAGTAGTTTCCATTTATGAAGAGTTCTTTATACTCAAGAATATATTATAGCAAGAGTAATTTGATTTTTGTGAAGAACTTCGACTTATTTCATAAAACAATTTAAATTCGAATGTGATATTATATTGGCATCGAGTGTGAATGTGGAAAACAAGTGTTTAGCAGGCGGTAGAATATTAATTTTTTCAGTACACGCTAGCAACAGCAAACAGTAGTGCCTGTGTTTGACTTCTATAAAATTTTGGCCCGCTCGTACAATAACCTTATTTATTCTTTGTGAACTATTTATTTCTTATTTATGTTGTGGTGCGAGACACTTCAGACGAAGTCTTGAAATTTTGCACGGTTAGATTGTGACGGTTGGTGTTGCTAGGGGACTGTAAATAATTAATGAACAACGTCCTAGCAACTGATAAAACCTTTCTAGTATCAAAATACTCTCATGATTAGCGACTAAAGATGCACGTGACTAACAGTATTAACCATCGCGGTTATCCCGTCCCTGTTCCACCACTTTACGTACCCTAATAAAACTAATTTGGAATCTGAAAGGCAACGAATTTAATAACTGGAGTCTTCCGCACTTCTTGGAAGAAAAATTCCATATTTAGGGTTGAAAATAAACTGAAGTGGTCGCGGGTAGATTGTGGCAGTTTGGAGAGAGTCCGGGTAAGTGTTAAATGGTTTTATTGCTCCTCAGGGTTTGCCGAGGTTAGTTCTGGTCACGCATGTGCTGCTTCACTGCGGACGGCGGTGTGCCGTAGAGATGGGGTAAACCGTGATTTTCCCCTAACAGTGATTTCCGTGATTGCTACTTTTAAATCACCGTGATTAATCACGGTTTAGAATCACTGTTTGAGGTTTTCACGACATGTATCCCTCCGCGATTTCTACTCCTCCCGCTATTCCGTGATTGCAGCTCTTTCCGCTATTCCGTGATTTCTGCTCTTTTCGCTGTTTCCGAGATTGAATCGCCGCGATTCCGGCGACTTGTATGATTTACCATGGAACTGACAAAAATTGAGTTAGATACTTTTGTTATAACGTTTCATCCGCAAGTAACTAATTTATCGTCTCTTTGTTGTTACGAAAGTTATGTTGTGAACCGAGAAAAGTAAATCTCAGCAAATAAGTCAATAGTAAGTATAGTTTAAAATAACTGTACAATAAACTTTCTAACCACATCAAGTCAATGAAAGAATAGTAAATATTCTTAGTAAGTGTAAAAATTGTTTGCAAGGTAGGTGTTATTTCATTGTCAATGAATATATGCCCTCAATTTTAATAACTTGTTTCTTTAATGTAATTGATACTGCAGTTATTAGAGAGTGCTGTCATTTAAATACACTGGCCTATACAGTAGTATAGTATCAGTTTTACTGTTAGGTGCCATATGTTTTAAGATGTATCATGCACAGCTAACTGGATGCTTAAATAAATAAAAAGTTACTGCAGTTTCATTTCCAGTGCCATACACTTTTAACTCAAAATTTATGCCTACATATGAAATAAGAAGCTGATATCTTTACTATAATTGAAGCAATTAATGTGATATCAGTATTCCAGCGCAATTCCCATGGGAAATGATTTTATGCACACGTTTTTTCGAGTTGCTCATGCGTTGGTAACGGATGCAGAGAGCGCACAACTCGGACTCTGATTGGCTACTACGTGGTATTGCCAACATCGTAGCGGAGTGCAAGCGCTCACTTTTCAAATGTTCGTAGAGCTTACTTGTTGCTCTGCACGCCGCAACTGCGTTCTTTATCGCTAGAACAATACTCAGTGCTGAAGGAATCTATCTTTCTACACTACCAAAGTATTAAAACATCATACCGCCTACTATTATTACAGCAGTTTTAAAAATAGAGTACAGACGAAAGTTAATTACTTATAAAACAAAGTGATTGCAACATACATTGTTCTGGCACCACAGGTTTGATGGCTCTCGAAGAAGTCGTCGCATATTTCCGTTACATGCGCCTATTCACGGTGCTTCTTCAAGTTGGAGATATAAGTTTTATGCGACAACTGCATGCCGCACAAATTACATTTCGCATAGTCGCTATTAAGAGCGGTGAAATGGCACGTCTCGCTCGTCCTCGATCGCTTCATCTCGGCAGAAACAAGATATACACTTTTAGACGACGAACGGCGAAATGGACGAGATATGTTTTTCAGTTTTTAACCTCTCCCTGCCGGGCCCTGGCGATTTTCTAGGAAAAACGCACAAGTGTATGCGAACTGGTCACTGTCCATAATCGGCTTTTAGCCGGTACACCCGCTCTTCGCTAATAGGTGATTCGCTGCTATACCCGTTCTTCGCTTATCGGTGATTCACTGCTATACCCGCTATTTGCTGCATTGATATTAGTACAGATTTCGACCCACAGATGGCTCTTTTAGCCTTTACTGCTTCTCTTCCCTCACCTCCTATTCGCTTTTACGCTATTCGCTGCTACACCTGCTATTCGCTTCTGCTTTTAGTACTCATTTCGGTCACCAGATGGCTCTTTGTACTGCTGTTCGCTGCTATTCCTGCTCGTCGCTACCCAACTGTGACCGTGACTGAAATCACGGTCATATTCCAGATCGCCGCGACCGTGAAAACAGTGAATTTTCAATCACCGTGATTTTTCACGAGTACGTGATTTCTTGCCCATCTCTAGTGTGCCGTTGTGCTTCGGTGGCATAACACTTCTCGCTGACACTGCCGTCTTGGGCTGTAGGCCAGCTGCCTTCGAAGGTCACTGCCACAATAATGATGAGTCTCATACCCACAGCTATAGTGTTTCATGGAGATTTAACAATGAGAATATGAAGAGGAACCCATGATCAGCTGGCAACTGCCTGGCGCAGTTTCCTGAAAAAACTCTTAGAACTGATACATGGTACTCAGAGCATTGGCAGCAACTAGGCGCCTCACGCGTGTTCCGTAGTCCTGCTACAACAGAAAACAGGTTCACGGTGTCCGTAGTAATAAGGAGGAGGTTAAATAAAAGAAAAAAAAAAAGAAAAAACCGGGGGGGGGGGGGGTATTAAAGAGAATCTTTATTTCGACCACAATAGCTTTTTCCTTTCTGTTTTTAATAACATATCCAAAGTAAAAACCGTGGGGAAGGGGGGGGGGGAATTTACAGATAATCTTTATTTCAACCACAACAACTTATTTTTTTTTTTACAAAATCATATTTCTGACGTCTTCGAATTTTCTTAAGTAATTCTTTGTTGGTCTTTATATTGTCATAGAACTGAGAGCAAGTGATATCTTTGTAGTTGTAACTGATGATCAACAAATCCCTTGCACATTGTACAGACATTCGATTTCTTTCATCAGTCCAGTGTATATTTAATAATGAAAATACCCTTTCCACAGTGGCATTGTGGGCAGGGATTGCGAAAAATTACTGAACAATTTTTAAAAGTTCTTAATATTCATCTGTTGAACGATGATTCATGAACTCACACCATCTACCAGATACAGTTTTTTCCAAAAATTTTGGCCCAGTTTCGGATTTGAACTGTTCACACAGAAACGTTTTTATGCGAGTTACCTCATCATTTACAATAAATTTTCTGTTTCTCAAGTAGGTAACAATATTTTCCACACTTTCCCAATCAACTTCCTTGTTTAGAGTTAACCAGTTGAATACAGTTAATTCCTCATACTGCCTCATCCACTTACTAATGTAATCACTACATACAGTATAAAAAGCGTTCATTTTTTTCCTGAATATGTGAACAACCTGATCACTTTCACGTTTACAGATGAAAACTTTTACTTTTAGGGGAATGAAGTTATTTTAGCTCTCTCTTGTAGACTTGACACAGTATCAGAGAGGACAGAATACACTTCTACGACAGTCTTTTTTCACCTTCAATAGGATTTTTTTTTTTTTTTTTTTTTTTTTTTTTTTTTTTTTTTTTTTTTTTGTAGGTAACTGGAGACACTATGTAGAAACTTGTAATTATGCTGTGTGCTGCGTCAGACGAAACTCATCTAGTTGTCGGTTTTTTTTGTTTGTTTTTGTTTCTTTTTATTTTATTTTTTTTTTATTTTTTTATCTCTCCATTTTTACTCCGTCAAAATCACACTTGCCACCACAGAACAACAGCTTGACGTGGAGGACCAAAAAATCGGGGGATTTTTACTGTTTTGGGTGTCTGCAACCGGGGAGGGGGGCAGAAATAAAGCTTAAAAACCGGGTGGGCCCCGGAAAAACCGGGTGATTTGGTAACCCTACCCCAACCCTACCTAAATCATCATTTTTTTTTTATACCCGCCTCAGACGTAATATTCAGTGCTGCCGTCTCCCTCTGACTGTGAGACTAAATGCATATTTAGGAATTTTTTAGACTTTTGGCAGGTTTTTCGGACGTGTCAGACTACATTGCGACGGCGCGGAATCTGATCTGTCGCTTGGGACACTTGAAGCGGTACCTTCACACGTACCTGACGACCTCAGCAAGGCGACTGGCGGGGTGTGCAGCGTCGCTCGAGGTTGGCCGTCTGGCCTCGCTTAGGAGTGGACAGGTGGCTGGTATTTACGCAGGCTCCGTGCATGCTTACGGGGCGAAGATATAATAGTAATTGAGGGATACAAATTGTAGGTGGGTGTAATATTTCCGGCTTAAAGCCATCATATTGAGATCGGAGTATTGTTTCGGTGCAGCCGGTTAGGACCAATAGGCGACAGATGACAAAAGCTGGTGAAAACCACGACAGGTGGTACAATAGGTCGGGTTCTCATGGAAAAGAGCACTGGCAAGTTTCCCCGAATTCTAGGGAAGTCCACGAGCGGTAAGCACTGGACGGCGATTGGCTGTAGCACTGGCGCTCACGCGCCAAAACGCAGTCGTAGTTTTATTAATATTTAATAAATTAACTCAATTTAGGAAACTCCTCAAAGCTAAGCTATGCCCTGAGTAGGAAAACATTAACTATTGCTAATTCAATAAAAAAAAACCACTTAATTTAAGACGGACGATGCACGGCAGCCATGTTTGCGCACAAATTGTGGAGCGAAGGGAGATTTGCATCGAGCCGCCACACTTCAATTCAGTACACGCACTCGGAGCAGTAACATGCATACGTAGGCGGTCATAGGACATTGTTTAATCATCTTAGATCAAGGCGCAATGACTTTATATTTACTTTCAGTTAAGACAATGTGTCAAGTGGGTGTTATTATGCAGTTTGCTGGTTTTCTGCATTCTTTAAATAAACCAGATGGCATCCGAACTACCTCAGTTTTATTCCGTAATTAGATCAGTTCCTGCCAATAGTTTAGCAATTTCAGCCTCATTCAAGAACTCCGACCTGCGCGCCATCATCTGCGAGGGGATAGCTATAGGAGACGTCAGGTTCTGGGGAATTATTTATTACAGAGATATTAAAAATTTAGAAAAAAATTGCCAATGTATGGAACATGAGCCATTTGAAATCCAAATATTAAGTGGTACAAAGATACCCTGACTGGTACAAAGTTACCCTGATCGGCTGTATTTACTGTATAAGGCGTTTGAATCTATGTTTCATCTAAGTAATCTACTGGTCGCTTTGATTCTGATGAAAACCTGAGAAGGTATGGTGTTTTTAGCAACAATGCCCTCTCATCGGCACAAAAGAAAACGTTAATTTTGACACCTTCTAAAACGAAAATCCATAGACAGAACATTGTTTCTAAAGGTTTCCTTGCTATCTTTGAAGCTCATTTATGTTTAACAATAGTTGTGCAGTTTTCGCAAAGTTCGTATTTCTACTGTTCGTAATGCCATAGAAATTGGTGCCTGATAATACATTTATCCATACCATGGTTACAAACATATTTTGAGGTTCTTGCTTATTCTTCTTGAGCGCTAGTTTAACCGTAGCCTCGCTGTACCTCGTCACATGACATAGTCCCTGGCACTGCTGCGTCACCTCTTCTACTTTCCAGACAATAGGTATTGTTGCGTTCTCTACAACGAAAACTACCGAATTAGTTTCGGTAGTTGGCCGACGGAATCAAGATTGGTCAGAAGCACTTTCATTACGTTTCGCAAGAACAGAAGACTTGGTGAGTTCGAATTTCTTGCAACTTGGGGTGTAATAGGTAAGTGCTTTTCAATTAGTGTTGCAGTATATGAAAATTTATTTTTCTTATGGTCTGTTACTTCAAAAATTGGCAAGTCGGTAAATTAGCATGCGTCGTCCCAATAGCTAGAATGAAAATAAAGCGAAGAAAAATGAAGTGATACGGCGATGACTAATTTGTTACCCCCTATTCCATAATCAGACACGAAAGAACTGACACCTGGAAATTACGACAGATGTCTAGTGTTAGTTCTTTGAAGTGGGTTAATATATTTCGACTAGCATTAGCACCCGTCGATGCCCGGGTGTGTATTTATTGCATTATTGTGTTACTTCATCTCATTATTCCTCTCTCCATTGTCTTCCGCTCCACTCTGTGACCGTTTCACCTGCGTCTGTAGTGAAATTCTATTTCACGCGGCACAATTCTTATGACTTCATCTCCTGAACAGTAAATCCTACAGTTACAGATTTCACACACGTTTGAACATTTTTGTAAATTCACAAGGCTTATTAAAAATTAGCTAGATTTCTTCAATCAGGTTTGACTGCATTTTTGAGCTGGTGCCCACCGACAGTTTTGTACAAATCTGTAGAGAATGCCACCAATCAGTCACAATTTTTGTTCTTATTCTATACCGTCATGCTGAATGTAACTGTCAAGATGACGGTTTAGATGTAAGCACATATTAAAAGCTTTGAGGCTGGCCACTCAGTGGTCGAAACCTAGGAAGATATGAAAAGTAAATACAAAAATTGCGATTGATTGCTGATATTTCCAACAGTTTTGTTTAAATAAAATTCTACAAACGTTTTGTAAAAAGCAAAAAAAAAAAAAAAAAAAAAAAAAAAATGGGTGTGGGGGCAGCAATTTAGCAGCTCGCGCGGAGCGGCACTTGGACTTGCGCCGGCCCTGCTTAATGGCTATTTGAGCAAAGAGCTTTAGTCTCAACCGTTTTTTAGTATTGTTAAATATATATTTGTTTGTTAAATGTAAACAATATTTGTAGGGAGGTGGTCAAAGCATTTAATTCTGTGATATTGAAATGTATAATATTTTGGAAGAGAGACTATATTTAAAGATGAGGCGTAAGGATGCGCGGAAGGATACAATTTTGGGAGCAGAGAGAGAGCACGCTTTCGAACTCTTGGGAAGGGACTCGTAACTTGGACGTAATGGTGAGAGGTTGTGACATTGGGCGGTCTGAAGCCGCGTTACGAACTTGTGATTTGAAGAGATAGGCATGTGTGGACTTAAACAATTTACGGGACTGTGACTGCTGAACTTTATGCTTGAAAAGTGATAAACTATGCGCGGTAGTAGGGCTATGGAACTGTGATGATTCAGCAATCGTGTTCTCGTGTGATGACAAACTGTGTTTTATAACAAATCGCGGATTAACTTGGAAGTGCAGAGTTCGATGGACTAACTTACGATAGATCATTTGGAACTATTACTCTCGAGAACGTGTGATACTTATCGTGCCTCTCATGAACAATAGTTGGGGAAATATTTAGTTATTTACCGATGTATATAGCAGGACCACCTCCGCGTTTCATTTATAATAAAAGTAATAAACTCTATTTATAAAGAATTACTTCGTGAGTGAATCTCTTTATCTTAGAATCCATTTTGTTGGTTATCAGAAGTATAATTTTGTATGTTTATATATATTTTCACATTATCATATACAGATTAATAAACTGGCTAAACTACAGATTAATTATTGATCTTGTTTAAACAGATTGGGTAGCTGTTTAGGGCATAGAAGCTGCGACACGTTACTCACCCCTATTTACAGAGACAACGAGCCATAAACTTTTACTACCCTGAGTTATGTATTGCCCAAGTCGTATTGGTGAGAACCGATGGGAAGGTCGCAAAGGAAACCTACCCCCCCAAAAAAAAAAAAAGAAAAAAAAAAAAAAGAAATAATAATAAAATAAAAAAATAAATAAAAAAATAAAATTATATGACGGTCGTATCACAGAACCACTATGGACATTCTTGCATCGATATTAATGACCTTATATTCGACAAACATGCCAAACAGCGTTCAGGACGTGAACTGGGTGAGGAATATTGTATCCAAGAGCCACCTGATAATCCTGAAGAGCTGATTAAGTATGTGAAGTAAAATATCAGAGAACTTATAACAACGTGCTACAGTGAAACGTAATTCAATGTAACTCTTAAAGTACATGTTCTTCGTCCTACTCTCACTAATAATTTTGTAGTAGTAATAAATATGATTAAATTATGCTACACTTCATATATATCCATGATTTACAACCAAAGAATTTCCTGAAAACATTATATACAGGTGACAGTTCAGGATGTCATTATGTTCAAATTAAAATATTTATTTTAGATATAAATATTGTGGTATGGTTTATGAGAACTAAACAGGGTGAAACAGCTAACAATTGCACCACAAATATTGCGGAAACGGAAAGTGCGGTTGATGTGCGGTTTTCACAGAATGGATTTGTAGTCAGCGGCTCGTATTTTTAGCCAATAAACAGATTGTACTATTACTTGGAAAGCTTATTTTTGATGCAAACATACAGTTTTTTTAATGGAACAATGTTTGTTTCTATCATGCACTGGAAGTTTTGACACCAGCTGTGTATAAAGAATTTTGAATGATGTTTTTATCACGTTCAGTTTGGCAGATACAGCCGTTCAATGTTTCTGGGACGAAGGCTGCGATAGCGTAGCTGAATGGCGATAGCGTAGCTGACTGGGCGAGTGGCTAGCTCCTGTGCCACGGCCCACTGTATTATGACCACCAACTAGTCAGCTACGCTGTCGTAGTCCGCCCCCAAAATTTTGAATGGTTGTAGCTGCCAAACTAAGCGTGATAAAAATATCATTAAAAAGTCTTTGTACACTGCTGGTGTAAAAATTCCAGTGCATGATAGAAACAACCATCGTTCCATTTGAAAATTTGTATGTTTCCATAAGAAATACACTTTCTAGGTATTTTTACAATCTTTTTATTGGCTAACAATACTAGTCCTTGACTACCAATCCATTCTGTAAAAACCGCACATCAATCGCACTTTCCGTTTCCGCAATATTTGCGGTGCACGTGTTAGGTGATTCACCCTGTATAGTTTAAGAATATGAAAAGACAGTATGGTAAATAAAGACTAACATTAAAAATCAAATTAGACGGGAGTGACAGTTCTTTATCGTTGTTGAAAATATTTGTTTATTGGGAAATGGAGACTCTTATATAGATGTAGGTGTTTTTTATCCATCACCCGTTTCACCGTCACAGTTCTATTCAAAGAATCTCTACACTCAGCAGGTCGATTGTAATGAAACTACTGTCTTGTTTAAAACGTCGCCAAAATTGTTTTACAGAAATTTGCAGAATGTAGCTTGTCACTCGTGTTTTAATTCTCGATTTCGCTTGGCCTTTATAAGATGCTAGCAGAGCTCACTTACTGAGACGGGACAGCTTGAAGGCGTCGGCGGTGTTGATGACGTCGACGAACGCCTGCAGCTCGAAGCGGCGGCTGTTGGAGCCGGTGGCGTTCTGGTTGTGGCTGAGCATGGCGTACTTGAACGCCGTCTGCACCTCGTCCGTGCCCTGCTCGAAGATCGCTCCTACAACGGGAAGAAAGCATAAAATTACAAAAAGCACGCCAACGGTATTTCGCGTAATTATACACCACTCACAGTTGGAGGACATAGTAATAGGCACAGCCGGTGTAGAGAAGCAGCTGAGATAATTGAAAACAAAGAAGTCGACTGGTCCAGATGGGATACCAATTCGGAGTTACAAAGAGAACTCTGAGCCATGTGGCCCTTACTTACTTCGCATTTATTGCGAATCTTTGATGCTGACCAAAGTTCCAAGCGACTTGAATAAGGCGCAGGTGTAGTGTAATAGAAAGGCAAACGAACGGACCCACATCACCTCAGACCAATATCATAAACAGTAATCTGCTGTAGTAATCCTTAACATGTTCTCAGTTCTAATACGGTAAATTTGAAACGGAAAAGCTTATATTCATGCATCAGCACGGCTTTAGAAAGTATCAGTCGTGCTAAACTCAGCTTGTCCTTGCTTTTCATGACTTCTTGCTTGCTGTGAATGAAGAGAAACAGGCAGATTGCATATTTCTCAATTTCGAAAGGCTTTCGACACGATGCCGCATCGCAGACTGCTAACGGAGGTATGCATATACGAGAGTCACTCCAAGAAAATACACTCTATTTTTACAGCTCTCATTCTGCATGTTTGAAAGTATTACAGTGTGTAGAGATATCCTTCCCGCTTGTTTCCAAACTTAATTCAACCTGTTCTCGTGAGTGGTGCCGTCACAGCATATCTTCAAAGTGGCTGCGACACTTGACGTTCGTCAGAAGCAACGTGCTGTCATTGAATTCCTGTGCTGTGAGAACGAGACAGTGGGAAACATCCACAAGAGGTTGAAAAAGGTGTATGGAGATGCTGCTGTCGATCGCAGTACCGTTAGTCGGTGGGCAAGCAGGTTACGTGATGAAAGCGGCTCCAACGTGTTGGTCCAGTATTTTACCTTGCGGGTATACAGGCGCTGGTTCCACGATGGCGTAAAGGCAGTTGAGAGAGATGAGGATTATGTGGAGAAATGAAAGGATGTGTCTACACACTGTAAGATTTTCAAACATGTAGTGTGCATTTCTTTCGGAGTGAACCTCGTAGAACAGGTACCCAAATATGTGAGTGGTTCGAAGACGAGTAATATAATTCAGTACGTCTTCGTCGATGTCGATTGTTCATCAGAGACTACAATATCGTCAGGAGTGTCCCAGGAAAGTGTGACAGGACTGCTATTACTTTCTATCCATATAAAAGATCTGATGGACAGAAAGAGTTGCATTCTGCGGCTGTTTGCTGATGATGCTGTGGCGTACAGGAAGCTGTCGTAATTGTAGTAGAATGCAGGATGACTTGGGCCAAATTTCTACGTGGTGTGAAGAATGGCAGCTCCTAATTTCGAAAAAATATAAGGCGAGTATGACGAACAATGCCAGAATGTTCGAATACAGCATTATAAGTGTGCCTCTTGAGAGAGTAGCGTCAGTTAAATCTCTAGGCGTAACACTCCACAGCGATATGAAATGGAGCGAGAATATGTGGTGGGCGGATGTTCGACTTCGGTTATTGGAAGAATTTTGCGAAGATCTAAATCGTCAGTAAATGAGACCGCATCTAAGACGCTTTTGCGACGCCGCCTTGAATATTGCCCAAGTGTTTGGGATCCCCACCGGAACTGTTTAAAGGGAGATATGGAAGCAATTCATAGACAAGTGTCGAGGGTTGTTTCTGCTAGGTTCCTTCCATACGCGAGTGTTACTGAGATGCTACGGGAACTGATATGGGAGTCGCCGGAGGGAAGGCAACGTTCCTTCCGAGAAGCACTGTGAAGAACTTTAGAGGGTCGGAATTTGAAGCGTACTGTATAAAAATGCTACTGAAGCGAACCTTCATGTCGCCTAAAGACCACAGGATCAGAGAGATTAGAGCTCGTATAGATGAATGCTAGTATTCTTTTACCCCCATTCTATATGGTAATCGGACAGGAAATCAAATTACTAGTAGTGGTGTTGAGTACCAAATTCGAAAGTTCAAATGTCTGTAAGGCTATAGGACTTAACAACTGCGGTTATCAGTCCCTAGGCGTACAAACTAACTTAAAGTATAATTACGTAGGCTTCCGCGGCCAGAGTCAGATGACATAAAAGTTTTCTGGGTATGGTACCGCGTCATTATGTAAGGCTATTACTTAAATAACCAACGTTTCGGCCAAAGTTACAGTGGCCTTCATCTGGGTAACCATTGGCAATGTTATCTAAATTAATAAATTAAGCTAACCTAAGGTCAACACAACACAACACAACACAACACACACACACACACACACACACACACGTCTGAGGGAGGACTCGAACTCCGACGGCGAGTAACTGCTCTCTTCGCAGGAAGGCGCTTAGAGCGCTTGTCCAGACCACAGTGGCACACTAGGTACCCTTACTCATACGTGTACTCGAGAAACAATTTTGGATCAGATGCACAGATGTTATTTTAATGTAATTAAGGGTCCTTAAGGGGAGTTGTAAGGCCCAAAATGACAAAATCTCAAATTTTTCATTTTACGCAAAATATGAAAATATAGATGTTTATGCTTAATTTGGTGTTGTCTTATTAAAATATTTGATTATTTACTATTTTAAATAAATATTTAAAAATAATCATGCACTCAAATTCCTGAGAATTCTGTTTTCCATCATTTCGCATACTGGCATTTTTCTCTGGAACTATACAGTCTAGAAGGCTGTGGTTTCTTTTGTTTTGTAGAGAACTGTCCGTTTCGTAAGTTGCCTACACTATCGGTACTTCGCAGTAAACTGAACTGTACATTTGTTTGTATTTGAGAACAACAGTTATCAAATGTTCAAATGTTTGTTAAGCTTATGGGACTTAACTACGGGGTCATCAGTCCCTAAACTTACAAACTACTTATGAACTACTTATGAACTAGGACGGCACAAATATCCATGCCCGAGGGGGGATTCGAACCCCCGACCGTAGTGGCCGTGCTGACCGTGACTGGAGCGCCTCAGTCACCTCGGCCACCGCGGCCGGCCAACAGTTATCCACTTGCCATGTTTTAGTTTCTGTGTTTCCTGTGATAGTTTTCATCATGAATAAACCAAAACTAATGTTCATACTTTCAATGACGGCTATTCTGCAAGAATACAGGATTTGGAATATATTGGAATTCATAAACGTTACAACACATGAAAACCACTAAAACTGTGATGGACTATCTGCGAATCATGAAGGCAGAGATTGCAACAAACATTGTGCCAAAAATGCCAGATGCAAGACGAGGGGGGAGCACTAGGTGAAGGAGGAGATGAAGACTACCATCCACGAGGATTCTAACATATTTTTTTTATTTATAGCGTCGCTGACTACCACGCAGGAGGCCCCGGTTCGATTCCCGGAAGAGTACTGGGTGTTGTGTGTTGTCCTAATCATCATCATCATCATAAATCAAAATATTCTAGACTAAAATCTTTCTTGTTTCATCTGTTTCAGTGGAATACTCCGTCAACAATGAGAAACCCGTGTTATATTTTTACGTAATTTGATGTCTGGTGCGTTACATGCGTTAGTTTTGTTTAGGTTACATTCAGTGCTAAGATTCCTCACGTCAGATTATTTCTTGCGTTATCAAAATTCTGTTGGTTAGTGTCACCTTTAATCATTTCTCTTAAGGATTTCGTTGTAGTGTTTTACAGACTAGTATATAAGACTAACGGAAATAACTGTAATAAGTATGGAATAAATATGTCAGACGATAAGAACAGAGAGGTCGCTGCACTGCTACCAACTATTTTACCGAAGTGTGGCGTCTTATAGGGAAACCTCACCATTTTATTTACGCATGAGTCCATGTCACACCATGCTGTTTCATGCCTTATCACTACTGAGCGATTTCAGTTGTTTTTCTGTCTGCATGACTTTTAGATGATCAACCACAGTGCAATCTTTCTCTGTGGAAAAAGGCGTTTGGTAATTTCTCCTTTTGTGTCAATGTTAAATGTTCATATTATTTTGTCTACCCCTGCGTGTGACCCCAGTCCGCTAAAAGTTTCCGATCTGGCAGACTTTGGCTTGTGCATAGAATCTTCTTCTTCCGCGTCCGGTTACACCAATTATGTCGTCCCTTTCCAGTAATCAGCAACATAGGTTGCTTTGTCGTTTACTTCAAGAATATCGTCCTTAGTACAAGTTATTCACATATTTGTACAAGTCATTAGATGATTAAAATCCTGTACTGCCCTACATTCACAACTGTTATAATCACTATATTCACATTTCAATAGGTCTGATTTCCCCCAGTTTAATGTGTTACAAATTCGAAATGGAAGTTCAGTTCCCGAAGATCCCTCCTCACGGAGGTGTATGCTGCATTTGGTAACGAGCTATTCAGTTGTGTAACTTCAACCGGCCCCTCGTTTGCGGTGCAAATGCATCGGGTGTCGAGGATCGTTCTTTGGTTTTAATAGTTCTATTTCGGTGGAGACCTTCCTTCGAACAGTGGGTGGTGCTGTGTCTATGACAGGATAAATGTTGGCTATGGTAGTTCGCCTGAGGCATCCTGTGGCGATACATACTGTCTCATTCACAGCGATGTCAACTTGTTTAGCGTGCGCCGAGTTCCTCTGCACTGGCATATTCCGCTGCTGAGATACTCAGCGCCACTCCGGTGGTGCGTAAAACACGTGGCTGAGCTCTGCATGACGAACCTGTCAGTTCCCGCACTATGTTGTTCTCGGCACAGACATTTTTCTTGGTGTTGTAACAGTGCTGTTTGAAAGTAAGTGCTCTGTCCAATGTCACTCCCAGTTACAAAAGATTGTTTGCTCCAGCTCTTCCCCTCGCCGCATGACGTGGAGCTCCTGTTCAGCTTGTTTGTTCCTAAGATGAAAACCGGACACTTGCGACTGACTGGGGTTCGGTTTACGGTTGTTATCTTCACAGTAAGTTGCTAATTCACTTAAGGCCCCAGCGAGATTCTCATCCACTGGTTCAAAGGTGTGGCCACTGCTGCATCATCAGTGTAGATGAACATTCTTGTTTGTTGGTTGATGGGCAGATCATTTGAGTCGATGTTAAAAGTATTGGAGCCAGAACACTGCCCTGTGCAAGTCTATTCTTTTCTTTTTTTGCCCTTGCTTCTATCGTCGGTTTTTGGTTTGCAAGGTTACATAGAAACATCTGTTCTGTAACATGCACTGCATGAACATATGTTGTAGTACTTTGTATGTAATAAAAAGCTTCTTTAAAAGGAGATGTGAGATTAAATCAATTTAAGAATTTGGTTGATTTTCAGACTGTTGGCCTGACTAAATTTAGGGGTAAGTTGCTCTAAATTTACATGTTAAAATATCCCCGTAAATGGAGCTATGATCACCGTGTATACGACGTTGTGTCTGTCATCATTACAGCCGTGCGCTACATGTGTCTGTTTCGTTGGCTCGCAGCGCGGCGCGTTGCGCGCACAGAGGCGTCAGTGGCGTCTCTTTGTGGCTGTCACGTCTGTGCGCCGCAGAGAGTGCACAGCGAGTAATCCTGCGGGACAGCCTGTGATGGCGGCGGTGTCAGCTGCAGCGGCTGGCGTCTGGCCAGATCCAGAAGCCTCCAGCACTGGCTACTGCTATTGCCGCCGCGCTGGCCACAGCGGACCAACACGGCCCCTAAACCCACACACAATGCATCGCAACTTGTATACACTGGATTAACAATTAGGTGATCAGGTGAGATAGCTAGGTCCTGAAGTATTGACATTGGCAATCTAAAATGGTTCGACGTCATTCTGTCGGTTTTACGGAGTGGAGGCAACAACATTACGGCAACAAAGATAGTGGCAATAACAGAAAATTGGTGCAGAGGGATCTGAAGTTGACTTGTGTTTACTATACGAAACGAATTACACAAGCAGTGTAGCGAGCACATAGTCACTTACCTGAAGGTATAGCATGGAGAGACATAGGAAGGTTGGAAGAAGAAAAGACGCATACATCTACTGTCAGGAAGGTCACAGTACGTTGTAATTGACGGTAAGTCATCGAGTAGAACTGAAGTGATATCTGGCGTTACCCAGGGAAGTGTTATAGGCACCCTACTGTTCCGTACTTTTATAAACGATTTAAGAGACAGTCTGAGTAGCTATCTTAGACTGTTCGCGGATGATGGTGTCATTTCTCAGTAAAGTCACCACAAGATCACAAGCAACTGCAGAGCGAATTAGACAACATTGCTACATGATGCGAAAATTGTCAATTGAACCTTAATAATGATAAGTAAGAGGTCATCCATGTAACCAGTAAAAGAAATCCGTTAAACTTCAGTATAGGATAAATCAATCAAACCTACAGGACGTCAATTCCATTATATACCTAAAAGTAACAACGTACATTGGAACAAATACATACTGTGGTGTCGCACAAGTCCAAAGTGCGCGCCACCTACTTTCGCCGCGCGCCGCCATGCACGCACGGCGCGGCGTTCTTACGTCAGCCACGAACGCCCTCTGGCACAACTCCGCTCGTGGCCACCACTGAACGACATCGTTCACTTGGGACTGAGATAGGAACCAGCTAACACTTCGGAATCAGATAGGCACCAGTGAAGACTTGGCTATCGGACAGGAACTAGGCAGGCCTCTAGCTCAACTATGTATCAGCCTTCTGCAGTACTGAGCTATGTAAAAGTTAAGTATTGTATAAATTCTGTGCAATATATATCTCATTCTAATTTACTCTAGTGTTTCTAGTTTCTGCTGTCCCACTGGCTGCTCACCTCCGTACCTGCACAAGCGTGCATCCTTTATTCCTGTGTCGGTCTCTCTCTGCTCGGCCACCGACACCTACGACGGAAACGAGACACAAAAGCGGCAACGAGGCTGGGACAAAAAAACATACAAAATATTGTAGGGGAGGTGAAGACTACGTTTCATTGGAAGAACACTTAAAAGATGCAACAGTTCTACTAAATAACTGCCTAACTACACTTGTACATCCTATTTTGGAGTACTGCTGCGCATTCTGGGACCCATACCAGGTGGGACAGACGGAAGACTGAGAGAAAATTCAGAGGAGGGCAGCTCGTTTTGTATTATCGCGATATAGGCGAGAGAGTGTCACGGAAATTATGAACAAGTTGGTTTGGAAATCACTAAAAGAAAGGAGTTATTTGTTGCAGCGAGATCTATTTGCGAAATTTCTTTCACCAACTTTCTCTACAGAATGCGAACACATATTGTTAGTACCCACCTACGTAGGGAGACATGACCATCATAATAAGATAAATCAGATCGAAAGCTGAAAGCTTTAGTTGTTCCTTTTTTCCGCCACCTATTAGAGAACGGAACTATAGTGAAATATCATAAAAGTGGTTCAAAAATGTTCAAATGTTTGTAGAGCTTATGGGACTTAACTACGGGTTCATCAGTCCCTAAACTTACAAACTATTTATGAACTACTTACAAACTAGGACGGCACAAATATCCATGCCCGAGGGGGGATTCGAACCCCCGACCGTAGTGGCCGTGCTGACCGTGACTGGGGCGCCTCAGTTAAAAAGTAGTTCGATGAACCCCCTGCTACGCACTACAATGTGACTTTCAGAGTATCCATGAAGATGCAGGTGTACTAGAGTGACGAAAGTGTAATTTCCAGGACCTGGACGCGATTTCAAACAGGAACCGTCCATGGGTAACATCAGCAAACGTTCGCCGTTATGTTCGGTTAACAGCCCGTCGAGACAGGAGGCTGAATGCAACTGAAAGTGTGTACCCAGCGGGGATTCGAACCCGGGTCTCCTTCTTTCTACGCGATTGCGCTGACCACTAGATCGATGCCTGGCGATCGTTTGTTCATGTTCGTTCTGGGTTGTTCGTTGAGTACTTGGGCCAATTTTTTATTACAGAGGATGCCAAGCTCTCTGATCGCACTGAGACACTCAAACATGTAGCTCTGTAAACTGATTTCCGTAAGATTAAGTGAATAACAGAGCGTCCACACAGAAGAAAGAATCACTACCCGTCATCGGCGAAATATTTGACTAAGAACAGTGGTACGCCAAATCGCAACCTAACAGCAAGTTTAGTTAATATATAGACTTCACTTCAGTGTTTTTGTACATTATACTGTTTGTACAAACTGGCGCTAAAAGGGTCCGAAATATCGTAATTTCTGAAATTATACTGGTTCAGAAGCTGATCCTACGACAGACAGTGTCGCCAAACTACTAAATAAATCGTGATAATTACGGACAAATCGTAATACTTGACATGTCTGTAATACTAAGAACGGCAGAAAAATATCCATGCCCGAGGGGGGGGTTCGAACCTCCAACCGTAGTGGCCGTGCAGAACGTGACTGGCGCGCCGCGGCTCGTTTGGACACCGCGGCCGGCTTCTGTTAATCCAGACAATCGTCGTTCCCTCATCTGGACACAACGTTGAAAACATAACGATCTTGCTCGTGGAGGAACTATCACGTGGCAGTAGACGATTTGTGTGGGCAGGAATGAGTATTGGCAGATGGACGGACCTGTATATTGTTCAGAATAGCGCTTCGACTGTTCAGAGTTACAGACACGAGGTCCTTCTACCTTTCGTTGGCACCCTACGCTGGTGGCATAGAAGTCGGGTTCCTTCTCATGGATGATAACGATTTCCACAGAGCTGCCCTCTTGGACATTTCAGCTAGTGTCAATGTGTTAAGACATGAGACTGATTTTGAGCTTTCACAATGAAAGAAAATATAACTAATACGGAAAACAATTTAATTTCTATACAGAATAAAATGTGATACCACTAATAACCTGACTTTCAGTAATACTGGTGTTTGGGAAAGTAAGATCGAAAAGTTAATTAACAAAAAACTTAAGTAGAATGTTATTTGTAATATAGGAAACCATGGTACTCACGTTGAACCACCAAACAGTCAGTCATCATCTAGTGGACCTTCCACTCCTGTAGAAGTAGATTTTAGTCATGCGTTGTATAATCAACAACAGAGGGGATCAGGGTGTAATAATAATTCGGGATCTGGAGTGAACTTATTAAAACAACTACCTAGGGTTACTCCAGATGGAGAAATAAATCCAAATCACTTTATTCGTACGTTGTCCCGCAATTTACCAAGGGATTGGACTGATTTACAAAAGATAGATTTTGCAATATACTATATCCAAGGGGAGGCGGGACAGTGGGCCTCAGGCCATATAGATGAGTGGACAGATTTCAAGATTAAATTTAAAGAGGAGTATTGGTCTAATAACACATGAAGTTAAAGAAGTAATCGCATTTAGTTCTCAAGTTTACGAAACATGCAACGGTTTGCATACAGGGCGACAGGCTTGATGTACGCTAAAATGTTGCCGCACGGGAGAAGCCGAGCGGTCTTAAGCGTCACGTTGCGGATCGCGCGGCCTCGGATTTTTTTTTTTTTTTTTTTTTTTTTTTTTATTTTTTTTTGATTGGGTGGGCTTTTAGGGCGCACAACTGCTGAGGTCATTAGCGTCCGAAACAAAACTGGGAGATACCTAAGGATAGTGACACTATAGAAAAACAGCTAAAAACATGGAATAAAAACAACAAAGGCAAGAGCTAAATGTCCTTTGACAAATTGGTCAAGATGATAAAATTCAATACTCGAGCAACAGCCCGCGCGTCATCAACTAAAATTTGATCCAGTGTGTCCGGCAGATTTAGTGCAAGCCAAACAGAAATAAAATTGGAACACGACAATAAAACATGGCGCACTGACAGCGGGTGGCCACAGGAACATAACGGGTCGGGGTCACCAGTGAGCAAGTGGCGGTGGTTGAACCGGCAATGTCCGATCCGCAACCGGGCCAAGATGATCTGTTCTCGTCGCGAGCGGCGTGACGAGGTCCTCCAAGCCACCGGGAGCGGTTTAATAGTCCGAAGCTTATTATTTGTAAGCGATGACCACACATTATGCCACGACGATATAAGGCGCCGCGAAAGAGCCCCTTGAATATCATGCGATAGGACACAGTACGTGAGAGAGTTGCAGCCTTGGCAGCGGCATCAGCAGCCTCGTTACCAGGCACGCCTGCGTGGCCAGGTACCCACAGGAGGTGAAAGCGAGGGCCGTCAGAAGCTAATAACTGAAGGGAGCGGTTGATTCGGTGCACAATAGGATGGGCCGAAAAGGGGTCGCTCAGACTCTGGATGGCGCCGAGGGAGTCAGAGCAGATGACATAGGAAGGAGATCGGTGTCGGCGGATGTATAATACAGTCTGATAGAGGGCAAGAAGCTAAGCTGTGAAATTCGAGCAGTGGGCATTAAGCCTGTCTTGAAAACCGTCATCCCCGACGACAAATGCACATTTGACATCTTCAGTAATCTTTGAGCCATCCGTATATATGAAAACGGAGTTTTCGAGCCGTGCATAAAGTTCAAGAAACCGCGAGCAGTAAAAAGCATCCGAAGTACTCTCCTTCGGGAGTGAGGCGAACTTGAGCCTGAAGTCAAGGTGGCACTAGGCTCTCACCTATTTGAAATGTGGAAGGAGAGTAAAATCGAGCTGCCAAAGCAAGCGTCCAAAACGGACTCCAGGAGGGAGCAGGGCAATCGCAGACAGCACGTATTGGCTATCAAGGGAGTCATTAAAGAACGATGGATAGGAAGGATGGTGGGGCATCGAAAGCAAACGGCATGCGTATCGACACAATAATAAGTCGCGTCGATAGAGTAAAGGTAATTCGGCAGAGGCTGCGCGCCCTCCTGCCTCGGGGGTTCGAATCCCTTCTCGGGCATTTGGCAGTTGCATTGCAGCCTTACCAGCACCATCCACAACGTTCGCAGAGCTGGATATTGCACTCATGGAAGAGTGGCCACATATTCCTCAAGAGCTTATTGATACCCTCATAGTCTGCAACTATACTGCCGTCCGATGTGATCACACGCCATATTAGAGAGCAACGAGGTTGACTTTTCCACTAATATGGTAGCCCTACTGTCTTTCGCTCTACGCAAATGCCGTATAAATCTCCAATGCAGACAGCAAAATACCGTACTGTATCACATATATAGTTATGACCAACATCTGAATAAACTACATTGCCATGTGTATATTGTGTATGATGTCTCACATGATCCCTTAATTTCAGTGTATATATCGTGCCTGATGAATGATGAAAAGTGGCGGCTACCTTTAAAAATGAAATATTTCTATATGTGACGATTTAAAAGAGAAATTCCATGTCATCAGAAAAGTAAGAATTATTTTACTTGTACCCTTTTGTCATAAAGGTTGGAATTGTGGTTTATGATATGTTGGTGCTAGTCTGGTAAAAGTCTTAGCTCTGCAGGATGTGACTCTCATCCACCTCTACTCAAACATAAGAATATTTGTGAACAAAAATATAAAAGCTTCATTAACCACAGGAATCGTAATATATAGCAGGCAACATTACAAAAGTCAAGGTTGGTTCCTTAATTTGTGTAAAATGCAATGATGACTAAGAAAATAAATCTTTAAGTCGGATGCAATTTATCTACCTCTTGCTGCATATCTTATATCTCTGAACGAGCAATTCATATGATGTCTCGTAAACAACTCTAAAGATTTCAATGAAAATTTGTATTTACAATTTTTTCTGTTGAAGTTCACCTACACAGTCGTATTTTTCTTGAAAACGCTATTTTCCTCAATTATTTGTGTATGTCAAAAAATTTATCGTGTTTTTCTCATCATAAAAGATATGGTAGCCTCAAAATGAGACTGCCTATATGCCTTCATACGAGGCCTAATCACACTCATTTTATCCTTGTCCCCGCTTCTCGAGATGTACGTAGGAACAAGCAATATATTTATTGACTGTTCATCGCTGTTTCTCTTTACTTAAATAGACAGATACATCCTCATTATAACTGGTCTTTCACCGCAGAAAATGTGTATATGAACTGAAATTTCTTAACAAATGATGCAATGTGACTAGTCAGACACATTTCAGATATTGATGCATTTACGTGGGAATTCTCTTGTAGAGGTGGGAAACCGCTTTATAGCTGCGGTTTTCCAATATTGACTTTGGGGAGTTTATTTGACCAACCAAACTGAAATTGTAAAATCGCTTTACGAAATGTGGTTTTGGGGTCCCACGTAAACGTGGTATGTGACACATATGCGTACTATCTGCATGAATTAAAAGTTTCTGGTGTAATAAAAATACTTTGAATATATAGATAATGATACCTGATTCGAGTCTGAAACAAAGAATTATAATTTAAGCCAGCCGAAATCCCGGCGTCTTCCGGGTATGTATTTATTCCAGTGTTAATTTGTCCGTCTATTATTCTCCTTTCGTTCTATGCCACCTTCTCTTCCCTTCTCTTTGTGCCCATCTACTTCTCCCCCTCCCTCCCTGTTTCTCTCTCTTCATCTTCTCATCTCGGCCAAACTTTCAGGATACATTCCTCACACACAAAGAAAGAAAATATGTTATGTGGACATGTGTCCGGAAAAGCTTAATTTCCATGTTAGAGCACATTTTATTACTTCTTTTCAAATCACATTAATCATGGAATGGAAACACACAGCAACAGAACGTACCAGCGTGACTTCAAACACTTTGTTACAGGAAATGTTCAAAATGGCCTCCATTAGCGAGGATACATGCATCCACCCTCCGTCGCACGAAATCCCTGATGCGCTGATGCAGCCCTGGAGAATGGAGTATTGTATCACAGCTGTCCACAATACTAGCACGAAGAGTCTCTACATTTGGTACCGGGATTACGTAGACAAGAGCTTTCAAATGCCGCCATAAATGAACGTCAAGAGGGTTGAGGTCAGGAGACCCTGGAGGCCATGGAATTGGTCCGCCTCTACCAATACATCGATCACCGAATCTGTTGTTCAGAAGCGTACGAACATGTCGGCTGAAATGTGCAGGAGCTCCATCGTGCATGAACCACATGTTGTGCCGTACTTGAAAAGGCACATGTTCTAGCAGCACAAGTAGAGTTTCGTATATGAAATCATAATGACGTGCTCCAGTGAGCGTAGGTGGAAGAACATGAGGCCCAATCAAGACATCACCAACAATTCCTGCCCAAACGTTGACAGAAAATCTGTGTAGATGACGTGATTGCACAATTGCGTGTGGATTCTCGTCAGCTCACATATGTTGATTGTGAATTTCAATTTACATTTAAACAGAAATACTAAAATGAGCTCTAACATGGAAATAAAGCGTTTCCGGACATATGTCTACATAACATATTTTCTTTCTTTGTGTGTGTGCAATATTTCCTGAAAGTTTGGCCGTATCTGTTTGCAACACCCTGTATAGCTCTGGTAACCCTCACGGTTTCTAAGTATACTGCACGGTACTCTCCGCCATGCCTTATGTAGATTTTTATGTTCCTCTGTTTTGAAAGTTAAGTGTACAAAATTTGGTAAAGTTCTGAATAAAACCGTAGATATTGTTGACCTTCATGGCAAAAGTGCCCTGTTCTATGCGACATCCAAAATTTACGTAGATAGTCTTTCCTCTTGTTTTGAAGATTAAGTGTGCAAAGTTTAACCGCAGTCTAATCTGATGCAGCGCATAAAATATGAACAAACATGACGCGGCAGTTTTCTACGCTTCTCGGTGTATATACGTCATATATCGAAAACTATAAATAGTATAAGAATAACTTTTTAGTTACTTTCATTTGGTTAAAGTTATACTAATTGCAAATTGTGATGCATTAAGTAAAAATGCATTAAGTAAAAATAAGTAATAAATTTAAACGTCATTTAAAAAGCGGCCGTTTTTCATCTTATTGTTCGTGACGTCATATCTCCTGAGCTATATATCGCACAGTGATATAATAATGCTTATAACCTTCACGAAAGTACAAGCAATGTGTTCACATTGTCGCAATCGGATATACTAGATAACCGTGCATAAAATACGAACAAACAGACAAACCAACATTATTTTTTTCTTTGCACGATGACTTTTATTTCTAATGGGTGTGCTAAACCAGTGAACAGACAGAACGCTCCGCCTCTGGTGATGAAACACCTGTTTCGCATAGGGGTTGGAGGGGAGAGTTTCAAAGCACTTGTAATGTCTATTCTGTGTAACTTGCAAGAAAGGGCACCCAAATGTTTGTCACGCGTATTTATGCAGGGCGTTAAATAGCCAATATCGAAATATGGGTATGCAAATTACAACAGCTGTGTTGTTGTTGTCTTCAGTCCGAAGACTGGTTTGATGCAGCTCTTCATCCTACTCCACCCTGAGCAAGCCTCTTGATCTCATAAGAACGACAACCCACATCCATCTGAATCTGCTCTCTATATTCGTGTCCTTGTCTCCCTCTGCGATTTTTCCACCACACACTTCCCTCCAATGCTAAACTTACGATACCTTGATGTCCAAGAATGGGTTATATCAATCGATCCCTTCCCTTAGTCAAGTTATGCAAAAAAATTCCTTTTCTCCCCAATTCTTTTCAGCACCTCGTTATTAGTTACGCGATCTACCCAACCAATCTTCAGCATTCTTGGATAGCGGCGCATTTCAAAAGCCTATATTCTCTTTCTGTCAAAACTATATATCGTCCAAGTTTCTCTCCCTTACAAGGCAACACTCTAGACCAGTAATGAACTTTCACTCTGCAGCTGAGTGTGCGCTGATATGAATCTTCCTGGCAGATTAAAATTGTGTGCCGGAACCGGGACTCGAACCTGGGACCTTTGCCTTTTGCGGGCAAGCGCACTACCAACTGTGCTATCCCGACACGACTCACGATGCCCCCTCACAACTTCACTTCCACCAGTACCTCGCCTCCTAATTTCCAAACTTCACAGAAGCTCTCCTGCGAACCATGCAAGACTGGTGGAGACATGGCTTAGCCACAGCCTAAGGGATGTTTCCAGAATGAACTTTCACTCTGCAGCGGAGTGTGCGCTGGTATGAAACTTCCTGGCAGATTAAAATTATGTGCCGGAACCGGGACTCGAACCTTGATTCGCAGGAGAGCTTCTGCGAAGCTTGGAAAATAGGAGGCGGGGTACTGGCGGAAGTAGAGTTGTGAGGCGGAATCGTGAGTCATGTCTGAATAACACAGTCGGTAGTGCGCTTGCCCGCGAAAGGCAAAGTTCCCAGGTTCCGGTTCTGGCACACAATTTTAATCTGCCAGGAAGTTTCACTCTATACCAGTGTCTTCAGAAAAGATTTCGTTACACTTAATATTCGACGTTAGCAAGTTTCTCTTTTTGAAAAACGCATTTCTTCCCACTGTCATTCTGCATTTTATATCCTCTTTTCTGCAACCATCATCTGTTATTTCACTGCCCATATAACAACCATCATCTATCAGCAATATTAGTAATTTTTGGAAGCATTTCTTGGAAATACGAGAGTCTATATCGGAAGTTGGTGCGTTTTTTAATTGGCAACCAATTTCAGTCCTATAGGACCATTTTTTTTAATCTATGGGACTCAACTGCTTGGTTATTAGTCCATAGCTTACAACCTACTTAAAATAAGGAAAACTAACCTAGGGACAAACACAAACAGCCATGCCCGAGGGGGGACTCGAACCCCCGACAGCGGACGGCCGCGCCTACCGCAACACAGCGCTCCAGTACGTGCGCCTAATCCGCCGCGGCTATAGGACCATCTTCAGGCTTGCTCCAGCCACCGCCACCGTCCACCAACAAGGTGCCAAAGGCCTGAAGATGATCCTATATTTATGAAACCGGTTGTCAATTAAAAATGCATCAACTTGCGATCTAGACTGTCGTGTTTTAATTATCACCTTTATTGTTCGTTGCCCAATCTAATTAATCAGCATCGCCTTATTTTTTAAAGTCTGCATTCCATTACCTTTGTTTTTTGCTTGTTAATGTTCATCTTATACACTCCTTTCAACACACGCTCCATTCCTTTAACTGCTCTTACAGGTCCGGCTAGCAAATATAGGAGTTACGAGCATACAAATATAGTGTATGTGTTCACGCAAAGACAGGAATCCTCGTGCAGATTACTGCAAACGAGTATGAAACTGTAGATGGTAAGGCTAATGCTTTAAATAACCTTTCAGAAGACATCACCCAAATTTGAAGCGTTTTGTCGTGTACAATTGTTTTCGCATTGCAATGAACTGATCACGTACCTCGTTATTTATTCTTTCTTGTAGCATCTTGCTGTTTCTACTAGATCGTTTGAGCATCTTTTGAAAACTGTATTGCAATTTTGTCTTTTTGTGCCATTAGCATTATGAATTTGACTTAGGCGACATGTCTATGCCTGCTGCACACCATTGTGGAGTTTTATTTCCTTTCGGCTGCTTCGTTCAGATGTCGTAAGCAAAGGTCAGGAAACCTTCAGGAAATTTTGTTCTAACAATCTCCTTTGGTGGCGATGGGTCATTAGAGAAAAGTTGCCCTCATCGCTGGCAGGCAATGATGGACACTTTCTTGGAAGTCTGCTCACTTTCTAGTTGTATCGCTGGATAATCCCAAAACTCACTTTCAATTTCTTCTTTATCGGAGACACCTTCGTCTACCATAAGCGAAGATACCAAATACCAAAGACATCTACAAACAGGGGGACCTTGTAACTATCCTGCCCTTACTTTTTGTAGCCTAGGTGGCTGATGCAGTCGATAGCATTTTTCAGTATGAACTGGCGCTGAAATTGTTGGTGCCACTATTTCCTACCACTGAAGTTCACCACACAATGTTTTAACTTGAAGCTATTTATTTAGCATCATACGTTTAAACCATTAATGTACGTGGTCAGTTTCGGTTCTCACAATAAATGTCACGGCAAGAACAGAATAGTACAACCTGCACTAAATTAGGCGATATTAATACGATGATAGCGCAGTATTTCAACAGTTGTTTGCGTGCGGCCGCGGTGGAGTAGCCGAGCGGTCTAAAGCGTCTCGCTGCGGAGCGCGCGGTTGCTCGGCGTGGAGGTTCGAGTCCTCCCTGGGGCATGGGTGTGTGTGTTGTCCTTGGGTTAGTTTACCTAGGTCTAAGTAATTTCTAAGCTACGGACTGGTGACCACGCAGTTTGGTGCGATAGATTTACAAACATTTGAACATTTAAAATTGTCTAAGTATTCGAACACAACGAAAAAATAAATAAATAAGAACTAAAATAAAAATAATCTGTCTCGAGAGGATTCAAACCTTGCATGGCCAGAATACTGTCACCTCAGTTACACCGACAGATGGTGCAATTGCTTTGATTATTGGTACTTACAGGTATATACAATACTAAAATGTCGATTTTCTCGAGAATTTTTGAGAGTTACGTCGAATGGCTTTGGCTGATTGTTATTTAAGTTCTGAATTTCACGTACAATAAATATAGTGAAATTCTAAAATTCGGTATGTGGTCTCCTTGTTAGTCTTTTTTCTTAGAATCTTCTGTTTGTATGAAAAGGCTATTAAAGACAACCTGTTACATCGTCGTGCAAGATATGTTTTATAGTTTTTCTACCAATAGTAAAATGGTGCGTAACAATTCAGTTTATTGTTTTAAGAAACCACCGCATCGTCATATATATTGATGTCTTTTTTATTACTTTAACTTGGTGATCATAAACATGGATTCTTTGTATTTTTTATATTTAAACTGAAGATGTTGACTAAGACTCGTCGAAACTAGTGATCAACAAATAAAGAATTTTGAAATAAATTTGCGATCGTGGCTAACGACTTCTATTGATTGTGGGAGTATTTTTATAAAATGTCCTACACTCATTTATTGAGTTCATCTCCAGACTGGAATATGGTATGAACAGATACAGATGGCGGTACCGCCGCATACACACGTTTCAAATAGCGATTCGTTGACAGGGCTGTCATATGTAATCCGGTGAGTTATGTGAAAAGGTTTCCGACGTGAATATGAACGCACGACGGCAATTAATAAACGTTGCTTACGGAATGATAGAATGATAGATTGAGCTATATGCATGGGACATTCAGTGTCGCAAATCGTTAGGGAACTGAATATTCTGTGATCTATATTGTCAAGAATTGAAATAGGTTTGTACGGAGGTACAAAAATGATGACGCTAGATGGTGGCACTAGATCCTGTGTGCATCGTGTTTTATAAAAGGGTGGCACGAGACGGTTGCCCTAGACCCCACAAACTGAATGTTATGTTGGTACGCCTCCTTAGGATGGCATGAAACGCCAAACATATACACTACCTTGATATGTAATCTACTGTTCCCGTGCTCTGCTGTAGCTGCGAGCTGTGATTCTTCTTCTCGGTTGTTTGAGGAAGTGTAAAGACGCAGAACCATTTTCTAAATCTGTCCGCAGTGGCGGCAGATACTGATTATAAAGAGATATATTATGTGATGAGTCAAGCAACTCTCACATTATTTCATTGTGAAAAAAAAGTCATCACAATGTACTGATTCTATATTTATATGTATGTAGCTGATTGCACAACCACGATTTGTAATTTCATTGTTTGATCTTTCTTGAATGAAGTTTTTTATTATTCCATGGTTCTCCTTTCAGTAGTTAATACTTACACCATCGTAATTAATTTGAAAACTTATGCTACAGGATTTATTATTTTTGAAGTGTGATGTTATTTATTAAAAAAAAGTGTCAGAAAGATAATCGCCACAACAGTGATATTTTTGTGAAAGAAAATACAGCGTTCCGTTATGTAGGAAAGGAAGGTGCTGAAAGACATCAGAACAGTGTAAATTTGCTTACGGTAATTCATTTGCACCAGAATGCTCTGCTCTGTTTCTTTTTCTCAGCAGCATCAGTAGATTCATTCCACATAGTTTCGTATCATAAAGTTTCAGAGTATCCAAGAGCAGTAAATTTCAGGAATTACCTCTCTCCACGGAGAAAGCAGTAGGTGAAGGCCTTCACTGAATGATTACATCTACATGAATATACTACAAATCACACTGAAGTGCACGGCTGAGAGTTCATCAAACTGCTTTTATAATAACCCTCTACAGTTTCATTCTCGAATAGCTCGCGGTAAAGGTGGGTGCTGACAAATATGTTCGCATTCTGAAGAGAAAGTTGGTGATATAAATTACGCAAATAAATCTCGCCGCAACGAATAACGCTTTTTTAAATGATTCTCATCTCAACTCGTGCATTATTTCCATGACACTCTTTCCCCTACATGGCTATAACACAAAACTAGCTGCCTCTCTCTCACTGAACTTTTTCTAAGCCGTCCGCCATTCGCACTTGGTCGGGATCCCACAATGCGCATCAATATTCCAAAACAGGAGGCACAAGTGTAGTGTAGCAACTTCAAAAGTTTTCAAATGTTTGTAAAGCTTATGGGACTTAACTGCGGGTTCATCAGCCCCGAAACTTACAAACTACTTATGAACTACCTTATACTAAAGACAGCACAAACATCTATGCCAGACGGGAGATTCCAACCTCCGACGCGGAACGACCTCGCGCATCGTAGCATAGCGCCTCAATGCGCTCGGCCGCTCCGGCGCGGCGTAGCAACTTCGACACAGATTCAGATAGACTGGGCATGGAATCGTTTTCATGGCACCAAAATTCCTACAGCTAAACCATTGTTTTGTCAACAGTCACGTTGTAGTGTACAGCTTTGCCTTGCATTATACAGAACTTTTTGTGAAAGTAAGTAACATTAAATTTCAAGTGAAACTATTATTTTTTGTTGGACGGCCGCTACGGTCGGAGGTTCAAATACCCCCTCTGGCTTAGATGTTTGTGTCGTCTTTAGTATAAGATAGTTCATAAGTAGTTTATAAGTTTAGGGACTGATGACTCCTTAGTTAAGTCCCTTGAGTTTAACAAACATTTGAACATTTTATTATTAGTTTAAAATGGTGGCATTTCTTGAAAACTGCGGAGTTGTTTAATATATCCGGCTAATTTTTGGCAAATGTCGAGTGATCCTATGCTTGAATCACGCCATGTGTAAAGCCGTTATGCTGTTTGTGGCCTGTTTGTATCTGTGGTCGAAGGTAGGCAGTTTCTTAACTATAAATGTTCTCCTACGTGTCCTGAAATTAAAGGTAGCCTTTGGTTCGCCTTCCCGACAATGTTTTCTTAGTATTCTCTCCCATTAAAGTTTTCGTAATTGTTATTTCCAGATATTTCGTTGTATTTGCGGCCTGTACATTTGAATGATTTATAGTGTAAATTAAGTTTGACGGATGGTCGAGAGCATCGGCGTTTGCGTGTGGTTGTTAGTCCAACAGACAAATAACTCTTCTTGAAATGACAGCAGAAATCAATGTGGAGCGTACGACGACCTTATCACTTACGGCAGGGCGGCTTGATGTAGCGATAGTAGACTGCGGCAGCCGTGCGGGAGTGGCCGTGTGTTCTAAGGCATCACGCTACAGACTGGACGGTTGCTCCCTCCAGAGGTTCGATTCTTGGTGTAAGTTAGTTCAAGTCTCTTGCTCAGGGGTGCGCTCACCAAAGGATTTATTCACATAGGTACTGGACAACAAACAAGAAATAATGTTTATAGTCAAATTTTTAATTAACCCTTAACCCGAAACATCTCTGAAATGTGCGTAACTAGAAACATGTGGTCTCTCAGACCACCTAATGTTATTATATCACCGACCTCCACATTAGTTCACAGAAATGAAGTAAAGAGTCAGTTAATTCATATTCTAAGTAAATTTAATATCTTCTAGTCGATATTAAAACTTTCTTGTTTACATTATATAAAATAAACATGAAATATAACAAGTAAGGGCGATCTGACTTTTTTCTTTCCTCCCTGGTAGTCACATCGTCAAATCTCAGGCTGTTTAGAAGTATTTCAAAGCGCTTTGCCGACATTGTCACCACAAATATAGGACGTCCGGTCAGGTCTTTTTCAAAAAGAGAAAACATATCTTCATGAGACGATTTGAATACTGATGTCATCATTAGAAGACCTATGAAAGCTTTGATCTCAGTGTTGTCAGTATTTCTGTAATTGGGTGGATTAGTTGTTGTCTGCAACTTTGCCCTTATAGTATTCAGTTTGTATGTAAAACTATTTCAACTGTCATGTCATCATCATATAAATTCTTTCATATTTGACATTTAGTAGGACTTTGTCCCAAACTTCGACTTTTGGCTGTTAGTCCAGGCATTCCTCCTTTCAGAATGTTGTGCACGGGTGTTCTTTTCCTAACAGGCTCAGAACGTTCCCACTTGAAATTATTTTTACCATAAAAGAACTGTGTTTCCTGTGAGGTATTATCTGTAGTACAGACCACTCCAGGCTCTTCTTCCAATAAAACATTTTCTTCACTAGTATCACTCTCTGTTTCATGGTGGCCATCACCTATCACGAAATCTGGATCATCATCAGTATCATCGTTCACATTTCCCTCTTCATCTAAATCCCGTAATTGCGCTTGCACCCAAGTTTCCAAATCTGGATTAGCTGCAGATATGTTACTCTTCTTAGAAAGTCGATCCATATTATACCTGTAATATAACATATATTCACGCATAAAAGAAAATGCTACAAAATAAAAACCACTGAAATCAGACTATATCATAATTGGAAACATGCGGTCTATTGGACACACCAAATTTTTGTACGTAATACGAAACATGCGGTATCTCAAGCACACAACTTGGCGCACTCCTCTAAACAATACTCTGTATCTCTTCAGCGACGAAGCAAAACTGATTGTTGACTGTTGCTTCACACGTGGCAAGTTTTGCGAAGAAGGTACTGGGAAGGGGGAGCCGCGCTTTTTTGCAGTGCTGCCACACTCGACCTTTAAAATAAAGGAGGGGTCTGAGAGACCGATGTTTCGGGTTAAGGGTTAAGTGTATGTACCAATGTAACATACCTTTTGTATTCGTGGTTACTATTTTCCTTCTTTTTTCCGTATTATAGTTTTAAGTCTGTACATTATACGACAAGGCCTTATTTCTTTTATATTCTCCCATAGCGGACATAGAGAGAAGGGATAGGAGAAGTACTAACTCAAGGCTGGAGTAAATAAATAAATTCCCGGGCAACGCCAGGTTTTCAGGTAGTTGTTCATACAATTTCACTATCTCATTTGGAATTCGTACGCTGTCATGTATGGACTAAAATCAACCACAGACATAGTCTACGGAATATGTTTCAATCTCTGAAAATTAAAATGCGAGAGGAAGTTGGAAAATAAGTTTCCCCTATCGATTGTGGGCAGCCGCGGCGGAGTGGCCAAGCGTATTGAGGCATTATGATCCGATGCGGGGAGACCGCTCCGCGTCGGGGGTTCGAATCCTCCCTCGGTCATGGATGTTTGTGCTTCCTTTAGTATAAGTTAGTTTATAAGTACCAATTAGTACTCAGCCAGACGAGTTGCGGACGCAACTATAAGATCTGAAGATGATCCAAGTGATCGAAACATGTTATTAAACAATTATATTGCAACTGTTGACAGAAATAAACACATTTAAAATTAAAATAGTTTATAAGTAGTTTGTAGGTTTAGGGACTAGTGATGTGGGCCGGTAATATTCCCAGTGGGAAGGAACTTGGGAATATTGCCGGGAATATTTCTTTGGCTCGGGAGCATTGCAAAAAATTGGGAATTTATGGAAATTTCTTGATTTTAATAATTTTAGCACTTATTATCAGGTTAGAGAATCTTATTACTAGGTTAAATAAGTAAATTCATTCATTTTAATCCAAGATTTATCATTCTCTTTATTAATTTCCTTGCTAATTCCATGCAGAACATGATTTATCTAAACTTTGGTGGAAAACATAATTTAAAATATTCACTAGGGCTACAATTTTTTGGCAAGTTGAAACTCCACATTTCTCTGAATGAAACCTAAACTTACAAAATATGTCTATGAAGGCGTAATTCTCAACGGGCTGTCATCTGTAGTATTTCTTTTATTTTTCTAAATGAGTGACTAGAGGTTTCACATTCAGAATTACGATTTGTAAAAATTTATTTTCTAAAATATCGCTATTAATTTTAGTTTTATAATACTTAATTAATGTTCTACAATGTTCTTTGTTAATTACCATCACTTGTATTTTCAAATAAATCATAAATCTCTGTCGGTTCATTTGCATAATTTTTCCCTAAAATGCCAATTTCATTGACTAATGTTTACGAATTTTGCACCTGTTGAAAATAAACTCTATAGCCTAAAATATCAATAAATATCGACAGAAAACTTAAAAAATTGAATGACCATACCTCCCAGTGTACTTAGTATTTAGTAGCTAATCATTAGATAGCATATCAATATTATAAATTCGATTATTCTAAAGGTTGATAATTTCGAGGTTGACAGTTATAGGAAACATGAGAATCATAAATTTCGATGCCTAGTAGTTCTAGGACTAATTCTTTGATATTTAAAATACTGAAAACCGAAAATGTGTATTTCAAACAAGGGTGTTAAGTCCAGATCCACATAAATCTAAACCTATCCAAAGAGTATTCGTGCTCGTTTTAATAACACAGTTACCACATTGACGTATTAATTTGGGCGATTTCGTTTTTAAAATTACAAATTCACAGAAAATTTATGTAATTACATTTTTCTCAAAGTATATTTCAGTTTTTGTGTTTAATTTAACTATGTAATTACTGTCTTGAAACTATTAATTAAGTTTTATAGAGCTGTCTGGCTAATTAATCACAAATTCCTGGGAATTTATGAATTTTGGTAATATTGCCGGCAACATTCCCAGGGAATATTTCCTCAATTTTAAATTCCCAGGAATTTCACAACAGTATTAGGGACTGATGACCCCGCAGTTAAGTCCCATAAGCTTAACAACACTTTGAATATTTGACTGTGGGCAGAGCTGTGTATGAAAGGAAAAACTAGAATGAGACGTTAAAGATGAGCTTTCTCTTTATTTTTTTGCATAACTTCCGAGTACATTGAGACGTTTGTTAAAGCGCATTACAAGCTTCAAAAGGAAAAAAAATCAGGGCGTTGCATACGGAAAAAGCATTGAACGGCTATGGAGTGGAAACATCAGTCACCACCTGTTCGAAAGAAGTTCCAAAGCACTCCGTCTGCAGGTAAAGTGCTACTCACCGTTTTCTGGAACGCCCAAGGAGTTTTGTTGCTGGACGTTTTGGAGAATCCAACCATCAATTCTGCGCGGTACTGTTACACTCTGTCGAGAATAAAAGAGGTGATACGGAAAAGCGGCTTAGCTTCCTCAGATCTGGCGTTCTACTGTTGGATGTCAATGCGAGACGACATTCGGCGAGGGCAACGCAAAACCATATTGCAGCTCTTGGATGGGAGCGCCTACACCATCCGCCATACAGTCATGTACTCGCACCAAGTGACTTCCACCTGTTTCCAGCTTTAGAGAAGACTTTCGGCAGAAGGCGCTTTGGAAACAATGCTGACCTCGAAAAGCCGTCCAAGGCTTCTTCCGTAATCTTTTCTTTAACTTCTCATTTTATTTATTTATTTATATTTTTCCTTTCATATGTAAATTTGACGACAACCTACAAGGAAAACTTATTTTCCAACTTCCCTCGTATGCTACAATACTTAACGCAATTTGATACTACACGGTTACTGTAACGAAAATAAAATGAACTTTTTATCGGACGTAGGCACACAGCTGTAAGGTATCGTCTTTTTGGAACGGTATTCTGTAGTGATTATTGCAACACAGGTGAACTCCGACTCCTCAGAGCGCATGTCGCCATAGCTGCTGGCAGTTTCTTTCTGCTGGAGAGAGGGCGGTGGAGAGTTCAAAGGCCTCGGCAGTTGGCGCCTGTGGTGTCCACGACTTGGGGACCGGGGTGAAAGGGTGGGCCGGCCGCGGTGGCCGAGGGGACTGAGGCGCTCCAGTCACGGTCTGCACGGCCACTACGGTCGGGGGTTCGAATCCACCCTCGGGCATGGATATTTGTGCCGTCCTTAGGATTAGCTAGTTCATAAGTAGTTTGTAAGTTTTCGATCACGGTACTTCTATTCCACGCCATCTAGCGATTAACGGTTGAATTAGTATGTCCGTTTGGACTGTGCTTCAAAAGAAATGACAGATTCCGGGTACAAAAATGTTCAAATGTTTGTTAAGCTTATGGGACTTAACTACGGGGTCATCATTCCCTAAACTTACAAACTACTTATCAACTACCTTATACTAAGGACGGCACAAATATCCATGCCCGAGGGGGGATTCAAACCCCCGACCGTAGTGGCCGTGCAGACCGTGACTGGAGCGCCTCAGTCCCCTCGGCCACCGCGGCCGGCGATTCCGGGTACATTGCATGGAATGTCAGTTGCATTGAATATAGCGCTAACGTACCTTGTCTCGAGTGTCTGATAAAAACATCAATACAACGGGTACAACGCAGTCCTCTTCACGCCCAGACCTCGACAAGCTGATTCTGAAAGACTTCCGGAGAGAAGTATATCGGGGCCTACTGGCACCAGCATATATCAGAGACAAACACGGGCCGGATTCATTGAAAAGCAGCCGTAATTCTGCGGCCCCATCTCCAGGACCGGCATTTATAAAACGCCACAAACCTAGAATCCAGTCAGCATCAACCTTAAAGAAGCACATCAATTGTAGCACTAAAATATCTCCCGTGCGTATTGTATGGCAGTGTAGTACATGTAAAGTGCCTCTTTGCTTACGCAAAGATAAAACATGTTTTGCAGATTTTCATAAAAATAATTTGTTTTTGTTAGTTTTGCACGTTTGTAATGATGATTCGTCTAATAAATAACGTTCACAATCACTGAATACCTTATATTATGTTTCCTCTATTGTCTGTGATATTTCAGTTGTAACAATTGCTTCAATGAACAGGCATTGATAATTATATCCCTATTGTACAAATGTGAACAGACTGGTAATTATGTTCCTATTGTAAAAGTGTGACTGAAAGAGTTAATAACTGTCGGAGGTTGAACCGACAATATCCGATTCTTAGCCGGGCCAAGATGACCTCCTCCGTCGGGAGAGGCGGGAGGAGGTCTTCCAAGTCGTCGGGATCGGATTTTATGGTTCTTATTGTCATGAAGCAAGGACCACAGCCTATGTCATGATGCGAAAATACGACGGCAAATAGCTCCTTGAATGTCGTTTTACGGGACGCAATCGGTAGCTGTCCGAGGAAGGAGAGTTGCAGCTCTGGCCGCAGCATCAGCAGCCTCGTTCCAGGCACACCTACGTGGCCAGGTACCCACAGGAAGCGAACGCGAAAGCCGTGTTCAGCGTCGGATTCGGTGTGCGACAGGATGGACCGGATACGGGCCTCTAGATTGCCTTCTGTTCCTCCACGGTTAGGTATGCTGGGGTCAGTCTCTTCTTGAACCAAATTTGATTAAAGAAGAGATTCCAGCATATCTAACTGTAGTTACTAATTATAATTACCTCATTTGTATTACAGAAAATCTGATGACGCCAATAAAAACCGAAATGAGCTCATTGTAAATAAATAAATAAAGCATTATACTAGCAGTGTAAAAGGGTATAAACGACATTTATAATTTTGTGTGAATGTAACGAAATGAGCATTTCTGGTGACTTCAATTAACACAATTATTTCACACCAGTCACGTTTCGATTCTTAATCGTAAAGCATCTTCTGTTGTGTACCACGGCAGTGGTGTATGGTACGAAGTCACTGGCATTAAGAATGGAATCAGAATGTATATTACTGGAAACTTGTCACTATGATGTTGGTTAACCTGAAGAATATTTCTTAACATGCTTGGAAAAGTAGGATTTGATAATGACTCTTTAACGAGTCGAAACTAAAAATCCATAAGCGATCTATGGCAATAAAGATCTTATAAAAAGATTCATAACTATTAATAGTAATACGGTTTTCTGTTCCGGAGGACCCAATTGAGAAGCAAGACTCCATGGTCATGGAACAAGTCTGTACATTAAGTTTAACGCAAGAATAGTCCGATGCACATGAAAAGCCGGCCGAGGTGGCCGAGGGGACTGAGGCGCTCCAGTCACGGTCTGCACGGCCACTACGGTCGGGGGTTCGAATCCCCACTCAGGCATGGATAGTTGTGCCGTCCTTAGTATTAGCTAGATCGTAAGTAGTTTGTAAGTTTAGGGACTGATGACCCCGTAGTTAACTCCCATAAGCTATACAAACATTTTTTTTTTTTTTTTTGGCACATAAAAATCTTAAGCTTAAATAAAAAAATCATTAACGAATAAATGGAATTAGATTACTTTTTTTTTAATTTTTCCAAAAGTTCCTCTATAGAATAGAAGGAGTGAGCCATGCGGTAATTCCAGTTTAGATTTGAAAGCGCTTGGATTAGTATTAAGATTCTTGAGTTTTTGTGGCAGCTTATTGAAAATGGTTGCTGCAGAATATTGCACATCTTTCTGTACAAGTGTCAAGAAGCTGTGATCAAAATGTAGATTCGATTTCTATCTAGTATTCAACGAATGGAAAGCTACTAACTCGAGGGGAATAAGCTGATATGTTTAACAACAAACAACATTAAAGAAAGTACGTATTGTGACACCAAAGTCAAAATGATCAGACTACCGAAAAGAGATCTACATGACGTTCGCGAACTTACAACACGTATTGCTCGGACTGTCCGTTTCTTAGTCAAAAATATCATTTTTCTATCAGTCAAGTTGCGCCAAAACGTAACTCCATACGAATAAGTGAGTGAAAGTAAGCATAGTAGACTACCTTTCGTGTTCCAATATCACTTATTTCAGATACTTTTCAAATGGTAAATGAAGTAGAATTTAGTTTTTGAGCAAGGTCCTGAACATTGGCTTTCCACGACAATTTACTATCTATCTGGACACCTAAGCATTTGAACAGTACAGTCTGACTTAACATATGCCCATAAGTGTCATTAAAAAGTCAGCTTTTGTTATTTTATGTGTTAGACATTGTAAAAACTGAGTTTTACTGTGATTTAACATCAATTTACTTTCTATAAGCCATTAATGTATTTCTTAAACGGCGTTATTTGATACTGTGTCAATATTACGAACAATATCCGTTACCACCAAGCTGGTATCATCAGCTACCAAAAGTATTTCTCTATCATCTGTTATACTCGAAGTCATATCATTTATAAACAAGAAACAGCAGCGGTCTCAAAACCCACCCATGGGGTACTCCACACTTAACTGTGCCCCATTGCGACTGTACTTCATATCCATTCACAACATTGCTGAGAATTACCTTTTGTTGTCTGTTATGAAAGTAAGACATGAACTAGTTGTGAGCTGCTCCTCTTATTCCATAATGTTCCAACGCCTGCAACGATATTTTGAGATCAACAGCATCAAACGCCTTTGTTTACCCAAAGAAGACGCCTAACGTTCGTAGCCGTTTATTTAACCTATCAAGTGTCTCACAGAGAAACGAGGACTCTAGGTCGCATTTTGGTTCACGGGGGGATCGACATCAGATTGACTGCAGCTGGCCAAGTCATACAGCGCCAACTCAAGGCCTTACGTTGATGTGCGTTGGTATGGGGTAAAACCGTAAATCAAAGCCGATGCGTGACCAGGGCACAGTGATCAGTTTCATCAACATGAATGACATTCTGCGATACTAATCCATACTCTTTCAGTACGACACAAGATTTTTTTCAGCGAGTCAATGCACGACCATATTTAACCGCACGAACACGCTGTGTCACAGGATGTCAACCTTTCCCCATTACACGGTAGATCACCTGCTTGTCGAAATGTCGTGTGCATCGCAACGCCAAGAGATTAGTCTTGTGTAGTTCGCGAACGAACTAGTTCGAAAGAGCGCTCCCACAGGCGAACTACGCGAACTAGTCCGAAGATCCCTCGCCTCTTAGTCCGTCCGCTCCTTTTCCGAAGACTGACGGGTAACAGCGAGAGGACGCGAGAGTGCGCAGAATCGCGTGATTCCCTTCTGCCAGTTGCCGTCATTTCGAGCTGAGATACAGCTCAGCTGTAGTTTTAGTAGCGGTAGCAAAAGCCAAAACGAGCGAACGAACTAAAAAGAGCGATCTACTTCGCGGCCGAGCTGCGAACTAAAAGGAGAGCTACCGGTCGCGAACTAAAATATGCGCTATAGGTCGCGAACTAAAATATGCACGATAGGTCGCGAACTAAAATATGCGCGATAGGTTGCGAACTAAAATATGCGCTATACGTCGCGAACAGAATTAAAAATCACATGTTTGCCTTCTGCTGATGAGAGCCATTTCGAGGTTGGGTCTGCCTGCTATATTACATAGTTATATCAGGAGGAATCGTCTATCTCACAAACAGAGAGAGAGAGAGAGAGAGAGAGAGAGAGAGACTGTACATGATGGAAAAATTTCCTTCCAAAGGGCTGCTACAGAAAAATTACATTCGATTTTTATTCATGTCTGCTTCGAATCCAAGAGTTAAAGCACTCCCGAACATCTAAATCCGGAAAGCACTTGACAAAGTAAAAGCGAAATATCCGTACATTACTTCAAAGCGTTATTCATGTCGATAAACCTCCACAGGCAAACAGCCAGACTGCGGGGCATGTAGCAGGAAAACAAACGAAACAAACATGCTCCCCCCCTAAACGATCGTAATGAAAAAGGAATCAATTTACATAGATGGTAATTAGTGGCAATGCGGTTAACAACATCCATGTTTACTCTGTTTCGGCCTTATGAATTTAAGCAGCTGAATAATCGTTTATATTGCTGATGCTGCCATTGCTCGAAGAAATTAGATACGATCAGTAGATAATCTTCAGCCATTTGATTCTTTTGAAAATCAGAGTACGATAAAGCGTTAAAGGTTTTTAATATGGTACGAATTATCGTCGGATTCTGCGCATTTACAAAAATTGAATTTGAGACTATTAGCCGCGGCGGAATGGCCGAACAAAGTGAGGCGCTATGCTCAGACGAAGGAGGCCTTTCCCCGCCGGGGGTCCGAATCCTCCCTTGGGCGTGGATGTTAGTCTTGTCTTTAGTACAAGTTTATTTATAAGTAGTTTGTAAGTTTAGGGACTGATACCTCGCACTTAAGTCTCATAAGCTTATGAAACATTTGAACTTTTATTTTCAGATCACGCTAGCTCCGAAATGAAAATAAAGTATCACGTCAAATATTTCACGTTTTTCCGTATGTCGGCAACAAACTTTAATCTCTGGACTGTTGTCTTTGCTCAGTATTGTGCGTCAATAATTTTTCAGTGTAAGTAACCATGTGAATGCATTTAATTTTGTTTTGGTAGTGACACATACGTTTTGCAAATACAGCGTTTAATTGTGGTAGACTAACAGCACGACTTAATATCAAGGTTTTTACTTCGATATTAAATGATTTGCAAAGGAACTGTAATTCTAGATATTAAGTGTTTATTTACAATTCTTTCTTTACGTTTCAAAAATATGTTATAATGTTTGTTAAGCTTAACATCGGGGTCATCAGTCCCTAAACTTACAAATTACTTGCAAACTAACTTATACTAAAGACAACACAAACATCCATGCCGGAGGATTCGAACTCCCGACGGGGAGCATAGGAGCATAACGCCTTAATACGCTCGGCCAATCCGCCACGGTTCTTTACTTTTACTGCCAACAAGTTTCAAAATACAAATAGAGAATACAAGGCGCTGAAATAACATAGAAATGGCTACACTTTCTGACTAATGGCACTTATTAACAAAAAAAGTATGCTTCATGAACATAAATATAACACTCACTACATAAATGCACGAATTAAAACTATTTTCCGAAAACTAACATTTCAGTTTAAGTAAGACGAACATGTTTATTGTTGTATTGCATTGGTACCAACTGTGACGTCTTTATAAATTGTTTGTAAACGTTATGGGACTTAACCCGCGAGAACTCGCGCATTTTAAAGTTTTTTTGACACTCAAAGAAAAGTTTGTAACGTACTTAATACGTCTAAATAAGTATTTCTAGTTGCGTTTATAACAAAACACAAATATTTAACTATTTAAAATTGGTAAAATGACGATTCTTTAAAATTACGCTGAGCAAAATGCTCACGCGAGAGCATTACAAACTGCTTTTGAACTAACTTATACTAAAGTCAGCACAAATATCCATGCCCGAGGGGGATTCGAACCCCCGACGGGGAACGGCCGTGCGCATCGGAACATAGCGCCTCAATGCGCTCGGCCACTCCACCGCGGCGCGCCTTCATCATTGAAAACTATATTAATAAAAACAAAAATCAGTGAACTGCCTTAGCGTTGTCCAGTTCACTGAAGATATATTGGTGGACTATGCATATGGTTTACAAGTAATAACTACATTTACACATGAATAGCTCAAGTAGCGTGCTTGTGGAATATCGACACAGTTTTGCTATTGGATTCACGTTTTCCTGTCAGATTAGATTAGATTGGGTTGGTACATGTTCCATATATCATTAACACAACACTTCGTACTGATGTGGAACGTGTCAGAAAGAACACAGTGCGGTTTAATTCATGGAAAGACATAGAGTAAAACAGAAGTGATATGTGACGTTTACCAGGGAAGTGTTACAAGCCCCTTCAGTTGCTTCTTTATAAATGATTTAAGAGAAAATCTGAGCAGCTCTCTTATACTGATGCTGTCGTTTATCGATTAGTTAAGTCAGCAGAAGATCAAGAGCAACTAAAAATAACTTAGACAAGATACCTGCACGGTGCAAAATTTAGCAGTTGACGAAAAAACTTTAAAAGTGTGAAATTATCAATATGAGCACTAAAAGAAATCCGTTAAACTTCATTTACAAGATAAATCAGTCAAAGGTACAGGCCATAAATTGAACTAAATACCTAGGAATTACAATTGTAAAAAACGTAAATTGGAAATAACACGTAGAAAATATTGTAGGGAAGGCGAACCAAAGGCTGTTTCTAGGCAGCTCTTAAACATGCAACAGTTCTAACAGTTCTATCTAGGTAGACATGATCACTGTTGTGGCGTCTCTATTCGTCCGCGCAAGTCACCGCATAAGTAGAAGACGAGAGATAACTCGTTCCACAGTGCTTCAATAATTATGCACTGAGAAGTATAAAGGATTTAAGTCCAGAAGTGATGAGTTTGAAGTAAGTGCATAGTCAGACAGAGAAAAATTCTCAATAGATTGGTATAACGGATTTTCGTCTCTGAGAAAAATTCAATGGGAAAAAAGATTCAGGCCAGAAATTATCATTCATGTTTATTATAAAAATCAATTTGTTCCCTACTTCAGGACCCACTAAAAAAAAATCAATATTCTACTACTATAAGGAGATCGTAGTTGAAAAATCGTGTAGACTTACGTTCTCCTTTGCGGATTGGTCTATGAAATTTTTACTTCCAGAAGGTAACTCAAGTAATATTCAGTTTTCCACCTCTTCTTTCTGTCGTGGCGTAACTGAATTACCCACCGAATCTGAGCTCCCCGTTCATGCTTTCAGTGGATGAGACACCCCTTCCGCTTTTCCTGGCAAGGAAAAACAAAATTATGGAGAGTTCTTAAAAAAAGATCAGGCACTGGATTGACTTGTCGCAATGTTTCTTTTGCCAGATGCGAGTCCTAAAACTATAGCCGACGTCAGTGAAAAGTGCCTGATCGCTCTGTATGTAGGGGGCATATCCATCGACACCTCACATGGCCTTCGGTTACGCCTGTTTGGCAGATCAATAGCCAATTCGAAGGTGGACATAATACGTTTGCCCCCAACCAAAGAAGCAGCTTCCTTCTATTCGTCTCGCACATATCACAAGTGCAAAAGTAGAGTGACGAAGGGTTGGTGGAATAACTCCCTCGGTCTATTACCAGTGACAACGTTATGTTAAACAGCCTTAACAAAACTTCTCAGATCACTCTCATGTAAGTGCATGAATGGATGCACGAGAGCTGGCACCTGCCTGCGAACTGGGCTTCGGAGCCCAGCTTTGTGCAATCACTGCTCTGCCATCACTTGTCACAACCTCGCTACGACAAGGATGAGGCCGTTCCAGATGATCTTCTGCCTTCGGAGGAGAAGCCTGAAATTGATACACCACCACAGCGTCCTGGAACACGGCTGCATTTGGTGGAACCTGTTCGGTTTCGTGTAGTACGAGCTGTTAAAACCAAGTGAAACAATCACAGGTGCTCATTAACGAACGAATTAACGCGTTTGAGTATAGCGCTAAAAGTCAAATGGCCGCAGTACAGCGAGAGGCACGATGAAGTGATTTTGCAGCATTACAACGCTCTACCCCACGTTGCAAAAGAGGTCAAAACACTTCGAAAAGTTAAAATGGGAAGTCCTACCCCGCTGTATTCTCCAGCCATAGCTCCCTCTTTCACTCGCTTGCATCAATGGCGCATGGTCTGTCTGAGAAACACATCCGATCTCATGAATAAGTCACGAACTGGATCGATTCGTAGATCGCTTCAAAAGATGAACAGGTTTTTCGACGCGGTATTCGTACACTGACCGAAAGATGGGAGAAAGTAGTGGCCAGCGATGTAAAATACTTTGAATGATACATGTGTAACCAATTTGTTTCACTAAAGCCTCAAATGATGGGGAAGAAACGGCGGAAATTATTTTTTACAACATGTGTTTCCTTGTACGTTCATTCTACGTTCACATGTTAGTGCGTAGAGAGCGTTTCAGACACATTTGTGCCGAGTACGGCTGCCTGCGACCTCGTCGGTGAAGACCGACCACAGCACCTCCTCCCCCAGCACCCTCTCCCCCCCCCCAGCTCTTATTCAGTCAGCGACCCCGCTGTGAGAAATGTTGCTGTCGGCGCCTCGTCCGTCTCGTCTGTGACGTCATTTCACGCGGTGCCAGCGAATTGAGGACACCCACTGACGTCACGCCAGCTGTGTCCCCGATCCTCCAAACGAAATGTTACGCAGCTACAGTTGCATCGTCGCAGTTATTTAGCACATAGGTTGCCGCCATTTCCCCCAAAGTTTTTGTTTGCATTATCGCTTGCAATTTCAGTCAATTGAAGTCTTCGACAGCCGCACACATCAGAGTAGCTTGAAAGACAGGGATTCGTATTTTTTGTGTCCCAGCCTCGTCGCCACTTTTGTGTGTCGTTTCCGTCGTAAGTATCGGTGGCAGAGTAGGAAGACCGACACAGGAATGTTCAAATGTTTGTACAACTTATGGGACCTAACTACGGGGTCATCAGTCCCTAAGCTTACAAACCACTTATGAACTAGCTAAGACTAAAGACGGCACAAATATCCATGCCCGAGGGGGGATTCGAACCCCCGACCGTAGTGGCCGTGCTGACCGTGACTGAAGCGCCTCAATCACCTCGGCCACCGCGGCCGGCCGACACAGGAATAAAGGTAGCACGCTTGTGCAGGTGCGGAGGTGAGCTGCCCGTGGGACAGCAGAAACTAGAAACACTAGAGTAAATTAGAACGAGATATATATTGCACAGAATGTATACAATACTTAAATTTTACATAGATCATTTCTGCAGAATGCTGATACATAGTTGAGCTAGAGGCCTGTCTAGTGCCTATCCGATAGCGAAGTCTTCACTGGTGCCTATCTGATTCCGAAGTGTTAACTGGTTCCTATCTCAGTTCCAAGTGAACGATGTCGTTCAGTGGTGGTCACGAGCGGAGTTGTAGCGGAGGGCGCTCGTGGCTGACGTCGTAAGAACGCCGCGCCGTGCGTGCATGGCGGCGCGCTGCGAAAGTAGGTGGCGCGCACTTCAGACTTGTGCGACACCACAGTATTCACAGAACGTGTACATTAGTACTTTCAGAAGAAATGAGTAACATTTTTGTCGCCTCAGTTCCCCAAATGTCCTGTTGGCTAACAGCCACAACCGTACGTGATTGCGTTGACGCCGGTGGTGTAGTCAACGCGCTGCTTTTGCCTGGCCCAAAAGCTCATCTGTTGTAGTCTTGCGCATAACAGTTCGCGATCGGGAGAGCTCACTTTCAGTTCGTCTGCTTCCAGTGACGGCTGAGCGGCGTGGTCTACGCATGCAGGTGGAGGGAGAAGTTCCCCCACCTAGCTGCTTCATGTGCTTGCTGCTTGAGCCGCTAACGATATCACGCAAACCAAAAGAAACAGTTTGTGGATAATTTCTCGCGTTTAAGTTTAGAGTTATCTCTATATCTTGGCATTATGGAACTTATTAATCAGATATTACAGAATGCAGAATACTTCAAAGCAGAAATTTTGTATTCTCTATTTGTATTTTGAAACTTGTTGGCAGTAAAAGTAAAGAACCGTGGCGGATTGGCCGAGCGTATTAAGGCGTTATGCTCCGATGCTCCCCGTCGGGAGTTCGAATCCTCCGGCATGGATGTTTGTGTTGTCTTTAGTATAAGTTAGTTTGCAAGTAATTTGTAAGTTTAGGGACTGATGACCCCGATGTTAAGCTTAACAAACATTATAACATATTTTTGAAACGTAAAGAAAGAATTGTAAATAAACACTTAATATCTAGAATTACAGTTCCTTTGCAAATCATTTAATATCGAAGTAAAAACCTTGATATTAAGTCGTGCTGTTAGTCTACCACAATTAAACGCTGTATTTGCAAAACGTATGTGTCACTACCAAAACACAATTAAATGCATTCACATGGTTACTTACACTGAAAAATTATTGACGCACAATACTGAGCAAAGACAACAGTCCAGAGATTAAAGTTTGTTGCCGACATACGGAAAAACGTGAAATATTTGACGTGATACTTTATTTTCATTTCGGAGCTAGCGTGATCTGAAAATAAAAGTTCAAATGTTTCATAAGCTTATGAGACTTAAGTGCGAGGTATCAGTCCCTAAACTTACAAACTACTTATAAATAAACTTGTACTAAAGACAAGACTAACATCCACGCCCAAGGGAGGATTCGGACCCCCGGCGGGGAAAGGCCTCGTTCATCTGAGCATAGCGCCTCACTTTGTTCGGCCATTCCGCCGCGGCTAATAGTCTCAAATTCAATTTTTGTAAATGCGCAGAATCCGACGATAATTCGTACCATATTAAAAACCTTTAACGCTTTATCGTACTCTGATTTTCAAAAGAATCAAATGGCTGAAGATTATCTACTGATCGTATCTAATTTCTTCGAGCAATGGCAGCATCAGCAATATAAACGATTATTCAGCTGCTTAAATTCATAAGGCCGAAACAGAGTAAACATGGATGTTGTTAACCGCATTGCCACTAATTACCATCTATGTTCATTTATTCCTTTTTCATTACGATCGTTTAGGGGGGGAGCATGTTTGTTTCGTTTGTTTTCCTGCTACATGCCCCGCAGTCTGGCTGTTTGCCTGTGGAGGTTTATCGACATGAATAACGCTTTGAAGTAATGTACGGATATTTCGCTTTTACTTTGTCAAGTGCTTTCCGGATTTAGATGTTCGGGAGTGCTTTAACTCTTGGATTCGAAGCAGACATGAATAAAAATCGAATGTAATTTTTCTGTAGCAGCCCTTTGGAAGGAAATTTTTCCATCATGTACAGTCTCTCTCTCTCTCTCTCTCTCTCTCTCTCTCTCTCTCTCTGTTTGTGAGATAGACGATTCCTCCTGATATAACTCAGTACTGCACTGTTGTAACTATCAGAGCAGTAATAACTTCACTACTTGTAACCCATTCAAACTGAGTTTCGCATTTATAGCGGCAGCGAACGCATGTGCCTATTTGGTTGGACCCATTCATGTTGGATAATTTAGCCCTTTAATGCACGATTTTTTATTTGAAGCTATAAAAACTAACATGATTAATGTATAGTGCGTATATGCTGAAGAAAAATATTTTTAAAAATTCCTTAAAATTATTATGCACTACTAGCAACAAAACGTCCATAGAAGGTGCGCTATATACTACTTCCATGATGTACCCGATGTAGTAAATCTCACTATTATGCCTTTCATCTTTCCAGAAAGTAACTCATAATACAACAGTAAAGTGTGATTCATTACTTTTACATGGCAAAGGAGGAATACTAATGTAAACACACGCACATGTTGGAAGTAACTCAATGAAGCTAACTGTCGAAATGATTCAGTAGCACTCTGCAATTTATAATTTCTAGGACAAGCTACTAGCATATGTAACACTATGTATACAAGCAGCTACAAATGAATTTGTGCTAAAACGTTGATCAGTTTGAGAGATAACTGAGGAAATAAGATATGTAGCTGATCAGCTACACTATGCATTAAAGCAGAGGTCGGCAAGCAATCTAAGTTGGGATCCGGATACTTTTGAAAATCTCTCTCGAGGTCCAAATGTAAAACCGCACGCTCCTTATTAATTTTTTATTTTAATTTTCACTCATAAAATAATATGAAATATAATAGATGTAAAATAATAATGTATAAACAATCCAGAAAAACTTATTTGGTTGCTTTTTATTATCACTCGAAATTATGAAATAAAATGGATACCCTTTTATTGAAATGTAAAGAAATAGGTCATGCATTATAATCCTATGTTTTAATTTTCACTATGAAGTATGAAATATATTGAAATGAGCGTATTTTTTTTTAAATAAATAAACATGGGAAAAATTACATTTGCGCTTTTGAGCAGGTTCACGTGTGGAGCAGCTACGAGAATACTATCTTCAAAGAGGGTGGTCGCTAGACTTGAGCGAAAGTTATTCTCCAAGAAATTCTTTTTTGAAAATGAAATGTGTGTGTGTGTGTGTGTGTGTGTGTGTGTGTGTGTGTGTGTGTGTGTGTGTGTGTGTGTGTGTGTGTGGAGCTAAATATAGCAGCCAGGTAAATCGCTAAATTTTTGCAATTTTCATATTTTTCCGGGACTTGTTGACTGCAAAATTCTTCAGTGGATACACTTCTATACGTTTGCATGGAAATGGCTTCCCGTAAGTCTATTATCTCCATCTGGAGTAATGACTTTTGGAAGGAGGAATAAATTCGCAGCCACATCCGTCCATTCTGCTACAGGAGAAACCTCAAAAGGTAATTTTAAGAATCGTGACAAATCGTACATTTCTTTGAATCTCACTGCAAATTTCTTCTTAAGATCCGCCAAGAAATTTGATAATATGGAAATGTCTATTTCAGGATTATTTTTATATTCAAAACTTTTTGCAAAATAAAGTTCTTGACTTAAAATGTCTATTTCAAAGAATGAGCTTACGACTGAATTATAATACAATCTTGTTATTTACAGAAAAAAATGATTTTGCAGTAATTAGAGTATGTAAGTTACACTTTGAAATACTTTTAGCGGTTCATTTTTTCGTCTTCTGCGGTCTCGACCTGGACCGCGGTCCGCCAGTTGCCGACCTCTGCATTAAAGGGTTAACACTCTCGCCCCTGTTCCGTAATTTGTTGCGGTATTAAAGAAGTTTCTGAATTGTGCATCTTTGAGGACACTGTGATGATGCACTCGACGAGGATAAGTAAATGAAATCTTTGTTTAAACTGTCGCGTTAAAGATTTACTTTGAGTTGATAATTTATATCTCTTGTTCCTTACTTGTTCCTTATTGTGGAACACACTTCTTTCAGTAATGTTTGTACAATGACTCCCACTAAATTCAAGTTAGTAACTTATGGATGATATTCAAGTGACGTTCACATAGTAGGAAATTACCAAAATTATTTAGATGATTCTTCAGTTTCGTTCCCTATTCTCAGGTCTTACATGAACGAAGAAATTACCTATTTGCAGGATGTCCACGATCAGTTACCAGTAATAAACCTGAACAAGGTCCGACAATAAAAGCTTCATCATTTTAATAGGTTGTCACAGAAAAACTAAGCCGGCCGTGGTGGCCGAGGGGACTGAGGCGCTTCAGTCACGGTCTTCACGGCCACTACAGTCGGGGTTCGAATCCCCCCCTCGGGCATGGATATTTGTGCCGTCCTAGTTCGTAAGTAGTTCATAAGTAGTTTGTAAGTTTAGGGACTGATGACCCCGTAGTTAAGTCCAATAAGCTTTACAAACATTTGAACATTTAGAAAAACTAAATATGATAAATAAAAATTAATTTCTCTTCCGAATTTGAACATATATTGTCAGCACCCTCCTGCATAGGGAAACATGATCATCATAATAAAATAAAATAAACCAGATCGAAAAAATTTAGACGTTCCTTCTCCCGCGGACTAATACAGAATGGAACTATAGAGAAATATCATAGAAACGCCTCGCAGAACCCTCTGTCATGCACTTCAATGCGACTTGCAGAGTATTTATGTAGATGTGGATTTAAGAAAAATGTTCATCATATATCTTCGTGTCACTTCTTGCAGAGTAGGGGGCGGTGCTCTGTCCTCTGTTTGAGCTGATAACGAGACGAATGTGACCAAGGTTATAAACTTTGTGAATTGTCTGGATTCTGGTCTGAGTTTTTAGGCTGGAGGATTTGTGTGTTGGTAAATGGCTGGCTCATCCTTTTTTCCAGTGATCAGCCAGCCATGATTCTCTGGTATTGTTTTAAATGCTCCTACAACTGTCTACCACCCTAAGTTAATTACATTGCCTATATTTTGCGATGTGTTTGTGCATTTGGTCAGCAGCCCATTCAGTTTGGCTACTTTTCAGTCTGTAGCTTGCTTTTATTAACTTCTTCTTCATTCGCGTCATACGCGTCACCTATTGAACTTGTAAGAGCGCTGAAGACCTAGTTGTCATCCGGACAAAACATCCTATCCGTCTATCTACTTGCAGAGTGGGCTATCACTCCTCGCTTTATGGCCTCTTTATTGCCATGTTTGTACAAAATGTTTAAATGTTTTTAGACGTAAGGTACCAAATTACTTGCCATGTTAAAGACTGAACTTATTGGGTATTGTTACACAAACTCTCCCGCACGCACCACAGTTCTCGGCGTTCCGAGACCATCCAGTAGGTTTACATTTCTGTGCTGAACCTGTGTTTCTAAAGTTTGACATTCACAGTTGAATTGTTTTTCTATCTAGGAGAAGATCATGTCGGTAGACGGTAAATCCACCTTTTGCACGAATAATAGCGGCGATGTCTCTTGGTATGGATTTCGTAGATTGCTGGAGGGAACTAGCATCAATTTAGCAAACAAGTCACCATGTTTCCATATATTACGGGTGAGCTCTGACGGTACACACACATTCCAGATATGTTTTCTAATATGAATTCATTAATTGCTCTTAAATGATGGTAAAGTTTTAAAAATTGATTGAACAACTTATTAGTAAATGTCTTCAAAGGTTATTATCCCACAAAACAAATAATAAAGTCTGGAGCCGCGCCAGATGCTTTTTTATTTCATTTCAATTATTTATTTTTTATTGTGATCCTTGCTTTCCAGATTCACGTCCGGTCTTACGTCTTTAAAGATGCATCTTCAGATGTTAAATTTTTTCATTTGAAAACTGATCACAGAGTCCCAGACATGACAGATGAAAGCAATTTGAAAGTTCGAAATCTGTAATGAACTTTCATCTACATCTACATCTACGTAGATACTCTGCAAATCACATTCAAGTGCCTGGCAGAGGATTTATTAACCACATTCATAACTTTTCTCTACCGTTCCATTCTCTAATAGCGCGCGGGAAGAAAGAACACCTAAATCATTCCGTTTTCGATTTGATTTATCTTATTTTATTGGGATGGTCATGTCTCCCTAAGTAGGTGGGTGCTAGCAAAATATTTTCACATTCAGAACTAAAAGTCGGTGATTGAAACTTCGCAAACAGATCACGCCGCAATGAATAACGTCTTTCTTTTAATGATTTCCACCCCAATTCGTGCAACATTTCAGTGACGCTTTCCCCCCCGTAACGTCATAGAACAAAACGAGCTGCCCTTCTCTGAACCTTCTCAATGTCCTCCGTCAATCCCACCTGGTGAGGGTCCCACAAGGGGCAACAGTACTCCAGGAGAGGACGCACAAGTGTGATGTAGCCAGTCTCTTTGGTGGAGCTGTTGCATCTTCGAAGCGTTCTGCCGATGAAACGTAACCTTTGGTTCGCCTTCCCCACAATACGTAATTATGCCAACATATCGAGGGTAAATTAAAGTCGACACCGATTATAACAGTATGCTTCGGATACCTATATGAAATGTGATTCAAGCTTTCTTTGAACATTTCGCAACCGCATCGTCTTAGTCAGGGGGCCGATTCATTGGGAGGTGCTACGCCACCACTTCATGAAACAATCCATCTGAAACGCTACATTCATCTGCAATCCGCAGGAGAGTCAGTCGTAGATTGAAACAAAGAATTTAATTGACCTCCAGGGGAGTCGTGATCTGAGCACGGTTTATGCACTTTTTACCGTTCGCTTCCTGCATCATTTGGTGTGTTACAGTAAAGACTTTGTGGAGTTCGATGCAAACTTTAATGCAGGCGCGTATACTGTGCGCCACAACGTCCTACTGAATAAAGCACTTAACAACAACTAACAGACCACACAATAATTAAACTTCAAGCATTTGTACATTCAACACAAGCGTATTTAGGGATGTCAACCAAATTTCACTCCAAGACTTCACTGGCGCAAAATTACGGATCATTCAGAAGTTTCCCCTTTTTGTTGTGCTGTTGATATTGCCATTTTCCATTCTGATGTTATATTGTGTAGCACGTAACATTACAGCACTAACGGAACTTATTACAAAATGAAAACACTTCCAAATGTTCTGCATATATCGTTCTTAATTCATGTACAGTAGATGTAGCTCGATACTATCTTGGAGTGTGGGATTGCGGCTGGTCAAAAACGTCATTCGAAAAATATTTAGGCTAACAGCCGTCAGGATTGAGTGAATTATATTTTCCTACCGCTTTCGGCATTCAACTTGTGTTCTAATGTTTGTAGAGTTTATGGTACTTATCTACGGTGTCATCAGTTTCTAAACTAACAAACTACTTATGAACTAGCTATTACTAAGGACGGCACAAATATCCATGCCCGAGGGGGGATTCGAATCCCTGACCGTAGTGGCCGTGCAGACCATGACTGGCGCGCCGCAGATCGCTTGACCACCGCGGCCGGCTCCACTTGTGTCATCGGGCCAAATCAACGGCGTACATCCTGTTATATAAGTTATCAGAAACGCCGTATTTTACTGGAATTTGCAGTTCTTGGTTACGCCTGTGTGTGTCCTTCGCACAGTTAGAGTCATATCTGGGAAGGGTGCACACTTCGACAATCAAGAATTGCAAATTCGGTTAAATACGGCCACATTGATAACATATACAGTATAACAGGAGGGACGTCACTGATTTGGCCTGAAGACGACAGTGTTGGAGTGTTGAAACCGGTAGCAAAATAAAATTTAATCAAAACTTACGGCTGTTGGTCTAAAAACTTTTTGAATCCCAACTGATTCGCGTATATCCACTACACGTGGAAAAGAAGAAAAAATTCCCGGATTTTTCTCGGATTCCCCGGGTAATTGTAAAATTTTTCCCTTTTTCCAGGGTGAAATAGATTTTTTCCGGGTGAATTGCGCTTTTTCTGCTGTACTTGCTTCGAACACTAAAACTTATCAATTATTTAAAAGTTTAATGTGTTATACTCAAGCGTAAAACTTACCAATGTTATAAAATGCACTAACAATGTCGGCGTATTGTGTTTTCGTGACGCATACATGTTGGTAATAGCGCGAGACTTGATGGGAAGTAAGAAAGTACAATCATGGGTCAGGTGCAAACAGACGGTGAGAAAGTTGTTTTTCACTTAAGATTCGTAAATTAAATTGGCGTCTATTCTAGTATCTTCATGATGTCTCGTCAGTTGTTAGGCTGCAACAGCCACGGTGGAGTAGCCGAGCGGTCTAAGGCGCCTCGCTGCGGAGCGCGCAGTTGCTCGCCGTTTATATTTATTTTATTTGTTTATTTAGCCTGATGAGATTATGGCCATCGGGCCCTCTCTTCCATCGGACCAGGGTTTTACACATACAGTACTTCTTTACGAGTTCTTATAATATTTTAATAGCTAATTAATAACATAATTTATACAGATTGGATACATGTAAAGGAATGTATATAAATAGTACGAACTTAACTCCAATAGGATTAATACAAGCAGTACCACTGAGACACCTTCTGATGCTGATGATGTTATATTGCAAATGACAACATATTATCAGATACATGATGTACTTTTGAATATATAGAAACTGGTTAAAACATGGCAAATTCTGAGAGGAGGAAGTTAGGAAAGCTGTACGTGGTGAGACCAATGGAAATTTTAGAGATTTAAGGTTATTTAAATATTCTAGCACCAACTGGGCCACCACCCGATACTAAAATCGTAGATTACTCTTGCTATATAGAGAAACGAAGACGGGAGACAACTGTGACGTAATATCACCATCAACTTCCAGCATGGCCGTGCTTGGTGCTGAAACTGGCAATACACTTTTCACTTGTGTCTGATGTGAGATGTTTGATTACAGTGGTCAACATTTTTGTTAAAAAGAATGTAAATGATGTTATGCGCTAAGTCGTGGTTATTGAATTCGGAAATCTGTTTTTGCCTATGGGGCTCGGTTTCCGTGTTGAGTAGCCTCTACTAATTAACAAAAACTTAAAAATGCTACAGATTGATTATTTTGGTATTCCCTAATTACTTGGTTTTTAATTATTTCTTGGGGACGTAACTGTTCGTAAACAACAGAAATATATGCAAGCATTTCCATACGAGATCCTCAGTTCCGGCATTCACCACAGGATACGGAGAATGGCGAAGAGTCACTCACGGGTTGCATCGCCTTCCCGTCGCTTTGTGTTTCATGAGTCACCCTCATTAATAAAAAAGTGAAGTACGTTTCTGTATGTTGGTGAACGGTGTTTCGTGTGATTTCAGAAGAAGAAGTATATCTCGTAGCTCTATAAATAACACAAATTCAGTTGGTTATTAACAAAAAACGAAAATGAGGCAATCACATACGCTGTTTAGCAAGCGTTGCACTCCAAACAGGCTGGGTGACAGGATGATGTCCTTCCATGTCTCCTTGATTTGGAGGGAATCAACAAATCACCCAAAACATGTGTGAGAAAAGTAGCTAGAATCGCCTTTAAAACAAGGAAAATGAGCAATTCACAATCTGCTTCAAGATCTATATGTCATAATGAAGAATTTCCGGTACTATTGTTTCCACAGAACGTGACATTGAATTGGAGATGAATATGCAGACGAACAACTACGAGGGGTGTTCGAAAGAAAAAATGCAAACGACACTGAGGGTATAATTGGAGTCTTCATTCAAAAGTAATCACCAGAGGTATCAGCTTAACTATGCCACTATTTAACCCTACACTACATGCTGTTGCAAATTTTTCTGAAAATTTTCAGGCATACTTCCTGTTGCCAGATGGCAACATCATTCATATTGCACATATTGGAGTGTGTTCTAAGCATTTAGTTGATCGTTTCCTCCATAGATTGCGCAGTCATGAACAGAGTAAAAATGCAACAAAGAGCTTTCCAGTGGATTTTACTCACTGTTGAGCATTAAATTGTAATTACAAACTGATATTACTTCTGTCAAATAAAAAAAAATTATCATGGAGTAGGAAACTTGTTACATGCCAATAATTTCCTTGAAATAAAGTCTCTGTGCATGATATTGCCAAATGTCAACGGGTAATATATAATGACATTCCAATTGTTAAATGAGTTATACAATTTTTACAATATTTTTCCCCTGCGTTTGTAAACACTCTCTACCATATATATTTTTGCGCTGAAACAAAAATTCATGCAGTGTAGGGTTAAAGAGCGGATTCCCTGTCCAGAATTCCTGGGACTGTGACAGGAGCCAGTCCTGTACTGCGTCCTTCAGTTTGTCGACCGAGTGGAAGTGCTTCCCTTTGAAATTATTTATTTATTTATTATGTTTAATAACTTTTTTAGCGGAGCAATCAGGTGTAAATCACAAGGTGACACGTCCATGCTGTTGGGCGGATGCTCAAGATGCTACCACTTGAACTTGCGCAATACACATCGCGTGACCCTAGAGACGTGTGGACCCACGTTAACATGGAGCAGAATAGAATCACCCCCCTCCGCGATCAGGTCGTTTCCTCTTGATGGACTTGCGTAGGCTACGGAGTGTTTCACAAAACACGTCTCTGTTAATGGGGAAATTCGATGGACGTCGAAAAAAAAAAAGTTCAAATGTTTGTTAAGCTTATGGGAATTAACTACGGGGTCATCAGTCCCTAAACTTACAAACTACTTATCAACTACCTTATACTAAGGACGGCACAAATATCCATGCCCGAGGGGGATTCGAACTCCCGACCCTAGTGGCCGTGCAGACTGTGACTTGAGTGCCTCAGTCCCCTCGGCCACCGCGGACGTCGAGAAAGACGATGAGCATTACATTGTCTGAAACTTCCTGGCATATTAAAATTGTATGGCGCAACCGGGATTCAAACCTCGAAACTTGACATTTCGTGGGCAAAGGTCCCAAGGTTCGAATCCCGGTTGCGTCACACAATTGTGATCTGCCAGGAAGATCCATATCAGCGAACACTCCGCTGCAGAGTGAAAGTTTCATTCTGGATCACTTTGTCTATTGAGGGCACAACCTTGAATATTTTAGGGGAGGTGACGACACACGCTTCGCGTCCCAACATGTCGCACTACATTACCCAAAAGCGGCGTTATCAAACTGTTTGATTGTTAACACGTGTCGTACCTTTTCATGTGAACACCCTTCGATGAAAACACAGGAGATATGGAGGCCAACGCATCATTTTCCGTTACTTGTGAATAAAGTGCGCCACAGTTATTATTGTCATTATTATTATTATTATTATTATTATTATTATTTCCTCAACGGCGTCTCAAAAATATTTCGTGATTTAAATCTATAGAAACAACAGTCAGTGTCTACTGATAGACCTTACGAAGAAATGATCCTGAAGCAAAATATCAAACAATATCAGGACGAAAATCTTATAACTTATGTTAATTCCCTAAACTTACAATCTACTTACGAACTAGGACGGCACAAATATCCATGCCCGAGGGGGGAATTCAAACCCCCGACCGTAGTGGCCGTGCAGACCGTGACTGAAGCGCCTCAGTCCTCTCGGCCACCGCGGCCGGCTTTAACACGAAACCACACTTCATCATGAGTAGTAACTGGCATATTGTGACGAGCAAGTTGCTCGGACACTATTGACCAGACGTTTTCAGTTGGTGAGAGATCTGGAGATTGTGCTGGCCAGGGCAGCAGTCGAACATTTTCTGTATCCAGAAAGGCCCGTACAGGACCTGCAACATGCGGTCATGCATTATCCTGCTGAAATGTAGGGTTCACAGGGATCGAACGAAGGGTAGAGCCACGGGTCGTAACACATCTGAAATGTAATTACCACTGTTCAAAGTGCCGTCGATGCGAACAAGAGGTGACTAAGACGTGTAACCAGTGGCACCCCACACCATGACGCCGGGTGATACGCCAGTATAGCGATGACGAATACACGCTTTTAATGTGCGTTCTCCACGATGTCACCAAACACGGATGCGACCTTCGTGATGATGTAAACAGAATCTGGATTCATCCAAAACCATAACTTTTTTTTTCCATTTCTGCACACAGGTTCGTCGTTGCGTACACCATCGCAGGCGCTCCTGTCTGTGATGCAGCATCAAGGGTAACCGCAGCCATGTTCTCCAAGCTGATAGTCCATGCTGCTGCAAACGTCGTCGAACTGTTCGTGCAGATGGTTGTTGTCTTACAAAGGACCCCATCTGTTGACTCAGGGATCGAGACGTGGCTGCACGATCCGTTACAGCCATGCCTGTCATCTCGACTTCTAGTGATACAAGTCCATTGGGATCCAGCACGGCGTCGCGTATTACCCTCCTGAACCCACTGATTCCATATTCTGCTAACAGTCATTGGATCGCGACCAACGCGAGCAGCAAGGTCGCGATACGATAAACCGCAATCACGATATGCTACAATCTGACCTTTATCAAAGTCGGAAACGCGATGGTACGCATTTCTCCTCCTCAGAGGAGGCATCGCAACGTTTCACCAGGCAACGCCGGTCAACTGCTGTTTGTGTAACGGTTGGAAACTTTCCTCACGACAGCACGTTGTAGGTGTCTCCACCGGCGCCAACCTTTTGTGAATGCTCTGAAAAACTCTCCTTCTTGTCGATTAAATTTCGCGTCTGTAGCGCGTCATATTCGTGGTGTAGCAATTTTAATGGCCAGGAGTGTATAACGGTATTATACGCAAATACATTCTCTGACATCCGCTTTTACAGAAACGAAAATTACATGGAAACTGAGAACGATATATAAATTGTGAAATTAAATCTGGTTTCTGGAATGCATTATGTACCAGACACAGCGTATTTTGTTTTTGTAACATTTTTGCGTTTATTTATTTATTTAGTTTTTTTCTTTTCTTTTTGTAGAACAGTGTGATCTGAGACACCGTCGTGAGATACCTCCAAGATAAATTGTTCGGTTTCAGGCGAAGTGAACTGGATGCCTGCCTCCCTGTTTTCAGCATATGACGAACTCTCGTTTACAAGAGACGGCATCGCATTCGGTTGCTGCACCCAAGTTTCTCTATTGTAATTCCACAGAGAAGTAAAGCGCACAGGTAAAAGCGCATTTCTGGATGTACAACATCAAAGTCATAGCGTGTATTGCATTCTTTCTGTCCAATGTAGTAGCTGACGTCTATCTACTGTTCCCCGTCTTCCGTCCGAAAGACATGTAATATCAGGAGCTCGTAAAAGAAACTTCAGGCCTTCACAAGGCACAGCTACATGTAACAGCAGTGCGATATTATTTTTCTCGTCCTAAGCCTCGAATGCCACTGTTTCTTTGTTTGGACAACAATGAAGGCAAAGCGTCGGGAATCTGTGGGAGAGAGAGACTGAGACACACGCTTATGATCACACGTAACAGTTTCAGTCTGTCCTTCCTGAGGCGTAGTACCTCTTTCTTTTGGATGGATCGATTATTTCCTCCACGCGACCATCCGTATAATTATTTTTGGACTATGTTAGTCTTCAGTGTTTCAAATATTCGACTCTATTAAGCAATAACTATATCATTTATGATTGATAAATATTGCATTTACTTTACATTTTAGTGAATATTTCGTTTTTAACAACGTGATATTTGCAACCTTTGTAAAACTCTAATTTTGTTAAGTGATTACTTTTTATATTTTTTACCAGTAACTGAATTATTATTTGTCTTATTTCAGAAATATCATCTTTACCCCCTGGACGGAGTGATTTTAGTTACTGGATGGACAATTCGCTGGCGAATGTACGTTATAAGATGATGATGCGATGAATTTAGAACCATATTCGAATAATAGAAACCAGCGAATTTCTAGGTCACGATGATTGAACAGATGTAGTTTGTCGTCTTGCCAAAATAAAATCTTCAAATGTTTACAGGCTCACAAACTACTTAAATTAGCTTTGCTAAGGACAACACAAACACCCATGCGGGAGGGAGGACTCGAACGCCCGACGGCAAACGGCCACGCGCACCACAGCAAAGTGCCTTAGAGCGCACAACTATTCTGCCACGGCACCTTGCCAAATACATTTACAAATAAATGGCTCTAATAAAACAAATTGGTGATAATTTTTTGAAACATTTCTCTGATGGAAGCTTTTAAGGTAAATAAAGAAAAGAAAAGCTATACTTTTGTTAGAGGCCCTAAAAAATAAAACAGAGTAACCATAAACTAATTTCATTATGCAACATAAACAAAGAAAAAGTCTATTGTATAATTAAAAATCTCTTTGGCGTGAGAGGGTTGAAGAGCTATTGGATTTTGGAGCATAAGCGTTTAACAAGACCTTGAAGTTGCGGGTGTTGTTATGCACAGTATTACAGTGGTGTTATGCTACATGATTCAATCACGCAAACCATATCCAGTGCCCACATTTGAGTTTCTATAATAATAATAATAATAATAAATCGCTTGGGAATGGTCATGCGCTGCAAAGCGCAGCTGATCCCCGTCTGAGATTCGAGTCCTCCATCGGGTATGGGTGGGTGTGTTGTTATTATCATACGTTAGTTTAAGTCTAGGGACTGATGACCACGACAGTTTGGTCCCATAGCTTTACAAACATTTGAATCCAAATTTAAAGACAGTACAGTCAATTTAAGTGTTTCGAAGTATTGTGGACACATCTGAAATGCATTATGAGCCTCTGCCAATTTCCTAATTCGAAGTTGGTTGGTTGGTATGGGGGTTTTAGGGGGACTAGACTACTGTGGCCATCAGTCCCCCGATTCACATCTAGGTGACACGCAGTAAGACAGAACCGTCGAAAATTGTGCCTGAGCGAGTTTTAAAACAAAACAGGATAAAAGAACGCACCGTCATGAATTATTGACAGAGTCAACAAGAAACAATAATACGAAAGACGCCAGACACACAGTAACAAATACGAGACAAAAATGACAGAGCCAGTGAATGTGGTTGACCGACCATGTGTATAAAAAAGGGAAAAGTCAACCACATAGCGTACAAAATAAAAACTGTAGTCTAAAGACACGTCAAGGAGAACATAGAAAATTATCTAAAAGACCATCCAAAAGGACTCACAGCAACTGGTAAAACCCCGCAGCACGAAGAAATCGTAAAACCAAATTAGCCACAGAGGCATCGTCGCCGAGCACCAAAGAGAGAGTGTTCGGGAGGGTAAAAGAATGCCGCAGTGGGGCTAAAATGGGACAGTCTAGTAGGAGATGGACCACAGTCAATGGGGCACCACATTGGCACATGGGCGGGTCCTCTCGACGGAGGAGGTGACCATGCGTCAGATGGGTGTGACCAATGCGGAGACGGCAGAGAACCACGGTTTCCCTACGGGATCCCAGCTGCGACGACTTCCAGACAGATGTTGTGTCCTTTATCGTACGTAGCTTATTGGGCACGTCCAGAGCGGACCATTCGGCGTTCCACAGGTCTCGTATTTTAGTGCGAAGCAACGGGCGGAAGTCTGCTTCTGGGAGGCCAATCGCCAGAGGGCGGCAAGTGATAGCCTGTTTGGCTAGCTGGTCAACGCTCTCGTTGCCCGGGATGCCTACATGGCCCGGGGTCCAAACGAATGTAACACAGCGACCGGAGTCACTAAGAGCCAGTATTGACTCCTGAATGGCCCTGACCAATGTATGACGAGCATAACACTGATCAAGGGCCTGCAAACCGCTCAGCGAGTCGCTACAGATCAGAAAGGAGGTCCCGGGGCACATGCGGATGTGGTTAAGGGCGCGGTATATAGCCACCAGTTCTGCAGTGAAGACGCTGCTGCCGGGTGGCAAAGAGCGTTGTTCAACACGGGCGCCATGGATGTAGGCATAACCAGTGTGGTCGCCATCTGAAGAACCGTCTGTATAAATGACCTCAGAGTTACTGAACTCAAAGAGCAGTGCATAAAATTAATGCCGTAGGACCAGAGGAGAAGTAGAGGTCTTCGGCTCACGGGAAAGATCCAGCCGAATCCGCGGCCGAGGAACGGTCCAGGGAGGAGCATGGAGAGTCGAGCGGAAGGGACGGTTAAGAGGTAACGAGTCCAGGGTCGACAGTAGCGATTGGACACGCGCTGCTATCGGGAGTCCCGACCGAGGTCGCCTCTGCGGCAAACGAGTAACCTCCCCCGAAAAGAGGAGTCTGTTATTCGGATGCCGAGGGGTACAATGAACTCTAGCAGCATACTGGGCGAGTAGTTGTTGGCGCCGGTATCGCAACGGGGCGACTCCAGCCTCTGCCAAGAGACTTGTGACAGGGCTTGTACGAAAGGCTCCAGTGGCCAGACGGATGCCTGTATGATGCACTGGGTCGAGAACTCGCAGTGCAGATGGAGAGGCTGAGCCGTAGACCTGGCTTCCGTAGTCTAGACGTGACTGCACCAGAGCATTGTACAGCCGCAGGAGGACAGGGCGTGCTGCCCCCAGACAGTATGGCTGAGGCAACGAAGGATGTCCAAATACCGGGAACACCGTTGCTTAAGCTGGCGCAGATGAGGGAGCCATGTCAAACGTGAGTCGAAAAGGAGACCCAGGAAGCGGTGTGTGTCCACAACCTGAAGGAGCTCACCATCAAGGTAGAGCTCTGGATGCGGATGTACCGCCCGTTGGCGACAAAAGTGCATTACCCTAGTTTTTGCAGGGGAAAATGTGAAACCATGGGCAGAGGCCCAATTCTGCGCCCGATGGATGGCTGCCTGCAGTCGTCGTTCAGCTACACTTGTACTAGCAGTGGAATAGTACATGCAAAAGTCGTCTGCATAGAGGGAGCAGGAAACCGATGGCCCCACTGCAGCCACTAGGCCATTAATGGCCACTAAGAAGAGGGGTACACTGAGGACGGACCCTTGTGGTACCCCATTCTCTTGGATATGGGAGGAACTGAGGGAGGTGCCAATGCGGACTCTAAAGCGGCGCGAAAGTAAAAAATTCTGAATAAAAAGTGGGAGGGAGCCACGAAGACCCCACCCATGTAGCGTGGCAAGGATGTGATGGCGCCATGCCGTGTCATATGCTTTCCGGAGGTCGAAAAAGATGGCGACGAGATGGTGACGTCGGGAGAAAGCAGTACGGATCGCCGACTCCAAAGAGAGAAGGTTATCAATAGCAGAGCGACCCTGCCGGAAAGCACCTTGTTGTGGGGCGAGCAGACCCCGATACTCGAGAACCCACAGAAGTCGCCGGCTCACCAAACGTTCAAAAAGTTTACAAAGAACGTTTGTGAGGCTTATGGGACGGTAACAGTCAACGTTCAATGGATCTGCACCTGGTTTTGACAGAGGGATAACGATACTCTCCTGCCATTGGGACGGGTATGCTCCCTCGACCCAGAGACGATTAAAGAAATCCAAAAGATGGCGTTGCGAGTGTTCAGAAAGATGCTTCAGCATTTGACAGTGGATTCGGTCCGGTCCTGCAGATGTATTGGGGCAACTGGCAAGAATAGTTTGAAATTCCCACTCTGTAAATGGCGCATTGTACGGCTCTTGGCGGTTTGTGCGAAATACCAATTGCCTTCGCTCAGCCCGCTCTTTTAAGGTACAAAAACCTTGGCTGCAGGCAGTGGACGCCGAATTAAGAGCAAAGTGCGCTGCAAAATACTCGGCAATGATGGTCGGGTCGGTATGGATTGTACCGCGGATAGAGAGACCCGCGACCCCTGTCGGTGGATGGTGACCTGATATACGACGAATCTTTGTCCAAATCTGGCTAGAAGAGACACGGGGTCCAATTGTGGATACATATTCCTCCCAGCATGCTTGCTTGCGCTGCCGGATAAGCCGGCGTGTCTGGGCCCGAAGACGCTTAAATGCAACCAGGTGGTCAAGGGTGGGGTGGCGCCGGTACTGCTGCAGAGCCCTGCGGCGATTGCGGATAGCTGCTGCTATCTCCGGTGACCACCAGGGCACTGGTCTTCGCCGAGGTAAGGCAGAAGAAGATGGTATCGCGGACTCAGCAGCAGAAACGACAATGGAAATAATTTGCTCAACAGCCATTGTCGCATCAGCAGGGAGAGGGGTATCCAACGTTGCAGCGGAAGTGTATGCTGCCCAGTCGGCCCTGTGGAAGGACCAGCGGGGTAGGCGTGCGTGGCGTTGGTGGCGGGGAAGCGAAAGGAAGATGGGAAAGTGGTCGCTTCCACAAAGGTCATCATGGACCCACCAGTTAAGGAGTGGACGTAAGCCCGGACTACATACAGAAAGGTCTATGGCGGAAAAGGTGCCATGGGCCACACTAAAATGGGTAGGAGCTCCTGTATTAAGAATACAAAGGTCAAGTTGGGTAAAAAGTAGTTCAAAGTCTCGACCACGTCCTGTAGTCACGTTGCTCCCCCATAGGGGGTGATGTGCGTTAAAATCTCCTAAAATAAGAAATGGTGAAGGAAGTTGACCGATCAAGGCTGCCAGGTCAGCTGGTGCCACTGCTGCATCAGGAGGGAGATAAAGGGAACAGATGGTAATGTCCCGTGATGCTCGAACCCTGACAGCGACAGCCTCCAGGGCTGTGTGAAGTGGAACTGGGGAACTATAGGCAGAGGTATGTACATATAGACATACCCCGCCCGACACCCTATTGTAGATGGTGCGGTTATTGAAGTACCCCCGGTAGCCCCGAAGGGTGGGGGTCCGATCACTAGGAAACCAGGTTTCCTGGAGAGCAACACAAAGTGGTGGGAAAGAGCTCATCAGCTGACGCAATTCGGCCAAGTGACCAAAAAATCCTCCACAATTCCATTGGAGGATCAGACTGTCTCCTGGTTGACGGTGCATGAAGATGAAGATGGAAGAGGGATGGCAGGAGCACTCGTCTTTGGCTGTGAAGTCTGATCCTCCGTCTCCATGGCATCCCCGAGATCTGCGAAGGCCAGATCTTCGGGCGTCGCAAGAAGGATGACCTCATCCTCCGGTGTGTCACGTGCAAGGGTTGGGGGCAGCGCGGCCGCCAGCGTTTCCTTGCGCTTCACTGTCTTTTCCTTCTTTTCTTTTTTGTCTTCCCGTTGTTCCTTGGGCCTACCGGAGGAGGGGGGTTTCTCCGGCGGGGCTTGAGGAGCGTGGGAAGACTGAGGAGCCAGGCGGCGTTCTGGCCGAGTGTCCTTCAGCCGCTGGCTGGGGTCTAATTTCGGTGGTGACACAGGTGGAAGGGAAGAACAGGTTCCCTTTCCAGAAGAAGAAGCCAGAGGAGGTGAACCCTTTTCTGGCTGGGGAGTAGGGGTAACCACTCCCGACGTGGGGGGCAGTATAGGCCCCGCAGAAGATGGTGTGCCTCCAGATGTCTGGGAGGCCGAGGTGGAGGGGCGGCCCATAGGGCCCACAGATGGAGGTACAACAGTGCGAGAAGTTGCCACTGGTTGTGGCGCCATCGATGTAGCTGCAGCATATGAAGAAAGTAAAGTCACTGGATGCAGCTTTTCGTACTTCCTCCGAGCCTCTGAGTAGGTTAGTCGGTCCAAGGTCTTATATTCTACTATCTTCCGCTCTTTGTGTAGAGCGGGACAGTCCTGCGAACAGGGAGAGTGGTGACCACTGCAGTTGACGCAGTACGTAGGAGGAGTACAGGCAGCGTCCGGGTGTGAAGGACGGCCACAGTCCCGACAGGTTGCAGCAGCGTTGCAACGAGAGGACATGTGTCCGAAACGCCAACACTTGAAACATCGCAATGGAGGGGGGATGTATGGCTGGACGTCACAGCGATACATCATGACCCTGACCTTTTCGGGCAGATTGTCACCCTCAATGGCCAAGACAAATGCGCCAGTGGCCACCCTATTATCCTTGGGTCCTCGAAATACGCGCCGGACAAAATGGATTCCGCGTCGTTGTAGGTGCTCGCGTAACTCATCATCTGTCTGTAGCAAAAGGTCTCGATGGTATATCACCCCCTGTACCCTATTTAACGACTTGTGGGGCGTTACTGTGACAGGAATTTCACCTAAATGATCACATTTTAAGAGGCTCCGTGATTGAGCAGGGGTCTCCGCCTGTATTAGGACCGAACCGTCGCGCAGTTTCGACATTCCGGCAACTTCGCCAAACCTTTCTTCGAGGTGTTCGACGAAGAAGGAAGGCTTAGTTGCCTGGAAGGATTCCCCATCCTGTCTGGTACACACTAAGTATCTAGGTGAGTAAGTCTCAGCCTGCTTTGTGGACCCTCGTTCCACCCAAGATTGAGTTAGGGAAGGAAACGATTTGGGGTCATATCTACTGAAATTAAATCTTCCAACCTTCGAGACACCTGACTTAGAGCCAGGATTTTCTGAGGCTTGTCTCCTCTTCATAGCGGAATGTCCGCCCCGATGCCACCCACTCCGAAACAGGGGCTCTCTTCAAGGGCGCCACCCAGCCACAGCAACGCCACCTGGCAGGATGACCGTTGCCGGGAGTCCTGATGCCCCGCAAAGACAAGCATCGACTCCTTGGCATTCATGAGGAGGTCACAGCTCAGGCATCGGCAGTGTGATCCCTGTGCAATTCAGGGGGCTCAACCATGAGGGTACATAACAGCCCCACCACACGGACTGGCTACCGTGCTGGTGACCTAGCGGGGAGGGGGCTACGGCGAGGAAGGGATGTGGAAGGAAAGGGTAGGAATCCACGCCGTAGGGGCTAGGTTGGGAGTTCTTCCCCAAATGGCTCACACTTAATCAGAAAATTTTCGTGGAGGTCAAACCACAATGGGGACCTAACTGGGCCGAAATCAGTGAACACGGCAAACAAAGACACAATTGCCAAACCAACAGTACCATGGGAATAGCCGGGCCATCAACACGAGAACACCTAGAGACGGGGTTGGAGAAGGGTAGGGTGGGAAAAAGGATTAGGAAGGGAGGGAACCAGGGTGAGGAAAAGCGGCCTGGGAAATAGGAAGGAAGGCCGCAATGGCTCGGGGACCCGTGCGCGCCACACACGTACCCACAAAAGAGCTGTGGGCCCCCTGGGGGACTAATTCGAAGCACTGAAGCGTCTACAGATAACATAAGTCACAATCACGTGTAGAATTCATGTGCACAGTATTATTTTAATCATGACAGGAAGGCGTGTCTACGTCTTGATGCAAAGTGCTGTAACTGTGGTCTCTGCTTGCGACTCAGATGCACGGCAACCGTATAAGACGCAGCTGTAGTCGAAGAAAAAACGCTACAGACCTGGCAGTAAAACGCAATAGCAATCCAATTGTTTTTTAACGAAGAAGAACCCAATTCCACTATTTTTGCTACAGCTGAACCACAAACGGGAAGAATCTTCAAAGCACTGGCTATTTAAGATAAAGAAATCACATTCAAAAGAATAAGCGCATATAAGGAAGACGAGTGAGGTGTAAAACTGTGCGAATCATTAGACACCACACCGAATTAGTACGCGTCAAAAAACTGTCACAGTAAGAACAGACCATAACAGAAATTCATGTTTCTCTTATGTTCATATTCTACTTTCCTTCAGCGGAATAAACTGCAAAAATGATTACCGTATATTCGTAAGTATTTATTCATGACGCAGTTTTTTTAATCACGGAATTAAATTCGGCAGCTTTTACATTAGTTTCCGTATTATGTACGTACCTTGTTATTTAACTAATGCTTGTAACTCAAAAATTACACTAACTCTTTCGTTAATTACGTAGAAAACATCATTCCTTCGGTGGCTTGCCCACCGCTAGGAGCGCTAGTGTCGTTACAGCTGTCAGTTGGTAATAACTTTCATAGAAGTCAATGGACTGAGCATGTTAGACTCAAGGAGGTTAGAACTAAGAGAGATGGCATGAACTATGCTGCGAATAGTCGTTGGATGAAACCACTAAATTGACAGCCACATCGGAGTATTTACTTAGATATGACGAACATTTCAACGACTAGAACTACTACACACACGACCAATGTTTTGGGCACAAACAAATGCCGGAGTACGCAATTTGCCGGCTTTACTTTTTAATTGTTAGGACATCTTTCTAACCTCCTTCGTTAGAACGTGGCCAAACGATTGTATCATGTGTTTCTTCTGTAACTGTAATGCAAACATTTCGATCGTTATCTTCGGTTACTTGATCGTGTTGATAAGGGCGCTACGGCTACGGTTGACTCCTTCTCCGCTAGAGGCGTTACTGTCGTTACTGCTAGATACGAGTGCTTATTTCGACACGCAGAAATTGTCTCCGGCGAATGAGAACTCTCTAGCTGTCAGCCACTTGTTTAACCTATACCAAACCTTCTTAAAACTGTAGCTTTAAGAAGGTTTGGTATAGGTTAAACAAGAAGGTTTATTTTAGCACGTGAGGGCGCGTAGCGGCTGAATATCCGGTTAAGCATCTCATTGGCTGACAAAGAGTTCTCATTGGCCGGAGACAATTTCTGTGTGTCAAAATAAGGACTCGTGTGCCAGACACATACTTTTACAAATAAGTTAGACTGTGATATCAGTATGTAAATATGAATTAAATGCGTTGACGGCTGTACAGGCACGGTTAGGATTACGTATAATCAATTAAGTAGAACATAGCAGCCAATAAAATAGATTAATACTTCGATTTTTATAGATATCTATACACATTATAAAACAAAGTCATGCCGTCGTATGTGTCTGTCTGTCCTCGATAAACTCAAAAAATACTTAACAGATTTTCATACGGTATTCACCAACTGGCGGCATGATTCGCGAGGAAGATTTTTTAAGCGTATAATAGGTGAGTGTGTCGAGAAAAAATCCGCGAAATAGAAAAATAAATACGCTGAGTAAATGATGCATATTCTGTGACCAACTTTGTCATACATGTGAAAATACGTTTATTGTTACAATTTACCATACTTGCAAGTGATATATATCGAAGGAGGGAGACATATCGATGTGTATACAACGAGAATACCGCTAAATGACATGAAACACACGAGATGGATGATTTCTCCGCTACGAAAAGCAACGATTGCAGTTGAATATTAATATACAAATAAATGGTATGTTTGTGGACTTACTTCATTCATCCGTCACCTGGACGATACCGCGAAATGGATAAGGCTCTGGCAAAATACCTTTACTCCATTGCCATGGTAGACACGATAGAATATGGGTGGATAATCACTGGGAACTTTAATACCACATAGCCGTAGATTGTGGAAATAGATATATTGAAATATATCAAGTTCGTTCCCGATTCCCAGCTCGACCTTGTCTATTGATGGACGACTTCGGTGACTTCCAAAGGCGTTCCACATTCCGGGTACATTCAGCGGAATCATCAGATGACACGAATTGCATTGTGTGGTTGAAAAATTCGTGCTGTAAACCCTTGTTCTTCAGCTCTTAATAAGATTGATACCCATTTATAATAATGCAGGTTCCTGGAAGAATGAAGTTCTTAATGACAGGTGTAAGGATATGTTCACAGCTAAACTTTTACCATGAAACACTACTTAGACTCTCTTTCCATTCCTCGCAAGAATCAAATTTGGTTGATCTCGTTCTTCGAAAGCCTTCCTTTCCTATACATCCGGGTTGCGAAATGGGTTTTGTTGATATTTCTTTAAATTATTTCTTTGACGACATCCTATCGGTGTTCAGTCATTCGTCACTATTACATAGCAAATCTCATGGCAAAATGCGTAATAATCGCAAAGAGTTCTCACATTGTGTCCTGTTTCTAATCTGTATGCTTTAAAATGTAGTCTTTCATCCATCAAGATACTAAAACAGTACTTTGTTGGATGGTTAACTTACTGCTCTCAAATCTTGTACTTTCTCTATTTTTTTAAAACTATTTTTATTGTAGTTCTCTTGATGAAGAAAATCCTAGTCAGCAGTGTTCTTTCTCACTTTCACTGTGTTCCTTCCACCACAGTCTAGGCAGTTGTGTGAATGACGATTCGGTAACAATCCCTGTTCCAAGCAAAACTAAAAAAAGCACCGATGGTACTCCATGTGTGTTTTAAATCGCGCCAGGTCAAAATACCAATATTGGAGCCACTACTTCCTTCAGTCTTGGCGATCACACTAACAAAATTCAAATGTTCAAATGTTTGTATAGCTTATGCGACTTAACTACGGGGTCATCAGTCAATAAACTTACAAACTACTTATGAACTACCTAACATTAAGGACGGCACAAATATCCATGCACTCGACTGTAGTGGCCGTGCAGACCGTGACTGGCGTGCCTGAGCCCCTGGGACAACTTGGCCGGAGATCAGACTAACAAATACATTCAATTGTGAATTACCTATATGGGGAAATAGTCACAGAACTGTACCAATACCAAAGCATCTAACATATAACAGACTGTGATATCAGTGGCTTAGCAATTCTCACAATCGGTATGGTACTCCGTATATATATCGCTTGCAACCAATCTTCCAAATTACCCGTTAAGACAAGCCATAGTGTAATACTGACATAAAATACATAAGTTTCTCAGATGCCAAAAGACTGCGTTTGAGTCGAGAGAAGGAAGTTATGAACAGAGGAAATTAGTTTCTCGTTGAACCGCGAGAAATACGGTTCGCAAAGAGTCGTCTGTGGAATGTCGCTTATATCCCGCACTATCCGTGCGAAGTCGGATGTATTTTGTAATAAATTCACATGTTACTTAAGTTGTGGGATTCTTCTGTTTAAGTATAACTGCGCATCCCTTACCAGTAACGCCTCCTGCATGATAGGATCACTCAAAAAATCGCATTTGCAATTACGATCAACTTATGAAAGATACAAACACCACTGTCAATACTGTTACTATGTTCTAATGATGGTGTACTGCGTAACATTCTTACTGCAGGAGAGAGGAATCACAAATTTCATATCGTCAGTCGGTTCGCAGTACAAAACCTGACCATACTATCCGTTTCACTATGTATAACCGGCCTGTAACGGTTCTGTACGATTCTTCTAACAAGGAGACCACAAGCGTACGGTTTTTAGAGTTTTCTTTATATTTATGTTACGTAAAGTTCTGAACTTGAATAACAATCAGGCGAAGCCATTCAATGCGGCTCTCAAAAATTCTCGAGAAAATGGACTTTGAAATGTAGCAAGTGCATGTAAGTAGTAATAATTGAAAGACCTGTCAATACGAAGCCTCAGTATAGCTCAAGTGGTAGTGTTATGCTCCCCCCCCCCCCCCCCCCCCCACCAAACTGTAAAGCCGATGGATCGAATCCCGCTATGACAGATATTTTTTTCGTTGTTTTCGAATTCAGTTATAGAAAATATTTTGGTATCTCTAATTCCATGTGTTATTTCAGTTTTTGTTTATGTGTATGTAGACGAGGTGAACACCTTCTTGTCACCTAAAAGATGGTTGAGTAGGTTATCTTCATGAAAAGCCATTAGTAGCTATGGAGATGACGTTCCAGAAACAGCGTCATAGCTCTTCACAAACTGAACAATCAAAGATAATCGTTGTCAACTAATAGTGAAACCAATATTGTAAAAAATTAACTTATGTTTTTTTTGATTGAAACCATAATCATTAACCGCCATTTACAAAATATACAAAATTACGAATAAACATACCTGCATTGTTCGTATACCATTATATATCATAACTAGCTTATATGCCCGTGCTTCGCAGCGGTTGTTTAAGGAGGGCCTGTGTGTATCATGTCTTTTTAGGGTTCCGGAACTCAGTTAGTAAAGAAAGAATGATTGTTGAACTGTCAAAGAACTCAGTTGTCCTAGCCAAGATGTCAAATTTAAGTAAAAGTTATTGTCCGAAACGATGTATCTCAAAGTCTTTGAAACAAAAGGTGAAACGTGCCAAAATAAGCAAAGAAATGTCGTTACGTACTTAATACACAAAGCGAATTCAGTAAATCTATGTTCAATGTTTGTTGATATTCGTAGGCATAAGATTGCGTAATTCTGTCACAGACGTTCGCTTCCTTGTTGTACTGACCCATATTTATTATGCAGTAGCGGTGTTTATTAATTCTTTGGTGCACTACAACGCCTCTATCGCTTGTTTGCTGTATTACGCAATCCATACTTCAAGCATAACCTACATCTAAAACAATTTCCCTAATTCCACTTTTATGAAACGAAGTTGCTCCATTCAAATCCTTCAAGTAGTTTAGGAGATTAGGTACTTGTAATAGATGAACAGAAAGTTACTGAAAACACTTTGCTATGTGTTTTATTCCGTGATCTCATTGTGATTAAATTATGCCTATATGTTTCCCCAATCTTAGCTCAAATTTCCTGCGAAAACCGCATGAGTATGTGACAGTAGTTTTTATTTTAATACGTTTGCGAAAAGTGTTAGAAATAGGCATATATTCACGAATATGATGTAGCTAACATCATACATCAGTTATATTTGCCATTTAAAACATTTATTTCACGTTCATTCATATCTCTGGACAATGGGCCGAGGCATGGAAAGCTGAAATATAATAAGTAATAATTATTTCCTTAATGAAGTAGAAATATTAATAAAAACAATTATTATTCTTACGGTTGTCTCCCTTTCCGTTAGAGTCGCTATTGCCACTCCAAGCGTGAGAGTTAAACTTCCATAGTAGTTGTACGTATACTGTCCGCTAGACTGTGATATCAGTATGTATTGGTTTTATATTCACCGCACTGAATAATATTTCGTAGAACATAGCAACCAAGAGAACGATTATCAGAAATATGGTAAATTTGAAAAGTAAAACAACAAGTAGTATTTTCAAAGGGTAATAATCCGATCGCTGCCCCGAATTTCACACGATCACCCACAGCGCTATCTATTAATTCTCTGCTGCATTAACCCGTTCTTTCCAAGCATGAAATACACCTAAAACTTCAAATTACCTTATCTCTTACATCCTGATCTGATTTTGATGAAATGAAGCCTATTTGTTGCCCCAAGATATTCTCTATTTATCTGTGATACTCCCATGAATGTTCATTTAGTACTTTTGGAGATTATTCTCTACAAATAAACACATGCGATTGGTTTCAGAGAAATTTTTAAATTGTGATATCTTACTTTTTCTGATCCGATTTAGTGAAATGTAGCGTTTCTGTAACCTCGAGATACCCTCATGTTATCTGTGAAAAACACCTGAAAAATCGTCTATTAGTTTTGGAATGAAAGATAGACATGACGTTTGTCGGTGAAAAACGTTAAATTGTGACGTTCTTTCCGTGTTCCGATTTTTATGAAACTAAGTCTACACGCTGTACCAAGGTAAGCTGAAGTTACCTGTGAAAACCCCATGCGAAATCGTGAAGTACTTTTGGAGAAGTGTTTTCTAATAGATGAACAGACAGACACGACGGTCTATGAAAACACTTCGTGATTCGATTTTGATGAAATCATGCCTAGATCCTGAACCAATCTTCTCTCATATTTCCTGTGAAAACCGCATGAAAATTCGTCCAGTAGTTTTGAAGATTGAAGCGAACAGCGACAGGCCTACATTTACAGACTTGTTATTAGTATAGATATGTTGTACAGTTGTAAAATTTTGCAAGAATATATTGATTTTTATAAGTGCTGTATGTCGGTAAAATCTGTTGCGAATATGGTTAGTAGTAAAGAAGTTATAGATTAAAATGTGATGCTTGATGGAGCCGTGTTCCATGTTCAAATGTTTCTAAATCTATCGGACCAAACTGCGTGGTCATCATTACAAACTATTTAAACTAAGGTAAATTACCCTAGGGTCACACACACACACACACACACACACACACACACACACACACATGCCCCAGGGAGGACTCCGACGGCGAGCAACCGTGCGCTCCGCAGAGAAGCGCCTTAGACCGCTCGGATACTCCACCGCGGCGGTTTTCCATGTACGTTACTCTTTATGTCCTCATATCTCATGAACTACGTGTCGTACTGTGATACAATTTCGAACGTACATTGAGGTTTAAGTGTGTATTCTGTCTGCAAAATTTCCTGCGAGTTCCATTGGTAGTGTAGAAATTATAAATTGTAAGGTTATACCGAATGTCATAGTTTTGCTCCATGGACAGCGGAAAAGTAGTAAGCGAGAAACTTTTTTCCTTTCATTATTTTGATGTGGTAGTCTGCGAGAAAAAGTTTAATAAAGGTATAAAATTATGTTGAAAGTTTGTTGCAAGTCGCCAAGTACTGTCATTCTCATTTAGTGTAGTTTTAAAGTCTGGTCGCATTATCTAGCAGTTTTTTGCGATTCCTATTGTTCATGACGTTATTTCTCCTGAACCATGTGCCGTATGTGGTTCGTACTCCTACAGCAATTGATATCTAACATAAGGAATATGTGTACCAAATCTGGTTGAAATCGGTGCAGTGGTTTAAGAGGAAATGTTAAGCATTGTCGTTTGACGCAGCAGTTTTTCCCGAATCTCATTGTTTACGAAGTTATATCTCCTTACGTATGTATCGTATGCGATTCTTACCCCGACAGCAATTTTTGCCTGATATTAAGGAACATGTGTACTAAGTTTGGTTGAAATCGGTCCAGTAGTTAGGAGGAGATGTGGAACATACATACATACACACATATACACACACACACACACATATATATATATATATATATATATATATATATATATATATATATATATATATATATAAGTATTCGAACACAACGAAAAAAAACCGTCACGGAGGGATTCGAACCACAGACCCTATAATTGTACGGCTAGAACGCTACCACCTGAGCACACCAAGAGATGCTGCAAGTGTTTTAATTTTTGGCGCTTGCGAGTACTTGCAAAACTTCGAAGTCGATTTTCTCTAATGTTTTTGAGAGTTGCGTCGATGGTTTTTGGTGAACAGTTCTGAACAGCACGATCCATAAATACCACAAAATTCTAAAATCCGATACCCATGTGGTCTCCTTGTAAGACTGTTCCACTGAAGTCTTGTTGTTTAATTATAAAGATGAATTTCTGTACAGGCCCACATTCTGGAATGCTGGCTGCTTGGGTCGATTACCGATCAGTACCAACGCAGCGTGTGTTTATAGCGTTATAAAATTTCTTTTTTCTTTTTGTTTCCGACTCGTTTTGGCCATAGGTGGCCACAAAATTTGAAGCACATTCTGCACATAGTGTCACACCACTAGCTTTTAATCGGAGCCTGCTGTCAGTGGATATGAAGGTTAGGTTTTATACTGCTACACAGAATGACGATATGCAGTTTTTGATTCCTCTCTCCTTCAGCAATCAGTTTCCTCCTTCTTAAACCAAAGTAACTGTGACACCGTTCATCGTCTCTGCAATTGGCAGGGCACTGACACCAAAATTCTCACTGAACATCTTATGAAAAGTATGTCTGCTGCACAGCAACGCTTTTTCGAGAACTGATTTATATTATGCCAAACCACATAACCAAATATTTCATTTTCATTAACTACTGATTTCAAAAGTCTATATCTAAATCTACATCTACATAGGATACTCTGCAAATAACATTTAAGTGCCTGGCAGAGGATTCATCGAACCACCTTTATACTATTTATCTCCCATTCCATTCTCGAATACCGCGCGGGAAGAAAGAACACCTGAACGTTCGAGCTCTGATTTCTCGTATTTTATTCAGATGATCATTTCTACATATGTAAGTGACAGTCAACAATATATTTTCGGATTAGGAATGTTGGCGATTGGAGTTTCGTAAGTAGCCCACGCCGCAGCGATAAACGCCGTTGTTGTAATGATCCCCATCCCAAATCCTGTATCATTTCCGTAACGCTGTCTCCCCTGTACCGTGACAATAAAAAACTTTGCTTTGGACTCTTTCGATGTCCTCCGTCGAACCCACCTGATAATGATCCCACACTGGGCAGCAATAATCCAAAAAAGGACGCATAAGCGTAATGCCTGCAGTTTCATTAGTAGTTCTAATGCTTAAGGGTTCTGCCTATAAAAAGCAGTCTTTGGTTCGCCTTTCCCACGATCTTATCTATGTGTTCTTTCCAGTTTAAGTCTGAAGTAACAGTAATTCTAGGTATTTTGTGGAGATTACGACCTTCAGATTCGATTGATTTATCTTGTATACAAAGTTTAACGGATTTCTTTTCGTACTCATGTGGACCACTTCACACTTCTCATTATTTAGAGTCAATTGCCATTACATTATAGTAATATCTTATTCAGATCATTCTGCAGTTGGTTTTGATCTGCAGATGATTTTACTAGAGGGCGTCATCTGCAAACAACCTAGGGGAGCTACTTGGATTTTCTCCCAAATCGTTTATATAAATAAGGAAAAGCAGAGGACCAATAACACTAACCCTGTGGAACGCCCGATATCACCTCTGTTTTAACCGATGCTTTACCATCGATTACTGCAAACTGTGTTCTATCTGACAGGAAATCCCCTATCCAGTCGCAAATTTGGGACGTTACACCATAACCACGCAATTTGATTAAAAGCCGTTTGTGAGGTACGGTGTCAAAAGCTTTCTGGAAATCTAGAAATACGGAATCGATTTGGAAACACTTGTCGATAGTACTCAACACTTCGTGTGAGTAGAAAGCTAGTTGTGTTTCGCGTGAACGATATTTTCTAAATCCGTGTTGATCTTGGGTCAATATATCATTCTGTTCGATATAATATTTGAATACAGGATATGTTCCAAAACGCTGCAGAAAATTGACCTCAATGAAATAGGCCTGTAGTTTAGTGGGTTACTCCTACTGTCTCTTGAATATAGGTGTGACCTGTGCAACTTTCCAATATTTTGGTATAGATCCTTCTTTGAGAGAGCGGTTGTATATGGCTGTTAAGTAAGGAGCTATCGCTTCAGCATAATCAGAGAGAAATCCAATAGGTATACAGTCCGGACCAGAAGATTTCATTTGCTTCGCTACTCCGATGATATCTACTTCTACGTTACTCATTACGGCCTCTGTTCGTAATTCGAAATCTGGAATATTGGTTTCGTCTTCCTTGGTGAATGAATTTCAAAAGCTGTGTTTAGTAACGCTATCATCGGCGTGATCGCGATTTGTATCACGTAATGAGCGTATTGTTTGTGTTTTGCCTCTAGTATGTTTCACGTATGATCAAAATCTCTTTGGGTTCTGAGTCAGATTTCGAGAAAGAGTTTCGTTGTGGAAAGTATTGTAAGCATCTCGCGTTGAAGTCCTCACTAAATTTCGAGCTTCTGTGTAGGATCGCCAATCCTGGGGATTTTGTGTTCGTTTAAGTTTAGCATGCCTTTTCCGTTGCTTTTGCATCAGCGTCCTGACCTGTTGTGTGTACCAAGGGGGGACACCCCCTTCTTTTATTAATTTATTTGGTATAAAACTGTCAATTGCTGTCTATAACATCTCTTTGAATCTGGTCTACACTTACGTTTAGTGTTAGAAACGAGTGGAATCTGTCTTGCAAGAAGCAATTTATTTTATTATCTGTTTTCCTGAACTAATACACTTTTCTTCTATTTTTTGTAACTTTGGGACTTTCAATATTCAATCTCGCTACAGTTCTGAGTTCACTAACACCTCTATCCGTTTTGATGCTCGTTTTAAAAACCCTGTCCGACTATCAGAAGAATGGATCGCAAAAAATGTTCAAATGTTACTTTTTAAAGCTATGGGACAACTGCTGTGGTCATCGGTCCCTAGACTTACAAACTAGAATGACTCACACATACACACAATCCCGAGGAAGAACCTCCGACGCGCAGAAGCCGCGCACTCCTTAGCAAAGCGCTTTTGAGAGCTCCAAACACATTGCTGCCTCCGAACTGCGATATCATCCAGTTAACTGCGGAATTCTGTATTGGACCCTACCAGCAGGTAAACTATGTAATTACCATCATACGCGCTATCCTACGCAACCACCACAACACAAAGGGCTGCATTCCCAGGAATCATGAATAGCTAATAATGATGTCATCTGCATTCAGCCATGCATCGTGTTTCTGCACTAACCAACTGTCATCATCGGCGAGCATTGCTGTGTCATGGCATCTCAGACCACGCGGTCACTAATTAATTCTAAGTTAATTACTCCTCAATTACGGGAGCTTTGTGTACGATTCAGCAGCCCCATCTGTATTGCGAGTCTTGTACCCCATCCTCCGTTTAGCGAAAGGGGCCTTTCGGACGAGTCCAGTGCCAAGCCTCCTTGCTGAATCCGGACTCATTCCCCTGCAATTCCTCTGGCACCAGTTATTATCCTCCTATACTGCCCACGTCCATGCATCACCTCACCGTCCGAATCGCTGGCTGCTTTTCCCAGCTGCAGCACCCCGTCCCCACGACAACGGCCGAGGTCTGGTCTCCCGATCGCGGTTCGTGTTCGTTCCCTTCTGTCCTCACTAGAGTCCTTTCCCACCCCTCCCACTTCCCACTACTCTTCCCGCACCGCCCCTTGGTCCCTTCCACGTCTGCAGCTTCAGCTGGACTTGTCGCATGACTCGAAAGCCTCTGTCCCACCGCTGCATCTGCGTCGCCAGTTTCAGGCGGTTTTGGAGTCGTTCTATGGCGCAGAAGTTATGTACACGGATGGTTCCCTTGTCGAAGGCATATCGAACAGCATTCATTGCCCTGTGGGAGTAACATGTTCACTGCGGAATAGGTTGCCATCTATTGGACACTTGAACATTTCAGCGTGTGCCCTGGGGAGTCTCTTGTTATCTCTTCTGACTCCCTGAGTGACTTGCAAGCCCTCGGCAAGTGTTTCCCAAAACACCCTTTGGTGCGATCCATTCGGGAGTCTGTTTCCAGGCTTGTTCGGTCTGGTCGCTCTGTGGTCTTTGTTTGGACCCTGGGCCACATTGGCATTCCTGGAAACGAACGTGTGGATCAGCTGGCTAAGCAGGCTACTACCTGCACTCCGTTGGAAATTGGTCTTCTGGAGAACGAACTCCGACTAGAGTTCCATCGGAAGATACTTAACCTTTGGAATTCCGAGTGGGCTAACTCTGCTCAACCAAACAAGCCCCGTGCAGTGAGGCTATCTACGGCCACAATAAGTCCTCCCTGCCTCGTAGGGAATCGGAAGTTCTCTGTCGCCTACGAATCGGCCACACATGACTGACATATTCGGCGGGAGGACGCGCCACGGTGGTGTTGGGACTACTGCTCAAGAAAATCTTCATGGGCCAATTACGTTTGTGTCTGCAAGATTTGATTTTACGGTGAAGACTACTGAAATTTTTCTGTTCTGGATGGCTTACTTTTGTTTTTGTTCGTACAAGTAATGCTAGAATGCTTGGTCTTGAGGCTTTCTGTGAGAGAGATGTTATTGCTTATCGCACTTGGAATATTTCTGAGGTACCTGGCAAGAGTTATGGTGCTTCTTATATTGTCCTTGATAAGCCATTTTGTTTGAGGAACAGGAGTAAAAAAAAAAAGTTTCTCAACAAAACAGAAACCAATTCTACAATTGTTGCTCTATCATAAATAGCAAGAATCTTCAACACATTCGTTTTATCAGCAAAAGTAATTATGAAAGGTTCCAAAAAAGATAATGCCAAAGTAACTAATATATAATTTTATTCCGACGACCGATTTCGATGGTCTCTTCCATCATCTCCTCGTCTATAAATGTTTAAACAAGCCGTCATCTTGCGATGTCCACAGTTTTTGTTTAACATAATTTAAAGTGTTCTAACAACTTACGGGTATGCTGCCGAGTGATGTCGTCGACAACCGCCGATATTTCGGCAAGAGGACATCTTGCCATTCTCAAGGCACAACTGCACTTAAGGAAGCAATGTGCAAGCGTATTTAATATCTGGGTTTGCAAAGGGTAAACAAGGAAGATAACACACAGCGTACAAGTCACTGCAGAGTTAATACAACCAAAGATGACCAAACATCAAAAATATCGATAGTGACTGTTAATCAACAGGTGAGGCAGCATTAATTTTGTCCCTCTGCTTTTTGTCGAGAGACAGTGCCGGATTCCAAGCAGAATTTAAACAAAAACCACCATATCTGTTTATAAGTTGTGAATGTGTTATCGATTCTGTGCATTTGAGGGAAAGCTTTTATTTGAATTAAACAAAATATGTTGGGTGTATTCATCTTTGATAATTCTGTTGCCATATTTTTTTATCTCAGATTAACGATGGGATTGTCTCTTTGGTTAATCATTATTAGTAATTTTGTTATTACACTGTTATCTATGATTGGCAGTTGGATTGTTTATGCGTTGTCATGCACTAGAATATGAATAAAATTATCGAAATAATTTTTATGCCTGAAATCCGTTTGATCGCTTAGCAAATTAGTTGTGTTCTTAATTGCGTGTATATTTATATTCTTGAAGAAATGGAAGTATGCACACACGTAGGCGTAACACCTGAAGATGACTTTTAATTCGAAAGAAGTTTATAGTGTAACTAATACGAACAGTGAATATACAGCTTTGAAAGAATATAATTCTTATTATTAAAGCTGTAGAAGATGTTCCATATCTTGAACTTCATCGCAGCCGCATTTGTTGTCTCCTTCTTTGAAACCCCATTTGACTAGATTTGCTTCGACTGATGCTACGCCTGTTCTGATATCATTCAGTGTTCTCCAGATCTTCCAGTTTGTTGTACTGCCCCTGGGCATTTCTCGTGAAGCAGGGTAGTCCTTTTGAGATTCATTCAGCTCCCTGGCGAGGATTTAAGTCTGCTGCGTCGGCATGAGGAACCACGCAGCGGGTGACCCTCGTCAAAAGTCTGTTCGAATTCAATGGATAAACAAGCAGTCCTCGGTCGCAAAATAAAAATTTGTGACGTAAGCTATACAGCATTTTATTATGTGACTTGTTTTGTTTTATATTTTCTGATGAAGGCAATCTTAGTCATTGCCGAAATCTGGTCAAATTTAATTTGCGGCCGTGGGCTGCTTGTTTATCCATTGACGTTGTAACGGTCGCTGACAATAGCTGCTATGTTTAAAAATTTATATGTTTGAATTTTTCTGTTTATTCATAAGCAGTTCGGCATTCAGGAGATGAGAATCCAGCTGGTTTATATATTTTCACAAGTGGTGCGGATTTCATGCACCTTTTGTTAGCCTGCATGTTTCATACTGTGACATACTGTGTATACAAGAAACGCATAAAGAAAGGGCAATAAGACCAGAAATCGAAGGATTGAAATTAGCTATAGAACAGTTTCTGTAATTTCTGTGTTCCATGCGTTAGTAAAATATCTAAAGATATAAGTAATCGTGAAATAAATATAGAAACATACGTATTTACTCTGATTCAGTGATATAAACAACAACTCATTCATGTATTCATTAAGAAATACTTACGATTATTTGTGTATTTTCCAACCTACTCCGCTGAAAGTAAGGGGATATAAACGGAGGAGAAACATTAATTAATCTTGTGGTCTTTCTTTGACGTACAAAAAATCGATGTTAAGTCTAATGATTCGAACATTATTCCACTTCACTCGTCTTTGTTATGAACGTATATAGTTTTGAGTGTAATTACTTTGTGACTTTATCTGTTTATACTACAAGGAGGCGATCCAATATTATGAAAGGTTTCAAAAATGATAATGCCAATATCTCAAATATATAATTTTATCTTCTGATCTGTAAATGTTTACCAAGCCGTCATCTTGCGATGTCCACAATTGTTGTTTAATATAATTTAAAGTGCAAGGATGCACTGACAAAGTAGTAAAAAAGTACATGTCATTATAAATGACAGTAAGATGCTCACTTATGCTAGGATGCACATTTTAACTGCAGTGACATAGTGCATCCTTGCACTTTAAATTATGTGAAACCTTAACTCTTAGTGAAACACACATAGTGAAACACCCTGTATATTCTATGCGCAAATAACGTAAACATACTACATGTCTGGAGAGCTGTCAAATAAATGTCAAAATCCGTAACTTCATAAACATCTCGCATGACAACACAGTATTATAAGTTACGTGATATTAATATTATAATATAATCACGTCAAAATAAGACCGAAATGTACAGGTTAATAGAATGCAGTATGTATCATTTCTTTTCGCTCTGTATAAAACAAGTATGCAGCATAGTACAAAATGTTATGGAAACTTTTGTATTGCAGGCTAACTCCTGAAGATGACTTTTAAGTCGAAATAAGCTTATAGTGTAACTAATACGAACAGTGAATATGCAGTGTTGAAATTATATAATTCTTATTAGTAAAATGTCGCTGTACGACGTCACTAACACGGTGGGCCCTGCAGATAACAAGTTATCTTCTACAGTGTTCAACCTGCCCCATGAGGTGTACCCGCAAGAAACTATGGCTTGAGAAGAGAGAAGCATTGGACTTGGCCCGACACTGGGCTGAAAAACTTTGAAACAAATTTCCGGACACGAAAGGGTAAAAAAGTAAGTACAGAAACTGTTTGTTTAATTACATAGAAAAGTAATTATAAACAAAGTTAATTCTTACGGCTGCTTGCCCACCACTAGGAGCGCTAATGTCGTTGAACCTGTCAGTTGGTAACAAATCTACAGCAGTGAGTGTCGTGGTACAACTGCTTCCCCTCGCTTTAAATACGTAATTACTCGCTGCCGGAGGAGAATGTCTGTACATGATGTAAATCGTCTTTCAGATTGACTTTGAATTCTGCTTACACGCAGAGTTTCAGAAACGAGTGAGTGGCGAGTGAAGCAGTCCAAATAAACTCAAGCTGACTGACCGCTTTACCACACCAACGAATTCGACCCGTGAGTGGTCCAGACTCCGTTCTCCTGTGCGCTGCGCGGCTAACTGCAGTAACGCTATTGGCGCGCCCTTGGAAGACTGCTGGAGAGCAGAGCACGGAGCGTAATAAAGTGCAGAGTTGTGACCCGGTCCCTGTGCAGTTATTAGCCTCGCAGCGGAAGTGGCGAAATTGTTTGATGTAGCTCTGGCGGGGAAGTTCCACAGAGGCAGGAACTGTGCGAAACGACGTTAGGGCGGAGGGGGCCGGCGACGCACCTACCTGGCACAGAGACGCTCAAAGTGGGGTAGACCGTGTATAAATCAGTTCAGAAGGGCATAAAAGTAGTACTGTGGACAAATCAACAACATTGCCTTATTATTAAAGCTGGACATATTTGTCACACAGAATTAGTTACTTACCATCCTTATTTGTACAAAATAGTTTATCTCCTCTTTCTCAAATACTTAAAAAAATCGCCCAGGTAAGTGTTTTCTACCTTTTTTTGGGCCATCTCCTCAACCCTCTTCGTCCAAATCCCCTTCCCTTCCTGCTTATATCAATGACGGAAGGATGTACTTGTAATTAACAATAACATTTCCTACATTACGTATTTATTTCATACTTCCGAATCTGCTACACCTGTTAACATCCCTCCTTCCCCCCACCCACCCCCCAAAAAATGCTCTCTGGTAGAGAATGAGTACAATCTGCTCCCTATCTCCCCAATTTCTTCGTATTTCTCGCTATCTTCTCTTTCTCGTCTCTCTCCTTCTCTCCCCTACCTATGAAATGTGTGCAAACTCTTATACTGTTCGGTTGAACTGTTGAAATACTTCAGGTACTTTTGCCACAATTTTTGTCATTTCACTGGGAGTAAGCCAGCGGGTTATTTTCGCGTCGTGCACCTTAGTTGTAGGCGAGTTATTTCCCCAGGGGGTGAAGACCTGGGGGCACTGTGTGTGGGCTATAGAGGCGAGTCCGGGAAAGTACCTCATTTAGAAACTTCCTGGCAGATTAAAATTGTGTGCCGCAACCGGGACTCGAACCTGGCACCGTTGCCTTTCGCGGGCAAGCGCTCTACCTACTGAGCTATCCCGACACGACTCACGATGCCGCCTCACAACTTTACATCCACCAGTACCTCTCCTCCTACTTTGTAGCAAGGTTTGAAAGAGAGCTTCTGTGGAGTTTGAAAAGTAGGAGGCGAGGTACCGGCGGAACTAAAGTTGTGAGGCGGCATCGTGAGTCGTGTCGGGATAGCTCAGTCGGTAGAGCGCTTGCCCGCGAAAGGCAACGGTGCCAGGATCGAGTCCCAGTTCCGGCACACAATTTTAATCTGCCAGGAAGTTTCATAGCAGCGCACACTCCGCTGCAGAGTGAAAGTTTCATTCTAATTCATTTAGTTTTCGCAGAAATCTCTGGCTCTGTGATAAATCAGGTTCTCGCAACTGTGCTGGGAGCGAGCAAGCGCGGGCAGAACGGGACCGAACGACCAGTGAGTTGGGTCTTAGTCGGCCAAAACCTGTACATGGGGTACAGTCTGCGTGGCAGTGGAAGAGCACCTTACCTCCTCAAGGAAGAGCATTGTTCAAATATTCAAATGTTTGAAAATCTATCAGACCAAACTGCGTGATCATCAGTCGGTAGCTTATAAACTACTTAAACTAAGGTAAGCTAATCTAAGGAGAACACACACATGCCCCAGCGAGGACTCGAGGAGCAATGTCCGGGGGCTAGTCCCTACTGGAAAAGCCGACGCAGGCAGCGGGTGTTTGTCGCCGAGGCTGGCTATGGACAGACGTAGAGGTGTAGAGGTATTGTAGCATTACTTTCTACAGCTCTCTTAGTCGGGGGGGGGGGGGGTGAACTTCCCCAAACTTTCTGAAGGAAGACGTCCTTGTGTCTGGAATGTGGCGCAGCTCTGGCAAGCTGCTAAGAGTTACTGGTGTTTGGTAGGAGAAACCAGAGGTGTACGTGACTGCACGCTTTTGGGTCACTCACCTTGAGTGGAAACGCTGCAAGTTTTGGCGGGCCCTCGTGAAAACGTGAGATTGACGGTGATGCGATCGTCCAGGGCCTGACGACACATTTATCCACCCATCATGCGGGGGCACTGTGTGATTGGCCGGAGCCTGCTTACTTCGTTTGAATTGGCGTCTTTAGTTCTTCGTGTAGGCATGGTTACGTTACTTTTGGAGGCAGCGGTGCTTGGGAGAAGTACATCTACATTGGATAACATTTAAGTGCCTGGCAGAGGGTTCATCAAACCACCGTTATACTATTTATCTCCCATTCCATTCTCGAATAGCGCGCGGGAAGAAATAACACCTGAATATCTGCGTTGGAACTGTGATTTCTCGTACTTTATTCTGATGATCATTTCTATCTATGTAAGTGGGAGTTAACAATATATTTTTGAATTCGGAGGTGAATGTTGGTGATTGGAGTTTCCTAAGTAGTCCACGCCGCAGCGATGAGCATCGTTGTTGTAATGATCCCCATCCCAGATCCTGTATCATTTCCGTTACGCTGTCTCGCGTGTACCGTGACAATACGAAACTAGCTGCCCTTCTTTGGACTCTTTTGATGTCCTCCTCATACCCACCTTATAAGGATCCCACACCGGGCAGCAATACTCCAAAAATGGACGGTCAATAGTAGTGTATTCAGTTTATTTCGTAGTTCTGTTGCATCTTTCAAGGGTTCTGCTAATAAAACGCAGTCTCTGGTTCGCCTTTCCCACGACATGATCCATGTGTTCTTTCCAGTTTAAGCCTGAAGTAATAATAATTCCTATGTATTTTGTAGAGTTTACGGCCTTCTATTTTGTTTGATTTATCCTGTAAACAAAGCTTACGGATTTCTTTTCGTACTCATGTGGACGACTTCACACTCCTCATTATTTAGAGTCAATTGCCAATTTTTACACCATAGTGACAGCTTATTCAGATCGTTCTGCAGTTGGTTTTGATCTTCAGATGATTTTACTAGACGGTAAATGACGGCGTCATCTGAGAGCTACTTAGATTTTCCCCTAAATCGTTTATGTAAAGGAACAGCGGAAGACCAATAACACTACCCTTTGGAACGCCCGATACCACGCCTTTTTTAGTCGATGCCTTACCATGGATTACTACGAACTGTGTCATCTCTGACGGGAAAGACCCTATTCAGTCGCATATTTTGGGCGATATACCATAACCACGCTTAGTTTTGGAGCCAACGGTGCTTGGGCAAAGTAAGTGAGGATTCGGTGGCTTGCTGCTGGATAAGTAAGACGTCCTGGGTGTTCTGCTCTGGTAAAAGTAGGATGAACGCAGCGTCTGGTTCCCGTCTTGGAAGAGGTTTTACTTTTCTGCTCCCGATCAAGTTGAACTTAGGAAACGGTGAATTGGTTTTCAGAGAGTGAGACTAATTCCACGAGTTGCTGGAAACTTCTGGTTTTGCCAGGATTATACTGATACCATTGCACGAGTCTTGAGGTGGCCTCCACAGCAGCGCAAAACTGCATTCAGGTTATGTTAACGTACTGATTGCACACATTCTAGTACCAAACGGGATCCTTGAGTTTTCTGTGATGGGGACTAAGTTTTGTCGTGGCGTTAATCTCTGCGATCTTGCTCAAGATGGTTTTGACCATTTTGTTGATTTAATTGTATCTACCCGTGCATTAACCCGATTTGCCAGTCAGTTAGATAGGTTCTGTATTTATCTTGTAAAAACTTAATTAATTATTAATTATTAAATTTTTCCTTATAATATCTTTATATCTATTTTATGCATTTACCTTTGAATTGGAAATTCGGTTATAATCTTAGACCCATAACTCATTATTTTGTAACGGGTATTCATATTAATTTGTGGATTTGAGGGAAATTGATTAATAGTTTAACAGGAATTGTTAATCTTATCCTATATATAAGTCCATTCTGAATATTTTCCCGTGCACAACCTATTCAGCCACTCCAAAATTCTTGACATTACCTGCCTGGCGACCCTTCGTCCTACCCTTTCCAGCTATAGCAATATCTCATTTCCTCCCCAACCTCACACAGTTTCGGCGTCTACTGACACATATCCTCCGTCACACACCATACGTTAGCTTGCGGCGAATATACACTTTTTTTCTTTTAATTTCATTTCAATGTCATTTCATAATGTCATTTCATTGCGCACCAAGGAAAATTCAGTCATACATGTACAAAAATGCACTGTAAACGTTGAATATTCAAGTCTGTGGCAATTAAAATTAAAAACAGTCCAGATCGCAAAATTGTTCTTTCTATTCCATTACCGGTTTATTGTAGCCCATATTCAGTGTGATAGCGCGACGATAGCAGCAGGCGGTGGCGGTGGACTCAGAAGGACGCAAAAAAGTGAACTGCATTCATTTTCTGGGATACTTTTTCAACTTGTCTTTGATACAAAACGTGTCCTGTCAGTTAGTAAGCTGCGGCGGATTAGCCGCGCGTACTGGAGCGCCGTGTTGCGGTGCGCGCAGCCGCCCGCCGTCGGGGGTTCGAATCCCCCTCGGGCATCAATGTTTGTGTCAACTTTAGTACAAGGTAGTTCAAAAGTAATTTGTAAGTTTAGGGACTGATGACCCCGCAGTGAAGTCCCTTAAGCTTTACAATCATTTGAACATTTGATTCGAATTAGTAACACAAAAAAGACTATCATACCGGTATATATTTCGTTATGTGTAACACTGTAGAAAGTATTAAAGTTCTGTTAGCCTACCCAACTATGGTTATAAAAATTTACTAACAAACATAACATTGCTACCAATATCTAACTATATATATTGTACTAGTTTCAAACCCGGCGTTGCCCGGGTATTTATCTATTTATTCCTGTAATTTTTTCACATATATAATTTCTATAACGGCTGTATGTCTGTAAAATCCCTTGGAAATACAATTAGTAGTAAAGAAAAAATAGATTAAAACTTGGTGCGTGATGGGCGGTTTTCCATGAACGCTACTGTTTATGTGCTCATATAGCATGGACTACGTGTCGAACTGTGATACAATTTAGAAGGTACATTCAACTGTATGTGTGTATCCTGTCTGTAAAATTTCCTGCGGCTATTATTTGTAGTGTAGAGATTATAAATTGTAACGTCATACTGAAAGCCGTATTTTTACTCCACAAACAGCGGAAAAGTAGTAAGCAAGAAACTTTTTTCCTTTCATCATTTTACTATGGTTGCCAGCGAGAAAAAGTTTAATAAAGGTTTAAAATTATGTTTAAAGGCTGTTGCAACTCGCTAAGTACTGTTATTCTCATACAGTTTATTTCGAAAGTCTCGCCGCATTATATGACTTTTTTGCGATTTGTATTGGTTATGACGTAATATCATTAGAACCAGGAGCCGTATGAGATTCTTAACCATGCAGCAATTGTTACCTCAAGGTAAGGAATGTGTGTAGCAAATTTGATTGAAATCGGTCCAATGGTTTAGGAGAAAATGAGCAGCATTGTCGCAGAATGCAGCAGTTTTTCTCGTGAACTATATATCGTATGTGATTCTTACACTTAAGGCGACCGTCCTCATGGATTGAAGCTTACGTGTACAAAATTTCATAAATATTGGAACGAAACTGTAGATTTGCATGCAACACGTACAAACATACGGACACTCTGCTTTATATATATTGTACATTGAAGATTTCTAGACTTTAAAATTACAGTATCTAAGTAATGAGACATAACAAATATTCTAGCGAATAATTTGTGTTAACGTTTGTTAAGAGGGTAAAATACAGCATCTGAATACCAGGAAACGTAATATTGTTCTCTGGTCTGTAGGCGGATAGCATCGTCAACTAGACACAATATTTCGGCAGACTAACTGCCTGCCATTCTCAGGTGAGTGCGCTGATTGAAATTACTCACCGGGGAAGTGTTTCCGGCGAGTAATTTCAATCAGCGCACTCGCCTGAAGATGGCAGCCAGTTTGTCTGCCGAAATATTGTGTCTAGTTGACGATGCTATCCGGCTGCAGATCCGAGAAGAATATTATAATATTCAGACAGGTCGACATGGATTCTGGGGTTTGGAAAGTAAGTGGTGTTCTTTACTAAATTTGCACCCCTGAATATGAAAATCATATCAGTTTTTTTCCATCATCCTCAGTTTTTTCTGCACTGCTACCCCCCCCCTCCCGTCCAGACCTACCATTGGCTGCGAAATCTATGTTATGCAGTGTCCACAACTACAGAAATGTGGCAACGCTGCATTTTTTGTGTGAAGGTTAGGCAGAGGGGGCTAATGAGCTTGGAGCTGACGTTCCATTATCGCCACAGAAATCGGTGAGTGCTACAGCTACAAGACGGTGCTTTCGCACTTTGATGTGAGTGGTGGTATTTCACTGAAGGTGTGTGAAAAATGTCAGGAAGGCAGTGTGTGAATAGCCCAGATACTTTTTGTTATGTCTGTGGAAATAATGTGATACGTGCAAGATGTCGACAAATAACATAATTTGTGCAGAAGTCATATTTTGCATATTTCGGCATGAAGCTCGGCGATCAGGACAAGTCATTTGCTCCATACATTGTGTGCCATACATGTGTGGAGCAGTTAAGGAAATGGAGTGAAGGTAAAATCAAATGCTTGAACTTCGCAATTCCTATGGTATGGCGTGAACGGAAGAATCATGTTGATGACTGTTACTTCTATATGACGAATGTAACAGGATACAACAGAAGAAACATGAAAAACATATCGTATCCAAACTTAGATTCGGCGGTTAGACCTGTTCCTCATGGACCAGGGCTACCAATCACCTCTCCACCAACGTCAGTGGATTCTCTTGAATTCTCTGAACCAGATGTAAGTCAAGAAAGCAGTGAATCCGACTATTCTGAATGTGGTACCGATAGTAGCCCAAAACCTCTTACTCAAACAGAACTTGACAATTTGGTGAAGGACTTAGGACTCTCAAAAGATGCAGCACAACTACTGGGATCACGTCTCAGTGAAAATAACTTACTTGCACACAGTACATTTTATTCATTGTACAGAAATCGTGATAAAGATTTCAGGGAATTTTTTGTTGAAGATGATTTAATGGTGTGCATCTTCATGTTTTCGCGGCGCAATGACTGTTCAAAGAAGTTTTGGCTGTTCAAAGATATTTTGGCTGAGAAACGTTCAGCCATCTTCAGAGACGAGTCGAAGACTGACGCTCCAGCACACGCTTCGAGCTTATAAACGCGCGGGCCGCGCTACTGCGCATGCGGCCACAGATACCACAAGGCGCCAAAGACGTTATTCGGCGGCAAGGAAGTACACGTATATGTAAATTATGTCTGTGGCTGCATGGTCGATTACTGCGGAGAAATCGATGTATTACGATCTGTGCTGTGGCGGCGTATTTGTAAATTTATTAAAGAAAGTGCCGGATTCTATGATTTATCTAAACTGAAGCCACTGTCCCTGTTGATTAAATTCGTCCCCAAGCGAATTTCTATTGCTTCTTTCACTACTGAGTCCCAGAAAGATGAAGTGGAAGCTAAAATTTTGACGTTTTCGTACGTCATGGAGTGTCCAGTATCAAGACAGTGCTCTGCCACTGACGATTTATTTGGTTGTAAAAGGCGGGTATATCTCTTGTGTTCCGTGCATCTTTCCTGCACTGTACGTGTAGTCTGTCCTATGTACGAAAGGCCACATTCACATGGGATCTTGTAAACCCCGGCCTTCCGGAGCTCCAAATCACCCTTGTTAGAACCCAAAAGTGCTGCTGTCTTTGGTGGGGGTCGAAAAATTACTTCAACGTCGTGTTTGTTCATAATCCGACCGATTTTCGACGACAGGCTCCCAACATATGGCAGAAAAGCCATAGATTTAAAACTTTGTTGCATCATCTTCCGTATTCTTTGCACGTACCGTTGGCTTCGTTCGTAGGGCCTTATGTATCTGTTGTGGAGAGTACCCGTTTATTTCAAAGACTCTCTTCAGGTGTAGAAGCTCGTCCTGCAGACTGCTCTCATCAGCAATGACGTGTGCTCTATGGACCAGTGTTCTAAGAACACTCATCGTCTGGGATGGATGATGGCAGCTATTTGCATGTAAGTATAAATCAGTATGCGTCGGTTTTCTATATACTGAATTTCCTAAGGTGCCATCGTCTTTACGTCGTTCCATCACATCCAGAAATGGAAGTCGAAGAAGATGGATGCCTTCCATCTCTGGATGTGATGGTACGATGTAAAGACGATGGCACCTTAGGACATTCAGTATATAGAAAACCGACGCATACTGATTTATACTTACATGCAAATAACTGCCATCATCCATCCCAGAAGATGAGTGTTCTTAGAACACATTGGCATTCCTCTTGGTCAGCAAGCAGGGTACACTAAGATGTCTTGCTATATGTGTGAATGGAACAGTAGAGATTATCATGAGCATTGGAGTAGGATAGAGTGGCCTAAGAGGCAAAATCTAACAGTGGGATCAAAGAACATAGTGAATGAACATTTGGTTAATCCAAATCATATTTTATTGCCTCCACTGCGCATCAAATTAGGACTCGTGAAGGAGTATGTTAAAGCACTGGACAAAACAGGAAACTGTTTCCAATACCTGTGTAGGCAATTCCTAAATCTATCGGCTGCAAAGTTGAAAGAAGGGATATTTTTTGGACCAGGTATAAGGAAGTTGATGCCTGATGAGCACTTTGACATTTCTATGACGGAAATAGAACTTCAAGCTTGGAGAAGTTTAAAAAATGTTGTGCGTCGTTTCCTTGGCCAGAATAAGCAGCCCGATTACAAGGAAATAGTGGAATTTTCATGCAAACCCCAGACAAAAAGTCAAAATTTGTCGACCTGTGAATTATCAGTCATTATGCCGTAAAAGTCTACACTAGGAAACATACTCGTCAAAATTAAGTAAAACGCCAAGTAGTATACCACAGTGAAATCTGTTGAATGGAGGCTCTGCTTTAAAATATCAGTATATATATATCACATCTTTTCGATGCTAAAACGCCGGACGCGGTGGCCGAGGGGACTGAGGAGCGTCAGTCACGGTATGCACGGCCACTACCGTCGGGGGTTCGAAACCCCCTCGGACAGAGATATTTGTGCCGTCCTTAGTATTAGCTAGTTCATAAGTAATTTGTAAGTTTAGGGACTGATGACACCGTAGTTAAGTCCCATAAGCTCTACAAACATTTGAACATTTTGATGCGGGAAACGGTTTGGCTTATTTGAATTACATGGACATGTAAGGCGTACTTTAAATAAGGATTGCGTCGAGCGGTAGCGTACACTGAAAACTGCCAAAGATAGTTCATCATTCCTGTCGTCATCAAATAGATCCTTCTTCACACTGATTGAATGAATTATTCGTTTCAATATTGACTACTGACGTATGATGGACGTGAAACGACTTCTAGAGGGAAAAACCTGCAGCATTGACACAGAGCAGAGCAAACTTAAATCGAGAATCTCAGTCACGATTGCTAGCTTTCCTTCTATTTCTGCATTTCTGTTTTGCTACATTTGTGTAAGTAAGTGCCTAGTTTGAGATGTTTCAATTATTAGATTTTGTAAATGGGAGGGTGTTTCATACCGACCGGAAAATCGTCTTTGAGCACAGGTAGGATTTCACTTATTTTCATCTGGACTTTTTCTAGCTCCTCCTTTTCTTCTTCGGTGTAAGTTACGATTTCGTGCAGGCTAGTTGTTGGGGGTTGTTGAAAATGTTTCCTAAAGTCTACTCATAAGGACATTATGACAAAGCTCCTCAATTCGCGAATATGCTGAAGAACTGAAGAATCTGTTCTGACGCTTACTTTTTCGGTATAAGGAAAAATTCAATTTCCATTAAGTAATTACGGCGAAGACGTAGTCAGGCAACACTTGTGAACACATTTGATTGTTACACTCCTGGAAATGAACATCAATAATTCTTGACCCAGCACAAGAAAATTTTATTCACAGTTTATTGAGAATGTATACAACACACAATCACACAGACATACCCATACCCGCGTGAGTACAGGCTCCAGAGAGTGCGCAATATAGCCTCTAGTGCCGTATATCCCCTCCTTTTGCAGCAATGCAAGCCGAATTTCTCCTATGGACACAATCATAGAGTTGCCGAATGTTACGGAATGGCCCGTCATGCAGTTTCCACCAGGTTTATCACTTGGACCCGATTTCGTGTCCGAAGACGGCCTTTCATCCGGTTCCAAACATGCTCATTCGGGGCTACATCCACATCTACATGGGATACTCTGCAACACACATTTAAGTGCATGGCAGAGGGTTCATCGAACCACCTTTATACTATTCATCTCCCATTCCATTCTCGAATCTCTCCGTTTGAGCTCTAATTTATCGTATTTTATTCTGATGATCATTTCTACCTATATGAGTCGAACAATATATTTTCGGATTCGGAGGAGAATCTTGGCGATTGGAGTTTCGTAAGTAGCCCACGCCGCAGCGATAATCCTCGTTGTTGTAACGATTCCCATCCCTGATCCTGAATCATTCCCGTAACGCTGTCTCCCCTGAATCGTGACAATACAAAACGACCTGCCCTTCTTTTAACTCTTTGGATGTCCTCCGTCAAACCCACAGGAAAAGGATTCCACAGTGGGCAGCAATACTCCAAAAAAGGGCGGACAAGCGTAGTGTATGCAGTTTCTTTAATAGTTCTATTGCTTCTTTTAAGGGTTCAGCCAATATAAAGCAGTCTCTGGTTCGCCGTCCCCACTACATTCTCTACGTGTTCTTTCCAGTTTATGTCTGAAGTAATAGTAATTCCTAGATATTTTGTGGAGTTTAGTGCCTTCACGTTTGATTGATTTATCTTGTAAACAAAGTTTAACGGATTTCTTTTCGTACTCATGTGGACGACTTCACATTTCGCATTATTTAGAGTCAATTGCCAATTTTTACATCATAGTGATATCTTATTAAGATCGTTCTGCAGTTGGTTTTGATCTTCAGATGATTTTACTAAACGGTGAATGACGGCGTCATCTGCAAACAAGCTAAGAAAGCTAATTAGATTTTCTCCCAAACCGTTTATGTAAATAAGGAACAGCAGAGGATCAATGACACAACCTTGTGAAACGCCCGATATCACCTCTGTTCTAGTCGATGCCTTACCATCGAGTACTACAAACTGCGTCCTCTCTGACAGGAAATCCCCTATCCAGTCGCAAATTTGGGGCGATATACCATAACTACGCAATTTGATAAAATGCCGTTTGTGAGGTACCGTGTCAAAAGCCTTCCGGAAATCAAGAAATACGGAATCAATTTGAGAACCCTTGTCGATAGCACTCATCACTTCGTGTGAGTAAACAGCTAGTTGTGTTTCGCATGAACGATATTTTCTAAATCCGTGTTAACCTTGGGTCAATAGATGATTCTGTTCGACATAACTCATAATATTTGAATACAGGATATGTTTTAAAACCTTGCTGAAAATTGACGTCAATGAAATAGGCCCGTAGTTTAGTGGGTTACACCTACTGCCTTTCTTGAGTACAGGTGTGACCTGTGCAACTTTCCAATCTTTTAGTACATATCCTTCTTTGAGAGAGCGATTGTATATGGCTGTTAAGTAATGAGCTATCTCTTCAGCTGATCTGTATAACGTACTGGCCACGGTAGTTGACGTAGATGAGCACGATGGGTGAAACGAGATACATGAGGACGTTCATTGTCCTGTCGGAAAAGCATATCAACTTGCTGGTCCATTAACGGTAGCGAAACAGATTGAATGATGATTTCACTGTGCCGTGCACTTCTCAATGTTCCCTCGATGATCACTAGAGGAGAACGGCCAGTGTAGGTAATGGCGGGTGTCTAACCCGTGTGCCTCTGTCGCGCTCCCCTGTTCGACGGCACACACGCCTATGTCCATCATTGGCACCGAGGCAGGAGCGACTCTCATCACTGGAGACGATTCCGTTCGCCGTGCCGTAAGCGCCAATCGCGACACCGCTTCAGGCGGGCGTGGCCAGAACATGCCACAACGCGAGGCATGATCGCGCCCAACGAGCTTGAATTTCATAGAGTGGGTAAGACACGAGTTACAGCGCTCTTTGGAGCAAGAACACCAGTTGTTTTGCCTTGTTTGGTCTCTGCCTATACGCAAACAAAATTCCTGGCTAATGACGCATAGCTTCCCCAAGAGTGAAGCTTCAGATAACCTACTTGCAATTCCTTTGAAGTACACGCCATAAAAAGGCTCAGTTTTCTGCTTGGCGATTGAGTGTTTCTTCTTCTGTTGCTGCTGTGGTTGATGAAACAGTGTCTCATCTGTCGAATAATAAAATCATATAAACACTTTTGAGTGTCTACACCTTCTCTAAAAATATTTTCATTTGTTTTGACAAAACTTGATCAAGCATGGTTAACATATAATCATTGTAAAGCTCGGAAGCAGTAGTAACAGCCGGAATTCTTCACTTGTTAAATGTCTGTGTAACAATTATTTACGTATATGAGCGTGGCAACAACGTAAGTTATTAACGAAATGTTATTTCGGTTTAGAATGCTTTTGTGGCATCTGACATAGGTGCATTTTTGATTGCAGTATTCTGTTGTTACTGTCTTCTTTGTGCTCAAATTTCGTCAATCAAACCCTTTAACAGCAATTTGACGAGTATGTGGACTTAATATGTTTAGCAAGCACCAGATACATGTGTCTTAGACTTTATGAAAGCATTTGTTACAACACATTAACAACAAATGCAAATTCATGATCGTGATTGTTCGTCATAACAATTACTGTTCACTGTATACGTTTCGCAGCACTTTTAGATTATGAACTTGCATTATAATTAACACAAATATTTTCAAAGGGGCACTTTCGTTCTTTGGGTCAAACCTCAGGTAACAGTTATACTTCGAACTGGAAGTGCGTTACTGACAGATTCGTGATATTTCAGTACCGATTTTAAGAAAATACACTACCTTGCTCATCAATTCACAGCTTTGATAAAGTCTGAAGACACCGACGGAACTTCATGCACATCTGAACTCAATAGTCAATTTTCATTTAAAACGTAAAACATTGTAAATGGGTAAACTTTTTGCGTGGGCGTGGCATGCCAGCTGTCAGTCGACACTACAAATAACATGACGGACACCAGTTCAATTTGCCTGAAACATGGCGGACCTAACGCCACTCTATGAAATTCGAGCTCGTTGATCGTCCCTAATTGTCTGGGGAGAAATATACTAGTATGACCGTTCTCCTCTGCTGATCGTCGAGGCAACATTGAACAGCGCAAGGTACAATGAATCCAGCATTTAATCCGTGTTGCTATCGTTCGTGCACCAACAAGGCGATTTGCTTTTCCAATAGGACAATGCACGTGCACAATGCAATCCCGTACCACCAAACGTGCTCATCAATGTGTACGTCAGCATTTCTGGCCAGCACGATATCCAGATTTGTCACCCACTGAGCATCTTTGGAATCGGATGAAACGTCATCTTGCACGATATGCACGACCGACACGAAATCTGGGCGAGATGAGGCACCAAATGGCAGGCCTTTTTGAAGGACTTCATTCGTCACTTCTACCAACGTCTCCGCGGGAGAATTGCAGCTTGCATTGCTGATAAAGGAGGGTACATACGGTATTGGCATCGACATTGCGCGCGCTCTGGTGACTGAACTCACGTGATATGTCTATGAGATCGTGAAGAATGTGTCAGTATAATTTCCATCTTCTGGGTCGGCGAATTCGTAGTGTTTATTTTCTCACTTTTCAGGAGCGTAAAAGTTTAATTTTTGTTGAAGAAAGGTAGGAAAGGCGAATTACCCATTTAATAAACTGAAGTAGGTCGTCTATCAAGAGTTTGATAGTAGCTTAAGCTCTAGGTTTATAAGACGGCATACATTTCAAGATACGGAGGCCAGTAAGAGTGGTGAAAAAAGTTTCTAATATAAAAGTCAATATCCTAGATCTGTCAGTAAAACAGTAAGTATATCCATAATGGAGACATACTTTGATCTCTTCACGATATATGTTGTCACACTTTGTTATGAACGAGGGGTCGTGAACTACACTACATCTACATACATACTCCGCAATCCACCCTAAGGTGCGTGGCGGAGGGTACACCGTACCACTACCATCCATTTCCTTTCCTATTCCACTCCCAAATATGCTATATGCCTCCGTACGAGCCCTAGTTTCTATTATCTTGTCATTGTGATCACTACGCGAAATGTAAGTAGGTGGCAGCAAGATCGTACTACACTCAGCTTCAAATTCCTGCCCTCTAAATTTCCTCAAAAGAAATTCTTTCCTCCAGAGATCCCCAGTTGAGTTCCCGGAGCATTTCCGTGACACACGCGCATTGGTCGAACCTACCAGTAATAAACCTAGCTGTTCGCCACTGAACTGCTTCTCTGTATTCCTTTAAACTGATCTGATGCGAGTCCCAAACACTTGAGCAATACTCAAGAGGTGATCGTACAAGCATTTTATACGCGGCCTCCTTTACATATGAAGTACATCTTCCCAAAATTCTCCCTATAAACCAAAGTCGGCTGTCCGCCTTAAACTGTCCTTACATGTTCGTTCCATTTCAAATCGTTCTGCAACGTTACGCATCGATATTTGAACGATGCGACTGCATCAAATGTTCAAATGTTTGTAGAGTCTATGGGACTTAACTACGGGGTCATCAGTCCCTAAACCTACAAACTACTTATGAACTAGCTACAACTAAGGACGGCACAAATATCCATGCTCGAGGGGGGATTCGAACCCCCGACCGTAGTGGCCGTGCAGACCATGACTGAAGCGCCTCAGTCCCCTCGGCCACCGCGGCTAGCGCGACTGCATCAAGAAGCTCACTACTACTGCTGTATTCGAACATTATGGAATAGTTTTTCCTACTCATGGGCATCACCTTACATTTTTTAACACTGAGAGCTAGCTGCTATTCTTCGCACCAACTAGAAAATTTTTCTAAGTCATCTTGTATCCTATTACAGTCAGTTAAAGACGACACCCTCCCATACACCACAGCATCATCAGCGAACAGCAGCTGATTCCAAGTTACTCTGTTAATTAGATCATTTATATAGATAGAAAATAATAGCGTTCCTATCACACTCCCCTGGGGCACGCTTGATGATACACTCGTCCCTGATGAAGACTCTCCGTCGAGAAGAACGTACTGCGTTCTATTACTTAGGAAGTATTCCAGCCAGAGACAAATCTGTGAACCTATTCCATAAGATCGTATCTTCGTTGGCAGTCTGCAGTGTGGCACCGCGTCAAATGCCTTTTTGAAGTCGAAAAAAACACAATCCGCCATGGATCCCAAGATGTCATGTGAGAAAAGAGCATGTTGAGTTTCACATGGATGATGTTTCCTGAACCCGTGATGGTTCGTAGAAAGAAGCTTTTCCGTCTCAAGGAAATTTACTATATTCGAACTGAGAATATGCTCCAAAATTATACAGGAAACTGATGTCAACGATATTGGCCTGTAATTATGTGGATCAGTTCTCTTTCCTTTCTTATAAACGTGAGTCACCTGCGCTTTTATCCAATCACTAGGAACTTGTCGCTGAATATATCGTATACAAAAATATATATTGTATATAAAAATAATTCTGTACCCTCAACAATTGCTGTAGGAACACCAAATAACTGACACAAAAACCAGTAATAATTGTCCCAGCTAGACACCGCTTTTTTAAGTACTGTTGTTTCCAGGGCTACGTATTCATACATTTAAATATTTACAATACATATGAGAAGTATCGCATATCGAACTAGACAGTGCTGTTCTGCACGTCTGTTTAAAAACTTTCCAAGCATGACAATCACCAATAATAACACCAATTTGTTTAACTTCACAGTAATTTGTAAAAATCTAACTAAAATAGGTCTGTCGACAGAACCACTTCGTCCAAATCCGCTTAAAAAAGTGGCTGACCGTTTGTTAACGGTAACTGGTTACAGTGAAAGGAAAAAGTTGCGCAGCGAATGTGGGATTAGAGGGGAAATGCTGGTAGACAAAGAGAGAGAGTGAGAGGGAGAGATGATACGGCTTGCCAGAGACGTAAAAACTAATGTTGTGATTCAGAGCGGCGGCGTAGGCCACTAAACCGCAGATTCATGTGTGTTCCGCCGCCGCCGCCGCCGCTGCGGTATCTACACGGCCAGTCCCTAACGCTTGGATACGTTCCAACAGTAATGTCAAAATATCGATGGCGCGCCTGCACACTGTGGCTCACATGTTTAGCATACAAACATTCCATTTCTGTAGTATTAATTTTTGGTGTCTCGTGACTGGTAAATTACAATATCAATTTTAAATGGAAATTCCTTTGGTAGAGTGTATAAATTGTATTCTATGATCATGATTTCGTTCTTTCGCTATTTTCTAGCACCACAAGGAAAATAGCACGAATATAGCACAAAAGACAGTTTCAGTGTCCATTTTTTTTCTTTTCTACTGACGCGTTTCGTCCTTTTGAGGCATCATCAGATTATGTAAATATATGGTGAGCTATTTGTCATCATAATAAAAGAATCCATATAGGAAGAAAACCTATCATCATGGTTGTTTAATTTATTTATGTTTATTTTTCTTTTTGTGGGAATGTAGCCAAATGTAAAGTGCTTTACCACGTTTCTAAATGCGAATGCGCGAAATCATGACAAAAATGGAGTGACTTACGTTAGGCGAAACCAAACGCATGTTGCGCACAGGACTGAGCGAACAGGTAGAATGCGGCCGGCGATGGCTGCCGACCTGGTTGCGGGCCAAAACAGATATGGAGCCGTACGCGCAAATGATTTAGTGACCGGCATGGTGGGTAGATGGCGTTGTTCACCGATGTAGTGAAGAGAACCAATGACGTAATTGTAAAATGAATTTAACAGTGAAAATGACATGAAATTAAAATAATGCACCCTCTTTTGGAATCTTTCCATTTTCAACAAATTTCGCCGAAAGGTTTCTCTGCTATGTTCAGGGTGTCCCATTTATAGTGAACACCGAAAATATCTCTGGAACAACAGCAGCTATAGTAAAACGACTTTCACCGCTATCAATGTAAGGCAGGGGCTCATGACTGTAAATATTTTTAAACATTCTAAAAGGAAATCATTTGCTTTTAATACAAACTTATATGTTTTTAAATGGACACTAAATGTTATTTCATCAGCAATCTATAGCATGAAAAATCACATAAACAATGGCGTTGATTCCATCGCAATACGTCAATTACATCCCGAGAAATTGCGAAGCGAAGTTCACGCTTGAAATACGCGAAACACGAGGCTAGCGCACGTCCTGAGACTCAGGAGAGAACCCCATGCTGCTCAGGACGTGCGCTAGCCGCGTGTTTCGCGTATTTCAAGCGTCAACTTCGCTTCGCAGTTTCTCAGGATGTAGTTGGCGTATTGCAATGAAATCAAAGCCATTATTTTGTATTTTGTATTTTTTATTTATTTATTTATTTATTTTTGTGGTTTACTTCACTAGATACTTCCGCTTTCTCCACTGTTGGAAATTAAATTCCTGACTTCGAGACCGTTGCCGAGGATTCACATGTTACAGTAGATAGAGGCCATTAGAGGGTGGTACCATCCATTCCTCTACATCACCGCCGGCCGCGGTGGCCGCGGGGACTAAGGCGCTCCAGTCACGGTCTGCACGGCCACTACGGTCGGGGGTTCGAATCCCCCCTCGGGCATGGATATTTGTGCCGCCCTAGTTCGTAAGTATTTCATAAATAGTTTGTAAGTTTACGGACTGATGACCCCGTAGTTAAGTCCCATAGACTATACAAACATTTGAACATCTACATCACCATTTTCCTCCAGCCAACTCTAGGTGCGTGGCGAAAGATACTTCATGTACCATTGTCAATCCTCCTATTCCTGGTGCGTATTGTTATCGGAAAAAAACGACTGTCGACATGGCTTCGTTTGGGCTCGAATCACTTGGAGAGTTGGATGTGCCTTGAGTAACATCGAGAACGGTAGATCGTGCGACCCAATTGGAGGGGGAACTGCCGTCGTCTAAGATGATACAGAATGCATGAGAAGAGCAATGAAACAGAATTAAATTTATTTTTGGTCCACTTTCCCCTATTCCCCTATACCCACCAATGTGTTACAGTTTCTTTATCTAGGGGTTAGAAACACAACCAAACCATCCACTAGAACGTGTGTAGAGAGGAGATAATGATGATTGAACCAAATGTCAGTTTGGTTTCGAGAAAGACTTTTCAACTGAAAATTCTATATATGCCTTCACCGAACAAATATTAAATCCTCTGAATATACTGACATCACCCACTGGTATTTTTTGTGATCTTTCAAAGGCCTCCGATTGTGTCAATCATGGAATTCTTCTAGTTAAGCTTAATCGTTACGGTTTAACTGAGGCAGTGTACAAATGGTTTAATTCATACTTAACTGGAAAAATGCAGAAAGTTGAAATAACTGGTTCATGTAATGTAAAAACATCAGCCGATTCATCAAACTGGAGGACTATCAAGGATGTGGTGCCACGGTTCGGTCTTAGGTCCTTTACTGTTCTTGATATACATAAATGACTTGCCATTCTACCTTGATGAAGATGCAAAGTTAGTTCTTTTTGCTCTTTATACAAATGTAGTTCAAATGTTCAACTGTTTGTAAATCTATCGGACCAAACTGCGTTGTCATCAGTCCGTAGCTTACAAACTATTTAAACCTAGGTAAACTAACCTAAGGACGACACACACACCCATGCCCAAGAGAGGACTCGAACCTCCACGGCGAGCAACCACGCGCTCCGCAGCGAGACGCTTTAGACCGCGCGGCTACTCCACCGCGGCATAAATGTAGTAATCACCTCCAAAAACCAAAATATAAGCGATGTAATCGTAAATAATATTTTTCACAAAATTATTAAGTTGTTCTCTGCAAACGGACTCTCACTAAATTTTGATAAAACAGGGTATACACAATTGTGTACAGTAAATAGCACAACTCTAGTAATGAATAAAGACTTTGAGCAGAAGTCTGTAACTAAGGTAGAATTTTCCAAATTTTTAGGTGTGTGCATTGATGAGAGATGAAACTAGAAGCAACACACAGACGGGCGTCAGGTAAACCGAAAGCCAATAATCACAAAGACTGAGGTCTGGGGGCCTGGGAGGCCAAGCATGACGAAAGTAACAGCTGAGTACACGATCAACACCAAACGACGCGCAAAACAGATCTTTTTTTTGCGATTTTTTCCCTATTGTTCTAATAAAACACCATGTCATTCCAAGCATTTATGTCATTTTCTAACTCTCTACCTACATTATTACGTGATTTATTAAGTTTTCAAATTTATACTGATACTTTGATCACCGGGTTTAGTGATTACTTGTTTTTCTTACATGGCATTATCTGAAGATGTGACAGTCATACAAGAAGATTGCCGGCCGCGGAGGCCGAGGTGACTGAGGCGCTTCAGTCACGGTCAGCACGGCCACTACGGTCGGGGGTTCGAATCCCCCCTCGGGCATGGATATTTGTGCCGTCTTTAGTCTTAGCTAGTTCATAAGTAGTTTGTAAGCTTAGGGACTGATGACCCCGTAGTTAAGTCCCATAAGTTGTACAAACATTTGAACTTTTGATTTACAAGAAGATTACGACCATTGCAAATAACTGTGCCATACTGCAGAAACGGTGTTGAGGTGCTTAATTAACACGTCATCATGAGTAGGAAAATTGCTTCATTGTTTCGCCTTTCGGTCGACCCATCATCAGAAATCAAAAGTACAATAGGTATATCTTATACCTGTGACACTTTGGTGTCTGATTAAGGGTCACCTGAAATGTGTCACAGCAAAGCCATTTTTTCACCTACGGATGACTCGTTAATTAGCGACTTTCACGAAACCCTGTCACTTTCGTGTGACACTTCTTGCCATAGCATCTAAACGTCACGAAACGTGCCGCAGCGGCATCCTCCTGCGACTACGACTCCCGGAGCAAGACATCGCGACCCACAGGTTGAAAAACATTCGTGTAAACTATATTGAAATGAAATGTTTGTAAAGTCTATGGGACTTAACTACGGGGCTATCAGTCCTTAAACTTACAAACTACTTATCAACTACTTACGAACTAGGACGGCACAAATATCCATGCCCGAGGGGGGATTCGAACCCCCGACCGTAGTGGCCGTGCGGACCGTGACTGGAGCGCCTTAGTCCCCTAGGCCACCGCGGCCGGCCTAAACTATATTGTCACGTTGCAATGGAAGTAAGCTTGACTTCGAAGGCATCTAAACACAGCACTTATACTGAAAGCACGTTCATTACGAACTCAACATACACGCAGCACTGACTGCCTCTCAGGCAGAGTGCTCTGCTATTTATACAAAGACAGAATTTACCAGAAATTAGAAGAACAATTAACCTAAGAAACAAGTAGAATTTACAAGTGAACATAAGAAAGATGTAGAACCTTCTGGAATTGTAAATTACAAAGAAATAATTTTTTGGCGGTGGGCGGGATTGAACCGGCTACCTTCTGCTCCGCAGTCCTGTGACGCTATCCCGTGCACCACGCCGGAAGTTGGTGTTCATGGTCTCTCGCGGCAATATGCCTCGCCACAGGAGATATAGAAGTACTCGTTTGCCGATGTATAAAGCTACCGACAATGTCAGTATCGATTCAGATACTAATACAAGTGCCCAAATGGTTCTACATGGACCATCGGCTTTTTGCGGATGTTGGCCTATCGTACGTTTAATATTGTTGAACTAGGTAATAGGGATTACGGTAAATCATGGCTGATATCTAACATGCCATTTGTTATTAGAACTATGAATCGCCGCAGAATTAATGAGATGGAGTCTGTTGCCATCTGGTATAAGGATATGGTGTGTGATCAAAAATTAAAATGATTGGCAATGTTAACACATTATTACAGATGAGAAATAAAGTATTTGCAGCTCTCCCCCCCCCCTGGAGCAAATGCTCAAGGAGCTCAACTATCATCCGTTTTATATTTAATTTCTTGCAGATAACAGGCCGTATTGGGTTTATAACATATTATTTTCGAAAGTGGTACCATCATTTACTATTAATTAATTAATTCAGCAGTCTAGGATTGCAATAGTTTTAATTAATCGACTTATCGACTGTTATTGCACGTGGATGCTCTAGATGACCAGCAACAGCCGAATGGTGGACAGTACTTGTTTTGTGTCCCTGCCTCGTCTCCGCTTTTGTGTCTCGTTTCCGTCGTAGGTGTCGGTGGCAGAGTGGAATGAGACCGACACAGGAATAAAGATAGCACGCTGGTGCAGGTACGGAGGGGAGCAGCCAGAAACTAGAAACACTAGGGTAAATTAGATCGAGATATATATTGAACAGAATTTATACAATACTTAACTTTTACAGAGTACTGCAGATACATAGTTGAGCTAGAGGCCTGCCTAGTGCCTGTACGATAGCCAAGTCTTCACTGGTGCCTATCTGATTACGAAGGTCCTAACTGGTTCCTAACTCAGTCCCAAGTGAACGATGTCGTTCAGTGGTGGCCACGAGCGGAGTTCCAGCAGAGGGCGCTCGTGGCAGTCGTCGTAAGAACGCCGCGCCGTGCGTGCATGGCGGCGCGCGGCGAAAGTAGGTGGCGCGCACTCTGTACTTGTGCGACACCACAACTTGAAGATCGCAAAAGGTTTTTTTTCCGAAAGCTTTAAGTAAAAATGTTATGATTCTAGTAACAGATCGCTCAACTCTCGTAAAATTTTTTTCTAAAATTATTTACCATTAACGTAGTCCCTACAGTCACATACGGCAACTTACACAACATGCCGATTTGTAGCAGAAGCAAGGATCTATCATTTTCAAATTAAAACTAAACCAAATTTCAGAGGTAAACCTCATTTTGTTTTTTTATTCTTCTTCATGTAATCTGCAGACTCTAATATGCCTTCTTACAAAAAGTCGTTACTATATTATCTAGATTTTTTAAATGGAAATGTCACTATATACTGCTCAATAATAATAGAGCACACAAGTGAGTTACTGTATTAGTGCGAGGAGAACACTGGAGAGAGAGACGCCTGCTTCAAAAATTTGCCCTCCAATCTTCTTTAACGTTTCTGTGATTTCCACAAACGAGCCGAGGTTACTGGTAGTTACGACATGACCATACCCTCGTCCTTCTTCGTCCTTATCTAACCGGGCTAGTGTTCCGTCACTAACGACCCGGGAGCAGACAGCACCTCAATCTCTGTCCTTGGTTCCTTCCACAGACTGAGATTGCTGCTGGGAAGGGGATTTTCAGGCGGATATTCGTAGCACTCGGCGAGATTTCCGAGCAGCTCCATGGCAAAGCTTAATCCAATTCGCGGTGAGCTATTCAGTGCATCCGCCTTTCGTCTGCTTAGCCGAGCCCGCCACTGAATGAAATGCGGGCTTCTTTGATGAATGTCTGTTTAGTTATATGGGAGGTTGGCTGAGAACTACAACTCCTCTGTAAGGAAGTTACGACGGTCTATTTAAATGATATATACGTAGCTCTTTATGCGGTCAGAGTGGATTCATCACTGTGTATGATTTTCCTCCTTTCAAGCAATTTTCCAGTAACTACCATCTTCACTATGATTTATTCTGATAAGATTTTGGGCCGTCCCTTTTCGTCTGTATAAAAAAAGAAAGAAATGAATGTCCCTTTTTATTGTGAAGGAGCCGTCCCTTCGTCGTAGTTAAAAGATTTACAAACATCTCAATTTTGCCAACTACTGTGTGGCCCAGTCTACATTTCATTCCTTTTATTTTTTTCGCTTTTCTTCTCTACTTCTCTACTCTAGAATGAAGTCGTGGGTAAATATATTAAATTCACGAATAGAATGTACAAGGAGCCCGACTGTTCTTCCAACGTACGCTCTAGGAATTATAATGTCGCTGTTGTGTTGCCTGTTACTGGCGTCGTGTTACTACCTCCTTAATCCTTCTCTAAACGAACTAGTGAATGAAGGAACTGATTTCCTTAGGGCTCCTTCACAGTGCCCAAAAAGACATATTACTGATCGAATGATATTATTAATATATGGTATATGGAAGCTGCATATATACAAATATAGCAATAAAAAAGGATATGGTGTGTGATCAAAAATTAAAATGATTGGCAATGTTAACACATTATTACAGATGCGAAATAAAGTATTTGCAGTAGAATATTGTAAAAGAGCACATTTTCAATACATGTGATTGAACTATGTCATATGCATGATAAAAGACATGCATGGTGCAAGATTAGCTGTTGGCTACACATCAATGTCCAGGACTTCAATCCACTTTACAGCCTGACGTGTGGCTTCTATAAAGTCCTCAGCTGACCCACCCTTTTTTTGTAGTCCACACACTTATTATGTGCTCCAGTGCTCCATAGTCTGCTTATGTGCTCCACAGTCACAACTTAGGGTTGTCTACGAGTCCCCATTTACAAAGCAATGCCATGCATCTTGTGTGGCCAGTTCGGATGTGGGTGAGATTAGTAGAATCTTTCCTTTGAAGTTGAGCCGTTTTAGTACTTTTGAGGTATCACTTGTTGTTGTGGTTTTCATTCCGGAGACTGGTTTGATGCAGCTCTCCATCCTACTCTATCCTGCGCAAGCCTCTTCATCTCCTCATAACAAAAACCTACATCCATTTGAATTTGCTTACTATATTCATCTCTTGGTCTCCCTCTGCGGTTTTCACCCATCACACTTCGCTCCAACGATAAATTCACAATTCCTTGATGTCTAAGAATGTGTCCTACCAATCGACCTCTTCTTTTTGGTGAAGGTATGCCAAAAACTCCTTTTCTCCCCAATTCTGTTCAGTACATCCTCATTAGTTTCGCGATCCACCTACCTAATCTTCAGCATTCTTCTGTAACACCACATTTCAAAATCATTTATCCTCTTCCTGGTCGCACTGTTTATCGTCCATGTTTCACTTCCATACAAGGTAACACACCGCACGAATACTTTCTGAAAGAACTTAGATACACATAAATTTATATTCCATATTAACAAATTTCTCTTTTTGAAGAACGCTTTTCTTCCCATTTCCATTCTGCATTTTATATCCTCTGTACTGCGACCATCATATGTTATTTTATTGCCTAAGTAACAAAACGTATCTACCACCTTTATTGTTTCATTACGTAATCTAATTCCTTCAGCGTCGCCTGATTTTCCAAGACTTTATTCTATTACCATTGTTTTGCTCTTGTTAATGTTCATCTTCTATGCCACTTTCAACACACTGTCCATTCCGTTCAATTGCTCCTCCAGGTCCTTTAGCATCTCTGACAGAATTACAATGTCATCAGCAAAACGCAAGGTTTTTACTTATTCACCCTGAACTATAATTCCTTCTCCAAATTTTCCTTGCTTTCCTTCATAGCTTGCTCAATGTACAGATGAACATCATTGAAGAAAGGCTACAATCCTGTCTTACACCCTCCCCAAACTCTGCATCCTGTTCACAGTGTGTGGATGCATATTCACCTCAAGAACTTCCCGTCAATTTTTTAATAACATTATTTCGCGTTTTTCGTTTCTGGTCAACATTTTTTAAAGTGTTCTTTATAGGTTAGGTACCTATCACGTTTAACGCATCGATACTTATGGTGAAAGTTGTGTTTCATTCACTGTTTGTCAAATAACACAGTCATCTGTTTAAGGGCGACATTATTGTGGAAAAGCGCAAGCTTCAGTCTTAGCAGGTTTTGGGCGCAAACGCCATCTTTTGTAACATGAAATGTTGATTTTTGTATGATGCTTCCATCGTGCATGAAATAAAATTCCGTGAAGTTCTACCAATGGGTCTATTTAGCAACTAGTTTTATGTTGATCTTGTTATTTGGGGCAATCTAGAACAGTCTCCCTGGAAATTTTACGATTTCTTTGAATTCTGTGATATTCACCCATGTATTGGAAATATAATGTGTATTTCTTCCCATCCATATGCAATAAGTTACTTTTAATTTTTATAATTTTTTTCATGTTAGCTGCCATCCTTGGACAAAGTGTCGATTTTCTTCAACTTGTAATCCCCTGACTAATATTTCTGGCGTTGTGGCTTTCCTAAATACATCCACATCGTTGAAGAACGCACCAACGATGCTGCCCACGTTTTCTGCGACGGATGGAGCAATGGCGAATCGTTCTATGGGGTTCTATCGATTATTTTCTTAAGAGAGATGTATTCAACTTCCACTTATCTTTTGTCACCAATACGTGTAATTATCATGAACTTTCGCTTCAGTAGTTCGAATTAAGGGCTACCTTGTTAATCAACAAACTTCAAAAATTTCTTAGTATATTAAGTGAACACATAATGAATCTTGGCCTTGTAGGTGTCATCAGAACCTAAAAGTGAAAATAACCTAAAGGCATAACCTAAATCTAATGCTGCCTATGTAATTTAAAACAATAGTCATTTCAAATAAACCTTAAAAATACTGTAAGCGTTACAGTTTAAAACTCTCCTGTAGTTGCCATCTTCCTATTTTATGGCTCATTTAGGATTTACACTCATTACCTCCCCTTTAATCAACAATATACTTTTTATATATACATGTGGCGTCACTTGTGATCCTGCAGCTGTTATTAATAATATTCAAAGAATATATGACTTCAACTGCGATTGGGCAAAGCTGAAAATGTGTACCCAGCCGGGATTCGAACCCGGGTCTCCTGCTTTCTAGGCAGTTGCGCTGACCCCTACACCACTGGGGACACAGTGATCACCGCACCTGCAAGGACTACCCATGCTCGCCTACCGTCAGATACAAATTCCCAGCTTCGCCCTGCCCATAGTACTCAAACTCGTAGTTTAACTAATTCCCGTAAGAGTAAGGGCTTCAAACTTGCCCACCCCTCCCCACTAACGATAGGATCATTGCCCGTCACCGGCATATTATATATATACATGTGGCGTCTGTTCCGAAAGGACAGACGTCACTTGCGATCCTGCAGCTGTTACTATGGGCAGGGCGAAGCTGGGAATTTGTATCTGACGGTAGGCGAGCATGGGTAGTCCTTGCAGGTGCGGTGATCACTGTGTCCCCAGTGGTGTAGGGGTCAGCGCAACTGCCTAGAAAGCAGGAGACCCGGGTTCGAATCCCGGCTGGGTACACATTTTCAGCTTTGCCCAATCGCAGTTGAAGTCATATATTCTTTGAATATTAATAATAACAGCTGCAGGATCACAAGTGACGTCTGTCCTTTCGGAACAGACGCCACATGTATATATATAATATGCCGGTGACGGGCAATGATCCTATCGTTAGTGGGGAGGGGTGGGCAAGTTTGAAGCCCTTACTCTTACGGGAATTAGTTAAACTACGAGTTTGAGTACTATGGGCAGGGCGAAGCTGGGAATTTGTATCTGACGGTAGGCGAGCATGGGTAGTCCTTGCAGGTGCGGTGATCACTGTGTCCCCAGTGGTGTAGGGGTCAGCGCAACTGCCTAGAAAGCAGGAGACCCGGGTTCGAATCCCGGCTGGGTACACATTTTCAGCTTTGCCCAATCGCAGTTGAAGTCATATATTCTTTGAATATTAATAATAACAGCTGCAGGATCACAAGTGACGTCTGTCCTTTCGGAACAGACGCCACATGTATATATATAATATGCCGGTGACGGGCAATGATCCTATCGTTAGTGGGGAGGGGTGGGCAAGTTTGAAGCCCTTACTCTTACGGGAATTAGTTAAACTACGAGTTTGAGTACTATGGGCAGGGCGAAGCTGGGAATTTGTATCTGACGGTAGGCGAGCATGGGTAGTCCTTGCAGGTGCGGTGATCACTGTGTCCCCAGTGGTGTAGGGGTCAGCGCAACTGCCTAGAAAGCAGGAGACCCGGGTTCGAATCCCGGCTGGGTACACATTTTCAGCTTTGCCCAATCGCAGTTGAAGTCATATATTCTTTGAATATTAATATACTTTTTGTTTTACTAATATATCAAAAATCAATTGGTTTTCAATTCAATTTGCATTACTTTCCTATTTCGTACTTTTCAACTAGTTTTGTATTTTTAAAGTTTTATTGTTGTAAAGTCTATTGCTCTGAGTAATGTGTGTCAGATTTTACATTTTAGTCTAGGAGTGAGTAGCTGTTCGTTTTTCTTCTCTAAATACTTAGGCACATGGAAAGCTGTGCAGTAAATCACTGTTTAAAACATATAGCATCTGCATGTATTATGGAAATGAACAAACATTTTCGCAAACAATAGAAGTATGTGGAACACATGTTAGATAAATAGCAAAAGGATATACAACATGGGGTCGAAAAATAAAAATCGCAAAATAGAGTATTGGTGTGTGACGGTCGGATTTAGTCCTTGAAGCTGGAACAAATAAAAAGTTATGGTCTATCACATCCAGTTACGGGGCGGTATTAGTCAACAAACCAACGTGAGGATAGTTCAGAGTAGCTTGAGAATCAATTACGCTGCATGAATGTGGTCACTTTGTGATTAAATGCCAGAAGTTCAGCCGTGAACATAAAACAAAAGCGTCTAAATGAGTATGGAAAGTATAGGATTCCTTTGCTGAAATTTCGTCAGTTTTGTGACGTGACCGCGTCATCGTTCTCTACATCTACATCTACAGAGATACTCTGCAAATCACATTCAAATGCCTGGCAGTAAATCACCGTTTAAAACATGTAGCATCTGCATGTATTATGGAAATGAACAAACATTTTCGCCGGCCGATTTACTTCATTTTTGCTTTAAACGAAAGGTATTCATTCTCAGATTTGTCATGAAGTATCAGAAGTAACATAAGTCTCTCCATCATTTATTTTTATTCAAACGCGGTATCGTTCTGTCCTTACATTGAATATTTTAACTGATTTGTTTTACGACATTTTCGGTTCTAATTAAGGCATGCAGTTCTTTTTGACCAAACTACAGCGGATCAGGCTCTGTCATTTGCTCTTTTAAACACTTGCATTGATTGATAATGAAGGAAGCTATGCGTGAACAATCAACTTTACTTCCATTTTTTCACAACTTTTTGGTCATTCCTCTAACGCTGTTAGGTATTCGCCCGGGTACTCTAGTTATTCCTTAATTTAGCGATTTAATATTTGAATAATTATCTGACCAAGAATTTTTAAAATTATCACACTCGCAAATAAAAGAAGTGACTACACTTTTCGCTTCAGCTACTTCCGTATGCTGTTCCAGTTAATAAACTATTGTGTCCTGCGGAGAGTTATAACATCAAATTCTCTTATTACCAGAAATGTTTATTTGGAGACGGGAAGCCTAAAAAGCTTACCTCACCAGTTCACTTTGTGTATCTGAGAACTGAGTCAGCTACCAAACTCCGGCTGTCTTGCAGAGTTCATAATTTGACGGCGCGGTACTTTACCGACAGCAGAGATATAGTGCAGCGAAGTTGGGCGGCAGAGTGCAGTTGTGCGGTGCAGTGGGGGAACTGCCACCAGTCTGCGCGAGGCGCTGCACAAGTTGGGCAGTGCGGCTGCAGCAGCTGTCTTTGACACTGCAGCCTCACAGCTCTGAGCGCTGCCTGCTGGCTGTCACTAGCAACACAAACTTTTCTCCTTAGGTCAGCCGCGTGGCGTCACCTTTTCTAACAACGGAACCTTCCTGTCGCACCCCTCTCAGGGTTAGTTATATGTTAACGCAGTGGATAGGCCTTGAAAAACTGAACACAGAGCAATCTAGAAAACAGGAGGAAGTTGTGTGGCACTATGAAACAATAAGCAAAATATAAAAACTGAGCAGCTCATCTGAAAGATAAGCAACGTACACCACACAGTAGCAACAGAACGGTCTGTCATGCATATGCGGATGACATAAGTATTCTTGTCAACAGGAAACAAGAGATTGAAATCGTTCGAGAAATTATTATGTCTTTTTCCAGTGCAAGTGGAGCAAAGCTCAACGAGCATAAGTCGAAGATTTTGGCCATTGGACCCAACAGTGATCATATGGAAACCACCTGGTTGCAAAGAACAGACAAGGTAAACTGTTTAGGAATGTTCTTAACACCAAATCCATATGAAATGATAAAGGTAAACTGGGAGCATAAGCTGAATACTATAAGAGCCACACTCAAAGAACACACTACCCGATCATTAAATCGTCTGCAAAGGGTGTTGTTTATAAACACTTATATTATCAGCAAGACACATTACATAGGAGCCGTTTTACCCCATTTCTTCTGATATAGCACACAAAATTTTAACTGGCATATACTGGTACGTATGGAGAGGCAACATTTTCAAAGTCTCCCTCCAAACAATGGACTTTGCCTCGCACTGATGGCAGTCAAGGATGTTCAATCACAGTGTACTGCATTGTTTATTAAGCAAACAACAAAAGTGTTACAGAGCGCCCAACTTGGTATTACCAAATACCTTTTTACTACCTTGGCCCCGAAAGATCAGAGGGCGCCAGTAAATGTGAGACACGTTAATGCTCAACTAGCCTATGTCTGTAAATATTATACAGAATTAAGTTATTTACAAGAAGCTGCTCAGAGATATACCACTTCGAAGTTGTACATTTCACTGATTAGGGGACACCCACGAAAAACTATAGAGCGAAAATATTCAAACAAAAAGTGGAAAAATATCTGGAAAAACATAAATAATAAGATCCTTACGACTGACGAGCAATCTGTGTGGTATGACATTGTTAATGAAAAAGTTCCAACAGGAGAAAAACTGTCCAAAATTAAAATGAAGCCTGACCCATATTGTGACCATTGCCAATTGGTAGACACAATAGCACATACATTTGTTTGCAGAGACCGAAATACCATCTGGAAGTGGACCCGAAAAAAGCTAGCAATTATCAACAGGACGTCGGAAAATGCTATAAACGTAGAGGATATACTATATCCAGACTGGAATCTATACCCTAGTATGAAACACAACAGCTATCTTTGGTTACTGGGAAAATGTATAAACTACATCATTAAAACAAAACTACAACATTTGAAGAATTTGTGATGTATATTAAAGAAGAACACAACAAATTACAGAAGCTACCAAAATATAAACAAGAATTTCAAAATTTCCTCTTTCATACCCTGAAATAAGAATGTAAATAAGTTAAATGTGAGGAGGTATCACAAGATGTGCAACAATGATTTTCTGAAGCTACAACAAACCAACAGAAGATGAACAACATAATGGAAATATAAAATACATTTCAGAAGCAATAGTAGATAATTTGTTTTCACATATTATGTATAAATGCTATGTATAAGAATAGTAAAGGGTTTTTAAAAAATGGTCCTGTGGCTAATGTGAAGAACTGTAGACTGAATGGTCCTCGGTTCCAATCTTCCCAAGGTCGAAAATTTTAATTTTATCTTGTTCAGACTGTGAAACCGTTGCATTCATTTTTGCAGTTTATGTGACAAACTCTTATGTTTCCATCACTTTTTGGCCCACTTTAGGTTACGATAGTAAGTGGTCCTTTGCGATCGTCTTTTTACAGCTCGAAATTTAAATGAAAATAACGACTTAACCGTTCATCTGACACGAAAATTAAATAACCGAATTTGTAGAGGTGACAATTCTCTACAACTTTGCTCTCTTACGTTTTTCTTTTATATCTAGTATCGTTTCAGAGACATTTGCAAAAATAACGGCGATTTTGGGATGTCTGTCTGTCCGTAACGTGTTCCCTGATTTTAAGACGAACGGTTCAACCGATCAGCAGCAAATTTTACAGACATAATTGTAGGCCACCAGAGACCAGAACCTCCCTTTTTAAAAATTTTCGGTCAAAAAATACGGTAGTAATACCACAGTCTAATAAATACAGTCGCGACACTCACTGCTGTGAAAGCTGTTACCGCCTGACACTTGGAGCGACACTAGCGCTCCAAGCGGTCGTAAAGCCGGCTGCCTCTTACAGCGGTATACGACACATTAATAATGCCCGCTTGTAATTACATTTCTGTTTGGTTTGCTAAATATTGTATATATTCTTGTATTTCAAGCTTTATTTAAGTATCTTGACACATGACTGAGTGCAAAAGAAACGTAAACTGAGCAAAAACTCGTTGTGATCGGACACAGACTGCAATTGTGCAATATGTTACGAAATAATTCTTTAGAAATTGCTTGCAGCTTACCTTGCCGGTAGTGATAGACAAACATAGTATTTTGTGCAGACAAGCCTATAATAGAACTTCTAAGGGACAATTAAATATCAACAAATGTAAATTTAGTAAAAACTCATGAATAAACTGACGCTAACTGCAACATATTTAAGACGAAATTCTTCAGACATTGTACCTTACTTTGCTGGTAAACATAGTATTTCGCACATGAGAAGCATGTAATTGGTCTTACCGGTGTTAAAAGGTGCGAAATTTTTTCCCCTGCTTTTTATTTATGAGAACACCCACTGGCTATGAAACTTTCATCTAATATAATTTTGCTATGAGATTGTTTCAATTATATGTTATTTTAAGATAATATTACGTCGATTACACGACAGTGTAAATGTCATATTATATGAATGATCCTCAGTCATTATCAGTCTGTCATGGTTCGAAGATGAGGGAGGAGTGAGAGGGGCGACAATCTTCTGTAAAATAAGACGCCTCTGTGGTTTCCGATAAATAGGTTTATATGTTAGACTGTGGTTTCCATTAGATAAAGCGGAAAACATTTAACCTTTCAAACATTAATAACGGTAACAATGAACACTTCCATACATTTCTTATACATTTGCCTCTATAGTGAATATAGTGAAGGCCCAGAGAAATATGTTTCTAGCTGTGATGTAGCAGCAACCACAGTCGTAATACTTGTTTCAGGACACAGTTTAATTTCTTCCGCCTTTACATTATCACGTCTTTGCGGTATTTTCCTCTTCATTCCCAGTTTCTGTGGTTTGTTTGGAACATCAAACAATCTAGGCACATCATTCCACACCAGCTTCTTCTGTTCATCATTCATGAACTGGTTTGCATCGAAGTGTAGCAAGCAGAACTTCACATTATCACGTAAATACGCGGCAACTTTATTCAGAAGATCTTGTCGCCTGCTATTTATAAGCCATTTCTTGATCCTAAAAAGATATAATCTTCAATGTGTGTGTGTTGCTCACAACATAATTGTAAATAAGCATTACCGAAACTTTATGTCACATACCTCTCAGGCTCTGTGGAAAACCTAAAGAATGATAAATATGACGTATTCTAGTTTTTGTTGCTGCAATTTATTGCACCACACACGCTTCCCTTCGTAAAAACCATTTCGTACACTAAAACACACAACAAACACACGTCTCGTATACGATACAGAGCAACGTGGCTTTACGTCCGCAAGGAGCGCTGCAGTCGCCTAGTATAACAAAAATGAGCGGTAGTGTCGCGACTGTATATATTAGACTGTGGTAATACCAAAAAAATCCGATTGTAATATAATTGTAATTGCAAACGAACCGTTCATCTGACACGAAGATTGAATAGCCTAATTCGTAGAGAGAAAAATTCTCTACAACTTCGATCCATTATGTTTCTTCATATCTTGCATCGTTGCAGAGATATTTGCAAAAATAACCGCGATTTGACGATGTCTCTCTGGCTGTAACATGTTCTCACTTTTTAGGTCGAACCGTTCAACAGATCAGCACCAAGCTTTACAGACGTAATTGTTGGCTACCAGAGACCAGAATTGTTCATCTGACTCAAAAATTTAATGAGCGAATTTGTAGAGGAGAAAATTCTCTACAACTTTGTTCCCTTGTGTTTTTTCATATCTCGTTTCGTTTGAGAGATATTTGACACACTCCATTGACTTAACGAAAACCTGCCGTTCGCAGATGTCACGTGACATTCCTCGCCCAGAACTCTCTCTGGCATACGCCATCTTGCGTTGCATATTTGATGATTTTCTTATTGTAACTTACACGTTGTCATTTCAAAGCAATGGCACACTGAAGAATTAATAAAAACACGTGGTTCTTCGTACGATAAATGATAATCTATTGTCTACAAATGCCATATTAGCATCAGTTAACAACGACCATCAATAGTATGAGATTAAAGACAGAAACTCCGAACTGTTAGCTGTAGCGTTGGATTGTGACGCTGAAGGTCAGTGGGTCGGAACCCGCCACTACCTAAAGTCTTTTATTCCTAAAAGGGTTTCAGACACTCTTATTAATTAATTCTTTATTATTTTGGTTCAAAATATTTGCAAAAACTTACAAAACTACAGATCTAAAGTGGGCCGTAAAACAAGTCATTGCGATTTTTTGTTAGTGATTATCACAGCCACAAGAAAACCTAGATCGGGCAAGATGAATCTCTTTACACATTCAACAAATGTACACGTTAGGTGGGTCAACAAGAGATTCCTCTCATATGTCGCACATACTGTCACCAGTTGAAACACGTCCACATAACGTGTTCCATTTAATTCACTCCCCATGAACAAATGTTGACGAGCTTCAAATTTTTTTTTTTTTTTTTTTTTTTTTTTTTTTTTAGTAACAAGACACTCCAATCGCAATATGCGAGAAACCAGGCATTATATTGATTTAGTTTTATCTGTATGTAAAATTCTAAGTGTCTATGTTATACATTTATTATATGTATTGGTGTGTACTGTGATGTGCTCCCACTGGCCCTGACTTCCACAGAATGAATGAAACTTTGTATGTAAGAAAGTTTAGCAAGTGCTAGGCGCGCCTCATCTGTTTTGTGTCGTCGTTTCTTTCAAACACTAGGCGTTGAATGTCTCTGGGCGAGAAGTAGGTTTGCCAACTGCTGAGCAGAACCCAGTCTTAGCAAAGATTCTTAATGTAGCTCGCTCTTAACCTCCTTGGATGGGGGTTGGTCAGGTTACCTGCCTGACGAACGGTGACGCTCTCTGGGCTCCCCTCCACTACCTCTCTCTTGGTAACGGCTAGGCCGTGGTGAGGAGAGCTATTCATTCGCTTCTTGGTTCCTGGTAGGGTAAGTACCTCTGGGTTTGGTCCTGCTGTGGCCTCGTGGCTCGACTTAGTTCAGTCTCCATAGTCGTACTTATGCCTTTTCGCGAGTTTAATTCTGGGAGTAGCAGCTACACTATGTGTAGTAGTGAGATTTTGCTTAATTTCGTACAGGATTGCTAATTTTATCTCAATTTTTGCCGGAATCTGATCCCGATGCTCTGGGGGTGTTTGGTTAGCATAGTTCTTGCACTTTATAACATTTAAATCATTTCTTCGCCAGTTTTAATATGTTCAGTGTCTTTTGCGTTCTTATCGTAGTTGAATTCTAATATTTTCGGGGATTCGTGGTGCCTATACTGTTCGTACTTTGTCGTCAGAACACGTGGACGATATCAGACTAAGCCTTCAGCTTTTCCATCATTCGGCGCACATGAGTGGTTAATAATTATATAGCTAATTTGCTAAGGAGTTTCCTAGTGAGTGTAGCGTGATAATTTTTCCTGAAAATTGTCCATTCTAACTTGTAATCTGTGTACTTGTCAGCCCACGTGTGCGCTGATTAGCGTGTTCCCTGTCGTGGTTATTACCATTAAATAGATCTTTTTCCTCTGTGTAGAAAGAATCGTCGCACGACGTCTATCGTGTTTTTAATTTTCATGAAATAGAATTAATTCATTTCTCTGAATTTTTGTGACCGCACTCTGTATTATTGTGCTGTAGCAATCTGTAACCTTGCTTATCTAATAGATATCATTCTTCTGGTCACAAAGAATGGTTACACGATATATTTCGCGATCTTACTCTCTTCGAAATCGATTTTGTTAACTTTTGCATATTTTGTGTTCCGACTTAGTGGAGTGCTGTGTTGATCTAACAACTTTAACCTTCTGTAGTTATCTTCTCCCTGTGCTAAACGAAGGCCAGAGCGACTGTTTTTAGATATTATTAAATGAATTCTTGATTTAATGTATAGTTAGAATTTCTAGGGAAACTTTAACTTCCATCTGTACACCGCACTTTGTGGTCTTAAACCAAGTGTGTTTATTTCTGATAGTTGATCAAGAGCCTAAGCCACTAGCTTGACACGTTATGGAAGCGAATCATTGTGCGCGAATGAACCTTCGATCTGCATTCTCCACATTGCTTGGCTGTCGTCTTGGTGTATTGGTGTTAGGTGCTTGGTAAGTACCTGCATGGCTTGACGTATGAATCTGTGTGTGAATGTGCTGCAGTTCCTCCGTTCCCCTCTGTGAAACGTGATCATAATTAACCTGTACTCAACTTTGCAGGTGGGCAATTTTAGGGCCATGTAATTGTGGATATTTTGAATATTTTGTAAGGTGTGTTTATTATTGTATATTAAAAAAATGGTCTTCCCCCTTGTTGTTCTTGGTTTGAATAATAAATTAACTTGTTAAATTATAATTCTTTTGTGCTAATTTAAATTCTCTCCTCATAATTTATTTTGAATTAATGTTGGGTAATTTGTTCATGTATCTTGTGATTCTACTCCATTCTGGAGCATTATTTGCGTTTCCGTTGCCAACATTCATGATTTTTGACTTAGCTGCATGACTGAGGATCATTATTTAATTGTGTGCAGTTTCCTCTAAAGATTATAGTAAAGGTAGGCTGTTTGCTTAACTTAAAGAATCAGAGTTTTGCTTAAGGGAACTGTATATTTCCACCGCTGTGTGAATATCGCCGTAATGAGATTTTGTAAGCAAGCAGTCAATTGTGAACTTCGCAAACACGACTAGTTAACAGTCAAAAAAGAGCAGCGGGCGAGTTTCACAGTGACGTATAGAATACATCAGACGAGTTTTCCTGTGGAGGAATCGGTTGAGCTATCACCTTGCGATGAAATGTTTTAGGTTCCCACTGGAGAGCCACTTCCTTTCATCTGCTAATCGCAAGGTTTTGCGGTGCGGTCGCAAAACACAGACACTAAACTTATTACAGCGAACAGAGACGTCAATGAACGGACAGATAGATTATAATTTTGCAAAAATAAACTTTCTGATCGAGGAAAGTCTTGATCCAAGGACCTCTCGCTCCACAGCCCCTCACACTGCCCATAGGACCACAACACACGTATACTCATACTGTGCTTGACATTGTCTACGTTTCGCATGGACGGTTCAGTTTTTATATTTTGCTTATTTTTTCACAGTTCCACATGACTTCTTCCAGTTTTCTCCAGTGTCCGTGTTCAGTTTTTCACGGCATATCCACTGCGACAACTTATATCTGAAGGGGGTGCGATGGGGAGGTTCCCTTGTGAGATATAAGCAATTTCTTTATTAATACCCCTTCCAGCTCTGTCGATAGATCAGATTAGCCTTAAGTGGACTACTGAATGCAAAAAATGTGTGTTTGATCCAATCAAAGTTGTCGAGGGTAGAGAGGAAACGTTAATCGTCATTGTAACTTCCGATCCCGCTGATCGCTGTTGTCAGTAATGATTTCAAAAAGGCAGTGAGTCCGTCCTTGTGCTCCACAACTGTTCATACCAATCTGTTGTTGTTGTAGGGGCTACCAATGGGAATCTTATTTATCTGTTTTTCCTTCTCTGGTAGAGATCAAAAGTTCGTTTACTTGATTTAGAGAAGGAAGACTTTCTCTTGCTGCCACATCACATGAACTTTCCGCGCAGAAAGGCGCGAGCGACGAGGCCAACGAGAAAGACAGGCCGCGACGCGAACGTCACGTCACGTGATCAAGTGAGGCCTGAGCCGGCGCGGACGCTAGCTGCCTGTCCGGCCGCTGTGGCACTGTGTCACAGCGGCCAGCCAGTCCGCTAGCATTTTTGATTTCGTAACGTGACGTGCGCGCCACGGCCTGTCTTTCTCGTTGGCCTCGGGGGAACGACGTGTGACGTAGCGTTACCCCCTCCCCCGGCCCCAAAGACAAGAAGGTGCAGGTGTGCTCTAGCAGCTTTGAGACTGCTTTCACAGCGCTGCGGAGAGCCAGACGCTGTTCAGGCGACCTCCGGCAGGGAGCGATGACCAAAACGAAGGAGGAATGGTACAAATCATTGGGAGCACATCTCTCATTACTTTACAGCAGGAATTTGGAGCATTCTACACCTTTTTCCGAATATGTGACAGCACGAAGACAATTACTTCAAGCTGTCATCGTTTGATGAATTACATGTGAAAATGAAGGACTGTCTTGAACATTTATCAGGGAATGTACTCTATTCAGATGCTGCCCATAATTCTATATTTTTAGATACGATAGGTCGTCAAAATCGTTAAAAATTTCAACGCAAACATCTTTCCATGCTTCTTACATCTACAAATTTAAATTTTTCAGAAGCTTTGTACCACATCAGTGGTTTATATTGAACTGCAGAAATCAGCCAATCCACCTCAACATCTGGTAAATCACTCATTTTATCAGGAAAAACTGCAAAAACAACGTAAAAAACTATAATAAGAGATAATTTTTAAAGACATCCTCTTGCTATAAGGTTAAAAAAGAAACCGTGCGGGTGTGAACGCCTTGATTGCTTTGTGTTCCTTGAACGCTAGTTCTAACCTTATAGAAACGTGATGGAACCTATTCCTGTGTAGCGAATATTCGGTGCTACACTGTTTTTATTAGGTACCGAATAAGAACCGAACTGTCGGTACCGACAAAGGAAAAGGAACCGAAAACGAATCGAACCGAATGGAGCCGTATACGTGTGAAACAAGCGTAAGGCTGTCGGAGGCCCAGGGCGGCGGTAAAAAAAAAAAAAGGCACCCCGTCCACTCGGCAGTACACGTATTACTAGAAGAAAGTAACGTTTGAAGTTTGGAGGACCCCAGACTAGAGGCATAGGACAGTGTATGAAATATAGCTTTCGAGATTTGGAGGCCGAGAGGCAAAGTGAGCTTTAAAAAAGTAGATAAGTAAATACGAGGCATGTCCAGAAAGTAAGTTCCGTTTAGTAATAAAATGAAATTGTACACAGATACAGAAGAAATTTTTATTGCTCAAAATTTTACAACTCTTAAACTGACGAAATTTTGCAGGCATTTCTCATAGCGTGGCACCAGGTTTTGTATACCTTCTTCATAGAAATCTGCCGCCTGTTGGAAACAGTTTCTTTCAGCTCGTCGTCATTGGTGAAGTGATGACCGCCAAGGAAAGACTTGAGATTTAAGAGATGAAAGTCGCTAGGAGCGAGGTCAGGGCTGTACGGAGGATGGTCAAACACGTCCCAGCCAAATCCCTGTAGGAGGTTTTTCGTCACGTTTGCAGTGTGTGGTCGTGCGTTGTCGTGAAGCAAAACCACACATTTTGACAGCAGTCCCCGGCGCTTATTCTGAAGTGCACGGCGCAATTTCAGAAGTGTCTCGCAATAAGCATCTGTTTTAATTGTTTGAGTAGGATGCCTTTCCAGTCCCAGAACACTGTGCACATCATTTTCCGAGGTGTCATGATTAGCTTCGGCTTTATCTTTGGTGGGGATGAAGTGTGCCTCCATTCAATTGATTGCCACTTACTCTCAGGGGTGTCGTAAAAACCCACGTTTCATCTCCTGTGACAATCCGTCTCAGAAATTCTTCGCCGCTTTCAGCATAACGGGTCAAAAACTCGTTGTGTTTTGTGTTGCTCAGTAAGAATCTTTGGTACCCAGCGTGAGCAAAGTTTACGGAATTTCAGTTCTTTGGTAACAATTTAATGCATCAGTGTTCGTGAAATTTGGGGGAAGTCCATAGCGCCAGCACTAATTGTAAACCTACGGTTTTCCTGGATCTTGTCATCATTGGCGTAAACCAGTTCTTCTGTAGCCAAAGGTGGACGCCCACTTCGTTCTTCATCGTGCACATTACTACGTACGCCACTGAACTGTCGGACCCATCTTCTCACCATCGAATCACTCATCGCATTTGGTCCGTAAACATCGCAAATTTGCCGATAAATTTCACTTGTTTTCACTTTCCTCGCATTCAGAAACCGAATCACCGACCTGATTTCACAGGCGGCGGAATTTTCAATCAACGCCGACATTTCAAACAAGCACAACAAAGCGTACGTAACTGACAGCGATCTCCAAATGGCGCACGTTCTTCTCCTAGATACACATCATCTACAGCGCATGTGCGGAACTGCAATCGCAGCGCTGCAGCGGAGATGAATTGAAACGGAACTTACTTTCTGGACGCGCCTCGTAAAAAAAAAAAAAAAAAAAAAAAAAAAAAACTTTCGTAGCATTTGAGCCCCCCACCCTCCCCACAAGACGAGAAGCCCGGCGCGGTCCGGCCTTCATAGTCTGCCACTGCCTCCAACTCTGGCGGTTGGAAGGCGTGCGTAAGCTGTGGTGCAGTTTGCTTATCAGTGTTGAGGGTTTCTTAAAATTACTTAAAGATACACTCAATTGTTTGCATTAAAACTGGACAGCATTGGATGAATATAAAGTGTTATAATCTATGATTTCTGATGTGTAAAACGAGCGAGGTGCCGCAGTGATAACGCACTGGACTCGCATTCGGGAGGAAGGTGGTTCTGATTCACCTCCGACCATCCAGACTTAGGTTTTCCGTGATTTCACTAAATCACTCCAGGCAATGCCGGGATGGTTCCTTTTCAAGGGCACGGCCGATTTCCTTCCCCATCCTTACCCAAATCTCCGAGCGTTAGCTGCGTCTCTAATGAGGAAGTTGTCGACGGGACGTTAAACCCTAAGCTTCCTTCCCTTCCTTCCTCTGAGGTGTAAGCATTGCTTACACTGCTTATATGGACGCCACGCCACTGCTTTAGGTATTCCATAGTTTGATGGCAAGACAAAAATTCCCAGTAACCAATGGACTCTAAAATGTATACTACGTCTAAGCACTTATGAATGTACATATTCCCGTATTCTAATTGTGACTGTATGAAGGTTTTGATTCACTGCATAATAAGGAAAGCCAGGCTTGGTGCAGAATTGTATGGTACCACTCCTATACACTATTATCCGAAACAGTTTTCGGTATTGGGTTATATACACCACAACACGATAGCGAAAGCAAATAAACCGTATGTGTACAGGATATATTGTGCTTGTTGTCAAGTGCTATATCGAAAAAAAATGTTCAAATGTTTGGAATTTAACACAACTACGCTTCCAAAGTACTTAAACTAACCTAAGGACAAGCACACACACACACACACACACACACACACACACACACACACACACACACACATGCTGGAGGGAGAACTCGAACCTCCGCTGGGGAGCAACTGCGCGCTCTGCAGGAAGGCGCCTTGTAGCGCTCGGCCATCCATATATTGTGCATGTCGTCAGGTACTTTATCGAATAAAAATGTTCAAATGTTTGGGATTTAACACAACTACGCTTACAAACTACTTAAACTAATCTAAGGACACACACACACAGACACACACACACCCACATACATAGAAGCTGGAGGGAGAACTCGAACCTCCGACGAGGAGCAACTGCGCGCTCCGCAGTAAGGCGCCTTAGAGCGCTCGGGCATTCCATCGCGGCCTTTATCGAATTCCGGAGCTTTCCACCATATTTGGTTACACCTTGCATAGAATGGTGTGGTGTCTACTGCGAAAGAATATACAAAGCATCAGGTTTCCAGCCACTATTGCAATTGAAAATTTAATGAGATGAAGGAAGAAAGAGAAAGGAAAGGCATGATACTACTTGCAAGAGGACATTGACAAATACAATCATAAAAGGGCATCTGCGATGGGGACGCCGCAGACGTAGCGTGTGACTTGGGCGAACGTGTGACGGACAGAACGTGGATAGCCAAGAGGTTAAGCCGACAGCAGTGCCTTCTCCAATCTTCTTCCTTACTCTCATTAAGTGTGCAAACAGCGCTGTATATAGAAACCCTGTGAGGAGAACATTAAACGTGTACGACTGCGACACACAGCAAAATCCGTGATATGAACAAACAGCACAGGGAGAAAACACTTTTGGATAGGAAAGTGTTCGTCAGAGCACCAGGTTTTCGTTAAAATACTATTTTAAGGTGCTATAAGGACTCGCGGTAATGTTGTCTACAGAGGTGACAGGTGTCAGTTTGACTGCGGCACTGAGCCCCACAGCAGTGAGTCGAGAGTGCATTCAAAATATTTTATATTGTAGAAGCCTTATTTGGATTAATCGGTAGCGCCGGACAGAAGATAATGGGATCGCAGAAATTGCAATTTAGGTCCCAGTTTAGGTACAGCATTACTTCATTATTACGCGTTTCGAAAATATTTCAATAATCATATATCCATCTGTTTTGTGAGTGAAAGGTACATTTAAATGCACTAGGTACATAGGTGTTCACAGATATATGCAAACTATTTAGATCTCTTGACGAATTTTCGTTTGACGTCAGATATGTTGGCAACACCGTAGTTTATCTTTAGCCACATTGTTGTTGCGTCGCTGTATTTGCGGACCGCGTGAGCATGTCGCAGGCCACAGACAAATATTACTAGCATGGAGGTAAGAATAAACGAAGGCGCTCTGACACGAGTCCTTATTTCGACACGCAGAAATTGTCTCCGGCCAATGACAACTTGTTAGCTGTCAGCCAATGGGATGCTGCGTGTTTCGTAACCGAAGATTCGGACGCTATGCGCCCTCAAGTACTGGGGGGAAAAAAACCCCTTGCATAACCTATACCTAACCTAACTTTCACTTTAAAAATGTGATATGTAGCCTAGCATTAAGAAGGTCGGATTATGTTACACAAAAAGCTTTTAAATACGTGAGGGCACTTAGCGCCCGAATCTCCCGTCAATAAACACGCAGCATCTCATGGGCTGACAGCTAGTAGCGAGTTCTCATTGGCCAGAGACCAATTCTGCTTGTCGAAATAAGGATTCGTCGCTCTGACGCCGCATTTACGTTGTTTGCGTATGCTTGTCGCTCGTTTTGGAAGGGATTTGCACTGCTATGGTGCCACGAGTTGGGATGTTTATGTGTACTAATCGTACTGATTCTGACCTGAAATAGAAGTAAATACCATTTACTTTTGTAAGTTGTCTCGCTGTGTGATTTTACCACTTTCATTGTGAACTAACCTATACTACATCTTTACTTGCTATGTAGCGTATTTTCTCTTATGATTTTCGATTTCCCAAAGATGAAAGTTATTTCCCCCACTTAACGTACTATTTACGAATGAATATGGAATAAAATATAAATTTGATTCTTATTCTGTCAATGATTTCGAAAGCAAAACCTAGTTTCAATATTAATGAAGCGTACAACATTAAGATATCATCACTGTGCTCGTAAATCTGGCGTTGGTCCACTGAGTAGAATTATTTTATCTGACGATCGTCATATTAGCTAAAGAAAGAAGTTTGTTATTTGTAATATTTTAGTAACAACTATTTTTAAACAGAGTAAACGCGAATTTTTTCGTCCTAGAGCTTCCATTTTAAACAAAAACTTGAAACAATCAGGTAGGGGACGTTACATGCGTGTATGATGCAATTAGCAACTGTAAATTTAGACACAGCTATAACACACTGTCAGTGTTTTCGTCGGAGTGTCATGGCGGCCATGTCTTCAAAGCGTAGTACGGCTGGGATATGTAGCCCCATCTCCCTTTATTCTTACCTCCATGATTAATAGACTGGCAAACTTGCCTCTGTGACGGAAGCCTGACGTCGCGATCTTACTTTAACTCACGTCAAAACTAGTCCATGTCTTAGTACTAACATCTTCTGACATGAAATGACGTTGTAAGCCTTCGAAGTTGGTTTAAACATGTCTTGCATTTGAGCTGATACTTCCGTAGTTGTGAAATTAAGCACATACATTGTAGAATCGTATTATGAGAGGAAAATTTTACATACAATGATAGCAGTCTATGGGTATCGTAAAAATACTCAACATGTTATATCTGCCAAAAAGCACATTATTACGGTCATACTACTAAATGAAAAGCCGCAGTTGTTCGAAACGGCTAACAGATTGATAAAAACAGAAAAATACCGCGACTCATTACTCGTACATGTCAAATTAGACTGTAGTTTTCGTAAGCACACTCGGAAGAATAAAGATATGCGTTATCCATGGCAAATATCACGACCATACTACTGAAAAAAGCAGAAGCTGAATGAAATTGGTAACAGATTAATGAAAACAGCGAATCAATGCATCTCATTACTGTAAGTATCAACGCTTACTCTGGCTAAAAAAAAATTACAGCCTAATACAACACACGAACTGACCATTATGTCAAAACCCTTAAAATTGTGTAGTTACGTCAATTCATCCGTATTTTACGACTGCTTTCATTAATTACGCAGACGACTGCTCACTCGTTTGCAGTTTAGAAATATGGCGCGAGGCTTCAGTGACACCAGTGATACTACATACGGCATTGCCAGTCTAGTAATCTATGTCTGTGCCACAAACATACATTACAAAGTCGCTGATTTTAGTGAATCCTGAACGCCGCCATCTTACCTACACCAATGTCTAAATTTTTGTGTATGTTACTTAGAAATCTTCTGAATTGAAATGACGGTTTAATCTTTTCGCGGTGGTTTAAACAGGTTCTGAATTTGAGCTAATATTTGGTACTAGCTTAATTTAGCACACAAATTGTAGAATCATGTTGAACGTTGAGATACATATCCACACATGTAAAGCAGACTACAGTTTTCGTAAGAACACTCCAATGAATACGGACATTTCCGCGTACCAAAGCACTTTTATAGCGAGCATACTATTCTTAAAACTTTTATCATACTAATATGTCGACGACTGCTCGGGATAAAATTAAAACTATCTGGTCAGTCGTGAAGGAAGTGTCTGGTCAGGAGCAGCAGGTAGAAGATATAACGTCAGTGCGTAGTAGGAATGTTTCTGTTACTGACAAGTTAGATATATGTGCAATATTCAATAATCACGTTCTGAATATAGTAGAGGAACTAAACAAAACTCTAGTTTCTACAGGGAATCATATAACGTTTTTAGAAAATGCGTTTCCGAGGCTGTTGCCTGAAATGATCCTTCATGATACTTCCATAGGTGAGATTGAGTCAATAATTAAATCACTAAAGACTAAGGACTCTTGTGGATATGATGGGGTATCTAGCAGAATTCTAAAGTATTGTTCTCCATATGTTAGCCCAGTACTAAGCCATATTTGTAATTTTTCCTTTCAGAATGGTCAGTTTCCTAACAGATTAAAGTACTCAGTAGTGAAACCGCTTTATAAAAAAGGAGAAAGGGATAATGTAGACAACTATAGACCTATTTCTATGCCATCGTTTTTTTCCAAAGTTATTGAAAAGGCTGTATATTCAAGATTAATTGATCATTTCAGTTCACATAATTTCCTGTCAAATGTACAGTTTGGTTTTAGAAGTGGTTTAACGACCGAAAACGCTATATTTTCGTTTCTCTGTGAGGCACTTAATGGGTTAAATAAGAGGCTACGGACATTAGGCGTCTTCTTTGATTTAACAAAAGCGTTTGATTGTGTTGATCACAAAATATTGTTGCAGAAGTTGGAACATTATGGAATACGGGGAGTAGCCCACAACTGGTTCACCTCTTACTTTAATAATAGACAACAGAAGGTAATTCTCCGCAGTGTAGAAAATTGCTATGACGTGCAATCCCAATGAGGCACAATTAAGTATGGGGTGCCCCAGGGGTCTGTTTTGGGACCATTGCTGTTTCTTATTTATATAAATGATATGCCTTCGAGTATAACAAATGATTGTAAAATATTTTTGTTTGCTGACGATACCAGCTTGGTAGTGAAGGATGTTGCTCGTAATATTGACACAGTATCAAATAATGCAGTTCAAGAGATAAGTTCATGGCTAATAGAAAACAAGTTGATGTTAAATCACAGTAAAACTCAGTTTTTACAATTTCTAACACATAATTTGACGAAATCTGACATTATGATTACACATAATGGGCATGTGATAAGTGAGACTGAACAGTTCAAATTTCTAGGTGTTCATATAGACAGTAAGCTGTCATGGAAAGCCCATGTTCAGGATCTTGTTCCAAAACTAAATTCTGCTATATTTACCATTAGAACAATATCTGAGATAAGTGATTTTTCAACACGAAAAGTAGTCTATTTCGCTTACTTTCACTCACTTATGACGTACGGCATTGTTTTTTGGGGTAACTCGCCTGATGCAAAAAGGATATTTCTGGCTCAAAAACGGGCGGTTCGAGCAATATCTGGTGTAAGTTCGCGAACGTCATGTCGACCCCTTTTCAGTAGTCTGGGAATTTTGACTCTGGCGTCACAATACGTTTTTTCTTTAATGTCGTTTGTTGTTAATAATATCAGCTTATTCCCACGAGTTAGTAGCTTTCACTCGGTGAATACTAGACAGATGTCTAATCTACATTTGCACCACAACACCTTAACACTTGTGCAGAAAGGGGTGCAGTATTCTGCGGCATCCATTTTCAATAAGCTGCCACAAGAACTTAAGAATCTTAGCACTAATCCACATGCTTTCAAATCTAAATTGAAGAGTTACCTCGTGGCTCACTCCTTTTATTCTGTCGAGGAACTCCTAGAAAAGTTAAACAATTAAGCTAATTTATTTTTTCTTTATTGATTCTTTTCACTTTGTCTTAAGGTTGTGTGCAAAGGACTACTTAAAATTTTTCTATTACCATTATTGTGTAACAATTAATGTATTGACTTGTTCCATGACCATGGAGTCTTACTCCTGAAGTGGGTCCTATGGAACAGAAAAAACAAATAAATAAATAAATAAATAAATAAAACTGAGCTTCAGTGACACCAATGCTCTTGGGCACTACCAGCACTGATCTTTTATACAAACTGGATGAATAATTCTGGTGTTTTGATCTCTATACAAACTGGATGAATAATTCTGGTGTTTTGGCAAACGAATTTCTATATGAAATTAAGTGATGAAGCCACTTTCTTGCTCTTTACTTGAAATTTACGTCAAAACGTGATGTAATGGGAGTGGAATCGAAATGTACTTTCCTTCAGTTTTCTTGTTATACTTCATAGCTGCCAATTTTGAATCCGGCAAGAAAAAGAAATGTCAACGTCTATGGCTAGCACGCTCAGATAGCTGAAGATTCAGGTGGTATAGAGATCAATGATTGTCAGTCTGGTTAACGTAGGTCTGTGGCGAACGGAGAGAGTAGTGTCTTGGTAGTGGGAGTGGAATAATTTGGTGTGAATGCAGATTGGGGAACGGTGTAAATAAAAATATTCTGGACTAACAGAGGTCGAAAAGGTTTTTCTAGTGGAAGCATATTATTATTTTAGCCACGTTTTGAAGTTTATATTGTTCATTTTCCGCTAGAATTACTACACAGGAAAGAACTCCTCATACAGTTTACTTCAATTAAGACAATCAGATTAGTTTTATTAATTTATTTATTAGTAGCTGAAAACCCGGCGTTAACTATTGCAATCTTCTGTTAGTCCACCTTCTCTACTTTGCTCTCTGTTTTCATCTCCCCTCCCTTTCCAACCCCCCTCGTCCTTATAGCGAGTGGATGTCTTTAAAAATTATCTCTTATTATAGTTTTTTACGTTGTTTTTGTAGTTTTTCCTGATAAAATGAGTGATTTACCAGATGTTGAGGTGGATCGGCTGATTTTTGCAGTTCAATATAAACCACTGATGTGGTACAAAGCTTCTGAAAAATTTAAATTTGTAGATGTAGGAAGCATGGAAAGATGTTTGTGTTGAAATTTTTAACGATTTTGACGACCTATCGTATCTAAAAATATAGAATTATGGGCAGCATCTGAATAGAGTACATTCCCTGATAAATGTTCAAGACAGTCCTTCATTTTCACATGTAATTCATTAAACGATGACAGCTTGAAGTAATTGTCTTCGTGCTCTCACATCTTCGGAAAAAGGTGTAGAATGCTCCAAATTCCTGCCGTAAAGTAATGAGAGAAGTGCTCCCAATGATTTCTACCATTCCTCCTTCGTTTTGGTCATCGCTCCCTGCCGGAGGTCGCCTGAACAGCGTCTGGCTCTCCGCAGCGCTGTGAAAGCAGTCTCAAAGCTACTAGAGGGCACCTGCACCTTCTTGTCTTTGGGGCCGGGGGAGGGGGGGACGCTACGTTACACGTTGTTCCCCCGAGGCCAACGAGAAAGACAGACCGTGGCGCGCACGTCACGTTATGAAATGAAGTGAGTCGCGAATGCTAGCGGACTGGCTGGCCGCTGTGACAAAGTGCCGCAGCGGCCGGACAGGCAGCTAGCGTCCGCGCCGGCTCAGGCCTCACTTGATCACGTGACGTGACGTTCGCGGCCTGTCTTTCTCGTTGGCCTCGTCGCTCGCGCCTTTCTGCGCGGGAAGTTCACGTGATGTGGCAGCAAGAGAAAGTCTTCCTTCTCTAAATCAAGTAAACGAACTTTTGATCTCTACCAGAGAAGGAAAAACAGATAAATAAGATTCCCATTGGTAGCCCCTACAACAACAACAGATTGGTATGAACAGTTGTGGAGCACAAGGACAGACTCACTGCCTTTTTGAAATCATTACTGACAACAGCGATCAGCGGGATCGGAAGTTACAATGACGATTAGCATTTCCTCTCTGCCACCGACAACTTTGATTGGATCAAACACACATTTTTTGCATTCAGTAGTCCACTTAAGTCTAATCTGATCTATCGACAGAGCTGGAAGGGATATTAATAAAGAAATTGCTTATATCTCACAAGGGAACCTCCCCATCGCACCCCCTTCAGATATAAGTTGTCGCAGTGGATATGCCGTGAAAAACTGAACACGGACACTGGAGAAAACTGGAAGAAGTCATGTGGAACTGTGAAAAAATAAGCAAAATATAAAAACTGAACCGTCCATGCGAAACGTAGACAATGTCAAGCACAGTGTGAGTATACGTGTGTTGTGGTCCTATGGGCAGTGTGAGGCGCTGTGGAGCGAGAGGTCCTTGGATCAAGACTTTCCTCGATCAGAAAGTTTATTTTTGCTAAATTATAATCTATCTGTCCGTTCATTGACGTCTCTGTTCGCTGTAATAAGTTTAGTGTCTATATTTTGCGACCGCACCGCAAAACCTTGCGATTAGCAGATGAAAGGGAGTGGCTCTCCAGTGGGAACCTAAAACATTTCATCGCAAGATGATAGCTCAACCGATTCCTCCACAGGAAAACTCGTCTGATGTATTCTATACGTCACTGTGAAACTCGCCCACTGCTCTTTTTTGACTGTGAACTAGTCGTGTTTGCGAAGTTAACAATTGACTGCTTGCTTACAAAATCTCATTACGGCGATATTCACACAGCGGTGGAAATATACAGTTCCCTTAAGCAAAACTCTGATTCTTTAAGTTAAGCAAACAGCCTACCTTTACTACAATCTTTAGAGGAAACTGCACACAATTAAATAATGATCCTCAGTCATGCAGCTAAGTAAAAAATCATGAATGTTGGCAACGGAAACGCAAATAATGCTCCAGAATGGAGTAGAATCACAAGATACATGAACAAATTACCCAACATTAATTCAAAATAAATTATGAGGAGAGAATTTAAATTAGCACAAAAGAATTATAATTTAACAAGTTAATTTCTTATTCAAACCAAGAACAACAAGGGGAAGACCATTTTTTAATATGCAATAATACACACACCTTACAAAATATTCAAAATATCCACAATTACATGGCCCTAAAATTGCCCACCTGCAAAGTTGAGTACAGGTTAATTATGATCACGTTTCACAGAGGGGAACGGAGGAATTGCAGCACATTCACACACAGATTCATACGTCAAGCCATGCAGGTACTTACCAAGCACCTAACACCAATACACCAAGACGACAGCTAAGCAATGTGGAGGATGCAGATCGAAGGTTCACTCGCGCACAATGATTCGCTTCCATAACGTGTCAAGCTAGTGGCTTAGGCTCTTGATCAACTATCAGAAATAAACACACTTGGTTTAAGACCACAAAGTGCGGTGTACAGATGGAAGTTAAAGTTTCCCTAGAAATTCTAACTATACATTAAATCAAGAATTCATTTAATAATATCTAAAAACAGTCGCTCTGGCCTTCGTTTAGCACAGGGAGAAGATAACTACAGAAGGTTAAAGTTGTTAGATCAACACAGCACTCCACTAAGTCGGAACACAAAATATGCAAAAGTTAACAAAATCGATTTCAAAGAGAGTAAGATCGCGAAATATATCGTGTAACAAATCTTTGTGACCAGAGGAATGATATCTATTAGATAAGCAAGGTTACAGATTGCTACAGCACAATAATACAGAGTTCGGTCACAAAAATTCAGAGAAATGAATTAATTCTATTTCATGAAAATTAAAAACACGATAGACGTCGTGCGACGGTTCTTTCTACACAGAGGAAAAAGATCTATTTAATGGTAATAACCACGACAGGGAACACGCTAATCAGCGCACACGTGGGCTGACAAGTACACAGATTACAAGTTAGAATGGACAATTTTCAGGAAAAATTATCACGCTACACTCACTAGGAAACTCCTTAGCAAATTAGCTATATAATTACTAACCACTCATGTGCGCCGAATGATGGAAAAGCTGAAGGCTTAGTCTGATATCGTCCACGTGTTCTGACGACAAAGTACGAACAGTATAGGCACCACGAATCCCCGAAAATATTAGAATTCAACTACGATAAGAACGCAAAAGACACTGAACATATTAAAACTGGCGAAGAAATGATTTAAATGTTATAAAGTGCAAGAACTGTGCTAGCGAAACACCATCAGAGCATCGGAATCAGATTCCGGCAAAAATTGAGATAAAATTAGCAATCCTGTACGAAATTAAGCAAAATCTCACTACTACACATTGTGTAGCTGCTACTCCCAGAATTAAACTCGCGAAAAGGCATAAGTACTACTATGGAGACTGAACTATGTCGACCCACGAGGCCACAGCAGGACCAAACCCAGAGGTACTTACCCTACCAGGAACCACGTAAATAATCTAAGGACACACACACACAGACACACACACACACACACACACACACACACACACACACACACGCCACACACACATACATACAAGCTGGAGGGAGAACTCGAACCTCCGACGAGGAGCAACTGCGCGCTCCGCAGTAAGGCGCCTTAGAGCGCTCGGGCATTCCATCGCGGCCTTTATCGAATTCCGGAGCTTTCCACCATATTTGGTTACACCTTGCATAGAATGGTGTGGTGTCTACTGCGAAAGAATATACAAAGCATCAGGTTTCCAGCCACTATTGCAATTGAAAATTTAATGAGATGAAGGAAGAAAGAGAAAGGAAAGGCATGATACTACTTGCAAGAGGACATTGACAAATGCAATCATAAAAGGGCATCTGCGATGGGGACGCCGCAGACGTAGCGTGTGACTTGGGCGAACGTGTGACGGACAGAACGTGGATAGCCAAGAGGTTAAGCCGACAGCAGTGCCTTCTCCAATCTTCTTCCTTACTCTCATTAAGTGTGCAAACAGCGCTGTATATAGAAACCCTGTGAGGAGAACATTAAACGTGTACGACTGCGACACACAGCAAAATCCGTGATATGAACAAACAGCACAGGGAGAAAACACTTTTGGATAGGAAAGTGTTCGTCAGAGCACCAGGTTTTCGTTAAAATACTATTTTAAGGTGCTATAAGGACTCGCGGTAATGTTGTCTACAGAGGTGACAGGTGTCAGTTTGACTGCGGCACTGAGCCCCACAGCAGTGAGTCGAGAGTGCATTCAAAATATTTTATATTGTAGAAGCCTTATTTGGATTAATCGGTAGCGCCGGACAGAAAATAATGAGATCGCAGTAATTGCAATTTAGGTCCCAGTTTAGGTACAGCATTACTTCATTATGACGCGTTTCGAAAATATTTCAATAATCATATATCCATCTGTTTTGTGAGTGAAAGGTACATTTAAATGCACTAGGTACATAGGTGTTCACAGATATATGCAAACTATTTAGATCTCTTGACGAATTTTCGTTTGACGTCAGATATGTTGGCAACACCGTAGTTTATCTTTAGCCACATTGTTGTTGCGTCGCTGTATTTGCGGACCGCGTGAGAATGTCGCAGGCCACAGACAAATATTACTAGCATGGAGGTAGGAATAAACGAAGGCGCTCTGACACGAGTCCTTATTTCGACACGCAGAAATTGTCTCCGGCCAATGACAACTTGCTAGCTGTCAGCCAATGGGATGCTGCGTGTTTCGTAACCGGAGATTCGGGCGCTATGCGCCCTCAAGTACTGGGGGGAAAAAAAAACCTTGCATAACCTATACCTAATCTAACTTTCACTTTAAAAATGTGATATGTAGCCTAGCATTAAGAAGGTCGGATTATGTTACAGAAAAAGCTTTTAAATACGTGAGGGCACTTAGCGCCCGAATCTCCCGTTAAGAAACACGCAGCATCTCATGGGCTGACAGCTAGTAGCGAGTTCTCATTGGCCAGAGACCAATTCTGCTTGTCGAAATAAGGATTCGTCGCTCTGACGCCGCATTTACGTTGTTTGCGTATGCTTGTCGCTCGTTTTGGAAGGGATTTGCACTGCTATGGTGCCACGAGTTGGGATGTTTATGTGTACTAATCGTACTGATTCTGACCTGAAATAGAAGTAAATACCATTTACTTTTGTAAGTTGTCTCGCTGTGTGATTTTACCACTTTCATTGTGAACTAACCTATACTACATCTTTACTTGCTATGTAGCGTATTTTCTCTTATGATTTTCAATTTCCCAAAGATGAAACTTATTTCCCCCACTTAACGTACTATTTACGAATGAATATGGAATAAAATATAAATTTGATTCTTATTCTGTCAATGATTTCGAAAGCAAAACCTAGTTTCAATATTAATAAAGCGTACAACTCTAAGATATCATCACTGTGCTCGTAAATCTGGCGTTGGTCCACTGAGTAGAATTATTTTATCTGACGATCGTCATATTAGCTAAAGAAAGAAGTTTGTTATTTGTAATATTTTAGTAACAACTACTTTTAAACAGAGTAAACGCGAATTTTTTTCGTCCTACAGCTTTCATTATAAACAAAAACTTGAAACAATTAGTTAGGGGACGTTACATGCGTGTATGATGCAATTAGCAACTGTAAATTTAGACACAGCTATAACACACTGTCAGTGTTTTCGTCGGAGGGTCATGGCGGCCATGTCTTCAAAGCGTAGTACGGCTGGGATATGTAGCCCCATCTCCCTTTATTCTTACCTCCATGATTAATAGACTGGCAAACTTGCCTCTGTGACGGAAGCCTGACGTCGCGATCTTACTTTAACTCACGTTAAAACTCGTCCATGTCTTAGTACTAAGATCTTCTGACATGAAATGACGTTGTAAGCCTTCGAAGTTGGTTTAAACATATCTTGCATTTGAGCTGATACTTCCGTAGTTGTGAAATTAAGCACATACATTGTAGAATCGTATTATGAGAGGAAAATGTTACATACAATGATAGCAGTCTATGGGTATCGTAAAAACACTCAACGGAATAAAAATACATGTTATATCCGCCAAAAAGCACATTATTACGGTCATACTACTAAATGAAAAGCCGCAGTTGTTCGAAACGGCTAACAGATTGATAAAAACAGAAAAATACCGCGACTCATTACTCGTACATGTCAAATTAGACTGTAGTTTTCGTAAGCACACTCGGAAGAATAAAGATATGCGTTATCCATGGCAAATATCACGACCATACTACTGAAAAAAGCAGAAGCTGAATGAAATTGGTAACAGATTAATGAAAACAGCGAATCAATGCATCTCATTACTGTAAGTATCAACGCTTAGTCTGGCTTAAAAAAATTACAGCCAAATACAACATACGAACTGACCATTATGTCAAAACCCTTAAAATTGTGTAGTTAAGTCAATTCATCCGTATTTTACGACTGCTTTCATTAATTACGCAGACGACTGCTCACTCGTTTGCAGTTTAGAAATATGGCGCGAGGCTTCAGTGACACCAGTGATACTACATACGACATTGTCAGTCTAGTAATCTATGTCTGTGCCACAAACATACATTACAAAGTCGCTGATTTTAGTGAATCCTGAACGCCGCCATCTTACCTACACCAATGTCTAAATTTTTGTGTATGTTACTTAGAAATCTTCTGAATTGAAATGACGGTTTAATCTTTTCGCGGTGGTTTAAACAGGTTCTGAATTTGAGCTAATATTTGCGTACTAGCTTAATTTAGCACACAAATTGTAGAATCATGTTGATCGTTGAGATACATATCCACATATGTAAAGCAGACTACAGTTTTCGTAAGAACACTCCAATGAATACGGACATTTCTGCGTACCAAAGCACTTTTATAGCGAGCATACTATTCTTAAAACTTTTATCATACTAATATGTCGACGACTGAGCTTCAGTGACACCAATGCTCTTGGGCACTGCCAGCACTGATCTTTTATACAAACTGGATGAATAATTCTGGTGTTTTGATCTCTATACAAACTGGATGAATAATTCTGGTGTTTTGGCAAACGAATTTCTATATGAAATTAAGTGATGAAGCCACTTTCTTGCTCTTTACTTGAAATTTATGTCAAAACGTGATGTAATGGGAGTGGAATCGAAATGCACTTTCCTTCAGTTTTCTTGTTATACTTCATAGCTGCCAAATTTGAATCCGGCAAGATAAAGAAATGTCAACGTCTATGGCTAGCACGCTCAGATAGCTGAAGATTCAGGTGGTATAGAGATCAATGATTGTCAGTCTGGTTAACGTAGGTCTCTGGCGAACGGAGAGAGTAATGTCTTGGTAGTGGGAGTGGAATAATTTGGTGTGAATGCAGATTGGGGAACGGTGTAAATAAAAATATTTTGGACTAACAGAGGTCGAAAAGGTTTCTCTGCTGGAAACATATTATTATTTTAGCCACGATTTGAAGTTTATATTTTTGCAGTTTTCCTGATAAAATGAGAGATTTACCAGATGTTGAGGTGGATCGGCTGATTTCTGCAGTTCAATATAAACCACTGATGTGGTACAAAGCTTCTGAAAAATTTAAATTTGTAGATGTAGGAAGCATGGAAAGATGTTTGTGATGAAATTTTTAACGATTTTGACGACCTACCTTATCTAAAAATATAGAATTATGGGCAGCATCTGAATAGAGTACATTCCCTGATAAATGTTCAAGACAGTCCTTCATTTTCACATGTAATTCATCAAACGATGACAGCTTGAAATAATTGTCTTCGTGCTCTCACATCTTCGGAAAAAGGTGTAGAATGCTTCAAATTCCTGCCGTAAAGTAATGAGAGAAGTGCTCCCAATGATTTCTACCATTCCTCCTTCGTTTTGGTCATCGCTCCCTGCCGGAGGTCGCCTGAACAGCGTCTGGCTCTCCGCAGCGCTGTGAAAGCAGTCTCAAAGCTGCTAGAGCGCACCTGCACCTTCTTGTCTTTGGGGCCGGGGGAGGGGGGGATGCTACGTCACACGTCGTTCCCCCGAGGCCAACGAGAAAGACAGGCCGTGGCGCGCACGTCACGTTACGAAATGAAGTGAGTCGCGAATGCTAGCGGACTGGCTGGCCGCTGAGACACAGTGCCGCAGCGGCCGGACAGGCAGCTAGCGTCCGCGCCGGCTCAGGCCTCACTTGATCACGTGACGTGACGTTCGCGGCCTGTCTTTCTCGTTGGCCTCGTCGCTCGCGCCTTTCTGCGCGGGAAGTTCACGTGATGTGGCAGCAAGAGAAAGTCTTCCTTCTCTAAATCAAGTAAACGAACTTTTGATCTCTACCAGAGAAGGAAAAACAGATAAATAAGATTCCCATTGGTAGCCCCTACAACAACAACAGATTGGTATGAACAGTTGTGGAGCACAAGGACGGACTCACTGCCTTTTGAAATCATTACTGACAACAGCGATCAGCGGGATCGGAAGTTACAATGACGATTAACGTTTCCTCTCTACCCTCGACGACTTTGATTGGATCAAACACACATTTTTTGCATTCAGTAGTCCACTTAAGGCTAATCTGATCTATCGACAGAGCTGGAAGGGGTATTAATAAAGAAATTGCTTATATCTCACAAGGGAACCTCCCCATCGCACCCCCTTCAGATATAAGTTGTCGCAGTGGATATGCCGTGAAAAACTGAACACGGACACTGGAGAAAACTGGAAGAAGTCATGTGGAACTGTGAAAAAATAAGCAAAATATAAAAACTGAACCGTCCATGCGAAACGTAGACAATGTCAAGCACAGTATGAGTATACGTGTGTTGTGGTCCTATGGGCAGTGTGAGGCGCTGTGGAGCGAGAGGTCCTTGGATCAAGACTTTCCTCGATCAGAAAGTTTATTTTTGCTAAATTATAATCTATCTGTCGGTTCATTGACGTCTCTGTTCGCTGTAATAAGTTTAGTGTCTATATTTTGCGACCGCACCGCAAAACCTTGCGATTAGCAGATGAAAGGGAGTGGCTCTCCAGTGGGAACCTAAAACATTTCATCGCAAGATGATAGCTCAACCGATTCCTCCACAGGAAAACTCGTCTGATGTATTCTATACGTCACTGTGAAACTCGCCCACTGCTCTTTTTTGACTGTGAACTAGTCGTGTTTGCGAAGTTAACAATTGACTGCTTGCTTACAAAATCTCATTACGGCGATATTCACACAGCGGTGGAAATATACAGTTCCCTTAAGCAAAACTCTGATTCTTTAAGTTAAGCAAACAGCCTACCTTTACTACAATCTTTAGAGGAAACTGCACACAATTAAATAATGATCCTCAGTCATGCAGCTAAGTCAAAAATCATGAATGTTGGCAACGGAAACGCAAATAATGCTCCAGAATGGAGTAGAATCACAAGATACATGAACAAATTACCCAACATTAATTCAAAATAAATTATGAGGAGAGAATTTAAATTAGCACAAAAGAATTATAATTTAACAAGTTAATTTATTATTCAAACCAAGAACAACAAGGGGGAAGACCATTTTTTTAATATACAATAATAAACACACCTTACAAAATATTCAAAATATCCACAATTACATGGCCCTAAAATTGCCCACCTGCAAAGTTGAGTACAGGTTAATTATGATCACGTTTCACAGAGGGGAACGGAGGAATTGCAGCACATTCACACACAGATTCATACGTCAAGCCATGCAGGTACTTACCAAGCACCTAACACCAATACACCAAGACGACAGCTAAGCAATGTGGAGGATGCAGATCGAAGGTTCACTCGCGCACAATGATTCGCTTCCATAACGTGTCAAGCTAGTGGCTTAGGCTCTTGATCAACTATCAGAAATAAACACACTTGGTTTAAGACCACAAAGTGCGGTGTACAGATGGAAGTTAAAGTTTCCCTAGAAATTCTAACTATACATTAAATCAAGAATTCATTTAATAATATCTAAAAACAGTCGCTCTGGCCTTCGTTTAGCACAGGGAGAAGATAACTACAGAAGGTTAAAGTTGTTAGATCAACACAGCACTCCACTAAGTCGGAACACAAAATATGCAAAAGTTAACAAAATCGATTTCGAAGAGAGTAAGATCGCGAAATATATCGTGTAACAAATCTTTGTGACCAGAGGAATGATATCTATTAGATAAGCAAGGTTACAGATTGCTACAGCACAATAATACAGAGTTCGGTCACAAAAATTCAGAGAAATGAATTAATTCTATTTCATGAAAATTAAAAACACGATAGACGTCGTGCGACGGTTCTTTCTACACAGAGGAAAAAGATGTATTTAATGGTAATAACCACGACAGGGAACACGCTAATCAGCGCACACGTGGGCTGTCAAGTACACAGATTACAAGTTAGAATGGACAATTTTCAGGAAAAAATATCACGCTACACTCACTAGGAAACTCCTTAGCAAATTAGCTATATAATTACTAACCACTCATGTGCGCCGAATGATGGAAAAGCTGAAGGCTTAGTCTGATATCGTCCACGTGTTCTGACGACAAAGTACGAACAGTATAGGCACCATGAATCCCAGAAAATATTAGAATTCAACTACGATAAGAACGCAAAAGACACTGAACATATTAAAACTGGCGAAGAAATGATTTAAATGTTATAAAGTGCAAGAACTGTGCTAACGAAACACCATCAGAGCATCGGAATCAGATTCCGGCAAAAATTGAGATAAAATTAACAATCCTGTACGAAATTAAGCAAAATCTCACTACTACACATAGTGTAGCTGCTACTCCCAGAATTAAACTCGCGAAAAGGCATAAGTACGACTATGGAGACTGAACTAAGTCGAGCCACGAGGCCACAGCAGGACCAAACCCAGAGGTACTTACCCTACCAGGAACCACGTAAACTAATCTAAGGACACACACACACACAGACACACACACACACACAAATGTTCAAATGTTAGGAATTTAACACAACTACGCTTACAAACTACTTAAACTAATCTAAGGACACACACACACACACACACACACACACACATACATACAAGCTGGAGGGAGAACTCGAACCTCCGACGAGGAGCAACTGCGCGCTCCGCAGTAAGGCGCCTTAGAGCGCTCGGGCATTCCATCGCGGCCTTTATCGAATTCCGGAGCTTTCCACCATATTTGGTTACACCTTGCATAGAATGGTGTGGTGTCTACTGCGAAAGAATATACAAAGCATCAGGTTTCCAGCCACTATTGCAATTGAAAATTTAATGAGATGAAGGAAGAAAGAGAAAGGAAAGGCATGATACTACTTGCAAGAGGACAAATGCAATCATAAAAGGGCATCTGCGATGGGGACGCCGCAGACGTAGCGTGTGACTTGGGCGAACGTGTGACGGACAGAACGTGGATAGCCAAGAGGTTAAGCCGACAGCAGTGCCTTCTCCAATCTTCTTCCTTACTCTCATTAAGTGTGCAAACAGCGCTGTATATAGAAACCCTGTGAGGAGAACATTAAACGTGTACGACTGCGACACACAGCAAAATCCGTGATATGAACAAACAGCACAGGGAGAAAACACTTTTGGATAGGAAAGTGTTCGTCAGAGCACCAGGTTTTCGTTAAAATACTATTTTAAGGTGCTATAAGGACTCGCGGTAATGTTGTCTACAGAGGTGACAGGTGTCAGTTTGACTGCGGCACTGAGCCCCACAGCAGTGAGTCGAGAGTGCATTCAAAATATTTTATATTGTAGAAGCCTTATTTGGATTAATCGGTAGCTCCGGACAGAAGATAATGGGATCGCAGTAATTGCAATTTAGGTCCCAGTTTAGGTACAGCATTACTTCATTATGACGCGTTTCGAAAATATTTCAATAATCATATATCCATCTGTTTTGTGAGTGAAAGGTACATTTAAATGCACTAGGTACATAGGTATTCACAGATATATGCAAACTATTTAGATCTCTTGACGAATTTTCGTTTGACGTCAGATATGTTGGCAACACAGTAGTTTATCTTTAGCCACATTGTTGATGCGTCGCTGTATTTGCGGACCGCGTGAGCATGTCGCAGGCCACAGACATATATTACTAGCATGGAGGTAAGAATAAACGAAGGCGCTCTGACACGAGTCCTTATTTCGACACGCAGAAATTGTCTCCGGCCAATGACAACTTGCTAGCTGTCAGCCAATGGATGCTGCGTGTTTCGTAACCGGAGATTCGGGCGCTATGCGTCCTCAAGTACTGAAAAAACTTGTGTAACCTATACCTAACCTAACTTTCACTTTAAAAAAATGTGATATGTACCCTAGCATTAAGAAGGTTGGATTAGGTTAAACAAAAAGCTTTTTAATACGTGAGGGCGCTTAGCGCCCGAATCTCCCGTTAAGAAACACGCAGCATCTCATTGGCTGACAGCTAGTAGCGAGTTCTCATTGGCCGGAGACCATTTCTGCTTGTCGAAATAAGGATTCGTTGCTCTGACGCCGCTTTTACGTTTTTTGCGTACACTTGTCGCTCGTTTTGGAAGGATTTTGCACTGATATGGTGACACGAGTTGGAATGTTTATGTGTACTAATCGTACTGATTCTGACGTGAAATAGAAGTAAATACCATTTAATTTGTAAGTTGTCTCGCTGTGTGATTTTACCACTTTTATTGTGAACTAACCTATACTATACCTTTACTTGCTATGTAGCGTATTTTCTCTTGTGATATTCGATTTCCCAAAGATGAAAATTATTTCCCCCACTTAAAATACCATTTACGAATGAATATGGAATAAAATATAAATTTGATTCTTATTCTGTCAATGATTTCGAAAGCAAAACCTAGTTTCAATATTAATGAAGCGTACAACATTAAGATATCATCACTGTGCTCGTAAATCTGGCGTTGGTCATCTGAGTAGAATTATTTTATCTGACGATCGTCATATTAGCTAAAGAAAGAAGTGTGTTATTTGTAATATTTTTGTAACAACTATTTTTAAACAGAGTAAACGCGAATTTTATCAGTTAGGGGACGTTACATGCGTGTATGATGCAATTAGCAACTGTAAATTTAGACACAGCTATAACACACTGTCAGTGTTTTGGTCGGAGTGTCATGGCGGCCATGTCTTCAAAGCGTAGTACGGCTGGGATATGTAGCCCCATCTCCCTTTATTCCTACCTCCATGATTACTAGACTGGCAAACTTGCCTCTGTGACGGAAGCCTGACGTCACGATCTTACTTTAACTCACGTCAAAACTAGTCCATGTCTTAGTACTAAGATCTTCTGACATGAAATGACTTTGTAAGCCTTCGAAGTTGGTTTAAACATGTCTTGCATTTGAGCTGATACTTCCGTAGTTGTGAAATTAAGCACATACATTGTAGAATCGTATTATGAGAGGAAAATGTTACATACAATGATAGCAGTCTATGGATATCGTAAAAACACTCAACATGTTATATTCGCCAAAAAGCACATTATTACGGTCATACTACTAAATGAAAAGCCGCAGTTTTTCGAAACGGCTAACAGATTGATAAAAACAGAAAAATACCGCGACTCATTACTCGTACATGTCAAATTAGACTGTAGTTTTCGTAAGCACACTCGGAAGAATAAAGATACGCGTTATCCATGGCAAATATCACTTTTCTAACGACCATACTACTGAAAAAAGCAGAAGCTGAATGAAATTGGTAACAGATTAATGAAAACAGCGAATCAATGCAACTCATTACTGTAAGTATCAACGCTTACTCTGGCTTAAAAAATTACAGCCAAATACAACACACGAACTGACTATTATGTCAAAACTCTTAAAATAGTGTAGTTACGTCAATTCATCCGTATTTTACGACTGCTTTCATTAATTACGCAGACGACTGCTCACTCGTTTGCAGTTTAGAAATATGGCGCGAGGCTTCAGTGACACCAGTGATACTACATACGTCATTGCCAGTGTAGTAATCTATGTCTGGGCCACAGACCTACATTACAAAGTCAGTGGTTTTAGTGAAGCATGAACGCCGCCATCTTACCTACACCAATGTCTATGTTTTCGTGTATGTTACTTAGAAATCTTCTGAATTGAAATGACGGTTTAATCTTTTCTCGGTGGTTTAAACAGTTTCTGAATTTGAGCTAATATTTGCTTACTAGCTTAATTTAGCACACAAATTGTAGAATCGTGTTGAATGTTAAGATACATATCCACACATGTAAAGCAGACTGCAGTTATCGTAAGAACACTCCAATGAATACAAATATCTCTGGGTTCCAAAGCACTTTTATAGCAAGCATACTAATCTTAAAACTTTTGTCGTACTAATATGTCGACGACTGAGCTTTAGTGACACCAATGATCTTGGACACTGCCAGCATTGATCTCTATACAAACTGGATGAATAATTCTGGTGTTTTGGCAAACGAATTTCTATATGAAATTAAGTGATGAAGCTAGTTTCTTGCTCTTTATTATCTGGCAAGAAAAATAAATATTAACGTCTATGGCTAGCACGCTCAGATAGATGAAGATTCAGGTGGTAGAGAGATCAATGATTGCCAGTCTGGTTAACGTATGTCTGTGGCGCACGTAGAGAGTAGTGTCTTGGTAGCTGGGAGAGGAATAATTTGGTGCGAAGCAGATTGGGGAACGGTGTAAATAAAAAATATTTTGGACTAACAGAGGTCGAAAAGGTTTCTCTACTGGAAACATATTATTACTTTAGCCACGATTTGAAATTTACATTGCTCTTTTTTCGCTAGGATTACTACACAAGAAAGAACGCCTCATACCGTTTACTTCAATTTAGACAATCAGATTAATTTTATTTATTTATTCATTAGTAGCTGAAAACCCGGCGTTAACTATTGCAATCTTATGTTGGTCACCTTCTCTACTTTGTTCCCTGTTTTCATCTCCCCTCCCTTTTCAACCCCCCTCGTCCATTTTCTCCGCCTCCGTCCTTTCATCTCCGCCTCCCCCTTCTTCTGTCTATGAAAAATTGAATATTTCTAGCAACTCTCAAACTTTTTGGTAAAACGAAGTTATTGCAATGTACCCTCGGCCATACACCGTTCACTGGCTTTCGGAGTAAAAAATACTTCTCCATTACAACGTACAGGCAAGTAAACTCTCGTGGTGATCACATGGCACAGAACACTATTGGAAGGTACCCTCCGCCGTGCACAATATAAAATATGATATCCCTCATTATATTTCTATCTCGTGTGTCTTTCTTGAGCGTCAGTAAAGGGTGATTGAGATAAACGCTCTGAGATATTGAAAATTGACGTATTTAATGTCATTATTCAACCTCGTCATATCTTTAATGTCATTAAAGTGTGAGTGACGAAGCCGCGCAAGCATCGTATTACGAAACATTAAACGCAATTTCACTTGCAAGATAAAGTTCTTTAAAGCTGAGAATATGTAATTTTTGGCATTAGTATTTACTATTCTATTTTATGAAGTTTTGATCTCACCACTCCAACACTGCGACGTACCTTAACGAATTAAACAACTCAACCATCTTGATGAAAGACGTCGTTCACTGGCGAAAAACCGCGTGCAAATCCGTTCAGCACTCTCAATACGCAGAAACTGGCGTTACGAGCAACATGTGGGGTAAGGTCCCATACCTCTTGTCGACTCTTGTTTAATAGCCTGGGAATTATGACATTGGTCTCGCAATACATATTTTCTTTAATGGCGTTTCTTGCCAATAATATGTGCTTCTTATCAGCTTTCCTTATAATGTTTGGTTATTCCTAAATCAGTTTTCCTTCGGAGGAGGTTCGAGTTTTTCCTCTGCTTGAACTAGATTGTATGTCTAGGGGACCGATGACCTCAGCACGTGCCTCAGGGTTACAAACAATTGATTTTGCCTCTTCATGTACCGTTCGATTGATACCATATCATCGAGGAATATCGCACCATCTATGGCTGGACATTACACACCATACCGGTCACCCGTTGAGAATTAAGAGACTTCCCAGTCACAAAATGCTCCAATTTTGCTTATTGACGAACCCATCCAAATGGTAGTTGGTTTCGTAGCTACACGAAACCCTATTCGCATACGTATGTGCATAAATTTCGAACATGTTCCGCGGCCACTCGAGTAGTTTCAACGTCCTAACGCAAACCGTTCAGAAATCATTACGTTTTGACTTCGTTTAGTTCAATAATTTGGTCACCCTGTAGATCATGACTCGGATATCGACCGTTAGTGTTGCTTCATAACAGGAGACTGTTGGGAACGTCAGCGTGTAGAGAGTAAAAATAAAACCACAGTGTGACATATACAGTCACGACACTCTTTCAGACTTTTGTTATACACTGCGACAGCAGCGCTCCAAGCGGTCGGCAAGCTACATTTCTCAATACGATATTAGATGTGTGGGAATAGTATCGTTTATATTGATTTTAACGTACTTTTACATTAGTGAGCGTATGTAGTGCCATAACGATAGATCCACACATGTCTTTCTTGCGTTTACAAAGATCCCTTACAAGGTAAGAAACGGTACATTACAGGACAGTTTATTTACAATTATCTTGTAACCTACAGGCTTCTATTGAGTAACTTCATTTTCCATTAAAAGTAAAAATGGCTAGGAAACAACCAGAAGACCTACCCTCTGGTAGAAATACATAGCTTTTCTACTCAGGGACGTTGACGTTCCTTCAATACAATACTGTTAAATTCGGAGATGGTGGAACGTAGAAAACGTATATAGAATGCAGTAACTAAAGTATTCAACGTACCGAATAATCTACTACAGTTATAGCTGAAGAAAAACCTCAAAGACATGGCAATAAAACAGTAAAAGCATTCAAAATGCTTTCCAACAAAGAAGAACCAAATTCTACAATTGCTGCCAGAGCTGAACCACAAAAGGCAAGAATCTTCAAAACATTGGCTTTCCCAGCCAAAGTAATTACACTAAAAGGAATATGCACTTATAAGAATTGCGAATAACGCATAAAAATCATTAGACTCCACACCGAATTGATAAGCCTCAAAAGACTGCCTATCATAAAAATACCGAGCATATCGCTTATGTTAATTTTCTACTTACTTTTTAGCGGAATAAACTGAAAATATACACATATTCGTATTTGTTCGTAACTAAGTTGTTCTACAATACTACCGAATCAGTAGAATTCGGCAGCTTTTAATTTCCGTATTATGTACGTCTCTTGATATTTTACTAATGCTTGTAAGGCAAACATTTTACTAACTACTTCTTTGATTACGTCAAAAAATAGCGTGGCTTGCCCATCGGTAGGAGCGCTAACGTCGTTGCAAATGTCAGTTTGTTACAACTTTTACAGCAGTGAGTATCGTTACTGTATATGTTACACTGGGACAATACCAACATAAAATATAAAACATCTTTGCTGATATTAACCCATCGGTAATAATATTGAACTTTTTAGGGTTTTTTTAATCATTATATCTCCGCAAAAGGCTGATACTATGTCAGAAATGTAAAAAAAAAAAAAAAAAAAAAAAAAAAAAAAACCTTCAGGTTCGTTACTCCCTCGTTGACATGTACTGAAATCGAGTTCCTACAATGCGATGCGAATTCCACTACAATCTATCGTTGTCGACGCAACGTAGCCAATACACTTCTCGTCGTTGGTTGCGGTTTCTTTACCGCATTCAGAACACGGGCTCCACGGTTCCTTCCGTTTGGAAAGCAGTTTAGTATCATAGTTGCTATTTCACATGCGAAATAACAGGTTTGTTTATGCTGAAAAAGGTAAACATGAAACTACAGTGTAAAAACAGTTCACCAACTTATGAAAACATTAACAGATTCCATTACTACTGATGTGTAGTTACACAGAACTGCGAACAGTGTTTACAGCAAAAACACTAACAGGTGTTCAGCTCACGCTCTACCAGTGGACAATAACACAGAAATAGGTTCTCGTCTGATTATTTCATATGTAGGTCGTTAGTAATAGCAGTGAGCTTGTAATAGAAAGATATTAAAATCTCTTAGGCCATAATGAAACTTCTTACATTGCTTCAAACGACTACTTACCTAACAAATTAGTTAATTTGTTAAATATTGTCTTTAAGTATAGAATCGATAAAAAATTAGATTTTTTAAATTCAGTTTTAAATATTGTTGTAAGGCAGTAAATGCTCTCAAACGCTGGACGAATGTAGGGTAATTTCGCTTCATTTAGGGAAAAAAGCAAGGGATTTACGATTCTCTATGTTCATGACATATCTTTTGAAATATGTGGCATAAGCATATGTAATTTAAAGTGATATAAAATTATTGAGCGGTTTTTAAAATTTAAAATTTTGAAATTTTTTAAACTGATAATTAAGAGGTATAACAATATATTAAGTTTAACGCGATAAGACAAGAATTACAATTATCAGTTGATTATTTGTCTTTAAGCTGACGGCGGTAAAATATGCCAAATTTGCCACCGAAAATTAAAAAATGGTAACACTTGGTAACTTTCAACAAATTATACATATAATTTAAAATCCTTACGAGTTTTTTCATGGTGACAGCCCAAAATCAGAATGAAAAAGGGAAAAAAGTTTCACTTTCCTTGGTACAAAGATGGGGGAATGTGCAAAATTGCAAAATACAAGCACCAATTTTATGAAAAAATGATGATATTGATTTATCCGCCCTCGACAAAGCGTGTTCTGTTACTCTCTCTAAACCTCCTGAGCACGTGACACCCCAACAATATTAATTTTTGTTTCTGGCGACTTGATAAAAATTATAACCTATGAAACTAATGTGTAAGCAAGAAGTTGCATAAATTTGCAGAGGAATTTATTGGATTACATGTAATGAGCGAAGTAATAAATGTCCTATCCTATCGTTTCTATTTTAATGAACCTTGTAGAATCCAGAAGGTGGCAGATGTTATTTCAAGCAGAAGATTTGTCAGATTATAATCATATATTCATATTGTAAATAATGGAAATATGTTACCTGCAGATGACCTAAAGTACTATAAAGTTTCCAAAATTCGCCCTTTCATTACTGGTTTTCTAGAAAATTTGAAATAAATCACGTACATTACTGATGTTATTGCCTCCTTCAAAGGACGCTCCTCTCTGAAGCAATATTTATGGAAAAAGCCACGTAAGTAGGGGAGGGAGGATCAACGTACTTGCCTTACAAGTAGTATTGGAATTTCGACAGAATTCGAATTATATATTTTGCAGTTGTGTCTTTCTCATGCGATTACAAGCTATAATCCCAGATTTCAACGTATTTCACTATATAACCTAATAAAACGTCAGGTTATGATCTGATACGACACAAAACATTGAAACATTAGGACGTGTATTCACTCACATAAACAAATGTTTGTATACCTATTGGACTAAAATGTTATGGTTATCAGCCCCTAGACTAACAAACTACTTAAACTGCGTTCCACTGAGGAGAAAACACACGCACACACACACACATACCACACACACACACCTGCCCCAGGGAGGACTCAAGCCTCCGACGGGGAGCAACCGCGTGTTCCGCAGCAAGGCGTCTTAGAGCGCTTAGCCATTACACCGCCGCTGCGAATTAAAAACATATGACAATGTAATGTGTTTCAAGTGATTTGACAATAAAGGTGTAGATATGATGACTTCGTACATTGGTGTTAACTTTTTGAAAATATGGTCAATAAAAGACAGAACCAGTCTAATGCAGGAAGGGAAAATAATAATATGGATGGAGTGGACCTTCTGGACATGGTAGTTGCACTGTATAGAAGTCTATTAGCAAAAATATACTATTTTCGGATCATTTTTCAGTCACTGATATATATGTTGTAAACGTATGGCTGTTTTACAGACACCATTGTTCTGTGGTAAGGGAGACGCCTGTGAAGTTGGTGCAGTTCCGACTTCAAATTTGCCAGTGCATTGCTTCAGGCTTGGAAACTTATATTGAGAAAACTGAAACTCGTCCACTGATTGCGTGGTCATGTTCCATTTTGATTTATTCATTAACCTAAAGTATTTCTACACAATTAATGTTATCTATCTGTGTGTTAATTATTTTATTCTTTTTATTAATGATCAATGCTCCATGTTTATGTATGTTCGCCCCATTTTTATACATGTTTCCACCTGTGTGATTGAATTTGTGTGTTATGTGAGTATGGAAGGTTGTTTTTAATACTGACTGACTGCCGTGAATTGGCTTACAGTCGCCACCTCCCGCTTTAGGCCTCGTTTTGCTGAAGAACGCATGGCTTCGTTTGTCGTCTGAGCTGGCGTCTGCTGGCTGGCCAGAGACAAGCTTACTTGGCAAAGTGGTGAGGTTGCCGTGTTGCTACTGTCGTACCAACCTAATCTTGAACAAAAGAGGTGACAGGAGGCCTGTCTGGGAGCGGTTGTAGCGGAAATTGTCTTGGCCAGGTAGCAAGGGTTGGTAAACACTAGTCTCTGAACGCACTATGCGTCGCTTTTGTGCGCTCTACATTTGTTGTATGGCGTGGGGGGGGAGGGGAGGGGAGGGGTTTCTGTGGCCTTAGAGCTACAGTCTTCACTCTTCAGTCTGGCTCTCACGACTGTGGAAGTAAGTACTCCACCGAATCATGCTGAGGGGAAGGCATTATGTCAGGATTTTGCTTTCTTTGTGTTCAGGCAATCGTGGTGTTTCAGTGGTAGTTCTCTTGAGTAATTCTTTCGCTATGTGAGGCGAAATGTTCTTAATTTATGGAACTTCAGGTTTAAATTAGAGTGCTCAGCCATTACACCACCGCTGTGACTTAAAACATATGACAATGTAATGTGTTTCAAGTGATTTGACAATAAAGGTGTAGATATGATGACTTCGTACATTGGTGTTGAGATCTTAGACTCTCTGAAAATATGGTCAATAAAAGACAGAACCAGTCTAATGCAGTAAGGGAAAATAATAATATGGATGGAGTGGACCTTCTGGACATGGTAGTTGCACTGTATAGAAGTCTACTGGCAAAAATATACTATTTTCTGATCATTTTTCAGTCACTGATGTATGTGTTGTAAACGTATGGCTGTTTTACAGACACCATTGTTCTGTGGTAAGGGAGAAGCGTGTGAAGTTGGTGCAGTTCCGACTTCAAATTTGCCAGTGCATTGCTTCAGGCTTGGAAACTTGTATTGAGAAAACTGAAACACGTCCACTGATTGCGTGGTCGTGTTCCATTTTGATTTATTCATTAACCTAAAGTAAATTAAGGTTTAAATTTATCATTTGCATTTTCATCCGAGTGCTGACTTTGTGTCCGGTTTTGCTGTAGTTAGAATACACATGTGTGGCCTTCAGCCTTTGGGTAAACCTAGTATGTTTGAATTTCCTTCCTGTTTTTAACTGACTTTTCATGTCACTTCTCTATCCGTGAGTATGCTAAATAATTCTCAGATCTTCTAGCATGAGTCCATCTTTCCTGTCTTGTATGACCGATTGCACCACGTGCTTTCATAACAGTTGCTACTTCAGCCTTCAGCCTTTTTTAATTGTAGCTTGCTTCCAAAAAAAATCTCATGTGTGCTTTACTCAGTTATTCTAATTTAATTTCTGTTTGTAAATTCTATGAAATTCGGCGTGGTCGCACACCATGTGGTACTTTAGAATAGTGAGCTGCTGAGTTCGTTTAGTGCACAGTGACGTAAAGTGATCAAGACAGCTGCCATCTCGTCAAGGCGCCTCCAACGCCTCATTTCATCGCTGCTTTCAAGTGTTCCCAGAGAGTAATGTACCGCAAAGCATCTGTGAATGAATGAATATGCTTTCAGCTACCCATTGTGTGTTTGCAAATTTCCTCCCCCATTACCTCCATATTCATAAAGGGCAGAAATAATTTTATTACAGGCAGTAATTATATCATTTAATTTACTTTTGTACAAGGTGTGTGCTTAATTTAGTCTCCCCACATTTAGTTGCTTGTTCATTTTTGTGAATAGATTATGATTGTAAAGTATCAAACGTCTGCTTTATGATTTCATGCTCCCCGTACCATGTTTAATTATCTATTCATTTATTTTTAACATTGATTTTGTGTTTGTTTAAACGTTGGCTGCTCCCTTAAGGAGTGAGCAGTTAGATAAATTTCCGTGTACTGTGGCCACTCATAAAGTAATTTAGAGCAGCAGTGAGCGTTTTAACTTACATTTGCAGATCTCAGCTGCCCGAAATCTTGCTTATTTCAATAACAGGCTACTTTCAAAATGTAGTCGTCCATTAGAGGAATCAGAGCCTGTTTATTCTGTATCTGCCGCAATGTTAGGTTCGAGCAAATTGGACATTGTGGTATACATAGCAATAACTCACAAAGATTTAAATTGTGTAAACAGGCTAACCCCACGTATTAGGCGTGAAAAACTAATTGTGGCGTTGGGCCACTATATGAAAAGAACTGATTTGTTGCATTTGACTCAAAATAATAATTTCTATTTCCTATCACTAAGACTGTTGTCTGGATAATGTTTCTAATTTTCGCTGTTAGTAAATAAAAAATGTTAAAGTAAATGTTTCATGTTATTTAAATTATTTTATCAACATTGTATTAAACGTCCTTATGTGGTACACCCAGTGGGTCCATATGGAGGTTAGAAAAACGAATTGCTCTAATTAGAATACAAATTTGATTTTGTGTATAATGTTTTGTTAGACGTATTTAACAGTTAAATAAAAGTAGGTATGAGATCCTGCTGATCTTCAGAAACTATTTTATTTTGTACCCTAACGTGTTTCAGCACCTCTGTGCCATTATCAGTGGGTTTCTTCATTTATTTACTGTTGTGAAAAACAATATACATTGATTCCAGTAGTTTACTGTGTGTAAATTTAGGCCTAAGATGTCGTAATTCTTATTTTCGTTTTCTTTTTCTTTTACAATTTGTAGTCATGTAGGATCCTTTCTACATAATACATACTGGTAGCGTTGTCATCTACAACAAAATTATCTGAATCTTGTGACGATTTTAAAAAACACTACGTCTACTGTGAAAACATAAATTTGACCAGTGGGGATATTTCGATCGTCATCTTATTGTCTGTTCCTTATGGTTTCCTTTGTGTACACTTTATCTTCCGCGTTTTCGTTGATAACACAGAAGTAGTGCACATATTTTGCGGATTTCTTACTTTCACGATCACGTCCCACTTTAGCAAATTCTACTGTGTATACTTTGTTAGTATGCGTACCTATTAGTCAGCAGTAAATAAATGAAAAAAAAAAACACTTATGAAAGCATAGAGCTGCTGAAACATGTTGGGGTATATAAAATAAAATAGTGTTTTGCATATCAGGCGGACATCATACCTAGACGTTTCACTGGAAGCACAACAATAAGAGCTGCAAATCTCAAAACTTATTTTAAAAAAATGTTTCATTTATTTCCCAAGGCAACATAAAATTTGGACTGGAAAAGATTAGGAGTTGAAGGTAGTATTGTAGAAAGGGTCGAGGAAGTAGAGGAGATAGGAAATACGATATCGTTGAAATATTTAGCCTTAACACCGAATGGTTCTGAAATTGTATGGGACACGAGAAGTAACGTCAGGCTTAATGAATAATAAAATTCAAATCCAAAGAAATCAATTGTTGATAGATAGAGATATTACATAACTGTCAAAGGGAACACATTCTCCGCCGTGCAGTGCAATTATATCGTCAGCACTTCGGTAATGAATTCGTCTTAATATATGGCAATCCTCACATCTTGTGAATGCGTTACATCTTGATAACGACATTGCAAAATTAGAATGGGCAGTATGTTGGCTACACATGAACCCTGTGGAACGTGCCTTGGATGTATTGAAAAAGACTCTTTCTGGACGTGACGTCCCAACAATGGATCTGGGAGATCTACGCCACATCGGCGTTGAGGAGTGGGACAATCTGAACCAACTGTCCCTTGATGATCTAGTGAACAGCATGCCACGATAAATACACACATACATCAGTGCAAGAGGATGTGTTACCGTATGGGTATTGATGTGTGCTGCCATCTGGAACAAAAATTCAGAATATATACGTCAATTTCTGTTTCCGTGAGCAGTAAATAGAAGGGATGTTTTTCGATACCTCTATTCCATTTTTACATAATGCGTCATGACCCTCCTAGAATCCTAGTGATGCGACACTTCTTTTAATTTTCATTTATACAACCTGAAATTGCATGTCTAATCTACAAACATCAGGCGAAATTTATATGAAGTTTGGGCTGTTCCAACACAGCCAAAACAGATTTTCTCCATAAATACTCACGACGATCTAAGATGATTGAAGAGATATCTACAATTATATTTTGTGGGAACTGCTAATTGATATTACGATTTTTACTTCTGAACATGGGGCTTACGGTTTGTTATGTAAAATATTTCTTTTTCTATTTGTACCAATCTTCCAACTGTTAACTACGAGGGTTGGAATTTAAATAGTGGCAACACTGCTGTGATCACGCTATGCAATGGACTCTACTATTGTAGCTTATAGCACACGAAGTTGACATACCCACCTTACCTCCGAGTAAATGGACTCTCCCGCCCAAGTCACCGGCGCGCGCACAATCGAGGGAAAAACAATCACTTGTGAGCGAGCGGTCTAACGGTACGGTGTTACCCTAAAGGATTACGTTTCTCCACGGCAGACCGTCACTGCACAGTACTTCTGCTCGTTTTTGGAGCATCACCTGCGACCGGCTTTGCGAAAGAGCAGAAAAACTTTCTTCGCAACCCACCCATCATTTTGTACGATAACGCGCTGGCACATACGGCGCAAGTTGTGGCTGCTCTGTTCGGATGATGGGACTGGGAAGTACTGTACCATACACCATACTTGCCGTACGTAAGTCCTTATAACTTTGATTTGATTCCAAAGATGAAGGAACCACTTCATGGCATTCGCTTCAGAACTGTTTTAGAGATTGGGCAGGCGTAGACCGCTCTATTCGTACAATCAACAAAACAGGCTCTGCTAACGGTATACTACGCCTTCCACATTGCTGGCAACGGGTTCTACGCAACGCTGGTGACTAAATTGAAAGTCAGTAACAGGTGCAAACATGTAAAGCTTTTTATAGTTTGTGAATAAATAGTTGCCACTAGTTATATTCCCCCCTCGTATATATTATCACTTGTTAATATTCCATGTAAAATTATTTCAAAAATGCTATATGAAGATGATGTGAGAACATCGAAAACGGCCACTCGTCATGTCTGTAATGAATAGTGCTGGAAATAAAGTTTGGTTTTTGAAGTTTTTGCTGCATATGGCACGTATTCGTTTATGGAAAAAAAAGTATCTAAAACGTCTTTTGATATATGTGTTAAGTAAGACCTGTACTGATTATCTACAAGCAATGTAAAATACCAGACTTCCGCAAGCAGCATTGAAGCTGAAGGGAGGAAGAGACTGAGCCGTAGGCTCGTTCTATTCGAAATCTGCGCCTCGATTTGTGTTTGTTTCTCCTCCTAAAAGTGCTGGCGCTACCTCCGTTCATCTACATCTACATAGATACTCTGCAAATCACATTTAAGTGCCTGGCAGAGGGTTCATTAACCACTTTCATAACTTTTCTCTATCGTCCCATTTTCTAATAGCGCGCGGGAAGAAAGAACACCTAAATCGTTCCATTTTCGATCTGATTTCTCTTATTTTATTGGGATGGTCATGTCTCCCTAAGTAGGTGGGTGCTAGCAAAATATTTTCACATTCAGAAGTAAAAGTCGGTGATTGAAACTTCGCAAACAGATCACGCCGCAATGAATAACGTCTTTCTTTTAATGATTTCCACCCCAGTTCCTGAAACATTTCTGTGACGCTCCCCCCCCCCCCCCGTAACGCCATAAAACAAAACGAGCTGCCCTTCTTTGAACCTTCTCAATGTCTTCCGTCAGTCCCACGTGGTGAGGGTCCCACAAGAGGCAACAGTACTCCAGGAGAGGATGCACAAGTGTGATGTAGGCAGTCTCTTTGGTGAAGCTGGTGCATCTTCGAAGCGTTCTGCCAATGAAACGTAACCTTTAGTTCGCCTTCCCCACAATATTTTCTATGTGTTTTCGTCGGCCGCCGGGACGCGACGGCCAGAGGAGTGGGTCTGTGACAGCCGAGGCGGACGCTTGGGCTGGGTGCGCGAACGTTCTCCGCTCGGGCGTCGACGCCGAGCTGGTTTAGTGTCTGGCGTCACTGGCTGTTTTCTGCTTTGGAGTTCAGTTTGACTTCGCTGTTACGTTAGTTACGTGTTTTGAAATGTCTCGTCTCCCGTACGAGGACGATCTTGAATTGGTATATTGAGGGTAAAGAGTGGAATTTATTTGGCGTATTCTGCGGGTTGGTTACCACCCCCAGGCGTAGTCGGAACTTAGGGTTTTACCCTTTTCCCTCTCGCCGTCGTTGCTGCCGTCGGTGAGTTGTAGTTCGTGTCTTTTCTGACTGATCTGGTGACTATCCATACATGTGGCAGTGACGCTAGCCCGCGGTCTTTGAGGAAGTTTGGTTTTAACTGTTTTTCACCTCCTCCCCTATGTCAGCCGTGCGGGTCCTCTCCCTACAAAGGTTCTCGTGTGTTTTTATTTTTGATGTAGAGATTATCACTGTTAAGCAAACTCGTAGCAGAAGCTTTACCTGATGTGCGCAACGTGCTCTGGCCAGTATTTAAAGGGCACCGGTTAGTTACACTGTTGACGTTTATGATTGTATATGTCTATTGTTTTCATCATCTCGTTTGGCCAATGTATTTTGTAACATGGTATCTTTATTGTGAAGTTCCAAGCTTGATTTTAGCCATGTGTCTATGAAAGGAAATTGCCTAAATGACATACAATAGGGCATTGTTAATAACATATCTAAAGTTATTGCCTTTCCTTCTTTTGAGCGCCAGCTGACGTTTAGTGTAACTCGTCAAGTTGAAACGGCCATTTTGTTAAAGCTCTAAGCCTTCTCACTGTTGCGCAACGTGTTCTGGCCAGTATTTGAAGGGCGTTGTTCAATTACTCCTTTGATGGCTTTGGTGTAATTGTATATTAACCCAAAGGGGCACTTTAATATATATATATATATATATATATATATATATATATATAGTGTTACTGCCTTTTAATTGTCTAGTCTTGGACAAGTTTTTTTTTTAAAGTATTAAAGTATTGCTGCGCCATATATATCTAAAAAGGGGGGGGCACTATTTTAATCTATCTAGGGTTACTGTTTGCATCTTTGGGGCCAGTAGATTGTATCTGTAGCCTTATTTATTGCAAATGGTCATTTATGTTATGTGGTGAGGTTTCATTCTAAATTGCACAGAGTGCTCCGGCCAATGTCTAAAAGCACAGTTCAGTTACACTGCTGGTGTTTGTATACTTACCTAAGCAAAGTGTGTAGCGTCCACTGTTAATCATATCCAGTGCTACTCCCTTGGCTATTCCTTGCTTAATCTGTCTTTTAAAAATGGTATCCTTGTTGTAATTTTTTTGTCAACTCACCTGTTATTTTGCAAAGGCAAATGATTGCTCCATGCTTCCTTTAAATTTAGAGGATCTCCTTATTGTATTGTTTTGAGCATCTGTATGTTTATCTATTCATGGCAGCTGTTATCTGATGTTAAGCGTGATGTTAAATTTTGCCCTTACTAATAAAATACATAGTCTTGGTATTTTGATGAAAATGTCCATCAGTGATACCCTCCTGTGCCCAGTATCCGCATTCTTTTATTAAAGGGATTAAAATCCCGATTTTCAGAAACCGAGGGTAACCGACGGCCGCGGTGGAGTAGCCGAGCGGTCTAAAGCGTCTCGCTGCGGAGCGCGCGGTTGCTCGCCGTGGAGGTTCGAGTCCTCCCTGGGGCATGGGTGTGTGTGTCGTCCTTAGGTTAGTTTACCTAGGTTTAAATAGTTTGTAAGCTACGGACTGATGACAACGCAGTTTGGTCCGATAGATTTACAAACATTTGAACATTTGAATTTGGGAACCGACGAGAGATAACTGGAAACAATGCCCAATCTATTAATGCAAGAGGACGAAGACATATCTAATGTGTTGTATCTCGGATACACCTCGGAAGTTTTGGTCCGCCCTTCCGCTCCAAAGCCTCCTGAAGTACACCGTGGCATTCAAGTCAGCCTTCTCTCCGTTGAGAATTACCTGCTGTACACCGTTTCCTAGAAATCTTTCAATCGCACCGTTGACCTAAACTTCATATCTCGCTCATTAGTCAGCTGTGGGGAACGGTATCATCGCGGTCCACTCTAGTTGTCTTACAAGCGCGCAAGTTTAATCTCTGGAACCGAGCGTAAGAAGATAATATTCACCGAGTACCCGCTTTTCCTCGCCGAGGACGAGACGAGACTTGAAAAAGCGCCGCGCAGGAGCAATTCATGCGCAGCTCGGAGGTCCATTGAGAACTGCGGAAGGATTATTTGGGGGCCCGGGTCCGGTCTATCTCCGCTGCCCAACTAGAGCGCTATTTCTGCGAAATGGAGAGCAAATTAAAAAGGCAGCCCCGGCCCCGGGGGTGAGGAGGTGGGGGGGGGGGGGCTGCTCATTGTTTGCCGCGCCGCAAGTTGGCCAGAGTCCGCTGGCGCCACTCCAGGCTACAACTCCGCCTCCAGCGCTGGAACTGGTGGAGTCGACCCTCCAGCCGGGCGCGCAGGGACCGGCCTACACGCCGTGTTACACTTGCATCGCAGATTTATAATGGCGCCCACATGGGGGGGAGGGGGAGGGAAGGGGGCGGCGAGAAGGACGGCCCGCCGGGGCAATAGTTTTCCCGCCCCTCGACAGAACTGGCGTCGATCCTAGAGGCGGTCAAATATTCCTCTAATTTCACGCGTGCGAGGAGCCGGTGGGGCGTGAAATGCGGACGGCAGTGTGAAATAGGTCACTTACCTCGTATTACATTTTCAAATATGACTACACATACGCTAATTATTTTTTTCTGTCGTAAATTTTTATGGATGAACTGCTGTATGAACAACACACCGTGTGATACAGTTCCGTTAGGGCTGAGGCTTTAACCCTTTATTTAGCAATGTTGCTCTCAAGAAACGTAAAAATCGCTTTGCTGCAACATCGATCATAAAGCATCGACTAAACCAGAGGTGATATAGAGCGTTCCACAGGGAAGTGTTATTGGTCCTCTGCTGTTGTTTATTTTTATAAACAATTTGGGAGAAAATCTAAGTAGCTGTGTTTGTTACCAGATGACGCCGTCATTTACCATCTAGTAAAATCACATGAAGATCAACTGCAGAACGATCTGAATATCACTATGGTGTAAAAATTGGGAATTGACTCTAAATAATGAGAAGTGTGAAGTCGTCCACATGAGTACGAAAAGAAATCCGTTAAACGTTGTTTACAAGATAAATCAATCAAAAGTGAAGGCCGTAAACTCCACAAAATACCTAGCAATTAGAATTACTTCAGACTTAAACTGAAAAGAACAAGTAGATAATGTCGTGGGAAAGGCGAACCAAAGACTTCCATTGGTAGAACCCTTAAAAACTGCAACAGAACTACTAAAGAAACTGCATACACTACGCTTGTCCGTCCTTTTTTGGAGTATTGCTCCCCAATGGGGGATCGTTATCAGGTGGTTTTGACGGAAGACACCGAAAGAGTCCAAAGAAGGACAGCTCGTTTTGTACTGTCACGATACATGAGAGACAGCGTTACGGTAATGATACAGGGTCTGGGATGGGAATCATTATAACAACGGCGCTTATCGCTGCGGCGTGGGCTACTTACGAAACTCCAATCGCCAAGATTCTCCTCCGAATGCGAAAATATAGTGTTGACTCCCACATACATAGGTAGAAATGATCATCAGAATAAAATACGAGAAATCAGAGCTCGAACGTTCAGGTGTTCTTTCTTCCCGCGCACTATTCGAGAATGGAATGGGAGATAAAATAGTATAACGATGATTCGATGAACTCTCTGCCAGGCACTTAAATGTGATTTGCAGAGTATCCCATGTAGATGTAGAACTTTCGTCCTTAGATTGACAATGGTAGTTGAAACCAACATTTAAACTTTCAAGTACAGCGACGTTTCTTTGTCTCTTGCGAAAATTTTTGCAATAGTCTGGATCTTTATGTCACAGAAAGCGTAAATTACCGGAGTACTAGTTCCTTTCCACTTTTATGCTATTTTATTCTTTTACATGGAAAAATGATTATGAAAAGTAACAGGAACTGATTTGTTATGAAGAAGTGTCAGTTAATTATTATCTGGGACACTGAAAATAGAGATGTTTACATAAGGAAGACATGTATACATAAGGAAGTAAACATTTACAATGTCAGAAATATAGCAATTTGAAGAATAATTCTGAAAGGTATTTTTTTAAACATTTGATATGCGAACCATGAGTGACCGCCAGACGTCAGCAGATTAATCGAAATCTTGCTATTTCTGCATGTCCTCATCATTGATCTTCTGCACTAGCTCCCGTCTGAATGGTTTCATACAAATCTTCTACCGCACGACTTTGTTCGAGTTCATGGGATGCACGGCGCTCCGATTTCATTGGATTCCTCATGAATGTATCTCCTACGTGCTCCACATTCACTTCACATTTTGCTTCTCTTTGTCGGGCATAATCATCTTGTCGTAACGAATTTGTTGTGATAATAGTAAATGGGTTTCCTTGTTGGTGGCTTTTTAACGTTGTTGGTTCTAAACAACCGTTGAACAGCTGTAGCACACTTGTTTTTGTCGAATTCCAACACAGAAAGCTCCTACACCTGCACCGCGCCTGCACTCGCAGTGTTTGCGACTGGAGCTGACTGTCTTGCATATTACCTGGCGGTGGCGGTGTATATGAAACAAAAAAAGCTTTCAGAGTTTCTCTTCTAAATTATATAAGCATGATATCTGTACAATGTTTGGGTCTTGTGCAATAAATATTTGAAAGTATTCCCTGACTTAATGTACACTCTGTATTGTGAAAATGAGGTCTCGTAGACCTCTATTCCTGGGACAACCAATCCAGAAGAAGGTGAAAATAAATCTCCTGTACTAGGAAATTATGTACGATATGAGAGATTTGCTCACTTGGCTGATTATGGGCCAAAAGGAATACGTATATTTTGTCTTCATGGGTCATTGACTGCAAAATGTGGAAATTACGGAATTATTCTGGCATTTGTACCGAAAAGGATTTGGGATTTGTTTCCAGACATTTCATATGAAATAGTCCAAAATAAAATAATTTCTACAGTAACAACTACGTAGTATTTATACTGTAGCACCCATGCGCTTTTTTGACACCTTACGTTACGGTAGTAACACTAAGAGTACGCCTTCGTGATCGTATTTGACAGTTTTGAATTTAAATGATAATAATGCTTAACTGTTGAACTGAGACGAAAATTGAATTTATAGAGGAGAAAATACAACTTTGTACTGTTAATTTACCTTCACCTTTTCTTCATTTCTTGCATCGTTTCAGAGAAATAATGATAAATCTGAAGCATAGGATTAAAATTTGTGATGTGGCCGGGAATCGAACCCGGATCTCTATGCTTACTAGACAGACGTCTGAGCCGTAAGACACCACGCCACCAACGATTAAAGCGCCTCAGAATAGTTGAAGTACGATTTCCCTCCACGTCACAAACTTTAATTCAGCTTCTGTGTTCCAAAGATAATTTCCACATCACAAATTTCAATTCTATGCTTCAGATTTATCATTATTGTCTTTGACAAATTTGAGACGAAAATCCGTCTCAAGGATTGTTTATTTGTATTAAATTGATATGTTTGAGAGAAAGTTGCAAAAATAACGGTGATTTAACGATATCTGTCTGTATGTCCCTAATGTGTTCCCATTTTTAGGTCCTCCCGCTCAACCGATCGGCCACCAAATTTTACAGAGACAATTTTTGCTCGCCAGAGACTAGAACCTCCTTTTATCAAATATTTCGGAAAAAAAGGTAACAGCAAAGAATAAGCCGTTTGTGATGGCCTTTTGCCACCAGGGTATTTAATTGCAAATAAACCGCTCATCTGACACCAAAATTGAATAAACTAATTAGTAGAAAATTTTTATAACGTTGCTCTCTTACCTTTTATCGTAACCGACACCGTTACAGATATATTTGAAAAATTAACAGTGTCAATCTCATTTTACGTAAACCAGGCGTTTGGAAGGGTCACGTGACATTCCTCGCCCAGAACACTCTTGCAAACGGCTTCTTCATTTCTGTATTTTATGACGTTCTTATAATAGTCATGCGTTGTCATATAAAAGCGAGAGAACGTCTGAAGAACCACTTGTTTCTGATAATTTTCAATGCGCCATTGCTTTGAAATGACAATGAGTTGTAATAAGAAAATCATCAAATACACAAGGCAAGATGGCGTATGCAAAACGAGTTTCTGGGAAGGTTTCGGTCGAGGGATGTCACTTGACCGATATCCGAACACCAAATGTACGTTACGTTCTTTCCACGTTTATAGTCATTCGTGACCAGTACAAGCAAAGAAAATGAACTTAGAACACACTAACAAAACAAGACAGGTGTTTATATTTTAACTGATAATCACAATGTGGGAGAGATATTAAAATTATAAAAGAAGTAAAATTAAAAAAAAAAAAAAAGATGTTTGTCAAAGATAAACTCAAATATCAAATAATTTTGGGTGTTTGTTAAAATACGGTCAGATTGTATATTACATGTTTGGTGCATACATATTATCACAATAGTAGAGTCGTAATCGTATCATCCATCAGTTTTTATTATTTATATTTTTATTATTTTTGACCGAAATATTTGCGATAACTCATAAATCTACATACAGGCAAATGTAGAGTGGGCCGTAAAGCACCCCAAGTAGTGTTTTTTTAAAATAGTTACCGGCAAGGAACAATATTGTGAAAATACGAGGCGTGTCCAGAAAGTACGTTCTGTTTGGTTATATAAAACGAACGAGTACAGATACAGAAAAAATATTGATTGTACAAAAATCTACAACAAACTACGTTTCTACATAGCTTCCGAAATTTTGTAGGCAATAGTCATAGCGTGGCACAAGGTTTTGTGTGCCTTTTCATAGAATGTTGCCACCTGTGTATTCAACCATGTGGTAACATGTTCTTTCAGCTCGTCATCATCGTTGAAGTGTTGTCCACCAAGGACAGATTTTAGGTGTAAGAAGAGGATTACTGTCAAAAGATTTTTTTTCACGATAATGCCTGACCTCACACACCGAATGTAACCAAACAATTCTTACGGAAATTTCAATGGGACCTGTTTGATCATTTTCCATACAGCTCGGACCTCTCTCCTAGCGACTTTCATCTCTTCTTACAACTAAAATTTGTCCTTGGTGGTCAACACTTCAACGATGATAAAGAGCTGTTACCACATGGTTGAATACACAGGCGGCAACCTTCTGTGAAGGATACATGCAAAAACTTCGGCAGTTATGTGGAAAAGTAGTTTAAGAGTTGTAGAATTTCGTGCAATAAAAATTTCGTCTGTAACTGTGTACAATTTCATTTTATTACCAAACGGAACTTACTTTCTGGACGCGCCTCTTATTCATGTACAACTGTTAACATGACCCATCACGTCTACTTTAACTAGATTAACATGTTTCCGTTAAGTGATTTCTGTGTGTGCCAAATAAAGGGTTAAGAAAGAATCTACATGGATAACGTCCAAGATATCATTGTGTTTACGAGAGTTGGGCAAAAAAAAAAAAAAAAAAAAAAAAAGAATCGTTAGTTTTCTCTGAAATGAGTTTATTGACAGACGTAATTGTAGTTACACCCCTCAATATTTACAACCATTTGCGAAGTGTCTGAAAGACGTCGTTTAAGATCTGTGCATCTCTTGCCGCCATTAAGGCACGGATGCCATCTCTTGTATCGTACCTTACTCTTTGCGGTCTATATGTATCGTTCAGGCAGCTCTTGCTCAGCGCAGCCGGTGGCCAACACTATGGTTGTCGCAGTCTGACGATGGCCATTTAAATAACCTTTGAATAAGCTGCGATCTTGACTTTTTATTCCTTGTCAATCTATGCATGTAGTATCTCGTTTTAAAACACTTATTTACCTTGACTTGTGTTACATTGAAATGAAAACCACATGTCACACTTCCTCAGTGCAATGCTCCAGAGCCTAATATGTCGTGGATTAGAATGGCGTGGTCTTAGGCCGTGTTCACACTGCCGGCCGGGCCGAGAGGACTCCGCTTCAGTCGGCTCACGCCGAGCCGACGACATTCGGAATGTTTAATATTTCCGGAGCGAGCCGATTGGGCTATGGTATTGCTTCTGCAGCACAAGTATCTCACGTCTCCAGCCTGTTTTCGATACAAGTCTCTCTGCAAAATAGCATTTTTTTAATAAATATGTTCTGTTTATTTTTGTGTATTACTATTAATTCTGTAAAATTAATAAAAATTCAGAAATGTTTTTTTTAGCTGTTCTCATAAGGAAAATCTCTCCTAAATACGTCGATATTTATGGTATGAGTCCATTACCACTTGTTTCTTATGTGCTTAAAATCAGATGAGTCACTACAGTGCGAGAACAATAATATTAAAATAACAAAATCAATTAACTGTTAGATGGCTCTACGTAGACGACAATGGACAAGTTTTGGTCACTCCCGTGTTTCCTTCGTTCTTCTACTGACGGTGGGTGGGGATCCTTGTTGCTGGGGACAAGCCCACCAAGAAGGATAAAGAAATAAAAAATAAAAATAAAAAAACCTGACACACTCTTCTATTTTTATGTAAGTTAAAGTAGAAAACTCGAAATGAAAGTACCATCATCCAGACAAAAGAAATTGTCATTAGATGATTAAGTAAAATGTTCATAGAAACTTCGTTCCCCTCAGACAGATTCCTAAAAAAATCAATAAACAAAAAAATTAAAAAAGAGAGATGTGTAGAGTTCTTTGAACGTTGAGTTGGGCTGAAATATAGTACAGAATTAAGCTTGTAATACCAGTACACCTCGATTACTTGCAGCGTTTCTTGTAAGGAGTTATCTACGTGTTTTTAATTACACTGATCGGTATTTTGTTACTAAATTCATTCTTAATTTAACCTGAGACGTGAGGGTATCGCTTTTAGGTGGGACACGCTGTACACAGTTATTTTGACGTTGTGGCACAACATTATTCGAAAGATGCAAAAACAAAAATAAAGAAAGGTATATATTTTCTATTTTTAGGCTGCTTATTTCATCATCTCCAACTAGAAATCCATTAAGTGTAATGTCAAAAAATTTTATTTCAGTCCATCAACAGTAATGTCGCAGTTTACATTAATTTTTTCTTCTGTTCTAGTTCCAAACACCAAAAATATATTCCATTAATTGTCTGGTGTGGAAAAAGTCAGTTGTACGCCTCTCATAAAATCGAGTATGAGCTGATGTGAAACCGTAGCAGATCATTGTCCATTGTAATCAGTCACCACCCAAGAAAAGTTAGTTCATACTTGTTTTAAGGATAATTAACACATCACCAAGGATCTACAAGCGTGGATAGCATTTTTTTCGGCACTGCAGTGCTTCACGCTGCGCTTAACAGCCGCCGAGTTCATAGGCTTGAGATCGCGGCACTGACGCCGCTCAGATAACTCGCAATTACTAGTGGAAGGAGGTAGATATCGGTGTGACTATCATTTAAAAACTTTTATACATCTTTAGCTCCAATTCACTCGCAGTAATGTATGGTCTAAAATGCATAGAACAGTAAGCTGCCCGCTATCGAACTTTTTCAATACCCGATTTGTCATTCAAGTGCGCATACTTGACAAATAGCGTCATTTGAAAACGACTGTTGCGAATTACGAAAAGGTGAATGTTTTACTCGAAAGCTAAGATGTTTTACTAACATGTGTCCAAAAATCAGACTTTTTAACCGCATCCTTTCCTCAAAATCGAGTGAGGAGCGTTAAGGTAAAGCAGTCAACAATCCGAAGATTGGTTTGAACACCACAGTGCTTTACTAGGCATGGCCCTATTTGGAGGTGGTATGCCGTTGCCTTCCTCTGACCTTCGAACTGACTTACCCAGCCAGTTATAGGGGGACCTACAGTTTAACGTGGGATCCGAACCACGGTGCTCCTCGGTATTTTTTCACATTAGCAACACTGCCAGAGGTGAAAGAAGTGGAAAGTGTCAGATAAAAATCCTAGGACCTGGCGGGGATCGAACCCGCGACCTTTGGATTTGTAGTCTGGCACTCTACCACTGTGCAACCGATGCGAAACTAGCGCGTAATGAAAAAGACTTTTTATTTTTTCAAAGGCAAGGCAAAGCTTTTAAGGAAAAAAATAAGTTGATAAAACGATATGGCGTGGTCTTAGATACCGTCAAAATTTTTTACAAGTCGAAAATGGGAGAAGTTGATTTTCCCCCCTCTTTTTCGTCTCGGCCCGGCCCGGCGCGCCGTGTGAACACCCAGGGCGTCGGCGTGCGCCGACTAGGCGTCAGCCGGCTCGGCACATCCCGGCTCGGCTCGGCTCGGCCCGGCCGGCAGTCTGAACGCACCCTAGGCGCCATGCGGCCGTTCCCGCCGGAAGTTAGAATCCTCCCTTGGGCTTGGGTATATGTGTTGTTCTTAGTGTAAGCTAGTTTAAGCAGTTCCAAGCATGTCTGTCAATTTTTACCTCTCTATCTACATTACCCCGTGATTTATTAACTTTTCAAATTTATACTGACTTTTTGATCACCCAGTATGTTTTATTTAAATGTTGAAAATCATTTGCTTTTTCCTTGCAGTTTTTTGTTGTGAAATATTTGATACAGCTTTTTATTTTATTTTCCAGTTTTTGAATTTTTTGTTTTGATATGTTTCCATCATTTCTGTGTACAGTTTCTCTAGTTTTTAAATTAGACAAATAATGTCACCATCATATTTTTTTCCAATGTATAACTTTAAATCATTCAGAGGCTATCATTTTATATATTGGGTTATGTTAAATAACGTGAATCTCCCATTCGCATATTGATCGAACCTATTAGTAACTAAGCTAGCGGCCCGCCATTGAATTGCTTCTATGTCATCCTTTAAACAGATCTGATGGGCATCTTAAAAACGTGAGCGCAGCTTACGAAGATGCCACAAGAGCTTTTTAAAAAGCTCCAAATAGATTAACCGGCCGACTGCGGTGGCCGAGCGGCCTGCGGTGCGCCAGTCACGTTCTGCACGGCAACTACGGTCGGGGTTCGAATGGGCCATCCGGCATGGATATTTGGGCCGTCCTTAGTATCAGCTAGTTGAAAAGTACTTTGTAAGTTTAGGGACTGATGACCCTATAGTTGTCCCATAATCTCTAAAAACATTTGAACATTTTAATAGATGAACCACACCTCCGTAATATTCTCCCAATAAGCCGTAGTCGAATTTCCGCCTTTCTCACTACTGAGCTTAAGTGACCGTCCAATTTCACACAGCTTTGCAGCTTTACGCCAAGATATATCATGGACGTGACTTTATGAAGCAGCACACTACTAATGCTGGATACGAACATTATGGGATTCTTTTCCCAACTCATTTGCACCACCTTCCGATTTTTGGCGTGTAGAGCAAGCTGCCATTCCTAACACCAGTTACAAATTTTGTCTACATCTTCTTGCATCCCACCACAATCAGTCAATGTTGATACGTTTCCGTAAACCACGCCATCATCAGCAAATAGCAAAGATTGCGTAGCCTACTTACACTAACCGTCAGACCATGTTTGAGAACAGAAAAAAAAAAGAAAGAAAGAAAAAAAAAATCACTGGCTTTCAAACTGTGGCTCGCAGTCCACTAGTGGACCGCGTTGTCTATTCAGTTGGGGTCGTCGGATGACTTCAAAATTTTGAGTATACACTATTATACTTGTGAATTAAAATATATGAAACTTTATTTCAAGAGGAATGTCTTATAATCTGAAAATTTATGTACAATACCCGCTGTAAGCAAGAAACCAATGTGGCTAAGAACATACCTAGAGAGCTACGAGAACAATGCAGTCGTAGCATTCGTTCGAGATTGTGAGATGACACTAGCGGCTTGTTACACTTCGGAAAAGTTTCATGTGAGTAACCTTCCAATGATTTATTCTTTCTCTGACTGCGAGGACGTAGTTGTTTCGTGTGCGTATCCTTACTTGTAGCGACGATTTGTTTTATCCTATGTTTCTATTTCTTTTACTATAGTTGCGTTGATGAACATTGTACCGACCCATATCGAGTGGGGAAGGAGAGTAGAGTCATTACAAGTAGAATGTTGAAGGAATTAATGGCATCCACATCTACTAAATTAAGCGAGGATAAAGTTTCTAGCTTTTTTTCCGAATGCTATTAATACCAAAAAACTGAACAGTACCATAAATATAATTGAGTTTTAACATTTAATTTGTACAAAAGAACTGTTTTATTCGAGGAAACAACTTACAATTTGTTTTCACACACACACACACACAAACACACACACACACACACATTAAGATGTCTTTTAGGTTGGAAGTAGTGTTAGCGCAAAGGATTGTCTTCCGTGGGCTGGGTATGGCCTCCATACTGAACTTAAATTTAAATTCAAAAGCACACTTTACACATTGTGTACTGAGTGTAGCAGAAGAATATATTCATTCCACCTTGAATTTCAACAATATAATGATACATTGCAGCTCTCCTCAATGACATTCGTCGAGCCACGATCGGCAGGTAAAAATGACAGACACAAAACGTAGCTCTTGGCCATAGTCTTTATCAGGAAAAGGTACACAATCTCATCCATATAAGCGAACAGTCAGACCCATTGACAAACAGCCGTCCTCTGTGGACATTATGTTCTGAGTAAAGTTCTGTGGTGATGGGTGCTGGGGAGGGATAGAAAGAATAGGTGGGATGCCAACTGGTGGTGGCGATGGATATTGTGCTGTCATATGAAGCATGTAAATACTAAATGGAAGTAAAGCGATATAGCTTAGAAATGCAGTGGTGGTGTGGGGTAGGAGAGGGGAGCTAAACGGGGATTATACCCATAAACACATGGGGGTTTGGAAGTGTTGATAATGGGGTTTGGGGAAAAAAGACTTACCATAGGTTGATGCATGGAAATTTTGGCACTGTATGAAACATCCTGGCAGATTAAAATTGTGTGCCGGAACCGGGACTCGAACCTGGGACCTTTGCCTTTCGCGGAAATGCGCTTTACCGACTGAGATATCCCGGTACGCTTCACGGCTCGTCCTCACAACTTTACTTTTGCCTGTACCTCGGCTCATACTTCCAAAACTTCATAGAACTCCTGGGAAACTTGCAGACTAGCACTCCAGGGAAAAAAAAATATGGTGGAGATATGGGTTAAGCCACAGCCTAAGGTATGTTTCCAGAATGAAACCTTCCCTCTGCAGCGGAGAATGCGCTGATATGGAACTTCCCGACATTAAAATTGCCCGCGAAACGCATATGTTCCGGCTCCGGCTCACAATTTTAATCTGCCAGGCAGTTTAATATCAGCGCACACTCCGCTGCAGAGGGAAGGTTTCATTTTGGCACTGGATGTTGTACCCTAAGAATAATTCCCAAATGCACAGTTCAGAAAGGCTGGCAAGGGATAGTGATGGGTGATCCAGATCGCCCTTTGAGTTGTGAAGTAGCTGAAGTCGAGCATGTTATGGTCATTTGCATGTTCTGCCATAGGGTGATCTGCCTTGCTTTTGGCCCTTAGTTTGACAGGAGCCATTCATTACGCAGGTTACTCTCATTATATTGGTGAATTACGTAGTGCTGCATGACAGTACACTAGATGCATGATTTGTGGACTTTGTGGATGCCACAGAATTAAATCCATCGTGAAGGAGAAGAGGGTACACTCGACACACTAAATTCCACTAATTGGTGTCCGAATGTATTTGGTCAAGTACAGTATATAGAGGACAAATCGAAAGCACGGAAACCCGAGTAACAATGTAACATTTTGCCGTTAACAATTTGTACTGAAACTTTACTTTCCTCCTATTTCTTGTCATCAGTCTTTCCGCGTAATACTTAAGGCAGTTTAAAGGCGCTGAATTTGCAGTCTTCACAGTTGCAGTGCATTGAAAGATTCCTTTCATCTGTATGGTTTATTTGTGGCATAATTTGAATTTCCCCGTAGGAACTGAGATGAGTTTGGAAGTAGTGGAGCATTGGAATCAGCTCTGGGCTGACAGAGGTTTTATTCCTAATTTCAGGTAATTTATGATGGTTTTTAATGCAAATGTATACTTATTAGGCTTACAAGCGCACGGTTAAGGTCGTTCTTTAGTATTTGTCTGTCCTAGCGCATTAATGACGTTTTACGTGGACGGAATATTAAACTAACGCTGCTTCCTTACATTACCAAGAAATAAAGTTCAATGATAACGAAAGCACAGACGTGTCTCTTTGTTATAATGGATCTGCAGAATACCTTTTGTCACTTTTAAATCAAATCATGATTCTATGCAGTGAGTAATTATTTCCCATAGAGATGGTAGAGATCTGGTTCGAGATAAATTCTTTCCGAATGTTAAAAAGCTGTTTCACCATTTTGCTCTTTTCTCATTTCGTTAACTTTCTGTACGCATTGTATTACGCCTGACGCGCGCGTTACCAGGTAGAAGCTGTCCAAACGACGATGAACGCTCGACATTAGTAATTAGATTGAACGTTTATTCTTTCTTTCGCAGAATTTATCAGGCTTATACCAGAAATAAATCACGCCAACGAGAAATGACATGCAAGCGACGGGTCAAAAGGTCAACATCAGAAATTATAATTATTTTCTATAAGCTAATGGCTGGGGACCGTAAATATCGACCATATATTCAATCAAGGAGATATATACGTGTGGGATACTATTTTAATGACCTTAATTCAAGAGTTTACTGAAAGCTCCCTATATCAAAAGTTTATAAATTACAGTGTGAAGCATTCTTTGCAATAAAGCGGAAGAATGAGGAGACAATTTCGACTGCCGGCCGCGCTGGCCGAGGGGACTAAGGCGCTCCAGTCACGGTCTACACGGCCACTACGGTCGGGGGTTCGAATCCCCCCTCGGGCATGGATATTTGTGCCGTCCTAGTTCGTAGCTAGCTCATAAGTAGTTTGTAAGTTTAGGGACTGATGACCCCGTAGTTAAGTCCCATAAACTATAGGAACATTTAAACAATTTCGACTACCCTGCAATTATTATATTTTTATGGAGGAAGTAATATCGATTTGTGAAGTCTTATTTTGCATCTTCTTTCTGCTTTTACATATCTATTATTAATAGTATTAATTTTAATTATAAGTTATGTATATGTGTGGATTGTGTGAAATAAAATTACTATGTTTCTGTTGGTATTACGTTCGCCCCAAGTTGTTACCTGTGTGTGTGTGTGTGTGTGTGTGTGTGTGTGTGTCAATAAAGACGTGGGACATTTTGAGAAGAGCGATTCAGTATTTTCAAGAAATATAGAAGTTTCGAGACTGGTCTCTCGAGCAATTTAACTAATCTCTAAGAATTTCGGCCTATCTATCTTCGCCGGCCGCGGTGGCCGAGGTGACTGAGGCGCTCCAGTCACGGTCAGCACGGCCACTACGGTCGGGGGTTCGAATACCCCCTCGGGCATGGATATTTGTGCCGTCCTAGTTCGTAAGTAGTTCATAAGTAGTTTGTAAGTTTAGGGACTGATGACCCCGTAGTTAAGTCCCATAAGCTTAACAAACATTTGAACATTTATCTATCTTCAAATGCTAGTAATATTGTCTTCAGTATTTGTATAGGGTCTATGGTCAGGTGAATAAAAGCTACTTACGCTATCCTGCAGTCTGCATTCTGTGATGATATGGATAGACAAGTTAAAGCTTCAGGAAAGCATGGAAATATGTAGTGGATGTAATCTAAATGAACTGTAGCTAGACGGTAATTACACCAATTTTCTTATATAAAAAATTACGTTAGATATAGTTGTTATCCTCAGTTAACTGCATTCAGGAGGACAGAAGTTCAAATTTGAAACGGTAAGAACGTTTTACTTCCACCCCATTATTAAAAAACGATCAGAGCTTGAGTTCCGCCTCAAATGACCACGGTATCTACAAAACGTTAAGTCATAATTTTCCTTCCTTATTTTCTTTTAATCAAAATGATACAATTTCTCACCAAAAATGGAAAATATTTCCCACAGAAGAATACAAATTAGTTTATGACACAGTAGTAGTCAATGTAAAATGTCAGCGGACAACAGGTGACTATTTTTATAATTAAATCTGTATCCTGAGGCAAACAACTTCTATTTTAATTAATGATTAGAGGAAGAAAATGAAGGCTAATAACTAATGGAAAAGCGATATCATTCTCTGTGGATTCTGGTCGTCTACGAAGAATAGTGTCTCGCTTCTGATGCATAACGGGATCCGTAGCTCTTCCTACCAGTCCTACAATTACTACTGACATTTATTGCCAACAAATCAAACGCCTTATGACGGTATTTGAAGAAAAACGACCGAAATGGCAGCATAAACTACCGTAGCAACACAACAGTCCGTGTCCACATGCCAATAACATGACGTAAGCAGTTAGCCAGTAACTTAGTTTGAGGTGATTCATGTGCCTTAAATCTTTCGCGTCAAGCATTGCGGGATCAGCTTTTCTGTACTTTATCGTCCGATACGACGGTAACTTTTCCTTGATGTGCTATTCAATTTTTAATTTTATTTTTGTGATTGGACAGCGCTTGTCTCGCCATAATTGTAAGTTAGTGCGCCTACTTCTAATAGTTTTTTTTTTCAAGATATGTCAGAGATAATGTGAAGAATCTGCTGTGAATTTTCCTTATTTTCCTATAAGTTACATACGCAAAATTACGTCCATTCCATTCCATTATTCGACAATTTCCATCCCTAAAGTCTCCAGTTTGTGGCTACCTCACATTCGCTAAACCCAATATATTCAATTTTTATATCTCAGCTACCAAGTTCTGTAAATTCCTCGGCTAAGGTGAACTTCTACCATTCCAGGTACCAATGTTACTCTTGTTGCTGTATTGTCCTTAAGTGTTGTGCAATTCCCTCTTCTGCCTCCGGAAAATGTAACTGAAGCAGCATTCACCATGATGAACCGCTGCTTCCTTTGGGATTCTAGAAGTATCTCCACAGTTTGGTTTCCTAATGATTATTGCGTCATTTAATGTTGGCCTGCAAATTGTTGGTTCCTTCAATTTATATACGTTCCATCACCTTACTTTTGTTTCAATCCCTTAAGTTATTGTCTACAGTTCATACCGGAAGAGTTACGGTCAGAGCGTATATGGTTTCTAAACATAAGTCTTGCCATTACATCATTAAAAAATCACTCTGGTACTTTTCAGCGTCTCCTGATCACTACCACGTTAGAACCTTCTTTCATCTTAATTAAACCAAGTGTTTTTGATGACTAAATGGTGCGCTACATTAAATTATACCAGAAGAGTTCCTCTTCCATTCCTTTTCCCCAGTCCATATTCACCAACTACTTTTCCATCACTTCCTTTCCTACCACCGAGTTCCAGTCCTCAAGCACAATAAAGTTTTTATCTCCCTTCACTGTCTTCTCTCTTAACTGTCTTCTTTTATATCTTCAATATTACTTCGATCAGCTCATTATCGTAAGAGCTAGTTGGCCTATAAACTCGTACTAGTGTGGTCGGTGTTGCCTTCCCGCTATCTTTGCTACAATAATGCATTAAATACGCTGTTCATGATAACTTACCCGGATTCCTATTTTCTTATTCATTATCAGACCTACACTTGAGTTACTCCCAACTCATTTTGTATTTCTAACCTTGTACACACCTGACCATAAATCCTGTTCATCCTAGCATCGAACTACCCTTATCACCATCATATCTAATATCAACCTATCCATTTCTCTTTTCAGATTTTTATTTCACCTACGTGATTAAGTTATTCTACGCTCCGATCCAAAGAATGCTTGTTCATTCATTCATTATGTTTGTATAGCTTATGGGACTTAACTACGTGGTCATCAGTCCCTAAACTTACAAACTACTTATGAACTAGATAACACTAAGGACGGCACAAATATCCAAGCCCGAGGGGGGATTCGAACCCCTGACCGTAGTGGCCGTGCAGACCGTGACTGGCGCGCCTCAGTCCCCTCGACCACCGCGACCGGCTAAAATGCTTGTTTTGTTTTCCTTGATGACGACGTACTCTTGAATAATTCCCACCTGGAGATCCTAATCGGTGAATATTTTACACAAGAAGTCGCCATCGACATATACGAGGGTTAGTCAGTAAATAAGACGCAAACTGAGGTAGAGAAGCCAGTACTGCGTTTACAAGCTAAAAAATTGATTTACGTTTCAGCAGACTCCACCTGTATATTTAAACACTCATCCCATCGTTCAAGAAGGCCTTAGAAGCCTGAAACGTGGATTTTTTTTCTGGCAGCGTTTGTATCCTATAAGTGACGCTCTTGAGGTGTAACTTTATTTGGTTCCTTACGCTGCTACAACCCACAAGACGGATGTGTCGCAGTGGTAGAGAAATACTTGCGACTTGTTTATTGTCTCACCCTCGCATTAATAGAGCTGCATGTACTCGGGAAATTTAACGACTGTAGATTGCCCTCGCTCTCAGTCGTTCGTAGTAATTGTATGGCAAAGCTCCATTATCGTTTCAAGGCTAAGTCAGTCAATCATCTAGACTGTAACAATTGCAACAACTGAAAAGGCTGTTTCCCCTCTTCAGGAACCACACGTTTCTCTGGGCCCTCCACAGATACACCTCCGCGGTGGTTGCACCTACGGTTTCGGCCATCTGTATCGTTGAGGGACGCAAGCTACTCTAATTCGGCGATGTCTGTAGTTCATGGGGGTGGACAGACATTGGTATGCATACATAAAAGTTACTCAAAGATAAATGTTTGTAAACTGTGGGCTGCCAAGTACAAGCACGTACTAAACAGTATCTAATATTTCTGTTAGCACATTTTAGTGGAAGGAAAATATACGGAAAAAGAAGATAAGGAATGAGTTTCCCTGCAGCAGGTAACTGAAATAATTCATTCGTGACAAGTGAAAATCTGTGCTGGTCTGGGATTCGAACCAACATCTCCCGCTTCGGAATAGCGCTCGTCTTACCCCTGGATACCAGAATTCGCTTCCCATCCGCTTTAAAATATTACAGGTCGCACAGTGTAGCTGTAGCGCCCATTCAACCTTATCCCTGCGGATTCCCGCACAGGGAACAAAGTTATTACCTCATCTGTAGTAAAGTACTCGACCAGAAACCGTAGTCGTGTAGGATTAGAAGCAGTGGTGTGGGTTCTGTAGAATGAACAGAGACCGCACCATCTATAATAATTACATATGTAAGATACCGAGTGGCGGACTACGGCTGTCGGAGGCTCGGGGCGGCGGCAGAACAAAATGAGGCCCTCTATCCACTTGAAAATACATATTCTACTATAAACAAAGGAAATTTTGAGAATTGGAGGCCCCCCAAGACAAGAGGAAAGGGAGAAGCTAAGAAAAATAGCGTTCGAGATTTGTAGGCTTCAGAACGAGAGGCCAAATGCGTTAAAAAATAATAATAAATAAATAAATGAAAACACCGTTCTTTCTAGGTATTGGGAGTCCCCCCCCCCCCCCCTTCCCCAAGACCAGAGGCCCGGGGCGGTCCGCCCACCCCTCACTGAAGATACCTCATAAAAATAATTAGGAACGTAACCAATGACATGTCCCAAAGAACAGACACACCATGTACATAAAACTTCTATGTAAGGTACCTCAACAGATTAATGGGAAAGTAAACAATGTTTATGCGTACCTGTGATATTTAAAAATTAACATCCACATCGTCATCTGAAGTCATGTACAATGTATCAGTCAACATACGAAAACGAATATATCTTTTGAAATATGTATTAACTGTTGATTACATATAAAAAATTAGATACACGAAACATTCAAGATCGCTGTAAACTGCCGTCAATAATGAAAACGAATTCATCTTGTTACACACACTGCTCAAAACAACTGGAGGATGAGTTGAGCTGTCTGGTTTCTGTAGTATTGTCTTCGGGGTAATGAATTGTTCGACGTCGGTTCTACGTAGTAGAGATAACATTACAGTGGTAATAACAGAAAGTTCCTGCACTAATTATACAAGCAATTGGGTCCAGATAGTGTAGTGAGCAGATAGTGCAATGCAACAACAACGTGACTTACCCGAAGGTATGGCAAAATGATTTCCAATCCATGGTGTACAACAGCAATCAGTTAGAATAAATATTCCTTCAAACCGTCTTGATTGCAAATTTTTTATTAGTTAATGACGCGTTTCGCCCTTTAGCAGGGCATCTTCAAATTATCAGCGTGACAGAATTTACACAAAATTACACGGCGGAATTACAAACGGTTATAATGGTACATGGGCTTATTTTGTGTTACGAAGACAGTATACATGGTAAACAAAGCTTACAATGCGCTCTCCGTGGTGTGACACCGTAAGTTGTTATTGCGGTGTTTCTATTTTCCTGGAATGTTTTTTGGATTTTGGATTTACCCGAACATTTGTAGGGCCACAAGGAAATCCAAAAAACATTCCAGGAAAATAGAAACACCGCAATAACAACTTACGGTGTCACACCACGGAGAGCGCATTGTAGGCTTTGTTTACCATTTATACTGTCTTCTTAGCATAAAATAAGCCCATGTACATTATAACCGTTTGTAATTCCGCCTTGTAATTTTGTGTAAATTCTGTCACGCAGATAATCTGAAGATGCCCTGCTAAAGGGCGAAACGCATCATTAACTAATAAAAAAATGCGATTAAGACGGTTCGAAGGAATATTGAAGCTATGGCATGGAGAGCCACAGGAAGGTTGGAAGCGGAAAAGACACAGAGGAAGATGGCTGCAGCTGTTAGAGTATTCCAAAGTGTATTTTCTAGGACCTTGACGCGATTTCGGACAACAGGAACTGTTAAAAAAAGGAAAGGCCAAGGTCACTCACGGAAAAACATCAGCAAGACATGACCGTTATCTCCAGTTAACAAGCCGTCGAGACAGGAACATGAATGCAACTCAGCTGCAACGCATCCTTCAGACAGCAACAGGACGCGCAATATTAACACACAGTCCGAAATCGTCTTCACGAATGCGCCCTCTACGCACGAAGTTCTATGGAGTCTGACCCATTAAAACGACGAAACCGTTTAGCCCGCAGAAACTGGGCGGAGGAACGTCAGGATTGGAGTCGTAACGAATGGCGCGGGGTTCTGTTCACAGATTTTATGCCCAGCCGGACAATCGTCGTTACCTCATTTGGTCAGAATGTGGATATCGGAACAATCCTGCTAATGTGTAGAAAACATCACGATATTATGGTGTTTGATGACTGGTGTAGGCAGGAATCAGTACTGGTGGACGTACGGAGGGCTATGTCGTTCAGAATGGCGTTCTGAATGCTCAGACGTGTAGAGTTGAGATCCATCGACATTTATAGTGCCCTACGCTGGCACCGTAGGAGATGGGTTCCTTCTGATGGACGACAACACTCGTTCCCACAGAACTGCACTGGTGGAGTGGCTAGCTAGTTGACCGAACCTAAACTCGATTGAACATGTCTGGGTGCACTTGGCAGAAGCACTGCAGCCGAACCAGGACTTAACGGTTATATTACACTCATTAAAGAATGCCCAAATATCCCACAAGAGCTGATAGATAACCTCATACTGTCCATGCCACGCAGATGTACAACTGTACTGGCTGACCGAGATGATCGCACATCATATTCGAGTGACTTTTTCACTATCATGGTAGCCCCATGGTGCCACGCTCTAAGTAAATGTCATGTAAAACTCAAGTAAAGAGATGCGGCAGAAAATATCGTACTGTATCAGACACAGATTAGAACTGAAACCAATGTTTGAATAAAATAGGTTACCATATTTATACTGTGTATAATATTTCACCTGACCCTCTAAATTATTTTGTGCATTGTACAAGAAATGTCTGTGTTAAGAAATGTCATAAAAATTTTAAGAGAGTAACCACCAGTTTCGCATACGTAAGTAATATTGAAAATTTACATCAATATCGTCATACAAAGTTATTTAGAATGTAAAGGTAAATTGTAAAGAACGTACGAAAAGGCCTCAATATATTTTGAAATATGAATGAACAGTAGATTACGTATTTAAATGACACACACGAAATATTAAAGTTTGCAGGAAATTGCCACGAATGTAGGGAAACGAATTCATCAGGTAAATATGTATTAAGATTGCTTCAGCCCATGTCAAGTCTATACGAAAACACTGAGAATGTAAGATATTTAAAATCGCAAAAATGATTCTCTACCTTGGACTAACTTATTGAAACGTTTTCAACAGAAATATTACTGATGCTGCATGACCATACCGTTTCAGATGCATAAATACATTAACACAAGTATTATCGTTGTCATTATTTCGTTTTGCTAATGACACTGTAATTCTGTCAGAGACGTCACAGGACCTGGAAGAGTAATTGTACGGAATGGACAGTGTGTTGAAAGGAGCGTATAAGTGGAACATTAACAAATGCAAAACAAGGGTGCAGTCGTAGATAATCAGGCGATGCTGAAGGAATTAGATTAGGTAGTTAAACAATAGTTGTAGCTGAGTTGTATTTCTTGGTTAGTGATGTGACATATGACGGTCGTAGGAAAATACGTATAAAATGCAGAATGGCAATGGAAAGAAAAACGTTTTTGAAAAAGATAAGTTCGCTAACATCGAATATTAATTTAAGTGTAAGGAAGTCCTTTCTGAAGGCATTTGTGTGGAGTGTTGCCTTGTAGGGGAGTGAAGCATGGACGATAAATAGTTGAGACAGGAAGAGGATAGAAGCTTTTGAAATGTGGTCTTACAGAACATTACTCAAGATTAGGTGGATAGATCGCATAACTGATGTGGAGCCACTGAACAGAATTGGAGAGAAAAGGAATTTTTGGCATATCTTGATTATAAGAGGCATCGATTGGTTGGACACGTTCTTAGACATAAAAGAGTCGTGAATTTAGCATTGGAGGGAAGTGTATGGGGTATTACTCGTAGGGGGAGATCAAGAGACGAATACAGTAAACGGATCCAAACGGGTGTGTGTTGCCTTGTATGGGATTGACACATTGAAGATAAATAGTTCAAACAGGAAGAGGATAGAGACTTTGAAATGTGGTCTTACAGAAGGATACTCAAGATTAGGTAGATAAATCGCATAACTAATCAGGAGGTACTGAATAGAATTGGGGAGAAAGGAATTTTTGGCACATCTTGATTATACAAGGCATCGATTGGTTGGACACGTTCTTAGACATAAGAGTCGTGAATTTAGCATTGGAGGGAAGTGTATGGGGTATTACTCGTAGGGGGAGATCAAGAGACGAATGCAGGAAACGGATTCAAACGGATGTATGTTGCCTTGTACGAGAGAGAAAAATTGAAGATAAATAGTTCAAACAGGAAGAGGTTAGAGGCTTTGAGATGTGGTCTTACAGAAGGATACTCAAGATTAGGTACATAGATCGCATAAGTAATGAGGAGGTACTGAAAGGAATTGTGGAGAAAAGGAATTTTTGGCATATCTTGATTATACAAGGCATCGATTGGTTGGACACGTAAACGGATTCAAACGGATGTGTGTTGCCTTGTACGGGAGAGAAACATTGAAGATAAATAGTTCAAACAGGAAGAGGATAGAGGCTTTGAAATGTGGTCTTACAGAAGGATACTCATGATTAGGTAGATAGATCGCATAACTAATCAGGAGGTACTGAATAGAATTGGGGAGAAAAGGAATTTTTGGCATATCTTGATTAGAGAAGGGATCGAATGGTTGTACACGTTCTTAGACATAAAAGAATCGTGAATTTAGCATTGGAGGGACGTTTTTGTTGTACAAAACGCAGTGGGAGATCAAGAGACGGAAAAAGTAAACAGATTCAAGCGGATGTGCGTTGCCATTCTCATGAGAAGATAAAAAGGCTTGCTCAGGATTAGGGCGAGGGCTGCATCAAACCAGTCAGTAGACTGAAGACCACAACAACAGCAACAGCATATGTTTTATTATACTAGTTTAAACTGTATGCGTCCCTTTCGTCGCCTAGTAAGTGCTACTGACAAAATTCGGCACGTGAAACCTCTTCTGCGTAGTGCAAAAAATAGCACCGCCGGTGCTGTTATCATCGCTCGACTCCTCGAAGCGAAATGTCAGCCGTTATTAACAACACTCAGGAGCGTCACGACACGTGGGCGTGGCAGCTGTCCGCAAATAGCCGTATAATGACGTGCGTGCCGCCACGCAACACGCACTTCCGAAATACGCGCGGCTGCGGCGAGATTGTACTCGCCGCGTATTAAGGGCGCTCCGAGCGAGCGGGGGAGCTGTACGCGCGGGGACGCGGCCGACGAATAAAACGGCAGAAAGGGAGGGAGGGAGGGAGGGAGGGAGAGAGAGAGAGAGAGAGAGAGGTGGAGCGGTGCTTCTCTTCTGCTCCCCCATTTTCCGCGACTCTCTGGCCAATCAGCGGTCCCCTTCCCGGCGCCAGCCTCGCTGTCGCAAATAAAATTACTCGCCCCTGACACTGCCTGCGCCTGACGAAAAGAGGCGGCGTTCGCGTCTCGCCGCCACCCTTCAGTCAACCGGCCCTTCGCCCTTCGCCCTGCGGCCTTTTGTGGCGTCTCACGGCGAGAGCGAGCGGGGACTTCATTCGAACCGGCGCAGCGCTTACTCCCGCCGTAGTCGTAACACTGACACCGAAATGGACGACCTCAAAGGGGACAGGGCGCCGACGCATTATGACATGTTTTCGTTCTGCGAGGAGGCAAAATTATGATGTCAGTCCCATCAGCGATATCACTTGAGGTTCATAATACTATTCCTTTCACAGATGGAAAAATACGAGCAATTTATTTTGCAGAGCGAGTGTTTTCTGTAGGCACGCTACTAAATTATTTACCAATTAGATACCTTTCAGAGTATGCTGAGGCGCAAGGCTCATACACAGCTATCGTATACAACAGCCCGCTCAGTGTTTTTCTCGACTTCAAAAAGGCGTTCGACGCGGTGCCACACTGCAGACTGCTAACGAAGATACGAGCTTATGGAATAGGTTGACAGATTTGTGACTGGCTGGAAGACCTCCTATGTACGAGGAGCGTCCAGAAAGTAAGATCCGTTTGGTAATAAAATGAAATTGTACACAGATACAGAAGACATTTTTATTGCACTAAATTCTACAACTCTTAAACTACTGTTCCATATAACTGCCGAAATTTTGTAGGCACTTGTCATAAAGTGCCACAAGTTTTTCCATGCATCCTTCACAGATGGTTGGCGCCTGTGTATTCAACCATGTGGTAACAGCTCTTTATCATCGTTGAAGTGTTGACCACCAAGGACAGATTTTGGGTGTAAGAAGACATGAAAGTTGCTAGGAGATAGGTCCCATTGAAATCTCCGTAAGAATTGTTTCGTCATATTCGGTGTGTGAGGTCAGGCATTATTGTGAAAAAAAAAATATTTTGACAGTTATCCTCTTTTTACATAAAAAATCTGTCCTTGGTGGACAACACTTCAACGACGATGAGGAGCTGAAAGAACATGTTACCACATGGTTGAATACACAGGCGGCAACATTCTATGAAAAAGGCACACAAAACCTTTTGCCATGCTATGACAATTGCCTACAAAATTTCGGAAGATATGTAGAAAAGTATTTTAACAGTTGTAGATTTTTGTACAATCAATATATTTTCTGTATCTGTACCCGTTCGTTTTTGATAACCAAACGGAACTTACTTTCTGGACACGCGTCGTAATAGAACGCAGTACTTGGTTCTCGACGGCGAGTGTTCATCAGAGACGAGTGTATCGTCAGGCGTGCCCCAGGGAAGTGTGATAGGACCGCTACTATTTTCTATCTATATAAATGATCTGATGGACAGAGTAAGTTGTAATTTGCGGCTGTTTGCTGATGATTCTGTGGTGTATGGGAGGGTGTCGTCTTTGACTATCATAGCATACAAGATGACTTAGACAGAATTTCTAGTTGGTGCGAAGAATGGTAGCTAGCTCTCACTGTAGAAAAATGTAAGGTGATGCGCATGAGTAGGAAAAACAATCCCACAATGTTCGAATAGAGCATTAGTAATGAGCTTCTTGATGCTATCGCGTCGTTCAAATATCTAGGCGTAACATTGCAGAGCGCTATGAAATGGAACGAACATGTAAGGACAGTTGTGAGTAAGGCGGTCAGCCGACTTCCATTTATTGGGATAATTTTGAGAAGCTGTACTTCATCTGTAAAGGAGACGTCGTATAAAACGCTTGTACGACCACGTCTTGAGTATTGCTCAAGTGTTTGGGACCCGCAGCAGATCAGTTTAAAGGAAGACATAGAGGCGGTTCAGAGGCGAACAGCTAGGTTTGTTACTGGTAGGTTCGACCAATGCGCGAGTGTCAAGGAAATGCTCCGGCAACTCAGTTGGGGAACGCTGGAGGAAAGACGACGTTCTTTTCGTGAATTTCTGTTGAGGAAATTTACAGGGCCGGAATTTGAAGCTGAGTATAGTACGATCTTGCTTCCGCCTACTTATATTTCGCGTAGTGCGCACAAAGACAAGATAAAAGAAATTAGGGCTCTTACGGAGGCATAGAGGCATTCTATTTTTCCTCGTTCTATTTGGGAGTGGAACAGGAAATGAAATGCCTAGCAGTGGTACAGTGTACCCTCCGCCACGTACCTTACGGTGGATTGTGGAGTGTGTATGTAGATGTAGATGTAGACCCGTACCTGAAGACTGAAAACTTGCACAAGTCACTCCACTAATGAAGAAAAACAATATGACTGATCCGCCTAATTTTAGGCCTATACCATTGACGTTTGTTTGCAGCAGGAGTTTAGAACATGTAATATCCACAAATATTATGAACTACCTCCAAGAGAACGACCCATTGACCCAAAGTCAACAAGGACTCAGACAGTGTTAGCTCTTTTCAATCATCTGCTAATCAAACTGCGTGCTTATGGAATATCGCCTATGTTGTGCGACTGGATTCGCGATTTCCTGTCAGAAGAAACACAGTACGTTGAATATGACGGAAAATATGCGAATAAAACTAAAGACATATCTGGCGTTCCCCAGGTAAGTGTTATAAGGGCCTTACTGTTCATTGTATTTCGATTTAGGAAATAATTTCAGGACCTCTCTTGGAGTGTACACTGATGATTCTGTAATTTAAGAGTCAGCAAGAATTGGCAATTGACCCTTAATAGTGGTAATTCTGAGGGTATCCATATGAGCACTAAAAGAAATTCGTTAAACGTAATTTGGAGTATAAATCAGTCAAATGTTCAGGCCTTAAGTTGAATCCTAGGAATAACAATTACGAACAACTTGAATTCGACAGAATAATCAGAAAATACAGTAGGGAAGGCTAACCAAGGCTACATTTCTTTGGTTAAACACAGAATATGTTACAGTTATACTATAAAACTGTTTACACTACCCTTGTGCGTTCTATTTTAGAGTGTTGCTGCACATTGTGCGATCCCCACCAAGTGTGACTTTAGGGAAAGTTCAGAGAAGGGCAGCTCGTTTTGTATTACAGAGATATAGGAGAGATAGTGTCATGGAAATAAGGCACGAGTTGTGGAGTAAATTGTTAAAAGAAAGGCGTTATTCGTTGCGGCGATATCTATTTGCGAAATCTGTTTCACCAATTTCCTCTTTCGAATGCCAACGTATATCGTTAACACCCAACTACAAATGTTTGTAAATCTATCGGACTCAAGTGCTGGGTTGTAAGTCCGTAGCTTGCAAACTACTAAAAAGTGATGTAAACTAACCTAAGGATAACACAAACACTCATGCCCGAGGGGGGACTCGAACCTCCGACGGCGAACGGCCGCGCGCACCGCAGCACGGCGTCCGAATGCCCACGGCTAATCCGCCGCGGCAACACCCAACTATATAGGGTGACATGATCACCATAATAAAATAAGAGAAATCACATAGAAACCGGAAAGATTTACGTTTTCTTCTTTCCAGCGCGGTATTAGCGAATGTAACTATAGAAAAATACCATAAAAGCGATTCAATGAACCCTCTTCAATGCACTTCAGTATGACTTGCAGAATGTTGATGTAGATTGACGCAGAAAATTAAGTATGTGTGTATCTTCTTACAATTCCAAAATCTGTGGCAAATACAGCTGGATTAAAAGCCAGCATGTGGAATACTAAAGCAGAATTAGAAAATATTTTACGGATATGGTGACTGTTCCTTCTGAGATGTCCGAAACAACAGACACTTTTTTTTTTTTTTTTTTTTTTTTTTTTTTTTTGCTTCAGCACCCCTAAATATACAAATTCATGATATACATAGTGTTGACATTACAAAGCGATGAAGTTCACCGAAGAGGCAAAGAACCTAGTGTAGGTATGCGTCAGCGAAGCCAATTTAAGACAACAAGTGTCTTTCGTAGGCGTAACATCGATTACTGCAGCTACAATGGTACGGTATCAACATTTAAGGTAGTTCGAACGCAGTGTTACATACGGCACACAAGATATGAGATACAGCATCTCTGAGATAGCGATAAGGTTGGGGATTTTCCCGTACGACTATTTAATCAGTACACAATGAATATCGGTAACCGAAAAAGTCAAATCTCCGACAGTGGTTTGCCGTAAGAAGATCCTGAAAGAACGGGACCAAAGAAGACCGAAGAGACTCGGTCACGTGACTGAAGAGCAAGCCACAATTAGCTGAAGTTTTCAGTGCTGTGCCAGTAAAATTGTCATCGTGCCAACTACTCTTGCGTAGTTCGCGAACGAAGTAGTTCGGAAGAGCGCTCCCACAGGCGAACTAAGCGAACTAATTCGCAGATCCCTCGCCTCTTAGTTCGTCCGCTCCTTTTCCGAAGACTGACGGGGAGCAGCGAGAGGACGCGAGAGCGCGCAGAATCGCGTGATTCCCTTCTGCCAGTTACCGTCATTTCGAGCTTAGATGCAGCTCAGCTGTAGTTTCATAGTTTACTGCCACAAATTTTCTTAGGTATTCAGTGCTTATCACTGATCATTATATAAAAAAGTTGTCATAAAAAAAGAAAGATCACTTTTAGTAGCGGTAGCAAAAGCCAAAAAGAGCGGAAGAACTAAAAAAGAGTGACCTACTTCGCGGCCGAGCTGCGAACTAAAAGGAGAGCAACCGGTCGCGAACTAAAATATTCGCGATCGGTCGCGAACTAAAACATCCGTTGCCGGTCGCGATTATGCCAAACGTATCTCGTTTCTTAGTTCGTTGGATTCTTTTCCGAAGAGCGACGGGCAATAGCGAGAGGGCGCGCAGCAGTATTAAAAAACACGTGTTTACCTTCTGCTTATGAGACCCATTTCGAGGTGAGCGTCTGCCTGATAGATTACATAGTTCAGTGCAACAAAATTTCTAAGTATTCTGCACTCTGCAATATCTGACTAATAAATTCCATAATGATAAGATATAGAGATAACTCTAAACTTAAACGCGAGAAATTATCCACAAACTGTTTCTTTTGGTTTGCGTGATATCATTAGCGGCTCAAGCAGCAAGCGCATGAAGCAGCTAGGTGGGGGAAGTTATCCATCGACCTACAATCGCAGACCATGCCGCTCAGCCGTCACTGGGCGCGGAGGGAATAAAAGAACGAACTAGTTCGCGGCATAGCCGCGAACTAAAGTGAGCACTCCCGATCGCGAACTATTATGCGGAAGTCTAGTGCCAACAGTTCGAGGATATGATACAGCGGTGCTATAAGAATAATTTCAACATACATTACATTTTTACGGAAAAATTTTATCTTAATTTTTGGTTCAAACATTTACTGAGACCTGTGGGTATTCTTATCCTACTGATGAAAGTGGTTGTATACGAGCCTCTAACATGTATGTTACGCGGTTATTCAATTTACCCTATAAGCTGAACAAAAGAGCATTTGAATGTGGCTATTTGGATAGTGGCTGGGGCTATTTGGTTAAGTTAAATTCTGGGTAGAACCCAGAAGTAAATTACATGAAAGTTTAGATGAAAATACGCTAATTTGTATTTCATATGTATTACCTCTAATGATATAATAATAACAATATTTATAATAGTAATTTCACATCAATACAATGTAGCCGTTATGAAATTTACCTGTTTTCGTTAATCACCTGCATCTTCCACAGATAAATTGCCTACAACCCTCGCACCGACACAGTAATCATGATACCCGGTGGTACACGTTTGGCATTGAATTGATTCAGGCTGACCTTGGGACCTCACGAAACATGAAACATCATGAAACATGGCACGCGCGTGGTTCCAAGGTCAGGCTGGGTCCCAAAGGTCACATGGCGGCTGTCGACGTGACGCTGAGATAATGGTCCGCTTAGGACCTTATCTAGGCAAGCACCCACGCCAGCAAAAGGTTGGCGCGGCGAAATTTTTTTAGAGCGCTATGGTGTGACAGATTTTTCTGTTGTAATGTGTATAAACGCAGAAAACTGTCTCAAATTTATATAATCAGCAGAATGCCGTGAGTAAATCAGTATTTATGCACTGGACAACATGGTTCGATACAGTACGACGGAGCAACGTTATATCCAGGACCAGTGGACGATATTGAAATGGCGGAAAGAGGAAACACATTTAATGTGAATAGGAGCAATAGTATACGGACTTCTACTAGGCACGATGCTGCAACGCAAATTAAATATCGTGAAAATCCAGTATACGATGATTTAGACGAAGAAGTCGTCGAATTTGAATTGGAGGAAAAGGAAACAGAAGAAGCCAATACTGGCGCCCACATAGATATCACGAGCAAGGCCATGACCCTTCACGCGCTGGCGCTTAGGAAACTATGCCCTTGGTACCAGACACTGTTACGCAAACTGTTAAGCCCAGTTTACACGATGATCTCGCTAGTAATTAACAGATCACGTTGCGCGCCATCTAGCGACATAAACGCTGAACTACTAGCATTTCGTGAATGCAGACGGCGTTTCATACTAACTAGTAGGCTTTAGGACAGGTTCTAAATTTGCTAGTAGTGAAATGGGTGCGCATGCGCAGAAGGGAATTCGTTGTGTGGTTTTCATTATTATGTGCGAAAATAGCCGTGTCCCTATCGAAACTGCTTGCTTTGTTGGAGCGATATGATTTGCATCAGTGGAGTGGAACAGAGAAGGAATTGCGCTTTCGGTTGAGGCATACAGGATCGCTGCAGACAATCCTCTCTATTATAAGAAAGCACAATGACTTATTTATGAAGAAAATAACAGAAAAGTGTAAATTTAAATGAATTTTGAATACGTCTCGTTGATTAACTTCATATTTTTAAAATTCTATAATTCTTAGCATGTCAGAAAGTCAGTTACACATAATCTCGAAAGTGTGATGCTAAAAGCAAAGCAAAATTTTGTTGACTGAGGTCCCATTATGGATCGGAAATTGAAATTGCTGTGCAGACTTCAACAGCAGTATTTGTAAGAGTCGGTACAGAAATTCTTTGTGCAACGGCTAGGTGTTTGAAAGATACTCTGTCGCCAGAAACCGCAATGTTATAGCGAACCTGCAAAGAATTATTACAGGAAGTAACAGACGTTTAACTTTAACAAAGCTGAAAATGTAACTCAAGTGTAAAAAAGTATTTCGTACCTTCAGCTCGGCGAAATTCCCTCTCTCTCTCTCATCGCCGTATTTTTGTCCTTGGAGAACGAAAGCAACTTAATATTCGTAAGAAAAGAAAAAAAGAATCTGAATTTATTGAGGCCCTCTGGTATGAGTTACTTCATTATCTGCATGCAGTTCACATCTCATTCTTCGAATCATCCTCTCAACCAAGGACACATCCAACTTCTATTTCTTCTTCTCTATAGTGTTCTGACAAACAATGCCACAGTTTCTGCAACCGCCGACAGTGTAAGCTTCTTAAGCTGAAAATTATCAGCTATGACATACACTCAAACGTGAACAATCCGCGTATACAAACAGTAATAAACCCGTATTTTCGCACAGGCGCTGCTGTTAGTCGTAATCAGACGTGTAGAAGGAAGTTTATCGTATTAACGCAACCATGCCTGTATGGTCGCACGTCATTAGTACCCAGTTAGTACGCTTGGAGCGCTGCAGCCGACAGTTATCTTTCTTGTGAACTTTAGATCGTCGTGTAAACAAGGCATACCGACGGTGCGGGTGCCAGCATTCCCGCCAATGTCAGACAGATAGCGATAGCCGGTGGCGCAACAGCGGCACAAGGAGCAGCTGTTGCTTACGGCATTAAAAAAGTAGTGGACCGCGTAAATACGAAAGGTTTAACGTTACCAGGTAGCTATTATGTTGGGCCTGCAAATCCTATAAATACAGACACTCCACGAAGCGGCGCAGATGCCACTGGTAAAGAATACGACGTCGGGTGCGATCGCTTATTGAAAGAAGCTCGAGAACGTGTTTTTACTGAGGACAAATTCAGAGAGCGTGTACAGAAATGGGATACTAAAGGTATTATAGACTTCGCTATTGATTCGAGTCGTACACGAAATTGGCATTCATTTCCTGGAAAGTACGGATTGGAATTGAAAACATTTGTTGAACAGAAGCTTAATAAAGTATTATATCCGAAAAACAAACTGATGCCAAACCAGAAGGTATGTACATTTATGTTTGTATGCATATATGTGTTGTAATTAATGTATATATTATACTAGTTTAAATCCGCGGCTCCGCTCGCGTGTTGATTGATTATGATAGATAATGCGCGAAACGTCAAATAGATTTTTTTAAAGAGATGTAATAAAAGAAATTTCGTTTTCACTGCTTTATTTATTTATTCTTATATTTCCTTATTCGTATGCTTATCCTTACAGAGAAAGAGCTGGAGACATTGTAGCACGCATAGACCAAAGATATGGTCTGTGGCATCACGTTTTGTTGCTATAGAGTCGCAAACGTCATCGCTGGCCTTCAGTCCGAATTTTTTTTTATAATCTGACGCCTTTCAACCACCATATCTTCCATCCCTTTATAGCTATCGGCATGGAACTGCTATGGTGTACAACGGGAGACTTCGGACAACAATTACACACAGACCATTCGTTTGCGTTCTGTAGTTTTCGCTGCAGAGCGAAATATTAGCACACACACACGCGTAGAATCTTATATACACTGACAACGTTCCATCCCAATATACTCCACCCTTTTATCATTATCAACCCTCAAGCAACAATGCAACCAATAAAACCATTTTGAAACAGTAAATATAATTTTCAAAGAGCAATTATTGTTCAGCATTTCGCGTTATATTCTTCAGATTACTAAATATCTATCAGATCGCTATAAAACCGTGCCTAAAACCTACCTCAGGTATAAATTAGTAACTGTACAAATATTTAAGTCTTTCGGTCTTGTCGTTCGGACGTGATAAGCGAACACCGAACAGACATTCACATTTATATATATATATATATATATATATATATATATATATATATATATATATATATATATATAGCTATCTGATCGCCATAAAACCGTGCCTAAAGCCTTTCCCGGGTAGACATTAGTAACTGAACAAATAGTTTAGCTCTTTATGTCTTGTTCAGACGTGATAAATGTACACCGTACAGACATTCGCATTTATAGATATAGACCGCGATGATAATAATAATAAAGTTTCTTGCCTTCAGAAGAATTACGATTGGCCTCCTTGGGAACGTCCAAATTGGAATGAAATGCATGAAGGTCAGTAACGTTATCCATATGAACAATGACTAATGTCACGTGTACGTCGTGGTTTGCCCATAGATCATTATCGGCCATCAATTTCTGGCAGTTCATCGGTAGCATCAGGTGCAGATTCTGTCCCGCAAGAGGAAGAAGAAGACAGCGCCTCTGACGATGACATCGAGCATAACGATAACAACCCTGTTCAAGCATTAGTTCCATATTCAGACCCTGGCACAAATATGAGTTCGATGGATGTAGATTCCGCGAGACGTGCAGCAACGTCGCAAGAAGAAGAAGGTGGAAATAAATCTAAAAAGTCACTTCCGGGCACTGCCGCCCCATTAGCTCATGGAATGGGTGATTCTGCTAATACGCATGATATACCTGCACCTTCTACAGGGTGTTACAAAAAGGTACGGCCAAACTTTCAGGAAACATTCCTGAACAGGATGCATGGTATCAAATTCATCCAGCACTAGCTGAGACATTAGTCGAATCCATGCCACGCCATGTCGCGCAATTTCTGCGTATAAGGGGGGACCCTAAACGATATTAAGCAGGAATACCAGTTTCTTTCGGTCTTCATTGTTTATTTAGAGGTGAAGTAAAAATTTTTTTTCTAGTTTTGGATTCAAACTAAGATTCTCGCTTCATGCCAGAGGACGCTTTCATCAATTTAAGAGGGTTGGAACTTAGTGGCAACACTGCTATGGAGACACTATGCAATGGAATCTACTATTGTCGCTCATAGTACACTTTGTTGACATACGTACCTTACCTCCGAGCAAATGGGGTCACCCGTCCCACGTACCTGCATGCGAGCAATTGAGGGAAACACAGTCACTTGTGAGCGACCGATCTAACGTAACGACGTCACTGCTTTCTAAAGAGGAACAACAGAGATGTATCAAGAATAAATGTGCCAGAGGAATGCAGTATGACCGTGTCATCTAGGTCTTTAAGAGGCCTGCTGGAAATCGGCATGGCTGTGCAGAACAGTGGCACGTTGTCTAAAAGCCTTCAACTATGGCAGACATGCATCGGGCAGGTCGTCCTAGCGTCTCTGAAAAAGAAGTGCATACTGTTCCCGCGTTAGTGGGCAGTGATCGACGCCAGACGATTCGTGAGCTCGCCCACGAAACCGAATTAGCGCATACGACTGTGCTTCGCAGCCTGAAGGAACAGCGGGGCATGCGAAAAACTGCACCACGATGGTTTCCGCATCAGTTGACGGAAACGCAGAAATCGGTTCGTTACGACGCTGCGCAAACTCTGAAAGTTTTGGTGATCCTAGTGTACGGCTGCTCTGTTCGGTCGATGGGACTGGGAAGTACTGTAGCATCAATCATCCTCGCCGGGCGTAAGTCCTTGTGACTTTGATTTGATTCCGAAGATGAAGGAACCACTTTGTGGCATTCGCTTCAGAAATTTTCCAGAGATTCGACAGGCAGTAGACAGCTCCAATCGCACCATCAATAGAACAGGCTCTCTTAACGGTGTACTACGCCTTCCACATCGCTGGCAACTGGTTCTACACAACACTACTGATAACTTTGAAGGACAGTAACAGGTTCAAGCATGTAACGCTTGGTATCGGTTGTGAATAAATAGTTCCCACTATTTAAGTTCCAACCTTCATATTATTATTATTTTTTCCTCCGGTTGATAGGTTCCTTGCGGAGTGAGATTGTACCTTATTGATCTAAGTCATCTTAGAACGCTAAGCCATTGACGGGAATTGCTGAACTACTGTACCAGCAACAAAAGAAGGAAGGAACGTCACGTCGACGTCGTGGTTATTAGAAACGGGGCTCACGTTTGGGAAGTTTTTGTCAGGCATGGGGAAGGAGACTCGTCAGTGGTCTTTGAAAGGAAACATCCCGGGAATTGCCTCGAGTGATCTACGGACATCACGGGAAACATAAATCAGGAAGGCTGATGGAAGCGGGTTTAAATTGGTGTCCTTGCGAAGACTAGTCCAGCGTGCTACCACAGCGCCCCCTCGCTCGGTGGCAACTAATTAGGCCATCCAAACTAACACTCTTCAAATCATGTAACAAGTTGCCAACTCGTGTACTACTAATATTGCCGATTGCTTCCTCTTGCTCTCATATTCGACTGTATTCTCGCCAGAGATGTGCCTGTTGGAGACATACATGCTATTACGCATGTGATGTCTGTTCTTTCGGACATCCGAGCAAGAGGAAGTAATGAGCAGGGGGTCACTATAATCGTAGTGTGCAATAAAGTGGCAATTTGGGCAGGATGAGAGGCGTCTGATAACCTAATTGATTAAATCGACCATTGGTCCGAATCTGGATACCCGGGTTCGAATCTGTGTCCAGCACAATTTTTCAACTTCGCCAATGAATTTATTTCAGCGCCCTGTAACATTCGAAATGTTTGATTATTTCGAACGCACAAACAGAAAAGATTGAGTAGATCCCCGGAAAACTAATGGTTTCAGGAATATTTGCGTAGCTATGGGGATTCATTATGGAGCCCTGCATTACCCCAACCGTTCTTATAGTGAGAAAGTTAGCTGCAATGTAATGGTTGCTCTAATCGCATAGCACGATGAAGAAAAATTATTTAAAAAAACTGGAATGTACACGTCCGTGATTGTGATGGCTTTCAATACTGCTATGCACGTAAGCCACTAGGCTGTTCCAGCTGAGTTTGTATTGAGTTTCTGAATTGGCGCTATACTGAGCAGCCTTTGTTCTATTCATCTGATGGCAGCTTAGAATGAACACCGGCAAATGGTTACCAAACGGAAGAGAGGGTATATTCTTTCGGCATTTCAGCTTCAGTCTAAGCATTAAAAAAGTGGCCGATGACCTAACCCATATAAGATAGCAGACTACGTTTCCGTGAAGAACTTCCAAGACAAGATAACAAAGGTCTTACTGCCATTGTACAGTGGCCCATGAAGTATGCTTCATAACGCCACTTACTACGTTGTTGCAAAAACGTACTATAAGAACGCATTTTTCACAAATAAAGCTTCACTCACACGCGGGCATGGCTGTGTATTCTATGACACTTTCCTGCGGAGTGCGCGGCTACTCGCCGTCGGAGGTTCGAATATTCTCTCGGGTGCGCGCGCGCTCTTCGCATATGTTAGTTTAAATATTCATATGTGAAACATGTAGGGTTCAACAGCGTTGATATATTGGAGAATGTCATTAAGGTTGACGAACGCAGTTTATTTATTGGTCCAATGCTACCGGATTCAGTTTTACACCATTTTCAAGCACCAGCAGAACTTAAACAGATGGTCCAAAGATTACAACATGCCATTTTAAACAACTGTTTAATATCTGCTGGCACTTGAAATGGCGTAAAACCAAAATCGGTAGCATTTGGCCAATAAATAAACAGATTTTGTCAACAATAATGACTTTCTCCAAATTAGTTTAAGTAGTTTGAAAGTCCAGGGTGGGTTGGCCAATGCAGTTTAGTCCCGTCGTTTGGTCCCATAACTTTACAAACATTTTCAACATCTTTTTCCAAGCGTGATCCAAATCCAGAATGTCGGTTGAAATCCATAGCTACACACTGTGATAAAAAAAGGTTGTTAGTGAGAATAAGAAAGCGTTTGTTTCGAGTGAAACGACGACATTTATTCATAGTTTAAAAAGTGGCAGAAACAGGTTGGAAGCGCCTCGGCAGTAAAATTGTGGTGTCGCACAAGTATAAAGGGCGCGCCACCTACTTTCGCCGCGCGCCGCCATGCACGCACGCCGCGGCATTCTTACGACGTCAGCCACGAGCGCCCTCTGCTGCAACTCCGCTCGTGGCTACGACTGCTGCATCGGCCACTTGGGATTCAGATAGGCACCAGTTAAGACTTGGCTATCGGATAGGCACTAGGAATTATCAGTAGACAGGCCTCTATATAAACTATGTATCGGCATTCTGCAGACAAGAACTATGTAAAAGTTATTACTAAGTCTCTATGAAATATATATCTCGTTCTAATTTACTCTAGTGTTTCTAGTTTCTGCTGTCCCACTGGCTGGTCACCTCCGTACCTGCACACGCGTGCATCCTTTATTCCTGTGACGGTCTCTTTCTACTCGGCCACCGACACCTACGAGGCTGGGACACAAAAAAAAATCATCTTCCTTTGGCTAGACTGTGACTATGAAGATGTCAAAACTGTTGGTGTTGCAGTTGAAGATTAAAGAAATGTTTCTCTAAGGGGAGCAGTTTGTTGCAGATACATGTAAGCCTCACTGCGCGGAAGTGGCCGCTTGATCTGTCATGCTATGGCCGATGCCACCGTTGTTTCGAGACCTCCCTCGGGCATGAGTGTGTGTGGTTCCTTAGTGAAACATTTGATACATTTACGATGCGGTCCAATACCCAGAAGAGTCTTTATCAACAATGACAACAGCCGCAGAAGCCTTCGTTTACATTTAAGTAGTTTGTAAGTCTAAGGGCTGATGACCATAGCAGTTTGTTCAAAAGAAAGAAACTTTCTAAGCCTACCACTGAATGTCTGTGCGTGCGTCCGTTCAGAAGTAAATAAACACCACACTAGACAAATCATGCTTGGCTGTGGGAATGCATAGCGAGAGTTTGCTTGGTGCTTCAGGTAACATTGTTCTAATAATGTCGTCTGATATGGACCACATTGGACGCTATGGTTTGAAAGTATATTCACTGGTGAATTTAGTTTTTGGTTCATAGTGATGATACATAAACTGGGTTTATAACGGTATATTTGTCCCAAGCTGGATTGTAATTACTGTGCTCCTACGTGTGTTAACAAGCCATTAGATTAGATTAGTACTTGTTCCATAGATCATAAATACGACACTTCGTAATGATGTGGAACGTGTCAGGTTAATGAAAGGTCTCTTTACAAATTATTACTTTGTCCTAAATATTACATGACAAAATATTTTTTTTATATTTAAAAAAAAGATCTTTTTCATCTATAGTGTAGAAGGAGTTGCCATTCAGAAATTCTTTTAATTTATTTTTAAATGCTAGTTGGCTATCTGTCAGGCTTTTGAAGCTGTTTGGTAGGTGAACAAAGACTTTTGTGGCAGCATAATTCGCCCCTTTCTGTGCCAAAGCTAGATTTAACCATGAATTGTGAAGATCATTCTTTCTCCTAGTATTGTAGCTATGTACATTGCTATTGCTTTTGAATTCGGTGGGATTGGTAATAACAAATTTAATAAGTGATATATGTACTGTGAAGCTACTGTGAAGATCCCTAGCTCTTTAAATAAGTGTCTGCAGGATGACAATTATTATGATTACACGCTTTTGTGCAACGAATAAGTTTTTACTCAGTGATGAATTACCCCAGAAAATGATGTCATACGAAAGCAGAGAATGAAAATAGGCATAGTAAGCCAATTTACTGCGATGTATATCACAAAAATTTGCAATTTCCCTAATAGCATAAGTAGCTGAACGACTGACCTCTTTTGGACACTACCAATATCTAAAATGAGTGATAAATGTTTTATGTAAGGTGGCAAGGAGATCATTGCTTGTTAAGCAATGAATTCTATGGATGATGCATTGGGTTATTCTCCAGCATACCTGCAACGATCGTGTACATTTTATGCCGCGGCGGAGCGGCTGAGCTCATTGAGGACCTATGCTAAGATGCGCGAGGCCGTTCCCCGTCGGGGGTTCGAATCCCCTTGGGCATGTATGTTTGTGCTATCTTTAGTGTAAGATAGTTCATACGTAGTTTGTAAGTTTAGGGACTGATGACCCCGCATTTAAGTCCCATAAGCTGAACAAACATTTGAATTTTATTAATGTTCCGCATCGTTATTACACAGACTTCGTAAAAAGTAATGGGAAGTACTATTCTTCTCTGAAACGGTGTTATTGACAGAAATACCTAATCTCCATCGATAAAATCTCCTTTATGAATTACCTTTGGCCAGTTGTCCCGAAAGCGTGGATACGACCAGCGCGTTCTATTCTGTTGATTCTATTGATAGCCATATGGCAGGACAGTGTCATACCTGAGATTTCACTGGATCACATAATCGGTCGAGTGACGTGGATGTTTCAGAATATCCAGTTCCCAGCATCGCAAGATATAGTAGGCAGCAACATGCAGAAGGATGTGGTGCTGTTCCACAAAATGTCGTACTCAAATTACATGACTCACTGTCATTACGATATCTTTCCCAACGTAAAAGAATCACTAAGGGGGGTTCGGTGCAACACCAGAGATATTATCCACGCCATAGGGCGGGTCAGGATGAAACATCAACAGCAACAGACGCCACGGTGAAACGGTCGTCTGCTCAAAGGCCCATTGTTGCGGAGCGCGTGTTTGCACCGCGTCGCAGGCTCTAGTCCTCCCTCGGGCATATGTGTGTGTGTGTGTGTGTGTGTGTGTGTGTGTGTGTGTGTGTGTGTGTGTGCGCGTGTATGTGTGTGTGTATGTGTTTTGTCCTTAGATTAAGTTAGTTTAAGTATATTTTGCACATCTTTGGGGAGCGATCTTCTTTGATAGTGAAAATAATGCCAAAGATCGCATTGTTGTAATTTTTTATTGTTTCGGCCGTCTAGCTGCTATCCTCAGATGTGTCTTCAAAAAATACAAAGAATAATGTAACATCTGTATATAAAATATATACATACCATTTACATAAAGTGTACAAATTTGATACAGTATTTCACTAAGTGAACCAACATAGTGTTATGCTCGTGAGGTACTAGAGGGCCAATATAATTACTTCCATGGACATTGGGGATAACACAATATTACTGCAACAATTTTGGTAGTGTTTCTTATGGGAGTTTGAGGATTTCCTCTGATAATAGATCTTCAAAAATATTTAAAAGTTGTGATCTCCAGATTCTAATTGGTCGTTCAGAGTGGATTTAGTGTGTTGTTTCCAATTTTATATTTGTGTATATTTTCAAGTATATTCAGTTTCTTACCTCTTAGTGCCCGGTGCAAAATTTTAATGCTGTGATTCGTGTCACAGACTGTATGATTGAATCATCTTAAATGTTCGCCAAAGGTTGTCTTATTGTGATTACCTGTGTGCTCCCTGGTCCCATGGGTACCTCTTGGAGCAAAACAGTGAATACTATCTTGGTTCACTTACTGAAAAACTGTATCAAATTTGTACGCTTTATGTACATGGTATGTATATAAATAAGTCAAATAAGACCATTCTGAATATTTTGTATGCAGATGTTACATTATTCTTTTCATTTTTTGTAGGGACATCTGAGAATGACAGCTAGACTACTGAAACTAGTTATGTAACAATAAAGCCGGCCGCGGTGGCCGAAGGGGACTGCGGCGCGCCAGTCGTGGTCTGCACGGCCACTACGGTCGCTGGTTCGAATCTCCCCTCGGGCATGGATATTTGTGACGTAGTTTGTAATTTTAGGGACTGATGACCCCGTAGCTAAGTCCCATAAGCTATACAAACATTTGAAACAATAAAAAACTACTGTAAGTATCCCTGTTAATATAGTCATTTCAGAGAAAAAAAATCAGTCCTTATTACTTTTCATCCAGTCTTCTATTTACATTATGTATAGCTACGAAAGTATGAGTTTCTTCTAAGATTAAATGAAACAACAACCACAAACTGGAGTGCAATACGTCATTCAGTTACTTATACCTATTTATGGCGTATGGGACTGTCTGTGATTGAGTTAAAGGTCTTTCACCAGACAGGTATTCGTACCGTCTTTAGGCCACTGAGATTAACAAAAAAAAAAAAAAAAAAAAAAAAAAAAAAAAAAAAAAAAAAAAAAAAAAAACGCACATCAATAAAATTTGATTACACAAATACTTTGTAGTGGTGCTGTTCGCTCAGTGGTCAAAAACACTGGATTTGCATTCGGGAGGAAGGCGATTCAAAACCCCGTCTGTCTGTCCAGATATAGATTTCATGCAATTTCCCTGAAAAATGTAAGGCAGAGGCTTGGATGCCCCATATATAGCAGGCGGGTGATATGTCCCACCCCGAGTTTGTATATCGTCCCTAGTTATCTCATTTTCGATCGCCCACTTTGTATAATTCTTGCTTGATCGTGATATAAGAAATCCAGCGTCGTATATATAATAAGGGTGGGGGGGGGGGCGAGGGCCGAGGGGGTAGGCAGACGTCCAACATCCCCCATAGAGACATAAATATGTTTTTTTTTTAATTTTATACTAATATTAGTGCCCGGCGTTACCCGAGTATTTATATCATCTGTAAAACGACCTAACCTCCTTCTCCTCCTTACTTCTATGTTCAGCTCCTTCTCACTAACTCTCGACGCTTCCACCTCTCCCCCCCCCCCCTCTCTCTCTCTATCTTTCTGTCCATTTATCCTTCCTCGGCCCATCCGCTTCACCTCCTCTTTTTGCCTACATCTTCCTCTCCATGTATTTTACCTTCACCTCGTTCTTCTCCTCCTCAATCACAATCTCCTCCTCCTCCTCCTCCTCCTCCTCCTCACTCTCTGTACATGCCCCTGCCCTGACCTACTTCTGTTGTAAGTTATAGTATATGTAATTCACAAGGTTTTTGGAAACGTTGATTCTTATACGCATGTATTCAGACTACTAGGTTTTCATATCTGTGTATAAGAAACAACATTTTCAGAATCTGTGTAGATGTGTACGTGTGGCTGTCGACACAAAACAGTTACAAATCTGATAATGGGCATGTCCGAAACGAATATTTGAAGAGTGATCTGTAATAAAAGAGATTTCATATATTTAAAAGATTCGTTGAAAATAATGGAAGATTGTTTGTAGCCAATTATCGTAGAGGAACAGTCGAGAACAACCACTACCACTTCTCTTAGCATTTACATTGATCAATATTATGATGCATGTTGAGTTTCAATGTGTGAGAATGACAGTTGCACCCAAGAACACGGTAACAAGACGTATATGTTGATATGGTGTTTTCTATCATTTAATATGGGCTATGCGGTAGGCAAACAGTAGAGCCCATTTGTAAACATGAACCAATGCGATGTCTCGAACGCCTGATTTTCTTTCTGTTTTATTAGAATTTGAAGGTAATGAGTCAAGAAGAACGCATGTTGCAGCACATACATGACAAGCAACGCCAGAATATGTGTATCATCAAAAGAAACAATAATTATCGACTGAAGTTTTTATATATTCGCCTATGATCGGTGTTGAAACATTTTTAAGGAGAAAACAGGTTGCAAAAAATGCTCTGTATGCCTCTTCTTTAAAGGAAATGATTGATGACGTAGAGGAGGTCGAGATAGTCCACCCCCTTCCCAGCTTCCAACATGGCAAAAACATACGATTATCAGATGATTGTGTAATGTTCATGACGTAAAAAAGAAAAAATGGAATTTTACTTAGGGTAAAGAGGACACTTTCACAGGCGATAAAAAAACATCAAGTTACAGTAAATCTCTTGGAATCGTTTAAAAATGAACAAAAAAACTCTGCTTTACTGTCCGCTAGAGAACGGAAAAAGCGAACGAAAAGATACACTTTTTCGCAACCTGAAGATTATTACAGGGATACGGTGATCATATTTCGCTGCTCATTAGTGGAGCGTACGTTACCACTCACTGACGTATTTCATGAAACGTCCTCCAGTGGCAGAAACAAGACCAAAATGTTTTGACGGTTTGAAACTATATCCGTTCCACGTGCAGTCGCTAGGTACATTATCCTAAAGAAGTGAAATAAAAGTACTTGAGTTTAGTTACAACCGAGGAGAAATCCACGTTGCATATTGAGCAAATAGTATTGTAAATGAGAAATAAATTTGCAAAATGAAGTAGAGGAACAGAAATGAAAGAAATAAGGTTTGCTGCTGAAATTTATGACATTGTGAAGGACGGTATAGTATTTGAAACAGCGGTTAAAAAGCTTGAACATTGATTCGCAATGAGATAGAAGTTCGGTATCTAATAACTAAGGTCAGGGTGATAGAAGATAGTCGAATTTCTCAGACGATGTTCAGTAAATTAATTAGTAAATGAGTCAGTAAAGGTAATACTGTATTTTTGCAATTAGGGCATCAAAATAAACTGTTAATTCAAATTAAAGCAGATAATTCAGACTGGCAATAAAAGGAAGCGCGATTGAAAAAGAGAGATGGTGGTTAACGCTGAATGCCAATTCACATGTCTTTCTTAAAGCGTTTGTATTACGTGTCGCCTGAAATTGGAGTGTAGGAGGGACAATATGCCGAATAGTAGTTAATACAAGGTTTTCTGTAGTCAAGAGCACATAAATTTCGGGCTAGCGACAGGAAGAAAAGCGTTGCAAGGCGAGAGTTTTGCTAACATGAAGTGTAAATGTAGCTATAAAATTTTTTCTAGTACAGCATTTCGTAATAGAGACTGACAATTAACGTAGAAGAGACTAAATTAAGTTTTTGCACTTCGAGATAGGTAGATTGAATAACTGATAATAAAATCAAAGAAAAGGTTAATATGATTTTGACAACATTATTGGATAATACAGCGATAATTAATAATTTCATTAAAACTAATCTTAAAAACAAAAAACAAAGAAAAACGAAAAGATGATTATTGCAGAAGAGATAGATTGACAGGACACTTCTTGGTTCAGGAAAATATAGTTACTTTAGTAACGAAAGTGAAAGAGGGAACTGAGGTCACTAAACTGTTTGAGGGAACTACATTAAATGGGTTCAAGTGGTTAGAGATTACAATAGTCATGAAGAGACTAGGATTCCGTGTGAAGGCCGAAGCAACAGCAATGACAACAACATGCGCTGTTTCCCGGAGTTATCTTTTACGAACAGTAACGCCTTCAATAGAATATTTCTGCCAGCACTGAGGCCTAATGTTCTAGCCACGCAAATTATGCTGACACTTGGCGCAGTGGCTTATGGGAGCGACCGTCAACACAAAATAAAAATACAGCCTGTGCATGTTCTGACCTCGGAAACCTAGGACGTTTGATAAGAAATGCATTTAGTTACGCTTCATCCGCTGAGGGTCCAGAGTGTCAAGTTAATTTGCGCGATTAGTACACAGTAGTTTGAAACCCGCTCGATTAGCCGTGTGGTCTAACATTCCACTTTCCGAGACGGGGAGGCATACCTGCCCCGTTTCGAATCCGCCCCGCGAATTAACGAAGGGGGCCGGAGTGCCGGCCAGTCTGGATGTGGCTTTTAGGCGGTTTTCCACATCCCCATAGGTGAATACCCGGTTGGTTCCCAAGTGCAGCCTCAGTTACACGATTCGTAAACATTTCTTAACATGTGATTCTTCAGTTTCTCCCGGCGTATTTGATGATCAAAATATCCACGGTTGTACTGCCGGTCTATAGTGTCCAACGGGCACTATAGACCGGCAGTACACCCGTGGATATTTTGATCATTTCTTAACACTTTACACTTTCACTCAGACATTTGGGGAACACATTTCCTCCTGGGGGGCAGGAGGTGGCGACAGGAAGGGCATCCGGCTATCCCGTCAAACATGCCAAATCCAAATAAACAAAGCTGACCCCGCATGTGCGGGAACAGGGCTAAAGAAAAAGAAGTACACAGTATTTTGAACATGTGTGGCGAAACTAAGCTGCCGATATCTTTCATACTTGACGATAACATCACTGTATTGGAACATATTTAAAAACATATCTGAAGATGGTCCTCTCTAACCGACACCGGTAATCTACCGATAGACATTTGTGAGCTGCGGTGGACCAGCCGAGCGGTCTAAGGCACCTCGCTGCGGAGCGCGCGGTTGCTCGCCTTCGGAGGTTCGAGTCTTCCCTGGGGCATGGGTGTGTGTGTGTTGTCCTTAAGTTAGTTTACCTTAGTTTAAGTAGTTTGTAAGTTACGGACTGATGACCACGCAGTTTGGTCCGATAGATTTACAAAAATTTGATTTGATTTTAAATGTTCAAATGTTTGTAGATCTATCGGACCAAACTGCGTGGTCATCAGACCGTAGCTTACAAACTACTTGAACCTAGGTAAACTAACCTAAGGACAACACACACACACACACACACTCATCCCCAGGGAGGACTCGAACCTCCACGGCGAGCAACCACGCGCCCCGCAGCGAGACGCTTTAGACCGCTCGGCTACTCCACCGCGGCCGATTTGATTTTTAGACATTTGTGACGACATTAAGAAAAGTATGTATTCTATCGGATGTGGGCGTAGACAGCTCACAAAGAGAATGATTACCCAGCAGCTTAGTCCCCTCTCAAAAAATTCCAATAACAACAACAGATCTCAAACTTTAAACGGGGGCTAGTATGGCCGACAACTAGACCCGGAAAGTAACAAAACATATTTGTCACTTTGGAAAATGACTGCTATCTTCGAGATTTTCACGAGAACGAATTACTCTTAGCTGTGATTACCGGTTTAGTGTTGCGAAAAGGTAAGAGTGCTACAAATAACCTGCAGCCTTCAGCAAGTAGGATGCACGTGTGCCGAGCAACACCGAGGCGGAGTCAGTGGCCTGGAGCGGTCGCGTGCGTACTCACCGATGGGGATCTTCTCGGCGGGCGTGTGCTCGGACAGCACGAGCAGGCAGAGCAGGGCGGGCGCGTGTCGGGCGCCCAGCAGCACCATGGCGGCGCCGCGGCGTGCCGGCGTCGGCGGCGGCGGCGTCGGCGTCGAGTCGCGCCCGGCGGCGACTGGTCAGCGGCTAGCCACTGCGTGACGTCATCCGCGGCCGCACGGCGGGATCTGCCGTCCCGGCGGCGGCGGCGGCGGCGGCTGGCGCTGGACCGGCGCCCCGGCCGAACACTTCCGACGACGTCCGAGCGCTTCCGACATCCAGGCCGTAGCGCCGCTGCCGATAGACGCCGATCTGACGGGAGAAGGAGGGTGCGGCGGCACTGCCCCCGCGTCACTGCCGGAAGGGGTTCAACACAGGTCGCGGCAATCCGGTGAGGAATTTACTTGTTGCTTCACCCGTAGCTCTCTCCACAGAAACACACTAGATAAACCTGCAGTAGGACGTGGATAATTCGGCAGTTACCAACTTATGGCCAGGCAACAACCACGGCAGTCCTAGAAGGTGCAGCACCGGCCACATGGTGTATAGATTAATTATTTCTGAAGATAACCTACATTAGGTTGAAATACAAAAATTAAAATACACAAATTTGTGTTTATTTTATTAATCGATTTTCGGCTTCTTAGGCCATCATCAGACATTTACTGCAGTTTAGTCAAACGACTTGCATTGTTAACAAACAGGAAGAGATGTTACATGCAGAAAAATCAATAAGTTATAGTGTAAAAAAATATTTTAATGTACAATAGCACATTTTGTAGTGCCGCCGCGAAAGTCAGCGATAATAGCAGTGACGCAAGGGAGCAGCTAGCATAGATACTCATTGTAAATAAGGTTAGTCTGAAATGTATAAACATGGTATTTTGGCGTATGAAAACAAAAGGATGTATTGCAATGGAATGTACATGCCTTTTCAGTATGCGGGAAATCTGTAAAGCAAGAAATTATCAAAATATTTAATTTAAGTGAAAAGGTAAAGGATGCTAATGATTATTTGACCATTATACGTCGCGAACAGCATTTAATATTTCGGAACAGATCTTCGTTGTGCTTAGTATCTGGACGTTTGTTGATTTGAACCTGAACAATCTTTGGTAACCTACTTTTTGAATTACAGTGGAAACGTAATGGATCATGCACCCAGAACTTGGCCATAACTGAAACTAATACCTTCAGTTCGCGAAGAGAGGAGCCCCAATGTGTGTGTGTGTATGTGTGTGTGTGTGTGTGTGTATTATTTTTGTTAGTTTCAGCGTTCTGTTCATCACGACTTGTCGTAGCATCGTGCAGACAGTGCAGCTGACTGACATTTTGTTCTTTTAATCGAAATGGTATTCAATGAAAATTAAGGTCACACACATTTATCATAAAGAGATATAAAAATATTACCAGTTCTGTCAACAGTAAAAATGAAATTTGTAAATTACTAGTACTGCAGAAGGAAACATAGATACTACATATCGAGAAACAGTGCAAAGGAAACAAATTCTTACAACTATGACTACAGTGAATGAAATAAAATTAAACAAGAATCTAAAGTCTGACGAGTTGTTCAAACACAAGGTGATTCAAAACCTATGAAATATAGAACAAATATTAGAAACCTGGGACACTATAATAACTAAATAGACAAATAGACAAAAGATAGGGTGGGACAGGAGGGTATAGGTGAGGTGCATTGGAGATCTGTGAAGTTTAACAAATCGGAGGTATGCATTCGAACTGAAAAAAAAAAAAAACGGTGAAAGTGAACATATTCAATTATAGTGGTCACAATTAAGAGAAAAATTACTCTAGATAGTACAGAATGATTTGCAATATTAGTACTGACAAAGAAAGATACAAAGCGTGGGTGATATATTGGAAAGCTAGACTGGTATTAACACAGAAAGTAGATAAATAGTGGCTGTCCCAAATTTAAATTAGATTTACAACTTCATATCAGTAAAGTAATTGTTAGAAAAAAGTACTGAAACTATTACAAACATATGATTACTCAAACTCAGAGTAAGGTAGAATAAGAAGATGAAAGAATCCCCGTTGCGGGGATCTGTCAGATTAAAATTACCTGCTAGTTTGTCACGTGCGCTACACTGTTACCACATAGTCAACCGGCTACCGGTCAGCTATAGACAAACGAAACATCGATATTTTGACACTATGTCAATATTACCACCATCTATATTTACTTCTATGTATACCATTCAGCTAAAAAACAGCAGCCGCGGTGGGGTAGCCGAGCGGTCTAAGGCGCCTTGATGCGGAGCCCGCGGTTGCTCGGTGTCAAAGTTTCGAGTCCTCCCTGGGGCATGGGTGTGTGTGTTGTACTTACGTTAGTTTACCTTAGGTTAAGTAGTTTGTAAGCTACAGACTGATGACCACGCAGTTTTGTCATACTGTTAATATATTTTATAACGCGGTGAACTGTTGGAAAAACCGCAAAGCGATAACGACAGCAGTGCAAATAATCTCTGTCGATAGCTAATTTTACGTGATAATCGTCGGAACTACAGCAAAAGAAGCGTATGGAGTCCTCAATTCATTCCATTTCGAAACCGAAACACACGTGATGCATTATTTACCCAACAAAACGGTGGTCAGCTATCTCCAGCAGAACTAAAATCATGATTGCTTCGTTCACAGCTTTTAACGCTTAACCTCTAGAGCAAACTCAGAAAAATTTCATCTACAGCGATGTGTGGTTAAGTTATGTTATTCTCTTAAAATCAGCAAGTGAAAGTGATTAAATTGAGATTGATTAACAAAGTGATTAGTGTTATTTAGCAGAATTATGGTCCTACCTGACAACCTCACAAAAGATCACTCGCATTTTCCTCCCTACAATCACCTTTCGGAGAGCCGCACAGACGCCAAATACCTGGAAATAACTTCACGCACGTATAATGTGTTCGATATGCGAGTAATTTGTATAAGTCTCGTTGTCATTTTGATTAGTGATTTCGTGTAAGAATCAATGTCACGTGGTTAGGAGGATGATAGCCAACTACCGCTCTTAATATTTCTTGATTAAATTTCTCTTTGGATAAATTATAAAATTATGTAAATTACACTTTGAAAAATTACTTTGCTTGCATAAACTTGAAAAAGTCATCTGTCAAGACTTTTTTTTTGCGGTAGGAGAAATTGTAGAAATGAGACACTGCTGCGTTCAATGATTGTAAATAAATAATTATCTTCGAATATTGTTTTGTCAAAATAGGTGTTCATCAAAGTCATAACAAAATTACTGTTCGTCAACTGAAGTCGAGACAATGGCATCTGTCATACAATGTTCATGTGCAATTAAATAATTAGGTTAACAGTCAATATTGAAGATTTCTGATAAAGATTTAACTTCAAAATATTTTTTCTCAAAACAAACGACTGATCTATCCAGTTATTGTCAATAAGCTTCATTATTCCAATAAAAATGGGGGAGGTATTCATTATTGAAAAAATGGCATAATGTCACATTTTGTATTTTACAACATACATACGTTACGAAAATGGACATACATATAAAGTTACTACTTATCTGAAGATCCAGGAATGCCCGTTAGCATTACATACAATTTACAACAGGAGTTCACAATACATCCTTTCCAATATGTTTTACAGAATCCTAAATCTCCATATTCATAACAGACACATGCTCCTTACATTATTCTGCAATTAAAAAAAAATATGGCAAGCAAAAAATACACTAACAAAAGAAGTAGTAATAAATATTAAGATATAAATAACACAGAACATATGACATTAAAAATGCATAGCCTTTGCCTTGCATAGAGCACCTACATGTAAACAAAATACATAACCCTAGAAATGAAAGCAATATAACCCAAAAATATTCGTTTGATGGGTGTTCTGTGTGTCAACTTACAACATTTGCTTCCAAGTCTGTAAAATGAAATTTCCCTACGCAAGTCTCTTAAATCCACCCCCTTTCATATCGGGAAAAAAATTGCACTTGTTATTTTATACCCAATTTTTTTTAACGAGATGACCAACTTATATGAGACCAGATGATGGTGACACAGAGCATCGAAACCGGTCGTCATTTAATAATTCATTAATGTGCGATCTTGGGTTTTTATTTTGAAAACTATAAAACGATCAGATCGCCTCCAAACCCGACTATGTCAGGTAATCTCTCTATATTTTAGTCAAGAAATAAGAAAGGTTCTAGAATGGTTATCGTCTGATACAATGCAGACTGTTGTTACCAAATATATTGGATTATCGATGTCATTCTTAGAAATTTGGTTAAAATATACATATAAGCACAGGCTATAACACTAAGGTGCAAGAACAAGATGTTATTTATTAAACACAACTTAATTGATAATAATATATATTGCTTTCCTATAAAATGTATATGGATTGAGGGTGAATACCACACAGTTCCATTAAATCATTTCCAACCTCAAACTTTAAGAAAACCGTTAAACTTCAGAAGTGGTGTACGATATGGTTGGCAACTCTAAGAGAATTTAATAAATGTTTAAGGCTATTAAATTCTCTAAGAAATGTGTGTCTATTCCATCAACTCCTGTGGGTTGAAAACACTACGTTATCTCGTATAGTTAGTAAACGATTCACCGACAACTTCTAAAGTGTGTCTAATTATAGGGTCGATCTGATTATCAAGTGACGAATTGTAACCATTTCTACAATTGTTAGAATGAATAAATATTTCTTCTAGACAAAAAAGTAACTGATGAAACTATCATTATCGAATGTATCTGTTAGGGTAACTGAAATACTAATTTCAACAAATTAGCCAGATTTGATAATATACTAGTCTTGACTGTACCGTGCAGACCTTGTCAGATTTTAATAAAGAGATACTCACCTTCAATCTGTTTACATTGAAAAAGATCGTTCTAATGTCTTCTGCGGCCACAGCGTTTATTACATGGGCTGGTGCCGAAAGGAACTCGACAATTGTGGCCATTTTTGAACGTACAAAATTATGTCTAATTATACAAAGATTCTGTAAGGTAAGACATTAATATGTACGTGTTGGCCCAAGAGCTATCAACCCAGGTGCTAATTAAACAATGAATAATAAAAATGAACAAATTTTTAATTCGCTCGTTGTGACACAACAACACAGTGACCAACGCCGTTTTCCATTCATGTGTGCGTACAATATGTAATTTAAAACGATAATTCATGTATTTTCATCATAATTTGTATTTTTGGTAATTTATTATGTATTTGTATATTTTGTTTCTGTAACATATTTGCAATGTCCTGCTAATTTCCATATATGTCAAAAATAATATTGTAAATGTAGTAGACACCCTGGGTTAGCAAGGGATTTGCTATTGTATAGAATCATCTTTGAGTAGGGAGTTTTTATCGCTGGTAGCGCAGAGGCGCACAGCGAGAGGGGAGTCATTGTTGAGAAGTAGCAGCGGACAGACGTATTAGTGACACGGGGCGTGCAATGGTGTACGGCAAAAGTATGTGAAGAAGAATGCGTGTTGGATGGACGAACAGCAACGTTATTTTATTCATACGGGCACAGTTCAAATAATTAATAAATGCATCAAGAGGAATGCTGTGGGACCAAAATTGTAATTAAAATTCGTCGCCAAGAAGAGCCTGTGTTTGCCAATTGTTAAGTGCCAACAGTCTCCAATCAGCAGCACCACGTCGCACACCAAAATCCGTAAGATCTGTCCAGTTGGTCTTAGTATGTGCAGCTAACCAGCGTATTAGTGATATTTGTTCAATAGTGAACACTGTTATTTGAGAACCTGTGTTTAAAAATCATTACCCATAGTCATTGTCCAGACAGGTTTCTCCCTCATCCATTGTTTTACCGAGAATATTCACAAAGTTATAGAAAACAAAAAATGAAAGTCATTTAAGACAATGTGACAGTGATAATAATTTGTTCATAAAAGTATTACTAAATGTAGTTTATGCCCGTGTTGCTGATCAATAGGTTTGTTAAGTTGAATGAAACTGCTAGGCTAACTTTCACTTTCAAGAGATATTTCAATAACAGTGCAAGAGATTAATTATTTTTAATTGCATATTATTTTGAGGTAAAGTTTTACTTGCAAATACGGATTAGTGAGAATAGTGATTATTTGCAAGTGTTGGAAATGCTAATAATTCCTCGTTAAAGAAAGAGCAAAAGTTAATCAGAAGGTTAAATAGTTCATTTCTAAATATTCAGTGTTATCACATCAAGTCATTAATTAATATTTTGAACTTGCTATTAGTACATTTAATAGTTACATCTTGATTATTTCTAAAGCACATGGCATACTCGCTGTTGAATAATTTCTAGTACTTAAATAAACAATTATTTGAAGCTGTAAATAGTAAGAATAAAGGTGAGAGTTTTGCATGAATCTGCTGCATGTTGCATTTGCGTGGCTATGGCTTGCATTTCGCTGTCTTACATTCAACCCCTGTGTTAATGAACTATTTCTCAGGAATTAGTATATTGTCAGTGTCATTTGTACCGGATTTCCTGCCCACCCATATTTTACGTAATTTTTCACGTTGTTAATTAACTTTGCTATTATTGAGATCCCACCAAAATATTTGCTCGTACAACGAGCTGGCGACCGTAAATCAATAAGTTATTCACTTTTCCAAATTAATCCTGGTGTCCCGTTTGTTCCGCATTTTTTTCATTTAAACATTAATAATTTTATTCCAAATTTTACCTTCCACTTTCTTTATTCCTATCGATCGTTGTTGTCTACCAAAGAGGTGCAGCAAGGTTCCGGTTATAGCCTCCGCTACATCATCGGCTTCATTACCGATAGCTTTTCCACAAAATTAAGATAATTAGGCACACGGGTCATTTTTCTAATTATCGTATACTAACCGGTGGTTAGGACAGGTAGGGTCATAACCTGAACCTAGAACATTACAATCTGTTCATCTGGTCATGATAATCCGATATGAAAGTCCCAAAGAAAATTTCTCGTTCCATACCTCAAAAATGGCTTCATAAACTTCAATGCTGTTGCAGATAAAAGTACACTATTAAGTGATATTTGAGCGACTAATTGTAAAACCATAATTCTAGTAAACATTGAAATGCGTATACCATCGCAAAAACTGGTTCATTATAATAAGAATCCCGCAATTCAGTGTTAAAAATATATACGTATATTATGAAGGGCATACCTGTGTAAATGGGGAGCAAGCGAAAGACCTAAATGTGTGCAAAGAATTTGTTCGCCTTTGAATGCACGTTCATGTGACTTAAGCAGACCTGGACGTGAAACTGGCTGAAAAATCGAAAAAAATAGTCTCCCGTTGCAAAAATAAATAAATAAATAAATAAATAAAAATAAAAATAAAATAAAAAATAAAATAAAGTAAAATGAAATAAAATAAAATTGTATGGTTTATTTACTTTTAAATAGTTATTATAATATTGAACGGTCTTTGAAAAGATATATGTACACTGGCCACGCTGATGTTTCAGGCAATGAATACCACCTTAAACTTTTCATGCCTGCCAGAGTAATGGAAACAGTGAAACCAGTATACAGGGACCTTGCAGATAAAAAGTTACATAGAAAGTGTCTATATGGTCGTTCAAAAAATCCTAATGAGAATTTATACAGCTGCGTGTGGCAACCAGTACCGAAAACAGTGTTTGTTGGCTGGGCAGGAAAAATAGCTGTGATGGAGGATGTTATCTGTTCCAATGATGATGTAAATTGGCAACACAAGTAATGGACAAATTAGGCATCCAACCAGGAAATAATATGATAGCTGCTATAACTGCTACAGATCGTCAGTAACTAGTTCAAGTTGAACGGGCTGCGGAAGCCACCACTGAAGAGTCCAGAGTACTGAAAAGGCTCCCAAAAAAAGTCTGCAGAAGATAAAGAAGCAGCTGGCTAGCAAAATTATCCCATTGGAATGATCTTAAGGGGTATACGGCGAGTCAAAAACAACATTTTCAGAACATTATATACATATTTCTTCTTAATGGTTGTAGTTATGTTCACCAAATTTCTCCTATTTGAAAAATGGGACAGTATCTTTTTCTATTATGCCTAACACATTGGAGAAATCATCTGTGTTTGTCATTCTGTATATAATTTTATCGGTGATTTTGAGGCCAAATTGTAATGAAGTATATTAATGATATTTCTGTTTCCTCAGATATACTTCAAACTGCAAAACAAGAGGCATAATGTGATCCTACGAACGTTGACAGCAGCCCGCCATAGTTTAAATGCTATTTGACTGACGATGCACCAGAAAAAAGTTCCAGAATGTGAACGAGTATCATAAAACATCAATTAGACAAAATACTGTAATTCTTAAACAGATATTTAAATAAATTTCCTATTACAGCTTCACTTACTGCCATTCAGTTTTGGCACAAAATCGCAGCTTCCTCTGCATTATAGGTCAAGAGTAATGTGCACCGAAAGCGAGGTATGAAAATGCGGCCCGCTCACGTCCAGATCCCCTTAATCCCTGCCGTTGCTCCCTGGAATACTAATTAGTTATTTCCAATTATGCTGACTCTCGCAGAAGGCGACATGGACACAATTTCAGCAGCTATCAAGAAATTTACACCAATATGTCCCTCTATAAAAACAGCACCTTTCAGACTCAACCTAGAAATGTGCCAACTGAATGTTGATGGACTCTCCAAAAATAAAGCCGAAATACTGTCAAAACTTTTAAGTGCGAATAAGATGGATGTCGAGGGTGTATCCTCGGCCATAAACTTGTGTCCCGTATTAACCATGCTAAAGATATTGTTGCCAGCTTTATCCGCAAGAAGTTAAAGCATGTTTCAGTTATCCTCGAAGAGAAATCAAACGAAGGAAACACGATGGTAGCCGTGATTCAAACCTAAAATATCTACAAACAACCGAACACCATTTGGTGCAAATAACTCCCATTATTAATGAATCCTGCCATATATGTAGGCGATTTAGCAGCCACAGTTATGAATAGGGCTATGCAGAAGAGGATGGAAATAGAAGAATTCTGGTAGAACTTATGGAAGCACAACAAGCTCCTTTATGATAGAAAAGTAAAAGCCATATTTTCGTCTGGAAGATGGCGCAGAGAGAGCACACCTGATCTCTGCGTGTCAACTGTGCACACGTCAGGAAGCAACAACGAAACCACCACCAGAAAGGTTCTGACAGACTTTCCCAGAAGTCAACATCACCCCATTCTCAGAATCTATGGACTACGCATTCCTTTCGTTAGATCCGCTCCTACATCCTCCAGGAACTACCAACAACCAGATTTGGAAGAATTTTCAAAATTGTTGGATGAGTCAACAGAACAAATTTCTGCACTTCCAAAGTCATACTCAAAGATTTTTAAAACTGTCATACGTCTCGCCAAAAAGAGCATACCCAGAGGGTGTCGTAAAGAGTATATTGTTGTTGTTGTGTTCATCAGTCAGGTGCCTGGTTTGATGCAGCTCTCCACAATACCCTATCGTGAGCAAGCCTCTTCAACTGCACATAGGAACGGCAACCTATATCTGTCAAAATCTGCTTATTGTATCTATCTCTTGGTCTTCCTCTGCGATATTTACCCCACACACTTGCCTCCAACGCCAAATTCATGATTCCTTGATGTCTAAGAATGTGTCCTACCAATCGATCCCTTCTTTTCGTCAAGATATGCCACATATTCCTTTTCACACCAATTCTGTTCATTACCTCCTCATTAGTTACGCGATCCACCCACCGAATTTTCAGCATTCTTCTATAGCACCACATTTCAAAAGCCTCTATCCTCTTCCTGTCCTCACTGTTTATCGTCTATGTTTCACTCCCATACAAGGCCCACGCTCCACACAAATGCCTTAGGCTTAAATCAATATTCGATGTTACCAAATTTCTCTTTTTCAAGAACACTTCTCTACCCATTGACATTCTGCATTTTACATCCTCTCTACTTCGACCATCATTTGTTATTTTACTGCCCAAGTAACAAAACTCATCTAACTCCTTTATTGTTTCGTTACCTAATCTAATTCCTTCAGCATCGCCTGATTTTCTTAGACTGCACTCCATTACCTTAGTTTTGCTCTTGTTAATTTTCATCTTATATGCACCTTTCATTCCATTTAACTTCTCTTCCAGGTCCTTTGCTGTCTCTGACAGAATTACTATGTCATCGACAAAACGCAATGTTTTTAATTCTTCACCCTGAACTTTAATTCCTTCTCCAAATTTCTCCTTGCTTTCCTTTATAGCTTGCTCAATGTACAAATTGAATAACATCGGAGAAAGGCTACAACCCTGTCTTACACCCTTCCCAACCATTGCATCCCTTTCATGCTCTTCAACTCTAACAACCGCTATCTAGTTTTTGTACAACATTTTACTCCAGCTTGCTTGCCAACTTGAAAGAGCTTATTCCATTCAACATTGTCAAAAGGCTTCTTCAAACCTACAAAAGCTACTGTAGGTTTGCCTTTTCGTAATCTATCTTCTAGGATAAGGTGTAAAGTGAGTATTGCCTCACATGATCCTGAACCCAAACTGATCATCCCTAAGGTCGGCTTCTACCAGCTTTTTCATCCTTCTGTAAATAATTCGTGTTAAAATTTTGCGACCATGACTTATTAAACTGATGGTTCTGTAATTTTCTCACCCGTCCGCGCCAGCTTTCTTTGGAATGGGGATTATTGCATTTTTCTTAAAGTCTGAAGGTACTTCGCCTGTCTCGTACATCTTACACATCAGGTGAAACAGTTTTGTCATGGCTCGTTCTCCCAGAGACTTCAGTAGCTCTGAGGGAATGTCATCTACTCCAGGGGCCTTGTTTCGACTTAAATCTTTCAGTCCTCTGTCAAATTCATCTCCCAGTATAGTATCTCCTATTTCATCCTCATCTACTTCTTCTTCCTTTCTTACAATATTGTCTCCAAGTTAATTTCCTTCGTCCTTTCTGTCTATATACTCTTTCCACCTTCAGCTTTCCCTTCATTGCTGAAAACTGGTTTTCCCTCTGTGTTCTTGATATTCATAGAGCTGTTTTTCTTATCTCAAAATATCTCTTATTTTCCTGTAGGCTGTTTCTATTTTTCCCCTATTTATATATTCTTCTACTGACTTACATTTGCCTTCTAGCGACTCCTGCATATAGTATATACCTGTATCCAAACAAGAGATCAACGAGCTATTTAATAAATTCAACTATAGTGGAGGAGAAGGAACAACTACGAATCTTATGAATTCCTTCAATGACCAAAGAAGAGAAAACTGTGCACAAAGAAACCAGGGTCTTCGATTTCACACACTTCATCAGAAAAGCTTGGATTCTCCCACAACAAAGAGAAGTCAGCGATCACATGTGACACAATCGTAGTTTCCAAGGCTCCTGCAGATAAAGCAAATATTCAACAAGAAAAGAAAGAGCTTACTGAAATCAACTGGTAACCCTATTCTCCATTTATAATCACTCAACTGGAGACAGTCCTAAGATATACGAAATGTGGAGAAGCTGCAGGAGCAGATTGGCTTTATTTTCTGGCGCACAGTAGACCTTTTAACAAAATCCTTCCAATCGAAACATTATCAGAAAAATTGAAAAGACAAAGCATATCGCTATAAAAAGAGCAAGGAAAGAGGGAACTGCTGCAGAGAACTTTCGTTCAATACCTTACAAAGTTTTAACTGTAGTCGACTTCCGAGAGTCTGAAAATACACTAATATTGTCGCGTTGCAATGGAAGCAGGCTTGACTTCGAAGGCATCTAAACACAGCACTTATACTGAAAGCACGTTTATTAGGAACTCAACATACACGCAGCACTGACTGCCTCTCAGGCAGAGTGCTCTGCTATTTATACACAGACAGAATTTACCAGAAATTAGAAGAACAGTTAACATAAGAAACAAGTAGAATTTAGTGAACATAAGAATGATGTAGAACGTTCTGGAATTGTAAATTACAAAGAAATAAATTTTCGCCGGTGGGCGGGATTGAACCGGCGACCTTCTGTTCCGCAGTCCGTGACGCTATCCCCTGCGCCACGCCGGCAGTTGGTGTTCGTGATTTCTCGCGGCATTGTTCCCTCTTCTGGAGAAACAGCGACCCGCTGTTATGATCCCTGTGGAGCCAGCTGCAATGTCCTGGATCTTGACCGTGTCATGGGTCCTCTGTATGACAGTTCAAGAGAATCCTTCCTTCTCTGCGATTATCGACGACAGACGTTCCTGTCGTGGCTTCATCAGGAACATTACCGTCCTTAAAGTCCTTGAACAAGAAGCCATTGCCGTCTACCTGCTCTTCAGGATCGTAGTAAGGCTTTATGCGCAGGACGTGAACAATGTCTCTTCGTTTTTGACGTTTCGACGACGGCTCATAATCCTCAACTTCGTATGTGACGTCAGACAGGCGGCGTATGACACGATACGGACCAAAGTATCGCTTCAATAACTTTTCTGACAGTCCAACCTTCCGTACAGGGGTAAAAATCCATACCACATCTCCTGGGCTGTACACAACAGATCGGTGCTTGACGTTATACCGCTGACGGTTCTTCTCCTGGGCGTCTAGTGTCCGAATGCGAGCCAGCTGTCTTGCTTCTTCGACCCTGGTGATGAGCTGTTTAACATAGTCATCCTGAGTGTCGTCCGGTTGGAACGAGAACAGTGTTTCTATTGTCGTCTCAGCTTCACGGCCATGGAGCAGGAAAAACGGAGTGAAGCCTGTGGTGTCTTGTCTTGCGGTATTGTAAGCAAATGACACGACTGGCAGAATTGTATCCCAGTCCTTTTGCTCAACATCGACGTACATCGACAGCATGTCGGCTAACGTTTTGTTAAAACGTTCCGTAAGACCATTTGTCTGAGGATGATATGCAGTTGTCATTCTGTGGACAATGTTGCACCGTGACATTACCTCTGATACTAGTTTTGACTGGAATACTTTGCCACGATCAGATATCATGGCACGTGGTGCTCCATGCTTCAAAATAATGTCTTCTAGGAATTTTGCGATCTCTGGAGCTTCTGCAGTCGGCACAGGTTTGGTGACAGCGTAGCGTGTGAGGTAGCCAGTGCAGACTATTATCCAACGGTTACCGGTTGTCGACTTCGGGAACCTCCCTAAAAGATGGATCCCAACTCGGTGGAATGGAGCTGCTGCCGGCGGAATCGGTACGAGATGTCCTGGAGGTAATTGCGGCACATGCTTCAGTCGCTGGCATTCATTACAGTGACTCACATAGTGCTTGACAGATCGGTAGAGACCTTTCCAGTAATACCTGCGTCTGATTCTGTCTAGGGTTCACGAATCCCAGATGACTGGATATTGGAGCATCATGGAAATATTTGAGAATAGCTGGTTGGAGATGAGCTGGAACAACAAGTAACGATTTGGGGCCCAGTGGATCGTAGTTGCTCTTGTACAATGTTCCGATTATAAGTTGGAACTCTCCATTGGTCGTTTCTCCTTTCTCCAAGGCCTCTATCATTTTTAATAGTGTTGGATCTTCTCTCTGTTCAGCTGTAACGTCATCTAATTCAGTGAGAGCCGAAATTTCATTAATGCTGTTGTGTTCCACTAATGGATTCCTCGAAAGGCAGTCGGCATCCTTGTGTTTGCGCCCGTTCTTGAATACCATTGTGACATCGTACTCTTGGAGTCTTAGTGCCCATCTTGCTAGTCGACCTGATGGATCCTTCAAGCTAGTCAGCCAACACAAAGAATGGTGATCTGTCACGACGGTGAATGGTTTGCCGAATAAATACGGCCGGAACTTGTTGATAGCCCAGATAACCGCGAGACATTCTTTTTCAGTTGTAGAGTAGTTTATCTCGGACTTTGAGAGTACTCTTGACGCATAGGCTAACACTTTTTCGGCACCTTCCTGAACTTGTACAAGCACTGCACCAATCCCATAGCCACTGGCGTCTGTGTGAAGTTCCGTTTCTGCATTCTCGTCGTACAAGGCTAGCACTGGTGAGGAAGTTAGAGCCTCCTTAAGTGCCCGGAAAGCTCTTTCTTTTGTCTCATCCCAGTAAAATTTGGCGTCTCCCTGCAGAAGTTCTTGTAATGAACGTGCCTTGTTACAAAATCCTTTTATGAAACGTCGGTAGTATGAGCACAGCCCGAGAAAACTTCTCACATCACGAATGTGCTGAGGAGTTGGAAATTCTGTTACTGCCCTTACTTTATCTGGATCAGGACGAACACCATCTCCTTTGACTAGGTGCCCCAGGATTTTTATCTCTTTGGCGACGAAGAGGCACTTCTTTCGACTGAGGCGGAGACCTGCAGCCTGAACACACTTCAAAACAGTTGACAGGCGACTCAGAAGTTCTTCAAATGTTTTCGAGAAAACGACAATGTCATCTAAATAGCAGAGACACGTCGTCCACTTAAGGTGTCGAAGCAAGTTGTCCATCATGCGTTCGAATGTGGCTGGAGCATTGCATAATCCAAATGGCATTACTTTAAATTCATAGAGGCCATCAGGTATAATAGTACCGTCTTCTCCCTGTCAGCTTCGTCAACCTCGATTTGCCAGTAACCTGTCTGCATATCCATAGTTGAGAAGTATGTAGCTCCTTTCAAGCAGTCTAAGGTTTCGTCAATACGCGGCAATGGGAGAGACATCTTTCTTTGTGATTCTGTTCAGCCGCCGATAGTCGACACAGAATCGCCACGTGCCATCCTTCTTCTTTACGAGGACCACCGGAGACGACCAAGGACTCTCCGAAGGTTGAATAATGTCATCTCGCAACATCTTCTCCACTTCCTGCCGAATTATCCGTCTTTCAGCTGGCGACACTCTATACGAACGCTGGCTAATTGGCGGATGATCCCCAGTATTGATACGGTGCTTTATCGTGGGCCGTTTCGTCTGACTTTTCCCCTGCTGAGGTGTGAATGCACCCGAAAATTGGCGTAGTATACCTAACACCCGCTGGCGTTGTTCCTTAGTCAGTCCAGGCCCTATTGGCAGATCCACGTTTGTTTCCTCCAGCGTGTTGTCTGTACTAATACCAGGGCATGGGTCTTCATTGATGACATTGAGCTCACCGTCCTGGATTGGTTCAGCTGTCCCGATACACGTTCCCTTGGGGATAAGTTGTGACTGCTCGTGACAATTTGTGATCCAAATCTCTCCTTGACCACCGGTAATGCTTATGATAGCCGCTGGTATGTGAATTTCTTTTGTGAGCCTCATAAACGTTTTACTATCACTAAGAACTTCACAGTTTAACCAGTCATCTGTGTTTGTGACTGCAACTCTTCTCATTGTCAACGGCGGTATCGTCACATTGTCAACGACGAATAGCTTCCCAGAAAATTCTGTATTACGTATATCCGGCGGAACAACTTCTTCAATTTGCAGCTCAGATCTTCCACAGTCAATGATAGCTTGGGATGCCTGAAGGAAGTCCCATCCGAGGATGACACTGTGACTACATTCTGTTAACACGACAAATTCAAACGGCTGCGTCCTGTTGTTGATGGTTATTCTTGCGACACAAGTTCCTGCTGGATGGACGTACTTTCCATTCGCGACCTTCAGCACAGTTGCTCCCGTATCACAGAACATTGTCTTCTTTAGTGCGCGGCGGTAATTATCCGATAATACAGAAAAAGAGGCTCCTGAATCAACAAGTGCCCGGGCAGGTTGGCCGTCTATTATGACGTCGATGAGATTTTCCGACATCTTAGCGACTGTCGTCCATGGAGGATTTTCATCTGCGGCGGCCTCACCTCCGTAGATGTTCGCCTCGCTTAGTTTTCCTGGGCGCGGCGGCTAGGGGAGCGGCTGGTACCTCTGTCCGGCGACGGTGAACGGCTGCGTCGCGTCGGGGAGCGACCTCGTCTAGGGTACGGCGATGGGCTTCTTCCCATAGGTCGACTGAACTCATCAGCAGATGACTGCCTGGGATAGAACTGCTCCGACGGCTGACGTTTTGCGGCAAAATAATCATCGAATACTCGCCTCCTCTCTCTGCAGTAGCGTACGACATGCCCAGGGCGTCCACAGTGGAAACACAGTGGTGTGTTGTCTTCTGTCTTCCAGACGTCTGTTCTTCTGCGGGGCGCCATAGTTACCGGGGGAGTTGGCTGTGGTCGCGTCGGTCGGTTCATGGGCTGCCGTTTGGCGGCTGCAGCGTAAGTCATAGCAGGGCGACTCCATTCTTCACGTCGGGTGCGATTAACGGGGCAGACAGGAGCTAGTGTTTGAAATACCTCGTCCTCAGCGGCGTCGGCTACCTCGCGACTTACAGGGCTCACATCCATGGCCAGAATCGGATGCTCGCTCGGTCTAATAGTCCCGGCTGCCATGCACTGTTGTAATTCTTCTCTCACGATTTGTCGTATGAGAGAAGCCAAGTCCTGCTGGTCTTCCACAACGGCCATAGGGACTACATTTGGGAGTCTGTCATACTTCTTGGGTCCAACCCTCCTTTGTTGCATCTCTTCAATACGCTGGCACCAGTTGATGAACTCTTCTGTCGTAGCGACGTCTTTTATCAGAAGAGCTTGGTACATATCTTCTGCAATTCCCTTCATGAGGTGCGTGATTTTGTCCGCCTCAGTCATGTTCGGATTCACTATGTTACACAGGGCCGGCCGCGGTGGCCGAGGAGACTAAGGCGCTCCAGTCACGGTCTGCACGGCCACTACGGTCGGGGGTTCGAATCCCCCCTCGGGCATGGATATTTGTGCCGTCCTAGTCCGCAAGTAGTTCATAAGTAGTTTGTGAGTTTAGGGACTGATGACCCCGTAGTTAAGTCCCATAGACTTTACAAACATTTGTTACACAGGGCCAAAACATTCTGTATGTACGATTGTGTCGGCTCACCATGTCGTTGGGCCCGGTTCTTCAGTTGTTCTTCTGTCGAGCGGATTTGACGCTGGCGGTCTCCAAACGTCTTCTTCAGTTCCTCCTGGAACGTCTCCCAGTCATTCAACTTGTCTTCGTTGTTCTCAAACCATTGCTGGGCTGTTCCATCCAGATAGAAGTAAACGTTGGCCAAGCACATCGTATGATCCCACCGGTTGTACTTGGCGACTCGCTCGAAGCCTTTTAGCCATTTGTTTGGGTCCTGTCCAGCGTCTCCAGACAACACCGACGGGTGCCTGATGTGTAGCTGGCTTACTGCTGGTTTAGTTTCCATAGTTCGTCTGATGATACGTACTCTTGGAAGGACGTACTCGGTGTATCCCTTGTATTCCGGTTCCAGTCCGTGTAAGCGACTGCTTTTACGTTGTCTAATCGGAGCCAAGGTGATGCAGCTGTTGCACAGTGTACCCGGCGCCTCCGCTAAACAATGTCGCGTTGCAATGGAAGCAGGCTTGACTTCGAAGGCAACTGAACACAGCACTTATACTGAAAGCACGTTTATTACGAACTCAACATACACGCAGCACTGACTGCCTCTCAGGCAGAGTGCTCTGCTATTTATACACAGACAGAATTTACCAGAAATTAGAAGAGCAGTTAACATAAGAAACAAGTAGGATTTAGTGAACATAAGAAAGATGTAGAACGTTCTGGAATTGTAAATTACAAAGAAATAAATTTTCGCCGGTGGGCGGGACTGAACCGGCGACCTTCTGCTCCGCAGTCCGTGACGCTATCCCCTGCGCCACGCCGGCAGTTGGTGTTCGTGGTCTCTCGCGGCAATATTTGAAATAATTTTTTGTCTGATTATCAGTCAAAAGTTGCAAGATTTATTTTTAGTTATTTTTTTGTATTTACTTTTTTATTTTTTTATTTTTATTATTTTTCATTTTTTTAATTTATTTATTTACTTTTGTTATTATTATTATTATTTATTTTTTATTTATTCATTTTTTTGCGTTTAGATCGATCAGTATCATCTTCAGAAGTTACAGTCGTGTGGCACGAGGGCCTATTGTTGATACTTTTAGGAGTAACACCTTGGAAAACTGTATGTAGCCTCTTATGCAACATGCTGAGCAATACTTGGTTTAAAACTGAATCATGGTGACAGAGTGAGTGGATGTATTTAACTACAGATTGCCTCAGGGCTCTGTTCTTGCTCCTCTGTTATTCAGCCTCTACAGAGCAGACCCGCAGAACTTAACCTGCTGAAAATATCAATATCCAGCCACCCTTGCAATATCATATAAGAGTGAACACCTTTCAGAATGCGAAGAACACCTATCAAACAGCCTTACTAAACCCTACGAGTATTATAAGACATTGTGATTTTGCCTAATACCTGTAAAATAGACATCTGTTCCACCTCTCTATTCGCTTAGCGTCAGCTGCTGTAATTCGGCTTCACACGCTCAACCTTGTGCTGAGTGTATCGTGAATGAGGGATGTAACAGACCTGAACAAACGAACTGTCGCTGTGCAGCCAACTTTGATGACCGTGACAGGCGACATCCGAGGTGGATCCTCAATACTGACAGAATGGCAAGATTGCGACAAATTACCGCCTAATTCATCACAGGACACACTAGCCATGTCTCCCAGTGCAAAAACAGCAGTGACATAGTTTCCTCCGATTATGGGAGCCAGCGCCGTACGCAGGTAACTTTTAAATCAGCGTCATTAAGAACAAACGCTTGCATTTGCTTCCAATTAGCAAACTCTGGATTAATGGCGAAACGGGATATGGATGGACGAATCATAATTTCAGCTACAGCATGCGGGCGGTAGGGAGACAAAATTAATCGATAGATCCCGCGTGCCAAGCGCATCTACATAGTTACTTCGCAAATCATCTTTAAATGAATAGTAAGCGGCTCAACGAACGACCTTCAAAAATTTCTCTGCCGATTCATTTGCTATTAGCGTGTGGGGAAAAGGAACACTTAAACCTTTCCGGTCTCGATTTGATTTCTTTTATTATTGTTATCATGTATGGCCGTGTAAGTGGGTTCTACCAAAATATATTCGGAGGACCAAGTTGGTGAAAGGCATGTCGAAATTAGATCCCCCCGTGACGAATGCCGCCTTTTGTAAAATGTTTTCCACCCCTACTCTTACATTATTTCTGTGTCACTGTCTCCCATATATCGCAATAATACTAAAAGATATAATAAATACGAAACAAGCTCCCACTCTCAGAACTTTTCCTCCGTCAGTTACACGTTGTGAGGATTCATAATACGCACCAATATACAAAACAGGACGGAAAACTGTAGTGTAGATAGTTTCTTTACTAGAACATTTATTTTGTTGTACTCTATGAAGTAAAAATTATTAGCCATTGTAAATGCCTTGGTATTTAATTATTACTTGACTGATTTATCGTGTAAGTGCAAGTTAAATGATTTCTTTTAATGCTCATACGCATGACCACTATCCCACATACTACATTATTATTTATGGTCAATTAACAATTTTCGTACCATTTATATATCTTATCTAAATCTAAAATTTTCCTTTTTTAAATCCTCGGATGACTTTACTAACCGATAAACGACAGCCTTATCAACGAACAAAGACATCTGCTCAGATTCTATCCTGAATGGTTTAGAAAGGGAAGGAACGGAAGGGGCACTATAACACTTTCCTCGTAAACGCCAGATATCACTCGTTTTACTTGATCACTTTCCGGCAATTACTTAATACTGTGTTCTTTCAGAAAGGAAATTGCGAATGAAATCACGGAAATGAAACGATATTCCATAAGCACGGTTTTATTCTAAGCTGAAAGCCTTCCAAAAATCTATAAATATGGAATCTAATTGAGATCTATTGGTGATAGCACTCATCAAGTGAGTATAGAAGAGTTTCACAAGAAGGATAGTTCCTAAATCTGTGGTGACCATGGGTGACGTAGTTCATTATGATCGAAACAAGAACATGTTCCAGAACCCTGCCTCAAACCGATTTCAGTAATACAGGCGTGTAATCACTTGAATCAATGTTATTACTTTCCTTGAATATTGCAGACGCCTGTGCAACTTTCCATATTTTTCGTACAGATACCGATCTTTCGCTGAGTGCGAGATTCTATATAATAACTAGGTAGTGATTTATTGCAATAGCAAACTATGAATGGAACTTAGTTGGTACTCAGTCTGGACAGGAACGTTTGCTTCTCTTAAGTGATTTATCTAGCTACATTACTTTCAAGAATTCTAGTTCTAAATTACGCAACTTTGGGCTGTTCTTCACAATGAATCCGTTTTTGTGTGTTCCAGAGGACCTCTAACCTAAACAAACCACCCATCCACGCCGCAGAGTCACTACTAGCAGTGTAGCCGCTTACTGCATGTGGTGAAAGCCTGACATATTCAACGGAACCAGAAAACTTCAGCCAGGAATCTGCAGCCTACAAATTTGCAGAACCGTTTGAGCCTCTGATCAGTTCGTCCACTCAGCTATATACCAGAGGTCGGCAGTCGGTTCTGCCAGCTATGTTGTAGATGGTGAGCTCTGCCTTCTTGCAAGGTAGACCGGATTTACCATTCATAAAGCTGCCAGAAACAGAATTATTTCCGATACAAAGTAACACATCGTTGATGGCATCCAGTACGACCCGTTCCACACGTGGAATAACTCCAACAGGTATGCACATGAACCACACATTGGCATTCTTCCACCCTGGTAGCCATATTCGTAAGGGCCTCTACTATCCGCCTAACGCTACATGTAAATCCACCTCCTGTGATTGTTCAGCTCTTGCAACCTGAAAGGTGACATTATTGACAAAGGACACTGTTACAGGAACATGGTCTGGCCCCAAAACTTCGATAAGACGAACCGGGAAGTATTTCGCTGTCTACTCCTACTACACCCTGGGGCGAGCTCCCAAGCGACAGTAAGTCGGGTTTCTGTCTCATTGCGAGAAGCTCCCAAGCAACCTGAGGCATCCGCCATTTCCATTCCCGTAGCTCGTAAGTCAAACATACTGCGGGGCTATAGAATTTGTGTTACGGCACTTTAGCACGACATAATGGGTGGATGTGTTGCCATAATCTGCTAAAATCATTTCAGAGGTGGCTACAGAATGTTTAGTTTCACGAGAGATTCTGAGAGAACAAAAAAAAAAAAAAAAAAAAAAAAAAAAAAAAAAAAAAAAAAAAAAAAAATGGATCTTTAACTGTCGGCGCAAAAACTGGGAACCCGGACCGAGCGCACATTTATGTATCGTAAGTAAATATTATTTATTATTATGACTTGAAGCAATATTTAATGGTAAAAGTCGTCTGTGATATTCGAACGTAAGATTGTTTTAATTTTTTTTTTATTTCTTTTTTAGCTTAGTTATGGCTTTGACAGCATACTGTACTGATACAGACAGCTAACGTTGAATGCTATTCGTGCTATTTCGAAGTTTTAGCGTCATAACATGTAGTATGTAATTTGAAATAATAGTACCTGATATTTTATGACAAAATACACCCTCAATTCAATTTCTTATTAGTGAATGTCAACATTGACAATTATCTATAAGAGACCACAACGTAACTAACACAGAATACTGGGTACATTTTACTTACCGCAGTGGCGGCGTAGTGCCTTGATGTTGGCAACCAAATATTTGTTTTACAAGAATTATTAAATTACTGACAAGCCAAGGGTACTGTTACATACAAAAACCTACCAACCATAGAGAAGGAACAGAATTATTTCTTTCTTTAATGGTCAACACCAAGGATTATTCCCCTAAAAATGTCCAAATGTTTGTTAAGCTTATGGGACTTAACTACGGGGTCATCAGTCCCTAAACTTACAAACTACTTATGAACTACTTACGAACTAGGACGGCACAAATATCCATGCCCGAGGGGGGATTCGAACCCCCGACCGTAGTGGCCGTGCTGACCGTGACTGTAGCGCCTCAGTCACCTCGGCCACCGCGGCCGGCGATTATTCCCCTCATCCTACATGATTATGTTTTCAAATAACATTCAACGGTTGTTGCCAATATCGGCACCGTCTGCCTCCACGAGCGTATATTTCAGATCCTGTACACTGATATTCTTTTTTTCGATTTAGTGTTTGTAATACATTCTGAAACTCTCTCAATAACGTAACAGAGGAACATTCAGCAATGTGAGTACAAAAATCCGATGTGGTGTATTTGTCACAGCAGACAACAAACACTTACGTATTGCAGAACCTCGCATATTGACAGTAATTATTCAAATACAACCCAATATCGCTTAAAACGTTTATCTAGATGACTGGTTTCGGCAGAATTTAACGTAGTTCGCGATTTTTACCACAGAAATATAAGTGTTTATTACAGTTTTTTTTTCTTTATTCGGACAGCAAATAAAGTAGCAATAAATAAACAAAACGCGAGATGTTTGTGTCTTATCCACATATCGATGTAAACGAGAGCAGAATGCAGCTCAAAGTAGAACGATCTAAGCCTCTATGCCGGACACTTGTGAAATATTTCACTAACCTTGAATAAAACAACACTGTTTGCATAAACCACGAGTTGTGTTTAACATTCGCAGGGATGAAAATGGCGGATGCCGCAGCCGGGTTTTTAGGAGCTCTACTCACAACGGCTGCGCAGCTCGATCGTAGCCTGCAGCTATGCAACCGAGGATAACACAGACTGAAACTAGAACGATGTGTCAGCGAGTCAGCTAGCTCCTGTACACGGCAGTCACGGTCCATGTCCGTAATAACAGTACCTAGGAAAAAAACGCACTGTAAACATAAAAGTTGGACTATCACATACGATTTAAAAACCTGAACCTGAACTCATACGGGTCACTAAAACGACTGTCGCAGTAAAAGCGGCGCAAATACACAGCTATTTAACTACACCGTTTTCAGAAACACGAAATGCAGTGAACGTCAGAATACAAACTACAGAGTACACGTTAAATTTAAGAAATGAAGCAAGAACCGCAAAGACAAATCAACATACATCGCTTCTAGTGAGAAGCAGGTTACTCCGGTAGCGAGGCGGTCACTCGGCGACTCACTCACACTCAGTTTATGTCTTTTATGGTCTGTAGTCCAATTAACTGGGATGGGGCTAATTTTTCTGCAAAGGCCTTTGACTGGTCCGTGGTATGATAATCTGCTCGGGATGCATGTCCACGTATTTAGTCCTTACAACACTGTCACGGTTGTGTGGTGTTTCCAGATGACAACACGCCATCACATCAGTCCCACGGCGCCTTGGAATGGGTCCAGTAATACGCAGTAGAGGTGCAAGGACTGAGATGGCCACACCCAGAGCCAAGATTTTTATCCATGGAGTAGTTCCAAGGCGTCTCCATGCAGTCTGCCGATGTAGAGAAGGCCAGATAATATATTACAACGTTACTATGTCAGTGTACACATGTGTGAAGTCGCGCTCGTACACAGTGCTTAACGTTTAAGTGTAAGGCAAAATGAAGCTGAGCAAGTCGCATTACCAGTCCGTTGACTGTATTATAACTATCCATGTTTTCACTCCAAAATGCAGAAGTATGCTTCGTTCAACGCTGAGAAAAAAAATTCAAGGACTTTGTTTAGTGACATCCTGAGTGGTTGTTGAAATTCATTTGTCACATTCAGCGGTAAGGAGGCAGCACTCATTAGGTATTTTCTGCCTTTATTGATTTTAGTGTCACGAGGAAAAGGCTGGCAGCAGCCTTGTACATTGTTCTTCAGCCCAGAGTATATTTGAGGCTGACAATTATCAAATGTGTTAAAAACATGAGAAAATCAATGCTGAACTTAATGTACACAACAGCAGACAAAAAGGGCGAATGAAAAACATGAAATACAGGCTTTGCAACACACAGAGTATTAAAACTGCCATGGTGGCTAAAACAGACTTTTCACTTTTGACGGCAACGAAAACAGAGAGACAATAATAAAAAATAAAAAAAAAACAAAAAAAAAAACACACTGCAACACACTATTGTGCCTATTTGGTTGTTGCTGAAGCCTTAAAATCATACACAAAACTTGCCACTGACCCACGACGCACTGTTAAAGCTAAAGCACTGAGACCCCACAGAGGGTAGAACTGTAATATTGGCCATGTAAAATATGTAGAAAGCTAGTTTAGGTGTAAGAGAGTGCCTCAATGCCCTAATCTTATTCAGATGCAAATGGTATCCAAAACTTGAAGGTCCGACACCACCGATACAAGACTGGTTGTTTCATCGCAAGAAACAGGCGTACATGTGTTTCTTCTTATTTGAAAGCAGTGAAAATACAGCAGTAAGAATGCATCATTCGCTACTCTGACCTCCTATGTCTGCGTCTATCGGTTAGATTTGTGCCAACTGCTTGCTGCAGCTCTTAAACATCCATTAAAAATGGGAAGAAGTTTTTAAGTGTTCATTTTTTCTGTTTCCTTTAACAGTTACACCCTCTTATCTTCGAGGAAGAAACTACGGCCATCTTTCATTTTTAAGAGATCTTCATGAAGAACAATAGATGTAGCTCCATCTCGTCGAGATTAAATTCCAAATTTTAACTCCTTAATTGTTGGGCCCGCAGTGAAGTAAATGTCTCTAAAGACATAGTATTAAGAGGTCCAGATCACTGCTATAATTAATATTACTATTTATGGCAAAACAGCTGTTTCAGCATTTGCCATTTTAAAGTGCCTGCGATTATGTAAGAATAACACAAATTACTTTTCATGTATTGTAAATGATGAAACACATACGTAAAAATTTTCTATTTACAGTTATGATGGTCTAGCATCATATATCACATCTGGCATAACTGTTATTATATAATCATACTTTATAGCAGTATGTTTTGCATTTAGCTGCTGTACTTTTTGCAGCCTGAGATTTTAATAAGATTTTATTTTTTGTTTAAACACGTTTTTAAATGTAACAGTTTGCTCAAAACATCGAGAGTGCTTTTACATAAAGTTCCAAAGGGACCAGTAATGAATATTTTAGAAGAGGTCGAGATATATATTGACACTAAAAATTATCCAGACAAACTGCTTACTGAACACATGGATTTTAAACACAAAAATTATTTAGTTAATTTTATTGACTTCATCGACGAGAAAGGCTGAATACACAGCAACAAACCAAAGATAGCTTTTATAAGTAGTTAATAAAATAATTCTCTGACCTATTAAACATCTCTGGTATCATAATTATTCACATTGTAAATCATCTTTGGCAAACTTTTACATGTCTGTTCATCTATTAGAAATACCTAATCTCCTAAACTACTTCACGGATTTGCATGGAACAACTTCGTTTCATAAAAGTGGAATCAGGGAAATTGTTTTAGATGTAGGTTATGCGTCAAGTATGGATTGCGTAGTACAGCAAACAAACGTTGGAGGCGCTGCAGTGCACCAAAGAACTAATAAACACCGCTGCTGCATAATAAGTATAGGGTAGTACAACAATGAAACGAATGTCTGTTACAGAATTAACCAATCTTATAACTACGAATACCAACAAACATTGAATATAGTGTTACTGATTTCGCTGTGTGTATTAAATACTTAACGACATTTCTTTGCTTACTTTGGCACGTTTCACTTTTTGTATGGAAAAAGTAATTAAGGTACATCGTTTCGGACAATGACTTTCACTTACATTTGATATTTTTATGAAGATACATCGTTTCGGACAATGACTTTTACTAACATTTGACATCTTGGTTAGGACAACTGAGTTTATGGACAGAGCGATACAACACGGATTCTATTTTTACTCACTGAGGTCCGGAAGCATAGAAATCCATGATACACACAGGCCCTCCTTCAACAACCGTTGCGAAGCACGGGCATATAAGCTAGTTTTTTAATATTTTTACATCTCTGTACTCATGCCCGAGATATCTTAGAACCCTAATAATCTGTATAAATGTTATTGATTGCATACATATAACACCATTGCCTCTAGAAGTAAATATTAGTTTATTTCAATAGCCCCCCTTTTTCGTACCATTCATTAGGCCTTACATTACTTCAATGCTGATTTTTTGCTCATATGTACTTCTTGTTCTTTGTATTTGGAAGAGTCATTGGTATAATTACAATAACATACGTAGCGTGTGATATTATGGATACAACACTGATTTGTAACTATATTTGTATAGGACCTGAAGATGGAATTAATGTAATACTGAAACCACCTACTTAAATAAAACAACGTACGACAACAGCAGTGGGCGTGTAACAGTCGGCGACACTTCATGGGATTTAGGTAACGGTGAATCAACATGAACACTATTGGCTTAAATCAGAAATCACTCTAACATCGACCGAACCAGAAATCTGAATTACGTTTAATTCATATCATTCGGGGGTATTTTTTCGACATAGCCAAGTATAAAATTAAAGTATTCCTCAGCAAATAAAAATAGAAAGCCGTAAATAGGTAGGACGGCTTCACCATTAAGATGTCAATAAATTATCTGCGGATACAGTCCAAGTAAAAACATGAAACAGAGGATAAGACGTCACGTCGCTGAAAATAAACTACGTATGAAATGGCCAAAGATGGAGTAAGTCAGGTTCACTATAGTTGAATTTATAGTAGTCAACAAACAGTTGGATCTATAGTTGTGAATATGTGGATACATAAAGTGAAGCAAAGCGGGAAACCTCACATCTGCCATTAACCATAGATGTAAAAATTTTAGGGAAAGACTGTAACTGAATATGTCGAATAGGAAGTAGGTGCTGCAGGTCTACATGGGGTCGGGGAAAGGGGGCGACACAGTATGTGTAGCATGTTAATCATATATTACTTTGTTGATCTAAGGCTTAGAACATGTGGCGACCTCACTTACGGAATGGTTACATTCTTTAGAAGGATATTAAATGCTTAGCGACAGTGAACAATAAAACGTAATTGCTGTTGAGGTTAGTTGTAATTATAATTAGATAAGAGCAATAAAGACAAAATAATCCTACACCTTAGATATGAAAATCGTGGATTGATAGCTAAGCAAAACCAGTGGGATATCAAACTACGATATTATGTTATACATTTATGTTAAATATAGTAAGACAAATATATAAAAGGAGGAGGTACAATCATATGTCATAGCATCCCCCCAAGTGAACTGTCGAAATGTCCATATTATCAGTATGCATTTTTTGCGTACATGGGATTATTTCTTACGAACGAAGACTCGTCAGAATCTTCACTCCTGCTTCGGTTTCATCCAGCATCTATAATGCAGTTTATTTTATATAACTGAATGAGCCGAAATACCGTCTACATCTTATCCTTCCAATTACGAATCTTCATAATTGTAATAATTATCAACGCTTTCATTTGGTCAACAATAATACCATATGAAAGAGCCACTCTAATCCACAGAGATGCTTGTTTTATATGTGTAAAAGTTTATTGTGTCAAAACCACTGGGGACGCAACGAAACTACCAAGAATTTCTAGCAATCCAACACCGCGCATTTTAATTAGTGGGACAAAAAGTCCCATCGGCAGTTATAGCTACTTATCGTGTTTTCTTGAATCCAATGCATCCGACAGTGCTGAATTTTAATCTTATATTGAGTGGGATAAGTAATATTAAAAGTCATAAATCCGTGCCAAACTCCTCCATCTATATTTACATGTACATACTACGCAATCCACCATAAAGTGCATGGCGGAGATAACCTGTATCACTACTAGGCATTACCTTTCCTATTCCACTTCCAAATAGAACGAGGAAGAAAAGAATATATGCCTCCGTACAAGCCCTAATTTCTCTTATTTTGTTTTTGTGATCATTACGCGAAATGTAAGTAAGGCGGCAGGAAGATCGTTCTACAATCATCTTCAAATTCCGGCCCTTTAAATTTCCTCAAGAGAATTTCTCGAAAAGAACGTCGTCTTTCCTCCAGAGATCCCCATTTGAGTTTCCGGAGTATTTCCGCGACACTCGCGAATTGGTCGAACGTACCAGTAACTAACCTAGCTGCTCGCCTCTGAACTGTTTCTATGTCTTCCTTTAAACTGATCTGTTGTGGGTCCCAAACACCTGAGCAATACTGAAGACGTGATCGTACAGGCGTTTTATACGCGGTCTCCTTTACGGGTGAAGTATATCTTCCCATAAATCTCCCAATAAACCGAAGTCGGCTGTCCGCCTTACTCACAACTGTCCATATATGATCGTTCCATTTCATATCGCTCTGCATACGCCTAGATATTTGAAAGACGCGACTGCATCAAGAAGCTCATACTATTGCTGAATTCTAACATTATGGGATTGTTTTGTCCTACACATGTGCATCACCTTACATTTCCCGACATTTAGAGCTACCTGTCATTCTTCACACAAACTAGAAATTTTGTCTAAGTCATCCTGTAAGCTGTTACAGTCAATTTAAGACCATCTCCTATCTTTCCATCACATCATTTAAATAGGTAGAAAATAATAGCGCCCCTATCACACTCCCCTGGGACACGCCTGACGATACACTCCTTGTCGAGAACAACGTACTGCGTTCTGTTACTTACGAAGTCTTTCAGCCAGTCATAAATATGTGAACCAATGGGTATTCTCGTATCTTCGTTTGCAGTGCGACACCACATCAAATGCCTTGTTCAAATCGAGAAAAACACAATCCGCCTGTTGCCCTTCATCCATGTCTCTCAAGATATCATGTGAGATAACGACAAGCTGAGTTTCCTAAACCCGTTATGAGTCATAGAAATAAACTCATCCGTCTCAAGGAAATGTGATCCAAAATTCTACAGGAAACTGATGTCAACGACATTGTACTGTAAAAATGTGAGTCAGTTCTTTACCTTTCTTATAAAAGGGAGTCACCAATGTTTTTTTCTAATCACTAGTAACTTTTGGCTCAATTAAAGATTCGTGATAAATGCAAGATACGTAAGCGCCCAATGCCTCAGAATACTCTTTGTAAAACCGAACTGGTTTTCTACATCGGAAATACCTATTACTATGTCCTCCATTTCTTAGTGCGTTGATAAAATGATGGTACATTTGATCCTAAAAGGAACAGGACAGGAAGAGGGCATGAAATTATTGTAGAGGGCAAAAATGTCCCGTCGGCGTTTCTAGTTTAACGTACTGCTTCATATGGCGCCGCTTCCGGGATTAGAGAACGCACGTGGCTTTAATCGATAGCGCGCGCGTACTAAGGACGGAGGCGGCGTGCCTTGCGTCGTGGATTTGCATTTCAGGCACGCTCCCTCGTCCTACTAGCTGAACACGAGCTGATAGTCGTGTCCGACCTCGCTTAACTGTTCGCACACATGTAGATAACGTTAGCACCCTTTAGGGTAACATCTTCATATTCATGTATCCGACATGACAACTGTTCACACTTACGAGCTTGGCTTAGGGTTTGTAGAATCCTCTTCAGACTCTTTCCCTACCGTTCCATTCGTGTGAGGAAATCGACGTTAAATCTGACAACAGAACGTATTCTTAAGGTCACCTTCTCTACAATATCATCTAGGTAGTCTCCCAGATACAGTAGGTCGTATACATCTGACAATTAAGTGTGGTGGATGAAGTCGGATCGGACGATCTGGTAACACTGGCGAAACACAACGCTGCACCTGCATAATGGCCGGTATTAATAGCCTGCCCCCTCCGTGGTTCAGTTAAGCATCGTGTGAATTCCGTGTTGGACTTGTTGCACGAAGTGCTTGTTTAGTGCGATGATTCTGATCAGCGAATAGGATAATGAACGAGCAAAGGACCAATTTAAAGTTTTGTTTTAATCTTGCGAAACACAATCATGAGATGCTGCTTGCCGTCTCCATTAGACATTTGTGAGACGTAGCCATTTTAATGCACTGGAAATAATCTTTAGAGTCTTGAACACAAATTTCAATTTATTGAGGCCATATCTTTTAACAACTTATTAAAAAGTGAAACTAAAACATTTCTTTTAAAATAATCACTGTCAAAGACATAGGTCAAACATAAAATAAATTTATCATTCCTCCCAAAACATCCCTGTAGGATGGTCAAGTGTATACTAAGGTTAGCAAAGCGGTCAGTTATTAAGTGGAGAATCCGCTAGATGGTAATGTTGTCATTCTACTTCTCTCTCACTCACATATGAGCACTCATTCCCACTGTGGCATTTTTTATACAAAATATAATGTCTTAGTGCTGCACAATATTTTGTTCCTGTTAAGTTATACAATTATAAACTTATAAACTATAAAAAACTTCTACAATCACTGTGTACTGTACAAAAATTTTCTTTTAGATTATATATTTCCTAACGATGTCAAAATATAGTATGGCAGAAAAAAATATTTGTGTAGCACTCATAAAATTGTATAATCTAAAAGAAAATTTTTGTACAGTACACACTGATTGTTAAAGTTTTATAGATTATAACTTTATAATTGTAAAACTTAGCAGGAACAAAATATTGTACAGCACTAAGAAATTACATTAAAAAAATCCCACAGAGGGGGTGAGTGCGCATATGTGACAGAGAGAAGTAGAACGAAAACATCGCCATCTGGCGGATTCTCCACTTAATAACTGACTGCTTTCCTAACCTTAGGACTCACTAAACCATCTTACAGGGATGTTTTGGGGGAATTTTAAATTTATTATTTGTTTGACATATGTCATTGACAGTAATTATTTTAAATGAGTGATTTAGTTTTATTTTTTAATAAGTGTTTTAAAAGATATGGTGAGTGTGAAGACAGTGTGCTCATTTATGTTTTAACAAAATGTTTAATGAATATTAATTCGATTGTCTTTCTGTAGCCTTCGATAATGACGAAACGTCGAAACAAATAAGGCCTCAATAAATTGAAATTTTTGGTCAAGACTCTAAAGTTTATTTCAAGTACATGCAATGCTGTTACGTGCTCATGTGGATGAATCGCTGACCACGAAGTGTTTGTGACAATTCCCGAGCAGACGACAGGCGACGGCCGATAGTGACGTAAACATTGAGAAAGTGAGGACATTAACCAAGAACGATCGTCCGTTAAATGTGCGATTGATAGCGGATGAACTGTAGATTAACCATGAAACCATGGGACAAATCCTTACCCAGATGTTAGGGAAGACGTGTTGTCGTCTTTTGTCAGATTATTTCACTGAGGAGCACAAGCTGGTAAATTTACACAATGGACAGGATTTTGTCGAAACGGCGGATGCGAAACCCAATTTCTTGAACGGCACTGTCACTGAGGATGATATCTAGTATCTCCAGCCCGACTCTGAAACGAAACGGAAAATCTTACAATGGCGTTCTCTGACGACCTCGTCGGAAAAGGGTAAAAATATCACACAGTAAAACGATGATCATCACGTTTTGACCCACTTTAGGTTACGGTAGTAACACTAAAAGTGGGCCTCTGCGATCGTCTTTTGACAGCTCGAAATTTAAATAAAAATAACGGCATAATTATTCATCTGCCACGAAAACTAACCGCAATTGTAGAGGAGACAATTCTCTACAACTTTACTCTCTTATGCTTTTTTCATATCTCGTCTCGTTTCAGAGATATTTGCAAAAATAACGGCGATTTTGGGAAGTCTGTCTGTCTCTCCGTAACGTGTAACCGTTAAACCGATCAGCACCAAATTTTACAGACATAATTTTAGGCCCCCAGAGACCAGAACCTTCCTATTCCAAATTTATCGGACAAAAAGTACGGTAGTAATACCAAAAACAGCCTTTGGAATGTAATTTTAATTGAAAATAAACCGTTCATCTGACACGAAAATTGTATAAATGAATTTCTGGAGGAGAAAATTCTCTACAACTTTGTTCCCTTATGTTTTTTCCACATCTCGTATCGCCTGAGGGAAATTTTCAGCCGGCCGCGGTGGCCGAGGTGACTGAGGCGCTCCAGTCACGGTCAGCACGGCCACTACGGTCGGGGGTTCGAATCCCCCCTCGGGCATGGATATTTGTGCCGTCCTAGTTCGTAAGTAGTTCATAAGTAGTTTGTAAGTTTAGGGACTGATGACCCCGTAGTTAAGTTCCATAAGATTTACAAATATTTGAACATTTGAGATATTTTCAAAAATAACGGAGTTTTGACACCCTCCATTGAATTAACTAAAACCAGGCTTTCGCAGATGTCATGTGACATTCTCCGCCCAAGAACTCTCTGTGGCATACGCCATCTCACGTATTTGATGATTTTCTTATTGTAACATACAGTTGTCATTTCAAAGCAATGGCGCACTAAAGAATTAACAAAAACACGTCTTTCTTCGTACGATAAATGATAATCTAGTGTCTACAAATGCCATATTACCATCAGTTAACAACGACCATCAATAGTATGAGACTAAAGAACACGGTTCCTAATTGTCAGCTGCTGCATAGTGTGCAAAGCGTTGGACTGTGACGCTAAAGGTCAGTTGTTCGAAACCCTACCTAATTTCTTTTTTCCTAAAAGGGTTTCAGACACTCTTGTTAATTAATTTTTTCATTATTTCGAATATTATTTTGGTCTATCCATGGCACTATCCATGAATTTCTACTGAGGGAACGACGATGACGGCTGCAAGATACGTTGAAACTTTTACCCATTTCATGCAACGTCGACGCATATATATATATATATATATATATATATATATATATATATATATATATATATATATATATATACTGTCCATCTAATGAGTTAAATATGACAAATACTAATAAATCTTTTTAGGGGTACTTGTCTTTTCTATAGTCTCCGTGTTGTCCTGAAATTCTTCCCGTTTTGTGTTGACTGAAATTTACATAGAAATTTTGTTTCAGGTTCCAAAAAGTTGCGAGAATATAATACTATCAATTTTAATGTCTTTAAGCCACATCCGAAAATAATCTTCTTGATATACCAAACTCAATTCTGGCCACTTTACATACTTACAATTCCACAATACAATTGAAGCTTACAACTCACAACTATCAACAACTCATAACTGACTAGTAACTCATAACAGATCACCACTACTTGCTGTGCCTGCATATCAGCTTATATACACTATGACAGAGGACAGTCTATATCATGTGATGTTACAATATGTGAACATATAATGATTTGCATTATTAATTAAATAAAATTGTTTAATATAATAAAGAAGAACAATAGTATTTTGATGCCTTTTAGTTAAATGTTTAGACTTTTAATAAAGCGTTTCCAGTTTGCAACAAATAGTATTACTATGCATTTTTTCTCTAACAAATATTATGTTTATCGTAAAGATAACAATTTAATGTAATTTACTAGGCCCATCTGTTGCTTTTCGTGTTGTTCAGTAAGACTTTTGGGTTCCTAACGTGAGAAAAGTATTCCAAAATTCAGTTTTTCAAGTAACAATTTCATGAATTACTGATCATGAGATTTGCTGAATTTCCACAGCAAGGCACTAAGTTTAAACCTACGGTTGTGCTTATCTTCTCTTCAATTGCCTAATTGATAGTTACACAGACGGGCGTCCACTTCGTTCTTCGTCGTGCACTTGATCACGTCGTTCGTTCAAACAGTTTGACACATCTTTGATCAGTGAATTACTCATAGCATTTTGTCCGTAAATCTCGAAGATTTACTTATGAAATTCCTTTTCTTTAACTTTCTTCGCATTTAGAAAACAAGTTACAGATCTGATTTAAAGAAAAATTACATAAATGATATTCTTAGCTCTTTCCGAGGCCAAAACAGAACCTACTTTATTAATTTATATGGTATAACACAGTTAAATTCTGTCGATGCTACTTCTTTGAATTGGAGCCACGTCTGGGTTACACTCACGTTTAGAGTTTGTAATGAGTTGTAACTGTCTTTAAAGAAGCCAATTAGAGTAGTTTTATCTGCTTTCCTGAGCAGTGAAGTTTTTAATACAAAAAGAAAGATATGGTTACGTTCGCAGGAAACGAAAAAGTTTTCTCTTTCTTTTTTCACTAACAGTAATTTTTAATGTTTGGACCTGCAAAGTAGCCATCAACGTTAGCCATAGGAATTTATCATCCATTACACTTTTATCTGAGCAGCTGTTAACACTAATATCTGCGGCAGTGAGATATAAACGTACGGTAGTCCTCAGTTATTTGAAATTCGTAGCAGCCGAAAGAGCGCAGACCCTGGCTTCGTGAAGAGGCGCCAGTAATTCCGCCCATTGTCAGCATCGCGGAAAAGGCTGGTAGGCCGCGTTGTGATGCTGACTTGTGGGATTGCTTTTCTCAGCCACAGGGACAAAGCACGCGCCGTGAGAGAGGATAGGGGATTACGATTTTCTGCGAAGCAGAGATACGAGTGCTCTTACTGTAAATGGAATCGCTGTCCGTGGCCAATACGAGTTAGTTGTCTGGCAAACCGCGAAAGTTAGTGAGTGCAGCTGATGCTCGGAATATTGGAATAAAGGAAAACATCGTTAGCTGGTTAATACGCATGTGCCCTGTTGATTTGTTGAGCCATAAACTTGACGATGTGTATTAAACAATTCAGTCTCTTGCCTTGAATAGCAATCTGTGTCTGATCGGTAATTCTTGAGAATGAGCACAGTACTAATATTTTAACACTGCAAAATTACAGGTCGCCATGACACATACGGGAAGAGAAGGCCTTTATATAGTTTCATTCCCCCTTCTCCCGTTGCTTTTCTACTGATAAAAAAAAAAATGTTTCTCTGAACGACTTCTTCTGCATAGTGGATGTGACTATTGTACCACTGCTGAATACTGCTCACATATCGTTACGTATTCACATCTATGCGTTAATTGGTAATCAACATCCGCAACATAGCCCTACATAGCTATATCTTCGTGCCTTACGTTCTACAGTGGCGCATAATACGAAGTATATCCAAAAGTAAACTCCGTTTGGTTATGTAAAACAAACGTATACATATTTAGAAAAAATATTTATTGTAAATAACATTAACAACTGTTAAACTACTTTTCTACACAACTTCCGAAATTTTGTACGCACTTCGCATAACGTGGCACAAAGTTTTTGTATGGCTTCTTCATAGAAGGTTGACGCCTGTGTATTCAAGCATTTGGAAACATGTCCTTTCAGCTCGTTATGATCGTTGAAGTGTTGACCAGCAAGGCCTAAGGAGAGATGAAAGTCGCTACGAACGAGGTCCGGTCTGTACGGAGGATGGTCAAACACTTCCTAGTGAAATTCCATTTCCGTATGAGTGACATTTACCGTGTGAGTTCGGATGTTAACATGAAAATAAGCCGGCCGCGGTGGCCGAGGGGGCTGAGGCGCTCCAGTCACGGTCTGCACGGCCACTACGGTCGGGGGATATTTGTGCCGTCCTTAGTATTAGCTAGTTCATAAGTAGCTTGTAAGTTTAGAGACTAATGAACCCGTAGTTAAGTCCCATAAGCTATACAAACATTTGAACATTAATTAAAAATTTGAACATGAAAATAAATAAAATAAAATAAAAAATCAGCAAAATGCCTTTTCTGTCGCAAAAAACGGTGCACATGGCTTTTCCAGATGTCAAGATTTGCTTAGGCTTAATCTTCGTTGGGGATGAAGTGTGACTCCATTCTATTGATTGCCGTTTTGTTTCAGGGGGTCGCACGATTCGTAAGTTTCATCCCCTGCGACAATAAGAGAAAGAAAACTATCGCCTTCTTCATTGCAGCGTGTCAAAACCTGGAGAACACTGCCCATCTGTTGCTTTTTGTGTTGTTCAGTAAGAAGTTTGGGTACCCAACGTAAGCAAAGTATTCGAAAATTCAGTTTTTCAGTACGAATTCCATGAATTAGTGATCGTGAGATTTGCGGGACTTCCACAGCAAGGGCACTAAGTGTAAACTTACGGTTGTGCTTAAACTTCTCTGCAATTGCGTGAACCATTTGATCAGTAACACATACGTCATTTTCCACCTGGAGCATACTAGATGTACAGAGAATGGTTTCAACGTCGTGCGCCAACAATTACCTACCATTTTGTGTCCGAAATATTTCTTCCGGCTTGATCCAAAATTTGTTTTCCAAAAAGCCATTTCAACTCTGTCTTACTTACCATTATGTTACTCATAAATTCTCTCAACTAATATTGTATTGCCAACATGACTCCTCAGCCAGGTTCTCATGTTAAACATACCTTCTTGTAACAGTTTTTCCTTAATACCTTAATCTGTACAGTTTCCTTGTTGTAATTGCGGCTACTAGATGGCACTACTGAGGTAACGTCTACCTGTTCACAACTCCACTTAGCACACGCCAGTCTGATGCCTCCGTTCAGGCGTAGAGCCCTTAGCGGCTGGCTCTTTTTTTTTTTTAATTTGTGACGTAAGCTTTATCGCTGATTTGTAACTTTTATTGTGTGACTTGTAAGTACTGCTACAATGCTATACATGAAATTAGTGTTTAGATTCTATTTTTTTAATATTACAACTGACCCTTTTATAAATTTTGCAATATCATGTTATAAGTTTTAATTTATAATTTCTGATGAAGGCAATGCTAGTAATTGCCGAAACCAGGGTTAAATAATTTTATCTTCGAGACCGAGGGCTGCACTTTTATCCTTTGACGTTGTAACGGTCGCTGACAATCGGAGCTATGTTTGAAATTTCATATTTTACTTTCCTGACAGACCTCGTATCCAAGAGCCGCGGCACATTATTGCACATGCGCAACACTGTGCCGTATGTATGCTTGGAGAGTTCGCGCGCAGCTCATATGGCGGGTCGTGTGCTTGAGCGATGAAAGCAGATTCCGCCTGCCTTTGGCGTTTGTGGAGACAACGGTAACCAACGCTCGATAAGTAGAGAGCGCAGAATATGAGACCCACTCTTTTTTCATTTGTAAAAGTGATGTTTCAGCAGTATAATTCCCGCCCTCAAACTGCGTTTGGAAACCAACGTGCTTGCAATAAGTGCAGCGGCTAGCCTGGTCATCACGCTCTCCGGATTTGTGTACAGTCCGGGACGTGTGGGATATTATGGGACCAACTGATGCTGGAGACACGTCAACCCATGACTTGCGGAACTATGTGCGTGGTAGGCTAGGCGAAGAATAATGAAGGCCTAGGCAATATTCGCTGTCTGTACGATCGATTGGATGCCAGAATTAGAGCGTGCGATGCAGCACGTGGAGGCTACACCAAGTAGTAGTACTGCTGTTTTAGCACGGAACGACACCTGGTATCTCAGCACCCCAAGAGCTACATAATCATTTAGTTCACATGCACTGTTGCAACAATAAATCTTGAGGGATTTAAACAATTGTAACTGGGTGAACTACTTTTCACATCCTTCATTGTAGTTCACGATGTGAACCGCCTCTTTAATTCTCTTTTGGAATTCTTGTAGTTTCTGTGTTATATTTTTATCCCCTCCCCTCATTATGTACGTTTTCAGCTATTTATTCAGCTGAATGTGAAACTTTAACGTCCTGAAACCGGTAGTGGCTTAATTAAAACAAGTCTGTAAACAATTATATGGATTTTTTCGACAACAACCATGCCTTTCAGTTCCAGATGTTCTCATAACCAATTCTTAAGGCTGAACAAACAGTTGTAGCCCTACACCTAATTCTTGTAAACAAACAGTCATCACTTCAGTTTATGGCCAGGGATGGTTTTCTTTCTATCAGTATGTCTCTGGTAGTTTGTAAAATACTTAAGTGCCAATACCATGTGCGTCTTTTAGATGGGTCTTTCAAACGTAGCCCTTTCGGTGGTCCAGACAGGGCAACGCGCTTTGCTGCTACCGCCCTCAGGTGCTCAGGACAACTGAAGAGGAAAGCACGAATTTGGTCCACCCGTCAGCCAATGAGGACGTATTCGCATCCACTGGTCCACGACCCCCTCATTTCTGCGGATCATAAGATTAGATTAACACTTGTTCCGCAGATCGGAAATACGACATTTCGAATTCAAATGTTTGTACAGCTTATGGGACTTAAGTACGGAGTCATGAGTCCCTAAATTTACAAACTACTTATGAACTAGCTTATACTAAAGGCAGCACAAACATCCATGACCGAGGGGGGATTCGAACCCCCGACCGCAGCGACCGTGCGGACCGTGACTGGCATGCCGCAGACCGCTCGGCCACTGCGGCTGGATACATTTCGCAATAATGTGGAACATGACTATATATCACACAGTATTTGAAGAATTCTCACTTTTTTTTCTAATTTTTTAGCGAAAAGGTGTTGCCATTCAGAAAATATTTTAATTTCTTTTTAAACACTAGTTGACTGTGTGTCAGACGTTTGATGCTACTTAGTAAGTGACCAAAGACTTTTTTGGTAGCATAATTTTCCCCATTCTGAGCCAAAGTTACATTTAACCTTCAGTAATGAAGATCTCCCTTTCTCCTAGTGTTGCAGCTATACACACTACTATTACTTTTGAATTGGGTCGTATTGTTAGTAAATTTCATAAGTATATACATTTATTGTGAAGCTACTGTGAAGATTCCTAGATCATTAAATAATCGTTTGCAAATGATCTTGGGTGGGCTCCAGCAGTTATTCGTATTACACGCTTTTGTGCAATGAATACTCTTTTACTCATTTTTGAATAGCTCGAGAATATGATTCCATACGAAAGGTATGAATGGAAATAAGCATGCCAAGCTAATTTATTGAGATATATATCACCAAAATTTGCAATGAGCATGATAGCGTAAGTAGCTGAACTCAAACGTTTTAGCAGATCTTTAATGCGTTTCTTCCAATTCTGTTGTTCTGTCTTGAATTCTTTATGAAAGGTAATTATGTTTATGACACATTTCATCACTGTAGGGGGATGGAGAAAATGATACCAACGCCTTACTTGGACAAAATATTTATTTATTACTACGGAGTTTGCACGCAATTGGTATTGGCAACAGCTTGAAGTTCGAAGAACAGTTTCGTAATGTTTCTTTAGAATTTACAACAGAATGTTACCCATTTTTGTACCAAAACATCCGCCAATTACTTGAATGATGTCAGAGCTCTAAATGTTTCACCAATCCTTTGATACGAAAGTTACGTATTGTGATATTTCTACGAAATATGTATCTTGTACTAATGTAGCTCAGTGTTTCTAGTTTCTGCTGTCCCACTAGCTGGTCGCCTCGGACTCCTTATCCGCACCCGCCTGCAATCTACTGCCCTGTGACGTCAAAAATTACTGTCATTTGCCTCCACCGTAGTTTTATTTGACAGAGGAATATTGTTTGCATTGTGACCCTAGAGTAACAGCCGCAATCGATGTTTTACCTCCGTTGAAGAGGGACACAAATAAAAATCACCGATGTTTGATATCTGTGAGAAAAAATTCTCCAATCCGTTCTGGTTTACACGTGCTGTTTAAAATATACTTGATCTGCAGGTGCTGCAGATCTGTAAACTGTCCGAGTAAGGAACGAATTGTGGTAATTATCCATTTCTGAAACGGAAGCAAACTTTTTACTGCAATTTTTTTCCACACACGAGTACAGATCCCTCAAAACTCTTTCCTGTATGTACTTATGAATCCCATAACTTTTGTGTCTCGTATCCGCCGGTTGTCCTAGGTGTCGGTGGCCGAGTAGACAGAGAGAGACCGACACAGGATACAGGATATACGCGTGTGCGGGTACAGAGTCTGAGGTGACCAGCCAGTGGCACAGCAGAAACTAGAAACACTAAGCGAGATTAGAACAAGATATCTATTTCGTATCAATATGATACTACTTAACTTTTACAAGTTTCATGACTGCAGAATGCTGATACACAGTTAAACTAGGCAATGGCCTGCCTACTGATCTATTGCCTGTCCGATAGCCAAGTAACCGATACAGTTCAGTGGTGGCCACGAGCGGAGTTGCAGCAAAGGGCGCTCGTGGCTGACGTCGTAAGAACGCCGCGCCGTGCGTGCATGGCGGCGCGCGGTGAAAGTACCTGGCGCACGCTTCATATATGTGCAACACCACAATAACCACACGATAATGCGTTCTAGTGTACTCTTCTGGCGTTCAGGATGTCGAACGCATCATTTACAAGTTCAAAAAAGTTTGCTGCTTCCGTTTTCTCGATTTTTCCTGTGACTTCGTAATCCGCACTTTCCGAAGCTGAATGTCTTTCGGAAACGAATGATAGCTTACATCCGCTCATTTTGTCTTCCTGCTGTAAGACAGGCATCCTGTTACTACACAGTCAGAAAAATTCATTCAAAAACAGCAAATAACACTACAAAATCAAACGAACAACAACAACCACACACACACACACACACACACATACACACAGGCCCGAGGGAGAACTCGAACCTCTGGCGGGGGCAGCCGCGCGCTCTAAAACATGGCGCCTTATATCACACACCATTCTCGCACGGCCGAACTGGGTTCAGGCGATTATATTCAGAAAACACTTCAAGAAAAAAAAAAGTGACTATATAAATTTTTAACGGTATAAAATTTAGTTATGTCTAATAAGGTCACTGTGCTCCATATAGGCTACTACAGCATTATGAAGCAAACAGATCAGATTAGATTAATACTTATCCCATAGATCATGTAAACAACATTTCGTAATGATGTGAAACGCGTCAGTTTAGTAAATGTTGTCTATACATAACAATCAATATTTTAAAGATTTTTTTAAATACATTTTTTTTAGTTTTATCTAAAAATTCATCTACATTGTAGAAGGAGTTGCCATTAAGAAATTCCTTCAATTTAATTTAAATTCTAGTTGGTTACCTTGATGTTACTTGGTAAGTGACCGAAGACTTTTGTGGCAGCATAATTCACTCCTTTCTGTCCCAAAGTTAAACTTTGAATACTGAATATCACCCTTTCTCCTAGTGTTGCAGCTATGCACAGTATTATTTCTTTTGAATTGGTTCGGAATGTTAATAACAAATTTCATGAGTGAATATATATATTGTGAAGCTACAGCCAGCAATTATTCTGATTACACGTTTTTGTGCAATGAATACTTTTTTACTCAATGTTGAATGGCCCTAGAATACGATCAAATATGAAAGCAGTGAATGAAAATGGGCATAGTAAGCTAATTTACTGATATGTGTATCACAAAATTTTGCAATCACCCTGTTAGCATAAGTAGCTGAACTCAAACGTTTGAGGAGATCTTCAATATGTCTCTTTCAAATCAATCCCTCGTCAATGAAACACCTAAAAATTTTGAATATTCTACCTTAGCTACAGATTTACGTTCAAAATCTAAGTTTATTAAGGGTGTCATACCATTTACTGTATGAAACTGTATATATTGGGTTTTCTCAAAATGTAATGAGAGTCAATTTGTAGAGAACCACTTAATAACTTCCTGAAAGATATCATTTACAATTTCATCAGTTAATCCCTGTTTGTCAGATGTGATAGCTATACTTGTATCATCAGCAAAAAGAACTAGCTTAGCATTTTCGTTAATGTAGAATGGCAAGTCATTAATATATATTAAGAACAGCAAAGGATCCAAAGACCGAACCTTGTGGGTCCCCAATTTTGATAACTCCCCAGTCAGAGGAATTAATTGTTTCATCTATATCATGTGAACTGCTTATTCAAACATTCTGCACTCTTCCAGTTAAGTATGATTTAAACCATTTGTGCACTGTCCCACACATACCACAATACCTATGCTTATCTAGAAGAATCCCATGATTTACACAATCGAAAGCCTTTGAGAGATCACAAAAAAATTCCAACTGGTGGTGCCGGTTATTCAAAGCATTTAATATTTTATCAATGAAGGTACACATAGCATTTTCAGTGAAAAAGCATTTTTGAAAACCAAACTGACATTTTGTTAGAACTTTATTTTTACTAATATGTGAAGCTACTCGAGAATACATAACTTTTTCAAAAATTTTGGATAAAGCTTACCAATATAGTTTCTGAAAAATATGTTAAGTCAATGTATAGATACGATGAAATGAGTTGTCTGAAACGTCAAGCGCTTTGTGCATTATCATAAGTTTCCGTAATGGATATGACATATAAATAAGTGCGAGTAGACACGTAATTAGAAAAAATACTTTGTCTTGTCACGTTGAAGATTACATTGCTGAGACCTACCTGAAGTCCGCACCAGTGAAAATTGTACTTCTTAAACAAACGTTTCAAAAGAATGTTATGTAATTACTTCCATGAAGAAATAACTGTATTACAAATAGCAAACATCACAGTCAGAATCCTTTCATATAACCTGGAGAGAAAAAGAAGTGTCTCAATTTATATAGAACACAAGCTCAAGGAAAACAAAGAGTAAAAGAATACTTATATCGTCCTAGTACTAATTATTCACGTTACTGTTATAATTCATGTTACACTTATGCAGAAAAACTTCATTAAAAGCGAACTAATGTATTCTAGCTACAGAATCTGCAATGCAGGTGTCACAGTAGAAAGAGAAAAGCACAATGAGAATTGCCAAGAAGATAACCTCTCAAAGCGAGAGAAAGCCCTTGGATGAATTTAAATCGTATAATTTCTACTTAACTTTGGTTAGAGTGCCCACACGTAATACATTCGTAAACTGCAAAGATACTGAATACGATAAACTGACGAAGAACACCAACAACGAACCGAGTTCCTCGCGGCGGCATGTGAGCTAATCGTAAAGTAAGTCGTAAACTATTTTCATGGAAATACGGTAAAGTTTTACTGATGTCACAAAAGTGTCTCCAAACAAAACTCCACGTAAAAGAAGGAACAGACCCTCTCGAATGACTATAGTAAAAATTACCAGAATTCCTCGTATGTGTAATAACGCTGCCCCTAAACCGGCTTTTAGAAGTATTGGGCTCCTTCTCTGGTCGAAGGAAGTTCCGATTTCGTCTCGCGGTGGACTCTAAAGCAAACGACTGCTGTACCATAGCTGCTGAAGTACCCAGGAGCTTCGAATTTCACTGATCTATTTTCCTCCAATCATTTCTCTTGGGAGACGATGTCGAATAAGCTACACATGCAAACTAACATGAAGACATGTGTACTGCTGAACAGTTAATTACAGATACTTCGTTATGTGTGCTAGAAATTTTGTAATAGTATTCTTGAGATACTCATGGCTTAAGATAACTTTTGTTAGACGTACAATTTTCATGCATATTGAAGTTTTACAGCGTCTACGAAACTACGAGTAAATGATGACAGATTTAATACTCATACATTTTGCTAAGAGCATGCATTCTGCTAGAACAGTAAAAAAAAATATATATATATATATATATATATATATATATATATATATATATATATATATATATATATATATGTGTGTGAAGTTTTCCGCAATTGCCAATGCTACTTTGAGGTAGAACAGCCATGGAAAAATTAGAAACAACTGTGGTTCTTACACAGCTAAAACTTTAACCGGTACACTTCATAATCATGACCCGCTCATTTTCCTGATCAACTCATTAGACGCAAAACATTTGTAAATAGTTGACTTCTACTGTTTTATATTTAATCTCATTTATTTACTAGTATATTGCTGCATGCCGGTTTTTACACCATGTAGAAAATGGTACATATAAAGACATTCTCTTCCATCGCTTACATAAAATATTTTATATCGAATATATTTTAATGGGTTTGAGATCCACTTGATAATCACCAATAGAAAAGTTAAAAATCTGTAACCTTAATATATTTCGAACTAGCTGTAAACCCGGCGTTGCCCGGATGTTTATTTATCCTACACTCTCGTAGTCCACCTCCTCTTCCCCCCTCGCTCTGCATCTATCTCTTTCTCTGCCATCTGCACGGCCACTACGGTCGGGGGTTCGAATCCCCCCTCGGGCATGGATATTTGTGCCGTCCTAGTTCTTAAGTAGTTCATAAGTAGTTTGTACGTTTAGGGACTGATGACCCCGTAGTTAAGCCCCATAAGATTTACAAACATTTGAACATTTTTTCTCTGCCATCTCTCTCTTCGTTTCCACCTTTCCGTCTCTCGGCAAAGATTTCTGCAAGGTACCCAGTGATCGTCCTCTTCGTTTACAGGTTCATGTGTGCAAAAATTCATATAGATTGGAGCAAAACTACGGATTTTGTAAAATTCCATACGTTAGGTACCCTCCACCACGCACCGAACGAAATTTTATACAGAAAGTGACATTCCTCTTGTTTTTAAAGTAGAGTGTGCAAAATTTCATCAATTTCGTAACAGAACTACAGATTTCTGTGCAGTAGAAACGCAGGGTCATATTGAATAACGAAAACAACAGAAAAAGGATCTGTGAAATCGGTCCTACATCTGTAGGAGAAGCATGTTTCGCCATGCACGTATCACAAAATACTTTCTTAGCTGACGTTTTCTACTTATAAACTACATTCCTGCCAAATGTCAACTTCATAGGTAAAGTAGTTTTCGAGATTTCGTGTTTAGTCAGTGAGTGAGTGAATGTCCTTTCGCTTTTATATAGATAGAGGTTAAGAAAACAGATTGCTTAATTTTGGATGCAAGAGAATTAAGGGAGATTTGCTGACAAAAATAAATAGTAACATGCAAATCTGTAATGCTAACATTACTTGATACAATGTCACACCAGATGCGACAGTTTTATGGCGTCTACAGCGAGACTGTTGTGGGCGGTAGACGTCTTTTCGTTTCTCCATTTTGTGTGTGTGTGTGTGGGGGGGGGGGGGGGCAGTTACAAAACGGTTGATAAACATCCGAAATTACATGCAAACTGTGTTACAGGTCCCTAACTACTCCCATATTCTAATAATTGCAATGAGCGTACAGCCAACAGTTCCCCAAAGTTTCATTGCAATCGAATGAATGGTTTATGAACACAGAGGACATACAGACAAACATTCATTTTTACATCTATAGATTAAGGAAATAAAACTGTTGATATTCAGCAAAACAAATTGATGTCAGTTATCTGACACAATGACTTTTGGTAAACACTATACAGGAAATAGTCTCCAGAGATCTTACACTGACATAAGTTCAAAGAATGGGCATCTGTGTTAGCGTCCACAACAACCAACCGTGTCTATTCCAGAAAGGACCACAATGCGTTCTTGCGGAACAGAAGGACTTGGACAACTGACAGAGTTGCGAAGACAGTACGGAATTTTCGTATCATTTGCGAGTGTGTTCTGTGATGCGTTAAATCTGTCTAGCCCGAATAACATACAACGGCGACGAGCAGTCCAATAACCTTATTTGTAGCTGGAGTAAAACACATGCTTGTCACTCGTAAGGAACTAGGACTAGAGGAAGCTCGTTGGGCGAATGCACTAAAATCACTCTTTTGTAAATCGACGTTGCGGAAAGTAACGCACATGTCAAATACGCACATATAAATACAAAATAACCTAGATCACATAGGTTAATTCTCACGTCAGTTGTGTACGCATTGCCAAGCAACACAAAAGTACGGGTGTTGGAACTTAAATAGTAGCAACTATTTTCCGCAACTGCTACAAAAGCGTTACATGTCTGCACCTGTTACTGTCCTACAGAGTAGTCACCAACGTTGTGTAGAACCCTATGCCAACCATGTGGAAGGCGTAGTATACCGTTAGCAAAGCCTTTTCTGTTGATGTTGCGAATGGAGCGGTCTACTGCCTATCGAATCTCTGGAACATTTCTGAAGCGAATGGCACAAAGTGGTTCCTTCCTCTTCATCTTCGGAATACAAGTCACAAGTACTTAAGTTCGGGGGAGTAGGGTGGATGGTACAGTACTTCCCAGTCCCACCGATCGAGCGTAGCAGCCACAGCTTGCGCTACATGCGCCCAAGCGTTGTCGTGCAAAATGATGGGTGGGTTGCACAGAAAGTGTTGCCGCTTCTTTGGCAAAGCTGGTCATTGGTGATGGTCCAAAAACGAACAGTAATACTTTCCACTGACGGTCTGCTGTGGACGAATGTAATGCGTTAAGATAATACGATCCTAGTCGTACAAGAGAATCACCATAACATTCACCATAATGGGGCTCTAAAGATCTTGACACTGTCGTGCTGTACGAACTCTGGCACATTCAATCTTGATCCAACTCCGTCGTTCCTGTTTCGAAAATATAGTGACACCGCTACGTTAGACCGCTCGATCTCAATTGACTTTCCCTCCCTTGTGCGCACGCCGGTGACGTGGGAGGGGCGAGTCGATTTTATCGGACGTAAGTTGGGTATGTCAACAACGTGTGTTATCAGCGACAATAGTAGATTCCATTACACAGTGTCTCCAAAGCAGTGTTGCCACTATTTAAGTTTCAACCCTCGTATTTGTCGTCGATCGGTGTCTTACCACTGCGGCAAACACCACTTCCTAAAAACAATTTAACAGGGACAAATAATAACGTGCCTAAGGTGACAGATTCGTATCAAAATCTTATATATTAAAAGAATCAACCTAAACTAAAGACAGTCGGCTAGACCAAACTACATGGCCGATTTCATTCATTTTTGTTTCAAACCAAAGATATTCATCCACAGATTTGTCATCAAGTATCAGAATTAAGTCTCTTCATCCTTTTCTTTTCTCTTCAGACGCGGTATCCTTCTGTCCTTGCATTGAATATTTTAATCGTTTTTTTACGATATATTCGGTTCTAATTAAGGTACGCATTTCTTTATGACTCAACAATACTCAGTGGATCAAGCCCTTTCATTTGCGCTTTTAAACACTTACACACACACCCATTCTTCAGAATCAATCAGTGCTTGTCCGTAAGTTAGTTTACCTAGGTTTAAGTAGTTTGTAAGCTACGGAGTGATGACCATGCAGTTTGGTCCGATAGATTTACAGACATTTGAACATTTTTGATTCTGAAGAAAGCTATGCGTGAACATTCAACATTACTTCCATTTTTCCCCAAATTTTTTTGTCATTCCACTAACGGTGAGAAGTATTCTCGCGGATTCTTTAGTTCCTTTTTTATTTCCTAAATACTTGACCATCTGGATTTCCCACTTGGAGCAATTTCATGTCTCACCACGCCCTTCGTAGACCGTAAAAGTGGAATTCGGCGATGACCGGTAGACATCCTATCCTTGTCAGTGAAATAGCAACAGAAATCACAGGATGAACATATCCATTGGGAGACTGAGGAGGCATTTGGCATCAATGGTCTCTGGCAGTAGCCAACGCATTCGAGTGCTCTTGCTAACAACTCAGTCTCCAGCGCCTCTCGAGGCTTTATCGGATCTAGCGTAGAGGAATCGATAACAGTGGCTTCCCAGATGAGTTTCAGTTTCATTTGGTAAAACCTGATGGCAGTGTTTGCGTGTGGAGCGGACCCCACAAAGCTACTGAGCTGCGGACGCAAGCTGTCAACAAGGCATTGCGCCAGCTAGCGGCAGCACAGTAAATAATGGCATCGGTTCAAAAACCGTACGGGTATGCAGCCAGATACAGAAATCGACGTCGGCCGATATTTCGGCAGGAGACCACACTGCCATTCTCAAAGCAATAATGCAGCGAGGAAGCAAAGTGCAACGTCGTTTATAACATCGGGTTTTCAGTGACAACATCAGGAAAGTCCAAGCACACATACCGAGCAAGTAAGCAGTGACATAGTACGGCCAACGATCGCCAGAAGTATCAACAATAAACATCAGATTTCAGCGGGTGACGTGGCATTAACTTTCTCCCTCTGTTTTTTGAAATTTTAGAAAGCAGAATTCCGTGCAGCATTTAAGCAAAAATCATCATCCCTCTTCATAACATTATACGATAGTTTTATTGCGATCGTTTCCTTGCTAACACAATCCCAATAGCTGGAAGTACATGCCAAAAATCCCCTTTGTTCTATTTCTTGGGGTGACCTGTGTCCAGGCAGTGTCCGTAACAGCAGATTTATTGGTTTTTTGTAAAAGGGTGTGACATTTGTGCTCAATAAATGGTCCCCAACAACCTCTACCCATAATATCTCACAGGAACTATCAACTTCAACTTCGCTACACGGAATACTACTTTTGACGGCGACAAACACGCCTCCACCTATTTTGTGTAATTTATCCTTCCTGAACACTGTTAGATCTTTTGCAAATAGTTCTGCTGAACGTATTTCCGGCTTGAGCCAACATTCACTGCGTACAATGATGTGTGTTTCGGTGCTTTCTATATACGCTTGAAGTTCTAGTTGCCGACATAGCTACGACAATTTACAACGGTTATACCGATAGTTCCCTGATCTACATTTCTCCTGTGATCCACCTGCACTCTTTGAGATTGCCCATTTTGTTTTTCCCCGAAGCCCCTTATCCTAAAAAACCGCCCATTTCACGCCACACAGCCCCCGATACCCGTGTAGCCGCTTCATGCGTATAGTGGACTCCTGACCTATGCAGCGGAACCCGGAAATCCACCATCCGATGGCGTAAGTCAAGGAATGCATGCTACACAGTCGCAGAATCGTCTGAGTCTCTGATTCAGACCATCCATTCGGCTCTGAACCACAGTCGCCTCTGTCAACTATGCTGCAGATGGTGAGCTAGCTCTGCTTTCCTCTTGCAAGCAATAGATAGCCGCTCAAAACCTGAGAGAATCTCTTCAGATCCGAAGCGACACACATCATTGGTACCGACGTGAGGCACCACCGGCAGTTGGCTGCACCCAGTACCGTTATGGCATCCGGAAGGACTCGTTCCACATCTGGAATGACTCCACACGGTATGCACACGGATTGCACGTTGGCCTTCTTCCCCTCCTTGGTAGCCATCTCTCTAAGGGGCCTAACGTTGAAGCTCCCAACTAAAAGCAAACCCACCCTCTGTAAAAGCCCGGATCTTACAGGCTGGGTGGTGACCTCAGGATAAGATGCACCGTCCAACTCAGGAACGTTGTCCTGAGAAGATAGCGCCTCAAACCTGTTCGCAAGACGAACCGGGGAGACCTCACGATCGGTCCCCCGGAATGTCTCGCGCCTCCTGCCACGCACTGGAGCAATCTCCCACGCAACCACGTGTGGGGTGTCTGCCTAACTGCTAGCAGTTTCATGGGATATCGAAGGCGCAGGCCGATCGGTGAGGACGACGAGAGTCCGTTCGGTCCCTACTACCGGCCAACAACAACGACGCCCCTCGATCGCAGCTTCCAACTGTGCAATCTAGATTAACACAGCTTGAAGCTGGGAGCGAAGTGTCACCAGCTCAGACTGCATCCGCACACAGCAGTCATAGTTCCCTATTCATGATTACAGTGCTGCAAAAACAAACTACAGTCGCGCTCTCTGATGCATCCCATACTCTGTTGTTTTAATGTAGCCTGGATCTTCACCACTCCTTCCTTCTACAAAGCGGTACGCACGCCACCTCGCTTACCGTATCCGACACTCGACTCCCGACTTCCGCGCGCATCCTATTTGACCCAGTCCCCTTCCCCTCCTTTCTGGGAACCCTCACCGTTGTATCCCCTCTGGTCTGCACCTACGCACCCTCCAAATCCCTTTCCATCGCAATTTTCGTCACCTCCCCCTCCTCCGTGATGCCCTCCGACCCGACATTTACCCATCCTACCAACTCTGAATTCAACCTGCCATCCCCCACTGTTGTGCGGGTGCTCCCTCTTCCCTCCCTTCTCCCGTGCGCGGTCCTAGCGCTCCCTAAGAGTTCTCCTTCAACCCTCCTATCCTCTCCCTACAAGAACGCACTGGCCCCGCCACCCCCCCCCCCCCCCCCCGCTGCAGTGTTTTTAAACAACCGTGATTGTCAGTGTGTTGTGTCTCGTCGACTTTATCGGTGTTAATTTAAATTGTTGCGCCCTCCGGATTCGACAGAATAATAGTGACGCCGTGGCCTTTTTAAGTGTTCGTCTGTGCTTCAGTATTATTGTTACATCTACGTACGTTTTTCTTCATCGTACTTCACTTTTAATCTTTTACCATCAGTGTTTTTATGCTCCAATGTTTCAAAGGTTTGTATAGCTTATGGGACTTAACTACGGGGTCATCAGTCCCCAAAATTACAATCTACTTATGAATTAGCTAATGCTAAGGACGGCACAAATATCCATGCTCGAGAGGGGGATTCGAGCCCCTGACCATAGTGGCCGTGCATACCGTGACTGACGCGCCCCAGTCCCCTCGGCCACCGCGGCCGGCTTTTATGCTCGCCTGACTTTATTTTAATATAGTCTCCATTTTTTTCACCTTGTCGAGCCAGCGTATACAGCGTATACAGCGTTATACAGCCGAAATATTAGAATAATAAGAAAGCACCTCAGTGTGATTGCAAATCACTACTGATGGATGAGGTTTTGGATCAGTATTTTTATTACAAAGGGTGACCAGTCCTCTCGCTGTGCGTGCTATGCTACCGCGCCGACATCCTAGAGCACAGGTGCAACCTCGCTGTGAGATACCTTGCGCGAAAGAAGTCTCGGGTGTTCATGATCAGGTCAGACGGCTTCCGACACCAGAGACTTAGAAACCCTCTATTGTACAGAACTGCGCCAGTTCACTGTGCCCCCCCCCCCCTTTTCCGCGTACTGACAGTGCCTGCGTTCTCTCCGCATGCTGCCTGCGCCACACTCAGCGGCAGGTGCCGTCAGCCGTAGGAGCGTGGTGTTGGACGAGCAGAGCTCGGCCGTCGTGGAGAGGCGATAGGTGGTTGGCGGTGGGCGGTGGGCGGCAGCCCTCGTGCTGAGCTGGCCGCCGCTTAAGCCGCTCCGCCTCCGCCGCCCCCGACGCCCCCAGCCTCCAGACACGTCGATATCTGCGCTCGACCGCTGACGCCGCCGCCGCCGCCACCTCAGCACCTCACTTTCTGAGGTAGCGCACAGGACCTCAACTGTGAGGCCACGGTCCCTAGAGGCAGCTACGCCTACGTAAATATTCTGCAAATCACACTTAAATATGTACAGTACTTGATTTTTATTCCACGTATAACACCTAAATTGTACAACCCATCCCACTGTTGTACAGCCGGCCGCGGTGGCCGAGGAGACTGAGGCGCTCCAGTCACGGTCTGCACGGCCAATACGGTCGGGGGTTCGAATCCCCCCCCGGGAATGGATATTTGTGCCGTCCTTAGTCTTAGCTAGTTCATAAGTAGTTTGTAAGCTTAGGGACTGATGACCCCGTAGTTAAGTCCCATAAGTTCTACAAACATTTGAACATTTTTGAACTGCTGTACAGGTACGACGGGTTGGAGGCGTAGTCAGGATGGAAGGCTCACCACTACGGTCGGGGGTTCGAATCCCCCTAGGACGTGGATATTTGTGCCGTCCTTAGTGTTGGCTAGTTCATAAGTAGTTTGTAAGTTTAGGGACTGATGACCCCGTAGTTAAGTCCCATAAGCTCTACAAACATTTGAACAATTTTCGGAAGACTCAGCGGTAAAGGCTTGTGGGCGCCCTAGGAGAGGGTGGCTGATTGATAAATAAAACTTTGGATTCAAGTTACCCCTTAAGAGGAAGTATAATTTTTATTACTTAATAAGAAATGTGTGTCTGATGGACACGATTAAGAAAAAATCTTGCTTTTCTCGAAAATTGATACTTAAATCTGTTAGTACAATTAAAAAATTGGACAATAACTCACTGAACACCAATATCCAGTAACAATTTCAATATTTATTACTTCATAAATACTCATACCAAGGAACTCTATAAAATACATAAAATTTGTGAAGATAGGTCAGGGATAAAGTTCAGATTCACAAACACTTTTTCCCTAATGAATCGATTAAGTACTCAAACATTTTTCCTGAAACGTTCCAAGCATACTGGTCTCCCACAGTTCACACATTTATATGCAGTGTTCCTGTTTTTCTGGTAAGGACAAATACTGCATTTCCTCTTTCTTTCTAGTTTGTCACTCTTCACCTTCTCTTGTCGTTCTTTCTTCTTATGAGTATTTCCAAGCAGATTTTCAATTATTATCCTCAAATCCTCTCTTAAGGTGGAGATACGTAGCCTGTTCTGAAGATGGTATCTCATTAGACTTATAGACAGTTTCTGGTGATTCTTTCACTGTTTCTAAAACATAAGTAGAGAATGCAGTTGTTCACTGTACTAATATTGATTAGCTGCATGTAGTTGTACCTCACCAGTAATAAAAGTGTCGAATTTGAAAATTCGTGTCTAATAGACATGCAACAAAACTTGCTTTACTGGAAATATGTGTCTCACAGGCACTGTTATATTCGAGAAAACAATTACACTACGTACAACAGTCACCGACAAAAATCGAGCACACAACAACACTAACAATGAAATTGTATGAAGCTACAGAGGCACTCCGCCATATAGCGCAAACAGTATTGCCAATCTAACAAGATAAAAATTGATGCGTGTCTCTCATGCACGTACTTCCTTTTGAGGGTTAATATTCGCTATATTCGGACAGTACGGGATACGTAGTGGGACTCGCCCTGCGGTCGTATGAAATGAATAAATGCCAGTCTAAGTTAGCGGATTTGAAAACGGAATAGGTTAGGGTACACACAGTTGGTGGCTGATACCGAACTAGGTTGCCAGATTGAACTCGAGGCAGGCCCGAAGACCAGATGTACCCCCCTCCCCCTTAGCCAATGACTCATCCCCCACCAACTGCGACCAACTTCCCCCCCCCAACCAGGATTACAAGTGAATTCTAAAATTAAAAAATAAATAAATAAAAAATTATCATCTCCTCCTTCCCAACAAGTATCCCCCCTCCTCCCCCCCCCGCCCCGGTGGAACATTGCTAGGGGTGGCCTTCACATGCCGCAGCTAACCGGTCAGGCCGCCAGTTGCTGTGGATCAACAGTCGACACACTTCAGTCGGCGTGGCAGCAGAAGTGGCGGCAGCGTCAAAGCTGCTCACATCAATAGCTGCGCCTTCCAAGAGTAGCCGCGCACTGTGAAGGATCACGTGCCACCAAGAAGAGCTTCTCACTGGCTCCATGTGAAGGGGCACAGTTACCGTCTGCTCCCTGTTACGACCACTTGCTGCCGCGTAAAGAAGTAAACTTGAGGGCATAAAATGATTAAACGTAATAGCGCTGTCCTTTCTATGAGAGATAAATACGAGATTATCACTGTACTAAAAGAGATGCCTGTTGTTATAAATACATTTACTGTAAAGTACTTATTGGCAAATGAAACTGTACAGTTCGATTATTCAAATAAACCAGTTTTCCGAACACCAACGTTCCCAATTAGTTCGGATAATCGACGTTCTAATGTAATATCAATTAAACATTATACACCGAAGTACAGGATATCAACAACGATCGCGAATTGTATAGTGAATTGATCGACAGTGCTATACTACGTACGGCGAGAGTTGAGCTCTGACAGCTAGCAGCGCAGTTGCCAGGTTCGACAGGGAAGTGCAGTGGCCAGTGACTGGTGCTCCGTTCTCCATTATGTTGTACTTACGCAAAAATTACTTCACTGTCGTGACATACGTAAATAACAGTGCACTGCGGGAGATTTGGACAATGACATGATATCTTAAGAACCTGTCATTACTTTTTACAATACAAATTGATCCATTTACGTTCATGCATCCACCTACCGTGCCCATTGTGTAATTAAAAAATACTTCACACATTTTGGTGAGGCGATCCTCGGCAGCAATAAATTTTGAATAATGCATATTTGTACACTTTGCTGACCAAATTTGTTCCTCTAACTAGTTTCGGTAATTACACCATTTTCAAAGCGTAAAATATGGGGAAAGTCACATTATATACATTTTCGTAGCTCCAGCTGCTCCAGCTGCACAAAACATCTAATTTCTAGCGTAGTGCAGTGCAGTGTGTTTTAACGGTGCCTTAATTTTTATTAGGTATTTGAGTCAATTGGATAAGATTTGATGTTTTTTACAGCTTGAGTTACATTTGATAACTCGCCCCATATTTTATGCTTTGAAAATGGTGTAATCACCGAAACTAGTTAGCGGAACAAATTTGGTCAGCAAAGACGTGCCTGAACTCGGCCGCCTTAGTTCACCGCGGGCAGCAGGGCCGGCGCAAGCCCAAGGGCCGCCCCGTGCGACCTGCTAAATTGCCGCCACCCCCCAGGTTTTTTTCTGTTTTTCAAAACGTTTGTTGAATTTTATTTAAACAAATCTGTAGGAAATGTTAGTAACCAATCGCAATTTCTGTTTTTACTTTTCAGATCTACCTATATTTCGGCCACTAAGTTGCCAGTCTCAAAGCTTTTAATATCTGCTTACGTCTAAACCGTCATGTTGACATTTACGTTCAGCATTGACAATAACCACACTGTGCCCGAAATCTACATAGATCTGGAAAATAAAAGCAAAAATAGCGACTGATTGATGACATTCTCTACAGATTTGTACGAAACAGTTGCTGGGCACGAGCTCAAAAATGGAGTCAAACCTGACTGAAGAAATCTAGCTAATTTTAATAAGTCTTGTGAATTTACGAAAATGTTGAAATGTGTATGAAATCTTACGGGACTTCACTGCTAATGTCATCAGTCCCTAAGCTTACACACTATTCGACCTAAATTATCCTAAGGACAAATCAGACTCCAATGTCCGAGGGAGGATTCGAACCTCCGTGGGACCAGCCGCACAGTTTATGACTGCAGCGCCTTAGACCGCTCAGCTAATCTCGCGCGGCATGAACTTACAATTAAACGTAAATAAACATTTTTTCAATGGTTGCGAACCGATTATGTATTGAACGTTAAAATGTATACAGTAAATAAATGTTGGAAAAGTGACAGTGGGCGAGTAGTATTGTCAAACAAATGTGCCGATCAGAGTTTAATTGTTGTTCATCCAGGTGCGGACAGGTGTTTCATGGCTCAAAAACCAAAACGTCCGACTATCACTCAGAAACGGATAACAAAAATTTTGAAAAAAAAAAATGCGTCGAAACCTAGTTTATGCCAGGCTTACTACCAATGTCTTTATCCCTTGTAATTATTCGCAGCGTATTTACCCGTTCTATATACTTCTAGCCATTGTAGGTGTTGGACATGTTTGACTGTAGTAATATTCAAAGATTTTTTTTTCCATAAAGTGGGAAGAATAAAACACTCGAAAACTGCCTTTGAAGGGTTCAGCAAAATTGCTTCAGGCTTAACAGGGAACCGCAGTGTCGAATATTCCATTCGAATTTCCAAATTAGATTTCGTCTCCTGCAAAATTAGTTGTGAGTAAACACAGGGCGCCTAACAGGCTGGCAGCTCCACTCATAAGAATACTGGCCGGGCGTGTACGCCAGACTTCTACCCCCTCTCTGCTCCTCCGACGCAAACATGACGGTGCTGCCAACAGTGGCGAGGAAGGAATTAGTCCTCCTCCCTCCCTTGTTCAACAGGGGCGGCCGGCAGGTAATCGAGGCGCCGTGCTACAGCTACCTCCGAGGTTTGATTTTGAATCCCCACTTGGGCGTGAATGTTGAGTTTGTCCTAAAAAAAATTAAAAAAAGGGGGGGGGCAGATTTGCCGCCCCTCGGAAAGTGCCGCCCCGTGCGGCCGCACGTTTCGCACGTGCCTTGCGACGGCATGGCGGGCAGTATAGCCATCTACAAGACACTCAAACAGTTGATTTTCTTTTTTTATGATTGTACATTTGACTAATTGGAGGCAGACTTCGACAAACACATCTTTGTGTATCATTACGGTCACAAGTTATACAAACACAACAAAATTAACTTCTATTACTATATATGATCACCAATCACTTACTAATGCCGCCATTACTAGTTTACCACTAATCGAACCTATACCGAAACAAATAAAAATAACAGTAGTAAAATATTACAGTTATAGGCACACACCTTATTATTCATATTTTGCTGATGATCTCGCTGCATTCAGAAGAGTCTTGTTTTTAAGAGCCACGTTGTAGAAATCTTCGCACCTCATTTTCAAATTCATCTGAACACATATGTCGGCTTTCACAAGTTCGGCCACTACGGTCGGGGGTTCGAATCCCCCCTCGGGCATGGATATTTGTGCCGTCCTAGTTCGTAAGTAATTTGTAAGTTTAGGGACTGATGACCCCGTAGTGAAGTCCCATAAGCTTAACAAACATTTGAACATTTTTTTCACAAGTTCAACGGTCATTCTGTTTCTAGCATCCGACCATAATGCACTAATTACATTAAACACTCATTCAACGTGCGCGTTACTGACAGGAATTGCGAGGACGTGCTGCATTATATTGAACAAGTTTGGTGCATCTGCTTTTTCAAAAAACTCGCGCTACACTTTACAACAATTAGTTTCCTTCCTATCAAGATTTGATACTACAGACTTCAAAACAGAAAACTCCTAATATAGTTCGTTTCCATCAAAACTAATTTTCAATTTCTTTCCCACTTTGGCCAAGTCTTTAAATGAAAATAGTTTTGGTTGACATAAGTCTAGCAGTGATACAACTTCATACACATTGTCATTCCCACTAAAGCTGTACCATTTACCAAGATAGTTTAATAACCTGTCGTAAACAAGTGTTTTTAGTACAATATTCTTTTCTTGTTCTGTAAGGTGATCTAAAGACTTATTAACTTCAAATCCATAAAACGTATCCTCCTTACTACCCTCTATTTGTTTTTCACTTCCAACAAAATCTCGTGAACATCTGTGGAAAGTGTGTCCTCTTTTTCTAAAAGTCTGATTGCTTTACAAAAAACAGGCTAAGTTGCTTTAAAAAAATACAGAAAGCACTCTGGTAGAGTTAGCGAATACTCTTTTATTTCGTCTCGTTGTGAACTAATAAACTTCCAAATTAGGGGATGTGTTTTTTCCTCACCCTGTGCTACATAATACATCTTTAAAACTCGCCACATCTTAACAAGACGGTCCACAGCTGACTCCAAAGACAACCATGGTTGAGTACCATGTGGTACTCAAGGTACCCTCCGCCACACACCGTCAGGTGGCTTGCGGAGTATGGTTGTAGATGTAGATGTAGATACAGTGTGTCGCAGTATTTCGCTGTAATCATGCTGAGCAAACTTGCAAAATGTTTTTAGTTCCTCCGAATTTTTTGATGAATATATTTTAAGAACTAGAGTTTCTATATCATATTTTAGAAGCTTGAATCCAAACTTAGCACAGTTATGTGAAATATGACAACAATTGGCTTTGATTAAGTTTTCATATTATTCTTTCAATTTACTAAAGACAGAATTGTGTTTCCCGAAATTAACTGATGCATTGTCAGCTGAATACGAAACTACATTATTTAGTGTCAAACCATTTTCCAATAAAATGGATTTTAGTTTGTTTGAGATGGCTTCTGCAGATTCGTTAACATATTGGTAGAAATCAAGAACTTCATTACATTTTCCGTTATCTCTGGAGAAGTACGTTTCAACTATCATATAATGTTTTTTATTGCCCCTGTTTGAAGCGTCTGAATCTAATGAAAACGGAACATTTTACTTTAATTCGCTTAGTAGCTTCTCTTTAGCATAAGGCAGAAGCACATTTTTTACTAATGCCTCGCTTTTTTTTCGGCCGCATCTTACTTTCGTTGCCACTGAGGAATCTCTAAAAACATAAGGATATATCACTTGGTTCATAAAACCATCCATTTTTTGTTGGACACGCGACCTTACGTTGGCATGTATGAAAAAAATTGTTGAAATGTATTCGTCGCAGTTAGCTTTATTTCATGACGCGTTTCGAGACATCATCATCAGACTGTGGTACAAAAGAAGAAAATTACATTTTTGGATGTATATAGAACGTAATAATGATATCAATAAGGAGTATATACCATATTAATACATGTATACTTACAAAAGATTTTAAAAAACGATGGGAATTACACCATCTTGGCATAGATTCATGAATACAAATTTAAAATACCATCATGGATGTCTGGTGAAGGTGTTCAACCAGACTTACATGCTCAACTGTGGTGAGAGGGGGGAAACACCGTAACAGGTAATCTAGGCCCCATTCGCCACCAGATGGCGCAGGGTTGGCATTGGAAGTTACGTGAATAAAGCTATACATAAAACATCTTGGGCATACTATACTGTGTGCAGTCATAAAAACTGTGAAAGTTGCGTGAATAAAACTACACATAAAACTACACATAAAACAATATACTGTGAGCAGTCATAAAAAATGTAAAAGACATTTCTACGAAAATGTGTTAAGTCATATTTCCTTACCCCCATTTTGACTACATGTGATCAAATTTGGTTAGTTCCACATATGACAATATTTAATCTAACAGATGACTGTACCGTAGGTATAATTTTGTAACCTGAAAATATTTTTACATTTTATTATAACCACCCAACTGGTAATCAGTTTTCCTTACCCCCCTTTTTGACACATGTCCATTTATCTATGACATATGGTTGATCTATTTTAATCTTTAGAATTGTACCTTATTCAAATGTATGCCGCAACACAACTGTCCACTAGATATATCACATTTCCTATTGGTCATTGTATCTTACAACATATGTTTCATCTAATATGTGAGACTACTATAGTCTTTAAAATTATACCTTATTCTAATGTATGCCTCAACACAGCTGTCCACTGGACATGTCTCATGTGTCCTATTGTTCATTGTATCTTACAGCATATATTATGTTTTATGTAACATGTAATATTTTTGTAAAAAATCAACTAAAAAAATCACCACACCTCATCCACCTACCACTTATACGAAAATTGTTGTGATTCAATGGTACTTGTATAATGCCTATTTTGTCATTAGTTTCGATTTTAAACCTTGATTGCACTCATATTGTCGGACTTTGTTAGTTGTCTCGACATCATGGCACATAAATGTTACATGAATATTGCCCCTTCATATAATTTTCTATCTGGTAATTGCGAAAGATTATTCTGCAATCTCAGCTTGTAGCCTGTGATGAGCGGCTGTGTCACTGTAACGTCGCAGTGGCCGGGATGCGTATTTTTTAACATTTGTCATGTGTTCTGTGCTGTATTTGGCAACGCCAAATCCTATTCTTTGGCCCTCCCACGCCTCCCTTGTCGTGCGCCCTGTCCTGTTAATGGTTTTTGATGTGCTTGAATTGGTGTTTTGTATAATTTTATATGACTTAACTAATTTTGTAGAAATGTCTTTCACGGTTATATATATTTTTATATGACTTAACACATTTTCGTAGAAATGTCTTTTACATTTTTTATGACTGCTCACAGTATATTGTTTTATGTGTAGTTTTATGTGTAGTTTTATTCACGCAACTTTCACAGTTTTTATGACTGCACACAGTATAGTATGCCCAAGATGTTTTATGTATAGCTTTATTCACGTAACTTCCAATGCCAACCCTGCGCCATCTGGTGGCGAATGGGGCCTAGGTTACCTGTTACGGTGTTTCCCCCCTCTCACCACAGTTGAGCATGTAAGTCTGGTTGAACACCTTCACCAGACATCCATGATGGTATTTTAAATTTGTATTCATGAATCTATGCCAAGATGGTGTAATTCCCATCGTTTTTTTAAATCTTTTGTAAGTATACATGTATTAATATGGTATATACTCCTTATTGATATCATTATTACGTTCTATATACATCCAAAAATGTAATTTTCTTCTTTTGTACCACAGTCTGATGATGATGTCTCGAAACGCGTCATGAAATAAAGCTAACTGCGACGAAGACATTTCAACAATTTTTTTTCATACATAAGGATATAGCTTGTTGGTGGTGTTTCACACCATGGTAAGCCTTCTGCAGAAAATTGTTTCGGCAAGAATTTAAGAAGCGACTGTTTAATCTTTTGTGTGGTAATATTAGCTTTGTGTCTTTTTGATTGTAAATGTTTATTCACACCTTTCACTCCGTTGTTCTTAACAGTAAATGAGATTCTGCACTTACACATAAACTCATCAGTATCGACTTTTTGTAGCTACTCTTTATAATTCTCTTCCTGCAACCATTCTTCACGGAACGAACTTAGATATCGTCTCTTCATTTCACTGTTATTACTCACTAATCTGAGTTAATGTAAGCTTGTCTGTTCACACACGATCCGAGTATTCCAAAAATTGCCGGTAAACTGATAACAAGCAATGAACGAACGAACACAAACAATAGACGTCGCCAATTGACACGTTGCCGCAACAGTGTTTGCTTAATAATGCGCTACCCGATTACTACCGACGCAACAATGAAAAGTTTTCAGAGAAAGAATAGAAAAGTAGCGTTTTGTTGTAATAAGAAATTGACATTTATATAAAGTTATTCATAATTACTAGAGAGGAGCCGACCGTGAATGGCCGAGCGCACTGAGGCGTCTAGCCACGGTTCGCGAGGCTGCTCCCGCCAGAGGTTCGAATCCCCCCCCCTAGGGAAGGTTAAGATGAAGGTTACATTCAAGCCCGGAGATGACAGTCATTGGCCCGTAGACTCCGCACAGACGCAGGGCCTATGGAGAGCGTCTGTTATGTACGAGAACTAAAACGGTAGAGAGCGGAGGAACTGATTGTGGCACCTCCTCCTGCTGCTGCTGCAGCACACGTGATCAAACGTGGGTGTCTGCTATTGGCTCCACTGTAGCGTGGATACGTCAGTAGTTTCAGCACGGACGCCAGAAGGGTGGCGTGATTTTAGAATCAGCATTCAATACTTGTTCTGGCCGGCTCTGTTCTGCAAGGTGGACAGCTTGGTCACGTTTTCACCCCTAAGACTTAGGCGAAGTTTTGGAATAAAATTTTTGAATTATTTCCCTAAACTATTTTAGACTGGCTGTTCATCTTGTTCAAGTGCCTGCTAGAGGGTATAACGAAACATTTTCATAATATGAATGAGAGGGTAGTTCCTGATTTTCCCGTTGAATGTATACCTGGCTGAATATGACTTCGTGGCACTCTCCATCGAAAATGTTGGAATATGGTGTTGGCCCACCGTTAGCCTTGATGGCAGCATCTACTCTCGAAGGCACATGTTCAGTCAACTGTTGGAATGTTTTTTTCTGCGCGATGTAGGTCAGTGAGGCCTGGTACGAAGTCGGTGTTTCGAAACTTCTCAAAGGATTCAAGTCAGGACTCTGTGTAGGTCTTTGCGTTACAGGGATGTTATTGTCGTGTAACAGTCCGCCTCAGGCCGTGCATTATGGACAGCTGTTCGATCGTTTTCAAAGGTCCATTCGTCACTTCCCAATTGCTCTTCAACAGTGGGAAGCAAGAAGGTGCTTAAAACATCAATGTAGGCATGTGCAGTGCGAAACAACATGGGATGCAGCCCCCTTCATGAAAAACAAGACCATGCCCAAAAACCACCACCTCCGATTTTACTGTTGGTACCACACACGCTAGCAGATGACGTTCACCGGGCATTCACAATACACACAATGTGCAATCGTATCACCACTTTGTGAACCGCGATTCGTCTATCCTAACAACGTTTTCCCACAGTCCAATGTTTTCGCTCCTTACACAAAGTGAAGCGACGTTTGGCACTGAACTGCATTTTGTGTGCCTTATGGGCAGCCGCTCGACAATGAAATCGAAGTTTTCGCACCTCCCACCTAACTATCACAGTACTTGGAGTGGATGCTGATTCAGTTTGGAATTGCTGAGTGACGGTCTGGATAAATAGCTGCCTATTACACAGTACGACCCTGGGAGTCAACAGTCGAGGTCAGCCTGTACGCTTTCTGCTGCAAGTGTCCCTTCACATTTCCATCTCACTATCACATTAGGAACAGTGGACCTAGGGACCTTAAGAAGTGTGGAGTAATGTAACAATGTAATCAGAGCTGAGCGCTATCCGTCATTGCGACTAACGTGGAATAAAATAATCACGAAGTGCAACCAGTCGTCACATATTAAAAACGTAAGAGATCTGACGTCTTTCAATAACAGTATGCTGTACACCAAATGAGAGAGCATGCTTCTGCACTACTTGCTCCCTTTACATATTTAATTATTGATGTTTTGATTCGATATCGTGACTTACTGTCTTGCACGTTACTCCAAATTATGTCTCTGAAGGAAATTGACGGACGACTCGGAAAGAATTTGAGTAACATGGCGTCTCTTTCACTTTCAGTTCCGAGGTGTAGTTTGGTTCTCACAATAAGTAATTCCACAATAATTACCCCCTTTGGAACTATTCTAACCAACACTGCAATTGAATGTCTGATGCGCGAATTAATGTTACGTTTTTCGTATAAAGTCATTCCTGATATACAGGGGACAAAGGTCATCGGATAGCGGCAGGAACATATAGATTTAATGTCCTTTGCTGGCAACTGAAGAACAGAACTTAGCTCTCACTACGATTTTATATGTTCTGATGATGCCACACAAGGGCGAAACAAGTAATGCATTACTAAAAAAATATTGCTCTCTATTACGTATAGGTCGCGAAAAGACCATTAAAATGAAATTCGAAATATCATAACTCTGACGCAAAGTACTCTGCAGCACACACCGGGAGGTAACTTGCGGAGTAAAGGCGTAGGCGTAGTGTGTGTGTGTGTTGTCTTCGTATCAAATTCTGTGACAAATATCGTATGCGCATATTATAGTCTAATGCAACTCCTACACAAGCGTTGAAGCTGTAGTAGAGCTGGGCAGAAATAAAGATAACTGATAAAATACTCGATGATTGATATACATGTGGCGTCTGTTCCGAGAGAACAGACGTCACTTCTGATCCAGCAGTTGTTATTATTTAATATTCGTAGAATATATGACATCAACTGCGATTGGGCGAAGCCGATTGGGCTGGGTACACATTTTCAGCTTTGCCCAATCGCAGTTGATGTCATATATTCTACGAATACTCGATTATTCACAAAAAGCCGTTATTGTAATAACCTAATATCAAATACTGTCAGTTATTGAAATAACTGTGCGTAGAGCCATCTGGCCACGGAAGTGGTTACTAATCAGTGATTCGACAACAGTATCGACCAGGGGTCGTGTCCAAATACTTGTCAGTTCTACGTTCCATGGAATTAACCGCATAAGAAAAATTGGTAGTAACTGTTTAACCGATTATCCATCTGTTGGTGTGTACTATGTAATCGTGGAAAACTTGTATCTAACTACATAGAGTGACCATTCGGAATTCGTGATACTATGATACTATGATGTAGACACTGTAAGGAGTACTGAATATTGGAAACCAGCACTAGAAATATCAGTGGCAGTCATCGGAATGCCAGTATAACGACAACGATAACCGTCATACTCTACTCAGTACTGAGTATTGAAGAGAATTGACCGCTGCAGTTAATTTCCGCTATCATTATTAGGAGTTGGAAATTTGCTCAAACAGACGATTGTAGCCTACTGGAGTAAAACGTCGAAACGTTTAATAAGACTGCAGTTTACTAATACTTCTTGTTCTTAATTTGTCGTGTTTGTGCAACAGCTAGTTGTAAATACTAAACATTACGTTGTTTATGTTAATAAAATAGTGTAAACATGGCAGTTTAATACGTTTTTCTGGCCTCAAATGCGTGTTTCATCCAGTAATATGACACATTTGGCTTTGTTACAGAAATTCGTTTTGAATATACAAGTGCAATACCCCACAAAACGGGTATATGACGTGAGAAATATGCTTTCGTAAGCAATTTAAAATCTCTTGTAGAAGTATTTGTGTCGACAGCAAATAATGCTAGAGGTTGCTTGTGTTATTCGCACATGTTCATTTCATTTGCTCAATATATTTAATGTTCACAATCGTAAAAATAAGTAAATAAATACCGGTACCTACCTTCCTACATTCTGTTTATTAACCCCTAAATGTTTGCAATGAGGAAAGTTGTTGTTGTTGGGTGTTTAAAGGGGACTAAACTGCTGGGTTATCAGTCTCCTGTTGCCAGCTAAGAGTTCACACCTTATAACTTTCCCTTTTGTTCCATAGTATTCCACGCCCATTATACTCCAGGTACAGAGAGGCAGTCCATGGTAAAATGATAACATATAATAGAATACACGTTAAGAGTTGACCAAATAGGCAAAAAAACTAAAATATTACAGCAGAAGACTGTGATTGGCTGATCACAAGGATAATATAGGATGAGCCAGCCATTATGCACACACTAAAATCCTTTATTGAAAAAAAGTCGTAACCTGTAAAAGGAGGGGGTAGCCCGTGAAAGGGGGCAAATGAGCACCACCACTAAATAGACCAATAAAAGCCAGTTGCGCGAATAAAACCTAAAATGCGGTCAACCATAAAGGCATCGTCAGATAAAATCAATGGAAGCACAGAAGGCAGGGTAAAAGACTGCCTCTAGTCGGTTACAAGTGGGCAGTACACCATGATGTGGACCACGGTAATAGTGCACCACAATTCCTCTCGGCGTAGAAGATGGCGTGTGTTAACCACATATGGCCAATACGTAGTCTGCAGATGACTACAGACTCCCTACGAGAAGCTCCCAGGGAGGATCTCGGACGACTCTAGAGGACTTGTCTATGCACAGCTTGTTTGTTCAAGGCAGCTCATTCTGAGGCCTAAATCCCTAGAACCTTACGGGCCAGTCTGATATCCCTGTCTTGGAGACCAATCTTCAAGGGCCGTGATGTGGTGGCCTTCTTGGCCAGGTGATCAACTTGTTCGTTTCCCGGAATGCCAGTGTGCCCCAGGGTCCAAATGAAAAACACCGAACGGCCTGACACGCCAAGGATGAAACGGCGTCCTGAATGGACCGAACCAAATGGTGCTTTGGTATAAACTGGTCAAGGGCGAGCAGGCCACTCAGGGAGTCAGTACAGATAACTATAGACTCCCTGGGGCAGTCACGTAAATGGGTAAGAGCGCGAGAGATAGCCACCAGGTCAGCTGTGAATACATAGTCACACAGGGTAAGGAATGCTGTTCAATGTGGTCACAATAAACATAAGTATACCCAGCACGGCCGTCCACAAGGGAACCGTCGGTGCATACCAGGTGATCAGAAAGTCAGTATAAATTTGAAAACTTAATAAATCACGGAATAATGTAGATAGAGAGGGAAAAATTGATGCACATGCTTGAATTGACATGGGGTTATATTAGAACCAAAAAATAAATAAATAAATTGCTAGACGCATGAAAGATCTCCAGACCAGGTCCCCAGACCACAGTTCATGCGATTATTGGCTTTGGGGTTACCTCAAGTCGCAAGTGTATCATGATCGACCGACATCTCTAGGGATTCTGAAGGACAACATCCGACGTCAAGGCCTCACCATAACTCCTGACATGCTTTACAGTGCTGTTCACAACATTAATCATCGACTATGGCTATTTTTGAGGGATCATTTCCTGTAAATAACATCATCTTTGTTTTGTCTTAATTTATTATGCTAATTAATGCTTTTCTGATCAGAAGAAGAGCCATCTCTTGGACATTGTTTGAACTTTTTTGGTTATAATAAAGCCCCATGTCATTCCAAGCATCTGTGTCAATTTTTACCTCTCTATCCACATTATTCCGTGATTTATTAAGTTTTCAAATTTATATTGACTTTTTGATCACCTCGTACAACTTCTGCACCACGGAAAGAATCAACGAGTGCCTGAAATTGGCGACAAAGGAACATTGGTGAATCTGTAGGTGAGGTACAAACCATGGAGGTGTATTGGAAAGGTAGTCGGATGTGGGACGGATAGGAAGGGATGCAAGGGACGAAAGAAGTGAACGAACAAGAACCACAATCAGGTGACACGACTGTGGACGTCGCCGTGGGGAAAGGAGGACAGCAGCTGGGAACAGAATCCTGTGATTCGGGTGGTCAGGTGAGGCATGAATATGGGCAATGTAAGAAGCCAGTAGCTGCTGCTGGCGGATTCAGAGGTGGGAATCACAGCTTCAGCAAGGAGACTTGTCCCAGGACTTGTGCAGAAGGCACCCGTCGCTAAACGGACGCCACTATGGTGTATTGGGTCCAAGACATGCAGTGCAGAAGGGGCCGCAGAATCGTATACCAGGCTACTATAATCCAGACGGGATTAGGTAAGAGCCTTATACAGTTGCAAGAGAGATGGACGGGCGGCTCCCCAACTGGTATGGCTTAGGCAGCGAAGAACATTCAGGTGGCACCAACACTTCTTCCACAGCTGTTGAAGGTTTGGGACCCACGTGAGCCAGGCATTGAACTGCATACCTAAGAATCAGTGTGTCTGTTCAACACGTAGCAAATCATGACACAAATACAGCTCAGCGTCTGGGTGCAGTGCCCGACAGCGATAGAAGTGCATGACACGGGTTTTGGCAGCAACTGGAACCCATGGGTCGTGGCCCAGGAATGAGCTTCTGTGATGGCCCCCTGCAGACGCCTTTCAGCGACACCCATGCCAGTGTAACTGAAATATCGGCAGAAGTCATCGGCATAGAGAGAGGAAAATACCAATGACGCCACTGCCGCAGCAAGTCCGGCGATTGCGATCAAAAAGAGAGAAACACTAAGGACAGAGCCCTGTGGGACTCCATTCTCCTGTACACGGGGTGAGTTAAGGGAGGTACCGACACGAACTCGGAAAGAGTGAAGTAAAAGAGAGTTTTGTATAAAAAGCGTAAGCGGGCCCCGTAAGCCCAAACCGTGCAGTGTAGCCAGAATGTGGTGGCGACAGGTCAAAAAAGACGACAACAAGGTGTTCACGCCTGCTAAATGCCTTACGGATGGCTGCCTCCAGAGCTATCAGGTAATCTAGAGTGGAGCGGCCTTGGCGGAAGGCCGCGTGTCGTGGGGACAACCCCAATATTCAAGTACCCACATGACAAAGTTCTAAGAGATTGCAAAGGACGTTAGTGAGGCTGATCGGGCGGTAACTATCAGTCATATGTGGGTCAGCACCAGGTTTCATCACCAGGATACCGATACTTTCCCTCCATTTTGACGGGAAAGCCCCCACTGCCCATAGATGGTTGAACAGGGCGAGAAGCTGGTGTTGGGACCCGTATAGGGGCATACGGCAAGGGCAGTTTGGATTTCCCACTGACTGAATGGCGCATTGTACGGTTCGTCGTGGCGGGTATGGAATGACGGACGTGGCTGTTCGACCCGTCCTTTCAGTGCACGGAAGGCTGCACTATAAGCGGCAGCTGCGGAGTTGCAAGCGTAATGGTCCGCCATGTGTTCAGCGATAGCAGACATTATGTGTATGCTGGGAATTATTGCAGGTGGATGGTGCCGAACCTGAGACCACACCTGAGATGAGGATGGGCGAGAGCCGATGTTGGCGACATACTGCTCCCAACAGTCCTGCTTACTTTGACGGATGAGCTGTCAAGCTTGGGCTAGGAGCCGTTAAAAGGCGACCAGATTTTCTATGGTGGGATTGGGATGACGGCTATGGCACTTGAGCACCCGTCGACGATTCTGGATGGCCTCAGCGATTTCTGGCGTCCTCCAGGGCACGGACTTAAGCTGAGGGGAGCCGGAAGTTGTGGGAATAATTACCTCAGCGGCTGAAACTATGGAACCGGAATGTCCACACCAGCTGGCAGTGAAACAGGAACCACCGCAGCTGAGGCATACGTCGCCAATCAGCTCTACAGAGAGTCCATCAAGGCTGGTGGCCAGCAGGTAGAAAACGCAGTAGTGACACAAGGACAGGGGTCGCTACTGCAAAGGTCATCATGGACCTTCCATCGGAAATGCAGGAGCAGGATCGGGCTGCACACAGAAAGCTCTATCGCCGAATACGTGCTTCGCGCCACGCAAAAGTGAGTGGAGCGGCACTGTTTAAGAGGCAAATATCTCACTGTAACAAAAGCGCCTCTACATCTCTACCGCCGCTCGTCATCTGTGTTCCATTCCGCAATGGGTGGTGTGCGTTAAAATCCCCCAAAAGGAGGAATGATGGGGGCAGTTGTGCTTCCAACGCAGCGATATCAGCGATAGAGACAGCTTCATCCCAGGGAAGGTAGATAGGTGAAGTCCTGAATCACCTGGATTCTAACAGCAACTGCCTGTAGCGTCATGTGGAGGGGCACTGCAGCACTGGGGACAGCTCCGAGAACGTAGATACAAACCCCTCCTCAAGCTCTGTCATATGCCGCCTGGTTTTTGTAGTGTCCCCAATAGCTGCGAAGGGCTGTGGTCGGCTGGGCAGGAAACCACGTTTCCTGCAACGCTAAACAGAATACAGGGAAGCGGCACAACAACTGCTGCAATTCAGCAAGGCGGTTGAAAAAACCACCACAATTCCACTGGAGAAGTACTTGGTTGTCGAGCTGAAAAGCCACATTTAAAGTTGAGGATCGGGTTCCTCCACAGTGGCGTTTGCTGCCAACTGTTCACAATCGCCATTGTCGATGGCCCTAGATTCTGGGAAACCCAGTATTGCGAGATCCTCAGGAGACGCGAGGATCTCAACCTCATCCTTTGAAGTAGAGGATGAGGATGCCTGTGGCTTTGTAGCCACCAAACTGTCTTCTTCTTGGTTTTCTTTAGGCGTCCCTCTCGCTGGCCCTACGATTTGGAGGCCTGGGAAGGCTACTCTGAACTGGCATCAGGGTTGAAAGAAGAGCGAGAAGCCCTTCAACCAGCAGGCTGCTCCTTCTCCAGCTGGGAGTTGACGACTGATGTCCCCTGATGTCCCCCGGGAGAGAGGGTAATCGCTCACTCAAGGAGTGTTGTGGGAGCAACAGATGAAGAGGTGCCCCCACCCATCAAGGGGGCAATGGCAGGTTTATGGCCCTTAGGGCCTACAGGGGCCCACAGAACACTTGTAGTGCCGACAACCACATGGAAGGTGGCAACAACGTGACAGTAGCAATCTGTATGGGATGGAGCCACTCGTACTTTATACGTGCCTCAGAATACGTCAAACGATCGAGGGTCTTTATCTCCATTATTTTTCTCTCACGATGTAATATACCACAGTTAGGCGAGCATGGCGGATGGCGTTGCCCACAATTCATGCTCACGGAAGGTGGAGTACATGGGGCGTCCAGGTGTGATTGTCGCCCACATTCCCTGCAGTTAGGGCTGGAAGTACATCGGGAGGACATGTGCCCGAACTTCTAGCACCTGAAACACCGCATAGGTGGAGAGACATAGGGTTTGACATTGCACAGGTATATCATTACCTTGACCTTCTCTGGCAGTGTATCGCCTTAGAATGCCCAGATAAAAGCACCAGTGGCAACCCTCTGATCGTTTGGTCCCCTGTACACACGCCGGACGAAGTGAACCCCCCAACGTTCCAATTTTGCTCGCAACTCTTCATCGGTCTGAGAGAGGAGATCTCTGTGGTAGATTAAACCCTGGTCCATATTTAGTGACTTATGGGGCATGATACTGGGCTGGGTATTCCGTCTGTATCAGCACACCCCCACTTCGCATTTTCGAGAACGATTCCACTTCAGCAAACTTATCCTCGAGATGCTCAACAAAGAACTGAGGCTTAGTCGTCATGAATGATTCCCCATCTGAACGCACACATACAAGATATTGTGGCGAGTTAGGCTCTGCTCCATTAAGGGCCCTTCGTTTGTCCCATGGCGTGGCTACGGTCATACGTTGGCGAATTGAACTCGGTTTTGGCACGCTTAGAGACACCGGTTGTACGTTAAAAGTGGACCACTGTAGGAAATAAAAGCTTGATTCTGGGAGGAGGTATCCAGATAAGAGTTTACGGTTATAAAAAAGGTTAATTTTAGCAGTAAAATTAGCAAAAGGTCCGTGTGAGCTGCCGGCTACTCCCTGCTACAAAACCTTGTTCCCTGGCTCAAATTAAGAACTGACTTGGTTCAAATTACTCTAATTACAGGAAGTTAACGATACAATGGCCAATATACGTAGTAGCTCACACGAAGTTACACACAGGCATTAATAAACAAGCCACCACAATTAAAATTATTTCATAAAGGTGGCTAAGAAAAAACATTTATGGCGCAACGGAACTTACACATAAAAATTGCATCTGAGCATGTTCTCAGCACTAGTGAAAAACAATAATAAATAAAAGGGGGAAGGTGCTCGAAAACTACAATTTATAAGCAAGTCAAAATTATACTGAACTTAACTTGTTTATTCAGGTTGAACGCAAGCAAAATGGCGAACCATTTTTGTTAATACAATAACAATGCATCCCAATTACATAAACTAATACTGAGGATGCCCAGCATTCAATTTAACATAAATTACACAGAACTTTACCGGGGGAGGATTTACAAACAACACTCACTCGCTCACACACACGCAATACAACAGCGAAACTCACCAAAATCAGCGTGCTGAAACGAGACAGAAGCAGGCGCCGCTATCGTAGGCAAAATTCAGCAAACCCTGAGGTACCACACAACACAATATACAATGAAACTGCGAAGATGGCTCGGGTCTGTCGTGCCTGATTTCAGATGGTGCGTGGGTATAGCAAGGTGAAGTTGCATATAGATTAGACCGCGAGCAAACACGCTAACGACGACACACGGCTACATTACAATGATCGCACTCCCCTGAAGATGAAGTGGTTAAAATCGCATTCATTACACAAAACCACGGTGGACTCTAAATTGAAATCTCAGAGTAAACTATCTAGGCACTGGTTTTATGATAAGTGGCGTGAATTCAGATGACTTCCTGCAATCCCCTGAAGTTCCCCACGTGGTTCCGAAAACCGATAAAAATGCATAAATTCAATTTCCGAAGAATAAAGAAAATTAACTATGGCATGTAACCCCTAGAGCTGCGTAGAATTTCATAAGGAAGCTACTGAAATACAGCAACATGCGATTGGTAGGGCTTCACAGAGACGGAAGAATCCCAGTCTCAAAACCCAGAAAAGTGAAACAATTACAATGTCGGAACAATTAAAAATAAAAACTACAGCCTGCACCCCATAGAAATGCTTAGAATTACACAAGGAAGGGAATGAAATGCAGCTACATGCGATAGGGAGCGATTATAGAGACAGATGAAGTCCAGTCTCAAGAAACCAGTAAAGTGAAGTAATAACAAAAGACGGAAAAGTGAGAATAAAAACTATGGCATTCAACGCTTAGAAATACATAGAATTTCATAAGCAAGCTATTGAAAGAGGTTGTACAAGGCTCGGAGAGAATTACTGACAAAGAGTGCCTACTACAAGTAAGGAGAAGAAAAATTAAAATAGGCGGGGAGAGAAGATCGCGAAATGTTTGTGGAAATCAGAAGGATACACACATGATTACTTGCCTGATGGGCACGGAACAAACAATAGTGGAAACTGAAGGTTTTTTTCTAAAAAATAAGCGCGTGGATCACATATCACTCAAGCAAAGAAACGATAAGAAAGATTTTACATGCACTGTACAAAAATGAACATCTCGTCTGTTAGAAATCAGGCGCCACAAAGCTAGAAACAATTTACACAGAGTTTGTACACCACCACATAATCACAAAAGGTTGGAATATAGCAGGCCCTTATCAAACTGCAACTAGTGAGACATGATTATATGTTGGAAATCACTGGATTGAAAAACTTGAACAGATTTCCGCACACGATCGGAAAAAATAATCAGAAAAATGAATCTAAGTTAAACATGGTGACAACGAATCACTACCATCTACGCAGAAACAAGAGCAGAACCAACCTTACCACATCTTGATCCGAGCACCAAGTGAAGACTGAGTGGCCAGGAGCCGTGAAATCTGGAGGTGCGAAGCTACCAGAAACTGGAAAAACCCACTAAAAACGAGGTGGTGGGGGAGAGACTTGCGCTGGAGAGGACTTGTTGACTGGCTTGTATCAAAAGGATGTAGAAACCTCTTTGGTAGCACCAGCAGCAGAGGTTAGTAGCGACTAACTATCGACTCTGAGCCAGAGAGAATCATACAAAGTGAGGAGTTACTACCCACATTCAAACAGCCATTAGATTCTCGCACATCCACTTAAAAGTAAAACTAGTACACATTCTCACAGGCACAGTGGCGTAGCAGAGAAGCCGTACTTATTGCCACAATCATAACCACAATAATTAATTATTAAAATAACAAAATCCTAGCAATATTAACTAACATTTTAGAAACTAATATTTTAAAACATAAAATACAAATGCTATTACTCATACCTCAAAAAGAGTAGGGTTCTAGTTTTAACAAAATGCTAATCTAACAACATCAAAATTAATAAATTAAAATTGTATAAAAATATACGGAAGATGACAGACAGTCGTCTTTCAACGTCCGGCAACGTTTGCAGGCCTTTTCATGGTGTTCAAAAATGTTCAAATGTTTGTTAAGCTTAAGGGACTTAACTATGGGGTCATCAGTCCCTAAACTTACAAACTACTTATGAACTACCTACAACTAAGGACGGCACAAATATCCAAGCCCGAGGGGAGATTCGAACCCCCGACCGTAGTGGCCGTGCAGACCGTGACTGAAGCGCCTCAGTCCCCTCGGCCACCGCGTCCGCCCATGGTGTTTCCACGAGTAGCTAAGAAAATAAGGGTCCATCAAGGCAGAGCCCTGCTTGCCTGGATAAGCTTTCTTTCTCTCTCTCTCTCTCTCTCTTTTTTTTTTTTTTTTTTTTTTTTTTTTTTTTTTTTTTGTTATACCGATTTTGATCCTTACTGTGTCGTGTTTTATAGGTTATACGGTACCACATCACTAAAAATTCCATATGGAAAACTGAAAACAATGGTGGTGTGTGTGTGTGTCTGTGTGTGTAAGTAGAGGCACTACCATATAACCTTTATTACACTTAAATCTCAGAAATAGCCTCCATTATGTATGGTACGTAAATGTTTTATCTTCATCTCGAGAAACAGCCAACTCAATAACCGTCATGTAAAGCATAACAACATGCAGATATCAATCAAACCTCAATTATATTGAATGAAATTATGGCAAATTGTTAAACAAAGCTCTTAATAACTACAGACAACAGTTTCACCTGAACATCCTGTTTTACTTTACATTTTTAGATTAAAGTAATTGGATACATTTAATTAAATTGTGACTTATATTTTTGTCATAAAGTTAGCCGTTGATTGGTGTTAATTGTCTGGTATTTAATGTCAGCGTTGATAAACTAAAATGTTGTTCATGACCAAATATAAACAATGCTGTAAATTGTCTAATTCCAAGAAAGGTTAAGAATTCTAACTCATTAAGTTGATAGGTTCTGCAATGTGTTGAAACGAACGTTCAAACGTTTGTAGAGCTTATGGGATTATCAGTTCCTAAACTTACAAAGTACTTATGTACTAGCTTATACTAAGGACGGCACAAACATCCATGCCTGAGGGGGGATTCGAACCCCCGACTGAGGCGGCCGTGCAGTCCGTGACTGGCGCGCCGCTGACCGCTCGGCCACTGCGGCCGGTTTCTGCAATGTGTCCAGTGTGAAAACGTACGGCTGGTGCTATAGGTATTTCGTACATAAACGAAGTTGCTTACACGTATGGAGCAATAAATATGAAAACTGGTTGTATGTTTTTTTTTTTTTTTTTTTTTTTTTTTTTTTTTTTTTTTTTTTTTTTTTTTTTTTTTTTAAAAAGAAACAGCGGTCAGTTGTTGCTTTTTATAGTAGGTCAATCACTAATAGTGACCTACAGTTGTTGGATTTTATAATACGATCCTTGTATGGACGAAGCAAAATTTATTTTTTAAAGTGAGCTCCTACTTTTGATATCATTAGATATATGTAAATGTCACATATCTGCTGAAAAATCCCTAAATGGAATAAAATAATACTATAATGTATTAAATTTTTACGAGTCTGCTATGTACCGCCCATTTAAGAGAATAACCAGAATTTCGCACTACCTTTCTTCAAGGAAAAGGAACGAGCTGCATACAATACACTTTGCACATGTGCTGGTTTATCTATTTGGTGCAAGGTTATTGAACGCTGTGGAGTCGGTCAGAAGAATTTCCTCTTACAGTCATAAACGACTGCAACTCTTTTCGCACCTCATCTCGAACGCCTTACAGACAGTCATATTTAGTTGGTAGCGCCCGCAACTTGAACGCTGTAAAAGTGTCGTGGTGGGGTGCGAGCGGCCGTTCGACGTCGGGGGTTCGAGTCCCGACTCAGGTATGGGTCTTTGTGTTGTCCTTAGGTTAGTTTACCTCAGTTTAGGTAGTTAGTAAGCTACGGACTGATCATCAGGCAGTTGAGTCCGATAGATTTACAAACATTTGAACATTGCTTCAGCAAGTTGCAACAGCAACTCGAACGAAACTAGTATATTGCAGCATCGCCATTTGGGAGTTAGTTCGAGAAATAATGGGCAGTTATTTATAACCGTTAAAATTAACTGTTAGATAACATAGCGATAACTGTTTGAACCATGCCGGCTCGCCTTCTTCTTTCGTATCTTTTCGTACGACCATCTATCGACCCTTTATCCGTTCTGCGCCGCGGGCGGCACCTTCTTCGTATCGCGACTCTACCTGACCAAAGAGAGTGACTAGCGGTGGGATTGGATGGTTTGTTACTGAGAGTATCGGCACGGAGACGGACGGCCGGGGTGTGTGCTGGGAACTCGTGGGCGAGCTGAGCGCGTGACTCTCCGCTGGGGCTGTTTACTGGACTTCGCCAGCGACTCCGGCCGCATCGGCGTGTCCCGGGGATGTGGACTGGGAGTTTAATGTGATCATCAGCATGGTTCACGGACAGTTATTCTGTTGAAGTCTTCATCGGGTCTCCCAGAATACCTACCCGCGTATGATATTCACGAGATCTTTCCAACGTGGTGGTCGATCTGTCTGTACATCTTTGGTGGTGCGTCGGACAGTCGGGAAGTCAGCACAAATATGAGTGGTTTTCCTTGGTGTTTATTGTGATTGTGTTAACTTGTTCTTGTGTGTGTGCTTCGCCAGGGTTGACAGCCGTCCCCAGGGGTTGTCTTCTTCCATGTATTGCGTCTAGTCCTGGTTTTCTGTTGTTGTTGTCGGCGGTTGCATCTGTGCTTCCGTTCGTTCTCTTCGTATTGAAAGAGAGATCGTTTGGCCTTTACCTTGAGAGAGGCGTTATTCGAATTAAACGAAATTACTAAGTGTCACTGGGGAATCCTGGTTCGTTCCCTTCCGTGTCTCGTCAACTTCCCGGGGAATCGGTCGTATGTTATTTGGCACAATTCTTTCCTTCTGTGGTGTGAGTTGCCTACCGTAGTTGCAATTAGGCTACTTTTTTAATGCATGAAGTTCCGTGTATTAGGGTTGGAGTTCTCGTCTTGCACTGGTCCTGTAAGTTTTCCTCTCCACATCCTAAATTTCCTTGTGGAGTCACCTCAGTGTTTGTGGGCCGTCCTCGCCATCACGCTGTGCTCGTGCAAGTTAATGACCAAAATTGATTCGTTACCTTGTGCCAACCTGATAAGTAGAAAGATCTGAAGCGTGATTGCTGCTTCATTTAGTGAAACTGACTTTGATATTGACATTAAATCTTCAAGGCACTTGTACTCCCAGTTGTTGTGTCTTAGAAAATTAGGCCCGCTTCTCTGGTGGGGCAGTACATTGTAATTGTTGGTAAAACTAAACGAGTGAAAAGCCATGTCTTGAATTTTTTAAAGCACAGTAGATTCTTGTTTGTTCAGTAAACCCTCCTATTTATGGACTAATGTTACTGCAAATTGTTGGGCTTGTGCCGTGTATTTCTTATGAGTGTGCCCGTACGTGCCTTTAATTATGGGGCAGTTTCACCAAGTTAAGAATCACATTACTGGAGATTGTTTTGGGCTTGTGTTCGTTTGTCTTGATTAACCAGTATTCGGATTCGATAAATTGGTTGAATTTTTATTTTTATTATATTTTTTTTCTTTATTTTTTTATTATTGATGTCAACTTAATTTTCAGGCTGAGGAGTAGGCTCTTGTGTGCATTAAATTACTGTACAGTTTTACAAAGTATTGAAAGAATCTTATTACTGCACATTGTTTCAAACTATGTCATTCCTTAAAGTAAATCAATCAGTATTGTTAGTTGACATTTGAATTGAACATCTTGGCCCAGTCCTTCCGTTCCTATCTGTTATTGGTTGTTCCTTTTCCCTGGGCAGACTCTGTGACCTATCACTGTTATAATTGATATCCGAGATTAACCGTTTTGCCCAGCTCTAAGCTGCAGCATATTACTTTGTACTAGGTAGTGCGCAACGGCGTTTATTTCACACGTCTCTGAGAAAATCTACTACAAAACATGACAAGGTGTACGGCAGGTTTGTTACGACATTCATTGACTTCCAATAACAAATACACAAGTTTACACTCTATGTAACGAACGCTGAAACTCAGAATAACGTCAAGATACCATAAGAAACATACACGTTCCTGTTGTAATTCGAAGGAAAGAAACAAATGCGAGATGTTTTAATCTTTTAGTGTAATAAGATTAAAATGTTAGAAATCCTCAGAAAGTGGGAACACACAAAAGGGGTTTCAGCTACATTTGGTACATACAGGTCATAGATAAGATGAACAAATGACATAAAAATTTTCTGGGTATTGTACCGCGTCATGATGTAAGGCTATTACTTAAATAACCGACGTTTCGGCCAACGTTACAGTGGCCTTCATCTGGGTATACTGCCTACGTAATTATAAGATGAACAAAGTTCTAAAAACCATTGGTCTAACAGTTGAAAAAATTGTCGTAGTTGTGTGGGGAAATTACCATAGATCTACGCGCTAATAATAAGTACTGGTCCTGGTTATAGGTAACGAAACGTGGCTAAAGCCGGAGATAGTCCAGCTGAAATTTTTAAAATCGGACAAATGGTTTACAGATACGATAGCTTGAATGAAATAGGTGATGACGTATTTATTGCTGTCACAGGGAGTTTATCCGGTAGCGAAATTTAAATACATTGTTTCTATGATTTGGTATGGGTAGAGGTTATACCTGAAAACCGGAATAAATTGGTAATTGGATCTTTTTAACGACCTCCATGACTAAGACGATACGATTACAGAAATGGTGAAAGAAAGCTTGGATCAAATTTCTAAATCATATCCAAAGCATACAGTTTTAATTTGTGATGATTTTAAATTACCCTCGCTATGTTGGGAAAACTTCGTTCCAATACAAAGGCAACCTTAAAACATCTTCCGAAATTGTACTGCACACATTCTCCGAATATTATCTCGAGCAATTAGTGCAGGATCACACTAGCATACTAAATGGTTCTGAAAATAAACTTGACTTCCTAACGCAAATAATCCGGACCCAATAAAGAGCATCAAAACAAAGCAATTAGTGAACACAAAATTGTAGTAGCGGTACTAGATATCGATAATCCCTAATCCACCAAAATTCGACGAAAAACATATTTATTTAAAAAAAGAAGATAAAAATACGCCTTACTCATTATTGAGTAAGAGTCTGCATTATTTCAAAAGTAACAATGTAAGCGCAGATCAGACGTGGCTCACAAGCAAAGAAATGATGTGAAACTTCCTGGCAGATTAAAATTGTGTGCCGGAACCGGGACTCGAACCTGGGACCTTTGCCTTTCGTTTTTTTTTTTTTTTTTTTTTACTGCTGCTAACGGCACCACTGACAGAAAGCAAGGTACGTCTTAGTCGAATCCTCTCTTAATTTACGCACAAAATTGACGATTTCTTCTTTCTTCAGTAAAAAATTTCCATTGGCCCGTGGGGGGATCGAACCCGCGACCTTCGCGTTATTAGCACGACGCTCTAACTAACTTTTTTTTTTTTTTAGTGCCTCCTTCCTCTCCTTCAGCACTGCCTTTCGCTCGCCATTATCGCCTTCTTCGGCGTGGGCTTCTTCCGCCATGTAAAAGAATTCGTTTCTTACCCTTTACTTGGGTGTCTGTAAGCATCGTCCTTGTTACAGAAAAAGGATTATAAACTCAAATTTTTTCTTTCTGTCTTCCACTCCATTATTTTCATTTTCAGTGGGCAAAATGCAAGTAAAACTAAAATTTGTTGTGCCTCTTAGTGGCATTAATATATTTTGTCTTATCTTCTATCATATAATGTATAACTAAACGTTTTTTTTTTCCAACGAACGAAGTACTCCTTGCTCTAAAGTATTTTCTCCCTTTCCCTTCCGCAAGGAGCCACAAATAAAATGTATTTTCCGGCATCCTTCGGTTTTGATAGAACAGAAAAAAATAGCAAACCAAAACATATACTTCATTGGAAATGAAAACAACTTTAAATACCTATCAAAGGTATATGAATCTACATTTTTCAAGTTACTTATAATCCTTGGACAATGCGTTTTCAGGGCTCTGCTGAGGCCTTCACGGCTACCGTAGCGGCCACAGGGCTCACGAAGTCCCCACCGTACTTCACCCTCAGCAGCAATCCCCTACTTAGCATTTATCCATCACATTGCTACTATACTACTATAAAAGCCTTATCCTATGCCTTGTCTTTCGAAAAGAATTTTTAACATATTTCCGTAACTTTTCATGTGTCCTTTTTTTCTAAATATTTTATAATACTCCTCCTGCATATATTGTCTATATTCCTCTATACAGTCTTTCCCTTTTTTGTTAATTACATAATTTATGTAATTACCATATATCCATAATAATACGTTATTCTTCTGCGGTGGGAAAACTATTTCTTCTGGAAAGAATAAATTGTTCAAAGTAATTTCCCCGCCATCACTCCGTTTAATAAAAGCGGCCTGTACCGTGCTATCTTTCCATATATCTGCGCTATCCTTCACATATGAAGCGGTGCTTCAGTAGATCGACATTTCCGCACTTTGAGCATACGTTAGTTGTCCTACGTCCTATGGAATATAATTTTTCGTTGGTACTTACTATATTATTGATGACTTTGTACCAAGCAGACTGAACGTCCGATATTAGTGTTCTATTGCTGATGTTTTCCCATATTTTTTTCCCAGTTTTTCTCGGGATATTTTAATTCCATCCTGTTGCGTCCTGTAGTTGATTGTAGTTTATCCATTATATATTGGCTTTTCCATTTGTTCTTATCCCCGATGATACCTCTCATATAACTAATTTCAAGGTAGAACATTTGTATGTGCTTCGAATTGTCGTTAATTCTTCCGACATTTATTGGCGGTGACATGCAAACGGGCCTAACTAGGTCAAATAAAGCAGCAGTGATGCTGTCTGGATGATTATCAATAAGTTGCAAGGTCCGTTTAATGAAGAGGGCCGTACTTTTTTTCTCAATATCTGCCAGTCCTAGCCCACCTTTCTCACGTTTCAGTGTTATTACATCCCGTGCTACTCGGAAAATATGACCTTGCCATACATAATTGCAAATTGTACGCATAATAGTTTTTGCTATTTCTCTGGGAACCGGTAATATCTGACCGACATATGTGGCTTTCGCAAGGACCGCGCAATTAATGAGTTTTATCCGTTGTTTTAGATTCAGATCCCTTGTTTGATTCAATTTTAAAATGACTCGGACTTTGTCCAGTATCTGTTTCCAATTTGAGGCTGCCGTTCTTAGTGGGCAACTGTAGAAGGTTACGCCTAAAGCAGTATGATGCTCCTCTCGCTTTGCCCACGTCAGCTGTACCTCATCGAGACTCTGCAAATTTAAGAAAGAACTTTTGGTCTCGTTTATTTTCGCGCCCGTTGCGTCACAGTAAATTTGCAATTTTTCTGTCAACTGGACATTGTCTGCTTCGCTCCCCATTATGACGCCGACATCATCAGCGTATGCGTTTAATACCCGTTTAGTTCCACGTATTGTTATGCCCTCTAAAGTGGAATGCAGAATTCGTAAGAGGGGTTCAACTGAAACGACGTATAAAATCATTGATAACGGGCTACCTTGTGGTACTCCATTTAAGATTCTTATGTCTTTGGTATATTGACCATTAATAGAAATCCTAGTGGTTATAGAATTTATAAAGTTCCGTATTATAGTCAAGCTATTCTCCTTAAAACCAATATATTTCAAGGTATTATACAGATATTTGTGGTTCACCCTGTCGAAAGCCTTTGCGAAATCTATGAAGGCTAGGCCGCCTTTCGCCGATGAAGTCGAAAATATTGCAATTATGTCTCTATATTCACAGACCGTCTTAAATATGCTCCTTCGAGGAAGGCAAGTCTGGTGGCTCCCAATGACATGTTCTAAAATAGGTCGCATCCTATCTTTGAGCACCCTCGCGATGATCTTATAATCTGCGTTCATTAAGCAGATGGGTCTCATTTTACCAAGTTCTTTAGTGTCTGTGGTTCTTCCTTTTGGGAGTAGTACTGTGACACTTTCTTTGAAAGTGTCAGGAATAGCAACACCACTTAAGAGCTCGTTAACCACAGCGGTAAATGCATCGCCTATTAAATGCCAAAATTTGGTATAAAATTCTAGTGGCAGGCCGTCCGGGCCAGGAGACGTATTGCGTGGCGAAGATTTAAGAACTTCCAAAACTTCGTCGTTTGTTATTGCTACAGTAAAATTTGAGTTTTCGTCTTCAGTCACGAGGTTCCCTATTCCGGAGTTCTGTAGCAAGACTTGCATTAAGTTCTCATTATTACCATTATTCTCGGCATAAAGTTGATGGTAGTACCTATGAGCCTCGTTTAAAATATGCTTTTGTTCTGTCAGAATTTTGTTATCGTCCGTTCTGAGGCTGTTAATAAAATTCCTCCTCCTGTTTTTTGCTATTTGTATTAAGTGGTAGATGGAGGCATTTTCATCTTCCACTGTTGTCCTAGTGTGGGACTTTATCTTCAAACCCTCCAGCTGCGCCCTCTTAATACTGATCATTTTGGATTTAGTTTGCTTTACATCCAGAAAAACCTCTACTGACATAGGTTGGTTATATAACTCGCGAAGACAGGTGTAATAAAATTCCATTGTTGTCCTTGACCATCTTGCTCTCTCTTTCCCATATGCGATTAATGTTGTCCGTAATCTTTTCTTCGCTGCCGAAGTCTACCATTCAATGTGGGTTCGGTATTTATTTCGGCTTCTTAACACAGCCTGCCAAGTCTGTTGTATTTCTAAGGTTAAAGCTTGTTCTGGGAGCATACTTATGTTTAATTTCCAAAGCGGGCGGCCCCAGTATGTCTTTTGTCTTGTAAGGTTGATACTACATTTCACACCTAGGTGATCAGAAAAGGCAGCTGGTATCACTTCGATTCCACGTAGTTTGGCCTCTAAATTAGGAGTGACATACATTCTATCAATTCTACTTCGTGAATCACGAGTAAAATATGTAAATTTGACAACTGTTGGATACTTTATTCCCAAGCGTCTTTCCATTTCATTTGTTTGACCAACGCGTCCAATTCGCGGGAGAAATTAAAATTTGGTCGTTGATCCTTTTTATTTAGGACGCAATTCCAGTTTCCTCCTATTAAAATTTCTGCAGGGTTGTCCTTGAGAAGAAATAAAATGTCACTCTTAAAAAATTTTGCCCTCTCTTCCCTGGCATTATTTCCTGAGAGGGCGTAAATATTTATAAAGGTGGTATTAAAAATTTTGCAGCTGATTCCCCTCCCTGATTCCAAAAGACGTACGTTTGTAAGTTCCAATCCATCTTTGGCGAGTATTGCGGTTCCGCACGCCTTCTCAGTTGCGGTGTTTAAAATCTCTCTGTAGCCGGACGTATAAAAATTCTTGAAGTTAACTTCCTGTAAGAAAGCTACATCAGTATCAGACTGATATAAAAAATCTCTGAGTGCGGCTACCTTCGTAGAATTTTGAATTTTGTTTATGTTCAAAGTGGTAACGTGGTATGTGTATTCCACTCTGAAGCTCTACTTAACAAAAGATGACATATGTAGGGCAAACTTTCGTCTATTAATTACTTTCGTCTTCTTTTTTTGTCTTTCGTGTAAACTTAAAAATATGTTTCAGTAAAACACTCCAAAATATCATCCTCGTTCATGCGTTCCGTACCTTGGGTCTGACAAGTTAAAAATCTTTAATAGAAGACGTCTTCCTCACTCTCCTGGTCCGTGTCCATTTCGTCCGTCCGGTTCTCTACATCTTCCGCCCAATCACCGGTCTTTTCTGCTCTTTCACGACCAAGCCGGGATACGTCATCCGTGTCAGGGCTGTTTGTGTCAGGTGCAGTGTTCAATTTATCTTGCGGTTCTGCAGCATGTGCCGCACCCGTTGTTCCATCACTGCGCTCACTGACTCCTTCCGTTTGGAGTACGTCTTTCTCTTTCTTGGATATTTCTAAGCCGTTCCCTTAAAGAAGGGGCCAAGTTTTGTGCCGCTTCGTATGCAATTCGCCTTTTCTTGTTCTTTTTACGCATCGATTTCGCCGATCTACTTGGAGAAGATCCTGGTGAGGTGTCAGGGGACCCCGTAAGCGCTCTCTGACAAGGGGACTGTTCCTTCTTGTTCGAGGGAGCGTTCTGAACGCCTCCGGTTTGGTCATCGGCATTAAGTACCGCCTCCTCTTGAAGCCGCGGTGTGGTCCGACCTTCGTGATCTGCTTGTCGTTCATGATTTCTATCCTTTTCTTTGGTATCTGTCTTGTCGCCTTGTTGTTCTGGCGAAGTTTTGTTTGTGAAGTGATTCTTCCCTTGACTAAGTTGTTCTTGCATTTGAGCCACTGATGCTATTTCGCCTTCGTCATGCCCTGAAGAGTGCCCCGGGCGTTCAGCTTCGAGTAACGTGTCTGGTACGTGTGAAGTGCTCGCAGTCACCTCAGGTACGTGCGTTTCGTCCTCAGTCGAGTGTCGATTTCCAGAGACGGGACTTCCTCGTCCGTTGTCCAGTTGCGCGTTCTCGCCGCCGGCCGCTTCCTGCCGCTGCTCCGCGGTGGTCAGTGGAACGGGGCCGCGGCTGTCTGCCGCGGCGGCGTATGTCAACTTCATGCTCACCACCGGCCCCGGGACAGCCGCCTCGTTAGCCGGGATCTGAGGGACACGACGTCTAGGTCACTCGCTTCGCACGTCATCAGGTGAATTACAGAGAGCACACGTCTTCGGCTGTCCATCGTAAATCACGAGGGCACGATATCCACCGATGTCCCTCTCAAGTTCAATCTTAATTTGTCTCACTCCGTTCAACAAGGGAAACATGTATTGCTCAGACCATTTCTCGGCAACATTTGAAATAACCCGGCCATACGGTTGGAGGGCGATACTAATTTGTTCAGCTGGCATTTCGAACGGTAACTCGAATATTCGTACTGTTCTAAGACCAGCATGCGACACAAGAACGTCACTAACTCGTCCGTCTGAATGATTAAACTTCATTTTACCCCCACTTCTTTCGATAATTCGACAACATAAGTCAGCAGATCGTAATTTTACGTAAACAAAGTTCGAAACAAACTAGAGATGTACTCCAATTACATCTACATCCGTAATTCCGACTGTTTCTACAAACCATCTCTTTAACTCGAAAGCCTTCTGTCTAATAAAGTCCCAATCGAAAGTAAACTTAATTGTATCTTTTCTTTGACAACTATTCAGATTCATTTTGTCTTCTGGTGAAACATTTCAAGTTACGAGGACGCAACTAGAAGGTTACAACTGACCTGCTGTACTGCCGCACGTCCGTTGTTTACGTCGGGCCGCCGCGCTGCCTACAGACATCCGTCCCGCACTGCGGCGTCCACTCGAATGCCACTGAGCTACCCCGACACGACTCACGATGCCGCCTCACAACTTTACTTCCGCCAGTAACTCGCCTCCTACTTTCCAAACTTCACAGAAGCTGTCCTGCAAACACACAAGACTAGCACTCCTGGAAGAAAGGATATGGTGGAGACATGGCTTAGCCACAGCCTAAGGGATGTTCCAGAATGAAACTTCACTCTGCAGGAACGCTTCCAGGAGTGCTAGTCTTGCGTGTTTGCAGGAGAGCTTCTGTGAAGTTTGGAAAGTAGGAGGCGAGGTACTGGCGGAAGTAAAGTTGTGAGGCGGCATCGTGAGTCGTGTCGGGGTAGCTCAGTGGTAGAGCGCTTTCCCGCGAAAGGCAAAGGTCCCAGGTTCGAGTCCCGGTTCCGGCACACAATTTTAATCTGCCAGGAAGTTTCAAAGAAATGATGTCAATAGCTATTGAGCTATTCATACCAAATTAACAAAAGAGGGGGCTAAGGCTCCGTTGTACACAAAACAGGTTGGATCACTCTTGCAAAAGCAAAGAAAAGAGCATGCCAAATTGAGAGGGGAGGTTGCGGCAGCGGTGAGTGAATTTAAGCAAGCATCGTCAGTTCAGGTTGCATTTGTTTTATTTAAGATATATATGTATATATATATTTGATATTACAATCCGAGGCTGAAGGCCCAACATGTCAGTTCAGATAAATGATTCAAGGCAGAACACCAAGTTGAGAGATGCAGTTATTTTGATAATTTAATATGGCTTCAAGTTTGGTAAAAGCAACTCTTTAAAATATAATAGAAGACCCAGCAATTTAAGCAAAAGTGGAAAATATCACATTTCATTCCATTCCAAGATGGTGGTGGTGGATATTAAATGAAAAGCAATCCTTGTAAATATAATATTTACAATTGACCTCTGCTATACAAATGAAACAGCTCAGGATAATTACCAAAATCACACTAAATTGGGGCTCCAAAGTTCAAGTGAACACAGCCCTTTTAAGAATACAATTACTAAAACACACTAAAGACGAGCTGAAAACCGAACGAGGTGGCGCAGTGGTAACGCGATGGACACGTATTCGGAAGTATGATAGTTCAAATCCACCTCTGGCCATCCAGATTTAGGTTTTCTGTAATTTCCCTAAATCACTACAGGCAAATGCCGGGATGGTTCCTTTCAAAGGGCACGCTGATTTCCTTCCCTCATCCTTGCCCAAGAAGCCGAGCGTAAACTCCGTCTCTAATGACCACGCTGTTGACGGGACGTTAAAACCATAAGATTCCATTCCATGCCACGAGCTCAAAAAGTTATATAAAGTCTGAGATTTATTATAGAACCTGGTGGGAAGAAACTGTGCTCAGCAGGCAGATGTCCAAGAAAACAACACACAATGAAATTTACAAATTGAGCTCTGCAATTTAAATGATAACACCTCAGCTTACTTATCAAAATCACTGTGGCGTGAGGAGCTGGCTATGTGTTAATGAGCTTACTCAGATGAGCTGACTCAAAACAAAGAGAAGAATAAGGTGCCCAATGGTCAACAAGAACTATAGCCCTGACACGAAGGGGCTTACACAAACGGATAGAAAACCGAATTACAATCGCGGGGTGGCGATGCCCCACGGAGGGAAAAGTTTCTGCAAAGAAAAGACAGAAAATGAAAAACGAAGCTATACAACTACCGCCCGTGCAAATGCGAGCTAGCAGAGTGGCACAAACCAGATACATTCCCCGCTTACGTTAACCATGTTAATGTATATAGATTATTAACTACTCAAATAAAAGAATAGTTCAATTGAACCGAACTAAAAGTGCGGTATAACGCATGAATAAACAACTAACGATATAGACAACGACGGCCCCTGGGGAACGGCCACTGATTCTGACCAATTCACAAACACAAATTTGCGGAACAGGATTGTATCAGTTTCTTACTCCACGGCAAGTGCAAGCACCCTCGCGATGGTGTAGGAGAAGGGTGTCAACCAACTCCCGGAAACATTTCCTACATCCCAAATGATAAGCGGCTGGAACGACGCGATCCACAGACGGGGCTGAGTGCGGAGTACTCTAGCAGTTGTTGACAGCTCCGACGTTTGGCGAGGGACGGATGCGGTGTCGCACGCGACCGCATAGCGGGAGACGAGGTAAACAGCCCCACCAAGGTGCTGTTATTACTTGACAGACAGGCCTCTCCGGACCAACCTCTTCAGGGTGCCTCTCAGAACAACTTCAATGCACGCACAGGGACATCGATGGTACTTAGGCCAATAATTGAATCATGGACAGGGTCAATCGAAGAAACAGGAGCCGCTACGGCTCACAAATTTAAAAGACAAAATGTCCACAATACTGGGAATCATTCACTGAAACTTGAAATTTAACTCAAACTTCAATGCGCGATTCTTACAATAGTTTCCACAACGAAAATCTGTCACGTAACTTTGTGGAAACTCCTATTACTAAACACAGCTTTCCGAAATTCCTTCACCAAAGAAGACGAATGAAGAACAACCGGTACCATGCGTAATTTAGAAGTAGATATCCCTGGAGTATTAAAGTAACTTAAATCACTTAACAAAAGCAAGACTCACGGTCCAGATTGTATTGAAGACAAGAGTCTTCTAGTCAAATTGCGCGCTTATCGACTGTATTCGCGATTTTACAGTACGTAGTAACTGACGGAATATCATCAGGTAAAACAGAAGTAATATATTGTGTTCCCCAGGGAAGTATCATAGGGCCCCTACTGTTCCTTATTTATATAAACAAGTAGCTGAAAACCCGGCGTTGGCCGGGTATTTATTTATTTATTTCCGCCTTGCATTAGTACTTCTCCCACCCCCTTAAGAAATAACTCTGTCTCGCATAATGTACAAAATTATAAGTGCAGTATCCAAACAAAGAAAGATATAGTCAAAATACAAATGACATATAAAATCCGTACGACCTCACATTTACTGAATTATATGTTGTACACTTGTATAATTTTTGGGGTATATTTTCATTTGTATAAGTGCTGTATGTCTGTAAAATCTCTTGGGAATACAATTAGTAGTAAAGATTTAGGAGACATTCCGAGTAGTTTCTTAGAGTGTTCACAGATAACGCTGCCTTATATCGCCCAGGAAAGATACCAGAAGAAGTTTCAGAATTATTGAGATAAGATATCCGCATGGTGCAAATATTGACAATTGACCCTAAACAATAAAAAGTGTAAAGTTATCCGTATGAGAACAAACAGAAATCCGTTAAACTTCATTTACACTCTAAATCAGGCAAATATAAAGGCTGTAAATATCTAGGAATTACAATTACGAACAACTTAAATTGGAAAGCACACTGCATACTGTAGGGACGGCGAACCAAAGGCTAAGTTTCACTGCCAGAACACTTAAAAGACGCAACAGTTTTACTAAAGAAACTACCTACATTACTCTTGTGCGTTCTAGCTAGAGCAGTGCTACCCATTGTGCGATCCTCTGTAAGTGAGGCTGATGGATGATATTCAGAAATTTCAAAGAAGGGCTTCCGAGGTGGGTGGCTTACGTGTCTCAATGATACAGATAGCCGCACTGGAGGGGTATCTGTGGAGAGAGTGGTTTCTGAAGAGGGACAGGGGCAACAGTCTGGATGCTTGAGTGATTTCGCCTTGTAACGTCGGCTAATGTGGCTTTGGCATACAGTTACTGCGATCGGTTGAAAGCGATGGGAAACAACAGCCGTTACTTTTCACGAGGACATCCGGTACTACTGTATGAATATATGGTAATGGCATCCTCTCGGCTAAATTATTCCGGAAGTAAAATAGTCCCCCATTCGGATCTCCGGGCGGGGACTACTCAGGAGGATGTGATCATCAGGAAAGACAACACTGGAATTCTACGGATCAGATCGTGGACTGTTAGATCCTTTAATCGGATGGGGAGGTTAGAAACCTTGAAAAGAGAAATGGATAGGTTGAAGATAGATATAGTAGGGATTGGTGAAGTTCGGGGGAAAGAGGCAAAGGATTTCTGGTCAGCTGATTAAAGGATTATAAGTAGAAAATCAGGAATACTGTACTGGTTGGTTTAATAATGAATAAGAAGATAGGAATGCGAGTAAACGACTGCAAAGAGCACAGAGATCGCATTATCGTAGTTGAGATAGATACGAAGCTAACACCGACCACACTACTACAATTTTATATGCCCATTAGCTCTGCTGATGATGAGTAGCTCGAAAAAATGTATGAGTAAGTAAGAAAAATTAAATTAAACTTTGGTGTATTGAACACATATTTCAAAGTATTGAGGCCTTCCGCGTTCGACATGTCGTCATTATCGAAGGAATATCTGTTAAAATTATTAAAAAGTAAAACTAAAAAATTCATTTTAAAACAATTATTGTCAAAGACATATGTCAAACATAAAAGAAATTTAAAATTCACCACAGAACATCCCTGAAGGATGGTCAAGTGCCTCAATAAATTAAAATTTGTAGTCAAGACACCAAAGTGTATTTCTAATACATCAAAATGGCCACGTCTCAGAAATGTCTATTGGAGACAGCAAGGAAGTAAAGGACATTATTCAGACAGTTAAGGGAGAGGGAAACGTAATTGTGATGAGGGTCTGGAATTCGGTACTAGGAACAAGATGGGAAGGATTTAGGTGAATATGAATTGGGGAAAAGGAACGAAAGAGAAGCCGTCTGGTCGAGTTTTGTTCGGAACATAATTTATTCATAATAAATGCTGGCTTCAAGAATCATGAAACAATCTTCTATACGTAAAAGAGAGAAACAGACACCGGAAGGTATCAGATTTTATAATGATAAGGCATAGATTTTGGAACCAGGTACGATTATAAAGAGATGGGACCTGCAGTCAGTGAGAATATCTGAGGGAGATTTACCCATCTAATGACAGAAACGGGAGAAAATAAAACAGTAGAAGAGGAATGGATCGCTTTAAGATATGAAATAGTGTAGTGGGATGGATTATTGTCTCCACTACTACCTCATGTTAGCTCAGTTTCGCAGAAGATTATGTTATTTTTTATGTTTTTCAATTATTTTTATGTTATGTGATTCTTAAAAGAGTTTTCGTATGTTTCTGGTGTTTCATGTGCTGTGACGGTGATTCAACCTACGAGTGCAACATCTTCGACGCCGAGCTCAAGGAGTAAACATCTGGCCACTTCAAGTAGTGAGTCGACGGCCACGAGGCAAGAAGATGCTGGTCTCTGCGGTTATCGTCGCGGATATTGACGTTATTATAGAAACGTTCGTGGAAAATCAAAAAGACCATAAAATCAGTCTTTGTGTAACTGTCCTTGAGTCATGACCTGCATAGTGAGAACAAAAAATGTCGTTGTGTCTCGAAAGTTACTTCTTTAACGATAATTATTTTGATATTTATAGAAATTTTACAAGAAATATATTGATTGGCAGGAGTGGAAGAATTATTTGCTGTCAAATCATTTTACAATTTGAAAGAAGACATTTATTGAAAGTTATTTTGTTTGACAGATAAAGCAAGAAGACTTTTTTTTTCAGTTTTTAATATTTTAATCAATCGATCTTATACATCGATCTTCAGTAAACAGGACTTGTAATATCTGTTGTGTCTAAAGCAACCAGCACAACTACGAACTTCTGTTTGACAGTTCGATCTTTAAGGGAACTTTAAAAAACATTTATTTCAAAGTGACAGTTTTAAAGAACTGCAAAACTAGAATCATATGCTTCTTCTATCTGCGCAATGATCTGTCGTTGAAATTTCACAGTACAGGAAGTTTATATTATATATATATATATATATATATATATATATATATATATATATATATATATATATATAATTTTTTTTTTTTTTTTTTTTTTTTTTTTTTTATTTTTTTTTTTTTTTTTTTTTTACTTGTTGACGAGCGAACGACTTTCGGATCCTGAAGTCTGACACGGCAAATTAGAAATTTGGTATTTAGTCCCATGAAATAAGAAGTCGTACCGCCGCAATAGTCAAGGCGACAGAGGATCAAATAGAAAGGCAAGACCTACAAAATATCCTTGGGTATCACAGTAAGCTATTTAATTGACAGATGAAGACGATATAAAAATGCAGTTAATGAAGTAGGATAAATGAATTTCAGACGAGATTGAAAGGAAATGTAAAGGGCTGTGCAGGAGTGGCTAGAAGCCAAATGCAAATTTGTTGAAGAATTTATAACTAGGGGAACATAGATACCGCCTACAGGAAAATTAGAGAGACGTTTGGAGACAAGAAAAAAAGATGTATGAATATCAAGAACTCAGATGGGAAACCAGTTACGAGTTAAGAGGGAAAGCAGAAAGGTGGAAAGATTATATAGAGGGGCTCTACGAAGGAAATGAAGTTCATGACAATATTGTAGGATGGGAAAAGGACATAGATGAAGATGAAATAGAAGATACTATACTGAGAGATGAATTTGACACTGAATGACCCAAGACGAAACAAGGCCACTGGAGTGGATGACATTACCTCAGAATTACTGAAGTCTCTGGGAAAACGAGCCATTACAAAACTATTTACATGAGTAGTAAGATGTATGAGACATGCGAAATACCCTCAGACTTTAAGTAAAGTGTAATAATTTCCATTCCAAAGAAAGCAGGCACAGACAGCTGTAAAAGTTACAGGACCAACAGTTTAATAAGTCACGAACTATTTACAGAAAAATGGAAAGGCTGATAGATGCTGACCTCGGGGATGATTAGTTGGGATTCAGGAGAAATGTAGGGATACGAGAGGCAATAATCTTACGACCTATCTTAGAAGATAGATTAAGGAAAGGCAAACCTACATTTCTACCTTTTGTAGATATGTAGAAAGCTTTTGACAGTGTTGATTCGAGTTCATTCTGAACCCAGCAGGGGTAAAATAAGAGAACCGAAAGTTATATATAATTTCTACATTAAACAAACAGATGTTGAAGCGCATGAAAGTGGTTGGGAAGGGAGTAAGGGGTGTAGCCATTCTCCAACGTTATTCAGTTTGTACATTGAGTAAGCTGTGAAGGAAAGCAAAGAGAGATTTGGAGAAGGAATTAGAGTTCAGGATGAAGAAAAAGAAACATTGGTATTGATGATGACATTTTAATTCTGACAGATACAGCAAAGGACGTGGAAGAGCAATTGAGAGGAATGGACAATGTGTTGAAAGGCTCGTAGAAGATGAAGATTAATGAGAAAAATAATGGTAATGTAGTCTTAGAAAATCAGGCGATGGTGAAGGTAACGAAACAATAAAGACTGAAGATGAGTTTTGCTACTTGGGTAGTAAGTTAACATACGACTGTTCCACTACAGAGGATATAAAATGAAGAATGGAAATGGGAAAAAAGCGGTTTTGGAAAAAAGAAAAATGCTAACATCGAATATTAATTCAAGTGTAAGGAAGTCCATTCTGGAGGGATTTGAGTGGAGTGTTGTATAGGATGAAATTTGTAGGATTAATCCTTCCACTCCCAGTGCTGTTCCTGTACGACGTATTAAAAATTGATTTATACCGTATTTTGTGCATCAGCCCTTAAAGTTGCACTTTTGTTGATGAACAATAATGCTTCTAGTACGACATTTTACCGCTTGGTACGACGTGTACTGTTGTGGCGTAAAGTCAGCGCCACAAGCCAGAAGTAAGAGAACGATCGTGGAGAAGACAGCGATTGACCGAAAGCCAATCGCAAGCAGGCGCCGCGCAACCTGGAGGGAGTAACCGAAGATGCGCGCCCTCTAGCGGCTGTATCTAGGCCGACATACGTCTGGACAGCCCGGTAGTTACTATTCAGAACTCAGTACTGTCCACTATCTGACTTCGTAGCTGCCTAGTAAATGCCTAAGTCAGAACATGGCTACGAACGTGGCAGTCACAAGGTCTCAGCGCAGCTATACGGACGCCACCGTGACAATCAAGAAGAGAGAAGAAACAGACATGTTCTAAAGTTGAGTATTATAAATTTCAGTCAATAAAACTTGTATTATTAATCCTGCACCAGTACCTTTCCTGACAACCAGCCCGGCACGAGGAAACAACAAAAGGCTACGAGGTCACAACATGTACCCACTAACGAGGAATTAATCTGTACATATTGGAGGTTGTGTTGCGTCGCCGTCTGTACATGGCTGAGAGTGTGAGCGTGAGTTTGGTTCCTTTTGTTTTATTCCAGTAGTGAAATTTCTTGTCTTTGGTGCTGTGATGAAGATTATGCTAACATTATTGATTTGATACTGTTAACTATCAACAAAATAACGTCCAAGTAATAAGGTACTTCGATACAAACGTCTGTCTTGTGCATGAAATACATGACATAAAAAATTAATATTTCGGCCATAAAATTTAAAACATATTTTGATATTAACTGCACTGTATTAATACAGGAAACACTGAATATAAATTTTTCGAAAGCTGATTTCATAAAGTGGGACTGAAAGGGTTAACAGTTCAAATAGGAGGAGGATAGAGGCTTTTGAAATGTGGTGTTACAGAAGAATGCTGAAGATTAGGTAGATAGATCGCGTAACTAATGACGAGGTACTGAATAAAATTGGGAGAAGAGGAATTTTTGGCATACCTTGAGTAAAAGAAGGGATTGATTGGTAGGATATAGACATCAAGGACTCGTAAATTTGGCATTGGAGGGAAGTGTGTGGGGGGAAAAATCCCAGAGGGTGACTAAGAGACATAGTAAGCAGATTGAGATGGATGTGGGTACCTGCTCTCATGAGGAGATGAAGAGGCTTGCTCAGGATGGAGTAGGGTGGAGAGCTCGTTCAAACCAGTCACCGGACTGAAGACCACAACAGGGAAGAGAGTGTCACAGAATGATGCATGAGTTGGCGTGGAAATCATTACAAGCATGGCGTTATTTGTTGCGGCGGGATTGATATGTAAAATTTCTTTCACCAGATTTTTCCTCAAAATGAGGACAGGCCGAGCTCTCTAAGGCGCGGTGCGGAGCGCACGTCTACTCCCCGTCGGAGGTTCGAGTCCTCCCTGGGGCAAGGGTGTGTATGTGTGTGTTTCTAGGGACTAATGACTACTCCAGTTTGGTTCCATAGCTTTACACACATTTTAACATTTTTTTAATGAGAACGTATATTCTTAGAACCCACCTACATAAGAAGACATGATCATCATAATAAAATAAGAGAAATCAGATCGAAAACGGAAAGAATCTGGCGTTCCTTTTTTCCCGTGGGCCTTTAGAGAATGGAACGGTAGAGAAATATCATAAAAGCATTTCGATAAATCCTCTGCCATGCATTTAAATGTGATTAGCCGAATATTTTTGTAGATTATATGTAAAGTAACAATCTTTAAATTGGTTATCATTATTGTGAATTTTGAATACTATCATTGATATTGTTGTGGCGTCAGTTCTTTGGTACATGTTCTAAAGAACAGACGCCATATCAATAATTGTGTGTGTTCCACCCCAACAGGCAATCGACAATTTCTGTGCAGCTGCACAAATACACTCAATCACTTGCAGGAATGGTCAGTCCACTGTCGGCGTTAGGGCAGCGTGGATGTAGAGAGGCTGTATAGGGAGAGAGTGGCTAAGAGTGAAACCGCTGCTGATTGGCTGAGAGCCGAGGACTCCATGCTTTTTCCAGATTTGGCGGTCTTTGTATATGTCTGAACAGCTACAATGTGCTTTTCTCTAATGTAGAGGGTCTTTATCGCTTCTGACAGGAATTTCACTGCACAGTGTGTTATAGGTTATACTACGTTACGCACTGCTGCACTTTTGCACCTCTTCTGTCGGTTCTATGTAAATTAACGTGTTGTCTGTCAGTCGTTGGCGATAACTTTAGAACTTCACGGCAGTTTTTAAGATTAAATGTTGATTTATAATGTGAGTTACACAATCAGTAACGACAGTCAACAAAAAGGGCTCTTTGTTCCTCTGGTGGCTGTAAAAACTAAAGTGAAGTTGTTAGATGATGCTTTTGTTCCCAGGGAATTAGGAAATACGGAAACAGTGGGCTGTAAAAGTTAACCGAGAAAGCGAGAACGATAAAGGTGATTTATGGAAACCAAGGAATTATTCCTGTCTCTGTGAAGTAAAAATTTTATGCTTCCCCCGCCCAACGCACGCTTATGGTACTGCCACATTGGCTGTGTTATTGACTTCACAATCTTATATTTGGTTAAGGGATGTAAGATAAAAAAGAGAGGGGAGTGGGTTATTGACTCGCTGTAGATATTCATTTATCTATTTTGAGTCTGTTTCTGCTGTTTCAGTAGAGATAGTATCGGTATTTTTCCTATTGTCTGTGGTACTGTGTTTCTAAAAGCATGCACAGAATAACGTTTTGGTTTCTCAGCGTAGGAAAAATGTTACACGATCGACAGGAACACACTTAAAATGCAGTATATGTCAGCGGAAAGTGACAATAGTGTACTAGTGTCAGCAATGGATATGCAGACAGAAAAAAAACCGAAATGGCATCCTTTCTTTGAGATAATTACATGAAATACCTCACTTTCTTATTAATCAGCTTGCAACTGTTGAGGTTGCCAGAACATCGTAAAATATGCTTCACGAGACATTTGCTTACAAGTTTTAAGCCTATATAAACATAGATTAAAAGCTTTTGTTTTAACCATGTACTGATTGGTAAGCATATAGGCTAATGAGTTGAACTGATGCCATATTTCAATCTTAGTCTGCATTTCTGCGTGGGTCGCTTTGTAAATGAACATCATGCGCGTGTTCTGGGAAGAAAATGGCGACCAACGGTCGGTTGGCCACTCTATCCCTATACAGGCTCTCTACGTGGACTTCGTTAACGTCGCACGCTCACGCTCACGATCGAGGGAGTGTTTACTGAGGTAGGGTAAACTGTTGAACATAATGACGCTTGAAATCACGTTCTACAGTGAGTAACTAAGTCCTAAGACCCTCTAAATCGAATGGATGTTTTCTAAATTTTGATTTATTTAATTCTTTATTCTTTATTTATTTATTTTACGGATTGACTCTGACGAACTAGTGGGTATACATTTATCGATAGAGAGCTGTGTCTTATACATAAAACTAGTGAACGTTGCAGCATATGAAAAAATAATGCATGACGTGAAACGTGGACTAAAATTTCGACACTCCAACTAGCACACAAGTAACATTTTAGTGGAACATTCGCCTTTAGGTATCTCTACAAAACGGATGTCCCTTTACAACACACGCCATCAAATATAAGATCAGTTATCATCATCAGCCATTTCAATCATTAAATGATGTGGTCTCATCGAGTCGTAGTTTCAGGTAAGCTTTCAGCAGTCCTCTCCGAGTGGGCCTTGAGGAGTTCTCTCCCAGGTGCTACCAGCGGTCTTCTTGATATCTTTGTCCCATCTGTCCGATGGTCTTCTCCTGGGCTTTCGATGCTGTCTTGGGCTCCACTACAATAGTAGCTTCAACCATCTGCTGTCTTCTCTTCTCGCAATGTGGCCTACTGTATTAACCTTCGTCACAAATGGGTTGTCATATGTCCTTTTCCTATCCATTCTTTTATAGCCTAGCATTGATCCTTCCATGGCTCTCTGTTCTGTCCCAAGTTTCCCTCTTATAAATGAGTTCAGCGTCGATGTCTCACAACCATACGGCAATACAGGAACAATACATTGATCAAGTACTGTTTGCTTCATATTTACGGGAATTTTTGATCTGAATACAGTTGGATTCCTTCCAAATGCTTGCGCCGATAGATTTCAGGCCTTACATCTCCCTTCATATTTATAATCTGGCCAAGGTAAATGTATTCACTGACCTCTTTTAATGGACTAACTTTCACATCACCAGGTGGTATTCAGTTGTTGGGCATTAGTTTTGTTTTCGAAAGTTTCAAGTTCAAGCCAGCCAACAGAAATTCCGATGCAAGATCCGTAACTAAGTCTTGGAGCTCCGCGAAGTCATTGGCTAGTAAGACAATATCATCAGCAATTCTCAAGTTAGTAAGCCTACTTCCATTAATTTTAATTCGCTTACCTTCCCAGCTCAGCTGAGAACAGTTTTGGGTTGTGGGATCACATTGCTTGACACCCTTCATGATGCGGAATTCTTGAGTTTATTCGCCGATATGACATAAGCTGAAGAAGCCTCGTCGATATAGCGTAAATTCTAATTTTAAATAAAATTAAAAGTGTTAATTCAAATTTCAATGCAAAAATTGAAACAAATAAAGTCAGAGCAATATACATCTACAAAGATACTCTGCAAATCAAATTTAAGTGCCTGACAGAGGGTTCATTAACCACTTACATAAACTTTCTCTGCCGTTCCATTTTCTAATAGCGCGTGGGAAGGAAGAACACCTAAATCGTTCCGTTTTCGATCTGATTTCTCTTATTGTGTTGGGATTGTCATTCTCCTTATATATGTGGGTGCTAGCAAAATATTAACATTCAGAAGTAAAGTCGGTGATTGAAATTTCGCATATAGAACTCGCCGCAACAAATAACGTCGTTTTTTCAATGATTTTCACCTCAAATCATGCAAATAGTCATAGACTGGAAAGAATCCATTATAATAGGGTACACAAGAATGAGGACAAGAAATTACTAGATAACTATAGGGGCATCTCTGTTAAACATAGGTTCCAAGATTTTGTCAATCATGCTAAAGAGTTGAACAACTGGGCCAGCAGTAGGAGAGTACCAGTGTGGCTTTAGAAAAGGAAGGAAGAGTCCAGAATACGTATTTGGAATAAAAATTATAATAGAGCACAGACACAAAAAAGGGAAAAAAGCAATAGTGACATCTGTGGACTTCCAAAAAGCCTACCATTCAGTTGACAGAAGTACTCTTCTTGATGTGTTAGAAGATAGATGATTGGATACTACAATAATTCATTCAATAATAAAGGAAACGTTGAGGACTCTTCGGCCAGGATCAGGCATCGCAGTACACTGTCAGACAGCTTCGAAATAAAAATAGGAGTCCGACAAGGGGATGGACTGTCACCAATTTTATTTAACCTAGTTTTGGACGAAATGGTGAGACAGTGAGACAACTAAATAGTTATATGAAGATCAGAGGAGTACAAATAGAGTACAAGGTCAAACATAATGCAATGTGGACTGCCCGGCATTCGCTGATGACATGAGTCAGAAGAAGAGGCAAAGAGAGTAAAAAAAAAAAAAAAATTACCTGAAATAGCAGGAACGGACGGACTTAAGATCGCATAAAATGGGACTAAGACATTGAACACTGCGTCTAACTGAAAGATAGATGGCCAAGTGGTTGAGAAAGTCAGCAGTTCGTTATTTGGGGGAAAGGTAATTGGTGGAAGACAGAGCAACAGTAGCGTAGTAGGCAGGGCACAGCTTTTGCAGAAGCTTCGGTATGCGGTGAAAACATATGGAGGAAAAAGAATCTGTCACGGATGCCAAATTACGACACACAACAACCGTAATAAATGCTGCCTGTGTGCTTCAGAAACGATCACACTCGGCAAGAGAGCTTGAATACATTTGGAGGAGAGGGTGGGGGAAAATGCTGAGAGAAATATTAGACACCAAAAATCATGGGGATATCTGAATACACACAACTCGACAAGAACTGTAACTATATCGAACGAGATACGGAAGAGGTTGACTAAGAAGATATGAAATGCAACATGTCATAACATGTCATAAAGGAAACAACTGGCTGAAGGAAGTCAGATATAACTGTCGGACTAAAAGAAAGAAATCTGCAAGTAGTGGAGCAAGACAGGGTGAAGTATAAACTATTGGTGGATGGTCACAGGTGGCGGGCTACCAGAATCAAAGGTGTCTTAACAGAAGAAGAAAGAAACAGAAGAAGCGAGACAATGAAGAGGTATTAGGAATTTAAACGTGAATAGTGATAAAACTGAGATTGGAAGTACTAGAGACGAAATATAAGGGATGATTGAATCAAAATTAGAATTTGTAAGGACAGATATAAACAAAGATTCTAAAGAGGTTGGTCTAGTTGACATGGGAGTCATTACAGTCGAAAAAGAGTTAGGGTATTAGTTGGATGCAAGAAAAACTGGGTGCAGTGTGGAAGATTGTGTGCACAAATGTTAAAATTTGGTTAACAAATAGTTAATGTAAGCAGTTAGTTGTGAATAATTTAATACTTTAGAAGTACAGACGATCTAGTGGTAAACTGATTCAAAGAGAAAGTGTATTAAAGTACAGCATGGATACAGGAAATGACGAGAGGTTAGTTGACTTGTGGGGACTAAAGGATTTCATAGAACTTGTGAAATGTTTCTAATGGTAAAATTAACAGTATCTAAAGTTCTGTTGATCGAAAAAGGTAATTTGCCGATGCATTACATAAGTCTTCGCATTTACACTCTGTAGTGAATGTATCGATTCCATTGGGCAAGGCGTTCAGAATCTGATTTACAGGTTATTCGGAAAAATAGATTATTTCTGATATTTTAATTTCAGTTGTTTCCACACTCCACCACTGTTGGTGAGTGAAGTGCCGATTGATACAATTTCGCCTTTGAACTGACGTAATTCCTGAGATCAGCATGATTCTGGATTGCAAATGGCAGAGTAATCAACGAATGTGCGACGATAATATGTAGTGCTGCAGTGCTAAAAGTTAAAGTGCTATCAAAATTGAGTTCCACGGATAGAAAACCAATGCATAAATTACTTATGGTGATATGACTGATACACCACAATTTATAACACAGTACATTACCATATGGTGTGAATTAATTTTCGGTCTGATATGATATGATACTGTGTGCTGTGGATACCGCAGCCAGTGTTGGGCCGTTTTGACTTCTTCAAATGCCATGGGTCCAGTTACCAAATCAACTGTATTTTTTTCATGACAATGTCAATCAATTCTTATTATTATGCAACTTGTAATTTTTTCTTATTCATACGTTTGATAATGGTGCCATAGTGCATCGAAACTAGTTATGTTAATGTGAATAAAGACTTGGTGACTGTGACTGAGGCACTATTATGTGATAGAAATTAAATTTTACGTAGTCACCCACACTCCTTCACAGAAGTGTGATATTAAACAAAGAAAGAAAGAAGATTGGTTACATGCGTCCCTCTAGATCTTTGGGCACATAACACACACAAAACTTTACTCGACAAACAACATGCATAGCCACTTATAATAACGGAAGGGCTGTCGACATGGGAACCATTTTTCTTACCATCTACACAAGGCATGGCGATAACAATATATGGGACTAGCGTCTGAAACATCTACGATCCTTCAGGTACAGATAAGCGACAAGAAATAGCGAAATTCTGCTCTGAAGAAATAGTGCCCCTATTCGCCGACAGGTGCCACCAATGTCTCCTCGGCGGTACTTCAACTGTGTCTTTTCAGCGAAGGAGAAAACTCCAAATCTTACTACCTGCAGGGAAGTACAAGTGATATGTAGAGGCATGGGACCGGATCTGCGGGAATAAGAAGACTTTATGTGCATCACTGCCGCATTGATCATATTTATATATCACAAGGTTTATGGGATGCAACGTTTGCTGCTGAAATATGGCCGACGGCTTTCACCGACCATGAAGCATACTTTTGCGCAATGAACCTGTCACGTCAGAACGTACGGAGAAGTCGAGTTTTTCGGAAATTAAACGTTTGATTGCTTTCAGAGAATGAATGTCAAGAAAGAGTAGAAGAGTACTGGACCATATGGGAACGGCGAATACCAACCTACATCGATGATCCAGTGGTTGTTGTAATATGCAAAACCGACCCTCGACGTGCTCTTATAATGTACAGACGAGACAAAATCCAGAGTCACGATGGAATATTACTACAATATTACCGACAGAATGAAGTCAACCGCATCAAAAGCGAGAATAGTACTGATGCACCAAAAGATGGAAGGAAAGGCGCGATATCAAGACTGATAGTGAATGGCCGAGATGCAGGCCCTGTATGGCCAATGAATTATATAATACAAGGTTGCATATTATCAATGATTCTCTTTACGGTAGCAACTGAACCTCTTATGAATGGGCTGAGGACAATGCTCAGTGGCATGGAACTAAGAACACCCTCATCTCTCGAGCCTATGCAGACGTGTTGTACCTCGTGTGAACAACTGAGGCAGTGCAAAAATCTCTTGAGTGTATCAAACAATATTGACAGGCAGTGTCATTAACATTACTAAACCTGGGTTACTGTGAATTAGAAGAGGACTGGAAGGAGAGCTTGACCCACTATAAAGGGTGGAAACATTGCGATTCCTGGGAATCTATTAACAAATAGTGATATCTGGTGTTCCATAGGGAAGCGTTATAGGTCCCCCACTCTTGCTTGTGTTTATAAACAATTTAGGAGACAATCTGAATAGCTCCTTTTGTGTCTAGTTTCCGCCGGTTGTCCTGGGTGTCGGTGGCCGAGTAGAGAGAGACCGACACAGGGAAATAGGATGCACGGGTACAGAGTCTGAGGTGACCAGCCAGTGGGACAGCGGAAACTGGAAACACTAAGCTAGATTAGAACAAGTTGTATATTTCGTAGAAATAGGATATACTTAACATTTACAAAGTTCATGACTCCCAACTAAGTGTACTGCTGAGTCATAGGTTAACTACGTACAGGCCTGCCTACTGATGAGTCCGTTTCAGTGCCTGTTCGAATCCCAAGTCTTAACTGGTGCCGATCTGATTCCCAAGTGACGGATGCAGTTCAGTGGTGGCCACGAGCGGAGTTGCACCAGAGGGCGCTCGTGGCTGACGTCGTAAGAACGCCGCGCCGTGCGTGCATGGCGGCGCGCGGCGTTAGTACCTGGCGCGCACTTCAGACTTGTGCGACACCACAGCACCCTTAGACTGTTCGCGAATGATGCTGTCGTTTATCGGTTATTGAAATCAACAGAGGATCAAAAGCAACTGCGAAGCGATTTAAACAAAATTTCTACATGGTGCGAAAATTGGCAATTGACACTAAATAAAGAAAAGTGTAAAGTAATACACATGACCACTAAAAGAAATCCGCTGAATTCAATTACGCAATAAATCAGTCAAACCTTAAGGTCGTAAATTCTACCAAACATCTAGAAGTTACCATTACGAACATCTTAAATTGGAGAGAACACATAGAAGCCGCGGTGGAGTACCCGAGCGGTCTAAAGCGTCTCGCTGCGGAGCTCGCGGTTGTTCCCCGTGGATGTTCGAGTCCTCCCTGGGGCATGTGTTTGTCCTTAGGTTAGTTTACCTACGTTTAAGTAGTTTGTAAGCTACGGACTGATGACCACACAGTTTGGACCGATAGATTTAAAACATTTGAACATTTTTGAACACATAGAAAATATTATGGTAAAAGCGAACCAAAGATTACGTTTCATTTGCAGAACTCTTCGAAGATGCACCAGCTCCACCAAACAGACTGCCTACATCACACTTGTGCATCCTCTCCCGTTGTGGTACCCTCACCAGGTGGGACTGGCGGAAGATATTGAGAAGGTTCAGAGAAGGGCAGCTCGTTTTGTTTTATCACGTTACGTGGGCGGGGGGGGGGGGGGGTGCATCACGGAAATGTTGCACGAATTGTGGTGGAAATCATTAAAGGAAAGACGTTATTCATTGCAGCGTGATCAGTTTGCGAAGTTTCAATCACCGACTTTTACTTCTGAATGTGAAAATATTTTGCTAGCACCCACCTACTTAGACATGACCTTTCTTTCTTCCCGCGCGCTATTAGAGAATGGAACGGTAGAGAAAAGTTATGAAAGTGGTTAATGAACACTCTGCGAGGCACTTAAATGTGATTTGAAAAGTATCTATGTAGATGTATATGTAGATGAATTCCTTTCACCCAGAATATACGACGAATAGCAGCTGCCAGCTGCAAGCAATTACTGCAGAAAATAGTGCTGCAGCACCTGATAAGTCCATACGAGCAGTCGACACGATACAAAACATGTAATATGCCAGCATATATCTTTCGTCGAGGTTCCTACATATTAGACAGATATTCCCAATATCGGAAAAAACAAGGTGATAACGTACGATATGATAATCTCACTATCTGTGTAAGAGATAGTGGCCTTGATCTTAGAAACGTATCTCTTAAAGACCCTTGTTTATGAGAGCGATGTTTCAAATATGGCAACATCAGACACATACATCTTCACTAATTCAGGAACTAACGTCACACTCATAAGAGCCACCTGCTCCAGTGGTCAACATTCCGCACATTTTAGCGCACATTGCAATATTTTAGGAGTATACGTTACGTCCTTCATGCACTGCTAACGTCTAGAGACCTTACGGTGCGAGACGTTTACCGTGAATTAATGCGGCTTCAAGACAGGAATGTGACAGACGACACCCGAGGAGGAACTTCCACATCATCTGACATTCTGTGCGTCCACCGTGCTTCTAGGTCAACGTGTTACATTTTAGTGACGATGGAAAGATTACATGAAATAAACATGTCTGACACGCCACTCGGCGCAAGCTGCGAGCTGACAGATAAGGATGCACTCAGTCTAGGGTGTGGGAAAGCAATGGTAGTGTGGACTTGGACGCGCCAAATAATAGCCTCGCTGAAACGAACAACATATATCGAGATAACACTGGCAGTAATACTTTTTCAGGAAGTGACTTACTTTCCCCAACAAAAAACAAATGCAATCAACTGGATCGCAGGTATTACGGAAAGTTACACATTTGTCAATAATTAGATTAACCTAATCTCATATAATCTGACGTGGAACTGACGCAATTTTGCAAAAAACACTTAAAAGAACAACACGAGAAAATATAATGCTGCCAAAAAATACAAAACACGTTACGCCAATTTCTTAAAAATGGCATTCAAAAATCCTCCAAAGAACAGGGGTGCATCACATCTGATAAGGAGATTACGCCTGCTCGTCATCGCCGAATTCGTCCAAATTTAGGGTACAGTGGAAGTGTAAGTGCAGGAAGTGGGAACTCCAGATGGCTAAGCGTTTAGGAAATGAAAAGAATTTTGATACGGATCTAGCACCATATGTACCTTGTCAACTGTCCCTGAGAGCGTCTGTTTATAAACCGGTGTTTAACTAATTTGAGCTGGGCGCCGTGGCTCATCGCACCTGGTCTGGGGGTTTAACGGCCTCTGTAATAAAAAAAGCTGCGCGAAATTTCGACGAACAACCAAGAACGAACTGAACCAACGACCGCAAACCAGAGATCTACCTGAAGAACAAAAAAAGAAAAAAAATCCGATTTTTATTGAAAGGTTCGCGGATTCGATTTCGACCGGCGGCAAATATTTTTGTGCTCCTTGGCAATGCGCACACTACTGACTTCACAATTAACTGCAACATCATATATGTTATTTTGTATTTATTTGTGCATAACATCAGCATGGGACGTCATTATTTGAAGCAACCATATTATCTTGCACACTTGGGGTTATGAACGGTCCATAAGGTGCGAACAAAAATAATCGTGAGTTTAATTTGACCTTCGTGGCGCTGGACTGTGCGATGAAAGAAGCTGTTTTCAAAATGTCAGTCAAGTTTGTTTTTCTATGTAACTAAAAAAGGACGGCGTTCATAACGTGCGCAAGATGCGGTCAAATTTATTGCTTCCCCCGTTTCTTCGATGAATTTCATTCCGGTACATGTATTTGATCAATTGCAAAAGCATGGAAGTATCGATTTACATAAACTAATCTATGTGATGTTGCGGTTAATTGTGACGTCAGTCTACACCAATTCTCTGCACACCACTGAGAAATGCATGGCAGAGGGTACGTCCCACTGTACCAGTTATTAGGGTTTTTCTCCATTCCATTCACGTATAAATCGTGGGAAGAATGATTGTTTACATGCCTCCGTGTGTGCTGTAATTAATCCAATCTTGTCCTCAAGATCACTATGGGGACAATTCTAGGTGTACGCATTGCCAAAGAGCATAAAGTAACATGCCGTCGCGTGGAGTTGCACCCGCGACCTTATCAATACGAATCCGATCTTTTACCGCTGAGCCAAACACCGCTTCGTTAACACGGCCTCACAGGGACAGTTGATAAGATTCATATGCTGATAGATCTGTATCAAACTTCCTTTTATTTCCTAAGCGCTTGGCCATCTGGAGATCTCACTTGGGTCACTTTCGTGTCTCAGCACGCCCACCATGTACCATAAATTTGGACGAATTCTGCGATGACGAGTAGGTGTCCTCGCCATGTGAGAAGATGTAATAATGTACATAGAGATATCATCTTCTGGCTTGTGGCGATGTAAGGAAATACATCCGAAAGGAATTAGTTTTACGTGAGCTTAATGAAAATTGTAAAATCAAATGTATCAGTTTTAAGTGAGCTGAATAAACAAATTGAATGTTTACTTCGAATAAAAACGGAATTAAAATGGGTATCTTTCACCTTGCAACCTGAAAACTCTTTTGAAATTATGACAACCGCATTTAATTAGTCGAGAATGAGGTTGGGCTTTTATGAGCAGAATTATCAGAACGTGAAAGTGATTTCTCTGTTTTGTCGAATTTATTTTTGCATATACCTCCAAGTTGGATAACGCATTCAGTTCTCTCGTAAGAATTAGAGCAACACAGGAAGAAAAGCAGCAAAGGCAGCAGCAGCAGGCAAAATCATAAATAAATAGATAATTTCTGTATGTAAAGTACAGTGGAGCCCAAGGTAAAGTATGATGACTCAAAATCGGATTTAAATTTACAAAATTATGCAGAGGTAATTGGAGATTAACTACGTAATTTAAATTATGTGGACCACATCTTTTACTTTTAACAAAGGATCCTATATTGACTGTTAAGAAAAATTTTAAACTTACAAAACAAACCAAATAATGGCATTGAGAGTTCTTTTCGACAATTTACAATGAACGTTAATAATACAACATTTGGTCATTGTTTTACCCTAACAATGACAAAATGACTGCAAAGCACGCTTTTTACTTGGCATCTAACCTGTCATTTACAAAATTTCTTAAGTTCTCTTTTGCTGGTGCATATTTACCTCCATGTTCTTCCTTGTCCAAAAGCTTAATAACGAAGTTGCTTACAAAAAGCTTCTTACATAATACCTGCCACAGACAGCCTCCACATAGTGACTGCTCCAGACAGACTCACATACCGACTGCTCTGGACACCGCGTGCTAACTGCCAGAGAGAGACTCCCCTAGTAGCTACAATCACTACATCCAGTGATAATAATATCTCCAAAGATATAGAGTATAAAGATATGCTGAAAAATTTACATGGAATCAAAAATATAATATTAAATATACCAACATTGCCAACATACATAAAATTTACATAGAATCGAAAATATAAATTTAAATGTAGGAACATTACACTACCCCAAACTCTGCTAACAAAAATTTGCAGGAGGTTGGTTCCAAGGACTAGTATCCAATACGAGAAATGTCTATTATAACAAATTTATTCTTTTAATAGGTTAAAATTAACATGTAATTAACTATACATACTTTGTACATTATTTTATGGTAATTGTTACAATCTGCTTATATCATAGCATTCTGTGGGCTGTAGACCCATTAGTATAATAAATATTTTAATAGAGTACACCAAAGGCTGACAGTTAATGAAGTCTATATAATACTATCAGCAGATTCATATATTTAAATGCAGCACACAGGCTGCCAGTAACAAGCATTAATTCTGTGTGCAACCATGCCATGTACATTATTTTCATAACCTGTGAGGCAACACGAAGGCTGACATTAATGATAGTGAATTCAGTGGGCAATGAGGCCCCATACAATATCTTCATGAGCTGTGGTACTGCACAAATGGCCATCAATAATAAAAATTAATACAGTGAGCAATGTAGCCTTGTATAATTTTTTCCCAATCTATAATCCAGACCTAAGGCTGACATTTAATGAAATCCTCATAACAGCATTAACAGAATCATATATCTATAAGCAGTACCCAGGCTGCTAATAACAAGCATTAATACTGTGGGCAACAAAGCCCTTTACAACATTTTCATAACTTGTGAGGCAGCACAAAGGCTGATAACGATAATGAATACAGAAGGCAATGAAGCCCTGCACAATATCTTCATAGGATGTGGTACAGTACAAATGGCTATCATTGATAAAAATTAATACAATATATTGTATATTTCTAGGAACTATGTTTTAGCTACAAAGTTTGTCCTCAATGTAAATTAATACACTGTGCAATAAAGCCTTGTATAGAATTTTCATTAGAGACTTTCACCTTCCTAGGTTTCTGCAGACAATGTTACAGAAAAAAATTTACCAGAAATGAGAGTTATTATCTAAGTATGTACTCATCATGGATCCTAACATCATGTCATACATATGGTGCAAAGCATAGGGACTCCTGAGCAATAGTGGCAAAGTAACAAATCATAAATGTGTCACTTCCACCTTCCTAGTCTGACGTGAAAACTACTCTGTTGTAATTTTGATACTATTATTTCAACTATTTGTTGTGTGCAGCGGACAAACCTGACCTTTTTAATGCATCCATGCCTCCTGCAAGGAAGATATCAACAGCATGTCACGCAGAAATTTAAAAAAATGCTTCTTGTCTACCCACAATTGGTGAAACATTACCACTTGTGCAAAGATAGACGTAGATGGACATCTCCTGTAAGAAAAATCTTAATTTAACAAAGTGTGACTAGTAAGGATCTGTTTGGGTACTAAAGTGATGTTGCTAGCTACTGAAATAAAAACGGTTTGTCAGTTTTATATTTATTAACTTCTTCGAGCATGCTCAAACTGATAAAGAGGCAAACGGATAGGTTGACAGGATTAAACTTTGAAGAAACATATGAACAATTTCAAAATAAAATAAAGTTGATAGAATGGGCTTAAGAACCGTGCCTACTTGACTTCTAAATTAATTAAATTTCGTCAGTTTAAGATCCAGGCTGTTATGATGTCAGAAATGTTACCCAATGGTATTGTTATTAGTTGTTATTAGTGCTTGGGGATGGGTGGAGTTCGCCTAAGGCGTTTGCACACAATACCGTTAACTGCGCCGAAGGCTGCTTGCTACGTTTTCGCTGAAATCTCGACTAAATCTTTTCTGTCTTTATCGACTACTGCTGATTGCACTTTCCCTGCATCTTAATGAAGTCAGGAACGACCTGTAAATCCTAGTGTGGGTATATATTACCATGGTATATCAGTCTCAGACTAAACCACTGAATTACCACTGAAAAATGCGCTCAAAAGCGTTACCTCATGCACTCTGTCTATGTTCACTCCAGATATTATCTTGGTCAACACTACATAGAGCATGTAATCTTTAGTAGTCTCTACTGGAGGTTCACTAAAATCCGCTCCACAACAAAGGTACTCCTTACAGTGCAATACTGTATGGGAATCTTTATCATCTCCCCACACAAGAAATCGCTGCAAGAGCATTGCATCACTAGCTTTCACACAGACACACACGCACACACATACACACACATCCGGTGTAGGCGAGAGAGCGAGTCTGGCTTAATTTTTCTCGTTCTCCTTGTGTATATCCTCCGGTGATGCTGGCGCTACCACTCCAGTGGCTCTCCTACCAATTAGATGGTGCATCTTAAGCCAATAGCGAGTCAGCTAATGTCTCATTTAGGTATTTCCTCTTCAACTAGACAGCACCATTTTGGAATTCACATGAGACTCCCGCCTCGTTTTCTGCCTTCAGCTAAAAGCTGCAAGCAAACATCTTTTGATATTGTGTAGCTTTTAAAAGGATTTAAAGCCTCCATATTTCCACAAGATGAAGACAGGATTTTTAAGCGGGTTTTGTCCAGAAAACCGCCCGTGGCAACACAGTGGAGTGAATACCCATTCGCGCATCTGCCTATTCTTGCCGGCCACCACTGCACGGGCGCCTTGCCCTGCTTTACAAAAACAAGAGCTAGTTGGTTGTGTTTTCAATAAGTAAACTCCAGCCTAAATTATCTTACCGCACTTGCAACATGAACTCGTAATTTGCATATCAAACTGTAATGATTATCATTAAAAATGCCCGCACCCCATCGAATTTATATTCAAACAATTCGACTTGACGAGTAGAATGTGATTCTAAGGTTGGAATATGCAGGAAATGACTGTAAGGAAAACTTGACTCTTTACACTCCATTTCTTTCAATGTATACAGACAACAAGATACAGAAAAATATTACCAAAAGGAGGATTATTATCTAAGTAGGTACACATAATGTACTGAGCGCTCGAGCTATAAGGATATGAGGTAAAACCCAAGCAAAAATGCAAAACATTACAATAAATAAGATTGAAATTCCATTTTTTGTCAACAGATACAAATAATAGTTGCCTGTAACCTGAAATACCAAAAGAAACTACCATAGTGTCTGTATTAGGACAAGGACACCAATAGTTATCACTCTGATGATAACATCATCATCAAAATAGTATAGCATACACAAAAGGTCGACCTGTTGAGCTGGAGTATGTATAAAATAAGAAAAAGAACAGGTACTGTCGAAAAGATCACATTTTAGGGGCTAAGAGATAAAAAGTAATAATCAACATGGTACATCAAACTTATCTTACAACTGAGACTATAATTGATGTAATGCGAGAGAAGACATTCATATATCCCATTTAAAAAATTAACCCAAAAAATGAATTTTATAGAGATGTTACATGATTCATTCAGAAGTACGAAGTGTTTTCATAGCGCAACAAGAAATAAAAGAGGAGATTGTAAATATATTGGTGTATTGGTGTGTGATTTCATGAAGAAATCCGGATGTATTTTCTGTTTCCCCGGAAAGTAAATGTGATTTCATCGAGTAAAACTTCACACTGTAAACCACGGAACGTATCCACGAATCAACATACTCGTAGGTATAACTCACTCCTGACATATTCGGATCATCTTGCAGTTTCTAAGCTCACAGAACCACTAACTTAACCTCCTTCTTGCTGAGCAATGCTTAAAAGTAACTGTAAACCAAAAGAAATAGTTTAAAAGTAAAATGTTTATCTTTCATTTCGCCTCCTTTCTTATTTAATTTTTTTTAATCGAAAACTCCTTAATGATTCGTCATTGTCAATTTCTCGTTCTTTGACGACTGCCAAAGTACCTACCTGTAGACGTTAATTTATTTTTTAATCAGTTTCAAAGCTTCTTTTTACTACTAAAAAAGTAGATGTGACGAATATTCTTAACAACTAAATTAGGTAACCCTTTTTCAGCTCGACATAAATTTTAATAACTATCAAATAAGCTGAATTTCCAGAGACAGATGTATTATCAAGATATTCTTTAACAGCGAGTTAATTTGATATTAATATCAGTTGCGCATGAGGTACAGAGATGGATTGTTCCAATTTACGTTCAATGATAGGGTGCAATTCGGCTATAGGAGAGCATCGGCAGTACTGTTGCGAATTACATAATGGAACATCGAGGAGGAATAGGAGCTGTGGAGCGAGACGTGCTTAACTTATTATTTGCATTTTCAGTATCCAAAGGGCGGTAGTGGCTGAGTGTGTAAAAAAATGAAAACGCTAGAGATCACGGTTTCGCATTTTAATTCAATGCCTAGTCTTATAATAAATATATGTAATTAATCTAATGAGCCTGAATCAGTAGGTTTTCGCTTCAGTCTGTTGTAGACATACACTCTCGGGCTTAAATTCTCCTCTGTCGCTACCGTGAAGAGCTTGGACGATATTACAGCTCCTCATTATCTACGCCCAATGTTAAGCAGATTTTAGAGATGCACGAACCTTTCTCGAATTTGAACACTTACTCTAATGAAGAAAACATTTTTAGTTTCAGATCCTCTTTGTGTATTAAGCTATCATCTCTACTTCCGTCGCCAGAAATTTGCGTACTGCTAATTGGCCTTGGAGGATCAACAGAAATGCCAGGTTCTTCAGACAAGGGTTTAGCGTACCTGAAAGGCTCGTTGACAATTTCCTCTCGTTTCACTTCCAACACAGAGTACAAGGGGCTTATTTTATAAGCTCAATGACGTAAATTTAAGTCCCTTCGGCTGCAAACAATTTTAGGGGAGGCTGAGCACACGATCATCACCAAACGAACTGCGCAAGAGATCTTTCACGCGTCTAGCAAAATGGGGTGGAGCGCCTTTCTGCATAAAAATCGTACGTTCCAGCAGGTGTTCATCAGCCAGGCTGGGGATGATGCGATTCTGTAACAATCGGCGTACCTCTAACCCGCCATGGTAGTAGTTACAAAATCAGAATCACTCAGTTCCTCGAAGATAAAAGGCCCGATAACGGTAGATGTGGTTCTAATAAAATCCCATGTCATTTCAAGCATGTATGCAATTTATACCTCTCTATCTACATTATTCCGTGATCTATTAAGTTTTCAAATTTATAGACTTTTTGATCACCCGGTACTTTCGGTTTAATAGACCGTGTATGACTGATCAAGCTGTGCTTGGTACTGTTGGTTCCTCAAATAAAATTGACTTCTGGATCACGCCGGACATAATTACCAGGCTAAATAAATTTTAATGATTCGAGTAGTTTTAAGCATTTCTATACCTAGGCTCAAGACAAGCAATGTCACAGCTCGGTGGTTTTTTAATGCGCCGCGTGGATCCGTCATTCGTCTCAGTCTTAGAGGGTGTTCTTTGCCCGTATAAAGGTACGGCCATAGTGAACGGCTCCCCGCTAGCTGCTCGGCCGCTTCACTCGCAGCGATCGGACCGCGCGCGCTGCAACGGCGCGATGGAAGCTGGTGGCGGCCACAGTGCGCAGCCAACCGCGCGCCGGCTGATGCCAATACATGACAAAAATTACTTTTCGATTTTCTTGCTGAAAAAAAAAAACAATACTGTATGTGTATGAAACAAAGCTACATCTCACTCTGGTATCAGTTTTTCGATAAAAATCTCCTTCCTGTAAAATAAATAAATAAATAAATAAATACCACCTCTTCCGGTTCTGTACGTTTTCCTTGACGTAGGATACTTCTCACTCGATTCTGAGGAAACTAATTGCCGTACATCACTGAGGTTTGCACTTCTTGCATACTAACATAACAGCTTCATAACGGACTGTCTGTTTTTCCGGTATTCGCTACAGTTATTACGATACTTAATTTCCAGTTAACCTATCGCATAATATTTGAAGTTTTTGCAGCCGGCCTCGGTGGCCGAGAGGACTGAGGCGCTTCAGTCACGGTCTGCACGGCCACTACTGTCGGGGGTTCGAATCCCCCCTCGGGCATGGATATTTGTGCCGTCCTAGTTCGTAAGTAGTTCATAAGTAGTTTGTAAGTTTAGGGACTGATGACCCCGTAGTTAAGTCCCATAGACTATACAAACATTTGAACATTTGAAGTTTTTGCAGTGAAAAATATAGTCGCTGACTGCTTTTCGTTTGGTTAACTTTGGGTTATACATTACTGCGTACAAAATGTAGCCAACATTGTGAACTGGATTTAAAGCTGAAAAGAAAGCGGTACATCGCTCCAGTATAGCGAACAGGGTGTTGAAATTTGAGGGCGCTAGCGTCGCGCGCTCTCCTTCGGCGCGCCATGTGCACAACTACTGAGCCTCTAGCCTGCAGCTCAGTCAGTCAACCTTCGTAATAAGCACATGTCCGAGCCAACAGAAAATGACTTTAAAAAATAGCAATGTTGATCTGGGAGAGATGCCACTTCTCTAACTCGTTTTATAGCATACAAGTTCGGATAAAAAAAAGGACAGTAAATCTGGTTCTATGTATTATAGTTACAAATATTGGATTGCTAGTTGCCAATGACGGAAAATTTCAAGTTCATAATGAGGACTGTAGGGTTCTAAGGAAAAGAGAATGCTAGTGTTTTTGTTGAAAGTCCCTTCCGACACGCAATAGAAATGGGAAGACTAAAATTACCAGAAGAATTTTTGACAGACTTTCTCTACAAAGAACAGCACTGGGGGACATTTAAAATGTTTACAATGGCACTGTTAAGCTGGAATATGCAGTTCGTATGTGCAGTTTAAGTGCATCTTCTCTCTAGTTGAGTTTAAGGCAAGTAAATCAGTAGCGCTGTAATGAAACTGCTGTTATAACTTGGCACCATCCACGGATGATGATGATGATTATGAAAAAAATGTTATGATCCCAGATTGCATAATATGCCAAAACTGGACTTACTAGTTGATAGCATGGGGTAGTAACCGTTGGATCATGACTGGGAAAAAGTTGTAACTGCTGTCGTATAATCTCAATATACATACAGTGTAACTATGTAAGGTTTTCTATAGTCCATGGTGTGGCTGCTACAGCAACCAGTCAAATTTTAATATCAAGTAAAAACAGTCTTGGTTGAAAAGTGGTGTTATTAATTACCAATGACGCGTTTCACACTCACAGCAGGGTATCATCACATTATTTGCATGTCAAACGTTACGCAAATTACTCCAACAGCACCTGTTTCACTACTTTAAATGTTGTAGTAATTCTTATGTAACGTTTATCATGCAGGTAGGATGATAGCCTGCTGTGAGGGCAGAACGCGTCATTGGTAATTAATAACACCACTTTGCAAACAAGAATATTTTTACTTGAAATTACCCTGTAACTGACAGTGTACCGTCTGTCACAGTGTATGTATTTTGAGATTATAGTAGGACAGCAGTTACAATTCTTTCTCTGTCAAGGTTCTCAATCACATACCGACATTGTATACCGCTCACGAACAAAAAAATTTGGTAAGGTAAATTGATATGGAATGGCACCAAAGTAATTATGAATGAAGTAGCCTCGTGTTATTGGCTCACAAAAAGCCAATTTCAAGTTCAACCTTTAGCAAAGATGTAACCATTTCATATTCTGAGATAAATAACCTATCTACACGTAAATTATCTTGAATGTCTAGCTGTTTGCTATATTAAAGTACTGGTATTCTTGCATAAATATGAACAATTAGATGCAATTAAAGACATTGCAAAACCGGTTGTGCGAGCCTACAAAAGTTCAATAAAATTCAGCTACAGTGAATTAACGGCCTTTCATTCGACACTTTTGAGATAAACGGGTCTTTATCAGCTCCTATTAAACACGACGTGCAGCGCACAGCGTTGAAACCTCGGAACCCGCGAGCTGGGAGCGGCCCAAGAAACATAAATTCTTTCTTGCACGCGCGTGTGAAAGCGACGTGAGCGAGCTGATGCAGCCGCGCGGGTGCACTATGGCCACCCCAATGGGATCACCCACTGGGTTTTCCAACCGCCTCCCTGCCGGTGAGAAGCAGGAAGCGTGGAGCGGCCCACTATGGCCGTACCCTAACGCGAGAGGGCGCGTGTCGCCGGTGAGCGGGTCGGTGAGTAAAGCCCTTGTAAAAATAACTAGACTCCCTAACGGTGCTGCTGTCGCGGGATAATTTGAACCTGAGGCCGGCCGCCATTGTAGTGGCAAGCGTCAGATAAATACGACTGTTGTTAACAGGTAAATCATGTATTAAATAGCTACTGCGGTATATATACACAATTGACAGTCACGTCTGTATTTTTTTACTATCGCAATGTAAATGAAGCACGATGGTGAAGAGCTGCTCAGCGTTTATATGCATAAATCAGTATAAGAAAGGAATAAGAAGAACGAATACTGTCTTCCTATTTATATTTCTCAGGAATACAAGTAGCCCTACTACTTGGGTTCAGACACAGTTACTCTTGCCTAACAGGTTGTTATACAATACAATATAGGATTGAATGAAATAAATAACAGGCTTTCAAGGTACTGTCAGCTCTTAAAATGGAGCTGCTTTAGGCAGTAATGGTGGACAGGAAGTTCAAAAAAATTCATTTTATGATTGTTTAAAATAACTATTGCAGTCACGAGATTAATTGCCTCAATGCAGATACAATTTTTGATTATAAAATTAATATTAGCACCTTGTAACACAGAATTTAAAGGTAATATGCCTTATATATAGGTATAACAACTGAAATGGGTTTGCAGACCTGTGTATAGTTCCGTATATGAATGACACATAGCCACACTGGATGCACTTTGCGAAGTTGAACCCTATGAAAATAGTTGTTGACTTTTGAGTAGATCACGCTACTGTAAGTTATTTGCCTTACAGCATTAAAAATGCTAATATTTTTGCCAGATACCTTAATACTAAAGTTAGATGCATTAGTTAAGTAAAAGTTGTAGCATATTTCCTATTCTTAAAAGAATTTGGTAGTGGCTGGTTGCTATATTCACAGGGTAAGACGCTATTTTAGAGTTATGTATGTGATGGGATATTTCACTTTTACAATCGATTTTCAACATTAGCTGTTTCTGGCAGACCTGTTTCATTTTTTGATGCTATGAAATAACTAAATATTAGAGAATACAGCACTAAATCAAAGACGTATAGTGTGAAATTATTCCGAAATTAATGTTTGTACAAAAGTTTCACAATCGTAGAATATACTGAGAAAGTGTTATAAAAATCGTGTGTGGCGATAAATTCCGTTCATATACTGCACTTACATTCAAGGAGTCTGAAACTGTTTTGTAGTTATATATTTCAATTAGACATAGTTTTCGTGATTAAACTCAAATGGACACTCTCACTAATCAAAAGAATCTTTCGCACATTTAAAATTCGCGCGGATGTTTGCCACCACAATGGCCGCCGAGGCGCTCTTCCAATTTTTCCGCTCTTCGCAGTCTGCCGCTTACGGGATTGTGGGGGCTTGTCGGTGAGCAGTATTATGGCATTTGCGGGTTTCCTTTGGCGCATACTAACGTATATTTCACCATGAATTACCAAAAGAAGCCGTGTTCTGTGTGTTTCCAGAGTCAGCTTGGACAGCATATGTCTATTTGATTTGTATGTCGTTTAAAAGTGTTATCACATTGTAATTGTTTGTAATAATGGATATGTTTTAATGTTAATTAATGACTGTTATCCAGGTTGCTGCCAAATCAAAAGATGACTTATTTAATATAATGTGTGAACTGCTTGGGGCTGGGATTTAATTCGCCTTGTGCAGTTCTACCAATATTGTTGCAAGTTGGCACGTAGTGCGCTTCTTCAAAACCACTTGACTCGTGATTGGTATTTGTTTCAAGTTTTTATTAAGTAAGGAGTTTGAATCCTTGGTTTTCTATTCATTATCATGGGTTGTGTAGCATTATTGTAATAAGCTTATTTGTTCCACTGTTTCTGAATTTGAGCTGCAAGAAGCCTTAAGATTTGCCATTCTTCACCATCTATGTATATTGGTCAGCACTGGTCTGTGTTTTTGCCAATATATAAACATATTTGCCTGCCTATTATTAATATCTGTTTCTTCTTGTATTTTCTTGGCGTGGCACTGGAGCGTCAGTCGTGTAACTTGGTTAACGTGTCTGCGTGGACTGCCGAGACCAGGCGTGTTTACGGCCGTTATCGCATTCGCGCATTGGGTCGCGTACACCTCCTTGACCATCAGTTAACTTAATTTTGTAATTGAAATATTATCAAGAAATTATGAATGAAACTTTCACTCTGCAGCGGAGTGTGCGCTGATATGAAACTTCCTGGCAGATTAAAATTTTAATCTGCCAGGAAGTTTCATATCAGCGCACACTCCGCTGCAGAGTGAAAGTTTCATTCTGGAAACATCCCTTAGGCTGTGGCTAAGCCATGTCTCCACCATATCCTTTCTTCCAGGAGTGCTAGTCTTGCAAGTTTCGCAGGAGAGCTTCTGTGAAGTTTGGAAAGTAGGAGGCGAGGTACTGGCGGAAGTAAAGTTGTGAGACGGCATCGTGAGTCGTGTCGGGGTAGCTCAGTGGTAGAGCGCTTGCCCGCGAAAGGCAAAGGTCCCAGGTTCGAGTCCCGGTTCCGGCACACAATTTTAATCTGCCAGGAAGTTTCAAGAAATTATGGCTTAAAAATCTGGTTGTATTCGTAAGTTGTTCGGTCTTTTAATCCAAATCTTAGTGTACAAGCAGTCGTGACATTTTGCAAATAAGTATTGGACTATGATCGTAAAGGTGTTTTTTTTTCCGAACCTGTTTATCCTGTTGCTGTGTTTCGATGTAGCTCAGTGAAATGTGCATAGGCCATTAAAGAAATCTTCCATATTAATGCGATATTGCAGTAATAACCGGTTGTTACAAATTCACTATTATTTATATTTAAGGAAGTGGATCTATGTAAATGAAAACTTCTTCTTAATGTGACATTATAAGTAAGGCTTGTGGGTGAGGTTTGGCTGTTATTTATTGTCCTAACTTCATAAATTGAGTTATTTGTTACTATGTGTTCGTGTTTCCCACGGACAGTGTTGTTTTACTGACACTAAGTTTATACTTCGTCAGTTATCCCCTTGTTTCTTAAAAATTTCTTCCACACTGTAATTTATCTCTAGTATTTTGATTCCGCTAGTAAAATTCATTGCTCTAGTCTTCTAATGACTGCAGGTTTGGCATTTTCATGACTTGTGTGTTAATTCAAATCTGTTATTTAATGTAAAATTCTATTTTCTTAATTGTTAGTATTTTACCAGGTACTAACATTGTGTTTTACAATTCTGTTGTTGGTCAACGGTCCCTTAAATTACTTTTGACATCAAATTTAAAACTGTGTGTGAAATTGAATTCCAAAGTTTTTTTTTTATAAAAATTGTTGTTGTTATATGCTTGATTCCGCTAGTAAAATTCATTGCTCTAGTCTTCTAATGACTGCAGGTTTGGCATTTTCATGACTTGTGTGTTAATTCAAATCTGTTATTTAATGTAAAATTCTATTTTCTTAATTTTTAGTATTTTACCAGGTACTAACATTGTGTTTTACAATTTTGTTGTTGGTCAACGGTCCCTTAAATTACTTTTGACATGAAATTTAAAGCTGTGTGTGAAATTGAATTCCAAAGTTTTTTTTTATAAAAAATGTTGTTGTTATATGCTTGAGTCCGCTAGTAAAATTCATTGCTCTAATCTTCTAATGACTGCAGGTTTGGCATTTTCATGACTTGTGTGTTAATTCAAATCTGTTATTTAATGTAAAATTCTATTTTCTTAATTGTTAGTATTTTACCAGGTACTAACATTGTGTTTTACGATTCTGTTGTTGGTCAACGGTCCCTTTAAATTACTTTTAACATCATATTTAAAACTGCGTGTGCAATTGAATTCCAAAGATTTTTTTAAATAAAAAGTGTTGTTATACGCTTAAAAATATAAATGTTTTAACAAGGTTTGATTTAATAATAAATGGGAACACAAGCTCCCATCCCAATCCCGTCAAGTTACCAATGACTGCTATTGAAGGTATAGCTCACAAGAGACAGTTAATTTTTCCTCCATAAGCAAGGTCTCCGTAAACAACGTCTTACAAGCAGATACGCACGTTTACAAACTGAATTTCTTTTACATGCTTTTGGTGCCCACATAGAGATTCCAAGTTTAGAAATGTAATTCAAAGTTACTCCAGGAAACATCATCTGAGAAATACAATGGCTCGAAAAGCTAACTTTTTAAAATTAAAATTGACAAGTTTTTAAATCTACCGGTTCGTTACGTTTGCTGCATAAAAACATCATCGTTGAACGGATTTAAATTTGTTGAAGGTACAATTTTTTAAAAATACACTTACCTATGGTGCACTTGTAAAATAAATTTATAACAATAGGCAAGTAGTCAGAACTGAGCCTCTGGTGGACAGTATATAAGCTATCTGTCCACACTGAAGTCATTACCCTACTGATTGATGACGAAAAACCGTAGTACTAATATTCATTAATAATTGTTGCTTTCACAACACTTTTTTTCCAATTTGGGCTCAATCCTCAAAAATTGAAGCAGCCTTAGCTCAGATCAACTGTTCAATTGTTCAACTGCCTTGAAATTCCGTTTAAGCTCCTATGTAATACAGGTGACAAAAGAAGCAAAACATGTTGCGAATGCAGTAGGTATATCGAAGTAATGCACTCCAGGCCATTAAAATTGCTACACCACGAAGAAGACGTGCTACAGACGCGAAATTTAACCAACAGGAAAGAAGATGATGTGATATTCAAATGATTAGTTTTTCAGATCATTCACACAAGGTTGGCGCCGGTGGCGACACCTACAACGTGCTGACATCAGGGAAGTTTCCAACCGATTTCTCATACACAAACTGCAGTTGACCGGCGTTTCCATGTGAAACGTTGTTGTTACGCCTCGTGGAAGGAGGACAAATGGATACCATCACGTTTCCGACTTTGATAAAGGTCGTATTGTAGCCTATAGCGATTGCGTTTTATCGTTTACGACATTGCTGTTCGCATTGGTCTCGATCCGAAGACTGTTAGCAGAATATGGATTCGGTGGCTTCAGGAGGGCAATACAGAACGCCGTGCTGAATCCCAAAGGTCTCGCATCACTAGCAGTCGAGATGACAGGCATCTTATCCGCATGGCTGTAACGGAACGTGCAGCTACGTCTCGATCCCAGAGTGAACAGATGGGCACGTTTGTAAGACAACAACCATCTGCACGAACAGTTCGACGACGTTTGCAGCAGCATGGAATATCGGCTCGGAGACCATGGCTGCGGTTACCATTGACGCTGCATTACAGGAGCGCCTGCAATGGTGTACGCAACGACGAGCCTGGGTGCACGAATGGCAAAACGTCATTTTTTCGGATGAATACAGGTTCTGTTTACAGCAACTTGATGGTCACTTCCGTGTTTGGCGACATCGGGATGAACGCACATCGGAAGCGTGTATTCGTCGTCGCCATACTAGCGTATCACTCGGCGTGTTGGTATGGAGTGCCATTGGGTACACGTCTCGCTCACCACTTGTTCGCATCAACGGCACTTTGAACAGTGGCCGTTACATTTCAGATGTGTTACGACCCGTAGCTCTACCCCTCAGTCGATCTCTGTGAAACCCTACATTTCAGCAGGATAATGCACGACTGCATGTTGGAGTTCCTGTACGGACCTTTCCGGATACGGAAAATGTTCGATTGCTGCCCTGATCAGCACATTCTCCAGATACCTCACCAACGGAAAACGCCTGGTGGCCAAGCAATTGGCTCATCACAATACGCAGTCACTACTTTTTATGAACTGTGGCATCGTGTTGAAGCTGCACGGGCATATGTACCTGTACACGCCATTCAAATTCTGTTTGACTCAATGCCCAGGCGTATCAAGGCCGTTATTACGGCCAGAGATGGTTGTTCTGGATACTGATTTCTCAGGATATATGCAGCCAAATTGCGTGAAAATGTAATCATATGTCACTTCTAGTATATTTGTCCAATGAATACACGTTTACCATCTGCATTTCTTCTTGGTGTAGCAATTTTAATGACCAATAGTGTACAAACAAATAAAGATTCATTTTTTATATATGAGATAAAACCAGGTACGACGACCAAAGCATGAAGAGTACAAGGTATGGAATGTCCCGGAGGTTCGAGACCACCCACAGATGTGTGAGGGTATGCGTGTGTGTTTTGTCCTTATTGTAAGTTAGTTTAGTTTGTAAGCCCAGGAACAGTTGACCACAGCAGTTTGATCCAACATGTTGACAAACTTTCGAACATTTTTTTATATAAATAGTAGTAACATAAATGAAGTACTATTCAGAAATGTAAGGTGAATCAGTGATAAAATAACAGAAAAGATACAGAGAGGTATGACTGAAGTATTTGAGCGTGGTTTGGCTCTTACTAAACGATCCCAAGACGTAAACAGCTGTCTCTCTTCTGTCTCACCTGAATCATCACCGTTGAAAGATAACAACAAACCTGTCAACTGTTCCTCTTCCAAATTGCTGAGGTCATCGGACGTCTGACTTACAGACTACTTAAGCAAATTTATGCTAAGGATAAAACACACACACACACACACACACACTCACACACACACACGTTCGAGGGAGCTCGAACCTCCGACTGCAGCGGCCGCTCAACGCTAACACGGCGCCTCAGACCTAGCAACCAATCCCACGTGGCCATCGTGCTGTTTTCGGTACATAAGTGTCCTAGCATTGTCGACATCCGTTTTATCTGCCTATTCGTCTAGCGAACAACGGCGCTTGATATTTGAATAAAATTTTGATTGGTGTGCAACAGTGACTGTTACGAAAGAAAACCAGCGATCATTCGCGAAATAATCATTTATTGCAAATCGATTTCCGATACATGATAGCCGTGCTATCAGTTCTGCAGCTTACGTTATCAAGCATAATCTCAGATTACATCTTATTGTACATATAGCAGCACACATATAAAAGTGTATACCTGTGATTAAACACTCTTAAACGAAAAAAGAACGCAATAAATCGTCCACCCTGTGGTGTCGCACAAGTCGAAAGTGCGCGCCAGCTACTTTCGCCGCGCGCCGCCATGCACGCACGGCGCGGCGTTCTTACGACGTCAGCCACGAGCGCCCTCTGCTACAACTCCGCAACTCCGCTCGTGTTCACCACTAAACGACATCGTTCACTTGGGTCTGTGATAGGAACCAGTTAACACTTCGGAATCAGATAGGCACCAGTGAAGACTTGGCTATCGGATAGGCACTAGGCAGGCCTCAACTATGTATCAGCATTCTGCAGTACTAATCTATGTAAAAGTTATGTATTGTATAAATTCTGTTCAATATATATCTCGTTCTAATTTACTCTAGTGTGTCTAGTTTCTGCTGTCCCACTGGCTGCTCACCTCCTACCTGCACAAGCGTGCATTCTTTATTCCTTTGTCGGCCTCTTTCTACTCGGTCACCGACACCTACGACGGAAACGAGACACAAAAGCGACGACGAGGATGGGACACAAAAGACCCAACAGAGGCAAATTTAATTGATACATTGTCCAGAGAGAGCCATACCAACGCACTTTTTCGTGGTCCCTCTGTGATCGGCGAAAGTCGACTGAGTTCGTGTGCCTACTGAATGTTTATGCTCTCTACCAACCTTACCTCATAACAGCATTGTACACCATAGACATCGTCAGTGTATTGATTATTGTCTTCCACTTCGTTATTTGCTAAAATAAGTCCACATACATCGCCGATTTCTTTTAGAAAAAATCCTTGAAAGTGGTGTAAAAAATGTTAATTACAATTGTTATTCAGTTACGATAATAAAAAGAGGCAGAAAGCATTGCTTACCCGCTTAATAAGTCCCTTTAAAATATTAATATTTCGTAGATATACGTTCCAGTTTCCTATTACTCAAACATTGAAGTGTTCCATCGGTGAAGCTTTAATCCCTTACATATTTCTTTTAAAACCTGTAAGCTATATGCCGTAAGCTGGCGGCACTGGGAAAAAGAGGCGGGGCTTGTTCTAACAGCCAATGCGCTACGAGCTGAATGCAAGCTTCAGCTCCTAACATTCTCCGCATTCTCCGCAGTCATCAGAGCATGGCCGATGTCGACGCTAGTATCGTGTATATCGTCCTTTTACACAAATGCAAGCTCCAATTTTCTCATGGAGAAGATCGTAGAGGTGGCAAATTTTCGGAATGGCCTGCCATGCATTTTTCGCCTGGTGCCTCAATTGGGCCGGATTTCGAGCCGGTCATGCAGACCGCGCAACATGACGTTTGATCCGGTCCCAAACATTCTCAATGGGGACATATCTTGGAATCATGCGGGCCAGGATAAATTGACGTACACTTTGAAGAGTTGGGGTGTACTGGATAGTTGGAAAAGCGCATCATCTTGTTGGGGCATGCACGGTAGCAAGATGGGTTGAATGAAGGTTTCAATGTACTGTTCAATAATCCCTAGACGATCACCAGAGGAGAACAGAGTAGGACTTGGGTCCCCTCACCATGATGCCAGGTGTCAGCCCCGTGAGTCGTATACACTCCAGAATTTTACGAACTTCTTCTCGAACATCATTGGCACCGAGGCAGAAGCGATCTCATAACTGAAGATGATAATCATTAGCAACAAGACAGTGCACATCCACACATATTCCGTACTACCCAACATGCTGTTCAAGGTGCGCGTTAACTACCATGGCCAATACGATCCCAAGATCTCTTTCCTATTGCGAATGTTTGCAACAGGATAAAACGTCATCTTCTGAGGTCTGCTCCACCGGCACGAAATCTGGCCCAACTGAGGCCCCCTCAGGGGCTCAGCATTAATTTGCTGAGTACGGGCTTGGCGAATCCGGGGTCCTGAGCTGTGGGCTGTGTCGCGCCAACAGTCCACTACACCGTAAGCTCTGTGCGTGCTTCAACGACCATCGTTCGGCGCGACGGTGGAACGTTGTACGTTTCAGAGTCCGGGGATCTTGGCTTAATCGCCCGGGTCGCGAGGACGGTACAAACCTCTATAAAAAAAACCTCAATCTCAAGGTGTGCTACGTGCCGAGGAGATGCATGGCTGTTGAGGTTGAACAGCCGCTAGCGAGCAACCTCTGAGGGACCTGCCGCACCTCAGTTGTATAAGGCTTACCCAGGCAAGCGGGGCTCTGCCTGGGTGGACCTTTAGTTCCCTAGCTGCTCGTGGGATGAACATGAAACGAGCAAACAAAAGCGTGGCCGGCCGCGAAAACGGCGTCTCAAAGCGTGGAAGAGTTGCTTATAATGCAGCGACATATGATCCCCGAACGTTCCCTTCACTGGCCAAACCATGGGAGGAACGGCGGGCTAAAGAAAGGGATGAGACATACTCACCTAAGTATCTTGTTTGTAGTCGAACAGATGGGGAAACTTTCATGTCGACGAAGCCACTTTTCTTCGTTGAACACCTCGAGGATAAGTTTGGTGAAGTCTCAGGCATGTCAAAGATGAGAAGCGGTTCGGTACTGATCGAAACAGAGTCATCCGCCCAATCAAAAGCATTACTTGCTTGCGATAAGCTGGGTGACGTTCCGGTCAGTATAACACCTCATAAATCGCTTAACATAATCCAGGGTCTGATCTATCACAGGGACCTTCTCTTACAGTCGGATGACGAGCTACACGCCAACCTAGTCGACGGGGTGCCACTTCGTCCGGCGTGTGCATAGGGGTTCGAAGGATAATAGGGTAGCCACCGGTGCTTTCATCTTGGCCTTTGACGGCGATACATTGCCCGAAAAGGTCAAGGTCATGGTCTACCGGTGTGACGTAAAGCCTTAGATCCCTCCCCCTATGCGTTGTTTCAAATGCTGGAAATTTGGACATATGTCCTCCAGATGTAGTTCCAGCCCCACATGTAGGGAATGCGGGCGTCCATCACACCCGGACGCTCCGTGTACTCCTCCACCTATCTGTGTCAACTGTGGGCAGCAACATCCACCCTGTTCTACAGACTGTACCATGCTCCGTAAGGAGCGAAAGACAATGGAATACAAGACCCTGGATCGCCTGACATATACAGAAGCACGTAAGAAATATGAACGGCTTCACCCAGTTTCCATGACTACATCTTTCGCTGCAGTTACTTCATCACCACCACTTCTGATCAGACCTACCGTGCAACTACCTTCTGTGGGCCCAAAGGGCCGTCAAAGCTCGTCAGCCTCCATCAAGGTCGGGGGCACTCCTCACACTGCCCCCCCACCACCACCAGCGGGTGCACCTCCACCCCCACCACCGGGGACACCAGTCCCCACCTCCCAGCCAGAGGAGGAGCAGCAGCCTCCTCCGGCTCCCCTCGCTCGGAAGGAGTCCCTCGGGGCACTCCCTTCTGAGGCTTCTCCTAGTGCTCCAGCAGATCCCAGCCAATGGCTGAAGGATCCAAAACCTGTGGGTGGAAGGGCTTCCCGCTCTTCTTCTAGCCCTGGTGTCACTACAGAGAAGCCCTCTCGGCCCTGCAAACCTAAGGGCCAGCGAGAGGGACGGAAAAAGAAGACAAAAGAGTCTTCGGTGGCTCTCAGGCCACCCGCTACCTCATCTTCTGCATCAGGCGATGAGGTGCAAATCCTCGCATCACGTGAGGATCTGTCTCTTACTGAATCCCCAGAACGACTTGTCTTGGACTCCGTAGGTTCTCAATCGGCTGCAGCAGATGAACCTATGGAATGACGTTTTTAATATTTTATATTTTACCTTTTATCATGGCTTTTAACGTCTCTAACCATCACATCCTCCAGTGGAATTGCGGCGGTTTCTTCCACCATCTGGCTGAGCTGCAACAGCTACTGAGCAACTTCCATGTTATCTGCATAGCGATACAGGAAATGTGGTTTTCTGTGCATAGGACCCCAGCCCTGCGTGGCTGCCGGGGCTATTTCAAAAATCGCCCCTTTTGCGACAGGGTCTCTGGAGGTGTGTGCCTCTATGTCCTTGCCACTGTCGCCTGTGCAGCTGTGCCGCTCACCACGAATCTCGAGGCAGTGGCTGTAAGGATAAGAGTCAGGCAGGAACTAACAATCTGTTCCCTCTACCTTCCTCCAGATGAGGTTATTTCTCTTGCTGACCTTGATGCCTTGATCGCTCAACTCCCCCCGCCGTTTCTCCTTCTGGGGGATTTTAAAGCCCACCACCCTATGTGGGGTGGTAAGGATGTGGAGCTGCTCTTGACACGGCGAAACCTTTGCCTTCTTAATACGGGCGCTACGACGCACTTCAGCGTAGCTCATGTGACGTATTCGGCCATCGACCTATCTATCTGTAGCCCGTGTCTCCTCCCTCGTCTGAACTGGAGCGTCCATGATGATCTCTGTGGCAGCGACCATTTTCCCATCTTTCTGTCGCTCCCAGAGACTCAGGCCGCAAACCGGCTACCTCATTGGTCGCTCCATAAGGCTGACTGGCCGGCATATGCTTCAGCTGCAGTGGTACCAACTACGCTTCCAGCCGGCATTGATGTGGCTGTCCAGCTAGTCACGAAGGCCATAGTTTCTGCTGCTGAGAACACTGTCCCGACCGCGTCTACGTCACTTCGACGTAAGTGGGTCCCTTGGTGGACGCAGGAAATCGCTGAGGCCATCCGGGAACGTCGGCGCGCACTTCAGCGGCACCGGCGACACCCTTCTCTGGTCAATCTAATCGCCTTTAAGCGGCTTCGCGCACGAGCTCGGCGATTGATTCGCCAGAGTAAGAAGAATTCCTGGGAGAGGTTTGTAGCCTCTATCGGCTCTCGCGCCTCCCATTCTCGGGTCTGGACCCAAGTGCGTCGCCTCTTTGGATATCGCCCACCGGCAGGGATTCCATCGCTCACTATTCAGGGTGCACTCTGCACTGACCCGCAAGCCATAGCTGAGTGCATGGCGGATTACTATGCACGTTGCTCAGCAACTGAAACGTACAGTGCAGACTTCCGCACCTTCAAAGAGAGGGTCGAGCGGAAGCAGTTATCATTCCGCACACGCCGCCAGGAACCTTACAATGCCCCATTTAGAGAGTGGGAGTTTGAAACTGCTCTGGCTGCATGCCCCGATACTTCTCCGGGACCTGATCGGATACATAGCCAGTTCATCCGTCACCTGTCGGCTGACTTTCAACACCGACTCCTCTCCCTGTTTAACCGTATCTGGGCAGATGGGGTCTTTCCACCACAGCGGCGGGAAAGCACCGTCATCCCGGTGTTGAAACCAGGAGCAGATCCATTGGTGGCTGACAGTTACCGCCCAATCAGCCTTACCAATGTTCTCTGCAAGCTGCTTGAACGAATGGTGAGTCGGCGGCTGATGTGGATCCTTGAAGACCGCGAACTTCTTGCCCCACAACAAGGGGGATTCCGTCAAGGCCGTTCCGCCATTGACAACCTTGTCTCGCTGGAATCGGCTATTCGCACTGCCTTCACCAGGCGCGAACACCTCGTTGCGGTCTTTTTTGATCTCCGTAAGGCATACGATACAACCTGGCGCCACCATATTCTGGCTACACTGCATGGTTGGGGTCTGAGGGGCTCCCTTCCAATTTTTATACGGAACTTTTTATCGACCCGCTCTTTTCAAGTTCGTGTAGGCACTTGTCTCAGCTCTCCCCATATCCAGGAGAATGGTGTCCCACAGGGCTCTGTTCTCAGTGTTCCCCTCTTCCTGATTGCCATCAATGGTTTCGCAGCAGTGGTGGGGTCCTCAGTTTCGTCCTCCCTGTTTGCAGACGATTTTTGTATCTACTTCAGCTCCACCACCATTGGTGTCGCCAAACGGCGGCTGCAGGGAGCCATTAGAAAGGCACAATCATGGACCTTGGCCCACGGTTTCCACTTCTCGGGCTCTAAGACCCGAGTAATGCACTTTTGTCGTCGTCGGGCACTTCACCTCGATCCAGAGCTGTACCTAGATAACGAACTCCTTAGAGTTGAAGAAACACACCGCTTCCTCGGTATGGTTTTCGATGCCCGGCTGACTTGGCAGCCACATCTCCGTCAGCTGCGACAGAAATGCTGGAAACACCTTAATATCCTTCGCTGTCTCGGCCACACGGCTTGGGGAGCATCACGCCCAACGCTTCTGCAGCTCTATAAGGCTCTGATACAATCGCACCTGGACTATGGAAGTATCGTATACGACTCTGCAGCACCGTCAGCACTACAGGTATTGGACCCGGTCCTCCATTATGGTGTCCGTTTGGCGACAGGGGCTTTTCGCACAAGTCCAGTGACAAGTCTGCTAGCTGAAGCAGGGGTTCCACCCCTGCGGTTCCGCCGGCAGCGCTTACTCGCTGCCTATGCTGCCCATGTACATGCCTTACCCCACCATCCAAACTACAGACTTCTCTTTCCGGATGTTGTCCTTCCTTCCCCACGACGGCGGCCAAGGTCGGGTCTCCCTTCTCTCTTCACTTGAATCCCTTCCTATTCCTCCTGCTTTCCACTACCCTTCCCGTGTTCCTCCTTGGTCTGTACCGTGTCCGCAGTTTCGGCTGGACTTGTCACGTGACCCTAAAGCCTCTGTTGCACCGATGACTCTCCGCCGCCAGTTTCAGGCGGTACTTCGTTCGTTTCACGGTGCGGAAATTGTCTACACCGACGGGTCCCTAGATGATGGCCGTTGTGGGTATGCCTACAACCACGATGAGCATACTGAACTACACGCCTTACCCTGTGGGAGTACTATCTTCACTGCAGAGCTGATAGCTATCCATCTAGCACTGGAGCACCTTATAGCCTGTCCCGGGGAGTCGTATGTTATCTGCAGCGACTCCCTGAGCGGCTTGCAAGCCCTTGACCAGTGCTTTCCAAAACACCCACTGGTGCGGTCAATTCAGAAATCTCTTGACCTTCTCGTTCAGCAAGATACCATTACACCATTGAGTAGAGGCAGACCATGAATATGGCAGTGACTTTCGGTTTCGGATTGTGACGCCCGAATCGAAGGCCACATCCATGGAATGGAAATTTCCGTCAGCTCCTGTCCGAAAGAAATTCGAAAACACTTCGTCCGCAGGTAAAGTTATGAGATCTGACGTTGTGTTGCTGGATGACAATGCGATGCCATACTCGGCGACGCCATGCACAACGCAAAACCATATTACAACTCTTGGTTGTGAGCGCCTACACCATCCGCCATACAGACCTGATCTCGTACCAAGTGACTTCCATTTGTCTCCAGCTTTGAAGAAGACTGTCGGCGGAAGGCGCTTTGGAAGCAATGTTGACGTCAAACAAGCAAGTAAATGACGCAAAGGGTGTCATTAGCACGTCGAGAAGCATTATATATTGCCTGTAGCCTCTGGCATATCGATCTCGTCGCGCTAAATGGCCAGCACAACGTCTTTACTACACTAGTCAATTATTCATCTATTGGAGAAAATAATCAACACAGTAAACTGCATTTGACTTAAATTCCATTTTGTTGAGTGAAAACTATATCCTCTTCAGCCCCGAAGATAAAATAAAAGAGGAAAATTGATTTCAATTTTTGTTAGTCTTACCCTTAATTACATGACTTCGATTTTCATTTTTATTTTCTTTTATTTATTTATTTTTGTAAAATCTAAAATATTTTAGACCAACTTCATGTTTTAACTGGTAAAAAAAATACTATAATGGAAAACATTTATTGCTTTTATTGATGAAATTTTCCGAAACAATTAATTTTTGCAAATCCATCGTAACTTATGTCTATGTACACCGTCCTGCGAGCAAACAGGCACAGGGTCTTCTATTTTGATTTCTGCGTGTTCAGTAGGAACTGCAGATTCAGAGACAGCCCCCTCATGCAAAAAATGTGGATTGATCGTCTGAAAGTGAAGTGAAGTCACCCACCTTCATCATTCGAAGCATATCTTTATCATTGATTACTGTAAATAACGCCATAAATTATTGATGATTTAACAATAAAGATCCTAAAAATTATTTAACATTTTGCCTCAAAAATTGGATAATTACAGAATATCATCACACCATATAATAACAACTAAAATTTCACAATGAATGAGGTCTACGGAAAACTCTGAGGTTGAGACCTGAAGTACACATATGTCTATTTCGAATTTCGTTGTCCATTCTATTGACAATCAGAGATAAGTATGTCTCCATTATCGTGTTTTATGTTTATTGACTGTTAGAATAATCTAGTATGATGTTTGTAATTTTAGTGAAAGTGACTCCTGCCGTTTTCATCCAGATTTATTTTATTTAATGCTGTTAACTAACCTTTTTTAATAACTTTTTATCTATTATGATTTTAAGGATTTAATAAAACAGCTGACGGTTAAAGATGGATTTTATTACATTTTGAAAAATCATTCTTATGCCTAGAGCTGTAAAACACTTTTATTTGCTATGCTTTCGGCGATTGCTGTCATCAGCACGAGATTAACAAAGTATTTTACATCATCAACAACAAGATATCGTTTTTTTTTCTGAATACAGCAACTGATATTTACAGTAATTCTTCCTATCTTACCTAAAAAAATTGTCCATTTTTTATCATTTTGAAAGTATTCCTTCATTTTATCCTCAACTACCAGTATTATGATTGAAAGTATTCCTCCATTTGATCTTCAACTGTTACTACGAGGGGGAGTTGAATATGAAAGGAATAAAATAGAATGAGACATTAGAGATAAGACATATCGTTATTTTTCTACATATTTCCAATTTCTTTGAGACATACCGTTTTATAATCTTCAAAAAGCCTCCCAGGAAAAATTCAGGGTATTGCATAGAGAAGAAGCTTCGGACGGCTTGTTTGACGTCAGCATTGCTTCCAAAGCGCCTTCCGCCGACAGTCTTCTTCAAAGCTGGAGACAAATGGAAGTCACTTGGTACGAGATCAGGTCTGTATGGCGGATGGTGTAGGCGCTCACAACCAAGAGTTGTTATATGGTTTTGCGTTGTGCATGGCGTCGCCGAGTATGGCATCGCATTGTCATCCAGCAACACAACGTCAGATCTCATAACTTTACCTGCGGACGAAGTGTTTTCGAATTTCTTTCGGACAGGAGCTGACGGAAATTTCCATTCCATGGATGTGGCCTTCGATTCGGGCGTCACAATCCGAAACCGAAAGTCACTGCCATATTCATGGTCTGCCTCTACTCAATGGTGTAATGGTATCTTGCTGTGTCGTCTTTCGCCCATAGTCGTCCAACGCTTCATCCGTATGCAACGCCCTGATTCTTCCCTGGACGGCTTTTTGAAGCGTATAAAGCGTTTTGACTAATTGCTGATTGCTGCAAATAACCCTTTGGATATAGTATACTGTACTGCCTTTCTCTTCTTTAGACTAGAAAAAGAACGGCCTGAGTCATACGAGTAGCGATACACCCAGGTTAAAGCAGTCGTAGGACACCTATATGGACATATACAAATGGCGGTAGCATAGCGTATACACACACTGACATTTTAACTCCGGTATGACCTGTGAAATTTTTTCGACATAGCTCCACGAGTTTCCACCCTGCTCCCCTCTCCCAACATATCGCCCTGTTGGTGATGGGGCGAATGATGGTTTAAATGTACTCCATAGACGATTACCAGAGGGAACAGTCAGTGTAGGACATCACTGCCTACACCATGATCCACAATCATGCCTGCCGTTAAGGTGCATTCCTCTCACGAACCAACATCTTTCATCCCGACACCAGTGGTTTCGCCATAGGCTTTTATGGAAGGACGAATGGAGATGTGTCGTCTTAAGTGATGGCAGTCGCTTCGGCCTCGATGCCAACGATGATCGTATGCGTGAGTGTCGACTTCTAGGGGAGCGCGAAAATCTGGAGTAAGTCAGAGGCACACAGGGTCGACACCCGGCATCGTGGCGTGAAGAGCCATAGCCTACACTTACTCTGTAGTACTTCGAAGGATCATTGACTTTTATCAATAATGAAAGGAGCAGCATTAGCCGTAAAATCTTTTGCTTTATTTATGAAAAGTTAGATTTAACCTTGAATAGTGAGTATCACCCTTTCTCCTAGTGTTGTAGCTATGTACTCTGCTATTACTTTCGAATTGGCTCAGATTGTTAATAACAAATTTAATGAGGGAATATATGTATATTGTGAAGCTACAGTGAAGATCCCTAGATGCTCTTGGTGGGCTCCAGCATTTATTATGATTACACGCTTTTGTGCAATGAATACTTTTTTACTCAATGTTCAGTTTCCCGAGAATATGATCCCATATGAAAGCAGTGAATGAAAGCTAATTTACTGAGATGTAGACCACCATATTTTGCAATGATCCTGATAGCATAAGAAGCTGAACTCAAGCGTTTCAAGAGCTCTTCAGTATGTATCTTCCAATTCAATTACTCGTCAATGCAAATACCTGAATGTTTTGAATATTCTACCTTAGCTACAGCTTAGCTACGTTCTGGTGCCCGTACTTAGGTGCTAATGGCTCTCTCTGCGTGATAGTGTTTTGTACACATCCTCAAGAGTGTGTCAATAAAAATTCCAATCACTGGGTCGATGAATTCATGGTGTTCCTTTTTCATTTTCCACAGGTGTATTACCTACTATATTGTACTATCATAAATAAAGTTTTCTTCAGTTTTTGTCCACAAAGAAGAAATGACTGAGAGAGAGTATACAATTAAACTTACTTACCAAAGCAAGTCGATTTTCGTTTTTATCACGAAGTACGATTACTCAAAAGTCTGTTAATAATTCAGAAGCCAGTACTTTAGAAAATAATGTTATGATGAGAGGGAATAACTGACACACAAGCTTGCAGTGACATGGGCTTTTATTGTAGAAACATTAGTGTACAAATTTACCTCTCGATGCCTTTCTTTCATCGCCAACCACCACTTTGAAATTTGCTGAAAGTCTTCCTTGTACACATGAGAGTTTGTCTTTCGGTTTGATGTGCTCGTGTTAAAAACCTTTTTTTTTTCCGTCAAGTTTGGTGGTTGTGACGAGAGGCCAAACAGCGTGTATCACAGACCTATCGTTCGTCTGTCTGGGGAGCTGCTTCTCGCTTCGTGTCAGGTGGAGCTGTACCTGCTACCTAATCCAGCTGCTCCGCTGCAGTAGATCTCCAGTAATTATGCGACAGGTGCCATTCAAAGCGCTGCCCACCTACCTAACACGGCAGGAATTATACCAGACCGCCTTGCGGACACTTACATTTAATGATAATGCGTTCGGCCTACTACTCGAAATATTTGTCTTCTCTCTTCGACGGAATAAGCCTCAAGTTATTATCACTAACTGTTCAGTTCTTTCCATGCTTCAGGCAGGTTGATTGAACATCCTGATAATATTTGCCATGTGTGACCAACGTCAGATCGTCAGTATACAGAAAACTTTCGGTGTGAAATGGAAGTGGTTGGTCATTCGGGCCAAATCGTGGCTCTGGAGTTGACTATTTTTCTTTAATTCCATTTGCGACGTCCTTAAAAATCTACAAAAGAAATCTCCTTTTGTTAGGGGGAAAAATTAATGAAGTTGAAACAGTAATTACTGATATAGATTTATTTCCGGAGTACTTTATGTTTTAGTGTAGTAGCAGAAAGAAGGTCAAGAAAGACTAAAGACTACACCGGCGACAGAGCGTGATTCAAAACAATTTCTTATGTGGCGGATAAGACTCAGGATCTGTGAAGTGCAGCTTCTACCCGGTTTAAAACCAGCCTATTGCAGTAAGAGCACAGGCAATTATTTCCGTCAACCGGCTCAGTATCGTTCCCTTCAGGATTTTATGCTAAAAGCTAGATCGGCCGTTATTTCTTAGGGTTATTGGTAGCTTTAGACGTGAGCTTTCCTAGAGATTTTGGCGAACCTTCCAGAGCGCAAGCAGTTATTAAAACTAACGTATTGCATTGTTTCAGGACCAAAACGCTTTGTTTTAGAGTCCATAATATCGTCGATCCCAGCGAATAATACTGTTTTACATTGGCTAATAGCCCTCTGCAGGTCTTCCAATCGCAATCTATACAGATCGGCAACAGAAGTACGTATGTTATTGGAATTTAGCTGTATGTTTTGGTTATCAGATTTCACATTTATTAATAGTTAATGGGCAGTACCGTCGACTGTTGTTCTTACATGGTGGTTCACCCTAGATGGCTGGTTCTGAAGACGTTCTAGAAATTTACGGACTATTTTTACTCTTTTTCGTGAAATCAGTTTCTTGCATCAGCTTCAGCCGTTGCACCGACTTTATGGCTGAAATTAACAATGTACTGCACGAGAGATTGCTTCGTGTAATGGGCCACGCTCAAATAGTGTGTAGTAGTGATTAACGCCTGATACTATCTCAGGGGACAGTCTTTGCATGTATTTAGTTCGACATCCACAAGGGATAGACACCCCTCAACATTTGTTTACATCATGCACAAAGTGACTGTACTTTTCAAAGTTTGTGCTACTATACGTTACCTGTTGAGCAGGAGACTTTTTAATACTTTCATTCCCAGTGTTGTTTCTGGACAACAACGTATTAAAATCTCATTTATACCGTATTTTCTACATATCAATCCTTAAAGTCGCATTTTTGTTGATGAACAACATGCTTCCAGTACGACATTTTGCCGCTTGGTACGGCATTAATCTATCCGTCCTGGACGTTATGTTACGTAACCATCTGTAAGTGACTGTAAGTATGAACGTGAGTGTGGTTCATGTTATTTGATTTCAGCAGTGAATTGTCTTTGGTGCTGTAGCTAAGGTTATGCTAGCATTACTGATCCGACAGTGTCAATTATCAACAAAATAAGGTCCCAAATTCGACCAAAAAATTTAAAACACGTATTTTGATGTTTAGTTCACTGTATTAATCCAGAAAACACTGAATTTCAATTTTTCCAAAGCTGAATTCATAATAAGGGACTGAAAGGGTAAACTTGTTCCATTTTGACTTTTTAAAGTTGTATCTTCGGCTAAAGCATCAGCTTCTGAAGTGGCAACCGTGTTAAGATACAAAGCTTTTTATTATATATATATATATATATATATATATATATATATATATATATATATATATAGTTTGTAAGTCTAGGGACTTATGATCAATGTAGTTTTGTCTCATAAGAATTACAAACATTTGAACATTTGATTACTTGTTTTACATTTTTAGTTATTTGTGTTGCTTCGACTGGCTCATATCTGGACGTCATAGACGGGCACTAGTTACAATGATATCAGAATGGATTCTTCTGTTATTAAAATCTCATTTAACCATGGAAATACCACTGGGATCCTAAAATATCCACTACAGTTATCATAAAACATAATAAAAAAGCTACTTTCGATAATTCAGTAGTATATTTCGGATTGGTTCAATATAGCTTCTCTGTGGATACCTGCATCAATTTATTTAGTTCAGTGACAGCTATTGATGATGTTGTCGGCTACAAACTTGAGATAGCTCTGCCGATAAACTCTAATTTTCTGCCTATAAAGAAGCGATTGCCCTGTTATGACTCGTTTAGAATCATTGGCATTCAGTAAATACGAAGAGCTGTCGTACAAAATAGTTGTTTAGGAGGGTCGTAAAGATTTATGTTCACATTGTGACACCAATAACTCTTCGAGGAGCAATCTCGCGACTCGAGAATACGAAATCAAGCCTTATTTGCATTTAGATGCCATTTTGCTGCGCAAAGTGTAAGGCGTCTCTCATTTATCACTGTTTATTAAACTGCAGACACTTCTGTGTCGGCCACACTGCGCGGAATGAGAAATGTTATAATTTTAACTTCACGACGATTGTTGCTGACATTCTTTAGTACGTGATATTCTACTCCGCTGTTGACGAAATTTGCATTACCTGATAATATTAATGAAGCTCAAATGCTGTTTAATGATATTAGTACATCAATTCATACCTCATAATTATATACTTACACATTGTTCACTGCAAAATGTGCTACTTGCTACGCGAAAACGCTGCAGTTGATGATCTAGGTTACTGATTAGTACTGTCTTGGATTAGGACCATGCTTCGCGATTGACATTAGAAGCTTAGTCGGAATAAAAATCTAACGAGCATCGTAGTAGTTCTGACAGGTAATATGACTTTGTATGCAAACATTTCAAAACTGATTGAAATAGCAAGAATCGTTATAGTTTTTCTTTTCTTCTTTTTCAGTTCATGCCACTCGGTATTGGTGCATTGTAACCTGTTGGTTCTGAGCTTAATGTACTACGTAGTTTGTTATTTATGCTTAGACGGGGGAGAAAAAGCACTAAGGCTATTAATTATAAATCATTAGGTGTTTGGCGCAACATTTCCGTTAAACTTTGTTTACAAGTTAAATCAATCAAAAGTGATGGCAGTAAACTCCACAAAATATCTATGAATTACTATTACTTTAGACTTAAACTGGAAAGTACATGTAGATATGTTCGTGGGAAAGGCAAACCCGAACTACATTTTATTGGCAGAACCCTTAAAAGATGCAACAGAACTACTAAAGAAACTGCATACACTTCGCTTGTCCGTCCTTTTGTGGAGTATTGCTGCACAGTGTGTAATACAGGGGAGACAGCGTTACGGAAATGATACAGAATCTGGGTTGTGAATCATTACAACAACGGCGCTTATTGCTGCTGCGTGGGCTACTTACGAAACTCCAATCGCCGACAGTCTCCTCCGAATTCGAATGCGAAAATATGCTTTGCCAACTGCGAACGGCTGAAAGCAAGGTAAACTACAGCCGTTACTTTTTCCGAGGACATGCAGCTCTACTGTATGATTATATAATGACTGAGGTACAATAGTCCCCCATTCGCATCTCCAAGCAGGGACTACTCAGGAGGGTGTAATCATCAGGAAAGTCAACACTGGCATTCGGCGGATCGGAGCGTGAAATGTTAGATCCCTTAATCGGGTAGGGAAGTTAGAAAATTTAAAAATGGAAATGGCTAGGCTGAAGTTCCACTCCTGGCCATTAAAAATGCTACACCACGAAGATGACGTGCTACAGACGCGAAATTTAACCGACAGGAAGAAGATGCTGTGATATGCAAATGATTAGCTTTTCAGAGCATTCACGCATGGTTGGCACCGGTGGCGACACCTACATCGTGCTAACATGAGGATACTTTCCAATCAATTTCTCATACACAAACAGCAGTTGACCGGCGTTGCCTGGTGAATTGTTGTTGTGATGCCTGATGTAAGGAGGAGAAATGCGTACCATCAAGTTACCGACTTTGATTAAGGTCGGACTGCAGCCTTTCACGATTGCAGTTTATCGTATCGCCACATAGCAGCTCGCATTGGTCGCGATCCAATGACTGTTAGCATAATATGGAATCGGTAGGTTCAGGAGAGCAATCAGGAACGTCCTGCTGGATTCCAACGGCCTCGTATCGCTAGCAGTCGAGATGACAGGTATCTTATCGGCATGACTATAACGAATCGTGCAGCCACGTCTCAATTCCTGAGTCAACAGATGAGGACGTTTGCAAGACAACAACCATCTGCACGAACAGTTCGACGACGTTTGCAGCAGCATGGACTATCAGCTCGGAGACCATGGCTGCGGTTACCATTGACGCTGCATCACAGGAGCGCCTGCAATCGTGTACGCAATGATGAGCCTGGGTGCACGAATGGCAAAACGTCATTTATCAGGATATATGCACCCAAATTGCATGAAAATGTAATCACATGTCAGTTCTAGAATATTTGTCCCATGAATACCCGTTTAACACCTGCATTTCTTCTTAGTGTAGCAATTTTAATGGCCAGTATTGTAGATATAGTGGGGATTCGTGAAGTTCGGTGGAAAGATGAACAGGACTTCTCGTCAGGCGAGTACAGGATTATAAATACAAAATCAGTTGGGGGTATAATGAATAAGAAAATAGCAATGGGGGTAAAGTTCTATGAGCAGAGCAGTGATCGCATTATCATATTCAAGGTAGGTACAAAGCCAACACTGACCACAGTAGTACAAGTTTATATGCCCACTATCTCCGCCGATGATGAGATTGAAGAAATGTATGAGGAGGTAAAGGAAATTGTTCACACAATTAAGGGAGAGAAACACGTAATTGTGATGGGAGACTGGAATTCGGTAGTAGGAAATGTTCAAATGTTTGTAAAGTCTATGGGACTTAACTACGGGGTCATCAGTCCCTAAACTTACAAACTACTTATGAACTACTTACAAACTAGGACGGCACAAATATCCATGCCCGAGGGGGGATTCGAACCCCCGACCGTAGTGGCCGTGAAGACCGTGACTGGAGCGCCTTAGTCTCCTCGGCCACCGCGGCCGGCGATCGGTAGTAGGAAAAGAAAGGGAAGAAAAACCAGTAGGTGAATATGGACAGGACCAAAGGAATGAAAGAGTAGATCGCCTGGTAGAATTTTGCACGGAACATAATTTAATCATAACAAACACTTGGCTTAGAATCATGAAAGAATGTTGTAGTCGTGGAAGAGACCAGGAGACACCGGAAGGTACCAGATAGATTTTATAATGGTAAAACATAGATTCCGGAACCAAGATTTAAACTGTAAGACATACCCAGGGGCAGATATAGACTCTGACCATAACTTATTGGTCATGAACTTTCGGCCGGAACTGAAAAAACTGCAGAAAGGTAGGAAAATATGGAGATGGGATCTGGAGAAGGAACCTGGAAAAAAAAAAAAAAAAAAAAAAAAGGCGTCCGTCTTTGTTTGTAATTTATGATATAAGGAGATTCCTTTTAAAATCATCCTGGATAAAATATTTCATAACTAATAGTTCATTGACACTTCCTAATTTTTTGGAAAAAAAACCTCAAAGATCATAGTTTATCTTAAAAAAATGCATAGTCAACCATCAGCTGTTTATTGTTTTCAGAACTTTACCGGTTTCCGATATTATCCATCATCAGAAGAGTGAAATTAAACAGACTGATAATAGTTCTCCATCAGTCTGTTTAATTTTACTCTTCTGATTATATGAAACCGGTAAAGTTCTGAAAATAATCAGCTGATGGTTGAATATGCATTTTTTTAAAATATATTACTGCTGTTAACTCACATCTAAGTAAAATTTGATCATAGTTTAGTTCTATCTATTAAAAGAAGTTTTAACACTTTTTCACTGCGGAAAGTTACTGTATTTTCAGTTATTCAGTTCACACAATAATATGCAATTTCGTGAACTTTAAATAAATTCGTCATATTTATTCACTTTTAACGCAAAAATAAAAAAAAAACATTCACAGATAGCAATATTCAGAATGAATTCCTGCACTAATGTCCCCCATTGATTAAATAATCTCTTTCTAATCTATCTAAAAATATTTTATTAAAATATCCTAACAACGAAAACTGACTTGTACTGAAAGGAGCTGTGGAATGAAAAGGGCCATTAACAGTACAGCACCATGAACAGAACTTAGCTATGAACAAAACAGACCTATCTGCTACTCATATTTACAGTAAACTTTAGACAAAATATATTATATGACTATTTCACCCATTGTCTTTTAAAGGTACTTTGGAAGTAATTTTGTATCCGATTTTGCATTAAAATTAATAAAACCTACTCTGCCTCGCCAAAAAGGGTTTATAACGGACAAAATATGATAATACTACTGCTACGATCGCGGTGTAATATAAGAAACGCCGGCCGCGGTAGCCGAGGGGACTGCGGCGCGCCATTCACGGTCTGCATGGCCACTACGGTCGGGATTCGAATCCCCCTCGGGCATGGATATTTGTGCCGTCTTTAGTTGCAGCTAGTTCATAAGTAGATTGTAAGTTTAGGGACTGATGACCACGTAGTTAAGTCCCATAAGCTCTACAAACATTTGAACATTTATACAACAAACGGCGAGACTTGAACTGTGCTTAAGATGCGAACCTCACTGCGCTTTATTGTTCATCTGGAGCTACGTGGAAGTCGAGCGGTATCGTGTTTCTCTTGATTCGGTGGCAGAAATGATTCTGAGAAATCTTGCAGCAGCGACACAAATACAAAACATACTTCACGTTTTCCAAGAAACACGAAACTCATATCTGCGTCGATACTGGCTCTAAGAGGGGGCAGTGGTGTTAATTTTTGACATTTATAATTAACTAACAGTAATCATAACAATACAGTAAAGAAAAATATAACACTGTGTTATTTTCAATCGCACACAGTCACGTCATGCATGCCAAACGTATGCGTTTACGACACGTCGTTTCCTAATGAAATACACTTTCCGAAATAAAACTTAGTACATCATCCTAGACATTTCGAATTCATTCTAGATTTATTTTTGGAACAGTGTAGCACCTATACCAATCAATAAAACAAATCTAGATATTTGATCGCGTCATTTTTATACACTTAGCAAATGACTTGCCGACGTTTTCACCACTGTGCAGTGGTTCTCTTCAGGGCTGTTAAGGAGATATCATGCGCAGTCTCCAACAATGGTAAAATCCCGTGTAAATTTGATTATAATAAAATGTTCCAAATACGAAAAATATTAAAAGAACACCCTTGAAATTATGCGCCGAGTACGCTTATTTAATCAAAACCAATTTCTTTTGGACAAGTTAGGTTGTAAATCATTTCTGGTCTTAAAACATTGATGGACGATGCGAGCCGGCCGCGGTGGCCGAGGGGGCTGAGGCGCTCCAGTCACGGTCTGCACGGCCACTACGGTCGGGGGTTCGAATCCCCCCTCGGGCATGGATATTTGTGCCGTCCTTAGTCTTAGCTAGTTCATAAGTAGTTTGTAAGCTTAGGAACTGATGACCCTGTAGTTAAGTCCCATAAGCTATACAAACATTTGAACATTTTTTTTTTTTTTTTTTGACGATGCGATTACGACTCTACTATTGTGATAATATCTAAGCACTCATCACGTAATAAGCTCTCTCACCGTACTTTAACACACAGCCAAAATTATTTGACATTCAGAGTTAACTTTCACAAACATACTCTTTTTTTCATTTTTACCTTTTTAAACTATTCTTTTAATATATTTTCCATATTTACATCATCTTTTTCCGTTAAAATACTTTCAAATTTGCTATCTTTTCCTGTATTGGTTTACGTTAGATCAAGTGACAGTGTCAAATGGATTTTATTTTTGCAAACGGTGCGATATATGAAGAAATAGAGTAAAGCCTACAAACTCATTTACTCAATTTTCCTCTCAGATGAACGATAAATCCATTATTTTCATTAGAATTTCGAGCTGTAATAAGGGCGATCGAAAGGGGCTCTTTAGTGTTACTAACGTAACCTAATCTAGATCAAAATTATTGTAAAAATTACCTGTAAATTGAGTAGATACTGTTACGAGATCTATACTTACATGTCTTTTGTCTAAGGCACGTGCTCATAATTTTATACTAGGCAACTGCGAGGGGAACTGCAATGAACATGGTGCTCGTACATTATCCCTTAGAAAAGTTATATTTTTCAGACACAACTGTTTTTATTTGTTTAATTTGCAAACAGAAGTAGTGAATATGAATTCGGGTTTTAATTAAGTTATAATTTATATTTACTTCGGTGGAATGTAATTTGCTATTGCTAAATTAAAATGAAAATATGTTTGCCATACGATTTTTTTTTGTTTCCACCCGTAATGTTAGATCTACATCTACAACCATACTCCGCAAACCAACTGACAGTGTGTGGTGGAGGGTACCTTGAGCACCACTATCGATTTTCCCTCCTATTCCAGTCACGTACTGTTCGCGGAAAGAAGGATTGTCGGTATGCCTCTGTGTGGGCTCTAATCTCACTGATTTTATCCTCACGGTCTCTTCGCGAGATATACGTAGGAGGGAGCAATATACTGCTACACTCCTCGGTAAAGGTATGTTCTCGAAACTTCGACAAAAGCCCGAACCGAGCGACAGAGCGTCTATCCTGCAGAGTCTTCCACTGGAGTTTATCGATCATCTCCGTAACGCTTTCACGATTATCAAACGATCCTGTAACGAAGCGCGCTGCTCTCCGTTGGGTCTTCTCTACCTCCTCTATCAATCCCACCTGAGCAGTATTCAAGCTGTGGCCGAACAAGTGTACTGTAACCTACTTCCTTTGCATTTCCTTAGTATTCTTCCAATGAATCTAAGTCTGTCATCTGCTTTACCGACGATTGATTTTATATGATCGTTCCATTTTAAATCCCTCCTAATGACTACTCCCAGATACTTTATGGAATTAACTGCTTCCAGTTGCTGCCCTGCTATAGTGTAGCTAAATGATAAAGGATCTTTCTTTCTGTGTATTCGCAGCACATTACACTTGTCTACATTGAGATTTAATTGCCATTCCCTGCACCATGCGTCAATTCTATGCAGATCCTCCTGCATCCTCTGCATCTCAATACAATTTTCCATTGTTACAACCTCTCTATATACTACAGCATCATCCGCAAAAAGCTGTATCCGCAAGGTCATTTGTATATATCGTGAACAGCAACGGACACACGACACTCCCCTGTGGCATACCTGACATAACTCCTACTTCAGAAGACTTCTCTCCATTGAGAATGACATGCTGCTTTCTATTATCTAGGAATTCCGCAATCGAATCACACAATTGGTCTGATAGACCATATGCTCTTACTTTGTTCTATAAATATCACTCCTAAGCCGACGACCTCCAGCTCCACCGAAGTGACTGACCTGAAGAAATAGATACATCACAACACAGGATCTCATCTTACTATCGTAGTTGTTTCTGTTCATAAAACAATATTTGCAAACACTTTTGCTGTCCCCTCCTCCCCTCCTCAAACAAGGTGACCTGCTCTCTTCGCATAATTCATTGTTCTACTACTTAAAAATAAACAAATAAATACCTTGAAGCACAATTCCTGTTATACTGTTAGAACATCCCCAACAAATCAACTATGCCTCTGTCTAAAAGTGGAACCACTGTTCTCTTCGTCTCTCTGTCTCCATAATCACACAACATCCTCATATATATGTCTTTTTCAATATCTGCACTCTTCCAGGTAAGTATGATTCAAACCATTTGTGCACTGTCCCACTCATAACACAATACTTAAGGTTATGTAGAATTCCATCCTTTACACAACCGAAAGACTATGAGAGAGATGGAAAAAAAAAAAAAAAAAAAAAACAGCATGTGATGTCCGGTTATTCAGATCATTTAATGTTACATCAGCGGAGGTATATATATAGCATTTTCTGTTGAAAAGTTTTTCTGAAAAGCAAACTGACATTTTGTTAGAACTTTATTTTTACTAATATGTGAAGTTATTCTAGAATACAAAACTATTTCAAAAATTTTCGATGAAGCTGTCAGAAGTGAGATTGGTCGGTAGTTATTGACATCAAACTTTTCTCCGTTAAATGAAATGGTTTGACGAAAGCACTTTCATTTTATCAGGAAAAATACTCTGCTGTAGAGAGCTATTATATATGTGTCATTCGCAGCTTTTACAGAACCATGCAGTCTATCTCTGCCGTAATGCATTTACCATGTGTACAGTATCACTTGGGGCAGTTACAGAAACTTGGAGTGGGGCTAACTCTACGTATTGTCTGTCCTTGCTGTGACGTGTTTACTATGTATACTATAATCATAAAATGTTAAGCTTAAGGGACTTAACTGCGGGGTCATCAGTCCCTAAACTTACAAACTACTTATGAAGTACCTTATACTAAAGACGAGACAAACATCCATGCCCGGGGTCGGATTCAAACCCCCGACCGTAGCGGCCGTGCAGAGTGTGACTGGCTTGCCGCAGACTGCATGCCCATTGCGGCCGGCTATAATCATACCTCGCACAGCAGTGTGCGGTATTAATATGTTCGTAAACGGCGCGTGCGAATTTTCGATTCTTTAGGGGCCATTATCTCAGGTTCTGTTCTTCTCAGAATGAAGGGGAAAGTGTTCTGGATATATATTGGCCTAGTGGTCATTTGTGAGCATATTGGAAGAATGGGTGTACTATAACTATTATACACTACATCGTCAAAATTTTCAAAGTTACACACTTCCTGGAGCCCATCCAACCCCTGAGGGGCTCAGCATTAATTTGCTGAATACGGCCATGGCGAACCCGGGGTCCTGAGCCGTGTGCTATGTCGCGCCAACAGTCCGCTACACCGTAAGCTCTGTGCGTGCTTCAACGACCATCGTTCGGCGCGACGGTGGAATGTTGTACGTTTCAGAGCCCAGGGATCTTGGCTTAATCGCTCGGGTCGCGAGGACGGTATAAACCCCTATAAAAAAACCTCAATCTCAAGGTGTGCTACGTGCCGAGGAGATGCATGGCTGTTGTGGTTGAATAGTGGCTAGCGAGCAACCTCTGAGGAACCTGCCGCACCTCAGTTCTATAAGGCTTCCCCAGGCAAGCGGGGCTCTAACTAGGTGGACCTCATTTCCCTAGCTGCTCGTGGGACGGAAATGGAACGAGCTAATAAAAGCGTGGCCGGTCGCGAAAACGGCGTCTCTAAGCGTAATAAAGGAGATTTCAATGCTGCTGGAATTAACCCCCGTTCGTTCCCTTTCCTGGCCACGCCGTGGAAGGAACGCAGGGCCTTAAACAGAGCCATATTCTCCGCAATATCTCGTTTGCTCCCGTACTGATGGTGAATCTTTCTCGTCCACCAAACCACAGTTCTTCGTCAGTCATCTCGAAGACAAGTATGGTGAGGTGGCGTCTTTCTCCAAAATGAGGAGTGGGGCAGTCTTGATACATACGGCATCCCCAGCCCAGTCTAAGGAATTACTTGCCTGTGACAAGCTGGGTGATATTCCCGTCTCTGTCACACCCCACAAGACGCTCAACATGGTCCAGGGTCTCATTTATCACCTGTATCTCCTGTCACAGTCAGATGGTGAGCTGCGGGCAAACTTGGAATGGAGAGGTGTTCACTTTGTTCGGCGCATTTATAGGGGACCACAAGATCATAGGGTCGCCACCGGTGCATTCATCCTGGCCTTCGAAGGCCTGAGAAGGTCAAGGTAATGGTCTATCTGTGCGACGTCAAGCCGTATGTCCCGCCCCCTATGAGATGCTTCAGGTGCTGGAAGTTCGGGCATATGTCGTCACGATGTACTTCCAGCCCTACAAGCAGAGAATGTGGGCGTCCGTCACATCCAGACGTTCCGTGCACCTCATCTTCCGTACGTGTGAACTGTGGGCAATTACACCCGCCTTGCTCACCTGACTGTACTCTCCTGCACAAGGAATGGAAGATCATAGAGATCAAGACTCTAGACCGTCTTACATATTCTGAGGCGAGAAGAAAGTACGAACAGTTCCATCTAGTGTGCCTAACTACATCTTTTGGGGCCGTTTCATCTTCACCAATTACGAGAATGACTCCTTAAATACCGCCTCCCTCTATGGGCTCTCGGGGCCACCTCTCTGCTACTGTTCAGTCAATGGGTGGGGGCGCTCCTCCATCCGTGTACCGCCTGCTGTGGGTGCTACACCCCACAACCATCGGGGACACCAGTCCCCACCTCCCAGCCTCCTCCGGCACCTCTCGCTCAGAAGGGGTCCCTCAGGACAGCCCCTTCTGAGACTTCTCACAGTGCTTCAGAGAATCCTGGTCGGAGGCTCAAGGATCCCCAAACTGTTGGTCGAAGGGCTTCCCGCTCTGCCTCCACTCCTGACGTCACCGAGAAGCCCTCACAGCCCATAAAACAGAAAGGGCAGCGAGAGGGTAAGAAGCCAAAGCCACGAAGAAAGAAAGAATCCACGGTGGCTGCACAGCATCAGCCTCCCTCATCTTCTACATCACCTGAGGATCTCGCACTGACTGATACACCGGATCCTATGATTCTGGATTAAGCAGAGGCAGACCGGTTGACAGCAGATGTTCCCATGGAATAACCTGCTCTTCATCTTTATCATGGTCCATCAGCTGAAAGACACTGTAATTCTCCGGGGGAACTGCGGAGGTTTTTTCTCTCACCTGGCTGAGTTGCGTCAACTTTTGAGCTTATCACCTGCTCTCTGCATTGCTCTCCAGGAGACCTGGTTTCAGCAATGCGGACCCCTGCCCTTCGTTTATACAGGGGATATTATTGTAATCGGCGTGTGTATAACAGAATCTCATGTGGCGTCTGTGTATAGTGAACATGTGGCCCTTCTGTCATCAGTGGCCGTCAGGGTACGGATACAACAAGACATAACCATCTGCAGCCTGTATCTTCCGCCAGATGGCACTGTACCACCACACACACTGGCTACACTGATCTCGCAGCTCCCGCCGCCTTTTCTACTTCTGGGTGACTTTAACGCCCACAACACCTTTTGGGGTGATGTAGTAGTCAGTGGTCGCGGCAGAGAGGTCGAGAACTTGATATCCCAGCTCGACCTCTGTCTTCTAAACACCGGAGCCCCCACGCATTTCAGTGTGGCGCATGGCCCTTTCTCGGCTATTGACCTGTCAGTGTGCAGCCCTAGCCTCTTGCCATCTGTCCATTGGATGACGCATGACGATCTGTGTGGTAGTGATTACTTTCCTATCTTCATATCCCTACCCCATCGTCGCTGCCCTGGCGGCCTTCCTGGATGGGCCTTAAACAGGGAAAATTGGGACCAATTCGTTCCTGCCGCCGCTGTTGGACCTCTCCCAGATGACTGTATTGACGTGTTGGTTGCGACTGTCACCCAGAACATTTTATCTGCAGCAGAGCACGCAATCCCCCTTTCATCGGGATTCTCCCGGCGAAAGTTAGTGCCTTGGTGGTCGTCGGAAGTTGCAGACGCCATTCGGGACCGTCGGCGTGCTCTTCAGCGCTATAAGCGACACCCGACGCTTAAGAATTTTATTACTTTCAAAAAACTCCGTGCTCGTGCTCGCCAGATGATACGGAGGAAAAAACAGGAATGCTGGGAACGTTACGTGTCCACCATCGGTTCAAGTACCTCTCCTTCTCAACTCTGGAAGAAGAACCGATGCCCTTTTGGCTACCAGTCCCAGGCAGTAATTCCTGGGATCTATATCCAAGGGGCTGTATGTACGGATCCAGGCGCTGTCGCCGAGGCTTTGCGGAGCACTACGCTCGCGCCGTTGCATCCGGAAATTATCAACCTGCCTTCCGCACATTAAAACAGCGAATGGAACGCAAAAGCCTCTCATTCACCTCACGCCACCCTGAGGTATATAACGCTCCGTTTAGCGAGTGGGAGCTCCTCAGTTCCCTTGCCCACTTGCCCACTGCCCTGGGCCGGACAGACTGCACAATCAGATGTTAAATCATCTCTCTGATAAATCCAAGCGCCAAATTCTTACAGTATTTAACCGCGTCTGGAGCGACGGTGGCTTTCCATCACAGTGGCATACAAGCACCATCGTCCCAGTGCTCAAGCCGGGTAAAGACCCGCTAGATATAGACAGTTATCGGCCCATCAGTCTTACGAACGTTCTTTGCAAACTGCTAGAACGCATGGTCAGCCGGCGGTTGTATTGGCTCCTTGAATCTTGGGGCCTGCTGGCTCCATGCCAAGGGGCTTTTCGCAAGGGGCGCTCGACCTTGGATAACTTCGTCCATCTTGAATCTGCCATCTGGACAGCGTTCTCTCGACGTAACCATCCGGTGGCCGTATTTTTTGTCTCGTAGAAGGTGTATGATACGGCCTGGCAACACCACATTTTAACCACATTACATGGGTGGGGTCTCTGGGGCTCACTCCCAATTTTTATCCAAAACTTTTTAGCTGTCCGTACCTTTCATGTTCAAGTTTGTGCGTCCTCTAGCAGCCTGCATGTCCAGGAGAACGGGGTGCCTCACGGCGTCCCGTTGTTTCTAGTGGCCATCTATGGCTTAGCGGCAGCAGTTGGGTCGTGAGTATCCCCTTCATTGTATGCTGACGACTTTTGCATCTATTTTAGCTCGTCTAGCATGTGTGTTGCAGGGAGCTATGTGTAAGGCGCAGACATGGGCTCTCTCTCATGGGTTCCAATATTCTTCTACCAAATCGTCGTCAGCCAGTCCACCCACATCCAGAGTTGTATTTCGACGGCCAACTACTCAATGTAGTTGACACGCATCGATTTCTTGGAATGGTCTTTGACGACCGGCTCACATGACAACCGCATATTCGCAGCTGAAACAGAAGTGTTAGCGGCACCTCAACGCCCTCCTGTGCCTTAGCTGTACCACTTGGGGTGCAGATCGTAGTACCCTGTTGCGTTGTTATAAAGTCATTACTCTGTCGCGCTTGGACTACGGGAGCGTAGTATATGGTTCCGCATCGCCATTGGCACTGCAGATGTTGGATCCTGTCCACCACTGTGGTGTTGGGCTCGTGACAAGGGCTTTCCGAACCAGCCCGTGGACAGTCTCCTTGAGGAGGCTGGGATGCCTCCATTGCGAATCATGCGGCAACATCTGCTGGCGAAATACGCAGTGAATTACGCATCCCAACTACCGCCTACTTTTTCCGAACGTCGTACTCCATGTCCCACAACGGCGGCCGAGGTCGGGTTTGACAGTTGGTGCCAGTGTCCAGTCTCTCCTGAGTGACCTGGGGTCTCTTCCTCTGCCATCTCTGATACAATTCCAGTCGCGTACGCCACCATGGTGTATTCCTCGACCTGTTATTCGATTGGACTTCTCGCAGAGCTCCAAACACTCTGTTCACCCTGATATTCTCCGCCGCCAATTTCTGTCAATTCTTGATGGGTACCGGGGATCCACGGTCATCTACACGGATGGTTCGATGGCAGAAGGTGTTGTTGGCTTCGGCTATATACATACAGGACACAACGAACAGCGCTCCTTACCGAAGGGCTGCAGTGTGTTCACAGCAGAGCTGGTGGCCATACTTCGTGCACTCGAGCATATTTCTCCCTGCCCTGGGGAGTCCTTCCTCACTTGCAGTGACTCTCTGAGCAGCCTACAGGCGCTCGATCATTGCTTCCCTCGCCAAAATTTGCTTCAGGCCATCCAAGAATCCCTGCCTGCCATCAACCGAAGTGGGCGGTCAGTGGTCTTTATCTGGACTTCAAATGCTGGGATCGACGGGAACGAGCTAGCTGATAGGTTAGCAAAGGGGGCTCTCCATGAACCTACCTTGGCTATAGGTATCACAGTTCATGACCTCCGTTCGCAGTTGCGGAGCCGAGTTCTTGGACTGTGGATCGCAGAATGGCGCTCCCTCCAAACACCCAACAAGTTGCGGGCGATTAAGGAGACCACGCACGTGTGGAGGTCCTCTATACGGACTCCCCGCAGAGACTTTGTTGTTCTCTGCCGGCTGCGTATCGGCCATAATTGGCTTACGCACGGCCACCTTCTCCGTCGAGAGGATCCTCCCGAGTGTCGATGTAGTGCGCGTCTGACAGTCGTCCACATTGTCTTGGAAAGCCCGGATTTAGCCACTCAGAGAAGGAATTTTAACCTCCCTGACGATTTAAAACTTGTTTTAGCTCACAATTCCTCTATGGCTGACGCTGTTTTAAATTTTATTCGTGTGAGTGGGTTGTGCCGATCTATTTGATGTTTAGCGCTGTGTTCATTATGTATTTGTTCTTCGCTCGCCTACCGCTTTTAGGCAGGTGGTTTTAATGTGAAAAAGTGGGCACATGCTCTACTATCTTGTCTGTGGTCACTTGGCCAGGACACTCTTCTTTTATTAGTTTTTACTTTGATTCTTTTACTTCTTGACGTGTTACACCCTTTGCTTGGTGAGTTTTAACACATCGTTTTCTACTACATTGTAGTGCTTTTTAATTTGCTCTCTACGGTTTTAGCCGTTTTAGCACCGTCACTCGCAAATATCTAAATAACTAATCATAGAAAATTGTCTAAATATTTACAATACATCCTGTAGACATTTATCTATAAACGGTATTTTTCAGTATTCGTACATCTTAGTTCGTTAACAAGATAAGACCGAAAAAACCGCGATATTTTGCTAGAAAAAGTGCGTATTGTGCTGAAAGACGGCGTTCGGACAGCTCTGAAACTTACCATGCGATATGAAAACAGGTACTCGGCGAAAAATATTGATTTTTGTACATCTTAAAGATGAAATCTTCGGTCGATGAAGGGGTCATTTTTGTTTTAGTTTACTTTACAGTTAATATGCAGCATCCAGTTTAGTCAACTATTGCAATATATTTTAAAGAGTTTGAAGAGGTAAAAACACATTGTGTAGACGTCTCGTATGGTTGATTTTAGGTTACACATAGCTACATATGAAATGTAGATAACATATCGAAATTTTATTTAAAGTTTAGAGCAGAATGTTATGTGGTTTTTGAGATATCGGTCCGTGAATGATAGCACGCGATAGGAATAGGTTAGAAAACGCTATTTCTGATTGTGAGATAACGTATCTTGAGGAATAGGAAATGACTAAAATGTTACGTATATGTTGCTTAGGTGTTTATGTGGAAAATCCGTTTTCCGTTTTTGGATATGTGTATTCGTTACCGCGATACGCAACAAAAATCATAATTTTTGGTATCAAAAGATCAACTGCGTGCATTGGCAAATCTACACATCTATTCATGGCAAATCGTCGAAATTTTTACTATGCGTCCTAATATAATGATTCCGGAAAGCTTTGAAAGTTTTTCTGATAATACTATCCATTACCGAGATCTGTAGATTCCAAGTTACCGCACATATTCATGACAAATATGCAATGTTATTAATCCCTTGAAATTTCATCAACATTCACGTCTTTCAGGCCACTGGACGTGCAAAATTCGTCATCGTAATGGTTGGATCAACGTGAACGACTTGAATTATCGTGAAATAGTAACATTATATAAATCTGAATTCTCAGCTGGACTCGAAAATATTTACACGCTTTATATGGTACGATATTGATGGTGTTTAACAATGTTATTTGAAATAGTTAAGCGTGTTTAGCAATAATCTAAATGTGAAGCTCTTTTTAGAAAATAAAGTACTACACAGTCAATTTGGTCTGACGTTTGTACAAATATATCAAGGTATATAAAATACTATCTAAATTTTTATTACCATTGATTTCATGTTATATAAGCAGTACACTCTGATGTAACAGGAAAAAGACGAGATCCGGCTGAAAAATGCTCGTGCCAGACCACAGAAAGGCGAATATGTCGTCTGACACAAAAGTGTGGAACCAGCTGCCTCAATCCTCATTCCGACTTCCTCACCAAAAATTTTGGCATGCGAACATATTAGCGCTTTTTATGGCTGAGACGTGGAACAGGCAGAGAGAGCCATATGTGATGGAACAGAGAAAGTGTCAGTTCAGGAGAAAGGCTTATGCATGAAAACAGCAGTGGGAAACGAAACGAGATGTCAGAAGTCAGGAACAGTGGCAATAACAAACTAAGACGAATGCCGATAGTAGCAATTAGAGCAAAAGAGAAAACAGTGGGAAACTGAGAAGAATGGAGACCATACATAAAGCATAAGCGTGTGACTCTCCAGTACTATAGCACGGAACAATTTGTCCAATTTTTCTCATCCCCAGTACCCGCGTGCTAAAGTTTTCCGGTCTACAGGTCAAACCCCAAGCGAATCATTCCCATGGACATATGTGTAATGTAGACAATCGTGATTGAGACAATGAAAGCCGACTCTAAGTGAGAAAGAAAGGATACTGGCAACAGGATAGGAAGTGAATGGGACAACGTCAGTGGGGCAGAGAGGGGATGAAAGTGGTGAGGAAAAGCGAGGGAAAGGGTTGAAGACATTGAAAGTTTGACACAGACAGAAAGTGGCAGTAGGAGAGAGAGCAAAGAAACGAACAGAGACATATATAGACACTGACAGTGAGACGACATTGCTTACTATAACGGCTTAACTGGGCAACAGTATTTACAAGGTTATGCGCTAAAAGTTCGCGAATAGGTTCGCATGTCAAAATTTTTGGTGAGGAAGTAGGAGTGATGATTGAGGCAGCTTGTTCCACACTTTTGTGTCAGAGAACATATTCGCCTTTTTTGTGCTCTGGCAGGAGCATTTTTCAGCTGGTGTTTTACATACTGCAGGTGTGTTTATTCCGTCTCACTTCCTACTGTTGCTAATACGTCCATAATCTTGTTATGCATTGTTTGAACTGAAGCGTATTCAGTGCCTGAGTAAATGGAACGAGCATCATCGTCAGCCACACGTCTTGCTTCGAATCTCTCCAATTCATTAAATGAAGTAACAATTTCTGATTCGAAATATGATCACTGTGTCCTGTGGAATCCCGTAATGTCATTTCCCTGTTCTTCTACTATCACATTTAACTCAGTTTTCTCTGTGACTGGAGCGCCTCAGTCACCTCGACCACCGCGGCCGGCCTGAATATGGTGACCCATTGACTCGTATATTTGGTGACACTTTCTCGGCTTGTATTTGTACCTCACATAATTTTCTAGCCTGAAATTTCGTCAATACTCGAACTAATCTGCAATCATCACTCAGTTCCTGTCTGCAAAACCTGCAATTCCAGATTACCAGTTGGATAACCCAAAAATTGCAACAATGAATGCTGGCAGCAATATGCACCTGTGCGCCAACATAGAAATATATTTCTTTAAGGCATGTCTCTCCCACTTTCTTCATTAATTGAGAGTATAACATCGTTGTATCAGTTAATATCAAAAACATCGGTGAAAAGTTTCTATCACAATAACGTGCGACCCTCACTATGTAACAAGGGTTAAAACAACAGTTATTGTGAAACATCCTGGCAGATTAAAATTGTGTGCCGGAAGTACCTCGCATCCTACTTTCCAAATTTCACACAAGCTCTCCTGCGAACCTTGCAAGACTAGCACTCCTGGAAGAAAGGATATGGTGGAGACATGGCTTATCCACAGTCTAAGGGAAGTTTCTAGAATGAAACTATCACTCTGCAGCGGAGTGTGCGCTGATTTGCAACTTCCTGGCAGATTTAAATTTAATCGATGGGTGTGCCGTCTTCAGTATAAGCTGGTTTAGAGACGATGACCCCGTAGTCCCCGTAGTCCCATAAGCTCTACAAACATTTGAAAATTTTTCTGTCTCGGTGAATTCAATACTCACTATCTTTTCCTACTCAATGTCTAGTTGGCAAGCCATGCTGATAACAAGCAATCAGTCCATTGGCGTGTCGCTAATAGGGGTCAGCAATATCTACTTATTCACTCCGTGAGTGCCGCAGTAGCACGATATGCGTGGAAAACACTAAGCACTCCGTGTTTTCTGTACCTCTTCCACAGGACCGCTATCTGCACTACAGAGATTTCTCACCAGAACGCAGCCGGCTGAGGAGTCCGTAAAATCGTCTGCCGGCCGCGGTGGCAGAGGGGACTAAGGCGCTCCAGTCACGGTCTGCACGGCCACTACGGTCGGGGGTTCGAATCCCCCCTCGGGCATGGATATTTGTGCCGTCCTAGTTCGTAAGTAGTTCATAAGTAGTTTGTAAGTTTAGGGACTGATGACCCTGTAGTTAAGTCCCATAGGCTATACAAACATTTGAACATTTTTTTTGTAAAATCGTCTTTCATATCACCAGTATATTTCAGCGTACCTAACCTAGCCGCAGCACTCAATGCGAACACTTCTCCATCAGCCAATCAGCAATACTGTAACTAATTCTGAAGTTACCAGGCTTTCTCGCATACAATAAAATAAATCGTTTTATAAATGTATGGCAGCGTTGAAAGTACTTTTTCGAGTGGAATAAAAAGCCCTCTAGTGGCCTCCTTACACCAAAGCTGTGTATGAAGCGCAATTATTCCTGCAATTGCAGTAATTTCAATGATTAACTAACATTTCAAACGAATCTGGCGTACCTTACGATGAAGTACTTAGAAATGGAATTAAACAGTTCTATGTTGTTTAACGCCCTACACTATCAGCCCATATTTGTTGCACATTAGACAATCCTGTAGTGCAGTTCCTTAACACTTTCACTGAGTACAGCAGTGTTATTGGCGAATCTTATTATAGCTATTCCTTTATCCTGAACACATAATCCATTCTTTATTTTTTTCCGTTCTTGAGTCTCCGCTGTAAATTTTGAACATTAGGGTCACTTCCTCCTCGGCCTTGTACGTACTTGTAATATGTTACCTACAATTACTTATAGGTTACTCCTATTTTTCTTAGAATATCTTTTCGAGTATCTTGCATCCTTTCACATTGTAGGACGTTATCTCCAAGACGCAAGTCCTATGGACAAATCTTCTTCCATTATGTCGGAAATGCGATGTCGGAAATGCCTTTCTAGTTTCTTCACCTCTCTTAAGGCCAAATGATCCTTAGTTTTTTGTACATCCTTTCTATCAGCTTCAAATGCACGAGTTGTTAAGCTGATGGTATGATGTTCCTCACACTTCTCTTCCCTTACTACCATCGACACTGTGTGAATAATATTTCTCTGCAATGGAAACCTGCTTAAGCAGAGGAACCAAGTTCGTTAGTCTGAAATTGCTTTATTTTGCCCAGTATCGATAATTCTATGTTGCCATGTTCAGGTCTATGTACATTTCAATATCATGTGATAACAATTCGTCGCGTTAACTTCTGTTCTCGAATATGGGTGTTTTACCGGAATCTGATGGTATCGAGCCAGACTCAATGATTCTACAAAGCAACGTCAGTTGTCGTCCTTTCATAATAATAATTTAATAATTTTAAAAATTCCGTTGGAATCATATACCTTCTGCTTTACTTAATCTTACGCCTTCCACAGGTGTTTTTAATACCTAAAAAAAAAAAAAAATATTGTTCGTCTTGCGTCACCATCATTTCCTCTGCCTCATATATGCCATGAATATAATCTTTAAACCTATCCGTACTTCTTTTGCGGGTAAAAGCTTTTGGAGTTCCCAGTGCACTAGTAATTTTGCCGCCATGATTTATAAATTAACTGCAAACAGTTTTGATTTTCCTGTCTGCATATGCAGTCCTTTTCTATTTTATCAGATTTTTCCTGAAAAAATTTTGAGTTTGCCTCGCTACACATTCTGCTTACTTTATTCGTAATGCATTTTGTATCGCTGTATTCATCTCATCCAGAACATTAGTGAATTTATCTCTTTTGTTGTCATTACATCCGTTACCTAAAGCTTCTTCGCAGTTATCTTCTTTATGCCTATGTTTGTTAGTTCAGTATCTGTGATGGTCATTTTCAGCTACACAATTATACAATTAAGCTGGATATTTGGTATTTCGTATCGTACTACCTTCATTATTAAGGAACTTCAAATGTGAAACTTCCTGGCAGGTTAAAATTGTGTGCAGGAACCGGGACTCGAACCTGGGACCTTTGCGTTTCACGGGCAAGCTCTCTACCACCGAGCTACCCCGACACGACTCACGAAACAGCCCCCACAACTTCAATTCTGCCAGTACCTCGCCTCCTACTTTCGAAGTTTCATTCTGGAAAAATCCCTTAGGCTGTGGCTAAGCAATGTCTCCACCATATCCTTTCTTCCAGGAGTGCTAGTCTTGCTAGTTACGCAAGAGAACTTCTGTGAAGTTTGGAAAGTAGGAGGCGAGGTACTAGCAGAATTGAAGATGTGGGGCTGTGTCGTGAGTCGTGTCGGGGTAGCTCGGTGGTACAGCGTTTGCCCACGAAAGGCAAAGGTTCCAAGTTCGAGTCCCAGTTCCAGCACTCAATTTTAACCTGCCAGGAAGTTTCATATCAGCGCACACTCCGCTGCAGAGTGAAAGTTTTATTCTGGGAACTTCAAATGTGTGTCACAGTTCCACAGTACTCCTGTATCTCACTTCCTTAACCCCTGACACTTTCGCATGACTGTTTTAAACTTTAATCTAATTTTCCTGATTACTAATTAGTGACGTGTATTTACATCTACTCTTGGGTTTGACGTACAGTCTGATTTCGGAATCACTCTGACCCTTTTGTTGTCCAGGAGGAGTTTGCCCATGTCTCTGGGCCTTTTGTAAGTATACGTCTTCCCTCTTGTGATTCTCAGGCAACGTTTTCGCTATTACTAACCGAAATTATTGCAGGAATATCTTTCATTCCTATTACGGATGCCCTTTATCCAACTTTTTTTTCCGTTGCAACTGTCATCGCGCATGTTTTTTTAGCAAGTGAATTACCTGTTGACTATCATCATTCATCATCTTCTGACGTAGGTATGTAGCTCGTTTCTGCACTTTTTCGATTGGCGTTGAATTCTCTCTATTCATATGGGAACAAGCCTGTGACATCTTTGTAATAACTCACATTTTGACCCACACTGCTACTGTTGACATTTTATGTTCGTCTGACTGGTAATCCTGATGTTCACTTACAAAACCTAAGGAATAATCTATCATTCAGTTATAGATGTCTGTTTTCCCGACATACCTGAAAGAGCAGACAACACTGATGGACTTGGCAACCATGTATTAACGACGAAATTGAAAAATATCATATATTAGCTGCTCTTGGGTATTGAAATAAACTCACTACGACACGTGACAATAAATTTGCGACTAAGTGACTTTCCTTCAAGTCGCGCAGGAATAGCCGTGCGCTCTAAGGCGTCTTGTTGCAGAGCGCGCGGCTGCTCGCTATTAGAGGTTCGAATCCTCCCTCAGGCACGGGCGGGTGTGCGTGTATGTTCTTCTTAGTGTCCGTTAGAGTAGTTCGTAAGTCTACAGGCCGATGACCACTGCAGTTTGGTCCCATAGCCTTACAAACATATCAATACTTGATTTTTTATTAAGGCGCCGCATTTCGATATAGAGAAGTATTCGGCCATGGTTAGAATCAGTCAGTCAGATTAAAAACTTGGGTGGGTGTGCTATCGAACCAGGTGAATACTGGGCTGGTACCCAAGTCCTGTGTCGCAGCTACACCATTCACTAAAATTAAAAAAAAAAACTTTCACTCTGACATGTAAACGCTTTACCCTGAAGTTTGGATAAACATAATGAAATTTTCACTCTACAGTGGAGTGTGCGTTGATACCGATCTTTTTGGTAGACAAAAAGTGTGCGCTGGACTGAGCAAGCATTCTACAGATATATATATATATTTTTTTTTTTTTTAATCTATGGATCCAAACTGCGTGGTCATCAGCCCGTAGCTAACAAACTACTTAAAGTAAGGTAAACTAACCTAAGGACAAAAAAAAACACACACATACACACACACACACACACACACACACACACACACACACACACACACACACCCAAGGGAGGACTCGAACCTCTGACAGAGAGCAACCGTGCGCTCCGCAGCGAGGCGCCTTAGACCGCTCGGCTACTCCACCGCGGCAGTATGGGCTCTAATAATTGAGCAGATGAGCAGAGAGAATGCTTGCTCACGAATAGCTTGTGTTTGAATCCTGGTCTGGTACATAGTTTTGGTCTGCCTAGAAGTTTTAAATAGGGGTATATGTATTTCGTCTCTAGAGGTGATTGGGTGGCAACAGAAAGAACTGTTTAACGACCATGTTAAATACAAAATAACTGCACCCATTCTGAGATGGCGGGACAAAAGCAGGCAAAAAGAAGAAGATACAGTGTATGTGATTTTTCATAGAGGACGAGCCTCTTCGTCCTCTATGAAAAATCACATATACTGTATCTTCTTCTTTTTGGACAGAAAACGTTATAGATTAACAAAAGGGGGATTTGGAGGTCCAACTTCAAGCCCTTTACTCGCCGATCGAGGACAGTCACAGAAATTTCAGAAAATTTACACAATGGCAGGAGTAGAGAGCAGTAAGAGAAATGTGACGAAAATAAAATAAACCTTGAGTGTACCCAAACATCAGCTATGAAAGTAGATTTCAGCTACAGACTGTCGGGCCCGGTGCTCTTGGGTTAAAGCGCTCGACTGGAAACCGAAGGGTCGCGGGTTCGATACCCGGTCGGACCTCGGATTTTTGTCAGTCTGCGTTTTTATCTATCCTTCACCTCTCAACGATGTGAGGAGTCGCCAGAAACGACACGTGGTTCGGATTCCACGTTAAGCTGTAGGTCCCCTTTCCCCCGTTGGATAACTGGGGTAGGCTACGGGCGCGCAAGTCGCCGAAGTGGTGTCCAATTGAAAGACTTGCAAAAGGCCAATAAGCCACTCGAAATTATTATATATTGTATTGGTGTGGTGTCTGTTCTTTCGGACGTCCGAAAGAACAGACACCACACCTGCTTCGCAGCCAAATGATTGTTAAAGGAAGGGAAGGAAGAAGGATAGGAAAGAAAGGATTGACAGTGGCCGCATTGATATTAAGCAATGGCGACAATTGAAAAAGTGAGCCGATGTAGTAAACTCCGTACCGGCAGATTTCCATAAGGGGGCACCCTGGAAAGCGGGCAACCCGCAACACTGACTCCTGAGCTATCGACCGATGCGTGGACACCCAAACAAGCGGTCATGCGTCTTAACAAACGCCCTGCCGTCGATGCATCAGCCGACTCCACTGTACGACTCGCCGGCCAACCTGGTCGAGACACCAGGCGGGCCAGCAACGCGACTTGGAAGCGAGTCTCTACAGGCTCCACTGGCGCTACCACGCTCTGTCGGCAAGCCCTTGTAAGACGGCCACCCAGACTCCAGCGGCAGTTCGCCGATGATAACCGACGCATTGAAGAGTCCTCCAGAAGCCACGACACATCAACACCTTTCTCGACGGAACCCTGTCAGCCTACCTATTGATTAATTGATTTTCTCAGGGACGCCAAAACATTCTTGGTCCAACCCGCCACTGCCCGCACCGAAACTAAGTTTATCGTGCGATATCGCTTCCTGTGTATCTAGTAAAGCCAACCAATGCCCTTGAACAGTGCAAGGAGTCTCTTTACCAGTTCTTTATTAGACATACTTTCTTCGGGTCTGGTTGTCCCAAATCTTCTGTGCCTTTTACTCTCCAATGCAATGCATTCGAAGATTAGATGTGATGCAGTTTCATCACCGTCATCACAGATCCTACATTTAGGGTCCTCTTCTGTTATTCCCATTGTATGTAGGGTTTTTGAAATTCTCATCGACTGTCAGCAATCCAACCATGAGTTTTTGTTGATAGGCTTTGGTCCAATATTCTATGCGCTGTCTTCTGAGCCAGTTACGTAGCTCCAATTTGATCATTGCCTTGATGATTGTCAGGCCAGGTTCCGGTTCAATAAATGGAGTCTCTGCCCCCATCCTGGCTAATCTGTCGGCATGTTCGTTGCCACTGATCCCCGAGTGGCCAGGGACCCACAATAGGTTTACCCTATTGCTTTCCCCTAGCTCCACCAGAATCCTGTGACATACTGCAACAATTCTAGATCTTGTTGCAGGATATGCCAGTGATCTCAGGGCTGCCTGGCTATCTGAATAGATATAGATGCTACGATCTTTCTAGCACCTATGCAAATTCTCCTCCACACACGCCCTGGTGGCAGTGATTGCGGCCTGGAATACTGAGGCCAGAGAGATGACGCCCTCCAGTCTTAGCTGCACCTCGTATCTACATCTACATACATATTCCGCAATTCACCGTAAGGTGCGTGGCGGAGGGTACACTGTACCACTACAAGGCATTTCCTTTCCTATTCCACTCCCAAATTGAACGAGGAAAAAAAGAATGCCTATATGCCTCCGTACGAGCCCTAATTTCTCTTATCTTGTCTTTGTGATCTTTACGCCAAATGTAAGTAGGCGGCAGCAAGATCGTACTACAATCAGCTTCAAATTCCGGCCCTCTAAATTTACGTAACAGAAATTCACGAAAAGAGCGTCGTCTTTCTTCCAGCGATCCCCAATTGAGTTGCCGGAGCATTTCCGTGACACTCGCGCATTGGTCGCACCTACCGGTAACAAATCTAGCTGCTCGCCTCTGAACCGCCTCTATGTCTTCCTTTAAACTGATCTGCTGCGGGTCCCAAACACTTGAGATATACTCAAGGCGTGGTCGTACAAGAGTTTTATACGCGGTCTCCTTTAGAGGTGATGATGATGATCGTGTGGCATTTATGACCGTTAGACCCCAACGGGGGTCGTGTTCAGCCTGCCTGAAGTACATCTTCCCAAAATTCTCCAAATAAACCGAAGTCGGCTGTCCGCCTTACACACAACTGTCCTTACATGTTCGTTCCATTTCATATCGCTCTGCAATGTTAAGCCTAGACATTTGAACGACGCGACATCATCAAGAAGCTCACTACTAATGCTGTATTCGAACATTATGGGATTGGTTTTTCTACTCATGCGCATCACCTTACATTTTCACCATTGAGAGTTAGCTGCCATTCTTCGCACCAACTGGAAATTTTGTCTAAGTCATCCCGTATGCTATTACACCCTCCCATACACCACAGCATCATCAGCAAACAGCCGCAAATTATAAGTTACTCTGTCCATCAGATCATTTATATAGATAGAAAATAATAGCGGTCCTATCACACTCCCCTGGGGCACGCCTGACGATACACTCGTCTCTGATGAACACTCGCCGTCGAGAACAACGTACTGCGTTCTATTACTTAGGAAGTGTTCCAGCCAGTCACAAATATGTGAACCTATTCCATAAGCTCGTATCTTCGTTAGCAGTCTGCAGTGTGGCACTGCGTCGAACGCCTTTTTGAAGTCGAGAAAAACACAATCCGCCTGTTGCCCTTCATCCGTGGCTCACAAGATGTCATATGAGACAGCCTACCTATACTACTGTTGGATTAATTACTGGTTGTAATAAACTTCTTACTATTGCAGATTAGTTGTGTATTGATTATAACAATTACCTACAGACGTAAGCTGTGGTTAGTGGGGAAAGAGTGGTAGAGGATAAAATACACAGCAGCAGTGACGGCGCTAGACGGAATCTGAGCGTCGGCGAACTCGTCTTTGCGAGGTCCCTTTAAGTTTTTTTTTTTTTTTTTTTTTTTTTGGCGAATATGTTAAATAAAATGAGCTGAATGATGCTCCAATAATCATTTGATTAGTATAATATACAACTATTATTGCAATAACAAAATTTACAATAAACAAACACAAATTAAAATAGAGAAACTTTTCGGCTTTTCGCATCAGTTTTTTTGTTTTTGTGTTTTTATTTTTTCTATTTTTTTTGTTTTGTTTTTAATGATCACATTATAAGTAATATTAGCCACTATTTCGGCTTCAGTTGATAGTATTGACAACGCAGATGGTCTTTCTTGGCTCTTTGTGCTTTTTAAGTCAGTCATAGTCAATTTTAACTTTGAGAAGCTTCTCTCGACAGAAGCTGTACTGACTGGAACTCTAAGCATGATTCTGATTGTTATATAAATATACTTCTTCCAAATTGTTTTCTGAAATGTACTGAAGAAGTTGTTTTACGTCTTTGATTGAGTCTAGTGGAGTATCATGTCTAAATCATTACCATGCTTGAGAAGGTCCTCCTTGGATAGAGATTTCAGATAATTGAAACCCAATACACATTTGTAACATGTTTTATTCACTTGTATTCACTATGATTTCAAACGTTGATTGCACAGTATTTTGTAAGTCGCATAACGAGTTACTGTCTATTCAAGCATTTTTTTCGAATTTTCTTTCCCCCCTTGCTCGATCAACCATATTGAATTTTGAGAATCTAATTTGAGATTAGGATTTAGCGACTTTAAATACCAGTATAATGAAGAATGAAACGGTTCAAAAATATAGATTCGCAAGGTGTTTCACGGGCATTATCAATCGAGCACGGCAATATAAGGGTTGTTTACCCTCCACTCCCACCCCCCAATAATGATATATATAAAGAAAAAAAACCGTTATTCCTTAATTCGCCTTCCTTTAGAAGTTTTCGTAGATTCTAATTCGATTAAATCAAAACAATTTTTTGAGCACAAATAATTGGTCACTCCCCCTGCAATATACCTAGGCTGATGTTCATCTCTAATCAAAAAATACTTTCATACCAAAAATCATTAAAATCGATTCACTAATCTCTAATTTATCGCGATTTTTCCATTTTAGCCCCAAGTTTGGAAGGACAATTTCACCCCTTAAATATGTTTTTCCGCCTCTAAAAAATACATGTTCCATAGTTTTTTTTATGTATTATAACAAATCAAAATTTCATAGAAATCGGAGAGTGACACTCGGGTAGGTTTCTTTGTAAGAGTCATACAACGGAGCGCGAGGTCGCTAGTGTAAGTTAGTTGTAGGTAGTCGCTACATAACGTAGTAGTTGAAAAGCGCCGTTAAGCATCAAATTAAAAAAAGAAAAAAGGAACACAGCTAAAATTTTAACGATGTTTTGCGATGCCCCCATAGGCGCGAGGCCGTCGGCGGTCGCCGACGTCGCCGACGCCTAGCGCCGCCACTGCACAGCTGATGACTGTGGCAGGCTGGACGCAAGAATAGAGAATGTGGAAGTCAGCTACTGTCGCGAACTGTCTGCCAGTTTTATGTGTAAACGTCATTCACTGATAGCAGTAAGTTGCCCTTTGCATTGTAAGGACTGCGTGACAGAGACGTCGGCGTGGCAGGGGCAGCGCCGGTGATTATGCGCAGCTCATGATCGGGCCGGTGTCCGCCCTGAGTGGAATACGTGATGGCCGCGGCCGCCTGAGCAAGATTAATGGCGCGCCAGCGAACGTGCGCGCCAGCTGGCGGCCGCCTTCTCTGCACTGGCGCCTGTCACGCCCGCCAGCGCACAATGGCCGCGCGTCGCCCTTGTTTTATAGCGGCGCGCGTCAAATAAAGGCCGCGTCCGCGTCACGGGCCAATTACTCTTCCTAATGGCCATATTCCCTGCTGCAGCGCCTCATCTGTTTTACTTCTGCGTCACGTTTAGTAGCATATTCGGGCTTTCAACAAAAGATTAAGCAAAATGGTGGCACTATCCACCAAACACTTTTCCTTTGACAGGTCTGTGAGAGACGAAAGATCCTATCACTCTATCTATTATCTGAGGGTAGGCAAGGTGAAGAAAATTCGTATTGCATGAACAGTGGCAGACCTTTGACACTTCCCAACCGGTGCACAAACAGGTGATACTATTATATTTGAGTTGTTTAATTACTGATCGTGACATACCTGAGATTTGTTAATTCAAAACTACTACTACAGTACCAAAATTCCCGACAGGCCCGCCACCCACTAAAAACAGATTTGTAAAAATCCCGTTTGTAGCCAAACTAAAGTATGGTCTGGCTGAGTTATTTAAGAAATACGATGTGGATGTCGCCTTTTTGTCCATTAACAAAGTTCAGCATAATGACATTCGTAATTAACTGCCTAATTACGATAAATATGCTGCCTCTGATGACTACAGAACTGAATGTGCAGGATGTGATGTATCATATGTGGGCCAAACTGGTAGAAAATTTCAGAGTAGACTTAGCGAGCATGTAATTAATAAGAAAGGACAAGTTAAGCAACATTCAGCCTTTACGGAGCACGTTAAATCGCGTGGCCATTAGCCACCAACGCTAAAGAACTTATATATACACCCCAACTCCCTCAAAGGGACAAAACTCGATCTTCTGGAAGAATTAGAAATTGTTAAACATCTAAATGGGGGGAGAGGCAGTTTGTTGAACGATCAGTTGATTAGTAAAAACCAATCGTACTATGACATCATGGAACACAGTATATTATCCCACAAATAACTACATTTCTGTTTTGAGAATGATACTACCCACCTACACCCTTTTATATAAGTGATTAACCCGTTTATTAACTTTACCAGATTTCACGAGTGGTTCATTTACTCCACGTATTTGATATCTCATATTAGAAGGGTGACACGATCCCAAGTGCATCTCACTTTGCAAGTGCTTAAGCCGTTTGCCTGTAACTGCGTTAGCTTTTACTAGTACTTCATATTTTCATAGCTTCACGGGTTTTATTAGTGTGCAATTTTTGTAATGTCAACCTATATTCCTTTTCTTTGCATCAGATTTGACTATTATTTTAGTATTTTATACATCAGTTTTGTCTAATGGTTTGCTATTATATGGCTACACAATTATTAATATGCAATTGTACAAACAATTCTGCTCACAGTTATTGCAGATTGAGATCTCCCAGCTGCTCCTCTCTGCATTATTTTAATTTCATGTCTTTTTCACTGTATTAACTTACAATTATATCATTGATGCTCCTAACTAAACCGGTGAACAACGCCATTCACCCACCATTAAGGACACTAAAACATTTGCGCCAACAGCTTAATGTCCATTTTAGCCCGCAACGAGGTCAGAAGCTTTCTCTGGCCGCGTTCTATCTGGCCACTCTGTGCTGGTCCCTACATGACGTGTTTGGTTTCGCCTAAAGCCTAAATTTTATACGACTATGACGATAGGTTTTCATCCTAAATAGTATATTTTGCAATGATGACAGATAGCTCACCATATATCGTTGACATTATCTGATGGTGCCTCAAAAGAGCGAAATGCGTCATTAAAGTAAATTTTGCCACTGAGACTGACTTTCGGGATAAAGTTAAATGTTGTTTCTCAGCATCAATGAGATTTACCAGTGAGCTAGTAAACAAATTAACTCTACTTCTCTTCCTATCTACATTAAATCCACATAAACAGGAATGCAAGGGATACAGATAATATATTACAAATTAATGTTCTTGTAATTATTAATGGCCTAAACTTAGCATGTAAGGTGATGAAATATACCATTGTCTTAAAAGGTTATCAGACATTTGAACTTTTGAAGAATTTTTCTCGCCACTGGACACGCTATATTCTAAATGTCTACGAGATACAATGTGATATAAAACATCGAAACCCTGTTAAGACACACATCACTTCTTTAACGTGTAGCAAATTCCACAACCGATAAAAAATTCCTCACGCAAGTCGCTGCTAGGAAATGGAGTCCGCGAGAACACTGTCTACAGTCTTCACAACGTTGAAATGGTTGCTGCCTGACGCCAGCTCAGTCTTCATTGGTTGAAGGTCAATAATCTTGTCTACAAGCTAGCATTCTGGTGCCAACCCTGCAGAAGGTATCAAGAGTTCCTCTGTCTTCTCGGCATCCAACTCCGGTGGTCCCAAGCATAGACCAGAGAAGGGACCGAGGACTCCTCCTGGCAGTCCTTGCTTCGACTCCCAGAAGTCGCGGCGTGAGCACCTGCGTCAGATCGGTGCACCCGAGGGCGACGTCACCTGCTGATCTTGCTTCTGTCGAGCTTACACCAACATACAGTTTACTAGCGTCCTCTGGCGCTCCACCAGATATCACGCCTCATCCTGAATCTATCGCTCGGCTCCCCGCAATATGGTCAACCTGGTACTTCCACCCGCTCACACTTTAGATGGCCCAGAAGATAGAACAGTACCTCTCGCAGCACACCGTCGTCTAATCTTCTCTTTACATATGACAAATTTTTTTAACAACTTCAACTACTGCGTAAGCACGTGATTTATCTTTTGTGCACATGTATGGTAAAGTTTCATTGGCCTCCTCCTATCATTAATATTAAAATTCGTTACTTCAGTTTCCATGTTTGTGTAATTATATAATGATTTGATTAGCTGCGTATCGTGCATAAGTCGATTATGAGGGTAAGGCGTCTTTTTATTTCTATTAGAGCAGGTTGTGCGAATAGGATTACACAGTTCTGGTTCATTCAGCACAATATAATGATGTAAATACTACAGAACTATCAGTTTAAAAGGTCATGATTGCAAAATACTAACCCGCATTATTAACTGACGAATGGAAAATCTTGTGGAATCCGACCTCGAGGAGGATGAGTTTGGATTTAGGAGAAATGTATGGACAGGGGGATACAATGTCGACTGGAATACACTCTTTCAAACTCTGAAGATATCAGGGGTAAAATATAGGGAGCGAAGAGTTATATTCAACCTATACAGAAACCAGACAACAGTTATTAGGGGCCGGCCGCGGTGGCCGAGGAGACTGAGGTGCTCCAGTCACGGTCTGCACGGCCACTACGGTCGGGGGTTCGAATCCCCCCTCGGGCATGGATATTTGTGCCGTCCTTAGTCTTAGCTAGTTCATAAGTAGTTTGTAAGTTTAGGGACTGATGACCCCGTAGTCAAGTCCCATAAGCTATACAAACCTTTGAACATTTTAGTTATTAGGGGAAGAAAGGGACGCAGAAGTTGGCAAGGGAGTAACACAGGGTTGTAGCCTGTCCTCAATGTTGTTTAATCTGTACATCGAGTAAGCAGTAAATGAATGCAAGGAGGAATTTGGAGAGGAAATAAAGTTGAGGAAGAAAAATTTAAAACTTTGAGGTTTGCCGATGACATAGTAGTTTTGTCAGAGACTACAAAAAGAAAAAAAGGAATCTGGAAGAGCAATTGAATGGAATGGACAGTGTCTTGAAAGGAAGATATAAGATGAACATTAACATGAGTAAAACGAGGGTAATGGAATGTAATGTCAGAAAATCAGGAATTGGATTAGGTAATGAGACAATAAAAGTAGTAGATGAGTTTTGTTATTTGGGTAGCAAAATAACTTCTAATCGCCGAAGTAGAGAAGATAAAATGCAGAATGGCTATGGGATGACATGCGTTTCTAAAGAAGCGAAACTTGTTAACATCCGATATTAATTTAAATGTTAGGAAGTTCTTTCTGAAAGCATTTATCTAGATTGTAGCATTGTATGAGAGTGAAATATGGGCGATTAGGTGCTGAGACAAAGAGAAGCTTTTAAAATGTGTTACAACAGACGAATGATGAAAATTATATGGGTAGATGAGGTAATTAATGAGGAAGTGCTTAATCAAATTGGGGAGAAAAGGAGTTTCTGGCACATCCCGACTAAAAGAAGGGATAGATTGGTAAGACACATTCTGGGACATCAAGGAATTGTCAACATACCATTAGAGGGAAATGTGTGGGGTAAAAACTGTAGAAGCCGACCGAGGCAAGAATACAGTAAGCAGATTCAAAAGGATGCAAGTTGCCCAACGTATTTTCAGATGAAGAGACTTGCACAGGACAGGGCAGCGTGGAGAGCTGCATCAAACCAGTCTACGGACTGAACACCACAACAAGAATGTTGTCTGTCGATTAATCGCCCGATCTTGCAACTATTGGTGATATTTCAAGTGTCCTGTTTCGCGATCCCGTTTAATATGATCCGACCTGTCACTGTTGTTCCAAATTAAAGTGCACGGTTCATAACGTTTTTCAATCAGTGTCAAATGATAATATATAATTGGCATATCCATTAATCCTACGTTCCATATATTCTGTTTACACTTAGTTGCCGGCCGCGATGGCCGAGGAGACTGAGGCGCTCCAGTCACGGTCTGCACGGCCACTACGGTCGGGGGTTCGAATCCCCCCTCGGGCATGGATATTTGTGTCGTCCTTAGTTGTAAGTAGTTCATAAGTAGTTCGTAAGTTTAGGGACTGATGACCCCGTAGTTAAGTCCCATAGACTCTACAAACATTTGAACATTTGATACACTTAGTTGACTGTTATATAAATCGTTTCCTTGTAAGTGGCTTTTGTCACACTTTCATGCTAGTGTAAACAGTCGTCCGGATCCATTATAAGATTTATTAAGGACAACAGCCAAGATCACTTTTAAATGTTATTGAGACTACAGGTTTCGGTAGATTATACTGCCATCATCAGATCCATGATTTTTTTTATGTGAAAGATCCGAAGATGGCTGTTTAATCTGCCGAAACTTGTAATCTCAATAACATATAAAAGTGATCTTGGATGTTGTTCTTAATCAACTGATTGAAAGGATCGCCCCTCAACCCCTCCAAATCAGAGAAAATTTACATTACATTATTATTGTTAGGAGTTTGTATTCCTTGCCGTCACATAAATTCACTTGCTACATCTTACAGTGATTTTCTGATGCACACTTGTTACGTCGAAATATGGGGAATTAGTTATATGTATCGCACAATATGCCGAGAACAGGCAATGATCCTCTCTTCAGTGTGGAGGTACTCCTAGGCCCTTACTCTCACGACAATCAGTTTGAAAAAGATAAAAAATAATCTGGCTGGGAGTTTGAGTGATAGTGGGCAGAGAAAAGTTGAGAATCTGCTTATGACGGGAGGCGTGCTTGAGTAAGCCGTGCAGTTATTGCGTAGGGGTCTGCACAACTGTGTAGCAGGAGACCCGGATTGGAATCCCGGCTGGGTATACATTTTCAACTTTACCAATTCGCAGTTAATGACATACATTCTGTGAATGTGATATTTAGGGACTGTTTAAACGAGACGTGGCTAAGCGACACAAACAAATAAATTTTCAATATTAGTAACTGAACTTACGGAGCTTGAACTCTTGTACGACTGAGAGAGAGCGTCTCATTGCATATTTAACAATTGATAACCTCTAGACACACTAGTGAAAAATAACAGTAATAAGTTGTGTGAAAACATTTGTAAAGCTCCGTGCAGATCAAAACTCAGACGTGGAGGCAGCTAAGGAGGAAAGTCACAAAATGAAGTCTGTGCAGAAATAATTTCCTTATTTTCGCACCTATCTGATATTTATTTTCTATTGTCTTCAACGAAAATCTGTGAAATATACAGTCTCCTGTTGTTTATTTATTTATGGAAGTGACAGTGTTTGTATATGGCCACGTATCGTATTCCTATATTTATCTGAAAGCTCTCCGATATACAGCTATCTGTGGAACTGCCGTAAAAAAATCCAGCCAAAATCGCTTATCGGCGTCTCTCTCACAGATATTCGAGCCGCTGCTGATGCAACGAAGTTTATGTATGGTGGAGTGCCAAGCCTACATCACGGCTTGTTTTCCTGGTTGATACTACGCAGCTGCGATCCATTTTTCTCTAACAGTGAGTTGTTCTACATTCCTATTTGAGAGAAAATTGTGTTTCTGTGTTGTCCATCGTCCATTAAAAGATTTACTCGGAACGAGGCTTTCAAAGATGGCTACAGAGATAATATTTGATAAAGATTCATCGTCAATATCCATCATAAGTTCGGCACAAATCGAAACATTTTTACACAAAATCTGTACTCCATGCTTCTTGTAGGTAAATGAAAAGCAATTATATTTCCAGCGCCATTAAACCCAAATAACACGCGCTTGGTGCATACATTTTTACAAGATCCGAGGACGGTTCCAGTATTCAGATTTAACAAATCAATTAATATGTTATTCACTTGTTTTATCGTCGTTTCTCACAGGTTTTAATTTGATATGACACTACTCAAGAAGAAATCAAAAGCAGTATACATAAATAATTTGGTTTGCCTTGTACTGAGGAATGTATTGTGGCGTCAATCTTTTTGGAAAAAAAAAATAGGATAATGAAATATAGTCTATGTCAATGCAGAAGTAATTACGCACAACTTTAATGGAGATGTAAATATATGCAATTTTTGCATGATAATAGAATGTCATTACAATTAACTGTGACGGAAACAGTAATAACACATTGTATAAAGAATACGAGTTCCATTTGTGAGGACGATCAAATATTTAATGTTCCACACACAGTATGCAGACGAGGAGACAGGGAAAAGTGGTTGGTTTTCCAGTTACTTCTTAGGAATTATTCACAAAAGCTTATACCTTTAGTAACGAGCCCATCCCAGCTTCATACATCTAGCAGAGCATGTAAGTTTTTTAGTCATACTCAGAGGATTTTTATTGTAATTTTATTTCCAATCTAGCAAATATTTGAAAAATTGATAATAAGAAAAGGCTTATGAACGTGTTCCTAGGAGGAAGCTACTGTCAGTTCTACAAGATTATGGTATAGGAGGCAAACTTCTGCAGACAATTAAAGGGCTTCACGAAGACTGTCAGGCAGCAGTTAGAGTAGATGGAAAATTAAGCTCATGTTTCAGGGTAGTTTCAGGGGTAAGACAAGGCTGTAACTTGTCACCACTGTTGTTAATACTATTCATGAATCATATGTTGAAAGCAGTAGACTGGCAGGGCGGGATTAAAATAGGTCAAAACAAAATAAGCAGTGTCGAATATGCGGATGACTTAGTTGTAATGGCAGTTTCGATTGAAAGGTAGCAAACTAATACTTCAGAGCTCGATCAGAGGTGCAAGGATTATGATATGAAGATCAGCATCTCCAAAACGAAAGTAATGTCTGTGGGAAAGAGATTTAAACAGATTGAGTGCCAAATAGGAGGAACAAAGAACAGGCAGATAGTTTCAAGTACCTGGGATGTATTTTCTCACAGGATGCCAACATAGTGAAAGAACTAATGCTAATGCAGTGAGTGCTCAGCTAAGATCTACTCTCTTCTGCAAGAAGGAAGTCAGTACCAAGACTAAGTTAGCAGTGCACCGCTCTATCTTTCGACCAACTTTGTTGTATGAGAGTGAAAGTTGGGTGGATCCAGGTTACCTTATTCATAAGCTAGAGGTTACAGACAAGAAAGTAGCAAGAATGATTGCAGGTACTAATAGATGGGAACAATGGCAGGAGGGTGTCCATAATGAGGAAATCAAAGAAAAGCTTGGAATGGACACCATAGATGAAGCAGTTAAAGCGAACAGATGGGAGAAGTAAGGTTACCTAAGAGACTCGTGAGCTCGGCCTCGGCAGCGGAGGGTAAGAGGAGTCGAGGTAGAGCAAGACGAAAGTACTTAGATTCGGTGCAGAATGATTTTGAAGTAAAAGGCATAACATTAGACGAGACATCAATGTTAGCATTGATTAGGGGATCATGGAGGAATTTTATTAGAAGTACTATGCTCCAGACTGAACGCTGAAAGGCATAATTGTCTCTAATGATGATGATGGTGAGTGATAATAATAGTAATAGATACCACAACTAACTATCTGATTTTTTTTTTTTTTTTTTTTTTTTTTTTTTTTTTTTTTTTTTTGCTAAAAAAATAAGTTCTCCGGGGAATAATGAGGAGAGTTTTCATATATAAGATAAAGTTCGTAAGTCACAAAAGGTTTCTCATGAATCGCACCATCCACTGATGAAAACCGTATCAACATCCTTTCAATCATTAGAAATCTTCTTTTCGAATTATGTTTCATTTATTCACTGCCACATTGGATTTGCGCAGAAAACACTGCATGGTGTATAATTTTATTATGTTCCCACAAAATTAGTAACCGTCTTCTAGTTAGTGACGTGTTTGTTCTCTTTCTATAGCCTTTGCAATTGTAATGCTATCATTGTGTACAGAAAACGCGTGATGTCGTGAGAACATATTACCGTCGAAAGTAAATGTAATGAATAGTGAGTTCAGGAGAAAGGGATGCTTCACAGACCACTCATAGAATTAAAAACAGCAAATAAAATGGTCAGAACTAGTGTAGTTCAAGTTCTCACTCATGATCAACTTCGCTCCCAAAATTCCAGGACGTATGCAGATTTTCTTGGACGTAAAGTATTTGATAGTGAAATGTGTAAAAGGTCAAAAATATTTAAAACACCTGTTTCGCCAATCTACTTATTAATTGTGTGTTTGTGAAACTAATGCAGCATCTTCGACAAACTGTATCGTTTTCATCTTTTCTTCAGGAGTGTCACTTCGCATTCATAAAAAAATAAAAAATACAAATAAAATAAATAAATAAATAAGCGCAATTAACCTTTCAAGGGGAAGCCCTCAGTCGCAAAGTACGAATATAATGGTAGCCACGTTTCAACGCCGCTTTGGGCATCTTCTTCAGACGAAGGTGAATGTGTTAAAACTACATGTCAAGATCTAAAATAATACAAAAAAATCTGACATAATCAGATAGTCGTACCCAAAAAGTAAATAATTGTGGCCTGGCGGAGCAGTCACTAGGGGCTGCAATGTCTCCGCTGCTAACGTCGACAGGTAACTAACCGCGCATATGTACAAAGCGCGTATGTTAGCTTATCGCCATCTACGTCGAAGTTATGATACAATGTAGCATGTAGCTTGCGTACCAAATCGATAGATATCAAACATTATACATATAGAAGCATAAGTGGTACATCATGAACAATATTTATGAAATGCAATAACCAAACATAAATATCAACACATATTAATGTAAAGAAAAGGTATCACGGAACCTGCAAGAGTAGGTCAGTGAAACTTAAATTGACTATCTGGCGACGTTAGCAGCGCAGACATTGCAGCCCCTAGTGACTGCTCCGCCTGTCCACAATTATTTACTTTTTAGGTATGACTATCTGATTATGTCAGATATTTTTTGTATTATTTTATATCTTGACATGTAGTTTTAGCAGATTCATCTTCGTCTGAAGAAGGTGCCCATAGTGCCCATAGCGGCATTGAAATCTGGTTACGATTATATTCGTACTTTGCGACTGATGGCTGCCCCTTAAAAGTTTAATTGTATTGTAACAGTCGCCAGGCATACAAGTTAGGTGCGCTGATAGATTGCTACAGAGCATATGTCGTCATCAATGACATATAGTCGTAAGATACATCAAATGTGTTTATCGGTGGAGGACTCGCTTGACTTGTCATCTTTTAATCGACTATTTGCAGCTTCTATTCCAGAGACGCTTCCTTTCTGCTGCTAAAAGAGGTGTGGCATGCTTGTTGCACTACTACAAAGATACAATATTTGCTGCCACAAATTGGCTGTGAGCAGAAGGGATGCTGTGCGGGTTACCGTTACTCGGGGACGAGGTACGGGCTGTCAGCCTTGAGCACAGAGTAACATATTCTGTGCCTTGAGTCCGCGGCTTTACAAAGGAAGCTTTGGGGAAATCCAATCTCCTGGCGACCAGTCGGGCCAGTGGCCGTATTCCGCGGTCCGCTCGTTACCTTCCTGGCCTGCCATCGGAAGCTTTACAACAGGCGTTTGTGTCTGTCCGCCTGCTACGGGTGTGGCGCCTTCGGTTTAACGGAATGCAGCGGGCGATGAGGCGGTCACGCCGGTTGATATCAACTGGAACACGGTATCTCCAGTCTGTTACCTTTGTTAAATTGCTGGGACCACCAGGCTGGGTGATAAAGGAAAGCTGGGTGCGTCTCATACAGTGGTGCCTGATGACGGCAACTGATTATGTTTGCAGATATTCTGATAATCTAGCTGGACTATGTGACCTAGCGTGGATACTCCTGCAGGTTGGAACACGAATGTGCCTTCATTTGGCGGCAAAGCGGTCCATTTGCTGGTTAGATATTTTCTTTTTGGAAGGCAGTTGGTAGCTTCCAGGTCGTCGGTTTGATTGGGCAGATGTTTTGAGGGAGATCCCGATTGGCCTGAGGGTTTCGCATAGGTGGTTCTCCACGTGGCTACCGAGTTTTTGTGAGGAGCGGAGAGAGGGCGAGAAAAGGAAAGACTCCTATGATTACCGGCGATTGGGAAGGTCTTACGGCATGGTGCTAACTTGCCGTCATGTGTGAAATCTTTCTAAAGTGCAGAGTGTTGGTGTTTTGGTACCGCACGTTGAACTTTCATTTTGTGTGGCATCGCCATCTGCGACCACAGTTAGTCTACGTTTTTCGTAAACATGGTTATTTGCTTATAGTGTGTCGCTTCTACAAGCGCACACAATAGATGTAAATATCGCCACTCTTCAGCTATGGCGCAGTTTATACTTCACGTTCAGCGCCGCCCATCGCTGACTAGAGAGGGGCAATCTGCTCCTGAACTGATTCAAAGAGCCAGATCATTCTATGGCGTGAGTGATGGATGAATCCGAAAAAAAAGGGTGGTAGTTCATCTGATGCGAAAAGGCCATCTGGTGACAGCAATGAGCTGCATAAGCACCCCTTGCCACATGCTTCAGAAGTTTCCTAAGCTACAAAATAAATGTGGTATAGACCATGTGCAAGTATAAAACTGCAAAAAATGAGCGTCTAAACACATGCAGCACTTCTGCGCTGCGAGTCGAAAATCGGTGAGTCGAGAGTCGGCAAGTCACACAAGCAGCATGGTTCAGTGAGCTCGCTGCTCGCTGCTCTGCACGACTCCGGCGATCGAGGCGATCCGACCGCCAACTGAGTCGGTGAGTTAGCTGGTTCACCGGTTCACCTCTCCCCACCACTCTCCCGACTCCGCTCACTTGCAGGGCCGCTCATGTGGTGCACTGCTCATTATTCCCCCCACTCCTCAGGCGAAAAGCATGATGCCGAACAAAGCGACTCCACGCATCTCTCTGTTCTCTCGACTCCTGTGTTCTGATAAAGCTTGCAGCTCGCTTGCAGGAACGATCATCTGAAGCAATAGAAACCGTAATATAGGCAAATTTCCTATTCCCAATAGTATTCGAGATGAAACGTTTTTATTTAATGTTATATTTTTTTTCTTAATAACAGTCTTTAGCAAAAACGCGTTACAGTAGAAAATTAAACTGTATAAAATTTCCGCAAAAAAGATCCTACTCAATTTTTCTCGGAGATTTGTAGTTTGCATGAAGGGAACAAGAGACAGAAAGTCTTGTGCAATCTGCATTCTCTGTTCCTTAGATTTTGTAAGCCCATATCACGCATTTTCTTGACTTGATAGACAAGTGACCTGTAACAAATTATGCCTCTTTTATGCATATACACTATGGCACGTTCAAAACAATGTATAACCGAGTAACAAAGAAAATAACAATGTGCATTAATGTTTTCTATCTCTGAAACCATTCAATTTCGGGAATTTGTCCATTTGAAATTTTTGCTGCTGGCATCAAATCTTTGACTATAACAAAAAACTTGTTTCCCAAGAGAAAGAGAACACTAGGATGTCTAAAATTACGTACTGAGTAAAATATCTTGCTATAATGATTCATTACGAATTTAATGTGTTTGCAATTAAAGATAAAATATATTTGGAAGCACTTAAAAAATAATTTGTCTTGCTCTGTATAGAGGATATACAAAACTTTGCTCGAATAACAGGCGAAAGGGTCGTAGTTACAGAAATTAAATTATAAGATGGAACGGAAATCGTACCAGCAACTGGAAAACTTAGAATATAGGAGCCCAGAACGCTACTCCTGTACTCCACCGACTGTAAGAGTATCACCACATTTATTTACGTAATTATGTTTCGATAAGACTCTTCGAACTTTTTGATGGTTTGTATTCTAAAAAGAAAAACTCATTGACGACATAGTCGAACGTATCTGTACTCGTCGTCGTATTTTCGAAGAATATGGCTGGAAATCTTCAGTCGTTTTTGTATTTAATGTTATAAATGAAATAGTCCACGAACATTTCTCGCTTTGTCCATTTAATGGACATTATTCTTTCGACTCCTCATTTCCTAAATTAAATAAAACTTTATTGCTTACTGTGGAGCTACCATTGTTTTACTGTTTATGGGTGCCAGACTTTAGATTTTAGAAACAGGTAATCGGTTCTAGCGGCCATCTTGTAGCGAGAAGCTTTCACGCTCACGTAGGACACCCGGCCGTGTCGCGAACGTCGCTGCTTATAGCTGCAGTGACGCGTCGCTGAATATATCGCGCGTCGCTCGCTTTTGTCACTCACGTAGTACGCGGCATTAGTGCGCATGGCTATTTCGCTACGGCAGTTGTCACCTCCTGCATGGACCTCTCATGCTATCACGTTTCATTCAACTCGCTCAAACTCGCAAACTACTCACTGTATAAATATGGAACTAGTTTCATATTATTCTGCAAAATATTGTATTTTTTGAAGGAAAGTATAAAAATATTTTTTTTTTCATTTTCCAATTATTTCAACTGCAGGAATAATTAAATTTAGTGTAGGTGTAACTAACAAATTTTAATTCTCTAAACTACTAAGGACTTACAATCAAATTATTACTCTTCTTTCTTCTTTTACATTATGGCCAAATCAGATAAAGGTATAGTGGCAAAAAAGCAATGTGACATCGTTTTACGTATTTTATCAATTGGTGAGTTGGTGAGCCATGAAAAAGAACTAGTTCATCCCAGTGAGTAACTATTTCTGATCCGATCTCTGAAAAGGTCGGTTTTGCCCACCTCTATCGCTGACCCTGCTGACTGCCAACGATGCACGATGCTTCTTGTGCTGCGAGTTCTGCATGACTCCTATTGGGGTATAGTATATTGTTTGTGCAACCCCGACCCATGGTAGGTCACTTATTGTTCTCGTCAGTAATCGTTTTCTAACCCGTGACTTGGTTCAGTTGCAAACTAGTTTCATTCATGATCGCTAGGGTATTGAATCTATAGATATAGCCAGTCATTTTCAGTCTTGTTTATGTAATTTTGTATTAAGTATTCAATTAATTCATGTTTTATGCTTTTAACCTTATTAGTTTTCGAACTTCGTACTGGGTATCAAAAAGTCAGTATAAATTTGAAAACATAATAAATCACGGGATAATGTAGATAGAGAGGTAAAAATTGACACACGTGCTTGGAAAAAATGTTCAAATGTTTGTACAGCTTATGGGACTTAACTACGGGGTCATCAGTCCCTAAACTTACAAACTACTTATGAACTACTTACGAACTAGGACGGCACAAATACCCATGCTCTAGGGGGGATTCGAAACCCCGACCGTAGTGACCGTGCAGACCGTGACTGGAGCGCCTCAGTCCCCTCGGCCACCGCGGTCGACCACATGCTTGGAATGACATGTGATTTTATTAGAACCAAAAAAAAAAAAAAAAAAAAAAAAAAAAAAAAAAAAATCAAAACAAAAGATTTCCGACAGATGGCACTTCATCTTCAATAATTAGCATAAGAAATAACGACAAAGACATGAGTTATGGTGAGGCATTTGCGTCGGATGTTGTCTTTCAGCATCCCTAGAGTTGTCGGTCAATCACGATACACTTGCGACTTCGGGTAACCCCAAAGGCAATAAACGCACAGACTGAGGCCTGGAGATCTGGGAGGCCAAGCATGACGAAAGGGGCGGCTGATCACACGATCATCACCAAACGATGCGCACAAGAGATCTATTTAAAACTTTTTTTGTTCAAATGTCAATTTTTATTTCTCTATCTGCATTATTCCGTAATTTATTAAGTTTTCAAATTTATAATAACTTTTTTATCACCTGGTATATGTTGACAATGACGACTGGACACAAACTTTGATTTTTCTCTTAGGCTGTTTTTATTTTTGTTTTATTTTATTTTTTTAATATAATCATCGCTTTTGGCATTGTTTTACCTCCTCAAAACCCTCTCACTTATTTTGGTGGCTTATGTTTTTATTTCTATAAATAATAGGAAATAATATATCATTTTGAGATCTTACCGCCATTCGACGGTTAGGGTAGGCTCAGTTAATTTTTCTGTGTCTTTATATAAAATACAGTAGAGGCCCAAGATTAAGATAAATTTTCATATAAATAACTTGTTAGATATTAAATCATTGTGTAGGCATGCATATTAGGGTGCAGTATTATGTGTTTGCTTTAATTTACAAAGAGATGTCATGTTTAAATGAGCAATAAACAATCACGCCTACACTCTTACACCACGTCAACACACGCAACATAGGCGTTTCAATCGGATGTGCAGTTCATAATTTTGAGGAAAACAACTGACAGCGGACAAGGTTTGAACATAGATATCTTCTGCTGCAATCCAATACCATGATCACATACCGGTGCACATTCCACACTTCGTTCACTGTTTCTATTGTGCTTCTTTTTTCTCAGTTCCCTACACCCTTTCTCATTCCCGACCTGCACTCCGTTTTCGACGTTCTATCCAATGGTCCAACTATATATCTCTTTAAGCCACCTCATGGTGTATGGTGGAGGTTAGTTTGCATACCATTCACATCATCCCATTCCAATCGTGTATGGATCGCGGGAGAATGAGTGCCTGTATGCCTGTGGACCCTAACCTCTCTGATCTTAATATTCACAGAATATGTGACATCAACTGCGATTGGGCAAAGCTGAAACTTACCCAGCCGTGATTCGAACCCGGGTCTCCTGCTTTCTAGATAATTGCGCTGATCCCTTGGGACACAGTGATCACCGCACCTACAAGGACTACCTAAGCACGCCTCCCGTCAGATACAAATTTCCAGCTTCACCCTGCCCACAGTACTCAAACTCGTAGTTATGAAACTAATTCCCGTAAGGGCTTCAAACTTGCCCAACCCTCCCCACTAACGATAGGATCATTGCCCGTCACCGGCATATTATATATATACATGTAGCGTCTGTTGCGCTAGAACAGACGTCACTTCTGATCCTGCAGTTGTTATTATTTGTATCTGACGGGAGGCGTGCTTAGGTAGTCCTTGCAGGTGCGGTGATCACTGTGCCCCCCAGTCGCGGCCGAGCGGCCGTAGCGAGCGGAAGCGTGGTGTTTACGCCTCGCGGCTGGTGTCCGGGCGCTGTTGGTGAGTTTAACGCCGTAGCGCGTTGCACTCTTGTTTCATAAAGAACACATAGTAGACGTAACCACAATGGAACCTAAAAGGAAAGACACTTTGAAGATCTCATTTGATAATACCCTTCCGCGACCGAAATCATTTGATGTAGAAGACTTTTTGATGGAAACATTGCAGTTAACTAGTGACGACGTTATAGGAATACATCTCTCGATTAGTAGCAGTACTTTGTATTTGAATTTGCGTAATCCTACCAAATGTGACCAAATTGTCGAATTATATGCGAACAAATTGAATCGGTGACGTTCAAGTTACGCATGCAGGACTTGGAACGAGAACTATTCGCATATTTGAACTGCCGTTCGAAATCACAGACGAGGAAATTAACGCTGTTTTGAGACCGTACGGCACTGTACTTAGCAATGTAGCTGAAAAATGGTCATCTGCTCATAAATTTCAAGTTTTAAACGGCGTAAGACAGGTCAGAATTGAGATGATTAAACACGTTCCGTCATATATAACCGTCTGTGGATACAGGGCTATAGTGATGTACGAGGGCCAGCCGCGAACGTGTTCTGGATGTGGTGCCACCGGCCACGTGCGCGCTCAGTGTTTACAGCGCCGAGTGACGCAGCTGCCGCGAGGCGAGACAGTAGCATAACCCGCTATCACGCAGTTTCCCCTGACCTATGCAGCGGCAGCTTGCGGAATTACGGAACCGACGACAGATGCGCCTCTCCAAGACACTATTAATAACACTGAGGAAGACGCACGCATGGAAATCGTTCGAGTAGACGAACCAGTCGGAGATGCACTTCCTGAACACTCTGCTGAGCGGGGACAGAGCAGTAGTACGGAGCCAGCACGGGACCGTCCACGGAATGAGGGCTTGCCCCTCGCACACACCACTGACTCGCCGCCGGCCGAAAAAAATTTGTCATCGCCGTCAGTTCAACAGATGGCTGAAAACTATTTAAAAGACACCAAAAAGAGACGTATCGCCCATCAAGGAGTGGACAAAACGGCGCCCGCCCTACGGGAAAAGGCCAAACGAGTCCGGCAAAAAATACAGGGCGTGCCAACCGCAGGCCAAGAAGACAGTCTGCAAACAGTCAAAAAATCACGGACGACGAAACTGACGAACGAAGTGACGGAACAAGTTGGGCGGAAAGCAACGGCCGCTGATTATTTTGCAGGTTACAGTCGATACAGGTAACGAACCTGCTGAAGCATCAACGGAAAAACAGTGCACACGTAAAACCACCCAAATGCCAGCTTGGGGGGATGATGAAGACAGCGGCGCTTCGGATCAAGAAATGCCTGAAGCTCCGAACGAAAAGGGACTAAGGATGAAAGAAAATAAAACCAAGCCAACACAACGCCATGCATCTCTGGATGCACATACAGCGACTACCGCGTCTGACGACAGGGATAATAATAAGGAATCATCGATGGATGTAGTACACCATGATAGTCATGATGCAGTTCCTCCTGCCACCGGCGTCACCACATGTGCATCCTCATTTAACAGCATGCATTGTCACGTGGACAGGAACGCCAGTCGTTCGTCGGCGATACAAAGTGCCGTCGCGGGGGCTGACAGGACTGATTCCGACATGGAAGACAACTTTTATTAATAGGAGCACTTCATCTTATTTGCAGTGACAGCTAATATTCCTCTACAATCATACAGTATAGCCACCGTTAACATCAACCGAATCGTAAGGCAAACGAAAGTAGAATGCCTACGCGATTTTATCTACGCTTTTGACATAGACGTTGTACTGCTTCAAGAAGTGTGTACAGACAGGGTTGAACAGATCGCGGGATACAGTGCAATTCTCAACTGGGGCACTGAGAGTGGTACTGCCACATTATTGAAAAACGGCATTACACCGCGGAACGTGAGAAAGCTAGTGACTGGACGGGGAATATCAGTGGAAACAGACACAGCACAGATCATTAACATCTATGCACCGTCGGGTTCCAATGCCAGACAGGCTAGGATACATTTCTTCCAAGAAAGTATAATTGAGTTAATAAATCCTGCGACCGCAAACACCATACTAGCCGGTGATTTTAACTGTGTCATTTCCGCAAACGATCAGATGCCGAATCCTAATATATGTATTCAACTGGGAGATTTGGTGGTAGGATTGCACCTTACCGACATCTGGCACAACCATCCACGTGCGAACACAGGGTTCACATTTATCACCAGCCACTCGAAGAGTCGGATTGATAGAATATATACTTCTCCTAGTCTGACCCGGAGTGTACTCAGTGTCGAAACCTGTCCAGTCAGTTTTTCTAACCATCTGGCAGTTTTAGCAAATATTAACGTGGCCAGACAGAAGACATATCAAGGTAGAGGTGTGTGAAAATTTAACACTGCGCATTAAATGGACAGTGCATTAGAAACGGAATTACAGCGAGTCTGGGAACTGTGTCTGAGGAACTCACATCGATATAGATCTAAGCTCGAATGTTGGGTCACGCATGTGAAACCCAAATTTCGATCATTCCTCAAGAGATACGCATTTGAAAAGAAGCAATGGGAAAGGCACACTATGGAATTTTACTTTCGGTGCTTACGCGACTTATATGCCGATGAAGTCAATGTGTCTCGCCATACCGTCGAAATCAATAGACTCAAGGCCAAAATAACGGACTTGAAACGCAAACAGTTGGAAGGCATGAAAATACAATCGAGGGATAACTGTGGAATTGAGGACGAAAAACCAGCACTCTTCCATCTCCTGTCGGAAGTCAAGAGGGGACGGCGTCAGCATATCTCACCGCGGACGACGGCAGACAGATCACTTCTCAACGTGAGATCTTAATGTTTGTCCAGGACTATTATGCTACATTGTATGCTTCGAGCGACACTTCTGACATCATCAGATGTGAAGCATTTTTGAATGTTATTCCACCAACGGTGACGGACAAAGAAAATGTTGATCTGGAAGCACAATTCACAGAAGAGGAAATCTTCGACGCTTAGAAAGCAAGCCCTCGGAACAAGTCCCCTGGACCCGACGGTTTGCCTGTTGAATTTTATGTAAAGTATTGGTCCTTATTTGGCGGTAAACTGACGGAAATTTTTAACGAAATACGTACTATTGATACGGTTCCCAGTTAGTTTTTAGAGGGCATCATAGTGTTGGTCCCTAAAAAGTGTGGAACAAAAGAATTGCAAAATATGCGCCCTATTTCACTGCTAAACGCGGATCTCAAGATAGTTGCTCGGGTTTTGCTTCAAAGACTGAAAGCTGTTGCTGCTCGTATCATCGGTCCCTATCAGTCGTGCGCCGTCCCTAGACGATCTATACACCAAGCGCTCGAGGAATACCGCGATATCACGGCCGTCAGCGCGGCATCCAACTGTAGAGCGGCCATCTTGTCATTAGATATGGACAAAGCATTTGACAGGGTTCGACATGAGTACCTGTTTCAGGTGATGTCCAAGATGGGTATGCGGCCGTATTTCATAAATATTATCCGGCGACTGTATACTGGTGCGGCTTCCCGAATTCTTGTGAATGGACATTGTACAGCAAAAGTACCCACTCTAGCTTCGGTGAGACAAGGTTGCCCCCTTTCAATGATGCTTTTCGCCATTTCAATTGAGCCATTCCCACGAACCCTGTACGTACAGCTGCCGGGTCTTGAAATTGGAGGCCATAAATACGTCTGTCGAGGTTATGCAGACGACCTGGCTGTGTATATGAGTGACCCCTCTGACCTCACTACAATCCGAGAGGTGATCGGAACGTATAGCTCTTGTTCGGGAGCGCAAATCAATCTACGCAAATCTCATATTCTGCAGCTGGGGAAAGGGATAGAATTCGTCGGAAATGGCCCCTTCGAACTGAGCGACGTTATCAAATTACTTGGGATCAGTTACAATAACTGCCCTGTCAAGACGGCAGCTTGGAACTGGAAAATGAGGCTCAACAGCTTACGAGCGGTTTTAAGGGAGAATTCCACCCGCCCTTTAAATATATTTCAGAAAACCATGTTTATTAATCTTGTGATATTGCCAAAAGTGTACTACCTCGCGAGCATATTTCCCTTACCTACAACAATCGGGGCACGTATTGAATCCACGCTTGCGTGGTTTATATGGCGGGGTAGTCTCCTCAGGGTAGCCTACTCCACGGCGACCCTCCCTGAAGCAAAAGGCGGCCTGGGACTCACCGACGTCAAAAAGAAATGTAAAGCGCTGCTTATATCTAGAAGAGGTAAGGCCCTAGCTACTGGAGACGGCAATCTTACAGCGTACATAGTAAACGCAGTGACTCCACCTGACAGAAGGGCGCCAGTTATGGTCGGACACATCAATTACAAGCTAAGACATGTTCAACAATACATTCTTGACAACAGTTATATTCAAGAAAGAGTAAGAAACTATACTACCAAGGAAATATACAAAGTGCTGACAGAAGATAGTGGCGTCAGTAAAGTACAGAGGAACAATCCCACAATCGCCTGGAATAGAGTGTGGAAAAATATACATTTGAAAACCTCGTCATCACATGTACGGGCTACGTGGTACTGCGCAATTCACAACATCATAAGCACAAATGAGCGCCTCTGCAGGATCGGCATGTCAAACACTGAAAAATGCCTGGACTGCCAGCAGACCGACACCACACTACATCGGTTCACTTGCGGTGCTGCTAACGACGTATGGCAATGGGTACGGCACAAGATAGCAGTTATGAACCGTACATCAGAAAGTAATGTAACTGTAGAGGAACTGTTAGCGCCTACCAGGTGGCCGTATCAAGACCAAAAAAGGATGTCCAACTACTGGTTGATGGGCAGGTTCATCAATTACTGCCTGGGCAATGAGAGGAAGTCCCTACTGTAATTTCAACATGATGTCTTGCAAGAGTACTCAAAATACTCTAAACTCCGGAAATGGAAAGAGATGATGGGAGGCTATTTACCTGCAGTTCTTGAAATAAGCTTACCAACGGATAAGTGAAGATTACATTTTCGACTACACATGAGCATGATAAGATATTGTTCTCTTACGTATCCCACTGGAAGAAAGGTTTTGTTGGACATACATTCGAAGGAAAATGTTGTGCATCGCATCGTTTTTGTTCGTCACTTTTGTTTGTTTTAAAGTAGCAGGAGTATTGCTCTTTATTTGTAGGAAGAGAATTTATCATTTAGGTACACAGTTACTTTCGATGCATAAAACCACTCCGGTTTCCTCAAAAATGATGAGGTAAAGGAATCCTATATACTTTTGTTTGGAAGATTTCTTCCTCGTCGGTTGATTCAACGTGAACGGGAGTGTGGAGCAGTATGCAGTACAGCGCTTTGAGTAGCTAGAAGACAAACACGTGAAGTCAAATTCAGTAACTGATAATAGGAGATTAACACGATCCAGCATATACCGGAAACCAATTTTCCTTCGAGAAGACACTCTCAAAGCAAACACGTAAATGCGACTGTTCCCTTCCGACGTCCAGTGACGACATCACAGAAAACCGCATGGAAGCCAGGCCGAGAAGGCACTTCATGGAGAGCGAAAGGATGGGCTACAAGGGGAGTTGGGAGGCTCAAAAATAAAAAAGTAAAATAAAAAATAAATAAATAAATAAATAAAATAAAAAAACAGTGGTGTAGGGGTCAGCGCAACTGCCTAGAAAGCAGGAGACCCGGGTTCGAATCCCGGCTGGGAACACATTTTCAGCATTGCCCAATCGCAGTTGATGTCATATATTCTATGAATATTAAATAATAACAGCTGCAGAATCATATATATATATATATATATATATATATATATATATATATATATATATATATATATATATATATATATATGGCGTCTGTTCCGAAAGAACAGACGTCACTTCTGATCCTGCAGTTGTTATTCTTTAATATTCAGAAAATATGTGACATCAACTGCGATTGGGCAAAGCTGAAAATGTGTACCCATATGGTCGTTTCTCTCTGTGCTCTAGTACAGCTACGTCCGCTGTGGCACACAGTTTTGTCTGTGGATGTGGCCAGGGGATGAGAACACCAGATTTCCGCTGTACTGGGCCCTGCAAAGATTTATAGAATGTCCACAGGGTTGAAGATTTCAGCTAACATTTCGACAGACGTACTGGGCAGATACCCCGCTCTTTATCCGCATATAACACGCTGATATCCGCGTAACTTAACCATTTTACCCGCAAAGTAAGAAATACTGCGGATATCCGCATCCGCGCACAACTCTACCTATAGTTTTGCGCATCTGATCGACGACCCTTCTTCCGAATTGAAATCTGTACCTTTCTCCAATCCTTCCACCACTAAATCTGAGGGAGGGAGACTGGGAGTTTCCTTTGCCGGTAGGTAAGTTATTGATATAATAAAACTCGAAACTATCGAAGCACTCGCACTTCGGTACCGATCACCAAACACGTGGTTGAAGAATGGGAAAGTTCGTTAAAAAAACGGAACACCTGCCGGCGCAAAGAGTACGACAGACGGTGCGCGGCGCTGATGGGTACTTTATTCGGTGTTGATAGAACGCCAAAGAGGCGCGCCGGACACGCGCCTTTCACTGGCTGCGCGGTGTAGCGGCGAATGCGTAATCCGATTACCACCAGCCACTTAGCTTAATGTCTGCCGGCCGGCGCAGCGGCCAATAATCCGCTTACGCCAGCTGACTTAACGGCCACTGAAACGCCCAGTCACTGTCAACCAGCGCCACCGCCGTTTCAAGAATTACCCTATTCTCTGTTAAACTAATTAAAGTTCCTCTTGGGCGGAGAAAAAAAAATCAACGCTATTAGCTGAAAATGCACTTCCGTGCGAATCCGGAACTAAGCTTGACCATGTGGCAGTCAGTCTCTAATGACGACGATGTCGACGGGGCGCAAAACCATGATCTCCCTTCCTGACTGTTTTGTGGTAATGTGTAGTTCTGTCCAACAAACAGTTTCTATATTTAATTAGGTCGTACAGTCTCTAACCACGGATGAACTTAAATATGGAATCTACATTTATATCTACATGGGATGCTCTGCAAATCACATTTAATTGCGTGGCAGAGGGTTCATCGAACCACCTTTGTACTCTTGATCTACCATCCCATTCTCGAATAGCGCGCGCGGAGAAAGAACCAGAATCTATCCGTTCGTAGCTCTGATTTTTCGTATTTTATACTGATGAACTTTTCTACTTATCTAAGTCGCAGTCAAAAATATATTTTCGCATTCGGAGGAGAATGTTGGCGATTGAAGTTTCGTAAGTAGCCCACGCCGCGGCGATAAGCGCCGTTGTTGTAATGATTCCCATCCCAGATCCTGTATCATTTCCGTCTCCCTCGTACTGTGACAATACAAAACGAGCTGTACTTCTTTGAACTCTTTAAGATGTCCTCCGTCAAACTTACCTGATAAGGAACCCACACTAAGCAGCAATACTCCGAAACAGGACTGACAAGAGTAGTGTATGCAGTTTATTTAGTAAGGCCTACTTCTGTTGCATCTTTTAAGGGTTCTGCCAATAAAACGCAGTCTCTGGTTCGCCTTTCTCACGACATTTTCTACGTGTTCTTTCCAGTTTAAGTCTGAAGTAATAGTAATGCCTAGATATTTTGTGGAGTTTACGGCCTTTATTTTGATTGATTTATCTGGTAAATAAAGTTTAACGGATTTCCTTTCGTACTCATGTGGACGACATCTCATTATTTACAGTCAATTGCCAATTTTTACACCATAGACCTTTAAATCGTTCTGCAGTTGCTTTTGATCTTCAGATAATTTTACTAAATCGTAAATGAAGGCGTCGTCTGCAAACAATCTAAGAGAGCTGCTTAGATTTTATACTAGATCGTTAATGTAAATAAGGAAATAACAATACCCTGTGGAACGCCCGATATCACCTCTGTTTCAGTCGATTTGCGAACCCTTGTCCATAGCACCCATCACTTCGTGTGAGTAAAGAGCAAGTTGTGTTTCGCATGAATGATATTTTCTAAATCCCTGTTGACTTGTGTCAGTAGATCATTCTGTTCAATCCATAGTATTTGAATAAAGGATTTGTTCCAAAACCCTGCTGCAAATTGACTTCAATGAAATAGGCCCGTAGTTTAATGGGTTACACCTACTGCCTTTCTTAAATATAGAAGTGGCCTATGCAACTTTCCAATCTTTTGGTACACCTTCTTTGAGAGAGCGATTCTATATGGCTGTTAAGTAAGGATCTATCGCTTCAGCATATACAGATAGAAATCTAATGGGTATACAATCCGTACCAGAAGACTTGTTCTTGTTAAGTGATTTAAGTTGCTTCACTACTCCGATCATATCTCCTTTAACGTTACTTACTCTGGCCTCTGGTTGTAATTCGAAATCTGGAATATTAGTTTCGTCTTATTTGGTGAATGAGTTTCTAAATGCTATGTTTACTAATTCCATTAGTGCTATCATCGGCAAGATCGCCTTTACTATCAAGTAGTGAGGGTATTGTTTGTGTTTTGCCCCTAGTATATCTCTGTCTATAGAAAAGCAAAAGGACATTCATTCAGACACTCACTGACTGACTAAACACGAAATCTCGACCACTACTTCACCTATGAAACTGAAATTTGACAGGACTGTAGTTCATCGATAGAAGACGTCAGCTAAGAAAGGATTTTGCGATAGGGCCGATAGTTCAGGAGATATGACGTCATAAACAATGAAAGCTTCCCCGTATTTCGGCACGTGATAGTGTGACTTTATCAGTCCACTGTTTGAAAAGGAGAGGACTTAGCGACTTCCAACAAACTTCAAACATAATTTCAAACCTTTAGGAAACTCTTTCTTGCTGACAACCCCAGCAAAATGTTGAGAGGAAAAAAGTTTGTCGCTTACTACTTTTTCGGTGTTCATGAAGTAAAATTACGACATTTGGCATGACGTTACAATTTATTACTCGTAAACTATTAATTGTATTCATGAGAAATGTTACAGACAATAATCAAACGTACCACTGAACGTATGTTCGAAATTTTATCATAGTACGACACACAGTTCATGAGATATGGAGTAATAAACGATTACGTTAATGAAAAACCGCCCCATCACGCATGAGGTTTTGATTTGTTACGTCTTTCCTACTAACTCTATTCGCGACGTATTTTGCAAACGTTTTATATATGCACCACTGGGTGTACCTTCGAAATAATATCGTATTACGACGTATAGTTCGGGTGCTATGACGTCAAAGACATTGAAATACATGAAACTTCGCCCTAAAAAGCATGAGGTTATACTTTACTACGTATTTACTATCAAATCAATTTACAACACATTTTGCAGGCCGTTTCCTAATATTTCTTTCTACGAACCTGGTAAATAATGTCTTTGTAGGACCCATAATTCGTGAGATATCTCTCTATATATAAAAGCTTAGGGTCACTCACTCACTCACTGACGAAACACGAAATCTATAAAACTACTGCCCCTATGAAGATGAAATTTTGCTGGTATGTAGTTTATAGGTAGAAGACGTTAGCTAAGAAAGTATTTACGATAGGACGGAATGAAGCTGCATGGCGGAGGATACTTTTCCTACAGACTGACGAAATCTACAGTTTCATTCCGACCTTCACGAAACTTTTCACGCTTGACCTTCAAAAGGAAGGTCACCGTCTACCTAAAGTTTCATACGGTGTATGGGGAAGAGTATCTTGCAGGATAAAAACGGATCTCTTAGTATATTGGTCGCGTCATAACTTGAGAACGGCTCGACCGATTTCACAGATCCTTTTTTAGTTGTTTTCGTTATTCTCAGAACACAGGTTGTATGAAATAAAACTGGAAAATTTGAGAACAACAAAGTGCGTTTTTCAATGTGATTCTATGTTTCTATTGCATACAAATCTGTAGTTTTGTTCAGATATTTACAAAATTTTGCACACTTAACCATAAAAACAAGAGGAATGTCACAGTCTGTAAAAAATTTCGTTCGGTGAACGGTGAAGGGTACTTAACATACGAACTTTGACAGAATGAATATGTTTTCTCAGTTCGTGATGAATTTTTGCACACACGAGACTTATACCAAGCGGAAGGTCACAAGATACATACATGTTCGTATAGTACATGACAGAGGGTGCCTTGTAAAAAACATTGCCGAGAAAGGGAAAGATGGAAACGAACCGAGACATGGGAAAGAAAGAGATAAATGCAGATAGAGGAGGGAAGGGTAGGTGGACTACGAAAGTGTAGAACAAATAAACTCCCAGGCAACGCCGGGTTTACAGCTAGTTTAACATATGACCAAAATCGCTTATGGTCTTCAGTCAAATTTCGAGAAAGAGTTTCGTTGTGAAAAGTATTGTACGCATCTCGCATTGAAATCCTCGCTAAATTTCGAGCATCTGTGTAGGATCACCACTCCTGGGGATTTTGTGTTCGTTAAATTTAGCATGCCTTTTCCGTTGCTTTTGCAACAGTGTCCTCACGTGTTTTGTGTACCAAGGGGGATCACCTCATTCTTTTATTAATTGATTTGGTAAAAAGTGTCAACTGCTGTCGATACCACTTCTTTGAATTTAAGCTACATGTGTAGGATGGGTGCCTCATCGCCATGGGTACGGTGTTGCTACGAAATTTCATAGGTTGTAGATCACGTCATAGGTGGAATGCGTGGTCAAAATGAGTGTCCTTTCGCTTTTATATAGATATAGATTTAAAAGACAAGGTAAGCTCTTCTCTTAGACCATTCCCAGATGATGCTGTGATTTATCGGTTAGTAAAGTCACCAAAACATCAAATAAATTGCAAAATGATTTATATAGCTATACGGTGCAAAAATTGACAATAAATAACGATAAATGTAAAGTCATCCATACGAACATTAAAAGAAATCCCTTTTACTTCATTTACACTATATGCGTCAAATGTTTAGGCCGTAAAGTCAGCTATTTCCTAGGAATAACAGTCCTGTACAATTTAAATCAGAAAAAACACATACAAAATATTGTATGGAAGGCTAACCAAAGGCTACATATCTTTCGCAGAACACTTAGACGATGTAACAGTGCTACTAAAGAAACTGTCTACGCTACCCTTGTACGTCCTATTTTGTAATAGGGCTGCGCATTCTCGGATCCACGTTAAATAGGACTGATGGAGGGTACAAAGAAAGTTCATAGAAGGGCAGATCGTTTTATATTACCGCGATATAGGCGAGGAAGAGTCACGAAAATGATGCACGAGTTGGCGGGTTAATCATTAAATGAAAGGCGTTTGTCGTTGAGGCGAAAGTTACTTTAGAAATATCTTTCACCACTTTTCCCTTCCGTTGCGAACATATTTTGTTAGCTATCTTCGACATAAGGAGAAATTATTCTAATCAAATAAGATTTACTTGTTCGTTTTTCCTGTGTATCTGTACAGAAATATCATTAAAGCGGTTTAGTAACCCTCTGACTTGCAGTTCAATGTGATTTGCATACTATTTCTGTAGAACTAGATGTATGGCATTGTTGACATGGAGAAAGTCATGAGGTAATCTGCCACCTAACTCTTCTTCGCGTACCCTTGTTTCCTGCAAAGAATGTTTGTCAAAGTGCTATGTAGAATGTTTATCGTGAGGCTGAAGAGAGAGAGAGAGAGAGAGAGAGAGAGAGAGAGAGAGAGAGAGAGAGAGAGAGAATGAGAGACCGCACGGTGTTATAAGAAATGTATTCTCAATTGTGAATGAGATTACGATTAATAGGGAATAGATAGCCATGATGTTTAAATTAAATGTTTGTAATTCTTATGGGACCAAACTATGTTGGTCATCAGTCCCTAGACTTATCAACTACTTAAACTAAGTTAAACTAACCTAAGGACAACACAAACATCCATGCCCCAGGGGGGATTCGAACCCCCGACGACGGACGGCCGCGCGCACCGCAACACGGCGCTCCAGTACGCGCGACTAATCCGCCGCGGCAGCCATGTTGTTTTCAAATGACAATATCACAAACCTAATACATACGAACACCATAAAACATTTGATGAACTGCATTTTCACTTCATGAAAAATAAAGATATGCAAATTTTATACTAGCTAAAACATTTTGAAATACGTAATAACTTGATTTTATCCGTTTAAAAATGCGTTTAGAAAGTCTGCGACTATGATGTCAATGGGTTTGTTTATAAATAACACCTTTGCTACAACTCACAATTCTATTTAGCATGACGCGTTTCGGAAAATAATTTCCAAGAAGGTTTTTTGTTCTATTCCATCTTAGTTGCGGTGTTTCTGATGTGTAAGATTTTGCATTAAGTTGTTGTCAAAGATTAAATGCGAAAATTTTTGTTATTAGTATATCTTTACACATAGCAAAGGGCGAAATTCTTACAGTTTCATGGTGGTTGATTTGCTTAGAATCACACGCATATTAAACATTACAACTAACCTTTTTGCACAGGATACAGAAATGTTTACAAAACACACGTACATATATAAAAAGTTACAAAGATGTTATTACATGGATTTAACAAAGACAATACATTTTTCGTACAGTTTGATACATTTTGAAACAAGAATTTCTATAGTTTTATTTATTTTACTTTTTTTAATTTTTTTTTTTTTTTTTTTTTTTTTTTAAGATATGGAACCTAACTGCAGTGGTCACCGGTCACTAAAGTTACAAACTAAAAATAACTTACCATAAGAAACACACACACACACACACACACACACACACACACACACACACACGCCCGAGGGAGGACTCGAACCACCGACATGGAATGGCTGCGCATACCGTAGCATGATCCCTTAGTGCGAACAGCTATTGCGCCGCGGCAAACAAGATTCATTTTCTTAATAATCTTGGCTATGATTTGCTTATGGCTATTTGCAATTGAGCTTATTTCTATTTGTTAGCATTTTATGTAAGTATATTGTCGAAACATCGGAAGAAATTAAGAGATTCACTTACCAGTTTTTTGTTTAGTATTTTATCTACGTATTTCTTGTCATGTGAACATAGCCAGTTGTGCTTACCTGGAAGCATATACCGTGACCATGACTTGGTTGGAAGGGCGGTGTGACGTCCTTACAAAATGTGTTCTGTACTTAAATTGTTCTGATTGATTGAAGTACACTCATGGCCATTAAAATTGCTACACCACGAATATGACGTGCTACAGGCGCGAAATTTAACCGACAGGAAGAAGATGCTGTGATATGCAAATATTAGCTTTTCAGAGCATTCACACAACGTGCTGATATGAGGAAAGTTTCAAACCGATTTCTCATACACAAACAGTAGTTGGCCGGCGTTGCCTGGTGAAACGTTGTTGTGAAGCCTCGTGTAAGGAGGACAAATGCGTACCATCACGTTTCCGACTTTGGTAAAGGTCGCATTGTAGCCTATCGCGATTTCGGTTTATCGTATCGCGACATTGCTGCTAGCGTTGATAGCAGAATATGGAATCGGTGGGTTCAGGAGGGCAATACGGAACGCCGTGCTGGATTCCAACGGCCTCGAATCACTAGCAGTCGAGATGACAGTCATCTTCTCCGCATGGCTGTAACGGATCGTTCAGCCAAGTCTCGATCCCTTAGTCAACAGATGGGAACGTTTGCAAGACAACAACCATATGCACGAACCGTTCTACGACGTTTGCACCAGCTTGGACTACCAGCTCGAAGACCATGGCTGCGGTTACACTTGACGCTGCATCATAGACTGGAGCGCCTGCGATGGTGTACACAACGATGAACTTGGGTGCACGAATGGTAAAACGTAACTTTTTCGGATGAATGCAGGTTCTGTTTACAGCATCATGATGGTCGCATCCGTGTTTGCCGACATCGCAGTGGAAGCGTGTATTCATCGTCATACTGGCGTATCACCCTGCGTGCTGGTAGGGGTTGTCTTTGGTTACATGTCTCGGTCACCTCTTGTTCGCATCGACGTCACTTTGAACAGTGTTACGACTCGTGGCTCTTCTTTCGATCCCTGCGAAATCCTACATTTCAGCAGAATAATGCATGACCGCATGTTGCAACTCCTTTACGGGCCTTTCTGGATACGAAAAATGTTCGACTGCTGCCCTGGCCAGAAAATTCTCTAGATCTCTCACCAATTGAAAACGTCTCGTCAATGGTGTCCGAGCAACTGGCGCGTCACAATACCCCAGTCACTAGTCTTAATGAACTGTGCTATCATGTTGAAGCTGCATGGGCATCTGTACCTGTATACGCCATCGAACCTCCGTTTGACTCGATGCCCAGGCGTATCTAGGCCCTTATTACGGCCAGAGGTGGTTGTTCCGGGTACTGATTTCTGAGGATCTATGCGTCCAAATTGCGTGAATATGAAATCTCATGTCAGTTCTAGTATAATGTATTTGTCCAATGAATACCCGTTTATTATTTGCATTTCTCTTGGTGTAGCAATTTTAATGGCCTCTCCTTTATTGTAAACCATTACGTAATATGCTGATGAAACTTTACACAGGAAAATTGAATAAAAGATGTCATTAGGCATTGGCCAGTCTCAGTTCGTAAATTATCTGAACATGGGAATTGTCTCTTTTGCTGACCCAAGAAATATGCGACACCGGAATACAAAAACACTTCTCTGATTCTCCTCTCAACATGCAGTCGTGTATGAAAATCAAAGTCTCATGATATTTCACTTGCACTCTGTTTCGTCCGTAGATCTACTTACGTAAATTTCATTAAAATCCATGTAACTTTATTCCTACTCAGTACCTTATAGTAGTCCTAGCTAAATAAAAAATTGTTAAAAGTCTCATTTTATTCCAACTCCTCTCCTTGAACCTTTTAGTAATTATTAATCTGAATTAGCCGCAAAATTGCGGTCGGGATTGCAGTTCAGCGTTCATTTTGGAGATGCTGTAGCTCAAGCTGATATTTTGAAAATGTTTGAAACGTCTGTTTCTGTGGTGTTAAACCATGAATAACACTAAATCTTGATTATCATTTCTTATTTAAAGTCATATCTCACATTTTAAAATAACCTTTACACATCTAGAATGTAGTAGTGAGAGAAAAAAAATCATCTAACAGTGACTCGCGAAACATTGTGATGATGTCGCCCTCTCAGAACAGTGATTTACTCCATAGATCTGTCACACAAGACAAGGAGGTGAACAAATTATTCTATGGTATATATACTAATCGAACAAAGATAACATTTGTGACGACATTTAAAAAAATGTCCATTACAGTCCTTGGATACAATTTTACATTTGAGATCACTGCCATTGAGACATGTTTGTTGTTTATAATTCAATATGGCGTCACTTACATTAATGTTATTTCTCAAGTGGACGATACAGCGGTCACTGTCACTATCCGTCTTCGTACCTTGAAGCAGGCGGCCAACTGGCTGGCGCTATCATTGTGCAATGACACACAACGACGCCGAGAGATCAATTCTGGTAGACTGCCGTACAATCGTGATATCTGCCATCACACGTTTTCGCACGGCCTCGTTCGTGAGTTACGGGTGGCTCCTTAAATAGTGATACAAATAGGGCAAATGGTGTATGTTGGGTTTAAAACCGCCGAGAGAATTTCATTACGGTCGTTAACCCTGGGGGACGTATTCTTAAGTTTCTTAACAAATCCATCGCGTTCTTCATGGGGTGGGGACACTTGCCCACAAGAGACTTGAGCAGCTGTGGAGAATTCATCGTGTCCACTATTAGACATTAAGGGACTTTGCGGATGCTGTATAACTGGTTTCATCGTGTCATTCAGTCCTGGTCGAGACTCAAGCTATTGAGATCGATGGTCTTCCTTGACACAACAGTTGTAGGCCTGAGGCACGGTCCTGTAACAGCAATCCAATCTTTTAGCAGTTGGACTAGGACACCAGAGCTCTAGATTACCCTCGTTAAATAGGCTATATTACTCCAGATTGTGAACACTATGAATTGCCCAACCTATGGAAAACTCAAACGCCTGGGACAATAAACACATGTGGCGTATGGTCCGAAGGGAGAGACGTCACTTCTGATCCTGCGGTTGTTATTCTTTCATATTCACAGAGTGCGCCAGGCGTGCTTAGGTAGTCCTTGCAGGTGCGGTAATCTCTGTGTCCCCAGTCGTGTAGTGGTCTGCGCAACTGTCTGGAAAGCGGGAGACCCGAGTTCGAATCAGGGCTCAGTGACTACGATCTCGGACAATTACTCAAGCCTCCTGAGGGCATACATCAGGGCCATATCAAGTTAGTCAAGAAGAGTAACGGTGAGGTGCGGTGGGTTGTTTGGAAATGGGAGACCAAACTGAGGATGGAGAGCAGTGACGACAGAAAAAGGAGGGAGGAAAAAAGGAAGAAATACTGCATTAGCTCGGGGACCCATGCTCGCCCTGCACAAGTCCCCTTTGAAGTGGGGGAGTTTGTCAAGACACTTAAAGAATTACGTCTAGACACAAATGATTACTTGTCAGTTTCGACGTAACGTTCCTCTTCACGAGGATACCGCTACTACTTGTGAACCATGTACTCAGAACCATATACTTTAAGTGTGGGAGAAAGTTTTATGAACTGGTGAATGGAGTATCCATTGCATCCCCATTGGCACCACGCATCGCAAATTTGTACATGGAATACTTCGAGGGTATGCCCTAAAACAGTTTCCTTGATACCTAAGATCGTTTACCGATACAGGGACGACACTTGTTATATTTGTGGAATAATATATAAGAAATAAGCCTGGCTTGCATGCCGTACAAAATTTTATGTGCAATATCCAAACTCAGATACAAGTAAAATGCATCATTCATACATTTGGTTACTTGCCCGGAACTAGTACGAATAAATTCTTTGGGGAGCCCACCCATGAGCAAGCGACATAAAGTTGTACGGGCGTGAAACCTGGAGATGTCGAATCAACTCCGCAGTATTTAATAGATTTGCCTGTGATTTGTTACACTGTTGCGTTCTCTTCCTTTTGTCTGCTGCAGTGTGTGTTTCACAGTTTCTTGTTGTCAACAGTGCTGTCAGCTTTCAAGAATTTCCTTAAGCTGAGTGGAATCAGGACAGTCTTAGTATCAAATATGAAATGTATTAAAACGTTGTGCATGATGCGACATGTATATATGATCTCATATTTATTGAATAAGGTTTTCAAATGTTCAAATATTTGTAAATTATCGGACCAAACTGCGTGGTCATCAGTCCGTAGCTTACAAACTACTTAAACCTAGGTAAACTAACCTAAGAACAACACACACACACATGTCCCAGGGAGGACTCGAACCTCCACGGCGAGCAACCGCGCGCTCCGCAGCGAGACGCTTTAGACCGCTCGGCTACTCTACGGTGGCAATTATGTTTTCAGAAATAAATAATTTTTAAGGTTTATATACATTTGTGAATGTGCTGTTGGTCTATAAAATCGGTAGCGAAAACAGTAGTAAAGAAGTAATAAATTAATACCTGATATCTGATGGGAACGTCAGTGTTTATGTTAAGTCATCCTCGTCGCTGTTTGTTGAGTCCTCGTCCCGGTCAGCCTGTCTTTCAGGAAAGGTTCGAAGCAGGATCGTGGTCAGCTAAAACAACTATTCAGATTAATAATACAAGTTTTATTGATTGAATACAATACTCAACTTCTATCTGTTCTTCTCCCATCTCGCGACGTCGTCTTTTATACGATGCTAGCTGCGCTGAGACGTAGTTACTGCCTAGTTCGTAGCCGAGTTCTGACGAGCGTCCAGACGTACGCTGGCCTAGAAACAGCAGCTGTAGAGGGCGCGCATCTCCGTTACTCCCTCCAGGATGCGCGGCGCCGTTGTGCGATTGGCTGCTGGACGTCATCCGCTGCCTTCTCCACGATCTCTTGCGTCTTGTGTGTGGCGTTGACATTACGCCACAACAAATGTTCAAATGTTTGTAAATCTTGTGGGACTTAACTACGGGGTCATCAGTCCCTAAACTTACAAACTACTTATGAACTACTTACGAACTAGGACTGCACATATATCCATGCCCGAGGGTGGATTCGAACCCCCGACCGTAGTGGCCGTGCAGACCGTGACTGAAGCGCCTCAGTCCCCTCTGCCACCGCGGCCGGCACGCCACAACAGCTTATGTTCTCATACCTCATGAGTTACGTGTCGTAATATCATAAAATTTCGAAGGTACATTCAGATGTATGTGTGTATACTAACTATAAAATTTCCAGCGAGTAGAATTCGTAGCGTAGAAATTGTAATCCATAACGTCACACAGAATGCCGTAGTTTTACTCCATGGACAGCGGGAAACAAATAAGGGAGAAACTTTTCTTCCTTTTATCAGTTTTCTCTGGTAAGCAGCGCGGAATTGTGTAAAAATTGTTTCTAAATTATATTTAAAATTTGTTGTAAGTCGCTAAGTACTCTCATTCTCATACAGTGTGTGAATGGAGCCTCGTCGAATGGCGCCTTTTGTGACTCCTATTATGTAAGACGTTTTATCTCCTCGGTAGCACAGTGAAACTCCAGATCGTCTGTTCGATTCCCGTCAAGTCCAAAGATTTTTATCTGTCACTTTCAACTCTGCCTGTGTCGCTGATGTGAAAAATATCGTCTACCACCGTGGTTCGGAACTTACGTTAAACTGTAGGTCTCCCTTTAACAAGCGGGGTAAGTCATTTAAGTCATTTCGAAGGTCAGAGGACCATGCCTAGTAAAACATTTTGGTGTTCAAACCAATCTTCGTACTGTTGACTGCTTAACCTTTGTCTGTTTCCTGAACTATTTGTTGTATGTGATACTTACACCGACAGCGACCATCCTCTAGGCTAGAAGGTAAAATAAACAATATTTCATCAAGATTAGAGCAAAACTGTACATTTTATGTAATACGTACGCACTCCACTTTATGTATAAAGATAAATTAATGAATAAGAATAAATACATTCTTTAGTAATAGCCTTATTGCTACCTGTAGCTCGGGGAAATGAAGAATACGAAATCTGCGTAATAACTTTTCCAGAAAATTAATTTCAATTCCAGCTAGCAATAAGCTAGAGAAAGAGGAAGAGATGGTGAGTCAGACACTGTAAAATCGTTAGTAGAAACAAGGGAAAAACTTCGTCCTCTGGTGCCTGATAAAATTGTCAGCTGAATCATGTTTTGCCTTTGATTCCGAGAAGCGGCGAAATTACCAGGCTCAGCAATTACGTCCTGCCAACAGTGCGTTAATTGCAGCCCCCCCCCCCCCACTTTGAGAGAAACCGTGTATCGGCCGCTCAGCCAATGAGAACCTGCGGTCTTCGCAGTGCGGACGGTTTCGTGTAACGAGTTTCCAACATGTCTGACTGGACAAGCTGCGACCCGTGTTCCCTCTTGCAGCCAAGCGTCCTCTTGCCCGGGAAAAATTGTGGCTCACATTAATTGTCAAGACCTCATGATTGCTGATGCTGTTTGCGCTCATTTTGTATGCCCTCAGAGTTTGTGACATTTGTGCCACATTTCAATTCATTGAAAGCTACAACCGACTCTTTAAAAAATAACAGACCACTGAAGGACTGGATCAAAGACACGCCTTTGCTACTTCGATTTAAAAACACCTGACCAGCAACATAAATACCCCTTCAAACAGCGTTACTAAATAAGGAATTACTATTGAATAACATTGAATAGTACTGAGTCGTATTGGATAATACTGAACAATATAAACATTGTATTACCCTTAAAAACTACGGTTTTACTTTACACTAAAATACAATAATAATAATAGTAATAATATTAATAATAATAATAATGTGGTTTTCTGTTCCGCAGAATCTAATTAAGGAGTAAGACTCCATAGTCATGAAACAAGTCAATACAGGAAGTTTAACACAAGAATGGTAATGGAAAAAAAATTAAGTAGTCCTATGCAGATGACAATATTAAGCCTAAGTGAAAAGAATAAGTAACGAAGAGTTCCTCGAAAGAATAAAAGGAGTGAGCCATGAGGTAACTCTTCAATTTAGATTTGAATGCGCTTGGGTTAGTTCTAAGATTCTTGAGTTCTTGTGGCAGCTTATTGAAAATGGATGCTGCAGAATACTGCACACATTTCTGCACAAGTGTCAAGGTGTTGTGATCCAAATGTAAAAAAAATGTTCAAATGTTTGTAGAACTTATGGGACTTAACTACGGGGTTATCAGTCCCTAAGCTTACAAACTACTTATGAACTAGCTAAGACTAAAGACGGCACAAATATCCACGCTCGAGGGGGGATTCGAACCCCCGACCGTAGTGGCCGTGCAGACCGTGACTGGAGCGCCTCAGTCTCCTCGGCCACCGCGGCCTTTCGACTTCTGTGTAGTATTCACTGAGTGAAAGCTGCAAACCCGTGGGAAAAGGTGGTATTATAAACAACAAACGACATTGAAGAAAATTCGTATGGTGACGCCAGTGTCAAAATTCCCACACTGAAAAGGGGTCCACACGACGTTCCTGAACTTACACCACAAATTGCTCGAATTGCCCGTTTCTGAGTCTAAAATATTCTTTTAGTATCAGTCGAGTTACCCCAAAAAAATAAAGCCGTACGTCATAAGAGAATGACAGTAAGCGTAGTAGACTACTCTTCGTGTTGAAAAATCACATATTTAAGATATTATTCTACTGGCAAATAAAGCAGAATTTACTGTTTTGAATAAGATCCTGAACATGGGCTTCCGTATGACGTTACAATTTATAATTTCTACACCACAAATTTTACACGCAGGAAATTTTGCAGACAGTATACATACATATAGCTGAATGTATCGCAGTACAACACGTAGTTAATGACGCACGAGGACTTAAACAGTAACAATCACGGAAAGCCTCCCTATAATACACCAGGTTTCAATCTATTACTTCTTTACTACTAATTATATTCGCAACAACAAAAAAATGTTCAAATGTTTGTAGAGTCTATGGGACTTAACTACGGGGTCATCAGTCCCTAAACTTACAAACTACTTATGAACTAGCTACAACTAAGGACGGCACAAATATCCATGCCCGAGGGGGGATTCGAACCCCCGACCGTAGTGGTCGTGCAGACCGTGACTGAAGCGCCTCAGTCCCCCTTTTTTTTTTTTTTTTTGCTCTATTGGTAGTTCTTGTCCTTGCGGACGCTGATCCTGTTCGTTCGTTTTGGTTCTACGTGTTCTTCGGCTCAGCTTTTTTATTACGGAGAGCGTTTAGTCCTCTGACCGGGCGCGCTGAGCCACGGCGCCCGGCGACCCCTCAGCCACCGCGGCCGGCATATTCGCAACAGCAGAGCACGTATACACATGAATATATTCCTGCAAAAGTATACAGTTTTGCAATATATAAATATAAAATTGTGCCGGTAGAGGGAGTGGTAGGACTGGGTTGAGCTTTGAGAAGTCTCAGCGCCTTGCCAAACTAATTTAATTTGTGGATTTTAAACAAAATTCTGTACTTCTATTTTAGTCAAAGCCGAGAACTGCCCGCCAACTTTATTTTTAATTTTACGGGTTATTGATATTTTCATTCATTTGAGTTCCACCGGGAGGCCAAGCCAGTGAATCCTGTCCGTTTCTAAAGCGGATGGCACCAGAGCTAGAGAACAGTGCCGAGTCCATGTGAGACGGAGAACGAGACTTCGGGGAAGACACCCATTCATTACAAAGCGTGAGGGCCGCACGCAGAGGTGGTCAGTGAACTCCGTTGCTTTTGGTACCTGCTGTCGGACCCTCAAGCCGCGGGGTATGGCGCCAGTGTGGCGCTCACCAAGGGCGTCGATATTTGCGTCGTGAGCACCCTGTGAACTGCAGGGCCACACCAAGACATACCGTTAAGTTCAGGTCAGTGACCGAACCGCGGAGGAATACGTACCGCGCTAACGGCTATGTGAGGAGCGCACTGAGCGGGAGGACAGTTTTTCGAGCTATCTTGGCGCAGTCTCCGCCCTTTGGATGAATATTGACGCTTAGAGACCGATTGGCTCTTGCTTTCTAGTGAGGGGGTAGCCTCGCATTTTGCGGGCAGAGTGTGGAGCAGCGCTCCAGAAAGGGGACTTCGTTTTAGGCAGTTGACGAGTACGGTCGGCTCGATTTACGTGCTCTCTTATGAGAGTTTTGACTTCGTCTTAGGCAGCCGACGAGTACTGCCGATTCGATTTAGATACTTACTTGTGTATGTTTCGAGACTTCGGTTATTTTTAACCTATTACGCTTTGTGGACTTGGAGTTTCAGATTCACTTTCCAGACACCAAATGTTCAAATGTTTGTTAAGCTTATGGGACTTAACTACTGGGTTATCAGTCCCTAAACTTACAAACTACTTATCAACTAGCGTATCCTAAGGACGGCACAAATATCCATGCCCGAGGGGGGATTCGAACCCCCGACCGTATTCCCAGACACCATCTGAAACTTGTGTCTGTCGACCTGAGTATCATAGAGGTGTGAATATGCTCAGACAGTTTGAATCAGCAGCTGATAACGTTATTCCTACTCTGGTGTCAATAGTGCACTCAACAAAAAAATGTTCATGTGTGTAATTCTATGGGACCAAACTACGTTGGTCATCAGTCCGTAGTCTTGCAAACTACTTCAATTAAGTTAAACTGAAACACATCCAAGCCCGAGGGAAGATTCGAACTTCCGATGCGGGAGGCTGCGCGATCCGTAACGTGTCGCTCCAAACCGCTCGGCTACCCCCGCGCGGTCGCGCTCTAGACAATCTTGTGTCTAGTAGACATAGTCGACTTGGCGAAACATAGCCGAGCCTGTGATTTTGTTAGACACTGTGTGTTTACCATGGATACAGAGGCTGAGAGTAGGGCATTCACGCTGGGAGTAGGACATTCGCGCTTCTTTCTTGAGAAGTGTTTTTCTTTCGGATCGGACCTCGATTTGCAGCATTCCAACCACTGCCGCCTCCGTCCCAGTTCCAGCGACGCTGTCTATAGCAGCATTTGGTTAAGTATTGATTGCAGTTGCTTATCTGGGCGAGAGTTGGGAGTCTTCCTTTTGACGGTTTTCTTAAACATCATTTTATGTGGAAAGCGCTCGTAATTATAGCATGATCCCTTGGTCCCCTTCGTGTTGTGAGTTATTCGCCACTGTCGAAATTACAGTTATAATAGGAACTTGTCAGTCATTTATTAGTGTCATTTTTGTATTTGTTCATGTATTCTAAACTGAAAGAGTTTGACATTTTAAAAGTTTTGAGAACTGTTCCTATTTTTGTCAGTTAATGAATCTGATTCTTTTGTGAAATAAATTAAGTGCATTTTAACCTGGACCTAATTCAGTAGTTAGATTTCTCCATTGTTTTAAGTATATTTTGGTGGGTGTTGGTTTGTCAAGAGGCCAGATCTCTTTCAGGGCACATTTCAATAATTGTTAGAAGGGGTCTACCAATCCACCTCCTACTCTTTGCTTCCCATTACCCATCTATCTGCACCTCGAAAACCACCTAAAAACCCGACCATCAAACTCGTAAATTTACGTTCTTCTCGCCCTTCTGAGACGCGGCTAGATTCCTTGTCTATTGCCGCGTAAGGCATTAGGATTAGGATTAGAAATAGTGTTAGAGTAGGGAAAATTATGTGCGCGCCTGCAACTAATCAATGATTTATTTCAGCTTTCTCGTTGCCAGAAACAATCGATGAAGTACGGACCTTAATCACCTTGCTTAGAAACTGGATAACTTTAAAAACCCGAATGACTAATAGTTCACTGATAGAAACAAATACGAAAATGAAATAACAAGATACCGTAATTCGAAGTGAATTTATTTGCTCAATCGTCATCAAATTAAATTAAACTTGAACATTTACTTGACCAGGAAATACTAGCTTAACATCAGTTCAACAAATACACAAGGCCAATGCCCAAACCTTTAAAATCAATTACAAAATAAGCTTTAATACTTTCTTTGTCTAGGGGCAGGTTGTTAATTCTATTTATCATTGAATGAAAGTAGGCATATTTTTGCGATGTAGGGTGGCATGAATTGGCATTTATTATGTTGTCTGTTGTTGTTGGTTTTCGGTAAATTTCAAAGGAATGAAAATTGTGTTTATTGCTAATTTTTAAATCCAGAAAATTGATTGAGCCATTCGTTTCTAATTCTTTCTTAAATTTAATTTTTGGATGTAATTTGTTAAGTAAATAGTGTATTTCATTAATTTCATTATCTGTTCCTTGTATCAGCATCAATGTATCATCAACATAACGGAAGCAATATATTATTTTATTTGTTAAATGAGAGTTAGTGCTAAAAATTTTGTTTCTAATTGGTTTAAAAATATATCTGCCAAGATTCCAGCTATTGAACTTCCCATCGCTACACCGTCTGCTTGGTTGTATATTATCCCATTAAATTGAAAATAATTTTGGGATAAGATTAGTGTTAGCATAGGTATCAGTTCTTGTGTTTCTGTTACTGATGCTTTTTGTATATAAGTAGGTTTGCTTCTATAATTTGTATGTTCTCTCTTACTGAGATGTTTTTATACAGGTTTGATTATCAAAAGATACAAATTTACTGTTTAGTGGGATAGTGATATTTTGTAATGTGTTTGCAAGAATACGTGGATTTTTGATTCTGTGTCTTTTCGTACGTGTATATTAGAGGTACTGAAGAGGATTGGGCAGATAAGAAATTTCTGGCATACCTTGACTAAAAGAAGGGATAGATTGGTAGGACACATTCTTAGACATCAAGGAATTGTGAATTTAGCGTTGGAGGGAAGTGTGTGGGGTAAAAATCGCAGAGGGAGACCAAGAGACGCGTATAGTAAGCAGATTCAAGTGGATGTGGGTTGTCGTTCTTATGAGGAGATGAAAAGGCTTGCTCAGGATAGAGTAGGGTGGAGAGCTGCATCAAACCAGTCTCTGGACTGAAGACCACAACAACAACAACATAGTTTGGTAAGCAGTGTGTTAATTTTTTTGCTTATAAGATATGCTGGGCTATCTATACAGTTGACAATAGGTCTTAAAGGGATCGATTGTTTATGTACTTTGGGTTGTGCTCGAAGTGTTGGTGTTTTAGGGTTCACAATAATTAGAGATTTCTTTTCATATTCGGTTATTATATCAGAATTTTTGATACATTTTTTGATCTGAGCAGCATATTTGTTAGTAGGATTTCTTGGTATTTCAATTATATTATTATCACGAAAGAAATCCATAACTTTTCGTATGTACTCAGTTTTTTGCATTATGACAATACTATTAACTTTCAAATGTTCAAATGTTTGTAAATCTTATGGGACTTAACTATGGGGTCATCAGTCCCTAATCTTACAAACTACTTATGAACTACTTACGAACTAGGACGGCACAAATATCCATGCCCGAGGGGGGATTCGAACCCCCGACCGTAGAAGCCGTGCAGACCGTGACTGAAGCGCCTCAGTCCCCTCGGCCACCGCAGCCGGCATTATTACCTTTTCTGATTTTAGTGCTATTGCGTTATTTTACAATAATTTTTGGTTAATATATAAATTTTTTTTTTATTTTTTTTTTTTTAGTTTGTGTTTTGGCTGTTTCTTTTTCAATAATTTTGGCCATATTTATAGTGAGTTCGTTTTGTTTTCTAATTGGTAGATTAGCATTATCTATTGCAATTTTACCAGTTGTGATTGCATGTTTTATTGAATTTTTATTTAGTTTTGATTCAATGTTATATTTGATTCCTTTATTGAGTAAATTTATTTCGTTATCTGAAAATTCTATTTCTGTTAGGTTTTTAGTTCGGGTATAAAACTGTAATGTGTTGCGGTGATACCTGTAGTTCTTCTTTGATCCACAGTCTTGCACCATAATTCTTGATTTGTTGCTTTAGAGTGGTTTTAGCTATGATTTTGATGTTTATTTATGAAGGAATTACTCCTCATTTTAACCACTTTTTGTTATTCTTGACGGCTTCAATGACCTTTGTGATTTTTAATTTTAAACGTTAAAGGTGCAGAAATATGCCCGTTATTTCTCTTGACTGTGTCGTCAAAACTTTTTTCATAAATGGGCCTGCAAGAGTGAGTATATCGTAATATGACATTTTAATAAATATAATCACCTTTACTGCTGCTTATAACTTTATTTAATTGTCCACTACAGCTGTTTCGCCGTATTTGGCATTGTAAAGTGGTCTGCACTAGTTAAATAAATTTTGTGAAATTTTTTTTTCGATCAAACAGTTTTAAATTTATTACTTACTGTCTATTTGTTGCCAAAATACACACAGCATCTGTGCCTCTATTTTATTGTAATAGTTACTTTCTCAGAAAGTCGATTTTTTTTTAAATAATGACTTTCTTGTTTGATTTCTATTTTGATGCAATGTGTTTACAAAGATGTTCTATTGAATATTCACAGAATATATGACATCAACTGCGATTGGGCAAAGCTGAAAATGTGTACTCAGCTGGGATTCGAACCCAGATGTTGATACAAGGAACAGATAATGAAATTAATGAAATACACTATTTACTTAAAAAATTACATCCAAAAATTAAATTTAAGAAAGAATTAGAAACGAATGGCTCAATCAATTTTCTGGATTTAAAAATTAGCAATAAACACAATTTTCATTCCTTTGAAATTTACCGAAAACCAACAACAACAGACAACATAATAAATGCCAATTCATGCCAACCTACATCGCAAAAATGTGCCTATTTTCATTCAATGATAAATAGAATTAACAACATGCCCCTAGACAAAGAAAGTATTGATAAAGAAATTCAATTACGAAACACGCCTCGACGGCCCTTTACTGTCGTCTAAGACCTCTCTCAAGATAGAAAGTAAAATAAAATTAAAAGACTTCTGGAACTCTACGTGGTACGAGGAGCCAGTCGTCGCCGCGAAGCTGGGTTCACAAACAACTGGACACAGCGTTCATAAGCACCGCAACCTGTAACCATAATTACAGCGAGGACAGTTTATTACGAGGGAAAACTAATCACGTATACATTTCAGATTCTTAAAAAAAACTAGTTTCCTCCCGAATCAATTAATAAAAGTAACAAATTGTGCCCAAGAATAATAACAATAAAGGCAACAGTACAGCTACAGTAAGTCGATTAGCAACTTCATTAAGCTACTCGACTCCTCAAGCACAGTCTACTCGTAAATAGTAGTTTGCTTCTTAATAGTATTTTTAATTTTTAGCAAGTCCGCAATTCCTTCTTTCACATGAGATATGCACTTGTACCACATATGCCACATATATATAGCACATCACTTCCCCAGGGCCGCGGCGGAGCGGCTTAGCGCATTGCTACGATGCGCGCGGCCGTTCCCCGTCGGGGGTTCGAAAACCCCCCTCGGGCATTGGTATTTCTGCTGTCTTTAGTAAAAGTTAGTTCATAAGTAATTTGTAAGTTTAGGGACTGATAACCCCTAAGGTAAGTACCGTAAGCTTTACAAACATTATTGAACTTCCCAAGGCGTTATCACATCTTTAATTCCACAAAATAAGCTTTAGCAAAATGAGATGGTAAATACTGCAAGGGCAGTTAATTTGGTTTGAACTCAGACCCGAGCAATTCAGAGAATCAAATAGCAAGAACTCGGCACCAATGCTAGCAACAGTAAATAACACGCAAACGGTATAGTTGCAAACAGCTCCGCAGTGAAAGGGGTAAGTACCGCTGATAGTCGCTTGCCTTCATGTTTTGTCGCCTTAAGCTTGGGGCACCCTTTTGTTGAACTGATTGTATCGGCGTAGTCTGTGCAATCTTCATACAAGCTAACCGAATCTCCTATGGCTCTGTGGTTTTAAGTTTCATCAACTTTCCAGAATGAAACTTTCACTCTGCAGCCGAGTGTGTGCACATTAAACTTGTGTGCCGGAACCTGGGCTCGAACCTGGGACCTTTTCCTTTCGCAGGCAAGCGCTCTACCGACTGAGCTATCCCGACGCGACTCACGATGCCGCCTCACAACTTTACTTCTGGCAGTACCTCGCCTCCTACTTTGCAAAATTCACAGAAGCTCTCCTGCGGACCTTGCAAGACTCCTGGAAGAAAGGATATGGTGGAGACATGGCTTAGCCACAGCCTGTTTCCAGAATGAAACTTTTACTCTGCAGCGGAGTGTGCGCTAATATGAAACTTTCTGGCAGATTAAAATTGTGTGCCGGAACCGGTACTCGAACCTGGGACCTTTGCCTAGCGCGGGCAAGCGCTCTACCGACTGAACTAACCCGACACGACTCACGATGCTGCCTCACAAAACTTTACTTCGCCTTCTACTTTCTAAACTTCACAGACGCTCTCCTGCGCTTGACCGTGAAAAGCAAAGGTCCCATTTTTTGCTCAGTTGTATGTAAGGTGCATTGTGATTTTCATTGTTTATGAAGTTTTGGAGTTATACAGTGCTTTTCATGATTTGTATTTTTGTACGTTACCACTGTTACTCGGGGCGTGCTAATAATTCTAGTAGTATATAATTTTCTTTCCTTCCTCAGAGTCCTTTCGTTCGGGGCGAGGAGATTTTCATGTGGTTTTTCTTTAGCCATTACTACTGCTCTTCGAGAACGACTTTTGATCAGCGTCGTTGTTCTTTAGATATTGCGAATGGAGTGTATACCTCTTTACGCTTCCTTGGGATCGCACGCAGGCGTGTCTCGGGCGCCTATCACTACTGAACTCAATAAGAATAAAAACCATCTAGATCGCTAAAATTTTAATTATAGATTACAACGTTTCGGCCACTGCTGTTGTCGGATCTAAAAACCTCTGAACTTACCCAGTAAATTTCAGCGTAAGTACTAAAATACCCACCTAGTAGGTGCGTCAACGCAACTGCCTCCGCTTTGTGACTGGAAATTTGGGCAGTACCTAAGTGCTCCCTTCGAGTTGTAAAATTGTTTGGCTATTATTATATTATTTACCAGAGTGCACTCCAACTTCTTATCACCGCAAACTGTTGTTCGAAATTTCAATTTTGAGCTGTGGTAACTTAAGTTGTAGTAAAGTTTACTATTGAGGTGTTCACCATTTACTTCGTTGGGAAAATTTAAAATTGTTAGCATTTTGACGGAATGAATTGTAGTACCCTAAATTGTAATCTCATTCTCTCCTGTAATGTTTTATGAAGATCACTGTTTACGTGATTCTCCAAATTTAAACTTGCAAACATTTTTGGCGGAGCGAATTGTGGTATCTTAAATTATAGTGTCACTCACTCCTGTAAAGTTTTATGTAGATGTGTTCACTGTTTACCTGCTTCTAATTTAAAATTGACAACATTTCTGCCACAAAGTGAGCTGAATTATTCTAAATTCCTTAGGGAGTTTAACATTTGTGTGCCTCTATCTCTTTCTACGGCCTTAACGGTATAGCTGTATTTCATTAATTGCAGGGGATGCATTCTCTCTTGTTTCTTTCCTGTGTTAGAAGAGAGGTAAGAGATAAGTTCATGGCATGCAGAAAACAAATTGATGTTAAATCAGAGTAACACTCAGTTTTTACAATTTGTAATACATAATTTTAGAAATATGACAGTTTGATTACACTTAATGGGCGTATCATGAGTGAGACGGAACAGTTCAAATTTCTAGGTGTTCAGATAGACAGTAAATTGTCGTGGAAATCCCATGTTCAGGATCTTGTTCAAAACAGTAAATTCTGCTTGATTTGCCAGTAGAATAATATCATAAATATGTGATTTTTCAACACGAAGAGTAGTCTACTACGCTTACTGTCATTCTCTTATGACGTACGGCTTTATTTTTTTGGGGTAACTCGACTGATACTAAAAGAATATTTTAGGCTCAGAAACGGACATTTCGAGAAATTTGGGTGTAAGTGTGTTTAAAGTTTGTTGCAATTCATTGAATACTCTCATTCTCATACAGTGTATGAATAAATTCTGATCAATTATGTTGTAGTTTCTTTTTATTATTTGTAACTTTCGTTGTTTATGAAGTAATACCTCCTGAACCATATGTTTTAAGTCGTTAAATTACTCCTACAACAATTGTTACCACATGGTTAGGAACAGGTGTATAAAATATATTTATAATCGGTTCAGTGGTTGTGTAAAAAACACGCAACATTGTCGCTTGGTGCAGCAGTGTTTCGTGCAAATAATTGTTCATTATAGCTTAGTCCAAGCCGGTGGTCTTCAGGTAAAGCGCTCGACTAGGGTCGCGCGTTCGAAACCCGGTCGGACCTCAGACTTTTTCAGTCTGCACTTTTCTGCTGCCAGAAACTGATTCCACGTTAAGCTGTAGGTCCCCATTCCCCGGCTGGGATAACTGTGGTAGGCTAGGGACACGCAAGTCGCCGAAGTGGCGTTCAATTTAAAGTCTTGCACCAGGCCAATGAGCCACACGAAATTATTTTTATTATGTCATTTCTCCAGAACTATATGTTGCGCAAGATCCTTGATAGTCATGGCGACCCAGCGAGGTGTCGCAGTGGTAACAAAATGCACTCACATTTGGTAGGGCAGTGCTTAAAATCTACCTTCGGCCTCCAGATTTAGGTTTTCCGTGATTTCCCGAAATCACTCTGGGCCAAGGAAGGTTTCTTTGAAAGGACACTGCCAATTTCCTTCCTAATCCTTACACAAGAATTTGAGATTGAGCTCCGTCTGTAATGACCATGTTGTCGACGGACGTTATATCCTAAGATTCATTAATTCACACTTACGGCGACCGTTCTCTTGGTCTAAAGGTCAAGTGTGCAAAATACCATAAGTATTGCAAGAAAACTGTAGATCTGTATCCATTTCGTACAAATACACAGTCATTCTCTTTCTTATATAATAAAGATTACGCAAGGATCTCTGACCATCTCGCTCATCAGTCTACTGTATGTTGCTGTTAATATAATTAATTTGTACACTGTTATTTAGTGACGTGTTATTTGGTGCAACGATAGTATCACATTTTTAATAAAATCAGGACAAGGACTCACCAAACGACGTTCATTCCTAGTTGAGGTACAAGCGAACTAGAAAACTAATAGTACAAGCAATGAGGTAGTCACATGCATGACCTATTAACAGGAGAACATTCGAACTAACGATCCAATGTTACATGCCGAAACTAATATTGATAACGTATAAATATTAGCTTAATTTCACGTGATTTTTTTAAGAACATTAACTCTATCTTTTCAACTTTTTAAAGTCAGCTGACAGTGTCCTTACTTCTGAGAGAAACCGGCATCACAGAGATCTTCACGTTAAATACCTTGCGTGCACTGTACCGCAAGAATTTTCCAAGAGCACATCTCAGAATTATTACCTGAACTGCTCGGCGAATCGTGCCGGGAAAATAATGGCAAATGAGTTCAGTCAAATGATAAAGAGGCTCATCGTCGGAACTAATAGTTCCTTAATTACCCAAGGAAAGACGCAGAATTATGCAAACTGCTAGGATGTCGCTGATATAAATGGCGTGGAGCCAGTGCAGAACGGTGCCCCGAAAAAAAGTATTACCTCGCGGAAACGACGATTCTGTGGAAGATTTAATAGACAGTCGAGGTCAGAGAGAGTTTCCTCTCAAAATATAATAACATAAAAGAAATGTGCGATGACAACTGTAGCCGGATAAACCTAAATTTTCGAGAACGACGCAACAAGGCAAATTTCTTAGTTGGATACAACAGCCTGTCCGCATAGAGGTAGCAAGCAGCCACACAGACGTCGTAACAGGAATGGAGTAGGAAGATGTTTCGCTGTGCCTTTCTGGAAGGAATAATTCTAACGTTTCATTACTCGATTTTGTCACTGCGCGGAAACGTAACTCACGATGGGTGCAGGAAAGGGATGTCGAAGTTTTGAACAATTCCCATTTTGGATAGAAGTAAGATGCCTTAATTATTGCGCGTGACTGCAACCATCATGAAGCAGGAATATTTAAATTGATGATAGCTACTTCTGAAAAACGAGAAGTGGTATGTACTTCAGTGTCACTCACAGAGTGTAGTTGTGGCTTGATGTACCCTTCCACAGAACGCTAACCTGTGTATGACTGCATAGAAATCGTGCAAAGAAAAAATGATAGTATTTCTAAGGTGATTATGTCACTACTGCCCTAAATGAAATCGGTGTATTAGAATCGGTCATTTCAGAACCTGCGTCAAAGTTTTTTTTGCCTTGTTAGAGAAACTTTAGAAAGAGCATCGGACTAATCTAAGATGTAACAGTAACGTCCATCCGATAGTGGCGTAACTAAAAGTCATTTTCAAATTGTAGCGGAATGTTTTCTTCAAAAATAGAAAAGTGATAGTAAACATGTAGCGGAGATCGTCAGCGAGATTACTGTAGAATCGATGAAAGGCTTCAACAGAAAAAATCCTATTTGTTCCATTTTATTGATCGCTTCCTGTTTCTAACTAGTACTGTATTAGATATTTGAAGCACTACGCTTAAACTACGAGCAGACAAAATGGATAGTTTGTCTATTGCCTGATCCTTTCCAGAGGAATGGGCAAGTAAATGTTATTAGAAAAGAGAAGCAAGCAAGTGGAAGAAATGTATTGCTGAAGTAATTAACCGAAATCGATTTAGTTCTCTATAAACGTGTAACAGGATAGAAGTAATTTAATATTGGAGGAGCCATGTTTAGAATAATTAGATATCAAAAGATCGCTGGAAGACCTAAGTCAGAAGGTGTTGATAACATTGTAACGTAATTTATAAGTAATGACAGTTGCAGAATCTGTATGACGTAGAATCAGACATTAGTAAAAATGTCGTCCTCACATTGCCGAAGACGGAAATGGCAGACAAGTGTGAGAACTACCGCACAATCGGCTAACTGAAAATCGATCCCAACTTCTCGCAGTACTCTCAGAGGAATGAAAGAGGAAATGGATCTTGTATTGGATGACGATTAGTTAGGAAATGTAAAGGTACCATATATGTAGTGAGTAATGCAAACAGAACCAATAAAACTCGAGAGACGTTCGTAAGATACATGTAAACGAGTTTTTGAAATTCTTGTAAAAATAAGAGTAACCTACAGGAGAAAACGGGTATTATACAATATGTACGACTATGGTGTAGAAGACCGACAACTACGTGTACGGATTAGATCGGTGTTCAGAAAAAAAAGGATGAAATCGATAAGGGGAGTGTGATAGGACCGCTATTATTTTCTATCTATATAAATGATCTGATGGACAGAGTAAGTTGTAATTTGAGCCTGTTTGCTGATGATGCTGTGGTGTATGGGAGGGTGTCATCTGTAACTGACTGTAATAGCATACAGGATGACTTAGACAAAATTTCCAGTTGGTGCGAAGAATGGCAGCTAGCTCTCAATGGTGAAAAATATAAGGTGATGCGCATGAGTAGAAAAAACAATCCCATAATGTTCGAATACAGCATTAGTAGCGAGCTTCTTGATGCTGTCGCGTCGTTCAAATATCTAAGCGTAACATTGCAGAGCGATATGAAATGGAACAAGCATGTAAGTTCAGTTGTGAGTAAGGCGGACAGCCGAATTCGGTTTATTGGGAGAATTTCGGGAAGATGTACTTCACCTCTAAAGGAGACCGCGTATAAAACGCTTGTAAGACCACGCCTTGAATATTGCTCAAGTGTTTGGGACCCGCAGCAGATCAGTTTAAAGGAGGCGGTTCAGAGACGAGCTGCTAGATTTCTTACCGGTAGGTTCGACCAATGCGCGAGTGTCACGGAAATGCTCCGGCAACTCAATTGGGGATCGCTTGAAGAAATACGACGTTCTTTTTGTGAATTTCTGTTAAGTAAATTTAGATGGCCGGAATTTGAAGCTGAGTGTATTACGATCTTGCTGCCGCCTACTTACATTTCGCGTAAAGATCACAAAGACATGATAAGAGAAATTAGGGCTCATACGGAGGCATATAGGCATTCTTTTTTTCCTAGTTCAATTTGGGTGTGGAATAGGAAAGGTAATGCCTAGTAGTGATACAGTGTACCCTCCGCCACGCACCTTACGGTGAATTGCGGAGTATGTATGTAGATGTAGATTCGCTGATAATGGTGGTATCCTTAGTGAGTCTTTCAGATCTTACACTACCGCTTGTGAAACCGAACATGTTCTTCACAATCGACTGCGAAATGTTACGTCATTACAGCACCATAGAAACGCGAAAGAGAAATAATATCTTTTGGTTAAAAAAATGGGTACCATAAACGATTCTTCGTTGCCTTATATAATTTATCTTCAGCGTGAAAATCTATAAAACTGTTTTCCCAAGGAGTCGCGCTTTCACACCCGTTTTCAATGTGAGAACGCGATCACTCGTGTGCCGTGTTGGAAAATGCGGGCCTCTCCTTGAATGTTCACACAACCTATGGTGGCATACGCTATAAAACGCTCACATTTTTTCACAGTTCGGCACTGACCCAGGATTGAATATTATATTTTTTGTCGATTCCTTTTCGAGTAATTTTGAGAGCTATGTCGCTGTAATGTAACGTTTCTTTTACATGCATTTTAATATTATTCTGATGAAGACACCGTTAGATTGTGTCAAAAGCTTAGTAAATATTACCATTACAGCCAACGCAACCAATGGGCTTGCGACCCATTAATTAAAAGTGTCTGTACCGTTGCTGCCTGTACGGACATGTTTGAAATTCAGATGTTTGTAACTCTACGAGACTTTACTGTGGTTATCACAAGCTATTTAAACCAACCCATGGACAACAGGCACACAACCATAATCAAGGGAGTACTAGAACCTATGACCGGGAGCAACAGCGCACTCCGCAGCAAGGCGCCTTAGAACGCTCTTCAATTCCACCGCAGATCCATTTTTAAAAGTATAACAAGTGATACTGTAAAAATGTCCCACAATGGCAGAAAAATAGCATGTCGGGAAACATTTTTTCTATACTCTGAGTATACTATTTACTACAGTAAAGTTCGCAATGTGAAAACTTAAACATAGATTTTCGCGAGAACACCATTTCAAGCGTATTCCGAGAGTAAAATTCGTTGAGATCTTTTTTTGACGTCCTGAATTCAGATTTAGATGGGGTATTTTTATCGTAGCTGATGGTAATCAAATTGTAATCAGATAAAACGGAGACACGGAAATTGCTACGAAGGCCGGGACACGAACTCTGGTCTTCTATTTTCGAGGCTGACCCTCACACCACACAGGAACATGGGTATCACACAACTGAATGGATGCCTGAAGCAAGCCCCCATCGATCGATAGATTCATTTGTCCTCCTACTATGACAATGGTCAATAGCAAGAACAATGGTTCACATGTGAGTCAGGAACTGTTAACCATATAGAAGATCTGATGATGATATCTTAGATCTGGCGAACCCTAAATAATGCAACGTGTTAAATAATCAATTTGAGCACTAAACTAAATCAGTTAAACTTCATCTACAAGATAAACCTCTCAAATATATAGATCGTAAATAACTAGAAATTACGAAAGAACACATAGGAAATGTAGTAGGAAAGGCGAACTGAAGCTTACGTTTCCTTGGTAGAACACTTAGGAGATCCAACAGTTCTACCAAAGAAACTACCTATACATCACTTTTTGCTATTTTGGAGTACTGCTGCGCATTTTGTGATCCTAACCAAATGTGACTAACGGAGAATAGAGAGGAAGTTCAGAGAAGGGCAGCCTTTTTTTTACGGGTCATGGAAATGAAGCGCGAGCTGGGTGGAAATCACAAGTTGCGGCGAGAACTATTTGCGAAATTTCTAACTTTTTACTCCGAATGAGAAAATATTTTGTTAGCACCCACCTACATATGGACAAATGGTCATCATAATAAAGAGAAATCATATTAAAAATGGTAAGATTCAAGTGTTCCTTTTTACCGTTTACTATTACGGAATGTAACGGTAGAGAAGTATCATGCAAGCGGTTGTACAAACCCTTTGCCAGTGACTTAAATGTGATTTATAGGGTAAATATGTAGATGTAGAAACCGGCAACAACGATTTTCTGTAGCGATCTTTGGCAGCCTGTACGTTTCTACAGTTTTTTTTAGAAACTAAGATCATTACGATTCTGATTTGCAGAGATTCCTTAATTTTGAAAGCTGAATTTCAAGTCCTTGCAGTGTGTGTGCTTGCATGGATTTTATATCTCGAGATGGGTAGCTGCTGCCACAACATCAGTGTAATTATATTCTGTACATTTTCTTGTCATTTGCCATATTCAATTGTCCATCAAACGGAGAAGTGTAATCATGAAGCATAAGATACAGTAAACCTAATTTGCGGTACCACGTGTATCCCAAAACGGGACAGTTACGATTTATACGATATCTCATTTAAGGGTAACTTAATCGTGCCACCCAAGTAGATATATTCAGTACTCTTATTTTTACGAAGGAGTTTGATACGTCTGGGAGATTTGTGTTGTGATTTCCTCGGGTTATGTAATAACTGAAGGTTACAATATCATATGTGATTAACGAAGCAATGTAACACCTTGTCGAAATGAAATTGAACCGTTTGCGTTGCATAAGAAAAATTGTGGACGAAGATCGAGATCAAGTAGCATCCTGTTTTCGATTGTGGAGTTATTTGGGATAATCTACTAGAGAGCAGTTAGTTTTTAAAGATCCTTCAGATTTAGTTATAACAACAAGATGTTTAATTATTTTGCTCAGCTCTTTATTAAAACTTCTTTTCCGTGTATTCATGAGCGATATTTATTTATATAGTAGCGGTGGGTCTCATGACAAGAAACTGAATTTCTGGGAATTTAATTTGGGAGTAGTCCATGACCATGAAGTTTCAAAGGCTACGTAACCGCTTTGTGAAAAAGCGTTTTATTGCTGTGGCCAGTGCAGCGGGCTTATATTGCCACCCACCAAACACTCTCCACACGAGGACTTTGTGAGTCATATTAAAGCACGGTGAACCCTGTGGCACACGTTCTACACAGAAAGAATAATTAAAAGACATGGAAAGATTCGGACAGCGTATGTCAACACAAACACGAGGCACGGGAATTCTTAACAAAAGCCTATGAGAGCTTGCAAACTTTCTCATCGTTTGAACCACACACGATTTCCTAATGCAACAGTTTTTCAGACATATTATCCCGCTCTCAATCACAGCTGAATTATAGTACCCTTGTTGAAATAGCTGTTGGATTATCTTGTAACCGTGAGATTACTATTCTTATGAAACTTCCTGGCAGATAAAAATTGTGTGCCGGAACCGGGACTCGAACCTGGGACCTTTGCCTTTCGCGGGCAAGCGCTGCCGGTAGTGCGCTTGCCCGCGAAAGGAAAAGATCCCAAATCTGCCAGGATTTTGTGTCCCAGCCTCGTCGCCGCTTTTGTGTCTCGTTTCCGTCGTAGGTGTCGGTGGCCGAGTAGGAAGACCGACACAGGAATAAAGATAGCACGCTGGTGGAGGTACGGAAGGGAGCAGCCAGAAACTAGAAACACTAGAGTAAATTAGAACGAGATATATATTTATTTATTTATTTATACAATACTTAACTTTTACATAGCTCAGTACTGCAGAATGCTGATACATAGTTCAGCTAGAGGCCTGCCTAGTGCCTGTCCGATAGCCAGGTCTTCACTGGTGCCTATCTGATTCCGAAGTGTTAGCTGGTTCCTATCTCAGTCCCAAGTGAACGTTGTCGTTCAGTGGTGGCCACGAACGGGGTAGCAGCAGAGGGCGCTCGTGGCTGACGTCGTAAGAACGTCGCGCCGTGCGTGCATGGCGGCGCGCGGCGAAAGTAGGTGGCGCGCACTTTGGACTTGTGCGACACCACACAGGAAGTTTCATATCAGCGCACACTCCGCTGCAGAGTGAAGTTTCATTCTGGCTGTGGCTAAGCCATGTCTCCACCATATCCTTTCTTCCAGGAGTGCTAGTCTTGCGTGTTTGCAGGAGAGCTTCTGTGAAGTTTGGAAAGTAGGAGACGAGGTACTGGCGGAAGTAAAGTTGTGAGGCGGCATCGTGAGTCGTGTCGGGACAGCACAGTCGGTAGTGCGCTTGCCCGCGAAAGGCAAAGGTCCCAGGTTCGAGTCCCGGTTCCGGCACACAATTTTAATCCGCCAGGAAGTTTCATATCAGCGCACACTCCGCTGCAGAGTGAAGTTTCATTCTACTATTCTTATGTTGATCACGATGAACGATACAGCTAATAATACTGATCAAGAAACACCAGTTCGGTTGCAGTGTTAAGACCCTTTTACATTATAGCCGTAACTCAATTGACTACTCCCTGCGAGTGCGTCTAGTGCATCGCCCCTGGCGTGTTTTCCTGTACTGAGTTGTGTCAGTATCCAGAAATTGTTTTCGTTTGGACGTCAGCACCAAATTTGTTGAGCTGTCTGCTGTGAAGTGAGGTTAAGAGGGAGAAAGCGATGAAAATAGAAAATAGAATATTCTGTGCACGTTCTTTTCAAAGGCTGACAATATAACTCTACTCCTGAGAACTGGACAATAGCGACAGTGTCGTCCAAAGTTTTAAACCCATATGCATTTTACTATCCAAGAAAATATATGCCTCGAAACATATCTGTCAATCTCCAGAACGTAGTAAACAGAGCGTTTTTACATTATGTTGTGTGTCATGTTTCCTTGCTAAATCATCGCCACGCGAGAGAAGCCGTGTGCTCTAAGGCGCCTTGCTGCGGAGTGCGCGGCTGCTCCACGTCGGAGGTTCGTGTCCTCCTTCGGGCAGGGGTTTGTGTGTTGTCCTTAGCGTAAGTTGTTTGCAAGTCTGAAGACTGATGGCCAGTGCAGCTGGGTCCCATAGCCTTAAAAATGTTGCAATTTCCTTACTAAGTATCAATATCGAAAATTGTGGAGAGAAATTCACTTTATACAAAACACCTTTTATAATGTAGGTATATAGTAACTGTAGGCCTAAAATTTCGACCTAATTCTGAAATGTAAGAAATTTAGCCAAAGTCTCTACAATCCAATCTCAGAAATTAAAGGAAAAAATCAATGGTAGCTGGCACGATAAGTTTCGAAACATGTTTGGACAATAAAAATAAAACACAGAAGGTGTCTTGCATAAGGCGAAATTCCTCTGCAGTTTATCTTAGCGAGCACGGAAATAATAAGATCTGCAACAACCATAGTATGATCATCAAAAAATATTTTTCTCTAGCAATAATTCAGAGTTTTTCAATTGTAAAATAATTTTTATTAAAACATGTTTTAGTATTAACGTTGTTATTTATTGATACCGCATGCTTTTTTCTATAATAAAGAAATATTTATCTTTAAGATATTTCATATCTTTTGATGGAAACTCTATATGAAAAAATACAAGGTCCTGGGGTAAACTTTCAAATGTGACAAGAAAACAAACAACAGAAAAAAACTTTAAAAAGTTGCCAAAAAAATTTATTTACTTAGAAAGAGGTCTGGTAGAATAGGTAAGCTTTCGATGTTTGCGGACGCCACTACAGTTCATTGCTTCTGCGCATGCGCAGTGTGCAGTTTCGTCTTAAATTTAGAACTCCACACTCTCCACTAGGACACTTGTTGGTATGAGGTGGCGCACCAGCCATTTTGTTGCCTATAGCTCTTAAGTGTAAACATGCTGTGATGATAAAGGATTTGCGTCATACACAAGTGGATTAAAATAGTTCGTTTCCCGCAAGATTCGGAGAGAAGAAGAAATGTACGGTACTATTAACTGTCGATGCGGAAACCCGGGAAGTTATGCACAGTAAGAAAGTAATCGTAAAAATCGTAAAAATGGTGTGTGATATTTGAACGTAAGTTTTTGTTTAACTAAATCAAATGTTTGTAGAACTTATGGGACTTAACTACGGGGTCATCAGTCCCTAAGTTTACAAACTACTTATGAACTAGCTAAGACTAATGACGGCACAAATATCCATGCCCGAGGGGGGATTCGAATCCCCAACCGTAGTGGCCGTGCAGACCGTGACTGGAGCGCCTCAGTCCCCTCGGCCACCGCGGCCGGCTTTGTTTAGCTGTTTTGAAATAATTACCTTTTCAAAAAGACACTCCATGTAGGGAGTTAGCAGCCTCAAAATATCGTAAAAAAGCAAAACATTCGAGAATATGCCGTATTTACAGTACAATAATTGTGCTATAATACGTGAGGCATTGGCGTCGGATGTTGTCTTTCAGCATCCCTAGAGAAGCCGGTCGATCACGATACACTTCCGACGTCAGGTAACCCCAAAACCATTAATCGCACGGACTGAGGTCTGCGGACTTGGGAGGCCAAGCATGACGAAAGTGGCGGCTGAGCACACGATCATCACCAAACGACGCGCGCAAGAGATCTTTCAAGCGTCTAGCAAAATGGGGTGGAGCGCCATCCTGCATAAAAGTCGTACGTTCCAGCAGGTGTTTATCAGCCAGCCTGGGGATGATGCGATTCTGTAACATATCGGCGTACCTCTCACTCGTCTCGGTAGCAGTTACAAAACGAGAATCACGCAATTCCTCGAAGAACAAAGGCCCGACAACGGTAGATATGGTACGTAATAAAACCCATGTCATTCCAAGCATGTGTGTCAATTTTTATCTCTCTATCTACATTATTCCGTGATTTATTAAGTTTTCAAATTTAAACTGACTTTTTGATCACCCAGTATATTAACAAATACACAATATAAAGAAGTTTTTTACTCACATTGCACAAATTGTTGAACATACTTCTAATAAGTTATTGAGAAAGATTCTAAGTGTACTTGGTAAAATTTTACTTACGGTGGTGACAGCGTACCGTGCTGATTTTTGCAACAACCGTTGAATTCTGTTAGTGGTATTTCGAATTTTTGGGGTTATAACATGCAAAAATGTTCAAATGTTTGTTAAGCTTAAAGGTCTTAACTGCGCGGTCATTAGTCCCTAAACTTACAACCTACTTATGTCCCACCTTATACTAAAGACGACACAAACATCCATGTCCGTGGGGGGATTCGAACCCCCGACTGTAACGGCCGTGTAAACTGTGACTGGCGCGCCGCAGACCGCTCGGCCACTGCGGCCGGCTATAACTTGCAGTATGCGTTTGGAAAGAGCGGTAGCTGATGTTTTATCATACCCTCAGTTCAATCCAATATATAAAAATGAATGTTTGTGTGTTCGTATTTTACGCGCGGCCGTACCTTTCAACTAATACGATGAAACTTTGTCAACATAATATTTTGCACTCTCGCGGCACCATTAAATGACTGTACGACAAAAGTTCAGAAGATAGGACGTAATAAAGAATGAAATGCGCAGAAAAGTGCTGCATCATTCGACTTCTGCTTCTAAATTACTGTACCGATTTCATACAAATTTGGTGCACGTATCCCTTCCATGAGGTAAAAATAAACGTAGGGGTAAAAGGAGGATACTTTACATATGGAATTCGTCAGATTCTACAGTTGTATTCCGATCCTGATGAAATTTTTAAAAATGATTGAAAAATTCATTTTATCAGTGCAGTAATAATATATTCAGAATACCTACAATTATTACAATTAATTAACGCGACTAAACAGTTAATTTTCAATTTCGGCAAATTTTTGAATGAAATAAAATTTCTGAAAATTCTAGAAGCTCTCCGGAAGTTACGTTACATTTCTCATGGTGATAATCTTAAAAAAAAAAAAATTAAAACATAAATATTATTCACACCATATAAATTTTATGTAAGCAATTTAAAGAAAGAATTTTTTTTAAATATCCATCAGTGGCAATCATATTCATTCCGATTTTTAAATGACGGTATTTTGGCTGTCAGCTTTGATGCATACCAAGCGTACCGAATCTTTGGGGTGAAAACCACCAGCAGGAGGAATTTGTTGTTACGAACGTATGGTTTTAATGCGAATTTGAAAATAAATACATAAATGCAATACATAAAAATTAATGTTTGTATGTCCTGTTATTGGTATTTTATCACGGCCATAACGTACATTCCATTGCAATGAAACTTTGACAACTAATTGATCGCACTTGCGCGAAGGTTATTGGCATACTAAAATTAATTTCGTATGGTGCATGACGGAGTGTGCTTTACAATTAGTTCAGTCGTTTCTTACGCCTTCATGCTGAAATGGCTTGACGGATATGAATAAAATTTGGAACACAGGTAGATTAATGCTACCTTTCGTAAGGCACCGTATGATGCTTGTCGGAGGGTACCTTACAATGGGTTAACACGTTTGTCACTCTTGACGCTGAAACGATTGGATGGAATTGAATGAAATGTGGAATGAAGATAGCTTGTACTCCGAATTAATACAGGGTCTGTCTTTCGTAAGCCTCTGTAGGTGCATGGCGAAGGGTACTTACAATAACTATACAAATGGTTTGACTGGTCACCATGAAAGTCAGCACATAAATGTATTAATTAACGAGATTTTAATAATCTGAAAGGCAGTGAATTTAGTACGGCGGAGGGTACGTTGCGATTTTGACACCGTTTGACCTGTCACTATGAAACTTGGCGCTTATATGTATGTTTTCATATATAGGAGGGAGAGGAGTAGGTGGAGGAGTAGGTTGAGAGAAAGGGGAGACGAGGAGACGGACCGAGAGAGGTGAGAGGAGGAGAATGAGAGGGGGGAGATGCTGACAGAAAGGAGATGAATAGAGGGAGAGGAAGGAGAAAACGGACAGAGAAAGGGACAGGAGGAGATGGGTGGGAGGAGAAGGGGAACAGAGAAAAGGAAATGGCCAAGATGTACCAATGTAAGATTGGAAACCTCATATATATTTGTTCGTATTGTATACGCCGCAATAACGTTTATCTGATCGGTATAAAATTTCGTCAACTTACTTCTCGCTGTTACGCGTAGGTTATGGGCACAGTACAGTTAACTTACAGTAGGTTGCGCGCGTGTCGTACCGGTAAATGTATTTGAAGGGCCATAAAACAGTTGTGTAACTTGTTACAGATGGAGAAGGCCAGGAGGAGGAGTTCGACGGAGAGAAGAGGTGGTTATTGGCAGAGAAAGTGGAAGATTCAGATGGGCAAAAAGAGAGGGGTAGCAGGTGATGAGCAGAGAGGGGGGGAATAAGGAAGAGCAGAGAGAAAGGCGTGGGAGGGAGGAGTAGATGAGAAAAAAAAATAATGAAAGCGGTGGACGGAGAGAGAGAAAAGGGAAGGAGAGATGGACTAACTTTAGACTGTGATAGTCCGCCTCCGTAGTCCAGTGGACAGCGTGGTTGGTTGACACGCAGGGGGCCCGGGTTCGATTCCCGGTCGGGTAGGAGATTTTCTCCGCTCGGGGACTGGGTGTTGTGTCATCCTCATCATCATTCCATCATCATTGACATGCAAGTCGCCGAAGTGGCGTCAGATAAAGAGACTTGCACCAGGCAGGCTGAACACGACCCCAGTTGGGGTCTAACGGTCATAAACGCCACACGATCATCATCAGACTGTGATAAATAAGTTCTCAGGCAGCGCCGGGTTTTCAGGTATTTTCTTATAAGTAACAATCAATATTGATGTATATCTGTAAGAGACACTAACATAACTAACACAGAGTACTGGGTAATGTTTACTTACGGCTACGGTGACGTAGTGTACTAATGCTAAATGTTGGCAATGAAATGTATGCTATATAAGGATGATTAATTTTACTGACAAGACAGATATACTGGTCCCTACAAAAATTTGTTAACCATAGAGAAGAATCATTCTATGTGATTGAGTTTTCAAATAGCATTCAACGATTCTTGAAGACATCAGCACCGTACGCCTCCACGGCAATAAGTAAACTTTTATTCTGTCTACTTTCTTTTTCGTTTACTGTTTATGAATTCATTCTTGAACTTTCTCAATAACGTAAAAGAAGTATATTTGGCAATGTGAGTACAAAAATCCTATGTGGTTTATTTCTCATAGCAGACAACAAACAGTTATTGCAAGACGGCGAACAAACCTCGCCTATTGTCATTATTCAAATTCAAGCCAAGATCGCTTAAAACTCTTATTTAGATGACCGGTATTCGGCAGACTTGATCACAGAAATGTATATCATTCCTTCACCTTTATTCGGACGACAAAGACAAGCAACAGTAAGGAAAGAAATCGCCCAGATTTTTGTGTCTAATCCACACATCGGTGTAAACATAAACGGAATGCAAACTCAAAATAGCACGATATAAGGCCACTTCTAAAATATTTCACAAAACGACCAAAACAACACAGTTCGCATAAGCTACGTTCTGTGTTTAGCATTCATTGGGAACCAAAATGGTGGATGCGCCAGCATGTATTATTAGGAGCCAAACTGGGCACTCTACAGCTTATTGACGTCATAGACGCACTCGCGATGTGGTTTGCGTCTGATTTACACGCAAGCACGACAGGCACACGCAATTCGGGTACTCGATTTTGACCGGAAACTCGTTAGTGTAAAATGGGCATTAGAAATATATTGTGCGCAGAGATCACACAATCGATTCCCACACTTAAGGCAGTCCAGGTAAGACGTCTGAGCATCAGGTACTGGAGATTTAAACAGTACGAATGTGTGAAAGGCAAAGTCACGCAACTGTGTAAGACCACCGGTATTTGTAAAATTAATTCTAGCTGAAAGGAGCCAGTTAAAAGCTTACTTTAAACACATAATTCAGGCCGTAAGACCACTTAAAGGTTTCGTGTAAACTACGGTCTACTTCCTGCAACAGAATCTTGTTCTCCGGCACAAAATTTAGTACTGCCTCAAAATTTACTTTAGCAGCAGGAAGACAAAGAGGCGGTGGCCGACGCACGTCGTAGATCACGAGAATTACAGACAATGATTCATTTACAAGCCACCGCGAACTAACCAATTTCGTGAAGGTGGCTGAGAGAACATTTATGGCGCAACGGAATTAAAAATATATAGTTTCCAAATGACAAGCCAAGATCGCAAACTAACAATTTATTAAGTGACGACCGTTTCGGTGCACTGTGTCACCATCATCTGGTCATATATATGTTATAATCTGGTCATCTTGTTAAAAAATTGGGTATAAAATAACAATTTTTTAACAAGATGACCAGATTATAACATATATATGACCAGATCATTGTGACACAGTGCACCGAAACCGGTCGTCACTTAATAAATTTTTTAGTTTGCGATCTTGGCTTGTCATTTGGAAACAGATGTTCAGAGAAGGCCATGATTATGATGTAAACTGTGAGATTCTACATCCCCTGAAGAAAAGCAATAAGATGACACTACTGGAAATATTGGAAATCAATAAACATTTGGCTCAGGATGCTAGTTTAGTATTAAACGATCAGATCCAGTTCCCCTCTACACCTCTACTGAAATAAGTTTTATTTTCAACCTTCCTTTTCAACAAAAATAATCATATTAGTTTTGATTCTTTACACATATTTATTATATTTTTATATAAATGTTAATAACTCTCATAAATAAGTATTTGCGATGAACTTTCCTGTGAAGTATTGATTGTCTGTGATAATATCTTTCTGAACATCTTTGAAAACATGTATACTACATTCAGTTGTCACCTGATGATGGCCTAAAAAGCCGAAAGCCGGTTTGTGACCAATAAAAAAGTTTTGCAGAACATCAGAAAGTTGTTCCTTTTTTATATTATTACAAGTTTTATTTACAGAAGTTAACAATACTCAACTTTTATGCATAATTCTGTCTCTTCTCGCGGCGGCGTCTTCTGTACGATGCTGGCTAGGCTGTGCCCCAGTGACTGCCTATTTCGGTGCCGAGTTCAGATCTGTCCGTCCAGACTCATGTCGGCGTAGATATAGCCAAATGTAGAGGGCGCACATCTATGGTTGCTCCCTCCAGGAGGCGCGGCGCCGGCTTGTGACTGGGTGCCGGTCGTCCGTTTCTTTCTAACCGTATTTTAACAAACACCCAAAATTAGATGATATTTCAGTTTAGCTTCTTTGAACTTTTACCTCTTGGAACTATTATTTTAATATCTCTCCTTCCGGCCGCAGTCGCCGAGCGGTTTGCGGTGTGCCAGTCACGGTATACACGGCCGCAGCGGTCGGGGTTTTGAATACCCCCTCGGGCCTGGATGTATGTGCCGTCTTTAGTATAAGCTAGTTCATAAGTAGTTTGTAAGTTTAGGGACTGATGAATCCGCAGTTAAGTCCCATAAGGTCGACAAACATTTGAACATTCGAATATCTCTCCCACATTTTCATTATATTTTTCCGTTAAAATATTATCACCTGTCTTCCCATGGTAGTTCAAAGTTCATTTTATTTGCCTGTATTGGTTACGAATGACTATACCCTGGAACGTACGTAGCTCACTGGCTGGCCGCTGTGAGGCGGTGGGCGTTGCCCCCTAAGCCAGCCAGTGAGCTACGCGATCGCGACCTAGTCTGCGTGACGTGGCATGGCGCGGCAGTGCACAGGTGTTCTCTTCAGACGGTGTTGGTTAAACGTCATCTGTAATACAAAACTGTGTAAATTTCGCAACAAACTACCCAGAACGAATATGAACAAACGACCGCATACATATATTCCTCTTGTTTCCTAAAAGTTTTCCGCACCTCTTGTTAACTGAACACAACTATATTCTGCAAGATTCAGAGTTGTTCGAAGGTAACAGCGCTTTCTCTGAAATGTGCATTTGTTCTGTTTCGAGAATGTGACATGAAATACAAAGCATACGTAAACTGGGGAGATACAGTTAAAATGACTGTTGAACTACAGGAAAGGTAATACAATCTATGGTAAAACCGTCCACAACAACCTTGTCAAACATTTTAGTAGATGCAATGATTCTAATTAATGACTTTCAATATATTCCGTAAATAGTGAATAAACGCTTTTAAAAAATTAAAAAGGTAATTTGTTGCAGAGTATAAACTGCCCTTTCGGTTGATTAAGGAACTACACTTGCCACATAATTCTAGAACTTCCTTTATATATACAAAACTACCTGTATCAGCACGTTCTTCAGAATGTTCATTATTACAGTATCCTCACAGTTTACGCTCATATGATTCAGAAGACCATTGTTCAATTCGTTGTATTTCACAGCATGTTCACGAAATAGAAGAAACACGCAATTTAGAGGGAACATTTTTACATATGCAAAACTCTAAACATTGAAGAACACAGCTCTATTTAATTAATACACTACGGTCGGGGGTTCGAATCCCCCCTCGGGCATGGATATTTGTGCCGTCCTAGTTCGTAAGTAGTTCATAAGTAGTTTGTAAGTTTAGGGACTGATAACCCCGTAGTTAAGTCCCATAACTATACTAACATTTGAACATTTTTAATTAATAAGGTTGCCCGAAACCCTTTTAGGAAAACAAGGAAAAAAAGTTTTTTTGGTAGTGGCGGGTTCCAAACCACTGACCATGACCATTACAATCCAACCTGTTGTTCACGGTAACAACTGCAGTATGCGACCTTCATTCTCGTACTATTAATGGCAGTTAACTGATCCTAATATAGCACTTTTAGACACTAGATTATCATTTATCGTACGAAGAACGACGCGTTTTTGTTAATTCTTTAGTGCGACATTCTTTAGAAATGACAACGTACAAGTTACAATAAGAAAATCATCAAATATGCAATGCAAGATGGCATACTCCAGAGAGAGTTCTGGGCGAGGAATGTTATGTGACATCTCCGAACGGCTGGTTTTCGTTAATTCAATAGAGGGTGTCAAATTTCCGTTATTTTTTCAAATATCTCTCAAACGATACGAGATATAAAAAAATGAAAAATGTGACATCTCCGAACGGCTGGTTTTCGTTAATTCAATAGAGGGTGTCAAATTTCCGTTATTTTTTCAAATATCTCTCAAACGATACGAGATATAAAAAATAAAAAACACCTAAGAGAGCACGTTTGTAGAGACTTTTCTCCTCTACGAATTCGGTTATTCAATATTCGAGTCAGATGAATGCTTTATTTGCAATTAAAATTACTTTACAAACGGGTTTTTTGCGTAACTAACGTATTTTTTGTCCGAAATATTTGAAAAAGCGAGTTTCTGGTCTCTGGTGACCAACAATTAAGTCTGTAAAATTTGGCGCCGAGAGGTTGAACGGTTCGACCTAAAAAATAGAAACACGTTACTAACAGACAGGCAACGTCAAATCGCCGTTATTTTTGCAAGTATCTCTGCAACGATGCAAGATATGAAAAAACATATGAGAGAGAAGTTGTAGAGAATTTTCCCCTCTACAAATTAGGTTATTCAATTTTCGTGTCAGATGAACGGTTCGTTTGCAATTACATTAAAAACGGCTTTTTTTATGTAACTAACGTATTTTTTGCCCGAAAAAATTGGAAAAGGAAGATCTGGTTTCTATCGTCCTACAATTACGTCTGTAAAATTTGGTGCCGATCGGTTGAAAGGTACGACTTAAAAAGTGGGAACACGTTACGGACAGACAGACAGTCATCTCACAATCACCAATATTTTTGCAGATATATCTGAAAAGATACAAGATATGATAAAAACATAAAAGAGTAAAGTTGTAGAGAATTTTCTCCTCTACAAATAAGGTTATTCAATTTTCGTGTCAGATGAATGGTTAAGCCGTTATTTTCATTTAAATTTCGTGCGGTCAAAAGACGATCGCAAAGGCCTACTTTTAGTGTTACTACCGTAACCTAAAGTGGGCCAAAATGCCCTACGATTGTATTGTTAGACCATCAGGCGGTCAGGACTCTACTGTATAAGGTAGGTGACATAAATAAGGCCAATGTCCCAATAACGCTTTTATCTAAAAGTACTAAGTGTGATACATTTTCCAGTTCAGCTTAAACTGTATTACAAGATCATGACAAGCGGCTCGCCTGTTTAGGAAAATGGTTTGTTACGTGTTTTATGTTTTTGGGGTGTTCTTTAAGGTTTGAGACTAAACTAAAAGCCGTTTACTATATTGAGTTGCCCTGAACTAAGTTCAAGAATGGTTACACTTACATTACTTTTTTCAAAAGTTTCAATGTTGTCTTTCTCAAACGAGTAAAATTAAACTTTTGAAATACGTAAAATTAATAGAACTGTAATCTGCAGTTTCTTTTACTTTTTCAACCGAAAGAAACACTAAAACTTTTTTCCAGATAAGGCCAGTTTGCAAAATACGTAAAAAATCACTAAAACTCAAATTTACAATACATTAGTAAAATTGAAGGGCGTATTGATTTTAAATGAGTTATCTATTACTTTAAGATTTTTTTTCAGTCAAAAACCACCCTTTTAAAAATTGGCGAACGTTAACGTGGCCTTTTTTTGAGTCACCTACCTTAGTCAAAACTTTTTCAGGAAAATGGTTACTCAAAAATGTTTCACATGTTTGTATAGCTTATGGGACTTAACTACGGGGTCATCAGTCCCTAAACTTACAAACTACTTATGAACTACTTAATATTAAGGACGGCACAAATATCCATGCCCGAGGGGGGATTAGAACCCCCGACCGTAGTGGCCGTGCATGCCGTGACTGCCTAAATGTAGTGGCCGTGCAACCGTGACTGGAGCGCCTCAGTCCCCTCGGCCACCGCGGCTTGCGTTGCCTGTTGGTGGCACTTTATACACCTCCTCAAATTCGTAAAATTACGGCCGTTAACGTAAACAAATGGTATATTTTCTTTCAGACAGACACCATATCGATAACTGTTTATTTCTTCGAAGTCTGAGCTGCAGCCACAGAACGCTTTCTACATGAAAAGCTGGTAACGAAGTAAGCAGGAACACGTTTCGCTGGAGAGCAGGGTATCACATGAAGAGCCGTTGATTACGTAATGACGGTGCATCGTGGGTACAAGAATGAGGTTATTACAATTAACAACGGCACCGTTATTTTCTTATAATGTACATTGCACTGCTCACGTATTCATTATCTCTCGCTTGTTATGAAGGAAAATTGATACGCCACCGTAGCAACTTGTTCAAAGCGACAGTACAATCGCAGTAGTACAAAATCATGTAAAAAGAAACTGATGAAGTAACGAACCTTTTGGAATCTCTTACAGAATAAAATGTACTTTATTACAAGCAATCTGACACGCCACCGTAGCAACTTCTTCAAAGCGACAGTAGAATCGTAGTAATACAAAATCGTATAAAAAGAAACTGATGAAGTAACGAACCTTTTGTATCCCATCCTCGTCGCCACTTTTGTGTCCCAGTCTCGTCGCCGCTTTTGTGTCTCGTTTCCATCGTAGGTGTCGGTGGCCGAGTAGAAAGACCGACACAGGAATAAAGGATGCATGCTTGTGCAGGTAGGAGGTGAGCAGCCAGGGGGACAGCAGAAACTAGAAACACTAGAGTAAATTAGAACGAGATATATATTTCTTAGAGTCTTAGTAATACTTAACTTTTACATAGCTCAGTACTGCAGAATGCTGATACATAGTTGAGACAGAGGCCTGCCTATTGCCTGTCCGATAGCCAAGTCTTCACTGGTGCCTATCTGATTCCAAATTGTTAACTGGTTCCTATCTCTGTCCCAAGTGAACGATGTCGTTCAGTGGTGGCCACGAGCGGAGTTGTAGCAGAGGGCGCTCGTGGCTGACGTCGTAAGAACGCCGCGCCGTGCGTGCATGGCGAGGCGAGGCGAAAGTAGGTGGCGCGCACTTTAGACTTGTGCGACACCACAGAACCTTTGGGAATCTCTTACAGAATAACATGTACTTTATTACAAGCAATCTTTAGATACCGTTAGTAAAATGAAAAAAGTTATTTCGGAAAAAAATGTAGGTTATATATTTTGATTCAGTGCATCACGAAACATTTTGTAATTCTTCATATTATATTGATAAGAATACGAATTTAAAATTAACATTAAAACATAATGACCTCATGGATAGTAAATAACTGAATAACTGATAAAAGGTGGTGTAGCGGTCAGCGCAACCGCCTAGAAAGTAGGTGACCCGGGTTCGAATCCTGCCTGGGTACACATTTTCAGCTTTACCCGTTCGCAGTTAATGTCATACATTCAGTGAATATTAAAATTCTTTGGGCGTAAAGTGATTTAGCATCTGAAATCCTTATACTGATAAATGTTAATGCTATTTTTTTCAGAATATTTTTCCACTACCTCATTAGATATAGCATTTACAGGACTGGTGGGACATGCGCAATAGATGTCATTCTGCAGATGCTGCCAGGAAGAAGGCAGCGTCATGCTTGAGGGATTAACACTAGAAGTACCACGTGGGTCATTTTTGATCCATATGGCTGTTTCAATATCTCTATCCACCACCATATTCTTCGTAGGACCACACCGGCTCGTGACATTTAATCATTTACAGAGTTGTATAACTCACAAAATTTTATCCCTTTAGGCCACATACGAAGATGAACAATTTATCTGTTATACCAACAGTACTGTGTGGATCATTTTTGACCAATTCACAGTTTAACACAATTCGTTATCAGCAACGCCAGTTTTTGGACGTGTTCTGGGCGTGTCTCGACGTTATTCACGAGATATTGAAGTATTTTATGACACTTTAGGCCAAAAATAACGTCAATTTTTTTTTTTTTTTAAATATGGATGTCTATTGAAGCCTTATATCAGTGCCTTGAATTTTCTGTGGACTGGCGCCATGCCAATGGTAGTAGCAATCCACAGAATAACCACACCTCTGTCTAAAGGACTGCTATTAGTTCTATGATACGACAGCAGATGTCAGGCGCGTCGTTCCTACAGAAGTCTCCTGTCTATCTTTGCCTTTGGTCAAGCCGAGTGGGCTCAATCATTCCGGGTGGCGGCGACAAGAGCTTGCGGTTTATTGTGGGGAGTGTGCGTCATTGAAGCTATGTCAGCAAGGCGATGTGGTCTCACGAATGCCGAAATTCTCTTCCATTGACGTTTCACCGACGAAGTAAAGTGACGAATCCGGTAGTGAGAAGATTTCAGAGGACGACGACGATTTTGTTCCAGTAGAAACTGCTCACTCAAGTGATACATATGTATCAAATGATTGGCAAACATAATCTGAAACTTTTGACAGAGATTTACCTCTTGCACAACGTAAACATGTACCATTTATCCATACAATTTGCTCATGGCAGGGAGCAATTTTATAAATGTATTTTGTAAATAATGAAATGCCAAAATCGCGGTATTTCGTATTCTTCTAATACTCTTGTGAAGTTTACAATCTGTACGCCCATTCTGGTAGACACTTTTGTCAAGATTTTGAATGAATCACTGCCTGTACATTCACTCAGTTGGTCTGTCACTTTCATGAATACAATGACAGTCTATTCACCCACTCTGATGTAACTAAAGAAAAGTTATAATTACGTAGGCTTCCGCGGCCAGAGTCAGATGACATAAAAGTTTTCTGGGTATGGTACCGCGTCATGATGTAAGGCTATTACTTAAATAACCAACGTTTCGGCCAACGTTACAGTGGCCTTCATCTATAATGTGAGATAGTGGCACTCTGGTAGATACTTATTCCACGTTCATGTATACATTTACATTTTGGGCACCACTCTGATACATTATTTCATTTAGAATGAAAATTTGTTTTTCTATAGAAACGACATAAATGGAAACCTCTGACAGTTATTAGAGTTGCAACTTATACCATAAGGTACGATATTACAATGTACGTAAACTCTTACACCCTAGCCTCTCAGTGTACTGTTATATAATGTGTATGAATGTAATGACAATCTGTATATCCATCCCAATAAATTTGTTTATGAAATATTATGTAGAAACGGCAGAGATGCTAACCGTGGTGTGTTTTGTAATTGTCCTGTGTGCGGTTGTCATTCCTCAGCTTGTCATAAAATTTTTTGAATGGTGTGACTTTGTTTCTGGCTGTATGTAAATCGGAACCTGATGTAACAGATGTGTATTGACCATCCCTGGCAGCTACACCTACAATCTCAAATTTTATACTGTGATTTTTTTTTTCTTTATTGTACTTCCACACCAGCGATTTCACCAGTAGGCTGGCAGCAGCTCCAGAGGCTGCTCCTCAGCCGAGAGAATAAAATACATTGATGAGATGAAAATTTAAAATACATGACAGGCGAAAAATCAACGGAGGAACAATGACACATACATGGCGACAATTGGAGGTACAAACAGTTGACAGGTGAACAAAAACCGGATGTAGTCAGTTAAAAACGAGGAGCCACGGTGACTTAAAAAGCACATGTTGGACGACAAGAACACAGGACGGCGAGTACACGGAGACACTAAGTAAAATACACGGTGCGACACTTGTCTGGTTGCGGTGGACGCAGTTAAAAAACACACACTTCACCGTAGCACAATACACAACACTTGACGTAGCACTTGTAAAACTGTCGGTCCAGGACCCCGATAAAAAGGGGGCGGAGCAAAGCGTGGGGGAGAGGGAGAAAAAAAAGGTGGGGAAGGAAAGGGGGGCGGCAGGGAAGAGCCGTAGGGACTCCAGGGCAGGGAGGGGGGTACCCAAGCGGGGGAGCGGAAGGGGAGGGAGGAGAGGGGGCACTTTATCTATGGGTGGGGGATCAGAGCTGGTAGGATGGGTAGATGTCGGAACGGAGGACGTCATCAGGAAGGGGGAGGCGGCGGAAATTACCCTGGGAGAGGACATGGAGGGTGTGGAGATGAAGGGAAGGGGGTATAACGCGGTAGAGGCGTGGCAGAGGCCCAGGGTTGGTAAGGATGAGGTGGACCAGGGGGTTGCGGGAGTCAATTTTACGGGTGGAATAGAGGATACGGATACGCTGGAGATATTCAAGGAGGTGGGGAAACGGGATCAGGTCATACAGGATCCGCGTGGGGGACGGGAGCCGGATGTGGTGGGCGAGGCGGAGGGCGTGGCGCTCGAGGACTTGGAGGGTTTTATAGTAGGATGTGGGAGCGGAGATCCAGGCAGGATGGAAGCTGCAAAGGACAGGACGCATAAGGGACCGGTAGGTGTAGAGAATGGTGGAGGGGCTGAGACCCCACGTCCGGCCGGTGAGGAGTTTGAGGAGGTTAAGGCGGGAGAGGGCTTTCTGTCGGACAGTGCGGAGGTGGGGGGTCCAGGAGAGGTTACGGTCGAGGGTTAGGCCAAGGTACTTCAGGGTGGGGGTGTGGCGGATAGGGCGGTTGTGGAGGGTGAGGTAGAAATCATGGAGACGGAAGGAGCGGGTGGTACGACCTATGATAATTGCCTGGGATTTGTCAGGATTGACGGAGAGGAGCCACCGGTTGCACCATGAGGCGAACTCGGTGAGGTGGGACTGGAGCAAAAACTGGGAGCGGGCAAGGGAGGGGGCGAGGGCTAGGAAGGCGGTGTCGTCAGCATATTGTAGAAGGTAAACGGGAGGCTTGGGTTGGGGCATGTCTGCGGAGTAGATGAGATAAAGGAGGGGAGAGAGGACGGAGCCTTGGGGCACCCCGGCAGAGGGGTAGAACAAACGGGAGTCGGAGTTGCAGACAGTGACATAGGAGGGGCGGCGGGTGAGAAAGGAAGCAATGAGGCGGACGTAATTAATAGGAAGGGCGTAGAACTGGAGCTTGAAGAGGAGACCGGAATGCCATACACGGTCGTAGGCTTTTTGGATATCAAGGGAGACAAAAATTGCGGAGCGACGGGAGTTGAGTTGGACAGAAAGGAGATGAGTAAGGCGAAGGAGCTGGTCATCGGCAGAGAAGGAGGGTCGGAAGCCACATTGGGAAAGGGGGAGGAACTGGTGGCGATGGAGGTGCTGATGGATACGACGGGAGAGGATGGTTTCCAGGACCTTGCTGAACAAGGAAGTAAGACTGATGGGACGGTAGGATGGGGGCTTATCAGGTTTTAGGAACATGAGAATACGGGAGGTCTTCCACAGGTCGGGGTAAAAGCCGGTGAAAAGGATGACATTATATAAGGTAGCAAGAGCTTCGTGGAAGGAGGGGGGGGCAGGCTCGGAAGTGACGGTAGGTCAGCCGGTCGTGACCAGGGGCGGTGTTGCGTTTAGTCCGAAGAGTGTCAATGATGTCACGGGCGGTAATGGGTGTGTTCAGTTCTGAGGGGGGAATGTGGTCCAAGTACTGGAAGCCGGGAGTGAGCGGAGGAGTGAAGGTATCGATTCGCTCATTTACGTCCAGGAAGAGAGAATAGCCTTACTGGCGTTGTCAGGAAAAGGACGGTCATCATGGAGAAGCGGGTAGTGGGGGGAGGAATGACTGCCAGTAAGGCGGCGGAAGGCACGCCAGTACTTGGAAGAGTTGGCAGGGAGCGTGGAATTGAGGCGGGTGCATGTCTGGCGCCAGTCCCGGCGTTTTTTCGCGGACAAGAGGTTTCGGATGTGGCGTTGGATTTGCCGGTGGCGTTGGAGTGTGTCCCGGTCACGGGTCTGGAGGAAGGAGCGGTACAGACGACGGGATTCGCGAAGGATAAATCGCCCCGGTGGGGATGTGGGCATGGACCGCGTCAGCAACGGTCTGCTGGAGGAAGGAGAAGGCATGATCAATATCGTCGGGAGTACGGAGGGGAAGTGGGTGGCTTGCGACCGAGGTGTCAATGGAGCGACGGTAGGCATCCCAGTCGGCACGGGAATAATCATGAACGAGTTTGGGAGGGGGCATAGGACGGGGAGCACGGGCAGGGCGGGGGCGGTGGTCAAAGGTAAGTAGGACAGGGGCGTTGTCACTGCCTATAAGGTCGAGGACATCCGCCGTGATGCGCCCTAGGAGGTTGGGAGATGCCAGGACGACGCCGGGAGTGGTGTTGCTTTCGGGGCGGGTTGGGCGGGGAAGAGGAAGGACGTCGCCCCGGAGCGAGGTGGTGACGAACTGACGCCACCGCCGGAGTTCAGCGGGCGGACGGGAAGAAAGGTTAAGGTCGGCAGCAATCACATTGGTCGTGAAGGAACGGTCTATGTGGGAGAGGAAGGCGTAGGGGAGGGGAGCAGTGCTGCGGATATAGATGGTAGCGAGGGTGACAGTAAGGGATGGGAAGAAGAGGCTGAGGATCAGGTGTTCGGTGGGGTCATTAAGGAGAGGTTGGAGCCGGACGGGGTTGTGGCGGAGGTGGCCGATCGCCACTCCGCCTCAGGCGAGGGGTGGGGGGCCATCGGTACGGTGGAGGACGTAGGGAGTGGTGCTGATGGGACGGCGGGGTTGGAGGAAGGTCTCGTTCAGGAGGAAGGCATCCACGCGGTGGTGGGAAAGGGTGTGCATAAAGAGGTGTTTATTGGCAGGAAGAGAGCGGACATTGTGATAGAGGAAGGTATAGGAAGGGCTTGCCATAGGGGCCGAAAGGGAGGAGTGAGAGGAGGGAGAGGGGGCGACGGGAAAAGAGGGTACGGTGTGTCTAGACTAGGGTAACTTGCCGGGAGAAGGTGAAGTGGGAATGTGCACGGGAGAGGGTGGCGAAGGTTTCGAGGTGAAAAACGGAACGGGCGGCAAGGGCGATCTGCTGGAGGGTATGGGGACGCTGGAAGGGATGGATGTTCTGGAGGACGGTCGTGACAAATCGGATGACGTCCTCTACGGTTGGAGGGGGGCAGAGGGAGTTGTTGGAATGGAGAGGGGGATCAACAGGACGAACAGGGACGGTAAGTTCGGGAGTGGTGGGGGCGGGGACGGATTTGCATTTATAGGAGCAGGTGGGATGGGGGCCACCACAGGTGTTGCAGACGGGAGGGGAGGCGAGGTTGGGACAGTGTTTGTGGAGGTGATTGGACTTGCAGTGGGGACAGGTGGGTGGGTTGCGGCAGTCTTGTGTCAGGTGGTCGTTATAAACGAGACACCTGGCACAGCGGTAGGATTGGGGTGGGGAGCGGGAGGGTTCTACCTTGTGGCGGCGGTCATAGATAAGGGCCCCCTCGAGGAGGAGGCGATCGATGGAGGATGCGGATTCAGTGAAAATCCGCATCTGGTAGGTGGGTTCGGTGGCGTTATGGATTCGCTTGGCAGAGCGAACGGAGATGTCTGGGTGGGCGTTGAGTTGGCCCAACACCTCCTTCTCCGTGATAACCGGACTATGTTTGGTTATCACGGCAGTGAGGGTGGGTGGACGGCGGGGAGGGAGAGGTTGACGGGGGGAGGAGGAGGTATAGTACGGGGTGAGGGTTGCGTGGGGGCCGAGGTGGATGGCAGGGAGGCGCTGAAGCATGTCGGTATGGAAGGTAGGGCTGGGAGATTTGATAAGGACAGAGTCCCTACGGGGGATGAGTTGGGCGATAGGGGCAGCAGGGAAGTACTTTCGGAGTTCTAGAGAGAGGGTACGATTGTCGAGGAAGCGGGGATCGGGACGGGAGAGGAGGTAAGTGTACAGATCCGGTTGGGTGGGGACTGGTGCAGTGTCCATGATGTCGGCAAGCTGTGGAGGTGGAGGAGGAGGGGGAGGATGAGCCTTCTTGGAGGCGGAAGGGACGGGATCCGCGCTTCCACGTTTGGTGGTCTTTTTACGGGCACCAGTGGAGGAGGAGGAGAAAGACGGAGCGGGGTCGATGGGAATGTGGCGGGGGGCGGGGCCCTGTTGCGGTGCGGCGGTAAAAGGCGGCGACTGCGGGGTGTCGGTCACGGTGGCCCGGCGATGGGTGATCCGTGCTGGTGAGATGGGGGGAAGTCTGCAGGGGAGGTGAGGGGGAGATACACGGTGGCTGGGGGTGGAGCAGAGATGTGGGAGGCGGCTGTGGTGGAGAGGAGCACGGAGATGGGGATGTCGTGGGAAGGGCGGGCGTGCGTGGAGCTCCAAGTCGTGATGGTGGGGGCGGTGGTGGGGGTGGTATATAAAATGGCGGTGGTGACGGTGACTGGGGTGTTGGACATTGCTAAGGACAAAGAGGGAAAGAAGTCGAAGAGAAAGAAAAGGTGGAAAGTTCAAGGTAAAGGTGACGACCACTGCAGGTGGCTTGCTGGAACTGGCGGAAGCCTCGGGCCGCGGTGGAGCGGCGGGAGACCAACGGCAGCTGGCTGGAGGGCGGCGGCGGTGGAGACGACGCCGGCGGCGGCAGCGGCGGCGGGTAGACGGCGAGCACCGACCCGAGGGAATCGGGGCGGCTCCGCAGCAGTGGCGACGGAGCGGCGAACCGGTCCGGCGGTCAGCGGGACCCCCGGGGCAGAACCTCCGGGCGGCGGCGGCGGCGAGACGATCCCCGGGCTGGACTGGGCCTCCTGGCGGCGGCGGCGCCTCCAGACAGGGCTGGGCGGCGACGGAGACAGCGGCAGCGGCGAGCGGCAGGTCCTCTTTGCACTGGAACGGCGACAGCGACGGGCAGCAGGGACGGCGGCAGACCTGGAAGCACAGCAGAGTTACGGAGACAATCGTAACGGCGATGCCTGCTACTAGGCGGAAAGGATGTGATACTGTGGTTTCACAGTGGTAGATTTTATACATGCTGTATCTTACAAATATGCTGGGTACTGTTTTTATTCTTCAGTTTATCGTAATTTTAAATAACGAAACCATTTCTTGGTTATAGGTAAATTAAAATTTTATGTAAATTGACGAAACCTCAGTAGATACTCCTGTAATTTTAAATTTTATCATCGACAAATGATAACAGTTGTAGGACTTCACATACAATAGCGCACTCTAGCGGCATGTTAAGGTAACATTATAGTGATCACAATGCCGCCCGTTAGTAGCTTGTCACTCACAACTGTACAATGTGCTTGTTATTTATCTATATGTGACTATACGAGTTTTATATCTGACAAACGGCATGTTATAATATGTGACAACCCACGAGTAAATTCCAACTGGCTACAATATGCATTTATGTAGTAATGTTACAATTTAGCGCAGGTAAGTGAAGAAAACTGTTGACATATGATTACCTATACATACAGTTATATGCCACATTCCTTTTTTTTTTTTTTTTTTTTTTTTTTTTTTAACCCTATATCTTACGTTTGCCGTTAGAGACCAGAAGATGATGCCTGTGTACGTCGAAACCGGTCGTCTGTCATAAATAAAGACGAAATACCGCGATCTTGGCATTTCACTATTTACAAAATACATTTACCTATGTTTTTGAAGTAGTAAGCACTGAGTCCACTGTACGTCTTTGTTCTTTTATTCAGGTGTCAGATTTGTGGGTGTCCTTACTCTGAGTAACATGCATGATGGATGACAGCTCAGTGACAATACTGAGAAGAAACTTCCAGAAACTGTGTAGTTTCATAATGAAAACAAAGGTGGAGTTGGTATAGTTGACCAAATGGCAAGACATTACAGTGTCGACCTGTCACCCACCAATGGCATGTACATGTCTTTTACACCATTTTTGACCTTGCAATGATCAATGCTCACATTTTTAAGTTATGTCCATATAAGTAGACTTCATGGCGAGAATTCATTGTCAGAGAAACAGATGAGCTTCCTGCCCCCTGAAAACTGAAGAGAGGAGCCAATCTCTCCGTGCAAGCATCTGGCACCGGAAATGGCTAATATGGAAATATAAATACTCCAACAAGTATGTGTGCAAAAGCTGCCGAGCCAAAACTCTTGTCCAATGTCTGATCTGTGAGTCCACCCCAGCTTAGAAATAATGTCAACTGTTTATTCCTAAATATCTCCAAACACTTAAAATTGTAGACTGAACTTGTTTGTTCTTATATTTGTGCCCCTTGATTCCAATAAGCAAGAAAATATATAGCATTTTAGACTCTTTAGCAAATACTCGGTACTTACCTTATACGTCGGTAAAGGTAAAAGTACTATTACTAGTCGGATAAATTGTATGTCTTGACTTTGTTTCAATCTTCCTAGAAATATAAACCTTGTAAAACGGTTTTGCTTACTTGTTTGAATGATGTTTGATAGAAGACTTTAGAATTCCTTTTGAAAAAGCTTGAAAGATAAATAACACATATTTCTGAAAATTTACTTTTGACTGTGTACCATTCATTTTAGAGAACAAATAATATTTTTCTTGTACATTAAAACCTTCTTGAATGTAATGTTTAAAAACATGTAGCCTTGTGTACAGAATGTTCAAGAGATCCGATGGTGCCATGCAGCGTCTCCTGGAGACTTGATATTCAGTGAGGCAGTATTCAATTCTAATCAAAAACATTGTCAAGGAGGTTAGACTAGACGGAGATTCCCTTCACGCCAAGGAAATAAAGCCATTGTCACCATATTGTGTCGAGGAGTGAGTTTTTATTTCATTACGAGTTGAAAGTACTACTTTACCTAAAAAGAAAAAAAAAATTACCTGAATTACCTATGCTATTTTAGACAGGAGAATTTTGTTCCTGTGATTTTCTCTCAATAACTTCTAATTTTCATTTTCATATTGTTTCTGTGATTTTCCCTGAATAACTTCTAATTTTTATTTTTAAAAGATACAGGTTCCCTTGAAATTTCAACTACCTCGTGCTTTAATGACGTGGAACCTGTAGGAAGTATTATCGTACATATTCCACATAAAAATCGCATCTTCAGTTCATTATTGGAAAGAGCTTCTTCTGCATTTCCGGTGAACTACCACAACTGACAATTTCAGTTCTTGTGAAGTGTTTGGGTATTATCCTGATATGAAAGTCATATTTAACGAATAAGATTTTGCGTTAATAAATCAGAGTTCAGCTATGTGGAAGGTCTCCTATTGTCCACAAAAGTATACTATATCAAATATGTACTCAGAAACGATCGTCGTTTAAATGTATGAAAGTTAAAGGGCAAGAACCACAAATTGCTTTAATCCAAAAGCTTATTTCCTTGGCTCCGTAAGAAAGCGGACTGGCTTCAATCGACTGCTAATCTTTGGATAGTAGCGCCATCTTCCCTTATTTTAACCTCCTTGATAAGCGTCATGATATCAAAGATAAAGTTATAACCAAGGAATAAATCGCAATTTGCGATCAGTTATGGCTTCACTGTACTAGTTTTAGATGGAATACCAATGTGCAGCGAATGAAAATTTGTGCCCGGCCGCGATTCGAACCCGGGATCTCCTGCTTACTAGACAGACGCGTTGACCACTCCGTCACCGATGACACTGTGACCAGCCCCACTGCAGAGGACTTTTCCCTGCACGTCTCCCGCCACACCAATATCTCCATTCTCCACGCTCTCTCTTTCCTATAACTACAGCCTATTTATATATTTATACAATTGTAACCAAGGACTTGCTCGAACATTTTTTACATAAATGTTAGCTCATTATTTGAGCACTATATGTACCTTGGTATAATTTCTAATCCTTCTGGACTTGTCGTACCTTGCGTGATAGAGCTACGAAGTAGCCGACTGTAAGGCGTGTAAATTTATTGTAAAATGGTATCATTTTAAATACAAATGATAAACGGGATTTATCGTTCTTCTAAGATCAACAAGAAGAAATTTGAAGTATTTTGAGAATTTGAGCTCCAGATGCAGCATTCCCCAACAACGTCGCTGAGGTGCAGCCGTCGTCAACCATTTCGTGACTAATTCAAACTAATAATTATTAATTTGTTGATAGACTGGAGCTGAAATAAAATTGGACTTTTAACAATTATTTTTCAGCTTGGACTACTATCCCTTACAGAGTTGGAATGAAGTTTCTTGACTCAGATTTTCTTGAATTTAAAGTAATTTAACAGAGTGCAAAAGTGTTTTTGTATTGCGGCGACGGATATTTCTTAGGTAAGCAACAGTTAAATAGCTGATTGGCAGTTATCTTGCTTAAGCTAATTTACAGACAGGCTAGCTAATTATTAATGAAATTTTTTATTTAATTTTTCAGTGTAAAATTTCGTCAGCATAGTACGTAATAGTTTAAGACGTAAGACAGTTTTAATTTTTTTACGATCAGTTCTTTGACTTCCGCAATCTATATCGCAGTAAAAAGAATGTCAGAATTTAGTACGCTCAGGAATCATAACTCAGAAAATTTCAGTAGAATTCAGATTAAGTATATATTTTTATTTATTTAATTTTTTTTTTTTTTTCAAGGACGCCACACCTACTTTTCAGTTTATCTGTCTGGACCGAATTGCAGCCAGGATGCAAATCAGCCAGCCACTGGGCACTTTAGCTAAGAACTCTAGCTAACGTGTGGTTAATGAAAGGTAACAATGTGTATGCTACTTTGACCGGCCATTTACCGATCTGACTATCTCTGGCCTGCTCGATGTGACGATATAACAGTGTGCCGTAGGCGGCATTTCTTTCCCTTTCAGTGCTACGTGTGCCGTGGTCATGGTAACTGTTTATCTGCGAAGACGGTCACACCTCAGACTGCGTCACGTTGTTTTCCGACAAAGCAGCTTTGATGACAGTACTGTAGTAATCAATGCAGAATCTAAGACATTATCCAACCGAGGCAAAACTTGACAACACCAAAAGTGTTTAACTACAAATATCGCCTCCACCTCTTATATGGAACGAAAATTGAATAAACGGAGCTGCAAAGGAGAACAACCTTTCCAAAGATATTTGCAAAAATAATGGCGATTTGATACTATCTGTGGGTGTGTCTGCATGTAACGTGTTCCCACGTTTAGTTCGCTCTGTTTCATCAATTTTCTTTTTTCTCCTTTATGATTATTATTTTTTATTTTCCATGCCGATGGGGTCGGCAGGCTGGCAGCAGCATCGGGCGCTGCTCTTCAGCCGAGCATACATACGGATTACAATTAAGATTACAATGACATGAAGATGAAACAATGAGGAGTGAAAAACATGGCACGAAGAAAACATTGATGAATTACAAAAACATGACACTGTAGATACCATTACAGACATAAAACACATGAACAATGACGGAAACAAAGACATAGGACAGTTAAAAACAGTCTGTGCCACGGCGGCGGTAAAATCACATGTAGAACAGTCACTGGACAACCGAAGAATTTACACGATGACACTGGTTAAAAAAAGAGGTCGTTGTTCAGCGCACTGTAAAAACTCACACGAAGTCATTGATGCACTGAACACTAGACGACACTGTTTTAAAATTTTTCACTGAGGCCACCGCAGGAGGATGGGAGGGGATGGGTAGGAACCGTGGGGGAGGTTGGGGAGGTAGGGAGGGGAGAAAGGACTTTTTTTTAAATTTTTTTATTTGGCCTTCTGAGTGTTAACACAATGTGGTCATCTACAACATTCAGTGGAAATGTACATATATTTAAATAAACAGAAAAACAGAAGTACATTTTGTCAAAATAGGAGAGTGGAAACAAAGCGAAAACTGCATTACATTACAATTGAGATAATTTTGGAACATTTTCACATATAAACAAAACCTCATAATGTATTACCAACACACTTGATACTTATAGATTGTGTCCAGTGGTCTTAATAAATTTAATTATGGTTTTACACACACGAATGTCTTTTGTAAACAAAAGGGAGGAAGCTGACTGGGGAAGGGGATATACCATCTCCACCAAGTCTGCAGGAAGTTCAAACGTTCACGGTCAAATTTGGGGCACCTGAGCGGGATGTGGTTGACAGCAGCTTCACTCACATGCCGCCGAATCGTAGATGTTGATCCGTTGTAGATTTTGTGGATAAGAGGTGTGATTGAAGCGAAGTCGAATTATGGTAGAAATCGCGGATCGGTCCAGACGAGTACTCATGAACCATGGCTACGTAGAGATCCGAGGTTGCAGCACAACGTAAAAAGAGCCTTTCGTTTGTTGGGAAACGTTCCACATCTGTTGCCACTGTTGTTTTGCGTATTCCTTGACCTCGGATAAGAAATCTGTGTATGGTAGTTGTAGGTCCAAGACAGTGCCTAAGGATGCCGCTTGTTTAGCCAATGCATCAAGGCACCCACAGTAAATTACTGCTCGCCCCGTAATTGTACAACGAATATATGACGAAATCACATCCAGAATATAGCTGTTGGTTTTTTGTTCCATCTCCGATGTTGTAGGGTTTGAAGGACGCTTTGAGTCAGACAAAATTAATATCTTCGGGAAGGAAATGGTAGAAACAAACCTAAGTGCTTCCAGAATTGCCAATGTCTCCGCCGTAAACCACTGTCTCCGGCGTAAATATAGAAGTATTCGTTGGTAGTTTGAAGGTTCTCCGAATGTGAATCTGAGGGCAGAAAAAGGCACAATTAGTACAATCATCTTGTGGTATTTTTGATCCATTTGTATATACACAAAGAAAATCAGGCCACTGAGCTGCAGCGAGGCGACTGAATCCGTTATTGACAGTTTTACTTCCTAAGCAAGTCATATTAAAATAGAAGACTGGAATCTGGCAGCCAAGTGTTCTTAGATAGTATTCAAAAGGAGACGGATGCGGTGAACATCGCAGAGAACGTATCATAGGAGACCAAGTGTCGAAGCTGGTACAAATGCCAGGAGGTATATTCCTTCGATAAGAGGCAATCCATAGTCGATAAATGGTGTCTCTGATTCTTCAGACTCAACTGTCCATGAAAGCCATGCCTTGAAAGTAGAATGTATCTGACAACATTTGGCGCCTAATGCTCAAGGGCATCTCTTCTGCTTCTACTAAAAGGGCGTTGGTGGGGGTCGATCGCATGGCTCCAAGACAGATTCGGATGGCTCTATTCTGAAGAGTATCGAGTTTCGAGAGATGAACTTTCGGTGCATTGTGGTACAGATGACCGTCAAACCGAGATGGAATAATCCCTCGATGAGGTTGTCGAGACTCCAGGATGGCGAAGGGGACAAGCCAAGCGGTTGGGAGGGGGGGGGGGGGGGGTGGGCGCTGATGCCACGGGTTGATAGGAGGGGAAAATTTCAGGACGTAGGGCGTCATCCGGTAGGGCAAGAGTGTGCAAGTTGCCTTGAGAAAAGGACATGTAGCGTGTGCAGGTGGAGATAGGGAGGAATACAGTAGTATAAGAGTGGCAGAGTCCGAAAAATGTTTTTATAGTCTATAGGACTTAACTACGGGGTCATCAGTCCCTAAACTTACAAACTACTTATGAACTACTTACGAACTAGGACGGCACAAATATCCATGCCCGAGGGGGGATTCGAACCCCCGACCGTAGTGGCCGTGCAGACCGTGACTGAAGCGCATCAGTTCCCTCGGCCACCGCGGCCGGCGGCAGAGTCCCAAGTTTGCTTAGGATGGGGTATATGAGGGGTTTGCGGGAATCTATTTTGCGGGTGACCTACAGGATTCGGAGGTGTTCAAGGTGTTGCAGGAGGGGAGGAAAGGCGATCAGTTCGTATAGGATCCTCCGATCCACCAAATTTTACTAACGTATTTATTAGTCGTCAGCGAACAGAACTTCCTTTCCAGAATGAAACTTTCACTCTGCAGCGGAGTGTGCGCTGATATACTTCCTGGCAGATTAAAATTGTGTGTGAAACCGGGACTCGAAACTGGGACCTGAAGTTTGGAAAGTCGAGCTACTGGCGGGAGTAAACTTGTGGGGCAGATTGTGAGTCGTATCGGGATAGTTCAGTCGGTTGAGCACTTTCCCGCGAAAGGCAAAGGTCCCAGGTTTGAGTCCCGGTTCCGGCACACAGTTTTAATCTGCCAGGAAGTTTCAGAACTCCCTTTGATTGCACAGGACGCCGCTAGAGGTCGACACTATGTCCTGTTCTCCTGTAAAGCGTCGGGTCGAAATAAATTTCCAGTAAAAGTTGTTCAGAATTTAATATCGACCAACTTTTGGAATTTCGTAGATATGTTTAAATGTATAATTTTAACATTGCTTTTCTGTAGTTTTTTGTTTTTCTTTTTCTGTAAGCCACTCAATGTAGACTCGAAAATGATTTGAGAGTAATTCATCTAGGTTGAATATATCGTCGCATATATATATATATATATATATATATATGGATTGGTTTTGTTATTTCCGAAACCGCACCCCAATACATGTATTTTCGCCGTAATTGAATTCCTTTGTAAAAAGTCTTTTAAAACCAGTAAAAGAAATCACAAAAAATTAAAATAACACTGGCCTGTTTTTTGGCCCAATTTTGCCAATATTTCGGACGAAAAGCCAATAAAAATATAAATAATATAAATGTAAATATATAATAATATACTATATATAATTATTTTTATGTGTTTAATTTTTTCCTACATTTATCCTAAAACTACATACAGCAGAGCTATTTACCGGAGCCCAATTGTCGCACATCTGCAAGTGCCGCCCCCCCCCCCCCCGCTCCCCACCTTCCGTTCATAAATGCAGTACTGGTAATAATTACTCGTATATTTACTACCTCTGTGATTCTTTTCTTATTTAGATAGATCAGTTTCATTTTATGATGTTCATTCGTTGTATTTATACCGTATCAATTGTTTCCGACAGCTAAACGCATAACTAGACTTCGTTTACGGCCAGATGGAGACGAAGGCGTCCGCCAATACTCGACAGTACACGATCGCACGATCGGCGGACGTGGCTCGTCGTTGTACAGCCCCCTTATTGTCTCAGTGTGGCTGCGTTGTATTAGCGTCTTCTGAAATGGATGGACATCGCGCTAATACACGTAATTCAAGAGTATATTCAGAGTGGAAAGTTACAAAAAACAATGGTATTCAGTTTTCGTCACAACTGGCGGCTAATCAAACCGACATTCATAAACACCAGCGTCCAAAACATTGATCTGTCCAGTGAGACTTCCTCTAAGTTATTAGATCGAACACAAAAATTTCCGTTTCATTTTTTATTTCTTACGCTGTACTGTAAAATAATGTATTATCATCAAATGTATTTTATCAGCAGCATGCAAAACTCAAGTTATTAAATAGTAAAACTGTTTTAATTTCGTCCGATGTTCTGCAGAAGAATGTATTAATAGCAAATATATTACGTGTCGCTTCGCTTATTCGGTACTAACATTATAGTTGTTTTCCTCCATACGTTTTCCTTCGGAATAATATACTAAAAGCGAATTTACCGTTGTTTTGTATCCGCACTGCAGTACTGCTTCACACTAAAACAACAGTATTATATTAGTATTCTTCAATTGGATATTGTTTGTATGAGAATGAATTAACAGAATGATGTACATTTGTTTTATCTGCTGCTCGTACACCAAATTCAATTCAGGAACCGTGTTACACTTTAAATGAGCACAGTTATATCACCTCTTGCATCATTCGAAAAAACCAACAGCAGAACACGTCAACTATTCGCAGCGCACTCGTCTATAACGGCAATTGCACGGTAAAGTGCTCGCGTAGTAGTATACTACGCAACAGACACAGTCCCATTTATGCGACCTGAACCGTCGGTGGGGTGATCGGGTGAACAGAAAGGGCGAATGACGCGGAAAGTGACAAATACGACCTTTAAAACAGACGCAGTACATTAATTTTTTTATATTTTACTTTTCTCTTTTTTCCTCCTGCCGACCGTTTCGGATTAAATTGAGGGTCGGATGACCTGGATTCCAGTGTTTGATATTTATGATTCCTGTCGTTTTGATTTAAATGCGGTAAATCAGCAACTGAACTGAACTATTTGACCTGTGGCCCTATTTCGTGAATGGTACGTCGATTTCAGAGAATAGTATTACTCTTCCGTAGTCTGTCATATTCCCACTCTACACGAAACTAACAAGCAGTGTGAAGTTGGTATACATGCAAATACGGACCATACATTCGATATGAAACAGGTTCTCACACAGTTTTTAATTCCATGCTGCAAGAAAAAGTAAATAATTGGGTAATAATCATCAGAGATAGATACTTTTCTCTTGCAGAGGACTTGAAGAGACCAAAGCTAAGCAGAGAAAATACGGTGGCAGAGAAGGAATCCATTTTCGTCCACACCTGTAGAAGACAGAGTTAAATTGTATCATATGCATACAAAAGAATAATTTCGCGTAGAAGTACCTCACGGTTTGAAAAAAAAAGAAAAACAACGAAGAACAAAATTCGAAAAGTCACCAAAGGTTATCCCTCCTTTTTCTGACCCCCCAAGGGGCTCACGGTTCTTTCGTGAGTACGTGCGTGGCGAGCACGGGGCCCCGAGCTAATGCAGTCTTCCTTCCTTACGTACTTCACGGACTGCATTTCCTTTCCCCATCGCCTCCTTTCCTATCCTTCCCCTATCCACCGAGGGACTGATAACCTCAGTAGTTTAGTCCCCCTATCCCATCTAAACAACCCAACCCAATACTCCGTTGTCTGACTAATTTATTTAATCCCAAGGGTGACTATTTCCAACCACTGATATTTAAAGAATTTAACTCAATAACCATAACATTTAACTCTTTAAAATTCTTGAATATCAGTCTCTAGATCGCTTTTATTTTCTAGAACATTACTGGTTTCGAGACAGCTGCCCATCTTCAGATCAAATTTAGGAAGTTACAGAGTAAAGATGAGCAGCTGTCCCGAAACCGGTAATGTTCTAGAAAATTAAAGCGATCTGGAGACTGATATTCAAGAATTTTATTCATATGACGATCGCAGAAACACCCTCGAGACCCATAAGTCTTGCTTTGATTTAACTGTTTATTGATCACGACCCATGGAAAGCAAAAGAGCAAAATTTATCGCCTACCAATTACTTGGCATTGTAAAATGTGACTCGTTTTAAAATATTTATAGAAGGGGTGACACTGGAATCAAGGCAAGGGATGTCAAATGAAATGTTTGGTGGGTAGTTAGTACAAGGAATTATGGACAGGAGTACCAGACCCCCAACAAATTATCTGAATCATTAACATTATGCAATTAATAAAGTTGTTACTGAATTATCAACAACATGTTTGGCCCTGCATAGCAACCTACTATCATCTCCAGTCACACAGACAAATCCACGATTCTTCTAATTAATATTGACTTTCCCCTCCAAAAAAATTATGAATTAAAAACGGGAAAACAACAATAAATTAATTCGTTAAGAAAAACAGATTTTCTCAGCTTTATGTTTATTATAACCACTATGTTCATAATATTTCACATCAATAACTCGAAAATCTCAATTAAAAATGGACATCAATATTCATACAAATTCTATATAAATAGAAAAATAAACCTACGTCAATGCCTTACATTAATATGAACACCGTCAACATGAATTTAATACTGATTAGCAAGTCAAAATATCCCCTTTTGGAAATGTTAAACTTCGTAACAAACTGGAAATTTACGTACAAGTTCATAGTCCTAACGAAATATTCTGTGCGGGGTAGATTTATCAACACTTTCTCGTTAGACTGGCGAATCTGTTACAGCTGCCACTCGCTGCTGGCCTACATAAGCCATACAATACCCAATCGACGAACTACTGGGCAACTTCGCTGCGCCTCTGTGGCGTGGGCTCCTGGCGGTTATAAGCTGAAAAGTGCTCCGATATTCGGAAGCTGTACTGCCTAATATCATCCAGTGCACTCTCGGTAATACACAGTGCTTACGACCTCAAGCACTTCGGCCTCGGTGCAACTAATTATGGCTGGTTGACTTTGTTCTCGCCGCACAAATACTATCAGCACCAGTTCAAATCTCACAGCGCACTCTGAAATTAGTGCAAGTTCCCAAGCCCAAGAATTGGCTAAACAAGCAAATCACCACGTCTGTACCCACGGAGAGTACGAAACGAAAACCGTCTGCACTCAAGAGACCACGACAGCAATCTACATCTACATCCATACTCCGCAAAACACCCGATGGTGTGTGGCGGAGGGTACCTTGAGTACCACTATCGGTTCTCCCTCCAACTCCAGTCACATATTGTTAGCGGAAAGAAAGATTGTCGGTATGCCTCTGTGTGGGCTCTAACCTCTCTAATTTTATCTTCATGGTCTCTTCGCGAGATATACGTAGGAGAGAGCAATATACTGCTAGACTCCTCGGTAAAGGTATGTTCTCGGAACTTCGACAAAAGCCCGTACCGAACGACAGAGAGTCTCTCCTGCAGAGTCTTCCACTGGAGTTTATCGATCGTCTCCGTAACGCTTTCTCGATTACAAAATGATCCTCTAACGAAGCGCGCTGCTCTCAGTTAGATCTTTTCTACTTCCTATATCAACTCCACCTGGTACGGATCCTACACTGGTGAGCAGTATTAAGGTTGTGAGCGAACAAGTGTACTGTAACCTACTTCCTTTGTTTTCGGACTGCATGTCCTTAGGATTCATCCAATGAATCTAAGTCTGGCATCTCCTTTACCGACGATTGATTTTATATGGTCGTTCCATTCTAAATCACTCCTAATGCCTACTCCCACATAATTTATGGAATTAACTGCTTCCAGTTGCTGAACTGCTATAGTGTAGCTAAATGATACAGGGTGTTTCTTTTTATATATTCGCAGCACTTTACACATGTCTACATTGAGATTCAATTGCTATTTCCTGTACCATGGGTCAATTCGATGCAGATCCTCCTCCATTTCAATACAATTTTCCATTGTTACAACATCTCCATATACTACAGGATCATCTGCAAAGAGCCTCAGTGAACTTCCGATGTTATCAGCAAGGTTATTTATATATATCGTGAACAGCAACGGATCCACGACACTGCCCTGTGAGATGCTGCATTCTGTTATCTGGGAATTTCTCTATCCAATAACACAATTGGTCTGATACACCTTATTCTCTTACTTTGTTCATTAAACGTCTGTGGGGAACGGTATCAAACGCCTTGCGGAAGTCAAGAAACACAGCATCTACCTGAGATTCCAGTTCACGAAAACACCGTCTGCAGCGCACGTCCGGCCGAAAAAACGCCGTTTTTTCAGAAAGCTAATCAGATTCAAGTTTCCTAACAATGGCTAGTGATATTTCACTTACTGCTGGCCGATTTCGAAAATCTAAAACTCTATCCAGCAGCCAATCACAGACAGCTACCCCTTCCCTTAACTCTTCTTGCCGCAATTCTCACACTTTCGGTAACCATCCACCGGAGTCGTTCGCAGCTCGGGCTGCGAAGGGAATTTTTCCGTTATCAAAAGTTACTCTGTAGCAAAAGGCACCATGACCTCGCTCCGTGGCCTACCTCAGGAGCTCTTGTTTCTTACGAAATACGACTTTGGACGCTCGTTACTTGAGAGAACAGAGGGGACGCCCCTCGCGTTGCTATCTTTTCTCAAAATTAGCGAGATCGGCTCTTTAAGAGCTCACAATACGCGCCTACCGCCTGCCAGAATATGAAAAGCTCGGCGGACATTTTTACAAGCCCTCGGCCCAAGGCCTCTGCTGCAGACGTGCGCAAAACAGTTCGCGGTCGGGAGAGGTTACTTTAGTTCGCGGCTATGCCGCGAACTAGCTTGCTCTTTTAGTTCATCCGCTCCCAGTGATGCCTCAGCGGCGTGGTCTGCGCGTGCAGGTGGAGGGGGAAGTTCCCCCACCTAGCTGCTTCATGCGCTTGTTGCTTGAGCCGCTAACGATATCACGCAAACCAAAAGAAACAGTTTGTGGATAATTTCTCGTGTTTAGAATTATCTCTATATCTTTACATTATGGAATTTATTAGTCAGATATTGCAGAGTGCAGAACACATCAAAACATAATTTTTTTTGCACTGAACTATGTAATCTAGGAGGCAGACGCTCACTTCTAAATGACTCATCAGCAGAAGGTAATCACCTGAATTTTAATTCTGCTCGCTATTCTCCGTCGGTGTTCGGAAAAGAATCCAACGAACTATGAAGCGAGATACGTTTGGCATAATCGTCCGCTGCTCATAGTTCGTCCGCTCTTTTTGGCTTTTGCTACCGCTTCTAAATGAGCTATTTTTATGACAGCTTTTTTATATAATGAATCAGTGTTGCCAAATCGTGTGCTATTACGCGTATTTTTGGGCAATTTGACATCAAATACTTAGGAAAATAAACAAGTTAGTTACACGAATGCGTGATACAATGGTATTCAACTACTTTGCAAACAGAGTAATCGTAGCACTTTATTTTAAAAATATATTTCTTGTGGCAGTGAACTATGAAACTACAGCTGAGCTGCATCCCAGCTCGAAATGAAGGTAACTGGCAGAAGGGAATCACGCGATTCTGCGCGCTCTCGCGTCCTTTCGCTGTTCCCCGTCAGTCTTCGGGAAAGGAGCGGACGAACTAAGAGGAGAGGAATCTGCGAATTAGTTCGCGTAGTTCGCCTGTGGGAGAGCTCTTCCGAACTAATTCGTTCGCGAACTACACAAGACTACTCTGCTGTGTCTTGGTAACCCTCGGACAGCTGGGCAGCGCCAGCATTTAAAGAAACGATGTCGCCGCACGCACACTGGAATTTCACCCCCCGGGCCATCTCCCTACACCGAAACCGCCAAACAACTCCCCCTTCACACGTAATACTGCCCTGCTCCAATATTCCATCAACAGCAAATTATACTTAATGAAGTAATTACATGATTAATCTTAGGTTAAATTACACCAAAAAAATAAGAGATGGACTGCCATCTCTCAACTTCTTCAGCACTATGGATGCTCCACATGTTCTTCAGTCAGATAAATTTCCAACCTATGTTTTTTAGAATATGTCACGATTTCAGAGGGTGTGGTGAGGCAAGAACCCAAGAATACAGCTTAAATAATATTTGTAATTCATTATATGTTAAAAATATTTACTCTTTGTATTTCGATTATTGATTTGAGTGAAATTAGCAGCGAATACATTTTTTATTCTTCATCACTGTTTGAGACAGGGAATGGAGGGTAGGCTTTGTACATGCTCAAAATGATGCACAGCTAGTGCTATGTATAAAAGTCACATATACACCATTAACTCAGCTCTGCGACTGTTCTCTATAGGCAGGATCTTTTTGAAAAATATGCGTAAATATTAAACAAACCTTAATACACATACTAGTATCTTCTTAAGTCATACATGTGAACAGGATACTACATAAAAGGAAATTATGTGGTTTCTTAGTTCAGGGCATGGGAACTTGTTGGCGATAGAACTTCGGTAATATTAATATATGACTGACGAAACGGAGAGTTTCAGAAGGTTATAAATTTTTAATATTTCATTTTTCCGTAAACTGTACGTAATTATGTACAAAATCACAAAATAATTAATTCCTTCGTTAGAAAACTTACACTTATTTTTATTACAGGTAGTGACTAATTTGTACAAGTTTATTTCTAAACCTTACTTTTATAAAACAGATGAAACTTGAGTGTTCTATTTTTATCTGAATCTAAAGATTTGTGAATACCCAAAACGTATTCTCATGATCCGCCGATGTACAGCTATTAGTTGCGTATCCTGCGGCAAAGATGTCCGTGAAATTTGTGATATAAATAAAAAATCAAAGGATATAGAAAGATCAGCTGGAGAGTAAATCAGGAAAACAAAGTCAGGTGATAATGCAAGTGTAGGCTTTCACGGCCGTTGTCATTGTCAATAAAATTGTTCTGGGTATGAGACCGTGTCGTCATTTTTGTAAAGCCTACCAACGTTTCGGCCACAATTGCAGGTGTCCTTCATCAGAGTCTTTGTCAGACAAGGATCCTGATAAAGGCCGCCTTGTACTGTGACCGAAACGTCGGTAGATTTTATAAAAATGACAACACGGTCTCATGCTCAGAAGAATTTTATTGTCAGGAAATAATGTTTGCAAACACAGGATGCAAAAATACTTAGAAATTTAACGGCAAATTCCAACCAGCAGAAATCAGAGAGAATAATTCCGTACATATAACTGATGTTGACAGAGGTCCTGGTGAGCCCGAAAGCTTTCTCCCAGTCGTCGTAAGTCTTTTTACAGACTGGGAACAGAGAATAGTGAACTAAAACAACTGTGTTGTAGAAGTGAGTTTCCGTTCAGTACTAAATAATGATGCTGTCAGCTGTGGTTACATTAGAAAACTCGTTAACAAATATCCGTCGTAATCATTGATCGGCAGTCACGGGTACACTTGATGCTATGTGTGGCAAATTTCTGCATGTATAGAAATAAGAAACTCTTGCGAATTACCAAATATGAAACATTGTCTTGCTGTAATAAGTGATGACAAATTGTAATGAATGAATATCAACGATAATTCAAGTCCGATGGTTGGAACTCAAATAGTGGCAACTATTTATTCACTACCAATACAAAAGCATTACATGTATGAACGTGTTACTGTAGTAATGCGTTGTGTAGAACCCGTTGCCAGCAATGTGGAAGTCGTAGTATACAGTCAGCAGAGTGCCAATGGAGCGGTCTACTGCCTGTCGAATATCTGGAAAAGTTCTGAAGCGTATGCCACGCAGTGGTTCCTTCGTCTTCAGAATTAAATCAGAGCCACAAATCTGGGGAGTATGGTGGATGGTACAGTACTTCCCAGTCCCTTCGACCGAACAGAACAGCCACATCTTGTGCTGTATGCGTCCGCGCATTGTCATGCAAAATGATGAGTAAATTGTGCAGAGGGCGTTGCTGCTTCTTTCACAAAGCTGGTCGCAGGTGTTGCTCCAAAATCGAACCTTAATACTGTGCACTGACGGTCTGTTTCGAAAACACAGTAACACCGTTACGTTAGACCGTTAAGTGTTCAAATGTTCAAATGTTTGTATAGTCTATGGGACTTAACTACGGGGTCATCAGTCCCTAAACTTACAAACTACTCATTAACTACTTACGAACTAGGACGGCACAAATATCCATGCCCGAGGGGGGATTCGAACCCCCGACCGTAGTGGCCGTGCAGACCGTGACAGAAGCGCCTCAGTCACTGCGGCCACCGCGGCCGGCCGGTTAAGTGTAAGTGTCGGCCGCGGTGGCTGAGGGGACTGCGGCGCGCCACTCACGGTCTGCACGATCAGTACGGTCAGGGGTTCGAATCCCCCCTCGGGCATGGATATTTGTGCCGTCCTTAGTATTAGCTAGTTCATAAGTAGTTTGTACGTTTAGGGACTGATGACCCCGTAGTTAAGTCCCATAAGCTATACAAACATTTCAACATAAGTGGAAGTATTTCCCTCGATTGCGCGCAAGCCAGTGACGTGGATGGGAAATCCATTTTTTCCGAAGTAGGATAGGTATGTTAACAACGTGTGCTATTAGCGACTATAGTTGATTCCAGTGCATAGTTTCTCCATAGCAGTGTTGCCATTATTAAAGCTCCAACCCTCGTATAAGTGGAGGCGTTGGATTAAAATTTGTGATGTGGCAGGGATTCGAACCTTGAATCTGCTGCTTACTAAGCAAAGGCTTTAACCATTCAGCCAACACATTACAATTGAAGTATGTGTTGTGAAGGGAGACGTGCTGTAAGATAGTCCATGAAGCCACATTATTTGTAAGGCTGTGTTAGGTGATTGTTTAAACTGTCTACATAGTAAGCATAAGGTCATGTGTTCGAATCCCGGCCGCAGCAAAGTTCAATGCCTCTCCTTATATTCAATATCTGTAATGAATAAGCTTGACGAAGTGCAATCATTATACGAAGTTTGAAGTACATACTGCTCATGATCCAAATGATATCTGCAACATTCTTCAGCAGTGACGAGATATACGCATGATTAAGATTCCAGTAAATTTTGTGGCGCACGTCATAGGTGCCACAAGCAAACGCTCTATGTAGGGGAAACAGATGGCCGTGTGGACGAACTGGAATTGTTCTTTCATGCTGTTGTCAGTGGCTTCAGTATCCCACATAGAAGACAGTGGGGATCTTCCCTCCTTGTTTAGGGAATGCGGACGCCGTGTAGGGAGTAACATAGCTCTTGGGCTGTGGATTTGTAATGGCTGCGTGTAGGAATATCGCCCGTTAGTGTTTTCCCAGCCTTCCAATTCATTCGGTATGCGTGTAATAGGACGAACATCTCGGAGTACAGGCCTTGGCCGCTGTCGCGCTACTAGCGTGCATTAGCAACACCATCTCATTAGAGATGGGAAAACTAAAACATCTGACAGTTTCGAAACAAATGAAACCATACAGTGTACGTTTTGTAATAGTAAGGGCCTATTTATAGTACTATCGTCTATGTGTAGTGTGTAAGTATTGCTATAGAACCAAGGAGGTTAAAATAAAGGGAGATGACAGAGTACATACGTCAATTGAAGCTCGTCCGCCACCTTGGTGAGTCGTGGAATGCTATTTCTCCGTTAAAACTATGCTTTAAGTCGACCCCTCTTACTGTTAATGAACTGAACTGATTGACTATTCAAAGATTGAACTTACAAACAATATACTTTCTTGAATAAATAGTAATACATACTTATCATAAGACATATGCAAACTTAATTTTAACGCTAATTTTGTCTCATTTAACACTCTGTACATCATGGCAAAGCCGCGGGAAATTTTATTCCTGTTTTAAGTGACATGAAACAGCAGCTATACAATACGAAGACTTCTCCAAGACTCAGCAATATGGCGGAGGCAGGCTTCACTTTTTCAGCATAAGGGCGACTCCCTATATTCTAACCTCCTCGTATAGAACCACTAACATAGTACGAGGACAGCAATTGTAGCAGAAAAGAAAGGCGTTATTCGCTGTGTCGAGATTTAGCCTATAGGCGACATTTCTGTCAGCAACTTCCTTTCAGAATGCGAAAATATTTTGTTAGCACCCACCTACATAGGGAGATATGATCATCATAATATAATATGGGAAATCAGATCGAACACGAAAAGCTTTACCTGTTTCATTTTTCCGCGCGATGGAGATTGGAACTATAGAGAAATATCATAAAGGCAAAGGTCCCAGGTTCGAGTCCCGGTTCCGGCACTCAATGTTAATCTGCAGGGGAGTTTCATCATAAACGTGGTTCAATGAACCCCTTTGACATGCACTTTAATACGATTTGCAGAGTATTTACTTAGAAGTACTCTTTCTTGTAACAGAAACTTGAGTTGTACTGTATGGAAGGTGAACTGTTTCTTTAAAATAAAACTGGGTTTTGTGAAGTACCCAGAATTCATATTGAATAACCAGTACCTGCTTGACGGAAAAGCACTTGAGACTTATGACTGAAAGGCTAACAGATCGTCTTGCGGCATGATCGTAACTGGCTTTTTTTTATTCCTTTATTATTATTACAGAGTTACTGCGCAAGATGTATTTTACTTCTACCGTCCTGGCGGCCACGCGTGACAATGTTGGCAATCATGTGACGTTGGCCTTAGCCAATCATTTGACAACGCAAATGTTTCGTCCTGAAATCTTCGTTCGACGAGGGAAATATTTTCCACTGTGCACACAAAAGTACATACAAGTATCTGTCATTTTTTTTTTTATTTCTTGGTCTGTACAAAACATCTTGGCAAACATTTTCTACCCTGTTGTTGTGGCCAACATAACCACGCGAGGCCACCAATAAGGTAGGTTACGAACTCACAAAAGGCAATATGGTACACTTACTACAGTAATTGATCATAAATGCTACTTTCTATACATACCAAATAAATCATATGGAATAATGCGTACACTGAAGATATACTCACAAATAATGCTATGGAACTAAAAGAAATAAGAAAATGAGAGATGAAACTTCTGACGATACTTAGGCCTTATTAAACATTATATTGAGTTCACGACTTGTACGTCTTGAACGTTACACCAGCGCCATAACCCGCTGTTTGTTACTTATTATTCTCCTCCTGTTAGATTTGCATTTATTTATAATTTTTAAGAAATATCCTTTATCTTACAAGAGTGTCGGACGGTAACTTCGTTTTCGCTCGTATGGGAAAAATACCAACTCTTTAACACGAGATTAAATTTGCGGTATCCTCTTGTTAGTATAAAATCTGTGATTTCAAGCTTTATGTTGTAGCTCATTTAAAGAGAAAAAAAATTGTGGGTTCACTCGTGTGTAGCCGCGGTGGAGTAGCCGAGCGGTCTAAAGCACCTTGCTGCGGAGCGCGCGGTTGCTCGCCGTGGAGGTTCGAGTCCTTCCCGGGGCATGGGTGTGTGTGTTTGTCCGTAGGTTAGTTTACCTAGGTTTAAGTAGTTTGTAAGCTACGGACTGATGACCACTCAGTTTGGTCCGATAGATTTACACACATTTGAACATTTGAACTCGTGTGTATTAATATGTATTTAAATTGGTTATTTCAATGCAAATAGTGAGCGTTGTTTTGTTGTTTGATTACATTTATAAAGCTAACATTATTTCAGGAATACAACAGGGATTTAACACGATTCTTGATTTCAGTTATCATAGGTGCAGACTCAAGAGTGTCAATTAACTCTTTGACACTCTCTAAACGGCTTATATTCTAGAGTCTCTGGGCAGCTTCAGCAAAATGAAACACCACTTTTTCGATACAATTCGTCTGTTCCGCCTTCCTGCATTAGCGGTTTGAAACACCGATGTTCTTGCGCTTCGCAAACATTAAAAGCAACCAGTGGTGCAAATTCCAGTGCCTCTGCTGGTACTGCCGTGCACGGTCCTAGTGCCACACGAGTCACCGAGCCAAAGCGCCAGTGCACTCATAAAAACCTTTATACTTCATGTGAAATGAAGTACCGGGTGATCAAATGGTTAGTATAAATTTTAAAAATTAATAAATCACGGAATACTGTGGATGTAAAATTGACACCTATGCTTGGGATGACATGGGGTTTTATTAGAAGAAAAAAATATTTAAAAAAAAAGAAAATAAATAAATAAGAAAAATAAAGTATTGCTAGACGCATGAAAGATCTGTTGCGCGCGTCGTTTGGTGATGATCGTGTGCACAACCGCCACTTTCGTCATGCTTGGACTCCCAGGTCCCCAGGCCACAGTCCGTTCGATTATTGGCTTTGTGGTTACCTGAAGTCCAAAGTGTATGGTGATCGATCGCCATCTCTAGAGATGCTGAAAGACAACATCCGACGCCAATGCCTCAACATAACTCCGGACATGCTTTACAGGGATATTCACATTATTCCTCGACTACAGCTATTGTTGAGTAATGATTGTGAACAAATTAAGCATCTCCTGTAAAGAACATCATATTTCCTTTGTCTTAATTTGTTATGCTAATTATTGCTTTTCTGATTAGATGAAGCACAGTCTGTCGGACATTTTTGAACTTTTTTTTGTTGTTGTAATAAAATTCCATGTCATTCCAAGCATGTATGACAATTTTACCTCTCTATCTGCATTATACCGTGATTTATGAAGTTTTCAAATTTGTACTGACTTTTCGATCACCCAATATGTATAAATATTACTTTGTGAGGATATTCCACCGTATGCAACACAGATTTTTGTTATTTTTCCCATACATGTTTCAGCATATTTGTGCTATCATTGTGGTTCTGAAATTATGTTATTATTGTACAAATGTCATTTTGAGATACATCTTCAAATGTTTTAGTTACTAGACAGTCTTATCAGAGACGCTGTAGGAATATAAAGGCCAGAGGTGGTGATGTGTCTGTTCGTTTATTGGCGCGTTTCGAAATAATCATCGTGAGAATCTGAGCCTGGGGTAGAGTTATATATTAATCATATCGTCATGGCCCCCCTGAACTATATAGTTCAGGCTTATATTCTGATGATGATTATTTCGAAACGTATCAATAAATGAGCATCCGCATCATCATCTGTGGCCTCAAAAATGGGTGCATACCTCGTCGGAGACTTCATGTCACATCTAGAATACACCTAAATGTTTTTAAAAGTTCTTTCACTGTGCAGTGCGCTTAAATTGGCAGACAAAATTATGTTTTAATTTAGTCAAATTTAGGCCTAGGAATATTAGTTTTCACATTTTTTTGTACATACCTTACATTAGGCTCCGTTAAAAGGACGATAAAAGCACTATAGTACTCATTACTTATCAGTGGCGAATCCAGGCTTTTGGTATAGTGCAAGACAAAAAAAAAAAAAAAAAAAAAAAAAAACAGATTATATTTCTTGTTATTCAATTTTTGGTCGACAACGCGCCTTTTTGTGTTATTACTTAGTAATCTATTCCTTTTGTTAGCTCCTGGTTTTACGTGTTTCCCACGTATTACTTTAGGTATACGTTATACTATTGTTGATATTTGGTGTATGGATACGAGTGATAACTTCATCTCTTTTGTAGATGTTTTGTTTTGCAGAGTGGAATTCATGTGTTTACTACTAGTGTCACGGTAAGTTTGTCTCTTAACAGAGAATGTAGCAATAAGCAGTATTATTTATGCAATAGATAAATAAATACAAAAAACACTCATCCCCAATGCTGCTTTATTCGTATATTCTTTTTCAATGTTCAAATATTTGTCAAGCTTAACGGACTTAACTGCGGGTTCATCAGTCCCTAAAGTTACAAACTACTTATGCACTACCTTATACTAAAAACGAGACAAACAGCCCTGCCCGAGGGGGGGATTCGAACCCCCGAAGGGTTATGCTATGTTAAAGTAGTTGTGCAAGTGTCCTCGCGCCTGCGTATGTAGGCATCCTGCAATCGAACATCTGTTGGCCATATGGCGTGCGGCTCTAGTTTTAACTAGCCGCGCGTCGGAGATTTTTCAAGCGTCAGAATGATTGATGGGGTGATGTCATCGCGGACACGTGTTGGGAATGGTTAGGTTGTGGTCGCGTGGCGTAATCGCTTGCGCGCGAAGTTTAAAAGGACGTGTAATAAAATAATAAATAGCAAGCAGCAGGTATTTTCTGTGATTTGTCAAAGGCATTTGATTGTGTGAACCATAACATCCTTTTTAAGTAAATTAGAATTCTATTGGGTCACGGGAAATGCTGCAAAATGGTTCAAGTTGTACCTCACTAACAGGAAACAAAGGGTGTCAGTGCAAGTGAATTACCCCAACAGTCATCATCGTATTGGGAAGAAATTACATGTGGTGTCCCACAAGGATCCATCTTAGGGCCATTGCTTTTTCTAGTGTACATTAATGACCTCTCATCAGTTACACTACCAGAAGCAGAGTTCGTTTTGTTTGCAGATGATACAACTATTGCAATAAAAAGTACGTCAGGCATAGTTATAGAAAGGTTTGCTAATGATGTTTTCGTGAACATTAATAAATGGTTTAAAGCCAACGCATTGTCATTAAACTTTGAAAAGACTCACTACATGTAGTGAAGAACATGTAAGAGATTTCCTGCTAGCATTTGCATTAAGTATGAAGAAGAGCAGATAGGTCTTACAGCTTGATAATAAATTTAGTTGGAAGGAGCACACCACAGAACTTCAGAAACGACTCAACAAAGCTGTATTTTCAATACGAGTGTTATCAGACACAGGAGACATAAAAATAACAAAACTTGCATACTTGGCTTACTTTCATTCCATAATGTCATATGATATAATATTTCGGTGTAACTCTTCATGTCAGTCGAAAGTCTTCAGAGTCCAAAAGCGTGTAATACGTATTATTTGTGGAGTAAATTCACGGGCGTCCTGTAGAAGCCTCTTCAAAGAACTGGGTATATTAACTACTGCCTCAAAGCATATTTATTCCTTAATTAAATTTGTCATAAATAATATATCCCTTTTCCCAACAAACAACTCAGTTCATACATACAATACTAGGAATATAAATGATTCACACAAGGACTTAAAAGCACTTACTTTAGTTCAAAAATGGGTCCACTACTGAGGAACACACATTTTCAATAATTTACCGAAGTATAAAAAATTTAGCTACAAATAAAGATCAGTTTAAGAGGAACCTAAAAGACTTTCTAGTGGCTAACTCCTTCTACTCCATTAGTGAATTTCTAAATTGCACCAAATGATGTATGTACTCATACTATATTAGTATTATTATCAGCTACAAAAAAAAAAAAAAAAAAAAAAAAAAAAAAAAAAAAAAAAATAAATAAATAAAAAAAAACCTTACAAATGTATGTATCTGTATTTATATTACTAATATTATCTATTACTCAGCTTGTAAATTTTGTTTCTGGACATGTTCCACATCCACGAGGATCTCCTCAACATGGATCTACGGGACGAATAACTAATCCAAACTTATCTAAAAGTAGCCGTTTCTTGGTCTTTTTCTGTCAACAGAGCAATGCAATACGAGACTATAACAGTAAACACTTCAATTATATTAACATGTACATAACTCGGACAATATATTGCGGCAGTCAGCCGCGACCGAAAAAACCTTTTCTCAAAGCAATCGATTCTGGCCATGGTGCATGTGAGTGGATGGATGAAAATTTTAGTATTATTAACCTTTCAAATTATTAAAATATGTCTCCTGCGTACACCTTAGGAAAAGAGAAAAGACTCGCGGGAGATTTTCTATCACAGTATTGGCTAGTCTGTGTGACAGTTTGTTCAGTGTGGCGTAATAGGTGAGCGAACAGTTTGCAAACTTTGCGATTGTGTTTCGTTTCCCGGGTACTCACAATTTTTAAATTAATTTTTCCCTTTGAAATTTTAAATGATTAAGTATGAAATTAAAATATAATTTTTAGTCAGTGTGAGGGGAGGGGAACTTACCATCAATGAAAACAACCAACAACATTGGGCTATGAAGATTTTTGAGTTCAGTGCTCCTACATTGCCATAACAACAAAGAGAGGATTCCTAAAATACAGTTTACGTGTTGGCAGCTGGTGTTAAAGTAGTATTAACAATAACAGTTAAAATTTCTTCAGTCTTTGAACCGCTAGAGAGAAGCTATAGTAGAAAACATGCAGCACACATTTTTATAGTTCGTAGACCTTATGTCACAAGCGATTCTAAAGACAGTATGGTGGCTGTATTTTTAGGTGGCACTGGTAACAAAAGTAAAGAGTAACTACAGGTTTGTAAGGAGTAATGTTTATGTTAGTAACGAATACATACGGTTCCACTTCTTATCGTTACTCTCACAGCTGTAATGTGACAAAGACCGTGCCGGGCGAAGCACTCACGTGGCTAAACACAGTAAAGTTTCTTTCGGTAATAATGTCAATAGCCGTGCCTCCGATATCGTATGATGCGCCCATACACAGCAGGCTCAATTTATGGTTCTTACCATCGCTAAATAAGGAGTAGCCCTTTAACGTCAATGTTCACGCCATATGGCAGTGGACACATTGATTTCATACTCTCTACAATAATGGAATAGTTCCAGATGCTTTGATGTGTTGTTGTTGTTGTTGTTGTGGTCTTCAGTCCGGAGACTGGTTTGATGCAGCTCTCCACAATACCCTATCCTGAGCAAGCCTCTTCATCTCCACATAAGAACGGCAACCTACATCTGTCTGAATCTGCTTACTGTATCCATCTCTTGGTCTTCCTCTGCGATTTTTACCCCACACACTTCCCTCCAATGCTAAATTCACAATTCCTTGATGTCTAAGAATGTGTCCTACCAATCTATCCCTTCTTTTAGTCAAGGTATGCCAGAAATTTCTTTTCTCTCCAATTCTGTTCAATACCTCCTCATTAGTTACGCGATCCACCCACCTAATCTTCAGCATTCTTCTGTAGCACCATATTTCAAAAGCCTCAATCCTCTTCCTGTCCGCACTGTTTATCGTCCATGTCTCACTCCCATACAAGGCAACACTCCATACAAATGCCTTCAGAAAAGACTTCCTTAGGCTTAAATCAATATTCGATGTTAACAAATTTCTCTTTTTCAAGAACGCTTTTCTACCCATTGCCATTCTGCATTTTATATCCTCTGTACTGCGACAATCATTTGTTATTTTACTGCCCAAATAGCAAAACTCATCTACCTCCTTTATTGCTTCGTTTCCCAATCTAATTCCTTCAGCATCACCTGATTTCCTTACACTGCACTCCATTACCCTAGTTTTGCTATGGTTAATGTTCATCCCATATACACCCTCCAGCACACTGTCCATTCCCTTCAACTGTTCTTCCAGGTCTTTTGCTGTCTCTGAGATTATTACAATGTCGTCGGCAAAACGCAATGTTTTTAATTCTTCACCCTGAACTTTAATTCCTTCTCCAAATTTCTCCTTGCTTTCCTTTATACCGCGCTCAATGTACAAATTGAATAACAATGGAGAAAGACTACAACCCTGTCTTACTCCCTTTCCAACCACTGCATCCCTTTCATGCCCTTCAACTCTGATAACCGCTGTCTGGTTTTTGTACAAGTTATAAATAACCTTACGTTCCCTATATTTTACTCCTACTTGCTTCAGAACTTGAAAGAGTTTATTCCAATCAACATTGTCAAAAGCCTTCTCCAAATCTACAAAAGCTAGAAATGTAGGTTTGCCTTTTCATAATCTATCTTCTAGGATAAGCCGTAACGTGAGTATTGCCTCCCGTGTTCCTACATTTCTCCTGAACGCAAACTGATCTTCCCTGAGGTCGGCTTCTAGCACCTTTTCCATCCTTCTGTATATAATTCGTGTTAATATTTTGCAACCATGACTTATTAGACTGATGGTTCTGTAGTTTTCACACCTGTCTGCACCTGCTTTCTTTGGAATGGGGATTATAACACTTTTCTTAAAGTCTGAGGGTACTTCTCCTGTCTCATACATCTTACGCACCAGGTGAAACAGGTTTGTCATGGCTGGTTCTCCCAGAGACTTCAGTAGCTCTGAGGGAATATCATCTACTCCAGGGGCCTTGTTTCGACTTAGGTCTTTCAGGGCTCTGTCAAATTCTTCTCTCAATACAGTATCTCCTATTTCATCTTCATCTACATCCTCCTCCCTTCCTACAATATTGTCTCGGAGTTCATTTCCTTTGTAGAGCCCCTCTATATACTCTTTCCACCTTTCAGCTTTCCCTTCTTTGCTGAGAACTGGTTTTCCATCAGTGTCCTTGATATTCATAGATCTGTTTTTCTTATCTTGAAATGTTTTTTTTATTTTCCTGTAGGCTGTATCTATTTTTCCCCTATTTATACATTCTTCTACATCCTTGCATTTGCCTTCTAGCCACTCCTGCTTAGCCATATTGCACTTCCTGTCCATCTCATTTCTTAGTCGTCTGTACTCCATTTTGCCTGTTTCATTTACTGCATTTTTATATTTTCTCCTTTCATCGATTAAATTTAGTATCTCCTGTGATATCCAAGGATTTTTTGTAGGTCTTGCCTTCCTACGTATTTTGTCCTCTGCTACCTTCACTATTTCATCTCTCAATTTTACCCACTCCTCCTCTACTGTTTCATTTCCCCCTGTTTCTGTCAATTGTTGCCTAAAGCTCCCTCTGAAATTCTTAAGAACCTCAGGTTCCTTCAATTTATCCAGGTCCCATCTCCTTATTTTCCTACCTTTTTGTAGTTTCTTTAGTTTCAGCCTACAGTTCATAACCAACAAGTTATGGTCAGAGTCTATATCTGCCCCTGGGTATGTTTTACAGTTTAAAACCTGGTTCCGGAATCTATGTCTTACCACTATAAAATCTATCTGATACCTTCCGGTGTCTCCTGGTCTCTTCCACGTATACAACCTTCTTTTGTGATTCTTGAACCAGGTGTTTGTTATAACTAAATTATGTTCTGTGCAAAATTCTATCAGGCGGCTTCCTCTTTCATTCCTTTTGCCCAGACCATATTCACCTACTATCTTCCCTTCCCCTCCTTGTCCTACTACCGAATTCCAGTCTCCCATAACAATTAAGTTTTCCTCTCCTTTAATTGTCTGAATGGTTTCCTTTAGCTCCTCATATATTTCTTCGATTTCCTCATCATCGGCAGAGCTAGTTGGCATATAAACCTGTACTACTGTTGTCGGTGTTGGCTTCGTATCTATCTTGACAATGATAATGCGATCACTGTGCTGGTCATAGTAGTTTACCCGCATTCCTATTTTCTTATTCATTATCAATCCTACTCCTGTGATATCCCCAATTGATTTTGTATTTATAATCCTGTACTCACCTAACCAGAAATCCTGTTCATCTTGCCACCGAACTTCACTAATCCCCACTATATCTAACTTCAACCTATCCATTTCCCTTTTTAAATTTTCTAATTTTCCTACTCCATTAAGGGATCTAACATTCCACGCTCCGACCCGTAGAATGCCAGTATTGTCTTTCCTGATGATCACATCCTCCTGAGTAGTCCCCGCCCGGAGATCCGAATGGGGGACTATTTTACCTCCGGAATATTTCACCCGAGAGGATGACATCATCATATGTTCATACAGTAGAGCTGCATGTCCTCGGGAAAGGTAACGGCTGTAGTTTCCCCTTGCTTTCAGCCGTTCGCAGTAGCTGTGTGGCAAAGCCACATTAGCTGATGTTACAAGGCCAGCTCAGTCAATCATCCAGACTGTTGCCCCTGTAACTACTAAAAAGGCTGCTGCCCCTCTTCAGGAACCACACGTTTGTCTGGCCTCTCCACAGATACCCCTCCGCTGTGGTTGTACCTACGGTACGGCTATCTGTATCGTTGAGGCACGCAAGCCACCCCACCTCGGCAATGTCTGTGGTTCATGGGAGTGGGCTTTGATGTAGTTTCAATAAATTAATGAAAGCAAGTAAGGAGTTGTCTTCTCTTCTTCCTGTTATGTTCACACCTCGGAATATAGTACGACAACCACCGCTCTAAAGACTGGTACATCAGACCCATTGGTCTAAAATGATCCAAGTGGTACTTCTAGTGTTAAGAAGCATCTTTTTCAGAAAGTGTGTGTGTGACAGAACACTTCAAAGATTTTCACAGTACAATTCAAGTGAAACTAAAAGCTGGGCGAAATAATATGTAGAGCAATTAGGACAGTGATCTCAACAATTGGCGAAGAAGTGGCAACTTCTTGAACGCACAAGTTAAAAAAAACATTAAGAGAAAAACAATCCAACTGCAACAGATGTGTGCATACAGTGGCAATCAGTCTACAGCAGTAGCAAAAATGAGAACTTCTGACCGTCTGCCTTCTCGGAGAGGGAAGACTGGAAATACACTAGTGACCGATGGTAGAAATGAACGACTAAACAACTGCACGTGATGACAGGCATAATTTTCTAATGGCATTGCTGGATGGCTTTGTCACATCTCGAACCACTTCACAACAAATTCGGTGTGTTGCAAGTCCCATAGATTCTACAAACATTTGAACATTTAGTTACGCAATGTTTTTCCCGCAAGCTCAACTGTTGGCTCTAGGCCTTCACACATTCCCTATCGCTCCGTCTCTATGCGCCGAGTGAGAACTCGAACCTCTGATGGAAGTGGCCGCGTAATCCGCAATGTTGCGCCCCAGATCACACACCCATTCCAGTGCGGCGCAAGAAGTTTGACAAATTATTACACATTTCACTGCTTAATGTGTTTGAATCATTATAATATATGTTTTTGATCATATTAACTTGAGTATGACGCCATAATGCGCTGAAACTAGTGCATTGGTAATTAAATAGAAATATATTAATTTGACAAGTGAAGACGACTTTACCTGGTGATGCCAGCAGCACAAAACATCTGCACTAATTGAAGGACATCCATTTATTTCGACTTGCTGTCAACGTTACGCTGTGCCCAGACGCGAAATATTACTGCACACATTTTTACGGGTAACTTTTCCAACACTGCGACTCTGCCTTCTAGTTTCTGATGCTCCACTCCCCCCCCCCCCCTTCCCCACACCCTTCTGCCGCTGCTATCAGCCAGCGCACGAATCGTCAACTTCCCGTGGACGAACAGTATAGTAACCGGAGTAGCTGTGACGTTACCAAACAATGCAGAAATTGGAGAAACAGTATAACCTAAAACGTCATCCGATTTCGGGTCAGAAAGAAACAGCCAGTAAATACGAGTATGTTGCACCAAGTTTGATATTCCCTCAAAACCTAAAATCATATCTCATGTGTTTGCGTTGTAATGAAACAATTTCGTCTTCTTTACATTTTTAAACTCACAATTTACTCTCACTGCCCGTAAGTAAAAGTTAATTATTCTAATGCCAAGATTCTTTCCCTCTTCCCTTCCTCACCTTCTCACTCTCTCCCCTCATTTATCTCTCCCTCTTCTCTCTTCTTCTCTCTCTCTCTCTCTCTCATTTTTCGTCGTGACGTCTGGAAGGGGGGGGGGGGCACGTGCCCCTGTGCCCCCCCCCCTAACCTGCACTGAGCAAAATCAAGATAAAGGATATCCTTGGCTCCACGAAAGATGCAGGAGCCAGATTAAATAATGCTGGTGTGTACTACATCAATTTCGAGTTATGTGTGGTATATATTGGTGAGACCGGAATACCAATGATGACAAGAATTTCAGAACGTGAACGATATATCCGGTTTGGACAGCACAAGAGGTCAAAAGGGGCAGGACACCAAAATGATCGTCGAAAACAACTAATTTTTCCGTGGAGCCTAAGTGCTATCGTAACAACCAATTTTTAGATGATGAGAAAGACTAGAGGCGCCATCGAAATAACCAATCGATCCGCACCAAAGAAGAGAGAAGCCAGGTACATTCTTCCGGCGTCCTGCCTGCCAGCGGTAGCAGCGCGCTATGTCCGTGATATTTCCATGATATCACAAATTATAATAAGCTTTAGAAGGATCTGACATCGAAAATTTTAAAAATGACCAATCAATCGGTGCAAGTCTCTTCTTTTTCATCTGACGACGAAAAGCTTCTTTGTAAAACAGAGGCATACCCTCCTAGACTCTATGGTTTGCCGAAGGTTGAAAGACGACCGTGTGTCGTCTTCCATATATTTTTGTATAGTTTCTGTAAAGTAATAACTTAATGTCGTTAGCTTATCATTTTGTTAAAACTTGAACCCCACTCTTTCCAAGGCTTGAGAAATAACATTTTTATTTCATGTGTTAAAAAATTAGTTAATATTGCTAGGTTTTTCTTATTTTGATTATGATAATAATTTATTATTATATTAATTAATGTGAAATAAGTCTGGCATCTCCGCTAAGCCACTGTCCCTGTGAGAATGTGAAGTTGTTTTAATTGGGTGCGAGAATCTATGGCTGTCTGATAGCTCGCTTTGCATCGTTCTCTCTGGCTTATTATTGATATCTGCTGATACTACGAAAGAGTATCCACACCCTTTGGTTGCGAGCTGGTTGGCGAGTCTCTCGGTCCCCACCACCGCTGTTTTCGTGGTTTTTCCAGATTCGTGTGGCTTCCCGCGTCTTCCCGCGTCTTCGCGTGGCTCTACACTCTGGCCTGGTCGTCTGGTGAGGTAAGATTGGTTCTGCTCTTGTTTCTGGAAATGGTAGCGTTTCATTGACTAGCACGTTTAACTTAGATTCGTGAACTTAGAATCATTTTTTGGAATATTTTCTCCGATCATGTGCGGAAATGTGTTCTCGTTTTTCAATTCAGTGATTTCCAATAGACAAACGTGGTGTGTGTGAGTGTAGTGGCAGTTTGATAACGGCTTGGTATGTTAACACCTTTTGTGATCATGTGGAGGTTTATGAACTCTGTGTAAATACTCTCTAGCTTTGTGGGGCCAGATTTCTAATAGGTGATACAGTGCATGTAAAATTCTACTCATCGTTACTATGCGGTTATCCTTCTGATTTCCAGAGATCTTCTCTACCCACCTATTTTAATTTTGCTGTCTTTTGTCTGTCTGGTAGTACGCCCTCTGACTTTGTCAGTAATTCTCTCTGAGCCTTGTACAACCTTCTTCAATAGCTTCCTTATGTAATTCTGAACATTTCTATGGGTTGCATGCCGTAATTCTTAATTTTATTTTTCCGACTTTGTAATTATTTCACTTTTACGAGTTTTGGAGATTGGACTTCATCCGTCTCTGTAATCGCCCCCTATCGCGTGTAGCTGGATTTTATTCGCAATATAATTCCAAGCATTTCTATGGGTTGCATGCTGTAGTTAATTTTCTTCATTTTTCGGAAACTGAATTTATTCAATTTTATCGATTTTCGGAACCACGTGGGTCCGAGTTCCGACTTCCGGGATTTGCAGCTAGTTGCCTGAGTTCACGCCACTTCTCATATAAAACCAGTACGTAGATAGATTTCTAACAGACTGCCATTTAAAAATCCACCGTGATTTTGTATAATGAATCCGACTTTCAACTACTTCACTTTCAATGGATTGCGTTCATGAAACGTAGCTGTGTGTCGCCGATAGCGTGTTTGCTCGCGGCCCAATTCGGATGTCATTTAACTTACTATACACACGCACCATCTCAAAACAGGCACGACAGACCAGAGCCAGCTTCATTGTGTTTCTGTATATTGTGTTTTGTGCTACCTCCGACTTGCTCAATTTCGCCTACGATAGCGGCGCCTGCTTCTGCCTCGTCTCAGCACGCTGTTTTTGGTGAGTTTCGCTGTGGCGTTGCGTGTGTGAGAGAGAATGAGTGTTGCTTGTGAATCGTTCCCCCCAGTAGCGTTAAATCATGTATAATTTAGGCTGGGCACTGTCCGCATTAATCCATGTAAGAAATGCATTTTTATTATATTAACAAAATTGGTTTCCCTTATTGCTTGTTTTTATCTGAATAAACAAGTTTAAGTTCAGCGTATTCCGTTGGTTGCCTATACATTGTAGTTTTAGAGCACCTTCCCTCTTTTATTTAATATTGTTCTTCACTAGTGCTGAGAACATGTTCAGATGTAATAATTTTTTCATGTCGAAATTCCGTTGCGCCATAAATGTTTTCTTAACCACCTTACTAATATATCGTTAATTGGCTTGCTTATTAATGTATGTGTGTATTAACGTGTAAACTGCTATGTATATTGACCACTGCAGTGTTAACTTTCTGTTATTAAAGTAATTTAATCGAGTCAGTCCTGAGTTTCGGCCAGGGAACCAGAGCCGTGCAGAGCGCCACATTTACCCGCCCGAGCTCGCCTGCGTCCGGCCGCTGCGCTCTGCTGCCCGCACCGCGGGTAGTCGAGCCGCATTGCACCGCTGTACACAGCGAGCGAGCTGCGGTGCGCCGTCGAGTACCGACACACGCCGGGCGAGCGGGTACCCACCGGGCCCGTGCAACAGCGCTACACAAAGCGCTGCGAGCGGGGGAATGCAGGCAAAACTTTGTAACAATCACAGCGTAGGCTTCACACACCTTGTATGTTATCTACATAGCAATATATAAGTTATCTATCGTCATGTCTGAAATAAATAGCGAAAAGGACAGATCGTACCAACGTGCAAGGAATAGACGATCCGAGGGGGGAAAAAAAAGTCGTTTTCAGGAAACTCGCGGAGAGAATCTACTAGCGTTTAAAGATATCTGGAGACAGCATTGTATGAGAGCGTTTTATGTCGATTATAGGTAATGAAAATAAACCTGTGGGATTTGCAGAGTGTAATGGCTGCCGTAAATTATTGTCGTTCCGTGATGCCAGTACCACTACGCTGTTACGGCACCTGAATAGCTGCGAAGCTTATCTGAATACTGATTTGAACGGTTGTAGCAATATTCCAGGGTCAGCAAAATCTTTTATGCTGGAGAAATGTGTAAGAATGTGTGCAATAGATTTGCGGCCCTTCAGCATAGTTGTGGGAGAAGGATTTCGAGACCTCGTACAGACTCTGATGGGGATATTAGCACAGTACCCCACTGCATGTGCCAGACACGTTCTTCCTCATCCTTCAACAGTTTCTAGGAACGTAAAAAGAATAGCAGACGAATACCGTGTTCGTAAACTACTGGCTTTTAAAGATTTCCTGTTCACCTTGGCAGAATTTTAGCTAGATAATTAGTTGGATAACCTTGAACATAATTAAATATCACATCATCGTAGGGCATATAATTTTTTGTTACATACATGAAATATGTAGACTTACTAGCAACAAGGACCTCAAGAGATTTAAGGAATAATCGTGTTCTTTATGTTAGAGGCATCACTTAGTTTAATATGAAGTGAAACACTGTGTAAGTAAATACTGAGCAAAGTATAAAACTACCTACAAATTTGCTGGAGCCGGCTAACGCGAAGCCAACGACTTTCAACATGATTAATATTTCCGGCGCGAGCCGATTCGGCTACCGTTTTGCTTCTGCACCACAAAAATTGTACGTTCTACTTTTACCAGGTGCAATACTGCGCACGTCAATTTCTTTTTCCCTCGCAACTGATAGTACACTGACAATTCCATCAGTCAGGAAAACTCCCAAGTGTTTTCAAGATACATGAATGACTGTTCACCTATACAAAACTGATAACTGCGACCTTGAATGTCACTTCTTGAATAGTGGTGACTCCCTTGGTGTTTCAGCTACCCCCAGCCAGAGGGAAAAGGGGGAAATATAAAATAAAATAAAACAACAACAATGGTATCCTGTATCGAGGAACAGTAATTAGTTTACTTCCCTTGGAGTGGTTAAGAGTAAGCTGTACCTTCCAACATTCTACCAGTTAATCGTTTCTAATGATCTCGATTGCAACTGAATGTTTATTCTTATTTATATTTATTTACTTATTTTTTCTTAGCGGCAAGGAAACATTAAGCAATTTAGCGAAATTTCCACAGAAACGCTGTTCGAACACGAGCAGCCGGCCGCGGTGGCCGAGGGGACTGAGGCGCTTCAGTCACGGTCTGCACGGCCACTACGGTTGGGGGTTCGAATCCCCCCTCGGGCATGGATATTTGTGCCGTCCTAGTTCGTAAGTAGTTCATAAGTGGTTTGTAAATTTAGGGACTGATGACCCCGTAGTTAAGTCCCATAAGATTTACAAACATTTGAACATTTTTTCGAACACGAGCTGAATGCGTATACTTGCTATCGCAGCACTGATGCTGCTCATTAACTAGCAATTACTCATGATATGAGACAGCTCTATTACACTCGTGTTAATGTGTGAATAAAATGCAGCGGTTAGTAAGCTGCCCGCTATCTAACTTTTTCAATACATGATTTGTAAATAAAAAGTTGAATGCTTTGTTAGAAAGCTAAGTTGCTGTACTATGAGATGTCCAATAATCAGATTTTTTTAACCCCATAGTTTCTTCAGAATCGAGTGAAAAGCATTATGAAACTAAAAACTCACGCGGAATGAAAAGCAGACATGTTATTTTTTCAAAGGAAAGTAAAAGCTTGTAAGAAAAAACTAATAAACTGATGTGGGACTGTCGTTTGTAACGTGAACAGTATTTGCAGCGTGAAAATCGGAACAGTGTATTTCCCGCTAAGAGCGTAGCGGCTGGCGGGCGCGTGCCCCGGCTAGCAGCAGAGCTGCACGGGCGGCCGGGCGGACCGGCACTCTTCGGGTAGTTGGGGTACCCGCGCTGCCCGCCGCCGTCCGGTGGGGCTCGTGCCGGCAGGCCGGGCAGCGCGTGGCCAGGCCCGCCCGGGGGCGTGGCTACGAGCCCGGGCGAGCAGCGCAGGCCCGCTGCACGCCTCTGAAGGGAACAAGGCTTTATAGCAGGGAGTAACCAGTAGTTCTCACGGACCTCGTTTACTAATTTTTGTGATAAGAGAAGGCCCTTGTTACGTACAGTGGTCGACTCTTAAGGTGCATAAACTGCATGTCCTCTGAGGCTCATAGTAAGCGCTATAGGGTCGCTAAGCCATGAGATGGCAACACACATGACCTCGTTCATGCAACCTTATGTTGGTGTAAAGGACAGTCACATTAAGAATACATCGCACTTCATCGAAATAATAAAGGAAATAAGCGTGGGCCCTGATGATATCCTGGTTTGTTTTGGTTGCCGCGTCGTTGTTTACCATGATTCCGGTGAAAGAAACAATCTCTTGCATATCGGATATTTTCGTAGTTATATTGTGACTTTATTCATACACAGCCTCACAACAACTTATTTTCAATATAATAATGATTTTTATGAAGAGATTGACGGTGTGGCTATGGGAAGCTCTCTTAGGCCGGCAGTGACTAATGTATTAATGGAGACATTTGAACAACGGGTGCTGCAGACTGGCAGAAAAAGACGTCAGATGCTACCGTTAGGTAGACGATACCTTTGTTATATGGACACATGCTGAAGAGTAACTGGATGCCTTCCTGTTACATCTTAACAGCATCAGTCCGAAAATTCAATTCAGCATGGAGACTAATGGGCAACTCATTATTTTTCGGCGTGTCTCTGATCAAACGACAGGACTGTACATTAGGCGACAGGGTGTACAGAAAAGAGACACAAACTGGCCGATATCTGCGTAAAGAGTCGAAAAACCACCCGAAGCAAAAAAGATGTGTGATAAAAACATTAGTAGACAGTGCATACAAAATATGTGAACCAGTGTACTAGGAAGATGAGATGAAACACCTGCGATGGACGTTCAAGAAGAACGGCTGTTCGAACAAGTATAAGTCGAACACTTCGACCAAGGAAGAGAAGCGGGTTCAAAGTGGAACGTCAGCAGCCAAGGGGAAAGTCATTCTTTCATTTATTAGTAACATCACAGATCGCAGGGCGAAGTGTTACGAAAATGTGATGTGGAAACTCTGTTTAGACTTACTAGGAAAATAAAATAATATGTAAGATCAACGAAAGATATTCGACATTCTCTGGCTACACCAGGTGTTTATAAAATTCCTTGCAGTTGTCGACAGGTTTACATCGGAACAACAAAAAGAAGTGCGAACACCCGTCTGAACGAACATAAAAGGAACTGCCGCAACTGCCGCATAGGACATATTGATAAATCGACCTTAGCGTAACATGTTTATCAAGAAGGTGACCACGAAATAAAATTTCACGTGACGAGAGTTATAGCAAAGACATCACCTTATCATCCACGCATATACAGAAAGACCACAGAAATTTTCAAACACAGAATAATGTTAACGGGAAAGAGGAAGATGGTAAAGCGGACAAAATTTGGATGTCAACAATGCAGCGACAATATGACAATCGATTGTTTTCCATTGAGAATGTTGGGAATATCAGAGTTCAGAAAGCAATCGACGTCACCTGATTAACAATGGCGCTCTCTGGATGGCCTATATATATATATAGCATTCACTCGAGTTCTCTTGCAGTTTGCCGCTTCACCTCCGAGCACGCCTTCTGCAGTCGAAGGCGAAACGTCAGGAGAAAGTTTTACGCATGGGCACGGCATCTCAGACGGGACCTTTCAAATTATAATGAAAACGCTATTCACTTGTTTAAATAGCCAAACAGTTGTTTGTTACCCACATAAATACCACTAGGCAATTCACTTTAGATTATAGATATTTATCTTTAACTAGTATTGCCTGTGGTCGAAAATCGACCAATAGAATGACTCGATTAATGTATCGTACAGACCATGAAGTAAACCAATAATGCTGTTCCTGATTTATGGTTGACAGGTTCTTGTATGTACCCTCGTCCGCTCAGTAAAAATAATTGCTCTCGTAAAGCGAAGATTCCATGAGAAAACATCAGCGTTGTCAAGCGATTGGCTAAAATGAAGACTCACAGGATTCTCACTATTCAGCATCTGTTGCCAACATTATCATAGGAGGCCGCTGGGATATTTGGTAAAAATTAACCGGCATTGGGAGGTATGAAACAGTATCTTTTATGTGTTAAGGAAAACGCCTGAGACAATAACTACAAATAAAAACGGAAGTATATACTTCTCATGCCATTTTCGAATTATATAAGTTTCATTAGCCTAATATTTGAAATGGAACTACAATTTCGGTGTTCGTATATTTATACAACGCCAAGAAATAATGTTATTTCGATACTGCGGTATTCAGAATTCCTGAGCTGACAATATGTCGACTTCGTAGTTCCACCCGTGTACCGCTAGACGCCTCTCCTGGCGCATATCCCTTATATCGGCATTCATATGAAAACATCGATTTCCTTTAAACACTCTTAATCACTGCGAAAATGAAGCATTTGAACGGCACAAGAAAGTGAATTGGTAGCACTCAATGTTTTGATATTCACTTATTTTAATACGTTATTTTAATACTGCAGATGCGCTGCGTTCCAGCGTCTTTGGTCGAGGCGAATAGCCAATTAGTGAGCTGATTGTTGGAGAATGTAGAACTTGATCCAAGCTGTAGATAGGAAATTTTCTACTTCCTTTTACCACTTTTAATGGCTAAATGCACACATAACATTTATATTCGTGAAATCTACGACAAACAATCTTTCGAACTATGTAACTTTCATTGGCCTTCTTGTACGAATAAATTTGTAATATGTACCACAATTTTAGTGTTAGCGTATTTATATAATGATTACTACATAGTATTTTAAAATACATTGTACTTGAACATTTTTGCATTTGAAAAAGTGTTGTTGTTTGCGGTTATATGAGTAACATATGTGTGTCGCGGTTTGTTGCTTTAGAATGGAGTGTCTTTCGGATGGGGGAAGAGCTTGAGTCTGGTGTGCGGAAAAGTTCGCAGGCTTTAAGCTCGTGTGTGTGCCCCGGGAGGCATTGTAGCAAAGTGACTCCAAATTGTCTCCCAAGACAAGATGACGTGCGGGGGTGGAAGGCGAAAAAGGAACTCTGAGCGGGGCGCTAGAGGAGGGAGACGCCCACAAAGGAACGCCAGGCAGGGGGGGGGGCGGGGTGCCGAGGGAGGGGGGCGGAATGTTGGTCGCCGAGCAGGTTGGAAAGGAAGAAGGGAGTTTCTACTACCAAGTTTGTGTCACCTGCTTTCACCGGAAGTTAGTCTTCTCCATTAGCTCCCAATCATTCAGAAAGTGCAAACTGGCCGTCAACCCTTTCTTCACTTCTTCCTACGCAAGTTCACGTCAAGAGTAACAAGTTGACTATCTGCGAGACATTCCCGAAGAATGGTTTCCTACGCAGGCACCGAAGTGCGAACTTCCGTCCCCAATAACATGGAGTCAATAGGGTTAGTACGGAAATCTCCCACTGTGCAGCGCTACAATCGTTTTGCGCACTGTTGCATTTATTTTGATAAACTACTAGATGACCAGGTGAACTTCGTATCACTTACCTCTTAATATAAACCATATTAATTTAAATCATATGTATTTTAGACCCAGTAGCTTTATAAAGGCAACATCGGATAGTCTAAGTATCGGCAGGATACTGGGCGGAAAGAGTGGGAAAATCACGCACACATGTCACATTCGCGGAAGTTCAGGGAAGGTTTAAGCGGTAATAAACCGACAGCAATTCATTTTGATCTTTGACAGTTAATAGACGAGTTCAGATCGTGTAAAGCGAAATTTACTCTTTCAAAGTATATTTCAGGATGCACCCAACACAACAACCAAGTCATGATTTTACATGTTTTAAATATAAATTTTCCTCGCAATTTTTCCATATCACCGTTTTAAACCCACCCTGAACATCCGCAAATGTGACATGAACATTTTCCTGAACATGTGTGCGTGATTTGCCCACTCTTTCCGCCCACTATCGAACCGAAACGCAGACTATCTGATGATGCTTTTATAAAGCTAATAGGTGTAAAATACATATGATTTAAATTAATATGGTTTATATTCAGAGGTAAGTGATACGAGGTTAACCGGTTCACCTAGTCGACCCGGCAATGCTCCGCAATTGTTAATATGTATGTACTCTTGCTTTGAATATCAAAAGTGCAAAATTTTATCGCATTCGTACGAATGATATTGATATTCCAAAGAAAAGAGCTCTTTCAGTTTGCAACAAATTTTCCTATTTTCTGGGCAACTATTCCAAGCTTTTACTTCATTCAAACCTTCCTCTCTCTTGAACGTCGAATGGGCAAAATTTTATCGCAGTCAGATGAATGGTATTGATATTTCATAGAAAAATCTCTATTTTTTTCTGAATTTTTCAATTTTCCAGGCAGCTTTAGCCGATTCTTATTTAATAAGAACGTTACACTTGCTTTGAACGACAAATATGCAAAATTTTATCGCAATCAGACGAATGATATCGCATTGCAAAAAGCTCTTTCAGTTTCCCGCGAATTTTCAAATTTTCCGGGTAACTCTCCCAAATTTTTAGTTCACATGAACGTTCATCTTTCGCTGAACGTCAAATGATCAAAATGAACTGTTCTCAACTTATAGTGTTGACTATTTTTAGTAACACATTGAAAAAGAAACTTGGTTCGAATTTTGCGACTTTTCCTTTATAACTGTCCCAATTTTTTTTCTGAAAACTTTTCCAAGACCATAAAGAACAAAACAAACAAAAACAATTACCCCTCTCCGTACAAACTTTGTCATGTCCAGCTGTTCTCAAGTAATGCCCTTACAACCATGTGGCAAATGATTTTTATTCACAGAAAAAATCGCTTTCTGTTTTTACTAAATTTTCCTAATTTACGGGCGACTTTTCCGAATTTTTATTTCATGCGACCCTTCCTCTTGCTTTCAACATGAAATGTACAAAATTTTATCGCAATTGGACGAACGGTATTGAAAGCTCATTGAAAAAACCTGTTTCAGTTTTTCCAGATTTTCCTCTTTTCCGGACAACCTTTACATAGTTTATCAACGTTTAAACCTTCCCTGAACTTACACGGTTATTTAAAGACTAAAATTAGCCAAATAGATTCAGCCGTTCTCGAGTTTTAGCTAGATTAACGAACAGCAATTAATGTATACGTATAGACTAGCTGCAAACCAGGCGTTGCGCGGGTGTTTATTTATCCTACACTCTCGTAGTCCACCTCCCCTTCCCCCCTCCCCCCCCCCCCCCCCGTCTCTGCATCCACGTCTTTCTCTCCTATCTTTCTGTGCCTTTCCATCTTTCCCTCTCTCGGCAAAGTATTCTGCAAGGTACCCTCTGTCATGTACCATACAAACATTTATGCACCCAGTGATCTTCCACTTGGTTTAAAGGTCGTGTGTGTTAAAATTAATAAAGATTGTAGCAAAACTATGAATTTTGTAAAATTCCGAACGAAATTTTATACAGACATTCCTCTTGTTTTTAAGGTAGAGTGATCAAAATTTCATCAATATCGGAACTATAGATTTCTATGCAATAGAGACACAGGGTAACATTGGAAAACGCACTTTCATATTCTAAAATATTCCAGTTTTACTTCATACAACCCTTCTTCTGAGAATAATGAAAAAAAAAAAAAAAAAAAAGAAAAAAAAAAAGGAATCTGTGAAATCGGTCGATCCATTCTCAAGTCATGGCGTGAACAAGGTATTTAGGGATCCATTACTATGTTGCAAAGTACCCTTCACCATGCACCGTATGAAACTTAAGGTAGACGGTGACCTTTCTCTTGTTTTGGAGGTCAAGCGTACGAAATTTCGTGAAGATCGGAATGAAACTGTAGATTTCGTGAGTCTGTAGGAGAAGTATGCACGCCATGCACCTATCACAAAATACTATCGTAGCTGAGTTTTTCTACCTATAAAATACAAATCTGATAAATTTCAGCTTCATAGGTGAAGTAGTTTTCTAGATTTCGTGTTTAGTCAGTGAGTGAGTGAGTGTACTTTCGATTTTAGAGATTAAGAAAACAGATTGCTTAATTTTGAATGTAAGAGAATTACGACTGACTTGCAGACAAAAGTAAATAGTAACATGCAAATCTGAAATGCTACCTTTATTTGATACAAGTTCATGCCTGATGCGACAGTTTTACGGCATCTACAGCGAAACTGTTATGAGCGGTAGATTTCTTTTCTTTTCGTCGTTTTATGTGTGGGGGTGGAGGGTGGTGGAGTTTGTTATATAACGCTTCATAAGTGTCCTAAATTACATGCAAACTTTGTTGCAGGTCCCGAACTACTACCTTTTTCCAATAATTGACGCATAAATCTGGGTATTCTCACGCGGTGGCCTCTCATTATTTATGACGTCATATCTCCTCAGCTATATGTCGTGCTCCTTTGTTTTTGGGCCAGGAACCTTCGTGGGCATACGGTGAACATTTCACCAAAGTTTAATTGCACTCGAATGAATTGTTTATGAACACATAGGACATACAGACAAACATTCATTTATATATATATATATAGTGGTTTGTTTCTTATTTGTTGATATTTCGGGTCTTATATGAACAATTGCGCAGTGGTAAATATTGTTAGTGGTGTTCTGTATTATTATAGTGTGTGGTTTGTTTTTTATTTCTTAATATTTCGGGTTTTATATGAACAATTGCGCAGTGGCACATATGGTTAGTGGTGTTCTGTATTAAATTGAAGCGGAATGCGTGAGTGCCAAGCAAATATTTCGATTGAAATTAATAGCTTGTTGTGTAATCTCCTAAAATGAACTGACAATGCCTTCGTGTTTTTTGAGTGGTTACAAGTTAGAAGGAAATAAGACGTTTGTAGAAGGGACGAAAAGTCTTAGAAAATTCTAAGAAATGGAAAAAAATTTATCCCTAGAAAAGACAATAGGCAAACCGAAAACGTGTACATTTTTGTGCTCTCTTTGCTTAAATTAATTAAGATCTGACAAATTCTTCATTAAGGGGAAGGAAGTAGATATACTCAGAAATATTTGGCACTTGAAAACAAACTGAGTTCCTCACATTTTCCCGGAACTGCCAAGTACTTACCTACTTCGTTAAAACACAGAAAATTACCTAGAAAAAGGAAATGTGGTTATAAGATTGTGAATGACAGTGGTACCACTTCCGATTTAAACAGAAGTCAGTTATCATGTAGGTCTCAATTTGTTGACGCACTTAAAGCAAGTGTATTGACAGCACAAATGAAAAAATTGAAAAGTACTTTGGTCAGAACAAAGAATAACGTCAGAGAAGGCTAGAGGAAGTGTGCTGCTGTAGGTACACTTCATCACATCCATTTCTGTGTATGCTTGTGCCTTGGAAGACAGAGATGCCGATGCATTCTTCCATGGCAACTGGCCTAGAAAATGTTGAAAACACAAAATTTTGAAAGGATTAAAGCTTGACAGTGTTCTGTAATACGTATTATATAACTGCGTATATTCAGTCTAGTTTATTCGCGGCACTATTGAACGTGAGTTGATAATGTGCTGTATTTTGTAATAGATTTCGCGATCGTTATGCAGGTCGTGTACTGCAGGAATAGAAACTGACACGATAAGAATAAATATTTGATACTGCGAAATCATACGACCGTGTGTGGCATTCCGGTGTCCTTTTAAAACTCCAGACCTACGCACTTCCCATTAATTATGGCTGCCTCATTGCTTTCTTTCTCAACTTATCGCCCCTCCTATGCCACTGCAATTCCAATTCCCGTTTGTTTTACCCTCCGCTCCTCAACGCTCCGTCCTAACCCATCTCCTTTACCTAATCTACTCCGCCGATATTCGCCAACTCCAGCCTCCTGTCCAACTTCTGCAACATATTGACGACACCGCCTTCCTAGCTGTTGCCCCCTTCCTCGCCCACTCCCAGCACTTGCTACAGTCTCACCTCACCAAGTTCTCTAAATGGTGTAACGAGTGGTTCTCAAAAAAATGTTCAAATGTTTGTCAAGCTTATGGGACTTACGGGGTCATCAGTCCCTAAACTTACAAACTACTTATGAACTACTTACGAACTAAGACGGCACAAATATCCATGCCCGAGGGGGGATTCGAACCCCCGACCGTAGTGGCCGTGCAGACCGTGACTGAAGCGCCTCAGTCCCCTCGACCACTAGGCTTCACTAGGAAAAATAGTATCAAGTCCCCCAGCATATTATAAATAATAAAACTAGTCATTTTTATATGTTTTCCTAATAATGTGTAGCAAAGTCAATTTAAAAGGCGTTTACGCAGCAAGAACTAAGAATAACATAACTAAATCGAAAATGTCGAACAAATTATTTTATCTCTATCACGTTGTCATTTATTCAAGAACTATGAAACAAACATTATTTACAATTCATCAAACAAGATTTGTAAGAGCAATAAACATTAAATTTAAAAATTCATTGTGACGGATGAGCTTGCTTTTGAGAACAAAGTTTCTCAAGTCGTGGAGGGAGGAATAGCAGAAAGAGTCACTCGAAGTTTTTTATTTACATTTTGCTTTTGATCAGTAGTTAGTCTTCATAGCTGCCAAAGCTGAAAATCCAATCTCTCACAAATATGTTGTTGCAAAAGGAATTAGTATCTTAATTGCATTCTGGCTTAGCGCTGAGAAGTGCTTGCTAACGTGTATCCAAAACTAGAAGAAACACACTTCATTAAATTTCTCCTCAGGGAAGTATCGAAAGTAAGCTCAATAAGCTGTTAATGATCATCTATATTTACAAATCATGAGCCAGGAGCATTTATAAGTGGATTTTTAATCTACTTACATTTACAGAATCGTTGCTGTAATAATCCTCGAAGTGAACTTTTAATGTTTCAAGATGATGAAGAATGCAAGATTTTATCGCCGGTGGAAGTATCGGATTCTCGTTATCCTTTAACAGTGACACTATAGTAGGGAAAATATCTAGTATGTCGTTTTGGAGAATCGGGATTCTGTCGATATCGTGCTAGTACAACGCGGATTACCGGCAGAAACCCTATTCTCCAAGATGACAACTCTCCATTCGGTTTTGCCACAACTCCTTCACGAACGCCTTCACCTCTTCATTCCAAAGAGTTCAGTTGCCTGACAGTTTGAGAACCACTGTTACCGGTGGCTCCTTTCGGACAATCCAGATAAAATCCAAGCAATCATCAGGTCGAACCACCCCCTCCTTCAGTCTTCATTTTTTTCTCACCCTCCATGTCCGTCCCATCCGCCAATTCCCCACGCCCAAATACCTCGGCCTCAGCCTCAGCCTCAGTCGAACCCTTCTCTGGACTCCCCACAGTCTGACAACCTGGTAAAACCTCTCTAGCCCAATGTGGGGATCCTCCATTATCTTCTACACCTACCGTTCCCTCATGCGTCCTATTCTCTGCAGCTTCCTTCCAGCAGGTTTCCGCACCGCCTCCCTACCCCCCGCCCCCAACATATTACAAAACCCTTCAGTCCTTCAACGTCACACCCTCCGCCTCGCTTACCGCAAAATGTTCAAATGTTTGTATAGCTTATGGGACATAACTATGGGGTCATCAGTCTCTAAACTTACAAACTACTTATGAACTGTAAATACACTTCGCGGGTTTGCCGCCGGATGAACTACTTACGAACTAGGACGCCACTAATATCCATACCCGAGGGGGAATTCGAACTCCCGACCGTAGTGGCCGTGCAGACCATGACTGACCCGCTGCAGTCCCCTCGGCCACCGCGGCCGGCAGAAACCCTTTCCCCACGCGGATCCTATAAGACCTCTTCCCGTTCTCCCACCTCCTGCAGTTCTTAGAGCACATCGAAATCCTTTACACCACACACAAAATAGTTTCCCTACACCCACTGGTCTGCCCCATCCTCATCAATCCTGGGCCTCTGCCACACCTACGCCACTGCATCCCTCCCTCCCTACACATTCACATCCTCTTGCGCGACCTCCTCCTCCCAGATGATGCCCTCCGTCCCGATATCTAACATTACGACCAAACCTAATCTTCGCCCCTACCCACAGATGCTTTTCTCCCCCTCCTCTGCTCTTCCCGTCCACCGTTTTGCAATCCCCCTTCTCTCCCGTCCCACCCCTAGAGTCCCAGCGTCCCCTCCTCACCCCATTCCCGCCCCCTTTTCTCCCCCACTTCCCCACACACCCTACATCCCAGTGCGGGATCCTCAGTACATCGATTTTTTCAAGTGCTTCGTCCAATGTTTAGGATCCAGTGTTTGACGCGTCTTTTAACAGAGCGTCTGCGGCCGACACGAAAGTGTCGCTCCTGTTCTTTTATTAGTGTCTCTGATTATCTCGCTGTGTACAGTGTATTGTTTCTCATTGTCTAAAAAACGCCACTGGGACATAATTTTAACACACTGCATGTTTTTTTATGATCTATGACAATTGTGTATGTCCAATTTTTTCCGACTTGGCAAATTTTAACTCTCCGATTTTTAACTCCCTTGTCATCGTTTAATCCATTCTCATCCATTGTTGTAATTCACTTGGCTGAAGAGCAGTGTAGTAAGTTGCTGTCTGGTTACGTAATGTAGAAATAAATATGCACCATTAGATGATTCCTTTCTTGCTTTTCTTGCTATTTTAACACACTGACAACCGAAAAATTAATTGCTGCGTGTGAAATGCAGTATATGCACTGTCATGTTCTCCTGTTTTCATAACAATAATTTTAACACAATTGCAAGTGCATAGCCATTGAAAGTACATAGGCGTTGTCTGGTAATAACTGTAATACCGTCTGCATACATTGGGTCAATAGGCAGTTCCTATGAATACAAATATACTGTGACAATCATTATGAAACAACTCAAGTTGGACACACTCATTAACTAAATGCTTCGCAATGAAAAGTTTGCTGACAAATGTCTGTATTTCTCCGAGCATTATTCGTAACTGTAGAGTGGACCATTCAACCATAAGCGGAATTACACGTTGATTTACAGAGGTTAATACTATTCATAGGCACACATAAGTTATTTCGGACCCGATCGCTTGGCGTTCATACACACTGAAATTGACATTTAAATACTTAATGAACCAATTACCGTTCAAAACCCAAAAAACGGCCGTACAAATAAACAGAGCGCAGGATGCCAATGGAGCTGCCATGTTTGTGTTGTAAACTCAAAATCAGGCACCGGACGTAACTTCTCGCGGGGGCGGCACGGGCGCGTGATGTTTCGACTGGCCGCTTTCTGCTAATACGGCCGGTAACAAAATACGGTTGGGGGCGCGTTATTCCGGTTAATTAATGCGTCCATCAGCATCAGCAGAGCAGAGCAGAGCGTGGAGGGGGTAGCGGCAGATATCAATCTGGCGTCAGCTGGCCCAGGCGTTCGCCCTGTCCACGCAGCGGGCCCGCTGCTTCGCCTCCCCAACACGCCGCGGGCAAGCCGCTTCCACACACCACTGCTACTGCAGGCTCGACTTGCGCATAATAGTTCGCGATCGGGAGCGCTCACTTTAGTTCGCGATTGAGCCGCGAACTAGTTCGTTCTATTAGTTCGTCCGCTCCCAGTGACGGCACAACACTGATCAGGTACTCGCCAGAACACAACAGCAGATAGATGCCATAGAAGAATGGGCACTATTTAACAAGATCTCCATCAACCCAACGAAGACTGCAGCCGTGTCCTTCACCAAACAGAGACTGCCGATTCTCCGCTTCCCATTGAGAGTAGGGATGGGAAAAACCGACCGGTTAAAACCGATACCGGTATTTTAGTTTTGAATAACCGGTTTTTTTCGGTATTTATTTGGTGTCGGTTGTAACCGGTTTCTTTTAGTTATTGCCAAGAACCGGATAAAAAAACGGTACGAGTACTTCCTGTAGTAGTGGTTGAAAATGTGGTTTTTGTAAATAATTTAAAAAAATTAAGGCTAGTAGACCCTAATGTTTAGAGCTATTCCTAAATTTCCACTACTGTGAAATATTAGGTCATCTCAGAAACTAAGAAAAGCGATAAGTGATAATTTAAGAGAAATCCCGGCAGTCAAAAACGCATGGCATAATAACTTAAGGACTCGTGCAGCTGTTGAGGCATCGATGCACCTGTTGCCGTATGGCGTGTCCTATTAGACGACGCGTGTGCACCGGCAGTGTACGAGACTTGCCTCCGTCTGGTCATGCGGCAGTTCCTTGCCGTCGTCGCCAGACATCGGTTATGTCTTAAATGGCACCATCCCGAGTGTGGAAGTACTTCACGAAGTACGGGAGCAGTGAGGTACGATACTCCATTTGCTTTAAAAAGCTGAAAAATAAAATGTTTCTTGGAAAAGAAGGTAAATTCTATTCATGTACCTATTATGTAAGCTTGGAATAATAACTTTTAATGTATTATCATATTGTAACGCTAACAAGTTTTGTTAATGTGATTCTTTGAAAGCGAGGTGTTTTTTTTTTTTTTTTTTTTTTTTTTTATGTTCAAATGTTTGTATAGTCTATGGGACTCAACTACGGGGTAACCAGTTCCTAAACTTACAAACTACTTATGAACTACTTACGAACTAGGACGTCACAAATATCCATGCCCGAGGGGGGATTCGAACCCCCGACCGTAGTGGCCGTGCAGACCGTGACTGGAGCGCCTCAGTCCCCCTCAGCCACTGCGGCCGGCGAGGTGCTTTTTTTAATAACCGATATGGGTTTAGGTAACATTGATCATGTGGTGCCTCGCGAGGTAGCCATGCGGTCTGAGGCTCCATGTCACGGACTGCGCAGCTGTTCCAGTCGGAGGTTCGAGTCCTCCCTCCTCACTCGATCATGGGTGTGTATGTTGTCATTATCGTAAGTTAGTTTAGGTTAGATTAAGTAGTTTGTAAGTCTATGGACCGATGACCTAAGCAGTTAGGTCTCATAAGAACTCACACCCATTTGACCATTCTTTGATCATGTGGTACAGAGATTTCCTAGTTCAATTTGCGTAAACTTACACTGACGGCATTCATATTGTTAGTCGGAACTGTGACTTTATTTTTCGAAATACTTCTGCAGCACTGATTGAAGTTCATTTACTGACTGTAACATATATATGTTGTGTGTATAAGGAGATATTCGTATGCGCTGGCTCACAAGTCCAACTTACGGAGTCGTTGGCTCAATATTCGCAACTGTCGGATGGAAATACTAGGCCAGTAAATCTGTATGCTTCGTATATCGTCTTCTACGGCCTCCTGGCTAGGGTTACACACACTCAAGAAGGCGTAGTATTGGGAGGCGATCTTGCAAAATATGAAAAGACTAGTGATTTGTCGTATAACGTAAATATACCTAAATATTAACTAAGTTTCGTAAGTTTCGGTTTCGTTCGAAACTAGAAGAACCGACGATTACGGTTTCTGTTTCGGCCGCAAAATATGTTTCGTTCGAAAACTACTGGAAATAATAGAAATAAAAAACCTAAAACCGGTTATTTAAAGAACCGGTTATCTTGAGCAGTTTTTACGGTGCGGTTAAACTGGAGATGAAAAGAACCGGTATAACCGAAAACCGGTTGTTTAAGCGATAACCGCCAACCGTAATTGAGAGTCATGGGGCAGCCGATCCCGTGGTCGACATCTACAAAATATTTGGGAATAACGTTAGAAAAGTCCTTGACCTTCACCTTGCGCGCCCAACAACGCAAAAAGGACACGCTGAAGATGGTGAACGCTCTAATCCCGTTATTCACGAGTAAAAACCTCAACGCGAAGACGAAATATCAGCTTTATCGGTAGACGGTACAACCAAAGCTTCTCTACGGCTGTGCAGCATGGGGTGTCACTTGTGATACAAATATCAAGTCTCTCCAACCGATACAAAATAGATGCCTCCGATGGACATTAGGAGCGCCCAGATGGACGAGAACAAGAGAAATTAATGCTACACTATAAGTGCGCTATCTGAAGGATAAGATCGAAGACTATGCCACCAAACTATTTGCTAACGTCGATTTACTTCGGGATGAAGTACAGCAACTCCGCCTGGTGGGGACAATACGCCCGCAACGTTGGCATAAATATAAGGTACCCCGCTCACTAGAACGCTGGCACCAACCTTGAAAATACACGCTTTAAACAACACACCATCGGTCTCCGAAACACAATGAACGAACATGACACATAAAGCCTACAAGCCACCAGCTGGGAATGTGATAAATCATCCCCATTGAGGAACTAAGGACCCAAAGTGCGCCCCAGTTTCCTCTCAAATTGCTAATAAATAATAAATAAAGCGGCATTCCTATGCTTACCTTTCACACACCAAGAGAAAACTCCCAAAGTCAGTCTTGCGGCGCCAAGTGACACAAAAAAAAAGAAAAAAAAACTTGTGATGGCAGAGCGGCGTGGTCTGCGCATGCAGGTGGAGGGAGAAGTTCCCCCACCTAGCTGCTTCATGCGCTTGCTGCTTGAGCCGCTAACAATATCACGCAAACTAAAAGATACAGTTTGTGGATAATTTCTCGCGTTTAAGTTTAGAGTTATCTCTATCTTGGCACTATGGAATTTATTAGTCAGATATTTCAGAGTGCAGGATACTTCAAAATATTTTAGTTCGCGACCGGTAGCTCTCCTTTTAGTTCGCAGCTCGGCCGCGAAGTAGGTCGCTCTTTTTAGTTTTGGCTTTTGCTACCGCTACTAAAACTACAGCTGAGCTGCATCTCACCTCGAAATGACGGCAACTGGCAGGAGGGAATCACGCGATTCTGCGCGCTCTCGCGTCCTCTCGCTGTAACTCGTCAGTCTTCGGAAAATGAGCGGACGAACTAAGAGGCAAGGGATCAGCGAACTAGTTCGCGTAGTAAGCCTGTGGGAGCGCCCTTTCGAACTAGTTCGTTCGCGAGCTACACAAGACTACTGCAGCCTAATACTGGCTATTAATGCCCAAACAACCGCTTTTCGGTTATACCGTTTGTCTCAAACCGGTTTTCCGTTTTTTATTGCTATTATTTAGTTTGCACCTGTGAAAGTGTGAGGAGATACATCAACTTGGGTTGATCAGAAGAATGGCTTGAGGCAGGGAAGTGCACTTTCACAATTACTCTTTATTGAAGTGATGGATGATATAAAGAGTGATTTATGAAGGAAGGTTTAAAGCTATAGTCTTTGCAGATGATCTGATTTGGGAGGAATAAGAAGGAGGAACTGCAAGAGCAGTTGGACATTTGGAAAGAAAGAGTACAAGAATATGGGATGAAAAGTACAAGGAGAGGACGCCTACTCGTCATCGCCGAATTCGTCCAAATTTATGGTACATGTAGGCAGGGCCTGATGGAACAAATTCAGCGTCCTAGGCAAATTACTTTAACGGCTCCCCATTTATATAATAAAATTGCAACAAAACATCAGTGTTCAGTACACATTGCATCTTTTTTTTTTATTCAAATACATTATCACAACATGTAATTACATAGACATATTTCCCCATGAAAAGGGGACACATCATACACTTTTATACAATAATGTTACTTTATTACATTTTGTCTTTGAAAAAGGTTTTGGTTGACAGTTTATAATAATTGATTCAATTATAAGTTTTATTATACAAAGAGTCACACAAATTTCATTTTTCTTGCCCTGGCTTATGCCAAATCTGAGACGATCTCCATTAAATCAATTGTGTCTGCTGTTTCTCGTACATTTGACAAAGTTGCCAACCCCAGTAGTCGTTTTGGGTCAATGTGGATCGTAGATACGTTTTTACAATTTTAATTTTGAGAAGCTGCGCTCACCACTCGCTACAGACACAGAAATAGTAAGCAACACTTTAGTGCAGTAACTAAATTTGGTACAATGTCTGTAAGTCCATTTTTTTACAAATTAACTGAGAACGTCCTGTGGCCCTGTGTTATTGGGTACTCTGCTAGCAGTGGCTTCTACTTCATTGAATAGATCAGTGGCATCAATATCTTTAGAGTCTTTCTGAGTTGGAGTCTCTTCCTAATTAACCTATTCTTCAAGAACAGCGTTGGGAGTTTTAATTTGTACATTATGTATGGTGTACAGATACCCAAATACACTATTTAGGTTGTTTATATTATGAAATCTCTCGTCAGTTGAATTTATTACAGTATCGCCAGCTTTGATGACGGGATGATTAGTTGCAAACTGCAGCTCGTCTGTTCATTAAACGCTTACTAGGGAAATTCTGAAAAGAGAATGCATGTAACACTGACTTTTGTCTTCTCTGTTTCTCTGTCTACATGTAATAACCGGGAATTCCTTGCTCCGAGAACCGCAGCGCAACAGCAGAGTAAACCGCCCCGCGAGTGTACGAGGGTTCGTCGCGCACGACAAATTTGCCGCCCCACAAATCCGAGCGCCCTAGGCAATTGCCTCGTTTGCCTATATGGACGGACCGGCCCTGCATGTAGGGCGTGGTGAGACACGAAAGTGCCACAAGTGGGTACTCCCGAAGGCCAAGCGTTTAGGAAAGGAAGTTTGATACGGATCTATCACCATATGCATCTCACCAACTGTCCCTGTGAGGGCGTGTTTAGGAAACGGTGTTTGTCTCAGCGGTAAGTGATCAGATTTGTATTGAGTAGGTAGCATGTTCACCCGCCGGTAAACTTTTTTCTGCTCCTTGAAAATGTGTAGACCTACATTTTGTTCCCATAGTGATCGTGAGGACAAGATTAGATTAATTACAGCATGCACGGAGGCATTTAAACAGTCATTCTCCCCACACATAATACGTGAATGAATGGAATGGGGAATTAAACCATAATAACAGGTACCACTTCACATTGGTTTGCATAGTATTGATGTAGATGTAGACTGACGTCACTATTACCCGTAACATTATATAGGTTATTTTATTAATTTACATAGGAAAAAAAGAAAGGGCATTGGATTAAATTCTGGACTACAAACATTTCAAAAGAGACTGTAGTAAACGCGTACTTGCACTCTTTTGCAATTGATCATTTACATGTTTCGGGGTGATATTCACCGAAGAACCAGGGAAGCAATAATTCTGACCTCAATCTTGCGCAAGTTATGAACGCTTTTATATAGATAGCTGCCCGTCGTTCAGACCGGTGTCGATGGGGCAGGTGTCGTTTGTGCTGACAGCGCCACCAGGATCAAATTAAAGCCATGATTATTCGTGTTTACACCTTATGGACCGTTCACAACCCCGAGTTTGCAAGATGATTTGCTTGTTTTAAGTAATGACTCTCTCAGGAGCAGTTGATAAGGTGCATATGGTGATAGCCACCTGGAATACCTGCTTGGTGCACTTCCATATCTCCCCACGCCCTACATTACCATACATTTGGACGAATTCGGCGATGACGAGTAGGCATCCTATCCTTGTTAGTAGAATTAAGAGTGAGATGGATATCACAAGAACACATGAGAGAGGAACAACTGGAGTAACAATCGGTAGGGAACGGTTGAGGAGAGTTTCAAGTACCTAGGAAGCCTGCCACAGGAAAATGGAAAAAAGAGAAATGAACGAGCGGGGCAGAAAAGCACACGCCTAATATGGAACAGGGATGTACCCCAAAGCATACTATGTCCCGGTCATACTATGTGGGTTATGAAAGGAAGACAGAAAAGTGAATTACAAGCTAGTGAGATGAAATTCTTGAGGAACAGTATTGGAGTGACAAAGATAGACAGGTTAAGGAATGAGAAGATCAGAGAGTTAATGAAAGTGGTACCATTCAAGAGGAGATAGAGAAATCAAGGCTGAAATGGTATGGACATGTTAAGCGAATGGGGGAGAAGAGGATACCAAGGAGGATACACGAGATGAAACTCGAGGGAAAGAAACCAACAGGAAGACCGAAAGGCAGATGGCTGAAAGGTGTTGAGGAATGCTCCAGGAAGAGAGGAGAAGATTGGACCAAGGTGAAGACGGAGAGATGATGTCATGACAGAAGACGCTGGAGAGGCTTATGTTCGAAGCAGATCCGGCCAAAGGCTGCAAACTGTCCAAGATGATGACGATGATTTAGTCTGCACCTTGAAGCTACCACAAAATTAAGGACTCTTTTTGGTAAGAAACTGTCTTGGTTGCACAAAAGCGATGCTTCACTTATTTATACATGACGCGTTTCGCCGCTGCTGGGCATCATCAGATGTTGAAGGGGAAATTCACAAACTTGTTTAAAAGCCATGAGTTAACAAAAAATATTTAAAATCTTCCTTAAGCAAGAGATACTGGAAATAGGGAACGTGCAGATTAATAAAGACCACATGAACACATTCACGTTTTAGCGTGGGCTGAAGGTTGGACTAATAAAATACCGGTGAAGAGCTTGGTTTAAAGAATAAATTTACTTACTACTGAGGTAGGAGGGCGTCAGAATATTAAATTCAAATAAAATAGAGCCTTTAAAATAGATGTGGCAACTGTTGCTCGAGAGTGGGGGGCAACGAAGACGGTGGTAAAACCGATCATAAAGAAGGGGAAAAGTAGATACCGCCTACAGGAAAATAAAAGAGACATTTGGGGACAAGAAAAGCAACTCTACGAATATCAAGAACTCAGATGGGAAACCAGTTCTGAGCAAATAAGGGAAAGCTGAAAGGTGGAAAGAGTACATAGAGAAGCTCTACAAAGGAAATGAACTTAGAGACGATGTTGTAGGAAGGGAAGAGGAAGTAGATCAAGATGAAATAGGAGATACTATACTGAGAGATGAATTTGACAGAGCCCTGAAAGACCTAGGTCGGAACAAGGCCCCAGGAGTAGATGACATACCCTCTGAGCTACTAAAGTCTCTGGGAGAGCCAGCCATGACAAAACTATTTGAACTGGTGTGTAGGATGCATGAGACAGGCGAAATACCCTCAGACTTTAAGAAAAACGTAATAATCCCCATTCCAAAGAAATCAGGTGCAGACAGGTGTGAAAATTACAGAACCATCAGTTTGATAAGTCATGGTTGCAAAATTTTAACACGAATTATCTACAGGAGAATGAAAAAGCTGGTAGAAGCTGACCTAGGGGAAGATCAGTTTGGATTCAGGAGGAACGTAGGAACCCGGGAGGCAATACTCACTTTACGTCTTATCTTAGAAGATAGATTAAGGAAAGGCAAACCTACATTTTTAGCCTTTGTAGATTTGGAGAAAGCGTTTGACAATGTTGACTGGACTACACTCTTTCAAATTCTGAAGTCAGCAGGGGTAAAATACAGGGAAAGGAGAGTTATCTATAACTTGTACAAAAGCCAGACCGCAGTTATTAGACTCGAAGGGCATGAAAGGGAAGCATCAGTTGGGAAGGGAGTAAGACAGGGTTGTAGCCTTTCTCCGATGTTATTCAATTTGTACATTGAGCAGGCGATGAAGGAAAGCAAGGAAAATTTTGGAATAGGGATTAAAATTCAGGGGGAAGAAATAAAAACATTACGTTTTTCTGATGACATTGTAATTCTGTCAGAGACAGCGAACGACCTGGAAGAGCAGTTGAATGGAATGGACAGTGTGTTGAAGAGAGCGTACAAAATGAACATTAACAAGAGCAAAACAAAAATAATGGAATGCGGTCTTAGAAAATCAGGTGATGCTGAAGGAATTAGATTAGGTAACGAAAGAATGAAGGTGGTAGTTGGGTTTTGTTACTTGGGTAGTAAAATAACATGTGATGGTCGCAGTACAGAGGATATAAAGTGCAGAATGGCAATGGGAAGAAAAGCATTTTTGAAAAAGAGAAATTTTTTAACATCGAATATTAATTTAAGGGTAAGGAAGTCTTTTCTGAAGGCATTTGTGTGGAGTGTTGCCTTGTACGGGAGTGAAACATGGACGATAAGCATGGCAGACAGGAAGAGAATAGAGGCTTTTGAAATGTGGTGTTACAGAAGAATGCTGAAGATTAGGTGGGTAGATCACATAACTAATGAAGAGGTACTGAACAGAATTGGCGAGAAAAGGAATTTTTGGCATACCCTAACTAAAAGAAGGGATCGCTTGGTAGGACACATTCTTAGACATCGAGGAATCGTAAATTTAGCATTGGAGGGAAGTGTGTGGGGTAAAAATCGCAGAGGGAGGCCAAGAGACGCGTATAGTAAGCAGATTCAAGTGGATGTGGGTTGCCGTTCTTATGAGGAGATGAAAAGGCTTGCTCAGGATAGAGTAGGGTGGAGAGCTGCATCAAACCAGTCTCCGGACTGAAGACCATAACAACAACAACCGCGCGAAGTTAGTTTACTTACTTAAGAGACGCTTCCTTCCACAACTGCGGCCTGCTTATGCTCTCACTATCTTGCTAGCAACTGTTCAACCCCGCACCCCCGAAGATGCGCAGAGGGCTCAGAGATGGAGTGCGACAACAGCTAAAGATCTGCACGAGGGATGCAAACAATTTTACCAAGCTCTTCAGCGCTATTTTAATAGTTTAACCTCCCCCCCCCCCGCGCCAAAACGTGAATGTGTTCATGTGGTCTGCAGCTTTATTAGCTTGCATCATCCCTATTTCTAGTATTTTTTGCTTAGGCAAGACTTTACGTAGCTTTAGTTGATACCTGTCTTTTAATCAAATTTGTAAATTTCCCATTCAACGTCTGATGATGCCCTGAAGAGGCGAAACGCGTCATGTGTAACCGAGACTGTTTCTTACCAAGATATCTATTACGGTTGCTATGCCAGCGCCAAAAAATTATGGAGTGGAGTAATTTCAAATTAAGGGCTCGGTTATTATTCTAGCTAGTAGTAAATGTCTGTAAATCGAAGGGACTTAAGAAGTTGGTCATCAGTCCCTAGGCTTACAATCTACTTAACCCTTTCACTCCCAGTGTTGTTCCTCAACAACAACGAAATTAGAAACTGATTTATACTGTATTTTGTGTATCAATCCTTAAAGTCATATTGTTGTTGATGAACAACGTGTTTATAGTACGACATTTTGCCGCTTGGTACGGCGTGTAGCCACTTCTGAGTAAAGCTGTGTAGAGGAAAAGTATGGACAGCCTGTCAGCGGCAGCCATACTGTGCCTATTCTGCTGCTGCTTACACACCGATCGATAATATTACTACAAATTTCCGGGCTATTATGCCGTGGTCTTATGGATTTATTATTAAAATCCGACGTTTCGTCCCCAACTGCGGAGCGCATTTTCAAGGGGGATCGTGGCACTTTTGAGTGTCCGACGCACACCCTGGTTCGCTACTGACTGAAGCCAAACTCCGTTTACGAGGGCTCGCGCGCAGTGATGTGACGTCAGATGTCTTTGATATGCGCGCTCAATTCGTCGTTGCCGATTGCCCCGTTAATATCGTCCCATGATGGAAGACTGTTACATTTCTTCTTCAACACCGGAATCCAGATTTCATTTAGTTTCACGCCCTCATCCATCCTATTGAAATTATTCGGGAGTTTTAATATTTTTATAGCCTCTCTGTACAGTCTTTCGTGGTATCCATTTGTGGTTGCAAAAACCTGTGTCTTATCAAACTGAATAAGGTGATTCCCTTGTTGTAAAACATGTTCAGCAACATCTGATCTGTCAATCTCTCCTCTTCTACAGTTCCCCTTGTGCTCTTCTAGTCGTTTTTGACTGTTCTTCTTGTAGTGCCCACGTATATATCTCCACAGCTACACGGAAACCTACAAATTCCTGCTTTACCAGTAGTTTGCGAACATCCTTCGCCGATTACAGGTGATCCTGTATCTTCCGAGTAGGTTTGTAAATAACGGTAACACTCCGTTTCGTCAAAATTTTACCGGTGCGGTCGGTGACGTCCTTAATAAAAGGCAGGACCACTTTGGATTTCACAGGAACCTTTTCATCGTTTTCAACTCTACGTGTCAGCCTCAACGTTCTCCTTATTTCTGTGGGCGATAGCCATTCATAAGTAAAGCATTACTCACGTGTTTCAGTTCCGCGTCGAGTAATTCCGGTTCACAGATGTTTCTTCCTCTGACCTCCAACGTCTTTATAGTGCAGTTACCGGTCTGTGTGTGTGGGCTTCCGACAAACTGTATGGCCCAATCTGCCATTCCCCTTTTTGAAAACTGACACGTCAAGAAAATTCAGTTTTCCGTCTGCCCTCTTCTCCATGGTAAACTGAATTCTAGAATTAATCCCGTTGAGGTGTTGAAGAAAACGATATAGTCCCTAGTCCCTCTCTACCATGCCTCCACATAACAAACGACTACAAATCTACAGGTGGTGTAGCTATGGGGAGCCCCTTAAATTCGCGGAACAGGCAATGAAAACTGCAAACAAGAAACCTTAAAAGTCGACCACTGTAAGAAACAAGAGCTTTGTTTTATCACTAAAATTAGCAAAAAATGTCCGTGTGAACTACCGGTTATTCCCTACTTCAAAACCTTATTCCATGGTCCAATCTGAGAACTGATTCATTTAAATTACTTCAATAACAGGAATTTAATACTACAGTGGTCAATATACATAGCAGCTCACACGTTATTACACACAGACATTAATAAGCAAGCCACCAAAATTAAAGTTATCTTAGAAAGGTGGCTAAGAAAACATTTCTCGCACAACGGAATTTAGACACAAGAAAAATTGAATCTGAGCTTGTTCTCAGCACTTGTGAAGAACAATATTAAATAAAAGAGGGAAGGTGCTCTAAAACTGCAATTTATAGGCAACTTACGGATTATGCCGAACTTAAAATTGTTTATTCAGATAGAAAACAAGCAAAATGGGGAACCAATTTTGTTCATACAACAAAAATGCGTCTCTTACATGGATTAATGCGGACGGTGCCCAGCCTAATTATACATGATTTAACGCTCTTTGGGGGAAGGATTCACAAACAACACTCATTGCTCGCACACACGCAATGCCATAGCGAAACTCACAAAAAATCAGCGTGCTGAAATGAGGCGGAAGCAGGCGCCGCTGTCGTAGGCGAAATTCAGCAAGTCGGAGGTAGCACAAAACACAATATACAAAACACTTTCAAGCTGGCTCTGGTCTGTCGTGGCTGTTTTGAGGTGGTGCGTGTGTATAGCGAAGTTAAATTACATCTGAATTGGACCGCGAGCAAACACGCTAACGGTGACACACGGCTACGTCACATGAACGCACTCCACTGAAGGTGAAGTGGTTGAAAATCGATTATACAAAATCACGGTGGATTCTTAAGTTGCAGTTTGTTAGAAATCGATCTATGTACTGGTTTTACATGAGAAGTGGCGTGAATTCAGGCGACTAACTGCAAACCCCGGAAGTCGGAACTCGGACCCAAGTGGTTCCGAAAACCGATAAAAATGAATAAATTCAGTTTCCGAAAATAAAGAAAATTAACTACTGCATTTAACCCATAGAAATGCTTTAAATTATATAGGAAGCGAATGAAATACAGCTACGCGTGATAGGGAGCGCTTACAGAGACGGATGAAGTCCAGTCTCAAAAAACTCGCAAAAGTGAAATAATTGCAATGTCGGAAAAATAAAATTAAGAATTACAGCATGCAACCCATAGAAATGTTAAGCTATTGAAGGAGGTTGTACAAGGCTCAGAGAGAATTACTGACAAAGACAGAGTGCCCACTACAAGTCGGAGAAGAAATAGCAAAATTAAAATAGGTGGGGAGAGAAGATCGCGAAATATTAGTGGAAACCAGAAGGATACCCGCATAGTTACTTGCCTGATAGGCATGGAACAAATAAGAGTGGAAGCTGAAGGCTTTGTTCTATGAACCAACCACGTGGAACACATATCACTCACGGTAGGAAACGATGAGAAGATTTTTACATGCACTGTACAAATAGGAACACATCACCTATTAGAAATCGGGCCCCACAAAGCTAGAAAGTATTTACACAGAGTTCATACACCGCCACATGATCACGAAAGGTTTTAACATACCAGGCGGTTATCAAACTGCAACTAGAATCACACACACCGCGTTTATCTATTGGAAATCACTGAAAATCGGAGAAAATATTCCAAAAAATGATTCTAAGTTCACGAGTTTAAGTTAAACGTGCTAGACAATGGAACGCTACCATCTCCAAACACAAGAGTAGAACCAACCTTACCTCACCAGAAAACGAGCACAGAATAAACAGCCGAGCGGCCACGGGGGCGCGAAGAGCTACCAGAAGCTGGAAAGTCCAAGAAACAGCGGTGGTGGGGACGGACATCGAGACTCGCACTGCAGAGGGCTCGCCGACTAGCTTGTAACCAAAGGGTGTAGAACCTCTTTGGTAAAATCAGCAGCTATCGACACTGAGCCAGAGAGAACGATGCAAAGCGAGTTATCACTCCCCACATTCAGACAGCTGTAGATTCTCGCACATCCACTTAAAAGTAAAACAACTGCACATTCTCACAGGGACAGTGGCGTAGCAGAGAACCCGTACTTATGCCAGATTAATCAATATAATAATAAATAATTAACATAACAAAATAAGAAAAACCGAGCAATATTAACTAATATTTTAACGCATGAAATAAAAATGCTATTCCTCAAGCCTTGAAAAGAGTGGGATTCAAGTTTTAACAAAATGATAATCTCGCGATTTTAAATAAATTATAACTTTACAGAAAAACACAAAAAATATATGGAAGATGAGAGACGGTCGACTTTCAACACGCCATTAGTTTCCGCTATGTAGACGATACGACTAGTGCCCGGACAGGTGCCGTTTGTCGGCTGCTGCGTAGGTTAGAGTAGGCCGACGCCATTATTCACGTCGTGTGCGTCTGGCGGGGCTGACGGGCGCTAATGTTTGAAATACCTCTTCCTCAGCAGCGTCGGCTTCCTCATGACATACAGGACTGACATCCATGGCCATAATCTGGTGCTCGCTCGGTTCAACAGTCCTGGCTGCCATAAACTATTCCAATTCCTCTCTCACAATTTGTCGTATGAGAGAAGCAAAGTCATGTTGCTCTTCTATAACGGCCGTAGGAACTACATTAGGGAGTCTGACGTGCTTATTTCTTCCAACCCTCGTCAGTTGCATCTCTTCAATTTTCTGGCACTATTGGATAAACTCTTGTGTCGTGGAAACGACTATTAACAGAAGAGCTTGGTACATCTCTTCCGCAATGCCCCTCGTCAGGTGAGAAACTTTATCGGCCTCCGTCATATCCGGGTTAACTACGTGACGTAGGACCAAAACACTCTGTATATACGACTCTGTTGACTCACCATGTTGCTGTGGCCTGTTTTTCAGTTGCTCTTCTGATAAACGAAATCTCCGCTGGTGGTCTCTAAACGTCTTCTTCTGTCTGGAATTATTCCCAGCTATCAAGCTTTTTTTTTTTTTTTTTTTTTTTTTTCGAACCATTGCTGGGCTGTCAAGGTTTCTAGCGTTTGTCGATTTGGAGAAAGCTTTTGACAATGTAGACTGGAATACACTTTTCCAAATTCTGAAGCCTGCAGGGGTAAACTATAGAGAGTGAAGAGTTACATTCAACCTATACAAAAACCAGAAAGTGGTTATTAGAGTCGAAGGGCAAGAAAGGGACGCAGAGGTTGGGAACGGAGTAAGACAGGGTTGTAGCCTTTCCCCAATGTTGTTCAATCTGTACATTGAGAAGGCGGTGAAGGAATGGAAGGAGAAATTTGGAGAGGGCATTAAAGTGCAGGGATTTCAAATAAAAACATTGCGGTTTGCCGATGACATAGTAATTCTGTCAGAGACCGCAAAAGATCTGGAAGAGCAATTGAATGGAATGCACAGTGTCTTGAAAGGAAGATATAAGTTGAGAATTAAGAAGAGTAAAACGAAGGTAATGCAATTAGTTATTTGGGTAGCAAGATAACTTCTGATGGTCGAAGTAAAGAAGATATAAAATGCAGAATGGCTATGGGAAGAAAAGCGTTTCTAATGAAGCGAAACTTGTTAATATCCAATATTAATTTAAATGTTAGGAAGTCCTTTCTGAAAGCATTTGTCTGAAGTGTAGCATTGTATAGGAGTGAAAAGTGGACGATAAGGAGTCCAGATAAAAAATGATAGAAGCTTTTGAAATGTGGTGCTACAGACGAATGATGAAAATTAGTTGGGTAGATCACGTAACTAATGGGGAAGTGCTTAACAGAATCGGGAAGAAAAAGAGTTTTTGGCATATCCTGACTAAGAGAAGGGACAGATTGGTTGGACACATTCTGAGACATCAAGGAATTGTCAACTTAGCATTAGAAGGAAGCGTATGGGGTAAAAATCGTAGAGGGAGACTGAGCGACGAATATAGTAAGCAGATTCAAAAGGATGTAGGTTGCCGCACGTATTCTCTGATGAAGAGACTTGCACAGGAGAGGGTAGCGTGGAAAGCTGCATCGGACCAGACTGCGGACTGAAGACCACAACAACAACATGTCATCATGTTCTTCCTTTACAACTTACAACACTCCTGCGTCGGTACGTCTGCAACTGAAATAGGAGACAACATCGATAAGTGGCATAGCTCTTCCTCTCACTCAAATTGATGGCAAGGGCGCTCTCGTGAACTTACAGCAATTGTTCTAGTTATAGCGGGAGCTATGCTACGTGGTTCTACTTGACAGGGTAGCCGAAAGATGGCACTAGCATAGTGAAAATGGACAAAACTAATTTTTTTTATGTTATGAGGCATAGCCCCCCCCTCTCTCACTAGGCCCCTCATTTGATAAAAAAATGGACATAATTTACGTGAGAAATTCCACTATGCTACCGGACAGGGTCCTGTGTAGCAATGGCAGTAGAGAGGATAGGGCATTATATCGCAGCGGCAGAGGCAGCAGTAGGTGGGGGAAGGGAGGGAGGGTGGGAGGGAGGGGGGAGGGAGTGGGTTCAGTGGCGGCCATTGCGCTAATTGCCGGGGGCTGATCTACTGCCTCCAGCGGCCGCCTGGAGTCGCGGCTGGAACTGGAACTGCCGCTGGAGACGCTGCCCCCCCCTCCCCACCAGCTTAATTACGGAGAGAGTGCAGTGCACTGGCGAGGTCTGCAGGCGGCCGCCTAATTGTTACATTCAATTATTACCAGGCCGGGGGCGCCGCCGAGTGTGCAGGCGCGTGTGTTTCCGACGAGCGGGTCCCATTCACTTGTCTGCAGGTGGGCATATCCGTGACTCAGCTTAAACTGATCCTCTGCGGAGGAACATAAACTCGCTCTTTATGTTGCAGTATTTTGCACATAGTCTGTGTGATAATTGTCCCCAAATGCGGTTTAGTTTTCTTTCTTATTGCACTGATTCAACTCGATAATGTACTGATCAAATTTCGACAGTAATTAGAAGCGATCAATTCCAAGACTCAACATGTACCTGTGATGGAAAACGGAGGAAAGGGGAAAAAATATTAGGTAACTTTACACTGAAAGTATCTGAAAACCGGCGTTGCCCGGGTGTTTAGAATGTTGAACAGATGGGGCATAACAGCTTTGAGATAATTGCAGAACGACATATTGGCCATAGCTTTTTATTTTTTCTCAATGCTACCGGTTTCGCTCATTTACCATTATCAAGCTATTAACTTATCTCTACTAACGATAATGGTAAATGACCGAAACCGGTAGCATTGAGAAAAAATAAAGAGCTATGACCAATATGTCGTTCTGCCTGGGTGTTTATTTATTCATGCCTTGAGTTAGTGCTTCTCCTGTCCCTTCTCTCTAACTCCCCACTTCCTGTTTTCTAAAAACATGTTTATCAGAGACTACATAAGAAATAAAGCTGTATTGTATAATGTACAAAATTTCAAGTACAGTATCCAAACAAACAAAGATAGAAATCAAAATACAAATGATATGTAACATTCATACATTCATTTAATTCCCGACTTGACTATAAACAACTCCGAGGGAGGTGACGCAGTGGTAACAAACGCATTCGAGAGGACGGCGGTTCAGACCAGCCTCCAGCCATACAGATTTATGTTTTCCGTGTTTTCCGTAAATCTCTCTTCGCAAATGCCAGGGTCGTTCCTCTCAATGGGAACGGCCGTTATCCTTCCCTATCCTTACCCAAGCAATCTGAGCGTAAGCTCCGCCTCTACGACCACGCTGTCGATGGGGGGTTAAACACTAATCTTCCTTCGTTCCTTCCTGACTGTAAGCAATATTTCTTAGGACTTCTCCAGCACCAAATATGAATATTTTCTGTGGTGAGCCCATCCCTGAGAAAGCGACATAAAGCTGTCCGTGTGAGAAACACGGGGATTTCAAATACACTCCGCAGTATTCAGTAGATTGCCCTGTGATTTATTAATCATAATAGAAAATTCAAATCTCACTGCAAACTCCATTCTCATTAAAATTAAAAGCCAGATCTGTAGAAAATGATGGGTATTCATCGGATGTACACTGTGTCAGTCTCTTCCTTTCCTTGTAGCTCTATAGAAGTCTTATTGCTTCTTCCTATAATGGTATGTGCTTTGCAGTTCAAAGTTGCTTCAAAGTTCTCAGCAGCACTGTCGTGTTTCAATAATTTCCTTAAGAATACAGGAGTGTCTTAGCGGTAAATAAGACATGTAATAAAACGTGGCGCCTGATGTGAAAAGTTTTTACTCATCGCAGTATATACGATCTCATGGTAATTGAGTTATATGTTGTACATTTGTATATTTTTTTCTGGTATGTATTCATTTGTGTAAGTGCTGTATGTCTGTAAAATGGGTTGCGAATACATTTAGTAGTCAAGAAGTAATAGATTAATACTTGTTGCGTGATGGGGCGATTTTCCATTAACGTTACTGTTTAGGTACTCATATCTCACAAACTACGTGTCGGACTGTGATACAATTTCGAAGGTACATTCAGCTGTATGTATGTACACTGTCTGTAAAATTTCTTGTGGGTACAATATGTAATGCAGAAATTATGAATTTCTACATTATGCCGATTACCATAGTTTTACTGCGTGAACAGCGGAAAAGTAGTAAGCGAGAAACATTTTTCTTTTCATCATTTTGCTATGATTGTCAGGTTTGAAATTATGTAAAAAGTTTGTTGCGATTCGCTAATGTTCAAATGTTTGTTAAGCTTATGGGACTTAACTACGGGGTCATTAGTCCCTAAATTTACAAGCTACTTATCAACTACCTTATACTAAGGACGGCACAAATATCCATGCCCGAGGGGGGATTCGAACCCCCGACCGTAGTGGCCGTGCAGTCCGTGACTGGAGCGCCTCAGTCCCCTCGGCCACCACGGTCGGCTGCGATTCGCTAAGTGTTCTCCTTCTCAAATAGTCGACTGATAAACACATAGTATCACGTGCCGCAAGACGAGGAAGTTTTCATTGTTTATGACGTCATATCTTCTGAACTGTCGGTCCTATCAAAAAATCCTTTCTTGGCTGACGTCTTCTATCTATAAACTTCATTCCTGACAAATTTCTGCTTATAGGTGAGGTTGTTTTTGAGATTTCGTGTTTAGTCAGTTAGTGAGTGATTAAGTGAATGGGTATCCTTTCGCTTTTATATAGACAGAGATTAAAAATCTGTAAAAATAAATGAAATGCAGGAAATTATTCAAAACAGATGCTATAAAATACTTAGGAAACTTTCATAAATAACTGTGAATGTTCTGTAGACATACTGACTTTAGGAAAGCACGAGTGAACTAGTTTAGCTTTGGAATCAACAAAAATGGACCCAATGAGGTTTGGAACGGAAATTAAGTCAACGTTAATTCATAGTTTCAAGGAGATCCAGGATTTTATTCGAAAAATTGGCGCCTATGTATAAACTACAGGTAAACTTTGCAGGAATAAAATTAGTTATGTTTCAGAACCACTCTTACCTTGATCGTTTCTCTTTTGTTTTCCTCCATGTAGCGACATCTCGTTTCCATCATCTCGTTTCCGTCATAAATCAGTGGCAGTAAAACTACGTTCAAACACTCTGACACTGGCCTCTTTGCAATCCATTTGCCTCGCCATTTTTGTAGGCACTGCGGTCAACAATAATGCATATTGTCTATTGATCGAAACCCACTGCAGAAGTGCACTGTTGTTCAAGCATTTGAATTTTGTATACCGACAGTTCTCAGGTACCAACTTCTGTTTGTTACGTGGTTATAAACAGCGTCAATACAGCTCTGTTTCTGCCTGAAGCATACTGTTAAACTAACACAGTTTCTTCACTGTCTTGTCGGAGTTAAAAAAAATATAACAAATCGTTTAACAGTATAATACGACCGCTTGTGCGTACTTTGCTTCAAAATATTCTCTGATGTGGCCATTAAAATGCAGCACGCAGGATAATTCGGTTTGACAAACACTCCAAGAAACGCATTCTTGAACGTAAATTGCAAGATTTTCCGTCAAGTCGTTGTGCGCAGCCAATAAATATCTGGGAAAAAAGTCATTATTGTCCCAATAGCTATGCGGTACTGTTAGTTTCTCTCTACAGTTTAAGGTGGGAAACCTCATTATGAGTCTGTTTCATTCATTTTTCGAGTTAGTCTGCATGCAAATGTGTGAAACGTCATTTTGAGATAAACGCGTTTGAACGTTAAAATAATGTTCTAAGCTTATCGATTAATCCCTCGTCTTCCTCATTACCTTCGTTTTGTGCGTGCAGCATTGGCTTCCGAGCATGCCGACATTCCTTAGATGCCAAAGAACTACGTCGATTCTGCCGGATCGTTCGTCGGTTATCCATTTGTTCGGCATAACTGAAGTTTTACGTGCTTACTACAACTCCTGCCTCTTTCATGACCGTGACAAGGCATAAATTGCCTTCACTGAAAACGCACGCTGCTAAATACGATGCCAATTCAACAACTTTTAGCCAGGAGTGAAAGTGTTTAGGAGCTAAACGCCAAATAGTGGAATTGAAACTTTCATTCGCATTTTGTGGTGGACAACTAAACATTTCTCCAGTAAATCATCCCTTGATGAATCTGGTAGATTCGAAATATTTCCTTCTGTACGTTGGGGTACAATGGGGTAAGGTGGGGTTTCAACCTCCAAGGACTGTTCGTTTCTGCCAGCTTATTCAGCGGAGAGAATAACAAAATTTGACATTTATTAAACATAAATGGAGAAAAACAAAGCAGAATTTAAAACATTGCAGAGTAGATAAAATTGGAGAACAGACAAGATTACATAGAAAACAGTAAAACACACATTCTGAATGTTTAAAATGGCGATGGTGATTGAAATATACATATTATATAAAGCGTTATATCTTTTGGAGAAGAAAATACACTCAGTGGGAGACAGGAGTCGAATACGAGAGCACACACTCATAAGCACATGGCAACTCGAATATTCAGGCTCTTCGGCGGTTGCTGAGGTTTTAAAACTGGAAACACTGAACACAGAAACTGGCACTGGCACTGTAACACGGTGCACTGATATAATCTGGTGGCACAGGATCCCCGCAGGGGATGGGGACGTGATGCGAGGAAGGAAGGAAGCTTGGAGTTTAACGTTCCATCGGCGCTCGGATTGTTTGGGTAAGGATGTGAAAGGAAATGGCCATGCCCTTTGAAAGGAAACATCCCGGCTTTTGCACGGGGGGTGATTTAGTGAAATCGGAGAAAATCTAAATCTTAATGACCAGAGGTGGATTTGAACCACCATCCTTCCGAATGTGAGTCCAGTATGTTACCACTCGCTCGGTTTGGGAGGGGAGGCGCAGAGGGGAAGGACGGTCGGTGAGGTCGTGAGGCGGGGGATCAGGGAGGATAATACAGGGACTCTGGGAAAGGAGGGAGAGGAAAGCCAATCATGGGGATGTAGAGGAAAGCCAATCATGGGAGGAAAGAGAGGGGGCGTACAAATACGAGGGTTTAAGATTGGTAGGATTGGTAGATGTCGGAATAGAGGGCGTCGTCCAGGAGGGGGAGGTGATGAAGTTACCCTCAGAGAGGTTGTGGAGAGTGTGAAGGTGAAGGGAGAAAGGGAGGGATAACAAGATAACGGCGTGGCAGTGGACCAGGATGCAACAAGAGACAGGATACAAGTGGGTGCTGGTAGTCAAGTTTGTGAGATACATATCTGATGCGGAGGTGTTCAAGAAACTTGAGCAGGTGCGGGAAAGGAATAAGGTCGTAAAGGATATGCATGGGGGAAGAGAGGCGGATGCGGTAGACGAGACTAAGGGCGTGGCGTTCAAGAATCTGGAGGGATTGGCAGTGGGCAGGGGGAGTGGAAACCAAAGTGGGTTGGAAGCAGCACAGGATGTTTCTGCCAGTCGCACCAGCTAGTAACATCTAAACAGATGCGCTTTGAAATATGGCCATTGTATTCTTGGATAGTTAATCTACCGACCTATGGAATAAAAGAAATGGATTATTTGAATCTCCTAATGTGGTTCTCCCCATTAAGTAATGGCTGAGTTGTGCTGGCTCCCTGGTATCTTTACTTAGTAATTTATTGGGCGGCCAGGTCTTGCCTCGAAATTTTGAGATTTAGTTGCCGCTTTCGCCATCAGTGGTGCTCCGCTGTATCGATAGAGTGCTGGAATTGGTGATGGGGTTTGGTTTGCAGTGGTAGTATGGGCTGTGCAATCGAAGAGTCCGGAAGGAGGTGGGCTGGAGTGCAACCTGTGACCATTGACGGACGTTATGCACGAAATGGGTTACTCCGCCGCTTGAGCTTCGGACGGAGGCTTGGCTGAAGTGCAAGTTGTGGAGGTTCTAAGGCTACGGCCACACTTGCGATTTTGAAGCTGGACGGTCAGCGTCTAAAGAAGCAGCTTTAAAAGGCGCCAGGTGGTGGCCACATTCGACCGCGTATATACAGCGGCTTCTTACAGGCGTCCTACCGATCAAAGACGTGAATGTGGCCACATTTGGCTCAGTAGCGTTTCAGACCTGCGTGGGTGACATCGCAGCAATGAGAAATGAATGTATTAAGTAAACAGTGTGCAACAATAATATGTGCTGCATTGTTACTGATTCGACGGAGACGATGTAGACAAAAAAGACGTATTTGGATTCATTCAATAATTGAAGACAGATCAGAGAGAGCAAAATTCACTCTGATAAACAACAAACTTAAAGAAAACCCTGAAAAGTTTTTTGAGTACTACAGGATGTCTATTAAGCCATACGAAACTCTGCTGTATAATGTATCGAGTGCTATTACTGGAATAAATACTCGACTGATTGGGCTGAAGAAAAACTATCAGTTACTCTGAGGGAAGTGAAGTTTTATTACTTATTTTACTTTTGTTTGCATTGCATAAAATGACAGCTAGCCAATCGTCTCTTTTTTTTGTCTGTTTTTATAATCCTCATTTTGAATGTCGTATAAAAATGGTCGAGCTTGAACTTCTAAGATAATACGTCCGCAATCAAGTTCAATTTTTTCCATCTCACTCATCGAAAAAAACTGTAATAACACTTGACTACACACAGACTGCACAGATAATACTGCGTTCACGTGGGGTCGGAATGTGAGAAGCGTCTTTTGACGCAGCGAATGGGCCCCGGCCCATCCGACTGGCGTCTGACGTTGAGGATGCGCCTTCCCGTCTGACGCTGGCAGAAAAAGACTTCGTGTGTGTCCACTACCGGCCTTCTCCAGCCTGCCTATAACTGTGGCGTCTTTTGACGCTGAGCGTCCAGCTTCAAAAAACGCAAGTGTGGCCGTAGCCTAAAGGGCACCAGTGTGTTGATTGGAATGCTGGATCTTGAGGCGGACAGCTGGGATGACAGTGGCAGCAAGTTCTGATTCAATGCCTGTTAGCGGTGTGAGCCTGTTATTATTTTGGACGGAAAGTACTTGCTCAAGATGCTGTCTGTATCGCCGCAATTACTGTAGTTAAGTGTTACACCTTGTGCTCTCGTAAAAGGGGCAAAGTCTCACGGTTCAAATGTTTGTAAATCTATGGGACTCAGCTAGTTGATTATTAGTCCGTAGCTTACAAACTACTTACCGCGGCGCCCCAGTGCGCACAGCTAACTCGCCGCGGTTAGATACAGATTTGCAGGCGGTGATGCTTTCCTTCTGACATTGTAATATCGTATTTCTCAGGAGTTTCAAGTGCTCCTCTTCGTGGATTAGCCAGTACAGTCAAGTATTTGGCACTTAAATCTGCCGCGTTGCTATTTGTAAAGTCGTCTCACCGTTTATCGCTATTGTTGTTTGGCCCTATGTGCATTTAAGTAATCTGCCTTGCAGCCGTCCACGATGCCGTAGCTATCCTGGTTGGAAAGTGTATTAGAAGGGAAGCATTTTTGCTGTATTCTCCTTTTTTTCTTTCTCTCTCGTGGTTTGCGTTAGGAGAGATGCGAGGAACAGTATCATTCATTAATGATTAATTTTGTTATATTTGTGTAACTTCTTTCATTGGGTGACTATTAAATCCCGTGTTATCCTACTTGCAATCGGTCGTAGCCAAAGTAAAAATAGGTATTATTTAGAATTTTGTGATCCTAGACGGTTAAAATAACATTACATTACGATACCATGTCATGCAGTAATACCTAGTAATTTGTTTTAGTCTCCTTCAATTTTTTATACTATAAAATAATCCCGGGCTAATTAAGTTAGCTTGTATACGCGGCATTACCACCATTGAATAACACCTATTTATTGGTGAAAAATGACAGATGCTTGTATAAATATCAATACTAAAACTCTGATGTAGTTTTGCAGTAATGTAAAATCTAAATCGTAACGATAAGAAAGCGACACGATGTCACACTTCTTCAACGCGAGTTAGGACAATGAAGCGCACGTGATAGACACACTACATTTTTTCATTTCTTTCTCAAGCAAAATCGAACTCATATAAAAGAAAAGGCTATAAAGCGGTCTATAAAACGAAGCAAAAGCAAACTACCGATTCACACTACTATAAAATCCGAACAAATTGTTCAAATGTTAGTTAAGCTTATGGGACTTAACTGCGGGGTCATCAGTCCCTAAAATTACAAACTGCTTATGAACTACTTACGAACTAGGACGGCACAAATATCCATGCCCGAGGGGGGATTCGAACCCCCGACCGTAGTGGCCGTGCAGACCGTGACTGGAGCGCCTCAGTCTCCTCGGCCGTACCAGTTTAATTGGCTCGTCATTGTATATCACGCATCGGAGCATAGCACCTCAAAGTGCTCGGCCACTCAGCTGCGGCTAAAATCCGAACAGTTCTTTATATGTTAGGAACACGTTGGCTCATATAACAATTACCAATGTATTGCCGCAAAAAACGTGCTGTTAGCGTGGCTTGAACACAGGACCCTCAGTAAAACACACTATCGCTCTATGATTTCTATTTTCAAATAAACGATGCTATATTTTTCAAAGTAATAGGTCAACACGCTTTTATGTACCATATTTGTTTTACAAAATAAATAAGAACTAACCTCATATACTGAGGTTACATACATCTAACACAAAACCACTTCCATCAGCAGCACTGATCATGTAACGAAAAACAATAAAGGAAAACGAAAAATCTACACAAATGCGTTACTTCTCTTCCCTGCACTGCGTTTCTCTAATGCCTCAAAACAAGTAATTAAAATCATTATGAATGCTGACTCATAAGTATATAATAAGTTTTCTTCCTCTCAAACATCTGTTCTTCTATCTTCGATAAATTGTGCCTTTAGCGGCAAGTTTCTTTCACAATGGTCTGCCCACAGGAGTTCAGAATCTTTCACAGATGTGTTTTTTGTCTACTCCGTAGGTCAGGTATTCAGTGAACGACTAAGGCTGCCGGAGCGGCGGCAAAACAAAATGAGGCACTTCCGTCAACTTGGATATACATCTATTACTACAAAAAAGTAACGAGACGAGAGGCACGGGACAGACTAAAAAATAGCTTTTGAGATTTGGAGGTCCCAGAACGAGAGGCCAAGGGCGCCCCCCACTCCATCCCCCCACCCCAAAAAAAGAAGAAAAAAGTGCTTTTGAGGTATTTGGAGGCCCATTCTTCCAATTCGAGAGGCCTGGGGCGGTATGCCTCCCCCTCCCACCCTTAATCCACCACTGCAGGGGTTTCTCATTATTGTAGTTATGGACGTTCTCCTGGACCGCAGCACATAGAAGGAATTATATCGAATTTTGATTGGTACTCCGTCGATATGCTACATTTTGTAACGATCTCATTGCCTGACATCTTGAGGTTTGGGTGTAAGCGACTACATTGGCATCTACCGGACTGTCACGGAATTACGTGCTTCGCCCCGTTCGAGCGAGCATATTCGTCAGATGCAGTTCTCTAATATATGAACACTTCCATTTTTGTAGTCAGCCTCCATACCACCGACGTAATGAATTTCGAGACATTTTAAAGAGCAAAAACAATAGATAAGTGAAAGAGAACTTGAAACTGAGGAATTCTAACGAAGCGATATACAAAGTACGAACATAGAGGAAAATATATAAACAGGAATGGTTTTCTTGGTAGCGTCTGAAGCAAATGTATGGTCGCTGGTATTCAAATATCATTTCGTTTGTCAAGTATCATTTATTTTTATTCTTTACATGGAAGCTTTCTTTTACTACCTTTACATCAGGGGCAATGGTTTAAGGGCCAAATTTATTTTATACGGCGTTCTTCCACTGGTTAAATTCAATTGTTTGTAAATCTATCGGACCAAACTGTGTGGTCATGAGTCCGTACATTACAAACTACTTAAACTAAGGTAAACTAACCAACGGACAACACACACACACACACACACACACACACATGCCCCAGGGAGGACTCGAAACTCCGACGGCGAGCAACCGCGCGCTCCGCAGCGAGTTGCCTTAGACCGCTCGGCTTCTCCACCGCCATTTCTACGACTACGTAGAGCAGACCATTGTGTGGCTCCGCTGATGCCCACGGCTACGGGAAGTCGAACGAGGCTAGGGGACAGACAGGCGTACGACACGAGACCAAGCTTAATGTCTCAGGACTACAATATGAGTATAAAGTACGTGAAGACGAGCTCTTAGTGAGGACAGTCTGCTGAAAAGACCCGTCACTGATCGCCGATGCAAGGGGACCGGTTTCCATACCTGGAAGGGGACTTGGTGTTGTGTGTTTGTCCTCATCGTCACTTTCTTAACACTCAAGTCACCGATGTGGCATCAATACAAGGACTTGCAGTAGGTGGCCGAACACCTATGGGTATATGCCGGCCACGAAAAGCCATACGATCATTCCTTTTTCCATTTTTTAGATCTGGCACAGATTTTTGAACTGTATAAGGATCCCCTGGTCTGCAGGCTTTTGCCACTCTCCGGCCCTCTTCTCCAAAGTATCCGATGACCGTCTTGTTCGCATTTGGCGGCGTTAAAGGCAGAGGGCTCATTGTGCCAATATTTTGGAGAGAGACAAAGGCCTAACCCCTGGCATCATGGTGCGGAGAAGCGATGTGATACGCGTTCAAGCCACCTCTATTCGTGTTTTTTTGACTGGGCGGCGTGATGGTTTGGTTTGGTGACTGGAACGACAGTTGTGTTGACTTCGTTTTATATTAGAGTTTTAACTTGCGACTTTTAAACTATGGATTACGTCTTGATTTTCACAGTTGTATTGGATGTATAGGTTCAAAATTCTATTTGTCACCTCAGTATGAAAAGTTGGTAGACCTGGTACTTCTTCGCAGTTAATAAAATTTATATCTTTGTTGAATTTTTCACTGTAAATATTGGTTCAGGATTTTATTTAAAGCTTAAAGACCGTTTTTTTAATGTTTGAGTATGAAAATCCGTTTCTCAGGTGCTGATATTTAATAAACCAAAGAATAAAAATTCGAATCATTGAGTCCCGGTAGTTTAGATAATGTTTTTGCTTGGTCCTTTTCCTTTAAAGAATTATTCTTTAGAAAATTTCACCATAGGTTTCTCCTGACCACTACTGTTAGATATAATCCTTCACTTTTAGAATATGCTGGGATAATATTAGGGACTAAATACTCGAATGACTTTTAAAAATTTTTTAAGCTTCTATTCTGAAATCAATTGTTACATTCACTACACCTTCACAGTACACACTTTATAAGTACGCAATTCGTTATTATTTTTGTCAAAGTTTGATTGTATTAATCCCTCTGGAATGTTCATCATTTTATTACGGGAGGCAGAAATTTCTAATTCTTCCGCCCAGCCTATCCCGATCTAAGTCCAAAGATAATGTTCGCTTTCGCGTATGATCACGATATAAGAGTTTATATTAAATGTTAAATATTTTCTCGGGTTTTTTCCGATCTTGAAATGAAACGACGTATAATACTTTAAGCTAAGTACTGCGAGATAGTCCCACCGAGAGCTGAGCACATAGAGAGCTAAACACACACACACACAGAGAGAGAGAGAGAGAGAGAGAGAGAGAGAAACTCAACTGTGGGTACTATTTAAAATAGCAATCTGACAAATGATCTCTGATATACGAGATGTTTTGACCTAACTATTCCCTGGATACAATTACTCTGAATTACTCTGATATAATTTGAATTTATTAAAATTTTGAAAAATGAGAACATTCTGCCTCTTAACAAATTATTAAAATCACGTTGGAATACCGTGATTCTAATGCTATGGTCGCGATCCGGTGTTACACTTCGCAGACATTGACGTTACAAACATTCTGCTCAATGGCGCAGAACCCTGGACAGCGTTCCAACTAGATAACGCACTCACACAGATAGCGTGTTTGTCTGCTTACAACATTATAAGGTGCTCACACCGCAAGCAAGATCCCCAGACCGCTCTGAGCACGTGCGGGATGATGTTGGAAGAACCTCCGTCCGCATATCAAACTGTAATATTGCGCTTTTTTAATCCCATCAGGTGTTGGAGCGGTTGTTAATGTTTGGGGCCGCTTTTAAAGTTTCACTCGCGTTGTAATATTACGGAGATGTAATTTGGCAGATCAGGCACATTTAAATAATTTTATATATAACAGACTCAAAAAGAAGTGGGTGGAATCTGACTTTAAAGTTTAGCGGCGGTGGTAATTTGGGATAAAAGCAACACCTGAGCACAATATTACATAACAGAAACTAACAGATTCCGCGATGACCTTTCTTACCAATATGTTAGCTTCAAGTTGTTTGGATCGTAGCAGATGAGGTTGTAATACTCTTGTTGCATTATGTAAAATGATGCTTGATTTATTTAGAGCGGATTATGCTAACTGAATGACCGTGGAAAAATATTAAGTTAACTTTTGTGACAAAAGACTGTTTAAATCGATCGGATTTCGTTTAATTCCGAAGATTTCCTTGCAGGTATTACTATAAAGTCACATTCATGAAAGTTACATATAATGATATCTAGGAGTTTCTAGTAAATTATAGATACAAGTCAAACAATGGCTCCAAGCATCATGTTACATAATCAAGATTACTGCTGGAAAATAGAAACACTTCATTAATCATTAAAAGTTGGGTCATTTTAAATAAGTAAAAGATTTTAATTGTACCAACTCTATTTTCATCATATTTAAAAAATGTTCAAATGTTTGTAGAACTTATGGGACTTAACTACGGGGTCATCAGTCCCTAAGCTTACAAACTACTTATGAACTAGCTAAGACCTAGGACGGCACAAATATCCATGCCCGAGGGGGGATTCCAACCCCCGACCTTAGTGGCCGTGCAGACTGTGACTGGAGCGCCTCAGTCCCCCTCGATCACCGCGGCCGGCTCATATTTAAAGAGAATACCGAACTCACACACTTAAATTTGGTAGTAAGGAAGTCCCTGACGCACGTCTAAGCTTAGCGAAGGGTAAATCATAAAAGGCGAAGTGCGTAACTGCGTTCTAGGCAGCTCGTAAAAAATAGATGAACATCAAAAATATATGAAGAACGTAATTAGCTACCAGAGAAAGCGATGGCCAGCGATAAGTGTCGCAGATATATTTTTTACTAAATAAAATTTTCAATGTAATACTACAAATCTATGGGATGTGGAGGGACAACTGCAACAACTGTGTACAGACGAGCCTCGGTAACGATTGAAGGCTGTTCGACACCGCTTCGAATCGCAGTGCGGCCAAACAGGTTACAATAAGAGGAGAGGCCCGAAAAGCCACAGCACTGAAGTCATGTCGCCATATAGCAGAACCATAACATTTTCGTTGCGAGTGTCTATTCATTGGATTCTGGTTTGAAAGTGTATTAAGCGGAGCAAATCTGCTATTTTACACAAAAATATTTTGGTGCTAAATTAAAATTTTGGTTCCATTTGTTTCACTGATTTCCCTCAATGACTTCCAATTTTCATATTTACGAGATAAAGGTTCCCTTGAAATTTCAAAGACCTGGCGGTACAGAATTTTAGAATGAATATCAAATAACGTGGAACCTATGGAGAAAGTATTTTTGTATGTATTCAATATAAAAATCGTCTCCTCAGAAGTGAACTTACGAAAATTATACAGCTTTATTCTGGCGTCATTGGAAAAATCTTGTTCTGCATTTCTTTTGAATAATACAGCTGACAATTTTTTTCAAAAAGAATACTATATCAAATAAGTATTCAGAAATGACAGTCAATTACATGTATGAAAGTTTACAGGGCAAGAACCACACAGTGTTTTAGTGTAAAAACTTACTTCCTTGGTGTGTTTTATCCATGATGGATGCGTTTGAACTGCGTGACTGTTCCTAATTCAGAGCTGAGAATAAAAACCGGCACCAGTCACATTAAAGACCGTAATATTTTATTCTGATCCCTTTATTTTCTTTGCTCCGCAACATGGCCGACTAGCTTCAGGCCGGCCGCAGTGGTCGCGCGGTCTGCGGCTCTCCAGTCACGGCCTGCACGGTCGCTGCGGTCGGGGTTCGAATCCTCCCTCGGGCGTGGGTTTTTGTGTTGTCCTTAGCGTAAGTTAGTCTAAGTTAGTCAAGTAATTAGAGTGCAAGTCTAGCGACTGATAACCACGAAGTTTGGTGGCATAAGACCTCAAACACATCTTCAGTCAACGGCTAAGCTTTGCATAGTAGCGCCGTCTCCCGTATTTTAGCCTCCTTGAGTGCGACACCCCACTAACCTGGTAGTCCAGAGAGAACAGGGGCCAGTCCCCCCCAACCTCTACCCCACTTGCCAACGCCCGCTCACCCGTTCGCCCGCTGTAGCTCAAGGCACTACGCTGTCGCACTTTTCAGTTTTCTAATCGGTTAGTGATACTAGAAAACAATGCAACGAATCCTACTACTTTTTTCTTACCAATATAAATATTCAATATTAAGCTCCTTGGACACACATCGCTGTGAAAAGTTAATTATGTCTACTAGATTTTTTCTAAGAAAAATATTTATCTGGGCTCCAGATGGCAGCCGAATAACATTATTTGTTTCAAAATCCTTGAAAAAATGTCAGACATATGATTCTGCAACAGTTCCTTTCATAAAAATCGAAATAGTCAGTTGAAACAAAAAAGGCCCCAAACGTGCAGGTGTTTTTAGAGTAATTCTTTAATACTCATAATTAATACAATTTAAAAAATTATTTAACCCTCGAGCGGCAGCGCTGGTGCAGATATGCTACCAGTTTTCATAAAATGCTCACTATTGTCGCAATAATCGAAACGCCGTATTTTCGCTTCAGCTATTCCTTAATTAAGCTTTAAAAATGATGTCAGTGAAGGTTCTGAGTTTCTAGTGCACGGGTGTGTCCACCCAAAAAAATTGTTAGGGACTGCATCACTGGAAGCATATTTGCTCTGCGCTGCCTGTCATGTAAGTAGATCTGAATTGTTTTGTGTTACGTCTAATTTTGATTGCAGATGGAATTGTGGCAGTTATGTACGGTATAAATTTTACCCTACATATTAGATTGCTCAAAAATTTAAATTTATTTCGTAAATAGAAGTTAAACTCTCGATAAATTGTCCTCTATTTTCTCCTAATTAGCCATGCTGCAGTTTCAGTAAATCTCATTTTTAACCCTTTTTCAGCCTTACACAATGTGAAAATGAGTGTTATTCTACTACATAATTTAATCTTCAGTTCTCTTAGGCGTGGTATGGGTCTAACAGATGAGAAAATAGACTTATTTCGACGAGTAATGAAGATCTTAGTGATTTTTGTCTACATTCCTCACCAGATAATGAACAGGATACTATTGTTCAAAAGTAAATCCTAGTTCCGATCCCGAACAAGATTTCAGACGCAATGAATCTGATATTGAAGACGGTATCACTCTCTCGATTAAAACGCTATAAAAGCAGCACCCAAAACACTCACAAAGGATGTCATAAAAATCTTCCCTGCTTCAGAATGGAACTCAAGGGATGTGAGATCAGACCGCAAGCTCTCTCATTCATGACAGATGATAATGATTGATGAGGTAATTATGTGTACTAAGTTCCACATAACACAGATTAAAGCTGACACTAATTTCTCAAGAGACAAGAACTACAGGGAAGTAACGAAAGATGAAACTATAGTATAGCTGGGTGTATTATACTTGATTATTGTCCACTTTCGGCATAATGTTACATTCGTTATATTTATATACCGAAGGCAATTGATATACTAATACAGATATTAACAAATGTGATATTTCTACATGTACGTTAAACTATTTTTGTCACTACGATCACTTAGTAGCTATATTCTAGGTTTTAACACGGAATACTCAGTGGTAGCAAATCTGCACCGCACTGCTGCTGAAGTTACAATAATTGGTGCTGCCGCCAGAGGGTTAATAGCATGATATTAGAACTTTTCACGACGAAAACAGTTCAAAAACTATTATTCTAGCTCGATCCCTCGAGTAACTCTAGTCACTATTCGAGAATGCCTTTAAACATCGATATATCTCCAAAAACGCAATACTTTTAAATTTTTGTAACTAATAATTTTCTCGCGCCATACTTTTCGGAAATAGTAATTTCCGAAACCTACATGTTGGCGAGTTACAAAGAATCTAGTTTCTGAAGCACTTTAAGTGTGTTTGGACATGTCTCGAAATATATATTTACTTAAGACAAACCGTATTTTGCAAATTTGCGATTTCTTGACAAATTTTGACACCTTGGATCGAGTTTAAGAAATGGAAACTATTTAAAATTTAATTTCCCATACTCTCTTATTTTTTGTTTTCAGGTAATAATTTTTGAAAACTAACGTAACGCCGTCACAGAATATTATGGCGTCAACATTCAACCTGTAACTACATTGGAGATGCAAAATGGCTATCGAGTAGCGTAGTTGGGAAATTTCAATATACCCTTGTCGTTAATTTATTCCAACACGACTGAAGCACCTGTCGGTGACTCTAGAAATTTTAATACCTGTAGTATTTACTTTACAAAATAACATCCTGCCCCCACAGAAGAAGAAAGGAACCGCAGAACACGCCATTCACTCAGTCTTGCTACAACTCTACGCACAAATCACAATACCTTTGGTTGGGCTATGTTGTGCATTCTTTAGTGCTATCGGCAGTGCCACAATTCTATACAAAAGGCCCGCAGGGTTCTCACAAAATACCAGATGTCGAAAGCGCGTTTGACGCAAAAATATCGGCGAATGAGAGATGTTTTCTCTACTGATAGTCGCTGTCTATTTAGCTTCAAAACGTTTCTCTTATATTTTTGCGAAGCTTAACTCAATTTTCAGTCTGTAAAGTACTCCGTTCCGCTCCACGCAAAAGCACCCGGTGGAAACAGTTTTAGTTCTCCTTCCAAACCTGTGGCTGCTATAAAGGACAGGTAACTGTATTTCTCTTCAGAGAGCAGTCAAACGCGCTTCTTATACGGAAAGAAAGATGAAAAGCATTCAATAAATGCGACACGGCTTCATAATAAAAAGGCCAATTTCATTTTACGCAGTGCGCTTTCACAGACCTTTGCGCTACGTTTATAGTTATCTTTTTATACTGGTTCATTGTAAGCGAAGGAGCCGCAAATGATTTTGCATGAAAGGAATGGCACAGAAAGCAGAAATGTGAGGCTCAGGAAAGTCATAGCTTTCATTCGTTTCGGCATTGGATAAGGTACATCAGCAAGAAGTCGCAGAGCAGACATTATGCAGATGTCCTTCCATTGTGTCAAATCATTATGCTGCTTCCGCTTTGAACAGCGACTTAAGGCGCCTCTTGTGTTCGCAAATGTTTCTAGGTCTAACTGCTCCCTTAAAGAGTTAAGCTTTTTCCCTTTCTTAAGATAACGCTGTGTACAACCTTTACGAGCACCTTTTCCATTCATAAATAATATAGCCGCAACCGAAAGGGAATATGGGTACTCATGAATTCACCAAAAAAGTTACGTATCACCCACTGAACGGCACTGCTGGAAAACGCCGCTTGCAAAATTGGCCATATCTCTGGTTATAATTTTACTCATATCGGAATTGTTAGCATGTGGCAGCTATCATACGATACGGTGTCGATATTTAGGAATTACACACTCCAACAACCCAGCAAAATCGAGAAAACGGGTTCTCAAACAGGTTATTAAAGTACAATTTGTTAAAAACTACACGTTGTGTGGACTGCTACTTATGTTTGTATAGTTTATGGGACTTAACTACGGGGTCATCAGTCCCTAAACTTACCAACTACTTATGAACTAACTAATACTACGGACGGCACAAATAACCATACCCGAGGGGGGATTCGAGCCCCAGACCGTAGTGGCCGTGCAGGCCGTCGCCGTGGAGCACCGTGGAGCGCCTCAGTCCCCTCGGCCACCGCAGCTGGTGCAAATAATTAACTTCAGCAAAGTCTCAACTTTTATCAATTCTGTAGTCTTATTTAGAGATGACATTTTCCCCTTACGGCGCGATAGTGTGTCATGGAACATGGGTTCGAATCATTACGTCAAAGATATTTTCGTTGCAGTGAAGTCTACGAGTATTTACGAAATTTGAATTGCCGATTTTCTCACTCAAAAAAAAAAAAAAAAAAAAAAAAAAAAAAAAAAAAAAAAAAAAAAAAAGTGAGAGAATATGCCTTCTTAGCGAGAAATGAATACCGACATTGGTCAAAACAATTTGAGGATCGGATGACATATCTCGCTTCTGAAGTATTGTCGTTGGCAGAATGAACTATACCTACCGTCACCTAAGAAGGCGCTTCCGCACATCGAGATGTTAGGGGAGCCGGCCGCGGTGGCCGAGGAGACTGAGGCGCTCCAGTCACGGTCTGCACGGCCACTACGGTCGGGGGTTCGAATCCCCCCTCGGGCATGGATATTTGTGCCGTCCTTGGTATAAGGTAGTTGATAAGTAGTTTGTAAGTTTAGGGACTGATGACCCCGTAGTTAAGTCCCATAAGCTTAACAAACAGTTGTTAGGGGAAGTGTGGAGGGGAGGAGCTACGGCCGAGCGCCAAGAGTTGCGCCTGCGGGAGAAACATTGCGCAACCCCCGGCCAGCCAAGCGCCAACAGAATAAACTGTCATTGGCTGTCACTGCGGTAATGAAGGGGGTACGCAGAACGGCTGAAAACTGGGCCGCCTCGTAGTTGACGCGACGATAAATTATTTCATGTTTATGTGTATCCAGTCTTGTGGATAAAAGTGGGACGTCGGCTGGTCAGTTCAGTTCTTGCAAAATATTGTCAAACAGCCGTTCACGTTATAATTTTATTTAGGCGACTAGTTTCGATACATCAGTTGTACTATCTTCAGATCCCAATAGCGAATAGTTGGATAAGCTCCTCCAATTCATAAGGTTCGACCTCAACTAACATCCGTTTTACAGACCTCCATTATGTGTCAACGCTGCAACCATAGTATGAATACAGATAGGCCTACATACATAATTTTGTTCTATTTAAAAATTCATCCTTTGAGTAAAAGTTGGCCATTAATAAGTCTTTCAGTCTTCTCATAAACTGATCTTTATTTATGGCAAAAATTTTGTGGTTGCTGCTGTTATTGAAAATATGTGACCCTATTTTAACTACAGTAAGTCTTTTGTGGGTCCTTTTTGTTCCTAGTACTTTATATAAGAACTGAGCTGTTTGTTGGAAAAAGGTATACATTATTTACGATCAACTTCATCATCAATCAGTATACCCAGTTCTTTGAAGAGGCTTCTACAAGACGTCCGTGAATTTAATCCACAAATAATATTTATTAAACGCTTTTACACATTGAAAACTTTTGACTGAGTTGAAGAGTTACCTCAAAATATTATACCATATGACATTATGGAATCTGCCAACAGGTTTCAACTCAATTTTGGGCTATCTTCAGAGATTTTTGTCTAAGTTGGTGTGGAGCGGCGCAAAAACCTCGAGTCCTCAGCTTGTGTCACTGCTACTTATATTTTGTATGTTAAATTGTCTTAAGAGCGCTGTTGTCCCAAAGAAGTAGAATGTTTTCAAAATTATGCAAGCATATTTATTTTTATCTCTCCTACGTCTGATAACACTGCTACTGTGAAGATTTGTTAAGTCATTTTTGCAGTTCTGCGGTGTGCTCCTCCTAACCGAATTTATTATTAAGCTGTAATTGTCAACTTATTCTATCTGCTTTTCTAAATACTTTATGCATAAGCATTTGGAGTATTGCTGATCAGTGTGGGATCCTTTTCAGGTGGGTTTGCGGAGGACATCGGAAGAGAATCCAAAGAAGGGCAGCTCGTTTGGTATTGTCACGATACAGGGGAGACAGCGTCACGGAAATGATACAGGACCTGGGATGGGAAACATTACAACAACGGCGATTATCGCTGCGGCGTGGTCTACTTACGAAACTGTAAACATTCTCCTCCGAAGGCAAAAATATATTGTTGACTCGCACCTACATAGGTAGAAATGATCTTCAGAATAAAATATGAGAAATCAGAGCTCACAGAGAGATTCAGATATTCTTTCTTCCCGTGCGCTATTCGAGAATGGAATAAGAGATGAATATTATAAAGGTGGTCCGATGAACCCTTCGCCAGGCACATAAATGTCATCTGCAGAGTATCTCATGTAGATGTAGATGGAAACTTTTTATTCTGTACTGCATGTAATTAGTATTTTATATATCTAGCAGACCTTTCTAGAACTATGCTCGACATGCTATTTATTACAATGCTTGTATCATCTGCAAACAAAAAGACCACTGCTTCTGGCTGTGTAACTGATGAGAGTTCATTAAGAAAGCAATGACCCTTAGATGGATCCTTGTGGGACATTGCATTTAATTTCTTCCCAATTCGATTATGACTGATGGCTTAATTCACTAGTCCCTTTCACTGACACGCTTTGTATCCTGTTCACGGGGCATGACTTGAATCATGTAGCTGCAATGCCTGTGACACTATATAACTATAATTTCCGTAGAAGTATGTTGTGGTTCACACAGTCAAACGCCTTTGACAAATCACAAAAATTACCTGCAGATTGTAATTTATTATCTAATGAATTGAGTACATTCTCGCTGTAGGTGTAAATAGCCTTCTCGATGTCGGAATCTTACAGATATCCAAACTGCGTTCTGGATAAGTATAGCAACTGCGATAGTGGTAATAACAAAGTCACTGCAAAGGGGATTAGTATTGACTTGTGTTTACGAAACGAATTACACAAGCAGTTCAGCTGGAACAGTTTAGTGAGCAGGTAGTGCAATGCAACAAGCGATGGCATGGAGAGACATAAGTTGGCTGGAAGCGGGACAGACACAGAGAGAAGTGGCTGTAGCTATTGGAGTATATCAGAGTGTAATTTCTACGACCTGGACCCGACTTCAGGAACCTTAAAAGAAGGCAAGGCCAAGTTCGTCCAAGGGTAACATCAGCAATAGATGAAATTCAGCTGCAACTCACACTCTAGGCAGCAAGGACGCGCAATATCCGCGCAAACGGTCCGAAATGACTTTCGAGAATGTGGCTTCTAAACACCGAATCTTATGGTATGTGTTCCATTAAAACCACGACAATGTTAAGCCCACAAAATCTGGGCGGAGGAACATCATAAAGGAGTCGTAGCGAATGGCGCCAGGTTCTGTTCACGATGAGGTAAGATATTTTTGTTCAGCTGGACAATCGTCATTTTCTCATATGGGGCGAACTTGGAACACGAACAATCCTGCTTATGGTGGTGGACGAATAGTGTGGGTGAGAGTCAGTATTGTCGGACGTACGGACTTCTGTGTCGTTCAGAATGGCGCTTTCACTGCTCAGAGGTATAGAGACGAGATCCTTCCATTCCTTGTCTCTCCTAAGCTGCAGGCAATAATTGATAACAAGCAGAGGCACATTTGATTTCACTTAAATATTTTACAGCAAGAAGAAAGCGATGACAGATTAATGTCGTTGTGGCTCCTTAACAAAAGGAAGAAGGCTCATTCGCTTTTGGCGAGACGTGACGATGAAGGCTGCTACAGTATTTGATTAATAGACGTCTTTTAAATGAAGAGACGAAATTCGGACTTTATTTTAGGTTTGCACATTTTTGAATCTTATAGAAAGTGATATACACAGAAAATCATGCAACCGGTTTAAGATACCTATTAACGAATGTGAAATACAGTGACGCAGAGGAAAGTTCAGTTTTAGTTTTTTATATACCACTGTGCCGCTGGGATCAGGACCACTGTTTCCGAGAAAGGAAGTGAGTTCATTTGAAATTTCTAATGTAGCTAATGTCGCTAATTTTTTTTTTCTAATAGAGAGCAAAATATAGTAGACATATCTCGAAGAAAATATTTTTCTTGTAGCTCGCAGAATGTATGAACGACAGTTGTAAGGAAATGCATGTCAATGTTTGCTGTAATACTTCCATTTATTTAATTTCCACCAGTTTCTTTCCTAAACCATCTTACAGAAAATAAGGAAAACAATAAGAAATTACATTAGCGCACACGTCATCCATATCATATATGAAACAGATTTATTTAAATGGTACACGTCAACATTTACCTTTTATTATTGTTGAACGAAGATGATTTTTATGGCGCACTTCAAAGACGATTAGATTGGTTTGAATTAAACTAATGAAAATATTACGTCAGATGTGGTCATGCATTTTCTTACACAAGTATATGACCGGTTTAACTAAAAGTCCGTAACCACCGGCCATATTAAATTCCCTATACCAAATACTGGTCTTTTTCCAACCTTTATTTCATTTATTTCACTATTACAGCACGATGTCTAAGTTCTTATACTTCGTTTTTTTTTTTAATCGAATAAATTAAGTTGCCACTTTGAGACGCTTCTGTAGCCCAATGTCGCTATTTCATGCAATTGTATAATATGACCATTAATCATAAAATAATTACATGTGCCTAAAATCTTACAATTAGGCATATGTGTAAGCATGAATTTCATCTCATAACTTGAAAATTGTTCTCATGCTAAATCTAAAGTATGACTGCATTGACTTCTACACCAGTCTACATGTAGCATGCGGTTAGCTCTTGCTCAACGCAACCTGTGGGTATATTTTATATCGCATATTTTACAATACCTGTTTTGGATCATAGTTTATTCCTCTAAAATTATATTGTCGGTATTGTTTTCATTTGTAATAATCTGAAGATGGTCATTTAAAATTATCTAAAACAGTTACCTATTAATAAACCATAACTTGCGATCTTCACTGATTTTTTGTAAGTGAATAAATTCCTGTATAATTTTTCATGTATTGTTAGAATTTGTTAATGTTACATAGTAACAGAATACAAATAAACGTAATAAACTAATATTCGGGAGAGATCATAATACTAATTTATTGTATATATCTCTTCTTTGAAATGCCCATCCTCCAGAGAAATTATTGAAAATATGGCAATATTGAAACTTTAATCTTCTTCTTCAACTGGCATTTCTGACACTTTCGACTCGTAGGTTGGACTACAGGTGGGTATTTTCGCGGGTGTCACTTAGTAAATATGTGTACATTTTTCAAATGAAAACTGTGGCAATGCTTTCTTTGTACCCTGATATGGCAGTATTGATACTAACATGTGCATTATCAAACGATTGGCTACTTTTTTTTTAATGGTGTTAATGACAGAACTCTTCCAACAAGAGTATTACTTATTAGAAGCGAAAGAACCAAGGGCAGAGGTAAATATTGTTTATAAACTGGAAATATCATTGTACTCAACCCGATTCCTTTTCTAGTTGTAAGTAAAGAAATGTTCAAATGTTTATAAATCTATCGGACTCAACTGCCTGGTAATTAGTGCGTAACTTACAAACTACTTAAACTAAGGTGAACTAAACTAAGGACAACACAAACATCCATGCTCGAGGGGGACTCGAACCCCCGACGGCGAAAATCGCGCGCACCGCAGAACAGCGCCCCGTGAGCACGGCTAATCCGCCGCGCCTGTAATTAAAGAGTACTTCATTATACATTACTAACTTAGGATAATATAATATGCGGCATTCTCTAGATGCCTTAGTTTTCTAAGAATGGTTTTCGCAAATTGAAAGACTAGCCGCAAAATTACTGAAATTCTTAATGTCAATGAGCAAAACTTTATAGTGTCGGTTGAGAATGCTATCCAGTATTAGTAAACGAGAGTACTTAGATACAAATAATATTTATTGTTTCTGAATGGGAAGTTTTATGTGTGTTACATTGAATTCTAAAATGACTAGCTGCAAAGCACAGTAAACATTAAAAATGTACGTCGACGAAAGGTCGCCGGTTTTCGGGAAACATATCGCCCAAACAGCGAAAGCTGCATTAGCTTCTTAAAATGCCGCAAAATTGTAAAGGAAATATACTAAACGGTACATATCGCAAAATCTGACCAACCCGATGCCGTGTTGCGGCAGATGTTAGAGATGTAACTTCTATATTTTGTTCTCTGTAGGAAAAAATGGCCGTCAGTACGATTTAAAACACTGGGAGCGATTTGAAAAACAAAAGAAACTGATTCATTTAAACTGAAAGAAAGCCTGAGACGAGAGAGATGCAAGTTGCCCAAATGAACTGATAGTGAATCGATAGATTATAAAAATACTATCGGTACTACCGCATATGTCAGCTAAAGGTGTTAATGTATCAAGCATCGTGGTGGTAGAATTTCACAGGCTAGTAACTGCTTATGAACAACAGAATGGTAGTCATTCTATCATCACCGGGTACCCAGAAACCAACTCAATACTACAAACATCCATGCCCGAGGGGGACTCGAACCCCCGAGTTTTATAAACTGATTTAGATACTAGAATACAACTACCAAGAAACGAAAGAGAAAATGAGGACGAGTTAGAAAGTGGAAGTGCAGAATTGTTGTATCCCATAGTTTTTGAATTATTCCAAATCAATTTTTTATGGTTCGAACTCCCAAATGCAGGACACAGTAATAGGTATTTCCGGCGTAGAGAAGCAGCTGAACTGGCTGAAAGACTTTATAAGTGATAGAACGCATTACCTTGTTCTCGACGGCGAGTGTTCTTCTGGGACCAGTGTATCGTCAGGCGTGCCACAGGGGAGTGTGATAGGACCGCTGTTATTTTCTATCAATATAAATGATCTGATGGACAGAAGAACTTGTAAATTGCGGCTGTTTGATGATGATGCTGTGGTGTACGGAAGGGTGTCGTCTTTAATTGAGTGTAATAGCATACAGGATGACTTAGACAAAATTTCTAGTTGGTGTGAAGAATGGCAGCTAGCTCTCCGTGTAGAAAAATGTAAGTTGATGCACATGAGTAGGAAAAACAATCTCACAACGTACGAATTCAGCATTAATAGTGAGCGTCTTGATGCAGTCGTGTCGTTCAGTCATCTAAGTGTAATATATCAGGGCGGTATGGAATGGAACGAACACTTAAGCACAGTTGTGAGTAAGGTGGACAGCCTACTTCGGTTTATTGGTAGAGTTTTGGGAAGATGTACTTCATCTGTAAAGGAGACTGCGTATAAAACACTTGTACGACCACGTCTTGAGTATTGCTCAAGTGTTTGGGACCCGCAGCAGATCAATTTAAAGGAAGACATGGAAGCAGTTCAGAGGCGAGCAGCTAGGTTCGTTACTGATGGGTTCGACCAATGCGCGAGTGTCACAGAAATGCTCGAGGAAGTCAAATGGGAATCGCTGGAGGATCAACGACGTGCTTTTAGAGAAATTCTGTTGTGGAAATTTGGAGGACCCGAATTTGAAACTGAATATAGAACGATCTTCCTGTCCCCTACTTACATTTTGCGATCTCAAAGACAAGAGAAATTAGGGCTCGTACAGAGGCGAATAAAAATTTTTTCCCTCGTTTTATTTGGGAGTGAAATGGAAAGGAAATGTCTAGTAGTTGTACAGGTACCATCTACCACGCACTTTACGGTGGATTGCGGCGTATATATGTAGATGTAGAAAATGTGTATCTAAATAATCTCGAGACCGCTTTGCAAGTCGTACGACTTGTAGTTCCACTTATTTAGGAAAACCATGGTTTCATTAAAATATAATAACTGTCCTTTATTGTCATATAGTGTTTTAAAATGTTTTTGTCGACTGTTCAAAGCGCCACGTTTCGCACGACATTTTGTGAGCTTAAAATTAACCTTCGCCACGGTAATTTTGATTTTAACACTTACGTAGTAGCCACCCTAAAATGCGCACCAGCAACTGCTTATGATATGTTACCCATTATTCAGTTCCTTTTATATTGTGAACGATACACAATGATTGTGTGTTTCAACAGGTTATCTGATAATGGAACAAACCTGAAACTAGTAATAAAGAGGTTCTATTAATTATACAGCGACCATAGACATACATTACTAGACTGGTAAATTTGCCTCTATGACTGAAATCTGACGCCGCCATTTTCCTTTACCTCTCGTCAAAATTAGTCCATATTTTAGTACTAAGATCATCTGATACGAAATGACGTTGTAAGCCTTCGAAGATGGTTTTAACATGTTTTGTTATTTTATTTATTGGTTTCTTCTGTTCCATAGGACCCAATTGAGGAGTGAGACTCCATGGTCATGGAACAAGCAAATACATTAATTGTTACACAAGAATGATAATAGACAATTTTTAAGTAGTCCTTTGCACACGACAATCTAAAGACAATGTGAAAAGACTCAATAAAGAAAAATGAATTAGCTTAATTGTTTAACTTTTCTAGGAGTTCCTCGACAGAATAAAAGGAGTGACCCATGAGGTAACTCTTCAATTTAGATTTGAAAGCGTGTGGATTAGCGCTAAGATTCTTAGTTCTTGTGGCAGCTTATTGAAAATAGATGCCGCAGAATACTGTACCCCCTTCTGCACAAGTGTTAAGGTGGTGTGGTGAAGATTATACTTCTGTCTAGTATTCACCGCGTGAAAGGTACTAACTTGTAGGAATAAGCTGATATTATTAACAACAAACGACATTAAAGAAAAAAACGTATTGTGATGCCACAGTCAAAATTCCCAGACTACTGAAAAGGGGTCGACATGACGTTCGCGAACTTACACCAGATATTGCTCGAACCGCCCGTTTCTAAGCCAGAAATATCATTTTTGCATCAGGCTAATTACCCAAAAAACAATGCCGTACGTCATAAGTGAGTGAAAGTAAGCGTAATAGACTACTTTTCGTGTTGAAAAATCACTTATCTCAGATATTGTTCTAATGGTAAATATAGCAGAATTTAGTTTTGGAACAAGATCCTAAACGTGGGCTTTCCATTACATTTTACTCTATATAAGAACACCTAGAAATTTGAACTGTTCAGTCTCACTTATCACATGCCCATTACGTGTAATCAGAATGTCAGCTTTCGTCAAATTATGTGATAGGAATTGTAAAAACTGAGTTTTACTGTGATTTAACATCAACTTGTTTTCTACAAGCCCTGAACTTATCTCTTGAACTGCATTATTTGATACTGTGTCAGTATTACGAGCAACATCCTTCACTACCAAGCTGGTATCATCAGCAAACAAAAATATTTTACAATCACCTGTTAAACTCGAAGGCATATCATTTATATAAATAAGAAACAGCAACGGTCCCAAAACAGATCCCTGGCGCACCCCACACTTAATTGTGCCTCATTGGAATTGCACGTCATAGCCATTTTCTACACTGCAAAGAATTACCTTCTGTTGTCTATTATTAAAGTAAGAGGTGAACCAGTGGTGGGATACTCCCCGTATTCCATAATGTTCCAACTTCTGCAACAATATTTTGTGATCAACACAATCAAACGCTTTTGTTAAATCAAAGAAGACGCCTAATGTCCGTAGCCTCTTATTTAACCCATCAAGTGACTCACAGAGAAACGAAAATATAGCATTTTCAGCCGTTAAATCACTTCTAAAACCAAACTGTTCTTTTGACAATAAATTATGTGAACTGAAATGATCAATTAATCTTAAATATACAGCCTTCTCATTAATTTTAGAAAAAACCGAAGGCATAGAAATAGGTCTATTGTTGTCTACATTATCCCTTTCTCCTTTTTTATAAAGTGGTTTCACTACTGAGTACTTTAATCTGTTAGGAAACTGACCATTCTGGAAGGGAAAATTACAAATATGGCTTAGTACTGGGCTAACATTTGGAGAACGGTACTTCCTTAGGCTTTAGTGATTTAATTATTGACTCAATCTCACCTATGGAAGTATCATGAAGAACCATTTCAGGTAACAGCCTCGGAAAGGCATTTTCTAAAATGTTATATGATTACCTGTAGAAATTAGAGTTTTGTTTAGTTCCCCTTCTATATTCAGAAAGTGAGTAATGAATATTGCACATATATCTAACTTGTCAGTAACAGAAACATTCCTACTACGCACTGACGTTATATCTTCTACCTGCTACTGCTGACCAGACACTTCCTTCACGACTGACCAGATAATTTTAATTTTATCCCGAGAGTTTGCTATTCTTTTTGCGTACCACATTATTTTTGCATTCTTAATGACATTTTTCAGAACCTTACAGTACTGTTTGTAATAAGCTACTGCATCTTCATTCTGACTGATTCTAACATTTTGATACAACTCCCGCTTAGTTCTGCATGATACTCTTATCCCCTTTGTCAGCCACCCTGGCTGTCTGTTACTGGAAGTACCCTGTTTTGAGCGTTCTAGCGGAAAGCAACTTTCAAACTGCATAAGGAATGTGTTCAGAAAAGCATTATATTTATCATCTGCATTATCAGCACTATAAACATCCTGCCATTCTTGTTCCTTAATTAAGCTTAAAAAGGTCTCAATTGCAACTGGATTAACTTTTCTGAGTAGTTGATATTTATGTTTAACATTTGTTTGAGAACAAATACTTTTTAGAATTAAAAGTTGGGCATCGTGGTCTGATAGGCCATTTACTATTCTGCTGACAGAGTGCTCCTCTAATAATGAAGAATGAACAAAAATATTGTCAATGGTAGAACTGCTATTTCCTTGCACTCTACTACTCTAATACTATTTGCATCATGTTATAGGAATTAAATAGATCTAACAGCTGACTTTTCCTTGAGCTATCACCTACACAATTAATGTTGAAATCCCCACACACAATTAAATTTTTATACTTCCTATACAGTGAACCCAGAACCAATGTCTTGCATTTGAGCTGATACTTCCGTAGCTGTGAAATGCAGCACATACATTGTTGAATCGTATTATGAAAGGAACATGTTACAGTGATAGCAGTCTGTGGATATCGTAAAAACACTCAAAAGAATAAAAATACGTATTGTACCAGAGAAATAGCACATATATAACGGTCATACTACCGAAAGACAAGCTGCAGTTGATCGAAACGACTAACAGATTAACAAAAACACGGAAATACGCGACTCATTACTCGTATGTGTCAACTCAGCTCCCAAATCAACCACTTACATCGAATATTTGCTTAAATTCCAAATCAAGATGTAGGCAATCGAATCTTTGTTATGTAATAAATTATGGAAATTCATTTTCCAAATTTAAAAATGGCGGTCAGTGCAAAATCGTGTGTAAAACATATGAATGTTCAGGTACGTTGCAGTTCTGTACTCAGGCACCAATTTGGTTCGTAGGCAGATTCGGTAAGACCCAGTGCAACAGCTCCTCTCAAAATGTCCAGCCCAGTTCTGGACAAAAGTTAGCAACAGTAAAGTTTTTTGCTCTGTGAATGTACACCCCTAAATACACTCCTGGAAAATGAAAAAAAGAACACCATGAATTCGTCGACCCAGCTGAGGAAAATTTTACTGACACATTCTTGAGCATGTACACAACACACGATCACACAGGCACGTCAATACAGTCACTAGGGCATGCGCAATGTCGGCGTTGGTATCGTGTATACGCTTTTTTTTTTTTTTTTTTTTTTTTTTTTGGGAATGCAAGCTGTAATTCTTCCAAGGAGACGATCGTAGAGGTGCCGAATGTTGTCCAGTGGAATAGCCTGCCTTACAATTTCCACCTGGTGCTTCAGTTGGGCCACCTTTCGTGCTAATAATGCAGACCACCCAACAGGACGTTTCATTTCATGCGATCGCAAACATGCTCATTGGGGGACAGATCTGTGGATCGTGCTGGCCAGGGTATTGACGGACACCTCTAAGAGCACGTCGAGTGGTACGGGACGCGTGTGGACGTGTATTGTCCTGATGGGAAAGCATATCCCCTTGTTGGTGCATGACTGATTGCAACACGGGTTGAATGGTGGTTTCAATATACCGTGCACTGTTCAATGTTGTCTAGACGGTCATCAGAAGAGAACAGCGTGTGTAGGATACGGCTCCTCCACACAATGATGCACGATGCCGTTAGGATGTCCTCCGCTCACGTCTTATCATCGTTCAGCCCGCCTTATGAAGGGACGAATGGACATGTGTCGACATAAGTGATGAGAGTCGCTACTGCCGCGGTGCTAAATATGGTCTTACGCGTGTGTGCTGTCGTGCAGGTGAGAGCGAAAATCTGGAGTGTACGCAACAGAGGAAAAGAGAGCCGACACCTGGCATCATGGTGTGGGGAGCCACATGCTATACCAGCCGTTCTCCGCCGTCAAGGGAAAATTGAACAGTGCACGGTACAGTGAAACCATTATTCGACCCCTCTTGCCACCATTCATGCATCAACAAGGCGATGTGCTTTCCCAACAGGACACTGCACATCCACACGTATCCCGTACAACCTAACGTGCCCTGTGTGGTGTCGCACAAGTACAAAGTGCGCGCCACTTACTTTCGCCGCGCGCCGTCATGCACGCACGGCGCGGCGATCTTACGACGACAGCCACGAGCGCCCTCTGCTGCAACCCCGCTCGTGGCCACCACTGAACGAGATCGGTCACATCGGACTGAGATAGCAACGAGTTAGGACCTTCGTATTCAGATAGGCACCAGTGAAGACTTTGCTATTGTACAGGCACTAGGCAGGCCTCTAATAACTATGTATCAACATTCTGCAGTACTATGTAAAAGTTAAGTATTGTTTCATTCTGTGCAATATATATATCTCTTTCTAATTTACTCGAGTGTTTGTAGTTTCTGGCTGCTCCCCTCCGTACCTGCACCAGCGTGTCGGTCTCATTCCACTCGGCCACCGACACCTACGACGAGGCTGGGACACAAAAGCGGCGACGAAGTTGGGACACAAAACCCTGTCCATCAGTATCGCCAGATCTGTCCCTCATTGAGAATGTTTGGGACCGGGTGAACCTTCATGTTGGGCGGTCTGCATGAGCGGCACAAAATCTGGACCAACAGAGGCACCAGGTGGAAACCGCATGGCAGCCATTCCACAAGACTACATTCGGCCCCTCTACGATCGTCTCCATGGGAGAATTACAGCTTGTATTACTGCAAAGGGAGGATATACACGATGTACCGCATATTATATGCAAGTGCTATATTCTAAGAAAGGACTGGGACATATACTCTGATTGCACATGATACACTGTCTGCAATAACGATTTATTAACAACAAGTATATTTATAAACAATCTTGCGTGAAGCGCATCTTAGGACAGGCTCAATGCCCAGAACACAAATTATCCTAAGAAACAATTTAATGACTTTTAGTAAACAGTAAAAACAATGATTACAGATTAAAACACTAACAGATTCCTCCGGAGATTTCTGCAATAAATATGGGTCTCAGCGCTTGCCAACTCAATACTACTAATAATAATAAGAATGAATCACGAGTCTCTCCTCAAACACTAAGTCTAGCACCTTCAGTCGAAGATGAATTAAAACAATTAGGGCATTAAATCAACAGTAGATTTTTAGAGTTTTTATGTAACCTTACCAACTGAACGACTGGATGAATGAACAAGCTAAACACTCCTAGTGCTAAGTACTCAGTCCGCTTTCCACCGGCCCCTACGGGGTAACTGCCGTCAAAGTCACGTGCCCACTCCGGCGTACAAAGATCCCTGCAGAGTACGAGCAAAGATAAATAGCCGATCGCTGACAGTCTATCATCGATCCGGCTCATACGGTACTAGCATAGACATTCCTCACGCCCTGGTGGCTGTACTCACGTGCGTATAGCTCTGTCTGTGTGACCGTGTGTTGTATACATCCTGAATAATGTGTCAAATTTTTCTGCCGGGTCGACAAACTCATAGTGGTTTTTTTTTTTTTTTTTTTTTTTTTTTTTATTTTTTATTTATTTATTTTTTTTTTTTTATTTTACAGTAGTGTATCATCAAACAACAAAGTCTTGCAGTTTTGAAAGCTTCATTCTGCTATTAGTTAACACAGTTTTAATCGCTTAAGGCGGTCGTTACTCCGGTACCACGAGTCCTACAGACCACACACACACTCATCAGCTCTTTTCAGACAGATATGAACTGGAGAACCCTCATACACGAAGCTGGTCGGTGCGCCGGCGTTCTACGGGCAACTAACGCCGTATCACGGGGCTTTCCTGGCACCGCGGCTGGTTTGGGTGGGTGTTCACCGTTCGCCACCGCCCCATTAGACAGATGAGCTGCCGGATGAAATGGCCTGGACAGCCCTGCACTCCACACACCCATCCACACACATACACAAACACACACACACACAGGCTACTAACACCAAAGGTACACGGGGGCTCATCCTTGTGTTTAGCAACCCGCTACAGCTTTCATTGCCATCAAGGGTTTAAGGGATTTGAAACGTACAACGCTAAAAAAAAAAAAAACTGAAAGTAAAAGGCAACAGCTGGAAAATTGCCACACAGGCTATTTTAACCTAGCTTTTGCTCCCCGGTCCGAACCTGAACTCTCGTATAGCACACCACAATTGTTGATCAAATCCGTTGCTCTTCCACGTACAGTATACTTGCATAGGGCGTAATGAACGAAGTGCTCTGTGAACAAAGAAGACTGTGACAGTTACATGTACCTGAGTCCATTTTTCTTACTTTGGCAAATAATGTATCTGTTTTGGTTTAGTCGTCCTCGTCGCCACGTGTTTAATCCTTCCCGGCCTGTCTTTCAGGAATGGTTCTATTCAGGACGTTTTGGATGCGTTGTTATCTAAAACAGCTATACAGATTAGTAATAAAAGTTTTATTTACTGAGAGTTACACCAAAAACTCAAATTTATAAATTATGTCTCTTTCCGCAGCGGCGTCTTCTTCCCCGATGTCTCTTCTCACGGCGGCATCTTCTTCCTCGATGCTATCTGCACTGAGTCCTAGTGACTGCCTATTTTGGAGCTGAGTTTAGATGGGCTCTTCCAAACGCATGTCGGCCTAGATATAACCGCTTGTAGAAGGCGCGCTACTCTCCCTCCAGGAAGGCGTGTTTGTAGCCGTCAAAAGTAGTATTTCGTGTAGCGAAGTTGAAGATCATAGTTTCTGTGAGCTATTATGGGTAGAGGTTGTACCTGAAAATCGTAGGAAGTTAATAGTTGGTTCCTTTTACCGGCCTCCTGACTGACGATACAATAGCAGAAACGTTTAAAGAAAACCTGAGTCTAATTACAAAAACGTACCTGACTCACACGATAATAGTAGGCGGTGATTTTAATTTACCCTCGATCTGTTGGCGAAATTATATTTTCAAATCAGGAGGTATCCATAAAATATCGTGCGAGATTGTACTCAACGCATTCATGAGAATTGAATTGAGAATTCATGAGAATTGAAAATGGATGTGAAAACACACTTGATCTCTTAGCAACAAATAATCCTGAGCTCATAACGAGCATCAAAACGAATACAGGGGTGTCGTAGAGAGATAGAATATCGAAAGTACCAAAGTTACCAAAAATAAACGAAAAGTATATTTGTTAAGGATGCAGATAGAAATAAAATACATTGCTTCTAGAAAAACAGCTTCCACTCGTTTCTAACACTAAACGTAGGTGTATACCAGATGTGGCTCAAATTAAAAAAAAGTGGTATCGACAGCAATTGACAACATTATACCAAATAAATTAATAAAAGAAGGAGGCGATCCTTCTTGGTACACAAAACAGGTCAGGACAATGATGCAAAAGCAAAGGAAAAGGCATGTTAAATTTAAATGAACACAAAATCCCCAGGATTGGCGATCCTGCACAGAAGCTCGAAATTTCGCGAGGATTTCAATGCGAGATGCCTACAATACTTATCACAACGAAACTCTTTCTCGAAATTTGACTGAAATCCCTAAGAGATTTTGGTCATATGTTAAATATACTAGGGGCAAAACACAAACAATACCCTCACTATATGATTGTAATGGCGATTCTGCCGATGACACCGCTACTAAAGCAGAGTTACTAAACATAGCTTTTAGAAACTCATTCACCAAAGAAGACGAAACCAATATTCCAGATTTCGAATTACGAACAGATGCCGTAATGAGCAAGGTCCGGATTTTAATTACCTAAAAAACAGTGAAATATGCAAGCATTTATGACCTAAAACTTATATAAATATGACCTTTAAAAAGTAAAATATGACTTAATATACATTTATTTCAAGCATTCTTGTTTCTTTATTTTATTTTTTATTTACCATAAAATAATACAAAATTCCCCTTCTCAAAATATTGTAAGTATAGTTCTTTCTTTCTGTAGGGTTTGAGGCTAATTAGCACCAATTTTTTAAACGTCTGAATCTTTTATTTTCTAAACACAAAGTACAGTGAACAGAAGACCATCTATCGAAACAGTAAAACAATATTTTTATTTCTGCACACAAATTATTTAAAGCACTTTACATTATTTAATACCGTCTGTTAATCTTCAGTATCTGCAAAGTTGCACTGGATCACAAGGTGCATTTTCAGGTTTTCCATTGTCAAAGATCTACTGTTGTCGCTGAGGATAGTTTTGTACCTGGGAAAGCTCCTTTCCACTTCACAAGACGTCACTGGAGTGTATTTGAAGGCAGCCAGGTCACTACAGGTGTCACTGTCACTAATTTTACACATTGTAGAATATCCAGGATTTCGTTGTACAACACTTTGCAGTTTGTTTTTCACTTTGTCGGCCACATGACCATGGGCTCGATCCAACTCACTCTACACCTGTTGCAAAATACTCACTGCCTCACATAGCTGAGTGCCAACAGCTTCCAGTCGTTTGATGGCTTTTGATATCACTGAAAAATTGGCGTTGATGTATGCCAAGTTTTCAGACAATGTATCTGTAAAAACGTCTTTCACAGTTTTGATAGCACTTGATTCATCGCTATCAAGCTCACAGAAGATTGTCTTTATTTGGGTGTAGTTACAGCATTAAGCCAAGAACGCCATTGTGTAAGAACAGGTTTAGGTGGGAGAGGTATTGAAGGTGCCTGTTCCTTGAATTTCTGCACCCGTAGCGGAGCTTTGATATACATTTTCTTGCCACAGGAAATTAATTTGTCCGCGTCAGGGTAATTTGATCGTACCTCTTCAGCAACTCTGTTCAACGCATGTGCAAGGCAAGTGACATACAACATACTGGGGTAGAGCATTTGAAGTCCTTTGGCTGTTTTAGCCATATATGAAGCGGTATCTGTTACAAGCAGTAGAACGTTGTCTCTTTTCACACCATCCGGCCACAGTAGCTTCAGAGAGTTGTCAAACAAAATAGCAATCGTTGAATTGTTTACTCTATTGAGAGTTTCACACGTTAGTAGGAAAATATCTCCAGGCCCATCAACTTTTAGAACACCAACACAAACATTTGCAATATACCGTCCACTAACATTCATAGTTTCATCTATCGACAGCCAGATCTTTTGCTCAGCAACAGTAATTCGTATTTTGTTGAGCACATCATTGTAGCATGCCGATAAATAGTTCTTTCTCAGTGTAGATTCATCTGGAACTGGATGTGTTGTGTACTTCTCCAAGAATCGTCTGAAGCATGGATTCTTCAGCTTTTCCAATGGGATGTTGCAGGACACCATTATCTCACACAAATCCTTGCATAATGATTGCACGGTTGAAGATTGACCTGTCTGTTCAAATAACAACATTTGTCTGCTGTTATTTTCATCGTTTCATTTCACACAGTTGCTGTGTTTGGCTGTATTACAGTGTTGTTGCATATTAAAGCGCTTTTCTGCACTAACTTTAACTTCACAGAGTTTACAAAATAGTATTTTCCCATCAGTACTAAAGAACTTCTCTCCAAATTCTCGAACAAATCCTCGCAACTTCACGCTGTCTGAGCACTTTGCTTTAGGCATGATTAACAAGGCACAGGATGTATTCAAACTGGTTACTGTGAACACCTGCGCGACTACGATTATTATTACGACAGAAGCCGCCTTTGTTAGCTCTGAGAGCGTATTGTCGACTCTGCGCAACAGTGTTATATGTTCGTGAAACGATTATTGTGCTACACTGCTTTTCTACTACAGTCCCGAGAAATAAAGCTCCGTGCCTAATTTATCTATTTATGTTTCATAATATCACGTTAAATATTGTCTCATGAACAACATACTCATTTTCTTATTTCTGTATCCCGAAAGATACAAGAGAAACAGTCTATGAATTTTGGAAAAATTTGGCGGAAATATGACCTGTTATAACAAAAGTTAGCCGCAATATGACCTATTACTAAAATATGTTGAAATATAACTTGATATGCACAATTAAAATACATTTTTTCTACACTAAAATGCCTAGATTTGTGTATAAATTGTTCTAAAATTAACCCTGAAGTTCAGAAAAAATATGACTTGTCATTAAAATGAGTAACGTAGAAGTAGATATCATCGGAGTAGTGCAGCAACTAAAAGCACTTAACAAGAACAAGTCTTCTGGTGAGGATTGTATAACCATTAGATTTCTATCTATGCTGAAGCGATAGCTCCTTACTCAACAGCCATATACAACCGCTCTCTCATAGAAGGGTCTGTACCAAGAGATTGCAAAGTTGCACAGGTCACACCTGTATTCAAGAAAGGCAGTAGAAGTTACCCACCAAACTACAGGCCTATTCCATTGACGTCAATTTGCAGCAAGGTTTTGGAACATATCCTGTATTCAAATATAATGAATTATCTTGAACAGAACGATCTATTGAGCCAAGGGCAACACGGATTTAGAAAATATCGTTCCTGCAGAAAACACCTATATCTTTATTCACACAAAGTGATGGGTGCTATCGACAAGGGTTCGCAAATCGATTCCGAATTTCTTGATTTCTAGAGGGCTTTTGACACCGTACCTCACAAACGATTTTTAATCAAATTGCGTGGTTATGGTATATCGCCCAAAATTTGCGATTGGGTAGGGGATTTCCTGTCAGAGAAGACACATTTCGTAGTAATCGATGGTAAAACAGAGGTGATATCTGGCGTTCCACAAGGTAGTGTTATTGGTCCTCTGCTGTTCCATATTTACATAAACGATTTAGGGTAAAATCTAAGTAGCGCTCTTACGTTGATTGCAGATGACGCCGTCATTTACCGTCTAGTAAAATGATCTGAAGATCAAAACCAACTACCAACGATCTGAATAAGATATCAGTATGGTGTAAAAATTGGCAATTAACTCTAAATAATAAGAAGTGTGACGTCGTCCACATGAGTACGAAAAGAAACCCGTTAAACTTTGTTTACAAGCTAAATCAATCAAAAGTGAAGGCCGTAAACACCACAAAATACCTAGGAATTGCTATTACTTCAGACTTAAACTGGAAAGAACACGTAGATAATGTTGTGGGAAAGGCGAACCAGAGACTGCGTTTTATTGGCAGAACCCTTAAAAGATGGAACAGAACTACTAAAGAAACTGCATACCCTACGCTTGTCCGTCCATTTTTGGAGTATTGCTGCCCAGTGTGGGATCCTTATCAGGTGGGTTTGACGGAGGACATCGAAAGAGTCCAAAGAAGGGCAGCTCGTTTCGTATTGTCACAATACAGGGGAGACAGCGTTACGGAAATGATACAGGATCTGGGATGGTAATCATTACAACAACGGCGCTTATCGCTTCGGCGTGGGCTACTTACGAATCGCCAACATTCTCCTCCGAATGCGAAAATATATTGTTGTTGGTGTTCTAAAAGTTGATGGGCCTGGAGATATTTTCCTACTAAGCTAGAAATGACCATCAGAATAAAATACGATAAATCAGAACTCGAACGGAGAGATTCAGGTGTTCTTTCTCCCGGGGGCTATTCGAGAATGGAATAGGAGATAAATGGTATAATTGTGGTTCGATGAAGCCTCTGCCAGGAACTTAAATGAGATTTGCAGAATATCCCATACAGATGTAGATGTAGATGTAGGATGCGCGGCGTCGGCGTGTCATTGGCTGCCGGTCATCCACTGCCTTCGTTACGATCGTTGTCGTGCATCTCGCGTGTGGTGGCGACTTTACGCCACAACTGTTTTACCTCACGAAATAAACATGGCAAGTTCCACAACTACAATCAGACTTCTCAGAAACTTTGCTGAGGAAGTGGAATAAAAAAATAAAATAAAAATAAGAAAACAACGTGTCCTTAATGACTTGTACTTCCTGAACCGCTTCTGAGAATACGAATCTCAAAGTCTCTCGACGTACTTGAAATGCCCTTAGTTCACCGAAGCAATTAGGAACGCGGCTGCATACATTTACTCCCCCTCTTCACAACTATACCATTATTATTCAGTTCTCTACCCACACTCGTAGAAGAGTTTATCTTAGTTTCTTCTCAGTGTATACTGATATATCTTCTTTGAGAAAACTGTAACTTTATTAATAAGAATGTAAATGTTCCTTACTACAAAACAGTTAACCTTCGAAATTTCTTGACCTACTGCTCTGAAATATTAAGAAAATTTTGGGGTCTAATAACTACTTCCTTAATATATATAAAACTTTTGCGATGTTTGTTTAAAAATTTCGTGATTACAATATTTTGATAAATGCTTATATGATATATTAAAAATTATGTATACAGAAACAAAAACATAATACAGGTAAAGGTTGTTTCAAAATTTCTAAGCATTGGCTCAAGAAATTTCGTATATTGACGGTTGGGGACTTCTACTCGTTCTTTATAAGTACATACGTAAATGTTTGTTTGTTCCAAATCTCAAATACCGGAAGTTATTCACAGACTACTAATCGATTTCTCATATCCTTTTTCATCACCCATTGGAACATTATTTGGTATGTGTGTAACACATTAATTGTAAAACATACAAAAGATAATAGAAATGTGAATGTTTGCTTTTACACAACCGTAAGTACCTGAACGTTCTTGAGCGACTACTTTGAAATTATGATACAATTTTGCATTCTAGCATATATATAATATATTTAACCTATATATCCGTAATGTTATGCAATTTTTTCTAACTACGTTTCCCCGTTAAAAATTAATTAATGAATGCCGGACACATATTAACGAATTGGTTTATTAAAACCATGCTCACGTTGTGTCAAAATCTGTAAACTTTCGGTAAAGAACTTTTAAAGATGGGGAGGATGAAAAATTAAGAAGTTACTGCCTCTTTGGAAGCAAGATAACGCGTTATTATTTTTGGTTTTAATTTTATTTCAAAAGTTATAAATTGCCTTCATGTGACCGTACAAAAACTTGGTGATTTTTTTTCACTAACACACTATTAGTTTTGGAATATTTCACATCTTTCTGGAAGGACGTCAAAATGAATGTTTTAGAATTTTCATCTTATGAATAATTACTATTGAAACAATCTTTAAAGTGAAATATACACAGGTAAATGTCGCAAAAATTATAGAATGCTCAAGAAATATGAACCTAACTAGGAGGAAGTCTTTAATATCTTCTGTATGAACCTCAACTTTGCAGCCGTATCCTAGCACATTGCAATCTACAATACAATCTAAAATGTATCTAAAATAGAAACACGAGATTCAAAGAAATGAAATACGACATTGTGCGCAAATTTGTATCTACAAATATGAAAAACTAAGCCACAATTCTCGTCCTTGTGGAATGACGTCAGCACTACCTGGGTTAATTTCTAATGTGTGTACGCCTGATATTGAGGGGCAATTTATTTAGCATGAATTAATTATCTTCAATACGTTTGTCAAATATGAATTTACTTGTAAATATCATCAAATTAAGTGCATTTAATTTATTGAGTGTCACTTCCATGTTTCTACAAAACAATGGAAAATGAAACAAATGATCTTAACTGAGCTCAGTGGCATAAAGTTGTGAGGTGATCACATAATCTAATAATTTCTGCTTTGTGACCTGTACGGGCAGTACCAGTGCACCATTACACCAACCTAACTCTGTCTCTCGTCTATTCCTGGTACAGATTGATTAAATATACAAGTGATGTAACATGCTGATAAAGGTAGTTAAGACGAAGCTCTGGTGTAAACAAATTCACTAAAACACATATGAACACCATGACTAATATCAGTTCTAATGTAATTAGTGATCATAAGAAAGCATACAGACAACCCGCTCGGATAGCCATATGGTCTAACGCAAAGCTTTCCAAGACGGTTAGGGGCACCAGCCCTGGCCAACACCGTCTAGATACAATGCCTGACAACAAGTCCGTGTCACGTCACATCGCTGCCCTCGCAAGCTCACTGGCGGAAGCTACGAGGCAGTGGGCTGTGCCCCAGCGGCCGGCCAGTGAGCTTGCGAGGGCACCTATCGGTGTGACGTGCCGGCCGCGGTGGCCGAGCTGACTGCAGCGCGGCAATCACGGTCTGCTCGGCCACTACGGTCGGGGGTTCGAATCCCCCCTCGGGCATGGATATTTGTGCCGTCCTTAGTAATAGCTAGTTCGTAAGTAGTTTGTAAGTTTAGGGACTGATGACCCCGTAGTTAAGTCCCATAAGCTCTACAAACTTTTGAACATTTAATCAGTGTTCTTCGGCCTAGCGTAGGTCTTACGATTCAAACTCGTGCCAACATTTTATTTCATCTTCATACGGTCACCCAGTAATTCCCGTCAATTCTGTTTTATCTCTTTTTAAGCATAACAATTCCTCTTTCTTTGTTTGCTCTCATTAAAATTTGTTTGAATGTTTACTTTTAATCACGTAATTTCATTTCATGTTTGCGTGACACTTTTGCATAAATAAATGGCGTATAGTTTCACTAAATCCCTGTTTTTGTTATTAGTTAGAACCCCCACATCTTATTATGTGAATAAAGTTTGTCTATGTGTCTGCCCACTCAGGTGGTTAGGGTAGGGCCATTTCACAATTAGTGCAGTCAGTTTTCAAAGTTGTTACCCACCATTTGCTCGTATTAATTTACAATCCAGACAATTTAAGTACTTTAATAAATTTTTCTGTCACTTTAGTCAGTCTGGCTCTTTTGTGCCTCTTCGCGAGCCTCAGACCAGTGAAGTATAGGGTGATCAAAAAGTTAGTATAAATTTGAAAACTTAATAAATCATGGAATAATGTAGATACAAAGGTAGAAAGTAACACACATGCTTAGAATGACGTGGGGTTTTATAAGAACAAAATAAAGTATTGCTAGACGCGTGAAAGATCTCTTGCGCGCGACGTTAGGTGATGATCGCTCGCTCAGCCGCCACTTTCGTCATACTTGCCCCTCCCAGGTCCCCAGACCTCAATCTGCGCGATTATTGGCTTTGGGGTTACCTAAAGTCGAAAGTGAATAGTGATCGACCGACATCTCTAGGGATGCTGAAAGACGACATCCGACGCCAATGCCTCACCATAACTCCGGACATGCATTACAGTGCAGGTTCACAACATTATTCCTCGACTACAGCTATTGATGAGGAATGATCGTGAATATATTGAGCATTACCTGTAAAGAACATCATCTTTCCTTTGTCTTAATTTTTTATGCTAATAATTGCTTTTCTGATCAGATGAAGCGCCATCTGTCGGACATTTTTTGAACGTTTTCTCTTTTTGTTTTCTTTTGGTTCTCATAAAACCCCATGTCATTCGAAGGATGTGTGTCAATTTTTACCTCTCTATCTACATTATTCCGTGATTTATTAAGTTTTCAAATTGATACTGACTTTTTGATCATCCAGTATAATGAAATTATATACCTACGTAACTTATAAGGCTCCCAGCTTGCTACATGCTTCTAGTTTTATGTATCTACACTTTTCCTAAATAGTAAGTCATCTTTCCCGAAGTGGCACTCAAACAGTTTTACCATTCTTCGGAAAAAAAAATTAAAAAAAAAAACTTTTGAAACATGATGTTTTAAACGGATGGTTCAGTAATATTCAAAGCCGTCTGCAGCTGCTTTCTTGGGAATTAGTACGTTCTTCTTGAAGTCTGAGAGTATATCGCGTGCTTCGTACAACTTACACACCCGGCAGGATAGTTCTGCCATGGTTTGCTCATCAATAATTGCGATGGAATGTCGTCTACTCGGTAATCCACTAGAAGAAGGTTACATGGAGGACACCAAAGCACGATGGAACTGAAAAGATACAATACAACATTTTATAGATAAAACCCTTGTTGCATAAGATTATACCGTGCGCAATATCAACTACATTCTCTCTGTGCTGTATACCGTTGCAGTTGCAGGCTTTACGGAGTTGCATTCGTAGCGATCGCTAACCATTAAGTTTCCGTGGCTACGTCCAGGGCCCACGAGTAAATTACTAACAGTACATTAGAGCAGAGCCAACGGAAAGGGGGTTGGGGTGAGGGGGAGAGGCGGAGAGGAGGGGGGAGGGGCAGGGAGGCCGTGCACAGGCCAGAGACCCGCGCTAACGCTGTTCGCCTCTGAGCAGGAATTGGCTACACTTCTGGTGACTAATGGCGCATGAAAGGACTTTCTATAATGGACCAAGGGCAGAGGCGAGAGGGAAACCGTAAAGCGACTTCGGATGCCAAGAACGAGGGGAGAACGGTGCACCGGCCTCTTACAGATTGCTTCTGGAAGCGTGGCTCACCAGCAGCAGCCACGCTCCGTAGCATGTACACCACGATCAAGCAACAGTTTGCTACGCAATCTCTTTCAAAATAGGAGGGATAAAATTTACCATTTTATGTGAACATGTAGGGAGAATGTATTTGCGATTTCCTTCAATCACTGGAAATCCCTCCAAGCTTCATTTCAGTTACTTAGTAGCATGTTCTCTATCATTTTGTGTAGACATCCCCATCAGGCCCTGCAAATTACATGTATGTCTCAGGCAGAAGGTTAATTGAACCACCTTCATATTATTTACCTACAAATCTACTGTTTAATAGCATGCGGAAGGGAAGATCACCTAAATCTCCTCATCAGATCTCTGATTTCTCGTATTGTGCCGCGGTGGAGTAGCCGAGCGGTCTGAAGCGTCTCGCTGCGGAGCGCGCGGTTGCTCGCCGTGCAGGTTCGAGTCCTCCCTGGGGCATGGTTGTCTGTGTTGTCCTTAGGTTAGTTTACCTAGGTTTAAGTAGTTTGTAAGCTACGGACTGATGACCATGCAGTTTGGTCCGATACATTTACAAACATTTGAACATTTCTCGTATTGTATTATGATAATTTCCCCCCGTTTGGTGGGAGTCAATAATATACAGCGATGAACCAACGTAACTGTTATTGGCATGCTAAAACAAAGATGTGAACACTTCAAGTAGGAAACGCGTATATAACAGGTGTCTGGCGCAAATTCAAATTCAAATGTCTGTAAATCTATCGGCCCAAACTGTGTGGTCGTCAGTCCGTAGCTTACAAACTACTTAAACCTAGGTAAACTAACCTAAGGACAACACACACACACACACACCCATGCCCCAGGGAGGACTCGAACCTCCACGGCGAGCGACCGCGCACTCCGCAGCGAAGCACTTTAGACCACTCGGCTACTCCACCGCGGCTGTCTGGCGCAGGCGTTAGCTCAGTTACTGCTGCTACGATGTGTAACAGGGTTGCCGCTACCGACACTAAATGTAACGTATTTGGGGTGTATTTGATGGTTTTGACAGCAAAAGGCGAGTATTTTACACATAGACTTGGATTATGTCAGGACAGCGATACTTAGTTTAGTTTCAATTGGGCAGTTAGCTCAGTACTCAACTCGGGAGATGGGGTGGCAATGAACCAGTGCTCCAGTATAACAAAACGTTTTATTGACATTCGTGCTTACAACACAGCCGGAGGCGAGAGGAGTGTGCGTGCGCGCTGTTTCGTACTGAAGTAGCGTCCAGCTGACGCCACAAGACTCATGGTAGCTGACGCTGCTGGGGCGGCTGCCCGCCGACCGCTACGCCTCAGTGTTGCGTAAGGCGAAGTGTCGTACCGGCGCCCGCCGTCGTCCTTGCGCTGCCCCGTGCCACCGCCTCCGTCGCGATGGCCGTACCGCGCTGGTTGCGGCCCGGGAGTTGAACCCAGGCCCTCCTTCGCCCGATGCTGCTGCTTCGCCCCCCAGACTGTCACAGGAGCGCTTCAGGTGTGGCCACGTTCTTTCGTCCTCACCACGCCCTTAGGTAGGTAACTGGATGTAGTCTTACCGCGCCATGCGTTGGTTCGACGCCCGATTGCGCTGATGTCGAGGCCGAGACTCTCCTGCCCGTCGCGTCAGGCTGTGCCGCAGTTATTAAAAAAATGGACCCCCTACCTCCCTTTAGCCCTTCTTTAGTCCCGCCATGAGTGCCTTCTTCGGCTGGCTCCATCGCCATTAGACAAATTCGAAAATCATAATACGTCTGAACAATTTTCTGTTGTAAATATAATGTGAAACCAAAATGACCGAAAGAAGGTAAATATGAATATCTGCTTCCATTCCCTTTTCCCGAGGAAAGAAAAAAATATATAAAATGCTTTAACTAAAGATTTCATTCTTCTGTGTGTCCGTCCTTTCGGAGCTTACTGAATACCTCTTAGACAAGCCGTCAGATTCGGGATATAATAAAGTCTAACATGTTGCCATACTTCTTATGCTAATTCAAGTCAGATTTAATTTTAAAATTTTCGATTTCGGTATAGGTACAGTAGTCGGTAAAATTGGCGCCATGATTTTAAATTAGATAACCAATGGTATGGCCTAGCATCCAGGTCACTGCGTTGTACTTGCTTCTGGGGTAGCGTCACTTTTGCGGCCACAGAAGTTCCGTCTTGTCAATGTGCCTTGCAGGGGTACGATCTATGATGGCCATTCTTCTGCAAAGAAAGTCGGTGACTTGTTTCGCAGGCCCGCAGGTGAGGCGGTAAATTAGAGTATCCACAAAGCCACATGTACCACAGGTCGGCTGATTTGCGAGATGTATGGTGCGCGCTCCCGCAAGCAGAGTGATGACGGAGCCGGAGCAAAGAGAGGAAACGCGCTGCTCCATAGAGCGCTCCGCTGAACGACCCTGGGATATACGGTACAGAGATGACACCCTCCGACGTATAGTGCAAACATATCGGCAGTATTATTGTGAGGGGTACGCTTAGTGGACGACAGTTTTCACACTCATCGTGCACGTCTTGTGAAATCGTTTCCTCATATTACAGATATCGCAAGATTAGAATGGCCAGCACGTTCTGCAGACTTGAACCCTATCGGACATGCCAGGGATACATTGAAAAGGGCTGTTTTTGGACCAGACGACCCGCCAACCAGACAGAGATCCACACCGAATGGCCGTTGAGTAGTGGGACAATCTGGACGACGAGTCCTTTGATGAACTAGTGGACAGTATGTCACGATAAATACAGACATACACCATTGCAACAGGGCATATTACCGTGCATTAGGTGTGCTGGTGTATGCTGCTATCCGGAACACGAATTCAGAATGACTAGGTTATTGTCGTGTAACTTGTCATTTTCTGTTTTGAAGAACGATTGCAGGGGATCCAGCGGTTGTTAGCGCACCCCTTGCCCCCTGGTGGGTGCGCACATAGATGGTGTTGGAGAGCTGGTAATTCGTCAGGACGCCAGACTCCTCACCGCCACGGTATGCCCTGCAGGAAGAGGTAGAGGCGGTCCATGTGCCGCCGTTGGCGTAATGAAAGAATAATGTTCGGTAAAACATTTTTTCTGAAGTAGTACACATTGCTGCGTACTCCAGGCGAGTCCTGTGAAGTTGGCACCCCTTTTTTGGAAAATGCATTTTTTTTCAGAGTTCTAGACAGATATGCAATAGTTCTGGAGTTCTCTGTGCAAAATTTAAATAGTTCTGCACTAATTCACGAAAAAATTACAAAAAATTATAACAAATTTTAGTTTTTTCCAAATAATTATTTGCCTTTAAGCGTAAACGTAGTTCTGATCACAGTTCTAAATAGCTCTCAAAGAGTTCTGCAGAAAATCCTAATGATATTTTTTTGCCCAGATAATAGTTCATGAGCTAATTGCGTAAATAGGGAGAAAAACTACACAAAATTGCGCCAGAGTCGTGTGAAGTTGGCACCCCTTTTTTCAAAAATGTAAATTTTTTTCAGAGTTCTAGATAGATATGCAATAGTTCTGGAGTTCTCTGTACAAAATTTAAATAGTTCTGTAGAATTTCGCCGAAAAATAGTAAAAATTACCTGTAGAACTATTTGACAGCTATTTAGAACTGTGATCAGAACTATGTTTGCGCTAATAGGCAAATAATTATTTTTAAAAAACTAAAAAACCCAAGTTTGTGGTAATTTTTACTATTTTTCGGCGAAATTCTACAGAACTATTTAAATTTTGTACAGAGAACTCCAGAACTATTGCATATCTGCCTAGAACTCTGAAAAAATTTACATTTTCCAAAAAAGGGGTGCCAACTTCACAGGACTCTCCAGGCGACCGGGTCGATGGCGTCAGCAGCCTCGTGCCGTACTGTCCGCTGACAGTGCGGCTGCGTCCGTACTAGCTATGCGTGTGGAGGTAGGTGACCCATCTGCCGCGCCGTTTTTTGCGGAAGTACGGTGGAACGTGTGAATGAGAGATTCACACGTCTGGACTGGTGGTTCTTGGTCCCCACCCTAATTGCTGTCTCGCATCATCATCATACAGGACCGCGTTAATGGTTGACATGTGGTTGTGATGTGCGCTGACTCCAGGCTTACCGGCAGGTAGGCGTCTTCCTTAGGAACGCTGGAGTTACGATGTGTAGGACATAGAAGTCCTCCGAGATACTTCTTCTGCGTCCGTAGTAGATTGTGGCACACGAGTCGAAATCGGAGCTACGCAAGAGTCGACATCTCGCCGGTTGTCAGCTGATGCAGAAGAGTTCTGGAGTTCTATAACAGACATGTACCGACGTTAGAACATGCCAGGGAATCGAGTGCTAAGAAGTGTAAGCCATCGATTCATTTGACTGACTCACTATGAACAAGTGCTGGAGTGTATATAGTGTGTTTGGCGTGACTATTATTTTCCCTACGCGCTCTTGTCATGACCGCATTGGCCCTGTCAAACGAATGTGTCGGCGTTTTACATCTTGCCGTGTTCACTTAACAGGTTAGCTGGTGGTTCCAGAAGGCTTAGGATACGCGTTGTTGTTAGACGTATGCATTGTTTCCTTACGTAACGAAGTGACGTGATACTAAAAGCTCGTACTGTTCCATTTAACCTCCGCTATGCGTGCTATTGAGTCCGGCGCGTGTGCACCCATACCTGTCAGCTTGATCCAATAATTATGACCCAAAGTAGCTGCTGTTCCCCTTCCCCGTTCTGTCGACACACAGCAACGTTTTTACAGCAACGAAGACTTAGAAGAAATTACTGCTGTACTTCCGCTACAGAGCTGGTGTGCAACACGATGAAGAGAACTGAATTTCTTAAAATATATTTAATTCATTTACATGTGAATGATCTTGAATCCCTAGAATAGTGGTAATAATACTTTTCGTATTTGTATGCTGAAGGCAGACACCGTTATGAAAGGATAACATCTAAGCGGACGTGATGACAGGCCTAAGCGCATTTTGACACATCATACACAAACCATTTAAGTCACAGACTAGCACGATACGGCATATGAAAGAGGTAGGCAGACCGATTCTGATGACGTGTTGACACAAGTTGTATTAATTTCACATGAAGAGCGATCTCGAAATCAGTTTACGATTTACTTAATAATTTATAACTTTAATTCTAATTGATTTACAGTAATAAGAGAGGACTCAAATGAAAGGTCTCATCTAGAGGCAGCTTTCGGTGTATCTATACAGTCTTTAACATTGATAATATGCATAATAACGCCAATTTATAGAATAATAATTATAAATTGTTTATAACAGAGCGTGACAGATACAGGAACATGTAGGCAGTGGGCAACTGCAGGTGCGTAAAAGACATTTGACGTGATTAGTTTATAAGACTTTTTTATTTAAATATGTTTTGTTTGTTTAATGTTAATAATTATTGATAATCACCCATAATTTATTTTATTTAATTTTAAGCACACGTTGAAGCTGAATAGTGCATTAAAAAGAGCAGTGGAAAAACTTTCAGAAGAGCATTACACATAAAAGACTGCATTGATAAGTAAATGGGAAACTAATGCACATAGAAATTAATGTGAAGTATCTTTATTTTTATGTATTTGTTTATTTAGCCTGATCAGATTAGGGTCATCAGGCCCTCTCTTACATCGGACCAGGGTTTTACACATACAGTATTTCTTTACATGTGAGTTACATATAACATAATAATGATTTTTACAGATAAGCTATTAATAACAAAATTTATACAGGTTGATTACATGTAAAAGGATGTAAATAAAAGGTATTGACTTAACTGTAATAGGATTAATACTAGCAGTACCACTGAGACACCTTCTGCTGCTGCTGGTGTAATAATAGAACTAACAACATTGATATTTGCAGATACAAGATGTACTTTTGAATATATCGAGACTGGTTAATGCATGGCGATTTCTGACAAAAGGAAGTTAAGAGCAATAGCAATGGCAATGGCAGTAGGATAATATCTGGGAGGAGCAATGGATGTGACGTACCTGGACCGTAGGGTAATAAAGACTGGCGTAATTATTGCTTTAGTAGATAATCCATTAACTGTCGTTTGAAGCTGGCAGTGGTATTCAGTTCTCTGATATACCGAGGTAGATTGTTCCAGAGCCTGGTTCCTGCTACTGAAAAGGATTTTGAGAAACCGGCTGAGTGATGGATAGGGACAGAAAGGGTTTTGCTCTGACAGGAACGAGTAGTTCTCTTATGTTGATCAGATAAGGGTGTTAAGGTCGAGGAAAGATATGAGGGACACTGTGCGTTGATAAGAGAGTAGAGGAAACAGAGTGTATGAAAATCTCTGCGCTTCTCAGCACGGAGCCGGGATAGTTGCTTATAAGATGGTGAAATGTGATCAAAGAGACGGATGTTACATATATATCGACCGCAGACATTCATGTTTAGTTCCAGACGTCGTGAGCTTTCCCAAGAAAGACCTTGCAAGATAACATCACTGTAATCAATAATTGGAATTACAAGTGTTTGTATAAGTTTCTTTTTATGATCGAGAAGAAAAAACTTCTTATATCTCTGTAGGGCATGAAGAGATGCTGATGCATTCCTATACACGGCGGCTGTGTGCTCAGCCCAATCTAGTTTGTCGTCTATTATCACTCCCAGACTTTTTGCCGAGGGCGAAAAATATATAGGTTTGTCATTTAATATTAATGATGGTTGATATTCGCGGTATTTGTGGTTAATGAGCCTAGGATGATCTACCAAAATCGCTTGTGTTTTACTTGGATTGAGCTTTAATCCTATATTCTGTGCCCACTTTAATAGTGCACATAGGTCAGAATTAAAATTCTCGATTGCTGTCTTCAGGTTTTTAGGTTTTGTACTTAAATATAACTGGAGGTCGTCGGCATACATGTGGTATTTACAAAAGGACAAGACCGATGATACGTCATTTACGTACAATGAAAAGAGAAGTGGACCTAGTACCGAGCCCTGTGGTATGCCTGCTAGTACTTTTCTTCACTGTGACTTTACGGTGCTGGACATGACGTACTGAAGACGTGATGTCAAGTATGAGCGAAACCATTACACCACGCCTTGAGAGAAATTTAGGCTGCTAAGTTTAGCAAGTGAAATATCAAAGTCCACAGTGTTGAAAGCTTTGCTAAAGTCTAAGAAGCACATAATAGTCGCCTCTTGTCTAACCACTGTCTGCTTAAGATCGTCTGTTACTTTTATCAAAGCAGATGTTGTGCTGCGATATTTGCGAAAACCTGATTGGTGTTCGTCAAGAAGGTTAATAGTAGTCAAGTAGCTGGTTAGCTGATCATGTACTATATATTCTAGGGCTTTGGATAGTGCCGGAAGAATGCAGATAGGTCGGTAATCAGAGGGTGCTGTGGCAATGTCCCTTTTTGGCAGTGGCTTAACTAGTCCACGTTTCCATGCATCAGGAAAAACACTTGTGGCTAAGAACTGATTAAATATATCTATTGTGATGGGCAGCAGTGAATCAATAATCAACTTTTTGGATAGTGATACCATCATCCCCGGTAGATGCTGATGTAATACGCATAAGACATTTTTGAGTGTATTTCGTTACATGCTTAAACAAAACTTATCATGGATAGCGTTCTTTATCCTCGTGATATGGTCAATAAGTGTTTTTTTCGTTTGGTGATCGATTGTAGTGGTAGGCGTTGTGAAATACTGATTTAGTTCCTCAATGGGGACAGTGGGTTCAGCTGCAGTTTTTACTTTCCCAATACCAAGACCGCGCAGGTTTTTCCAGAGGACAGCCGGTCTATTTATGTTGTCGGTTAATGAATGGGCGTATCTGAGTTTAGCATTTCTCACAGCCTGGCTGACTCTGTTACGTTTCTGCTTGTAAGAGGTGTGATTTCTCAGGTGTAGGGTGCAGTTTGTATGTTCGATGTGCAGTGTCTGTGAGAATCATGAGCTGTTTTAGTTCATCAGTTAGCCAGGGTGCGGGTTTTCTTCTCACTTTTTTGGTCTTGATGGGCGCATATTTATCATACAGCTGGTTAAGTTTATTTGTAATTTTGTGAAGTTTCTCGTTTACGTCCGGGAGGGTGTCGGAGGTTGGCTCGAAAATTATTTGTAGTGCATCAGCTGTCAGTTCAGGTATGTTGACGCGTCTTAAGTCACGGTATGTAGTTAGCAGTGGTTTCTTCCTAGGCATTATAGCGAGTACGTCATGAAAATTACATCATGGGCAGACATACCAGGTGCAGATGTTTGTGACGTTCGAATTACTCTGTCTGGAAACCTTGTTGCAAATATACCTATTAAAGTGTGACTATCATCTGTGTGATGGGTTAGGCAGGCACAGCTGAATAAGGTGGGCCGAGAGGAGGCCTAGGAACAGTCCTGAGTTGGACATTCTAGGCGGCGAACCTATGTCGTCCGTTGCCTTGATTTTGATTTTTTTTTCTTCCTATGTGAAACGTGTTGAACACAGGCGTAGTAACGTTCGTGTGTGATATAACAATATTTCTGTGACTTATAGCTCAGCTTGTCGAAAGTTTTATCGACTTACAACTTTACAATGGAACATCATTAGAAAATTAGCCAAATGGATTAATATTATATACCTTGATTGATTCTCTCTTATAATGGGGATTTGAGCTAATTTTATTTATGAATTCTAGGGGCTTTTGTGGTTCTCGCCTGTGAAGTTAGTGAACATTGGAAATGAACATTATTAGTTGAAAATCAACATTAACATATAGCCGCCTTGTGGAAAGCCCTGGCAATCAATTATTAAGTTTGTTTTTATGAAATGTGCATGCGGACGGAATCTAGATAGCAACGAGCTGCAGCAAAAAAGGGGAATCCAGCAAAAGCCATCCCCTAGTAGTACTGTTATTTACTAAGCGTTCGAATTTACTAAATAGTATTTTGGCAGTCTATTTGCGTACTTACTGAGCAGAGAAGTAAACTTTCCTTTGTAAAGAGAGTTGTATGTTAAAGATGTATCCTATATTGGCAGTATAACCTGCCGAAACTAATAAGCATGGAGTTTATACGACATTTTTAAAAAGAAAGATGAATGTAACATTGTAAATAAAGGTATTTGTTTTCGTCATATACCCGCTCTACAATTTTCCTATACCAACTCGGACAACATCCGATATTATACCGACGAGCTGCGGCTTGCCTTCCTTGTCCCGAATAGTCAACTATTAGCTATTTCTGCAGATAAATGTTTCTGCAGGAAGAGTTGTAGTTTTATAAACCTAATTTGAAAGATCTAATAAGTAACTTTAGTGTAGGATACTATGTAATTTAAGTACTACAGAATTAGTTACCGGACTATAGTTTTCTGTGAAGAGCGTTTGATTTACTCAAAGGTATTTAAGATTACCATATAGCAACCCCCCTAAATAATTTTCATTTAAAATAAAATTAATAATTTAATCAAACAATATGTAATATAATATAACCACTTCATTTTTTGTTAATGTTCGTTGGAATCTATAGGCTACGTAACAAATATACTTAGAAAGCACAAAGATTAATATGTTATCTTCAATTATCCTTGGAATGATAATAGTATGTAAACAGTTATATCTGTGCTCTCGCTCTCTTTCTCTTGTCTGGCTTTGTTCTGATCGGAATTATTTTTATTGCAATGAGGATTATTAACTATTGTTATATTAATTATACAAAAATCTACTGATAAAAATCGAAACTCAGGTACGCATTATCTGCTTTCTCTTCTTATTAACAAATCCCCTCAGTCAAATTAATTTCAGTGATTCTTTTATTCATTTAATTATTTTACCAGTTCCTTCCCCCAATGATCATGCTGTTTTCAGTTAAAGCGAACTACTACGACTTTGGATTATTCGGGTATTAGATGTACCGGTATTGAAATTATTTATCTCGTTTAGCTCGCCAGTACATCTTTGAATTTATTCAATTTAAAAAAATATATTTATTGGCATGGGACCTCCGATCACTTATACGTAAAGAACGGTCCGAAGTCTGATCAACCGTTGGTACATACAATTTTTTACTATTCTTTCATTTATTAAATCACTGATTAAAATTATGCTTCACGGGGATCGAATCTAAATATTCCGAACCTTCATCCAATGTCGGCGAATAGTTACGCGGTTCACAAATAATTTTTGTTAAAGCTTAACAACGACATCTTCTACACCGCTGTGAATGATAACTATTCATCGAATTCTGTCGGTTGCTTGTTCTGCAAAATACTGTAATCTTTTAAATGTTTGCCAATTGCAATTCCTTTGAATTTTTTTTTAAATTACCGGTTCGTATAAAATGTAGGTTCCATTACCACTTATTTAGAAAAACCTTTTAATTACTTTAGTACGGCCCAATTTTTTCAACCAAAATAGTCAGGCAAGCAATAACACTAAAGCTACTAGCAGAGTTAGCGAGCTCAGAAACAGACTGGTATGGACCAGAGAGGCACTCTGGTCTGAGGGTTTACTCATGGCCGAACAGAGTAGTTAGTCCCTTGGCTGTGCAGCCGAACCCAGTAGTTGGAGCCTGAGGGCCCGCAGCCAACAGTTGGGCGTGAGGCGATGAACATCATTACTTGCACGCCGCTGAGTCTTCGCTAACAGCAGTGAAGCTGTGCTGTTAGATGCAGTCGAGTGTTAGTTCAGCATCACCGGGAATCTCATTTCCGTCAGCGTTTTGGTTAAGGGGCCAGATATTACTAGAGCTTACTGTGTGTTCACAAAAAACTTCAGTACAACGAAAGAGCGAACGATATCCAAATTTATTATCAATCACACTTGTCTCACTTATAAACAAATAAAACCTTGACAACGAGAAAATACATTAATCAGTAATATGCTCTGCGTTGCTGAGGCATTTTGCAGTAGAAGAAAAAAAATGATTTCTCAGAAAAAATCACTAAATATTGCAAAATAAATGAACCGGCAAAATTTTTTTGGTTCGTCTCTTTTCTGCATAAACATACATCAGGCGATTTTCCGATTTTGGAGATTGGAATGTATTACTGCCCGCGAGAAAGGCAATCGTTTAATACGTTTCCCAGTCTACTTCCCATCCCGTCTCTCTGTCTATCTCGTCCTCCCCCTCCCCACACATCCTCTTACACCTTCTGCTCCTCCTCCCACTCTGTTCATCACCATCTTTAACAAACCCCCAACTTCCTTCCGTCTTCGAACTTATCCCCTCTCCTCTGTCTATCCACGTCCAGTAATTTCGTATTTACTACTCAAAATCAAGAAATTAGAAAGTATGTATATACATGTGGTGTCTGTTCCGAAAGAACAGGCGTCACTTCTGATCCTGCAGTTGTTATTATTTAATATTCACAGAATATATGACATCAACTGCGAATGGGCACAGCTGAAAATGTGTACCCAGCCGGGATTCGAACCCAGGTCTCCTGCTTTCTAGGCATTTGCGCTGACCCCTACACCTTTTTTTTTTTTTTTTACGGGCCTCCATCCACCCCTTTAGCCCGGCCTTGCGCTCGCCAAAAGACGCCTTCTTCGGCGTCGGCTTCACTGGCCTTTTTATTTTCAACAGAAAAAAAAGAGAAATTTATTTCTCTCAAGTATAGTAATGTACTTAAGCTCTTGCTTCTGTTCCCATTTTGATTAAGTATTGTGTTATGATGCACTCTTCTTTCCGTCTTGTGCGGCAGAGATGCTCGGATATGGTTTGCGGTGCATCTCAAGCTGCAAATTTTGAAAACCAAAATTAAATAAGTATAAGAATAAATAGCCATCTTCTTGGCGTAAAATGAAATAAAAAGATAATTAAAAAATACCTAAATGAAACTGTATCGTTTAATTTTTCTCTCCCATTGGTCTATTATTGTTCGTTTTAGATAATTTGCGTACTTCTCTTTATATTTTCTGTGACGTTCCAGCTTCTGATGTTCTATCAGCAGGTACATCCAATAATCTTCTTTATTCTTTGTCTTGTGTGTTAAAATGTAATGAACAGTCTGGCCTTTGACCCAGTTGACTGCTCTTCGTCTAGTATTAGGGAACGGTACGTCATCAGGATTAAGTACTTGTGCCGGTGTTATTGTGTTTGGTGATGCGCGGAGAACAAGTGCCAGTGTCTTCCTGAATAGAAGCCACACATCTTTCGCATCTTCACACACAAAACGATGTTCTTCGGTGTCAATTAGGTTGCAGTGGGCACAGTTTGGTTCGCCTGCCAGATGTATTTTGTGCAATTTTGAGTTGGTGGGGATTTTTCTATTGACGGCCAAGTACCACGTCGACCTCACATTGGATGATAAGCGGGTGTTAGATATGTTTGCCCATATATTGTTCCAGTTGTTATGTGTAAACTTTGTTTCTATTTGATTACTCTGTTTGCCTTCCATCAAAGCGTTGTAGATCTCCTTAACTGTGTACATGCCTTTCTCCGGGGTTCTATGACGTATGTAGCTGTACTCCACTAGGAAGTGTTTGAGGTGGTACAGCTCGTGTGAGATGTGGTGCACGTCTATTGGTGGAGCCCTGCTGACCGGTGCGATTTCGTTCAAAAGATGAGATACTAAGGTCGTTGGTGATCGTTTCCACTGTTTATATGTTTTACTGACATATAGTGCTTGCGCTTTCAGGTATATATCTGTCAGTTTCAAACCGCCTTTGTGTGTCGGTAGCGTCAAGGCGTCATATGCAACCTTAAATATCTGACCTCTACTAACAAAATAGCCAAGCGTTGCTTGTATTTTGCGTGCTATGGTTCTGGGCAAGGGCAGCAATTGAGCAACATAGTTGATTTTGGATGTAATATACGTGTTGACGAGCTGAACTTTTTGAATGGCGTTTAAATTGCGTAAGCTGTGTTGTTGTATGCCTGCTCGTAATTTTGCTAGTAATGTCCTGTAATTGAGAGCGGCCGTGCGGTGAATACTACGAGTATATTCGATTCCGAGGCATTTTATTCGTTCCACTATTTTTATTGGTGCAGCGGGTCTGATCTATATACCTCGACCAAGATTCATAACACCAGACTTATTGCGGTTTAATTTAGCTCCTGACGCAAGTTCGTAAGTCGCCACAATGTCAAGTACTTTGTCCATCGCACTTGCATCAGTCACAAGGACTCCAACATCATCCGCGTAAGCTTGGCATGATATCTTCTGCCCATGGATGTGTAGTCCACGAAGTTCTTCTGTCAGGCAGGTCATAAGAGGTTCAAGCGCCAGTGCGAAAAGCGTCATAGACATTGGGCACCCCTGTCGTACCGAACTCTGAACATTTATCGGACTGCTGAGTTGGCCGTTTATACTTATTCGTGATGTGCTATTCGTGAGTATGGTTTTCACAGTATCTATCACTGTCTGTGGAAAGTGCATGGCTTTCATAGTCCGGAAAAGGTATGAATGATTTACTTTATCGAAAACCTTTTCAAAATCAAGCGACATCAATGCACATCTGATGTTGCAAGTTTCCGATATTGCTATGATGTCTCTGTAGTCGGTTAAGGTCTGATAGAGTGTTCTACCTTTTCCCACACTTGTTTGATAAGCTCCTGTCACTGTACGAATAACGGACATGAACCTTTGCATCATAATACGGGCGAAGATCTTATAATCACTATTGAGAAGTGTTATAGGTCGAAGATTCGCTATGGTTTTGCCTCCTGGTGTTTTGGGGACCAAGACCACAGTGTCATCACAGAATTCTTTCGGAAAATCATTTTCTGTGTGCTATATTTTCGTTACATACGAGTGTCAGTTTAGGCGTTACTCGTTCTCGAAAGACTTGATACAACTCCGCGGGAAGCCCATCTGGACCAGGTGATTTATTCTTCGGGCTCCTTGAGATAGCATCTTCGACTTCGTCGTCTGTTATCTCTGCTGCAAACACGCCTGCTTCTTCTGGAGTTAGTCTTCTTTGCGTCCTAGCAGTAATGGCTTGCTGTGCTGTTTCGTCTGTTGGTGTAATGGCAAGTAATTCTCTAAAATGTTTGTGAATTTCTTCTCGTATTGCAGCTTGGTCTGTCAAGAGTCTCCCGTCTGAAGTTTTAAATTCTGTCAGAATTTTCCTTCTCTGTCTTTTATTTTCTTGGAGAACATGGTATATCGATGTAGTCTCTTCATTTGTTGTGTTTTGTAAGCGCGTTCGTATTTGACAGCCTTCGAGATGTTGTCTCTTCAGAGTTAACAGTTTCGCCTTTATTCTTTGGATCTGCCCGTAATTATTGATGACTGTGGCGTCCTGAACGTACAAGTCTCGCAGGCACTGAAAGTAAAATTCTGTCGTCTGCTTCCGCCAGGCGGCTTTTTCGCGAGAGTAGTTTTTCAGTGTCCTCCTTATTGCGGGTTTTGCACATTGTAGCCACCAGTGCAGTGCCGTACTGTAACGGGGGAACTTCCGTTCACATTCTGCCCAAGTCGTATAGAATGCTGCACGACATCCAGGGTCCGATAGGTGTGCTGCGTTAAACATCCACTGGCCTCTAGCTCTGTAGGTTCCCTGTCTCTCTAAGTTTACCGTGCATATGTACGCGATATGATCAGAGAACATAGTTGGCCATAGTTCGGACTGTAAAATGTGTTCCTTTAAATTGGACGTTGGATAGATCCTGTCTATACGACTGGCAGAGTGACTGGTGATATATGTGTAACCCGGCTTATCACCGTGTTTCAGTTCCCAAGTATCAAGTAGATTTAAATCTCTCACGATGGTCTCCAGCTCCAGAGATTTATTAAAATTGGGCGTCTGATCTTTGGGGCTTAGTACGCAATTGAAGTCGCCAGCGAATATTGTTTGTTCAGATCGGTTAGTAAAAAGTGGTACTATGTCCTTCTTGAAAAATTCGGCTCTGCGGCGCTCGTTCCCAGTTCCTGAGGGGGCATATACTTAATCAGCCTAGTATTATTTATTGTGGCAGCTATGCCTCTACTGTTTGGCAGTTTCTCCACTTTTGTGAGTACCGAGTACCGAGGTCATTGCCATTACCAGGATTAATAATGGCGTTATAGCCAGCGATGTTATCCAAACAGTTGTCCGTTACTTCTTGCAGCGAAAGGATGTCAACATCGGCGGCGTACAGAAAATTTTGGAGATTCTTCAGTTTGAAAGTGCTGCTAATTTTATTAATATTCAAGGTCGCAATTCTGTACGCCTGCAAGGACGTCATGTTGACTGTACCATTGAAGTAGTTATACTGCCTACCAGACAAGGTGGATATGTCTCCATTTAAAAGAAATCTGCATCGTCACCTGCCATATTAGCGTCTTCGGCGGTATTTCACTTCATGTCGGTGTTCGGGTGCTGTCTGTCCTGTTATCTCAGTCATCTCTGCATCGTGGCTGTGCTCCTCAACATCATCCGCCCAATCGCGAGTGCACTTAACTTCCCCCACGTCCGTCTGTGATATACTTGGAGGGTCCTTCTGACTTGCTGTGCCTTTGTCAGTTGTCTTGGCACCGTTTTTAGAGGTGTGTTTTCCTCGATCTGGTTTAGTGTCCTCAGTTCGTGACTTCTTTGTTGTTGTAGTTCGGTTGTCCGGAAGCGCTCCTTGAGCTGTGTTCGCCATTTCTTGGCCTATCCGCTTCGCTTTATCACGCAGTAGCGGCGCAAGTTGTACTGCTCTCTGACGAGCTTTGCGACGCTTCCTCCGGGACTTGGGTGAAGTCATGGGGGACTGCAGGTCGCCATCCTCAGACGTCTCAACAGTGTCATCTTTGCACTGGCCCTCTTATTCGTGTGACTGACACGTGCCTTCTTCTGCCGTCTTAATTTGATCATCTTCTGCATGGGCACTGGTTCCTGCTTCTTGAGAAGTAGCTGGAGCCATAGCTTCTGTGCTACTAATCTCCATAGGGACGTTTTCAGCTGGACGTTCTGAAAACTCAGTTGCCACCGTTTCTATGCATGTGTCTGGCGCAACGTCTCCGCGGGCTGCGGCGGCGTACGTCACAGGTAACGTGGTCATGTGACTAGGCTGCTCTCGCTCACCAGTCGGTAGTTGCGTCACACGCCTCTGCACACACTGAGCACGGACGTGGGTAGTCGAGCCAGAACCTGAGCAAGTTCTCGGTTGCCCATCGTAAATAATATGTTTCAACATGTCAATTTTAATCTGTCTAACACCATTTTGAACGGGATAGTTGTGCAAAGTAGACCACTTCTCTGCAACATTGCTGATAATCGTGCCACATTCCCGCAGTTTCTCATTAATCTCCTCTTCTGTTACTTCAAAGGGGAGCTCAAAAATACGGACCGTCCGTGTCCCCATACCTGCACGCGAAACCGTGACATCTCCTATATGTCCATCTGAGTGTTTAAATCTGGCTACCCCACCACAAGATCTCACAATTTCATCGCACTTGTCAGCAGTTGATAACTTCAAGTAAACTGTCGGGCTAACGATCGACAAGTTAATTCCAATCAATTCGTCCACCTTGATCTTAAAGTTATTTTCTATAAATGCCTCAACTTCGAAAGATTTTGGTCTAGCATATTTCGGGTCAAAAACTATCTTCAAAGTTTCTTGTCTCAATTTCTCTACTGTCGTTGTCTGTTCCATTATGTCATTCTACAAATGTTACTTCGTATACAACAAGAAACGCTGAAAGCGTACACTCACCACACCGCGCTCGGCTGCCCTCAGCGACGACGTAAACACCACACGGCCGCTCCGACGTCCGCAGCTCACGGCCGCCGCCGGCGGAATGCACCACTGGGACACAGTGATCACCGCACCTGCAAGGACTACCTAAGCACGCCTCCCGTCAGATACAAATTCCCAGCTTCGCCCTGCCCATAGTACTCAAACTCGTTATGGAGCTAATTCCTGTATCTGACGGGAGGCGTGCTTAGGTAGTCCTTGCAGGTGCGGTGATCACTGTGTCCCCAGTGGTGTAGGGGTCAGCGCAAATGCTTAGAAACCAGGAGACCCGGGTTCGAATCCCGGCTGGGTACACATTTCAGCTTTGCCCAATCGCAGTTGATGTCATATATTCTGTGAATATTAGAAGTATGTACTTCTAACTACAGAAAATTACAAAACAAATTACTCTTACAGTAAAGTAAACAAAGTAATGACAGAAATAGACATCGATATTTACAGACTTCGTTACTACTATTTTTAATTCCATTTTTGATTTCATCGACCCCGCAGTTGTGCTAAGGGTGAATATGAACCATTCAATATTAACTCCCATAAAATGTAATTTTACAAAAAGTTGCTACCTTCGTGTGACATTTTACCATATCTACTCAACGGTACGCGTGCAGAAGTGTGTATTACTTCAATTTTCGATGTTCGTTTATGATGACAGTATGTTGGAGATTTTAAAGGAAGATAGGAAAGGGAAAATCATAGTTGGGGATAAGAAAAGATCTACTCACCTTCATTACTCTTAATGTAAGTCTGAAAATTGCTTTACTTTTCAGCTGACTCCACCTGTAAATTTAAACACTCGTCCCATTATTCGAGAAGGCTTGATTCGACATGCAGTTAGACTGCTCCATTCCTACCATCACAGAACAGGCTCTGCTAACGGTAAACTATGCCTTCCACATTACTAGATATACAGAACGCTGGTGACTACTTTGAAGGACAGTTGTTGTTGTAGTCTTCAGTCAGCAGCTCTCTACGCTACGCTATCCTGCGAAAACCTCTTAATCTGAGGACAGGAGCAAAATTGTAACGCGTTTGTATCGGTTGTGAATAAATAGTTTCCACTATTTCAGTGCCAACCCTCATATTAACTACAATTTGCTGATAACAATTTCATAACAAGATAAAGAAGACCTAGAGTACACTAGGAGAAGTATAAAAATAGAAACTACTGTCCTACAGTAATGAAACTAATATATAATAATGGAAGACACAAATGAAGGTCTGACAATGGAATAAGAAATAGAAACAATTAGACTCACTGAAGAGTAAAAATATATTTAAGAGTAAATGTCACATAGGATATATATAAAAATGATATTATTCAAGAACAAATGCTGATAACGCCTTTGGAACGGTAAATGATATCTTATGGGACCGATAGATTAGGAAACAAGCGATTATTAGAAATATTGACACATAGATGAGACATATAGACAGTTAATTAGCAAGTAATAAGAAGAGTTTTGGCAACTGAGATGGCCTTTTGGAGATCATCTGCCGGGAAATTTAGCCTAGATGAAAGAAGTCATCATGGAGAAAACAGACATTACAAATTCGATTACAGGTATTAAAGACGAAGAGCAACTCTTATGATATGGACATACAAAATTGATGTCAACACGGACTTTACAACAGATAATTTAGTAAAAGAGGGAGACACCGACCTCGTGGATTCTCCGAAATTAGACGACTATAGAAAAAGAAATTTAGAAGAAAATATGTGGAAAGATACACAAAAATGCTGAATGATGTATAAGCTTACGATTACGGAAAATATAAACTGAACTAGATACATTGTGAAATTGTAAATAAATAAATATAACTGTAATACTTGAACATCAGAGAACTACCAAATTTTTTCCCCAAAAAAATGTTCAAATGTCTGTAAATCTATCGGACCAAACTGCGCGGTCATCAGTCCGTAGCTTACAAACTACTTAAACCTAGGTAAACTAACGTACGGACAAACACACACACCCATGCCCCAGGAAGGACTCGAACCTCCACGGCGAGCAACCGCGCGCTCTGCAGCGAGACGCTTTAGACCGCTCGGCTTGTTATAAGATTTGTGAAATTTGCCAGAAGCTTAAGGTTGGTACTATATAAACTATATTCGATAGTTCCTCGAGGGTTATAGATGCTCCTTTCGTTGGATTTCTTTGGTCTCCTTCCTTGAAGCTTTGGAGGTTTCACGTATGTGTTTGTTGTTATGGAATGTTGGTCCAAACACATAGGACTGTATAATCTGAAAAGTGCAAACGCTGCTAGTGTAATACGTCGTCTCACTATATATTATTTTATAAAATGGGGTATTCCTAAACGCTTAATGACTGACAACGGCAGTGCTTTTATTAGTAATAAATTTAAGGAAATGGTAAGTCAATATAACATAAAACATATTTTAATATCTAAATACCACCCACAGAGTAACTTAGTAGAAATGATCATGAAAGATTTAGGACGATTATGCCGAACATTTTGTTCATCCAGGCATACCAAATGCGCTAGACTAAAGCCTGAATTTGGAAAAAAAAAAAAAAAAAAAAAAAAAAAAAAAAAAAAAACGGCGAGCAACCGCGCGCTCCGCAGCGAGGTGCTTTAGACCGCTCGGCTACTCCACCGCGGCAAATTTTCCCCGCATGCCGATTAGTTATTATGACAGAAATCACGTTTCGTGAAATCGAACGTTCATGTATCGATGGGTCATTTCAGTAACACACACTACTGGGCAGCTTAATACCACTGTTACCAGCGATGATGTCAGCAGCAGACGTCAAAACGTCATAGTAAGGAAGTCTGTAAGCAACTTTGTTGGTTGGCGTCGTTACTTCGTTTACTTATTTTCCACGCTCTATACTCCACCCCTACCTCAAAATTTCAAGCACTTTCCAATTTTTAATTTCTAAAATTTGAATAGATACGACGAGGAATAGATGAAATGTAGTCAGACAGGAGAGTGAGTTGAACAGAGAGAGGAGATGGAAGTCAGAGGGGAAGGGATGGAGGGGTAATTTTCAAGAATGTTAGCAAGCGATATAACTCTAAAGTGCCACTGTCGCGGAGTAACATATCGATCGTTAAAATTGCTACGTCACTAGCGTCACAGATGGCTTTCTTCTCGAGCGGCAAAGATTCTTATGCTATGGTACTGCTACCGTTCTGCGACTATTTCCCAATATAACAAGTTGACAATTGAATGGTTTTGTTATTTTGATCGGAATTGCTGAAAGGCGTAGTAGCTCGTATTTCGACCAGGCGAGATTTTATATAGAAACTGAATACTATAGACGCCTGTTTCGATTTTGCTGGAATTTTTGTGGCAGAGTTTCGTCCTATAAGTGCCGCTCTTGAGTTGTAACTTTATTTGGTTCCTTAAACTGCTGCAACCCACAAGACGGTTGTGTCACAGTAGTAGAGGAACACCCCTACACAGCGCGCAGTACTGGCGTGTCTAGTCTAGTCCCCTCTAAACAACAACAACAACAACAACAACTGGCGTGTCTACTTCAGTTTTAGACTTATTTACTGACTCAACCTCTTATCTTTCGAGTTATGTAAGTTTATTGGCCGCCTCCTATAATTGATGAGAAAAATCGGTACTTTTTGTGTTCATTATTACCAAAATAATTACTTCTGTTATTAAGTACATTCTTTGGGAAAATATGGTGAGATGAAGATACTCTTGGAATTATGTAATTTCGTTCAGATAGGTGCAGCAGCTCGATGCACTCAACAAGTACTTTAATGTCCTCTGCAGGAATAATTAATAACGCTGGCTTTGGAAGTGTTACCTATGCAGGGTTTGTGCATAACCTACGTCTCGAATCTGTAGGGCGATCTTGGTAGCCAAAAAAATTCTCAGTATATGTCTAGAGGCTTCTTCAATCGTGAACAACGTTGGCTCGGTTACATGACGCAGTGCCATCGATATATATCTCATTATTTGGGAATATGAAGTTCCAGAACGGCTGCAATTGTTCTCTAAGAGCGTGGGAATAGCCGTGCGTTCTGACACGCCTTTCTGCAGACTGCGCGGCTGCTCTTCAATGGAGGTTTGAGTCCTCCCTAGGGCACAAGTGTGTGTGTGTGTGTGTGTGTGTGTGTGTGTCTTGTCCTATGCATAAGATTAAGTAGTTTGTAAGGTTATGGACTGATGACCACTGCAGTTTGGTCCCATAGCTTTACAAAAATTTAAAGATCTAATTGGTCTCCAAGCAATCGAGCTTAACTGAACCATTTCCAGTCAGTGATATGTTTATTTGGACCGGAGGACACAGTCTATTCCATGTAAAATCAGTCCACAATAATATAAAGCCTTGTTGACAACATGGTTCCATGGCTTGCGCCACGCCCGAACACTACCACCGTATCTTACCCTCGAATCTGGGCACATACTAAGGCATAGTTATCCACTCGTCCAGCTTCCAACCGATACGGCTACGACCCCAGGAGAGGTGTTGTAGGCCATTGTTAGCAAATGCTACGCAGTTTCCTAACGGTTACATTCATTGCACGTTTCATGTTGATTTCTGCGGATTTTTTGTTTTCTTTATTTACATTTTGTTGCTGGTCTGTTGGCACCGACGTCTGAACATCGCTTCTCTAAATCATTACGCGCAGTTCACGATCACGGTGTTGCCCTTCACCTACATCTACATATAAACTCCGAAATCCACCGTAAGGTGCGTGGCGGAGACCACACTGTAGCACTATTAGGCATTTTCTTTCCTAATCCACTCCCAATTACAAAGACGGAAAAAAGATGTTAAAAGTAGACCACTATGTGTAATAACAGCTCAATTCTGGTAGGAGGTACCCAGATAAGAAGAGTTTACTGTTGAAAAAAAGGGTTAATTTTTAGCAGTAAAATTAGCAAAAGATCCGTGTGAACTACCGGCTACTCCCTCCTGAAAAACCTTGTTACCTGGCCCAAATTGAGAACTGACTTCGTTCAAATTACTCTAATAACAGGACGTTAACGATACAGTGGCCAATATAGGTAGCAGCTCACACGAAATTACACGCAGGCATTAATAAATTACCACCACAATTAAAGTTATTCCATAAAGGTGGCTGAGAAAACATTTATGGCGCAACATAAAAAAATTGCACCTCAGCTTGTTCTCAGCATTGGTTAAAAACGATATTACATAAAAAGGGGGAAAGTGCTCGAAAACTAATATTTATAGGCAAGTCAAAATTATACTGAACTTAACTTGTTTATTCAGGTCAAACACAAGCAAAATGGGGAACCAATTTGTTAATAAAATAAAAGTGCATCCCATTTACATAAGTTAATACTGACGATGCCCAGCATTGAATTTGACACAAAATACACGAAACTTAATGCTACTGGGTCAGGATTTACAAACAATACTCACTCACTCACACACACGCAATGCAACAGCGAAACTCACCAAAATCAGCGTGCTGAAGCGAGGCAGAAGCAGGCGCCGCTATCGTAGGCGAAATTCAGCAAACCCGGAGGTACCACACAACAAAATATTCAATGAAACTGCGAAGATGGCTCTGGTCTGTCATATATGATTTGAGATGGTGCGTGAGTATAGCAACGTTAAGTTGCATTTAGATTAGACACAAAATCACGGCGGAGTCTACGCACTGGTTTAATGAGAAGTGGGGTGAATTCAGGTGACTAGCTGCAAACCCCTGAAGTCGGAGTTCGCACCCACGTGGTTGCGAAAACCGATAAATATGTATAAATTACATTTCCGAACAATAAAGAAAATTAACTGCGGCATGTAACCCATAGAACTGTTTAGCATTACAAAGGAAACGAATGAAATACAGCTACTCGCGATAGGGAGCGATTACAGAGACGCACCTAGTCCGGTCTCAAACAAGCCAGAAAAATGAAATAATTACAAAGACGAAAAAGTGAGAATAAAAACTATGGCATTCAACCCATAGAAATGTTTAGAATTTCATAAGTAAGCTATTGAAGGAGGTTGCGCAAGGCTCGGACAGTATTACTGACAAAGACTGGGTGCATACTACAAGTACGGAGAAGAAACAGCAAAAGTAAAATAGGCGGAGAGAGAAGATCGCGAAATGTTAGTGGAAATCAGAAGGATACATGCATAGTTACTTCCCTGATGGGAATGAAACAAACAACAGTGGAAGCTGAAGGCTTTGTCCTAAGAACCAACCATGTGGAACACATATCACTCACGGAAGGAAACGATAAGAAAAATTTTACATGCACCGTACAAAAATGAACATATCGTCTGTTAGAAACTGGGCCCTACATAGCTAGAAAGAATTTACACAGAGTTCGTACACCGCCATAAAAGGTTTGAATAAACCAGGCAGTTATCAAACTGCAACTAGTAACGCATACACCGCATTTATCTGTTGGAAATCACTGGATTGAAAAACTATAACACATATCTGCGCATGATTGGAAGGAATATTTCAAAAAATTAATCAAAGTTCAAGAGTCTAAGTTAAACATGCTAGACAACGAATCGCTACATCTCCGCAGGCACCAGAGCAGAACCAATCTTACCACACCACGGTCCGAGCACAACATGAAGAACTAGCGGCCAGGAGGAGCGGGAAAGCTACCGGAAACTGGGAAACCAACTAGTATAGCAGTGGTGGGGAATGAAGATCGCGTGACTCGCCCTGGAGAAGGCTCGTTGACTAGCTTTGAACCATCAGCATCAGGGGTTAGTAACGACTAACTATCGACTCTGAGCCAGAGACCAGAGAGAACCATGCAAAGCGAGCTATTACCACCCACATTCAGACGCCATTAGATCCTACCACAAACCACATTCTTACAGGGACAGGGGCGTAGCGGAGAAGCCGTATTTATTGCCACATTCATAACCTCAATAATAAATTATTAAAATAACAAAATCCTAGAAATATTAACTAGCATTTCAGAAACTAGTATTTTAAAACATGAAATAAAAATGCTATTCCTCATACCTCGAAAAGAATGGGGGTTTTATTTTTTAGACATTGCTAATCCAGCGACATCAAATAAATTACAATTTTATAAAAAAATATATGGAAGATGACAGACGGTCGTCTTTCAATGTCTATATGTCTCTGCCTCTGTGTCTTGACATTGTGATTTTTATGCGAAATGTAAGTTGGCAGCAGCAAGATCGCTTTGCAGTCAGCTTCAAATTCCGGTCCTCTAAATTTCCTCAATGTGATTTCTCGAAAAGAAGGTCTTTCCTCCAGCGATTCCCCTTTGAATTTCCGGAGCATTTCTGTGACTCTCGCGCATTGTTCGAACCTACCAGTAACGAACCTAGCTGCTCGCCTCTGAACTGCTTCCATGTCTTCCTTTAAACTGATCTGCTGCGGGTCCTAAGCACTTGAGCAATAGTCAAGACGTAGTCGTACAAGCGGTTCGTACACTGTCTCCTTTACAGATGAAGTACAATTCCCAAAATTCTCGCAATTAACCGAAGTCGACTGTCGCCCTTACATCTGTCCTTACATGTTCGTTTCCTTTAATATCACTCTTTAATATTACGTTTTCATATTTGAACGACTCGACTTTATTAAACAGCTCACAAGTTCAAAATGTTGAAATGATTGTTACGTTTATGGGACTTAACTGCGGAGTCATTAGTCCCTAAGCTTACAAACTACTAATGAACTACCTTATACTGAAGAGAGCACAAATATCCATGCCCTAGTGGGGATTCCAACCCCCCGACAGGGAACGGCCTCAATGCGTTCCGTCGCTCCGCCGCGGCAGCTCACAAGTAGTGTTGTATTAGAAGATTATGTGATTGTCTTTCCTGCTCATATGCATCATCTTAAATTTTTCTACATTTAGAGCTATCTACCATTCCTCACATCAACTAGAAATTTTGTCGAAGTATTTGACGACGCCACATCACAGCATCATCAGCAAACTACAAGTTGCTCTGTCCATCAGATCATTTCTATAGACAGAAAAGAATAGCGGTCCTACCACACTACCCTGGGGTGCGCCCGACGATACTCTCGTTTCTGATGAACACTCGCCGTCGAGAACTGCGTTCTATTACTTAGGAAGTCATCCAGCCAATCAGAAATATGTGAACCTGTTTCATATGCTCGTATCTTTCTTAGCAGTCTGCAGTGTGGCAGAGCGTTAAATGCCTTTTCGAAGTCGACAAAAATACAATCCGTCTGTTGCCCTACATTTATGGCTCCCAAAATGTCTTGTGAGAAAAGAGCAAGCTGAGTTTCAAATGAACGATGTTTCTTAAACACGAGCTTATTCACAGAAAGAAGCTTTTCCGTCTCAAGGACATTTACTAGATTCGAATTGAGAATATGCTCCAAAATTCTATAGGAAACCAACGTCAACGGAATTGCCCTGTAATTATGCGGGTCAATTGTTGTATCTTTCTTATAAACGGGAGTCACCTGCGCTTTTTTCTTATCGCTAGGAACTATAAGCTGATTTAAAGATTCGTGATTAAAGGAAGCTAAGTAAGGGGCCAATGCCGCAGAATACTCTTTATAAAACCTAACTGGTATTCCATCCGAACCAGGAGACTTTTTCGTATTTAGCTTTCTCAGCGGCTTTTCTACACCGGAAATACGTATTACTATGTCCTCCATTTGGGAGTTAGTGTGTAGATCAAATGATGGTACATTTGTGCGGTCCTCCTGCGTGAAAGGTGTCTTAATGGTTAAACTCAGAACTTCAGGTTTCCTTGTGCTTTCTTCAATTACTGCCCTGGGATTGTCAACTAGTGACTGGGTAGTGGCCTTTGACTCGCTTATCGATTTTATATAGGACCAGAACTTTTTCGGGTTCTCGGAAATATATTTTGCTAAGGTATGGCTGTGGTAATTATTGTATGCTTCGCGCATCGATCTTTTTATAGACGCACGAATCTCTAATCGCATCTTCCCCTCCTTAATCAATAATTGGCAAACACAAATATGTTACAGTTGGCCACAGAAGATGCTCTTAAATAAAGCGAAACCTGTCGAGTTTTATTTAGACAGGTCAAAAAGATGGTTACTTGTGCTATGCAAATTTCTTTTATTATATGACTGAACGTCATATCGCAACCAGTGCAAACCAAGTTCTGAGTTGTACTGTTTGCTTTTCAGATTTCCTGTACATAAGTATCTTCAGTTCCCAATGGACATCCTGCAGAGTTTATTTGAAGACACCTTGCTGAACATAAAACAATTCACGTAGTGCTAACATAACTGGTACCGCACTCACCGAGAACCATTAATTACTGGAAAATTTGGAAACTGTTGATCTCCAAGTTCCAGATCCGCAAGTTAATGCGCACGATTACTGGACATTTTCCTTTAGGGAAATGTGAAACAAGAAATATGACGGAAACAAGTAAAACAGTTGCAGACAACAAGGGTCAGTAGTGAGGTAAGTTCGGATGAAATTCAAGGTGCAGCACGGTGACAACGCTCAGGTTGAACGTTATCGGAGCTTGATTCAGATTTGGCTCTTACGCTTACATTTGGTACAATGGCCTGCCTTTTAACCGATGTAGCCTCGTAAAAGCTGCATAGTCGTTTGCGAGGCTATTATATGTTTACCTTTCCATCACACTCCCAACGTGTTAAACAGTTAAAGGCTCCATGATATTCTCTTTTAAACGGACTAAAAAGCTCTGTTAAAATGTAAATGGGCAGCTGATATCGTACAGTTCATCACGATGTCAGTCCACTTTACGTAGCAAATATCGCACCCATCATTTTATATAACTTTTCTAAACATTGTAAGAAAAGGTAGAAACGTTATGATCATCATCATCAAATCGGCAATCGATGACCCTGTTGATAATGCGCCGACCTCACAATGCTTCTCCATAAATGATATTTTTGGCACTTTACTTCCAGTAGACTTGGATTCCTAGCTGACAAACGTCTTCCAATTGGACGGCTACCATCAGGTCTTCCCACAAGAACGACTTTTGTCCGTGAGGTGTCTGGTCTCCTAGTTACGTGGCCTGCCAGACTTATTCTCCGTGCTTTCAGTTTTTGTACAATGTTGGGTTGTTTTTATCAGGTCCTGCAGTTTTTTGTTGCCTCTCCTTCTCCACGAGTTCATTTCACGGACTAGCTCAAAGATCTTTCTCATCATTTTTCTTTCAAACATCAACAAGTTATCTTCATCTTTCCTTCTGCTTAGGGTTCCTGTTCCATACAACAACACTGGTACTGTGACTGCATTGTATGCTTTAAGTTTGGTCTTTATTGAGAGGTTCTTTGATGGCATTATCTGCCTAATATTAAAGTATGTTTGAGACGCTTTCACAATGTGCTGGTTCACTTCCTGCATTAAATCATTTTATCTGTTGTACCCAGGTACTTAAAATTTCCCGCTTTGTGCAAATGCCTACCTGTAATAGGATTTCATTGGGGGCTTCTCTGGATACCTCCATTATCTCCGTTCTTTTCCGCATTAATGCGGGAATGACAAATACAAGACAGAGAATTAAGTTCACTAATTACAAACTCAAACTTCATAGTGCAGTTTGTAGGCAAAAACCATATGATAAGTTCTTCATCTTGTCGATGCGAACAAGAGGTGACCGAGACGTGTAACCATTGCACCCCATACCATCACGCAAGATGATACACCAGTACGGCGATGCCGCATACAGGCATCCGTTCACCGCGATGTCGCCAAACACGGATGTGACCATTATGATGCTGTAAACAGAACCTGGATTTATCCAAAAATATGACGTTCGACCATTCGTGCACCCAGCTTCGTCGTTGCGTACACCATCGCAGGCGTAGCGCTCCTGTCTGTGATGCAGCGTGAAGGGTAACCGCAGCCATGGTGTCCGAGCTGGTAATCCATGCTGCTGCAAACGTCCCCATCTGTTAAAGGATCAAGACATGGCTGTACGATCCCTTATAGCCATGCTGATAAGATGCCTGTCATCTCGACTGCTAGAAATACGAGGCTATTGGAATCCAGCACGGCGTTCAGTATTGCCCTCCTAAACGCACCGATTCCATATTTTGCTAACAGTCATTGGATCGCGACCAACGCGAGCAGCAATGTCGCGATACGATAAACCGCAATCGCGATAGACTACAATCCGACCTTTATGAAAGTCGGAAACGAGATGGTACGCATTTCTCCTCCTTACACGAGGTATCACAACAACGTTTCACCAGGTAACGCCGGCCAACTTCTGTTTACGTATGAGAAATCGGTTGGAAACTTTCTTCATGTCAGCACATTGTACGTGTCGCCACCGGCGCCAACCTTGTGTGAATGCTCTGAGAAGCTAATCATTTGCATCTCACTGCAACTTCTTCCTGTCGGTTAAATTCCGCGTCTGTAGTACGTCATCTTCGTAGTGTAGCAGTTTTAATGGCCATGCTCTCTTTTTAGCCCAGGTACTGAAACAGTAAATAATTTTTGCTGCTAGAGATAATTTTAAATCTCTTGTAGAAGAAAACTAGACTAACTTAGTTGTGAGTAAACATTATGAGAAGTCAATAAAATAAAGATTCTGAAGATACAAACTTCATTACTACAGCAGTGATGCGTTCTGCGAGAATGGTTTACCTTCCTGCGTCAGCGCATGCAGTGGCGGACTAAAGGGCCGTTTACCTAGCTGCGGGAGTATCCAGCAACGTGATGCGTGAAAGGCGTGTTGAACCCCGGTCCCCACTCGCCCAATGCAAACATGTTGTTGTTGTTGTTGTCCTCAGTCTGCAGACTGGTTTGATGCAGCTCTCCACGCTACCCTGTCCTGTGCAAGTATCTTCATCTGAGAATACGTTCGGCAACCTACACCCTTTTGAATCTGCTTAATGCATTCTTCCCTCGGTCTCCCTCTACAAATTTTACCCCACACACTCCATTCTAATGCTACGTTGACGATTCCTTGATTACTCAGAATGTAACCCAACAAACTATCTCTTCTCTTAGTCAGGATATGCCAGAAATTCCGTTTCTCCCCAATTCGGTTAAGCACCTCCTCATTTGTTACTACCATCTACCCATCTAATTTTCATCATTCGTCTGTAGCATCACATTTCGAACGCTTCTATCATCTTTTGGTCTGAACCCCTTATCGTCCACGTTTCACTCTCATACAATGCTACACTCCAGACAAATGCTTTCAGAAAGGACTTCCTAACATTTAAATTAATATTGGATGCCAACAAGTTTCGCTTCTTTAGAAATGTTTTTCTTCCCATAGCCATTCTGCATTTTATATCCCCCTCCCACCCCCCCCACCCCCCACATCGGCCATCAGATCTTGCTACCCAAATAACAAAACTCATCTACAACTTTTATTGCCTCATTACCTAATCTAATTTCTTCAGCATCACCTCATTTTCTGATATTACATTTTTGCATTCCATGTAATGGAATGCAAACATACGAGGCCGTTTTCCTAGGCTACGGGACATGGCATGCCGCTCCGTGCTCTACCTGCGGGAAACACTTGCGTGCTACGAGAGCAGTCTGTCCCGCACGCCGCAGCGACTCGTTTGGCTGGAGGAGTGTGGGAAGAGCTGACAACTACCACAGGCGTCAGCTGTGCTCACTGTCTGGAGGAGTGTGGGAAGAGCTGACAACTACCACAGGCGTCAGCTGTGCTCACTGTCTGGAGGAGTGTGGGAAGAGCTGACAACTACCACAGGCGTCAGCTGTGCTCACTGTCTGGAGGAGTGTGGGAAGAGCTGACAACTACCACAGGCGTCAGCTGTGCTCACTGTCTGGAGGAGTATGGGAAGAGCTGACAACTACCACAGGCGTCAGCTGTGCTCACTGTCTGGAGGAGTGTGGGAAGAGCTGACAACTACCACAGGCGTCAGCTGTGCTGTCTGGAGGAGAGCGGGTAGACAAAGTCGCCATCTGCAGACATCAGTAACTACAATAAGTGAAAACTGCCCTGCGTTTTATGTTTTGTATACATATTATTTTTCTTTCTGATGCAATAAATTATATGTAATTCAAACTACTTACTCCATATTTTTGTGCTGGTTCTTAGTCCCAATCCCCATCTTACGAAATAGTAAAAATTACTTGGTTATGCATTTTATTTAGTGCTGAAAGAAAACAATCCAGTACGACCCAATAAGACCAATGCTTTCATCATATGTAACACACATACGTCAAATCACCATTTATTCCATTGGAACAATGGCAGAGCAGTAGAAATAACATTCGTTTCAATAATGTCAAGACTTTCATTATGCATACAAGAAATTCATCAAATGGTCTACTCGAATAATGGTAAAGTACTGCAGTACATAATGTGACAATAGATAAAATTAACGCTAATTATCAATCAGAAACTAATCTCAAGGTAACTACGAGTTTTTCTGCTGGTGTGATTGGTCTCGCCACTCACTTGCAGGAATCGGTTTACATTTGTCTTCAACTAATGACAGAAGATACTGAAACTGATTAGGGGTGAATCTAAAATGTTCTTTAAAATTGTCCACATCGTAAGGCAAATGGTTTTTTATTAAGATGATGTTCGCTCCTTCATCTTAACGACGTAAAAACATTTGTCTCACTGCTTTGCACTTCCTGAGAACTCTCTCCAATAATAAGCAGTCCTTCACCTCCTCCGTAGCTTCGACGTATATTCGTAGTGCCAAAACGAAAAGCTTTTTCCACCGAGCACTGCGCTGCATGTTGGTCCTTCGCTGTCCTCGCTACTACTGCCACGCCACATTGACCCACGCCTAGCAAACTGTGCCTCGCAACGAGCTGAACTCGAGCGGCGCCAGAAAACCGCACAATGCGTCTGTCGTCTAGGACAAACTGTAGCGCCCAACGCCTTCCAACGAATTGCAAAATTAAATTCAAACCTGTCCAAAACGTTTCTCGCTTACACTCCCACAACAAAATGCAGAGGGAAAAAGTTTGTCGCTTACTACATTTCGGATGATCATTTGGAACAAGTGGGATTTTAATTTATTACTTCACTATTACTGACTCTATTGGCCAGAAAATATGCAGGCGTCATACGCATATGACACTGAAGACAATTATAAAATTATTTTGGTCTGCGAAACATAGTTTAGGAGATATAGCCTGATAAATATAGAGTAACGCGAAAAAACAAGTTTCTCAAAATCTTAAATGTTTATTTTCTTTAGTGGGAAAAAATTAATTTAATTAAGAAAGAGGTGTCGGAAGGTAGTTCTCGGATCACTGTATCACATTCATAAAATGCATTTTTAAAAACCATCGGTTGTTTATTCAAGACCTTATATATCTACCAGCTTCGGTCAATAGACCATTTTCATGGATAAAAAGGTGTCAAAACTGAATGGTAAAATACATCAAATAAAAAACATCTAGCTGAGACAAACAGGAGTCAATGTAACTAAAAGTGTTAAAAATATAGTGGTCATCTTAGATAAAAGCTATCAGTCAAACACCACTTTATTTTGAACACTTTTAGTTATACTGACTCCTGTTTGTCTCAGATATATTTTATTTCATGCATTTTACCATTCAATTTTAACACTTTTTTTTATTCATGAAGATCGTCTATTGACCGAAACTGGTAGATAAATAAGGTTTTTAATAAACAGCCGATGGTTTTTAAACATGCATTTTATGAAATATATTACGGCTGTTGACACTCGCCTCACCAAAGCTATCATATTCAGTTGCCAGAGCATAAAAAAATGCGACTTTCATTTTTTACGTTCTGACGCTCCCCTTCCTGCAGCTAGGAAAACGTTTCTCGCAGCAACCTGCTGCCCGCAACAGGCGTGTGCCGCACCACGGTGCGATCAGTTCCCGCATCTAGGAAAACGTAGATTAAGGCTGTTGGAGGCCATGGGCGGCGACGGAACAAAATGAGGGCCCCCGTCCACTTGGAAATACGTGTATTACTATGAACAAGAATTGGAGTCCCCCCAGAACGAGAAGCATAGGATAGTCTAAAAAAAACAGCTTTCGAGATTCGGAGGCCCCAGCAGAACGGGATGCAAAAAAAAAAAAAAATAAAAAAAATAAAAAAAAAAAAAAAAAATTAAAAAAAATAAAAAAAAAACTGGCTTTCCTCTTAGTCCGCCACTGAGCGCACGTAATTACAAATTCCTATTTCAGTACATGCGAAGAATATTACTATTTTGTAACTCCAGAGTCGGCACATTCGCTAGGTCTTTGGCGTCACCGATCTCACTGCTTTACGCGCAGTCACGGACGCGCACAGCCTTCGGCCACGAAGTCGCCGGTGTAAAGCGGGTTTCGGTCGCCGCACTCCGCCTGGGCCTGGCCGCGCACAATACGGCGTCAACAGGTCGCGCCGGGCGTGTCCCTCGAGTGTGCGCGCCGCGCCGACCGTTGCGCTGTAGCAGAAGAGGGAGCCAGAAGCTGGCCGCTAAGCGCATTACCGGCCGGCCACGACTGCTGAGGGAGTCTTCCAGCAGGCCTGTAGCTCTGGTCACTGTGCCGAGTCCACCTTGCACCGCGCTACATCTACATCTACATCTACATACATACTCCGCAATTCACCGTAAGGTGCGTGGCGGAGGGTACACTGTACCACTACTAGGCATTTCCTTTCCTATTCCACTCCCAAATTGAACGAGGAAAAAAAGAATGCCTATATGCCTCCGTACGAGCCCTAATTTCTCTTATCTTGTCTTTGTGATCTTTACGCGAAATGTAAGTAGGCGGCAGCAAGATCGTACTACACTCAGCGCTACTCTTCACATCTCTACCACCGCACAAAAGAGAGCTCTCTCTCTCTCTCTCTCTCTCTCTCTCTCTCTCTCTCTCTCTCTCTCTCTCCTCTGCCTCACACACACACACACACACACACACATACACACACAAAGAGATTGAGAGAGAGAGACATAACTGTGAACCCTCCGCCCCCCCCCCCCCCACACACACACACGGAGATGCGTATCTACATCTATGTAAATTCTCTGCAAGTCACATTCAAGTGCATGGCAGAGGGTTCGTCAAACTGCTTTAATGATGTTCCTCTTACACAGTTATTATTATAAAAGTGACTTTAAACACACCAATACGTTTTATATATATATATATATATATATATATATATATATATATATATATATATATTTCGAATAAATTCAATAAAGTTTAACTTACTTTAGTATGCAGTTTATATGTCACGAAAACGTCCACTGTAACACTTAAATCAGAAAGAAAAATTGTATTAGTCTTGATTCTCAATAAAATTTAATTTCAATACTTTCTTCTCCGTATACCGACATTTTTCAATCTGCCGTAGACTCCTCTTCTACTATTTCTGGATTTTCTCAGGGTTTTAGGTCCGGGATTTTTACGGCCGTACTTAGAGTAAAAGCAACTTCCACGAAATAAAGATCTCAACCTGTATATATATTAATCCAGCTATCTTTTGTCTCTTGTCCCTTTCCTTTAAAAAATAAAAAAAAATAAAAAAAAAAATAAATAAAAATAAAAAAAAAACTTTGTTTTTCTCTGAATCATTTAAATTAACTTCCTCTCACATCTGCAACTATATATATATATATATATATATATATATATATATATATATATATATATATACAGGAAATAGTCGAAATTGACAAGTAAAAAATAAATTAAACAAATTTTGTCCCTTATCTCCCCTGGTATCATAACAGTCCACCCCCATGGTAACAGCACACACTACAGCTCCATTCTCTAATAGCTAGCGGAGGAAAGGAACACCTAAACCTTTGGTTCGCCTTAGCCACAATATTTTCTGTGTGTTCTCTCCAGTCAAAGTTGTTCGTAATTGTAACTCCTAGGTATATGGTAGAGTCGGCCGCGGTGGCCGAGGGGACTGAGGCGCTACAGTCACGGTCTGCACGGCCACTACGGTCGGGGGTTCGAATCCCCCCTCGGGTATGGATATTTGTGCCGTCCTTAGTCTTCACTAGTTCTTAAGTAGTTTGTAAGTTTAGGGACTGATGACCCCGTAGTTAAGTCGGTACGGCCAAGGTTTTTGGAGAAGGCCTGAAAATTAGGGCGCCAAGATTCAAGAAATGGACCATTGCTTTGCTGTAAAAGTTGGTTTTCATGAAATCGAATAGAATCTATTTAAACATAAATAAGAAGACTAATTAAAATCTGGTATTTTTATGTGAATATTTCAGGAATAAACAACCTTTATACATTGTCGCGCTTGTTTGATACCGCCAATGTAAATCAGGCCGTGCGACCTCCAATCCCTACATCACCGCAAACGCTAACGCCGGCGGTTCAATTAAGTAAACATTTTTAACATGTTTTCTTCACTTTTATTCGCTATTATTTCAAAAGTAGATTTTGCAGCACTTTGAAAGTCGCATATCGAGTTACTGTCCGTTCAAGCATTTTTTTCGAGTTTTCGTCCGTTATTCCGGATCAGCCATAATGAATTTAGAGAATCTGATTCCAGATTCGGATTCAGTGAATTTAGGCCTATATATCGGTTTATTAAAGGAATGACAGCGTTCAAAGACGTAGATACATGATGTGTTTCTTGGGCAGTAAAAACATGCGCGGCAATATAAGGGTTGTTTACCCCTGATATATTTATATATAAAAAATAAAAATACGTGTTTTTTAATTAGCCTTCCTTTTGAAGTTTTAGTAGATTATACTATGATAAAAAATAATTGTTTACCAAAAAAGTGGTCCTTTTCGGGATAGTTGGACCCCAACTTTCACTCCCCCACCAATATACCAAGGCCGATTTTGTCTTTTATTAAAAGATATTTGCATAACAAAAATCATTAAATCGCCCCACTAATCTCTAAGACATTGAAATTTTTCCATTTTAGTTCCCATTTTCAAGGAACCATTTGACCCCTGGAATATGTTTTACCTCCGATAAAAAAAAAATTTAAAAAAAATGTATTAGAACATACCAGAATTTCAGAAAAATCGGATAGTGACGCTTCCGTAGGTATACTTGTCAGAAGGGTAGCAATTAGTTAAATGTAGTCGCTTGTAACACTTTTCATAAGCCGGCCTTTTTTAATTTTCTCAATAGCTCTTCTCGAAAAGAACGTCACCTTACCTCCAAAGATTTCCATTTGAGTTCCCAAGAATCTTCGAAACCCTCGAGCATTGATCGATCTTACCAGTAACAAACCTAGAAGCCCTTCTTTTAATTGCTTCTATATCTTCCTTTAAACCAATCTGTTGGGGATCCCAAGCACTTGGACAATACTAAGGACAAGGTCGGATAGCGTTTCATACGCGGTCTCCTCTACAGACGGAGCATATCTTCAAAAAATTCTTTCAATTAACGCAACTCGACCATTCGCCTTCACCATGACTGTCCTTACATGCCCTTGCCATTTTTATATAGCTCTGCAGTTTAACGCCTGGATATTTTGTCAACGCAACTGTGTCAATCAGTGCAGTACTAATGTTGTATTCGAAGACTATGGTATTGATTTTCCTATTCCTCTGCCTCACATTTTTCTAGATTTAGAGATAGCTTCCATTCCTCATAGCATCTAGACATTTATTCAGAGAAGCACCATACTGTCGTGGAATGTGGGACACCAGTTAGTCAGAGGTGTGATTCAGAACTATTTTTATGCACACAAACTGCCGTAAATTTTGATTGAGCTTTATATTTATTTCTCTACATGGTTTGGTACTCCATTGGTATCATCGTCACACCATCGTCACCACCATTCAGTTACATGAGCTGTTAATGGGGCCATATTTAAAGGAATTCGCCGTTTCTGGATATTCTTGTTTGCCCTTGGCACATATGACAGCAACTGAATGGTGATGTTGTTGATGTCTTCAGTCCAAAGACTGATTAAATGCAGTTCTCCATGCAGCCTCGTTTTTGTAAGCCTCTTCACCTCTGATTAAGAACAACACCCTACAGCTTTTTCAACCAGCTTACTATGTTCGTTTCTCGGTCTCCCTCTGCGATTTTTACCCGACACACTTACCTCCAAAGCTATATTGATGATTCCTTGATGTCTCTTAGACAAGATATGGCAGAAATTTCTTTTCTCCCAAATTATGTTTCGTACCTCCTCATTAGTTACGCTAATTACCCACCGAATCTTCAGCTTTCGTCTGTAGCAACACATTTCAAAAGATTCTACCATGTTTTTGTCTCAGCTCCTTATCGTCCACATTTCACTCCCATAAAATGGTACACGCCAGACTAATGCTTTTGGAAAAGACTTCCTAACATTTTGATTGATTTTGGATGTCAAAAAATTTAGCTTCTTCAACAACGTTTTTCTTTCCATGGCGATTTTGCATTTTGTATCTTCGGCCATCAGAAATTATTTTGCTACCGAAATAATAAAACTCATCAACTACTTTGTCACATAATGTAATCTAATAGTTTCAAAATCGACACATTTTCTTAGAATGCATTCCTTTACCCTTCCTCTTATAATATCCTTCCAAGACACTCACCATTCCGTTCAATTGCTCCTCGAAATACTTCGTTGTCTATGCCAGAATGACATTGTCATCTGCAAACCGCAGAGTTGTATTTATTCACCATGATCATTAATTCCCTCTCCAAATGTCTCCTTGCATTTCTTCACAGCTTGCTCAGGGTACAGATTAAAAACCATTGGGGAAATGCTACAACCCTTTCTTACTCCATTCACAACAATTACATCACTTTCCTGCCCTTTGACTCTTATAACAGCTGTCTGATTTTTGTACGGGTTGTATATAACTTAAAGTGCCCTATAGTTTATCATGTTACCTTCAGAATTTGAAAGAGTGTATTGTTATCAACACTGTCAAAAGCTTTATGAAATCTACAAAAGCTATTAATAAGTATCTAAACCGGTACTGAAATAAAAATAAAGCTAGGTCAAAATTTACGGTTTTTGCTGTACATGAAAATATTGGTTAAGCAAAGGAGACAATAACAAAGTCACTGTCTGATTCGGAAATTGTGTTTATTGAGAAGTTAAATTAATTAGCTCCTGAGAAAAAAAAAGAACTCTCTGAAACTAAGGCAAAAACAGCAAACATTAACTAAAAGCTTTCTTCTTCGCCAATTAGGTACAAGAAAGGGATATAATGACAGCCTTGAGAGAACGGCCAGGAAGACAGAGCCAGACGACGTATTCTGTTGCGGGAAGTCCTGGAGGCGCGGCGTCACTGGCAGGGACTCTTCTCCGGAGGCGTCGGTCGCGATCCCTCAGCTATGGTTCACGTATGCGGTTGGCGGAGAACTGCCGTCGCGTTTTTCTTTTCTTTTTCTTTTTATTTTTTTTTTTTCCTTGTGTTTTCACACCAGCGATTTCACCAGTAGGCTGGCAGCAGCTCCAGAGGCTGCACTTCAGCCGAGAGAATAAAATACATTGATGAGATGAAAAATTAAAATACAAGACAGGCGAAAAACAACGGAGGAACAATGACATATACATGGTGACAATTCGAGGTACAAACAGTTGACAGGTGAACAAAAACCAGATTTAGTAAGTTTAAAAAAAAAAGGGAAGCCACGGTGACCTAAAAAGCACATGTTGGACGACAATAACACAGGACGGCGAGGAGTACACGGAGACACTAATTAAAATACACGGTGCGACACTTGTCTGGTTGCGGTGGATGCAGTTAAAAAAAACACTTCACTGTAGCACAACACACAACACTTGACGTAGCACTTTTAAAACTGTCGGTCCAGGACCCCGAGAAAGGGGGGGGGGAGCAAAGCGTGGGGGAGAGGAAAAACGGCGGGGGAAGGGGGGCGGCAGGGAGGAGCCATAGGGACTCCAGGTAAGGGAGGGGGTAGCCAAGCGAGGGAGTGGAAGGGGAGGGGGGGAGAGGGGGCACTCTATGGGTGGGGTATCAGAGCTGGTAGGACGGGTATATGTCGGAACGGAGGACGTCATCAGGGAGAGGGAGGCGGCGGAAATTACACTGGGAGGGGACATGGAGGGTGTGGAGATGAAGGGAAGGGAGTATAACGCGGTAGAGGCGTGGTAGAGGCCCAGGGTTGGTAAGGATGGGGTGGGCCAGGGGTTGCGGGAGTCTATTTTACGGGTGGTATAGAGGATACGGATATGCTGGAGATATTCAAGGAGGTGGGGAAACGGAATCAGGTCATACAGGATGCGCGTGGGGGATGGGAGCCGGATGCGGTAGGCGAGGTGGAGGGCGTGGCGCTCGAGGACGTGGAGGGTGTTATAGTAGGATGTGGGAGCGGAGATCCAGGCGGGATGGAAGCTGCAAAGGACAGGACGCATGAGGGAGCGGTAGGTGTAGAGGATGGTGGAGGGGCTGAGACCCCACGTCCGGCCAGTGAGGAGTTTGAGGAGGTTAAGGCGGGGGAGGGCTTTCTGTCCGACAGTGCGGAGTTGGGGGGTCCAGGAGAGGTTACGGTCGAGGGTTAGGCCAAGGTACTTCAGGGTGGGGGTGTGGCAGATAGGGCAGTTGTGGAGGGTGAGGTAGAAATCATGAAGACGGAAGGAGCGGGTGGTACGACCTATGATAATTGCCTGGGATTTGTCAGGATTGACGGAGAGGAGCCACCGGTTGCACCATGAGGCGAACTCGGTGAGGTGGGACTGGAGCAAAAACTGGGAGCGGGCAAGGGAGGGGGCGAGGGCTAGGAAGGCGGTCAGCATATTGTAGAAGGTAAATGGGAGGCTCGGGTTGAGGCATGTCGGCGGAGTAGATGAGATAAAGGAGAGGAGAGAGGACGGAGCCTTGGGGCACCCCGGCAGAGGGGTAGAACAAACGGGATCGGAGTTGCAGACAGTGACGCCGTCGCGTTGCACTGCGCCTCCCTAAAAAGCCGGCGCGCAGTGATACGTGGCAGTCTCGAGCTGGTCTCACGTGGCTGTGCGGAGGAAAACAGTTCCGGTTTAGTGCGCTCTCTGGCGGTGATCGTCCCGTCCTCTGGAACAACCGCTGTGGAACGCCTCACTGATATGCCTCCATGCGCTTGTACCCCGCACTGTGGCTTGTCCGCTCGTCAGGCGAACCACCGATACATGACAGGTACATATTTCGTCGTATATGTAGATGGAGGACTGAATTCACGTCAGGGAAGAACATTGTGTGTAACTATGGAAAGTTACGAAGAACTTGGCACTATTTAGAAAATACGAAATTTCTGATCAAATTAAGTTTTATGGAATCATAATTTGTTTATCTGATACCGTGATATATTTTTATATTCATATGGCTTCATATTCAACTGCTACGCTCATAAAAATAAAGAATAGTGATAGCAAAAAAACTACTTTCATTTTGAGTAGGTAGGTTTCCTCATTGTGCCATATTCTGGCAACAAGCATTGTGGGCTGCAAATCGTTAGTCCGCTGCCTGAGAAGAATAGTTGCCAATGGGACATATTAAATAGACCGTGTGGATGAACTAGTGAGTGGGGCAAGGCACACGCCACGGTGACATGGAATTAATTAGTGACACTGATGAATGTTTGGTGTGTAACTGTAGTATAGCGTAATGTAGTAAACATTTATGTCCTGTAAGTTGCAGGTATAGGCGGCCTTCCTTTATTAAATCGACATCATGTTCAGCAAGTCATACTTGGGAGTGTAAATTTAATTACCTAAGAAACGTTACAATCCCATTTCAAGAAAGCCACCTGTTCGCATTGTGAAAGTCAAGAAACACGGTATCTACATCTACTTAAACAGTACACAAATCACTGAAATTACGTGGTCTTTAAAATAAGAATGTTATATGTGAAACTAAGTTCCTTATTATTTCCCCCTGACCAACCTATATTTAGAAGAATTTTCCCTCCAAAATATTTACGGTTAAAGGTGGTTGAAATGAGGTAAACACAAATTTGAATAAAAATTATATTCACAAATTCTATCTTACAACCTGCCTGATACAACAACACATATACCACATATATAGAAAATTTACATGTAGATCAGTTTTGAAAGACAATGAAATACATTTAATATCTAAATGGGTGACTTTACAGGAAAATCAGAAATTAACTAAAGTTGGTACACGGAATATAATGTATTGAATAGCAAAGTTCAAATGTTTGTACAGCTTATGGGACTTAACTACGGGGTCATCAGTCCCTAAACTTACAAACGACTTATGAACTACTTACGAACTAGGACGGCACAAAATATCCATGCCCGAGGGGGGATTCGAACCCCCGACCATAGTGGCCGTGCGGACCGTGACTGGAGCGCCTCAGTCCCCTCGGCCACCGCGGCCGGCTAAGCAGAATATTACAAGTTTTAATTTACTCTATATTAGTTACGCAGGACTAACACCTGACTGTGCAGGAAGCACACTGAAATAATTCAAAGTTAACTCCGAAAATCACACAACTGAAAACAGCTCGATCCGATCAGGAGCGCGGCCCAGACCAGAGTCACCAAAAACACCACGATGCGGCCAGCAGCGCTGCCGGCGCCCGAATCATCTCTCCCCACAGCAAAATTCCACAACTACAAAATTTTCCTATCATGCCCCTCCCATCGGTGACGTCAATCCAATCACAAATTCTGCTTAATGGTCAAACCAATGGAATACGAGAGCTATTGTTCGACACGCCAGTCTCCTTCCCCACAAAACTGTCCCACTCTGTATTCTGCACGTAAGCCAGCATTTCTCAGAAATCCATAGAATTTGCGGACCGTTGGAACGAATCTGCAGACTCTGAAATGACTTTACTGTCGACCAGACGCCAGCGTCCCGTCGCGAGGGAGCCGCTCTAACTTCCCCAGAAATCACCTCTGGCAATTTACACAAACATTTGCAGACGCCCGCCCCTGGCGTTCCAAATCTCGGGTGCAAATGCAGACCAGAACGACTCCAAGTTTTACTGCCTCTGCTCATTGTACTTTAGCGCCCTTCCGGTGCGTCGTGTCCGAAGAGCCTCCCTACACAAAAGCAGCATCGAAGCGGTAAACAAACTACCTGGACTCAGGTCAGCCACAGACGTGCCCAGCCCAAATATAAGTGTCCGTCTGCAGACGGAGTGGTTTCACCACGGGTGGTGACGGCCAGCGGTCGCCCTCCGGGCGGTGTCGGCAGAATGCCTTGAAAGCAACACCAGAGAACGTGCCGCCAGCGACCCCCACCCCTCGCGGGCCCTGCCGGCCTGTGGGTGTCACCAGTGCTTTCCGCCTCAGAAGACAGTTATCCCATCGGCGATACTTACAATAATCAAAAACAGAGTTATACTCTGAAAGAACAGAAATTTACCTCCCAAACTCCTACCCTCTGATAATTACAACATGAAAGAAATTGAATATAAACAATACTATTGTAAAAATAGGACCACCACCTCTCATCACATTTATATGTATGGCTGAGGTTCATAGAACCGCTTTTATATTTCTCTACCGTTACATTCTGATTTCTCTAATTTTATGACCCATGCCTCCCTCTGTAGGTGGGTACTAATAAAATACGTTCGCATTATGAAGGAAATGTTGCTGAACGGAATTCTGCAAATAAATCTTGCCGCAACGAATAACGTCTTTCTTTCAATGATTGCCGCCCCAAATATTGCATCATTTCCACTATATCGTGATAATGCAAAATAAGCTGCCCTTCTCTGAACTTTCTGTGTATTATCCGCCAGTCCCAATTGGTGGGGACTCCACAATGGGTAGCAATACTCCAAAATTGGATGCACAAGCGTATTATAGACAGTTTCTTTAGTAGAACTTCCAAGAAAACTTAGCTTTTAGTTTGCCTTCCCTACAATATTTTCCACCAATTTAAGTGGTTCGTAATTCCTAGATATTTAGTTGAATTTACGTCCCTCAGACCTGACTAATTTATCGTGTAAATCAGTGTTTCTCAACCTGTGTGTCACGACCTCCGGCGGGTGGTAACGGGGGGGGGGGGGATTAAAAAAAATATGCCTATGAAAATTGAAATGCATTTTATATTAAAATTTCGGGATTCCTTCTTGATCATCAGCTCTCAGTTGAAGAGAACAGGGATTGTTTTATGATAAATGCACAGGGCTAGCAATGAATAAACGAAAGCCCCGAAAAAGTTACCAGGCGTTAGCTAAATTTACCAATACAATAAATAATTTTGAGATATTCAGTTTTTGGAAATTGACTATACGGTGGCATCTTTCTCAACGATCATAATTCGCTTCTGAGCTTTAACTGCAATGCGACTCCTTATCGCCGGCCGCGGTGGCCGAGGAGACTGAGGCACTTCAGTCACGGTCTGCACGACCACTACGGTCGGGGGTTTGAATCCCCCCTCGGGCATGGATATTTGTGCCGTCCTTAGTGTTAGCTAGTTCATAAGTAGTTTGTAAGTTTAGGGACTGATGACCCCGTAGTTAAATCCCATAAGCTTTACAAACATTTGAACATTTTGACTCCTTATCTTTCACTTTCGCCCTGTTCCCCACACATGCAGGGTCGGCTTTCTTTCTTTGCATTTGGAATGCCTCCTGGGAGGAAATGTGTACCCAAATATTTGCGTATAGTGTTATATAATAGTGTTATGGAATGTTTGCGAATAGTGTAACTGAGGCGGGACTTTGGGAGCAGCCTCTTATTCACCTAGGGGGTTGCGGAAAACAATGCAAAACCTCCTTATACAACATAATATTTTTCTGTCGGAATTCAAGTAATAATACGGGGTTGGAACACTTGCGCGGAGTAACACTTGCGCGGAGTGACACTTGCGCGGAACCCGGGGCCCTTGGGGCGGCTAATGGCTTTTCCTGGGTACAGGCACACCACTGCTGTTGTCAAGTTTCCAAACTGTCAACATAACACGAAAATCAGTGAAATTGCACAACCCTTTGCAAGCTGAAGAGCAATATAGTATCTTGTTCTAACTACATATTAATCCGTTGAGTGTTCCTCCTGTAAACCAAAAGGAATTTTAATAGTGATAATGTTTGGAGAGTTATTAAGACATTCTTTGCTACTACAAGACGATGACTTTCCAGTCACACCTCCTAAAAGCATATTATTCAGAACACTAAGCATATCAAGACACCTGCGCAAGCAATAAATATATTAGGCATCCTGCACAGATACGTTGATGTAATTGACCGCTATGTAGTTAACTTCCCTATCACGCAACTTCCATTTCTTTAAAAATAGCTACTATGCTTTTTAATTGGAGATGCAACCTTAAACCTTCAATTAAAAAACGTTAATGATAAGTCCATGAGTATTTTACATACTTAAAGCGTTTATTCATAGACCCCAAAACGATTTGGCTGTATTCGAATTACAAATACATCTAAGAAATATATGAAATACGGAATGTGTAAGGGAATGTCACACACCGAAAAATGCTAAAGATAAATTCTATTTTCCATCACCATCATATAGAACCATTTTTACTCCGAACTTGGCATAAACCAACAGGGAGAAACAAGTTGCAAGACTTCCAGGAAAAATGAAGCGAAATTGGCAGCCAATAGTTGGTTAACATTGCCTGTTAACTGTATAAATATAAATTACGGAATACGCGGAACTCCTGTTCAGTACAGTCAAAAAGGTCTAAGGTAATAGGCAGTGGTTTACAATCAGATATCCGTATCACTCTCCTCCTCAAGAAGTCTGTGTGAAGATTTATATTCAGAACAGTCAAGAAAAAGGTGTTGATACTATAAGAAGCAGCTCATTTACTCAGGAAGGGAAAACGTTATGGTGCCCGTAAATTTGAATGGCTGTATCTCTTGTAGTAACATTTAATTTTTGATAAAATTTTAAAATCCAATATACCAGAATTTTGTTTTTATAAGCCGGCCGCGGTGGCCGAGGGGACTGCCGGGCGCCGTGGCTCAGCGCGCCCGGTCAGAGGGCTCAACGCCCTCTGGAATAAAAAAGCTGAGCCAAAGAACACACCGAACAAGAACGAACACAAATGATCAGCTTCCGCAACGAAGAGAACTACCCAAGAGAGAGAGGGAAAAAAAAAAAAAAAAAAAAAAAAAGGGGGGGGACTGAGGCGCTCCAGTCACGGACTGCAGGGCCACTACGGTCGGGGGTTCGAATCCCCCCTCGGGCATGGATATTTGTGGCGTCCTAGGTCGTAAGTAGTTCATAAGTAGTTTGTAAGTTTAGGGACTGATGACCCCGTAGTTAAGTCCCATAGGCTTAACAAACATTTGATTTGTTTTTCTAAACTCAGTGCCAACTTTTTTTTGTCGAAATTTTTGCAGGAAGTTGTCTTGACGTGATTTCATACTTCTATGCATTAATATTATCAAACATGTAATTTGTGTCACAAATTGCGCGGCCGGTCCGGTCGGAGGTTCGAGTCCTTCCTCGGACATAGGTATGTTTGTGTGTACTTTGCCCAAGTTATTTTAAGTAAGATTAAGTAGTGTGTACGTCTAGCGACCAATGATCTAAGTAGTTTGGCCGTATAAGACTACACATATACACGTAATTTATTTATTTCATAACCACATTTAAGTACTATTAAGTAAAGAAACTTAAAAGAGAAATTTGAAGTAAACACTGAAAACAAATGATTGATATTTCTCATAAGATGAATGCACACAACCATTGACTTATGTCTTGTGAATGTACCTACAAATTCTGCCATATGAAAATTGTAGTATGAGTCCCAAATATGTTTTTTCTGTAATAACATTAAAAACATATTAAAAATTCAGAACTCGAAAATCAGTGAAGTTTTGGACGTGAAGCGTTTTGTGTTGCTACAGCTTTACATAGTAGACACGATTTTTAAATTTGGTTGCTATCGCCAAAGTAGTCGAAACGTTAAATTTTTTGGTGTAATCTTCGCCGTGTAGACTGTATATTGTAGAAGTCTACGTCGAACCTAATCATACCTCTGAGGAGAGAACGTTGTTTGCACTTCTCCTGCGTTTCCAGTCGGCTGTGGTATGCTACGTAACGACATCGTACCGTTCCACTTTACCGAGAGATATATATGTATTGGTGTGATGTCTGTTCTTTCGAAATAAAACATCACACCGATATATGTATCATTTAGACGCAAAGATTCTGGGTTCTGTTTTCATCGCTAAAGCGATTAACAACGTTAGACCTCGTGTGTAAACAAAATGTTCAAATGTTTGTATAGTCTATGGGACTTAACTACGGGGTCATCAGTCCCTAAACTTACAAGTTACTTATGAACTACTTACGAACTAGGACGGCACAAATATCCATGCCCGAGTGGGGATTCGAGCCCCCGACTGTAGTGGCCGTGCAGACCGTGACTGGAGCGCCTTAGTCTCCTCGGCCACCGCGGCCGGCGTGTGTAAACACTTAAAGATTATGAGTGCCACTGGAAAAATGCGTAAGTAACACCTGTTGTTTGCGACTTGAAGATGACCTGAAATTAGCCGAAATCGATATCTCATATATTTCATAATGCTATTCCTAACATATTTAAAAGCTGCTCAAAACCACCTATAAAAAACTTTTATAATGAGATTGTATATAATTCCACGATCAAATTGTGTTTTAGTTATTTGTAGTAATACACCCAAAGATCTGTTCTTGCTTTTAGTGCCTTGATCAGCTGTTTATTTTTAGAGGTATTACTAGGGACAGGAAAAATTCGCATTTGCGATAAATGCGAATATAGATGCGAATTCTGACTCAAAATGCAGTAAATCCGAAATTGTAGTTAGCAACGGTTGCGCTCAATTCCGATTTCATCACATTCCTCTTCACATGGTGCTGTATTGTAAATCGAGTGATATTTGTATGACGTGTTATCTGTTGAATGAGGCTGTGATATCTCCGGGCCGTTACTACAGCTCCACCTCGCTCGGTGGGCCTTTCCCTGAATACGGCACAGGTAGCGGCTGGAAGGCGAGGAGTAGCGGTGGTGTATCCCTACTTCTGGAACACCCTGTTCACTACCTGCAGCGTCCGGGTCTCCGCGCAAGTGTCTACACATTCCCTTTCCGCGCAAGTGTCACTCCCCGCAAGTGTCACAAACTCAATAATACGACGTGTCCCATTCAGACAGGAAGGAAGGAAGCTTAGGGTTTAAGTCCCGTTGACAAAATTTTCAAATTCAAATGTTTGTTAAACTTATGGGACTTAACTGCGGGGTTATTAGTCCCTAAACTTACAAACTACTTATGAACTACTTACGAACTAGGACGGCACAAATATCCATGACCGAGGGGGGATTCGAACCCCCGACCGTAGTGGCCGTGCAGACCGTGACTGGAGCGCCTCAGCTTGCTCGTTTAAAAATGTTTGTAAATCTATCGGACCAAACTGCGTGGTCATCAGTCCGTAGCTTACAAACTACTTAAACCTAGGTAAACTAACCTAAGGACAACACACACACCCATGCCCCAGGGAGGACTCGAACCTCCACGGCGAGTAACCGCGCGCTCCGCAGCGAGACGCTTTAGACCGCTCGGCTACTCCACAGCGGCCTTAGTCGTTAGAGACGAAACTAACGTTCGGAGTTTTCAGCAAGGATTGGGAAGGATATCAACCGACCCCTTTGAAAGGAACCATCCCGGCACTTGTCTGAAGTGATTTAGGGAAATCACGGAAAACCTAAATCTGGATGGCTGGATGTGGATTTGAACGACCATCCTCTCGAATGTGTGTCCAGTGTGTTACCACTGCGCCACCTCGCTTGGTCCTCTTCAGAAAGATGGACTAGAAATTTGTCCTATAATGTACAATACTGAATTTTTTTGCAAGAAAGTTTTATAAAGAGAGAAAAATTACATTTGTTGCCTTTGAGACTACACACATACCTGTGTTATAGTTTATTGGTTGCGGGGGGGGGGGGGTTTGGGAGATCACCAAAATATTTTTAGTTGGAAGGGGTCGCGTGTTCAAAAGGATTGGGAAACACTGATGTAAATGAAGATTAGTGGATTTCTTTTAATACTTATATATAACTTCACACTTTTGGTTATTTAGGGTCAACTGCCAATTTCCGAACCAAGCAGATATCTTATCTGAATCATTTTGCAGTTCCTTTTCATCTTCTGCTGACTTTATTAACCAACGACGGCATCATCCGCTAAGGTTCTATGAGAGCTGCGGAACGCGCCGCTGCTCGCCGTCGGAGGTTCGAGTTCTGCCTTGTGTATGGTTGTATTTGTTGTCTTTAGCATAAGTTAGTTTAAATAATTTGTAAACCTAGGGTCTGACGACCACAGTAATTAAGTCTCATATATTTACAAACATTTGGATTTGGATTTGTAGCTGCTCGGAGTGTCTCCTAAATTGTTTATAGAGATGAGGAAGCGAAGGGGCCTTATAGCACTTCTATGAGGAATGCCAGATATTTCTGCTTTACCCGCGATCCTGTATCCACTGCCGTCCGGACCTCATGGATAAATAGCGCGAGGTGTTTTCCACATCTACATCTACATGGGATACTCTGCAAATCACATTTAAGTGCCTGGCAGAGGGTTCATCGAACCACCATTATATCATTAACTCCCATTCCATTCTCGAATAGCGCGCGGGAAGAAAGAACACCTAAATCGTTCCGTTTTCGATCTGATTTCTCTTATTTTATTGGGATGGTCATGTCTCCCTAAGTAGGTGGGTGCTAGCAGAATATTTTCACATTCAGAAGTAAAAGTCGGTGATTGAAACTTCGCAAACAGATCACACCGCAATGAATAACGTATTTCTTTTAATGATTTCCACCCCAATTCGTGCAACATTTCCGTGACGCTCCCCCCCCCCAACCCCACCCCCACGTAACGTGATAAAACAAAACGAGCTGCCCTTCTCTGAACTTTCTCAATGTCTTCCGTCAGTCCCACCTGGTGATGGTCCCACAAGGGGCAACAGTACTCAAGGAGAGGACGCACAAGTGTGATGTAGGCAGTCTCTTTGGTGGAGCTGGTGCATCTTCGAAGCGTTCTGTCGATGAAATGTAACCTTTGGTGCGCCTTCCCCACAATATTTTCTATGTGTTCTCTCCAGTCAATGTTGTTCGTAATTGTAACTCCTAGGTATTTGGTTGAATCTACGATCTTAAGGTTTGACTGATTTATCGCGTAATTAAAATTCAGCGGATTTCTTTTAGTGGTCATATGTATTACTTCACACTTTTCTTTATTTAGTGTCAATTACCAATTCTTACACCATGTTGTAGTTGTAGTCTTCAGTCCGGAGACTGGTTTGATGCAGCTCTTCACAATACCCTATCCTGAGCAAGCCTCTTCATCTCCACATAAGAACGGTAACCTACATCTCTCTGAATCTGCTTACTTAGTCTTCCTCTGCGGTTTTTACCCCAAACACACTCCCCTCCAACGCTAAATTCCCAATCCCTTGATGTTTAAGAATGTGCCCTACCAATCTATCCCTTCTTTTAGTCAAGGTATGCCAGAAATTTATCTCCCCAATTCTTTCAGTACCTCCTCATTAGTTACGCGATCCACCCACCTAATCTTCAGCATTCTTCTGTAGCACCATATTTCAAAAGCCTCAATCCTCTTCCTGTCCGCACTGTTGATCGTCCATGTTTCACTCCCATACAAGGCAACACTCCTTCAGAAAGGACTTCTTTAGGCTTAAATCAATATTCGATGTTAACAAATTTCTCTTTTTCAAGAACGCTTTTCTACCCATTGCCATTCTGCATTTTATATCCTCTGTACTGCGACCATCATTTGTTATTTTACTGACCAAGTAACAAAACTCATCTACCTCCTTTATTGCATCGTTACCTAATCTAATTCCTTCAGCATCACCTGATTTTCTTAGACTGCACTCCATCACCCTAGTTTTGCTCTTGTTAATGTTCATTTTATATGCACCTTTCAGCACACTGTCCATTCCGTTCAGTTGCTCTTCCAGGTCCTTTGCTGTATCTGACAGAATTACTATGTCGTCGGCAAAACGCAATGTTTTTAATTCTTCCCCCTGAACTTTAATTCCTTCACCAAATTTCTCCTTGCTTTCCTTTATAGCTTGCTCAATGTACAAATTGAATAACATTGGAGAAAGACTACAACCCTGTCTTACTCTAACCACTGCATCCCTTTCATGCCCTTCAACTCTAACAACCGCTGTCTGGTTCTTGTACAAGTTGTAAATAACTTTACGTTCTCTATACTTTACTCTTGCTTGCTTCAGAACTTGAAAGAGTTTATTCCAATCAACATTGTCAAAAGCATTCTCCAAATTTACAAAAGCTAGAAACGTAGGTTTGCCTTTTCTTAATCTATCTTCTAGGATAAGCCGTAAAGTGAGTATTGCCTCCCGTCTTCCTACATTTCTCCTGAACCGAAACTGATCTTCCCCGAGGTCGGCTCCCACCAGCTTTTCCATCCTTCTGTAAATAATTCGTGTTAATATTTTGCAACCATGACTTATTAAACTGATGGTTCTGTAGTTTTCACACCTGTCTGCACCTGCTTTCTTTGGTATGGGAATTATAAGATTTTTCTTAAAGTCTGAGGGTACTTCCCCTGTCTCATACATCTTACACACCAGGTGAAACAATTTTGTCATGGCTGGTTATCCCAGAGAATCTGTTTAAATCTCTTTAACACAGACATTACTTTCGTTTTTGAGATGCTGATCTTCATATCATAATCCTTGCACCTCTGATCGAGCTCGGAAATATTAGTTTGCAACCTTTCAATCGAATCAGCCATTACAACTAAGTCATTCGCATATGTGGGACTGCTTATTTGGTGTAATCCCGCCTTTTTCAGACCTATTATTAAAAATCTCATTTCCAATCAGATCAGAAAGTTGTATACTAAAATAGACACTCTCAACGATTAGGCATATTGTTTATACTCGGAACTCATAAAAATTTTTCGTGATAACTGTTTATGTTGTGGTCTTCAGTCCGGAGACTGGTTTGATGCAGCTTTCCACCCTACTCTATCCTGAGCAAGCCTTTTCATCTCCTCATAAGAACGACAACCCACATCCACTTGCATCTGCTTACTATACGCGTCTCTTAGTCTCCCTCTACGATTTTTACCCCACACACTTCCCTCCAACGCTAAATTTAAGATTCCTCGATGTCTAAGAATGTGTCCTACCAAGCGATCCCTTCTTTTAGTCAGGGTATGCCAAAAATTCCTTTTCTCACCAATTCTGTTCAGTACTTCTTCATTAGTTATGCGATCTACCCACCTGAGGGAACTACTGATACTGATATCTTATTCAGACACACGACCTGCACACGACCTTTGGTGGTTCTTGAGAATGCCGAATACGTACACGATCAGAGTCAAAGTGGGGCGCTGTGAGAAGTTGGAAGTTCGCAGCATTTCAGAGTCGGCAGACGTCAGAAGGTTAGAGTGCTATCGGGACGGAGCAAGCGCGTCTGGGAGGAAATGAGGTGGCTGGCGGACAGGCGGTAATGCAGGCAGAGGGGCCCTGACAGCAGGCCGGATGGAAGAGGCAATCCGTAAGGCGCGGCCGCTGTTAGCGGCAGGAAACAAACGCGGCGCGCGGGACGTGGGGCCGTGTCAGCCGGGCGGATGAGGGACTCTGCGAACTCCGCGTAGTTTACTGCTGGGGACGGTCAGCTGGTGTAAGGAATGCAAATGACAGCCATCCCAACCAGCGCAGTGGCAACATCAGTCAGGGGACTTGTCATGAGGTAGGGGAGAGTGTTGCAGTCGCAACTACAAGATTATGAGGATGATCTTAAAGGATCCAATCATAAAAAAAGAACATTTGTAACTTTTGGCTGATGATCAGACAATAAATTATTTCAAATATACAATTATATATTTTTGACGACGTTACAGCAATCAAAGTGAAATAAATCGCCATTTGCGATCAGTTATGGCTTCACTGTACTAGGAATACGAAAGTACGGCTGATGAAAATTTGTGCCCGGCCGGGATTCGAACCCTGGAGCTCCTGCTTACTAGGCAGACGCGTTGACCACTCCGCCATTTTTTTTTCTCTATGGGTAGTTCTGTTCGTTGCAGACATTGATCATGTTTGTTCGTTCTTGTTCAATTTGTTCTTGGCTCGGCTTTTTTATTACAGAGGTCTTTGCGCCCTCTGACCGGGCGCGATGAGCCACGGCACCCGGCATTTTAGCTGTGCTTGCGGAATTGTCAATTGGCGATTAGAATCAGCTTTTCACTGATAACATAGATAAAGCAAATCGGAACCGCCAGGTGTTCAATCCCTTGTCACATCCGCGAACACAGCGCGATCGACGGGTCGGGGTTGGGCAAACAACATACTATACCCAAATAGAAGTCATGCAGAACTACTAGCAGCAGCAGGTCTCCTCGCCCTCGAGTAACGGTAACGTGGACGGAGCCCCTTCCGCTCAAGCCAAGTTTCGCCAGCAAGCCAGGCAGCAGAATTAAATGAAACGCTGTTTCTATAAGAACTGACTTTAGTACAATAAAGCTAATACATCCATTCCCCCTATCAGAGTTAAAAGGACAGACAATAAGAAGATAATTATAACAACAATAAAATTAAATACTGATAGAATGATATGCAATTAAGTATAAAATATAATAGTAGAGACAGGACAGATACAGGAAGTCAGAAAAACAACAAACATCTATCAATCTTACAAAATTGGCTGTATGTTGTAGTGGGACGGATTATTGTCTCCGCTACTTATCTCATGTCAGCTCAGTTTGTGCAGGATAACTTACTTATATTTGTGTTCTTAAGTGATTTTTATGTAAATGTTTAATGTTATATGATTCTTAAAGAAGTTTTTTGTATGTTTTTTATGTTTCATGTGCTGTGAGGCGATTTAACCTACGGGGGCAACATCTTCGACGCCGATTCCAAGGAGTAAATATCCGGCCACATCAAGTCGCGGGTCGACGGCCACGAGGCAAGAATGTGTTGATCTCTGCGGTTATCGTCGCAAGAGTTGACATTATTATTGAAGTTTCATGTTCAAATAACAAATTTTAAATGTCAGTTCCCTTTTGTCTGTCAATGACTACGTATGTAATATCATTGTAATAAATGTTATCGTGTTTAAACTTGACGAAGGTGTCAGAGTACATCATTTATGAAGAATTATTTTACGATGAATAATATATTAATGAAATGAGCAGATGATTTAATTTAAATATTTTTCAATCTGAAGAAAGATTTTTTATGAATTTTTATTGGTGGAAAAGTTACGTCAAGAAGACTTCGATAAATGTTTCTTTTAGAACTTTGATTAATCGATCATCGATCATACACATTGATCGATAATCATTGAAGAAATATTATTTTTTATCTGTGGCTATAGCAACGACCACAAACTGAAGAATTTCTTTTGACCGTCTTATCTATGAGAGAACTCAGAAATATTTTAACAAGAGTGACTGTTAAGGACTTCTTCCCTCGGCGCAAGAATCTGATTTTTTAAATATAACGTATAAACGTATAACGTATAAAGATTTTACATGAACATATATTTTATTTTTATTTTATATAAATTTTTATGGGCGAGTGGACACCTCAAGGATTACGAAGTCTGACACGGCCACATTCAACCCTAATGATACAAGACGAGTGCTTTTGAAGATAAGGTTTTAGCACACGTTCCGCCGTACGAAGAGGTCGTTCCGCCGCAATGTGTGTATGTATATTCCACATCTCCTCCAAAAGTACTGGATCCATTTCATCCAAACTTGGTAGACATCTTCCTTATTAACGGGTAACAATCGTTGTTGAGGTAAGAAACACCTACGGTATATACATCAGGAGATATTTCACATTCGTGAAAAACTGCCGCATCATGCGATAATATTCTACATCTGCTCCTAAACCAAAGACGATATCATCCAAATTTGGTACAAATATTCATTAAGGTCAGGAATCATTTTCTATGGTGTCGAAAACCACTTCAGATACATAGTTCATATGATACCACGTGATAAACAGATAAAGCTGTCGCATGTAGTGGCGCGTGATTTTATTCTACATCTACATAGATACTCTGTAAGTCACAATGAAGTGCAAGGAAGAGGCTTTATCGAACGACTTTTATGATATTTGTATATAGTTCCATTCTCTAATAGCTGGCGGAAATAAGAACACCTAAATGTTTCTGTTTTCGACCTTTATTTTATTAAATGATGATGATCACGTCTCCCTACGTAGATGGGTGCTAACAATATATTTTCGCATTCGGAAGAGAAAGTTGGTGAAATATTTTTTGTAAAAAGATCTCGCCGCAAAAAAAAAAAAAAAAAAAAAAAAAAAAAAAAACGCCTTTCTTTCAATGATTTCCACCCCAACACCTGCATCATTTCCGTGATACTCTCTCAGTGGCGACGCTAGACGAAATCTGGGCGTCGGCGAACAGGTTTTTGCGAGGCCCCTTTCATTTTTTTCAGTAAGGAAGAAAATGTTAAATAAAATGAACTAAATGTACATCAATAAGCATTATACTAAACCTTTATTAGTATAATATACAAGTATTATTGCGGTGACAAAAATTACAATAAACAAACACAAATTAACATAGAGAAAGTTTTCGGCTTTTCGTCTCACATATTTTTTAACAATCACAGCATAATTAATACTAGCCGCTGTTTCGGCTTTATTTAATAGTACTGACAACGCAGATATTTTTTTTGGGGGGGGGGCGGTGTCATTGTGATTTTCAAGTATGTCTTGATCAATTTTAACTTTGAGAAACGTTTTTCGGCCGAAGCTGTTCTGACTAACTGTGAGCTTCAGTCCGATTGTTATATAAGCATTTGGATATAATGTACTACTTACAAATTGTTTTCTAAAATGTACTGAAGAAGTTGTTTTTCAAGTATTTCACTTAAAATTTCATCACTGCTGCACTCATTCGGAAATAAATAGGAAAACTAAATAGCTGCCGGCAGGGAATAGTCGAGCGCACTAAGGCGTCATTACATGGTGAGCGAGGTAGCTCTTGTTGAGGTCGTATCCCACTCTTGGGTAAGGCTGTTGTCTTTCTCCTTTGGTTAAGCTAGTGTACGTTAGATGTAGGTCGTCGCTACATAACCAAGCAGTTGAAAAGCGCCGTTAAACTTCAAATATAAAAACAAAAAAAACTAAAATTTTAACAATGTTTTGCGAGGCCCCTGGAGGCGCGAGGCCGTCGGCGGTTGCCGACGTCGCCGACGCCTAGCGCCGCCACTGTACTCTCTCCCCTTTATCGCGATAATGCAAACCGAGCTGTCCTGCACTAAATCATCCGTTAGTCCCACTATTCGTTAACTATTTGAAAATGAGAGCGATTTTCAATAAACTTTAAATGTAGTTTCAAATCTTTACGAAACTTTTCCTTGCTGACAACCACAACAAAATGATGAAAGGAAATAATTTTATCACTTATTACTCGTACTTTTCCTTTGTTCATGATGTATATTTAGGGCATTCAAAAAAATGTTCAAATGTTTGTATAGCTTATGGGACTTTAACTATGGGGTCATCAGTCCCTAAACTTACAAACTACTTATGTACTAGCTAACACTAAGGCCGGCACAAATATCCATGCCCGAGGGCGGATTCTAACCCCCGACCGTAGTGGCCGTGCAGACCGTGACTGGAGCGCCTCAGTCCCCTCGGCTACCGCGGCCGGCTAGTTAGGGCATTTGGCGTGGTATTAAAAGATTTTACGTCTGTATTGTAAATTGTATTCGCGCGACATTTCACAGATAGTACACATAAATATCAGAATGTTCCTTCGACATTATATCACAGTGGAGTTTGTGACACTTGCGGGGAGTGACACTTGCGCGGAAAGGGAATGTGTAGACACTTGCGCGGAGACCCGGACGCTGCAGGTAGTGAACAGGGTGTTCCAGAAGTAGGGATACACCACCCCTACTCCTCGCCCTCCAGCCGCTACCTGTGCCGTATTCAGGGAAAGGCCCACCGAGCGAGGTGGAGCAGTAGTAACGGCCCGGAGATATCACAGCCTCATTCAACAGGGAGATAACACGTCATACAAATATCACTCGATTTACAATACAGCACCATGTGAAGAGGAATGTGATGAAATCGGAATTGGGCGCAACCGTTGCTAACTACAATTTCGGATTTACTGCATTTTGAGTCAGAAGTCGCATCTATATTCGCATTTATCGCAAATGCGAATTTTTCCTGTCCCTAGTAATACCTCTAAAAATAAACAGCTGATCAAGGCACTAAAAGCAAGGGCAGATCTTTGGGTGTATTACTACAAATAACTAAAACACAATTTGATCGTGGAATTATATACAATCTCATTATAAAGGTTTTTTAAAGGTGGTTTTAAATATGTTAGGAATAGCATTATGAAATATAGACAGCTACACCTTATGTTTATTTTGTGATATCGATTTCGGCTAATTTCAGGTCGTCTTCAAGTCTCAAACAACAGGTGTTACTTATGCATTTTTCCAGTGGCACTCATAACCTTTAAGTGTTTACACACGCCGGCCGCGGTGGCCGAGGAGACTAAGGCGCTCCAGTCACGGTCTGCACGGCCACTACGGTCGGGGGTTCGAATCCCCTCTCGGGCATGGATATTTATGCCGTCGTAGTTCGTAAGTAGTTCATAAGTAATTTGTAAGTTTAGGGACTGATGACCCCGTAGTTAAGTCCCATTATACAAACATTTGAACATTTTGTATACACACGAGGTCTAACGTTGTTAGTCGCGTTAGCGATGAAAACAGAACCCGGAATCTTTGCGTCTAAATGATACATATATTGGTGTGATGTCTTATTTCGAAAGAACAGACATCACACCAATACATATATAGCTCTCGGTAAAGTGGAACGGTACGATGTCGTTACGTAGCACAGCACAGCCGACTGGAAACGCAGGAGAAGTGCAAACAACGTTCTCTCCTCAGAGGTATGATTTAGTTCGACGTAGACTTCTACAACATACAGTCTACACGGCGAAGATTACACCAAAAAATTTAACGTTTCGTCTACTTCGGCGATAGCAACCAAATTTTAAAATCGTGTCTACTATGTAAAGATGTAGCAACACGAAACGCTTCAAGTCCAAAACTTCACTGATTTTCGAGTTCTGAATTTTTAATATGTTTTTAATGTTATTACAGAAAAAACATATTTGGGACTCACACTACAATTTTCATATGGCAGAATTTGTAGGTACATTCACAAGACATAAGTCAACGGTTGTGTGCATTCATCTTATGAGAAATATCAACCATTTGTTTTCAGTGTTTACTTCAAATTTCTCTTTTAAGTTTGTTTAATTATTAGTACTTAAATGTTGTTATGAAATAAATAAATTACGTGTATATGTGTAGTCTTATGCGGCCAAACTACTTAGATCATTGGTCTCTAGACTTACACACTACTTAATCTTACTTAAAATAACCTAGGCAAAGTACAAACAAACATACCCATGTCCGAGGAAGGACTCGAACCTCCGACCGGACAGGCCGCGCAATTTGTGACACAAATTACATGTTTGATAAAATTAATGCATAGAAGTATGAAATCACGTGAAGACTACTTCCTGCAAAAATTTCGACAAACAAAGTTGGCACTGCGTTTAGAAAAACAAAATTCTGGTATGTTGGATTTTAACATTTTATCAAAAAATGAATGTTACTACAAGAGATACAGCCATTCAAAGTTATGGGCACCATAACGTTTTCCCTTACTGAGTAAATGAGCTGCTTCTTGTAGTTTCAACACCACAGTAGCCTTTTTCTTGAATGTTCTGAATATAAATCTTCACACAGACTTCTTGAGAAGGAGAGTGATACGGATATCTGATTGTAAACCACTGCCTATTACCTTAGACCTTTTTGACTGTACTGAACAGTAGTTCCGCGTATTCCGTAATTTATATTTATACAGTTAACAGGCAATGTAATTTATAAACAACTATTGGCTGCCAATTTCGCTTCATTTTTCCTGGAAGTCTTGCAACTTGTTTCGCCCTGTTGGTTTATGCCAAGTTCGGAGTAAAAATGGTTCTATAGGACGGTGATGGAAAATAGAATTTTCTTCAGCATTTTTCGGTGTGTGACATTCCTTTACACATTCCGTATTTCATACATTTCTTGGATGTATTTCTAATTCGGATACAGCCAAATCGTTTTGGGGTCGACGAATAAACGCCTCAAGTATGTTAAATACTCATTGACTTATTATTAACGTTTTTTAATTGAAGGTTTAAGGTTGCGTCTCCTATTAAAAAGCATAGTAACTATTTTTAAAGAGATGGAAGTTGCGTGATAGTGGGGTTAACTACATAGCGGTTAATTACATCAACGTATCTGTGCAGGATGCCAAATATATTTATTGCTTGCGCAGGTGTCTTGATATGCTTAGTGTTCTGAATAATATGCTTTTAGGAGGTATGACTGGAAAGTCATCGTCTTGTAGTAGGAAAGAATGTCTTAATAACTCTCCAAACATTATCACTATTAAAATACCTTTTTGTTTTCAGGAGGAACACTCAACGAATTCATATGTAGTTAGAACAAGTTACTATATTGCTCTTCAGCTTTGAAAGGGTTGTGCAATTTCACTGAGTTTCGTGTTATGTTGACAGTGTGGAAACTTGACAAAGGCAGTGCTAGACTTCTTGGTGTGCCTGTACCCAGGAAAAGCCATTTGCCGCCCCAAGGGCCCCGGGTGCCGCGCAAGTGTCACTCCGCGAGTTCATCACGCATGAGGTTTCGATTTATCGCATATTTACTACTAACACCGTTCGCGACATAGTTTGCAGACGTTAGGCACATATCCCACTGAATGTACCTACAAGTTTACATGGTAGTACGACATAGGAGATACAACGTCATAAACAGTGAAATTTCCGAATAACTGGTACATCTTGTGCTATTTTTCCACATATCCTCCTAAAATAAAAGACCGATTTCAACGAAACTTGGTACACATATTTTTATTTTCATTTATAATAGAAGACCGGAAAAATGCATTACCGGGTTTATCATCTAGTTTTAAATATTTTAGGAAGTGGTAGCTTAGAGTATGGCAATAAAATGCCACTAAGTAAACACGGCGTTGCTCGGGTATTTATTAATTACCATCTTGCGTTGCCAAATTTCCTCTTATTTGTCCATCTCCTCCTTCCCTCGTTTCCCTCTGTCGATCTCATCTCAACCTCCTCGTCCTCCGCTGCTCTTCTCCTCCCCTAGACTCTGTCCATTTCTTCTTCCATAAGTCTACCGTCTCTCCCTTCACCTGCTCCTCAACTTTCTCTGTTCACCTGCTCCTTTCACTTATCCGGGATTTCCTCCAGGTACTGTATGTCAATTTCTTCATCACCCTGTAATGACCCCCCCCCCCCGCCCGCCCTTCTGTCCGTTCTCTTGTCCCCTCCCAAACCATCTCTTTCTTCGTCCATTACAAGTTTCATTTATCTGCCACCCTTCGTTTTGTTAAAGGGTGTTGAAGTCTGCTCTCAAGTATCCACCAACTTGAACGACATGAAATCTTATGTAGACAATGACCTTCCAATTGTATGGAATCACAGTCGTTGACACATTCGTCAGTATAGAACTAAAACTGTATATTACTGCGGACGTACTGTTTTTCTTTTCTCTTATCTTGAACTGGAAGTGTGCAAACTTTCATCAAGATCATAGTAAAATGGTAGATTTTGGTCAATATCATCTGCAATACATCGTACCAAATTTTATGTTAGAGGGCCCTCTCTCCTGTCTTGAAGGTCAAGTGTGGAAGATTTCATCAAGATTGAATCAAAACTGTGGAGTCTTATGCAATAAAAACACACGGATAATCTTCTGTATGTACACTAGTCAATTAGGAGATCAATTATACCTAGGTTCTGATGTATTGAACTCAGCAGAATGAACTACAAAGGTACGACGTCTTTCTGTCAGTTGCACGAATTGGAGACAACAACATCATGGAAACTGAGATAGTGGTGATAACAGAAAGTTGCTGTAGAAGAATGCCTTACACAAGCAGCTGCGTTCAGATACTGTGGTGAACAGCTAGAGCAATACAATAACAATTGTAAATCTATCGGACCAAACTGCGTGGTCATCAGTCCGTAGGTAACAAACTACTTAAACTAAGGTAAACTAACCTAAGGACAATACAGACACCCATCCCCCTAGGGAGGACTCGAATCTCCGACGGCGACCAACCGCTCGCTCCGCAGCGAGGCGCCTTAGACCGCTCCGCTACTGCACCGCGGCGATGAGACCATCATGATGCTGTAAGAAGAACCTGGATTCATCCGAAAAAATGACGTTTTGCCATTCGTGCTCCCAGGTTGCGTACACCATCGCAGTCGCTCCTGTCTGTGATGCAGCGTGAAGGGTAACTGCACTCTCCGAGCTGATAGTCCTTGCTGCTGCAAACGTCGTCGAACTGTTCGTGCAGATGGTTGTGTCTTGCAAACGTCCCTGTCGATTCTGGGATCGAGACGTGGATGCACGATCCGTTGAAGCCATGCGGATAAGATGCCTGTCATCTCGACTGCTAGGGATACGAGGACGTTAGGATCCAGCACGGCGTTCCGTATTGCCCTCCTGAACCACCGATTCCATATTCAATTATTTATTTTTGACGACGTTACAGCGTTCATTTAATATTTTGCTAACAGTCATTAGATCGCAACCAACGTGATCAGAAATGTCGCGATACGATAAATCGCAATCGCGACAGGCTACAATGCGTCCTTTATCAAAGTCGGAAACGTGATGGTACGCATTTCTCCTACTTACACGAGGCATCACAACAACGTTTCGCTAGGCAACGCCGGTCAACTGCTGTTGGTGTATGAGAAATCGGTAGGAAACTTTCCTCATGTTAGCACGTTGTAGTTGTCGCTACCGGCGCTAACCTAATGTGAATGTTCTGAAAAGCTAATCATTTGCATATCACAGCTTCTTCTTCCTGTCGGTTAAATTTTGCGTCTGTAGCACGTCATCTTCGTGGTGTAGCTATTTTAATGGCCAGGAGTGAAATAGATACCAGAGGGAAGTGGCTGCAGCTATTGACGTGTTCCTGGTCGCGATTTCAGACAATAGGAACTGTTAAAAGAAGACAAGGCCAAGGTCGTCCTCGGGTAACATCACCAAGAGATTGCCGGCCGCGGTGGCCGAGGGGACTAAGGCGCTCCAGTCACGGTCTGCGCGGCCGCTGCGGTCGGGGGTTCGAATCCCCCCTCGGGCATGGATATTTGTGCCGTCCTAGTTCGTAAGTAGTTCATAAGTAGTTTGTAAGTTTAGGGACTAATGACCCCGTAGTTAAGTCCCATAGACTATACAAACATTTGAACATTTGAACCAAGAGATTACCTTCATCTGCGGTTAACAGCCTGTCGAGACCGCATGCAACTCAGCTGCAATGCACCTCTGCAGTTAGTGACAGGCCGTGCAATATCAACACAAACAGTCCGGAAACGCCATCGGGAATGTAGCCCCTACTCACGAAGGCGTACGGTGTGTATCCCATGAAAATCACAATATCGTTTATCTCGCAAAAACTGTGCGGAAGAAAATCAGGACTGAATTCGTAACGAATGGTGCGACATCTGTTCGCAGATAAGATTTTGTGTTCAGCCGGACAATCGCCGTTCCCACATCGGGAAAGAATATGGAACGCGGAACAATCCTCCTTTTGTGCAGAAAACATCACCACAACGTTGTGGTGAACGGATCTTATGGGTGGGAGCCTGTATTGGCAGATGTTCGGTCATTTATGTCGGTGAGAACGGCGCTCTGACTGCTCGGAGGTAAAGAGACGATATCCTTCCACTTTTTGTTGTATCCTACACTGCTTCCATAGGAGAGTCGTTCCTTCTCGTGGGCCACAATGATTGTCCCCACAGTCGCACATGCTCTAAGCTGACAGAATTGAACGAATGGAGTAGCCAGCTTGTTCACTGGACTTAAACTATATTCAGCATGTTCGGCTTCCACTTGACACACGCATTGCAGTCAGACCTATACCTCCCACAACGAAGCTGGTAGTGAACTCGTGGAAAAATGCCCAAACATCCCTAAAGAGCTCAATGATAACCGCCTACTATCCAAGCCACGCAGGTGTACAACTGTACTGGCCATCCGAAATCATCACACGCCACTGTGGTAGACCCAGGGACCTCGCTCTAGCTAAACGCTATCTAAATTTAAATAAGATACTCTGAAAATGACATTTAAGTTCCTGACAGAGGGTTCATCGAACCACCGTTATACTATTTATCTACCATTCCATTCTCGAATAGCGCGGGGGGGGAGAAAGAACACCTGAATCTCTCCGTTCGAGCTCTGATTTCTCGTATTTTATTCTGATGATCTTTTCTACCAATGTAAGTGAGAGTCAACAATATATTTTCACATTCGGAGGAGAATGTTGGCTTTGGAGTTTCGTAAGTAGTCCACGCCGCAGCGATAAGTGTCGTTGTTGTAATGATTCCCATACCAGATCATGTATCATTTCCGTATCACTGTCTCCCCTGTATCGTGACAATGCCCTTCTTTGGACTCTTTCTATGTCCTCCGTGAAACCCACCCGATAAGGATCCCACACTGGGGAGCAATACACCAAAAATGGGCAGACAAGTGTAGTCTATGCAGTTTCTTTTGTAGTTCTGTCGCATCTTTTAAGGGTTCTGCCAATAAAACGGTCTCTGGTTCGCCTTTCCCACGACATTATCTACGTGTTCTTTCCAATTTGAAGTAATAATAATTCCTAGGTATTTTGTGGAATTTGCGGCCTTCACTTTTGTTTGATTTATCTTGTAAACAAAGTTTAACCGATTTCTTTTCGTACTCATGTGGACGACTTCACACTTCTCATTATTTAGAGTCAATTGCCAATTTTTACACCATAGTGATATCATAATCAGATCGTTCTGCTGTTGGTTTTGATCTTCAGATGATTTTACTAGACGGTAAGTGACGGTGCCATCTGCAAATAATCTAAGAGAGCTACTTAGATTTTCCCCTAAATCGTTTATGTAAATAAGGAACAGCAGAGGACCAATAACACTACCCTGTGGAACGCCCGATATCACCTCTGTTTTAGTCGATGCTTTACCGTCGATTACTACGAACTGTGTCCTCTCTGACAGGAATCCCCTATCCAATCGCAAATTTGGAGCGAGATACCATAACCACGCAATTTGATTGAAAGCCGTTTGTGAGTTACGATGTCAAAAGCCTTCTGGAAATCAAGAAATACGGAATCGATTTGCGAACCCTTGTCGATAGAACTCATCACTTCGTGTGAGTAAAGAGCTATTCTGTTTAACATGAACGATATTTTCTAAATGTGTGTTGATCTTGGGCCAATAGATCATTCCGTTTGAGATAATTCATATATACCAAAACCCTGCTGCAAATTGACGTCAATGAAATAGCCCTTTAGGTCAGTGGGTTACAAGTACTGCCTTTTATGAATATAGGTGTGACCTGTGCAATGTAAACCTCAAATAGAAGCTTGAGACAGTAAAATATCAGCAATCAATCGTAACCAGTATCTGAATAATATACGTTATTGTCATATTACAGGCACAGATGTTAACTTACCAATATCATCTCTGACACTGTATTTCTATCCTTTGATTTCTAATTGAATAAAAAAAATTAGCAAAAATTTTCCTGCTGCAGTTTTAAGTTACATGTGTAACAGTTTCCGTGTCTAGTACGAAGCCAAGTCGCAGGTAATACCCAGTGAGAAGGACAGCGCGCATGTATAACTGAATGAAGCAACGGTCAATAACCGGGGCGAGCGCGCAGACGGTGTGTGTCTGCGTAATACCTGCCCAACAGGTGTTGCGCCTGTATGCTCGTGCGAAATACCTTGCCGGCGCGTGTTGCGTTAACACGAGTTTGCTCAGCGGACGCCGTGTTTCAATTTCACGGCTTGTTTGCGTTGCTCCTTCCTGAATGTTTGGCCCGAGGACAATCACGCCAACGACCGACAGCTCAGCGAGACGGTGTCCTGTACGTTCTGTTGTGTGTGAAGGTGGCCACACTGTTGGAGCAGAGTGCTGAGGGACGTCCCACAGAGTATTAACACGCGCGTCTGCACAGTGCTATATTACGAACATAATGTAAACACCCAAGTTACGCGACGTCCGGCCATCTTGAGATTAATGGACCGAACAAGATTAAAACTAAGTTTTCGGAAGTGTCGATGTATACAAATTTTGGTATCTGATCAACATCATCAACAGGGTGAATCTAAATTCGCGCACTCGGGCTTCGCAAGGCGATTTCTCACATGATTGCAATAAAAAAAATGTATGTCACAAAATTTCGTCCTGCGCACATTTCCGGCAGTAAATGCTCACTTTGTTCCTCAAGATGCCTAATACATACCTTACAAGTTTGTTGTTGTAATTATGAAACATACTGACGTATGAAACACACAGCTATCTCAATCTTCGACGTCCATTTACTGTCGGAAGTATGCTCAGGACGAAGTTTTGTGACAGAAATTTTTTTTTATTGCTAGCATTTGAAGAATCTCACTGCGAAGCCTGAGTGCGCGAATTTAGATGCGCCCTGTATAAGACTCTCAATTTTCTTTTAAACTGTGTGTACTATTCACACCAACTTACTTCGATGCTTGCGTACTTCGATGGTTCTTACGAGGCATAAGCTCTACACGCTGGCCAGGCGCGGTGGCCGAGGGGACTGAGGCGCGCCAGTCACGGTCTGCACGGCCACTACGGTCGGGGGTTCGAATCCCCCCTCGGGCATGGCTATTTGTGCCGTCCTTAGTATTAGCTAGTTTGTAAGTAGTTTCTAAGTTTAGGGACTGATGACCCCGTACTTAAGTCCCATAAGCTTTACAAACATTTATATTATTTTCTTTCTACACGCTAAGCCACCAGGATTCTTACATGCATGTGGTAAACGTCTCTGGCATCGGTGATAGAAATTGACTTTGGTTGACGTTTGATTAATATCATTGCAGTACAGGGTAAATATTGTAGTAAAACTACGGGGTGAGTCAGGAGGAAAGATACATGCCTACTGGTGATACTGGAAAAAGAATAAAAATAAAATTAAAAAAAGGTGAAGATGTTGAGACTGTCTACCGTCAATTTCAATGCATTCTGCTGCTCTTGTAGACAGGTGCTGTGTTGCTGATCGGAGCTCAGTTTGAAAGACGACCGTCTGTCGTCTTCCATATATTTTTTGTACATTTCTTTAAAGTTATGATTTATTTAATCTCGCTAGATAAACATTTTGTTAAAACTTGAACCCCACTCTTTTCAAGGCTTGAGGAATAGCATTTTTATTTCATGTGTTAAAATATTAGTTAATATTGCTAGGATTTTCTTATTTTATTATGTTAATAATTTATTACTATATTAATTAATGTGGCATAAATGTGGCTTCTCCGCTACGCCACTGTCCCTGTGAGAATGTGTACTTGTCTTACTTTTAAGTGGATGTGCGAGAATCTATGGCTGTCTGAATGTGGAGAGTAATAGCTCACTTTGCATCATTCTCTCTGGCTCAGAGTCGATAGCTGCTGATATTACCAAAGAGGTTTCCACACCCTTTGGTTGCGAACTAGTCGGTGAACGTTCTCTCCAGCGCGAGTCTACTCGCTCTCCGTCCTCACCACCTTTGATCTTGGTTTTCCGGCTTCCGGTGGCTGCCCGCGTCTTGTGGCCGCTCGGTCTGGTCATTGTATACTGGGCGTCTGGCGATGTAAGGTTGGTTCTCTTCTAGTTTTGTCTGCGAGATGGTAGCGTTTCATTTCTCTAGCATATTTAACTTAGATTGGTAACATAGAATCATTTTTTGGTATACTTTCTCCGATCGTAAGCGGAAATGTGTTCTCGTTTTTCAGTTCAGTGATTTGCAATAGATAAACGCGGTGCGTATAATTCTAGTTGCAGTTAGATAACGGCTTGGTATATTAAAACATTTAGTGATCATGTGGCGGTGTATGAACTCTCTGTAAATAATTTCTAGCTTTGTGGGGCCCGATTTCTAATAGGTGATATGTTTATTTTTTTACAGTGCATGTAAAACTCTTCTCATCGTTTCCTTCCGTGAGTGATATGTGTTCCACGTGGTTGGTTCATAGAACAAAGCCTTCAGCTTCCACTGTTGTTTGTTCCATTCCCATCAGGCAAGTAACTATGTGGGTATCCTTCTGATTTCCACAAATATTTTGCGATCTTCTCTCCCCGCCTATTTTAATTTTGCTGTTTCTTCTCCGACTGGTAGTACGCACTCTGTCTTTGGCATTAATACTCTGTGAGCCTTGTACAACCTCCTTCAATAGTTTCCTTACGTAATTCTAACATTTCTATGGGTTGCATGCTGTAATTCGTATTCTTATTTTTCCGTCTTTGTAATTATTTCACTTGTACGAGTTTTGGAGACTGGACTTCATCCGTCTCTGTAATCGCTCCCTACCGCTTGGCCGGCCGCGGTGGCCGAGGTGACTGAGGCGCTTCAGTCACAGTCAGCACGGCCACTACGGTCGGGGGTTCGAATCCCCCCTCGGGCATGGATATTTGTGACGTCCTTAGTATTAAGTAGTTCATAGGTAGTTTGTAAGTTTAGGGACTGATGGCCCCGTAGTCGAGTCCCATAAGCTATACAAAGATTTGAATTTTGAACCTACCGCTTGTAGCTGCATTTCTTTCGCTTCTTCGTGTAATTCTAAAACTTTCTATGGGTTGCATGCCAAAATTCTTATTTTTATTTTTCCGACGTTATTCCATTTTTGTGGTTTTTCTGAGACAGGACCTCACCCGTCTCTGTAATTGCCCCTATCGCGTTTATCTGTATTCGCTTCGTTATATAATTCTAAGCATTTCTGTGGGTTGCATGCTGTAGTTAATTTTCTTTATTTTTGGAAACTGAATTTATTCAGTTTTATCGGTTTTCGGAACCACGACTTCCGGGGTTTGCAGCTAGTCGCCTGAATTCACGCCACTTCTCATATAAAACTAGTACCTAGATCAATTTCTAACAGACTTCAACTTAAGAATCCATCGTGATTTTGTATAGTGAATCCGATTTTCAACCACTTCACATTCAGTGGAGGGCATTCATGTAACGTAGCCGTGCGTCGCCGTTAGCGTATTTGCTCGCGGTCCAATTCAGATGTAATTTAACTTGGCTATACACACGCACCATCTCAAAACAGAAAACAGACACAACAGATCAGACCAGCTCAAAGTATTTTTGTATATTGTGTTTTGTGCTACCTCCGTCTTGCTGAATTTGGCCTACGATAGCGGCGCCTGCTAACTGTAGTACCATTAACTACAAAGAGCACTGTCGGAGTGAGACTTTACATAAACATCTCAACAATGCGCAAGTGAACCGCGTAATGCACATTTAGTAAAGACGACGGTACACTTTTCCCGTTCCTAGTAGTTGCCATTGCCTTACCCGGAAATGGATAAGAAAACGGTAAAGGGTTTAAAACTTCCGCGTTCAGAATCACGAGGTACATCACCTCTCGAAGCATGTATCTTTCCTCCCGTCTTATCCTGCATAGAATAACGAATAGATCTGCAAATCAATAAGTGCCCGCTGATACACGATATCACAGTACCACATCTTGTACTCTATTTAACACACTAGGAAGGACGGGATCAGAAATAGGGGAATCTGAGCATTTTCCGCTTAAAGCGTCTTTAAATTTGTCGTAGGACAAAATTTTACAGCTATAAATTTAGCACCAGGCAACTGCGATTCAAGGATAATTAAAAAAAAAAAAAGCTCTGGCTTCTTTTGCAACATACGAGGCATGTTTTTTAAGTAAGTACCGTTTTGAAAATAAAAAAGACGTACTAAGATATCTCAATAATTTTATTTTTACATAATTTCCGTCAATATTGAGGCACTTGTCAAAACGTTTAACCACTTTTTGAATAGCCTCCTCAAAGAAGTCTGCCGCCTGACTTGTTAATCAATGCATCACAACTGTTTTGATTTCGTCCTCGTCTTGTTCGGTCACAATGCCATACAAAACGCTACGAGAAGCATTAGGAAAGTCATTCCACAAGGAGGAAATAGTAAAGCATCTATTTTCTTCCACATTATTGTCCACTTCCTGCACCAAACTTTCATTAACTCCATTGTCCATCATGCACATTTGTGCGGCCATCTTTACATACTCTCACCCACCTTCTTCTATTCTATCACTCATAATGTTTTCTCCGTAAACTGTACAGATCACTCGGTGAATATCGATTGCTTTTAGGCGTTTAGCACTAAGAAATCTTATAACAGTCCGTACTTCACAGTCGACGGGAGTCATGATTATCGAAGGCACCTTAAACACTAAGTACACAACGTAAAGAAGGAAGAATCAGACTGTAATGGCGTCAGTGCGTGGACAACAGATGTAGGTACCAAGTGCGCATAAAATTATTTTGACATATCTTAGCAAACTTTTTTTTTTTTTTTTTTTTTTTTTTTTTTTTTTTTTTTTTTTTTTTAATTTCCAAATGGTATTTACTTAAAAGACAAGCTTCGTAAAATATCACTGAAACTTGGAGAAGATCATAAAATGTAGTCACTCAAGATTCATTTAAGTTTGTTGTACTGCTCGTAATGAGGCAGACACTCCATCAGTCGTTGTGGGCGAGGTCACTCCAATGCGTGGCAGGCGGCGTAAGACAACTTGAGGCCTCCCCGGTTCGTCTTGCGAACAGGTTTTAGGCGCTATCTGTTCAGGACAATGTTCCTGAGCAAGATGGTGTCTCTCAGACTAAAGTCACCACGCAGTCTGCAAGATCCGGGCTTTCACAGGGGTGGGTTTGCTTTGCAGTTGGGAGCTCCAACGTTAGGCGGGTAATGTACCTCCTTAGAGAGATGGCTACCAGGATGGGAAGAAGGCCAACGTGCACTCCTTGCGCATACCGGGTGGGGTCATTCCAAATGTGGAACGAATTCTGTGGGATGCCATGAAGGTTACGGGGTACAGCTAACTGCAGGTGGTGTCTCACGTCGGTACCAATGTTGTGTGTCACTTCGGATCTGAAGAGATTCATGGTTTCAGCGGCTATCTGAAGTGGTAAAGACTGCCAGTCTTGCTTGCAAGAGGAAACCAGAGCTCACCATCTGCAGCATAGTTGACAGGACAGACTGTGTATCTCTGGTACAGGGCCGAGTGGAGTGTGATTCAGCGGCTGAGACGGTTCTGCGACCGTGTAGGCTGCAGATTCCCCGACTTGCGCCATCGGATGGTGGGGTTCCGGGTTCCGCTGAGTAGGTCAGGAGTCCACTATACGCAGGAAGTGGCTACACGGGTAGCGGGGGCTGTGTGGCGTGGACTGGGCGGATTTTGGGTTAGAGGGCCTCCGGAAAACAAAGGGTTTCAATTCTCAGAGGGAGCAGGTCAAACATAGGACGAACACAGATCTAAAACCATTGGTGTATCAGTTATTAACTCTCGTAGCTGTGTGGGGAGAGTACCAGAGCTCCAGGCGCTAATAGAAAGTACTGACTTTCAAAACATTATAAGTACCGAAAGCTGGTTAGGTTAGGTTGGCTAAAGCCGGAGGTAAGTGAAGCTGAAATTTGTACAGGGAGACAAATAGTGTTCATAAAAGATAGCGTCAATAAAATAAGTCGTTGCGTATTTATTGCTGTCACAGGCTGTTACCGACCCCCCCCCCGACTCAGACGATTCGACTTCAGAAATGTTCAGAGAAAGCTTGGTTGAAATTTTAAAAAAATGAACCCAAAACATACAATTTTTATCCGTGGTGACTTTAACTCACCCTCCATATGTTGTCAAAAATACATATTCAAAACCGGAAGCAAGCATAAAACATCGTCTGAAATTGTACCGAACAAATTCTCCGAAAATTATATCGAGCAACTAGTTCATGAACACACTAGAACAGTAAATGGTTTTGAGAACATACTTTACCTCCTACCAATAAATAATCCAGAGCTAACACAGAGCATCAAAAACAGATAGAGGGATTAGTGAACACAGAGTCGTCGTAGCGAGACTGAATATCGGACTTTACAAATCCATCAAAATTAAAAGAAAACTATATTTATTCAAAAACTCAGATAAGAATTCGATTAACTTTCCTAAGTGAGAATTTCCAGTCTTTCGAAACTAACAATGTGAGTGTAGATCAGATGTGGCTCACATTCAAAGAAATGGTATCGACAACCATTGACAGATTCGCACCAAATACATTGACAATGGGGGGGGGGGAGTATAACCTCCCGTGGTACAAAAAACAGGTTATATCACTGTTACAGAAGCAAAGAAAAAAACATACCAAATTTAAACACATAAAAAATGCCCAAGACTGGTCATCTTTTAGAGAAACTAGATATTTAGCTTGAAATTCAATGCGACAAGCTTATAATCGTTACCACAACGAAACCCCGTCAAGTAATATGGTAGAGAATTCTAAAAAAAATCCTGTATTATGTAAAGTATACTAGCGGCAAAACACAATCAATACCTTCATTACACGATAGAAATTGTGATGCTACGGATGATCTGCTAAAGTGGAATTGCTTAACACAGCTTTCCGAAAATCCTTTACTAGAGAAGATGAAGCAAATACTCCAGAATTCCTATCAAGAACAGCTGCCAGCGTGCGTAATTTAGACGCAGATCCTCCTGGAGTGTTAAGCAACTTAAATCACTCTCGGCCCTGATAATATACTAATTAGGTTTCTTTCAGAGTATACAGACACAACAGCCCCTTAACTATCATACACAAACGCTCGCTCAGCGACATTCCGTACACAAAGACCGGAAAGTTGCACAGATCACTCCAATATTCGGAAAGGCAATAGGAGTGATTCGCAAAATTATAGGCTTATATCATTGACGAGGATTTTAGAACATATACTTCCCTCAAATATTATGAACTACCTCGAAGAGAAGAACGAACCATAGTCAACACGGCTTCAGAAAGTATCGTTCTTGTGAAACACAGCTAGCTTTTGTTTCACATGATGTGCTGAGTACTATCGATAAGGAATGTCAAATAGTTTCCGTATTAATATACTGGCTTTTGACACTGTACCTCACAAGCGTCGTCTAATCAAACTGTGTCCTTATGAAATATCGCCACAGTTTTGTGACTGGATTCGTGATTTCCTGCCAGAAAGGACAGCAGTAATTGACGGAAAGTCATCAAATAGAAGAGAAGTGATATCTGGCGTTCCACTGGGCCCATAGTGTTCCTTATTTTTATAAACGATTGGGGAGACAATCTGAGTAGCTCTCGTAGACTGTTCGCAGGTGATACTGTCACTTATCACTTAGTAAAGTCATCAGAAGATCAAAAGCAACTGCAAAATGATTTAGATATCTGCATGGTGCATAAATTAGCAATTGGCCCTTAATAATGATAAGAATGAGGTCATCCATATGACCACTAAAAGAAATCCGTTAAACTTCAGTTACACGATAAATCAGTCAAAGCTACAGGCCGTTAATTCAACTAAATACCTAGGAGTAATAATTACGAACAACTTAAATTACGGGGAACACATAGAAAATACTGTAGGGAAGGCGAATCAAATGCAAAAATTCTTTCACGAACTTTCTCTTCAGTATACGAACATATATTGTTAGCATGCAGCTACATAGGGGGATATGATCTTCACAATAAAATGAGAGAAATTAAATCGAAAACACAAAGATTTAGGGTTCCTTTTTCGCGCGAGGAATTAGAGAATGAAACTACAGAGAAATATCATAAAAGTGTTTCGATGAACCCTCTTCCCCGCACATCAATGTGACTTGCAGGGTCCATGCAGGTAAAACACTTTTAGGATAAACATTAGACAAGAATCATAAACATGTTTACAAATGTTTAAGCGAAAGTGACAATCACTAAATCTTATAAGGAAATTTTTTTAACGAAATTGTTTACCGCAGATTATTATTTAAAACCAGAAACGATGCAACAGTTGAAGCACAGTGCCTGAAGACAGGCTCATACACCCGGTCGGAAAGATGAGCAAAGCAGACACACGCAAGACCCGCCAAATGCGCGCAGGCACACAGCAAGATTATAATCGCAGCAAATGTGCAACTGGATAGGGGGTTATATTGTCAGAGAGGGCACAGTTAGTAGTAATCGATGGTAAGACATCCACTAAAACAGAGGTGGTATCGGGCGTTCCACAGGGTAGTGTTACTGGTCCTCTGCTCTTCCTTATTTACATAAATGATTTGGGGAAACATCTAAGCAGCTATCTTAAATTGTTTGCAGATGAAGCCGTCATTTACCGTCTAGTAAAATCATCTGATGATCAAAACCAACTGCAGAACGATCTAAATAAGATATCTCTATGGTCTAAAAATTGACCACTGACTCTAAATAATGAGAAGTGTGACGTCGTCCACATGAGTACGAAAAGAAATCCGCAAAACTTTGTTAACAAGATAAATCAATCAGAAGCGTAGGCCGTAAACTCCACAAAATACCTAGGAATTACTATCACTTCAGACTGAAACTGGAAAGAACACGTAGATGTCTTGGAAAGGCGAAGCAGACATTGCGTTTTATTGGCAGAACTCTTAAAAGATGCAACAGAACTACTAAAGAAACTGCATCCAATACGCTTTTCCTTCCTTTTTTTAAGTATTGCTGCCCAGTCAGTCTGGGATCGTTATCAGGTGGGTTAGACGGACGTCATCGAAAGAGTCCAAAGAAGGGCAGCGTTACGGAAATGATACAGGATCTGGAATGGAAATCACTACAACAACGGCGCTTATCGCTGCGGCGTCGGCGACTTACGAAACTTCAATCGCCAACATTCTCCTGCCAATTCGAGAATTTATTATTGACTCCCACTTACATAGGTAGAAAAGATCGTAAGAATAAAAACGAGACGTCAGAACTCGAACGGAGAGATTCAGGTGTTCTTTATTCCCACGCACTATTTGAGAATGGAATGGGAGGTAAATAGTATAAAGGTGGCATGGTGAACCCTCTGTCAGTCACTAAAATATGATTTGCAGAATCGGGCGGAACGCGTCATTGTAATAAAAAATATTTTCCAAGACGTTCTGTTATTCAAGAATGCAACTATCGGTTGTGTGTAAATTTATTACACATACAGTGTAGAAATCTGCCCACAGTTTTTCTTCTTCGTAACTAAACCGAATTATAACATTTAGCTTTTTAGCTTTCTAAGAGTGCAGCATATGAACGGAATTTATCGTTAGACGCGGTTTCTTGGATTTTCTCTTCTTTTTTTTTTTTTTTTTCTTTTTTTTTTTTTTTTTTTTTTTTTTTCCAGTATACTCTACGATAGTGAAACTTATGTACAAACATTAATTTCGGAAGAGTTTCAGAAACCTTTACGTCTTTGTTTGAGTGCCTGCTGTATCTCCAATATTTAGATATTTTGTACCATCAAAGAATGAAACACTGCTGCCTGAAACAGCTAATGTTAAAAATAGGTTTCATTCCATTCCATGATGGTGGTGGTGGCGGCTGGTGCAGCATTAAATAATTCTCAGTCTCTGTAGCAAAACGAACACGAAACGAAGAAACAGCTCCCCACGAGGGGCAGACAGTCTACGTATGGAATAGTTGCAACAGAGGCTGAGAATTATTTAATTAAAAATAGATTATGAAAATGAAATTCCCTATCAGATACATAACTGTAAAATAAATTCTTACCTTGTGAATACAGCAACCAGCCACTGCCAAATTCTTTTAAGAACAGGAAGTATGCCATAACTTTTTCTTAAGTAACATTTGCGTTAGGGCATCTAGCACATATATTAGCATTTTAATGCTGTAAGCCAAACACCTTACAGTAGCGTGAACTGCTCAGAAGTCATCAACTGTCATCATAGGGTTAAACTTCACAATGTGCATCCAGCGTGGCAATATGTTCTTCATATATGAAACTATACACAGTTCTGCAAACCCCTTTCAGTTGTTATACCTATATGTAAAGCAGATGACCTTTAAATTCTGTGTTAAAAGTTGATAATATTAATTTCATAAACAAAAATTCAAACTGCAGTGGGGTAAATGATCTCGTAGCCCCAATAATCATTTTACACGTCATAAAATGAAACTTTTCGAACTTCCCGTCCACCAGTACTGCCTAAAGTAGCTAGTTTCTAAGAGCTACCAGTAATGTTATTTATTTATTTCACAATCCGATATTGTCTTGACTGATAGCCTATTAAGTAGGACTACTTGTATTCCTGAGAAATATAAATGGGAAGAGAGTATTCGTTCTTTTAATTACTTTCTTAAATAGATTTATGCAGTAAACGCTGAGCAGCTCTTCACCATCGTGCTTTATGTACACTGCAATAGTCAATCAGTACAGACGTGACTATGAATTGGATATACATAACGCAGTAGCTATGTAATACCCAATTTATCTTGTAACAACGCTTCTCTTTATCTGACACTTAGCACTATCATGGCGGCCGAAGATTCAAATTAGCCCGCGACAGCAGCCTAGCTATTTTTTACAACAAAGATGGATGTGCGATATTTTTGGTAACGATCGTCGGAAGAAAAACCTAAATATAGTAGCATTCTTATGCTTGCACGTAGCATGCAATCCTCTTCCAGAAATTGATTTTTTTTTTCAAGAAACACAAAGACGATACATTAAATGAAAGCATTTGATAATGATAAAAAACGTAGTACCAAATCACTTTTGGCAGAATGTCATTAAAAGACTGTGAATGGTGAAATCCATCTTCTGCACCAGCTCCGGTTGTCTTAGACTCTTATATTCTAATTCTTCTCGATGTACATATTCTACATATCTAAATGCTTACTTTGGCATTCCTTCGAAGATAATAGGTTCTGCCTAATACATTCTACTTATTAATACACGTGGGACAAAGCCTCAGTTTCACAATGTTCGTTGGGATAATTTTTGCTTTTATTATTGTACGTACACTTTTATTATTGTACGGAAGCATCTGCTTCCGTAACAATCCTCTCTTTGCACTGTGAAATTGAATTATTCCAACACTGTACTGAACTGCAACAGAATTCAAATACCGTGGCGAAAACCGAACGACGTAGGATACTAACTTCTCTCGAGGACAGAGTTCGTTATTATTTGTAATAAATAACTTCGAACTTACAGAACATAAGGAACTATCAGTTTAATAAGTCATGGGTGCAAAATACTAACACTAACTATTTACAAACGAATGGAAAAACCTGTGGAATCCAACCTCGGGGAAGATCAATTTGGATTTAGGAGAAATGTAGGAGCACGGAAGGCAATACTCACATTACGACTTATCTTATAAGATAGGCTAAGGAAAGGCAAACGTACGTTTTTAGCGTTTGTCGATTTGGAGAAAGCTTTTGACAATGTAGTCTGGAATACACTCTTCCACATTCTGAAGGTATCAGGGGTAAAATATAGGGAGCGAAGAGTTATATTCAACCTATACAAAAACCAGACAGCGGTTATTAGAGTCGAAGGGCAAGGAAGGGACACAGAAGTTGGGAAGGGATTAAGACCGGGTTGTAGCCTTTCCCCAATGTTGTTCAATCTGTACATTGAGCAAGCAGTGAAGGAATGGAAGGAGAAATTTGGAGAGGGCACTAAAGTGCAGGTAGAAGAAATAAAAACATTGCGGTCTGCCGATGAAATAGTAATTCTGTCAGAGACCGCAAAAGATCTGGAAGAGCAATTGAATGGGATGGACAGTGTCTTGAAAGGAAGATATAAGATGAACATTAACAAGAGTAAAACGAGGGTAATGGAATGCAATGTCAGAAAATCAGACGATGCTGAAGGAATTAGATTAGGTAATGAGACAATGAACGTAGTAGATGAATTTTGTTATTTTTATATTTCAATATTGCATTGGTTGTAATATTTTTTGTAATCATAGGAACTTGAGAATGATTCCATAGTGTACCGAAACTCGTAGTGCATTGGTAATGAGATGGAAATATTTATTTTTACAAGTGATGACGATTTTACCTGGTGATGTCAGCAGCAGAAAATATCTGCACTAGTTGAAGGACATCCATTTTTTCGGATAGCTGCCAACGTTACGCAAAATATTATTGCACACATTGTTACGGGTAACGTTTCCAACACTGCGACGCTGCATTCCGCTCACTGCTCCTCGCCTCCCGGCAGCCATGGTACACGCCTCCTGCCGCTATCACCAGCCAGCGCACGAATCGTCAACTTACCGTGGACAAACAATACTGTATCCAACGTAGCTAAGTTTGATGTTTCCACAAAAACGTAAAATCTGATTTCCTGTGTTTGCGTTGTACTGAATCAGTTTCTTCTTTATGCTTTGTAAAGTTGCTACACAAAACGAGATAAGTTTTCAAGAAAGCTTTCGCGATCAACAAAATTACTTGAAACTTCCTACCAGATTAAAATTGTGCCAGAAACGGGATTATAATCTGGGACCTTTGCCTTGCGAATGCAAGCTCTCTACCATATATGAGCTATCCCGGCACGCTTTGCAGTCCGTCCACACAACTCTACTTCTGCTGTTACCTCGTCTCCTACTTTCCAAACTTCACAGAAGTTCTCCATTGAACGTTTCAGGACTAGCACTCCTCATTCTGGAAACACAGGCTGGGGCTAAGCCATGTCTCCACCATATACTTTCTCGCAGTAGTGCTAGTCCTGCATTGTGCAAGGTTTGCAGAACTTTCGTGAAGCCACTACGGTCGGGGCTTCGAATCCCCCCTCGGGCATGGATATTTGTGCCGTCTTTAGTATTAGCTAGTTTATAAGTAGTTTGTAGGTTTATGGACTGATGACCCAGTAGTTAAGTCCCATAAGCTATACAAACATTTAAACATTTTGTTTCGTGAAGTTTTGAAAGTAGAAGGCGAGGACTGGCAGAAGCAAAGTTGTGAGGACGGACTGTGAATGGTCCCAGGATAGCTCAGAAGGGAAAAGCACTTTGCCCCCAAAAGTCAAAGGTTGCAGGTTCGAATCCCGGTTCCAGCTCGCCAGTTTCATCTGTCAGGAAGTTTCATATCAGCGCACACTCCCCAGTAGAGTGAAAATTTCATTCTGAAAATTACACTTCACTGTGTTTTAAGAAGAATTTCTGCTGCCATGAAAATCCTTTGTAACTGATGTGTGGAAAACTGCCGTTGAAACTTCCAATTTGCTGCAATAACTGGAAAATCGAAACGTGTAGGTACGAATAAAACTGTTTATAATGGGTGGCAGTACTCTCTCTTAGTGTCAAGGAAAAGAATCCAGAGAGATGAACCGTTTACCGAAAATACCTGAACGCACTAGCCTGAACGTAGCCCTTGAAATTCAGTTTTCTTCACATAGTTAAATCCTTTATTTCTGTATGAGTAGAACATACACAATAGCTCGTTTATCTCCCAAGCAATCACGAAACAATGAACAACTTTTATTTATTTTTATCGTAAATTATTGAGAAAAAAGAGCAAGAAGGATTTAAATGGAAACATAACACAAAAAGTCAAATTACGTTCAATTAATTACAGGGATTATGCATTTTTAATCTGACAATTACATGCTGCCCGTTAGTAGAAGTTAATTATTCCAAGAGATTCTTTCCCTTCCTCCCTTCCTCCCCCTCCCCCTTTTTCTCATTATCTCCCTTCTCCCTCTCTCTCTCTCTCTCTCTCTATTTCCCTCTTATTTTTTCCGCGGTGGAGTAGCCGAGCGGTCTAAAGCGTCTCGCTTCGGAGCGTGCGGTTGCTCGCCGTGGAGGTTCGAGTCCTCCCTGGGGCATGGGTGTGTGTGTTTGTCCTTAGGTTAGCTTACGTAGGTTTAAGTAGTTTGTAAGCTACGGACTGATGACCACGCAGTTTGGTCCGATAGATTTACAAACATTTGAACCTTCCCTCTTTTTCATTTTTCGTCGGGCCTCTGAGGGGGGCAAGTGCCCCCCCCCCCCCCCCCACGAATCCGCCCTTGATGGAACGTGGAATTCCACGCTTCAACGGCACCACTTCCTCCACGTGCGTGAGAGGACGGCATTAGACGCGACATATGGACCTTGCAGCAAGGCTCACTCGCTCTTGGGACCGCACGGAGGACAGAATGGTCTGAAGCGGTTTTTTTTTGTTTTTTGTTTTTTGTTTTGTTTTTTCCTTTATTGTTATTTCATTCCGACCTACGTCGGCGGGCTGGCAGCAGCATCAGGCGCTGCTCTTCAGCCGAGGGTACAGACATATGACAATGAGATAAAATAAACAACGTCACGAAGTTAAAAACAATGAGTATAAAAACATGGTACGAAGGAAAACATGGAAGACTTACAAACTGGACATTGGAGACAATAATGCAGACTTAAAACACAGGAACATGAGAGACAGACACATAAACAGTTAAAAACAGTGTGTGCCACGGTGGCGATAAAATCACATTGAGGAACAACACTGGACACACGAAGTCACACGACGATACAGGTGAAGAGGAGACGTGTTGCGACGCACTGGAGATAAACACACTGAGACGATGATGCACTTGACACTAGAAGACACCGTTGTTAAAAGGCGACGCTGCAGCCCCCGCAGGGCAAGGAGAGGGGAGGCGAGGGAGCGCGGGGGAAGGTTGAAAAGAGAGAGGGGGAGAGAAGGTAGGGAGGAGGAAAGATAGGTGCGATTGAGACTCCAGGTGGGGAGGGGAGGGGGGAAGCCAAGCGAGGAGGGGGAGAAGGAGGGGACGGGGAGAGGGGGCCGCTAAGTCTACGGGGAAGGGGTCAAAGCTGATGGGTATATTTCGGGACGAAGGGCGTCATCCGGTAGGGGAAGGGTGCGGAAGTTGCCTTGGGAGAGGATATGTAAAGTGTGCAGGTGGAGAGAGGGAGGAATGCAGTGGTGGAGGCGTGGCAGAGGCCCAGGGGCGCCGAGGATGGGGTAAACTAGCGGGTTGCGGGAATCGAGTTTTCGGGTGACATACAGGTGTTCAAGGTGTTGAAGGAGGTGAGGGAAGGGGATGAGGTCGTATCTGAAGCGGTCGCTAGGAGGCTGCTTAATGCTGCGTCCACTGGGCAGTACTGCAATGGACTCCTAAGAGTTGATTGGCTGAGTAGCAGGCCGCAGCCTTAGATGTTGCAGGTGCCTGTCAGACGCCACCTGGCGAGGTGGTGGGGGAATCGATGAAGTCATAGCAAGCGCCTGCAGGGTGGAAAGTCCTTTGAAGTCAGCCTAAAGCCGGACGTGCAGCATTGCTTCTGGCTGGTGCAGGTAGTGGACTGTCCACTCAAAGAGCGGTTCTGCGAATCCAGCACTCATAACTTGCCGCAGGCCAATCGCTACTGAGCTCCATGTCACGTAGGCTGCACTTGCATATCTCGCACTAGGAATAAAAAATATCGTGAATCCAATATATCGTATTTCGGCCCTCGATACATCAATAAAAGGGCATATCGACGGGAAGAAACAACATATAGGCCTACAAATAAATGGTCACACGTTCTACATCTACTGCTGGTTTTAGAGCTAGATATTTCAGATACAACAAAACAGAACCCTTCCAGATCACAAATATTATAAGAACTACGCATAATCACAAAAAAAGCACAGTGTGAACTTAAAATCCAGGAACATTTTCAATAATTTATTGCACTATAACCAAACATTGTACAGGTATCATATATATGTCATTTTCAAGGGAAAACCTGAAAGTTTCTTTTTCTTACGTGTACCGCCTCAGATTAGTTTGGTAATTTTCCGATAGTCAGCTCTAGTCGCAAATGTGGCGAGTTCAGATGCGGAGCAAGGTGTTTCATGAAGTGGCCTCCCTCATCACCATATCTCATTCCGTGAGACATTGTTTCTTTGGGGACACATTAATGATCTGGTGTATGTACCGCCCTAGCACATAATGTAGCAGAGCTCCTGGAGAGAATACGGAGAGCGACTGCCACAGTCAACGATGCCATGCTGTGACAAGAATTCTAAAATGTTTGTAGAGCTTATGGGACTTAACTACGTTACTGACGCGCCGCAGACCGCATGGCCACCGCGGCCGGCGACAATAATTCGATTACCGTATTGACTTCTGCCGGTCACTCGTGGTTCACATATTAAATGTTTGTAATAAAAACTTTCAGAGTTCAAAATATAATAAGTATGACATTTGTACAACGTTCAGTTCTCGTGAAATAAGTAAATGAATGTCTTCACAGAGTTTATGTACACGCTGCATAAGAGAAGGCAAAAAATTGTATATAAAAAAAACTCTGACACAAAAAACCATATTTTTCAAAAGGCAGGACAAAGATACAAGAGAGAATTCTGTTCTAAAATAAACTCCACAATAGACAAAATACACAGACAATGCAAAAAGCTGGAACATACCAATTAAATTTGGAAGACTAAAGACCTTGAATAGTCCCTTTTTTTTATCTAAACGAAGTGAACTGTTTAGGATGTCTTTATTGGCTACATTTGCGAACAAAATGTAATGTAAATTAATGAAATGCAGCATCCAGTTGCTTGTGATTATTTATTTTTAACTTTAACGACCGATTTCGGGCGCTTGAGTGCCCTTCTTCTGGTCTCTATACAGACAAACAAGTGCATTGATATACAGAAAAAGGTTATAGAACGTACAAAAGTCGGTTACAGAAATTTGAAGCAGTTTCGAACGAAATAGATTGTAATAAAGATCATATAATGGGATAAAATTAACACTTACATTTTGCACTGTTGCTTAATTAATGTACATGCTAGTTGGAGAATCAACGCTAAGTGCAGAAATTATGGAACTTTAAAATTTAATGTGTAGAAAAACAAATCCGCTGATGATATCTTGAAATATTATGGAGAAAATAAAGAAAAGGCAACATGAAAACTGAGTTTTCAGTTCCAAAAAAAGAGTAAAATCGTGTTTTACTACTATTTCAAAACTATAATTTCAAATATGTACCGAAAATTACGATAATCAATACAAAATAAAACTATCGGCACCTGATATTGGAGTTTTGACATTGACATATCGTGGAAAAATATTGCCGTTATATATCGACAGTTTTTGAAAAAAAAATAGCTCTATGAGTAAATTATTAATAGCACTATTTCGCACCACAAAGGGCGGGACGCAAGCTGATTTGCTGCACAGTACTTGACATTGGAGCAATTCGATCGCGTCTCAAATCAAAAGTTTGTATAGCTTATGGGACTTAACTAGGGGTTATCAGTCCTTAAACTTACAAACAACTTATGAACTAACTAACACTAAGGACGGCACAAATATCCATGGCCGAGAGGGGATTCGAACCCCCAGCCGTAGTGACCGTGCAGCCACTTGGAAATGTTTCTGGCATCTTGACAGGATCATACAGGAGACTTTTAGGATTACTCTTCGAACATTCGCTCCAATCCATGCAAACCTTATGATTAGTTATTACAGGTCATGTTTTGTGATGATATAATAATAGTTAACTTCGGAGAAATTAAAGATAAATGCGTCATCCATAACCGCTTTCAGGTTATGTTGTGTGATTCTATTTATCGTTGTCGGTAAAGTAAGTGGAGGTCATACTAATCCGTTTCCCACGTTTGATAACCTTAAGTTTAGTAGACTATAAATTTATTAGACTGCTTAATCTCTCTTCAGTCTCATAATTGGTGTTTAAATCGGTGAATTTAGGGTAATAGAGTCATTCGTAAATCTGTAGCGAAATGTTAAGTTTCAGTAGCTTTATCTTTTTGGATAACCATACTTGAATGGAACACTGTTTTTGTTTATTAGTTGAGAATAATAGTGTGAGTGCAACTTCACTTCGCTGGGAAGGGATATTTCTGTATTGTGTTTTTCGGTTCTTTTTTGGGGCACAAAGTGTCAGTTGGTATGCCATTAGTGTTTCGTCAATCACTGTGAACATAGCACTTCACTAAAAGAAGGCTTTTGGAAATATCATAATTTGAGGTGCAATAAATAACAGACAAGTCGAACCTTGCAATGTCTGATCACCTTGTAATCTAGCTGTGGATTTTTTACTATGCTTCCTCCTCTTCTGACTTCTGAACAGAGTAATGATTACAGCTTAACAAACTTTTGTGTAAAACTCAAATTTAACATTCCAGATAAGATTCGCATTCAATTAGGTCTTCTGTATCAGTTCGAGGCACGGATTGAGGGATATTTCATTCACAAATAATATATTTCACCATACATTTACAAGCATTATTTGTTTGACGTAATCGTGTTTGGTTCGAGGTGCACTGAGTTATGATATCTCAACCAGCGAAAAATCAGTTCCCCCAGCAGAGATGGATCAATATTAAAAGCTCATTTGTGTTACATGTGACCGCTGGCAGCTGATGAGCAATTACTAATTCATACAACTTGATGTTTCCCAATTCCCCCAACCCGTGCACATCATTTCCGTTTTTTTTTTTTTTTTTTTTTTTTTTTTTTTTTTTTTTTTTTTTTTTTTTTTTTTTTTTTTTTTTTTTTTTGGGAAATACAATTACGGTATGTCATTGCTGAACGATCGAGAAGTACATTTAATTTCCAAAATAATATTATCAACAAAAACGCTAAATTTCTTGAATTCGCTAGTTTCATTTTGACACCTATTCAGAAACTTGCTGAGCAACATGTCAGCAAAATTTGCATATAAGTTATATTTACTTATACTTAAATTTTCTGATTGTGAAGTAGACAGGTGTTTATTTCTCAGAAACACAATTATTTGAAGGAGATATTTCACGAACCTACAAGGTGCATCCGAAAGGTTCAGTGAATGGTCCCATTTTTATCAACCACACTAGCGAGAATGAGGTGTCCGGACATATATATTGATGGACATGTCAACAAGCGCCCCCTAACGCGCAAAGCGCTGCACACACTGCGACACAGCTAACAGGGTCAGTGTAAGAACACGTTTCATTGCAACACGGAGCGCAAAATAGGGCAATGGAAGAATGCGTTAACATCAAGTTTTGTTTCAAATTAGGCAAACGGCGACGGAGACACATGGGATGTTAGTGCAAGTGTGTGGTGTTGAAGCAGTGAGTCTCAGACAACATCGAACTAGTGCGACGGATGCTTGAGAATGATAGTAGACGAGTTGAAGATGAGCGCAGACAGTGTAAGCACTATTGTTCACGAACGTTTGAGGGAGCGGAAGATTTGAAACCGGTTTGTACCACACATGCTGACAGCCGAGCAGAAGCAAACTCGGATGGAAACATCCTGAGATTTCACCGACATGTCTGACCGCAATCCGTAACTTTTGGAAACCATCATTACAGGAGATGAGAGTTGGTGCTACCAATACGATCCGGAGGCCAAGTAACAGTCGATAGCACGGTGTTGAACGTCTTCCCCGCCTTAAAAAAAAAAAAAAAGTCGGCTAGAAAAATCCGAGATAAAGACGATAATTACCTTTTCCGATAACATGGGCTTGATCCAGCGTGAATTTGTACCGGAGGGTCATACTGTCAACTCGAAAGTATGCGAGGGAGTTTTGGATCGGCTGCTGCAATTCGTCCGGCGGGTTCGGCCAGAAATGTACCGGAATGGACAATGGAATTTCCAGCTCTACAGCGATCCGCGTGCTCAACTTTCAAGCTAGAAGCGAGGTCGCCGTGCTTATTTTCTAGATGAGGCGCCGGCAGACTCCTTTCTGTTTCCCCGCCTTAAATTAGCCTAAAAGTCTCACGCTTCGCAACGGTTGCAAAGGTCCAACAAAGTGTGACCTGTGCTTCGAGCGATTCTATAGGAAGCGTTTTCTGACAGTTTCTAATAGTTGTACAACGGATGTCAGTAGGGTATTGTAGCCAATAGCGATTACTGTGAAGGCAATAACGCTATTTTGTTTGCAATTCTTGTTTCCTATATATCCTGAGACCATTAACTGAACTTTTCAGACGCACCTTGTAGATTACAGATCTAAATTTACCAGCAACAACCACTTAATCTTCAATTTCGAGTGCTCATTAGAGGCAAGGATGTTATCAGCAGCACACCGGGGAGGTGTGGTGGGACTACCGTTGTTTTACGTCTACAGGGTGATTCAGGAGGAATGTCAGATAGTTTGTAAGTTCTACATGTTAAAATAAACGTCCTATAAACATGTGTCTGAATTCTATCATTATGGAATGACAGCGATTTGAAAGCTACAGACATCCTTCAATGAATATGTAGGCATGTGAATATTACTTTAGAAAATTCTGCGTAACCTCACGAAGAGTCCTCGAGAAGGCAGTGATCACTATGTTTAGTTTCTAGTTTCCAATCCAATTACGGCCCACAAACAATTGGCTTCATGCAAGGGACTTCATTCTCCGTTATGTTGCTCACACATATCTGCCAAATTTAAAAACGTAAAAATCAGGAGACCCAGTTTTGAAATTCGGGAGATTCTTCAAAAACTCAGGAGATATGTTCTACGAAAAACTTCGATGCACTTTAGTATAAACATTTAGATAACTGATTTTAGCCTAAAAATGGCCACGAAACACACTTGAATTAATCAAACAATGTTCAAATGTTTGTATAGTCTATGGGACTTAACTACGGGGTCATCAGTCCCTAAACTTACAAACTACTTATGAACTAGCTAATCCTAAGGACGGCACAAATATCCATGCCCGAGGGGGGATTCGAACCCCCGACCGTAGTGGCCGTGCAGACCGCGACTGGAGCGCCTTAGTCTCCTCGGCCACCGCGGCCGGCCGAATTAATCCAAACGTCGATTACATCCTTATTTGTAGCCAGTCAAGGTCAAGTAATAGATCTTTTTATTTAAAAAAAATATTCACAGCTGTATTTTTTGTGATATACTGCGACCTGAGAACATTTACGGAACAAGCTACTCACATCGTCATCGTATTTAATTGGTAAATCGTATTCTAAAATAATTCAAATAAGCACTCCACGTGTATCACACGATCACTTTTATCAGCAATTTCAATTTTTTATTGTTACATACTTTTCATTTTCTGTGTTTGTCTGGACATATTCCGGTACATCGCTTTTCCAGCCATGTGATGTGGAAATAACACATCGACAAAGAGTAAAAAACACAAATAATGTCCCGAAAACTACTGCCATACTGGAGCACATATCACCGAATCAAAATCCCATAATCATATAAAATGGCTGTTTACACGAAAGTTGTATTTCTGCAATTCGCGTATGAAATTAATGCTCCTAACTACCCCATAAAAAGGTTCTCACCGACTAAAAGACCAATGAAGCTATTTCACTTGTGTACAATGAGAAAACATCACATTCGAAAAGAGCTCAACTCCGAAACACTCAAATTCAAATGTTTGTATAGCTTATGGGACTTAACTACGGGGTCATCAGTCCATAAACTTACAAACTACTTATCAACCACCTTATCCTAAGGACGGCAAAATATCCACGCCCAAAGGGGGATTCGAGCCCCGGACCGTAGTGGCCGTGGAGACCGTGATTGGAACGCCTCAGTCCCCTCGGCCACCGCGGCCGGCTCCGAAACACTACACGTGTATTTGTAAATAAGCGTGAAAGAGCAGAAATAATCTAAGTCATGCGCATCTCCTAATTTCTATGAATTTCGATACATACTTAGACTGATAAATGAGCAAAGGACTTTTGACCGTCAGCCAAACACCGAATCTTGGTTTCAGGATAAAAGCTTAAAATCGGGAGAAATAATGGAAAATCAGAAGGCGGGAGAGAAAGTGAAAAATCAAGAGACTCCCGCCTAATTAAGGTGAGTTGGCAGGTATGCTCACAGGTAATAAAATATTTGATTTTAATATTGATGCGCTCAGCGAATCATTCAGAATTTTCCTGGGTGATAGAAATATCATCACTGTACCTAGAACCAAATAATAATATTTCACGTAAATAAAGCTTGCAACATGTGGTTAAATATACTGTAATTGTGTGAAATATCCCTCAGCGGTGCCTGGAACTAGTAAGTAAAGGAAAGAACTTATTATATTGTCTGCCACGACCGCTTATGTTCAAATAATTTATTTTATTTCATGACCAGTTACAACAGAACTAGCTGCCATCCTCAAATCCTCAAACATCATAAAACTGTGCGTCATCGTCGTCGTCGAAATGGAAACGTGCTCAAGTTAAATTACTAAACTGAAACCTATTATTTTGACCACTTACTATATGTAATATATTTTGTAATATGAGCATATTCCCCCTTCAGCCACGGCGAAGACACCTAGTTTTATAATGTGAGAGTATCCAAAAATGGCAGCTAGTTGTGCTGAAACTGGAAAAGAAATAAAATAACTTGTTTCAACGTAAGCGGCATTGTGAGTCCATGTAGGTATGTCACACCAGGTAGCCCCGACAGAATGTGTAACCTATAAAGAAAAGTCATAATAGTACGCGAACGTGGGTTGTAAAGTTACAGAGAGGACAAGGTCTGTCTCTCTTTAGCCCTTTTCCCGCACATGCAGGTTCGGAACGGATTTGGCATGGGTTTATATTTACAGGGTGGCCGGATGCCCTTCCTGCCTCCACCCCATGCCCCCCAGGAGGAAATGTGTATCCCAAATGTTTGCGTATAGTGTTATATATGTGTGAAAGTGTTACTAAATGTTTGTGAACCGTGTAACTGAGTCGGGACAGGTGGACCAGCCCGGTATTCACCTAGGGGATGTGGAAAACCGCCTAAAAACCACATCCAGGCTGGCTCGGACCCCTTTCGTTAATCCGCCGGGCGGATTCGAACCGGGGCCGGTACACCTCCTCGTCTCGGAAAACGGTGCGTTAGACCACACGGCTAACCGAGCGGGACAGAGAACACAAGGTACCAAAATTTTATACATTTATAGCGATTACAGTGTCAAAACTCAGAAGAGGAGGAAGAATAAAATCAATAGAGAAAGATTGCACCTGGAAGGTTAGGTTTCGTAAAGACGATAACCTGCTATTCATAACAACTCAACGTGCGAATTTTCTAAATTCTCTTGTGTAGTGAAATGCAACGTTCACTGTGTTAGACAAAATAAAAGAGTTAATGGTATACAAACCAACACTTCATGCCCCAAAATATTTCTTAGAACAGAAAAACATACGTATTACAAACGTGAGTCTTCCCAGCAACTATAAGTTGAACTCATACTATTATTCTCAATTAGTGTACTCAGTGTGCAAGAGTGACATGGATCGGTGAGCAGTCGTGAGGCCGTGTGTGTGTGTGTGTGTGTGTGTGTGTGTTGTGTGTTGTGCTTGAGTCTCGTTTAATTTGACAAGTCCGTGTGTCGGTAAATACTAACATCTGCTACGTAACCCAACCTAAAATCTGGTTAGATAAGAAGAACTTTTCGCTTACATCACCGTCATTTTCGTGCATTAAAGACCGCAAAGGTGATGATGGGTTTGCCACACGAAACACCCTCCATTGAACTGAAAAGGGTGTTGAGATTATTGAGGGACGTCTTGAACACCTGTTGCAGGATGGGACAGTCTGATCATTATTCTGTCTAACATAACACCTAAACACCATCGCGGTATGTTGTATTCACTGTTGTCTTCATAAGCATTCATGAACGTGTACAGTCTTCAGCTACATCCAGTTCCGTAACGATCGAAAATCAAACACATATTCATAGAACTTCTTCGCTATACTTTCAATCTGGAATCACCTTGAAAATTATGTGACATCCCTTATGAGTTCTGAAAAACTTACGGGAATCAAAATCGACGACGGCCGATAATTCGGTGGGAGATCACTATGCAATTTACAAGGCGATACTGCAGTGAGGAAGCAATGTGCAACGATGTTTAAAACCTCGGTTTTCAATGGGTAAACAGGAAAGACAACACATACCGAGCAAGCAAGCACACAGTGCCGACACGACCAAAGATGAAAACGGTCAGGAAATCGATAATAAATATGAGTTCTCGACGGATGAGGTCGGATTAGGTTTTTTTTTTTTTTTTTTTTTTTTTTTTTTTTTTTGTTTTTTTTTTTTTTTTTTTGGCAAGTGGTGAGAGAGTAGGATCCTAAGCGGAGTTTAACCGAAACCCTCCATCCCTATTCATAAGGTTGTCAGTAAGTTTTATTTCTATCGCTTCCTTGATAACACAGTCCCAGTAGCTGGAAGTGCATACCAGAATTTCCGTTTTGTTGTATTCCATAGGGTGACCTGTGTCTAGACAGTATTGGCCACAGGAGATTTGTTTGGCTGTTGTAAACGTTTGTAACGTTTATGCTCATTACAACGGTCCTCTAAAGTCCTAATAGTTTGACCAACATATGACATGCCACAGCTGCAAGTGATACGATAGACACCCGCCTTGCGCAAACCGAGATCATCCTTGGCGGATCCCAACAGTGCCTTAATGTTTGATGGTGGACGAAACACACTTTTTACATTGTTTTTACGCGAAATGCGGCCAATCTGGTTGGAAGTCGGCCAACGAATGGCAGAAAGGCCACTGACGTGGGTGCCGACTCTGTGCTGTCATCACTAGTTCGTTGCAAATAAGGTCGATAGCGCAACGCTCTTTTAATCTGCCCTTCACTTAGCCGTTCTGGCAAAAAGTAGTTGCAAGTCAAAATATGTCGAAATAAATTCTTTAAATCAGTACCAAACTTCATCTCAATTGGTTGCAACGAATCAGACAGAGAAACGCAAGTGAAAAGAGAAACCACAACAAAACTAACTAAAATGTCCGAGTCATTCAACTGCAATCCCGCCAATCGATGTAGGAAATCCGCCGAGATCTTAATGTGATGTACACAACAGCGTACCAGTGGGCTCAACAAACCTGCAAGATGCTTTGTCATTCGCTATGCAGGAGCAGCAATGTTTGACACAATAGCCCTAAGAGGGCATTCATCTTTATGAACCTTAGGAAGGCCATATAATCTAGGAGGTACAGCACAATACGAATTAAGACTCTTCATACTTTCCTGTGACCAAGACTGTAGAGGACCGTTGTACTGAGCATAAACGTCACACACCTTTACAACAGCCAAACAAGTCTACTGTGGCCGAACACTGTCTTGACAGAGGTCACCCTATGGAATACAACAAAACGAAAATTCTGGCATGCACTTCCAGCTACTGGGACTGTGTTATCAAGACGCGATAGAAATAAAACTAGCTGACAGCCATACGAATACGGATGGAGGGTTTTGCTTGGGATCTTGTTCTCTCACTTGACAAAAAAAGAGGAACAAAACTAATTCGACCTCACCGTCGAAAACTGATGTGTTTTTACGATATCCTGACCGTTTTCATCTTTGGTCGTGTCGGCGCTGTGTGCTTGCTTGCTCGGTGTGTGTTTTCTTTTCTGTTTACTCAATGAAAACCGAGGTTTTAAATAACTTTGCAGATTTCTTCCTCACTGCAGTTTGGCCTTGAAAATGGCTGGATGGTCTCCTGCCGAAATATCGGCCGACGTCAATTTTGATACCTGGCTGCATACACGTCAGTTTTTCGAAGTTGTTATTCACGAGGTGAAATTAATGATCTGACAGAATGGATGAGTAGCAATTTACAGCTGTGATGCTATCGTGTCCGCAAGAAGATGCGTTCGTTATAAGCGAGGATAAAGGATATATTAGACAAAGTTTCTTGTTAGTGTGATCAATGGAAAGTAGCTCTAATACAAGAGAAATACAAAGTCATGCAGCAGGAAAAAATTCTTTCAGATACAACCTTTTAGTGTGGTGCGCGTATCGATTAAATATCTAGACCTAGAGTTGCACGGCGATATTAAATGGTTCTAGTACATATGATCTGGTGTTGGGAATCTATATCGTCAACCTCATAATGTTGGGAGATTTTTATAAAGATTTAAGTCATCTGTAAAGGACCACATATATTCTTCATTACTGCTACAGGAAAGGCATAAGGGCAATTCAAAGACAGACTGAAAGCCGTTAGATTAACGCTCCTGAATTAAAGAGATCCATCAGAAACTAGAGGTTAGGAGAGGTGCCGTACCTTCTGAAGGCCATTTAGAAGCCATCACTGCATAACTATTGTTCCCACCTCACATTTCGTATAAGGGCCACTAAAGTGAAACATTAGTAACTATGCTATATGGATGCATATAGACAGTCGTTTTCCCCACGCGCCGTAATTTCGTTTGTGTGTGTACGTGAATGTAGATCCACGTAGCTGACTTAGAGGTTCAACGCAAAATAAGAGAAGAAACGAACAAGATGAAAAGATTGAAAACTGGGAGCAGAATTTTACGACAAAATGTGTTAAAACAGCAGCGAATAATCTTCACAGTACTAGAGGCAGCTGTAGTGGAAAACTGTGATTGGAATATGTCTCTAAGATAATTGCAAGTCCGAGATAAGTCGATTGGTGATGGCTTCCTCAAACCACTCTTAAATTGACACCCAAAATATTTGTTCCAAAATACGAAAAAAATGTTAAATAAATAAATAAGACATCCGCAAGCGGTATTATCACTCGTTCATATTCGTCACTGTGAAACTATAAAGAAGATGTTGTAGATCTTAATGTATGCAATTTAGAGTCTGTTTTCACCAAAAACCTTTGCTTATAGTATCGAGTGTTTTCAAGTGTACGCTGGTACACCTTCAATTTACTGAGTGAAAGCTCGCAAATCATCGGTATGTTTCAATTCTGTAGTCTTTGTCTCATCAAACTTAAGTTTTAATTGTCAAAAGTAGTTTATTCTTTATAATCACGATACAACCTCTGACAAAAACGAAGTCAGAACGGTCGATCGGGTAACACAGGTGAAATACGACGGTGCACCTGCGTAGCGGGAAGTGTTGACAACTTGTCCCCACCGCAGTGCAGTTGAGTATCGTGTGTGTTTCGTGTTAGACCTGTTGGACGAACTGCTTGGTTAGTGCGTTGGTACTGAACTGAGAACAGGACAGTGAACGACCAATGGATCAATTTAAAGTTTTGTCTTAAGTTTGGCCAGACGCTTAAAGAAACACATGCGAGGCTAGTACGTGTTTATGGGGATGAAACACTGTCCATGAAGTGTGTGCACGAGTGGTTCGCCCGTATTCGAGGAAGCCGGGAAAGTGTATCTGACACTCCTAATAGCGAACAACTGGCGACCGCCGTCAGTGACCAAAATTTCAGAAAGTGAAGATATTAATGACGAACGGTCGTCGACTAACTGTCCAGATGATAGCGGAATCCATGAGACAAATCCTTACCAAGAAGTTAGGTAAGAGGAAAGCGTGTTGTCGTCTTGTGCCACATCACTTGACTGACGATCGGAGGCAGGCACGCATAGAGCCTTCGTAGGATTTTGGAAAAAAACTGCGAGTGCCATATCCTGCGTGGTTATTAGACCGTAACTTACAAACTACTTAAACTAACCTAAGGACAACACACACGTCCGTGCCCGAGAGAGGACTCGAACCTCCGACGCTGGGAGGCCTCGCTATCCATTAACGTTGTGCCCCAGACCGCTCGGCTTATCCAGTTTCTTGAACCGTATTGTCACTGAGGATGAAACCTGGTTTCTCCGTGAGGATGAAACCTGGTGTCTCCGGTACGACCGTGAACGAAAAGAGAGCCTGAAATGGCGTTCACAGACATCAAGTCATCGTGAAAAGATCAGGGACGAAAAATCGGAATCAAAAATTCTATTATCATGGCATTATCTACAAAGAATTTCTACTTGAGGGAACACTGCAAGGAACACGTTGAAATTTTGATCCACTTCATGCAACGTATTACGCAGTGTACGACCTAACTACGCACAAGGTTCCTCGTGTTTTGTTCACGAAAACGATAGCCCACAAGCTAATATTTCCAAACAGTTACTGGCAAAAAAGTGGGTCGTGCAACGTGAACGTCCACCATATTCGCCGGATCGCAATCCTCCATACTTCTTTCTACTCTCTCGACTCTAACTAGCTTTAAACGGAAGAGATTTGACGATCTTCCTGACATCCACCGAATCGTGACGGAGCTTTGAAACACCATCCAGATGGCAGACTTCATGCGAAGTTTACATGACACGTATCCCAGAATCCAGCAGTACATAGTTATAGTAGGTGACTATTTCGCAGTAAGGGAACTGTAGTTCATCTTCGTTAATGTTACCGGACTGTTCACAGAACTTTATTGTCAAAGGTTGTATTTCACGTAACAGGCTGACAATCCTGTAATGGTATTAGATATTCAAGCATAATTTCCTAAGACCCACGTCATTACTTTATAATGTATGGTGTTTTGAAGAACTTAGTAACAGAAGTACTATCTAGCACTGAGGTGCAACAGAATATTGGACTCAAGTCTGTTAAACGTCTGACCTGCAACCTTTAACATAGACTACATTCTTTTCCATTTGGCTCATAAAACCAACCATTTTTCGAGGCATGCGATGCATTTTTTTCTTGAAATGTCTTGGTCGCAATATACTTTATTTTAATATTTCGTGTTTCGGCACATCATCATCAGATCTGTGGCACAAATAATAGAAGTACATTGCATTTCGGATATTTACTGATAGAAATCACAATACTCATCAGGAGAACAGACACATACCATGCAAAATATACTTACAATTTTTGAAAACTATGGCATATAAAATTACATCTTAGTGGAGTTACATACCAAAAGCAGAATCTGAAACCTGGACGTCTAATCAAAGGTGTTCGACTAGATTCACATCCCAAACTGTGGTGAGATGGTAGGAAAAATCGTAACAGGCAAAGAAGGCCTGGTAGCCGCCAGATGGTCAGGCTAAAAATTAAACGTTTTTGAATAAAATAATTACAATAACAACATCTTGCACCCTCTGTATTGCTTGCTGACATAGAAGCTATTAGAACTTGGCTACAAGATGTGATAAGACATAAGAGATATATTGGGTACCTCAGTGAAAGTACGTTAAACATACTAATAGAGCGTACGAAAGGAGGAGAGTCGTAAGTGAGAAGGATGGGATTTGACGTGGCCAAATACGCCACAAAGTCCACTTGAAAATATAAGTGAAGCACAGCATGCTAGCCCACTGTGACGTGACAGTCATATGGCTGCCACCTTACATTAAAAGTCAGCACTGTAATTGATTATTAGAAGTCCCTAAGCAATGTCAGCTAACTATAGTTAAATTAATGATAACATTACATAGAGGAATAAAACAGGTAAATTGTCTCTAAAATTAAAAGAGAATAATACAGGGGAAATATGGGGGTGGGGGGGAGGAAATATGTACAAGTACGTGTGGAGGAAGAAAGGAAATGTTACTAACAGTTATCAATCAAAATGTACGCCAAGTATAGATGTACTGCACTTGTCGACTTAATAAGGTGAGCATGGTGGGGCAGGAAGGAGTATTAAATCATATAGATACATATCCTAGAGTAACTGCACATCCTCAATTACAAATAGCTGTACAAGGGCAACAATTATTTATATGGACTGACTTGTCTCTTGTAACTGTCTCACTTTTTATTCGCCTTCATTTTCTTAGTTCTGCTTTTATTTTCTCCTTTAAGACTATTTATGTTCATCTTGTGCCAATTTGTACTTCTCTCGGCTGCAGAGCAGCGATGAAGCCGCTGATAGCCTGCCTCACATGGGGTGTGAAATCCAATAAAGGGGAAAAAGTGCAGTTAGGCATCTGGCAGGTGCCTTCATCGAATCCACCTGACGGACTAACGACAGACCGAATGTGTCAGCCAGCCTGAAAGTGGTTTTTAGGCGCTTTTCTTTATCGAATGAGTGAATATCAGGGTGACATTAATGTTCCGCCTTAGTAAAGCGATTCGTATCCATTTACAAAACGTTAAATCTATTTACGTGGATAACACTACACATAGGCAATTTGGAGAATAAATATACGATTACATTAGGGCGGGTGGCGGAGAGAGGGTGACCTGAAGGTGATCCATCCACTCCATAAATTAACCGTCATGAATCCAACAGTATCCATATCCTACCGGCTCCCACGAAGCTGCTGAACAGAGTCGCAAGGAAATAAAAGGGAAAGAAAATTTAATTAAGGCCGTGGTGTGTGTCAGTTACAATTCTTTTAACACCAAAAACTGTTTTGAATAAAGTGACGGATTTTCACATTTGCCGCTGTCAGGGTATTTAAGTTTTGCCGCCGCTACCGACCTCTACAATTCCATACACTATTCCACAGTCGTATCAATTATAATTTTTTGTTAATGATATTGTAGCTTTATGTTTTGCCTACTGTTGTCCAAATTATACAAGTTTTTCCGTAATTAGTAGGATTGTGAACTAGGGAATCGAAGTGTCCACAGATTATTTTTGCAACCTATCTATATGGTTAAGAGTGCATAAAATATTTATTCCAGTAGGGTTAAACCTAAAAATTAGACAATTCGGAAATAATTGCTACAAAAGATTTTATTATTTTAATGGCTTCATTTCTGGCCCAATATGACTATCCTAGGTTTCCCCCCTTGGAGGAGTTGTGCCTAAGTGGTGGGAGGAGAAAATGTACACGAAAAAGGGGCAGTTTTTCGGTTTTGTGATTATATCTCGTAAATTACTCACAACATCGAAAACTTAGTTGGATTAAAAGTTGCAGGGCATGAAATTCTCCATTGAATGAGACCAGTAGCAAATATATATTTCTTGAAACCTGGAAGACCACAATAAAAGCAGTTTCAAACTGGCAAACAACATCAGAAGGCCACTCATATTTCTCCACGGCATAAGTGGTTGTGACACAACTTCAGCACTCTTCAGTCAGGGCAAGAAGAAGGTGGTCAATCTACTGGTCAAAAGTAAATGTCTTCTGGGAAGTATCAAACATTTCTTCGAGCATGACATTCAATCTGAAGCTATTGTCGAAGCTGGCCTCCAATTTTTAACAACCCTCTGTGGAGGTGGGGCAGGAGACACTTTAGCCAAATTGCGATTCGACCTTCTTTAGCAAACCTATTGAGAAATCCATCCCTACCACCATCGTTACAAGCAGCCCACCAGCATTGTTTGAGGACCTACTTACAAATTCAAATGTGGACGGGACACCAGATGGATCCGCCCCTGTGGGGCTGGGAAGTTTCAGAGTTTGGGCTTGGCCCCGTTCCTACCTCCAAAGAATCAGCTCCACAGACTCTTCACTCAACAATTTCCTGCAAACACAACAAGAGCTATGCGGATAGTTGTGGACGCCGGAAGGCTGGTATAAAGCGTTCATTAATTCATTCAAGGGAAACTCCTGCACAACTCCAACAAGATGAAACTAACGAACCAGATGTTGACGAAGATCTAGACTGTGAGGCGACGAAAATTAGTAAATTTGAGGAGCCGAGTGACGGGGCGACGGATTCGAAAATTACAGACTTTCAGGAGCCGAGTGGTGCAATGACAATCAAACGTCGACGTGTGTGAAATTTGTATATATATCCACTTTGTCCCTTTTCATCTCATACCTTTATGTAAAATTTTGTTATTACGAAATGTAATAACCATTACTTAATTTCAAGAAGTGTGTCTCTCTTCCTGCCTCCTTCATATCAGTTGACTGGATATCACTTTATTATATATGAAAAACTTTTTTAATATTATATTTCAAATATTACAAATTTTTAATATTTTATTCTATAACTAAGTATAAGACAATGGGTTCCTATAGTTCTGTATTTAAAACAGTGTACATACGAATTACTGAAGAACTACAATTGAAATAGTCTTCATTGAAGATGAGAAATGGTCTTTAATAAGGAGCTGTACATAAATGGGGATCCAATTAATTCACTTTTGGTTTCATCGAATGCAGAATTTAACTCTCTATATCTTTTATATATACCACATTATTGATAGATGGGTTAATTTCAACGATATTACCGCAGAACAGAGGTTAAAACGAAAATTTTTAATGAACATGTAAAATTGATCCAATTTTGAAGAGCACTAGTATGGAAACGGGTGATCCAAAAAGTATGCGGATGGTCTCATTCAATGCGGAGTTTCATGCCCTACAACCTTTAATCCCACAAAGTTTCGATGTTGTGAGTCATTTACGAGATATAATCACAAAAACGGAAAAATACCCCCATTCTGGGTACATTTTCTCCCACCACCACTTATGCACAACTCCGCCGAGGGGGAAAACCTAGGATAGTCATACTAGGTCACAAACTAAGCCATTAAAACAATGAAACCTTTCGTAGCAATTATTTCCGATTTGAATGCTAATTCTACTGGACTAATTTTGTTGTATGGGAATGAAAGCTGGGGGGATACAGGTTACCTTATTAATAAGGTTGATGTTACAGATATGAAAGTAGCAAGGATGATTGCAGATACTAATAGATGGGACCAACGGCAGTAGTGTGTCTATAATGAAGATATCAAAGATAAACTAGGAGTGAACATTATAGATAAAGCATTTAGAGCAAACAGGCTGAGATGGTAAGGTCATGTTACAAGCAAGCAAAATTATCTAAGTGGCTCAAGGGTTCAGCAGTAGAGGGAAAGTGGAGGCGAGGAAGACCAAGAAGAAAGTACCTACTCATATTCAGTGAAGACTGACTTTGAAGTAAAAGGCCTAACATCAGACGAGGCATCAATGAATAGGAGATCATGGAGGAATTTTATTAGGGGATCTATGCTCCATACTGAACGTTAAACGCATAATCAGTCACTAATGATGAAGATGATGATGCACAAGATATAGTTTTTGTGTACATTTCTGAGCTAATAAAAGCACAGTAATACTCTACTAACGTATACCCTAATAATTCTCACACAACAACTTACATTCGGTAAACAGTTTAGATATTTTGGTCCGCATTGGCCGTCCCTAAAATGTTCCGCCCTTGGCTCCAGCCTTCTAAACCTAACGGTAAATCCGCCACTGAATACCACCCATCCTTCTAAGTACCCAATCTGTTCAAAGACATTTTAGGACGTTTTGAAAACTGTGTTTGAGCTAGTAGATCGAAGTCATTCTCATTCAATCTGTATAGTCATCATTTCGGATTAACTTCATATTTCACTAACCCTCCGTCGGGCGCAGTCGGCCTCACAGGCCAGCAAAACACTTTTTTGATTCCCGTGCTTAACAGTGGTGGCCCAGCGGCCCGCCTCTCCGTTTACTCGCGTAACTTTGGGAACCTCACACAGTGCCGATCCGCAGGCTGCCATACATTTCCACGCGGATCACGGGGGACTCGGGCCTCACAGGTCGTCTGCGCCCGATTACGTTATAGTTTTTAGGGTGAGATTTTTCAAGATATTTTTATTTTATTACTTCTTTTCAATCAAACTAAGTCTGTCCTCTGTGATTTTCACCGTTACCTTCGGAAAAAAAGAAGACTTTGACGACCCTGGCCCTTGGATTGAGTGCGCCTGATCGAGTTCTAATTTCAGTTTTCCTTTCTTTTCCTACATTAGCACATCCATATTTTCTGCTAAAATGTCCAGAAAAGTATATTATGCCTCTAAGCCAATGATCTTGTGGAAATAATGCGCCTCCTCGAGGACGAAACTGCTGAAGATCCAGCCGCACTCGAAGATTTAGTCGATGAGAGAGACACCCACTCTCAGGATGAGGTAGGAGAAGGCAAGGAGGACTCAGAAGCTGAACAGTTTAGGGAACAGATCAGGAATATGAAGAAGAGAAGAAAATATGTAAGGAGTTTTTATTTTGGAAACGATAAGACGACGAAGTAGTCTAAGTAGATACCTTGTACTATTCATAGTGTGAAGAGTCACATCATTATTACACAACTTCCACTGTGAAAGATATTGCTACAAATGACGCCACCAATTGCAAAACCTTGTGTTATCAACTTCTAACTGGACAATTTAGCCTGTGTATGCTATGAATATATGTGGAATGTCGATTCGGCTGCAAACTCGACAGAAAAAAGTTTTACCCCACAAGGAACGGGAAAGTTCTCCCACATTACCTCCCAAATGGCTAAAACGTCGACCATGCGTGGCTGAAACAAGAGTTAGGAGGATGAAGAATTATGAATGTTCAGGTTGTCATCAACCAATCTGCTTGAGCGACGTATACGTTCTGTGCCATACCTGTGTTTCAGCTGTTGATTTGGGAGCTATAGCATCGGTTTTTGGCTGCAAATGTGGCGAGAAAAGATGATTCGATGTCAGAATAGACTGCCTAATGTCCTTTAAAAATAACGTCATTACTTTTATGGATGTCTGTTCGACCAATTTTTAATGCTCTTTGTGGGGAATTGGTAATTTTGGTCACTTTAAGGTGTACTGTGTTCAATAAATCCATTATTATGCTTTAAGTTTGCTGTTATTCCTTCCTTTAGATCCTCTTCAAGACTAGCCAACACGCATTTTGAATTTGATTTAACATGGCGGAGCTAGTCCACAAAATATGTGGGTGGCCTCTCAGGCCGGGTGCGCCTGATTTTGTTTCATCTGGAGGTGCGCCCGACGGAGAGTTAAGGAGAAGACTTCTTTTGAAATAACCCGTATTTCCTTCGAATCGTTTTTGTATTAATTTTCAACGTCGTTTTATTTCATTCAGTGGCTCGACATAGCACACAAACTGTGCAGTACCAAGCAGTAAGACAAATATTTCTACGAACAGACATTTCTTGTTACGTTATTTCATTTGTATATTTCACTAACAAGACCAGTTAGATATTTCCGCCCCGTGTTCGGTGCGTGAGCTGTTCGGTTTACTTTGAACTCCTTTTATAAGGGTTATTTATTTACTGATTTGCAAAATGAAGGCAATAAATCTATGGTACGATGTTGCCAGCTGGCTGTGGAAATACTTTTGGTTGATTGGAAAGCAATGAAAATGCATTTCCAGCAAGAGGGAGAAAATGGATCCAATAAGCTTATTGGTCTTTCCTGGCTAATGGAGAAAATTGTTTGCCAGAGTGCTACATTTATTTCGTACGTGGTTTATTAAATTTATTTCTGGAACGCATTAAAGATATGGAATGCAAATAAATAAATCCTGTAGAATTGTGTAATATTGGATCGCATTAAAAGAGGATCCTGCAAGCGAAAAAGCAGTTGTGACATCAGAAAAAAAAGTAGGCAAAGTAAATGAGTCTGAGTGAAATAAATTCAAGAAATAAGCTGTCCAGGCCTACGTTATCTTAAAAAGTGTTTTGATTACGAAAACTGCTTTGAAGATTTCCAGTTACGTGTATGTAAGAATATTAGCGGCTCTTTATGAGAAATACGTGGTGGTAATTCAGGAAGATATTGACAAATGAAAGATATACGACACTGGCTGTGCACAAAATAAATCTCCCGAGCAGTTACAAGAACAAGCTTTTATGTGCCTTAATTCCTTTCCATGGAAAAACTTTTAAACCGGCAAGAAATGCGTAGTATAAGCATTTATTGATAGGGTTTCCGTCGAACAATGCTTATGGGCAATGTCTTTTCAGTCATTTGAATCATTCACGGTCTGGCGGTAGAAACAAATTGAGTGTCGGTATAGCAAAAGTGAAATTATGGATTCTCTGTAATTCAAAGTCTTAACATGCAACGCATTTTACTATGTTAAAAACCATACTATTTACACCTAGAAATAACAAATTTTACTGGTCACTTTTGTGGTGTCGCACAAGTACAAAGTGCGCGCCACTTACTTTCGCCGCGCGCCGCCATGCACGCACGGCGCGGCGTTCTCACGACGACAGCCACGAGCGCCCTCTGCGAGAACTCCGCTCGTGGCCACCACTGAAGGACATCGGGCACTTCGCACTTCGGACTGAGATAGCAACGAGTTAGGACCTTCGTAATCAGATAGGCACCAGTGAAGACTTTGCTATCGTACAGGCACTAGGCAGGCCTCTAACAACTATGTATCAACATTCTGCAGTACTCTGTAAAAGTTAAGTATTGTTACATTCTGTGCAATATATATCTCTTTCTAATTTACTCGAGTGTTTATAGTTTCTGGCTGCTCCCCTCCGTACCTGCACCAGCGTGTCGGTCTCATTCCACTCGGTCACCGACACCTACGACGAGGCTGGGACACAAAAGCGGCGACGAAGTTGGGACACAAAAACTTTCATCTTAGGAAATCCTTTTTGCAGGCAATGTTTAGTAATTTTGTCAGTGTAATCAGGCACTCCTACTATTAATCGCCACTGGCACTTCACACTCTGATTTATACCAACATGAAGACATGTACGTATGCCAGACGCTATTTCGTATGACAGTTTTCATTGTATCAAGATTACTTTAAATATTAGTAAAGTACACAGAGGACTGATAATCTACAAGTACATCTACAAATACATAAATGCACAGCTAATCACATTTAAGTGTGTGAGAAAGGGTTCAGCGAATCGCTTTTATGATATTTCTCTAGCGTTCCATACACTAACAGCGCACGGGGAAAAGGAACTTCTAAATCTTTGCATTTTTGATCTGATTTATCTTATCGTGATGATCATATCTCCCTATGTACATGGGTGCTATAAAATATTTTCGCATTTGGAAGAGACAGTTGGTGAAAGAAACTTCTCAAATAGATCTTGCCGTAATTAATAACGTCTTTCTTCTAATGATTTCCACCCCTAGTAGTGCATAATATCACAATAACACAAAACGAGCTGACTTTTTCTGAACTTTCTTTATATCTTCCATCAGTCCCGCTTGGTGGACATCTCACAATGGGCAGCAGTACTACAGGGTGATCAAACCTCAGCGCTCACCTAACCTAACCACCTTTGCAGCGTGCGACTTGACGGCGATAGCAGCTGTGGTGCCCGCTTTTATAGCGGGCCGCCCGACGTCCGCACTAAATTTAATACGGGTTGGCGCGCAAGTTATTTCTGACCTACATAACAAAAACACTTAGGCCGGTATTACACTATCAAATTTATTGGACAAAGAAATTGAATGCAATATTGGTCATATTTCTTTGACAAAGATCTTTGACGTGACGCTAAAAGGCGCTTTACATTATCGTACAATATTTGATCAAAGTTTCTACAGAATTGCAGACAGTAACTCATTATTATGTTCGGCAGGTCCATGTTTACAAGAAAATAAAGAATGAAATGAAACATTCTAAATAATTTACTAGAAGCCATGGAAGTCACCGTGAGATAATAAACATACAACAAAATTTGTAACGGGAACTGCGAGACGAGAATGTAAAGGCACATAGTCATATTAAATTTATATGTGAATGGACGATATAGTTCATTGCAATATATGGTAATGAATTGTGAGACGGGGGCTGTAATTAGTCTATTTTTCATACTAACCTTGTGTTACTGTACCTTTCTCTTTACGCTAATTATTGAAATATGTAACATTTTTCTTCGTAGATCTTTATTTATTTTGATTTCTGTGCCTTTGGGGACACATCAGGAGTGACGGGCTCCTGGGATTGTAGTACATTCTTTGTTTATATGAAAATTTCGGGATTTTAATGTTTATTGGCGCAGCTTGGCTGCTAAAAAGTGGTTTTACGTGTTGGGCACGGCCAGGCCACGAAGAGCAGGGACGCTCTTGGGGGTCTCCCCCTCCCACCAACTTTCGCTCGCCTTCGGGGATGGACGAGAGGGCCTGGCTTGACCTGTTTGGCGCCGACGCTACAGGCGGCGGAGTATGTGGAATGCTTTACAATGGTGGCCTGCGGTTTAAGGTGGGCGATAGCAGGGACTGCCTTTTTAGTCATTCGGCCGTTTCGCAAGAAAGGAATTTGCTGGATACAATCAATACCAGAGTGCTCTGGACCCCGGGCTATTTATGGAGACGTATTGCCCTTAGGCGTTATCTAAAAAAACTTCCTAGAAAGCAGCAGAGTTTGAACACAGTTAGTGTGACAAATGGTTAGGTTGAGAGGAAAGCTTTCTGCCCGTCTGGCGCCCCAGGGGTTTGGCTCCAGTGGCTGTATATATAGCACAACGTCAACATTTTTAGCTCGTGTGACCGTAGCTAGGAGCAAGGTGAAATTCCTTGCAGAGCATTCACCCTGGGAACGGTGAAATCCGCGGGAAGCTATGGTGGCGTGGGCGGAACCTCTTGGCAGTCGCAGAGAACGCGTCCTGATTCGGCAGAGTATTTTAGTATGACAGCTAAACAATTTGTCAACGGCGCTACGCCATCCGATTGGTTTGACTATTAGCCGTTGGCAGATATTGGTGCGTCTTTTCGCGCGTGGGTGTGGCCGCCGTCACTTGCCGTGAGCTGCGGCAGAGCGCGACGACGTACGAGGACTCTTTGTACGTCCGAGGGGTAAGGACCTTGTAAGACAGTCTCTCGTGTCTGAGCGCTCGAAGTGTACAGACCTTGCTAGTCTCCTGTTTGAGCGTCCGAAGTGTACGGAACTCGGGCGACACGGACTACTCCGTTTAGATTCGGGGGGAGGACATCGTCTTAAACGGTCCTCTGGTTAGACTTGTGTGTGATTCCGAAGATTCGGACCTTGTAGAACTTGTGTTTACTTCACGTACGTTACATTGTCCTGTGGTTACGCTGTGAGCGGCCACAGTTTAGTTTTCGTTTTGCTAGAAGTCTCTATTTGAGCATTTGCGCCTTTGCGAATCGGGCATTGTTTTTACAGATCTTATTACGCAAGTAACTGATCGATTTGTGGCAAGTGGGCTTAGTGTCACCTATGCAAAATATTGATTAGTCTACTACCGTGATAGAATCGCACAGCAACAGCCTAACGACGCCGACGCCAGTGATGCTGTGTTAAGTTACATGTCGACACTGCTTAACAGGTCGCAGCAATTACGGTCGGATAAAAATTTCAGCTCATCCGCTCCCACCGCCTGCTGCCTACGAGCCTGAGACGCTGCCGTCAATGATCATCTGTATGGGTAAGGTGACGCACTTGCTGGAGCATTATATGAATCAGACTTGTTGGATTCTGTCCCTTATTTTATTCTTTTGAGATCTGTCTATTTACTCTGGGGAGCTTACGGTTAATGATAATTTCAACCCCCTGTGTACCCAATCTAATAACATTCTGTTTTGCAAAACCTCCGATCTTTGACTCAGCCAGTCATTTTTTGTGTCTCAATGTTTTAACATTTATAAAAGATTGTGTGAATACCATTATCTGTTTCACGTGATAGGAAATGTCATCTGAATGTTTAATTATAATAAATTGATTTTGAGCGGATCGTCTTTCATTTAAGAACGTTCCTTTGTCATTATTTTGTAGGGGGAACAGAATAGATAAATTCCACAGTTTACCAATAATTTTTCAAGTACCTTTTTTTTTTTTTTTTTTTTTTTTTTTTTTTTTTTTTTTTTTTTTTTTTTTTGATACAACTAATACACTGCAATAGAGTTGTTGTTGTTATGGTCTTCAGTCCGGAGACTGGTTTGATGAAGCTCTCTACCCTACTCGATCCTGAGCAAGCCTTTTCATCTCCTCATAAGAACGACAACCCACATCCACTTGAATCTGCTTACTATTCGCGTCTCTTGGTCTCCCTCTGCTATTTTTACCCCACACACTTCCCTCCAAAGCTAAATTTACGATTCCTCGATGTCTAAGAATGTGTCCTACCAAGCGATCCCTTCTTTTAGTCAGGGTGTGCCAAAAATTCCTTTTCTCGCCAATTCTGTTAAGTACCTCTTCATTAGTTATGCGATCTACCCACCTAATCTTCAGCATTCTTCTGTAGCACCACATTTCAAAAGCCTCTATCCTCTTCCTGTCCGCACTGCTTATAGTCCATATTTCATTCCCGTACAAGGCAACACTCCACACAAATGCCTTCAGAAAAGACTTCCTTACATTAAAATTAATTTCGATGTTAAAAAATTTCTCTTTTTCAAAAATGCTTTTCTTCCCATTGCCATTCTGCACTTTATATCCTCTGTACTGCGACCATCACATGTTATTTTACTACCCAAGTAACAAAACCCAACTACCACCTTCATTCTTTCGTTACCTAATCTAATTCCTTCAGCATCACCTGATTTTCTAAGACCGCATTCCATTATTTTTGTTTTGCTCTTGTTAATGTTCATTTTATACGCTCTCTTCAACACACTGTCCATTCCATTCAACTGCTCTTCCAGGTCCTTTGCTGTCTCTGACAGAATTACAATGTCATCAGCAAAACGCAATGTTTTTATTTCTTCCCCCTGAACATTAATCCCTATTCCAAATTTTTCCTTATTTCTTTCACCGCTTGCTCGATGTACAAATTGAATAGCATCGGAGAAAGGTTACAACCCTGTCTTACTCCCTTCCCAACTGATGCTTCCCTTTCATGCCCTTCGAGTCTAATAACTGTGGTCTGACTTTGTACAAGTTGTAAATAACTCTCCTTTCCCTGTATTTTACCCCTGCTGACTTCAGAATTTGAAAGAGTGTATTCCAGTCAATATTGTCAAAAGCTTTCTCCAAATCTACAAAAGATAAAAATGTAGGTATCCCTTTCCTTAATCTATCTTCTAAGATAAGACGTAAAGTGAGTATTGCCTCCCGGGTTCCTACGTTCCTCCTGAATCCAAACTGATCTTCCCCGAGGTCAGCTTCTACCAGCTTTTCCATTCTCCTGTAGATAATTCGTGTTAAAATTTTGCAGCCATGACTTATCAAACTGATGGTTCTGTAATTTTCACACCTGTCTGCGCCTGATTTCTTTGGAATGGGGATAATTACATTTTTCTTAAAGTCTGGGGGTATTTCGCCTGTCTCATACATCCTACACACCAGTTCAAATAGTTTTGTCATGGCTGGCTCTCCCAGAGACTTTAGTAGCTCTGAGGGTATGTCATCTACTACTGGGGCCTTGTTACGACCTAGGTCTTTCAGGGCTCTGTCAAATTCGTCTCTCAGTATAGTATCTCCTATGTCATCTTGATCTACTTCCTCTTCTCTTCCTACATCATCGTCTCTAAGTTCATTTCCTTTGTAGAGCTGCTCTATGTACGCTTTCCACCTTTCAGCTTTCCCTTCTTTGCTGAGAACTGGTTTTCCATCAGAGTCCTTGATATTCATAGAGCTGTTTTTCTTATCTCCCATTGTTTCTGTTATTTTCCTGTAGGCTGTATCTATTTTTCCCCTATTTATACATTCTTCTACAGATTTGCATTTGGATTCTAGCCACTCCTGCTTAGCCATTTTACACTTCCTGTCAATCTCATTTCTAAGTCGTCTGTACTCCATTTTGCCTGTTTCATTTACTGCATTTTTATATTTTCTCCTTTCACCAATTAAATTTAGTATTTCCTGTGATATCCAAGGATTTTTTGTAGGACTTGCCTTTCTACCTATGTTGTCGTCTGCTGCCTTCACTATTTCATCTCTCAATGCTACCCATTCCTCTTCTACTGTTTTATTTCTTGCTGTTTCTGTCAATTGATGCCTAAATCTCCCTCTGAATTTCTCCAGAACTTCACGTTCCTTCAATTTATCTAAGTCCCATCTCCTTATTTTCCTACCTTTCTGCAGTTTTTTCAGTTTCAGCCTACAGTTCATGACTAACAAGTTATGGTCAGAGTCTATATCTGCCCCTGGGTATGTTTTACAGTTTATCACCTGGTTCCGGAATCTCTGTTTTACCATTATAAAATCTATCTGATACCTTCCGGTGTCTCCTGGACTCTTCCACGTATACAACCTTCTTTTGTGATTCTTAAACCACGTGTTTGTTACGATTAAATCATGTTCCGTGCAAAATTCTAACAGGCGACTTCCTCTTTCATTCCTTCTGCCCAGTCCATATTCACCTACTATTTTTCCTTCTCTTCCTTTTCCTACTACCGAATTCCAGTCTCCCATCACAATTAAGTTTTCCTCTCCCTTAACTGCCTGAATAATTTCCTTTAGCTCCTCATATATTTCTTCGATCTCCTCATCATCGGCAGAGCTAGTTGGCATATAAACCTGTACTACTGTTGTCGGTGTTGGCTTCGTATATATCTTGACAATGATAATGCGATCACTGTGCTGCTCATAGTAGTTTACCCGCATTCCTATTTTCTTATTTATTATCAGTCCTACTCCTGGTATACCCACAACTGATTTTGTATTTATTATCCTGTACTCACCTGACGAGAAATTCTGTTCATCCTGCCACCGAACTTCACTAATCCCCACTATATGTAAATTCAACCTATCCATTCCCCTTTTTAAATTTTCTAATTTTCCTACCCGATTAAGGGATCTAACATTCCACGCTCCGATTCGTAGAATGCCAGTATTGTCTTTCCTGATGACAACAACCTCCTGAGTAGTCCCCGCCCGGAGATCCGAAGGGGGGACTATTTTACCTCCAGAATATTTTACCCGATAGGATGCCATCATCATATTTTCATACAGTAGAGCTGCATTTCCTCGGGAAACGTAACGGCTGTAGTTTCCCCTTGCTTTCAGCCGTTCGCAGTAACTGCATGGTAAGGCCACATTAGCTGATGTTACAAGGTCAGCTCAGTCAATCATCCAGACTGTTGCCCCTGTAACTACTGAAAAGGCTGCTGCCCCTCTTCAGGAACCACACGTTTGTCTGGCCTCTCCACAGATACCCCTCCGCTGTGGTTGCACCTACGGTACGGCTATCTGCATCGTTGAGGCACGCAAGCCACCCCACCTCGGCAATGTCTGTGGTTCGTGGGGGTGGGCAATAGAGTAGGAATATTTATTATATGTTTGAATCTATGATCACATCATAGCGTATCAGTAACATTTTAATTTTACATATTTTGGATAAATATGGTGGCGACCCAAGATAATTAATTGCTGTAACTAACGACATAGTTCACACTTAGCAACTCCAGCCATAGACGAATCGACTTCGGTACAGAATTTTTTTTTTCCTAAAATTCACCTCAGAAAAGTTATATACTGGAAAGATAGAGCTAACGTTAGGCCCCGATTTCTTGCTAGAGCAGAAAACTACTTTAGTTTACAGCTGGCACTATAATACTGCCGTTCACATTAACGAAAATAATATTCCAGTTTACTGTAGGCACTCAGATGCTGTAATGTACATGACAAAACATTGACAAAAATAACACAAAATGTGTAAAGCACTTAAAAAGGAATTATAATGTCTATATTGTTTAGTACAGTATATTGTCATCAGGAACAATCTTTATTTAGGTATTTATTTTGAAAATTTATTGTTTCACCAACTACACATGTGATGAAAATTTACGTTGCAGATGAAGATTACAAAAAAGCAAGAATCGAGAACTACGAAAAACATTTATTTATCTACGAGTATACTGTGCCTGTCGCCTCCTCTTCTATGCCCGCTTATTTTAGAATGCAGTCTCGGTAAATCCAGAGGCAGATGTGGACTTGTATGACAAGACATGTAACATATCCCAACTACCCAATCAACACACAATATATTTCTTGCATCGTACTCCTGTTGTAAATTACTGAGCGCCTAATCTGCTTCGTACATTTCTATCAATGATGTAGCCAACAAACACACCCAGAGAACTTAGCATGGACTGATAACCTAGCAGTTTAGTCCCCTGAAAACCAACAACAACAAAACTTAGCCGCCATCAGCCATGTCTTTCAAAAACGGCTGCAGTGATGCTAGCGCTCCAAGCGCTGACATTTCTCATTGCAGGAAACAGACGACGAACGCTTTCTTTGATCAAATGTAAGGCAAGGCGCTAGATTTGATCAAACAAATTGGAAGAAAGGCGAGATTGGACAAAGGTGTCCATCCAATATACTGGACAAAATAATCTTTGTCCAATAAATTGGATAGTGTAATACCAGCCTAAAGAAGGAAAAGTTTATTACTCACCTGTATTACGTAAGGAAGTGCTGAAACTGCCTCCCTTCGTTGCTGGAGCACTTCTGACACCTTCTGAGGAAGTTGCTCATTACACTCCGAAGTTCCCTCTCATAAATTGCAATGATTTCATGACGAACGTTTGTTTTTAGTTCATCTGAAGTGTGGGGATCTGGTTTGTACACATTTCTCTCTTAATGCTCCCAACAGAAAGAAATCGCACAGGGTTAAATCGGGAGAACGAGGGAGCCAAATGTTCTTAGTGATAATTGTTTCACTGGACACATTACCAATTTCCTGTAATGATAAATTGGCTGTATGTGCCGTCACAGAGTCTTGCTGAAATGTCGCGAAAGCACGATCTCTCTCAGTTAATCGGGCAAAAAAGGCTGTAAAAAATTTTGACGGTATATAAGATCACGCCACATCGTTTTATGAAGTTATTTTTTTCTCAAAATCTATACCTTGCCTGTGAAAAAATAAAAAGTCTACTTTTCATTATGCGTGAGTTTTTAGTTTTGTAAAGCTCCTCACTCGATTTTGATGAAAGTGTGCGGTTAAAAAATCTGATTTTTGTACACATGGTAGTACAATATCTAAGCTTTCGAATAAGACATTCAACTTTTTGAAATCAGTAACAGTCGTTTTCAAGTGATGCTTTTTGTCAAGTATGCGCACTTGATTTACAAATCGGTATTGAAAAAGTTCGATAGCGGGCAGCTTACTGTTGTATGCATTTTAGACCATACATTACAGCGAGTGAAATTGAGCTAAAAGTACAGAAAAGTTTTTGAAATGGTAGCTGCACTGATATCTACCACCTATCACAAGTAATTACGAGATATCTGAGCGGCGTCTTTCCGCGGTTGCAAGTCTTCGATCTCGGCGGGTGTTGGACGTAGCGTTGTTGTTGTTGTTTGGTTTTGGAAGGGAAGCACTGCAGCGCCGAAAAAATGAATTGCTGGCACCGTTTGTCGCTTCCTCGTGATGTTTTACTGATCCATAACCAGAAAGCAAGTATAAATTATGTTTTCTTCGGTGGCAACCGATTCCAATTGACAATGTCCTGCTATGGTTTTACATGATTCTTTTCCACATTACACAATAAATGGAATATATATTTCGTGAATGGAATTAGAAGTGAAGAATAAATTAATGTTAACCGTTACTTTCGTAGATGGACTGTAATAAATATTTTTAACGTTATACTTACTGGGTTTCTAGTTGTAAATGATAAAAGGAAGAAGCCCAAAAGTATACTGAAATTTATAGGTATTTCTACCCCTAAGTCATGTATAATCATTTTTTTTTTTATTTTCGTCTTTGTAGCTTTCAGAAAAATTATCACAAGTTAAAAATAATTCTATACATCTTGTCCCACATAAAAGCAATATCACCCACGCCCGAGATTAAATTAAGAACGAACTAAGTAAAAAATAACAGATAATATTAACATTAAAAATATGTAGTTACCTCCTCATAAGGGATGTTGCAAGTGGTGGCATACGTGAGGTTTACCTGTTTTATGTGGGGCACGCTGTACTGTATTTGAACCCGTCTCCACTTTCAAAGAACTCAGCACATGTCTCATAATTTTATTTTTTTATATAATTTGTTAAGAAGGTGTCTGAAGGAAACTGCGTTTCTACGAACATTTTGCTGAATCATCTGCTGACGATATTCTTTGTCTCAATGGTACTTCAATTTCAAAAAAAAAAAAAAAAATGTTAACTGAAAGGAAAATGCCCTGATATAGTTTAGACTCAGAAACTACAAGTCACGTCAGAAAGGATGAGAAGCGTGTGCCACTTTATATCTTGTTGTGTAATTTTTTTTTTTTTTTTTTTTTTTTTTTTTTTTTTTTTTTTTCTTCCTGGTGGGCTTGTCCCCAGCAACAAGCTATCCTCACCCACAGTCAGCTGAAGATCGAAGGAAACACAGTGGTGACCAAAACTTCTTTACTGCTGACTGAGCCAGCTAACAGTTCACTGATTTTGTTATTATATTTCTTTTGTTGTCACACTGTAGTGACCTGTCTGATTTTAAGCACATAAGAGACAGGTGGTAATGGATTCATCCCATGAATTTTGACACTGACACTTAGAAAAGTTTTTCCTTGTGAGAACAGCTAAAAAGAAATCTGAATTTTGTATTCATTTTACAGAATTAATAGTAATAAAAGAAAAAAATAAACAACATATTTTCACGAGTGTTATTCAAATGTAAAAAAAATGCTATCATTTCAAAGAGACTTGAAAATACGCTGGAGACGTGAGATACTTGTGCTGCAGAAGCAATACCATAGCCCAATCGGCTCGCGCCGGAAATATTAAACATTTTGAATGTTGTCGGCTCGGCGTGAGCCGGCTGAAGCGGAGTCCTCTCAGCCCGGCCGGCAGTGTGAACAGCACAATTTAAAACAATGTGTTTAATCTCTCGGCTCGGCTCGGCCCGGCTCGGCTCGGCTCGGCCCGGCCGGCAGTGTGAACACGGCCTTTTTTGATCGTGCAGGGGCTGATCGAGAATCAAGTTAGGCTTTTCCGATCTCCAGTAACGATTATTTTGCGAATAAACATACCCACTTAGGTGGAACCATGATCCGTCCGAAAACAAAGTTAAGTTCCGGTCAATTTCTCTGTCATGCTCCTTTTTTCAGAATCCTTGAGTGTAATGAGCAACTTCCTCAGCAGGTGTCAGAAATGTTTGAACAACGAAGGCAGGCAGTTCCAGCACCTCCTTGCGTAAAACAGGTGACTATTAAACTTTTCTTTCCAAATTTTTGTTTTACGTATGTCAGAAATAACTTGCACGCCGATCCGTATTAAATTCAGGGCGGGGATCGGGCCTCCCGCTAAGCGAGCACCGCAGCTGCCATCGCCGGCAAGTCACACGCCACAAAGGCGGTTGCATTGAGGATTGATCACCCTGTACAAAATAGGGCGAACAAGTGTAGTGTAGGCAGTTTCTTTAGTAGAAGTATATATACATGTGGCGTCTGTTGCGAAAGAACAGACGTCACTTCTGATCCTGCAGTTGTTATTATTATTTAATATTCATAGAGTATATGACATCAACTGTGACTGGGAAAAGCTTAAAATGTGTACCCAGCCGGGATTCGAACCCGGGTCTCCTGCTTTCTAGGCAGTTGCACTGACCCCTACACCACTTTTTTTTTCTGGAACGGAAATGAAACTTGTGTTCAGATTAACTCAGACGTTCTCCTAACGATCGCTGTAACAAAATTAAATTTCTCCTCCAAAACTTAAGAACTTGTTGTTAAAATTATTCTATGATGAACCGATTCCTATGTAAGTAATGTCGACAAAAATTATATTCTTTTTGTGTAAATTCATCAGTAATGAACTGATTGGCCGTTTAGTTCTTTAATGTGACATTATTTCCACATTTAAACTAAAATGTCTTCATGTATACATTATATGTATATTCTTTCAAAGTAATAAACTAAAGCGTAAGTACTAGTGATTAAATATATAGACATAAAATTGACGTTGATATGTGTCTCATTGCACCCAAATGATGGTCTGTGAGCAGCCGACGAGCATCGGTCGCAGAATTGCGTCTTCTTTCAGAGCAGAAGTTCTAGCCTATCCCTGTCTTTTTAAAGATTATCTTATGTGCGTTCTCAAACTTCTTCTTATGGTCCCCGTAATTCCATGTTCTCGCATACTCCGTTTCCATATATGTCATAAACTCTATAAGGTTGTCACTACCGATTTTATTAACGACGTAACTGGTATAATGCCCAAGTAGCCACATCACAGTATTGTTTTTCCATTGCGGGTAGTATTTTTTGTCCGGTCTATACAATAGTTTTGTTTCTATAGATTCCGGTGAGGTCCTGGTTACAAGCGCTATCTGTCGCCTAATCCACTTCCAGTGATGGTCGCGGTTTCCGCACGTGAATCTGTGTGGAATAGTGTCCACTAGATTACAGGTGAGGCATCGTTCTGTGTCACTCAGTCCAATTGCATAAAGCCTTGGTGCTTACGATGTTGTTTATCGTTTTGTATAGCGCTGACTTAACGTTCGAAGGAAGTACGCAGCTGTTGATATTCTGCCACACTGCTTCCCAGTTGACTCCAATGTACTTCGATTCTATTTTATTCCTTCCTTCGTGATTTCTTCTGTATTCCAAAATGTCTCTTGCAGTTAAGTTCTTGTAATTTTTTAGTCGTTCGCTCAGATAACTTCTCTCAAGATAGTACTCCCGGATATGTTTTAACTGAAAACTTATTGTTTGGACATTTATCGGTGAATCTGTACTTTCTGGTTTGACTGCTTCGAACAGCTTCGTAGTAAGGCTGTCAGGGTTGCTGTGTATGTGGTTGGTCATTCGTTTAATATATAGCGCAGTTGCTTTATTTCTTATATTAGTCAAACCCAGTCCGCCGTGTGTGGGGTCTAGCGTTACAGTCGTAGAGTCTACTCTGAATAGTTCACCCTTCCATATAAATGATGTCGTCTTTGACGTTATTGTCTTCGCTACCAGTTTAGGGATTGGAAATAACTGTGCTATGTAATATGCTTTTGACAGGATGTACGGATTTACATACTTAACCCTCTGGTACTGATCCAAACTTCGGTAGTTATTTTCAAGCAGTGCTCCCTTGATTTTTTGCGCTACATCCCTCCAATTTTTTGCCATCATCTGTAAGGGGACGGTTGTCAGAATAGTTCCAAGAGCTTTAAGTTCCACGACGTTTTTAGCCCAGTTGAGCCTGATGTCTTGCAATCCTCGTATACTTAAAAGTTTACTTTTATTTTCGTTCATTTTTGCTCCTGATGCTAGACAATATTTCTTTAGTTGTCTCTCTAGAGCCATCACGTCTTCTCTGTTCCTTACTATTATCCCTACATCATCAGCGTAGGCGCCAACCACTATTTTCCTTTCGTAGATTGAAAGACCTGTCAGTTTAGCTTGCAGTTGCCTTAATAATGGTTCCAGTGATATTACAAAAAGTAACATCGATAGAGGACTTCCCTGAGGTACTCCTCGTTTAATTTGTATCTGTTTCATCAGTTGGCCGTTAACAGAAACTTTAGCCGAGATCCCCAGTGCGGCATTTTTGACGATATTTATAGTTCCTGGAAGAAATCCCATTCGTTTCATGGTTTCTAGAAGATACTTGTGTTCGACCTGGTCGAAAGCTTTATAAAAATCGACGAAGAGGAGACCGCAGTGAATATTGCTAACAGATGTTAAAGCAATAATGTCCCTATATTGCGCAGCAGTTTGGAGTATCGTCCTTCCATAGGCACAAGTCTGATAATGACAGATAATTTTCTCAGTTAGTGGTACGATACGTTTATTTACTGCCCTTGCAATAATCTTGTAGTCAGAATTCAGTAGGGAAATTGGTCGAATATTGTTGATCCTCTTGCATCCTTTGTTTTTTGGGATCAAAACAATTTTACATTCTTTCAATTCTGAGGGGACACATTTACCCTGAAACACTTCATTCACAATTTCTGTCATCTTATCTCCTATCAAATCCCAGTACCTTTTATAAAACTCGATGGGTAAACCATCGGGTCCTGGTGACTTCTTAGTGGGAGAACTGCGTATAATTTCCAGTACTTATTGATTAGTAAAGGCTGAAGACAACTGTTCATTGTCTTCATTGTCTTCTAGTTATTTTAGAAGTCACGTTTTTAAACAGTTCATCGTAATAGTTTTCATTAGAGTCACATGATTCATATATATCTCTGTAGTACCGATGTATTTCACGAATTATTTCATTTTGTTTGGTGAGGATAGTACCATCTACCAGCTTGAGCTCATCCATGAAAGTCCTTCGGCGGTTTTTGTTGTGTTTTATTAAGTGATACAAAGCCGCAGATTCGTCCTCACTGACTGATTTTGCTTTAGATTTAAGCTTAAGTCCTTCTAATTGTTGTCTCTTCAATGCTATTAACTTTGCTTTTATCTTTTTAATATCTTGCAGTCGAGTCATAATTCCGTCTACCTGATCATATAACCCTCTTAACACACTGTAATGGAATTCCATTGACTGTTTGATTTCCCGAGAGGGCTCTATGCTATAACAAATAATTACTTTACGTAACTTTGGCTTCGCTCTAGTGGTCCACCACTCAAACACTATTATAGCTGTTAACTGAGCGTAGACACAGTTCCCATGCACGATTAAGTTCTTCTTCTAATTCCTTGTCCACTAAAACAGCAGCGTTCAAACACCATTGGCCCCTGTACCAACGTGTTGGTTGTTGATCTAAATTGATACAGGTAGAAATGCTGCTGTGATCTGAAAAGCTTGCAGGAATTGTTTCCGCTTTAAGTACATTGGTCGCTAGGTTGTCCGACACATAGATCCTATCAATTCTACTGGAGGATGTACTGGTAATATAGGTGAAATGGACCAGTGTCGGATACTTAATTTCCCAAACGTCCCTCAGTTTCAGTTCTCTGACAAGACGGTTCAGCTCGTTTGAATAATTAAAATTGCGAAACTGGTCTTTTCGGTTCAGAACACAATTAAAATCACCCGATAGTATGAGTTTTTGAGGGTCCTTCCGAAGCAGATAAATTATATCTTCTTTAAAAAACTTTGCTCTTTCGGAACTATGCGTATTGCCAGAGGGTGCGTAAAGGTTAATAATTGTGACACCCATTATGCTCACCCCTATTCCTCTTCCAGATTCAAGCAGTTCTACATCATTTACAGGAATACCGTCTTTTATTAAAATTGCCGTGCCAACATTCATTTCAGGTGCAGAATTAATTAGAACAACATATCCGGGTATTGTAAAATCTGTCATTAGCACCTCTTGCAAGAGAGCAATGTCTGTTGCTGATTCGTACAAAAATTGTTTTAAATCTTCGGTTTTAACTTAAGACGTAATCTTATTTATATTTATTGACGTTATTGTATAGGCCTGTAGCATTTTTTGAGACTATATAATGAATTAATTGACAAATTTGGGAGGTTATCCGAATAAAGCATGCCATGGCCAACAGCAGCAACAAAATACTACGAAAATATAAAAGGACAAAACTATCATATTGCTACGATACTTCATGAAAGTCTGTTAGATGCAGCAAATATTTGTTAAAAAACTGATTGAATCCCACATTTTTCCGCTAAGTGTTGCCTTCAGATGTCAAACCCTGGGATATATCTGTACGTTCATTACAGGGGGAAGTTCCTTGTAAGACATTTTTGGAATTTCCCTTCAAGGAACCTTCAGTGACTATTTCATATTTGATATTTGGCGGCTTTTTATTGCCCCTGGCGGGCTGTTGTCTGCTTTGCTTCCGAGTAACTCTCAGATTTTGTTGCGGTTTGACTCGGCGGCGCAGCAAGTCCTGAGTCGCCGTGGTTTCCTGTTCACTTTCCTTGTTTTCGTCTGCCGTGTTACAACTTCGATCAGGCGAAGTCTGTTGTCCGCTTCCGCGTTGCTGTTGACGGTCTTGCGCGACCTGCATCGGTGTGTCTGACGCGGCGTGTTGCTCGTCGACTGCTGCCTCGGTCTGCTTGTGCTGTGACACGTCCGGCTCCTCAGAGAGCAGCAACTTGTTCGCCGACGTGTCAGGCACTATTTTATCAGATTCCGTCTCTTGCATTACTTCTTTTTCTTTGTCTGACTGAGATTGTAGCGTGGTTTCGTCCTCCGAAGGCAGTTCTTTCATTTCTACGTTCCCTGTTCCCTCTAGCTCTTCCGCTTCGCACGGCTTCTGCTTGCGGGCGGAATGTACAGGAGAGGAATCTTCATCAGATTGATCTTCCGTTTTTTCTAGGTGTCTTTTCTTGGGTTGCTGCTCACTTTCACGCACAGCAGAACCGCTATTTGTAACTGGTTTCAAGGGTGGGAACTCCTTTTCGGGTATGGTGACCACATCAGAAGTACCTTCCATGGCGACCTTAACAGGAGGGGGTTGCTCAGTAGAGGCCATAATGTTACTGAGTGTGAGTCGTTGCCGCTGTATTAAATTGGTTCTCAATACAACGGCACGACGTGGGCAGTCCTGTCGGAAGTGTTCAGATTCGTTACAAATTTGACAAGTTTGGTCTTGTCCAGAATACACAATGTGAGCTTTGTAACCTTCTACGGTAATATAAGAGGGAATATTAGTTTTAACTTCCATTTCTACAGATCGTATTCCATTATAACATTGCAGTTTGTACTGCTTGGACCACCGTTCATTCACAATTGAAATAACGTCCCCATATTTTGAAAGTGCTTCCTTAATCAACAGATTATTAATTTCAATAGGGATATTTAAAACCCTCACAGTTTTATACGTGATATCAGCTTTCCGTACTAAGACTATACTTTTAGATCCATCTCTATGTTCAAATTCTACAGCATTACCCCACTTTGTCAGAAATTTGTCGACCGTCACCGGAATAAAAAACTTTACAAACACACAGTATTGATCAGCGTCTAATTGAGTGGCATGTACAGAATCAGAATTAAGGCCCATTACCTCAAACAGCCAGTCGTGTACTTCCAGAGCAGACGGTTGAACAGGACGAGTTTCCCTCTTGAAAGAGAAAACCAGATTATTTTTTCGGGCAGAATCAGCCATTTTCTTCAGCGGCGTAGAAATCCCGGTGAACACCGAAATCCCGCCAAATGGCGAGACGTTCACAAACGAAACACGTAAACACCACTATACAGCACTTCAAGTACGTGTACGAACACAGAAAGAACAGGAACACTGAACGTAAACAAATACACCGGCGCGAGCGCTAAAGTATACGGAGCAGCAGCGGGCAGGTCCGTTCGCGTTGGCAGCTGAAGCCGAACTGACCACTGGGAACACAGTGATCACCGCACCTGCAAGGACTACCTAGGCACGCCTCCAGTCAGATACAAATTCCCAGCTTTGCCCAATCGCAGTTGATGTCATATATTCTATGAATATTAAATAATAATAACAACTGCAGGCTCAGAAGTGGTCTGTTCTTTCGGAACAGAGGCCACATGTATATATATATATTATGCCGGTGACGGGGGAGGGGTGGGCAAGTTTGAAGCCCTTACTCTTACGGGAATTAGTTTCATAACTACGAGTTTAGTACTGTGGGCAGGGCGAACCTGGGAATTTGTATCTGACGGGAGGCGTGCCTAGGTAGTCCTTGCAGGTGCGGTGATCACTGTGTCCCCAGTGGTGCATTCGAGTGACAGCTACGGTGCTGGACGGACGTGTGACGGCCTCGGTCGAACGCCTCGCTGTCAACAGGGCTGTTTACGTGCGCTCCAGGTTAGTCGCCGCGGCAGGCGCACCAACTGCTATTCTATTTACTATCTGAGTAAGAAGAACAACATGAGTGTAACACATTATGAGAGGAAAGACACGATAAAGTTTACGTTTGATCGAAATGTCACCCGTCCAAAAGCTGTAGAAGTTAGGTCATGGCTTTCGGAAAAAGTTCAGATACCTCAAGACGATATTGTCGGTGTTCACTTGTCCATAGTGAGTCCTGTAGTATATGTTAAACTTTCGAGTTGTGATTTATGTGCTTCAGTAGTAGAAAAATGTGGAGGCACACTGAAGTTTCACCATTCTAATGGTACAATAAGTGACGTGTTGGTTTCATTTGCTGGGATGGGAATAAGGACGGTGCGGGTGTTTGAACTTCCCTTCGAGATACCTGCAGAAGAAATAAACACTGTCCTTAGGACGTACGGTAAAATCTTATCTAATGTCGCGGAAAAATTGTCCGAACCCCACATGTTCCCCGTTCTAAACGGCGTACGTCAGGTTAAAATAGAGTTTCAGGGGCATATTCCATCTTTTGTTAACATATGTGGGTATCGAGCTCTAATTATTTATGATGGTCAGCCTAGGACATGCGCTCTGTGCAACTCAACAGAGCATATCCGTGCTGAATGCAGTAGAAGAAGGGTCCCACAGCTTTCAACTAGGGACGGTACCATTGCAGGACCTGTGGTACAAATGAAATTGACATACGCTGCAGTCACCTCACCGCGAAGGTTGGTAGAGCAGGAAAATGCTGCAAATCACATGGATGCCCAAGATACTGTGGAAAACCAAACAGTTCTTCCAATGCACGAAACCGATGTTGAGAAAGAAAAACTTCACGGACAGGACAACTTTCGCGGTGCAAGTACCTCTACACTTATGGGAGGCAATCCGAATACATCCATTGAGTTGTCTGTACAGACAGAACTCGTGAGTGATCGGTCAGCAGAAACTCACATTCCACCGACCGGAAATGACAATAACAGAGGAGGAGGATCAGGTACTAAAGAAACTGTTGAAGTTACGCAGCAGCACTTAAATATCGAATTGGACGAAAACGAAAATGTGAATGGAAGAACCGTTCACACACTGACAAAGGAAGGCAGTGTTGGCAATTCATCCAGCGTTCAAGAGATCAGAACGTATTTTGAACGAGGTGAAACAAGAGAAAACAGCTTTTTCCCTGAACGAGAGGAAGGTTCTCAGTTAATAACTTCTTCGCCGGATTCGTCTGAGAAGTCCCCAGATACATCTCCTGAGCGGTCAAGATCGCCCAGGAAGTCTAAGAGACGAAATAAAAAGAGAAGGATAGCGCATCAGAATGCAGAAACCTTAGCTCCTCCCTTAAGAGAGAGGCTGCGAACAATAAGGGAAGAGGCCAAAGCGGACGGCGGACAACCGATAGAGCGAAGTAATGACAGGACGCGCCTGGTTATAGATATGAATGAAGATGCCAACCCAGCCGGGAAAGAAACACCAGTTGTAGACGATGTGCCAAGGATTGCTGAAGACAGATTCCGCACAAGCACGCCTGCTTGGACAGAAGATCAACAGGAAGAAGTAATGCATATGGAAGAAACAAATGATATTCAAAATTGAATCAGTATAAGATGACGGTACACAAAAATCTTCAACAAGACGAGGGAAACCAGACTGGAGTTACACATCGTGAAACATGTACTTGTAGAATAGCTCATTAAAGTGGACCAAACATATAATGTAACGACATTAAACGTTAACAGGATACAGAGCGACACCAAAATTGCTGCACTGAAAGACTTTGTCTATCAGTCAGATACGGACATCGCGGTATTGCAATAAGTTCTTTTTACCAACTTAAATATAGCAGGATACAAAGAAATTTTAAACGTGGCCGTCGAAAGAGCATGTGGCACTGCGATATTGGTGAAAGAAGGAATAGAGGTCACTGATGTGTCTTTTTTAGACTCAGGGAGGTGTATTAGATGTAAGATTTTAAATGTCACGGTTATAAATGTATACTTACCCTCCGGAAGTACTGCTCGTCAGGACAGGGCAAATTTTTTAAGAAATGATTTTGTAACGTTATTAAAGGACAATCCTGCAGAAGTTATCATTGGCGGAGATTGGAATTGCGTAATAAATAGAAAACACCAACAGCCAAATTTCAATGTATCCAATGAACTCATGAACATAGTGAAGAATTTACAATGGAAGGATGTATGGGAAATAAAATACCCGACATCTGTTAAATTCACTAACGTGAGCAAAAAAGCGCAAAGCAGGATCGACCGTGTATACGTAATTTCAAGTCTGGGCACAAAAATTAATGGAGTAGAGGTCATACCTACCACCTTTTCGAACCACCTTGCAGTAAAATGTAGCATCAAACTTCCCAAGCAGAAGACGTATTGGGGCCGACCTTTATGGAAGCTGAATATCGATATGCTTCACGACACGGCTTTAGAGGAGCAGATAGCAGAATCTTGGGAGATTGTGCTAAGACAGAGTCACAAATATCGGTCCACAATTGATTGGTGGACATTTTGTGTAAAAAAGAAACTTCGGACAAAACTGATGTCTTATGGCAGAGAAAGAGCGAGGTGGTTTAGAGACACCGTGGAATTCCAGTATTCTTGTTTAAGGGAACTCTATGAGATGCCAATGTCCGAGGAAGTAAGGTTGAACATAAATAAGGTAAAAGCTACCCTTATAAGTCTTAAAAGAAGACAGTTGGAGGGACTCAAAATAAAATCGCATGTGCAAACTATTTTAGAAGAAGAAAATGCATCACTCTATCATTTAATTCAACACGAAAAAACAGAAGACGAACATTTATACAGAAACTCCGAACCGAAGATAACAGGATTTTAGCTCAACAAAGAGAAATTTTAAATGAGACCCATAGATTTTACAACTCGCTATACAGTGAAGCCCACTACACACCATCCAAGGCCATGGAATTACTTCTAAACAGTGATGTCGAGGATAATGTCACAGAAGAGCAGAATAGGAGTCTAAAGAGCGAAATACACTCAGAGGACATTTTACATATAATAAAACATTCCCCTGTAAAAAAATCGCCAGGACCAGATGGATTACCCGTCGAGTTTTATCAAACTTATTGGCACATAATAGGAACTAAATTTACAGACGTCATTAATGAAATATTAAATGGTGTACACGTCCCTGACGAAATGAAAGAGTGCGTAACTGTACTGTTGCCTAAAGGAAGCAACAAAGAAGTAAAACAACTCGCACAAATGAGGCTAATATCTTTAATGAATTCCGATTATAAAATCATAGCTCGAGTAATGAAAGAAAGACCTGTCTTAGATGAAGTAATAGGACCTCATCAAGCGTGTCTACCTGGTAGGAGTATTTTTAACGTTTTGAGTGAATACAGGGACATAATTGCGATATTTTCGACAACCTTGGCCAAGGCAGGATTAGTTTTTCTGGACTTTTCGAAAGCTTTTGACAGGGTAAACCATGAGTACTTGTTCCATGCAATGTCATATATGGGTTTTAGTGAACATTTCCTGGTTGTTTTAAGAAATCTCTTCAAGGGAATAAAAACAAAAATTTTTCTGAACGGACATTATACTCGACCCATAGAAATAAAAACTGGCGTTCCTCAAGGCAGTCCACTGTCGATGTTATTATACATCATAGCTCTAGAACCCTTATTGCGAAGGATTAATAATGAGCTAGAGGGCATAACGATACTGGGCAAAACTCGAGCAACCAACGCTTATGCCGATGATGTAGGTGTGCTCGTAAGGAGTTCTGACGATGTAGATAAACTGACAACGGTTGTTCGGCTCTAGTGCAGTGCAACAGGAGCAATAATAAATGACACAAAAAGTTCGTTTTTGAATCTTAATGGATTCAGAAATGTAAGTTTAGATTGGGCGCAATCAGTGGAACATCACACAGCGTTAGGTGTGACATTCTACAAAGATATATCAAAAACAATGGCTTTCAACTGGAGGAAGGTCTCTACAAACATTAGAGGTGCCGTAATGCTAAACCGTATCAGAAATTTAAATCTGACCCAGAAAATAAAAATTGTTTATAATTTGTGCTGTCCTATCAAAGGCAATATATGTGGGACAAATATTCCCAATACCCATAGAAATATCGAAAACTATCATGACCACTATCTGCCAATACATCTGGCAAGGCGAGATTTTCAGGGTGGCTGCTAGTAGTATAACCCTGAAACCAATAAGACGGGGGCCTAGGACTCACCGACATCCGACACAAGGTCACGTCACTTTTTATTAAAAGAACACTTCAGATTATAGACAACTCTCCAGGTAGTGTCACATCCAGACTGTTGAAGATATTACAACCTGAAAGCTTGCAACCACCTACAAATATCAGTCGAATCAATTATAAGCTGAAGTATGTTAGACAGTTCTACTTAGAGATAAGCTATCTGGACGGTATTATGGAGGACAAACAAGTAAGAACTTGCAACTACATCATGGACTGCCTTATAACCAAAGACAACCGAAATAAAATGGAACAAACGTACCCACACCAAAACTGGAAGTCTATTTGGAAAAATATACACAATAAAGTGTTGCCTACGGATGCCAAGGCAGCGTGGTACAAAGTCGTAAATAATATCGTTTGCACAAATGACAGGCTATGATATATTGGTTTAAGTAATACCAATGTCTGCCAGAAATGTTTTGCCGTAGATACCATAAGTCACCGGTTTGTCTGTAAAGGCCACAAAATTATTTGGGATAATGTTAGGAAACAGATAGCCTTCATAAAGGGAAGCGATGGCAGAGACATAACTGTTAATAACGTAATACTACCACAACTTGTATCGTCCCCTGAACAAAAAAATAATGCAATGGTTTGGATACTTGGACATTATGTCAATTATGTCATTAATAACAAAGGTGCAGATAACATAATGGAATATGATCAATATATACACACCGAATACTACAGAGTGCAAAGGAAGAAGAGTTATCGAAAGTACTTTGGGAACAAACTACAGATGCTTTTCGAGAGAGAGGGAATCGGGTAACGACGTCTGGGAAAGGTACGAAGCATGCCTAAGTAGGGGATTGCTGCTGAGGGTGAAGTACGGTGGGGACTTCGTGAGCCCCGTGGCCGCTACGGTAGCCGTGAAGGCCTCAGTAGAACCCTGAAACAGCACTGCACTGTACCTAAAGGGGGTAAACAGCAACACAAATAGGACGTTATCAAAATATTAGCAAGTCGTTTACTCGTGGAAAGTGAAAAAGTTATCAGAGTGAGAAGCAGACGGCAACAATGGAAAACCTGAAGAAAATTTTGAATTATTTACTTCATAGGAAATTATCTTTTCTTTTATTATGAACTGAAATAAATATTATTTTTAGCATTATAAATGTACATTAAGTACGAAAAGCCACAGAAGAGGCTCTTATTCATTTCTTTATATTATTTACACACTTACATTATATGGAGCAACCTTTGCCAAAATAACGGGACAAGAAATGCGGAAAAACCTAGTGCAGTACATACAGCAGCAGACGACCACAAAGTTATGAGCAGACGCAAGAGGAAAAGAATTGTCGAGAGAATGAAATTACACTATCGAATTCGATTGTGGAGTCCACTGCATAAGCAGTACATTATATACGAGAAGACGAACTTTGAGGACGTCGGTTAGCAGTAATAGCTCTAATAAAAAATATTAAAAAACTAAAAATACAAGAAAAAGTAATAAAATAAAATAGAAATAATAAAAAAAAATTAAAAAAAGTGGTGCAGGGGTCAGCGCAACTGCCTAGAAAGGAGGAAACCCGGGTTCGAATCCCGGCTGGGTACAAATTTTCAGCTTTTCCCAATCGCAGTTGATGTCATATATTCTAATAATAATTATTAAATAATTTAGTAGAAGTGTTGCATCTTCTATTGTTCTGCCAATGAAACATATCCTTTCCTTCGCCTTCTCTGCGATATTTTCTGTGTGTTCATTCCAGATAAGGTCGTTCGTAATTATAATTTCTAGATATTTATTTGAATTCAAAGCCTACAGATTTAGCTGATTTATCGAGTAAAGAAAGTTTAATGGATTTCTTTTAGTGATCGCTCATATGGACGACTTCATATTTTACATTGTTTAGAGTCAATTGCAAGTTTTTCACCAAGCAAATATCTAAATGAGTTTGCAGCTGCTTTTGATCTTCTGGTGACTTTACTAACCGATAAACGACATCATCCTCGAACTATCTAAGAGAGCTGCTCAGATTGTTTCCTAAATCGTTTATAAATATAAGGAACAGCAGAGGCCCTATAACACTTTCCTGCGGAACGCCAGATGTACCTTAAGGTTTACTAGATGACTTTCCGTTCTTTATTACATGTCCTTTCTGACAGGAAATCCAGAATCCAATAGCTCAACTTTGGCGATATTCCATCAAAACACAATTTTAAGACACATGTGAGTACAGTCTCAAAAACCTTTCGGAATTCTAGATATATGGAATCGATCTGAGATCCCTTGCCGATAGCAGTCATCCCCTCATGTAAAGAGCTAGCTGTTTTCACAAGAACGATACTTCCTCCGAGTTGACTTAGTTCATAATGTTTGAGGAACGTATGTGTTTTAAAACCTTGCAGGAAAGTGAAGACAATGATATAGGCCTGTAATTTTGCGGATTACTCCAATCGCTTATCTTTAATATTGTACTGACCAGTGCAACTTTCCAGTCTTTCCGCTAAGCAAGAAAAATTATGAATTATTCTGTTTTCGTTTAGAACGTCATATGATAAGGTAGTTCGTTATCTCTTAGACTTTTTGTATTATAAAATAAGCTCAAGGTTTCATTACATTTTGTCGTATTTATGATTACAAAAATGAGTTTACTTATTTCAGTGAACGGAAAGGTATAGGATGATATTTAACAGTGCAGAGACAAACCTATTTCATTTCTTAAAAAGATGTTTTCTGTTGTATTTGTTTCACAATGCATTGTTCGATAATACGATAAATGCTGTTAAGTTCGCTGTTACTCCTTTTTTGTAAATATGTTTCCGTATCATAGTTTGCCACTGGTGTAACCAACTATTTTGTCGGGTATGTATCAGTATTTCTTGCCAATTGTTGAATGTCGTCGAAAGACTACAAATTAATTACATCACTTGATTACAACAAAGTAATTTGTTCACCAGTGATATTATATCTCAGTCTCACGGTGGTCCTTGTTGCACAATTCTCTCTCAAGCCCCCAAAATATTCATTTACATTTACGTATTAAACACTTGTTTTTAATCTGCTTAATTAATGAATATCAAGATTGTCAACTAATGCAATGGGACTTTATGCTAGACAGGTACATCTCATTATGTCGTTATCATTCATTGTCAGACTAATTACTTACCACATTCAGTCCTTTGCTAATTCATATAAGCAGATAGTCTTAACATTAACAGAAACGTAAGCCGTTGTCAAACAGACTGATCACTTAAATCAGTCATATTGAGACATACGCATTTACATATTTAAACATGCACACTGATTAAGGTACTCTACAAATTATAAAATTCACAGTTATACACTCACACGGTTATTAAGCTAATGTATAAACGTATTAATTTGATTTATTTTCTTATGGTAGCATATACGTTTCAGTGGTAGCATCTTCATGAAATACAATTTCTGCATTCAAGTTTAAGAAGGTAGCTGGGAAAAATTGTTCGTTCTTGATGCAGAACCAACAATAGCTTACAATGTTATCAAGCATCATCAGTTCTTCAGTTCTTTTCACTTATCATAACACTGAATGCCTCAATGTATACTGTGTCTAAAGACGCCGAAAAGCAGTCCCAGGACCATAACTACAATTTTTAAAAATATTCCCGTACCACACTCCGTGTCCGAAAGCATACAATTGGAGTCAAAGATGTCTGAGTGAAATCTACGAATGACAATCCTAGCCAAGAAATAAATAATTGGGTTTCCAAATTTTGGGAAGAGACAAAGGATTTCTATACCGTGACATTTGGGTACTTATAGGAATGACTATTTTAATTTTTTATTCAATGTCGTTATCTGAAACAGCAAATTGAGTAATTACTGAAAACACTACCTGACGAAAAATGGTGTGAGATTTCAGGCGACAATAGTTTTCTGCAATGGCGCAAACATGAGGGGGGGGGGGGATTTTATTATTTATTATTTACGTTTTTTATTTTTTTAAACAGGTCGGCACTGGAAATTAGAAATAGTACACATGTAATAAGTAGCTACGTAACTATAATTTGCCAAGCACAAATGAACGTGACAATGGGTCGCCAAACGTGATGCCGCCACTGAGAACGTGTGCTGCTGTTACTGTGAGCGGTTTTAATGCCGCCGCGACCAGCTCTGATGCTAACGCTATTGTTACCGTTTTGCTGAAGTTACGAGCCTGCTTAGTAGGACAGCGCCCCCCCCCCCCACCCCTCATGGTGGAATTTTATGAACGACAATAGTGTTTTTTTTTTTTTTTTTTTTTTTTTTTTTTTTTTTTTTTTTTTTTTTTTTTTTTTAGTTCAGCTTTCACACATAGAGTCTCATGTTAATTACATTGTAAAGACCAGTCTCTTTGGCTAGTAACATAGAAGCTGCTTAATTATTTTACGAACTGAGTATATACACTTCCATATTAATGCGATTCTACTCATTTTAGTGCTATTGCTTGCGTAGTACAATTGGTTAAATTATAATAAGTGTAAAAATGAGTCATAGATAAATAAATTTAATAGGCTTCACTCTTTTAAAAAATTGTCTTCACCCATAACCAAATCCTGGCTGCACCACTGGTTTTTTGTAACAAGTATTTGAAGACATTTTTAGAAATTAAACTTGGTTCGGAAGAATGGAATTATAAACAGCATGCAAGCATGGTGGTATTAATTTCTTAACCCTACAATGGATACCGAAAACCCTCAACGTAAATGCCAACTGTTAAAATTAAGCTGAGTTTGACAAACCTAGGCCTCCATGGTCGTTAAATATGACGGCATACAATTTTATCTTGTGCGGATATAAGAAGGGGAGTAAATATTCATTTATCCCTTCACCTCATACCATAGAAGAAGTAAAGAACGGAATAACAACCGCCATAACGCCAGTAGACTAAGAAACATTGCCTAATCTTTATGACACATCTAGCTATACTGATTTTCCTACCTTTCTTTTGGATGTTTTTCGTGCTGCTGCTGGTTGACATATACAGCATTTGTAATGTTGTTGTTGTAGTCTTCAGGCCCGAGAAGGGCTTCATGCAGCTCTCCAACCTGTGCAAGCCTCTTCATCTCTGAATAACAACGGCTATTTTACCACACATTTACCTGCACTGTCGACTGATGTTTCATATGTGTCTCCCATTCACTTAGTCAAAATAAGTCAGGAACTTCTTTCCTTCCCAATTCTCTCCAGCATTACAGTAGTTACTCGATCTACGAATCTAATCTTCAGCTTTCGTTTGTAGCAGCAAGTTTCAAAGGCTTTTATCATATTTTTGTCTGAATCCTTATTTTCCAAGTTTCACTTTTGTACAGACAAATGCTTTCAACAAAAACTTCAAAACTTTTATTATGGGTGTCAACAAATTTCTCTTCTTCAGAAATGCTTTTTCTTACCATAGCTGGATTTCATATCTTCTTTATTTCGGCCATCAGAAGTTATTTTGCTGCGCGGATAACAAAACTCACCTAGTGTTTTATTGTCTCTTTACCTGATATATTTCCTTTAGTATCCCCTAATTTTCTTTCACTGCATACCGTTACCCTTTTTTTCTCTTGTTAAAGCGCCTTTCTAGACCCTGTCTATTCAGTTTAATTGCTCTTCCAGGTCCTTTGCTGTCTCTGATAGAAATACCATGTCGTCAGAAAAACTCAAGGATTTTATTTCCTCTCAGCGGCTCGGTAGCACAGTGGTAGAGTGTCATATTATGAATCCAAGGGTCGCGGGTTCTATCCCCTCCAGGTTCTGGGATTTTTATCTCTCACTTTCCACTTCTTTCGCCTCTCGCAGTGTTGCTGTTGTGAAAAATGTCGAGTAGCACCGTGGTTTGGAACCTACGTTACATCGTAGGTTCCCCTATAACTGGCTGGGTAAGTCAGTTCGAAGGTCGGAGGAAGGCAAAGGCAGACCACCTCCAAACAGGACCATCCCTAGTAAAGCACTGTGGTGTTCAAACCAATTTCCGGATTGTTGACGGCTTTATTTTTACCCCTGGACTTTAAATCCTTCACCAAATTTCTCCTTGCTCCAGTCACGGTCTGCACGGCCACTACGGTCGGGGGTTCGAATCCCCCCTCAGGCATGGATATTTGTGCCGTCCTTAGTATAAGGTAGCTGATAAGTAGTTTGTAAGTTTATGGACTGATGACCCCGTAGTTAAGTCCCATAAGCTTAACAAACATTTGAACATTTGTCTTACTCCCTTCCGAATTACTGAGTACGTTTCATGCCCTATGACTCTTACAATTGCTGTCTGGGTATTGTAAAAGTTGGATATAACATTTAGTTCCTTATATTTTACCCATGCTACCTTCAGAATTTAGAAGAGTATGTTCCAGTCAATATATAGCTATAAATATAAATGTATGTTCGGTGTACGCTTATCACATCTGAACCACTAGACATAAAGAGCTAAAAATTTGTATATATATATATATATATATATATATATATATATATATATATATATATATATATATATATATACATATTAATGTGAATCGCTGTTCGGTGTACGCTTATCATGTCTGAACGACAAGGCGCAGATACTTAAATATTTGTACAGTTACTAATTTATATTTGAGTAAAGTTTTAGGCACGGTTTTATAGCGATCTGATAGATGTTTAGTAATTTGAAGAATATAACGGGCAATGCAAAACAATAATTGCTCTTTGAAAATTATATTTACTCTTTGAAAATGCTTTAATTGGTTGCATTGTTGCTTGAGGATTGATAATGATACAATGGTGGAGTATATTGGGATGGAAAGTTATCGGTGTATATAAAATTCTACGTGTGTGTGTGTGTGTCAATATTTCGCTCTGCAGTAAAAAAAAAAAAATGTTCAAATGTTTGTAAAGCTTATGGGACTTAACTACGGGGTCATCAGTCCCTAAACTTACAAACTACTTATGAACTACCTACAACTAAGGACGGCACAAATATCCATGCCCGAGGGGGGATTCGAACCTCTGACCGTAGTGGCCGTGAAGACCGTGACTGGAGCGCCTCAGTCCCCTCGGCCACCGCGGCCGGCTCTGCAGTAAAAACTACAGAACGCAAACGAACAGTCTGTGTGTAATTGTTGTCTCCCTTTGTACACCATAGCAGTTCCATGCCGATAGCTATAAGGGGGTACAAGATATGGTGGTTGAAAGTCGTCAAATTATAAAAAAAAAATTCTGACTGAAGGCCAGCGATGACGTTTGCGACTCTATAGCAAGGAGGTTACATACAGTGAAACGTGATGCCACAAACCATATCTTTGGTCTATGAATGCTACAATGTCTTCAGCTCTTTTTCTGTAAGGATAAGCATACGATTAAGGAAATATAAGAATAAATAAATAGCACATTTCTGAAAGGTAGCTTATCTATCATAATTAACCAACACGCGAGCGGAGCCGTGGGTTTAAGCTAGTATTGTCATAAATCTTCTCTAAATGTACAGAAGCTAAAGTCTTTCTTCCTGGAAAAGTCGTAATATGTTGCCTAGCATGTTCCTACATTTCTCCTAAATCCAATCTTCTCTTACCCGGGGTCGATTTCTTTGTCTGTAAATAATTAGTAACAGCAAAGCTAATAATTTCATTTCATTCCATTCCATGATGGTGGCGGTGGCGGCTGGTGCAGCAACAGTGTTGAATAATTAAAATGTTCAGTCTCTGTTGCAATATTTTATTATCCAATGACGCGTTTCGCGCTGTTAGCTCATCGTCAGAACAACTCAAGGTTTTTATTTCCCCTCAGCGGCTCGGTAGCACAGTGGTAGAGTGTCAGATTATGAATCCAAATGTCGCGGATTCTATCCCCTCCAGGTTCTGGGATTTTTATCTGTCACTTTCCACTTCTTTCGCCTCTCGCGGTGTTGCTGTTGTGAAAAATGTCGAGTAGCACCGTGGTTCGGAACCTACGTTACATCGTAGTTTCCCCTATAACTGGCTGGGTAAGTCAGTTCGAAGGTCGGAGGAAGGCAAAGGCAGACTACCTCCAAACAGGACCATGCCTAGAAAAGCACTGTGGTGTTGACAATGACAACAATTGTTAAGATTCCTCCTACACAGCTATAGATAGCTCTGTGGCTCCATCTCCGCCCAATCTGACGATGCGCTAACAGCGCGAAACGCGTCATTTGATAATAAAATATTGCAACAGAGACTGAACATTTTTAACTAATAATTTCAGATCCTTTATTTTACAATGCATTCCATATTTGGACCATTTTTATAATTACGTCTTTCTTTTTAAAACGCTGTATGTTGCACGAATTAACAAAGTTTCCGGAGCACAGTGGAAATGCCGGACTAACATCAAAACAGTAGCACGGCTCTCAGGCCAGTTGCTGCCTGTGGACGTGTCCACAAGGCGGCGGCGACTCATCAGCGGCGCCCTTGTGGCAGGCTGTGGGAAAGGGCCTAACGAACCGCCTTGTGGCGCAGGTGGGCAGCGCAGGTGGCCGCGGGAACAGCGCGGTCCGCCCAGAGCCGGCGAATATTCGATTACCCGGCATGCACCTCGTCCCTCGCTCTGCGGCTGCATTCCATTTAGGTCGTGGACGTGTGCGCAACATTTTCAGCTCCTTTCCACTGGTGCAATTAGAATGCTCCCTGCCGGAATACCCATATTAACTGACAATAGTAATTGCGCATTCTAAACGGAATAGTACAAATGAAATGATGAAGTTTTCTCATAAATAAATTGCATAAAAAAATTCAGAATTAATAACAAAAGAAGGACGTCAAGACAGACAGCATTATGTAATTTGGCAAGATTGTACCTATTTGAAATATAATATTGCTGGAGGTGGTGCAATATTGACTTTGCTGAGCCTGGTACAGGAAAGCTGTATTATAAATACAGTTGTTGTTGTTGTTGTTGTTGTTGTGGTCCTCAGTCCGCAGACTGGTTTGATGCAGCTCTCCACGCAACCCTATCCTGTGCAAGTCTCTTCATCTGAGAATACGTTCGCCAACCTACATCCTTTTGAATCTGCTTACTGTATTCGTCCCTCGGTTTCCCTCTACGATTTTTAACCCACACGCTTCCTTCTAATGCTAAGTTGACAATTCCTTGATGTCTCAGAATGTGTCCAACCAATCTATCCCTTCTCGTAGTCAGGATATGCCAGAAACTCCTATTCTCCCCGATTCGGTTAAATACCTCCTCATTAGTTACATGATCTACCCATCTAATTTTCATCATTTGTCTGTAGCACCACATTTCAAAACCTTCTATCATCTTTTTATCTGAACTCCTTATCATACACTTTTCACTCCCATACAATGCTACACTCCAGACCAATGCTTTCAGAAAGGACTTCCTAACATTTAAATTAATATTGGATGTTAACAAGTTTCGCTTCCTTAGAAACGCTTTTCTTCCCAAAGTCATTCTGCATTTTATATCTTCTTTACTTCGGCCATCAGAAGTTTTCTTGCTACCCAAACAACAAAATTCATCTACTACTTTTATTGTCTCATTACCTAATCTAATTCCTTCAGCATCGCCTGAGTTTCTGACACTGCATTCCATTACCTTCGTTTTTGTCTTGTTAAAGTTCATCTTATATCTTTTTTTAAGACACTGTCCATTCCATTCAATCGCTCTTCCAGATCTTTTCCGGTCTCCGACAGAATTACTGTGTAATCGGCAAACCGCAATGTTTTTATTTCTTCTCCATGCACTTTAATGCCCTTTCCAAATTTCTCCTTCCATTCCTTCACTGCCTGCTCAATGTACAGATTGAACAATATTCGGGAAAGGCTACAACCCTGTCTCACTCCCTTCCCAACCTCTGCGTACCTTTCTTGCCCTTCGACTCTAATAACCGCTGTCTGGTGTTTGTATAGGTTGAATATAACTCATAAATAAAGTATTCTGGCGAAATGATGATTACGATACCAAACCGAGAAACAAATACGGTTTTACTTAGTACCTGTGACCGCGATTTTTCAAAGTAATAATTTTGAAATGAATTACAAAAATCTTGAATATCAGGCTGAAAATGAGACTCAGACTTTATAAAATCTACGAGATAAATGATTGCCGGCGACTCGGATCCACATATGAATTTCTAGTAATTAAAGAATGAAAAGTGAATACAATAAGCGAAACCATAAAAATGACGTCCAAATCACTAGATTTATTAATCTATTGCACATATTTACGTTTACAGAGAACTAACTATCAAATTAGGAAAAGGGGCTGAATGTAGCTTCCTTAATTGGTGAATTGCACTCATGCGACTCACTTTAATGCGATCACATGATGTGATTAGCTCTATAGACAAGGGATGCCAAATAGATTCCGTATTTCAAGATTTCCGGAAAACTTTCAACACTGTACCTCACAAGCGTCTTTTAATCAAAGTGTGTGCTTATGGAATATAGCCACAATTGCGCGATTGGGTTCGTGATTTCCTGTCAGAAAGGACGCAGTACGTTGTAACTGACGAAAAGTCATCTAGTAGAACTGAAGTGGCATATGGCGTATCCCAGGAAGAGAAGTGTGCAGTCATACATATGGCCACTAAAAGAAACCCATTAAACTTCATTTACACGATCAATCAGTCAAAACTACAGGCCGTAAATTCAAGTAAATACCTAGGAGTAACAATTGCAGACAACTGGAATTGGAAAGATCACGTAGAAAATATTGTAGGGAAAGCGAACTAAAGACTAAGTTTCGTTGGCAATACATAAAATTCAACAGTTCTACTAAAGAAACTGCCTACACCACACTTGTGCGTCCTATTTTGGAGTATTGTTGCGCATTGTGCGATCCCCACCAAGTGGGACTACCGGACGATTTAGAGAAAGTTCAGAGAAGCACAGCTCGTTTTGTTTTATCGCGATATAGGAGAGAGAGTGTCACGGAAAGTATGCACGAGTTGGGAGTGGAAATAATTAAAAGAAAGGCGTTTCTTTTTGCGACGAGATCTATTTGCGAAATTTCTTTCACCAACTTTCTCTTCCAAATGCGAGTATATTTTGTTAGAACCCACCTGTATAGGAAGACATGATCATCAAAATAACATAAGAGTAATCATATCGAAAGTGGAAAGATTTAGGTGTTCCTTTTTCGCGCGAGCTATTACTGAATGGAACAGTAGAGATATCATAAAAGCGGCTCGATGAATCCTTTGCCATGCACTTCAGTGTGACTTGCAGAGTATTTATGTATATGTAGATGATAGGATCCACTGGAGTCCGGAGTGGTTTCTTGCTGAAGCTGCTATGAAAAAGCAACGGATAAGAGCGGCGACAAAAAAATCTTCTAGTCGTCTCTGGTCCACAGCAACAAAGAAGGAGCGAAAATAAAAAGAAGTCGTTGACCAGAGTTACTTAGAAAATTAATATCGATTGGACCGAAACGACCATATCATTACACCACATGTAAGGTTAGTTTGTCCGAAAGTACGAGTCTTGAATAGTTTTCTGAACTACAAAAGACATTCATTTTAATAAGATTTACATGCATTGTTTTTCCACATAAACACCATTTATGCCAATAATTCACGTCATGAATAGTACGAGGATATTTATTCCTGTGTCCTAAACGACTACCACCACCTTTTTCAGCCTGTTCTTCACTAGGACCTTCACCTCGTCGTACTTGCAAAAGTTTTTTCCACGAAAGCGTTCCTTTATTTTAGGGTACAGAGCGGGACGTCTGGGTCAGAACTTCGTGCCATGTAATTCAGAAAGACAGTATTCTGCGACTACCGATTTGTTCAAAAATGTTCAAACGTTTGTTAAGCTTAAGGGACTCAACTGCGTGGTCATTAGTCCCTAACTTACAAACTACGTATGAACTACATAACACTGAAGACGGCACAAATACCCACGTCCGAGGGGAGTATTCGAACCCCCGACCATAGCGGCCACTGCGGCCGTCTACAGATTTGTTTGGCTGTTGTAGTCTTGTGTGTCGCTGATGCTCATGACAGCGCTCTTCGACAGTACGCAACATCTGAGCAATGTCGCACCATATTGGCATGGGATCTCATAAATTCCGGATTTACTTAGACCCAGGTCATCCTTAATCCTGCCAAGCAAAGCCTTAGTTTTGGCTGGTGAGCGGAAAACCGTCTTCATTTGGTGTTTTCGTAGAATTCGCCCTATCTTGCTGGATAGTGCGCCACAATCTCGAAGAAATGCAGTGGCAATATCCTCCTGAGGTTCCTCAACTTTTTCTGCCTGTGGTGCAGTTGGTGTGTGACGTAGGGCGCTCCGAATTTGACACTCTGTGTAGCCGTTCTTCCGGAATACATATACGTGCTCAAGTTTTTCACTGAGACTTAGTTTTGACTGGTGAGCGGAAAACCGTCTTCATTTGGTGTTTTCGTAGAATTCGCCCTATCTTGCTGGATAGTGCGCCACAATCTCGAAGAAATGCAGTGGCAATATCCTGAGGTTCCTCAACTTTTTCTGCCTGTGGTGCAGTTGGTGTGTGACGTAGGGCGCTCCGAATTTGACACTCTGTGTAGCCGTTCTTCCGGAATACATATACGTGCTCAAGTTTTTCACTGAGACTTAGTTTTGACTGGTGAGCGGAAAACCGTCTTCATTTGGTGTTTTCGTAGAATTCGCCCTATCTTGCTGGATAGTGCGCCACAATCTCGAAGAAATGCAGTGGCAATATCCTCCTGAGGTTCCTCAACTTTTTCTGCCTGTGGTGCAGTTGGTGTGTGACGTAGGGCGCTCCGAATTTGACACTCTGTGTAGCCGTTCTTCCGGAATACATATACGTGCTCAAGTTTTTCACTGAGACTTAGTTTTGACTGGTGAGCGGAAAACCGTCTTCATTTGGTGTTTTCGTAGAATTCGCCCTATCTTGCTGGATAGTGCGCCACAATCTCGAAGAAATGCAGTGGCAATATCCTGAGGTTCCTCAACTTTTTCTGCCTGTGGTGCAGTTGGTGTGTGACGTAGGGCGCTCCGAATTTGACACTCTGTGTAGCCGTTCTTCCGGAATACATATACGTGCTCAAGTTCTTCACTGAGACTTCCACTGTTCGAGATGGAATGCGCCCTGTGTACCAGTGTTTTCAGCACACCGTTTCCTTTCGCCGGATAGTGACACCTGTCTACATGCAGGTATAAGTCAGTGTGTGTCTTCTTGCGGAAAGCAGTGTGCCCCAGAGTCCCTTCAGGTCTTCTTCTAACCAGAACATCTAGAAAGGAAAGCTTCCCTTCCACTCACACTTCCATAGTCAACTTTATATTCCGGTGTCTAGAATTGAGATGGTCCAGGAATTTATTTAATTTTTCTCTTTCATGAGGCCATACAACTACTGTATCGTTGACATACCTGAAGAAAGGCTGATTTCCATTCAGCTGAATCTAGAGCTTCCTCCTCGAAATGCTCCGTGTACAAGGTGGCGACAACTGGAGCTAGTGGGCTCCCCGTGGCCACTCCTTCTGTCTGCTAGTAGGAAGTTCCCCCCGAGGATTGGTTTCTTTGGAAGGACATTGTCGAATTCCTTCCTCATCGTTTCGTAATCCGAGTTCTCCGTCTCTAAAGAACATGTCGCAAAGAATCGTTAAACCTTAATCTCCCTTCTTCAACCCATCTCACAATTTAGGACACAGTTTTCCCAAATGCGACTAATAAGCTTAAGTCCTGTAACGATACACTGAAATTTTTATTTATTTTTTGTTTATCTTTTATCAGCGATACTTATCGCCTCCGGTTCCCTCTGACTCGCAATGCAACTAATTTAATTTCGTCCGTCATTTTTTTTACTCCCAAACAAGCGAGAAGACGGAACCGAGATAGTAGTTTTACTCACTCTCTTGTCTATGTTCGTTCTGTATGGACGTCTGCCATTCCTGTATCCATTAAATGTAAGTGTGATGCAAGATATTTTAAAAATATTTTACTTAAATTTAAAATCATCCCCTCTCTTTGGTTTTTATTTAAATGAATCCCTCCATGTCAAATACTTATTTTCTACTGGTTTCAGCTCCTCTACGTCCGTAATAGTTTAATGTTCTGACGCCATTACAATCGCTTCGCATTGTCTGCAAAATTTCAATCAATCAATCATCCTTATACTATACTTTGCTTGAATTTAGAACCTGCAGTCATTTCTTTTGTAATTTCACGAAGTCCGATTACTTTTTTAATTTTTCTATCATTACCAGTAAATTCATGTTCCACCCACGGTCACACAACAATGAAAAGCGAAGTGAACAGTCTGAATATTGATCTCCTACGGAAGGTATCTCGAACATTCACTTATTAAATAAGACATAAAAGTTATCATTTCCAGCTTCTACAATAAGAAGTGAAGGATCCAGCTAGATGCTTTCCGTAAGTTTTATAACGTGCTGTTGCTTGTATGGTGCCCAACTTTAATGTTCATTTTGTGCTGTACTTTAACTAACTTATTTCAAAATTCAAACATTCGGTACCATCAATTCTGTGTCCAATAAACATAATCGCGGAATCTACTTTTAACAATTATGGCATCATACGAAGCAAGGGCAACGTTATAGTCCATGTACGTAATGTTTTTATCAGAATATTCAGCAATATGATAAACTATATTTATTCTACTTTGATCGAAAAAGGATCTGCAATTTCTTTTGTAATGTCACGAAGTTTTTTTTTTTTTTTTTTTTTTTTTTTTTTTTTTTTTTTTTTTTTTTTTTTTTTTTTATCACTACCAATAACTTCATGTTCCACCCACGGTCACACAACAATGAAAAGCGAAGTGAACAGTCTGAATATTGATCTCCTACGGAAGGTATCTCGAACATTCACTTATTAAATAAGACATAAAAGTTATCATTTCCAGCTTCTACATTAAGAAGTGAAGGATCCAGCTAGATGCTTTACGTAAGTTTTATAACCTGCTGTTGCTTGTATGGTGACCAACTTTAATATGCAATCCGCGGTTTATTTGCTTTAATGTTCATTTTGTGCTGTATTTTAACTAACTTATTTCAAAATTCAAACATTCGGTACCATCAATTCTTTGTCCAAAAAATATAATCGCGGAATCTACTTTTAACAATTATGGCATTATACGAAGCAAGGGCAACGTTATAATTGGCTCCCTTTGCGACAGGACTGGATGTCGGTAAAAAATAATTGTTTCCTTTTGATTAATATCCACCCTGTGAATTTTGTAAAATAGCTAGTATATGAAAATAATTAAGATTTACGTAATATTGTTACCAATGTTTCATACCACCATTGTATGTGTCTAATCCTATTTTATTTTATTTCATGTACTACAACTACAATATTGTACGAGCCGTTCCTGAACCGATGTTTTAAAGAAAACGAGATTGCAAGACCGACCCGTAAAACTTTGTATTATCTGGAGCCGTCACGTCGCGTAACAAGAGATCACATCACACAGGTAAGGACGGACCAGCAATTTGGCTTGTTTGGTGCTTTAATAGATTCTCCTAACTGCCGCTTGTATGCGCATTTCTATTCAGCATTTCTTTTAGCAATATTGTCTTTTTTCCAAATTTTTCTATAGTTAGCCAGTTCATTGTTAGGAAAATTCTAGAAGTGCACAAACATGGTTGCCGTGCGCAAATATTAGCTTCGCGACTCTCGCGTGTTCCGTGTGCTGTCCTCCGATCTGTATCAAGTCCGCCATTACAGTGCGATATTTATTAATTTATTTAAAATTAACTGAGCGTGTGAAGATATACAGAAATCAATTTCTCTCATTTTATTCACAATTAGTATGGTCAAAACCCATGGCCAAAACCCAGCAATGAATACCGAAGAAAGTAGTAGTAGTAACAGAACAACAATTAGTTCCGTCCGCAGAGGTCAGTATGGCGGCCCTGCCGTCGGAATTAATAACAGAAAATTTCTGCACAGAGCAATCGGTCGCGACTATCGCGTCCGATAACACTTCTACACCCGGAAGTAGTTCACATTATCCACCAGATGATTGGATAAGGAAATTTGAAGCATTACTTATAAACATGTCAGCGAATTTAACGCAACAGATTAATGAACAAAAGAATCAAATTACCGCTTTGTCATCAAATCTTACATAGCAGATAAATGACCAAAAGAATGAAACTTCTGCTCTGTCCTCGAATCTTACACAAGAGATCCATAACCAAGTTTCCGCTTTGTCATCAAATCTTACACAACAAATTAATGATCAGAATAATCAAATTACTGCTTTGTCTTCAAACCTTACACATCAGATAAGTGATCAAAAGAATCAAGTTTCTGTTTTGTCCTCTACTCTTACTGAACACCTTGAACGAGTAGAATTACAACAACAGCAGACAAAGGAGGAAATTGTAAAACTAGAAAAAGTGCAACAAAATTTGGCTACTTTAATATCTGAAGAAGTTAATCGGCAAATCAGTGCTTAAATGCAAAATTTTGAACAAGCTATTGACAGTAAATTCGCTGATATACAAGGAAAGGTTACAAAAGAAATTTTACAATCAGTTGATGGCACAATTTCCTCTGTTGTCGGCGAAGTTGCTACTCTAGGCCAGTTTGTGAAAACTATTCCACTTACACGCGACGTATCGCAACTTAAACGAAACAAGAGATCTTTGAAATTGTTGTCGCACAAATAACTAGTCAGGCTGAAGCTGTTGTTAAAGACAATCAGAATCAAGTATAAGAATTCTTACAAAAAACAGAAATCGAGCTTAATGAAAAGATAGACTCTGAGCTGAATATTGTTATAAGTAATGTTACTGAACAAGTTTATAAAAAGCACGGTACGACTGTGAAAGCAATGCAGGATGACTTGACTGAACTGAAATCTTTAGTTAAAGAACTAAAACCTGTAACACACATAAACCATAGACAGGAAACCGAACCGACTTGTGTCTTTAAAGACCGACAAACAGACATAAGTAGTGGGCGGGCACGTCCGAGTCAGGCGGCACACACGAGTCCGCTGCGTGACATGCAAAACGCACGTGACAATTTCCCTGATTTTTCTGTGTCCGGTAGTAGGAATCTGATGTCACCACAGCACTCACCTTCTGTGCCTAATAACGGAATCAATATCAGTAACGTCATGATGGACGAAAACATAATCAAACATCATCAGTTTCAGATTTTCGCGGGTGACAGTAAAAGTGTACATCCTGTTGTTTGTATTCAATCATTCCAAGACAATTTGCCAGAATCTTGGTCAGAAAAACGAACGATACGGTTTATCACAGGATATATACAAGGTGAGAGCAAAATATGGGCAAAATCATGCTTCAAAAACTTGTGAAACTGTAGAAGAATTTGAACAGGAATTTCTTGCGAAATTTTGGTCCCCTGCTACGCAAGAGCGCCTCCGGAATGAAGTTTACAATCCGTAGCCCTTTAACGAACGCAATGGTAGTCTCAGAAAGTATTTTGAAAAGTATATAAATAAATCAAAATTTTTCGATGAACCTCTGGGCTACAGAGAAGTGCTTCTGGTAGTAATGGCAAAATTGCCAACACACCTGCGACTGGAACTCGCATATGCTCCCGACCACAATTTAGAAAGTTTTCTAAATTATGTGGACAAGCTAGATTTAATTTTTGAAGATAGGCGTGCACATTTTGATAACGAGCTTGCAAATCAATACGGTTTCAGAAATTTGAAGACTAACAATCAGAACGGAAATTTCCGTAATAACCATAATAATGGTAACAGCCAGCTTGTGCCGTATTACTCGCCAGCCCAATCTTTACAAAACGTGCCACACCCATCTCAGCCGCAGCAGCCAGCATTTGTTAACACCTCTGGGCAGAAACAGACACAACAGTTGACTTGCGATTCGCTCAGTATAAACGTGCCACGCAATGCGCCTAATGGCGGGAATTATTATCGCCGTCGACAAGACAACAGATTTAATCCAGTTTATTTTGAAAATAGTAACAGTTTCCCATATCAAACGACAAACTCCAACAACAGCATCAGCAACAATACTTTCAGTAACAACAGAAATAATCAGAGGCGTAATGCTAATTTCAATGGTCAACCCCGTAATGGTGGCAACCGTAATTTTTACGGTAACGGGAACGGCCAACCTTCACAGAACTTTTATCCACAGACCCCTCCGAACAATAACAGTGGAATTCATAACGTCCCTGTGGCTACGATGACAATTAACCGCCCACCGCAAAGCACACACTACACACAAAACGGATCGACTCTGACAATTACTGACGTGACAGACAGCACTACTCAATCGACAAGACAGAATAAAATGACTCAAACAAATTAATTGCGCTCAACTCATGCCCTCCGACGTTGAGCGATGACACTAGTGAGAACACATCTCTTAATTTTTTCCACACCATACACACCAACTGATTTAGTTCTGCAAACTAAAGAAAACAATGAGTGGGTAAACCCAATACCAAAAAACCCACGAGAGCAGCCATCGCTGGAAGAGAAGGTAAGGATAGTTTTAACAGCACTAACGAACGCAGCTTTCAAACGTAAAAGCTATTTCGACAAGCAATTAAAACGCACCCAGTCATTCAAACTTACTGATTTGGTAATGCTAAGGGTACATCCAAAGTCTTCAGCTGTCCAAACGAGAAACAAAAAATGGCAATACCTTTATTCCGGACCGTACAGAATACTACAGATCCCTCACGAAGGAAGTTATTTATTGTCACCTGTTCACACCACACGACCTAGAGGAATCTATTCATACAAAGATCTTAAGAAATATCATGCATTAATTGTTAGTAAGCTGATTCTATGATTTAATGTCTATCATAAGCCTTCCTAGAATGTACTGTTATGTTTGAAATACTCAGTGATTGACATATACCACTTTTAACTACCGACACAATAATAAACACTTTTCAGATAAGCTTGTGAGCACTATAACTTATCAACATTTATGCTGTGTGACAAATATACTAAGTAAGGTTTCTTCAAACGGGTATTGTAACTTTGCAACTGAATGAATGGCATCATTTATTATTTATATGAGGATTTAATACAATGAACAATTTGTTATGGCTAGTAGTTAGGAAACATTATTATTATTATTATTATTATTATTATGCGGGTGGAGCGTACAAGCACACTCTGATTATTTTTGTTACGGAACCCACTACTGCGTAATGAATCTACATTGCCTAGGTTTAGTTTGTAAGTGTGAGAGAGTAAATGGAAGAGGTTAGATTAGGACCCGTTTGCAAGAATGTCTTTGTAGGTCAAACAACAAATATTTTGACGTAAGCATAACACAGATATATTCTGTAGAAACCTTTGTTACACATGACAGGAATCATTATGAATTTATCTGTTTATCAACTAGCTCTTATAAAAATAACATGTAAGAGTGACGTACAACAGCAATACGTGACTTCGGAAACCACGGGAGTGCATGAACACCTAGGAATGGGAGATGAAAATAGAATCAGCTGGTTACTTGTTTATGTTTACACACACGCTACACATAGTAGTATCTGGTCTTGTTTACTGTACTTCGAGAAGAATTTTAATCCTGGACAAACAGTTCAATTTTTGTTTACGTAAAATAATGTATGCAAAACTGTGCTATTTCTTATCTATTACACGATAACACATACATCAGATATCGATAGCGTAAGAATAGATTAAGTTTTCTCTTTCAGCTGGATGCCATCGTCTACGAGAACTTTGGTGCCGCCGTCATCGCAGCTTGCTATAAGCTACTTCGCAGAGACATGAGATAGAGCTATGACTATTTTGACACGGTGTATACAGCAAAACACACACACACTGACAAACATGGACTAGACAACAACATGAACATTCGTAAGGTTGACACAGGATATTTGCCATAACACATTGTACTCAGCAGTTTCACACTAGTCAGACAATAGCAACAAAACGTATAGAATGCAGAGAGGTACCGCGAGGGAGGAGCGAGAGAACGCGAAGCTTTTATTTAAACTTGATACTTGCATTGTAACTTTATTGTAATTTATGATTGTGACAGTAATATTTTATGTAGTTGGGAACTGTAATGCTGAATTTGCAATGCGTATGCTTATTTTAGCGATGCTTTTCTCCCTCTGTCTTATGTAATGAACCCTTCTTTTTAAATCTTTATCTTTATCTTTCCGCATGCTTTAGTGCAAGCCCTCCTGCACCAAGTATACTTGCTGGTCTGACTTTACCTGTGTCAAAGTTTCATAGTAATTGTTTATGTTTATTATAAATATCATAGACTTACAGTAATTGCTATCATTTTTTTAATACTTAATGGTTAATTTCTTTTATGTACAAAAATGACATACAACTTGACACTCATGAATTTAAGTAAGAAATCACGAGAGGAAATATGACGAAAACTGACCAATAAAATTTGTAAACTAATGTCATGAGACGAAATGTTACCAAATTTGGTAATGTAGATCATACGGAGGTGCTGAAAACAGTCCCTTTTGCCAACATTCTCCTCTAAGCTGACATGAACACAGCCCGAAATAAATTTGTGTAACTTTGTAAATAACGGATATATATAATGTTCTAAAGAAAGAGATTGCAATTATCTTGCCTGTAAAGACAAAAATACGTGATCAATGTGTTTCGAAAACTTTCTAATTTAGTACCAACATCAGACTTAAACATGCTTTATTTATAGATTTGTTTTGTAAAAGATTATCTACATTTATGATCATAGTGAACGTGTGTACGATTGCGTGTGTCGAACTGAAAAGACTATTAGGGCAGTGCAACGCACGTACGAACGAACGCGAAAAACAGTGAACAGATGGGAATGGACGCCAATCAGGGACTTTCAGTATCCACTGTGTTTTCCATCCACTTATATATATAACTACAAGTGACAAATAGAATACGTTATGAACGAACTAGTCGTTGCAAGTGAAAGAAACTATTGTGCTGCCAGTAATGTACTATGACGAACTAAAGGTAGCAAGTGACAATTATTTAGTGAACGATAAAACAAAAGTGTCGTGTGGAACGATAAACATTTTAATCCAAACAACGAACGGGACACTACTCCAGAGTCGCTCGTTTTCCCAAAGACAATGTGGTACATAGACAATGTATTATGGACAACTGCACACGATTGCATTAAAAGACTATTTTGTGCCGCGCAAATAAAACCTCATGAACCGATAAATTGTCCTGTGAACAGACTATATTAAGTTATCTTAAACGTAATACGTAATAGTCACAGTGCTGAAGTGCACACCCTCACAACGGTGTAATAAACTGCACGGACGTTAAACCAAACGCTGAGCTGCCGCAAAAGACTCAAAGTGTACTTACCGAGCTGCGGTGGATCTTGCAGAGAATTATAATCCAGTGTTTAGTGCACAAACGGAAAAACGGCAAGAATTCACAATTTACGATTCACGGAAGTCGGAAAGAGGAGAGCAACCGCACAAGTAGTAATGTTTGAATATGGACCGTCACCGACAGAGCGCGTGACCGACTACCACCCGGCCGTGATTGTTGAAGCTAACCGCTACTGTGACGCTTGCGCGTTGCCAACTTATGAACCTAAGAAGTGAAATTCAGTGAACACATAAAAAAATAAATTATTTAAAACAAAAATGAGACGTACAAGTAATAGTATTGTTTGAACTGTCTGCACACGCAGGACACACACACACACACACACACACACACACACACACACACATATATATATATATATATATATATATATATATATATATATATATATATATATATATGATATGTAATCAAAAGACTGTGCTACACTTAAATTAAACATGTTAAAAATGTAGAGACTGTGCTACTGCACTTTACAAACATTCTGAAACTCAAAGACTGTGCTACGGCACTTAAGAAATAATCATTGTGATAAAAATATTTCTTCACTTTTAACTTGTCAATCCTTAAAATAACTACTTCACGTGACTGTATAAATGAACATATGTCTGTAAACAAATGTACATAGTAGATAGATGATTTTTAAATGTCAAATTATATAACGGTATGAGTTCATGTCAGAAAGATAGCCTTACAGTTTGCATCACTCTTACCTTAAACACATCAAATGTAAATTCAAATGACCTCGAAAACATACGCACACCAATAACATGCTAAAGTGTCCTTATCTTTCAGAAGGAAAACTGACGTCTATGATAAAACAGAAAGTAATTTTCTGTATATAATCTTGTTTCCATGCTAACCACCATCGGAGGCGCGATGCAGCGCCGTACCGAGGGCCAAAAATTGGTGTTCGAGACGCAGAGGCTCCCTGCACGAACGCCGCTGGCCGTGACGTCACACTTCTCCCCACCCGCTGATGTCACACACCATCCAGCCACCCGTTGTCATCGCCGCTGCGCTACCGTCTGACATCATCGCTACCTGTCGCGCCTTTCGCACCTGTCCTCGCCGTCCTCGGCTTCCTCACCGTCACGTCGCTACAATTCTTTATTTCATTAATATTCTTGTAAAGAAAATAACTTATTTGAATTGTATACATGAAACTTAAACAAACAAATGAAAATAACAAACTGATGTTAATATTAAAAAAACAACAACAACAACAGAACAAAAATAATAATACCCAACTAGTATGTCTTTGTGTAGGTTGCATTTGCCCCACACAAAGCCAGAGGGGGCAAGTGTAACGATACACTGAAATTTTTATTTATTTTTTGTTTATCTTTGATCAGCGATACTTATCGCCTCCGGTTCCCTCTGACTCGCAATGCAACTAATTTAATTTCGTTCGTCATTTTTTTTTTACTCCCAAACAAGCGAGAAGACGGAACCGAGATAGTAGTTTTACTCACTCTCTTGTCTATGTTCGTTCTGTACGGACGTCTGCCATTCCTGTATCCATTAAATGTAAGTGTGATGCAACATATTTTAAAAATATTTTACTTAAATTTAAAATCATCCCCTCTCTTTGGTTTTTATTTAAATGAATCCCTCCATGTCAAATACTTATTTTCTACTGGTTTCAGCTCCTCTACGTCCGTAATAGTTTAATGTTCAGACGCCATTGCAATCGCTTCGCATTGTCTGCAAAATTTCAATCAATCAATCATCCTTATACTATACTTTGCTTGAATTTAGAACCTGCAGTCATTTCTTTTGTAATTTCACGAAGTCCGATTACTTTTTTAATTTTTCTATCATTACCAGTAACTTCATGTTCCACCCACGGTCACACAACAATGAAAAGCGAAGTGAACAGTCTGAATATTGATCTCCTACGGAAGGTATCTCGAACATTCACTTATTAAATAAGACATAAAAGTTATCATTTCCAGCTTCTACAATAAGAAGTGAAGGGTCCAGCTAGATGCTTTCCGTAAGTTTTATAACGTGCTGTTGCTTGTATGGTGCCCAACTTTAATGTTCATTTTGTGCTGTACTTTAACTAACTTATTTCAAAATTCAAGCATTCGGTACCATCAATTCTGTGTCCAATAAACATAATCGCGGAATCTACTTTTAACAATTATGGCATCATACGAAGCAAGGGAAACGTTATAGTCCATGTACGTAATGTTTTTATCAGAATATTCAGCAATATGATAAACTACATTTATTCTACTTTGATCGAAAAAGGATCTGCAATCATAACTTTGCTACAACCGCCAAGTGCATCAATAACCGAGTGTAGCACGTTTATGGCATGACGAAGATAGAACGTAAGTGATGGTGAAGGTTATTTCAAAATGAACATTTCTTATACTAGTTATCTAAAAGTGATTCCTGCATTTGCAATTCATACAACAGCAAGTGAGTGAAACGTTTCTAAGTACTACGAAAATATTTTAAAAATGTTTAAATGTTTGTTAAGCTTATGGGACTTAACTACGGGGTCATCAGTCCCTAAACTTACAAACTACTTATCAACTACCTTATACTAAAGACGGCACAAATATCCATGCCCGAGGGGGGATTCGAACCCCCGACCGTAGTGGCCGTGCAGACCGTGACTGGAGCGCCTCAGTCTCCTCGGCCACCGCGGCCGGCGAACATATTTTAACTAAATGTTTGAAGAAAAGTACAGGTTACGGTATTTCCTAATGACGCCAAAGGTGTTTAGTATTTTTGACAAATAATCTATAATGACCGCAGAATGAGATGGTATGATGCAATATCTTATTTGCAACTAAGGTTACCATTCCGTCTCTGTCTCTTGGCTCCACTTAGCTGCTGGCACGCAGTCGGTCCTACATATTTGTACTGGTTTCGTAATCTCTTGTTACGTTTCCTGGTGGCAATGGCATCCACCGCACAGGCTGTGCCAACGAATTGTTATAGGAGTGTTGCCGCGCATTAAGGTATCGGATGGTGCGGTTCGCAGGTCGTCATGTCGTCAACTGCGTTCCTTTGGGAACCTGTTTCCAAAAATGCATTCTCATCGTGGTATTCTGTCAGCTTGGTAGCATAAGTTGGATTCACTAATTTAGCTTATTTGTCCCTCATTAGCTCACAAATAATAATATAATAGCTAGAACGAAAACAGACACTATCAGTAAATGCAGTTTGTATTTTAATATTTTTTAAAAGTTGCGAATTAACACTCGATTTAAGTTTTATGAAAACTATTTAATCTTTAATTATATCTTGAAAACAGTATTAAGCAACGGTGATCAACTCCCAAAGATTAGGTAAACTCTTTAATGTTACATTTGTTGCTGTGTGCGACATGTATGTTTGTGGTAATAGTAATATTTTACAGCCAAAATCACGTGTTGCGTAATTTTTATTTTATTCCACATTGGCAGTTTCTACAGCATATAGCTGTTATAGTCAGACGTTATCAAATCATTTTATAAAACAGGGATGTTTCAGGAGGAATAGCAAATAATTTAGGAGGCTGTAGTACAGAGGAATTACAACAAAAACTCCGAATAACATTTATGCATTGTTTACGGGGCACAAAGATACAGCTGTTTGTATGCAACGCTATCAGACTTCAAGCCGAAGCAAATGAGAATGTTCAAATTTTCTTTTAAATTTCAACAACATCATTGCACTTTTGACTTCTCATGATAACATCACGAATACTTGTTCTTATTCTTTCTTATTCTCCAGTCACGATCTGCAAGGCCACTACGGTCGGGGGTTCGAATCCCCCCTCGGGCATGGATATTTGTGCCGTCCTTAGTTGTAGGTAGTTCATAAGTAGTTTGTAAGTTTAGGGACTGATGACCCCGTAGATAAGTCCCATAAGCTCTACAAACATTTGAACATTTTTATGGCGTCACTAGTGATAGTGGCTTTATCAATGAAGAGTGAATTAAACTGTATCACGATTTCACAAGTTTAACGTCGACACTCTACTGCTGGCATTCGATAAATGCGCACAAAGCAACCTACTACGACCAGGGTACAACTGCAAGAAACAGTGCTATTAGTTGACAGTTTTGGCAGGACGGGAAACATATCTGGAGAGCCTAATTGATTAAGGCGACCGATGGTCCGCAGCGGGAAATTCGGGTTCGAGTCTATGGGAGTAGCTAATGGAATGGGTGCGATGGTGAGGGGGAGGGGGAAATTACATCAAGGCCAGGTGTCGACCACTCCTGCCTACCTAACCTCTACCTCTCTGGTAACTGTTTTTCCCATTTCAAAAAGGCCAGGAAAAAAGTATTTAAGAATGAAAAACTGCTATTGGGTAAAGCGGAAATCCATATTTGAGCTTCAGTGCGGCTTAAATTTTATACGTCGGCATTCGGGTTATTTCAACGCCGAATAGTAGCTTTCCTTAATAATGCCTGTTCCGTCGTAAAATTCCGCTTTCGTTGGAGTAATAGCTAATGTAGAGCTCGGATGCCTACCTTTCTTGGCTGGGTTATCGTATGCACAATATAATATCAAATTTTGCAGTTTATTTATTCGTGTCAGAAGTAGTAAAAAACGACGAAAAGATTATGCAAAATGAAAAAAAAAGACTAACATATTAAATAAAATAAAATTAATAAACTAATCAAATTAGATAGAACAAAAGGTGAAACAATGAATGTTTAGAGAACATTATTTATGCACGTTGTGACCAGTATTTTTCTACGGTGACTGCGTTATTGTCAGCCTCAGCCTGTTCCTAACCTGTCTGGGCTGAGACGACACTTCAGATGGCTTGAGGTTTGCTGTTCCCCACACTCACACCATGTGTTTACACCTTGCGCGATTCCCCATTTCTTCAGACTGTCAGATCTTTCAAACCCGGACCGCAGTCTGCTGGAGAATTTCCATGTACACCTTCCTTGTTGGTGGCTGGCAGAGTTTCTTCGACTTCACCTCGTTCTTGATGGTCGGGGTAAGTTCCATTCCACAATTGAACCTTACCTTTACTTACGTCTATGTCAAGTGGAACAGAGGCCTGAGAAAAATCTCTTCCTGCACTTCAGCCGGGCTAGTTGTGGTGGCTGATGCTCATGCAGGGGCTGTTGTTGGCAGTAGTTTCACGGCTGATACTGGGTGGGGCTCTGCCTGCGAGTATGGGTATCATTGTTGGTTTCGGGGAACCTGTTGTCAGCCTGTTGGTTTCCATAATGGTACCGACTTTCTTCTTTTTCTCTTTTTCCGAGGGGACTAGCACATTCAGCAGTAACGTAGCATAGTGCTCGGGTAGATGTCGCTATTGTCTGAAGGTGAACACATCATAAAGAACCAGTGACTCTGTTGTATTATTTGCGGCCGCGGCGGGTTAGCCGCGCGCATTGGAGCGTCGTGCCGTGGTGCGCACTGCCGTCCGCCGTCGGGGGCTCGAATCCCCCTTCGAGCATGGATGTTTGTGTTGTCCTTAGGTTAATTTACCTTAGTTTAAGTAGGTTGTAAACTACGGACTGATGACCATGCAGTTAAGTCCTATAGATTTAAAACCATTTGAATATTATTTGTGTTGACGTAACAAAAGAAAATGAAAAAAGTAATAATAATTCGCCCCAAATTTGCCGCTCCTCCAAAATCTTCCGCCATAGGCTCCAGCCTACTAATAAATAAATTCGCCACTGCCAGATCTACAAAAGCGAAAGATGTACTTTTTCCCTTTCGTAATTTGTGTAGTGTATCGCTTGTCACAACGTTTCTCCTAAATCCAGATTGATCTTCCCCGAGGTCAGATTCCAACGATTTTTCCATTCGTTTGTAAATAACGCATTAGTATTTTGCAACCGTGACTTAAAAAAACTGATAGTTCTTAGAAAAATTTAAATAACGTTGGTTCTAGGACACTGCCTTGTGGGTCGCAACTGTTTTCCATTCTGCATCTGCTCTGTCGGTCTTGTAATTCTACGAAATACCGTCGATTCCGCAGCAGCGTGACAACGATGTGCATAAGAAGCGTGACAGTAGCCACGCGAAATGGCACTAAGCTCACGTTTTCCGTGGTGTTGGCGCAGCTGCGTTGCGTCTGTCGGTTTGTCAGTAGTGTGGCAGCCAGACGCCTCGCAGCCAGAGATTGTGAGGTGTCAACCGCGTGTCGCGGGATGCACGTTTCGCCTACGGCCGTATTGACGGCAGGCCGGGCCACGCCCCGCAATATAGCCGAGCCGCGCGGTGCTAAGCCCCGGGCTGGGGACCGCGCGGAGCGGCGCCCACCCACTCCCCGCCGATATGAACCGCGCCTGGGCAGTAGACAGCGGCGCACAACATGACAACCACAGCACACGGCCGCGCCCTGCGGGACAGCCGATCCTGGCTTTGGAGAGCGGGGTGTACCGGCTTTGTACTAATCTGTTGCTCTGATGATATTCTGGCCGTAAAAGGCCGCACCATAATGGCCGCAACAACGAAGTTTCAAATAAGAAATTAATGATGTAATCCTAATGCAATGAGAATCTACATAAGCATAGGCGGGAAGAACGCTAGGTGGAGTGTCCTCCTAATGAGGAGGTACTGAACAGAATTGGGGAGAAAAGAAATTTCTGGCGTACCCTGACTAAAAGAAGAGATAGATTGGTAGAACACATTCCTCGACATCAAGGAATTGTGAATTTAGCGTTGGAGGGAAGTGTGTGGGGTAAAAACCGCAGCGGTAAAACCAAGAGATGGATACAGTAATCAGATTAAGACAGATGTAGGTTGCCGTTCTTATGTGGAGATGGAGACGCTTGCTCAGGATAGGGTATGGTGGAGAGCTGCATCAAACCAGTCTCCGGACTAAAGACCACAACAATATATATATATATATATATATATATATATATATATATATATATATATATATATACTATGTAAGGCATATATAACACTAAGATATACAAATTTTATGGTAGCCGTAACATTTAAAACTGATAGATACATATTGATATTTAAATACCACACACTAATATTTTCGCTTGTCCGCGGAAGGAAACTGTCTCGGATTCGAATTTCAGTCCGGCACACAATTTTCATCAATTAGGAAATAAACAAAGTTTTGAATCAATTAGCCGGAAAGGACTCCAACTTTGGCAACAGTGTTGGGATGAGGATGAGTCTGGGAGGAGAACGCACGCTCTCCTGCCAGACATCCAAGAAAGACTAAGGATGAAACACTTTAAACCATGAAGAGGAATGCTGCACTTTCTCACGGGACATGGACCCTATCCGTCATACTTATACCGGTTTAGGAAACAGGCTACACCAGCTTGTGTCAGTGGTGCCGAGGAAGAAACACCGGAACACAGTGTATACGAGTGTCCTGCATTTGGCGACGTGGCTGCGGACCTGAGAGGGGCTCTGCCCAACAAAATGTTCAAATGTTTGTAAATCTATCGGACCAAACTGTGTGGTCCTCAGTCCGTAGCTTACAAACTACTTAAACCTAGGTAAACTAACCTACGGACAAACACACGCACCCATGCCCCAGGGAGGACTCGAACCTACACGGCGAGCAACCGCGCGTTCCGCAGCGAGGTGCTTTAGTTCGCTCGGCTACTCCACCGCGGCTCGCTGCCCAACAACAACACGTATGAGCTCATCAGGAACCCGGACACGTTCCATACACTTTATGCAATTGCTAATAAAATGTCAAGCAAAGTGCTCCAGGACTTCATTCGGAACAATTAACCGACTCTGACTTAACACCCGACTAAGACACTAACATCTGCCATGCCGCCGAGGAGTGGTCAGGTCGCCAGAATGGCAGTATCCGCCATCCCCTGGATTCGGGGATCAGATGTGGCAAACACCCGACTGTGACCTTAGACGTAAGTTAGATGTAGGTTTTTCTAATTACTTCCTTGTAGGTTAACACAAAATTGGGGATAACTTTTTGCATGGGGAGGAGGGGAGGGCTGTGGTGACACAAAGGAACATAGCCGCCCAGTGGCAGGGGCGCGCTCACTGTGTTTCGCTCGGTGATCTGGCCACCAACTAGTAGGTATGTCTTGCTAGCACACCTGTAAAAATACAGCAGGAGCACAGCAGGGATTAATAAAAACACACAACAAATCTGTGATTTCTTCAGTTTCTCCCGGCGTATTTGATAATAAAAATATCCACGGGTGTACTGCCGCTCTATAGTGTCCAACGGGCACAATATTTCGGCGATCATACATGTCGCCATCATCAGGTGAACTGACGGACTGAGTTCCTGGAAACGCGCCGGCACGGAGATCCGCACGCCACGGCTGCTCGAAGGGAACTGGGTTCTAGCCCGGTAGCGGGCCATTTAAATACCCTCGGCCCGCTGAGCGACCCCTCCGCGGTCCGCGCCCCGCGCCGCGGCCGCGCAGTGGAACCGATTGCGACGGCTTCTGAGATGACGTCGGTGTGAGGGCTCTGTCCGCCGTGGTCGTCACTTCGTTACGTTTGCTAGATTTACTCTTAATTAACCCAATCGCTGGTTCCCAAGCTTTGCTAAGATTATAGCCACAGTTACGGTTTATGAGGTCGTCACTTGTGCGAATTCAATGGCCTCTAACGACGCAGTCCCAGTATCTCGACGTCTGTACCAGAATCCTAGTGCTTTCATACTCCATTGCATGATTCTCCGACAAACAATGTTCAGCGACCGCCGACTTGGTCGGATACATCAATCGTGTATGGCTCTGGTGCTCAACGCATCAATCCTCGACGGTACGCATCGTCTGTCCAACATATGACTTTCCACACTGACACGGAATCTGGTGCACGCCGGCCTTCCTCAAACCGAGATCATCTTTAGCGCTCCCCACCAATGCACGAATTTTATTCGGCGGACAAAAAACAGTTCAAACCTGGTGTTTTTTTACAACAAATCAACTAACAACGGTGTAGGTGTAGGGGTGTCCAGTGGTTTGCTAACACACACATTGTACTAATATTAAAACCCATTTTGTCACAGATCATGGGTTATGTTGTATGATATTATAAATAAAGATTAAAAAAACCTTTTCGGTAATTTCCCAAGTATACGATCTGAATAAATAATAATCTGCCAGAAAAAAAGTTTTCAGCCAATGTTTTACGGTGATTTTTATCTATGAAAATTTGACACTAGTTTGACTGGTCCAAAACTGTAAAGATATGGCCAATAAAACTTTTCTGGGCGTTGAATCGCATCGTCAATATATCATATTCCACCGACGTTTCGGCCACTGTTGCAAACGCTCTCATAGTCAGCAAACACGACAGCCAGGAGAAGGCCGCTCGCAACAGTGGCCGAAACGTCGGTGGAATTTGATAGATTTACGATGTGATCCAATGCCCAGAAGAATTTCATTGACACTGAGAGATTAAAATTGTGTGCCGGAACTGGGCTCGAACCTGGGACATTTGCCTTTCGCGCGAATTGCTAGTCCTTCAAGGTTCGCAGGAGAACTTCTGTGAAGTTTGGAAGCTAAGAGGCGACGTAATGGCAGCAATAGAGTTGTGATGACGGTTCGTGAGTCGTGTCGGGATAGCTCAGTGGTGCATCCGGTGGCAACTCGCCCGCCTCCATGGGCGCAAAACAATGCGCCAGAGTAGCACCTGACAACCTTTACTCGGCAAATTCCTGTGATATTGGAACAAATATGTTCGTTTCTTCATTCCAGAAACGCTGGCTACACCACACTTGTGCGTCCTATTTTGGAGTATTGTTGCGCATTGTGGGATCCCTACCAAGTGGGTCTGACAGACTATTTTGAGAAAGTTCAGAGAAGAGCAGCTCGTTTTGTACTATCGCGATATAGGGAAGAGAGTGTCACGGAAATGATGCACGAGTCGAGGTGGAAATTATTAAAACAAATGCGTTACTCGTTGCGACGAGATCTATTTGCGGAATTTCTTTCACCAACTTTTTCTTCAGATGGTGAAAATATTTTGTTAGCACCCACCTACATAGGAAGACATGATCATCAAAATAAAATAAGATAAATCAGATAGAAAACAGAAAGATTTACGTGTTCCTTTCTCCCCGCGACCATTAGAGAATGGAGCTGTAGAGAGACATCAGAAAACCAGTTCGAGAAGCCACTGTCATGCATTTCAATGTGACTTGCGGAGTATTTACGTAGATGTAGATGCTGAGGTTTATCGGCAATAGTTTTCCCGCGAATCATAGGCGAATGGAATACTAGAATAGGAGGAGGAAGTGACAGAAAGCATCCTCTGTCACGCACCGTGAGTTTTCTGTAGGGTATGGATGTAGATTAAAATGAAATTAGCCTCGTGGAATGGGTGGTCGTTACATAAAGGCGGGGCATCAGGTACACCAGGAGTGTTCGGAAATGTCTGTAGACATAATGGACAAAACTATTCTACTCATCGGTCCCTAGACTTTCAGATTACTTGAACTAATTTATTCTAACGACAACACAAGAATCCATTCTCGAGGAAGGAATCGAACTTTTGTGCCTCGTCGACAGTGCTAATCGCCAGTGATACGACTCGTTCCAAACACAAGAACAGTTTTAAGTAGCGCACTGTTGAAATAGGTCACTCGGATTCAGTCTACTGGCAGCATTTATTTATAAGTTTTCATGGGAGCCGACACAAATGCAAGTGTCTAACCAGTCTGTACACTTATTAGTAATTAATTTAGACAACATTGTGAATGGAGAAAAACAGCTATCTATTTGGTATAATTAATATTACAAAACAGTCTTGATCCCAAAAAATTAACAGTTTTTATTGACCGGTTTCGACCTGATGTAGGTCATCTTCGAAATAAAATGTAGCCTACAAGAATTTAATGCTTAAACATGGAAATTTCTCTTTGTTTTTGTTCTTGCGGTAGCGGTGGTTTGTTCACTCTGCCGAAAACGGTCAATAAAAACTGTTAATATTTTTACGATCAAGACTGTTTATTGGTAAGACGCATAAATTCATATATACAGAGACGAATACTTAACTTTTCTTTGAGAACTGTACACAAGTGAGCACCAGTACTGTTTGCACGTAGTTCTTCAATATAATAATATCTTGTACCCCCTTATAGCTATCGGCATGGAACTGCTATGGTGTACAAAGGGAGACAACAATTACACACAGACTGTTCGTTTGCGTTCTGTAGTTTTTACTGCAGAGCCGGCCGCGGTGGCCGAGGGGACTGAGGCGCTTCAGTCACGGTCTGCACGGCCACTACGGTCGGGGGTTCGAATCCCCCTCGGGCATGGATATTTGTGCCGTCTTTAGTATAAGATAGTTCATAAGTAGTTTGTAAGTTTAGGGACTGATGACCCCATAGTTAAGTCCCATAAGCTTAAGTCCCATAAGCTTAAGAATCTTGTAGAGTTTGCTTCGTGTAAAGAGGTACAGTTATGTAATTTCTGTTTCTTGTTGTTCAGCCGTGTATCTGGTGATATAGCGCAATACAAATTTTCAATGGCCTCTTCGACCGAGAGAATAGACGTCGCATGTAATATGATATCACATTTTGTAAGTGCGTGATGGTCACCTACTAACGACACAAAACGCCGATTCAGGATCATGTAGACGAAGCTGCTTGTACTGGAGGGTGACAACAGATAACTCGGTCACATATAGAACGGTACGATCGGGGAACATTTTCTCTTTGAAGTAATCGAGGGGAAAAAATTAACCATACGCGAAATCCCTCTGCACATTCACATTTGCGCGTAAAGGGGAAGATACTATAGCTTACGCTGTGGAAATCATGGGAAAGAGAACTGAGGAACGACCTAGGCCGGGATGATCCGAGACTCTGCACGACCGGAAGGCTGTTTATCGTCATCCAGACATGATCGAACAAAATGAAGACAGCGAATCGATTCAGAGGATTCTGCCAGCAGGGGCGATAAATGCTAAAGGGGAAGGATACGCCAAGGAGAGCTGCATTTCCTGGCGATCCTATCAAATGAAGAACGTCGAATAAGGGAACCTTCCCGCCGCGACAAATCACTTCATCCTTCCTCCAAATATCCTACCTTTTAGAAGTTGCATGTACAAGGTCTACATAGTACAAACTGCAGTAGTAAATCCTATCAGTGTGAACTCAATTTTTCCCTTTTTTTTAAGATGACTATTAACCTCTTTATCATCTAAAGCTGCTTCGTTGTGCCTCATGGAATTTTCCTTACAGTGCGGCTTCCAACATTGCACACAAGATCTAAAAGACAGGGAACAATAGTGATATACAAGCAAATGTAAACAGACCATATATTAGCTACCTCAACGGCATTCTCTTTGGTTTGCTATAGGACCTCCAATGTGCAGGAAGCTGTGCAATAAAGGCAGCTACACAGGTGATTGGTGGTTTGTTCGGCTTCACTTTCGCAAAGAGTTGATGGGTCCTCAAGATTATTCCATCTGGCCATATTATCCTCTGTTCGGCCCACCCCGCGTCTTAGTCTGTTGAGGGACTTCCAAGTTTTCCATTGCAGATTTTCAACTGGGGGTAGCGTCTCCAAAGGTGGAATCTATGATTCGATATCGGTATTTCTGGTGGTCCACAGGTTAGGTCGTGTCAGTGATGGTAATATACTGCAACTGACAGTAGTTTTTAGGAAGCTCTTTTTAGATTTCAGGCTGCTTGGGAGAGGTTGGTATCCATGCAACGGGTGAGTGACGTTCAGTTCTACTTTGCGACTCACTGTATTCGCGGCAACTTTCAGTCTTATATCTGGTGGGGCAGTACCAGCCAGATTGTAGAGTTTGTAAGTAGGTGTTGCCCTCGGGCACCCAGTTGTTATTCTATATATCTCACGATTACTTCCACTGACACTTCAAAAATATCCAAACCGATGCCATCTCATTGTGATTTGGATCTCTACTGTTAGTGTTAGCGTTACAAATATGGGGTGCCGGCCGCGGTGGCCGAGGGAACTGCGGCGCGCCAGTTACGGTCTCCACGGCCATTACTGTCGGGGGTTCGAATCCCCCCTCGGACAATGATATTTGTGCCGTCTTTAGTGTTAGCTAGTTCATAAGTAGTTTGTAAGTTTAGGGATTGATGACCCCGTAGTTAAGTCTCATAAGCTCTACAAACATTTGAACATTTATTTAAAATATGGGGTTGTGGGTCGGCCTTGATGCAAAATATTTATTTACGTATCTATACTATTTTCCGCGAGAATCCTGCCATCATCAGTAGGTTCTGTATTTATTCTAAAAGTGTACAGAATTAACATGGGTACAAAGCTGCGAAATATATCGCAGTATAAGATATACTCCTTTTTCTTCGTATCATTGTGTGATAATTCAATTTCGTACCTCTGTATCAGAACGCTACTGTACACGCCATAATGTTTGATGCCTTTTTTTTGCGGCGGACACCATGTCATCTACAACAGAATGAGCGGCTGTTACTATCAAGAGTGACTATTGTGAGCAATCTTATTTCAATGTACTTACAACTTCAGTTTTGCTTACTGCTGTTATTATAGTTTAAGAGAGTACCGACACTAGGCTGTGCATATTTTGGAATCGTATTCACATAAATTGGTCGGTTCTCTGGATGGATTTGATAGATGTTCTCCGCGTCACAGAGATATGTATTCTGCCTATGATAATAGTTCGAAACTTAGGCCATTTTGTTATTTGCGTTTGTCGCGACTCGCGAGATGTGTCTTTTATTGCGCGAGTGTTTCTGTAAGTGTGGGATACAACGGTGCCGCGCGGGAGTAGCCGAGCGGTCTGGAGCGCCATGTTACGGACCACGCGTCAGAGGTTCGAATCCTCCCACGGGCCGGGATGAGTGTGTTGTCCTCACGTTAGTTTAACTTAGTTTATGTAGTTTGTAAGTCTAGGGACTGATGACCAACGTAGTTTGGTCCATAAGAATTACAAACATTTGATAAAAAGGTACGAAATTGAATGTTTACACAATGATACAGCGAAAAAATGTTTCACATTTTTGTATCCACATTATTTCTGCATTCTTTTAGAATAAATACAAAACCCACTGGTGATGGCGAGTTTTCAGCCGAAACTAGTATGGGTATGTAAACAAATGTTTTTCATCAAGGCGGATCCACAACCCCACATTTGATGCTACCTCATTCATTTTTCCAACTTAAATTCGGAACATGTCTGGCGTCATGACACAATGTGTGTTACAAGTGAATGACTTGAAATCCACAACTCAGTGTAATAATCGTGAGGTATGTGCTCCGATGAAAATTAAACTACTTTCTAAAAAATATAAATACACTTGGAAAGACAGCATCGATTTTCAGGATGAAATTAGGAGGTGAGGTACTGGCGGAAGTAAAGTTGTGAGGTGGCATCGTGAGTCGTGTCGGAATAGCTCAGTCTGTAGAGCGCTTGCCCGCGAAAGGCAAAGGTCCCAGGTTCGAGTCCCGGTTCCGGCACACAATTTTAATCTGCCATGAAGTTTCGGCATCGATTTTGATCCGATGACGTCATATGCCAATTGGTCGTAGTTGATGTACTGATAATGGTTTCAACGTTGTCCAGCAACAGAGAGCATGGCGACATAGTTGTTAGAGTGCGTTCTGTGTGTACCCTTTAACAGGGAAAGTTTAGACGTAGCTCAGCAGATGCAGCACTGAACGAGTCATGTAGATTAATTACGGCATGCCTGAAGCCTACAAACCGTGATATCCTGTATATGTACTCTGGAATACCCAACCCGCCCCCCTCACGCTCCCACTGATCAAAGATCAAACCACAAACGTTGGAGATGGGTGAAAGAAGCAGACAGTGAGAGGACAGAAGACATTCCTTGTTCTGACATCAGCCGGTGGTGGCAAGCCTGACACGGAGGAGAGATTTAATTTCATTTGGACGTCCAGGAAATAAAATTCAGTTCACAACCAGGCAATCAGTGTGGAAATAGAAATTGAATAAATGCGGCTTACAATGTTGGAACATTAAAGAAAAACTGCCGGCTGGATCACGGCGTAAATGGAGAGTCTGGAAGAACCTAATGGATGTCGAAAGGGAAGATCGAAGGATAACCTGTTCAAGTATCGATACGCAGAAGAAGAGCCAAACACTGACACACCTGCTGTCCATCCTTGCGTCCCCATGCATTTTTCAAAACCTGTCGTTGGCCAACGAGGCAGCAGTGAAGTGTGCCGAACAATGGAGAGAGTTATGAGCCACACGTTTAAAGAACAGAAAACTTAAAGTCTGTTGAGAACAGGGTTCATTCAGTGATTTTTGTATTGATTACTGAGTTCTATAATAAACAGATAAATTCGGTGGTGGTGTTCGTGAATGGATTTGGAATGAATTAGGTCCAACAGACAAGGAGAAACAAAAGAATATCTAGGTTGATTTTATCCATCTTATGCATAGACGCTGGAGCCTCAGTCGTATACATAGTAATGTATAATGACACCGTCAGCTGTATTTTCATTTTGTTATTTACTGGCAACCAGTTTAGATGGACCACGCCATAATCATCAGGTCTTTAAAATAGGAAACAAACTGTATTTTGCTACATAAAAAAACAACAAAAGTATCGCACAATCATAGAACATAACTGTAAGGAGGATCAACAGGGACCAAATATCATATCAGACTAAAAATTACAGTAATAATAAAATAATACATTTCCCCCCTTTTACTATGAACATTTGTTGCATATTAAATGGCCTGCTATAGACAATAATGACATGATATGTGAAAATCATAACTGTATATATGAATGTATAATTCCTACTTAATTTTTATTTGTAACCAAGTACATGTAGCCTATTAATTACAGATGTAACGCAGACACGACTAAATAAATAAATAGGGAATGTTTTGTAGCTATAGGACTATATCAACATGTGATGCAAACGGGCGCCATGCTACGGAGGCTCACGCTTGCTTCCTACGGACAACTGACCGAGATTTAAAGGTGTCAAACTGTGCGACCTTCCGTGTGGTGAGTCCTTTCACAGGATTGCCATACAAGTTGGAAGTGCTACATTACAAGTGCTCCGAAGCTGATTACAATGGTCATGTGGAAATTATCAAACCCGTAGACATTCTCGACGTCCATGTAGCAGAGGCGTCCGTTAAGATTGACATAATGGCAGCTGTTCTGGCCAATATCTCAGAACATTTACGCGTAGGTCACCAAATGAAGATTGCCGCTTCTAGAAGAAAGATCTATTTATTAGTCAAATACTATTTACAATGAGTTGAAGAAGAACTTAGCTTTAGTATGTCCTTTAGGTGTGGGTCGCGAGGTGATGGCCAACTCGGCGGCTGGCTAGCTAATACTTGGTGCGAGCCACAAAGCACCGTCTAGCAAAGTGTGTCCTGTTTGCTCGCGTGGACGTCACTGTACTGAGCGAGCTCTGAGCCGTCTCTTTCCGAGCTCGCGCTAGGTGTCATTAAGGTGTGAGTCCGAACACGGCGACAGTGACCCACTGCCGCCGCCGACAACGACCGAGACGCAGCTGCCTGCTGCCGACCCGTTGCGGAACACAGCGGCAGGCGAGCAGCGCGGTCGCCGGTGAGAGGCGGGGTGTCCGCCGACTGCCGCGGTTGTTGCAGGAGGAAGACGATGACGTTGCTTTGTTCCATACTAAGAGAACACAAACGCTGGTAATGCCAATATGAAACATTAGATCTTCCGTTGCGGAAAAATGCAAAATAAAATAAAATAAAAGTTTAGTGATGAATTTATTCAGGAGCTATTACCGTTTAAATAAAAGACAGTTAAACTTCGTACTGAGTTCTATTTCGAATGACATAAAACCACAGTGCCTAAGAAATGCAGTAACTGAAGAAGAAAAATTACATTTTACACTGAGAAGTACGCAAAAACTCGTGCATTATTTACTATCTACTCAACAACTGGTACGGAACAGTCCCAGCGATATTAATGTTGAAGGTGTGTTATTCTCTCTTGATTGCTGATTTGTGTTGCTCTGTGGGCCCATCATTTCGTAATCAGAAGCAATGCGACTATTATTTTTCTTTCGGTTCTGCTTTATATATTGGAAATGAACTCCGTAAAACTGCTCTGATATGTCCAGAAAATAATTCAATATCATATTTGCGTCGCATAAAAGCCTTTAGTAACTTTTGCCTCTTTTCTTTCCTTTCCTTTCACACTTTTAATATTGTACCATCGTTAGTTTTATTCCGTTTTATTTTCTTTCTTGGTACATAACATTAATCTATTGTCACCTCTCGTGAACTTTAAGTAAATAAACCTGTCATGACAGTATTTTACACAAAACGCTTTATTACGCTACATAATAATTTTTAAGAACACCATTTATGTAATTACCGATAGTTAATTTCTTAATTATTTTGAACATAAACCACCGTTTGTGTTTAGTTTTTACTTTAATAGTTAAGTATTGAGGAAACTGCACTAACTTGCTACAAAAATGAAGCAAAACGTGTTACAAAATATTAATGAGTGCAGCTTCCTCTGAGTCTTTATTGATATGCCACGTCAAACGTTTACAGGCATACATCTGTACTCATAATTAAATAGTTTATCAGAATTTACAAAAAAAAAATCCCGACTGATTAAGCGTAGTTCCAGGACTATTATACATTTATTCGCGGAACTTGACAACTCTTCTTCCCTATTACAAACAACAAAAGCAAGTTTCAATCCAATCTGTAGAAGAGACAAGGCACTGATGTCTTCTGCTTTTAGTTACATCCAATGCAATGATGTCTCAATAAATTAAAACGGACAAAATATCAATTTACAGTTTCTTGAGTGCTTCCCCAAGTGCTTCAGTGGTTATAAACAATCTTGCTTGTGGTGGCCATTTGTTCAAAAAATGTTGAAATGTTTGTATAGTCTATGGGACTTAACTACGGGGTCATCAGCCCCTAAACTTACAAACTACTTACGAACTAGGACGGCACAAATATCCATGCCCGAGGGCGGGTTAGAACCCCCGACCGTAGCGGCCGTGGAGACCGTGACTGGAGCGCCTTAGTCTCCTCGGCCATCCCGGCCGTGGCCATTTGAGCAGCAGCTGAATACTATGTATTTTCACTGTAGTGTTTTAAAAGAAAACGCCTTTTGCTTCTGCAAGTAGTAAAAGGCGTTTTCTTTAAAAACATTACAGTGAAAATACATAGTTACAAACACTGCACATATGAATCCATTCCTTGATAAATAAGTTTCGTGCACTTACTCGTCCTGTTCAACTACTGTGCTATAGCTTTCCAGATATCTTTTACTAAAACATTTCTGTACTCGTTATTTCCTGCGTTAAATGTTACAGGATATGTTGCTACTGTGTTTACGGACATCTTTTCGTCAGAGTTCAAACTTTCAAATGTTTGTAGAGCTTATGGGACTTAACTACAGGGTCATTAGTCCCTGGACTTACAAACTACTAATGAACTAGCTTATAATAAAGACGGTAGAAATTGTCATGCTCGTCGAGGAACAGACTCGCGTATCGTAGGATAGTGCCTCAATGCGCTCGGCCACTCCGCCGCGGCTCGTCAGAGTCTGAAGAACTCATTTCCCTGGGGTGTTGTCATAAAACCGGTCTCCGACGGGGGGTCGGGTCGGCGACAGCGACACCACTGGTTCGGGACCGGACGGCCGCCGGTCGCCGGAGCAGATATACGGCGACCAGTGCCGCTACCGCCGAGTTCCGCATCGCTCGCATTGCAGACAATGGGGACCAGTGGTGCCGCCCGTCGCGGGACAGCGACGACTGCCGTTTGCCGCCGGGTTCGGAATCGCACCTTTAGGGGGCGCTCGGTTGGCGCTAGAGCTATCGCTGCGATCGATTGTGTCGTAGTATCTAGCAGTGATACTACAGCAGCAGTGGCAGAATGTACAGCTGTCGTAGCAGAGATAATGGGGTTTTTGAGCCAGGACGTATCAAGAAGAACTGTAGCAATCGGTTACCAGCAGTACGACTACGCAAACCACAGCTACTGCCCGTCGTCCACTCGCGCCCTGCATCGACGTGCACGGCCGGCTCAACTGGTCTACAGCGATGAAAGGAGATTATAATTGCACGCAAGTGACGATGCAACGTAACCTGGAGAGGACTGCCACAAACTGCAAAGTGTGTAACAAAGGGAGCGAACTTCTAACGTCATCGGTCTGTAGACTTGGGCCCCTTTCACACGAGAGGCCGTGCATCTGCATGCAGAGGGTCGCTGGTCTTCGGCGCAGAGAGCCCAAGTCCGGCTTACTGCAACCTCTCTTCGGCTCTCAGAGCTGACCCCGCCCCCCTCCCACCGGGAGGTCAGATGCTACCTAACTGCTGCTGTCGTTGTGCAGTTTCTAAAAACAGACAGTAACAAAATGTTTATTTTAGGGGAAGTATTTGTTGTTGCTGCGGCAGTTGTTATGAAGAAAAGCTGAGTACGGAAAATAAACCAATGGTGCCACCCAAAAATTACTTCTCGTTTAAGCTTAGGAACTTTCCATTGCCTTCAAGGGACACTTCGAGCAGATCCTCAGAATTTTTTCAATTTCAATTGAATTTCAGTAACTTTTTTTGATGAGCAGTGTGCAATGCAGAAACCATTTTTTCGGTAGGTAGACCAACACGAGGAAGCATAATCACTGAAAGAGAGGGTGGCTGTGACTCAGATGCAGGTGCAAAACAAACTTCTTTGTGGCAAAAACATGGAACAGTTTATTATAATTTTAACAGGCTAGATATAAATATATCGATTAATTTAATAGAACTTCATGTCATGGAAGTTCAACCGAATAGTAAGACATCGTAAGTGTGACATACATCACAGAAGTACAATGTCTTCTCAGATGCTCCTAATTGCTGAACTATCTGATTAGTTATCGATATCTGGAGTGGGCTGAGAGGGATGTTGTGTGTAACTGCTATTTACCAAGATTGTGGAATTTGAAGGGGGTCGGAGGAGGGAGAGTGTCTAGAACGAACATTATACTGCTGTGCCAATATGTGCTGCAAAATTGGATTAACCTGGCTGATGCAAGGTCGTAGAATTTTTTAGCTTCTATTTATCCTCATTTTCTTGACGTTTTCTTTGTTTGGAATAGCTTCCAAATCTTTCACCAAAGATAATAAATTAAAGTTTGTCTTCATTAGACGATGCTGCCCTCTACTTCGAACACACTCTGTTTTCTCCTTACGGAGTTACGGAGGCACACGACAGACATTGGCTAGTGATATTTGATATACACTGGTAAATGGACGCAAACAATTGAGACGCTGAATCAACAATGTGTAGCGAAACTGCGTGTGGAGGGCGACATGCGGCTCCCTGTATCGCGTGTGAACGCTCCCATAAGGATCTGTGTAAAGCGAGTGGCAGGCGATTCACCTGACGAGCTACATTGTGGCTCAGTGAGCCGAAGTCGAAGCTCTGCGTCTCTCATGTGAAAGGCCGCATAAGGCCCAATGTAACGCGAATCGCATCAGCTCTCTGCAGCTGGATGCACGGCCTCCCTTGTGAAAGGGGCCTTACACACTTCTTACACTAAGAAACTTCCTGACAGATTAACCTTTGTGTAGGAACCGGGATTCGAACATGGAATCTTTGCCTTTCGCGGGCAAGCTCTCTACCGTATGAGCTATCCCGTCACGCTTCACGGTCTCTCCTCACAACTTCTGCCAGAACATCGCCTGCTCTCCTGCGAGGGAAAATATTATTCTGGAAACATCCCCTAGACTTTGGCTACATGTACATGCATACTCCGCAATTCACCGTAAGGTGCGTGGCGGAGGGTACACTGTACCACTACTAGGCATTTCCTTTCCTTTTTCACTCCCAAATTGAACGAGGAAAAAAAGAATGCCTATATGCCTCCGTACGAGCCCTAATTTCTCATATCTTGTCTTTGTGATCTTTACGCGAAATGTAAGTAGGCGGCAGCAAGATCGTACTACACTCAGCTTCAAATTCCGGCCCTCTAAATTTACTCAACAGAAATTCACGAAAAGAACGTCGTCTTTCTTCCAGCGATCCCCAATTGAGTTGCCGGAGCATTTCCGTGACACTCGCGCATTGGTCGAACCTAAGGTAACGAATCTAGCTGCTCGTCTCTGAACCGCCTCTATGTCTTCCTTTAAACTGATCTGCTGCGGGTCCCAAACACTTGAGCAATACTCAAGACGTGGTCGTACAAGCGTCTTATACGCGGTCTCCTTTACAGGTGAAGTACATCTTCCCAAAATTCTCCCAATAAACCGAAGTCGGCTGTCCGCCCTACTCACAACTGTCCTTACATGCTCGTTCCATTTAATATCGCTCTGCAATGTTACGCCTAGATATTTGAACGACGCAACAGCATCAAGAAGCTCACTACTAATGCTGTATTCGAACATTATAGAATTTTTTTTTCTACTCATGCGCATCACCTTACATTTTTCCACATTGAGAGCTAGCTGCCAACCTTCGCACCAACTAGAAATTTTGTCTAAGTCATCCTGTATGCTATTACATTCAGTTTCAGACGACACCCTCCCATACACCACAGCATCATCAGCAAACAGCCGCATATTACAACTTACTCTGTCCATCAGATCATTTATATAGATAGAAAATAATAGCGGTCCTATCACACTCCCCTGGGGCACGCCTGACGATACACTCGTCTCTGATGAACACTCGCCGTCGAGAACAACGTACTGCGTTCTATTACTTAGGAAGTCTTCCAGCCAGTCACAAATCTGTGAACCTATTCCATAAGCTCGTATCTTCGTTAGCAGTCTGCAGTGTGGCAACGCGGCGAACGCCTTTTTGAAGTTGAGAAAAACACAATCCGCCTGTTTCCCTTCGTCCATGGCTCGCAAGATGTCATGTGAGAAAGGGCAAGCTGAGTTTCACATGAACGATGTTTCCTAAACCAGTGCTGATTCATGGAAAGAAGCTTTTCCGTTTCTAGGAAATTTACTATATTCGAACTGAGAATATGCTCCAAAATTCTACATGAAACTGATGTCAACGATATTGGCCTATAATTGTGTGGGTCAGTTCTCTTTCCTTTCTTATAAACGGGAGTCACCTGCGCTTTTTTCCAATCACTAGGAACTTTGCGCTGAATTAAAGATACGCGATAAATGCAAGCTAAGTAGGGGGCCAACGCCGTAGAATAGTCTTTGTAAAACCGTACCGGTATTCCATCCGGACCAGCAAACTTTTTCGTATTTAGCTCTCTCAGCTGCTTCTCTACACAGGAAATACCTATTGCTATGTCCCCCATTTCGGAATTAGTACGTTGATCGAATGATGGTACATTTGTGCGGTCCTCCTGGGTGAAAGATTTCTTAAAGGTTAAACTTAGAACTTCAGCTTTCCGTTTGCTTTCTTCTATTACTGCCCCGGAATGATCAACGAGAGACTGGACAGTGGTCTTTGACCCGCTTATCGATTTTACATAGGACCAGAATTTTTTCGGATTCTCGAAAAGATCTTTCGGTAAGGTATGGCTGTGATATTTAATGTATCGATGGAGACATGTCTCCACCATATCCTTTCTTCCAGGAATGCTAGTCTTGCAAGGTTCGCAGGAGAACTTCTGTGAAGTTTAGAAAGTAGGAGACGAAATAATGGCAGAAGTAAAGTTGTAAGGGCGGACCGTGAAGCGTGCCTGGATAGCTCAGACGGTAGATCGCTTACCTGCGAAAGGCAAAGGTCCCAGATTATAATCCCTGTTCAAGCACACTATTTTGATCTTCCAGGGAGTTATAGATCATCGCACACTCCTTTGTAGAGCAAAAATATCATTACATATTTTTGGAAATATTTTTGTTTCATTTTTGGGCAACAGCACTCTTATTTAAATTTATATCTGGAGAACAGTCTAGAGTGCAATGATTTATTTGTTTCGACTAGTTTCGGTCTTCTTTTAGACCATCTTCAGGAATTTTAGCTGCATTGATGTTGTGGAGCTGGAGCTGAGACTTGGAGCACTGGAAGGCTCCGAGTTACCTGCCAGCTCCACAACATCAATGCAGCTAAAATTCCTGAAGATGGTCTAAAAGAAGACCGAAACTAGTCGAAACAAATAAATCATTGCACTCTAGACTGTTCTCCATATATAAACATATCATTCATTCCCACATCTTACACGAACTTATGCTAAGGATAACACACGCACCTATGCCTGAGGTAGGACATCGAACCTCCAGTTCTACATCTACACTCATACTCCGCAAGCCACCCGATAGGTGTATGGCGGAGGGTACTTTGAGTACCACTATCGGTTCTCCCTCCTATTCTAGTCCTGTATTGTTCGCAGAAAGATTGTCGGTATGCCTCTGTGTGGGCTCTAATCTCTCTGATTTTATCTTCATGAACTCTACGCGAAATATACGTAGGAGGGAGCAATATACTGCTGGACTCCTCGGTAAAAGTATGTTCTCGAAACTTCGACAAAAGCCCGTACCGAGCGTCAGAGCGTCTCTCCTGCAGAGTCTTACACTGGAGTTTATCGATCATGCCCGTAACCCTTTCACGATTACCAAGTGATCCTGTAAGGAAGCGCGCTGCTCTCCGTTGGATCTTTCCTGCTTCCTCTGTCAATCCCACCTGGTACGGATCCCACAGCGGTGAGCAGTATTCAAGCTGTGGGCGAACGAGTGTACTGTAACCTACTTCCTTTGTTTTCGGACTGCATTTCCTTAGGATTCTTCCAATGAATCTAAGTCTGGCATCTGCTTTACCGACGATTGATTTTAAATGATCGTTCCATTTTAAATCACTTCTAATGCCTCGTCCCGGATAATTTATGGAGTTAACTGCTTCCAGTTGATGACCCGCTATAGTGTAACTAAATAATACAGGATCTTTCTTTCTATGTATTCGCAGCACATTACACTTGTCCATGTGCCGTGCGTGGCACAGGGGATCAATTTCGATTTTTAGAAATTGCGTTTGTACCGCTGGGGAAATCGAAATACTATTTCCAGGTCGGCCCCACCCTCTGGCGGCCGAGCGGGATGTCACGTGCGAGACGAGAGAGGAAGGTTGGGAGCTGTCGGCGAAAGACGGCGGACGTGAACTTGGTCCGCGCAGGAGCGGTGGTGCTCTGGGAATTGCGACATTTTTACGCACGGTGTCGTGGGTGTCATTTTGAGCTTCCGCAAACCTTTAGGAGCTACGTGCACACGACCATAAGTGCGTCAGTTACATTCTAGATTGTGGACTGTACCTTCTTGATGATATGTTTATGTCCCATCGGCACGGGACGCGGCGCTTCCTTCCAGCTTGGTCATGGTCAGTTGCTTGTTAAGTTTTGTATATCAGTCCGTATGGGTACATCACGCTTGCTTCCCGAAGAATGAAAAATTGTTTATTGTGTTGTACTGCCTGGTGCTAATCACAGTGTGTTTCACGTTCCGTATAAAGTCCTAAAATTGCAAAGTGTGTCTAAAATATGCTGATGTACGAATTGTTTGTATTACTCGGACGAGCGTTGCAGAGTTCATGAGTTGTTACTAAGAGGTTGTGGCCTATGTTGTGTTGCTAACAAGCCCGTCCGAGGAAATTAGAAGATACTAAACCTCGCATAAATTGTAAGAAGTAAGCAGAGTCTGAAGTTGTGGGCTTACCAGTTGCACTGAGGCCCGTTCGTGCAACGTGTTTTTAAGTTAAGTAAATTTTCCATTTCTTGTCTAACCTGACCGTTGCCTGTGCATTGAACTTGTACCAAATTGTTTCAGTGTAATATCTGATTGTTTTATCATCGTCATTCTGTTGAATAGCGTATGTTCTTCACAGACGTTCTGCTTCTATTGCAGCTTTGAGGACATTAACTTACTCTGTATTGTTTAGCGGCTACACTAATTTGTTTGCCTGCTGTATTAAAAAAAGTTTTTTACTATGGTGTGTATTGTAGTTGATATAAGGCAATTGTTCCTTGGGTAAAAATTAATTGTCTTCAGGATTTGTATTTACTGTATTAACTGTCTATGCTCAAGTGTTCATTCTTAGATTTTGAGTACCTGGAATCATTGTTTATCACCATAAAGGTGTCAGTAAGAAATTTAATTATCTACACCAATTGCCTATGTTTTAAATGTTCAGTCTTATAAATTTTCCTTGGCAACTGATGTGTTTTATTTAAGGTGAAATAAATTTTGGTTTAACACTGTACTTTGGGCTCAGCACCTTACCATTTATTCTCAAATTCCTGCCACCATATCAGTCTACATTGAGATTCAGTTTACATTCCCTGCACCATGCGTCAATTCCATACACATCCTCCTGCATTTCAATACAATTTTCCGTTGGTACAACCTCTCTATATACTACAGCGTCATCTGCAAAAAGCTTCAGTGAGCTACCGATGTTATCAGCAAGGTCATTTATATATGTCGTGAACAGCAACGGACCCACGACACTCCTCTGTGGCACACCTGACATCACTCTTACTTCAGAAGACTTCTCTCCATTGAGAATGAAATGCTACATTCTGTTATCTAGGAACTCCACAGTCCAATCATACAATTGGTCTGATAGACCATTAGCTCTTACTTTGTTCATTATACGTCTGTGGGGTACTGTATCAAACGCCTTGCGGAAGTCAAGAAACACAAGATCTACCTGAGAACATTGGGAGTGGATGGCTGCCTCGTAGAGTGCGTCCGGCCAAGAAAGTGGCCACAACACATTCCTCATAGTCTGCGGTGTGAAATTTACGATTCTAGGTTACCTTTGGTGTATGTGGAGGGGACGCTGACCATCACGCGTTATTTGCAGAATTTTGTGAAACCCTTTCTCTTGCCAAAAGGATAATGCCCGCCCATGCGCTGTACGTGAAACTGAACATGCGGCAACTTCCCTGGTCAGCACGATGTCCGGACTTGTCACCTGTCTAGCACGTGTGCGATATGATTGGGAAGACAAATGACAAGTGTGTCTCATTAAGCCCCAACTCTGACAGAACGACGTAAACAGATCGAGGAGGCCTGGAATAATAATAATGGATGCCTGACATCATCGTCAGCTTTCTACATCTACATACATACTCCGCAGTTGATCCAAAAGTGCATGGCGGAGGCTACTCAGTACTACAACCAGTTACTTGCTTTCCCTTTCCACTGAGATATAATAGGAGGGAGAAACGAATGCTTGTATGCATGCGGACGATCCCCAATCTTTCTAATCTTATGTATGTGGTCTTTACGCGAAATGTAGATTGGTGGCTGTAGAGTAATTCTGCAGTCCGCCTCAAATTCAGACTTTCAAATTTCGTTAATAGTAAAGGTAAGAAAACCACCATACCACCACCATAGAAACGGTCATGAAAATAGTCAGGCAATAAGAAACATCTTATAACCCCCAAGAAAATTACCAAATTCAAAAAGCATTAGTAGAAGCACATATTAAATGACCAAGTAACCATCAGCAACCAAACACTGTTTAAACTAAAAAGACACATATCAGACAAAGACAAACGTCTACCACCCTCAAACCTATCACATAATATGAGCACATAAAGAGAGCAAAACACACACACAGACACCTGCAGAAAATCAGAATATATATCACACACACACACACTCAATACAGTACGCAAACCACAAACAAATTGCTAGCAGACGCCTATTTTGACAGAAAGAAAACAAGAACACATCTCACAGTGCGAACCAAAGAACTTGTAAGCAAATAACACATATAAAAACGATAAAAAAATAAATAAAAGACAAACGCAGCCCACCAGGCTTCAGAAATGGCGAGTTTACGACAACTTTTAGAAAAAAAGTGGAATTGTAAATAGTGTAATCGTTAATAGTGACAGCAAGTGTCAATGTGCCACAAGAAACACATGAAGAGGGAAACATAAAGAACCGTGATTAATCCTAATGGTTCATTTTATACAGAATAAAATAAACCCATAGTATGAGAACAGTCCATGAACGAGTTTAGTGAAAACCACACACACACACACACACACACACACACACACACACACACACACACAAAAAAAAAAAAATCTGTACAGTTGACACTGAATATGCTATAAAGTAAGCGAAACTCGTCTGGTCTAAAGTGGACTAATTTACAGTTGCAAAAGTCGGTAACCTAACCTATACAAACTGTTCTTCAACAATGTTCCTCAAAAAGAACGTTGCCCTCTATTTATCGACTTTCCTACAAGTTCCCGAAGCATTTTAGCAACACTCGCACATTGATCGAAGCTACCAATTACAAACCCAGCCTGCCTCCTCTGAAATGCCTCTATGTACTCTTTAGACCAATCTGGTCGGGATCCCATCCACTTGAGCAATACTCAAGACGGGGTCGTACGTTTTTGTATGCGGTCTCTTTACAAACGAATCATACCTTCCTAATATTCTCCCAATAAACCGAAGTCGACCATTTGCCTTCCCTACGACTGTCCTTATATGCTAGTTATATTTAATATCACAATGCAGCGTTACACTCTGACGTCAACTATGATGTGGTAACTTTAATGTTACTCTTACAACTCTTTTGTGTTGCGCAACGGAATGATCTAACGATGTACCCTTGGCACCTGCAAAGAAGATATCAGTATCACGTTCCGCAGAATTCAGAAAGATGTTCCTTGTCTATCTACAATCGGTGAAACTTTATCACTTATGTAGAGATAAACTTAGAGGACATCTCCTGTAAGAAAAAATATTAAATATAAAAAGGTGTAACCAGTGAGGTTCAATTCGGGTACTAAAGTGATGTCGCTAGTTACTGAAAGAAAGCACTCATAAAAAGTGAAATCTAGACCTAGTCTTAGAGTATGCCGTGAGGGAGTGGCCGTGCGCTCTAAGGCGCCTTGATGCGGAGTGCGCGTCTGATTCCGTTAGAGGTTCGAGTGTTCCCTCGAGCATGGGTGTGTGTGTTGTCCTTAGCATATGTTAGCTTAGGTAGTTTTTAAGTCTAGGGACTAGTGAGCATTGCAGTTTGGCCCCAGAGCTTTACAAACGTTAGAACATTTCTTAGAGTATGTCACCTACTTTGTTCAAAACGTTCAAATGTTTGTAGTGTTAATGGGCCTTAACTACGGGGTCATCAATCCCTAAGCTTACAAACTACTTATGAACTAGCTAATACTAAGGACGGCACAAATATCCATGCCCGAGGGAGGATTCAAACCCCCGACCGTAGTGGCCGTACATACTGTGACTGGCGCGTCGCAGAGCGCTCGGCCACCGCGGCCGGCCCTACTTTGTTAACTGAAAATTTACGCTAAAATAAATGACTGTCCTATATGGGTGTCTCTTATTACTACCAAAGATCATCCACTTGTTGTGCAATTGAACCCAAAGTATCCCCCGAAAGAAAAAGAAATGAAATCAAACTACTGTGGTCGTTGGTCCCTAGTAGTCTTGTGTAGTTCGCGAACGAACTAGTTCGGAAGAGCGCTCCCACAGGCGAACTACGCGAACTAGTTCGCAGATCCCTCACTTCTTAGTTCGTCCGCTCCTTTTCCGAAGACTGACGGGTAACAGCGAGAGGACGCGAGAGCGCGAAGAATAGCGTGATTTCCTTCTGGCAGTTGCCGTCATTTCGAGCTGAGATGCAGCTCAGCTGTAGTTTTAGTAGCGGTAGCAAATGCCAAAACGAGCGGACGAACTAAAAAGAACGACCGACTTCGCGGCCGAGCTGCGAACTAAAAGGAGACCTACCGGTTGCGAACTAAAATATGCGCGATAGGTCGCGAACTAACCTATGCGTGATAGGTCGCGAACTAAAATATGCGCGATAGGTCGCGAACTAAAATATGCGTGATAGGTCGCGAACTGAAGTATACGCGGTAGGTCGCAAACTAAAATATGCGCGATAGGTCGCGAACAGAATTAAAAATAACGTGTTTGCCTTCTGCTGATGAGAGACATTTCGAGGTTAGCGTCTGCCTGCTAGACTACATAGTTCAGTGCTAAAAAATTCTGCACTCTGCAATATCTGACTAATAAATTCCATAATGATAAGATATATAGATAACTCTAAACTTAAACGCGAGAAATTATCCACAAACTGTTTCTTTTGGTTTGCGTGATATCGTTAGCGGCTCAAGCAGCAAGCGCATGAAGCATTTAGGTGGGGGAACTTCCCCTCTATTTGCACGCGCAGACCACGCCGCTCAGCCGTCACTGGAAGCGGAGGAACTAAAAGAGCGAACTAGTTCACGGCAGAGCCGCGAACTAAAGTGAGTGCTCCCGATCACGAACTATTATGCGCAAGTCTAGTCCTTAGACTTAAAAGCTGAAATATATCCAAAGGACAACACACATAGCAATGCCCCTGGAAGGGTTCGAATCTCCGGCGGGTGCGGCCGTGCAGTCGCTGAAATGGTGTCTAGATGCCCTTAAAGTAATAACCACCGTATTTCATCAAGTAATTACATTTAAAATTATGATGAGCTGGTGCAGAAGGTTATGAGTGTAAGACAACCATCTTGGTTTTGATAATCTAACAGTACCTACGGCGGTGGAAATTAGACACTTGATAAACAATGTATGTCTTTTGCATTGGATGCACCTAACTGTGTGCCAACTTCTACTTCCAACAACTGAACTTAACTTCTCCTAAATCCAATTGTGTCTCTCCCGTTACATCGTAGTGCACGCAACATATTTATATTGGACGAAGTGGAAGTCCTTACACAGTTGCTACATAGTCATTCGTGAGGGGCAATTTACTTTTACAGTGGGAATAAAACTGTCCTGAAACGAGAGGTTTATGTGTCAGGGCGCTACGTTTCGAGATAAAATAATAAATAGCAAATTATCAGCACGAACGTTGTCAACAATAAAAAATATGAATTCTCTTCCGTGTCAATAGGTCGGTGTACATGATCGGTTCATTACATGCGTAGCCCTGTTATTCATGCGGAAGTGATTGTCCTCTCACACAGAAGAAGAGAGTGTATGACAACCAGATACAGGACATTCTCGTCTCGCCTCAGCAACTTCACATATAATGGAAACAGTGTATCGGATATCAGAGTACGGTAGAACGCGCGTCAGGTTGCGACAAACGAGTCACACAGGTGGGCTATCTGTCGCGGAGCGCTATCGTTGGCAGGTCTTTACGGCTGATTGACGTTCACGGTGCGTAACCTAATCCCCCAGATACACGTTACATCCCGCTGACGCGCTTGGTCCAACAGCCGATTAACAGTTGTATATCGGCTGCCAGGTAGGCTGATACTGCCACCGTCTAAATCTGTACTGAAAATAATTTAATTTTATATACAGGCAGTTCACAATGAACTGTGAATAGTAATAAGGCAACAGACAGTGAAAAGGCTCCGCTGTAAATGTGGGAGGTTTCATTCTAGTGTTTAAACGTCAGCTGCCCAGGTCTTATCCATACAGTATTTCATATATTTTATCATCATCAAACTATATATATATATATATATATATATATATATATATATATATATATATATATAGGGTGTTTTTACTAACTGTGTTTGCCTCTGTAACTTATAAAATAATAGGTGACGGGAAATTTTAATGCCTTAGGTCAATACAAGAAATGTTACACTTTCTGTGGAGCTATGAACATAGGTTATTGTATCATTTTCCTAAGAGTTACAGCACAAAGATATAATTTTTTAAATGGAACAATAGTTTTTTCTATCGTGCACTGGAATCGTTGAAACCAGCTGCGTCCAAATCAATTTAAACTACATTCCTATCACTGTTAGTTTGGGAGCTACAACCCTTCAAAGTTTCAGGGTCAGATACCACAAACGCTGTGCATAATGCAATGCGCCTTCTAAATGTGGTGCGGCCGAGTGTCACGGAGCGAGAAGCTTCCTCGATGCGCTGTTAGACTGCCGACTGTCGCCGCACTCGGCTGTATACCCGATAGTTGGAGCCACACAAACAACCGGCGCTCAATATACCACAGTTACTGACATCGGATGACGATGCAATAAACGAATAACGAGTACGTTGACATGTTGCTGATGCTCGGCGAGCGCCGACACGATGCCAATGAAGCAGTGCCGTGAGATATCCTAGGCGAAGTGCCGCGGCAGCCATTACGTTATTACGTGTCGAACAACGACTTCGGGAAACAGGCGCTATGTTCCGATGCGTGTGGCCGTTTCCCGTCGGGCATGGATATTTGTGCTGTCTTTAGTAAAAGCTAGTTTATAAAAAGTTTGTAAGTTTAGGGACTGATGACCCCAAGTTCCATAAGCTTAACAAATATTTGATTTGGAATTTAAATAGTGGCAAGTATTTATCTATATTTATTAATAATTTCAAAACAGCCAAAGTTGCACACAGCTGGTTCTTTTTGTTGACGACTAGTTTCGGGCTTACCTAAGCCCATTATCAAGTCAAAGCAACTCAATGTCATCACCAATACACAAACGATACATCATCACATGTACAAAACGTTTAATACTCCTTTACTTCAAAATGTGTCATATTATTCCTCTTTCAAAGCCAAAAAGCGTTAGATGTTTGCACCTTTTACTATCTTTCAAAGCAGTCTCGAGCTCGGTGTAGAATCCGTTGCCAGCGATGTGGAAGGCGTAGTATACCGTCACCAGAGCCTGTTCTGTTGATGGTGAGAATGGAGTGGTCTACTGACTGTCGAATCTCTGGAACAGTTCCGAAGCGAATGCTACGAAGTGGTTCCTTCAGAATCAAATCAGAGCCACAAGGAGTTAGGTCCGGGAAGTATGGTGGATGGTACAGAACTTCCCAGTCCCATCGACCGAACAGAGCAAAAAAAATGTTCAAATGTTTGTTAAGCTTATGGGTCTTAACTAAGGCGTCATCAGTCCCTAAACGTACAAACTACTTATCAACTACCTTATACTAAGGACGGCACAAATATCCATGCACGAGGGGGGATTCGAACCCCCGACCGTAGTGGCCGTGCAGACCGTTGCAGACTGGAGCGCCTCAGTCCCCTCGGCCACCGCGGCCGGCCCGAACTAAGCAGCCACAGATTGCGCTGTATGCGCCGCGCATTGTCGTGCAAAATGATGGGTGGGTTGAGCAGAAAGCGTTGCCGCTGCTTACTCAAAGTTGGTCGCAGGTGATGCTTCAAAAACGAACATTAATACTGTGCACTGACGGTCTGCCGTTGACGTGCGTACTGCGTTAGGGTTATACCATCACAGTCGTATACGAAAACGATCATAACCTTCACCATACTGGGGCTCTGATGCACTTTCAGCTTTCGCGGCGACCCATAATGACGCCTTTCGTTGACTGGCGTTTCAGTTTTTGGCTCGTACGATGTGGCCCATGTCTCATCCAGTGTTACGATACATCGTAAGAAGGACTCTCCTTAGCGCTCATAGCGCTCCAAGTTCATCTGAGCAGCGTCGTAACACATCCATTTCTGTATTTTCGTTAATTCATGGGGAACCCAATGTGATGCAATTTTTTGCATGCTCAGTCGTTCCTTCAGGATGCGAAGCACTGTCATGTGCGCTAATCCGGTTTAGTTGACGAGCTCATGAATCTTCTGGTGTCGATCACTGTCCACTACCGCGGTCACAGTATGCTCTTCTTCTTCAGGGACGCTAGGACGACCTGCCACAGTTTGACGACCTCCGTTGAAGGCTTTTACACAACGTGCGACTGTTATGTACGACAATGCCGATTCCCCGCACACCTCTTGAAGACCGTGATGACACTGTCGTGCTGTACGATCTCTGGCACATTCAATCTTGATCCAACTCCGTTGTTCCTGTTTCGAAACCAGCGACGTCGTTACCGTGAGACCGTTCGCTCACAAGTGACTGGGTTTCCCTGGATTGTGCGCACGCCGGTGACATGGGATGGGAGAATCCATTTGCTCGGAGGTAATGTAGGTATGTCAACAACGTGTGCTATCAGCGATAATAGTTAATTCCATTGCATAGTGTCTCCACAGCAGTGTTGCCACTATTTAATTCCAATCCTCGTATATATCGGTGAAATGGCACGAGTAAAGAGTAATAATGGGCATGGGTAGATCTCCTAAAAACTCAGGATGGCGCATCCGACATTTTCAATCCCTGCGAATGCTAAACGCAACGCGTAGCTTAAGCGAACAGTGTTGTTTTATTCAAGTTTAGTGAAATATTGTAGAAGTGTCCGGCATAGTGCCTTAGATCGTGCTACATTGAGCTTGCATTCCCCTCTTGTTTACATCGATATGTCGATTACATACTAAAATCTCGCGTTTTGTTTACTTATTGCTGCTTTTCTTAGCTGTCCGAATAAAGGGAAAAAAAGGGCAAGAAACACATATATCTGTGATAAAGATCGCGTACTACGTTTAATTCTGCCGAAATTCCTCATGTAGATAAAAGTTTTAAGCGATCTTGGCTTGTTTTTGAATAATGATTGTAAATATGCGAGGTTTGTTTGCCGTCTTGCAATAATTGTTTGTTGCCTGCTACGAAAAATACACCACATCGGATTTTTGAATTCACATTGCTAAATGTACTTCTATTATGTTATTGAGAAAGTTTCAGAATGTTTGACAAACACTAAAACGAAGAGAATATTAGTGTACAGGATCTAAAGTTTACGGTCGTACAGGCAGACGGTGCCGATGTTTTCAACAACCGTTGAATGCTATTTGAAAACCTAATCGTATAGAATGAGGGGATTAACCCAGATAGCGCTGAATTATTTTTATTTTTATTTCAAAAGGTATAAATTACCTTCAAATGACTTCACAAAAAAGTTATAAGTGATTTTTTTCACAAACACACCATTAGTTTTGGAATATTGCCCATGTTCCTGGAAGGCCGACAAAATGAATATTTTAAAATTTTCAGCTGATGTATCATTTTTTAAACAGTATTTAAAATGAAATATACGCATATAAAAGTCACAAAAATTACAGATTGTTCAAGAAATAAGAACCTAACTAAGGGGGAAAAATATCATCTGTATGAACATCAACTTTGCAGCCGTATACTATTACTTTGCAATCAACAATACAAACTAAAATTTATCTAAAATGGGAAGGAGGAGATTCAAATAAATGAAATACGTCACTGTGCACCAAATTGTAACTACAAGTATGAAAATCTAGGCCACGATTTCGTCCTTCAGGAGGACGTCAGCGCTATCTCCTTTGTGTTGACCGTGAAATAAATAAATAATTATATTCCTTCTCTAAGGTTGAGAGGTTATTGTATGTAAACGTACCCTTGACTTGTCAGTAATTTAATAATCCTTGTAAAGCAAATATTTTGTTGCCAACATTAGCACACTACACCGCCGCATCCCTAAGTAAAATTTACCCAGTATTCTGTGTCACTCAGTCTCTTATAGATAAGCGGCAATATTGGCATTTACTAATAAAAAAGTTGAATTGAAGGTGTATTTTATAATAAAACATGAGGTACTATTATTTCAAATTGCATAATACATGTTATGACGCTGAAACTTCGAAATACCGCAAATAGCCTTCAACGATAGTTGTCTGTACCAGCACAGTACGCTGCCACAGCCTTACCTAAGTTTTTGCCCAGTATATTTATATTTTCCGTTTTAGCGTTTGTAATACTTTGTCCAATAACGTAATAGAAGTATCTTCAACAATTTGTGAAATGTCAGTACAAAACTTTTTGATGTGGTATGTTTCTCAGTGAACTACATAAGACACACATATTGTGCTCTAAAAACTGTAAGTTCTAGGATGTTTTGCTGTGTTATGATATTTTGTGGTTGCTTACTCCTTACAGGCAACCTCTCTGTTAAGAGGTATTACTTTCAAAAGAGCTAAACAAAAACTTACGTTCGAATATCACAGACGATTTTTTCTATTAAATATTGCTTCAAGTCATAATAATAAATAATATTTACTTACAATATATGACTGTCCGTTCTGTCCGGTTCCTAGTTTTTGCGCCGACAATTAATGATCCATTTTTCGTTCTCTCAGAATCTCTCGGGAAACTAAACATTCTGTAGCCAGCTCTGGAATGATTTGAGCGGTTTATGGCAACACAACCGCCTACAATGTCGTGCTAAAGTGTCGTGATGCAAATCCTATAGCACCGCAGTATGTTTAACTTACGAGCTACTGGAGTAAAAATGGCGGATGCGTCAGCTCGTACTTAACGCGCTTTAGGCAGGGGCATTACGTCAGCAGTGTGTATGGATAATGAGCGTCGTGTCCAGCAAATACGTAAAAAAATTTTTTTTACTACTGCAACACGTCATAAACAAGCACCGTAAGGAACATCAAATGATCATCAATTTGTCATTTACTTATTTGGATAGACATAAACCACCACTAACAATGACTATGACAAAGACAGTTGTGGATGTGCTGTTGCTAAGGAACAAAATTCCTAAACATGGACTGTCTATTTCTCTTCCTGTCAGCTGCAGTAGTTGTAACGGAGTTAACTATGGCAGCTTTGATCAAGGCGGGAATACTACTCGAGCGGGTTCCTGTCTGCAGTTGTTGGTGCCTCCCGCAGTGGATTATCTGTGCTATATTTGCCTTGATAGTGGTTTGCCATGCATTTTATGAGTTCTGGGACGCAGCAGAGGACTCGGAATGTCCTTCCAATAAGGATTTCGCACTAACTGAGGATGAGGAGGCAAGTACAAAACATCGTATTCTAGTTACACATTTCCGCCTGCAATTCTTGTGATTTCTTAGTAGTGATCTACAATCACCAACTTGAGACGTTACAGCTGTATCATCTCATTACTTTACTAACGCTAAGTTGACCACCTTAATTCACCGCAAGCCGTGCAATAAGTTGTACTAGCCGAGTACAATGGTTATGTGAGAATTTACATTTGTTTAGAAGTACTTAGTGGCTTATAGACTCCGCATATCTATCAGTGGCAATGCCGTAGAAGCAGGGACGGCGAGTTATTGTGGTTTTTATTCATTTTAAATGTGGCCATGTCACTATCCTCTGTGTCCTTTCCCTGTATGAAAGAGAGAACAGTTTAACTTGGATATTTAGATCTGCGTGGGTAATTATACAATGTAGATTGTAGTGGGGCTGTTTTTAGCAGAAGACAGTTTTACTGGTAGCAAAGATATTGCTTTTCGCCTGAGGTTGAGCAAAGATTTTCGCATGCTTTGGCGAGCAGTCTATCTCAGACAGAGGGTGGGCAGTAAGCAAGCGAATGGAACGGGCCTATTGGTCCGCCAATCAGAGCGCGTCTTCCCCGAGGTAGTTGAACCCGGGAACCGTTAGCAAGTTAGGAAGTCATGTTAGGAGAGTTGGCGAAACCTTGGACCTGGCCGGACGAGTGTGGCAATGGCTGCACAATTTCTGCAATTTGTCGTAAGAAATGCTTCGAATTTCATCATTTTAATGTCTTAAAAATGATTAGCGGATGGCGATAGTTGTGGTGATAACAGGAAGAGAGGATAGAGTCAATTCTTTATTAATATTTCATAAAAACTTATACACATTTTCGTGCTTGTTTAGTTAATATACTTATTTAGTGTGGAGATCAGGAGTTTTTCTAGGCAATGTGGTGGTACAGTGAGCCATTCTGGTGAAGTTTTTTCTGCACGGCCACTGTGGTCGGGGGTTCGAATCCCCCTCGGGCATGGATACTTGTGCCGTCCTTAGGGTTAGCTAGTTCGTAAGTAGTTTGTACGTTTAGGGGCTGATGACCCCGTAGTTAAGTCCCCATAAGCTATACAAACATTTGAACATTTTGGAGTTTTGTGTTTTGTGTTGCCACCCACGTGGAACAACCAAGTGCACCAAAAGGTAAATGATGTACTTGCTCCTTCAGAGTGTGCACCATCACATGTATAATAATGAGTAGTAATGCGCCTTTTGCGTGTTTACCACCAACGTGGCTCGCCTGTGAATTTGAATCCGTTTAATACGTCGCCTTAATGTTCACCCTCCCGATGTACTGCACTTATTTGAAATTACATTGTGTTATAATTAATAATTCTAAAAATTTCTGGCCAACGTAGAGACTTGTATCGTGGAGCATGACAACGTTTAGATTGTGTGTTTGAGTGGCGGCATGTGTAACGGAAATTCCTGCCCTCCCTTTCCCAATACTGACAGATAATTCTTTCAGCAATAGTGACAAAGAATTCCTGTTGCTGGGCTTAACATATGTTTCCTTTATTAAATATAAGTAGCCAAGACCAGTAGGTTAATTATGAAATCCCAGCATCCTATCCACCTCGTTATGTTGGCAACAAAATATCTATTTCAAATAATTACAAAAATAATTTCATAACTGTTAGGTAGCACATTCCCTGGGCGTTAAACATCGACGTATCCTTTCCCCTTGAGCAAACATATTGGTTTCATTTACAATAAAGTTTACGTTATCCTTTGTGTCATAATTTGCTTTTAGATTGCATCTCGGGCCTAATAACAGTGTGTTTCTTTTAAAAAATATGGCTGAAACCGATATGGCTGGTCAATGAGTATAAAGCCTCCAGGAATGCCGAACTTTTTCATGTAGTACGCATGGAAGCCCTGATTCTCAAAACGACGATGCTCGGATAGGCGCACTTCCAGAGGAAGTAAGGCAAAATTAAGGTGAATAAAAAAAACTAAATGAGTAAAAATCTTATACGGGTACGTAATAAACTCTTTATTTCATCCCGGGAGACCTTACAATGAGGAAATATTTTCTAAGCTGAATAGCTACAACTACACGAACAAACCTCGATTAATGTGTGTCTACTAACATTGGGCACAGTTTTGTGCTTCTTTGTGCACCAGATGTTATAAATGAATTTTAACTTCCTAAGTACGTTACTTTGTCCTCGATTTTATGACTCCGAAATTTATGGTGTAACTATATTTATCATTCATTTAATTTGCTAGGACGAAAATGATCAGAACAAACGAGGTTTCTTTTGTGTCGGAGATTTTAGTGGTTTCCCTTACTCCTAGTTACATGAATGATTTCTGGTCGCCTTTATAAACTGACAAGGTTATTGTATTTTCGAATTTTTTTCATATTTATGGTACCGAAGTACAGAACTTAAAAATTGACTTTGAAGTTTTACAAGTACATGTAAGTACCAATAATTTAAACAAATTGCATTATCTGTCGGTGTACCTCAGGTGGTAGCGATCTGGCCTCTCAACCATAGAGTCGATGTACGAAGGAAGTGAGATACCAACAGCCGTATGCATAATAAAATATTTATTGTATCACAACCAGTTTCGGCATTCCACTATGTCATCTTCAGGTCCCTACATCGGAGCATAATATTAGTAGGGATATCAAAACTGGTTTCGTGGACTTCTGTCTCTTAGTGGGAACCAACAACAACAACAGTGACAACAAGGACTGGAAACTGTGACAACCAGTCCTTGTTGTCACAGTTGTTGTTGGTTCCCACTAAGAGACAGAAGTCCACGAAACCAGTTTAATATCCCTACTTAATGCTCCGATGTAGGAACCTGAAGATGGAATAGTGTAATGCCGAAACTGGTTGTGATACAATAAATATTTTATTATACATACGACTGTTGTTATCTTTCTTCCTTCATACTCTTGACCAGCCGCTGTCCCGTTTCCACCAGTAATGATGGATTCAATAAGAATAGAGTCGATGGTTCGAATCCTGCTGTAACATAACTTTTTTCATCGTTTTCCAATACTTACACTACTTTAATATGCAATAGTATTTTTATTAACACTGATCGTATTTTTATTTATTTGTAAATTTCTATATCTTATAAAAGGTTGTCACTAATGATGATTTAACTTTTAAAAAATCACAAAAAATATTGCAAATTCCATATTTGAGGGAATACTGAAAAATAAAATGAGTCCTTCATTTCGATGAGGTCTCACACATTCGAGGGTGATAAGCATAGTAAAAAACATACATGCTGGTGCATTTTACAGTAGCAATTTTTCTTTGATGTGTCAACAGGAAAAGCAAACTTCACTTACGTTCAACAAGATTTCTCTTGTATCCATAGTTTAGAAGAAAACCAAGCATACTTGATCATTTAACAATAGATTGGAGAGGACATCTGGTGATGAAAAAATGAATGAAGGTTGATGCAATCACTAATTTCCCGCCCTCGTTCGATCAGGTAGGCAGAGTTTTGCAGGTGCTTAATGAGATGTTTTACTTGACGGTGGAAACACGCGTCACAAGGCTGCAGCAATGGGGTGCATGTTTGTAGAATTACTTGCACGGTGCAAGTAGGTAGACGCACGTCGTTTCGAAAAACTTCATTGTACAACAGGGGATCGGTTTTTCCATTGAAATATTCTCACTAAAAGAAACCTTACCGTTTTTACATATCGCTTGAAAACATTGATTAAAAAGTTTTTATATAGATTTGAAGTGAACTTTACAAATTTCAATGACGTGACAATCACATTTGTGTATATTTTTATATACTTATCGACCGATCTTTCATCTCTTGGTCCAATTGTCCGTGTTGTTTCTCGTAGCAACGTACCTATAAAGAAAAATACGTGAATTTGTCGTAAAAATTATCATTATATTTTAAAATTGTGTAATTATTCGAACGAAACGAAAACGATATTGACATGGCGGCATTCGAACCACGGACTCAACGCTTGTGAATGTAAACAACGCTACCGCCTAGCTACGCCAACAGATGCAGCAACTGTTTTATTTTTGGTACTTACATGTGCTTGTAAAACTTCAAAGTCGATTTTTCGAGAATTTTTGGGAGTTGCGACTAATGGCTTTTGCTGGTTATTATTTGAGTTCTGATCTTCAAGCACCATAAATATCGAAAAATTCTAAACTCCGATACCTATGTGGTCTCCTTGTTCAACCTACACATAATTACGTTTGATCATTTTCAGGACTTTGGTCAGCGTTCTACACTTGCACACCCAGAGAATGCTTCGCGTCTTGCAGAAGAGTCTTCATCAAGCACTGTCACGTCCTCTGCAGTATCCAGTTCTCAGGTAGTTGGGGTTGGCGCCTCCTGATCCCAGGATACGCCCGTTTCCCAACTACAGCTACATGAAAATAGAAACCGTCATGACGCCCTAGTCAGCTCTGGCCATCTCACCAATATCTCTCTTGAGCGTTTAATCTGTTGAGCCAGCAGAGAAATCCCAATAATACATTCACAACTAAGACTTAACAGGTGCCCTGATAAGTAACAATTTTTGAATGCTCTGGCAAACGTCAGCAGATAAATTTTTCTGAAAACAGATCAGTAATAAACATAACTCACTATTAGTTTTCGGTTACCACAGACATTTCAAGTGAAATTGCAAATCACCTCAACAGAACCTCGTCGAGGTATTCGTCTGCATCTTAATGGAGCGTTCTAGAAGTGCAGCTAACATAGTGACCTCAGTCTCGCCATCAATATATTATCATTTCTGTGAGAATATTTGAAAATGTTTTTGATTAATAAAAGTATTTTAAAACAGACTCATATTTTGGAACAACATGCACAACAGTTGAAATTACTTTCTTGCAGCATAATGAAACGTCTCTTTGCCAATATATTACAAGAATAATTTAATCACCTTTTTTTTTTTTTTTTTTTTTTTTTTTTTCAGTGCCACCATACACACAGATGTTGCGTTACACATACTTGTAATATTATGCAGTATACGTGTGACTCTCACAGTCATTTTGACGATTTGCGAACATTGCTTTCAGATCTTTACTGTCACTTGTGTTACTTGTTTTATATCTGAATGTTTGCTAAAGTCCTAGATATAATGGTACATTGGAACAGACTGATATGTTTCCAGTTCAAAAGGTAGAAGTGACCCAACGGACTGAAGTTACGGGGATGTTATTCCTCATAGCCCACGGAACATGTCGCCATGATTAATGACACATCGCAAGAGGCTCATTCTTCTCTATGCCTTTATAACGCATATCCAGTTCACCCATAAGATTTAAATGCCCATGTCAGATAACTGAGTTGTTACAACATTAATGCGTTAGACGCTAAATGTTATATTGATAAACAAATTTCAATTTTCAATTACACTGCAGTTAAACGTTAAAAACGTATGTCTGTGGCATGTGGTGACTAAATTGATTTGTAGATTAGAATTTAAAAAAAAAGAATTGCTTCAATCTTTGCCCCAAGACAAGCATTTGTAAATTGCACATTTTGATCACTGGAATATTTCTCTACCTTCTGATTCTAAACCAAATGCTTTTTGGGGTGCATATTTTTTTCTTTTTTATGCCTCGTCGCAGCTCTACAAAAATATTGGTGCGACGTCTCGATTAAAACAATCTGTCCCAGACGATGACATCTACGTTCGTAATTTCCTGGCGGCTAATAGAATTTCTGACGAACGACGGCGTTTACCTTTCCGACACATCAGTAGTTCCCCGAAATCGACAGTGGTCGCTTGTCACTCAGTTACACGGCTCGCAAACATTTACACGAAATATTCACGAAATGTATGACATTAACTGTGAATGGGAAAAGTTGGAAATGTGTTCTGCTTCCTAGGCAATTGCCCTGATCCCAACACCACTGCGGAGAGGGCAATCGCCACACTTGTGTGGACTACTCAAACACACCTCCCTTCATTTAAAAATTCTCAACTTTTCTCTGCCACTATCACTCAAACTCGTGGGTTTTTATCAAACTGACTCCCGTAAGAGTAGGGTCCAAGTAGTGTCTCCGCACTGAAGAAAGGATCGTTTTCCGTAATCGCATATTCTGTATAAAACATCTATTTAGAGGAAAATTCGCACATTTTCACAATTATGCCACTATACCACACATATATCCTCCCGGAGAGTAATGAGATGGCGGCAGGAAGGATATCAGACCACCACTTAATTTAGCCAGGCCAGATTAGATTCGTGATTTCTTGTCAGAAAGGCCACAGTACATTGTAACTGACGGTAACTCATCGAGTAAAACGGAAGTGATATCTGGCATTCCCCAGAAGAGTGTCAAAAGGGCTCCTACTGTTTGTTATTTTTATAAACGATTTAGGAGACAATTTAAGTAGCTCTCTCAGACTGTTCGCGGATGCTGCTGCCATTTAAGGGTTAGTAAAGTAGAAGATCAAAAGCAGCAGTAAAATGATTTAGATAAAATATATGAATGATGCAAAAATTTCCAAATTGACCCTTAATAATGATAAGGGTGAGATTATCCATATGACCACTCAATTAGTCAAATCTATAGGCCGTCAATTCAACTAAACACCTAGGAGCAACAATTAGGAACAACTTAAATTATTTTAAAAAAAACACTCACAAACCGAAAATATTGTAGGGAAGACGAACTAAAGGCTATATTTCCTTTGCAGAACACATATAAGATGCAACAGTTCTAAAGAAACAGCCTACATTGAATTTGTGTGTACTGCTGCGCATTGTAGGATCCACAGCAGGTGGCACTGACAGACTACGTAGAGAAAGCTGAGAGTAGGGCAGCTCGTTTTGTATTATCACGATCTGGGGAGAGCGAGTCACGGAAATGATGTACAAATTGGGGTGGAAATCATTAAAAGAACGGCGTTATTCGTTGCGGCGATATCTATTTACGAAATTTCTTTCACCAACGTTTTCTTCCGAATGCGAACATACTTTTAGCACACACCTATATAGGAAGAAATGATCAGTATATTAAAATAAGGAACTCATTATCCCTTTTTCCCGCGAGGTAACTGTAAAGAAATACCAAAACTGCCACGAAGAGCATATGTTTGTATGTAGATGCAGATACAATTAAACACACGCATTCTGGACATGTCAGACAAAAGCTAAATAGGATGAAGATTAATAGGAAATCAGTTGTATATCGTTTTAATAGTGGTGCTCGATGTGTAATGGTATAACTCTTTCCATTACTGTCAGTTTATCGTCATGAACGGATTATGTAGCACGCATTTTCCATTTTTGTCTCAATAATTATGTTGGATTAGCAGTAAAAGAAGGTCTGACAGCTCCAGTACTTTCCAAGAGCAATAAATATCTGCCTCTGATAATTACGCATAGCCTTGTTAATCATCTGAAAGGTTGTACAAACGAAGCAAGTTAGTTTTCCTTAAAGTAATTTAAAGTATTCATTGTGACAGAAGACCTTAGGAAAATAATGAAGAGAAAGGCATAAACGGGTAGTACCTGCATAGACAAACGTGTACTTTGAAATTATTTTAACGTTACATATTGTGTAGCTGGTGCTGGGCAGCTATTGGATAGGTTAAGAATTTCATATTGAAAATACACAGCTCTACCTGAAAGATTTATTAGTGAATGTCTATTTCAGCCCAAATAAGGCAATATTCGGCTATCAAAATAGCTACTACTGCTAATCATAACACTTTCTGGATTAGCTGTTCCACAATTGTTTGAAAAAAGTTTGTAATGGTGAATACAAATGTATTCCAAACCACAGTTGCTTGTTAATTTTTTTTTACTCTTTTGATACTTCATATGTAATGCACAACCAGTTACCACCTAGTATATTTATTAAAATTAAGTTTCCTTATTGTGCAGATTCAAAGTTTCATTATTGTGCAGCACTTCTTGTTGCTGTTGCTGTTTGTAAATCTATGGGACTTAATTACGTGGTTATCATTCCCTAGCTTAGATTATATTAGATACTTGTGCCATAGACCATATATACAACTTTTCCTAATGATGTGGAAGGTGTCAGTTTCGTAAATGATGTCTATACCTGATAATATTTTAAGGATTCTTTAATTGTAATTTTTGTTGTTTATTTTTTTTTTAAGTGTTATCAAAAATTCATCTAAAGTGTAGAAGGATTTGCCATTCAGAAATTCCTTTAATTTCTTTTTAAATACCAGTTGGCTATCAGATTTTTGATGCTACTTGGTAAGTGACCAAAGCCTTTTGTGGCAGCATAATTCACCTCTTTCTGTGCCAAAGTTAGATTTAATTTTGAAAAGTGAATATCTATTTCCCTTTCTCCTAGTGTTGTAACTATGCACATTGCTATTGCTTTTGAATTGGGTCGGGTTGTTAATAACAAATTCACGAGTGAATATATATATATATATATATATATATATATATATATATATATATATATATATATATATATATATATATATATTGTAAAGCTACAGTGAACATCCCTAGATCCTTAAATAAATGTCTGCAGGATGATCTTGGGTGGGCTCCAGCAATTATTCTGATTGCACACTTTTGTGCAATGAATACTTTATACTCATTGTTGAAGTACCCCAGAATATGATACCATATGAAAACAGTGAATGAAAATAGGCATAGTGAGCTAATTTACTGAGATGTATATCACCGAATTTTGCAATAAGCATAGCATAAGCATAGCATAATTAGCTGAACTCAAACGTTTCAGCAGATCTTCAATGTGTTTCTTCCAATTCAATCCATCGTTAATGCAAGCACCTAAAATTTTTGAATTTTCCTTTGTGAGTTGATTGAAGTGGCCCAATATGATCCATATGATAAGTATACATTGTATAATGACACGGTTTCCTTTCTCCGATATTATCAGAGAACATTTTGTATTTTTATATTATTTCGGCATGTTAAAATAATTATCTATGAAAGTCAGAGAAAGAAAATTTAGGAACAACACTTTCAATTTTTTTGTAAGAAAGAAGACACTCTTGCTTTGTACTTCGTAGCGATAGCATCTTGCAGACGGGAGCTGTACTTTATTATTTTTATGTGGCCGCTATTATGTACATTCAGGTAAATATATGTGCTGTGCGCGTATCTTAAATTTATAAATAAACCCCCACCTCTCACTTAAATTCGCATTTATGAATTTTTATTAATAATTTTGCCCTATCCTCCCTCCGTTCATAATGTCTTTTTCAGCCTTGTTGAATCACCGCAACAATGGATGGCATAGTTTTTAGTTAATATTGAATGGTGATATTTCGTGTAGCCTGCCACTCTTGTTTCAAAAATTTATTCCATAATATTATCATTTACCGGCAATAGAATCTGCAGTCGATTTTCTTGTGAATTTTTAGAAGTCCGATGTGTTTGACTTACTTAATATTCCTATCCGATGTATATCATGTCACTTATCTTACTTTATGGTTTGCTACACGAGTCGTAGTTTGATATTGACGAACTGCCATCCACTGTTCGGCGAGTGGTTATCCTATTATTACAATTTCATTTACAGCCAAATTTCAATCACCGATGGATCTATTGTTAAAGGTAACTGCTCGTCGATTCTTTTTGTAATGTTCTGCCTGCACAACACTCCACCGTTAATTAGCTTGCCATTTCATTTAAATACATGTAATAATTTCTCCAAAATTGTTTCCCCGTAATTTACTGATTGGGATCTTTCATAGCTTCTAACTTCAAACCACTTCCTTCTGTAAATTTATTAATCTCAAAAATTAATAGCCAGGCTGGAACATTATAAATGGCTCGCTTTGTTTGAACAAAATATGAAGAAAACCTTCCTTCTTTCCGGACTTGTTGACAATTAAACATTTTACAAAATTGGAGAGAATTTTTTATCATTATTTGTCAGGTGTGGTATATAATAATCTTGTTTCACTTTCTCTTCAGTTCTCTTAACCGCGTAAAGTCCTTCCTCGATGATTTCACGTTATATCGAGCGTGGAACAACTAAAGTCTCTTTCCCATTACAGAACTTGAATACCACCTCTCATTAAAAAGTTTCCATAAGGTCGTTCTTTGAGAATGTTCTTGATTGCTGTCAAGCCACCATGTTGCTCTTGAGCTTTCTTGATTCTAGCTATTAGGCTATATGCAAAACCAAACAGTACATTTACAGAACGACTTAAGGGATCTACATGTTTCATCCTGGAACTACATCGATGTTCAATGGTGTAGGAATACTCTTCCAAAACTAATGCCCATCTTGCTATCCTTGGTGATAAGTCCTTTTTATCCATAGTCTTCTGGACTGCAGAACAGTCTGTTACCATCTCGAAACATAATACACTCTGAATTTCTTTAATGCATTAATTATAGCTAAAATTCAAGCTCATAGCTGCAGTGGGTGTAGCCTTTTTTCTGGGTTTTTTGTTTTTTGTTTTCGGGATATAGATTTTCACAGCTGGAGCTGAAGAAAGGATATCTTTTAACTTCTTGAATGCTTCCCTCTGATCTTCTTCAAACTTAAGCTCCCTATTACTCCTTAGTAAATCACTCAGATGTTTGCAATTGTAGAGCAATTTGAGATAAACTTCCTAAAGTATCCTAGAAAACTTTGTACTGCTGCAATGTTCTGAACAGCTATTGTTTTTCCAGCAGAAGGCCGCATTTTTCCAGACTGTGTAACATATCCAAGGAACTCAACACTTCTCTTCAAGAATTGGCACTTTGCAAAATTAATTTCTATGCCATATTGTGCTGTAGTTGTTAAGACTGTGAAGCCGTTGAAGTGCCTCATCATCACTCTTTATTGGTATTATGTCATCCATGCAAATAAATACTATATTTTCTCTATGCAATGCCCAAAATACAGTGTTCATAAAACGCTGGAAAACTGCAGATGAATTATGTAATCCAAATGAAACTTTCCGAAACTGGAACTGCCGTGAGTGTGTTACAAAAGAAGAATACTTTCTGCTTTCCTTTTCAACATCAACATGGAAAGTCCATTCTTCACGTCTAGTGTGCAAAACACACAGGCATCTTGCAGTTTACCTAGAGGATCTTCTATAAGTGGCAATTGGTAACGATTTTTCACTGTGATTTTGTTTAATTTTCTGTAATCTATTCATACACGGTTCTCTCCGGTTTCCTTTTTCACAACAACAACTTGGATAGTATATTCAGATGAACTTGGTTCTATTATTCCTTGCTCAAGCAACTTCTGGACTTGGTTGACAACAATTTCCTTCTCTCCTGGTGACAATATTCTGGGCCTCCTACATATTGGATGCTCTTCTTTCACAATAATCTTCATTCTGACATCTGACGTCTTGGTTGTAGTGTAATTAGTCACCACTTATATACAGTGTGTCCCAGCTATTTCGTCCACCCAAAATATCTCTGGAACAATAAAAGCTATTGGAAAACGACTTTCACCGGTATCAATGTATGGCTGGGGACCATGAATGTACATATTTGGAAACATTCTAAAATGAAAGTAAATGTGTTTTTTAACACAAACTTAAGGTTTTTTTTTTTTTTTTTTTTTTTTTTTTTTTTTTTTTTTTTTTTTTTAATGGACACTCTATACTTTTTTCTTCAGCAATCCATAGCATGACAAATCACATAAACAATGGCGTTCATTGCATCGCAATATTCCAATTACATCCCCGAGATATTGCGACGTGAAGTAGACGCTTGAAAAACCCGAAATGCTCTGCTAGCTCACGTCCTGAGACTCAGGCGTGGACCCCATGCTGCCCGTAATCGCGATGTCATTGACATGCGTAATCGCACTTCAGTACTTATCAAGAGTTCCGAAACGAATAATACGGTCTGCTGCCATCAACTCTCATAAGCACATAACGGTTTCCCTCCTGTACGTTTCATGTGTCTACGTACACAATATGAACCAGTACTGATCGGTATACACGAGTCAGGTTTTCTTATTTATCTTGTACATCCAAAATAAGGTTTATCGAATGCGTTAAATGACCCATTGTGCATTTCGCGCACTCGTTCATCCAGGGCATAGCTCTACCTGGACACGTGTCTAACGTAGTTCCCACTACAGCCACAGTTACCACTTCGCCTTGTTTGTGATTTGCGACCCATGAAAACTCCTGTACTCCACCACCCTCTGAGCATCCCATTTTTTGTTGCTTTGGCGTGCAGTACACCGCCTGCCAGTGTAGTCTTGCAGCAGAATAATCTAGTGACGGCACGGAGATAGTACACATTGTGAATAAACGTTCTGTTGTGGAACTTATACTATATTGTGTACACACATGAAGATATGGTAGAAATGCTGCTGATCCATGGAGAATATACGTTGACGGGAAATGCGTTATTAGATTGATTGTTTGTTTGTAGTACTGTTAGAGAACATTATGATTATTACGTTAATATGTCTGTTTTCTACCCTACTCTACATACCTGTACTGTACCCTGTTGAAGGCGGGCGAAATTCTGTTCAGGCAGAACGACTGTACAGAGGACGATTCCCTGACAAGCCATCGCCTTCGCCCCGGATGTTTGGTCGTCTCACATCTCGGCTACGTGAAAAAATCCAAGACCTAGACATCGTCCTATAACACGCACAGATGAACGTGCTCGCTACCGTAGCTGTGAATCCTCACATCAGCACACGTCAAATTGAACGTGAAGTTGGTGTGTCGAAATCAAGTGCACAGCGTATTCTTCAACGTCATAAATTTCATCCTTAGCAAGTTCATTTACACCAGGATCTTCATGGAAACGACTTCAGCAACAGGGTAACATTTTATCGGTAGGCACAGCAAAAACTGCTTACTAATCCAAATTTTTTCGTAGATATTCTCTTTACCGACGAGGCATCATTCTCCAACAAAGGACTGGACAAAATGAGGAATATGTATTATTGGTCCGCAGACAATCCAATATGGCTCCGTCAGGTAGAGCATCAACGTCCGTGGAAAGTGAATGTTTGGTGTGGGATTATTGGAGATACCATTATCGGATCTTTCTTTGTAAATGTCGTCCAAAATGGCAGACAGTACTCCAGATTTTTATGACACAATCTTCCTGTTCTCTTGGACACCGTACCTCTGAACAGGAGATTGGTCATGTGGTATCAGCATGACGGATGCCCTGCACACAACGACTTAAGAACACGACGACTTCTGAACCGTAAGTTCCCTGGTAGGTGGATAGGACGTGGCGTCCCAGTTAGGTGGCCTGCCCGATCTCCGGACCTTACACCGCTGTATTTTTTTTAATTTTTTTTTTTTTTTTTTTTTTTTGTGTGGAGTAGTGAAGGATGTTGTTTACCAACATGAACCAACAACACCAGAGGACATGAAGCAACGCATTATTAATGCTTGTACAGCCATCAAAGAGGAAACAGTAGCACGAAGTAGGGCATCCTTCATCCGCAGAGTGACCCTATGTATGCAAGCCAAGGGTTATCGCTTTGAGCATGATATGTGAACGCTTGCACTGTGATACCAGCACTACATACTAAAGATAATGTAGTGCTGGTATCACAGTGCAAGTTTCTACAAAGGGCCATTTTACCCAGTGATGTTCAGAAACATTTGTTTGAAGCAATTTGTCATGTAACGCATTAGATAAACATAATATTTATAATTATGTGATAATAAAACTAATTGGTTAAAAATGTTTACATTCATCTTCTATGTCTTACCTGAACTTCCCAAATCAAAACATTTTTACCTAAACAACGGTAAAACCTTTAGTCCACTTGCTCGTTTCACTAAAACCATCAATATTAATTTTACTATTATGAGTGAATGATTCACTGTCACTTGCGCTAGATCTACAGTAAAGTATTAACGTTGATCGGCATTACCTTTTTAGTAACGGATTAAGGATCAGCGAAGTTAACTTTGTGACTAACGTTGCGGTACACAGATATGTTACAGAACCGCATCACCCCTAGCCTATAGGATAAATACCTGCTGGAATGTACGACTTTAATGCAGGATGGCAGCAGACCGTATTATTCGTTTCGGACCTCTAGATAAGTATGGATGTACGATTACGCATGTCAATCACATCGCGCAGTATGGGGTTCACGCCTGAGCCTCAGGACGTGCGCTAGCAGCGCATTTCAGGTTTTTCAAGCGTCAACTTCTCGTCGCAATATCTCTGGATGTTATTGGAATATTGCGATGCAATCAACGCCATTGTTTATGTGATTTTTCATGCTATGTATTGTTGAAGAAAAAATATAGGGTGTCCATATAAGAAATAGGTTTGTGTTAAAAAAACACATTTGCTTTAGTTTTAGAATGTTTCCAAAGATGTACATTCATGGGCCCCAGCCGCACATTGATACCGGTGAAAGTCGTTTTTCAATAGCTGTTATTTTTCCAGAGATATTTTTGGTGCACAAAATAGCTGGGACACCCTGTATATATATTGCTTTGCTTCATCAGTAACAGTACTTCCAATATCTAATTCTGTCTTATCTGCTATGTGGATACACATAAGATGAGCTTGCCCATCTGGCTTTCTAATAGAAAGTCCATCCTTGTTTATTAAAACTTCATTTTGGTCTAGAAAATCATTTCCAACTACCATTTCTAAGATCATAGTATCTCTAGAAACCACATAAATATCTGTCTTAATTGTCACATAGTCTCAACAGTGTTTGTGAAGAACCCTTGTGGAGAGACAAAGTTTCTTCCAAATCCTGTCAAGACAATATCTGTATCTTGCAAACTTGGAACATTCATGGCCGGCCGCGGTGGCCGAGCGTGCTGCGGCGCGCAAGTCACAGTCTGCGCGGCCACTGCGGTCGGGGGTTCGAATCCCCCCTAGGGATGGATATTTGTGCCGTCCTTAGTACTAGCTAGTTCATAAGTAGTTTGTAAGTTTAGGGACTGATGACCCCGTAGTTAAGTCCCATAAGCTCTACAAACATTTGAACATCCATAATCTCATAAATGTCTTGTCGTATTAAATTAAGTTGGCTACCACTGTCAATTAATGCTTTCACTTCTCGGTTATGTACTCTGACATTTTTAAATTTACAGTTGTTAATACTCTTCGTAACAGTGATTGCATTCATTGTAGCCTTTTGATTAGGCCGACTCCTCTTCTCGTTCAAACGCGTTGCAATTGAAGCATTTCTTTCCCTTGCTCTTGTGGTTGCAGTCACTCGACCTGTGGGAACTGGCATCACAGTTGAAACATTTTTTGTTGAGAACCAAAGTTCTGCTTTTTGTATTTATCTTGCTTGAATCATTAGCACTTTTCTTGCTGGAATTTCCGAAATTTTCCCTGCTGTTACTTTGGTTCTTCATTTTCGGTATTGACTTCACAGCGCTTTCGTAATGCCTTTTTTTTTTAATTAAACTCTTTTACATTTCCAGCACCATAAAGTACCTGAATCGTCTTCTATTCCACCAATAACATACTTAAAAAGTGAGTCGTTGTCACTATCAGCACGGCTGGCAATTTCTTCCATTACGAGGAAATATTCTTGAAGAGACTCCTCTTGTTTCTTCTTTCGTCGATACAACAGCTGATGAATCTCTGCAGCACTCGTTTTCATGTAAAATTCTTCCATCAAAACTTTATTCAATGCAGACCACGATGTAAGACTCTTTTCACCTTGAACAAAAACCTTCAAGTGTTTTTTGTTGCGAAAATAAGCATTTGCAGTTGACTCCAGCACATTAAAAAAGCTGTTTCTTCGAAGTCCACGATCCATTTTCATCTGGATATCCATCGCTGCCGTTAAATGATTTAAGAGCACTCTCAACATCACGAAACGACATAGAAAATTTACCCTGATCTTGTAATTGCGTTTCGTATCTATTTTCTGTTTCTATATCGGAATCTGTCTTCCTTCCGAGTAAACCCAGTCTTTTATCGCTAGCCATTTGCATAGCACCCTTTTCTTCGTCATGAGCGTCATCAACATCCTCTTCACATTCTAAGTCGTCGTAAATTTTCATTGTAAGTTTGTGAATGTTAAATAAATAATAACAAATTTTTGTAATCATTTCATTTTTTGTCCCACTATCTATGCTCAATATATTGCAGATAGCTCCTAACTCCGCTTCAGTAAATGCTGTCTCGATTAATGACTTCTTGGCTTCAAGTTCACCATTCCCTGTTTGAAAAGTAGAATCAGGAAATTCTCAAGAGCGTTTTCGATTTCTTCTGTCGTTTGGAACTGTTCCGTAAATTAACTTGTGAAGGGATCTGATGGTTTTAACCGGCGCAGAAGTTATATTTTTCTTTACTTTTTCAATAGCGCCTTACGTTGCCATTACAAAAATTTTTTTTCGCCTACTATTTCTCCGTTCTTCAAAACGATTAGAACTTCTCCTTGCGTCGTACTGTTTTCCTTAAATCGTCGCTGAAATGTCAATCCTCGTCGTAGATTTAAAGTCAACAATATTGCACCTCAAATACAGTACGTCGTCATAGGCAAAACGGCACTCGGAAAATGTTCGTCGTAATTACGCGGCAAAACTACGTCGTCACTCGCTCAGTTCATCCGAAACAGGCCCCCCCCCCCCCCATAATTTGTAGGAATCAGAACTCGTCTTTCCAACATATGAATTTTAGTGAATTAAAGTTACTTAAAACAACAGGGTTTAACTGAAAGTAGAAACTCTTCCTACTCGTGTTTATTCCATGATAACCAAACTACTGTCCAACGTTTGGCTTCTCTGGCGTGTCTTCAGTTTCGTCAGCAGGAAATCCCTTAAATCACCCATCCGAATCCCACATCTCTACTTACATTTGGAGCTAATTTATATCCATTCACATCCACATTTTCCATACCAGTGACAACATAATGCTTAGACAGGCAAAGTAAATCTATTACATTATCACTTTCTTTATCATCTAAACAGACCAAAAGCTCAACTATTTTATTCTATAGTGCCCCCATATTCTGGTGAAAAATGCTGACATTATATTTTTACTTTATTTTTGTGAGAAACATTTGATTTTTCAACATATTTATCACCTGCCTGCCTGAGCTTCTTACTGAACACTGAACTTAGCCAAAAAGAAGTACTTCCATGAATTGCAGTGTCCCCCCCCCCCTTAAGGATTTTGCTATCAACCCAGTTTCCCCTTCCCTTTCCTATTGAGATGCAGGCCAGTCCTAGTGAAATCCCTCCTATCAACAGGAACCAAACCTATGTCTGACAGAGTAGCCGCCCTAAGCAGTTGTTCAATCTCCATATTGATCCTCCTGACAGAGCGGTTCAATTGGGGTCGATCATACCGCACGAAAGCAGGCAACAGTCCAACATTTGCCTGGGTCGTTGCAGCAGTTATTTTAACCAGGTCACACTCAATACTGAAGCCCTGATCCCTGTCAATGCTGATTCTCACCCTACCTACTATCACAACATGATCCTGGTTTGTAAAACCCTTACACAAGGAACCTATATCCTCTACCACCTGGCTAAGACCCGCACTAGGCTTGAAAAAGTTTGTGACCTGGTACCTATCACCTAGCGTTTCCTGCAAAATCTGGCCCACACCTCTTCCATGGCTCCTTCCTATCAACAGAACTTTCCTCCTACTATCTACTTTTTTTGAAACCGTTGGTTTCCTAGTGAAAGTTTGCCGTTTCTTAACTACATCTACTTATAAAGGAGCCTTTTCCACACTTAAATGTGGCAGCAAGGCAAATCTGTTGGTTGTGTCAGTTGTAAAGCTGTCAGAAACTATACTCTGTCTGTGGCCCCTGTTCCCTGCTACCACTTCCCACTCCTGCTCACCCTTCTTCCCCCTTAACCACGTAAGTTGCTTCCTAGCACTATCCAGTTCAGCCTGAAGGGCTCTAATCTTCCCTTCCAGCTGAACTATTTTTCTGTCCCTTGAACACACTTGAAAAACAAAGGAAGGCACTCGTTTGCTTCTCTCTTTCCCACACTGCTACATTCTCCCCCCCCCCCCCCCTTCCCAAATGAAACCACTTTTCACAACAGCTGCATAGAACCCCAGCACGAACATACCTACTGCAGCTCAAATACTTTGCATTCATGATTGTTACGAGTTACTTACGAATTATCGACAATATATATTAATCCACATAATCCTGAATTTTTTTATTTATGTTTTAATATTTTATTATCATTAGTTACTACAGGCACATAGATCAGTTTTTTGCAACAATTACACTTATAGTCTACTTACAACAGGCCTTCCTTGCAGAAGCATGGCAGGGTAGTATGACTACTTCTTGAAAAGTATAACACCCTAGGATCCAATGTAGAAAGACCTAAAACAGGATACATAAAGAGCTAATTCACACTTCAGGCATTTAGTTGTGGGTTCTTGTTGCACATTCTGCATTGCAGTTGAATTTTCTTGTTTGTTTTGACTTGTACTGGTAAGTCACCAACATAATGTTCCTTTCCGTCATAACATGAATCAATTTTACGTATTCTGGATTGTCGTCCTCTGCTTTCTACAGTCCTTTTATTTTCTTCAAGTATGGCAGTGGCAATGCGGCGCGTAAGTGCGAGGTGATCAGTTGGTCCTTCATTGTGCCTGTAACCTCTTCATCAAAAAATTGTTCAAAGTATTCTAAAGGATTCATGCATGGCTGCTTAGGTACAGTATACATTAGGGGCCATTCTACTGATGATTCCGGCATGTTGTCTTTTGTTCAGTTACAATTTCCTTCTCTAATAGCACAGCACTTTGAAATAGAATCACTTTTATATATTTTTTGAGGTAGGAGGACCAGCAGCCTGAGATCCTTGTTGATTACAATCAATGTTATCTTTGATGTTACTGCAAACTGAATATATACCACGTTCTTGTTCTTTCTGAAAAGAGTTTTTTTCCATGGGCGAATCTTGATTCAAAGCTCAAATTCGTGGTTTAATAATAAAAAAGTTCGCATTTAGCTGACTTCCAGGTAAATTGTCTATACAAGGATTATCCCCATCATCTGTGGCATTCAGAGGAGGAGGTAGAGTAACATCTACACCATCATCATTGTTGTCCAATTAATTTAGTGTAATCCCTTTCCTGTAAATAAGTAGGAAACATATTACATAATCCAATGATCCTTCTGGAAGATTGTCGATAAATAAGACACTGAAAACTACCAATAAAATTTATCGTAGGTAATATTTTTATGACTAAATGAAAGATTAAACTTTTAAGATGTTATTAACATAAAGATAATGTCGATAATTAACATTTATTATAAAGTTTACTCGCCCATGCAAAAGTTCAGTTCTTCCATTGCAGCGGAAGAGTGATTTTTTGAAGCAGAACACAGACGACTATGGCACCAATATTACTCTGTTTAGCTGCAGTGTGTCAACAATTGTCTTCAAACTTTCGTTTCATTGTTGCGTCAATCTTCCAGAACTCTAACAGTGGTAGTTTTATAAACTCTTATATTAATATGCATACGATCCTTCTGGAACGATCATTGGGTCAGCTGGGTTAACTACAGACACAAAGGTTTGCTGGATATATTTAGGACACTAAAATATATGTAAGCTGTTGGTAAATGCACTTAAGATTACCGTATAACGCTAAATCTGGACACTCGTGAATTTGGCCTTTAAATATGCACAAACGTTTCGCGATTACTGAGTCAATACGCAAAAAATGAAAAAACTCTTAATGGAGAGCTTAAAGAGCTCAATGATAAACTTATTCTATTAGTTAACTGTTGTGACAAACTGTTTAAACTAACTTAAGGACAACACACTTACCCATGCTCGAGGGAGGCTTCGAACCTCCTCGGCTAACAGCCGCGCGCACCGCAGCATGGCGTACCAGTGCGCACGGCTATTCCTACGCGGCCTAACACTTGAAAATGACGGCATAGTACACCGAAACTGGTTGTGCATTACATATGAAGTTTTAAAAGAGTAAAAAAAGATTTCAATAAGCAACTGTGGCTTGGAATACATTTGTATTCCCAATCATATAATTTATTCCAGTTGCACTCCTGACTGACATCTTGTGAGATTATAATGAAAAAATGTGATTGATGCACGAACCTGGACACACCAGAATCTAGTATGTCTAAGATTCACAATCATAAAAATATTAGCGTACCGTTACATACACATTTGTAATTCGGCAGGAAAGCCTATGGCAATAAGCTGTACAACATAAAAGCCTTACGCGGTTTCAATCCATCATCTTTTAACAAGGAAGTAAAAAAAAAAAAAAAAAAAAAAAAAAAAAAAAAAAAAAAAATTGGCAGTCAACATGCCAAATGTTAATACTGACAATAAAATATTACTACAATAGTTTTAGTAGTTCATTTGGCATACTATTTCGTGCATTTGCACTACATGTGTTTATGTAGCGATGAAAAAGTCAGATATCACATTCCGACCAACAGTACTGCATGTAATTTCCGTTCATTTGTCTCATACACCCATTGTCCTAATTTCAGAATGACAGCAATTGGAAAATGTGATACTTAAGATTAATTCATTTGTGTTTTCCTTGTGTCCGCCTCTCCACGATTTACCTACCCTCTCTCTCTCTCTCTCTCTCTCTTTCTCTCTCTCTATCTGTATATCTATCTATCGATCTACCTATCTACCTACCTCTTACCTATCTCTTGTACTCTCGCCCCGAAGCACAAGGTTACCATAATCATGCGGTAAATGATTCTCTTGTCCCGCCTACAATGTACATGGCAGTAGCAGGCCAAAGCACGTCTGCGTTGTGACGTCAGCAAGTGATCGGTCGACAACAGGCGACGTGCTGACTGACAGCCAATGCTCCGCCCACAGGCCTCAGCTGAGATGACTGCCAGATCGCTGCATTGTGTGTGGCAGCGTGTGGGCGTATGTGTGGGTCACGGTGTGATATAGATACACGTTAGGTCGTCTCCCCGTGGTATTGTGGAGACTGGGTTAAATTATCTGACAAACTATTATAAAACAATTTCCGTAAGATATGTGTAGTTATTTTGTTACAGTTCTTCCTCTATCAGTAAACGTTCATATAGCATGGCGGCTGCTACTCAAGCTTCCAGAATTCTCATCATTTCAATTCTCATGGCTTATTTTGTATACTAGAGCAATATTCTGATGGAAAATGTCGATTTATTTTCCATGCTCATACTAATATTTCCATCAATTTACAGTTTCGAATAGTCCGTCCTTTATTGCTAATGTTTTCAAATTAATTTCTATTATAATCTTCTTCCAGGTCCTACTCACATTGTTGACTGGTTTCCGGCAGTTTGATCCAAATATGAAAATACAGGGTGTCCCAAAAAGAATGATCCGATTACAAATTTATTAGGAAGAAGGGCCTAATACCAACAAATTGCATATTAAATTACTCATAAAAGACAGAAATTTATAAAAATCCACCAGAAATATTCAATATGTCCTCCACTGGCTGCACGGACGACATATAGCCCTTTCAGGCCCTGTGGTTCAGGTTTTGCTCGCTTTATTTCTTTGTGATTCACGCTAGGAAGTTAGGGCGTGCATCAAACAATCGTGGATGGACTGTGGTAACGTGCGCAAAGTGTTTTAGTTCCATATTTCTACACTGTTTGACACCAGTAGTCGGCAAAGTCGACAAAATTCCAGTACACTTAACAATGGCGGAAAGAAAGACTTGTCTACAAGGTGTTGATATCCTTGTTTTGACATGTGAAGCTATCATATCTGACAGTCATTTGATTTTATATGATCCTGTGGAAATACGTCCACTGAATGTGTGGTTGTTTTCCATTTTGAGTTATTCATTACTCTGAAGTCTTTCTCCGCCATTAATATTACCTATTTGTAAGTCAATTATTTTATTCCTTTATTACTGATCAATGTCCCATATTTATATATGTTTCCATCCGTGTGATGGAACTTGTGTGTTCGTATGAATATGGAAGGTTGCTTTTAATATTGGCCGACTGCCGCGCAATGGCTTACAGTCGCCGCCTCGTACGTAGGTCTCGTTTACCTTAGTAAAGATCGCTTGGCTTCGTATGTCGTCTGCTCTGCCGTCTGCTGGGTGGCCAGAGAAAAGCGTACTTGGCAAGATGGCGAGGTGGCCTGTTCTTAGTGTAGTACCAACATATGGACGAAAGATGTGACAAAAGAGACCTCTCTGGAGCTCTAGCAGAGGGTATTATCTTCTTCAGGTAGCGAGGGTTGGTAGACAGTAGGCTCTGAAGGCAATCTGCATCGCTTTTAGCGCGCCCTACATCCGGTACGTGGAGGGGAAGGCTTTGCGCGTGGCCAGAAGCTTCACTCTTGCCGCGACTGCCGAAATGAGTATACCGTCGAATCATGCTGAGGGGATGGCATGCTGTTAGAACTTTACTCGTGACGAGGCAGTCATGGTTTATCAGTGATAGTTAATTCTTTTGCTATGCGAGGTAAGTGTTTGTTAATTTACAGAACTCGAGTAATTCAGTGTAAATTTAGTAATTGAATTTTAATTCCGGTGATGATTTTGTTTCCGGTTTTCTCAAGTTAGAATACACATGTGTGGCCTTCAGCCCTTGTGTAAACTTAATATCTTTGAATTTCCTTGCTGTTAATTTTTAGCTGACGTTTTCGCGTGGAGTCTGGTTCTGTAAGCATGCTAAATCCTGTCTCAGAATTTCTGGTTCGATTTCGTCTTTCCTGTTTTGGTATGAGGTTCTTTCGCAACGGTCTTTACTTCGGCCTTCAGCCATGCTTTTACTGATACTAGCTTTCTTCTATATGAACACTCATGTTTGCTTTACTTGCTTATTCTAAATTAATTTCTTTTTGTAAGTTCTATGTAACTCATCCTGGTCGCATACTACGTGGTACTTGAGGATAGTATACCGCTGGCTCCCCACACATGAGCTTGTTTGGTGCATAGTTTGATTTTAATTGTGCTCAAAGACACCCGCCATCTCGTCAAAACGCCGCCGATGGTTTGTTTGCCGCTCCTATCAAATGTTCCCGCATGAGTAATATGTCGCAAGCATTATGCGTGTGTGTGTGTGAGTAAATGAATGTGCTTTCCATTATCCACTGTGTAGTTGCAAATTTCCGCCCATGTTACCTCCATATTCATAAAGGGCAGAAAAATTTTTATTACAGGCAGTAACTTTATGATATAATTCACTTTTGTACAAGGTGTGTGCTTTATTGTGATTATGTGGTCTCCCCACATTTATTTGTTTGTTCATTTTATTGAATGATTCAAAGTATCAAACCTCTGCTTTAAAATTTCATGTTCCCATCCCATGTGTAATTCTGTTTTCTTTTTTAAACATTAATTTTGTGTTTGTTAAAACATTGGCTGCTCCCTTAAGGAGTGAGCAGTTAGATAAATTTCCGTTGCGCAAGTACTGTGGCCACTCACGAAGCAATTTAGAGCAGCAGTGGGCGTTTTAACTTGCATTTGCAGATCTCAACTGCCTGAGATCTTACAAAGAAAATTTAATAAGCTACTTCTTTCAAAGGCATGTTATTGTAAGATGGTGCAGTTCATAAAAATTTGTAGTGAAGGCTGAAAGCAGATAATTGTGTGGACACAATTTTTTGAAAATAAATTTATTTTGTTTTTTCGTGAATTACTGTATGTATTTTGTATCTTAAACGTTCCTCTCTATATTGATGTCGCATCACCTACAACCTTGGGTCTGAAAGGGCAAGGCGATAGCCGAATTCATCCCAAACTGAGCGTAAGGTGTCTTCTGTCATTGATGCTACAGCACCTGATATTCTAGTTTTTAGTTCATCAGTGTCACAAGGTAAGAGAGGAACGTAAACACATTGTGTAACATATCCCCACAGGAAGAAATCACATGTTGTTAAGTCAGGGGGTCTAGGAGACCAAGAGCTCACGGTCTGGTTTCGCGGTCCTGTACGCCCTATCCAACGTTGAGGCACGTTGGCACTGAGGAAACGGCGCACGTTGTTGTGCGGTGGTGTTCTATCTTGCTGACAGGTGTAATTGCCAGAGTCAAGTTGTGGAAATAACCAGTTCTGTAGCATTGCAAGATATGATTGTCTTCTTAAGGTTTCTTCTTCAAAAATTAGGGTCCATAAACCGTGCAGCCAATGGAGGATTTTTATTAACCTCTATCTTTTGTGAGTAATTAAGAATGCATTTTTTTGGTTTTAAGGCCTGGTTCCTAATAAATAATTCTGTTTAAAATCGGGTCATTCTTTTTGGGACATCATGTACTTTTCAAATACAATTATGTCAGTCATTGCTGTTATGTTACATCATTGCGTAGGGGATATCTGCCTCCTGTAAATCTGATGTTCTTCATTACCCAGTTTCTAGTTTTCTAATATTTTTACTTAACTTTAAAAAACAGAAACGAAAGTCTCCTACGGTCATCTGACACTTAAAAACTTCTTAAATGAACTAACCAAGGGCAAATTACACTCACATTTCCGAGAGACGTCTCGAACCTCCGGTGGGAGCGGCCGTGCAATCCATACCATGACGCCATAGACCGTGTGGTCATTCCCTCGCTGTTTATCGCACCAGATTCAGAACATGGTTCAAGATCAATGTCGCCAACTGTCTACAGTTACTACAGAAGCTGCCTTTGGTATACATAAGCTACTTGTCGCACTTGTTTGGTAATGATATTACGTTGCAATTTGATTTATCAGGGTTTTCGGTACCATTGTCAATATGTACAAGGTGCGTCTGAAATGTTGCCACTTATTTAACAAACCGCGCTGGCGAGGAAGAGGTTTCTGAGCATACACATTGAGGGACATATCAACAAGCGCCCCATATCGTGCAAAGCACTGCTCTGAAGCGGTAGTACATGCCGCGACCCAGCTAACAGGGTCAGTTTGAGAACTCGTGTGATTGTAACATGGAGCGAAAATGGAGCAACACTTTAACATTGAGTTTTGTTTCAAATTAAGCAAAACGTCGATGGAGGCCCATGGGATGTTAGTGCAAGTGAATGGTGTTGAAGTACCGAGAAAATGGTATTTGTTTGAGTGGTTTAAATACTTTAGAGACGGAGAGGAAGGTGTCGAGAATGAGTCATGTTCGGGTCGATTGTCTACACTCACAGTCCCAGACAACATCGATGATCGGCGGCTGTCTTTGAGAATGAAAGGGTTACGCTTCGCAACTGTTGAAGAGATCCAACAACGCGTGACCTCAGTGCTTCGAGCGATTCCACAAGAAGTGTTTGCTGAAAGTTTCCAACAACTAGACAACTTATGTCAGAAGTGTACTATAGCCAATGGCGATTAATTTGAAGGTCAGTAAAGAACTTTTGTTTGTAACTCTTGTTTCCTACATTTTCTGAGATCATTCACCGAACTTTTTGGACGCACGTTGATAACAGGCTATATTTCAATGTAAACTATTGTTCAGATTGTTACTACAAGTGTTCTGTATTTTTATAACATTTTCTGTCGGCAGTCTCTCAAGTCTTTTTGTATGTAATTAAAGATTAAAAATCTATTCATTTGAAGATTACACATCCGACCGAAACCGCTCTACTATTGGTTGACTCTCATTGCAGTGTCAGCCGGAATTACTAGCCTTTTCAGTACTTTTTGTGCAAACAGTTCGGATATTTTGTGATGGAAATGCATTTACGACTTGAGTAACAATCGCAAATAATTTTGTAAAGGCTGGTTTTGGAAACCTTCCGAAATTTCATGAATTAAGTTTCTTTATTTTTCAAAAACAAAGTTTTCATATTCCGAAAATAAGGAAAGTGAAAACTAAATTTTAAGTAAAATAACTTTACATATTAAATGTAATCGTTGCTTTTTGTGACAACAGAATGATTAGAGATACAAACTATTATGCATCAAATACGTGTGTGTAAATAAGTACTGCTTCTTGCCCGCGAGGAATGTCTATGTGGTGTAAGTCGACCTCCTTCGGACAGGGCAGCCATTCGTGCCGGAGGATCGAATCATTCCCCAGTTATAGGATGTGTGTGTGTGTGTGTGTGTGTGTGTGTGTGTGTGAGAGAGAGAGAGAGAGAGAGAGAGAGAGAGAGAGAGAGAGAGAGACAGACAGAGAGAGTTTGTGTGTGTGTTGTCCTTAGTGTAAGTAAGTGGTTCCTAACTCTGGGGACTGATGACCATAGCAGTTTGCTCTAATAGGTTGATAAACATTTGATCATTTGACTGCTTCTTGAATTCTGATTGGGCGTTGAACCCTTGGTTTTTCTTCCTTGCTTCTTTGACTCAGTCTTCGTCGTTGTGCCCAATTAATTTCGCTTTTAAATGAACACTACCGTCAGCAGTGACAGTAAAACTTACGTAGTATGTATACACATGTGGAGTTACAGTTCGGATTATATTCATTCATGTGTAAACGTTTATTAATTATCACAGTCTTGAAACTTTTCACGCACAACATTATGCATATTTGGTGTGCTGTTTGCTTACAAAGAAATTCATCAGGTTAATTCGAAACATAATACGAAGGCTTGGACTTAAAATAGTGGCAACACTGTTGTGGAGAAACTATGTAATGCAATTAACTATTGTCGCTGATAACACACGTTGTTGACATATCTACCTAATCTCCGAGCAAACGGACTCGCCCGTTCCACGTCACCGGCGTGCACACAATCGAGAGAAACACAGTCACTTCTAACGATCTAACTTCTAGCCATCTAACGTAACGGTATCACTACGTTTCCGAAACAATAACAACGGAGTTGATCAAGATTTAATGTGCCAGAGGTCGTACTGCACGACGGTGTCATCAAGGTCTTGGACAAGAGGCGTGCGGGAAATCGGCATAGCCGTACAGAACACGTTGCACGTTGGGTAAAAGCCTTCAACGAAGGTCGGCAAAATGTGGCAGACAAACATCGGGCAGGTCATCCAAACGTCTCAACGGAAGAATTTTTTGGAATATCACCTACACCCAGCTTTGCGAAAGAAGTTGCAACACTTCCTGCAAAACCTACCCACCATTTTCAACGACAATGCGCGGGCACATACGGCGCAATGTGTGAGTGCTCTGTTTAGTCGATGAGACTGGGAAGTGCTGTACCATCGACCATATTCCCCGAACTTAAGTCAATGAGACTTTGATTTGATTCCGAAGATGAAGGAACCACTTCGTGGCATTCGCTTCAGAACTGTTCCAGAGATTCGAAAGCCAGTATTCCGCTCTATTCGCACCATCAACAGGACAGGCTCTGCTAACTGTAATCGACGCCTTCCATATCGCTGGGAAAGGGTGCTACACAACGCTGGTGATTACTTTGAAGGACAGTAACAGGTACAAACATGTGACGCTTTTGTATCGGTTGTGAATAAATAGTTGCCACTATTTAAGTTGCAACCCTCGTAGATTAAAGATCGGTGAAGATAAGAGGACAAATTTTGCGCTGATATACAAACATTACAGATTTTCCAAGAAAAATTATAGTTGAGGTTTTCCAGTGGTCAAGTTTCCACGAGGATTAAGTCCTCGTTAATTGTTGGAGCCACACTTAGGACTTTAGTCTAGAGCCTAAGTATTAAGGTAACAATTTATTGTGGGTTAACGTCTTGAAATTCGTACATTCTGCGACTACATTATGAAACTACTTCAATTACGTATAAATCGTGCGCATGTCATATGGCGAACAGCGGTTTGACAAATGTAAATACAAGTACACCCACCTGGACTGATAACACTTTACACGATTTGAGTAACAGAGTACAATAGACAGTAGCGAACTTTTAATTTTCATATCGATTGCTTACTTTCATCAAAATGATCCTCACAGAAGTAAACATACTCAATGATCACTATTTCATTTGGATCCCTACGATCAGGATGCAACCACATTAACTTTTTATTCTCTGAATATTAAAACGCAAGTTTTAACGAGTTAATCCATTTTATGAAACATTAGAAAATGAGATACTTAATTTAATTTCCGTAATGGAAAATAGAAACGGAATTCAGGAGCGAAAAACTCATGTTATTAACATAATGTGACATAATTGCCCGCCGCGGTGGCCGAGGGGACTAAGGCGCTCCAGTCACGGTCTGCACAGCCACTACGGTCGCGGGTTCTAATCTCCCCTCGGGCATGGATATTTGTGCCGTCCTAGTTCGTAAGTAGTTCGTAAGTAGTTCATAAGTAGTTTGTAAGTTTAGGGACTGATGACCCCGTAGTTAAGTCCCATAGACTATACAAGCATTTTGAAATTTGACATAATTAATCATTTACGGGAATTTGCAGAAACCTGCCAAATATTCTATTCTCCAACTTTTCGGCTACCTAATGCAGTTCGCCTCCCTGAAGGCGATAGCCTGACTACTGAAAAACAAAAATGTAAGCGTCGGACGTTCGAGTCCTCTCTCGCCCATGGGTGTGTGTGTTGTCCTTAGATTACTTTAGGTAGTTTCTAAGCCTAGGGACTGATGACCAAGGAAGTTAAGTCGCATAGATTTACAAACATTTAAACATTGAATTTGAGAAGCACAAGTTCTTATAAACTAATGAAATAACGTGCGTTCGTGGTCCGACAGTACCACTGAAGCCGACACCGCGGAACGGGCAGGAGTATATATACATGGCGAATCTAAATTTGCGCATTCGGGCTTCGCAGCGCGATTCCTCACATGCTAACAATAAAAATATTTCTGTATCAAAATTTCGTCCTGCGCATGATCATCTACCGGAAGCCGACACCGCGGAACGGGCAGGAGTATATATACATGGCGAATCTAAATTTGCCCGAGTGCGTGAATTTAGTACCATCCCGTATAGAAGGCATGCGCGAACGGAGGTGATTCTCCGTCTAGCTGCCCAGGCCACCGCGGCAGAAAGAGTTCAAGGGACGCAGTAGCGGAACCAATCCGTCAGTTCCTGGCGATTTCGTCTCTGTTCGTTCAGTCGTCGTAAACGAGTTCTAGATCAAATTGCAGATTTGTTCGTGTTCCTAAATCTTAATAGGTTCGACAAATAAAACAAGCCGTGATTTCACATAAAATGTTCGGGGTGACAGGCCGGAAATTTTGATTTAACACCTTCGCCTTTTCTATTAAAATTATTATGTTATTTGTAAATCTAGACAGCTTATCTGTGTGTTATGTCACAGTAATTGGACACACCAGGAGTATATAAAATTCCTTGTAGCTGTGGTCTGGTTTACCATAGTCACCATAGGTTTACCTACTCGTGAAGCGAAAATAATGCTAGACACATTAGTGCAACAATTTATTAATGGGATAATATACGACAATTATATTTGGAATGTTTAAGAGATGAATATTCTGCCTAAGACCATTGTATAATTCTGTATGCCTAAGGTCGGTTCGACCTTCTGACTATCTACTGCATTATCAGCAATAACTAGTGATGCTTCTCTCTATCTTCTGCCTGGAGTCGTCTGTGTAGACCGCGGCTTAGACTTCATACAAGTGAGGAGTACCCAGTTTTTTGTTGTTGTTTTTTTCCCCTTTATTGTTATTTCATTCCCCGGGTGGAGCGGGCTTGCAGCACCTGAGGCGCTCTTCAGTCTGCAGAATGTGTAAATGGAAAGTAGAATATGCACAAAACACAAATGGAGTACTAATTATATGAATTATCTCGAACAGAACGATCTATTGACCCAAGGTCAACACGGATTTAGAAAATATCGTTCATGCGAAACACAACTAGCTCTATATTCACACGAAGTGATGGGTGCTATCGACAAAGGTTCGCAAATCGATTCCGTATTTCTTGATTTCCAGAAAGCTTTTGACACCGTACCTCACAAACGGCTTTTAATCAAATTGCGTGGTTATGGTATATCGCCCCAAATTTGCAATTGGATAGAGGATTTCTTGTCAGAGAGGACACAGTTCGTAGTAATCGATGGTAAGGCATCGACTAAAACAGAGGTGATATCGGGCGTTCCACAAGGTAGTGTTATTGGTCCTCTGCTATTCCTTATTTACATAAACGATTTAGGGGAAAATCTAAGTAGCTCTCTTAGGTTGTTTGCAGATGACGCCGTCATTTACCGTCTAGTAAAATCATCTGAAGATCAAAACCAACTGCAGAACGATCTGAATAAGATATCAGTATGGTGTAAAAATTGGCAATTGACTCTAAATAATGAGAAGTGTGAAGTCGTCCACGTGAGTACGAAAAGAAATCCGTTAAACTTTGTTTACAACATAAATCAATCAAATGTGAACGCCGTAAACTCCACAAAATACCTAGGAATCACTATTACTTCAGACTTAAACTGGAAAGAACACGTAGATAATATCGTGGGAAAGGCGAACCAGAGACTGCGTTTTATTGGCAGAATCCTTAAAAGATGCAACAGAACTACTAAAGAAACTGCATACACTGCGCTTGTCCGTCCATTTTTGGAGTATTGCAGCCCAGTGTGGGATCCTTATCAGGTGGGTTTGACGGAGGACATCGAAAGAGTCCAAAGAAGGGCAGCTCGTTTCGTATTGTCACGATACAGGGGAGACAGCGTTACGGAAATGATACAGGATCTGGGATGGGAATCATTACAACAACGGCGCTTATCGCTGAGGCGTGGGTTACTTGCTAAACTCCAATCGCCAACATTCTCCTCCGAATGCGAAAATATATTGTTGACTCCCACTTACATAGGTAGAAATGATCATCAGAATAAAATAAGAGAAATCAGAGCTCGAACAGAGAGATTCAGGTGTTCTTTCTTCCCGCGCGCTATTCGAGAATGGAATGGGAGATAAATAGTATAATTGTGGTTCGATGAACCCTCTGCCAGGCACTTAAATGTGATTTGCAGCGTATCCCATGTAGATGTAGATGTAGAAAGGACGCAATACACAGAACACGGCGACGTAACAGAAGATGAGCAAACATTTGAAATGAAGTGTTGGTGTCCACTATTTCATAAAATCACATGGCGGCAAAAACGGTGAAACACTACACTGATGCACATAATCACACAGACAGTTAGAAGACACAGGCGTCGTCGCAGTTGCATTAAAAAAAATCACACTGATGGAGACACAGACGAGGCACACGCAGATGATTATGAATGTGACGGTTGTAGTTGGGGGAGGAGAAAAAGGGGGAGGAAGAGGGGGAAGGGGGCAGGGAGCGGAGGAGGGGCGACAGATGGGGACAGGGTAAAGAGGGGCCACAGGGCCGGGAGAAAGGAATGGGGTTGGATGTCCCCGGAAGCTGTACGGAGCGGGAGGTGGAATTCCAGAGGGACCGGCAAAAGGAGGGCGGCGAGGAAGGATAGGCGTGGTCAGAGACCGAGGGGGTGGTAGGAGGGGGTGGATCAGAGCTGGTACGAGGAATAGATGTCTGGACGGAGGCCATCGTCAAGGATGGGGAGGGTGCGACAATTGCCACAGGAAAGGGTAAGGAGTGTGAACAAGAGCAGGGGGGATGCAGTGGTAGTGGCACGGCAACTGACCGAGATTGGTGAGGAGAGGATGAACAATGGGGAGAGGGGGATCCAGTTTACGGTAGAGGAAACGCAGACGAAGGTGCTCAATGAAGCGGACAAGGCGGGGGAAGCGGATGAGGTCATAAAGGAGCCGCGTGGGGGATGGGGGTAGGAAGGGATACGGCTATCGAGACGTGAGTGGCGCTTCTGTATTCTTCTTGTAGATGGTGCTCTACGCTCGCTATCGGCGTGGAGGGAGAGGCGCCGCTGTGCGATAGGCTAGCGGCAAATAGCTTATAAAGATATTTGCAAGCGGCTCTCCAACGCCGTTCTTGGTCCTGTGTTCCCACTTCTAGTAGAGTGGCGCTAGGGTTACGCCAGTACAAGGGTCATATCGAAAACCAGACATAGAGATGGTATAGAGATTATCAGTCGTTGTGTTAACTTCAGTAGAAAATAGTTATGTGTTAAATGAGACAAAATTTGGATGACATCGTTAGATCAACGGCTTGACAACCGATTACTCTCTGTCAATAACGTCGGCACTTCCAGAGACAGTCTCGCAGCCGACGTCAAGTGTTGGAGTATGGTGTCCTCTACAACACCTATGTATTCGGCGTTCCATCGAGTACTGGTCGCAGTTAGCCGCTTTAACTCCGATTATGTATTCCGCAGCCGACGACAAAACGTTAATGGCAATCTTTGCTATTCTACCACGGCCTGTGAGCCATGAAATTTAAAGTGAAGTCAACTCTTGCCGTGAAAAATTACATTATATGATCGAACTGACAGCATCGGTTAAACCTATTATCAGGTGTGTACTTCGTTGTTGGCATGAACGCGTGGAACTTACTGCTACACCTACACAGTTCCTTTATGAAAATGTCAGAAAGCAAGTCTGAGGATAGCTCAAAATGTTCAAATGTTTGTATAGCTTATGGGACTTAACTACGGGGTCATCAGTCCCTAAATTTACAACCTACTTATGAACTAACTAAGACTAAGGACGGCACAAATATCCATGCCGGAGGGGGGATTCGAACCCTCGACCGTAGTGACCGTGCAGACCGTGACTGGAGCGCCTCAGTCCCTCGGTCACCGCGGCCGGCCTGAGGATAGCCCTCGGTACAACATTGACAAAGTATTTGTGTTGCTAACTAGATACCGAAAGCATCGAGTTAATGGCTCAGTTACCGAATCTGGAACACATGGGAGCAACGCAGAAATAACAGTGATACTACAACGAAATGATCAAATAAATTTATGAAACCGGCTCGAATATTAACATACGTACATGTAGTCACAAACAAATGCATATTCACACTATAAACTGAATACTGTAGTCGGTTGTTCTCCCACCTCACAAGTCTCACGGGAACAAGGAAAGTTCCCAGTTAACACAGCAAGATCGGAGAATAACAACCATTCCTGTAATAAATAAATCATGGATCATGATTTCGCTAGAGCTTGAAAAGAAACTATTATCAACATCAGATAGCTTGAAGCCTTACACAATTTCAAACCTCACGTAAGTGAAACAGATCACGCTTGCTAAACAATGTTACGTTCCCACTGGTCAGCGACTGGGTGCCGTCTCCTGGATTCCATGGATTCCAGCCGGCGAACCATCTGTCGCTAACAGAAGAGACCAGAGGGATCCCTTCTAACACCAACTTAACGACCTGCGACCGAAAAAAGCCTTTGGTAAAAATCTCTTTGCTTTCGATAAGTTAGCAACCCTTGGTCAATCTGTAGCTACAGAAGACGGAAGCACTATTCTACTAGCCATATTGTAAATACTTAGCAGACAGACAGTCACAAACTCTCTCATGTAAAACGGGTGATAGGGATTAACAAAAGTTTGACATATTTTAGAATATAGGTGTAGAATAAAACATTGAATCATATTCTCCAGACCATTAAAATTGCTACACCACGTAAATAACGTGCTACAGACGCGAAATTTAACCGACAGGAAGAATATGCTGTGATATGCAGATGATTAGCTCTTCAGAGCATTGACACAAGGTTGGCGCCGGTGGCGACACTTACAACGTGCTGACATGGGGAAATTTTCGAACCGATTTCTCATACACAAACAGCAGTTGACTGGCGTTGCCTGGTGAAACGTTGTTGTGAAGCCTCGTGTAAGGAGGAGAAATGCGTACCATCACATTTCCGACTTTGATAAAGGTCGGATTGTAGCCTATGGCGATCGCGGTATCGTATCGCGATATTGCTACTCGCGTTGGTCGCGATCCAACGACTGTTAGTAGAATATGGAACCGGTGCTGGATTCCAACCGCCTCGTATCACAAGCAGTCGAGATGACAGACATCTTATCCGCTTGGCTGTAACGGAACGTACTGCCACATCTCGATCCCTGAGTCAACAGATGTGGACGTTTGCAAGACAACAACCATCTGCACGAACAGTTCGACGACGTTTGCAGCAGCATGGACTATCAGCTCGGAGACCATGGATGCGGTTACCATTGACGCTGCATCACAGACAGGACCGCCTGCGATGATGTACGCAACGACGAACCTGGGTCCACGAATTGTAAAGCGTCATTTTTTCGGATAAATCCAGGTTCTGTTTACAGCATCATTATGATCGCATCCATGTTTGGCGACATCGCGGTGAACGCACATTGGAAGCGTGTATTCGTCATCGCCATACTGGAGTATCACCCGGTATTATGGTATATGGTGCCACTGGTTACACGTCTCGGTCGCCTCTTGTTAGCATCGACGGCACTTTGAACAGTGGTTGTTACATTTAAGATGTGTTACGACCCGTGGCTCTACCCTCCATCCTATCCCTGCGAAAACCTGCGGTCAGCAGGATAATGCATGACCGCGTGTTTCAGGTCCTGTACGGGCCTTTCTGGATACGGCAAACGTCTGGTCACTGGTGGGCGAGCAACTGGCTCGTCACAATGCGCCAGCCACTACTTTTGATGAACTGTGGTATCGTGTTGAAGCTGCATGGGCATCTGTACCTGCACACGCCATCCAAGCATTGTTTGACTCAATGCTCAGGCGTTATTTCGTACAGAGGTGGTTGTTTTGGATACTGATTTCTCAGAATGTATGCACCCAAATTGCGTGAAAATGTAATAACTTGTCTGATCTAGTGTAATACATTTGTCCAATGAATACCCGTTTATTATCTGTATTTCTTCTTGGAGTAACAATTTTTATGGCCAGTAATGTATATACAACACATACCTTCTGTTACGGTCCGTTTACGTTTTCGCAGTTTCCGGAAACCCTGCAGTGGTATTCCTTTCTGTCCATTACAAGATCGAACCTCAGAAGCTTACTTTATGTACAACTGTTAACAAAACAGGAGTTCCTGCAAAAGACACATTTAGCTTAATTGCAGCACTCTTGCTGGCCGCGGTGGCCGCGAGGACTGAGACGCTCCAGTCACGGTCTGCACGGCCACTACGGTCGGGGGTTCGAATTCCCCCTAGGGCATGGATATTTGTGCCGTCCTTAGGATTAGCTATTTCATAAGTAGTTTGTAAGTTTAGGGACTGATGACCCCGTAGTTAAGGCCCATAAGCTCTACAAACATTTGAACCTTTGCAGCACTCTCTACCGGATTAAAATAAACGTTTCGGCCTGAAAGATAAAACTTTATAGCAAAGAATTATAGCTTCCGATCAGAATTCTAGGATACAAATTGTTGAGAAGTAAAACTGACATGACATCATCGATTATAGAGTTCCTTGCGATAATATTAAACATGTTGTCTGAAACAGTTGCAGGATAAAAAACCTGTATACTTTGTGTACATTTGTTAACAACATTTTATCATCACATTTACGAACAACCGCCATGTTTTCTTGTTAGCATGTAAAATGTAAGGATTCCGACAACCGATGATTATATCTTACTAGAGAAAGACTTCGTATGTTTGACAAGCATCTTTGGAATTCTGCGTTTGGTAGGCTCGTTGGAGACCACCACAAAATTATTGATGAATGCTCTGATCACCCCACAAAATGTTTGATGAAGTTCATTGTATGGTGATAGACAGTTCCTGATTGACCATGAATGCGGTAGCAGAGTTTGCTGATACACACACTCTGTAATTTCTGCACTCTCCAGGCGGAAGGTACGGACATATAGAAACTGCATGGTAGTTAACAGTATCGAATGTAAATGCATGTTTCCCGTACTTCTGTGCCGAAATAGTACAGTGAAAAGTTACTATTTGCTTTTCATTATTGCTGAAGACTAGAGAAGTATCGGAAATAAGCTGTTCCTAAAGGAAAATAGGCGCTGTTTGGTTTACATTAAAGATGTAAAATAAGTGCCAGTGACTATCCCTCGGTGCACTAGACATACTGAAGTGGTTTCTAGACTTTTCCTTCATACCTTTATGGGAACTCCAGATCGTTGTCACCAGTCTGTGATTCACACAATTATTTTGTTTCACTGAAAAAAGAAGAACAAACTCGGTCTCTAATTGAAATCCTTAATTAGCCCTTAGACAAGTGGAAGGACTGGGTGGCTTACCAAAATTATATAAAAAAAATACTACTTTTTGAATTTGTTCAGTTAAGAATAATCATTAGGTGAAGTCCATTTTAAAAGTTCAAAAATTTGACAAGCAGTTGGTGAGGCCAATACATTAATTTGTTCAGTAATCGTACAGAGGTTTCAAAAGTAAAGTGCCAACTTCAAGTAATTTCTTAAACAGTAATTACTAAATGAAATTGATCATTGGGTAAAGCCCACTTAAAATCTGACAACCGGCCGGTGAAGCCAGTATATCAATTTGTTAATTAATCTTAAAAGGGTTTTGAAAGACAAATCGTCAATATAATTGCATTCTTAAAGATTAAATACCAAATAAAATGACCCTTGAGTTAAACTTAGTTTAAAATTCGACAAATCAGCGGGTGAAGCCCGTACCTTATTCTCAGAAATAATGCAAAAGGCAAAGAGACAACTTTAAATGAATTCTTAAACAACTTATCAAATAAAATTGGCTATTGAGTGAAGCCCACTTAAAATCCGATAAGCAGTGTGTGAAGCCTGTGCATTAATTTGTTAATTAATCTTACAACGATTTCAAAGTTAGCGTGAATTCTTAAACAATAAAAATGTTTGTAAAGCTAATGGGAGTTAACTGCGGGGTCATCAGTCCATAAACTTACAAACTACTTATGAACTAACTTATACTAAAGACAACACAAACATTCATGCCCGAGGGAGGATCCGAAACTCCGACGCGGGAGGCCGCGCGATCCGCAACTGGCGCTCCAGACCGCTCGGTTACTCCCGCGCGGCTTTTAACAATAATCACCACAAGATAGGTGCCATTAAACATTTAAAATTTAAAGCCACATGACACAACAAAATAGATTAAACTAACATACAAGTCCGACGACGTCCTGAACTCACCTCTCTGACTATGATTATACCTTAATACAGACTGCGACGCCAACCGTTCGACACCATTGTGAATGAAATCCACAAGGTAGTAGCCAGTGGATGGAGACAACATAACAATATAAAAATTCCATCCAGAACACGTAACCAATAAAAGAAATTCCACACATGGCTGGGGAGAGTGGTTACCCAAATTCCTTAAAACTGCCAAATACACACACTCTGGCGCAGTAATCCAAGAGGGGCGTAAAGAAGGATTCCAACAAATTAGTAGGTAAGTGCCAGGCAACGACTACATAAGTAAAAAAAATACGGTGGCTACACTTGAGAATTTCCAATGAAACCAACAAGGCGTTCGCAGATTATACGATACGCTGAGAAACACTCATACAACGCCGAAACACAACTAAAAGAAAGATGCCTGACCATTTAACGAGGAATGACCAAAGGTACAGATCTCCTTAACACGTTCGGGACGACTGACTGGTGATTTAACTTGGGCCTGACTTCTTTTGTGACGTAAATTTAACATTACGTGCCCAACAATACTACATATACCAAGAAAAAATTTTGATACCACGATAATCAGTATAATTTTGACATCACGCCACAGTGGCGTCCGCAGGCCGCTAGGATAGATAGTGGCGTTATGGTAGGCAAACCCTGAAAACAAACAACCAGCAACAAATCTCGATCTATATCGCAAATTGTTGTCTTCCAGTTTGAATTCCTATTTTGAACGGTATATTTCATATTCTGATTTATTTTGCAAGGTTACTAATTTTTATTTTTACTTTTCATCGGATACTTCCCATTTAATTTTAGACACAGAAGCTTCAGAAAATTGGGGACAGCTAATAATCGATAAAATAATCTATTTATTATACAGGAAATTAGTTATATATAAGAACAACTGTAAATACATGGAGAAAAATAAAGTAATTGAACGGAAATCACTTCCACTTATGTGTACACATCTGTATTCAAAATAAACCTACAATTCAAAACTTCAGTGAATATACACAAGAATTAAAACGTATTGACAATATATACATGATTTATCTAAATCTAAAAGTACAAAGAAACAGTATTATACTATAGGACACACAAGTCCTGGACGTAGCTACAGGTGTTTCGACCCCCTCCCCAATTCCGTCAAAAAGTCCAGGCCCAGGGAATCTCAGAAAAAAAAAATCTTCGATATATCTCTGGGAAATTGGACTTATGAGATAACTTTTAGAACGAATAATATGGAAATGTTGGACTAATGAAGAGGAATATGCGAAGAGCTGGATAAAATCAGTAACACTTTAATTCACAGGCGAACCAGCCTCAATGACAGCAAACTGTCTACTGAGGGCCTGGCCGGAGTGCTCCTTTTAACCTGCAAGCTGCACCGAGCCTGTGAGCCTTGGTCACGTGAGGGTTCGGTGACGTCACAAAGGCGTGCGCTGGCCGGAAGGCACAGGCATCCCTCACGACCCAGTGGCGAGAGCCGTCACGAACGTGCTAACTTATCAGTTCGGCAATCGCGTGAATACCGACACCGGGGCACCATGAAAGATCGTTCTATGAGCTTGCTACTACCCAGAGCGCCACTGTAGCAGCCAAACAAAGGGCCCAGGCGTTCTGCAGAACTCAGAAATCCTGTTTCCTTTTGAACTGTCCAATGACACTAAGACAGGAATCGGAGAGGGACGGAACTAACACTGCCTACAAAATATGTTGCTGGATTGGGCAGGTAACTGGCAGTGACTACATAAGGAAACAAATACCCTGATTACACTTAATTGCAATGAAAATATCAGAAGCTTGGTAAGTGTACAACCAAAACAACGTTGGGACGGAACTCGTTGAGGGTGGTAATGTATATGCGAGGCACCAGAAGATTAATAAGCCTACTTAACTTATTGGTTCGGACGTGACGAAATAACGACATCAGAAGTTGCAGGTACGGCTCATTCAATCACATAACATGGCAGGGCATAAAATAACATGTTAACTGGGCGACACTTGTGTCGCCCAGTGCTGAGATTTTGTCGCCCAGTGGCTATTGATAGTCTCGGCAATTTATTTTTATTGAATCACATATCAAATGTACCGGGAATTAAAAAATAACCTCTTGTAAATCTTTTAGAGCATAAGTTCCCAATCTTTTCAGTCTTGTTACCCCTAAGACCTACTAGGGAAACTCATTTTACCCCCCTCCTCCCCAAAAAAATCACCAATTAAAATATTATCAAAGAAAGCAATACATGAAAACACTACCACTCTTTGTTAATCATAATACACTGCATAAGACACACATCTTTCACACTTTCGATGCAGCAATGAAACAATTATATTCAATGAAAAGGTGGGTACTGTTTACCAGTCGCAAGTTTTCTAATATTTGCTTTCGTTTTGCTTAAGGCGCATCTCAGGTTATGTTCCACATTGAGACAGTTTCTGGTCTTACTTTTTATTGTAAGTAGCTTTGAGAAGCCACTCTGATATCTGTAAGTGGTACCAAACTGTCTTAACGTTCTTAGAGCTCTGTCAGCTATAACAGGATATTCGGCTTCTGATTTTCGCCAAAATGTACCAAGGCCATAATTTTGAAATTACATTTTGAATGTGCTATCTTCGAGCAATCAGAAGGATTCTACTTTGCCTGAAACATCTTTGAAAATTTCAACAGAAAATGGTCTCAATATCCAAGTGTTGACGTGCTGATTATCCATAGCCGAGGAATAATGCTTAATTGAGTTTATAACTGCAGACGGATCCTAAATAACGGAAGTTTAAAACACGATTCTTTTATTTTCCTCGCTCTACTCATTGATCACATAGTTGCTTAAACATCGATAGATCTCCGACTTGAACCCTGCGTTGATAAAGTTCCAGTTTACGGACGAAATTTGAAATTTTATCCTGCGCTGTGAAAATATTAGTCCTATTTTCTGCAATGAAATACTCGGACTTAATTTCACTGCAAAAGTCAGCAAGATACGTCAACATTTCGACAGTTTTTTCTTTTATTTTTGAGTAAAATCTTCCTCTTTTTGTGTTCCTTGCTTTTCCAGGAGTCCTATTTCTAAATGGGCAGAGAGAAGCAGCACTGAAGTAATGTGATGTTGCTCTGCGAAGTAAAATAAATCCTCGTGGCTGTGTTCTTTCGTTAAAACGGACTAAAACTGTCATCTGATGCAAAATAAAAACCGAAAGTACACGAGGTGGTAAGCAATCTGTTATCAAAATGTTTTACAGTTGCGCAAATACATCTTTCCGACGATACCAAAAGGGTGAAATGGAATGCAGAGTTTTATTGGCAAGTTAATATGCTTATTCGTGTAAGCGAAAAACACTTCAGAAATGGACAAAGAAATTTTAACCGCATACTGTGTATTCTAAAACATATCCTGTGTTTATTCAAGGCTGTGTGTGCGTGTTGCATGGGAACGTTTTATAGGGCATCGGCTTTACGCTTTGAAAAACTTGAAGAGCTGGCTGAGTTAACCAAGAAAACTGTCTACCGCTTTCCAGCACACTTTGATGTAAGGTTCGTAGAACACCTCAACAATTTAGCCAAAGCAGTTTGGAACAACCTTCCATTAATGCAACAACATTGGAATAATGTTCTTGGAAAGACTGATTTCTCAAAAGTTGAAAAAGCTTTAGCATGTGGGTTTCTACGTTTGTGGGAGACAGGTGGCGAACAACAGCGACTTACCAATCTTACGCTAGATCTTCTGAAACGTCTGGAAAAACTGCAAAAGATTGTCAGAGGTCATTTGTTACAATCCCTGATATTGAAGTATCTAAAAAAAATATTTGTTGATTCATTATCTTTGATGGAAGAAGACTGTTATCCTGGTGGATATGAAGAAAAGTTGGAAAGAGAAGTTGCAAGAGAACTTGAAAGTGACGAATCAGATACTGAAGATCTTCCTAGAAGATGTCACGTAAACCGATTTGTTTCAACAAAGCGACACTGACCTGCAGCGAGAAGAGAGGTTGTAATGAGCTGTAAAGAGTTTATCATATAACGGCTTCCCGAAGACCAGAAGGAAATCTGCAGTAGGATTAATAGATTATTACATTCTAAAAATCCTATTGAGCTTTTGAAAGCAGTTCGTGCAGACGTTGGAGATAAAGTATCAGATTTTACTGATGACATAGGGTTGTTTGCAGCAGAAAAACTCCCTGCTTCGTCTAGTTTGACATCATCTACTGGAAAGCTGTACCACTTTTTGAATGTATCTCAACCTCACTCGATCCTAAGAAAGTTGGTGCAGTCGTATATTTCTCTGACACCGCAAAGAGCACGTCCCGAAAGAGCAGTGTCACTACATACTACTTTAAAATCAAACAACCTGGCCTGTCATGAGAAGCCCTGAACTCTAGAATGCGCATCGCTCTCAACGCTGTTGGGCCAGCCTTTTTCGACCCAAGACCAATCGTGGCGAAGTTCCCAGAGAAGAAAGAGAAGGAAGCTGCCCGATTTTGAACTGCATCAAGACCAAGAGTTTGTAAAAAAGTTTTTGCAAATGACAGTAACCTTTACATTTGATGTTCTTCGATTCTTTTAGTTAGGGATTTTGTAACTTTTTCTATCAAAATATTTTGTAAACCCAGTAATTTCATTATCCTTTAAAATTTTGTTGTAGGTCAATTAAAAATATTTCTTGAAAATTGTTTCTTGTGTGCATTAAGACATTTATAAAAACGGCAAAATAATTGTTTTTACCTACAATCTTAAAAGTGAAGGTATAAAATTACTGTTCATTACTCTTTGAAAGAAAACACACTAGAACTTTATGTTCTTTAAAGACGCTTTTAGCACCAGCATCTCATGACTCATTTTCTACAGAAGTACTTTTCTTAGATAGCTTAAAATTGTAATTGTGTTTTTTCCCCTTTGGTGTACGGAATTCCCTAGAGGAAAAATACAAATTGAGGAACCATAACGTTATATGAGCTTTTAAGACAAATGATTTATTAACTTTTACAGAAAGTGCACAGGAAGGTATTTTAAGTAATCATAGTTTATTTTAATACTATTTTCTTTTAATAACCGTATCAAATTAAAGTGAACTTATAAGAGGTACTGTATTCTATTCAACTACTTAACAAATAAAATACAGTAAAAACAATTGAAAGATTGTTTAACAAAATTAGGAGACATAAATGATTTCTTCAAAGTTCAAATTTAGTAGTGTTCCACAAACATTTTTATTTATCATTAAAAACATATTTTAATAAAAATATATTAAGGAAAAATTAAGCAGCTTTGATTTTAATAAAAAAGGCTTCAAAATACGGTTTTAGGCATCAATATTTGGAAATTTTTCCGGGGGAGGGCTCCCGGGACCCTCGGATCACACTTCCAATGTCGCCCAGTGAAAATCCCTTAAAATATGCTCTGTAATATGGCGCACAAATCCTGCAGAAACTTATCAACCCATCATATCTTGAGAAAGTTGCGAAACAATTCACACCGAAGTGCTGAGACGGGTAGACGTAAGCTAACACGAAATCCTCCACCGGCATCACACATATATCCACTGCAAGGCATGTGCTGCCCTCTGCTCTCCTAACTCAAAAATGTTCAAATGTTTGTAGAGCTTATGGGACTTAACTACGGGGTTATCACTCCCTAAACTTACAAACTACTTACGAACTAGCTATTACTAAGGACGGCACAAATATCCATGCCAATGGGGGGATTCGAACCCCCGACCGTGGTGACCGTGGAGACCGTGACTGACGCGCCGCAGACCGCTTGGCCACTGCGGCCGGCCAACTCCAAACTGATTGCGGGCAGAACTGCCTGCCCGTTGTAGGAGGCTCCAGTTACCAGCGTGCGTTCACAAAGGGGTTCATGTCAATAAGAAACGCTCATAGATAGCAACAAGACCACTATCAGTGATAGCAAGCAGTAACATAATTGATAGTAAGGGCTAGAAAACTCCCTTGCGCCCAAAACAATGACAGAATGCTTTGTAAAATAGATCACAGAAGGAAAGATGGCAACTCGTGACAGAAATCCAATCTCAATAGGCAAATAATGACTAGCCTAGATAAAATTAGAAGAACGGAATTCATGTAAACTAAGATGTCAGTAACTAGAAAACATGGTGGCCGTGAGTACTGGGAGAAGGGCCATACCATAAGAAAATACACACAAAACGTGTCGCGAGAGCCACCACGGCTTACTAAGTAAATGACCATTATTTTTGCCTTACAGAAGATTTTTCCTGAAATTGCCATACTAATAGTACACTTAATTTTCAATAACCTTCTGTAACATCATAAACAGTATATTAGAACAGACATTGTGGTTGCGTAGAATTCCCGGCGTAATAACTGAGAATATCCGGGTTTACAGCCGGATACCATCGACAATTGAACACGATATTTCGGCAGACCAACTGGCTACCATCTTCAGGTGAGTGCGCTGATTACACTTACTCGCCGGCGAGTAAGTATAATCAGCGAACTCACCTGAAGATGGTAGCCAGTTGGTATGCCGAAAAATCGTATTCAGTTGACGATGCTATCCGGCTGCAAACCCGAGATGAATATTATTAGAACAGACATTGGAAATATGGGCTACGACTTTCATCAAAAGTTATATTGCCAATGTTTTTGCTCATTTCGAATATGAAATACACCTTCTAAAACATATTTGGTACCTAATGAACTTAAAATTACAGTGTCGGTGCAATGTTTGTAGAATATAACAAAATTATTGAGAACTGCAAATTTTTCGTTTAGCTGCGCAGGGTCCTCATATGGTCTACTTCTTATGTCATATAAAAGAGTTATAAAAACGATAAAATTTTGTTACTAATAAAGTCTATTCAACAGTGGTAAAATTAAACATATGCACATAACATTACATGAATTCCGACCAATATAATTAATTGTGGTCCAAAATACAGTGCTCTCTGCCAGCATTTGACTTGAAGGAGTTTGCATGTAAGACACTCTTCCCCCCCCCCCCCTCCTCCTCGGTTGCAGTATTCTAAGCATTGCTACATTACATGCAGACAATTTCCAATTATAAACCGAAATGCCCTCATCTCAAATCTGCTCTAGAACAAACGAATAATTTTTTTCCATTACAAATAGATTATCAACCATCTGTTTTTTAATTAGGAATTTCTCCCAATTTTATTCTGTGGTGTTTTAGTTGTAGTCGTATTACGCCTTTTTTTACTGAGAGTGACATGAGATAAATTGAACATCCTCACTCTTTCCAGAGTTCCCATTCTCATTCTCATTATAGTACTTTTTCCGTGTCCTCTTCATTCCAGCACATTCTTTAATTCTTTGTAACATACTTTGACGTTAATACTGGTATCCTGGACATCAACAACCATAAACCAACCTGTTTCGTAATAAGTGTAAATATAGGACATCTCATATTTAGACACTGTTTTGTAGCGTATACTTCAACTTAAGTTATTCAATTTGTAGATTGAGGAACCTATGAAGGAAAGTAAGGAGGAATTTGGAGAAGGAATTACAGTTCAAGGTGAAGAAATAAAAAAATTGCATTTTTCTGATGACATAGTAATTCTGTCGGAGACAGCAAAGGGCCTGGAAGAGAAATTGAAGGGAATTGACAGTTTGTTGAAAGGAGCGTATAAGATGAAAATTAACAATAGCAAAAGAAGGGTAGTGGAGTGCAGTCTAAGAAAATCAGGCGATGCTAAAGGAATTAGATTAGGTAAGGAAACAATAAGGTTGGTATATGGGTTGTGTTACTTGGGTAGTAAAATATTACATAACAGTCGCAGTACAGAGGATATAAAATGCAGGATGGCAATATGAAGAAATGCGTTTCTGAAAAAGAGAAATTTGTTAAAATCGAATATTAATTTAAGTGTAAGGAAGTTCTTTCTGAAGGCGTTTGTGTAGAGTGTTACCTTGTACGGGAGTCAAACTAGGACGATAAATAGTTAATACAGGAAGAGGATAGAGGCTTTTTAAATGTGGTGCTACAGTAAAATGCTGAAGAATAGGTGGGTAGATTGCGTAAATAATGAAGAGGTACTACAGGAATTTTTTGTATACCTTGACTAAAAGAAGGGATGGATTGGTAAACGCATTCTAAGACATGATGCAATCGTGAATTTACGAAATGTTTGTTAAGCTTATGGGACTTAACTACGGTGTCATCAGTCCCTAAACTTACAAACTAGCTAACACTAAGGACGGCACAAATATCCCGAGGGGGGTTCGAACCCCCCGACTGTAGTGGCCGTGCAGACCGTGACTGACGCGCCTCAGTCCCCTCGGCCACCGTGGACGGCGTGAATTTACAGCTGGAGGGAAATGTTTGGGGGGAAAATCGCAGAGGGAAACCAAGAGACGAATATAGTAAGCAGCTTCAGAGGGATGTGGGTTGCCGTTCTTATGAGGAGATGAAGAGGCTTGTTCAGGATAGATTAGGATGGAGAGCTGCATCAAACCAGTCTTTGCACTGAAGGCCAGAACAACAAAAGCAACATTTTTACTAATTCTATAAAAATGCCTCATTCCAGAATCCATTAAGAGATAATTAATATATTCGAAATGTTTTATGCACCACCAGTAACAAAAAACAGCTATCAAAAAACATTGCCTGCTATAATATCGAAAAAATACCTACAAAATTAAAAACTTGCAAACTTTTTTTTTTTTTTTTTTTTTTTTTTTTTTTTTTTTTTTTTTTTTTTTTTTTTTTACAAATAATAATTATTAGTCCGTTGTGAACTGGCTTCCGGCTTTTTAGGTCAAACTGAAAATATATTGTAGATATCAACAGTGAGTGTGCATAATTACAAGGGTGGGGGTACCCTTAAGCATCTTTGCTGAAGTGTTCTTTTCTGAACTATCTGTTCAGTATACAGTAATATGAAGATGACCTAAACAGGCGAAAGCCGGTACGTAACGGACTAATAAATATTATTCTATAACACAAATGCAACGTATTCAGGTTCTTAATGTATCTAGGTTCCTACGAGTACCGACTGAACATTGTACAAATATACTTACAAAATGTTTCAGGGCACTGGAAATAGCAAAATGATGCGTTCTCTGCCACTGCAACCAAACACTTGTGCTTAAAGTGAAAAAAGTATTCCTTTTGATATGATGGCTCCCTCTCTAATAACAATTTCACACTTGCACGACAAGGATACTGCATCTAAATGCTCCCAGACAACAATTAGCGCATATGTACATATATGGTATGTGGACCATTTTCTGTATTTTCGAAAGGTAAGTAACTTCAGTTTGTGGGGTCTTTTAACATGCTTTGGCCTCTTTGTAAGAACTGATGGAGAAAAATTGCGATCAATACTAGTTTAGTTTTCATCTCAACAAAATACAATTACAATTACGTGATTATTCACTTCAGCTAACTAGCAGCTATGGAGAGGAAGGAGGTCATTATATGGTCACATTTTAAAAGATATGTTTCACGAAGTATAGAACATAAAAGTGTTGAAATGCTTACAAAAGAAACGCTACGTAAATACAGTGTTGGACATAGAAACATCAATTACTAAAACTGTATCTCCTCAAAATTAAAAGAGTGCTAAACGCATGTCTATCAGTACGCAAGATCTGCATTCACAATGCAGTTTTTGGATAACTTGTGTTATTATCAGATGCTGAAAAGTGCTTCATGTTCAGAAAGGTAAGATTGCTATCAACATCATGGAGCTTATGTGTCATAAGCATCTTTCTGAAAATGAAAATAAATGCTATCTCTTAGTATCCATTTAGTACCCATGGCAACCCTAGTGGTATTCTGTTGCCTTCTTCCATCCTTTGAACTGACATACCCAGACACTTGCAGGGGAACCAACACTTTAACGTGAATTCAGATCCACGGCGATACTCGGCATTTTTCACGTTAACAACAATGACAGAGGTGAAAGAACTGAAAAGTGACACATAACAACCCTAGAAATAAGGGGGGATCGAACCAACGATTTTTGGATAAACAATCTGACACTCTACCACTCTGCTACGGAGTCACACTGATTTAAAGTATCCTGCTGGAACACTGAACCTTGCTGTACCTACAACCGTCCATAATTGACGGAATTGACCTGTCAGTTATCTTCTAAGAAATGTTCGATGAGGTTCATGTCGGGCGACCTGATTGGCCAAATCATTAACTAGAATATCCAGAATGTTCATGAAATCTATCGTGAAAACTTGTAATTCACTGACATTGTGGTCTGTCATCTATAAAAATTCTATCATATTAACTGAATTTTCCGTCGGTGCCTGAAAAAACATGATAATATTATTATGAAAAAGGAAAATTCCTGATGTTCTGTAAAATTATTTATTACAAACCGGCTTTCGGCTTCTTAGGGCATTATCAGATAACAACTGAATGTCGCTAACATTTCTTCATTAATATGCCACTAACAAAGATGTTATCAAATTCAGATGATACAAATGCACATGTTTACGGGCAAGTGTTACACACACACATATATATATATATATATATATATATATATATATATATATATATATATATATATATAACTGAATTGCTGTTAGTTAGTCTCGCTAAACCTCGAGAACGGCTGAACCGATTTGGCTGATTTTAGTCTTGAAATATTCGTGTAAGTCCAGGGAAGGTTTAAACGGTGATAAAATTTGGAAAAGTTGTCCGGAAAAGAGGAAAATCGGGAGAAACTGAAACAGCTTTTTCCAGTGAGCTATCAATACCGTTCGTCCAATTTCTATAAATTTTGTACATTTCATGTTGAAAGCAAGACGAAGGTTCGCATCAAATAAAAATTTGGAAAAGTAGCCCGAATAGTAGGAAAATTTAGGAAAAACCGAAAGCGATTTTTTCTATAAATAAAAATCAATTGCCACATGGTTGTAAGAGCATCACTTGAATACGGCTTGACAGGACAAGGTTTGTATGAAATAATGTTTTTGGAAAATCTACGCGAAAATTGGAAAATTTGAGAAAGAGTGAAAGTGCATTTTTCAATGTTTTTTTGATTGAATTCAGCACTGTAACGACTATTCGCACAACGGAGAGGGGGAATTCTTTTTATGTTTTGTTCATTATGGTCTTGGGGAAGTTTTCTGTAAACAAAAATAAGGATAGTTAAAAAGGAAAGTCGCAAAATTCGAACCAAGTTCCTTTTCCAATGTGTTTCTAAATATACTCAACACTATAAGTTAAGAGCAGTTCATCCGATTGCGATAAATTTTGATCATTTGACGTTCAACGAAAGATGAACGTTCTTATGAACTAAAAATTTGTGAAAGTTACGAGGAAAATTTGAAAATTCACGTGAAATTGAAAGTGCTTTTTTCAAAGGGGTATCAATATCATTCGTCTGACTGCGATAAAATTTTGCATATTTGACGTTCAAAGCAAGAGTACGTACATATTAGCAATTGCCAGCCGGATAGACTAGATAATTAGATGACCCGGTGATCTTCGTATCACTGACCTCATAATATAAACCATATTAATTTAAATCATATGTATTTTAGACCCAGTAGCTATATAAAGGCATCATCAGATAGTCTAAGTATCGGCTCATCAGTGGGCGGAAAGAGTGGGCAAATCATGCTCACATGTCCATGATAATGTTCATGTCACATTCGTGGAAGTTCAGGGAAGGTTTAAAACGGTGATAAAATATGGAAAAATTGCGAGTAAAATTTAGATTTGAAACATGTAAAACAATGATTTGGTTGTTGTATTCAGTATATGAACTGTCAAAGATAAAAATGAATTGCTGTTCGTTAGCTTCGCTAAAACTCGAGAACGGTTGAACCGATTTGGCTATATATCATTACATAAACCACTGAATCTATTGTGATGAAATCTGGTGTGGAGATAATTTGAGCGCTGAAGTACGAATAAGATACTTTAGAAAGTGTGTAATTCAAGATATATTTTTAATTTAAAGTATATAAAGCGAACTATCGAACAGTAATTACTCTCTGGAAAAGCTATTTAATTTACTCCATGACTTCTTAACTTTACCGTATCTCAGAAAATGCTTTCATCAGTTGCCAAGTCTACGTTATTTGATTCAACACAACGAATACCATGCACATACAGCATGTTTAATCCACATCTATTACGCCAAAAACAAAACAAAAAAAATTAAACTTGATTTGTCATTCTGACACTAGATTGTTGTGTTGGGTGCGTTCAGAAATATACTTCGAAAGAGTTCGCTTTACACGATCTGAACCCGTATATGAACTGTCAAAGTCACTGTCAAAGATTACACATACCTAAATATATGCAAAGTGCACACTGGATATTGTGGCACTGCAAAGTGCCTTGAAACTAACGCCAAAAACAAAAACAAAATTTGAACCTCATTTGTCATTCTGTCACAATTACAGTTATCATTATTAGTCCATGAAAACATTATTATCTGATACTGAAGGCGGAGGAGAAAAAGACCTAACATAGGTCGTCGAAGTCAGTCAAATGTGGGACGAACTATCTCACGCGCTAACCGCACTGATGACCAGCGAGAGACTGATCATGATAACAGTCGTATTGATATGGCAGATTTGCGTTCTAGAGTGAATTACAATGAAGTAGATAGGTATAGAATGGAACGAGTTCGGGCACATCGATCACAGCAGCAGCGAGCACGGGAAAATGAAATTGCTCGATTCCACAGAAGCAATGCTCCAGTGCAATTGGAACGAGGAGCATTCTCTTACCATAGGGAAAAAGATTATAGTGCCGACAAATCTGTAACAATTGGTGAAATGTCAATCTTTTGTCTACATTGAAAGGCTTTACAACACAGCGGTGAATCTGCAGGATTATGTTGTGCTGGTGGGAAAGTAAAATTCCACAATTGGTCCCATCACTTGCTTCGTATTTTTTCACCGTTTCAAACCTCCCCTGAACTTCCACTATAGTGATATGAACATTATCCTGGACATGTGTGCCTGATTTGCCCACTCTTTCCGCCCACTATCGAGCCGATACTTAGACTATCTGATGATGCCTTTATAAAGCTACAGGATCTAAAATACATATGATTTAAATTAATATGGTTTATATAAAGAGGAAAGTGATACGAAGTTCACGGGTCGTCTAGTAAAAATAAAAAAAATGACTGATGTTATATTTTATGGTTGTAAGCTTCAATATTATCGCTAGGAACAAGGCGGGGAGAGGAAGGTGGAGGTAGTTACATTGCGCAATAGAATTCAAATGGTATTGTTCAAATGTATTTAACAAGCTGATAACTAAAATTTATTTTAGAAGAAAGGAAAATGGAAACTGAGTTTGGTCATTTAATACTATACAGGGGTCCTCTGACATATGTTCATTGATATCTAGTATTTCCAAAAGTGTCATATTTCGGTTTTTTTAGAGAATATATCACAGTCTGCATCGTAAGTATGGGTTTCTGTGAGCAGATGTTCGGTAAAAGTTGAATCTTTCTTTTTTAATCTCCAGCTCCTCTCTTGTTCTGATAATCTAATAGCTACAGCCCTGTCAGATTGACCAATATACACTTTTCGACAATGTCTGCATGTGATATACACACCGATCTGTGCTAAGAGTTGAATTTTGTCTTTAGTGCTGAATAAATATTTTGAATTGCTGTTTACGTTATAAAATGAAGGTCTGTAATTTCGAGATTTTAACTGTTTAGCTAGGTGATCTGAAATTTTGCCTAAATATGAGATGACACATCAGATTTTCTGACTATTGACTTACTCTTGTTGGCCAGAATAGAAGAGAGGTGTAATTTTACTCATTTTCTTCTAATGCAGTATAAGAAAACTTCTATCGTTGTTTGGCAATATGAAGTCCATTAATGGCTGCGAATGGTCACCACGTAGTCAAACATGGCTATTTACAGTCAATGGGCGGTTCCATTTGAACAGGGGATCCAGTATATTCCATTTCATCCAGGTCACCTGGCGTGCAAACCACCATATGCCACATTTTAACTGAGTGTATTTTATAACGTGCTGAGAGGGCTGCGGCTAATCTTGTTGGTGCACTGACTTCCGTTTTACTTGATAACGAGGCGAGTGTGACGAAAATTTTACAATTTTGTGATCTGTCTCGACCCCGGCATAAGATTTTAAGCTGGAGGTTTCCGTGTGTTAAAGAATGGGTCGCTGATATCTTTTCTATCAGAGACCGTCGAACCGTTATACTCTGATATTGCATTTTAAGTTCTTCTACAACTGATTACTTTCGTAGGCCAACTAACATTGCAGATATGCAACATGTGTTTGTGGATTTGCTTCGCTGACCACGCAGTTCGCCTTTCTGTTGCCTGTGTTAATTTATTTACTGATGGCTCCATTAACACTCGTTTAATTATTTTGTAACGGCGCTAAATTCCTTGCTGTTGCGCGGTGCCTTACTGAGAACTTGTATCGATCGCATTATTTGGTTTGCACCACACTCGAAACCTACCAGCAGAGCTTACTAATTTGAATCGCGACTGTAAGACAAAAAGCAATGTTTTCTAGTCGTCTACCTTAAAACCGGTATGGTCATGAGTCTAGGAAAATCGTTGTTGTTGCTGCTGTTGTTGTTGTGATACTCTGTCCAGAGGCCGATTTGATGTAGCTCTGCACCCTAGCCTGGCCTGTGCAAGCCTAATCCAACAATTATGTTTTGAAATATGAAATAACTGTCATAAGTGAAGACACCATAAGCCGGGAAACCTGTTATAGATAATTTTAACACCCGGCCGCGGTGGCCGAGGGGACTGAGGCGCTCCAGTCACGGTCTGCATGGCCACTACGGTCGGGGCCTCGAATCCCCCCCTCGGGCATGGATATTTGTGCCGTCCTTAGTATTAGCTAGTTTGTAAGTAGTTTGTAAGTTTAGGGACTGATGACCCCGTAGTTAAGTCCCATAAGCTATACAAACATTTGGACATTTTTTAAATAATTTTAACAACTTTATCGGAAGACACTAAAATAAAAATTTCTTTTCTGGATGCGCCTCGTATTCACGTTTCCTGCTCAGTGTGCTCTACGAAATACTGTAATGTCTCCAAAGTAAAACAGACTGCCCGGCTTGCCTGACAGTGTTCGCTCTTGTAATCCGATAGCTCTCGGATACACGTCCGTGTGTGGAGTCGTGGCGGCTTCCGCTATCGACCAACCGGAAGCTTTTACTTTGGCCGAGACGGAGGCAATTACACTGAGCAGGGGAACTCGGCGCCGCTCCGGCCAGTGCCAGTGTTTCACCGCTGAATATTCAGGTCGCGGGGCTGCATTTGCATGCGGAAGCGGACCTCCGTAATGGGCCGGTCCCTTTCCTGGCGGGGAGCTCTGGCCGCCTGAGGGGGCGGGCAGCGCGCGACCTGCCTCACCACTGGCCAAGGGCGCCAATCTAGGCCAAACAGCGAGACAACTGCCGCGCGGGGGCTTTCTCGCCGGCATAGTTGCGATTTGCTGTTGCTGGACTTGTGCGTCTCTGGTGGCATCGATGGTTGATTCGATTTTCTCGCCAGAGGGAGTGACAGTGCATGTGTGTGCCTTCCGATGGAGTGCGTATTGAAGCCCTGCATGTGCGAAGAAGCGATAACCTTTGATGAGTGGATTGCTGAGAAACGCGCCTTACCATTGGTCCGTTCCACGTCACGCGGTACTTGTTAGCCATTCATGGGCAAATATAGATATTACGTACATTACAGATATGTACCAATTTAAAGTTTATTTTTCTGTATGTCGGTTGCCTGACATATCTCCTTCAGTATACTGACGACACTACCTTCTTCGGCCTCGCCCCTTCCCTCACCCCTTCCCAGCACCTTCTACAGTCTCAACTTTCCCAATTCGCCACTCGTAGCCAGTGGCTCCTTTCCATCAACCCGACATATCCCAGGCAATCGCCATAGGTCATACAACTCACTCCTTTCACCATCGCGACCTTTTCCTCACCTCCATGGCTGAATCATCCTACTAACGCTTTCCTGGAATTCCCACCTCAAGACTGTCCGCCAGGAAGCCCTTTCCCATCTCAACCTTCTCAAACTCCTCTCCGGCTCGACATGGGGTCTCTGGCCATCCATCATCATCCTCTGCACATACCGCTCCCTGATGCGTTCTGTACTTCCATATTATAAATCACTCCATATCCTGGAACGGCACACCCTCCATCTGACTTACCACATCCGCCTCCCTTCTCCCATGCGAATCCTGTACAATCTTATTTCTTTCCCACACCTTTTTTCTATAATATGTTGTCTGACTTATCTCCTTCAGTATTCTGGCGACACTGCCTTCCTCGGCCTCGCCAGTTCCTTCACCCATTCCCAGAACCTTCTACAGTCTCACCTTTCGCAATTCGCCGTGTAGCCAGTGGCTTCTTTCCATCAACCCCGACATATGGCATGCCATCATCATAGGTCGTACCTCCCACTCCTTTCACCACCGCGAACTTTACCTCACGTCCATGGCTGAACCATCCTACAAACGCTTTCGTGGAATTCCCACCTCAAGACTGTCCGCCAGAAAGCCCTTTCCCATCTCAACCTTCTCAAATTCCTCTCGGCTCGACATGGATCTCAGCTCATCCATCATCCTCTGCACATACCGCTCCCTGATGTGTTCTGTACTTCCATATTATAAATCAGTCCAGATCCTGGAACGGCACAACCTCCACCTCACTTACCACATCTGCTTCCCTTCCCCCAGGTGGATCCTGTACAATCTTATTTCTTTCCCATACCTTCTTGGAGCATTTCTGCATCCTGTAGAATCCCATCACCTTCTGGTTACTTCTCTCCTGTTGAACCCCAGACCTCTGCCACACCTGTACCAATGCATCCCTCCCGGTCTACACTCTCCGCATCCTTTCCAAGGGTAACTATCGCTACCTTACACTCTCATATGACGCCTCCGTCCCGACATATACCCTTCCTTCCAGCCCTAGTCCCACCCCCTGACGCATGTTATGTGCTGTCTCTCTCGCACCCCCTCGTCACCCCTTCGATGCTTGGTCTCCGCCTCCCATCTTTACCCCAGGAGTTTTTCCGCCCTTCCCCCAACCCCATCCCTCTCGTTTTCCCACCTCTCCATGCATCCTCCCCTTCCCTATCTTCTGCCGGGTTCTTGTGCCCGTTATTTTAACCTACGCCGATTTTAGCGAGATGTCTGTTCGTAGCGTCAGTGTTTTTTAAGTGTCTGCAACCGTTGTTACGTGGCAGAACAAGGGTCGCTTGTGACATTTTACTCAGTGTCTCCATTTTCGTCACCGTTTCACTGTTGGTTTTTAACATCAGTATTTATAGCCACCATGGTACGGTTTTAACTGAATATGTATGTACTATGCAACAGTTCAATTTATTTGTTCGCCCCTGTCGCCCTTCTGTGTCGATATATCAACTTTCGTGTATTTATTCTCTTCGGAAGTTGTCAATGAACTCGGCTGTGGAGCGGCGCCGCGGCCGCTGCTAGCCTGCCCCAACAGGGACGTTGAAATTCAATTAAGGGAAAAAACGTTTTGTGACATAAAATTCTATTATCTATTAATTAATTTTAATCTGCCAGGAAGTTTCACATCACTGCACACACCGCTGCACAGTTTCCTTCTGGTTACTCAAAAATGTTCATACATACATGGTCTTACGTTACGGCATTTATTACGTTTTTACTTTCTTCTCATGTTGCAGACAATGTTCACTAAACTTGCTTATGCTACTTAAAATACGTGATTTTATTTTAGAATCTGTGGATCATACTTTTGTTGGAACGCGACCTACATCTACATCTATCTACATCTACGTAGATACTCTGCAAATCACATTTAAGTGCCTGCCAGAGGATACATTAACCACTTTCATAACCTTTCTCTACCGTTCCATGCCCTATGGATTGCCAGAAATCACTTCTGTTTTACTTGATGTCTTACCGTCAATTGCTACGAACTGTGTTCTTTCTGATAGGAAATCGTGAATCCAATCGCACAATTGTGGCGTTATTCCATGCAGTAATTTCATTATTCTCATTTTCAGAATTCTTCATTCAGTAACTGGTTGGGAGAGATGTATAAGTCTAGTGGATTGATTTAATTGTCTATTAGACAATCCCATTTCTGTGGTTACTCATGTCAGTATCGAGCGAGCTGTTTTGAGCTGTAAGAAGCTGTGACTTAAGTCGAGGCTGGTTTCACATGCATGGGGAGCGCAGAAATTTGTTGTTGTATGGTCCAGAAACATTGAAAATGATTGTTGATATCCCAAGCTAAGCCAGTCGTTAAAATTGTTTTAAATTTTAAACAGTGCACTCAAATTTATGGCAACAATGTCACTGAGTCGGTGTTTCAACTCGGCAACAAAACATGGTTTAAGATTTTCAATACAAAAGAGTTTTATTCAGGAGTTTACCATGACCATGACTGCTATTCTGCTGGAAGTAGACGTTTCGAAACAGTTCTAAATTTGCACTGCCACTATTCACTATATCTGTCTCAAATTCGAGAGCTGAAAGCGCATTTCCAATTTTTTATATTTTAAATTTTAAATTTATGGCAACAATGTCACTGAGTCGGAGTTTCAACTCGGCAACAAAACATGGTTTAAGATTTTCAATACAAAAGAGTTTTATTCAGAAGTTTACCATGTATGCTATTCTGCTGGAAGTAGACGTTTCGAAAAAGTTCTAAATTTGCACTGCCACTATTCACTATATCTGTCTCAAATTCGAGAGCTGAAAGCGCATTTTCAATTTTTTATATTTTGAAGGACATGCTGCGGAATAGACGTCCTAATCCAATGCTTCAAAGTTTTATAATCATTCGATATTTTCGTATACAATGCAATGATAGATCTTTTTAACCTTCAGTCCATCAAGAACTATGCCACATTTATTGAAACAATATAATGACAGTTTATAACTAACCGCAAAGACATGACAACCAGCTGCGACACGTACATAAAAAAGACACACGCGCACAACACTTCAGCTATTGGCCTTCTTCAGAAAACACAACATTCACGCAATCACAGAGACACACAATACAGTCACACAACCGTTATATCCGATTGCCGCACTCCGAATCACGCTATGTGGTGTGGAAGTAGGGAAGGGGAGGGGGGATGGGAAGGTTGCTTCACGCTGGTGAGGATGGATCCTGTACGTTTTACATGGGAAGAACGACATGTTTTGTCGTCCTGGTCATCCTCTGTTTTCTCGTTCCCGACCTAGAGTTCAGGAAGGGTTCTGTGCAGGATGCGTTGACAGCAATAACAGCTATTACGACTAATAATACAAGTTTTATTTAGTAACAATACAATTACTTAACTTTTGAACATATGTCTTTTCTCTTCTCTTCTCGCAGCTAGCTGCGCTGAGTCTCGTAACTGCCTACTTCGGAGCCGAGTTCAGATGGGCCGTCCAGACGCATGCCGGCCTAGATACAGCCACTTCTAGAGGACGCACATCTCCCTCCAGGATGCGTGGTGCCGGCGTCCAATTGGCTGCCGGTCGTCTGCTGCCTTCTGCACGATCGATCTCGTGCGTCTGGCGCTGACTTTACGCCACAACACACACACACACACACACACACACACACACACACACACACACCAGCAAAGCACAAGAAATAGGAGAGGTTTACGATAGAGGGGACAGGAACGGGTGTGGAAAAAAAGCAGTTATTGCTGGTTCAGGCCTGGATAATGTCGAGAATGGCGAATGTACTTAAGGGACAACTCCCATATGTGCAGTTCAGAAAAGTTGGTAGTGGTTGGGAGGATCCAGATGGCCTGGGTTGTGAAGCAGCCATTGAAATCAAGCATGTGCTCCGCTGCATGCTGTGCCACATGCTGGTCCACCTTGTTTTTGGCCACAGTTTGGCAGTGGCCATTCACCCTAATGGACAGCTGGTTAGTAGTCATGCCTATATAAAAAACTGCACAGTGATTGCTGCACAGTTGGAATATTACACGGCTGCTTTTACAGGAGTCCCAACCTTTGACTGGATACGATAAGTCTGTGACAGGACTGGAATACGAATAGCTGAGTGGGTGGATTTGACAGGTCTTGCAGCGGGTTCTTCCAGACGGATACGATACGTGTGGCACTGAGCTTCGTTTCGGGATTGTATATGGATGGACTAGGATGTTTTGGAGGTTGGAAGGGCAACGGGAGGGGAGGGGAGGAACTAGCGCAGGTTGTCTTCCATGAAAATAAAAACCTTGGCAAAGGATGCATTTTAGTTGTTCAAGTCCAGGGTAGTACTGGGTGACAACGGGAGGGCTTTTTTTGTGGGTGGTTACTGGTGGTAGAGAGACGATTTGGCGCGTGTGGGTTAGTGGATAGTTTGTGAAGGACCTTGTAAGATATTCAGCAGTAACAAGAACTCACTGCAGATATGACGTTAACTGGTGGCCAGGCTGTAAGGGAGGGATTTTTTATGTGGATGGGATGGCAACTGTCGGAGTTCAAAAAATGTTCAAATGTTTGTATAGTCAATGGGACTTAACTACGGGGTCATCAGTCCCTAAACTTACAAACTACTTATGAACTAAGACTAAGGACGGCACAAATATCCACCCCCGACCGTAGTGGCCATGCAGACCGTGACTGGAGCGCCTCAGTCCCCTCGGCCACCGCGGCCGGCAACTGTCGGAGTGTTGGTACCGATGGCGGTTGGTAGTTTTAATATGGACGTAAGTGTGGTTGGAGCCATCAGTGAGGAGGAGGTTGAAATCCAGAAATGTGGCATGGTACATTGAGGAAGACCAGGTGAAATCGATGGAGAAGAAGGAAGGTTTTGAAGGAAGGAGGATAAGGTGTCCTGACCCTGAGACCACCCTTGGTACATTATGCAACAGAGCATATCCTTCATTTCAACGGCTCCTTCACAACCTAGGCGATCTGGATCCTCCGACCCACCATCAGCTTTTCTCAGCTGCACAGATGGGAGTTATTCTTACTGTACATCGATCACGATATTATCCAGGCCTCCATCAACAATAAATTCCCTTTTTTTCTACATACAACGTTTCCTATCCCCTCTATTCTAAACCTCTTTATTTCGTGTGCTTTGTGCATATGTTGAGCGCGAGTTACTGCTTTCTTCTTTTTTCCTTGGTTTTGGTTTTGTCCCCTCACCTGCCTCCCCACTCCATTCCTAAGCCGCATGTCTTTGTATCTAATAGGTACATGCTCAGTAAGGCCGTACTGTATCCGTCCCCGCTACCGTAACGCAACATTCCTATCCCTCCCCTATTTCCTCACCACAGAGCGTGTTACGTAGTGCGGCAGTCAGAGATAACGGTGGTATAACTGTGTTGTGTGCTTGTGTGATTCTGTGAATGATCTTTATTCTGAAGAAAGTCATGTCTGATAGCTTAAGTGATGTATGAGTTTGTCTTTTTTATATACACAACAAGTCATTGAAATTGCTACACCAAGAAGAAATGCAGGTGATAAACGGGTATTCATTGGACAATTATATTACACTAGAACTGATATGTGATTACATTTTCACGCAATTTGGGAGCATAGATTCTGAGAGATCAGTACCCAGAACAACCACCTTTGGCCGTAATAACGGCTATGATACGCCTGGGTATTGAGTCAAACAGAGCGTGGATGGCGTGTACAGATACGGATGCCCATGTAGCTTCAACATGATACCACAGTTCATCAACAGTAGTGACTGGCATATTGTGACGAGCCAGTTGCTCGACCACCATTGACCGGACGTTTTCAATTGGTGAGAGATCTGGAGAATGTGCTGACCAGGACAGCGGTCGAACATTTTCCGTATCCTGTACAGGACCTGCAAAGTGCGGTCATGCATTACCCTGCTGAAATTTAGGATTTCGCAGGGATCAAATGAAGTGTAGAGCCACGGGTCGTAACACATCTGAAATGTAACGGCCACTGTTCAAAGTACCGTCGATGCGAACATGAGGTGAAAGAGACGTGTAACCAATGGCACCCCATATCATACACTCCGGGTGATACGCCAGTATGGCGATGACGAATACACGCTTCCAATGTGCGTTCACCGCGATGTCTCTAACACGGATGCGACCATCATGATGCTGTAAACAGAACTTGTATTCATCCGCAAAAATGACGTTTTGCCATTCGTGCACCCAGGTTCGTCGTTGCGTACACCAGCGCTAGCGCTCCTGTCTGTGAAGCAGCGTCATGCGTAACCGCAGCCATGGTCTCCTAGCTTATAGTCCATGCTGCTGCAAACGTCGTCAAACTGTTCGTGCAGATGGTTGTTGTCTTGCAAAAGTCCCCATCTATTGACTCAGGGATCGACACGTGGCTGCACGATCCGTTACAGCATGCGGATAAGATGCCTGTCATCTCGACTGCTAGTGATACAAGGCCGTTGGGTTCCAGCACGTCGTTCCATATTCTGCTAAGAGTCATTGAATCGCGACCAACGCGAGCAGCAATGTTGCGATACAATAAACCTCAATCGCGATAAGCTACAATCCGACCTTTATCACAGTAGGAAACGTGATAGTACGCATTTCTCCCCCTTACACGAGGCATCACAACAACGTTTCACCAGGCAAAGCCGGTCAACTGCTATTTGTGTATGAGAAATCGGTTGGAAAATTTCTTCATGTCATAACGTTGTAGGTGTCGTCACTGGCACCAACCTTGTGTGAATGCTCTGAAAAGCTAAACATTTCGTATGAATAAAACTAGAGAAGTTTCTTACAAGTGGAGGACATTCTCCGTTTTCTGAGCTGAGTAACTATTCGTACCGTGGAGAAATACGAGATGAACTGAAAAGTTTATGCAAATAAAAACATTAATTTCCTGATGATTCGCTTCACAAAAATCAGAAGTGAGACACTTGAAATATTTTATACAAAGACGAGAGTGTTGTCAGAGGAGATTTTTTCATTTCCGAAATAGAAATGATTCACAAGTGGATTCAGCTTCGTGTTTTAGCCGTTTATTTGGGGTGATTATTTATAGTTGTAAACAACTATATAACGACATAATATTGTATGTTTTGGAATAGGATCTATTAATAAGGTCTTATGACGTCAGTTCCAAATAAAGTGCATTCCAGGACTTTACAGTCTGTTGTTGTTGTTATGGTCTTCAGTCCGGAGACTGGTTTGATGCAGCTCTCCACCCTAATCTATCCTGAGCAAGCCTTTTCATCTCCTTATAAGAACGGCAACCCACATCCACTTGAATCTGCTTACTATACGCATCTCTTGGTCTCCCTCTGCGATTTTTACCCCACACACTTCCCTCCAATGCTAAATTTACGATTCCCCGATGTCTAAGAATGTGTCCTACCAAGCGATCCCTTCTTTTAGTCAAGGTATGCCAAAAATTCCTTTTCTCACCAATTCTGTTCAGTACCTCTTCATTAGTTATGCGATCTACCCACCTAATCTTCAGCATTCTTCTGTAACACCACATTTCAAAAGCCTCTATTCTCTTCCTGTCCGCACTGCTTATCGTCCATGTTTCACTCCCGTACAAGGCAACACTCCACACAAATGCCTTCAGAAAAGACTTCCATACCCTTAAGTTAATATTCGTTGTTAGCAAATTTCTCTTTTTCAAAAATGCTTTTCTGCCCATTGCCATTCTGCATTTTATATCCTCTGTACTGCGACCATCGCATGTTATTTTACTACCCAAGTAATAAAACTCATCTACCACCTTCAATGTTTCGTCACCTAATTTAATTCCTTCAGCATCGCCTGATTTTCTAAGACCGCATTCCATTATTTTTGCAGTCTGTACCACAAAATAAATATTTCTGCAATAATGAAGTTTTTTTTCTGGTCTATTCATGTAACTTTTTCTTGCTGCGTAATCGTAACTTCCGTTATGTTAGAAGTACAATTAATAACTAATAACAGATTGATAACATACATAACGGTCTGTGACTAGTAACGAAACCGTAGAGCTATGAGCAGACCATTGGGTGTCATATTTAACCAGAATTATCTGGTTTTAGACAATTCTGGCTGAGTTACAGAATCATTCTTAAAATTTCGTTCGCATATAATGCTAACCCATCTTCAATAACGAAAACGTTTCTCGCTTGACGAAAATTTTGTACCATCGTCAGAAAAATACATTTTCGTAAAAAGTCGATAATTAGCTGTTGCACAACAAACTAACGTCTAAACATAATACAGTAGTTTAACACGTAGCTGCCTACTCCACGTTTGTACACTGAATAACTTGCCTTATTGAGCTAGTTGAAAGAAATATACGGCTGAACACCAGTTCCGTGCCCGACACACCGAGAACTTACGTAAGTCGGAGGGAAGTTAGCAAAAATAGATTTTCTGCTCAGAGCATATGCTTCGAAGTTTTTATTTATACGAAATTCAGAAATTACTCAGAGAACATTCTTTTGCTCTGATAATCTTCTCCAGAGCATTTGCTCTTTCTTATTTTACATCGACATAAATAGTCTTTAAGTCACATTGCAGAACATGGTAGATGGTTCATCTAACCGCTTTTATGACTTATCTATACAGTTCCATTCTCTAATAGTTTCCGGAAAAAAGGAACACCTAAATCTTTCCATTTTCGATCTGATTTCTGTTATTTTATTTCGTTGATCATGTCTTCCTACTTAAGTTCAAAATATTTATATAGTCTATGGGACTTAACTACGGGGTCATCAGTCCCTAAACTTACAAACTACTTATGAACTACTTAAGAACTAGGACGGCACAAATATCCATGCCCGACGGGGGATTCGAACCCCCTCCTACTTAAGTGGGTGCTAACAAAATATGTTCGCATTCGAGAGAGAAAGTTGGTGAAAGAAATTTCACAAATAGATCTCGTAGCAACGAATAACGCCTTTGTTTTAATGATTTCCACCCTAGCTCGTGCATCATTTCCATGATATTCTCTCCCCTATATCGCGATTATACAAAACCTTTGTGTCCCAGCCTCGTCGCCGCTTTTGTGTCTCTTTTCCGTCGTAGGTGTCGGTGGCCGAGTAGGAAGACCGACACAGGAATAAAGGATGCACGCTTGTGCAGGTAGGAGGTGACCAGCTAGTGGGACAGCAGAAACTAGAATCACTAGAGTAAATTAGAACGAGATCTATATTTCTTAGATAGTAATACTTAACTTTTACATAGCTCAGTACTGCAGAATGCTGGTACATAGTTGAGCTAGAGACCTGCCTAGTGCCTATCCGATAGCCAAGTCTTCACTGGTGCCTATCTGAATACGAAGTGTTAACTGGTTCCTATCTCAGTCCCAAGTGAACGATGTCGTTCAGTGGTGGCCACGAGCGGAGTTGTAGCAGAGGGCGCTCGTGGCTGACGTCATAAGAACACCGCGCCGTGCGTGCATGGCGGCGCGCGGCGAAAGTAGGTGGCGCGCACTTTGGAGTTGTGCGACACCACAAAAACGAGCTGCCTTTTCCTGTATATTCCCTAAATCGTCTGTCAGTCCCACTTTGCAGGGATTCCAATCTCTCTCTTTCTTCCTCTTTGTTTAAAAAACAGGTCAGACTGCAGTCCCGTTACACCCCCTCCCATCCGCCACCAAAGTTGTTTTTTCTGGGGATTTTGGTGTCAGTTAGGGGGGGGGGAGGGGAATTTTGCGGTGACCGACTAAGGTTGTCGGAAGCCCGATGCGACGGCGGAACAAAATGAGGCTCCCTGTGCACTTGCAAATACTTGTATTACTATAAGTAGGTAACTTCTGAGTTTTGGAGGCCCTCGCAGGACGAGAGGAACGGGACAATCTAAGAAAAACCGCTTCCGAGATTTGCAGACCTCAGAACGAGAGGCCAAGAGCGCTAAAAAAATGCTTTTGAGGTATTTGAGGCCCAACAAGACGAGGGATCCGGGACGGTCTGCCCCCTGTGCCCTCCCCCTGGATTAGTTTACATCCTCGTAGATATGGAATATGTCAAGAAACAAAATTTACAAGCTGAATAATATATAATACTAATAATATGAATACATATACATACATTTTTAATGTATTTACTAATATAATATGAATACCGACACATGCATCATATGGTTCAATTTAGAATTTCACTAATTGAGTAAAAGGAATTGGCTACTAGAAAATCTTTTAGGATCCTCTTAAACTGATCTTTATTTTTAGATAATTTTTTTATACTTGATGGTAAATTATTGAAAATGTGTGTTTCTGAGTAGTGGACCCCTTTTTGAACTAAAGTAAGCGCTTTTAAGTCCTTGTGTAGATCATTTTTGTTCCTAGTACTGTATGTATGAAATGAGCTGTTTGTTGGGAAAAGGGATATATTATTTATGACAAATTTCAGTAAGGAATAAATATACTGAGAGGGAGTAGTTAATACACCCTGTTCTTTGAAGAGGCTTCTACAGGACGTCCGTGAATTTACGTGTTACACGCTTTTGGACTTTGAAGACTTGAAGAGTTACCCCAACATATTATACCATATGACATTATGGGATGAATGTAAGCAAAGTATACAAGCTTTTTTTATTTTGATGTCTCTTATTTCTGATAACACTCGTATTGAAAATACAGTCTTGTTGAGTCGTTTCTGCAGTTCTGTGGTGTGCTCCTCCCAACTGAATTCATTTTCAAGCTGTAAACCCAGGAATTTAATACTGTCAACCTCTTCTATCTGCTCTTCTTCATACATAATGCTTATGCTGGCGGGAAATCTCTTACATGTTCAGATCTGCATGTAGTGAGTCTTTTCAAAGTTTATTGACAATGAGTTGGCTTTAAACCATTTATTAATGTTCATGAAAGTATCAATTGCAGACCTTTCTATAACTACGCTTGACATACTTTTTATTTTAATACTGGTATCATCTGCAAACAAAACGAACTCTGCTTCTGGTAGTGTAACTGATGAGAGATCATTAATGTACACAAGAAAAAGCAAAGGCCCTAAGATGAATCCTTGTGGGACACCACATGTAATTTCTTCCCAATCCGATGATGACTGTTGGCTTAATTCACTAGTCACTTGCACTGACACGCTTTGTTTCCTGTTATTAAGGTACGACTTGAACCATTTTGCAGCATTCCCCTTGACACCATAGAATTCTAATTTACGTAAAAGAACAGAATCATTCTTACGGTTCACACAATCAAATGCCTTTGACAAATCACTGAAAATACCTCCTGCTTGCGCTTTTTTATCTAATGAATTTTCACTGTAGGTGTAAATAGCGTTCTCCATATCGGAACCTTTCAGAAATCCAAACTGTGTTCTGGACAATATGTCATTCGTGGTCAAGTGGTTGAAAAGCTGCTTGTACATTACCTTTTCTAGGATTTCTGAGAGTGCAGCCAAAAGTGAAATCGGTCTGTAGTTTGATGGTATCCCCGTCCCCCATTAATCCGCCACTGGGATCTTGGTGTCACAGTTGGCAACTGTGTCTTCAAGGCGCAGTGCGGCTTTAGCAGGAAGACGCGGGACTCATTCGACCGACCCGCGCAACTCCGGTGGGCTGCAAACACAGCCTCGCGCGTCCGGTCATCACGTACATGGTAGATAACAGTAGCCTGCAAGCAGTTTTTGTACTGATTCTTCAATTTCTTCCGGCGTATTTGATAATCAAAATATCCACCGGTGTACTGTCGGTCTATAGTGTCCAACGGGCACAATATTTCGGCGATCATACATGTCGCCATCATCAGGTGAACTGACGGACTGAGCTCCTGGAGACGCGCCGGCACGGAGATCAGCACGCTATGGCTGCTCGAAGGAGGGCCGGTAGCGGGCGATTTAAATACCCTCGGCCAACGCCGCGGCCGCGCAGTGGAACCGATTGCGACGGCGTCTGAGATGACGTCGGTGTGAGGGCTCTGTCCGCCGTGGTCGTCACTTCGTTACGTTTGCTAGATTTACTCTTAATTAACTCAATCGCTGTTTCCCAAGCTTTGCTAAGATTATAGCCACAGTCACGGTTTATGAGGTCGTCACTTGTGCGAATATCATATACTGGACAGACGATGCGTACCGTCGAGGATCGATGCGTTGAACACCAGAGGCACACACGATTGATGTATCCGAGCACGTCGGCGGTCGCTGAACATTGTTTGTCGGAGAATCATGCGATGGAGTATGAACGCACTAGGATTCTGGTACAGACGTCGAGATACTGGGACTGTGTCGTTGGAGAGGCCATTCAAATTCGCACAAGTGACGACCTCATAAACCGTGACTGTGGCTATAATCTAGCAAACCTTGGGAGCCAGCGATTGTGTTATTTAAGAGTAAATCTAGCAAACGTAACGTAGTGACGACCACGGCGGACAGAGTCCTCACACCGACGTCATCTCAGACGTCGGCGCAATCGGTTCCACTGCGTGGCCGCGGCGCGGGGTGCGGACCGCGGAGGGGTAGCTCCGCGGGCCGAGGGTATTTAAATCGCCCGCTACCGGGCTAGAACCCGGTTCCCTTTCGACCAGCCGTAGCGTGCGGATCTCCGTGCCGGCGCGTTTCCAGGAGCTCAGTCCGTCACTTCACCTGATGATGGCGACATGTATGATCGCCGAAATATTGTGCCCATTTGACACTATAGATCGGAAGTACACCCGTGGATATTTTGATTAGCTGTTGTACTGTTTACCGTAATTCCTCCTCTACCCCTACCAACCAAACTAAATGCTCCTGGCAACCAAGTGTATTCATCAGCAGGTGAAAAATAGCGCCCGCGGTATTCAGGTGAGGCCGCGCTTTTTACAGCTGGGCCATTGTCACGTGCTCGCTCCGTCCATCGGCGGCTCGCAGTGTTTGCTTTACGAGCGCCGCTCGCTGGGCCATTGCAGCGCGGCGCGGCAGCGCAGACTGCAATACGGCGTGGCAGCGCGACTGCGTTTGATGACCGCCGCGCCGCGACACGGCCGACTCGCATGCCGCCCTTGTTCCGGCGCCAAATTGCGGGCCATATTTCTCCAGCAATGGCCTTTAGCTTTCGGGCGTGCCCCGCTCACAGCACTTTGGCCGGCTAACTGCCTGCCGAGCACTTTTTCAATTCGTTTTACCTCCCCACCCCCTTTCCCCGCGCGCTCGATTTGGCGGTATCGTTAAAAATTTGATTCCGTGCTTATTGGCCGTTGCGATACGCGTTGGCGATTTGCCGTCGGAGAAGCACTTTCTTTCGAGCGCATCATCCACGACGAAGCTCGCCGCGGCTCACGGGCTATACAGGAAAGTCGTGACACTGCTCCCATTACTACGATCGCCGTTGAACCCTGATAAAAATCCCGTTGGGATGCTTTTGATTGTGTAAATCATGGAATTCTTGTAGATACGGTTGGTTGGTTCGTTGGTTTGATTTTTAACCCCAGCGTAATTTGTGTTGTGTATTACAGAGAGTACGTTGGCTAAATGTTTTTGAAACTTGGTGTATATTAGGTTGGTAACACTGCCTACACGTACGTGATGTTAACTCAAACATACGCATTGTTGTTGCACTACTGTCAAGCTGTAAAGATTGCTGAACGCCCGTGGGGTCTTGATTACCCCAGTGTGCATTCCGTGTAGCTCATTTATGGTTCACTATATTCGAGAAAAAGGGACACAAAAACCAAAATGTGTTGCCAGGATTGTAAAAGGGCGATCTGTGATGATCATAGAGCCCTAATTTGTACCGAGTGTGATCACTGACAATGTCAGTGGTGACATATAGTAGTAATTTTTTGACTTCATTCTAATATACATTATTTTCATCTTTCTTATATGTTTTTGCACAAAACATCCTATGCCAAAATATACTGTAAATATCACATAAGCCATTATATTATATTACAATATATTACTTTGTACATTGAAGTTCAGACTCAGGTTGAATTTATTCATTATGTTGAAGTGTAACATGTACCAAATTTGTAAATACCATATGTTACTCATTGTAATAACTAAATAAAGTCATTAAGATATTCTGTTGCATTATATACTTTCAAATATAAGAAGGCTAAACATATAGAAATACAAAACATTTTTTATTAATAATACTATGCACATTTTATTAATATCATTCGTGACTCATAGTTTTAATAATAAAAAAATCACTACAGGCAACTAAATAGTTATTTACAATGTTCCAGATACATAAGACATTCCAATGTATATATTAATGAGCTTGGAACACTTGATATATGATAAGAAAATTTTGGGGTCCAGTAGACCCCAGTGTGCAGTGGAAGGTAATTGGAAAAAAGTGTGCGGTGCGAGGGCTAAAGGGACTAAACGACTACGGTTATCAGTCCCTTTTTCCAACCGTAGAGATTAGAATAGAAAGCACTGCAATGTAGTAGAAAATGATGTGTTAAAACTCACCAAACAAAGAGTGTAACACGTCAAGAAGTAAAAGAATCAAAGTAAAAAAACTGTGAAAAGGAGAGAAAGATGGAAAGACGATACCAGAGCGTCCTGGCCAAGTGACCACAGACAAGACAGTAGGGCATCTGCCCACTTTTGCACATTAAAACCACCTGCCTAAAAGCGGTATGCGAGCGAAGAACAAATACATAATGAACACAGTGCTAAAAATCAAATAGATCGGTACAATCCACTCACACGGATAAAATTTAAAACAGCGTCAGCCATAGAGGCATTGTCAGCTAAAACAAGTTTTAAATCGTCAGGGACATTAAAATTCCTTCTCTGAGCGGCTAAATTCGGGCATTCCAAGACGATGTGGACGACTGTCAGACGCGCACCACATCGACACTCGGGAGGATCCTCTAGACGGAGAAGGTGGCCGTGCGTAAGTCAAGTATGGCCGATACGCAGCCGGCAGAGAACAGCAGAGTCCCTGCGGGAAGTCTGTATAGAGGACCTCCACACGTGCGTGGTCTCCTTAATCGCCCGCAACTTAATTCTTGTAGATACGCTTTAGCATTATGGTATTAGTGAGGCAGTGGACAAATGGTTTCAAATGTTCAAATGTTTGTAAAGCTTATGGGACTTAACTATGGGGTCATCAGTCCCTAAACTTACAAACTACTTATGAACTACTTACGAACTAGGACGGCATAAATATCCATGCCCGAAGGGGGGATTCGAACCCCCGACCGTAGTGGCCGTGCAGACCGTGACTGAAGCGCCTCAGTCTCCTCGGCCACCGCGGCCGGCGACAAATGGTTTAATTCATACTTAACTGCAAGAGTACAGGAAGTTGAAATAAGCGGTTTAGGTATTCTGCGATAGTTGGCTGGTTACTGAAACTTGGAAGCAATTAAGAATGGGGTCCCATAGGGTTCTGTCTTCGGTCATTTATTCTTCTTGATATACATTAATGATATGCCATTCTATTTTTTTTAATTAATTTAATTATTTTGCTGATGATACAAGTATAATAATCATACCTGACAAACAAGAATTAACTGGTGGATATTAAATAATGTTTTTAAAAATGTTATTAAGTAGTCCCGTTGAAGATGGACTTTTATTAAATTTCGATGAAACACAGTATATAGAATTCCATATTGGACAACTTTGATTTGATTTTTCCAGGGAAGCCAAAACAATCTTGGTCCAACCCGCCACTGCCCGCACCGAAACTGTTTACTGTGCGGTATCGCTCCCTGTATATCTAGTAAAGCCAACCAATGCCCTTGAACAGTGCAAGGAGTCCCTTTACCAGTTCTTTATTAGACACAATTTCTTCTGGTCTGGTTGTCCCAAATGTTCTATGCCTTTCACTCTCCAATGCAATGCATTCGAAGAATAGATGTGATGCAGTTTCATCACCGTCATCACAGATTCTAAATTTAGGATCCTTGGACAACTTAATAATTATAGTTTGTCAACAGAAGTCTGTAGCTAAGGTAGAATATTGAAAGTTCTCAGGTGTGTCCATTAAAGGGAATTGAAGTAATATACTGATGATCTTCTGAAACTTTTAAGTTATAAACTTTTGCTATTAGTTTTTTTGCAAATTTTGGTTTCAAACATCTCAGTAAATTACCTTACTATGCCTACTTTCATTCACTGCTTTCATACGGCATCATATTTTGGAGTAATTCATCATTGGGGAATGCACCAAAGCGTGTAATTAGAATAATTTTGGGATATCACCCAATATCATCCGGCAGACGTTTACGTATCTAGCGATTGTCACAGTAATTTAATCTACACTATTTAAGGTTAAATCTAACATTAGCACAGAATGGGGTGAATTATGCTCCCACAAAATTCTTTGGTCACTTACCAAATAACATCAATTGTTAGGCAGATAGCCAACCAGCATTTACAAACAAAATGAATCAATTTCTGAATGACAACTCCTTCTACTCACTAGGTCAATTATTACATAGAAATGAGTAATTTAAAATAGTAATAAATAAAAATGAGTAATTTTACAATAATAAAAGTAAATATATCGTATGAGGTTGTTAGATCCTGCAACGGGCGTCTCCCCAGGTGGCAAAAAGGGGAACGCCTCCTACATAAGTGTGGCACCGGGAAAATGAAATGGGGCGGACCAGATACAGACAAAATGCTTAACGTTAGTTTAACATGTTGAATATGTCTGAGTGAGATTGGCTGGTTCTCTGGTAAGCGTCTGTTAGCTCAATGAGCTCTGTTGTAAATATCACGTTCCAAAGGCTTCAACAACCTACTATCCGGCCTTGACATCAACCAGGCCAAACCAATAAACACAAACAAACATGAACTCGAAGATCTCTGGTAAACTTCTCACAAGAATAAAACAGTCATTGGAATATTCAATATTAATACACTGATCCAAACAGGGTAGCTACACAATCCCATACAAGAAATCGACCGACAAAAAATTCTCATCCTCGCTCTTCACGAAACACGACTGACCGACGATGAAACCATGGATTATGGAAACTACTGGATCTTCAAGAGCAAAACACGAAAAAGTTAGCGAAAGACACGCCATTCTTTTGCAATGTCAAAGAAGTCGCACCCATTAACAATCGTCTTATGACTATGCGCATTCTGAGCGCCAATAAAAAATATACGTTCTTCAATGCACATGCCTCCACCAACATCGACAACGAGGAAATATCCGAGTACGTGGAACAATTTTGGAACAAACAAACTAAAAAAACTACGAGCAACATCCAACACGACGAATAGAAAATTCTGATGGGAAACTTCAACTCTCAGCTTGGGAAGGAAAACGTATAGAAAAGACATTGGCAAAAATTCTGTACACCAAAACACCAACACCAACGGTAAATGTCAGTTTCACACCTGTCAGTAATGCAACCTCCAAGTGATGTCTACTTACCTCAGAAAACCCAACAAGAAATGAAAACATGACGATCCCCGATCCAGCATCTTGGTGAATACCAGATCGATCACGTCGCAATTTATACGCTCACATAAGAATCATCCATGACAAACAAGTCCGAGCTGCAAGCACTGATTCAGACTATTACCTCACACGGATTAAAGTGAAATTCTCTCCCAAGAGAGTTTACCACAAAAACCCTGCATTCATAAATTCGACAGATCAAAAATTCAAGAAACCAAGATCACAGAAAAATGGGAAAAAGAACCAACGAACAACTAGACTGACGTCTGCAGTAAAATTGTCAAAAAAGTACAACAATTTATCCCACTTAAAGACAAAACACCCGTGATGAGATTCCAACTGTGATCAAACTACCATCAGTCGCCAAATTGCCTTCCAAAAAATCGCACTGACGTGTTTTACGGTCCACATTAGATTTGTAGTTTTATAAGTTTATGCAAACATTTTGGACCAAAATAATATTCTAAATAATAAAAAATTAATTAATAAGAGTGTCTGAAACCCTTTTAGGAAACAAGTTTAGGTAGTGGCGGGTTTCGAACCACCGAGCTATCGCGTCGCAGTCCAGCACCTTGCCCACTAACGCAACGGCTATAAATCAAAACAGCATTGCTTTAATTCAATGGAGGGTGTCAAATCTCCGTTATTTTGGCAAATATGTCTCAAACGATGCGAGATATGAAAAAACATAAGGGAGCTAAGTTGTAGAGAATTTTCTCCTCTACCAATTGGGTTATTCAATTTTCGTGTCAGATGAACGGTTCGTTTGCAAATACAATTATATTACAAACGTTTTTTTTTTTCTTTTCTTTTTTTTACTACCGTATTTTTGTCCGAAAAATTTGAAAAATGGAGGTTCTGGTCTCTGGCAGCTTACAATCATGTCTGTAAAATTTGGTGCTGATCGGTTGAACGGTTCGTCTTAAAAACAGGGAACACGTTACGGACAGACAGACAGATATACATCCCAAAATCGCCGTTATTTTTGCAAATATCTTTGAAACGCTACGAGATATGAAAAAAAACTTAAGAGAGCAAAGTTGTAGAGAATTTTCTCCTCTACAAATTCGGTTATTCAATTTTCGTGTCAGATGAATAGTTAAGCCGTTATTTTCATTTAAATTTCGAGCTGTCAAAAGACGATCGCAAAGGCCCACTTTTAGTGTTACTACCGTAAACTAAAGTGGGCCAAAATACAACAGCAACAGAACGCCATTAACTCTACAAAAATTCCTCGATATCAGTAAACAGACAAACAGAACCACCAGAAAAACAAACACGATTACATCAACAAACAACTAACGTCAACTGAGGACCACTTCAGAAAGTACAAAAGCAGAAATTTCTATAGGAATTTCCCAAACACAATTAAAGGTTACTCACCACAAATTTGACCTTCAAAAAACAACACGGAAAACTCACACTCACCAACCAAGAAAACTGTGAAGAACTGGCACACTACTTTTCCAACTGCAAAGGCATTTTCCTCCTTTCCGTCCCTTACAAAATCGTCTCCGCTTGCTTCTTACAACGTACACAAGAACAACTCGAATCCGTAATGGGTGAATACCAAGCAGGCCTCAGGCACTGAATAAATTTTCCACCTGAAATCTACACTAAGAATTCGAGCCACAAGAAACGTCACAAACACGTGCACATTCGTCGACTTCTGGAAAGCTTACGACTCTATCGACCGACAACCCCTGTTTAATATACTCGAACAAAACAATATGGAATCGAAAACACGACAACTCATTCAAGAAACCCTAACAGACACAACTTCCAAAATCAATCTCAGGACCTTCCCCCATCAAGCCTGGTGTCTGGCATTGTGATCGGATCTCCCCATTACTCCTCAATCAGTCATTTAAGAATAGGAAAAATAAATGAACCCATCAGGCTAGGAATAGAACGGGATAACATCAACGTTACCTGCCCAGCCTTTGCCGATGATCTCCCCATCATTCCCGGAGATGAGAAAACTGCAATTCATCAGATGGAAGTCCTCAAACAAAAAGCTGGGCTACAAATTTCTTTCTCAAAAACAGAATTTATGGCCATAAAACTCCTAGAGACACAAAATCTGACAAAAAAGCAGCGCAGTAAACACGGTTAATAACTTCAAATACTCAGGTGAAACTATCGAACCCACAGGTAAGGAAAGATTAGTATAGTACGATTTACGAGACAATCTGAATAGCTTCCTTAGACTGTTCGCGGATGATGCTGACGATTATCGGTTAGTGAATAGCAAGTGCAAAGCGATTTATATAAAATTTCTACATGGTGCAAAAATTGGCAATTAACACTAAATAATGAAAATTGTGAAGTAAAAGAAATCCGCTGAACTTCAGTTACATGATAAATCAGTCAAACCTTAAGGTCGTCAATTCTACTTAATACCTAGGAGTTACAACTACAAACAACTTAGAGAGGAGAGAACACATAGAAAATATTATGGGGAAGGCGAACCAAAGTTTACGTTTCATTGGCAGAACGCTTCAATTATGCAACAGCTCCACCAAAGAGACATCCTACATCACACTTGTGCGTCCACTCATGGAGTACTGTTGCCCTCACCAGGTGAGAGTGACGGAGTACATTGAGAAGGTTCAGAGGACAGCTCGTTTTGTTTTATTGCGTTATAGAGGGGAAAGCGTCACGGAAATGTTGCATGATTGGACGTGGAAATCATTAAAAGAACGACGTTATTCTTTGCGGCGAGATCTATTTGCGAAATGTCAATCACCGACTTTTACTTCTGAATGTAAAAATATCTTGCTACCACCCACACAGGGAAACATGACCATCCAATAAAATAAGAGAAATCAGATCTAAAACGGAACGATTTATGTGTTCTTTCTTCCCGCACGCTATTAGAGAATGGAACGGTAGAGAAAGGTTATGAAAGTGGTTAATGAACCCTCTGCCAGACACTTAAATGTGATTTGCAGAGTATCTATGTAGATGTGGAAAGTTTCTTGGGTCTGATCCTAAATGAGTGAAGAAGCGAATAAAAAAAAGGCCTTAATTTGATCGTACAGTTTGAAAGTAACCTGTTATTAAAATAAGCAAGATGTCGGGCAGTTGAGATCTGCAAATGTAAATTAAAACGCTCACTGCTGCTCTAAATTATGAGTGGCCACAGTGCATGCACAATGGAAATTTATCTAACTGCTCACTCCTTAAGGGAGCAGCCAACGTTTTAACAAACACAAAACCGACGTTAAAAATAAATGAATAAATAATTAAACGTGGTACAATGTGAATTGAATCATAAAATTACTGCCCATCATAAAACTGTTTCTGCCCTTTTTGAGTATGGAGGTAAGGTGGGAGGAAATTTGCAAACACACAATGGGTAGCTGAAAGCACATTCATTCATTCACAGACACACGCATAATGATAGGGTGGTAGAATTTACAAACAGAAATTAATTTAGAATAAGCGAGTAAAGCACACTGGAGAATTCGTATAGAAGAAAGCCAGTATTAACAAAAGCATGGCTGGAGGCCGAAGTAACGACCGTTGCGAAAGCACGTGGTGCAATCGGTCATACAAGACAGGAAAGACGGAATCAAATCAGAAAATCTTAGAAATATTTAGCATACTTGCTGTTACTGACACTACGTGAAAACATTAGTTAAAAACAGCAATTTCAAACACACTAAATTTATACAAAGGCTGAAGGCCACACACGTTTATTCTAACTTGAGCAAAACCGGACACAGAATCATCACCAGAATAAAAATGCAGATAATAAATTTCCACTGAATTACACGATTTCCGTAAATTAGGAAACACTTAGCCTCGCAATTACTCAAGAAGACTATCACACTGCCTAATCACAAGGGAAGGAAAATCCTAACAGCATGCCTTTCCCTCAGCATGAATCGGCGGAGTACTTACATCGACAGTCGTCGGAGCCAGAATGAAGTCTCAAGCTCTAAGGTCACGGAAAAACCTCCCCCCACCATACACCGTATGTAGAGCGCGCTAAAAGCGACGCAGAGTGCGTTCAGAGACTAGTGTTTACCAACCCTTGCTACCTGGTCAAGACCTCTTCAACCGCTCCGAGATTGGTCTCCTGTCAACTCTTTTGTCCAAGATTAGGTTGGTACCACACAAACAACACGGCCACCTCGCCACCTTGCCAAGCGAGCTTGTATGTGGCCATCCAGCAGACGCCAGCGCAGACGACAAACGAAGCCATGCATTCATAACTACAGCACAACGAGTCCTAAATCGGGAGGCGGCGGCTGTAAGCCATTGAGCGACAGAAAGTCAATATTAAGAGCACACTTTCACATTGACTCCCTGAGTGTCTTACAGGCGACTGACCATTTCTTGCCGGCCGCGTTGGCCGAGGGACTGAGGCGCTCCAGTCACGGTCTGCACGGCCACTACGGTCGGGGGTTCGAATCCCCCCTCGAGCATGGATATTTGTGCCGTCCTAGTCCGTAAGTAGTTCATAAGTAGTTTGTAAGTTTAGGGACTGATGACCCCGTAGTTAAGTCCCATAAGCTATACAAACGTTTTTTTTTTTTTTTTTTTTTTTTTTTTTTTTAACCAGATCTTGCCTCACCACCCATTAGTGCAGTCCATTCAAGACCCTGTTTTCTCTCTTGGCAAATCTGGCCGTTCTGTGGTTTTTCTGTGGACCCCTGGCCACTTCGGCATACTGGGGAATGAACATGCCGATCGGTTGGCGAAGCAGGCGACTACTGCGCCACCCTTACCTAGAACACTGTATAGCACAAGCAGAACAATCCGCCATTTTGTATCCCACGTTGAAGGCGTGCATTTAAAGATACGGAACTCTTCCTCTTTTTAGCATGCTCTCAAGGCCATTTAATATTCTTTCATAACGCACAAAATATAACAGCACAGCAAATTTATTTGCTTATATTTGACTGTAAGAGGCAAGCAGTTTAAAGTTATTGTTTAGATTGATATTTATAGTTATACATTCACTTACATTCCAAACTAAGTCATATGATGAGGTTGTAAGTATTTACCACATACAGTTAAAGTACGTTATAATTGTGGTATTTTCTTAATTATAAATGGTAAGTCCACATACGTTTACGATGACAGAGTTGCATTCGCAAACATTTACGGAATAATGTTCAATTGCGTTATTGTACTTTCCGTATTCCCCCATCTAATGCCTCGCACATTTTATACACAGTATTTGAGAGAAGATTTTACGTCAATATGTGTTTAATATCATTGAACGTTCGGTTTCTTTAGATAACGACTAAATAAAGTCTCTGGTAGTATGCGATGTCTTCCTTCCTGTTCGTATTTTTTGCAAAGTTCATTTTTTTTTCAGGCAACCTGTTCATTGCTGGGCTTAGGCCTACACATTCCAGGGTTGAGAGTCACATTCAAATTAAACACTGAACTAATGCGAAATAATACTTGTATAATTTAAAAACTACTAGCTGGGTAAAGCCAGTTGCACTCGTGCATAACTTAAAATACAATTAACAGCCCTTAGAACAGCTCCACAGTTGGTCTAAATAAAATGAAGAAAAGTGGTTTACTTTAAGCAGACTGTATGTCGTATTATGTTAACAATCTGTAGCAAAATTAAATCATTGCTTACATGTATAGGCCGATATTTCCATTATCTATCTATGACCATAACTGTTTCTAATACAAATAAATAAAGGGTTTTTTTGTTCTTAACGTTACAGATTGTTGCTAGATTTTGGTATCAATACTTGTCGTCTGATATTTACAAGCCTCCTTTTACGCCGATCTACGTTTGAAGGAAACCGGTAAAACTTATTGGGACCATGTCTACTATATTTGAGCAGTTCGGAGCAGCACAACCAACTATTTCACACTGTGAAACAATGAAATCACAAAATATTCTCTGATTCAGTTCGCTACACCACACAAAGCATGCAACACTGTCCTCAGATTGGGATTCATAATGGCGGATTGTTCATCTCGGTATATCTAGTGCTTTACCCTTACCCATTGGCGTCACGGAATCGGACCTCAAGTTCACGTTGCACCGGAAGGTGCGTGAGGCTTGGAGTGCTGAATGGTGTGCCACATGTGCAACGAATAAGCTTCGAGCAGTGAAGCAATCCACGGCTCTGTGGAAGTCTTCAGTGCGGCCCATACGTCGAGAGTCGGTTGTCCTCTGCCGCCTCCGTATTGGGCATACCAGGCTGACCCACAGCCATCTCCTTCCCCGTGAGGCCCCACCTGTGTGTCGGTGTGGATCAGCACAGACAGTAGTCCATCTTCTGATGGAGTGTCCAGTTTTAGCCAACTTGCGGCAGTCTTTTAGTCGTGGGTAGAGACCTAACCAGCGCTTTTAAAGACTTTTAAGACCCTGATGCAAAATGCTTAGGGTTTCTAGTGTGTGCAGTATGGCTGGCTCATCCTGTTTTATCTTTGTGGTCGGCCGGCCATGATATTGTGCTGTCACATTTTTAACTTAGTTCCTGACATGTTTTTTTTTTTTTTTTTTTTTTTTTTTTCCTATGTGTCCTTCTTTTGCGTTGACAACGAACTGTTCATTGTCATTCTGTCCGCTTTGTGAGTTTTCATTCTCTATGTTTATTTTTTAGCTTCTGGCTGTGAACTATTATCTAGGACCAGGGGACTGATGACCTAGATGTTTAGTCCCCTCAAATCAACACGACCAACAACAACAACATTCATATTGACTCCGTGCATTTTGGTAGTGTTATGCGCCGCCAGTGCTGAAGTCTGAAGCACAGTATGCTGAGGACCTTTCTGCGTAGACACGGTTGCAAGGGAAGTAACTGCGTTTTCTTTTATGACGTTTTAGATTTTTACTGTCTCAGGTTTTAACATTCTTTTACAGATTATCTGATGATGAGGGCTTGACCCTTGAAACGCGTCATATTTTAGTGTTTTTACACGATTTCTGTGGTTGAGCCTACTTGACAAAATAATAAACATTCACATTCACATGATCACACAAGTTCAGCCACACGGGTGGAAACATATATAAACATGGGGCATTGATCATTAATAAAAAAGGATTAAGTAATTAACACACAGATAGATAACATTAATGGTGCATAAACATTATTGGTTAATGAATAAATCAAAAATGGATCACGACAACACATTCAGTGGACGTGTTTAAAGTTTCGTTATTTTGTTTTAAATAATTACTGGATTAGAATTAGGTGCAACAACAGATCACAAATAGAGGAGAGCATATCGGAAAACCATATACTTTCGTTCCATCTAGTCGGTGACATTAGCTTCGGTTCGTAAAAATGTCCATTTCCAGCCATACTATTAAGTGGCTGTCGTTCTACATTAACTCTCTCACAATATGGCGGCGATCACAACGATTGGCTGCATACAGATCACAGGAGCCTCCCCATGCTTTTCCTTCTGAATACTTTGTTGTTCCACAGAGATCGGAATATAGCATATTCGTAGATTACACAGTAACTGGCAAATGCGCTTAGTATACAGGGTGAGTCACCTAACATTACCGCTGGATATATTTCGTAAACCACATCAAATACTGACGAACCGATTCCACACACCGAACGTGAGGAGAGGGGCTAGTGTAGCTGGTTAATAAAAACCATAAAAATGCACGGAAGTATGTTTTTTAACACAAACCTACTTTTGAATTGGAACCCCGCTAGTTTTGTTAGCACATCTGAACATATAAACAAATACGTAATCAGTGCCGTCTGTTGCATTGTAAAATGTTAATTACATCCGGAGATATTGTAACCTAAAGTTGACGCTTGAGTACCACTCCTCCGCTGTTCGATCGTGTGTATCGGTATCGGAAAGCACCGAATTAAGTAGGGATCCAAAGGGAACGGTGATGTAACTTAGGTACAGAAGATACTAGAACAGCACATTAAGTCCACATGCTAACACCTTTATTGGTATTTCTCACTGACGCACATGTACACTACCATGAGGGATGAGGTACACCTACACATGTGGTTTCCGTTTTCAATTACGGAGTGGAATAGATTGTGTCTCGATATGTCAGGCCAATAGATGTTCAAAGTGGTGGCCACCATTTGCTGCACACAATTGCAGTCTATGACGTAATGAATGTCGTACACGCCGCGGTACATCTGGTGTAATGTCGCCGCAGGCTGCCACAATACGTTGTTTCATATCCTCTGGAGTTGTAGGCACATCACGGTACACATTCTCCTTTAACGTACCCCAGAGAAAGAAGTCCAGAGGTGTAAGATCAGGAGAAGGGGCTGGCCAATTTATGCGTCCTCCACGTCCTATGAAACGCCCGTCGAACATCCTGTCAATGGTCAGCCTAGTGTTAATTGCGGAATGTGCAGGTGCACTATCATTCTGATACCACATACGCCGATGCGTTTCCAGTGGGACATTTTCGTGCAACGTTGGCAGATCATTCTGTAGATACGCGATGTATATTGCAGTTGTTTGGGCCCCTGCAATGAAGTGAGGACCAATGAGGTGGTTGCCAATGATTCCGCACCATACATTTACAGTCCACGGTCACTGTCGCTCTACCTGTCGGAGCCAGCGAGGATTGTCCACGGACCAGTAATGCATGTTCCGTAGATCCACTGTCCTGTGGTTTGTGAAACTCGCTTCATCGGTAAACAGGTAGAACTGTAACGCATTCTCTGTTAATGCCCATTGACAGAATTGCACTCGATGATTAATGTCATCACCATGTAATTGCTGATGTAGCGACACATGAAACGGGTGAAAGCGGTGACGATGCAGTATGCGCATGACACTACTTTGACTCAGTCCACCGGCTCTCGCAATGTCCCGTGTACTCCCGTGTGGGTTCACGGCAACAGCAGCTAACACACCAACTGCACTCGCTTCTCGTGTGACGGGCATGTTACGGACCCGTTTGCGTGCTACGACCATACCTGTTGCATACAGTTGGCGGTAGATGTTTCGAAATGTGCGGCACGTTGGATGCTCTCTGTCCGGGTACCGTTCTGAATACACCCTGCAGGCTTCAGCTGCATTTTGTCGACACTCGCCATAGATGTGTATCATCTCCGCCTTTTCAGAGTTCTAATACACCATGGTCACAGTTCCTACAACACTACAATATCACAGACGTCTGGTAACACAGTGTACTACTGTTAGTCTGCGTGCAAAGACGAATGGCCGGCCGCGGTGGCCGAGGGGACTGAGGCGCTCCAGTCACGGTCTGCACGGCCACTACGGTCGGGGGTTCGAATCCCCCCTCGGGCATGGATATTTGTGCCGTCCTTAGTATTAGCTAGTTCATAAGTAGTTTGTAAGTTTAGGGACTGATGACCCCGTAGTTAAGTCCCGTATACTCTACAAACATTTGAACATTTTTTGAAAGACGAATGCAGAATAACAATAGCAGCAAGCGCTACATGCAGACACTGCGACAGCTAGACCAAACCACAACAGCGCACTACAACCACACTCGTAAACACGGTCGTCATCGTAAACATGTCCCTGCAGATGCTGCTAGCCAACCGTTGCCCGTGTTTGTTACAACACGCAACTGAATGTCGGAGGTTTCAAACGTCAACTTTAGGTTACAATATCTCCGGATGTAATTAACATTTTACAATGCAACAAATGGCACTGTTTACGTATTTGTTTATATGATCAGATGTGCTAACAAAACTAACGGGATTCTATTTTATAAAAAACATAGGTTTGTGTTAAAAATGGTTTGTATTAACCAATTACACTAGCCCCTCTCCTCACGTTCGGTCTGTGGAATCGGTTCGTCAGTATTTGATGTGGTTTACGAAATATATCCAGCGGTAATGTTAGGTATACATTTCTGTAATAGACACATCAGACACAGAAATGTAATCCAAAAGCGCAATTGCCATCACAACTTGAGCTGATTTTCAAATTCAAATGTTCAAATGTTTGTAAATCTATCGGACCAAACTGCGTGGTCATCAGTCCGTAGCTTACATACTACTTAAACCTAGGTAAACTAACCTAAGGACAAACTCACACACCCATGCCCCAGGGAGGACTCGAACCTCCACGGCGAGCAACCGCGCACTCCGCAGCGAGACGTTTTAGACCGCTCGGCTACTCCACCGCGTCGGCTAACTTTCCCGTGAGTAGCTGGCGGGTCGCTTAAGGCAGTAGATGCAGATGCAGACGTGCCGTGGCGTCCCAGCGCTGCTCTCCCGACCTCCAGTTGGCCATTAGCGTGATGGGCGGCCAGGTCCGCAGCGCTCTTTGCAGATTGCGGACCGCCGACCGCAAACGCTGGCCAATGCGCTGCACGCTGCGCTGCGTTGAAACGAAGCGCGATACACAGCTGCTGTGCTGGGCTATACAGGGATTTTACTGGAGCGCTTCGCAATTAATGAGCTTTTTCATCGCGGGATGAAGGATCAGTTAAAGAGAAATGTGGGATAAAAATATCGAGGGTTTTTTTTTTTTTTTTTTTTTTTGTCGAAAAAACGTATTTGCCAGTACAGCCTGGTGACTCAGAAAGGCTATCAGATGCTATATGGGAACTGATAAACCAGCTTTTTGATATAGAAGGTGCATCTTTATTTCTTAAGTCTAAAGATAAAGTACCTGTATGTTCTGCTCTATGCTGATTTCATAATAACTGGTTTGGGAAGGATATATGGCCAAATTATTTATGATCTTGCTGTGAAGGTCCTACCGGTTTGGCCAATGTCGAAAGTTTGGTATCAACTGCAAATACCTTTGCAGACAGTTACACTAACGTGTTTCCTATTTTCCTACCACAATGAAACAACGTCTAGTGACATGAATTATGCTGTCAATATCAATATAAAAACTTCTGGACAGTTTATCTAAAGATGAAATTGAAAAGGCTCAAAGAAGTAATCGAAGTGACTGTTCGTAGTTACCAGCAGTTATATGGCAATTAGCTCTTCTCTAATCCATGATGAAACATCTGGAAAGTTTTTATTATCAGAAATTAATCGTTGTGAATCTATAACATTATCACACCGATCAGAGCTGGTGAATGTGTGTGTGTGTGTGTGTGTGTGTGTGTGTGTGTGTGTGTGTGTGTGTGTGTGTGTGTGTGTCACAGAGAGAGAGAGAGAGAGAGAGAGAGAGAGAGAGAGAGAGAGAGAGAGAGACAAAGAGATGTAGAAAAAGAGATTGAGAGACGGGAGGGAGGGAGCGTAGGAAGTGCTTAAAAGAGATGCATAATTGACGATATAGGAGTTTGCCGATATGTGTAAAAGTCACTAATTTCGTAAGTCGTCAGGTTTCTAAAATATGCCAGTTTTCTAATCAGTACCGTGATAGCAATGTGTCATGGTACTTATGTACCTATGGACTACGAAATGTTCGAATGTGTGTTCCCAAGTGATTACTGTCTATGTGATGCAGTAGTTTTTAGTATTCCCTCGGTCTACCAAAAAAATTTCGCTGCTCTACAGCAAGATCCGTGTATCAGTGAAAGAAGCAACATGCTTTAACTGTCATATACGCCCTATTATATGACTGGTAAATTTTTGAAAAATTTTCTTACGTAATCCTGCATAATTCAACTAAGAGACAGCAAGATGGCCATTCTGGTCTTCCACGCAGCACACACAGAAATTCTAATTTAAAACATGTTTGGAAAATGCAAATCAAAATCCTTCTAAAATCACTTGAAAGAACAGTTGAGATCGCGTTATGCGCTTTTTTAATTTGGAGGACGACTGGTTTTGATCATTTAAATAGTCTTCTTCAGACAAATACAACTAAAATATCTCCAAGCCTTGAAGGCTGTTATTACACTTAAAGTGGTATAAATATGACATCGTTCTTATTGGAAAGCCACTGTACGATAGGAGGCTGTAGATTGTGAAAATTATTCTTGTTCTTCACAACTAAAATATCTCCAAGCCATAAAGGCTGTTATTACACTTCAGCTGGTATAAATATGTCGATACATCGTTCTTATTGGAACACCACTAAATGATAAGAGGCTGTAGATTGTGAAAAATTATTCTCGTTCTTCACAACGAAAATATCTCCAAGCCATAAAGACTGTTATTACACTTAAGCTGGTATAAATATGACATTTTTATTGGAACATCATTAAATGATAGGTGGCTGTAGATTGTGAAAAATTATCCTCGTTCTTTTTGCCCTGTTCAGTGGTAACTAACAGGGATGTTACTGCGATGTTATGACTGTATGTTTAAGAATTCGTCTAAATTTAACGAATCGTTCGCAGCAATTTCTACACCTACATCCATACACCGCAAGTCACCTCACGGTTTGTAGCGGAGGGCACTTTGCATACCTTTGTCACTTCCTCCTATTCCAGTTCGCATGGTTCGGTGAAAAACTGATTGCCTGTATACCTGCGTATGGGTCAGAATCTTTCTAATCCTTGAGGTCGCTTTGGGAAAAATACGTAATAGGCAGTAATACAAGTTGTATCAAAAAGAATGGCGCAAGCTTACACGGTTGAAAGTACACGATAATAGAAGCAAAACTGTTCCTGTAAACATGGGTCCGCAAAGGACCCGTTTGCGTAATAATACTAATGTATGGTTCCAAACCGCTGCTGGGGTCATCGTAAATATCGACCTAGGTAGTACACATTAATTTCAATATTTAGTCTTTGCTATTAAGATTTACATCGCATGCAGTTCACATTTCAGTGAATTTATTGTAAACATTGTCCTAGCTAAAACAATTAATTTGAAATTTAGACTTTTCTATTAGGTTTAACATCGCATTTACTTCACATTTCACGTATGAGTTACCTATTAAATATGGTGTTAGAACTGTCTTCCTTGCATCTGGATGCAATACTGTGCTCGTCTCCGCAATGAATTTCGAATTCTTTCGGATACCCCTTGATCATTCTGGAATTCTTGACAAGCGTGTACAACTCTCCGCTCCAGTTCTTCAACCGTGTTAACGGGTGTGCTGTACACTTCACTTGTGAGGTGACCCCAGACGCAAAATCCCAAAGGTTTAGATCAGGTGATCTTGGAGGGTACAGGTCCGCCTCGACGTATCCATCTTTGGACATATCTGAGCGTTAGTTGCGGTCTCACAGCAGCAGCAAAATGTACCGGAACTCCAAGTAAATAACTGGGACGATATAATTTCGTAGCCTTGCGCAGCCGGTGTCATTTTGAATAAAACAATTCAGGGTATTAGGCCGCGTCATTTTTTAAAACAGTGTTATAACTGACTACACTCGATAGTTAGTTGCGCCGGATTTAATTTGCACAAAATTAGTTTCACAGTAACGGGCTCTTAGACCCACACAGTTCTGAGTCCTGAAATACAAAATTTCTATAAGTCCAATTAGGCGACGACATTCAAAGTCACTGATACCGAAAAGTTCTTCTACAAGTCCGAAGGTGAGTCCATTGTGGCAGGAGTTTACCAGGCGAAGTCCAGGGGCTGCCGAGGTCAGTAATTCAGTGGTTAGCAGAAGGACTCCTAGTATGGTCCAAGAAATTCCGTGGGCAGCAGAGGTCGTCGTGAAGTCTGGTCTACCGGCCGCGGTGGCCGAGGTGACTGAGGCGCTCCAGTCACGGTTTGCACGGCCACTACGGTAGGGGGTTCGAATCACCCCCTTGGGCATGGATATTTGTGCCGTCATAGTTCGTAAGTAGTTCATAAGTAGTTTGTAAGTTTTGGTACTGATGACCCTGTAGTTAAGTCTCATAGACTATACAAACATTTGAACATTTTGAAGTCTGGTCTTGACGTCTTCGATATTGTACGCATCGATGGCGAGAGCGAACAGTCTGTCTGGGCCACTGTGCTGGCTTATAAGGCGTGTCCGGTCCAGGGGCCGGGACGCAGCGGCCAATCTCCGTCCAGTGTATAAATACTAGAGGTACATCTCCGACTGCAAGCAAAGGTTCCCGGTTACTATCGATAGACGCTGTACCACTCTGGTTACATGTAACGTCTTTTGACTCTTTTGTTTTGTAGTTACCTGAAGCTCAGATTGTGCGCCTTATGGGCGGCAATCTTGTCGGCCTCGATGTTGTTGTCGTTGCGGATACGGCAGGCGCTGGTCTCGCGTCGGAACTGTTGGGCTGCTGCCACAACACTCTTATATACCGTGAATTTTTCGGTTATCTAATACCGACGTCATGGATCTAAGATGGTGATTGGCTGGCAGTAGTGTATCAGCAGGCTCTTACGTTTGGTACCCAATGAGTGATTGGTAGGCAAAATCTTATGCCTTCCAATCTGAGATGCATGACGTCGGTATTAGATAACCGAAAAATTCACAGTATATAAGGGTGTACTTTCAGCAGCATCCAACAGTTAACCGCCCTGAAAAGGACCAATGCAGAGTGGTCGAAACGTCGGCAATTCATTTACTAAGTGTTTTTAAAAAATGACGCGGCCTAACACCCTGAATTCTTTATTCAAAATCAACTGGGACGATATTTACAATAAAGTCAGTGAAATGTGAACTAAATGCGATGTAAATCTCAATAGAAAGTCTAAATTTCAAATTAATGTGTTCTAACTAGGACGTTGTTTACAAAGACGTCAGCGGCGGCTTGGAACCATACATTCGTAATTATCTCGCAAATGGACCGCCCCCCCCTCCCCCCGCTATCCGCTCGTCCTTTTCCCGCTCCCTTTTCCCGACATAGCCAGTAAGGCGAACCACTTTGCCACCCACCTTAATGACACCTTTTCCATCCCAGACAGTCCCAGGTTTGCCGGCCGCGGTGGTCGAGGGGACTGAGGCGCTCCAGTCACGGTCTGCACGGCCACTCGGGGGTTCGAATCCCCCCTCGGGCATGGATATTTGTGCCGTACTTAGTATTAGTTAGTTCATAAGTAGTTTGTAAGTTTAGGGACTGATGACCCCGTTAAGTCCCATAAGCAATACAAACATTTGAACTTTTTTTTTGAGTCCCAGGTTTGACTACTCTCTCTTCCCAGACGTCCACGAGCTTACCAACACCTCCATTCCGCCGCTCGCCTCTGGCTTTCAGTACTGGGACAGCATCCCCCACACAGAACTTAACACACCAATCATGGCGCTTGACATCGAAAACACTTCGCACTAAACGCAACACAGCTCCTGGCCACGACTGCCTGACCTACAGGACCTGCTACCAATCTTTCCACACAGCCCTTGCTTTCCACTATACCATCATCCTATTCACCGACTTCTTCCCTGACATGTGGAAAACCTCCTGTATCCTCATGTTTCTTAAACCCGGCAAGCTGCTCTCTCACGCCTCATCCTATCGTCCTATCAGTCTCACCTCGGTTTACAGCTAGGTCCTAGAAACCATCCTGTCCTGCCGCATCCACCAGTATCTCCATCAACACCAGCTCCTTCCCCTCTCCCAATATGGATTCCGATCGTTCTTCTCTGTCAATGACCAACTCCTGCATCTCACCCACCTCCTCTCCTTTCCGTCCAGGTGAGCTCCCGTCATGCAGCTATCCTCGTTTGCCTTTATATAGAGAAGGCCTACGACCGGATATGTCATTCCAATCTCCTTTTCAATGTCCAGTTCTACGCCATTCCCTTTAACTAGGTCCGCTTTATTGCATCCCTTCTTGCCCGTCGCCCATCCTATGTCACTGTCAATAATTTCGACTCCTGTTTGTTCTACCCCTCCGCCGGGGTGCCCTCATATACTCGGCAGACATATCGCAACCCCAGCCACCTGTCCACCTCCTATAATATGCTGACGACACGACCTTCCTTGCCCTCGCCCTATCCCTCGTCTCCAATGCCTCCTTCAGCCCTATCTATACGAATTCTCCTCCTTCCTCTCTTTCCGCCACTGAGACCTATACGACTGTCATGTCCCTCAAACCAAATCCCTTAAATACCTAGGCCTAATCCTTGACCACTCCCTTTCCTGGAAACCCCACCTTCCATTAAAAAGCCCTCTCTCACCTCAATCTATTCAAACTCCTTTCCAGCCAGACATGGGCCTCAACCTCTTCACTATCCTCTTGATCTACCATTTCATAACGCGTCCTGTCCTGTGCTGCTTCCACCCCACTGGTGTTTCTTTTCGCCCTACCCACTACCAATCCCTCCAGATCCTTGAATGCCATGCTCTCCGCGTCACGTACCGCAACCGCCTCCCGTCCCCCACACAGACCCTGAATGACCTTATTCCTTTCCCACACCTCAAATTCTTTGAACACCTTCGCCTCCAATAAGTCACCCAAAAACTGGATTCCCACCACCCGCATGTCTCCCACCTATTGTTGCAACATGGGCCTCTGTCACACCGTTACGTTGATATCCCTCCTTTCCTTTACTTTCACACTCTCCACATCCTATCCAAGAGTAACTTTTGTCATCTCCCCCTCAATAACGCTCTCCATCCCAATATCTACCTAATCAACCCCAGTCCATCCTCGTATTTGTTCTTACCCTCCCCCGTCCCCAGTCACTCTCACTCGTGGCTTCCCCCTCCTTCCTCATTCCTAGAGTCCTTGCACCTTCCTCCCCCATCACTCTCACCTTTTACCTCCCATCCCTTCCCTCCACGTCTCCCCTCCCTTCCTCATCCCCTGCCGGGTACTTGTGTCCTCCAGTTCTAACAGTGCACCGTTAGTGTTTTGCCAGTTCTGTGTTTAGTGATACAAGTGTCTTCTAAAATGTAAACGACCGCTGCATAGGCAGAATATTCGTGTTGCCAAGTGTTTTTAAGCAGTGCATTCGTCATCGTCCTGTGTGCTCCACCATTGTGTTTTTAATCACTCAGGATTTTAAACTTTTAATTATATGTGATTTTAACCACCGTGCCTGTTTCTATTCTGAATATGGGTTCTACAATTCTTTGTTATGTGTATCAATCTCCACTTTTTATTTTCCTTTCACACTGTTTGATTCTGCATTTTATTACCATTCAGTATTTTGCAACAAATTGTCCAACCTTGTAAAGTCGAATGGCCAGCCTGCCACCACAGGTGGCTTAAAAAAATAATATATATGATAGTGACCGATCCAAATATCTCACGAATGAAGCATCGAACGAAAAAACTACAAAGAACAAAACTTTTCTAGCTTGAAGGGGGAAAACAGATGGCGCTATTGTTGGCCCGCTAGATGGCGCTGCCATAGGTCAAAGGGATATCAACTGCATTTTTTAAAATATGTACCTTAATTTTTATTACACATTCGTCTAGTACGTAAATAAATACGAATGTTTATTTGGAACACTTTTGTCGCTTTGTGATAAAATAAGCTGTAATATTCACAAACGTATTGCTCACAATTTTAGACGAACAGTAGGTAACAGGTAGGTTTTTTAAATTAAAATACAAAACGTAGGTACGTTTGAACTTTATTTCGGTCTTTCCAATGTGATACAATTACTTTTGTGAAATTACCACACATTATGAGAACGCATGCTGTTACTGCGTGATTACCTGTAATTACATCACGACTTAAATAAATGTTCAAAATAATGTCCTTCAAGTTCAATGCATTTGGCAACTACTTCTCAACAGCGAGTAGTTCGCCTTCAGTAGTATTCTCACATGCATTGAAAATGCGTTGACGTATGTTTTCAGGCGTTGTCGGTGAATCACGATAACAAATATCCTTTAATTCTCTCCGTAGAAAGTTCCGGTGGGGATGTAAGATCTGGTGACGTGCAGGCCATGGTATGGTGCTTCTACGACCAATCCACCTCTCATTAAATATTCCATTCATAACCACTTCAACTGCACGGAAGCCATGTGCCGCATATACATCATGTTGAAAGTACATCGTCATTCTGTCAGGCAGTGAAACGTAGTAAAATCGGTAGAACATTACATAAGACATGAGTATACATTTCACCAATTAGATTGCCAACGATAAAAGAGGGGCCAATTATCCTTCCTCCCAAAATGCCGCACCATACATTAACCCGCCAAGGTTGCTGATGTTCCACTTATCGCAGCCATCATGAATTTTCTGTTGCTCAATAGTGCATATTATGCAGGTTTACGTTATCTATATTTCTGAATGACGCTTCGTCACTGAACAAAACGCGTGAAAAAATGTGTTATCGTCCTGTAATTTATATTGTGCCAGTGGCAAAACTGTACACGACGATCAAAGTCTTCGCCACACAAATCCTAGTGCATAGAAATATTGTACGGATGAAATTTAAGTTGATGTAGAATTCTCAACATCGACGTATTTGAGATTCCCGATTCTCACTCAATTTGTCTGCTACTGATGTGCGGATTAGCCGCAACTGCAGCTAAAACACTTACTTCAGCATCATCAGTTGTTGCAGGTCGTGGGTCACGTATCATTTGTGGCCGAACACTTCCTGTCTCTTTAAATAACGTAACTATCCGACGAAAGGTCCGGGCACTTGGATGATGTCTTCCACGATAACGATCAACATACATAGCACAGGCCTGCTGGGCATTTTGATCGCAATAGCCATACATAAATACCATATCGTCCTTTTCTGCTATTGGTAAACGGTCCATTTTAACACGAGTAATGTATCACGAAGCAATACCGTCCGCACTGACGAAATGTTATGCAATACCAAGTACTTATACGTTTGTGGCTATTACAGCGCCATCTATCACAAAGCCACAAAAGTGTTCCAAATATAACATTCGTATTTATTTACGTACTAGACGAATATATGATAAAACGTGAGGGTACTTACTTAAAAACAATGCAGTTGATATCCGTTTGAACTATGGCAGCGCCATCTAGCGGGCCAAACATAGCGCCATCTGTTTTCCCCCTTCAAGCTAGAGAAGTTTTGTTTTTTGTAATTTTTTCGTTTGAAATTTAGTGAGGTATTTGGCCTGGTCACTATCAATGGACCACTCTGTATGTTTCGCAAATTGCGAAATTTTACGATTTGCTGCACTTCTAACGATGGACAAATTTTCATGTGTTACAGATCGATTGTCCGTCTTGAGAACTGCAACAAAACGTCGGAATATATCTACAGGGTGGTCGTAAGTTCCCATTACAAACTTCTAGGAATTGTAGAGGGTAGTGAGTACATAATATTTTTATTAGGAATCCATGTACGGAAACTTATCGTTTCCGTTCTACGACAGTTTCATTTGAGATATGTAACTCGTCAATGTCTGCTTAGGGCCAGAGAAACGTCTCAGAGGTCCCTGTCCTGGTATGCAACAGGGATGGAGAGATTGTACCAGAACATGCTTCGGAGGTACAATGAATGCTACGACGTTGGTAGTCGCCACATCGAGCCACTTTTGTAATGCATCATTACGTTGCGGTTGGTGCCATAGACATTGGGTTCTTGTTTTTGTCGAGTAGTGTAAACCGTAATGTGTAAATGGCAATTAAAATGCGTAAATACGGTATTCTTTTGAAATTGATTGAAACAATTGTACTGGGACACGCCTACTTACATTAAAATGTTCAAATGTTTGTAAATCTTACGGGACCAAACTACAGGGTGTCTCACGAAAGACGCCTGCCAGACGTCCGCGGATCACGCGGTATGGCACCCGGCCGCCACCAACGCATCAGCCGGACACGGCAGCGCCCGACTCTCGTACTGTATTGTACCGCGGCCGCATACAGTGAGTTAAACTCTAAGAAACATTACCATCTGAGTAACCTAAGCTTACCTTTATATACTGTCGATGTTCAAAATGATTTTTTCAGGAAACAATAATTTCTGACAGATATGTGAACGATATCCTGCATTCATTTTCTCAAGAACTTTTACCCAACGGAAAGCTGTACTGTTATTTCATGCAGGACAATGCAAGACCACACATTGGTAATACTTCTATGGCAGCAATACGAAGTGTTTTTGATGATAGGATAGTTGACTGGCGTCCTCGTTCTCAAGATCTAAATCCCTGTGACTTTTATCTTTGGGGAATGTTAAAAGACAAGATTTGACTAGTCATGTCCCAGATTCCGGCAGTCGAAATGCGTCGAGTGTTCGCAGATGTGTTCAAGAGATGTCAGGCTGCACTTTCCACACACGGACATCATGTTGAACATCTACTCTAAATAAAGCTTAAGTTACTCAGATGGCAATGTTTTTTAGACTTTAACTCAATGTATGCGGCCGCGGCACAATAGAGTCCGAGAATCGGGCGTTGCCGTGGCCGGCGGACTCGGAGGCGGCGGCCGGGAGCCGTACAGCGCGATCCGCGGACACCTGGCAGGCGTCTTTCGTGAGACACCCTGTACATTGATCATCAGTCCCTAGACTTACAAACTAGTTAAACTAACCTAAGGACAACACACACATCCATACCCAAGGGTGGATTCGAACCCCTGACACGGGAGGCCGCACGATCCGTAACATGGCGCTCCAGATCGCTCAGCTACTCCCACGCGATCTACTTACATTCCTCAGGCGTGCATGAGATAATCATATGAATTGAAACCGCCGTAGAACGGAAACGATACGTATCCGGATGGCTCCTATTCAAAATGTAATGTACTCACTACCCTCTACAAGTCCCAGAAGTTTGTAACGGGACCACTGCAAACGTCTTTTCCTCTCTAACAGACTGTTAGTAATTTCTGTTTTGCATATTTTTGCCAAATTTCAGCACTTCTTCTTCATGTTAGACCTGTGTTCAGTTTATGACGGCTATTGGCTGCCTCATCTTACCACTAAACCTGATGTGGGCTGGGGGTGCAATAGCGAGTTTGTCTTGTCAGTGGCTACGCGGGAATATCCGAGCGGTCTGGGGCATCACGTTACCAATCGCACGGCCTCCCGCGTCGGAGGTTCGAATCCTCCCTCGGGAATGGATGAGTGTGTTGTCCTCAGGTTAGTTTAACTTGGTTTAAGTATCATTAATTAAAACTTCCGGGCTAAGTTGCAGTAGTCCATCAATAAAACTTCTTACTCCAGATGTTTCGTTGCCTACTGCGGGCAACATCTTCAAGGTTTTAATTAATGAAGACGTGAAAGCCTACATTCTATCAAACCACAATGAAGACGTGAAAGCTTACATCCTATGACCCCACAAGCGGCTTCTAATGAAATTGCGTGCTTATGGAATATCTCCAATTGTGCGATTGGATTTACGATTTCCTATCAGAAAGGACACAGTTCGTTGTAATTGACGGTAAGTCATCGAGTAAAACAGAAGTGATATCTGGCGTTCCACAGGGAAGCGTTAGAGGTCCCCTACACTTCCTCGTGTTTATAAACGATTTAGGAGACAATCTGATTAGCTCCCTTAGACTGTTCGCGGATGATGCTGTCGTTTATCGGTTAGTGAAGTCAACAGATCAAAAGCAACTGCAAAGCGACTTAGACAAAATTTCTATTTGGTGCGAAAATTGGCAATTGGCACTACATAAAGAAAAGTGTGAAGTAATACACATGACCACTAAAAGAAATCCGCTGATACTTCAATTACGCGATAAATCAGTCAAACCTTAAGGTCGTAAATTCTACCAAATACGTAGGAGTTACAATTACGAACAACTTTGACTGGAGAGAACACATAGAAAATATTGTGGGGAAGGCGAACCAAAGATCACGTTTCATTGGCAGAACGCTTCGAAGATGCACCAGCTCCACCAAAGAGACTGCCTACATCGCACTTGTGCGTCCTCTGCTGGAGTACTGTTGCCCCTTGTGGGGCCCTCACCAGGTGGGATTGACGGAAGATATTGAGAAGATTCATAGAAGGGCAGCTCGTTTCGTTTTATCACGTTACGGGGGGGGGGGGGGGGAAGCGTCACGGAAATGTTGCACGAATTGGAGTGGATATCATTGAACGAAAGACGTTATTCATTGCGGCGTGATCTGTTTGCTAAGTTTCAATCACCGACTTTTACTTCTGAATGTGAAAATATTATGCTAGCACCCACGTACTTAGGGAGACATTATCATCCCAATAAAATAATAGAAATCAGATCTAAAACGGAACGATTTAGGTGTTCTTTCTTCCCGCGCGCTATTAGAGAATGGAACGGTAGAGAAAAGTTATCAACCCTCTGCCACGCACTTAAATGTGATTTGCAGAGTATCTATGTAGATGTAGATATGATTTGTTTAAGTAGTTTGTAAATCTAGCAACTGATGACCAACGTAGTTTGGTCCCATATGGTTACCAAATTTTGAAAATTTGATTTTGTTGTCAGTGTATTTAGTTTGCAAACCACGGGTAGCAACCGCGGCGACGCAGCTTCGCAGTGCATTCTCGGCGCTGCGCTGTTGTGGCTCGCGCGCCGCGCCTGAGTGCTGGCGGCTGCGGTCACCATGGCAACAGACAGTGGCCGGCAGTAAATAGCGGCAGCGGGCGCTGGCGCGGCGCCAGCGCAGATCGCTGTGGCGTGGTGTAGGCTGCAGCTGACGCTACAGGCCGCGCTACACGGCAGGGCGCTGTCGCCAGACACGCGGCATTACCTGGGGCACATGACCGCTAGGTTGCTCCTTACCTACGGCTGTTACCACTTGTAGTTCAGTCGGTCGCCACAGGAGCGTTGTCTACCGACTGTTGCCGAATGCTGCTCAGTCGAACACTTAGGCCCCGTTACACACACGGCGGATTTTTCCGCCGCGGTTAGTTGACCGGCGCCGCAGCTCCAACAGTAGTGCACTAAAGTAGATCAGAACTTACACACTAAGCGGGAGGAAAAAAAGAGCGACAGATATGCCGTCGGTGGTTTTATTTATTTATTTAGTTATTTATTTATGGTGGTAGCTGTGCTACCGCCTGACTCTCGCGCCAACGGCAGTTTTGCCGCCACCGCCCAAGCAGTGGCTCACTCGACCGAACGCACGCTTACACACACAGTGTTTTTTTTTTTTTTTTTTTTTTTTTTTTTTTTTTTTTTTTTTTTTACCGTCGACACTCGTTTTGTTCAGTGAGAATTGAGCCTTCCTGAATGTACAAGGTTGTTAAATGGACTTTTTCTCTCTTAAAAACATGAGTAATCTTCAGTGAATTCCTGCAATTCTAATCATCTTTTGCCGGCCGCGGTGGCCGAGGGGACTGAGACGCTCCAGTCACGGTCTGCACGGCCACTACGGTCGGGGGTTCGAATCCCCCCTCGGGCATGGATATTTGTGCCGTCCTTAGTCTTAGTTAGTTCATAAGTAGTTTGTAAGTTTAGGGACTGATGACCCCGTAGTTCAGTCCCATAGACTATACAAACATTGAAACATTTTTTTAATCATCTTTTGATGTTGCTGTTGTTCATTCTTCCGTGCTTGCTTGGATAAATGGTGAGGATATTCCGCCGTATGCAAGACACCCAATTTTTAATTTTTCCCAAAAATATTTCAGCACATTTTGTGCTATCATCAGTGGGATGGTTTATTTTTGTTTTGAAAAATTATAGTTACTGTAAATAGTCTTTTCGGGTACTTCTAAAGTGTTTGTGTAGGTTCTTTCGTATTTAATTTTGCTTAGGTTATCTGACGATAAAACTATTTCAGTTTAGTGCGCAACTCTTCAAAACAAAACAGCCAGAGAACAAATGAACAGCTTTCAGCTGTATTCATACGCTGTATTACTTTGGCGTAATGCATACCACGAACAAAACGTGTAAAACAAGTGATATCCACATTACAGAATTAACTGCACGAACCAGATTCTAAAGAGAAGGAAAATAATCGTAAGTACTAAACATAAATGACGCGTTTTTCTCGCACCGAAAATTAGAAAGTAAGAAACTTTAAACTGTTTGTTATGTTTGCAGATGACAAGTTTGTAAACAGTATTACCAAAACAACAAATAAGTAAGCTACTTAAAGAGTTTTATGTAGCCTAATGTAAAAGGTATGTAAAAACATGTAATACTCGTATATCTAGCCCTAATTTTCTCTAAACTGATATAGTTATATCGTCAAATAACCTAAGCAAAATTAAAAACGAATGAATCTACAAAAACACTTTAGAAGTACCTGAAAAGACTATTGTGCAGTAACTATAATTTTTCAAAACAAAAATAAACCATCCCAGTGATGATACACACCATGTGCTGAAACATGTTTTGGAAAAATTAAAAATCAGGTGTCTTGCATACAGCGGAAAATCCCCACCATTTATTCCTGCAATTCTTCTAATACAATTCACATCAGTTTTTAATTCTTTGTTATTGTGTATTTTTGTATGTAAAGGTAAGGAAATATTTGTATTTTGTATGGTTTTACATACGTGTGTCAATACTGTTATGTTTAAATTATCCCACACTTACTTCAGTGTTATTGCCAGCATTTCTGCAGGCTGAATACAGTTCCTCATTTTCGTATTTTTGCATTGAATGATATTTTTCAACCGCCCATGGACTCTGTAAAGTTGAAGAATTTCTAGTCATCCTGCCTCAACTCTTGAAACCAATGACGTACATAGTGACTGGGGGGGGGGGGAGACTAGACCCTGAAATAATAAATATGGAGAAAAAAGTAAGTACGTTATCAGAATTATTTTAATGAATGATGCGTGAAGGCATTGACGTGGTAGACAGTCATACTTTCCTGGATTGCTGGCAGGGATGGACTGTTGATGGTGTAAATTTTGTGCCAGTTTAAAAACAAATAACAATAGTTAATGACAATAAATGAGCTTGATCTCAGTAAAGTAAAAGGGGTTTCAGCGGAATTTTTCCTCTGAACATGAGCAGCAAAACTGATAAAAATATCATGGGGTGTCTACTTAAAATTACGTAACTTATCTTTATATTAATCTTGCCCTCTCCCTCCCTTCCCCCGAAAACATGATATTTTCGCCGCTGTTTCAAATAACGTGTAGAAAGCTCCATGCTCCCCCCTTCTTTCATTAATTGGATGAACCGAAATAAGTCGATTTTTTCTTCTCCTTTTCATTTGTCGTCGTAGTAACAATAAACTCAGAATCTACTTTGTTAATTTCAAACAACACCGTGCGCTTAAAATCAATAAATAATTTAAATACCACAGCAAAACTAAAGTGAACTGGTTTGATGCTGAAAGTACATTCCCATTAACCGGCTGACTCGTACAACGGCGATGGAGATTTTACCGCCGTGTGTGTAAACTCTAGCTTTCTGAGAGCGACGACGCTCAATTGACTGCCGTGAAAAAATCCGCTGTGTATGCAGTGGGCCTTAGGTATTAAACACCCAGCCGCCCATCCTTTCTTTTCAATTGTTTGGAGTTCAGTAACTGCGGCTATTGGTCCGTTTCTCAAGCAAAGGAAGCTATCTGCCTGAGTGCAACCGCTGAGAAATGTTGCCACATATGAGCGCTAAAGAATAAAAATGGTTCCTTTTCCCGACAGCGTTTTTGGCGAAAATACTGTAGTTGTTGCGTAATTGACTAATTGAGAAATTACTAACTTAGAAAACAATCCCACCTCTTTAGACAGGTAGCTTCCGTTACCGACATTAACTTTATCAAATCCATAATTCCTGTTTCTTGTGAAAGATCACCAACAAAACGAGAACGTATACGACTTCCGGGGAATTTTAAAATTAAACCTAAGACATGCATAAAAACATTTTGAAATGTCTTGGTCGCACTGTTTTTTATTTTATCATTACGCGTTTCAATATATCATCAGATAAACTTTTTTTTAAAACGATGTTAATTAAAATACATTTTATTGGAGATGACTAACTAAAATATAAACCACCATCGTGGATGTCTAGTAAAGGTGTTCAACTAGATTCTTATGCCAAACTGACGGTAAGAGGACTTGAAGTTTTCAATTAGAAACTTTAAGAAAACATGCAATGAATGATGCCTATTTCGTAAAAACACATGAAACCTTACTGGTTGTGGGTGGAAATAGTATTCAAGGTCCTACTTCAATCAACGATGACGACATTTCTGATATTGAGGATGAAACTTCTTCTGAGTTACAATTAGGCACTTCAGAAGTTGATGCCATCGTTGATGACTATAATCGAAAAGTAATTGAATATTGGAAGTCAAGAAAGAAAAAAGAAACGGAAATTTTAATGCGTTCAAAATAAATTTAAGCGATTAAAAGCGAAGCCTCACTTATATTGTTGGGAAGCTCAACTAGAAAAATGTGAACATAAGACTGACAAATTAAGGAAAATATTGAATATGTTACATCCCGATTTCAAGCAGTGGAAAAGTCAATAACAATTCAAGGACGATGCGTAATAATAATAATAATAATAATAATAATAATAAAGCTATAACTTAGAGCATGAACGAGATTCGAACACGGATCTCCCGGATCGTCGGCAAACTCTATGACCATGTGATGACGATGATAGAGCTCTTCTCACTACCGCTACGTTGAACATCTTGCGCCTGGACCGTTAACTAAAGAGTTTATTTGAACGAATACAAATAAAGAGAGGTAAGAATTGAATCGTGGTGCGGACGAGTAGTCGTCCAAAAGAATCTTCTGTCTCGTAACGATTCAAGTTCCGAATAATGTTCGAAGGCAAATAGCGAAACATGCCGAATAGTGCCGAATGATCACGAACGAGCAGTCGAGAGGGGAGTGAATCGCCATTCAAAATGTCTCGTGACGATTCCAGGTTCCCTTGTTTCGAAACATGACAAATCATGTCGAATGATTAATAGCACCAGAGAAGAAAGGAAGCACAGAACGAAGATCGTTGGTCGTTGACTGTAAGGCTGTGTTCACACTGCCGGCCGGGCCGGGACGAGCCGAGCCGGGAAGAGCCGAGCCGAGGTATTAAACACATTGTTTTCAATGGCGCTGTTCACACTGGCGGCCGGGCCGAGACGACTCTGCTTCAGCCGGGTCACGCCGAGCCGACGACTTTCGAAATTTTTAATATTTCCGGCGCGAACCGGCGCCGCCGTGAGCCGATTGGGGCAACTGTTTTGCATCTGCAGCACGTTTGACTAGGGATGGGAAAAACCTACCGGTTAAAACCGATACCGGTATTTTAGTTTTGAATAACCGGTTTTTTTCGGTATTTATTTGGTGTCGGTTGTAACAGTTTTGTTTTCAGTTATTGACAAGAACCGGGTAAAAAAACGGTACGAATACTTCCTGTAGTAGTGGCTCAAAATGGGATTTTTTGTAAATAATTAAAAAAATTAAAACCAGTAGACCCTAATATTTAGAGCTATTCCTAAAATTTCCACTGCTGTGAAATATTAGGTCATAGCAGTAACTAAGAAAAGCGATCGGTGATTAAGAACAATCCCGGCAGTCAGTAACGCGCAACAAACGCGTGGCATAAGAACTTAAGAACTGGTGCAGCTATTGAAGCATCGAAGCACCTTCTTTTAATGAAACTCCAGCTCCAGTTGCATTTATTGGTGCTTTATTTAAGCCCACACTACCGGTTTTGGCCTCTATGTTACGCCATTTTCAAGCGTGACAGACGTTATGCCATAGAGAAAGCAACGTCAAGTAATTACAACTATAGAACTCAGAGAATTTAAAACTTTTGGCGCCCAATGGCGACATGAGCAAATGTGCCTACATATTGTTCTTGTCATCATGGATGTGGAGCAAGTTATAAATGAAATCAAGATGCGACCACTTATTTCGGACCAGAGACTGGCGGAATATCACGACCGTGATATAATTTCCAGATTATGGAATGAAGTCGCAACGGAGTGCAGTTCAGATGGTAAGCTTCAAACATGTTCAAATGTTTGTAGAACTTATGGGACTTAACTACGGGGTCATCAGTCCCTAAGCTTACAAACTACTAATGAACTACCTAAGACTAAGGACGGCACAAATATCCATGCCCGAGGGAGGATTCGAACCCCCGACCGTAGTGGCCGTGCAGACCGTGACTGGAGCGTCTCAGTCCCCTCGGCCACCGCGGCCGGCCAACCCTCCGTATCTTCTGCTCTCTTATGTCCAGGTTGTTTCCAGTTTCTTAATTTTTCTGTTTTGTAATCCATCTAAATCTAATATTTTATTCATAAAAAGGTTTCTGTCTGTTAAATCCGTTTCTCTGGTTGTGTTTCAATATAGATCAGGTTCTTCTCTTGCAATTATCTTCGAAAATTTCTCAGCACAGTAAATGGAGATTTTGTTATAACAGAGACCGCCGTGCGTCTTTTTCTCACTTGCGCCAATTAACATCAACAGCCAATGTAATGCTCCGTACGCTATCTACAACAGAGACACACTAACAGACTTGGTTATTAATCTCCGTTTTGTCACAAGCTACAAATTAACAATTTTTAAATTAAATATTGGTAATTATACTAAGACGTTATCCTCCATTTTCATATTTATGTAGTAATTGGGAAACAGCTGAGATGTTTCCTTATACCAATTTACTATTCTTTCAGTGAAAACGGTGAAATCTAAGTGGAAACACCTTCGAGACAACTATAGAGAAGAAATTTAAAAAATGGCAAAGGGAGATCTGGTGATCCAGGCAAAAGCCCACAGAATCGCAATTCCATTTGGGCTTGGTTTCACCACATGGGTTTCTTAAGAGATATTCTACTTCCAAGAGCTATGCGCAGTTCCCTATCAGCAGAAATAGAACCACAGACTCAAAGTGAATTACATGAAGAATCTTCTCCTACCGATCAATCTGTGTTACAAGAAGATGATCACTCTGAAATGTGATTAGCTCCATTTGATGAACCATCGTCACAGACAAGTGCAACATCGCTAAGAAAAAAGAAAAGAATTAGTATTCAAGATATTGATGAGGCATTGTTACAGCTCGAAAAGGAGAAATTAGCCGTGATGAAAGCACCCCAATATGTCACCAAACATGAGCATGACGATACTTACTATTTCCTGATGAGTCTCAGGAGTGCAATGAACTACTTCCTGTTCAGAGGCAAATATATGTCAAACTAAAAATGCAAGAGCTTCCGTATAAAGAATTGGAGGCAATGAGTGCCGTAGAAAATTGTTCATCAAAATAATGATTACCATTAAGTGCATTACAAACAGTTTTTATTTTTCTTGTACGAGTATTACCATTAATTTTCTAATATAAATAAAGAAAATTCAAAGGTGTCTGAGTCGTTCACATGAGGAAAATCTCTCCTAAATGTCAGTGGAAATTCATGGGATGTGACCATTACCACGTATTTTATGTGCTTAAAAATTCTATGACTACTACAGAGTACAAATAATAATAACAAAATAATTTCTATGTAATCTTCCTAAAAGTGTTTCTATCTTCCACTAACAATGGGTGGGGAGCCCTTGTTGCTGGGGAAAAGCCCACCGAGAAGGGGGGGGGGGGGGAGGTAAGAAATAAAGTGACGCGCGCTTCCCAACCTTTACTGACCCAACCTGCCGAGTTTAAAGCTACATTAAATCCGCCCATTTCTGTTTCAATTAAAGTAGAAAAATAGAAATGAAAGCACTATGGAGACAAATAGGAAAAAATTAGTATATCTGAGAGTTGTGTAGAATTCTTTGACCGTGGAAATGGTTTGATCTACAGTACACGGTGTCTCATATAAAACTGGTAAACCTCACGTTACAGCTAATCTTTTCTACTTGTACTGCTTGTAAAGTGGTCTGGATTCTTATGGCCACCAGTTGCAGCATCTCTTATCACCAAATTTTTAATGTTCTATTGTTTTTTACTTAGTTCATTGTTACTTGAATCTCAGGCATAAGGCCTACCGCTTTTTTGTGTGACATGCTGTATGCCTGTGGTCACCTTGTGGTACAACATATTCCCAAAGCTATAGAAGGGTTATAAAAGGAATAGAGACCATTTGTGTATCATTCAACTTAGACGTAGATGCATCTATGAATGTAAGGATATTTTTGGGCTTCTGCTATTTATCATATGCAGCTAGAGAGCCAGAAAATTATATTTCAGTCCGTTATAAACAAAGTTGCAGTTTAGATTCAAAAAATGTCTGTAAATGTATCAGACCAAATTGCCTGGTCATCATTCCGTAGCATACAATCTACTGAAACCTAGGTAAACTAATCTAAGGACAATACACACACCCATGCCCCAGGGAGGACTCGAACCTCCACGGCGAGCAACCGCGCTCTCCGCAGCGAGGTGCCTTAGCAGTTTAGATTAATGAATTCTTCTCTTCTACTTCTTCTCTTCTACTTCCAAACACGAAACATACATTCCACTAATTTCACAATGTGGACAACAGACGTAAAACCACAACAGATCATTGTCCATTGTAATAGGACGCCACACAAGAAAAATTACTTCATACTTGTTTTTTGGTTATGGATCATTAACACACCACGAGGAGCCTACACACGTGGCCAGCAATTCAGATTTTTCGGCACTGCAGTGGTTCACGCTACGCTCCAACACCTGTCGAGTAGGCTTGCGATCGCGGCACCGACGCCGCTCAGATAACTCGCAATTACTTGTGAAAGGAGGTAGATATCGGTGCGACCACTATTCTTGTGGTCAGGGCCGGCGCAAGGCATGTACGAAACGTGCGGCCGCACGGGGCGGCACTTTCCGAGGGGCGGCAAATCTGAGGCCACCTTTTTTTTTTTTTTTTTTTTTTTTTTTTTTTTTTTTTTTTTTTTTTAAGGGCAAACTCAACATTCATGCACAAGAGGAGATTCGAAACCAAACCTCAGACGGAGTGGCTTCGGGATTTGTGGCATTGCGCTTCGACTACCAGTCGGCCGCTCCTGTTGAACAAGGGGAGGGAGGAGGACTAATTTTTTCCTCGCCACTGTTGCAGCACCGTCGTGTTTACGTCGGAGGAACAGAGAGGAAGGGAGCAGTCTGGCGTGTATTCTTATGAGTGGAGCGCTGCCAGCCTGTTACGATCAAAAATTCAAATGTTTGTAGAACGTATGGGACTTAACTACGGGGTCATCAGCCCCCAGCTTACAAACTACTTATGAACTAGCTAAGACTACGGACGTCACAAATATCCATGCCCGAGAGGGTATTCGAACCCCGACCGTAGTGGCCGTGCAGACCGTGACTGGAGCGCCTCAGTCCCCTCGGCCACCGCGGCAGGCCAGCCTGTTACGAGCAATGCTTCTACTCACAGCTAATTTTGCAGAAGACGAAATCAAATTTGGAAATTCGGATGCAATGATCGATACTGCGATACTGAAGTAGTTTTGCGAGTCTTTTATTCTTCCCATATTATGGAAAACATAGTTGAACGTCACTACAGTCAAACTTCTCCAACATCTACAATGGGTAGAAGTATTCCGAATGGGAATTACGCTGCGAGTAATTACGAGAGATAAAGATATTGGTAGTAAGCCTAACACAAGTTGGGTTTCGACGTATTTTTCAAAATTTTTGCTATCCGTTTATGAGTGATAGTCAGACGTTTGATTTTGTGCCATGAAACACCTCTCTCCACCTGCATGAACAATTAAACTCTGACCGGCACTTTTGTTTGACAATACTACTCGCACACTACCACTTTGCCAGCATTTATTTACTGTATAATGTTTTCTGTTGAATACATTATCTGTTCACAACCATTGAAAAATGCCGAGCGGGATTAGGAGAGTGATCTAAGGCGCTGCAGTCACGGACTGTGCGGCTGGCTGAGTAGTGCGTAAGTTTAGGGACTGATGACCTTAGCAGTAAAGTCCCATAAGATTTCACAGACATTTGAACATTTTTGTAAGTGCACAAGGCTTATTAAAATTAGCTATATTTCTTCAGTTAGGTTTGACTCCATTTTTGAGCTGGTGCCCAACGACTGTTTTATACAAATCTGTACAGAATGTCACCAATCAGTCGCAATTTTTGTTTTTATTTTCCAGATCTACGTAGATTTCGGGCACAGTTTGGCTATTCTCAATGCTCTGAGCTATGTTTATATCTATACCGTCATGCTGAACGTAACTGTCAACATGGCGGTTTAGATGGAAGTACATATTAATGAGATTATTTCTGAGGTTTCCTACAGATCTGTTTAAATAAAATTCCCCAAATTTTATGTAAAATAATAATAATAAAAGGGGGCGGCAATTCAGCAGCTCGCACGGGGCGGCACTTGGGCTTGCGCCGGCCCTGCCTGTGGTATCCGCTACCACGCCGCCGCCGGCCGGCAACCCAGCAGCTGGCGCCACGCCAAGTAGACGGCCTGCAGCGCGAGCCACACGAGGAAGTAAGGCGCGCAGACCGAAGGCTCGCCGGCCGGCCGCACGGCACAGTTCGACTGGACCGCTAGAGGGCTAGTGTTGCGAGATGGAAGCGAGTCTACACTAGACGTCCACGGCGCCACCGCCTGGCTCACATCCGAACTACCAGAACCGAATATAGGTGGCCGCACCTGCCTAAGCAACTTCCCCTCCTCTCTGCACCTGGTCCTCCACCTCTGTATTCCCCCTGCTCTCCACTTGTCCACCCTCCAGATCCTTTCCCGTGGCAACTTCCGTACCCTCCCCCTCCCGGATGAGGCCCTTCGACCTGACATCTACCCTACATACCAGCTGTGATCCTTCCCCTTGCTCCCTCTCCCCCTTCTCTCCCTGAGGGCCCCGACTATCCCTCCCTTCCCGTCCCTTCTCCCCTCCTCAATCCCCAACTGTCCCTCCGGATCCTCCTCTTACCGCCCTCCCCTATCCTTCGTCCCCGTGGCTTCCTGGGACATTATCTCCCCCCCCCCCGTCCTTTCCCCGCCGGCCCTGTGGCTCCTCCCCACCCTCTACCTCTCCTCTCATCCCCTTCCCCCCCTCCCACACATCTTCAATGCCTCTGTGCTTCCATGTGAGTGCTTCGACAAGTGTGGTGCGTTTTAGCTACATTGTTTTATTTTACAACAGTTGACGGCCAACCCGCAGCCCACACCGTCAGTTTTGACTTGTATATTTCTCCGAGTGTGTGTTGTGTTTTTTGTTTTAACTCCACAATAGCGGGCGGTCTCACCATAGCCGCCGCCCTATGCTCATTTTAATTGTGTGTGTGCCACTGACCTTCGAGCAGCTGTTTTTATTCACCACTTTCGCCGTTCCAAATCTTTTATGTCACCACCGTTTTCCTCCATTTTATGTACGTTGTTTTATCTTCGTTTTGCATCTCCGTTTTATGTATGTGTTATCTCCAAATTTTATCTCCTTTGTGTTTTTATGTTTCTCCTCTGTAAAATTTTATTTCTGTAGACTGAAGGGCGCCAGTGAGCACTGCCAGCCCGCCCCTTTTTAGAGGAATTGAAATCACAATAAAGAAAAAAAACCTAAGCAACCCAGTGTACTCTCGCCTTCGCCAGTGATACCTTCGCTTATTGTTTATTGGCGTGCCGAACGTAGTGCTACAAGGACTTCAATAGTGAGCTGCCACTTCCGGCTCTAGATTCCTGGGGCATTTCTCTGAGATTGGCGTGCCGTGCCAATGTAGACCAACTGACGTATGACTTATCTAAACTGTGCGTTTGTGAAAGTGCTGTGTAAATAAATAATTGGATTTTGCTTTTATTGTATTATCATTATAACAATTCAAAACCTTTTCTACACCTTTAGCTCCGATTCACTCGCAGTAATGTATGGTCTAAAATGCATAGAACGGTAAGCTGCCGGCTATCGAACTTTTTCAATACACGATTTGTAAATCAAGTGCGCATACTTGACACATAGTCATTTGAAAACGACTGTTACGAATTACGAAAAGGTTAAGGTCGTTTTCGAAAGCTAAGATGTTTTACTAACATGTGTATAAAAACCAAATCTTTTAACCGCATACTTTCATCAAAATCGAGTGAGAAGCGTTACGAAACCAAAAATTCGGTCGGAATGAAAACTAGACTTTTTATTTTTTGACAGGCAAGGCAAAGCTTTTAAGGAAAAAAATAAGTTGATGAAAGGATGTGGCGTGGTCTTATATACCGTCGAAATTTTTTCAACTTGAAATTCGAAAAAAAGATTATTTCCCCCTCTTTTTTGGCTCGGCTCGGCCCGGCTGGCAGTGTGAACGCACCCTTATACACGAACTACTGATCACAGAAACGAAACACTGCGAGTCCAAAGCTGTCAATACACACGTTTAAAATCAAGAATTTGACGTATGATGAATAAATACGTACCTGTTATTTGTTCCAGATACAACACACACGTTCTTTATACAGTTCACATTTTATTTATTATTTGACTTGCCCCATTACACGGTAGTATAAAATGTTTGACGGTTAGATTCAGGCGATTACATCAGGTATTTTTACACAATTACAATACATAAGTTGACAGGGTTTACACAGAAACAAACGATTTTATACATCAGGAAATCTTATTGAATTACAAAAATTGTTAAAGTCTGTAGTGAATTTATGTACCAAATCATATTTACTGACAGGCCATCCTCCTCCTTTGGCAGCTATTTTTTTCCTGAGATGGTCCCTCTCTTTCAGTAAATTACAGCAGTCAAAAAGCACATGGTCAATAGTTTGGACAGCTCTGTTACATATGCACGTTCCACTGATATTGGCTTTCAGTTTCCCATGACCTGTTAACATAGCTGTAAAATTCGGAGATATTGGGAGTTTAATCATTAAACGTTGTCGCTTCGTAGGAAAAGACGGTTTAGTGCTTCTCCCGTGTTTTTGTTCTTTGCTGCTCAATGTCCCATTTGTTCCTAAACTCTTCTCGGAGTTTCTCTTTACGGCACTTGTAGGTAATTTTTGTAGCGTATTGTCGTGATCGAACGGTTTTTTTAGCAAGGTTTGTCACCTAGGTCATTTCCCCATATCCCTCGATGTGCCTTAACCCATTCGAAATGCACCATCCAGTTGTGTGTCTGCAACCTTCTGATCTTACGTCTTATTTCTTCAATCAAGAAGTTGTCGTTCTTCGGATTTCGTAAATAGTACAAAGTAATCCTTCTGTCGGTGGGAATTACTGCAGTTGTATCAGTATTCGAGAGATTGTTTATAAATTCAAGAGCATTGAGAATGGCAAATTGTTCGCTTGATTGTTTGATCATTCATTAGAAAGTTTCAGGCGTATCTAGTAAATAAGCTTCTTATTAACAAATATTGCTATCCCCGAACCCACTCCGTCATCTGACTTCCTTCCATCTGTGTATACTTCAACAGGGTAGCTTTTGCTTGCGTCCTTCTAAGTTATCCTCGTAAAGTCTGCCGGGTGTGCCCAGCTTCTGTACTCTAGGGCGATATCGATTGTCTGTCTGGCGACTTTAGTTTTGACCAGGTTAAAATATTTGGCTATTTCCTGTATCTTAATAGTTATGGGCATGCGACCTGATAAGAGTGCTTCACTGGATGCCGTTCGGTAAGCTTTGGCCATTTTTAAATTGATTAACCGTTGGGCTCTATTAATTTCGGTACGGTTGTATTGTCGCTTCAGTGCGTCTATCCACATCGGTGAGTCGTACGATAATATACGCAGTATTGCTCCTTTATAAATAGTTTGCAGTGCTGTAGCCCGCAGACCCCAGTTGAGTCTAGCTGATCTGGAAAGAGCGATAATTAAAACCGTGCATTTATCTGTAATATGATGAACGTGTTTGTTGAATGTAAACTGTCTGCATTCTTCCGGCGCTATCCAAAGCCCTAGAATATATAGAACATGATCAGCTAACCAGCTACTTGACTATTAATAAGCTTCTTGACGAACACCAATCAGGTTTTCGCAAATATCGCAGCACAACATCTGCTTAGATAAAAAAAAAAAAAAAAAAAAAAAAAAAAAAAAAAAAAACCACACACACACACAGTCGATCTTAAGTAGGCAATGGATAGACAAGAGGCGACTGTTATGTGCTTCTTAGACTTTAGCAAAGCTTTCGACACTATGGACTTAAATATTTTACTTGCTAAACTTAGCAGCCTAAATTTCACTCAAGGCGTGGTGCAATGTTTTCGCTCATACTTGACATCGCGTCTTCAGAGCGTCATGTCCGGCACCGAAGACTCAGTGGAGAAAAGTACTATCAGCCGTACCACAGGGCTCGGTATTAGATCCACTTCTCTTTTTATTGTACGTAAATAACGTATCATCGGTCTTGTCCTTTTGTAAATATCTCATGTATGCCGATGACCTCCAGTTGCATTTAAGTGCAAAACCAAAAAAACCTGAAGACAGCAATCGAGAATTTTAATTCTGACCTATGTGCACTATCAAAGTGGGCACAGAATATAGGATTAAAGCTCAATCCAAGTAAAACAGAAGCGATTCTGGTAGGTCATCCTAGGCTCATTAACCACAAATACCGCGAATCTCAACCATCACTAATATTAAATGAGACACCTATCTATTTTTCGCCCTCGGCAAAAAGTCTGGGAGTGATAATAGACGACAAACTAAATTGGGCTGAGCACACAGCCGCCGTGTGTAGGAAGTCATAAGCATCTCTTCATGCCCTACAGAGATATAAGAAGATTTTCCTCACGATCTTAAAAAGAAACATACAAACACTTGTAATTCCAATTATTGATTACAGTGATGTTATTTTGCAAGGTCTTTCTTGGGAAAGCTCACGACGTCTGGAACTAATCATGAATGCCTGCGTTCGATATATATGTAACATCCGTCTCTTTGATCACATTTCACCATCTTATAAGCAACTATCCTGGCTCCGTGCCGACAAGCGCAGAGATTTTCATACACTGTGTTTCCTCTACTCTGTCCCTCTTATCGTTCCTCGACCTTAACACTCTTGTCTGATCAACATAACAGAACTACTCGTTCCTGTCAGAGCAAAACCCTGTCTGTCCCCATCCATCACTCAGCCGGTTTCTCAAAATCCTTTTCAGTAACAGAAACCAGGCTCTGGAACAATCTACCTCAGTATATCAGAGAACTGAATAACACTGCCAGCTTCAAACGACGGTCAATGGATTATCTACTAAAACAATAATTACGCCAGTCTTTATTACCCTACGGCCCAGGTACCCAGGTACGTCACATCCACTCCTCCTCCCAGATATTCTCCGACTGCCATTGCTCTCGCCAGGTACAGGTTTCTTAACTTCCTTCTGTCAGAATTCGCCATGCCTTAACCAGTGTCGATATATTCAATAGTACATCTTGTATCTGCTAATATCAATGTTGTTACTTCTATTATTACACGAGCAGCAGCAGAAGGTGTCTCAGTGGTACTGCTAGTATTAATCCTATTAGAGTTAAGTCAATACCTTTTATTTATATCCTTTTACATGTAATCAACTTGTATAAATTATGTTATTAATTGTTTATCTGTAATAATCATTGTTATGTTATAGGTAACTCACATGTAAAGAAATACTGTATGTGTAAAAACCTGGTTCGATTAAGAGAGGGCCTGATGGCCGTAATTTGATCAGGCTAAATAAACAATAAATAAAATTATAATGCAATAAGTTTACATTCAACAAACACGTTCAACATATTACAGATAAAAGCATGGTCTTAATGTTTACATGTAATAGGCTATATTTAAATGAGCAATTATTGTACATATATAATTCACGTTTTTTTTTCAGAATAGGCTTTAACGATATGGATAAAAAAATTGGATCCGGATTTCGATTTTTAAAGTTTATATAGACGTGCTTCCTGAAAATATGTGATTTTACATAATAAGTATTTTTAAAACGATTAGATATGTGTTAATTACCATACATTAAATAAAATGTATACCTATTTAAATGGTTGAATTATTCGAACCGAACGAAAATAAGAGAAGATTACGGGAGAATTCCAACACCCTAGTTTGTGTTAAGCTTGTCAGTCTCCAACGTAAAAAAGACAAGATTATGGGAGGATTCCAACACCCTAGTCTGTGTTAAGCTTTTCAATCTCCAACGCTGCCAAATCATCTACGAAGACAATTGATGAAATTTCACCATACCTGTATTTATAAGCGCTTTCAATATATCTATTTTGTCGTGAATTTTTTAGAGTTGCATGGAATGGCTTTAGTTGAGTACTATTTGAGGTCTAAGCTTCACGTACCGTAAATATAAAAATTACTAAAATCCGATACGTATGTGGGGATCTCCTTTCTGCCATTCTATAAGAATCATACCATCGCAGACCAGAAAGGATCGTGAACGAATCGATTCAAAGGGTTACATTCTAACCTTGACATTTACAGGTATGTTCTGCCGTCTATAAGTAAGATATACAACGTTTAGCCATTCTTTAAGAATGGTCCCATCGCAGATTAGAAAGAATCATGGACGAATCTTAGGAATCGATACACAGTGTTGGTCTGAATCGCAGGAATCGATTCTTGAAATCTAATCGTGTCATCCAACGCATAGTTAACTGCATCTCTTTTGAAATTTTTCTTCACAGTTCTTTACAGCTTTTTCCTGTTATCATTCTCGATCTTGTTCAGTTTCTGAAACGCTACGCACTAAATATAAAGTGGATGCGATGGAGAAGTTCCTCCGATTAACATTATTCTCCGATTAAAATTATTAATAGAAATTTTTTGTGAGTCCTGTGGTAGGGGCTGGCCAACGGCATCGGCTTTTTTTTTCTTTGCTCTGTGGTTAGTTATTTTTGTTGTGGACGCTGATCGTGTTTGTTCGTTCTTATTCGATGAGTTGTTGGCTCAGCGTTTTTATTACAGAGGGCGTTGAGCCCTCTGACCAGTCGCGCTGCGCCACGGCACCAGGGATTTCTTTTTTTTTTTGTTTTTTTTTGTTTGTTTGTTTGTTCGTTCCGTTCATTGCGGTCACTGATAATATTTGTTCGTTGCATTTTTGGCTCAGCTCTTTTATTACAGAGAGCGTTCAATCCTCTGTCAGGGCGCGCTGAGCCACGGCGCCCGGCACTTTCTCGGGTAGCGCGTGCTCGCAGTATTGCTTCCTCTGCTATATCACAAGCCTTGCGAAGTGATGCGACCTGCAGTGTTTGGGAAGGGCGCGGGAGAGCTCAGGAGCCATGACCGTAGGGGTGAGGGGAGACCAAGGAGCGGCAAGTTAACGGATTTTTGCGTCTTTTGTTGTACCACCATGTATATATGTTTATGCCAACACGCAAAACAACGAGTGTTGCTTAAGTTGTCAGAATTTCACTCTCTTCACAAAAACATTGCAAAGAACAATGTCAGATTAACAATCTTCATCTAAATCTACATGGGATACTCTGCAAATCACATTTAAGTGCCTGGCTGAGGGTTCATCGAAACACAGTTTACACTATTTATCTCCCATTCCATTCTCGAATAGCGCGAGGGAAGAAAAAAACACCCGAATCTCTCCGTTCGAGCTCAGATTTCTCGTATTTTATTCTCATGATCTTTTTTACCTATGTAAGAGGGAGTTAAAATATATTACCGCATTCGGAGGAGAATGTCGGCGATTGAAGTTTCGTAAGTAGACTACGCCACACCTATAAGCGCCGTTGTTGTAATGATGCCCATCCCAGATCCTGTATCATTGCCGTAACGCTCATGTCTCTCATGTATCGTAACAATACCAAATGAGCTGCCCTTCTTTGGACTCTTTCGATGTTCTCAGTCAAACCCACCTTATAAGAATCCCACACTAGGCAACAGTACTATAAAAAAAAGGACGGACAAGCGTAGTGTATGCAGTCTCTTTAGTATTTCTGTTGGATGTTTTAAGGGTTCTACCAATAAAACGCAATTTCTGGTTTGCCTTTCACACGACATTGTCTACGTGTTCTTTCTACTTTAAGTCTGAAGTAATAGCAATACCTAGGTATTTAGTGGAGTTTACGGCCTACACTTTTGATTGATTTATCTTGTAAACAAAGTTTAACTGATTTCTTTTCATACTCATATGGACGACTCCACACTTACCACTATTTAGAGTAAAATGCCAATTTTTACACCATAGTGATATCTTTGTTAGATCATTCTGAAGTTCAGTTCGATCTTCAGATGATTTTACTAGACGGTAAATGACGGCGTCATCTGCAAACAACCTAAGAGAGCTACCAGTATTTTCTCCCAAATCGTTTATGTAAATAAGGAGCAGCAGAGGACCAATAACACCACCCTGTGGAACGCCCGATATCACCTCTGTTTTAGTCGAGGCCTTACCATCGATTACTACAAACTGTGTCCTCTCTGACAAGGAAATCCCCTATCCATTCGAAAGTTTGGGGCGATCCACGCAATTTTATTAAAAGCCGTTTGTGAGGTACGGTATCAAAAGCCTTCTGGAAATCAAGAAGTACGTAATCAATTTGAAAACCCTTGTCGAGAGCACTCATCACTTAGTGTGAGTTAAGAGCTAGTTGCGTTTCGCATGAACGATATTTTCTAATACCGTGTTGACCTTGGATCAATACATCATTGTGATCGAGATAATTCGTAGTATTTGAATACAGGATATGTTGCAAACCTCTGCTGAAGTACAGATTAACTAATGGATGTTCACAATAGTTCGGAAGTGACGTTTCCATAGGTATGAAAACATCAGTACAGTGTTTACACATAAAGATTTGTAGTGTTTACTAACATTAGCAATGCAGTTGCATTTAATGGTGCTCTTCTTTGTGTTCTTTTGTTCTGAAGTAAAAGTAGTAGAAATTTTGAATGAGCTACCTTTGCGAGATCTTAATAGGTTTTACACCATTCACTAACCATTTTGTGCTCACGTTTAGAGTTAAGTAACAAGGAATAACAGACCTACTCATTAGTGGAAATGGGAAGACTACCAAATATTGCAACAAATCACTCTTCATCATATTGGCATATTGTTGTAAGACTCACAGAGAACTTTTTAATGAAATCCCAGGAGAATGAATGTGAAGTGAAAGATATCAGCGAACGATGCATTCATTTATTAACCCATGAGCGATCGATCGCGTGTATAACATTTTTCTGACAGTCAAAGAACATATAAATATCATCACTGACACTGTTTTTCGTCTCTAATAAGTCAAAGACATTAAAGATAAAGGTGAAGCAATGAATTAAAATTTTTGATGCGGCTGAGAATCGAATCCGGGCGTCCGTGCTTACTAAGCAAACGTCTTATCACTTTTTTTGCTTTACTTTTCGTTTTTTATTTATTTATTTTTATTATTTTTTCATCGGTCGCCTCGGCCCTTTTTCAAATTTTATTTAAAGAAATAAGGGGGAAAAGGAAAAAGGAGAAAAAATACACTATAATTAAAACGAAGAAGACCTTCAAGCATAAACAAAAGAATATCTGTGACCTCTTTGTAATAAAATTAATGACTCCATCGGATTAGCACGTCCTCACAAGACTGGCGATTGCTTTGATTAGTAGCACGAGAATGAAAACCGCTCGGCTGCAATGCATCAGTAGACCACCCACACACTTCCTCTAGAAATTATTTATGGGTTACCGTTCTGATGATCAATCATAATCTGGTAATAGAGAACGTAAGTCAACTTCTTTCTGCATGGATGATCCAGCTGCTAGTGGGGTCGCGGAATGCACTCTGGAGGAAGTTCGAAAAGTATTGCTGGTACTTCGGGTTCTTGACAACTGCGCTGCGTCGTTCTTTGATGTACTGTCAGAAATCGAGAACTGATTATTACCATTTCCAAACAGGTAGTTGAGCGCTAGATCACAGCACCACCAGCGATTAAGGCGCGTCGGCCGCGGTGGCCGCGGGGACTGAGGCGCTCCAGTCACGGTCTGCACGGCCACTACGGTCGGGGGTTCGAATCCCCCCTCGGGCATGGATATTTGTGCCGTCCTTCGTATAAGGTAATTCGTTAGGGACTGATGACTCCCTAGTTAAGTCCCATACGCTTAACAAACATTTCAACATTTTTTATTAAGGTGCCATGGAATACTCTAAGCACGATTTCCCTCCACGTCACAGATTCTAATTCAGCTTCTGTGTTCCATGAAATATTGCCAAGGCGCCCTAATCGCTAGTGGTGCGGTGGTCTAGTGGTAAGACGTCTTTCTAGTAAGCATGGAGGTCCAGGTTTGTTTCCCGACCGCATCACAAATTTTTATTCATATCGTCACCTTTATCTTAAAGTCAAAGAACAGTTTGTAATGCACTTAATGTGTCTAAATATTTCTAGTTGCTTTAATAAGAAAACACACATATTTGACTATTTAAAACTGCTAAAATGCCGATTCTCTTAAAACCACTGTGAGCAAAATGCTCATATCGCGAGTGCTCGCGGGTTAAACTATGGTAGCAGCTCTAATGAGACACACAGACGGAATTCAACATGATTCAGATGTAGTAGTAATAGGTGTGGATTCCTGTTAGATAATTCGTCACTATGCCACTATGTGGTCGTACTGTATCTTACGCATCGCTTCAGTACAGAAGTAGCACCCTCCTCCTCCTGCCCACAATACAGTGACGTATCAACATGACGAAAGCAAACGACTTTTTTTTTTTTTTCTGTGGTGGGGAAGCAACTGTCGATGCCGTGAGCACGTGTCCTCAGCGTCGCATACAGGAATTCGGAGGGGCTCAGCCCAGTTCAAGGCAGGCTTCATTAAGATAAACAGTAAAACCACGTACTGGATCAGCTACTGCGTGGCATGTTGGGCAGGAAGCGGCAACGAAGCTCCTACCACTGCCATCTGTCAGTGAGCAATTAATTTTAATCGTAGTATAAGAATGTGATGCATCGACGTCACAGGACCAAGTCGCAACTTTTCATGGCTGTAGTGAATTAGCTGAAGCCTACCACATCAGAGGCAACCTGGCCACCGATTACGTCGGTTTGAATGACGAACCAATCACGTCACACATATCAAACCGAGATGTCGGCTTTTTAATAATTTTTACCTCATATGACATGAACTGGTCGGTCAAGTAATTTTTCTTCTGACAAGCTGATGGGGAACCAATAATCTCCGTTAACCACCTACGAATTACATGCAAAAACACTTAAAGCAACCGAAGATACAACTTGTTTTTGCGAAACCGGTAGTGCGGGTCTCCACGACTCCAAATAAAAACAACTAATGTGTGTCTTTCACTCAGTAATTTCCAATTTTAGTTTTTTAACATTCACATTTGAAACCGAATGAAAGATCTTGTATGAATATTTCAGCTGTGCTTGCACTTCACATAAAATTCTCTGTCTTCTTAAATGGTTTTGGATGTGTCAGGACGATCCATCTCTGGCATGCACATAATATCCCTACCGTTATGTCTAATTGTGCATCGAGGTGGGCGAAATTGGTCCCGTGTATCCGTCGTTCGCTCCTGAATGCAGTGATTACAGAGGCGCTTCTCAGTTGCCTGGTTACGTCCGGAGCGTTCACTGGTTTCTCTGAGGGACTATCCGCAATCGCTGTTCTTCTTTTGATATGAAACATGTTTGAAACACGCTCGCTGTCTTCTTCAACGCATAATGAAGCATTTTTCGCAAAGAACCAGAGAAAAATTTCTGTAATATTAAGTGTATAAATTTTGGGCTACCTCTAAGGCCAGCAACAAGGGAGAATTTATTCATGAAAGTGTAGCCCATTCTCGATAGTGTCACCCTTAAGATATTACCTCAGTGAATGGTCAGAACTGTGATCGGCTGCAGCTGCGTAGCGTACCCTGTTGACAACCTGCCCCTACCGTAGCCACACTCCGCCTAGAATAAAAAGGCTATCAAATGGCCGCGCCTACGATCACCACCATCTAGAGAGAAAGCCGCGGCTCTCTCGTGTGACGTCAGGCAGAGTACGTTGCGCGCGCATAGCTGACTGGCTCGCTGCTTCGGCATAGTGGGCCGTGCCCCAGCGGCTACCCAGTCAGCTAAGCGCGCGCAACCTACTCTGCCTGACGTCACACGAGAGAGCCGCGGCCTTCTCTCTTGGTGGTGTTGCTACGCTACACCAAGGGGCCGCGGACGCAGGCGCGGCCGCCAGCTGACTGGCTGGCCGCTGGGACGACAGCGTTGCGTTCGAGGCCTCCTGGTGTGACGTAGGCACGGCCAGTTGATAGGCCTTGTCTTCTAGGCGGTCTTGCTGTAACTTAGCCGAGCATCGTGTATGTTCAGTATTAGACCTGTTGGACGAAGTGCTTGTTTAGTTCATTGTAGCTGACCTGAGAACAGGACAACGAAGGAGCAGAGGCTATAGTTTTGTTTTAAGCTTGACAATACAAAGAAACGCATGCGATGCCGGTACGTGTTGATGGAGATCAAGCACTGTCCATGAAGTCTGTGTAATAGCCGAGGGCACCGAGACGCCGTGCTGTGGGGCGCGCGGCGGTTCGCCCTCGGTGGTTCGAGTCCCCCCCTCGGGTATGGGTGCATGTGTTAGGTTAGTTTAATTTAAAGAAGTTTGTAAGCTAGGGAATAATGAGCAAGCAGTTAAGTCCCATATATTTACAAACATTTGAGCAAAGTCCGTGTACGATTCGTTTGCCGGTTGCCGAGGTGACGACGTCACTGACGAAAACATTGAGAAAGTGCCTCGATTAACTGCGTGTATGACAGCGGAGCCGGCCGCGGTGGCCGAGGGGACTAAGGCGCTCCAGTCACGGTCTACACGGCCACTACTGTCGGGGGTTCGAATCCCCCCTCGAGCATGGGTATTTGTGCCGTCCTAGTTCGTAAGTAGTTCATAAGTAGTTTGTAAGTTTAGGGACTGATGACCCCGTAGTTAAGTCCCATAGACTATACAAACATTTTTTTTTTTTTTTTGACAGCGGATGAACTACAGTTTAACCGTGAATCCGTGCGACAAATCCTTGCCCGAATGGAGCCACATCGCTTGACTGACAATCAGAAGCTAGCACGTGTAGAGGCATCTCAAGATTTTGTCGAAATGCGGATGCGACACCCTATTTCTTCATTCGTATTGTCACTGAGGATAAAACCTGGTGTCTCCGTTACGACTCTGAAACAAAATGGCACAGTATGGAATGGCGTTTTCCGAAATCACCTCGTAGGTAAAAAAATCACGTATCAAAATGATGCTCACCACCTTTTTCGATAGTCACAAAGAATTTTTATCTGAGGAAACGACGTTCAACACTGGATGGTAGGTTGAAATTTTGACCCGTTTCATTGAACGCCTACGCAGTGTATGGCCCCAATACGCAGAGAAGGTTCCTGGTTTTTTGTTCATGACAAGTCTCGCCCGCCAACATCGTCAAACAGTTCCTAGCAGTTCCACCACACTCGCCGGATTTCAGTGCTTCATAAGTAGTTCGTAAATTTAGGGACTGATGACCCCGTAGTTAAGTCCCATAAGCTATACAAACATTTGAACATTTTTAAAGGTTTTTAGTGTTTACTAACATTAGCGATGCAGTTGCATTTAATAGTGCTCGTCTTTGTGTTGTTTTGTTCTGATTACAGCGGCAAGATCCTCCGAAACCGGTTAAAAGAAGTAGAAATTTTGAATGAGCTACCTTGGCGAGATCATAATAGGTTTTACACCATTCACTAACCACTGTGTGCTCACGTTTAGGGTTAAGTAACAAGGAATAACAAACCTAAGCACTCGTGGAAATGGGAAGACTACCAAATATTGCAACAAATCAATCTTCATCATATTGGCATATTGTTGTAAGACTCATAGAGGACTTTTTAATTTAAATCCCAGGAGAATGAATGTGAAGCGAAAGATAACAGCGAACGATGCATTCATTTATTAACCCATGAGAACTCGCGCTTTCAAAAGTTACGCGATCGATCGCGTGTATAACATTTTTCTGACAGTCAAAGAACATATAAATATCATCATAAACAGAAATTTATAAACCCTGACACTGTTTTTCGTCTGTAATATGTCAAAGACATTAAAGGTAAAGGTGAAGCAACGAATTAAAATTTGTGATGCGGCCGAGAATCGACTCGAACTTGCCATGAGAGGAAAGAGGTTTGATGACATTTCTGACTTCCAACGAAACGTAACGATGTTTTTGAACACTACCCCAAAGGTAGACTTCGTGCAAAGTTCCCGGACATCTGTTGTAGAGCTGAGCGGTGCACAGTTATGGGAGGTGACTATTCCGAATGACAGGTAAAGTTACAGCACTATTCACCGATCTTTAACTGCAACACTAGCAATAACATGTCAGGCCGATCAGTATTGCTCCGCTTTAAGAAATAGCATACAGGATGACTTAGACAAAATTTCTGGTTGGTGCGTAGATTGGCAGGCGGCTCTCAATGTGGAAAAATGTAAGGTGATGCGCATGAGTAGAAAAAACAATCCCACAATGTTCGAATACAACATTAGTAGTGAGCTTCTTGATGCTGTCGCGTCGTTCAAATATCTAGGCGTAACATTGCAGAGCGATATGAAATGGAACGAGCATGTAAGGACAGATGTGAGTAGGGCGGACAGCCGCCTTCGGTTTATTGGGAGAATTTTGGGAAGATGTACTTCACCTGAAAAGGAGACCGCGTATAAAACGCTTGTACGACCACGTCTTGAGTATTGCTCAAGTGTTTGGACCCGCAGCAGATCAGTTTAAAGGAAGACATAGAGGCGGTTCAGAGATGAGCAGCTAGATTTGTTACCGGTAGGTTCGACCAATGCGCGAGTGTCACGGAAATGTTCCGGCAACTCAATTGGGGATCGTTGGAAGAAAGACGACATTCGTTTCGTGAATTTCTGTTGAGTAAATTTAGAGGGCCGGAATTTGAAGCTGAGTGTAGTACGATCTTGATGCCGCCTACTTAAATTTCGCGTAAAGATCACAAAGAAAAGATAAGAGAAATTAGGGCTCGTACGGAGGCATATAGGCATTCTTTTTTTCCTCGTTCAATTTGGGAGTGGAATAGGAAAGGAAATGCCTAGTAGTGGTACAGTGTACCCTCCGCCACGCACCTTACGTTGAATTGCGGAGTATGTATGTAGATGTAGAAGAGGTACACTAATGGATGGTGTCGTTCCACTTCTCTGTCGTTGCTTTGATAATGAGAAACATGGCTTCCGGGGCGCTCGTTTAGGTGGTAGACATTTTGAAGCCGAGAGAATTGTGCGCTCGGAAAGACAGGGTGAACTGTGGGGGGTGGCGGGATAAAGGAAATATTTGTCAGGGGGCTGCGCGCCCTGAATGGATCGGGGTGGGGCGACCCGCTATCTCTGAGGCTCAGGCGGACCGAGCCGCCACCACCGCCACCACCACCCCCGCTGGGCGACAAGAACAGCGCCCCAAAACTCTCCGACAAGGGTGTGTTTCCCTAATCTGGCCGCGTTGGCCAAATAGTGAGTTCACAATCACTTCTGCGGTGACGCGAGGGAATTATACTTGTGGAAACACTGTACTACTTTGAAATAACTAATAACACTCGTTAGCAACACGTTAATTCCATCAAGCTACAGTGTACAGCTTTAATTCGTCTGCATCTGAAGGGCTGCTCTGCAAAACTCATCTACTTGCCTGACAGAGAATTCATTGAACCAACTTCACACTACACTGCTGTATTATGTGTTGTGGTCCTCATAGACGGTTTGCTGCGGCTCTACATCCTACTCTGTCCTCGAAAAGCCTCTCCATCACCTCATAAGATTGGCAACCCACATCCACTACATCTATAGATATACTCCGCAATCCACCGTAAGGTGCGTGGAGGAGGGTACACTGTACCACTACTAGGCGTTTCCTTTCCTGTTCTACTCCCAAAGAGAACGAGGAAAAAAGTATGCCTATACGCCTCTGTAGGAGCCCTCTCTTATCTTTGTGATCTTCATGCGAAATGTAAGTAGACGGTAGCAACATCGTTCTGCAGTTAGCTTCAAATTCCGGCCCTCTAAATTTCGTCAACAGAATTTCTCGGAAAGAACGTCTTTCCTCCAGCGATGATCTATTCACCCGAGTTCAACACGGATTTAGAAAATATCGTTCATGCGAAACACAACTAGATCTTTATTCACACGAAGTGATGGGTTCTATCGACAACGGTTCGCAAATCGATTCCGTATTTCTTGATTTCCAGAAGGCTTTTGATACCGTATCTCACAAACGCTTTTTCAAATATTCAAATGTTCAAATGTTTGTAAAGTCTGTGGGACTTAAGTACGGGGTCATCAGTCCCTAAACTTACAAACTACTTATGACCTACTTACGAACTAGGACGGCACAAATATCCATGCCCGAGGGGGGATTCGAACCCCCGACCGTAGTGGCCGTGTAGACCGTGACTGGAGCGCCTCAGTCTCCTCGGCCACCGCGGCCGGCACAAACGCTTTTTAATCAGATTGCGTAGTTATGGTATAGCGCCCCAAATTTGCGATTGTATACGGGATTTCCTGTCAGAGCGGACACAGTTCGTAGTAATCGATGCTAAGGCATCGACTAAAACAGAGGTGATATCGGGCGTTCCACAGGGTAGTGTTATTGGTCCTCTGTTGTTCGTTATTTACATAACGATTTAAGGGAAAATCTAAGTAGCTCTCTTAGATTGTTTGCAGATGACACCGTCATTTACCGTCTACTAAAAACAACTGAAGATCAAAACCAACTGCAGAACGATGTGAACAAGATACCACTATGGTGTAAAAATTGACTCTAAATAATGAGAAGTGTGAATTCGTCCACATGAGTACGAAAAGAAATCCGTTAAACTTTATTTACAAGATAAATCAGTTAAAAGTGAAGGCCGTAAACTCCACAAAATACCTAGAAATTACTATTACTTCAGACTTAAGCTGGAAAGAACCCGTAGATAATGTCCTGGGAAAGGCGAACTTGAGACTGCGTTTTATTGGCAGAACCCTTAAAAGATGCGACAGAACTACTAAAGAAACTGCATACACTACGCTTGTCCGTCCGTTTTTGGAGTATTGCTGCCCAGAGTGGGATCCATATCAGGCGGGTTTGACGGAGGACATCGAAAGAGTCTAAAGAAGGGCAGCTCGTTTTGTATTGTCACGATACTGGTAAGACAGCGTTACGGCGCGCTATTCGAGAATGGAATGGGAGATAAATAGTACAGCTGTGGTTCGATGAACCCTCTGCCAGGAACTTAAATATGATTTGCAGAGTATCCCATGTAGATGTACATGTAGATTCCCATTTGAGTTATCGGAGTATTTCTGTGACAACCGCGCATTAGTCGAAATTACCAATAACGAACCTAGCTGCTCGCCTCTGAACTGATTCAATATCTTCTTTTAAATTAATCTGCTGCGGTTCCCAAACACTTGAGCAATACGTGGTCGTACAAGCGTTTTGTACGCGATCTCCTTTACAGATGAAGTATATCTTCCCAAAATTCTCCTAATAAACCGAAGTCGGCTGTCCGCCTTACTCACAACTGTCCTTGCATGTTCGTTTCATTTCATATCGGTCTGCAATGTTACACCTAGATATTTGAACGACATCTATTTGAATCTGCTTACTGTAAGCGTCTCTTTCCGATTTTTACCCCATACACCCCCCCCCCCCCCCCCCATTGCCAAATTCACGATTTCTTGTTGTCTAAGAATGTGCCTACCAGTTGATTCCTTCTTCAAGGCATGCCAGAAATTCATTTTCTCTCTTAATCTCTTCAGTAGCCTCTTATTAAAAGATCTACCCACCTAATCTCTCTTAACTATTTTTTTCCTTGTTTCACTCAAAATCCACACAAATGCCTTCATAAAGGAATTCTTTACACTTAGTAGTCCATGTTAACAAATTTCTATTTTCTTCACGCCAGGTGAAATACTATTGTCATGGATGGTTCTCCCAGAGACTTCAGTAACTCCTCCACGGGCCTTGTGTCGATTTAGATCTTTCGGTGCTACTTCTCAGTATAGTATCTCCTTTTTTATCTTTATCTACTTTCTCTTTCTTCCTAGAATTTTGTCTCATAGTTCATTTCCTTTTTGGAGCTCCTCTGTATTTCTTTCCGCCTTTCAGCTTTACCTTCTTTGCCCAGAACTGGTTTTCCATCTGGGTTCTTGATAGTCGTTTAATATTGTATAATTTAACAGAAAACAATTTTTGTACAGCACTAAGCTACTTAAAACTGTATAAAAAAGAACCACAGAGTGTGAGTGAGCGAGCATGTGTGGAGAGATAAGGAAGCACGAAGACAATATTGCCATCTGGCGGATTTTTCGCATTGTAACTGGCTGTTAAGCAGCCTTTAGTATATACTTCACCACCCTACAGAGATGTCCTGGGGTGAACTGTAACATCTTTTATGTATGACTTATGTCTATGACAATAACAGTTTATACGGGAATATTTTTAATGTTTTAATACTTTTGTTGAGTGTAAAGTTAGTGTTACTTATTCGTTATGTTTTATCAAAGTATTAATACCATTGTCTTTATAAAGCCTTTGATATGACCTATGTTGAAACGCATAATGCCTTAATACAGTTGCTGCCAAGACAGTTAAAGTTATTTCAAGTTATGCAGCTTTTTTTCGTGTCTCCAAATGTCTGCTTAATTTCCTGTCGTCGGTATCTATTTTTTCCGTAATTATACATTCTTCTACAGGCGTGTATTTGCCCTCTAGCAACTCCTGCTTAGCCAATTCGCACATTCTGTCAATCTACTACTCTGTACTAAATTTTACTAGCTTCTTTTACTGCATTTTATACCTCCTTTTCATGTCACACAGCAGACTGTTCAGCTACGAACGACATTGAAGGTAAATCAGCCAAACACGATCAGAATGTTCACAATGTTCAAATGTTTGTAAATCTATCGGACCAAACTGCGTGGTCATCAGTCCGTAGCTTACAAACTACTTAAACCTAGGTAAACTAACCTAAGGACAACACACAAACCCATGCCTCAGGGAGGACTCGAACCTCCACGGCGAGCAACCGCGCGCTCCGCAGCGAGACGCTTTAGACCGCTCGGCTACTCCACCGCGGCCACGATCAGAATGTATCTGTATGTGTGTCTACATCAATAACACGAGGTATCGAGTGAAGAATTACACCAAAGAAGCCTTTCTTCTTTTAGTAACTGTGGTAGCATAATTGTCTATACGGATGTGCACCCAGAGAGATTGCCTTTTGCATCGTCGAATTGTAAATAAACACACGAGCTACTGAATTTACGATTCTTTCATGTGAAAAATATTTCCTGCAGCCACTCACCTCTACTTTAATATCCGTCCAATGCTCAGCGGGAAATTTCACACGTTGTTATCTTTATTTAATATTTGTGTTGCCAAATGTTTCATTTTTTTTTTCAAACCAAATAAATGTTACACCTAAAGTCCTACTTTGCTTAATCTGTTGTCTAGTTGTCATATTCCTCTATTTAGTAATCTATACAAATTATGAATATAAACTACTAGGTCGATTTCTACCAAACTTCGTACATGTACGCCACCCTGTTAGGCAACGATTAGGCAAGAACTACCGATGATATATAGTTCAGGAGCTGTGAATTCTTACGCTGTTAGGCATCAATCGCTGTGGGAGTAAGAACTACCAACGACATACAGATCAGGACATGTGAACTCATAAACGCTTCGAGTTCCAAAGAACTGCCATCTTGCGACGCGTGAATAACGAAATTTTATTGATCCACTATTAATGCGAGCACACAGCGACTTGCAACCAACTTTACATATAATTTCAAAGCATTATGAAACTTGTTCTCGCTGGAAACCTGATCAAATCTCATAGTACGACAAATATTTCAATAGACTACATATTCAGTGAGAAGTATAAAAAACTGACCCGTAACGTATGAGGCTGTAATTTATTACGTCTTTACTAGCAACTCTGTTCGGAAAACATTACGCAGTTTTTTAGTATTCCACTCTACGTAGTTGTGAAATTATTTAAGGACATAGTATTTTACAGATATAACGTCATAATACTTTACCAGCAACAAAACGAAACTGTAATGAACATAGAGTTAATTAGAAGGCGATGACATAGGGGAGAGAGTCCGGTGGACTAACATAATAATGGAATGAATACACATCCTGGTAGGATGAACACTAGTTTCTTATGGATACGATCGGTTACACAAACTGCGTTCCTCTGCCCTGATTGAGATATCAACTAAATGATATCTCGGTTGTATCGATATAGGTGAATGCAATAAAATTCGGGAAACCGTTGGCTTTTTTTATCATTTAATACCGTCTCAGAAAGTCACCAATGTTAAAGTTGTATTTAGGTAATAATTTCCATGAACAGCAGATTTGGCAGGTAAAGTCGTCTATTTTGGGGAAGCTTCTCAATTAGGAAGGTGATGCCATCATGCTATGAACATTGAAAGTAGAGGACGGGCATGTGACTGACCTTGGAAGCCCACTTTTCCATAGAGCACCACTCTACTGTGTTGCTAAGAGGAGGAAAGTAGTGCAGACGTTGTTGAAAATTTTTTTCGCTGTTATAAAGTTGGAAATATAAGATGTAAGTATATAATTACTTATACGTACATTAAATCTACGCCGCTTTAGGAGCACAATGATGTAAATAGCTCAGTTTTTCACGAACTGCGAAATTCACTGGTGGAACATATTTGTTAGCATGTGCTGGCAAATAGTTTATAAAGAAAAAAGCGTAAACTCTTGACTAAAACGTGCGACAGCGCCCCCCAGCATCATCTAGCGGCGTGAGTTGTGAACTAAAACTGTGAGAGAGCAGCGGATTTACAATGTGAGACTGCTTTAGAGAACTAGGAAATGTTTGGAAGAGGGACTATATGCGTTGTATATGGTTGTAATAAGACCAAACAGCAGAGCATTCCGAAATCTTTCTTCAAGTTCCGGAAAAATAAAAGAAATGTAACTATAATAGTATAAGCAGGCTACAATTAGATCGACACAGATCGTATTCTTTTAACAAAAAGTGTCTTTTTATGGTTTGATTTACCTTATTTTTTATTAATTCCTTATAGATGCAGGCAGTGAGTTACTTGTAAGAGAGGAGCTGACTTGGATAAAAATTTTTAAAAAGAAAAGTCCAGAGTATTTGAATAAAAGCCTATAATCCCAGAGCACTTTGTGCAAAAACATTTCAGAAAAAAGAATTTATTGTCAAGTGTTCCTTACGTGTAGTTCTTTTAAAAAAGGTGGGTAATTTAATGCATTAACAAATGTATAATGGAAAGTTTTAACTGAATGGCTTTTTTCAAAGAGTAGTCTAGACGAGACTTTAAACACTCCATCACAATACCTTAACTGCAAAGTTTTTGGTATTAAGCATGAGCTATATTTTATGAAGCACAAAGCTAAACATAACTTTAAATTAACTTTTACATTGACATTTTCGGTATTTGGCTTGGTGCATACATGGAAAGTGCATACATACATAGGCCTAAAATAGTCATATATTTTGTTATTTTCAATTTGAATCCTATGCAAATAAACCTTCAAGATTATGAAAGGCATTACTTGTCCCTTTAAGCAACTGCAGTAGACTGCGATCATTTTTCTCCAGATGCGCTCCATTTAATGAATATAAAACATTTTCAGGAGTCTGTTATAAGAGTTATCTACGATTTGTTTTCGTAGATGAAAAACAGTTTCTTACAAATTTTCTAAAATATACGTTTTTAATCTTCTACGGAACACCTAAATCGTTCCATTTTCGATCGGATTTCGCTTATTTTATTGGGATGGTCGTGTCTCCCTATGTATGTGGATGCTAGCCAAATATTTTCACATTCAGAAGTAAAAGTCAGTGACTCAAATTTTGCAAATAGACCGAGCCGCAAGGAATAACGTCGTTCTTTAATGACTTCCACCTCAAATCGTGCAACATTTCCACGACGCTTTCTCCCCTGTAACGTGATAGAACAAAACGAGCTGCCCTTCTCTGAACCTTCTCAATGTCTTCCGTCAGTCCCACCTGGTGAGGGTCCCACAATGGGCAACAGTACTCCAGGAGAGGACGCACAAGTGTGATGTAGGCAGTCTCTTTGGTGGAGCTGGTGCATCTTCGAAGCGTTCTGCCAATGAAACGTAACCTTTGATTCGCCTTCCCCACTATATTTTCTATGTGCTCTCTCCAGTCTAAGTTGTTCGTAATTGTAACTCCTAGGTATTTCGTAGAATTTACGACCTTAAGGTTTGACTGATTTATCGTGTAAATGAAGTTCAGCGGATTTCTTTTAGTGGTCATGCTTTCTACTTCACACTTTTCATTATTTATTGTTATTTGTCAGTTTTCGCTCCATGTAGAAATTTTGCGCACCTGGTGTCGCACAAGTCTGAAGTGCGCGCCGCGTACTTTCGCCGCGCACAGCTTTTCAAGCATGGCGCGGCGTTCTTAAGACGTCAGCCGCAAACGCCCTCTGCTGCAACTCCGCTCGCGGTCACCACCGAACTGTATCGGACTCGGACACTTAGCAATAGGACAGGCACTAGATAAGACTCATCAGTAGACAGGCTTATGTATCTGTAGCATTCCACTAGTCAGGAGCCATGAAGTTAAATATTTTAATATTTCTACGAAATATATATATCTTTTACTAATCTTAGTGTTTTTAGTTTCGCCGCGCGGGAGTAGTCATGCGGTCTGGAGCTCAACATAGTGGATCGCGCGGCCTCCCGCATCGGAGGTTCAAAACCTTCCTCGGGCATGGTTGTTTGTGTTATCTTTAGTATAAGATAGTAAGTTTAGGAACTGATGACACCGCAGTTAAGTCCCATAAGCTTCACAAGCATTTGAACATTTTTTTTAATTTATAGTTTCTGCTGTCCCACTGGCTGCTCACCTCAGACTCCGTACCTGCACACGCGTGCATCCTACTTTCCTGTGTCGGTCTCTCTCCACTCGGCCACTGTCACCTAGGACAACCAGCGGCGATGAGACACAAAAGTTGCGCTGAGGAGCGATAGAAGAACCTCGGACCATCCTGCTTGCAGCAGTCAGACAGCAGCAGTCGGACTAGACAGATATTGCTCTCCCCCACCCACCCTTATTCTCTTATTTGGAAGGAACATATTCTGTTATGGGTTTAGTGGACTTTTTTGTTGCAGAGAGTCCTTCTTTACGTTACATATCTGTTCACTTTTATTTTTTCTTGTATACGCAGCGCCTAATTTGTCGGCGTGGCCGCTACCCCGTACCCAAACTTAATGGAAGTTACTCAGTTACAGACAGCGCAAATCACTCAACTACTCCATGTGGTGTCACAGTGGATGGCGCAGGTAGCTCAGCAACAACAGCAGCCGCATCAGCCGCCCACACCTGCCGCCGCTACGACGAACGGGATGTAGAATGGAGCGATTACTTGGCTGAATTTCAAGAACTCGTTGCGGCTCATCAATGTACAGCTAAGAAAATCAAGCAGTTCTTGGCTGTGGTGGACACCAAGACCTTCGTACTGCTTCAGAAACTTATCCTCCACGCATCTCCTTGTGATATAGACTTTAATCAACTCGTAGATGCACTGAATGCTCATTACAAGCGAAAAGTGCATGTAGCCGATGCACAGTACCGATTTTTCAGACTTAAAAAATCACTGGATCAGAGACATCAGCAATGGATCACGGAGTTGAAGCGCTTAACCCACAAATGTCAATTTACTTGCTCTTGTGGACTTTCTTATAGTGACATTATGTTATGAGATGCTATAACGAATAACATTAAGGACACCAGAAATTTGGACAGCGATTCTGAAACAGTCTGACCCCTCATTAGATAATGTGCTGCAGCTTATTGAAGCACATGACACCTTTGAATTGGCAGATGTAGAAATGCAAAGCCACAGTGTTCATTCAGCGCACCGCAACGGACGCTTTCCTAGCTGCAGTTCTCAGTCTATCCCTAGTGATTCTTATAATTCTACCGGCCGTGCTGAAAACTCAGTGAACAGTAGCCAGTGTACAAGCGCGGCACATAGGTCGCCCCGTCATGTTAGACAAAGTAATGTGAATAAGGGCGCCAACGCTCTTTTCAGAAAAATGTTCGTAAATCTTGCCCCCAGTGTGTTTCTCAGCAAAAACGTGCGCAGTGCCTAGTCGCAACGCCATCTGTTATCGACGTGGCAAATCTGGACATGTACAGGCAGTGAGAATGCAGGTTAAAAATTCCAAGAACGGTGGCGTTAGAAACAGTGCTTCGCAGAGTGCGAGGACATCTCATGCAATCCTCTCTCGTAAGGAGTGAGGCGGACCAGCTGAGAGCATGCGTGCTCTTTTCAGCCAGTGTGTTATATTCTAGGTTATTCTGTTGGGTCACAGTTTATTTTGCTTGCAATATTAAGGGATTTGGTTTGTTTTTCAGCGTTTTTTGGAACAGCTGACAGTTTCTGTACCGTGCTGCTCGAACTATTTAGATGATATTGTGATCTCAGGGCGCACAGTTGAAGAACATTTATCAAACCTGCTGTGCCTTTTCAAAGTGTTGACTGCAGCAGGTCTACGTTGTAATAAAGCAAAATGTTCGTTTTTTCAGACTGAAATAGAATACCTAGGCTATGTGATTAATGCCTAAGGAATCGATCCCTTACTGTCACATCATCGAGCAATCGAAGACTTGCTTCCTAAGAATGAGCACGAATTGCAACTAGTAATGGGAAAGCTTAACTATTGTTTCTGATTTATTCTGAATTTTTCTCAGATTACAGCTCCTCTGCATTGCTTACGTAGGAAGAATGTTCCATTTGTATGGTCTAAAGATTACCAGGTTGCCTTGGGCAAATTAAAGTCTGCATTACACAGTGATACATGTTTGATGCCCTTTGACATAAAGAAGCCTGCAGTGCTACCAGAGGATGCTTCGTCTTAAGTGTGAGTGAAGTATTGGATCTCAAGATCGTCCTATTACCTTTGCATCCAAGCTACTACAGCTGACAACAGAATTACAGTCAGATAGAAAAGGAGTCTTTAGCAATAATGTACAGCGTCACAAAGTTTCATCATTATCTGTGGTAGAATATTTTGTTGACAGACCACAAGCCTCTCATGTCGATGTTCTCACCCACAAAGCCAATTCCGTTACAAACGGCACAGAAGCTTCAGATATGGTCCTTGACACTGTCCAATTAGCAGTATGAGATTTTGTGCAGACCTACCACTAAACATGCCAACATGGACACACTTACCCGACCTGCAGTTGGCGAGGATGAGTCGTTTGACTCTTCAGAATTGGCATGTTGTCAGGTAGACTCCAGAGATGCTTCTTCTGTTGCAGACTTTCCTTTGAAATCTCCTCAGGTTGAAGAGGAAACAGTTGCGGATGCGGACTTAAGTGTGGTAGCACGCTTTATCGCTCTTGGTGGCCTGCCAGAGCCAAAGACATTGAGCGACCTCTGGTTGGACATTATTGTGCACAACGTCATGCATAGTCTTTAAGTCAGGGTGTTCTGTTGTTACATACTGACAACGACCAAACAAGAGTGATTGTTCCTCGTTCCCTGCAACGAGAAGTCTTATGCCTCCTGCATCAAGGACATTGGGGTAATTTTCGGAGAAAGCAACTGGCTAGACGTCATTGTACCTGGGTTGATATGGACGCACAGATAGAGAGCATGATGTCACAGTGTACGGTTTGTGCGGAGCATCAGGCAGCTCCTCCGCAAAGTTTCTCGGAGTGGCCACACCCCAAGGTACCATAGCAACGTTTACACATTGACTTTGCTGGACCTTTCTGGAAAACGCGCTTGATCTCCTTGAAAATTTATATATATACTGTGGTAACAAGAAAGCACCATATAAAATGTTAAATGATCAGTTAGAGTTTAACCAGCAAAACTTCTTCGCTGCTTTTGATAACATCTTATCTTAAACTACTAGCTATATATCCAGCTCTTATTCACTTGGCAAATGAGACCTTACCTCAACCAATAGTGTCAAAGCTGGCCTCTTTGAAAATATATTAGTTTTTTATATTCCTTCATTTGTGTTCTATCCTTCATGTTGGGATCAGTTTCCTCACCTGTTTCCGTGTCTTACAAACATGCTATCGTAGTTCAATTTTTAGTTACTGTCTCTTCCTAACATTAAGGATTGGTTAGACACATTACCTCTCTAATTGTTAATTCCATTTTATTGTCATTATTAGCCTCTCAATTTTACGGTATGTAATTACTCGCCTTTTTCATTCATTATTTACATTTCTCTCCCCTGCTGAAAAAATCATTATTGCTTCTTTTACATGTAACATGAGTGGTACTTTACACTTTACACCACATAGTCTTAATGTCAGGCTGTAGTCATCAATGTTAAAGTTTTTACACTCTTATTTTATATATCGTTATCATCTATGTTAAGATTTTTACTCATTTGTTTTATATAAATATTTTTACTCTTCACAGGAATATATAATCTGTATGTGTTTCACCCTTTACTGTTAATGTAGACTTTGTATCACTTAATTAACTGAAGGGAAAAGTTTTAAAATCTTCAAGTGACTTGGGACATAGAACCCTATACTAAATTTTAACTGCAATTGTATGTCATTTTTATTATTAATGATCTTGGTTTTTAATCTGTAGATATAACTTTTGTCCTTCTGCTCTATGTAGACATTAAGCTATATATACAATGACTGACTTCTTTTCTAATAATATGAGAATTATTGTCTTAACTTTTATATATTAAATATTATTAAAAAAAAAAAGGTATTTCACAACTCCACTGTAGGACGCTTTTCTGTATTTGGAACTGTGTACATATTACTTTACCTATATTTATAGTTATGTATTTCCACTCTATGTAGACATTAGGCTACATGCACAGTGACTTAGTTGTCTTCTCATAAAATGAGAAACTTTATCTCTTCATTTATATACAGGGTGTTTCACTAAATATGTTTGTCTCTGTAACTTCTTGCTCCGTGACACCGGCGACGTTACAATTCGGCCGCACCACATTTAGAAGCCACATTGGATTATGCGCAGCATTTGTGGTTTCTGCCCCTGAGACTTCGAAGGGTTGTAGCTCCCAAACTAACAGTGATAGGAATGTAGTCTAAATTGATTTGGACGCAGCTGGTTTCAACGAATCCAATGCACGATAGAAGAAAAACTATTGTTAAAAAAAACTATTGTTCCATTTAAAAAATTATATCTTTGTGCTGTAACTCTTTGGAAAATGATACAATAAACTATGTTCATAGCTCCGCAGAAAGTGTAACATTTCTTGAGTCGACCTACCGCATTAAAATTTCCTGTCACCTATCATATTATAAGTTACAGAGGCAAACACACTTAGTGAAACACCCTCGGTCAGAAAATGTCTGATATGCTTGTCAGGACGTTGTAGGGCATGTTTTACTGAGACATAAATGTTAAGAAAAAAATTTGATACGTCGCGCCGTTTCCGAGTTATTTAGCTTAGAAGTTAGGCAATCACGTCATTTGGCGCGCAGATTCGATCAACCCACAAGAGGCAGCTTTGCCAAACGTATCCTCGATGTTGTAGTCATATGGGTACAAACTTGTATATGAAAGGCCGCTGTAAGATGAGACACGGTTGTCTGGGGGTAGAGAGCTGAACATGTGAAACAGAAGATCCTGAGTTCGATCCCCACCAGGGTTATCGTTTTGTTTTTATCCAAATGGGGAAACATTTGTATTTTTTGTCTAATCATTTATGTATGAATTTAATGTAAGTAACGGGGCTGTACATCTGTTTTTGCATAAACACTTTGGCGTTGGCCCCAAGTATGCACATTTATTCCGAAAGCTACAGTATCCATAACATTCAACAATTGCTCATTGCTCATTTGCTCATTTGCATCCGGCAAAGGTCTAACAATATGTACCTGTTTGCACATAAATATGGAAAAACAATAAACGCCATACACAGTCAATGGTCATACAAGTAACAAATGCAGGGAAAGTAATGTATAACATAAAACAATAAACTGATATTTTGGCAGCTGTTTAATGTAAGAACGTTATTTTCAGGAGCAAAACGTAACACTAAATTCACAGTAGCTGCTCAAAGTGTCCTCCTCCAGCCTGACGGCACACATTGCAAAGCTGCGTCATTGACTCCGCAAGCTTCCCAAAATCTAAGTTTTCCTGATTTCATCGAAGGCTAAAATAATTTATCCTCGCAAGATGCGCTTCAGTTGTGTCTACTGGGGTCGCGTAGACGATCTGTTTCACACAGACCCACAAATAAAGGTCTAACGATGTCAAATCTGGTGAACGAGCTGCCCTGAGGAATGGACCGCCTCGGCCAATCCACCTTTGTGGTTGCTACACATGTAAATACTTACGTACCGCAAAAGAAGAGTGCGGCGGTGCGCCAACGTGTTGGAACTATATTCCCTGACGGACCGCCAGAGGAACGTCTTCTAAGTATAGCGAAAGGACGTTTTCATGGAATGCTAAATATGTCGTTCCATTTAAATGGGGAGGGAGTAGGACGGGACCCAACAAAAAGTCGCCTACGATACCTGCCCAAATGTTGACGCTAAACCTATGCTGATAGGATTTAACGTAAGTGCCATGCGGATTTGCGTCCATCCAAATGTTGCTGTTTCGGGAATTGAATGGTCCTTCTCTGGTGAAACATGTCTCGTCTGTCCGCAATACCATCTTTGCGAAATGTGGATTTTCGTTACATTTATTTAAATAACACACGGAATATTGGTAACGAGAGGGGTAGTCCTCTTCAACCAAATCGTGGACCTTCTGTAGGTGATACGGAAATAGGTTTTCGTCGTGTAAGACGTCCAATACTACACCGTGCGAAACCTGTAACGACAATCAGAAGGATAATTTTGCCATGTATAGTTTGCGGGCGTTCTTTAAGAATGTAGTATTAACGTGACTTACTCCCAAAGCAGTTCCAATGGCCTTCGAGCTGGTACTAGGTGTTGCAGCAATCATTTCGAGAAAGTTTTCTTCGAACTGAACGATCCGTATGTAATGTTCTCGTCCAGCGTCAACACTGGGTACAGTGAAACTTCCAAACGCCCTTAAACCTCTATCAACAGCTAAAAAGGTATTTACACACGAAATAACGCGGTTGAGAAATCTTGCGTGGTAGATGTCGCGGGCAGCTGGTGCATATTGACCCGCAGCGCCGTAAGCTAAATGCTTATCTGCGTATTCCTTGAAGGAGTACCGATGACGGTCCATTTTACCACTACTTGTGTGTCACGACGACGTCCATCACTGCTCTACCGCACCTCCTCCTTGTACCTTCGCAGCTACACGAACTCTTCCGGCAATGATCGATTGCATACGTACGATTCCCAATGATGATCGAACGACAAGTAGAAAAAGGGTCACTACACGGCCGATACAATTACCCATAGCGTACATCGCATCGCAGGGATTGCTGATGCATCGGCCCGAATTCGATCCCCACTGCCGTCGATTTTTTCACGTGTTTGTTTTTGTATCGGTCCCTTGCTCGGTCTGACAGGGAGAGGACGCCTGCTCATAGTGGCAAGAACACAGTTCGGCAATTGAACACACGAGGGGCGTACGATCGAATCCGCGTGTGGGAGTGTTTACTTTTATTTTGTTCATGTCAATTTATGTATTACATACACCGAAAATAAGTCACAATTATGATCAATATATCGTATTTATTAATATTTCATAAAAGGGATAACAAGGAAAGGCAAGCAAAAATGTGCGACTGCAAGTAGGTTTCCTGGCAACCGTAACTGTTATCCACAACGACCAGTTGGCCGATTTTAATGGAACCACGAACCTAATGCTCGCGTGCAGATGTCGGGGTCTACTGGAAATTAAATTAACGAAATACGAAGTTCTGTACGCTTCAATTACAATACTTTTTCGGAAAGTTATTTCCAGAGTCCTCGTCGACGGTGTGATACAATCATGTCTTGGAAATGGATTTGCAATATCAAATATTCTATTCCCTTTCCTTTTCACGTCTTTTTTTATCAAATATTAATAAATACGATGTATTGTGCATAATTTTCATTTATTTGCAGGGCAATTAATGCATAAATTAAAATATAAAAATTAAAAATAACTTCCCATACTAGAATTCGAACCCACATTCATAGCATCATTGATTACCGATCTGACTTCTTCCCACAACACCAACTGCAACTTGCTGACTGCGTTCAGCGTTCCAGACTCACGCAAGAAATGCTATTTTTATCCTAAACGCTTGGTATCTGGAGCTACCAGTGCTATCACGTTCATTCATGGCCATGAACTAGATATACCATAATTCGAAGTAAGCAATGACGAGTAGGCGTCTTCTCCTTGTGAGACAACCACATGGAGAATACGTATGGCAACGCTGCCTCTTGCTGGCTGTTCGAATCTGCGCGCCAAACGACGTGATTGGCTAATTTATATGTAAAATAACTCGGAAACGGCGCGACGTATCAATTTTTTTTCTTAACATTTATGTCTCAGTACATCCTACGTCCTGACAAGCATTTCAGACATTTTCTGACCACCCTTTATATATATATATATATGATTTCGTAACGTCACAGTACTAAGTTTCTTTGAATTTGCATTCATATTGTTTTGTTTTGACTCCACTGCCACCTAGTGACAAACTGTAGCATCTCTGTTGTGCAATGTTTTCCTGTTCAGTCTCCTCTATGCTTGGGCCAAGACCACATTTTATTCATTACGACGAACCACCCTGTGATGAAAAACTTTATCAGGGTGTTTATGTGCGTTAGAAGGTTATGACTCTATTTTTACATATGGCGCTAAGGTAACGTACATGTTTTGTTAACTGTCATTTTATTTGTATATCGCAATAACTTTGCTGCTTGTAGACATTGTATAACTTTTTGCAGTGATTGTACTGGACTTTCTGAAGATGGTGACTGAGCTCACCGGAACCGGTTAAGGGACGAAAAAAATTATTTAGTGATCTTGGCTGAATGAAGTGTTTCCTATAAACTGTTAATCGCTCTCCAGTGGCGTAAAATGCCTTTTAACATCTGTTAATTTCACTGTCTCATATTTGGGGATTTTTATAAGCAGATTATTTTTACTACGGGCAAGAAAAGGATGCATAATAATGTATATTTCCGTTAAGAAATTTCCGAAAGAAATATAAATGCCGTCTTCAGATTACTTTTAAAAAATGTTGTAAAATAAATGAAAATTCTTCATTGCTGCATTAGCTGGATAAAGATCGTTTATTAGGAACTGAAACCGTTTTCGTATCATTACAAGTGCCTTTTCTGGTGAATATGTATTAAAAACATGATCTGTTATTACATAAATTGCTGCTAATACATAATAGCGAAACAAAAAAACAGGCGTTTATTTGTAGTACATGTCCGAAAGAACAGACGTTACTTTTGAGCCTGCAGTACTATCTATTCATATTCTTTCCATTAACTTTCACATCAGTAGCTAAATGTGATAATATAACTGCCGGTGCGGAACCAAAAATAAATAAGAATTTTCTGCTCAAATAAAAAAACTAGGAGACGATACAAAGACACTGAAAATCAAGCCTGCCTTCCATACTGTTTTATCTTTCAACTATAACTGTTCGTTATTATAATTCATATGCATTTATTTGACAGAATTGTGATTAGTGTGATTTATCGGGTAACTGAAATTTTATGCATTTATTTTCGTACCAATGTGAATATGTCCTAGGATTTTCATTACTGAAGGTTAAAAGTGGGCCAATGTACGAAATAAAACCTTAATTCTGGTAGGAGATACCCAGATTTTTACTGTTATAAAAAACTTAATTTTAGCAGTAAAATTAGCAATAGGTCCGCGTGAACTACCGACAACTTCCTTCTGCAAAACCTCGTTCCCTGGCCCAAATTGAAAACTGCCTCGGTTCAAATTACTCTAATAATAGGAAGTTAACGGTACAGTGGCCAATGTACACAACAGCTCACACGAAATTACACACAGGCATTATTAAATAAGCCACCACAATTAAAGTTATTTCATAAAGGTGACTAAGAAAAACATTAATGGCGCAACGGAACTTAAACATAAAAAAAAAAAAAAAAAAAAAAAAAAAAAAAAAAAAAAAATTCATCTGAGCTTGTTCTCAGCACTGGTGAAAAACAATATTCAATAAAAGTGGAAAGGTGCTCGAAAACTACAATTTATAGGAAAGTCAAAGTTATACTGTACTTAACTTGTTTATTCAGGTCGAACGCAAGCAAACTGGCGAACCAATTTTTTTAATGCAATAAAATGCATCTCATTCACATGATATAATACTGACGAAGTCCACCATTGAATTTAACATAAATTACACAGAACCTAACGCACACACGCAATGCAACAGAAAACTCACCAAAATCACCATGCTGGAACGAGTCAGAAACAGGCGTCGCTATCGTAGGCGAAATTCAACAAACCCGGAGGTAGCATACACCACAATATACAATAAAACTGCGAAGATGGCTCTGGTCTGTCGTGACTGATTTGAGATGATGCATGAGTATAGCAAAGTTAAGTTGCATTTAGATTAGACCGCGAGCAAACACTCTAACGGCGACACAACGGCAAAGTTTCATGATCGCACTACACTGAAGGTGAAGTGGTTAAAAATCGCATTCATTACAAAAAATCACGGTGGACCCTTAGTTGCAATCTGAGAGTAAACTATCTAGGCACTGATTTTATGAGAAGTGGCGTGAATTCAGGTGACTAGCCGAAAACCCCTGAAGTCTAAGTTCGGACCCACGTGGTTCCGAAAACCGATAAAAAAATGTATACATTCAATTTCCGAAATATAAAGAAAATTAACTACGGCATGCAACCCCTAGAACTGCGTAGAATTTCATAAGGAAGTTACTGAAATGGAGCAACATGCGATTGGGAGCGTTCACAGAGACGGAAGAAGTCCAGTCTCAAAACCCGAAAAGCCGGCCGCGGTGGCCGAGGGAACTGCGGCGCGCCCGTCACGATCTGCATGGCCACTACGTACTGGGGTTCGAATCCCCTCTCAGGCATGGATATTTGTGCCGTTTTAGTACTAGCTAGTTCGTAAGTAGATTGTATGTTTAGGGACTGATGACCACGTAGTTAAGTCCCATAAGCTCTACAAACATATGAACATTTTCAAAACCCGGAAAACTGAAATAATTACGAAGTCGAAAAAATAAAAATAAAAACTACGGCATGCATCCCAAAGAAATGTTTAGAATTTCGTAAGCAAGCTATTGAATAGGGTTGTACAAGGCTCGGAGAGAATTACTGACAAAGACTGAGAGCATACAACAAGTTTGGAGAAGAAACAGCAAAATTAAAATAGGCGGGGAGAGAAGATCGCGAAATGTTTGTGGAAATCAGAAGGATACACGCCCAGTTACTTGTCTTATGGGCATGGTACAAACAATAGTGGAAGCTGAAGGTTTTGTTCTAAGAACCAACCATGTGGACCATATATCACTCACGGAAGGAAACGATAAGAAAGTTTTAAATGCACTGACAAAAATGAACATATCGTCTGTTGGAAACCAGGCCCCACAAAGCTGGAAAGAATTTACACAGAGTTCGTACACTGCCACATAATCACAAAAGTTTTCAATATAACAGGCCGTTATCAAACTGCAACTAGTAACACATACACCACGTTTATTTGTTCGAAATCACTGAACTGAAAAACGATAAGAAAGTTTTAAATGTACTGACAAAAATGAACATATCGTCTGTTGGAAACCAGGCCCCACAAAGCTGGAAAGAATTTACACAGAGTTCGTACACTGCCACATAATCACAAAAGTTTTCGATATAACAGGCCGTTATCAAACTGCAACTAGTAATACATACACCACGTTTATTTGTTCGAAATCACTGAACTGAAAAACTAGAACACATTTCCGCGCATGATCGGAAAAAATTATCCAAAAAATTAATCTAAGATCAAGAGTCTAAGTTAAACATGCTAGACAAACGAATCGCTACCATCTATGTGGACACAAGAGCAGAACCAACCTTACCTCACCACGATCCGACCACAAAAGTTAAGACCGAGCGGCCAGGGATTGCGAAGCTACTGGAAACTGGCAAAACCCAAGAAACAGCGGTGGTGGGGACGCACGACTCGCCCTGGAGAAGGCTCGTCAACTAGGTTGTTAGCAAAGGGTGTAGAAACCTCTTTGGTAGCACCAGCAGCAGAGGTTGGTAATAACTAACTATCGACTCTGAGCCAGAGAGAACCATGCAAAGCGAGCTATTACTACCCACATGCATTCTGTCATTAGATTCTCGCACATCCATTTAAATGTAAAACAAGTACACATTCTCACAGGGACAGTAGTGTAGAGGAGAAGCAGTAATTATTGTCACATTCATAAACACAACAATAAATTATTAAAATAACAAAATCTTAGCAATATTAACTAGCATTTCAGAAACTAATATTTTGAAATTGAAATAGAAATGCTATTCCTCATGCCTAGAAAAGAGCGGGGTTCTGTTTTTAACAAAATGCTAATGTAGCGACATCAAGTAAATTGCAATTCTGTAACAAATATATGGTAGACGACAGACGGTCGTCTTTAAATGTCAATTCTCTCTTTCTATCTCGTACAGACATCTAAATGTTGCAGCTGGTGTCCATCTCCTGGTGATTTTACTAGACGGTAAATGACTGCCTCATCTGTTAATATCCTAAAACACATTCGCCAAGTGTGTCATCAACATTGAAATAATATTAATCACAATTAAAACTTAAGGTGCAATCAATGATTACTACACCAATTTTAGTTGCCCTTAGCGATAATTATACATGTTTTGGCAACAAGCAATGTTGGTTGCAGAAATACAACTTCTTTTCCTTTTTCACATGCGACGCATTTCACCTTTTCTAGGCATCGTTACATGTTGTGGGGAAATTACACACTTGTTTCAATAACAGCACTTGACTTAGAAGTATAAAAATGTACATATGTTAAACATACTAGTTACAGGCAAGGCTTAAGCTGGTTAAGCTACAGGTCACAAATGCAACGGATTATATGCACACTGAATAAGTGATGTAGTCCTGCATTTGGGTGTTGAGCGACTTGAATCTTCCGTATTCGAGGTAACATTGTCACGATCGTCAGAAGCATCTCATGCATATGCATCTGTTGCTTTCTTCCACAAATGCTGGATCATGTTGCTGAATACAGGTGCACTGAACTGATTATGGACGAGCGTATAAAGGTTGATGATGATGAGTTTTTACTGGGGTTCTCAATATCAATTTTGTCTTGGAAACGTCCTCAGAAAAACGTTAAGCGAATTTATTACACTGGCGAAAGTACATCCAAAGCTTGCGCCAGACGGAATGGTTGTTACCTTTATGAGTTTATCAGGAATGACGTATAGATGCTGTTGGTGAAGTCAGAAACAGACAATATTTTGTTCCGACATTGGGAGAAGGAGACATTCACCATTGTTCAAGATAAAGATGATTAGATCACTCTTGCAAAAGGAAAGAAAGAAGTATGCCAATTTTAAACAGACACAATATCCCGAAGAATGGCAATATTTTACAGCAATTAGAAACTTGAACTTCAATGCGAGTAGGTTATAATAGTTTCCACAACGAAACCCTGTCACTTAATTTTGTAGAAAATCCTAAGAAATAAAGTATATTAAAGTATACTAGCGGCAATACACAACCAATACTTCAATACGCGACAACAACGGTGATGTTACTATGACAGGTCTGTTAAAGTAGAATTCCTAGATACAGGTTTCCGAAATTTCTCTGCCAAACAAGACGAAGCAAACACTCCAGAATTCGAATCAATAACAGTTGCCAGCATGACCAATTTGGAAGAAGATATCCCTGGAGGATTTAAGCAACTGAAATTATTTAACAAATTCAAGTCACCCGATGCAACTGTGGCCATATTCCATAAGCACTCAATTTGATTAGGAGTCGCTTGTGAGATGTAGTGTCAGAAGCCTTCCGGCAATCTAGAAATACGAAATCGGTCTGACAGGGGACCACGTGAGTATCGTATTTTTGAATTTATTATATTTATGGTTACCGAAGTTGTGATGCCAGAAAGCTATCATCTGAATTCACCGACAGATGCTGCAACTGTTTTAATTATTGGCATTGATAAGTACTTGCAAAAGTTCAAACTCGATTTTCTTGAAAATTTTTGAGAGTTGCGTTCAATGGCTTTGGCTGACTGTCATTTTAGTTTTCAACTTCACTTGCCGTAAATATAAGAAAATGCTAAAAATCTATACCCATTTGGTCTCCTTTTGAGATTTCTTTTCGATAGTAGCCATCAGTTCATGTGAGTAAAGAGTTAATGTGTTTCACAAGAACAGTACTTTCTGAGTCCGAATTGACTATGTTCATAATGTTTGAAGAAATTATATGTTCTAAAATCACTCTACAAGCCGACGTGAATGGTATTGGCCTGTAATTTGGCGGATCGCTCCTTTCTTGAATATCAGAGTGTAATGTGTAACTTTACAGTCTAGCCCTTTTATCTCTTCACACAGTGTCACTGTTGCTGCTGGCTTCGTCGAAGAGTGATCACAAATAAAGAAATGCTCTACAATAAAACAATTTGCACTCATTGCCACCTCTCTCTCTCTCTCTCTCTCTCTCTCTCTCTCTCTCTCTCTCCACCAAGTGCTCCTGATACATTGCACTCTTGCAGTGTGTCTTAGTTAATAACTAGATTACTTGTAAACGACTCTGTATAGATAGCAGAATGTGTAAAAGATTTTCTCCAGTTTTTATCGTGTGTACTAAATATTTTCTCATATGGTTGTTAACAGACAAAAATGAGCCGTAAGACAAGTTTAATAAAATTGTGTTGAAATAAACTTAATTTTTTATTCTTTATTACTCATTAGTTCACTGTTGCTTAATTTAGAATTTTTTGGTCATTTTGGTATCAAGAGTTTGGCCGACTACACTCTGATCGTAGCTTTTATTGGTTGTAAAAATTTTAATCAAATTAATTTGGAAAATTATTGAGTGAAAGTGGCGTTATTAAAATTCGTGATATTGCAGAAGAAAGAAGGGCTTCTTTATGAGTTTGTGAGAGGGAGAAACCTGATGGGTAATATTACGAGAGTAAGTTGGCTTATGATGAATATCTAAGGCAGTGCTATTATTCTGTGTGGCAATTTCACATTAAAAAATAATCTCAGCATTTTTATTATGAGCTCCGTGGATAGTTTGATTTCATTACGAAAGTTTTTAAAGGTGTTAAATGCAGTTCTAACTACTGGTCAGTTCCGTCAAATGTAAAATATTAAGTTGTCTACATAGCTGGCGGAAAACTATACCTTACCCAGTAAATCCACATTAGTTTGCAAGAAGTCATCATCTAGGGAGTTAATAAAAATATAAGATAAGATACCACCTAAAGGACACCACGCAAGCAGCTAGTCTAAACGACTGGAGATGAAATTAGTTTCTCGTTGAAGGTTCCAACGGGCACCACGTGACAAAAAGTTTGAAATATGAATAATAATGTTATCAGCGTCAAAATATATTACCATGTTCTAGGTTAATATATTTTGACATAATGTCAGTAAGGAGTGCAACTGGAATAATTAATATACTAGGGAATACAAGTGTACTCTAAGCCACAGTTGCTTGCTGAAAAAGGAAATCTTTTAATACTTCATATGTATTGCACAACCAGTTTCGATGCACTGTGGCATCATTTTCAAGTGCTCCACAATAAAGAAATGTTTTATACAAATACAAAGTAAAGACCAAAAGTAAGTTACATTACAATTTTGGAAATGGTCAGAATAGTGTTATAACATATGATGATATGTGTATCATTTTGGCCAGCAGCTCTTTTAGCACTAAGTAGTACAGAATCCTGAGCTTGAGAGAGATGGTCAGTCAAATTAAACCTAAAAATGAAATAAATTAAATGTGTACTATCTTTCTATTATTTAACTGGTAACAAACAGTCATATTTAAAAAAAAATACCTCCTCTTTTTATATATATATTTATAAAACTGGATAAGAATCAAAAATTAAAAATTACCTAGAAGTCAAATTGTTATAATCAAGTTAGTAGAGCTACTAACCGTCACCAATGAAAGGTTTTACCTATGAGCCGAACACAGTATGGTATTACACTGTGTTACAATTAATGTTGAATGTATGTTCAGCCTGCTCAGGTATGACAGTAAATTCACATGCTAAAATGAATTATATTAGTTACTCTCAGAACTTCGTACTTAATTGCATATAGTCATATGGAGCTCCTAACACAGAAGCACTATCAATGTGATGAAAGTTGCTTGACTATTTTCCTTGATCGGAACAATGTGACTTCTAGGTAATTTTAAATTTTTGACTCTTATCCAGTTTTGTAAATATATATATATATTGGGGGGGGTATTTTTTTTAAAATATGACTCTGCATTACCAGTTAAATAATAGAAAGAAAGATAGTACACAATTTTATTTATTTTATATTTAGGTTGAATTGGACTGCCATCTCTCTCAAGCTCTGGCTTCTGTACAACTTGGTCCTAAAACAGCTGCTGGCCAAAATGATACATATAAGATCATATGTTATAACACTCTTCTGACCATTTCCAAAATTGTAATGTATCTTACTTTTTGTCTTTACTTTGTACTTTCATAAAACATTTCTTTACTGTGGAGCACTTGGAAATGCCATAATGCATTGAAACTGGTTGTGGATTACGTATGAAGTCTTAAAAAGTTTCCTTTTTCAAAAAGCAACTGTGGCTTAGAATACACTTGCATTCCCTAGTACATGTTCCTGGTGATAACACGTATGGAAGTTTCCAATGGACAACAGTGCAAAAGGTCCCACATGTGACTAATGTGGTACCCCAATATGCTGCTTGGTGGGGCCTGAAGATAGCGCGATTGGAGTACCGAAACTGGTGGCACTGTAAGAATGACACTTGATTAAACGTATGTAAAATCGTTACATTCATCTGAAGATAGTGAAACAGACTGTTGTTATCAGTGGGTTTCATCATGCAGGTTGGCCCATTGCGAGACTTCACAAATTCATTAGAATAGCCCTTCGTTTTCTGTGGAAAATGTACCTTCTTGAAAAAAGATTTCCGTTTGTTGATTCTTTCAAGCTTTGAAAGACTCAATTTAATGACTTTTATATTGTTTTGTTAAAAAAATTGCATAAAACTTGCGAAACTATAAATTCATATATCTGGCAGCTAATTTATACATTTCATTTTTGTTTATAGTAATCCGTGACCAAACAGTGTGTTTTAACTGTTGATCTTCTTATGATGTTCAAGCATAACTTGACTCTGTGTCGCGGTGGAGTGGCCGAGCGCTCTAAGGCGTCTTGCTGCGGCGCGCGCGGTTGCTTGCCGTATTAGGTTCCAGTCCTCCCTCGGTCATGGGTGTGTCTTGTCCTTATCATAAGTTAGTTTAAGTAGTTTGTAATCCTAGGGACTAATAACCAAAGAAGTTAAGTCCCTTAGATTTACAAACATTTGAAGATTTTTGAACTCTCATTGATGATTTTGTACGATTTGTGTCTTTGAAACTTATTAAATGTTACTAGCTTATACGCCCGTGCTTCGAAACGGTTGTTAAAGAGGGACCTGTGTATATCACGGTTTTTAGCGTTCTGGACGTAGGTCAGCAAATAAAGAATCATTGCTGAATCGCTCTGCCAATAAACTCAATTTTCCTAGCCAAAATGTCAAATTTAAGTAGAAGTCATTGTCGAAAACGATGAATGTTCATAAAGTTTTTCATAGAAAAAGTGAAATTAAGTCCATTTTCCAGGACGATGTAAATTCAGTGTTAGGTTATCTTCATAAAATTAACACTGCAGTGTGTAATTGTCTGTTTGACGTTAACTTCTGAAAACACTTCTATCGTTGAAATGAGAAATAGTAATAGTAATAACAATAACAGCGCCATGTATTTATTCTGTGCTGTAGTACTAAATTCTTTATCACTCACCGTAAGTGTATGCTGATGTATTGCAGTGTTGCACTGGGGACAATGTAGTTATTCTGTATGCAGTGCTTCCTATTATCGAAAACTCGACTAATCCTGAAAGTCTGGTAATTCAAGCAACAGAACAGTTCATGTCTGTTTAAATAACACGTCATGGTGGTGTCAATGTGCGATAAAGTTAAACTGGGTAATCATTAAAGGAATACCGTCAACTGATCGTCTGAATAGAAATTTCCATTAAATATAGTATTTCCAGTGAATTGTCTTGACTGTGTTAACAGTATAGGTCACTCTTTCAGGTAATACATGTTCTCACGTCCTGCAGTGATTACTTCGAAAAGCTCGAAGTTCTCTGCAAAAAAAGACGTCCTTCTCTATCTTCAAGCAGTCCGCACCAAAAGTAAGTAATTACAAATTTTAATCACAATATGGTACCAAACAATTATGAAAGCAGAGAGGTTCCTAATGAATTTGTCGCTCGCGTGTGTATTTAGTGGCAGGCACAGAGCAGAAATATCTCTGGAGTGAGCATTGAGATGCACAGAACAGATTTTGTGTCGTCACCGTTAAGCTGGAAATGTCACGTGATATTGGGAAAAATCTACTGATCGCTGACTCCGTCTTGTTCCTTTTTTTCCGGTTAATACGGATGACTATGCGTAAATGGCGCTTTTAGTAAGGCTGGCTCAACTTTCTTGTCGCTTCTGTGACATTCAGATTATATTTCATGTTATGTGGTTGCTCTGCGTAAAGGAGGTGGGCCTCTTTGCAGCCAATGAGGTACAAACTAGTCGTAAGAGCAAATAAATGTGTAGAAAGAGTGCATTTGTCTCATTTTGTGGTAATTCCAGCTGAATGTTTAGAAGATGCACAGAACGCAATACTCACTCCATAGATATTTCTACTCTATGTACAATTTAGTTGTCAAACCCGTCGAAAGATATACATCTTTTCTTTCCATGACATTTCAAAGCATATGGGATACAGCTAGGAAGAAGAAAAAACTGTTGTGTCCTACCCGGGTTAAATTTTACGAGCAGTGGCAGCGGTTTAATTTACTATCGTTGGCAACAAACTATTTGCTTTAGGAGGATGATTAATTTACTGAATAAACAGCATAAATTATTTATTTAATCGTGAACATAAAGATATTCACTGAATAAACAGCATAAATTATTTATTTAATCGTGAACATAAAGATATTCACATCATTCTACATGACTGTTTTTTCAAAGAGCATTTAACGGCCGTTGCCAACATCAGCACATTTCGTCGATGCCGTAAATAAAATTGTACCCCTTGTTGTATTACACACAGTTATGAGAATGAAAAAACGAAGCATTGGCAGCTATTATTTACTTGGAGTGTTATGTAACTAACATCTCCTCAGTTTGTCCTTTTCCTGTACTATGGTGACAAACGCAGATGTTAATTCAAATGTTCAAATGTTTGTTAAGCTTATGGGACTTAACTACGGGGTCATCAGTCCCTAAACTTACAAACTACTTATGAACTACTTACAACTAAAGACGGCACAAATATCCATGCCCGAGGGGGGATTCGAACCCCCGACCGTAGTGGCCGTGCGGACCGTGACTGGAGCGCCTCAATCCCCTCGGCCACCGCGGCCGGCAGATGTTAATTACTCACCTAACTGAATGGCATTAATCTCTTAGTAACGCGATACTGTCCGCTAAACCAAAGTAACCTATGACTTACGAACTTTCCGTCACAGACATATTAACGTATGTCTACAGTCTGTGTATTGCAGTGAGCTCAAAGATAATAGGATATCGTACTATGTATGATGAAACCGTGACGCTCGACGTATATTTGTCTCTCTAATCCAGTTGTCAGTATTTTGATCCTAAGCACTACAGTTGTCTTTGCAGTGTTTATATTGAGCTCATTGATGTATTGCCAGTGCACAGGTCACACACTTTTTCGTAGCCCCTCTGGTCGGCGGAAGTCGGCTGAGTTCGTGTGTCTACAGAATGTTTATGCTCTCTACCAACCTTACCTCGTAACAGCATTGTAAACCGTAGACATCGTCAATGTATTGTAGATTTCTATGTGGTATTGATTGTTTTCCACTTTGTTATTTGCTAAAATAAGTCCACATACCCAGACAACTTCTTTTAGAAAAAGGACGGCTGTATTTGAAAGTGGTATGAAGAATGTTAATTCCGATTGTTATTCAGTTACGACAATAAAAAGAGGCAGAAAGCGTTGCTATATCCGCTTAATAAGTCCCTTAAAAATATTCATATTTCATAAATATACGCTCCAGTTTTCTATTACTCAAACTTTAAAGTGATACTTAATTTCGTGTTCCATCTATGACGCTATATCCCCTTACACGTTTCTTTTAAAACCTGTAAGCTATAGGCCGTTAGCTGGCTGCGCTGGGAGAAAGAGGCGGAGCTTGTTCTAACAGCCAATGCGCTCCCAACATTCTCCGCTCAGAGAACAAGTTTAAGTGCGTGATCTGTCGTTAATGCTCAGTTAATGTATGTCTGTGTTTCCCAGTGTTTTACCTTTGAGTTTTTATCTTTGAGCATCTGTTGATCGTCGTATTGCTCCATATTTTACGGATTTTTGTTCGCCAAACTCACCCACCACCACACACCGCGACCAAAACACCATAATGTACACCGCGAACCTAAAGGCTACTCTCATGCATAACCACCATTGGTCTGCAATGAATAATTTTGTCTACCAAGTGAAATATACGGACACACGTCCCACGTTCCATTTTTATACATGTATATTGATTTAACATAGTGTATGTTTCTACACCTTTTATGACGTGCAACTGTCTCATTTCGAATATGTGCAGTATGTTGCAGGAAAAATAGTTATCAAATAACAATTCTTAGGAGTTTAGTGAGTATTGTTGCACTTTTGGTGGTATACATTCCTCGTATATTTTCTACTGAAGTATTGAAGTATTTGATAAAATTATATTATTGATTCATTAACGTGTACTTTCTAGGAACATTTACTCGCCGCGCGAGAGTAGCCGAGCTGTCTGTAGCGCCACGTTGCGGATCGCGCGGCCTCCCGCGTCGGAGGTTCGAATCGTCCATCGGGCACGGATGTTTGTGTTGTCTTTAGTATGTTCATAAGTAGTTTGTAAGTTTAGGGACTGATGACCCCGTAGTTAAGTTCCTTAAGCTTCACAAACATTTAATCATTTGAACATTTAATCTACGGACGTAATTTGCTATATTACCCTTAACGTTTGTTAGACCCTTTGTTGCTCTCATTTTGTGTCGTAAGTTTAACCTTGTGCAGACGGTTGCCACAACCGATACCAATACAGTGATTGAAATATAAATGTTCAGTTAATGTCTCAAATATATTTTTTCTCTTTATCTAATAGCCTAGACAGCCACCACCGAAGACTTAACAAATGTTCATAGCCTCCGTTTCTTGTTTAACCAGTAAGCAGTGTATTATGAGTCGGGCACCCCATCCCGCAGTGTGGTTGTGCTCCTACCTAGCAAATGAGACGACTGGCGAGCAACTTCTCGTGCTAAACTAGGCCACTAATTTGCCAGCCTTGAGACAACAAGCAGCATTGCTAATTCACGTCTGTTTTAAAAGTCTGCCGCAGTAGTTCCTGCGAGATGGAATTCGTGATGAGCACACCTGCACGCCTAAGGAAGTTAGCCAGCTCCTATTGCGGCCAACTAGCTAACGAACTTTGTGCGCCAGACACCATTTCTTAAGTAATCTACTGGTGGGTGGACAATTACGTCCTCAAATTTAGCCTCACCTACTTTCATTCAGAGGATGGCCCTCGGTTAATAATTTAATCTTACTTCAGCTGAGTCGTGAACTTGTAAATAACACATTCCTTTGATCAGTGAAACCCATTTATTTCATATTGTATAGTTTTTTCAACTACGTTGCTTGTCACAAAAATATCCCTCTTTCAGGCATAGTTATTTAACTCAAATAATCTCTCATTAGATCTCAGCCACAAAGAAATAATAAAATTGCTATCAAAAGTATCGAACTAAAGTTTCGGGTGAGCTCTTAATACCTGCCTTCAATAAAGCACGATATTTACCTGAATCAAGTAACGTAAATACCTTTAGAAATGTTCAAATGTTTGTAAAGTTTATGGGACTCAAATTCGGGGACATCAGTCCCTAAACGTACAAGCTACTTATGAACTAATACTGAAGACAGCGCAAACATCCATGCCATTGGAACCTCCGATGGGGAATGGCCTCGCGCAACAGAGCATAGCACCTCAATGCGCTCTGCCGAGACTCATAGCTTTAGAATCTTGAACTTCTGAAGGAATCTATATTGTCATCAGACTTCTAACTTAACATATGGCAATTTTTTACTTGTTTTTTTTTTTTTTTTTCGTCATACTGCTCCCAGAATGGTATATATCGTAAGACGACATTCATATTGAGTTATTTTTTCCTTAAATACTGCTAGAATAATGTTATTATTTGCTCTACGACTGGTTCGGCGTTATGGCATTGTCAAATGAAATGCGAAAACATATTTTGCTCAATTTTCTTCAATAATCTCGAGCAAGGTAAGAGAGCGGTAGGTCCTTATACAGGGTGTTACAAAAAGGTACGGCCAAACTTTCTGGAATCTCCTCACACACAATGAAAGAAAATATGTTATGTGGACATGTGTCCGGAAACGCTTAATTTCCATGTTAGAGCTCATTTTACACTGAAATGAGTAGTGACACATTGTTGAATGAACCATTCGCAGACGTGTACCCGTGGAGGCCAATCAGCTGCTGATAGTGCCTGCACACGCTGTACATGGTACGGAAACAATCGGTTCGCCGGCCGCGGTGGCCAAGGGAACTGTGGCGCTCCATTCACGGTCTGCACGGCCACTACTGTCGGGGGTTCGAATCCCCGTCGGGCATGGATATTTGTGCCGTCCTTAGTGTTAGCTAGTTCATAAGTAGTTTGTAAGTTTAGGGTCTGACAACCGCGTAGTTAAGTCCCATAAGCTATACAAACATTTGAACATTTTGAACAACCGGTTCTCCCGTAGCACTCTCCATACAGTGACGTGGTCAACGTTACCTTGTACAGCAGAAATTCTCTGACGCTGACATTAGGGTCGTCAACTGCACGAAGAATTGCCTCGCCCATTGCAGGTGTCCTCGTCGTTCTTTGTCTTCCCCAGTCGCGAGTCATAGGCTAGAATGTTACGTGCTCCCTAAGACGCCGATCAATTGCTTCGAACGTCTTCCCGTCAGGACACATTCGTTCTGGAAATCTGTCTCGATATAAACGTACCGCGCCATAGCTATTGCCCCTTGCTAATCCATACATCAAATGGGCATCTGACAACTCCGCATTTGTAAACATTGCACTGACTGCAAAACCACGTTCGTGATGAACACTAACCAGTTGATGCTACGTACTGATGTGTTCGATGCTAGTACTGTAGAGCAATGAGTCGCATGTCAACACAAGCACTGAAGTCAACATTACCTTCCTTCAATTGGGGCAACTGGCGGTGAATCGAGGAAGTACAGTACATACTAACGAAGCAATTGGATATTTTGAAAATTGTTTGCACGAATTATTTCGATTTACATTTAAAGAGAAATGCTAAAATGAGCTCTAACATGGAAATTAAGCCTTTCCAGACACATGTCCACATAACATACTTTCTTTCTTTGTGTGTGAGGAATGTTTCCTGAAAGTTTGGCCGTACCTTTTTGTAACACTCTGCATACGGCAACTGTATATGCGAGTAGACCCAGATTTTCCTCAGATGCGTTTTTGATATTTGTTTGGTGCTATTAATTTCTTACAGTTTCTCAGATACTGTATGGTTAAAAGTTGTTATATTCGGGATTTGACCCTGTTTTTGGTTACGAAATAGTGTGTCTCTGATTTCTGAGAGATCGTATGCCCTTACCACCACCACACACACACACACACACAATATACATACGGACCAAATTACGACGTACGGAATATGGAAATGACATCGTTCCCGAGTATATGGAGTTCGCGGATATGTTATATAACATAATAATTCAGAAACATAATGGTGACGGCGATACGATGGATACATATACGGAATTTGAAGGACAGGAGGAACCCGAAAGTGAAAGAGATTCTTCAAACAGAACACGAAATTTATCTCCAGAGCAACATGAACAGTCAAGTCACAGTGAGTAAGAACCCAAACCACCCAAAAAGGTGAGGTCCTGTGTATTACAACGGTAGATGAAGTACACTTGTGTGGAGATGTATGAGTCAGAAATAGTTTGAATAGTATTGGCAGAAGAAATTCCACGTCCAGTATTTGTGCATTAAGCCAAGGAGAGCTAGTTACTCATGCTTACAATTTGCTTCACGTAATACAGCCATGGGACATAACCCTGGTCCCCCTAGTATTCTGTAACCGTCTTAGCACTCCTGCCATACCTACACTTGTTACTTCTAGTAGTTCAGCAGGACGCAGCAGAGCGCTGTCTGCAGATTGTTGCGTGATGCTACTTATTGCAACACTTATGGTATTTAACTCGCAGCTCCTTTCGTTTCAGCAGTTTGGAGTGTAACAGTTTTCGTAATTGTAAGTTTCTTAACCCAGATAGCGCTGACGTCCTTCCAGAAAGACGAGAACGGCAGCCTATTTTTTTTTTCCCCTTATTCGTGTCTGTGACAATTCGTGTACAGTGTCCTTGTTTATTTCTTTGACTCGTCTGCTCCCATTGCAGATCAATTTCAGGTGTATTGTCGATTGCAAAGTGGTTGGATACAGCTGCAAAATTGAGTTTCATACAGAAGATACTGATGACCTCCTCGTAGTTGGGTTTACATTTCTTGAAAAATCAAATGTTTGTTTAGCTTATGGGACTTAACTACGGGGTCATTAGTCCCTAAACGTACAAACTACTTACAAACTAGCTAATACTATGGACGGCACAAATATCCACGCCCGAGGGGGGATTCGAACTCCCGACCGTAGTGGCCGTGCAGACCGTGACTGGAGCGCCTCAGTACGCTCGGCCATCGCGGCCGGCTAATTTATTGAACTTTCTTCAAATTTGAGACACTGGTATGTATATATTTCACCTTAAATGCTCTCTTAATATTAATGATTCATCAGATGAAAATCATAAAACATTCATTTTGACGTCATTCCAGAAAGAAGGGCAGTATTGCAAAAATAATGGCGTGATTGTGAAAAGTAAATCACTTACAACGACCTTTTGCAATCATATGCAGTTAATTAATAGCTTCTGAAAAAAAATCACTTATAACGATCTTGTGCAATCATATGAATTAATAGCTTCTGAGAAAAAAAAATTCCGCACTGTCTGGTTTAAGCTAAAGAAGCTATCGGCTTGAGCGCAACTACTACGAAATATTTACACGTAAGAGAACTAAGAAGTATTGGTTGCTTTTCCCCACAGCGTTTATTGGCAAAAACATTGCGTTGTTGCTTAATTGACATCTCATCAATTATTATGCTACGTAGAAATTCCATCTTATTTACACAAGTAGCTTTTATCTTGACTTTATGAAAGCCGTAAATCCTGTTTCTCGTGAAATATCACCAACAAAACGAGAGCGAGTGCAGTAGCTACCGGGCAAATTAAAAACAATCTCAGGCATATTTCTAACTTGTCGATAAGCTATATTGCCAAATAACGCCCTGTTTCATTACTTAGTTGCTACAGCGAGGTAATATTTATTTAAAAAATTTACCTGCTCTAGCAAGAATTCCATTTTAGTTTTTTACTTTCTCCTGATATTTCTAGATTTTATGAGACTCTGAGAGCACGAGGATTTTACGATCTTGGATCTTTAGTTTTTGTTTAGTCTCCATGCCTCTTACTTTGGAAAGCTTCACTTCTTCTCTTTGAACTCTAGCTTTTGTTTCTGCATTTAATGCCACAATTGTGTGGATTTCTCCCTCAGAGTTTGCACTTCATTTACGTTTACGATACACCTGATTATCTGGAGTCTACTTTTCAAATTGTCCCTAGATACTGTTGCCACTGGTATTTTATGGAGATGTTAATTTGGAAATCTGCGAGGAATGCCATCTATTTGGAAACTCTTTCGAATGCTTTAAGTTTCAAAAATCCGCATTGGCAAAATTTTGATTGCAAATCACAGATGAATTTGACAGTGTATTTGGATGGAAGGTTCCAAATGTTCAAATGTTTGTAGAGCTGAAGGGACTTAACTGCGAGGTCATCAGCCCCTATACTTACAAACTACTTATGAATTACCTTACAGTAAAGACGTCACAAACATCCATGACCGTGGGGGGATTCGAACCCCTGACCGTAGCGGCCGTGCAGACCGTGACTGGCGCGCCGTAGACCGTGCGCCCACTGCGGCCGGCTCTGGAAGGTTTCTCTAGAACTAAGGTGCAACCAAATATTTCTTAGGTTATTATCAACAGCAAATTCGTGTCAGCTAATCTACTACTGCAGTTCCAATGCAAATACTAGAATAATATTTTCAATATTTCCCATTTCCTGTTTTTCTCACCTTTGTTAAAAGAAGATTGTAGTTAGATGACAATCTTTTAGCCCAACAAATGCAGCAAATCATGTACTATACAATCTCTAATCACAGCTTACACAAGAATATGTGAAACTCCACAGCAACAGTTTCACAGTCCAGGACAACCTCAACATAGACCGCTAGTCCACAATTCTAATAGCCAAGGCGGTGCGTAGCCCCTCGAGTAGCAGAAGTTGCACTCTCAACCCCATTTGATCTCTGCTGTCAAAGCATATTAGGGAAGTGTGAGGCTACTAACGTTCGTGTCTGAATAGGATGGGACTTCAAAAGCCAGAAAACACCCAGGATTTACGTTCTAGTATTAGAGAAGTATTATATTTTGCAGAGATAGTTTACTTTTTCTTTTTCTTTCAGTAAATCTGCCCTTACGCAGGTATCAACTTGAAGTCCTCCGTCTCTCTCTCTGTCCTGGCCATCCCTCTTAATTTGCTAGTAACTTTTTCCTTTCTTTGCATAGCATTCCAAAACTACTTCTTCCTCTCCCTCCTTTTTCCGACTAATTTCGCCTCTGCTGTAGACAGTTCCTACGTAATGTATTTCCCACACAAGATGTTTTTCTTATTTGTGCACAACACCGTATTTCTCATTCTGTCAGTCCATTTAATTTTCTCGATCTTCTCAATATCCGTTTGGCCACCGCGTCCGGCGATTACCTTTCCAGCTATACATCGAAACAGTACCTCTGATATAAAGCAACCCTCACACTTGTTCCAATACCAACCGGTCCAGTTTCTTATTCATCTTCTCTAAACACCTCTTTCTGGCCCACTTGGAGTTGATCAGTTTTCTCTTGTTATAATCTATACCAGCATATTTTTGAATAGACACCAGTCAAATCTGTCAAATGCTTTCTCCCAATCGATAAAACAAACATTCACTTCCGATAACCTTCTGGAAACATCCTTAGACCCCAGTTGCATCTCCCATTCCACCACGTTCAACAATACCTCCAATGCCACGTTATTCCGTACAAACACTCATTAGCGTCGAAAATTTATTGAAATTTACAACCTGTAAAAAAATTCATAGGCATTGATGTCACTGTACACTTCAGATCTTTTTGCAAGTTTTTCCTTTCTGTATGGAAAATTTCGACACAGAAGCACCTTGCATTTTTGGCTTCGCTCTCGAAATCTAGACACGCTACTGCCTTATTGTGAAAAACTTACGCTTGTCAGTTGAGCTTGCGACACCTACAGTGCAGCATCCGTCGGAAGGGTCCGCTGGAGACGACTCCATGCGCTTACGATTTGAAGAACGACTGCAGACGCCGTACAGATTGTGGAAGCTATGCTTCGAAGGGATAATATCTGAAATCTTGTCGTTCAAGCACAACCGTATGGGTACGTTTTCGAGCGGAACAGTCACTTACCTGCACAGGCATCATAGCCGCTCGCAGCATTTAGCTTCAGTCACCATTCAAGATCTGTTATACAGAGTGAGTCAGTAACTATTGTCATCAGGAATAACTCCGAAAGTATAATAGGAGCTGAAATGTTTGTGCGACAGAAGTTTAAGGGGCAACGGGGGCTAGAATACGACGTTGGGGATTTGCTGTTAGGTGGGGTCTCTCCAAAGATATGAAGGTCACTTTTTATTTTAATGGAATGCTATATTTTGGTATTTATTTTCTGATAATGGCTATCCAATCATGTGCAAAAATAAGAAGGTCAACGGAGGTCAAAAAGGTAGCATTTGTGAAATCGACCACCCGTGATGTCGTGCTAGAATGGCGACAAGCGCTTTGTAAGACGGGTCGCTGGTGGCATTCTGAAGAGTGAAAATTTCATTCATTTTGCCATTGCAATGCCTACAAGTGCCATGATAAGAAGATTTCAGCCATGCGTTAATACCAATGGTCACCCCTTCGAACACCTTCTGTAAATGGACATTCAGAAACCTTACTGTTGCACATGATTAGATTCGTTTCAATAGCCGCTATCAGAAAATATGTTCCAAACTACAGCATCTCATTTAAAACAACGGAGTTGACCTTCATATGACTAAAACGACCCCAACTAGCAGCAAAACACCAACGTCATATTCTGACCCTCGTTGCCCCATGGAACTTCTGTCCGTCCCTCAAACGTTTCAGCTTCCATCATACTTTTGGAGTTATTCTTGGTGGCAGTAGTTAGTGACTCACACTGTACATAACTGCTTTGTTCAGTACTGATTCTGCATCTCACTTCACTTGTTCCTTCTTTTATGGCATATTGCCTACAAATTTGACCTATGGTATGTACACTTTGTCATTTCGTATTAACTATACTTTATACACTTTCTGTCATAGGCTAAAATATTAAGCCACAGTTGTTAGCTACCACTCTGTGTGTTCCACCAGGTCATCCGACGATGAGCAGAGCCCGAAACGCGTCATTCAAAACAAATGTATTCAGAAACGTCCTGTGAATACTTTTTCGCGACCTTTCTTCCTTCTTAAAGTCATTGCTAGAATTTAATTTATAGTCGTCCATGTTAATAAGGTTATATGGCTTTTGGTGCTAATAGCCGCGGCAGAATAGGCGTGCGCACTGAGGCGTCCTGCTATGGTGCGCGTGGCCGTTCGAATCCTTCCTCGAGCATGGGTGTTTGTGTTGCTCTTAGGATAAGTAATTTAAGTAGTTTGTAAGTTTAGGGACCGATAACCACTGCAATTAGGTCCCATAACTTTACAAACATTTGTACATTCTATTTATTTTTTATTTTTTTTTTTTTTTTTTTTTTTTTTTTTTTTTTTTTTTTTTTTTTTTTGGCTAATAAACGCCTCTACTATGTAAAAATATGTTGTCATGTGCCAAAATAACAGCTCGAGAAAGGCGAACAATGTACTGTAGCTGATCTTGGCTCAGAGTACGCAAAGACAATAGGCAATAGTGCTGTTGATATATCGATAGTTTAAGTCTGTCAATGGGCTTGTTGAATATAGATAATGCTTTTTCCTTTTTCAACGTATGATTGAAATACTTTTCAGTTCCACTGTAAAGTACTAAGTCGTGTATAATTTCGATTCGGTGATTTGTTTGCTTAGGGAGGGGGGATGGGGTGGTGTCAGGACGTCTCGGGCCCTTCCCCCACTTATTCAGCTACTGTGTGGTCGTCACTGTTATGTGTGGCCAAATAACGGTTTCTGACAGAGCAGATTACAGAAGTTACGCTACACTCCGATGTATTACATGATTCAATTTGGAATCCTCTAGCGATAGAGGCAATTTGCTTCAACGAAGTGGATACCTTTTTCCTTTCTTTCTTGTTAATTCATCCCTCTCGCTCCATATGGGCAGGGGGCGTGCTGTTAACTACACAGTACTGCACTCTTCAGCCAAGTGAATATAGTTAGCTAAGAATATATATACATATATATATATATACCAAGATCTCTTGCTGAATATATTTTATTTGATCGATTTCGACGGTCTTAGTTGTCATCTTCAGATCTCTCAAATTTACAAAAAGCACATGTCTGCTTCAAGTCTAAAATATAAAATTCACTTAACATATTTTAAATGTACTGTGTTCATTACAAAGATAGACATTTTTTCTCGATATGATTTTGTGGGAGCTGACATGATTAATGTTGTTTGTTGATGTTCAAATGTTTGTATAGCTTTTGGGACTTAACTACCGGGTCACCAGTCCCTAAACTTACGAACTACTTATGGACTAGCTAATACTAAGGACGTCACAAATATCCATGCCCAAGGGTGGATTCGAACCCCCAACCGTAGTGGCCGTGCAGAACGTTGCTGGCGCGCCGCAGTCCCCTCGGCCACCGCGGCCGGCGTTTGTTGATGTGGTCTTCAGTCGAAAGACAGTTTTGATGCAGGTCTCCACGCTACCCTACGCTGCGGTAGCCTCGGTATTCGGTATTCGCCATTCTTAACTCCCCTCCCCACTTCCCTCTGATGCTAAATTGATGATTCCTTTCTATCTAAGGATGTAAACTATCTATCTATCCCTTCGTGTAGTTGTTAAGTCAAGATTCCTTGATGTATCATAGAATCTCCGACTATCGATTCCTTCGTTTAGTATTGGCAGAAATTTATTGTCTGTACAAATCTGTTCAGCACCTTTTCCATTATTTCCACGATCTACCCATCTAATCTTTACCATTCTCCTGTGGCATAAAATTTCAAAAGCTTCTTTTTCTTCTGTCTGAACTCCTTATCGTCTACGTTTTACTATCGTACAAGGCTGCTCTCCAAGAAAATGTATAAAAGAAAGACTTCCTAACACTTAATATTGTATCTCGACATATTTCTCTTCTTGAGAAATGCTTTTCTTCCCACAGCTATTCTACTTTTTATACCTTCTCTAATTCTCTGTTTTGCAACCCAAATAACGAAACTAAACTATACATTTATTGTCTCGTTACATAATATAGTTCCTTCATCATTGGTCGACTGTCTTTGACTACAGTCTATTACAACACTGTTGTTATGTACGTGAAAGACGAAAAGATAAAAACAATATATGTACATTTGCAAAACACAACACACAAACGAAGTTTCTCCTACAATACTCAGTTGAGCACTATGTGAGCTCTGCACTGTGAGAATGGGTTTGAGGAGGATAAATATGTTGAGTAAAGATTGAGGGCCAATGGCGGGAAAAAAATTTTGCGGGTTCATCGGCTAGAAGCTATAGGAAAGAAAAAAAATAATAATAATGGAATTTATGTGGCAAAGGAAGCTAAATATGCCCTTTGAAAGGAACCATCCCGGCGTTTTCCTAGAGTGATTTAGGGAAATCATGGAAACCCTAAACACGATGGCCGGAAGTGGATATGAACCGCTTTCTTCTCGAATGCGAGTCGACTGCATTCAGCACTACTCTACCCCGTTCGGTTGATGAAATGAGTTGTAAAGGATGTTAAGGATTGGGTGACCTGGTATTGCGTGAGACGGGTGGTGGAAGAATTAATGTTGACATCATGGATAAATATCTGAGCACAATTCCTTGTCTTGGAGGGAAAGGTGGTCAAAGCTTCGTTGGGGTAGAATACTGAGATGTTAGTTTAAATGCATGGCAGTATACCAGCGCCGGTTCTTCCGTATTTTGCAAAATCGCACATACTGTTTATAATGAGTACAACAGCTAGATTTTTTTTTAATGGGGACATTTTAACAATGCACTTATATGCCAAATTCGCTGTTTTACTTTCATATTTTGTTATTTATTATGTACCACCAGTTTCGGTGAAAGTATGACACCATTTTCAAGTACTTATGTATCAACAAAAAAATTTCCTCTACAAAACAATGAATTTCTACATCTTCACAAAAATAAACTTCAATATTGACTCTGTACTGCCAAAATGACTGCAAAAAATCCGCATTGATATTTTAAGATTGTTAGATCATTCCTAGAGCCAAAAATCACAAATAAACTCACAAAACAAATTACCTTGCAAAATGACTTATTACAGATTCATTTTTCCATATTTACCATCCGGGACACGAAGTTGATAGTGTCGGCCCCCACTAAGCACAGTGTCTCTGGATCCCTGTTTTTTGGCACCCTAGCCCCATTTTTGTCACCCAGAATGTTCAATTTGTAGGCCTATTGAATCAAACTACTATGGTCATGAGTGTCTATACTTACAAACTACTTCAACTAACTCACACTAAGGACAACACGAACTCTCACACCGAAGGGAGAACTCGAAAAATCCGGCGGGAACGGCCGCCCAGTCCGTAGCATGACGCCTTAGAACAAGCTGTCATTCCGCGGGGCTTTTGTCACACTTCCCCCTTTCTTGTGAGGTACACGTTACCTTGTCATTCAGACTATATTGCGCCCCTTTACAAGTGCCACTCGGCGCAGCCACCCTGGTTTGATACCCGCTCCCCAACACCGCCCTCATCTTAGATCCTAGATCCGGCCTGCAGCCTTGCAACATACCGGGATTGTTGAAGTGGAGAAAAGTAATATGTGTGACACGTAATCCATCAGCCGGTTGTGAGGACAGAATCCAGCACACCATCGTAGTAGTTACACCGAACCACATTTCTGACAATTTAAGGAAGTAACGGAAATTAGGGTTTAACGTCTCGTCGACATCGTGGTCATTAAGAAAGCAGAACATGCGCTGATATTTTTGTCAGCGATAGGTAAGGAATTCGGCCATGAGTTTTGAAGGAAAAATCTAGAATTTGTGGTGACTTATTGAAATCGCGAAAAATCTAAATTAGGAGGCCGGAGGCAGGTTTCAATCGCCGCCCTCTCCGGTGCGATTCCAGTGTGCCGCCACTGCGCCTCTTCGGCTTCTAGTAAAGTTACATCCCACCTACGACATTCTGACACTATAACAGAGGTTCATCGCACGTATACAGGGTCTATCACCTAAAACTTACACCGCAAATATTGCAAATATTTGCGATTTTCACAGAATAGACTGGTAATCAAGGACTCGTATTGTAAGCCAATAAACAGATTTTAAAAAATACTTAGAAAGTGTATTTTTATGCAAACATACAATTTTTCAAATGGAACAATGGTCGTTTCTATCATGACATTTTTATCACGTTTGGTTTGGCAACTAAAACCGTTCAAAGTTTTGGGGGCGGAGGCTACGACAGCGTAGCTGACAGGCTGGTGGTCATGAGGCAGTGGGCCGTGCCCCAGGGGCTAGCCACTCGGCCAGTGAGCTACGCTATTGCAGCCTCCGCCCCCGAAAATTTGAACGGTTGTAGCTGTGAAACTAAACGTGATAAAGACGTCATTCAAAATTCTTTGTACACAACTGGTGTAAAAAATTCCAGTGCATGATAGAAACAACCATTGTTCCATTTAAAAAAATGTATGTTTGCATAAAAAATACACTAAGTAATATTACAATCTGTTGGCTAAAAATCTGAACCCCTGACTACCAATTCATTCTGTGATAACCGCACATCAATCGCACTTTCCATTTCCGCAATATTTGCGGTGCAAGTGTGAAGTGCCAGAATGAATCTTTCACTCTGCAGCGGAATGTGCGCTGATATGAAACTTCCTGGCAGATTAAAATTGTATGCCGGAACCGGACTCAAACCTGGGACCTTTGCCTTTCGCGGGCAAGCGCTCTACCGACTGAGGTATCCCGACACGACTCACGAAGCCGCCTCACAACTGATCTTCCATCAGTACCACGCCTCCTACTTTCCATACTTACAGAAGCTCTCCTGGAAACATCCCTTAGGCTGTGGCTAAGCCATGTCTCCACCATATCCTTTCTTCCAGGAGTGCTAGTCTTGCATGCTTCTGTGAAGTTTGGAAAGTAGGAGGCGAGGTACTGGAGGAAGTAAAGTTGTGAGGCGGCATCGTGAGTCGTGTCGGGATACCTCAGTCGGTAGAGCGTTTACCCGCGAAAGGCAAAGGTCCCAGGTTTGACTCCCGGTTTCGGCACACAATTTTAATCTGCCAGGAAGTTTCAAGTGTTAGGTGATTCACCCTGTATAGTGTGTTCATTTTAACTGAAGACATTGAAATATCACGGAAATTACACGTCGGATAAAAAGTACCATTTTTTTATATCGGAGGAGGATATCTAATAATACTACATTCGCCCCCCCCCCCAACTCAACCCCGTGCATGGGTGACGGAGAACAAGTTGGAAATCCCAGATTTTTATCGCAGATTACGATTGTACTGCAAAGACTACACGTTTTACCATAAAAAATTTTATTTCGTCACCGATAGTTGTTTAATCAGTGGAATCTGTGGAATTTACAATATACAGCTCAATGTCCACTTAATACTCAGTGGCACGGGAGAGCCCACCTCCACTATGCTTCGACGATAGGACAAGCCAGTACTTTATGGCTTTCAATTGTACACTCCACTCACAACGTTGTGTACTTCTGCGCCACTGTCAGAGGTTTGAGGTAAACGCTCCCGTGCTTTTCTATTTAAAGTTAATGTTCAGTTGTAGCACCTTCAACGCAGTGACCCATTATGGAAATGATTATACAGAGGATACAAGCATATCTGTGTGGATGTCAGCATAAGCGTCACTAATGCGGACGATCAAGTCTTCGCCGACTGTTGGCATTTGCTGGTAAACCTTACATTTCAAATATCCCCACAGAAATTAATCCAGTGGCGTCAAATCGGGTGACCTAGTAGACCAGTTAGTAGGGCCACCTCAGCCGTTCCCCCGTGCAGTGTGAACATGGTCTAATAGTTCGCGTCCTCTATTAGTGTAATACGCTGGGCACCAGACGTGCTGAAACCACTTCGTTCAGGGCAACATCGTGACTATCATCGATAGTTCCTGTTCCAAAATCGTTCCATATCCAACGTGCCATCTATAAAATATGGGCCAATGAGTTTGTTCCCCATGATGCCACACCCTACGTTAATCGACCAAGCGCCTTGACGGTCGAATTACTGTAACGAGTGGGGATTGTCTACACTCCAGTAATGTATGTTATGTCGGTTAATGCTACTACGATTTGTGAAGATAGACTCATCGGAAAAGAGTACCTCGACGAAGAACGAGGGGTCTTTCGCTTTTGTTGAAGCGCCCATTGGCAAAACAGTATCCGACTATCTGTGCAGTTTTTCATGCACTGACACGTGGTATGGATGGTACCTATGACGCTGTAATATGTTGCAAATACTACCGATAGACACCAGAATCGCGGTGTAAATGCCAAGCACTTATCTGAAATGTGGTCTACTGCTGCTAGTACTGCTGTTTTATTATCTTTCCCTGTAACTGGTTTGATTCAGTTCCGCTTGACAGTCTCTGCACTGCTACCACATATAAAGGCGTTCACAATCCTATAATAAGAACGAACGAGAGGGAACATCCTCTGGAAAACGCTCGGCATACATGGCAACAGCACGTATTCGCCGTAAATGAGGAACATTTCAAAGTTTTCTTCTGTGTTTGCAGCGTGCATCATGTCTACGAATGATAGTAGGTTTCCAGGTAATAAGTGTAATAATTAGAGTTGGTTTCTGTCCTACCTCTGCTAGATACATGAACTCCGGTCACAGTGTACTGCTTCTTATGATACATCGCAGTTCACAACACGGACACGGTGGCGCATCTAATAGTCCCATATTCGATATGTCAGAGGGATAAAACGTTGCGGATGCGAATTCCAAGTAAACGTTATGAATTACTAGCGCGTCCTACTTTTGCAGTACGAATGTGGTTCCCCGTACAACTGAATATTAACTGGAAATTGAGCTGCATGTTGTAAATTACAATTGTGGACTCGTTTTGATTCCGCTAATAACAGCACCATCCTTGGCGAAATGGAAAAACGTTTTAGACGAAACACTGTATAGTTTTTGCCGTACAATTTAAATCTGGGATAAAAACCGGGGGTTCCCATTAAAAATCTCAAGATCTTAAAATTGCTTAACGTCCCCACCACCGCCCCCCACCACTCACAGGGTTTTGTTGCGAGAGCGAGTATAGTATCATTGCATGGCCCCTTCCGATTCATACAAATTAGTATCGTATATTTCTGTTATACGACGTTCAGTTTCCGTGATATTTGAATGTCCTCAGTTAAAAGAAAACGCCCTATACAACGAGACAAATAGATTCCCATTTTTTTAAATTGTTTCTTTATTTTTATTTCCAATTCGTGTACCAAAGTGCAGGCGGGCTGGCAGCGGAATTTCATGATGCTCTTTAGCGCGTGTGACAGTAACAAATTAAAAAAAGAGGTCTGACAGAAGTTTAAGAAAGGGAGATAAATGTGACTGCATTTACAAAACATTATACAAAGCGAAACTTGTTAACATCCAACATTAATTTAAATGTTAGGAAGTCCTTTCTGAAAGCATTTGTCTGGAGTGTTGCAATGTATGGGAGTGAAACGTGGACGATAATGAGTTCAGATAAAAAGATGATAGAAGCTTTTGACATGTGGTGCTACAGACGAATGATGAAAGTTAGACGGGTAGATCACGTAACTAATGAGGAGGTGCTTAACCGAATCGGGGAGAAAAGGAGTTTCTGGCATATCCTAAGAGAAGGGATAGACTGGTTGGGCACATTCTGAGACATCAAGACATCAACTTAGCACTAGAAGGAAGCGTGTGGGGTAAAATCGTAGAGGGAGACCGAGGCACGAATATAGTAAGCAGATTCAAAAGGATATAGGTTGCCGAACGTATTCTCAGATGAAGAGACTTGCACAGGACAGGGTAGCGTGGAGAGCTGCATCAAACCAGTCTGCGGACAGAAGACTACAACAACAACATACAAGGAAGAATGATGTTGGTGAAATCGTTCATTAAACATTTAGGACGAGTGAAAAGAACTTATCATATATAAGCATACACTGACTGAACAAGAACTGTTAAAAGAATAGGTGTCGTCTTCAGGTAGGATGTTTCCAGCTTTGGCTAAAAGAACACTGACAAACAAACATGGAACACTACTTGATACAAATTAACAATAAGACAACACTAATCAGCGATACACAGATGATGATACTTGTGAAGCGAGGTGGTGGAAGGCCTGCGGGACATATTAGGTAGGTGGTGGGGAAGGGAGAGAAGGCGGAAGTAGGGACCAGGACACATACAGGGCTGGGGGGAGGAGGAGGGGAAGGCCACAAGGACTAGCTTGGAAGGGAAAAGAAAGCAGCGAGGGGATGGCCTCTTGGGACACACTGGTGGAGGTGTAGAAGATCCGAGAGAATTATGGATGGTAACGTAGGAGACGTGGTGGGAGAGGAAAGAAGCAATGGCCTTGTAAGGTACCTATGGTCCTAACACAGTCGGTTTTTTGTATATTTAGCTTTGTGAACTAGCCACAAATGTATATTGTAAGTGGCGTAGTAATATTTATCACTTGGTTCATGAAACCTTCCATTCTGTGGACAAGCGACCATACGTTGGCATGCATGAAAATTTTTTTTGAAAAGTCTTTTTTCTCAATTAGCTTTATTTCATATGACGCGTTTCGAGAACATCATCATCAGATAAAAATTAAAAAAAAAAACGATGGGAAATACAACCATCTTGGTATAGATGCTTGATTACAACTTAAAATATCATCATGGACATCTAGTGACAGTGTTGAACCACTCACATGCTCAACTGTGGTGAGGTGGGGAAACACCGTAACAGGTAACCTAGGCCCCATTCGCCACCAGATAGCGCAGGGTTGACATTCAAAGTTACGTGAATAAAACCACACATAAAACATCTTGGGCACACTATACTGTGTGCAGTCATAGAAATTGTGAAAGTTACGTGAATAAAACTACACATAAAACATCTCGGGCACACTATACTGTGTGCCGTCATAGAAACTGTGAAAGTTACGTGAATAAATATTTCCCATCGTTTTTTTTTTTTTTTTTTGTTTTTTTTTTTCCTTCTTTTTTTTAAAATTTTTTATCTGATGATGATGTTCTCGTAACGCGTCATGTGAAATAAAGCTAATTGCGACCAAGACTTTTCAAAAAAAATTTCATTTAGTAATATTTGGAAGTTCGACTGTAGAGTAAGCGCTCTGGCTGCGAGAGAGAGCAGTCAGTTGCGAGTTACTTTCCAGGAGTCGCCGGTTGTGTGAGGTAGCGCGAGGAAGCTGTGGGAGAAGGCAGTCTTTAAGTATATGTTGCAGTACGCCAATGTTGTAATGCATGAAGTTAATTTAATTTTCTGTAATACTTTTCTACTTCATATTTTTTTAAAGAATACATAATTTCTAATATTCAATTTGCGTTCTGCGTTGTCATTTTGGTAGTTAGTTTCCCCTTCCTTTCACTTTCTTCATTTGTGATTAATTATCGTTGAACTCAATTACTACCCACCTATCATTTCTGAAATTTTTAATTTGCCGGGCGTGTCCGTTGCGCATATTAATGTTTTCTAAGGCATACCTCGGTGGTCGTAGTCACCACATTGTTAGGTTTTTTAAAAGTTCAGTTTTGGAAGAACGTAGTATTGGTCAACCACCATTAAACTTAATCTATTCGGGATACATAGCACTTTACCATTAAACATAATTTATATTCCGGGATACCTTGCGATCTGACGGGAAGGGCATAGATTTAGAGTTTGAAGAGCAGACCAGAATGCCACACCAGGACAGAGGCGCGTTTCAGGTCAAGGGAAACAAAGATAGCAGAGTGATGGAAGATGGAGGGGAAGGAGGTGAGGCGGAGGAGTTGATAGTGTAGAAGGATGGTAGAAAGCCACACTGGATATCGAGAAGGAGATGGTGTAGGTGGTGATGAATTTGAGGTGGAAAGTATGCTTCAAGGAAGTTACTGAACACCAGAGTGAGACAGATGGGACGGTAGAAAGAGGTATCAGAGTAAAGTTTATTTGGTTTTCGTAACATGAGGATGCGGTAGATTTTCCGCAGTTCGGCGTAGTGTCCATTAAAGAGGACGATGTTACACTCCTGGCCATTAAAATTGCTACACCACGAAGATGACGTGCTACAGACGCGAAATTTACCTGACAGGAAGAAGATGCTGTGATATGCAAATTATTCGGTTTTCAGAGCATTCACACAATGTTGCCGCCAGTGGCGACACCTACAACGTGCTGCATGAGGAAAGTTTCCAACCGATTTCTAACACACAAACAGCAGTTGACGGGCGTTGCCTGGTGAAACGTTGTTGTGATGCCTCGTGTAAGGAGAATAAATGCGAACCTTCACGTTTCCGACTTTGCTAAAGGTCGGATTGTAGCCTATCACAAGTGCGGTTTATCGTATCGCGACATTGCTGCCCGCGTTGGTCGCGATCCAATAACTATTAGCAGAATATGGAATCGGTGGGTTCATGAGGGCAATATGGAACGGCGTGCTGGATCCCAACGGCTTCGTATCACTAGCAGTCGACATGACAGGCATCTTATCCGCATAACTGTAACGGATCGTGCAGCCACGTCTCGATCCCCGAGTCAACAGATAGAGATGTTTGCAAGACAACAACCATCTGCACGAACAGTTCGACGACGTTTGCAGCAGCATGGACTATCAGCTCGGAGACCATGGCTGAGGTTACCCTTGATGCTTTGACGCTGCATGACAGGAGCACCTGCGATGGTGTACGCAACGACTAACCTGGGTGCACGAATGGCAAAAGTCATTTTTTGGATGAATCCAAGATCTGTTTACAGCATCATGATGGTCGCATCCGTGTTTGCCGGCATCGCAGTGAACGCACATTGGAAGCGTGTATCCGTCATCATTATAATGGCGTATCACCCGGTGTGATGGTATGGGGGTACCATTTGTTACACATCTCGGTCACCTCTTATTAGCAACGACGGCACTTTGAACAGTGGCCGTTACATTTCGGATGTGTTACGACTCGTGGCTCTACCCTTCATTCGATCACAGCGAAACCCTACATTTTAGCAGGATAATGCACGACTGGATGTTGCAAGTCCTGTACGGACGTCTCTGGAAACGGAAAATGTTCGACTGTTGCCCTGGCCAACACATTCTCCAGATGTCTTACCAATTGGAAACGTCTGGTCGACGGTGGCCGAGAAACTGGCTCTTCCCAATACGCCAGTCACTACTCTTGAAATGTGGTATCGTGTTGAAGCTGCATGGGCATCTGTACATGTACACGCCATCCACGCTCCGTTTGACTCAATGCCCAGGCGAATTAATGCTGTTATTACGGCCAGAGGTGGTTGTTCTGGGTACTGATTTCTCAGGATCTGTGCTCCAAAATTGCGTGAAAATATATTCACATGTCAGTTGTAGTATTTGATCCGTTTATCATCTACATTTTTTCTTGGTGAAAACTTTAATGGCCACTAGTGTATAAAGAGTAGAAAGAGCGCCGCGGCGGAGTGCCCGAACGCACTGAGGCGCTGTGCTCCGTTCCACGAGGCCAGTCCCCTTTGGTGGTTAGATTCCTCCCCTCGGGCATGGATGTTTGTGCTGACTCTAGTATGAGTTAGTTTATAAGTAGTTTGTATGTTTAGGAACTGATGACCCCAAAGTTATGGTGAAGGAGTGTGTATCGGAAGGGGGGTATGCGGTTTGTTTCCAGTAAGGCAGTGGAAGGCATTCTAATATTTGGAGGAGTGGTGAATGTGGAGATGGGCATTAAGTCGTGAACATGTCTGTCGCCAGTCACGTTGTTTCTTGGCAGTCAGAATAATTCCCACGTGTCACTGTGTCACTGGCAGAGGAGAGTATCGTGGTCACACATGCAGAGAAGGTAACGACAGAGGCGAATTGATTCACGGAGCAGAAGGCCTGTGGAGGGAGAGATATTCGCACTGCGAAGACGTAAATATTCCGCTGAACCTGTAGAAGTGACTAAGGACACGCGTCACCCTGACGTAATCGTTTCCACAAATCCTGTAAGAGGTGTAACAGTAGGGCAGCCGACGCACCGATATTAACTCTGGCGAACACACCTATTTTCTGTAATGGCTTTGTGAACAAACACCGCCAAACAAAGAGCTTAATAGGCGATAATGGAGGCTGAGAAATATGGCGCCACCTGGCGGAGACACGTGCTGAGGTGGCCGGGGCAAACACGGCATTAATCACAACTTACTGCGCGGCCCCCCAGCGGCCGAGAAATATGGCGCCGCACCTCGCGACAAGCGCTGTCGCCGACAGCCGCGCCGGCAAATCTGCGCGGGGTTCCACCGCTCTGCTGGCCGAAGATAACTTAAAAACTGTGGCAGCAGGGCCGTGAATGCACGGGCAGGGGATGGGGCTGTGCTCCCCATTTGTTTAGCCCTTTACTACATTAATATTCTATAGTCCAAGTAAAATTACTTGCTGGTTGACATTTGTCACTTGACGCTACAGTGTTCCCACTTAGGCAGCTACAGGAGACGCAGAAACACCTCGGTTCACTTCAAAAATACTGTTAATATTGAAAATAAGGAGAGCCATTGAATTGAAATTTATGCTGTGGCCGGGATTCGAACCCGGGACCTCCGACTTACTAGGTAGGCGCTTTAGACCATTCAGCTAATACAGCGTTATCCAAAGCATAAATTTTAATTCAATGCCTCTCCTTATGTTTAATACCTTTGTTATAATGAGACAATGTTGTCTCAAGGAATTGTATTATTTCTTGATACTGTTAACATTATTTTATAACATGGGGCTGTGTTGCAAGCAGCCACAAAGACTTAATAGCTGCAATGCGAAAAACTCTGTTGACTACTGATTTTAAGTGATTTACAGCAGAAGACGCGTTTTGTTGTAACTTAAACACATGAACCAGTTTGACACCACTCCAACTGTTCGAACAATCTAGGTCACAGTTCGATAATTCTCAGGATTTATTCGAACATTCGATCATGACATTCTCAAGTGATGTCAGAAGCTACTACCTCTATGACTTACAGCTCCTGTGTTCACTATTTATGTAGAAAAGTGGAAGCAATCTCATTAATTTAATAAGGGGACTAATAATGAGAATTAAGTGCAGAGTGTACTAGCTTCTACAGTGCCGAAGTTAAAGCAATACTCTAAAGGGTGATTCTAGTCACTACACATTTTGTACTTTGAAAGACGGCTGTCTGCCGCATTCCCTAGGTTTTTAACATTGAAGTATATGTAAGTTCGGTTTTTTTTTTTTTTTTTTTTTTTTTTTTTTTTTTTTTTTTTTTTTTTTTTTTTGCTAAACTAGAACCCCTTTTGTTTAGAGGCATGAGGAATAGTATTTCGTTCATATTTTTAAATGTTAGTTTCTGTAATCTGTGTTAATTTTGCTGGGATTTTATGATGCTAATAATTTACCATTGTTTCTATGAATGTGGTAATATGAACGGTTTTTCCATGACGCCACTGTCCCTGTGAGAATGTGTACTTGTTTTATTCTGTATGTGCATGTATGAGTATCTTCTAGCATGCAGTCTGAGTATATGTATGAGAATTTTCGTCGTCGGCTGCTGGTTGCGCACTTTGCATCTCTGGCTTCGTGTCGATGGGCAGTTGTTACCAGCCTCTGCTTTTGATGCTACCAAATAGGTTCCTCCACCCTCTGGTTACAAGTTGGGTTGGCAATGCCCAGTAGTGAGTCTCAGCAAGATGCGCAAGTTTAGGCTCTCCCCACCACTGTGGTTTTTCCCAATTTCCAGCCACTGCTGCCAGGCTCGTGGGCCGTCTGGACACTCTGTGGCTGCGCTTCAACGTGGTAAGACGTTCTGATTTTCTTTCCTCCCTTCAGATGGTAGCGATTCGTTGTCTGGTTTGTCTAAGTTAGACCTCAGAAATTAGGTTCATTTTTTGGAATAAGTTTCTTCAATCATGTACTGAAGTGTATTCAGTTTCATTTAGTTGATTTTGCATAGGTAAGCACAGTGAATATGAAACTAATTCGGTTTGAGAATGGCTGAGAATTGGTAACCTTTGTGAGACTAGATGGCGGTGTATAAATTCGGTTTAGTTTCTTTCTAGCTTTGTGGGATGCAACTAATGTGTGGGAATATTTTTATTCTGTGTAGTGCATGTGAAATATTCTTTTCCATTTTCTCCTTTCGCGAGTGATATGTACTCCATGTGGTGTGTTATTAGAACAAAGCCTTCGGCTACCCCTGTGTCTGTTTCTATGCCCCTCAGGCAAGAAGTTATGCATGTATCTTTCTGATTTCCATTAGTACCCAGCGATCTCCTCTCCGTCTAATTGTTGTTTCGTTTCCAAACTTGTAATTGCATTCAGACTCCCCCAGTAAATTCTCTTCTAGACTCGTACAATCCCCTACGTATTTCTAGGGACATAATTTATTCCACTTTTGTGATTTTTGAAAACTTTGTCCATCCTTGTAAAGCCTTCCAAATCACGTCTAACTGTATTTCTTTAGCTTCCTTATGATATCCTATGCATTTCTAAGCCTTTCATGCCGTAGCTATTTTCCTTTACATTTCGGAAATTGAATTTTTGTATTTTTACTGGTTTTCGGAACCACTTGGTTCCGAACTCCGACTTCAAGGTTTATAGCTAGTCACTTGAGTTCTCACCACTGCTCACACACCAGTGCCTTACTATTGTGTATTCTTGCTTCGTAATCTATGATTCCGTTGATATTTGTTGAAATGTATACGACCTTTAGGCACTTAGCCTTCACTGGGGTGCGCATATGTAATGTTGCAGACACGTGGCGTGTGTCTCAGTAAGACTGCATGCTCACGGTTTGATTCAAATGTAAATTAATCTCACTATTATCGTGTACCATCTCAAGTAAAGGAAGACAGACCATAGCTACCTACGAAGTTTATTTTCCTTCGTTGTGTGGCACATCCTGGTTCACTGAATTTCGCCAACGATATTAGCGCCTGCTTCGGCTTCGTATCAACACGCTGAGTTGGGTGAGTTTCACTTTGCTTCATGCGTGTGGGTGGCTGAATGCTTGTTGATTGTAAATCCCTCCCCCGACGATGTTCAGTTCAGATTACTTTAGGAAGACGAGCAGAAACAACAGTGATTCGTTCTTCCTTGGTTAGCAATCCGTTGTAGTACCTGCAAGAAATAAATATTCCCTTACTAGATGACTGAAATGTATTGTGTCGTGTGATCTGCAAGAAACAAATATTCCGTTACTATATCACTGAAATGTATAGTGTCTTTAGAATAACCCTGCATAAATAACAGACTGTAATCGCGATGTAAATTTCTGGTGTTACGATACAGAGTCGTCTGTAGGTACTATCTACGCAGCTGATCATGTACTGTTTATTCCCATGGTCGCAATTACAGTTTAATATTTCTTACGTTCTGTATTAGGTATACAATTTTCAATTCTTTCCTTTTTACATCACTTTAAGTGGGGTCAGCGCAAGGCACGCGCAAAATGTGCGTCCGCACGGGGCAGCGAACTTGGTTGTGGACTTCACGGAGTCAGCCGGTATGGATCCTACAATAGTATTCAGAAATCAAATGTTCAAATGTTGGTATAGCTTATGGGACTTAACTACGGGTCATCAGTCCCTAAACTTACAAACTACTTATCAACTAGCGTATCCTAAGGACGGCACAAATTTCCATGCCCGAGGGGGGGGGGGGATTCGAACCCCGTGACTGGAGCGCCTCAGTCCCCTTGGCCACCGCGGCCGGCTAGTATTCAGAAAAGTTTTAAAATTCTAACAGTTTGCATCAAATTTCAACCTGTTATGAACTGGGCCTTTATTGAAGCCAGACTTTTGCTGCCACTGGGCTTAAATAAATGGGAAAGCATAAAAATTTGTACTAAGCCGCGTTTAGAATCCAAGTCTCCTTCTTATTAGTCTGATCACTACACTATCTGCACGACTACCCTAGCACGTTCCTGTCAGACCCATTTTTCAAGCTACCCGCCCGCTACTGACGAGCAGTACAAAGTAATGATATAATCTCTCATACAGAACTTTTCCAGAAGAATTTTGTCACGATATTCAGTATTTTGTCTGCAGTCTTGATGTTATATGAAATGTCGGGAGAATCCAGACGAATCATCACCATCTGTCACACCTAAGAACAATTAGAATAATTCTTACACTTTGCTCGTAAGGCAGACTTTTTCTTCGCTTATTTGAAAAACTGGTAAGGTAGCAAGAAGCACGCGTCTTCCCAATAGCTATAACGAAAAATAAAAGGAAAGAAAAGTGCAGTTGTAGTTGGCGAAGACTATTCTGTTAGCACTTACTGAATTATCACGCCCGAAAGAGTTAAGGATAATATTCGTCTTAGTGTCTGTTCTTTCTAATGAACTATCGCGGTGAAGTTCGTTAATATTTTCTATTTATCTTCCATTTCTTTCTTAATTTAAGCCGTCTCTAATGACCACGCTGACGACGGGACGTTAAACCCTAGGCTTCCTTTCTTTTTAATTTAAGCATTGTAAAGCAAAAAGTTATACAAATAGAAAAGAATATCATACAACTTGCTTTAACTCTTTCAGTCTCTTTTCGATCACGGTACTTGTATTCCATGCCATCTAGCGATAAACGGTTGAATTAGTATGTCCAATTGGACTGTGCTTCAAAACAAATGACAGATTCCGGGTTCATTGCATGAATGTCAGTGCTACCAGTTGCATTGAATCTAGCGCTAATGTACCATGTCACGAATGTCTGATAAAAACATCAATACAACGGGTACGTAACATGTTTTCTGTAATGTATTTTATTGAACGTATTCTCATAGACCTAGTTTATGTGTGTTGGCATGCTTACAAACCACCATGACGGTGGCGGGTTAGCTTATGGATGTAACGGTTGTTTTTTTTTTCACATTCTTTACAGCATGTCGCGCCGCACGCGCCGCTTAGGAGATAACGAGATTGGACAATACTTGTTTGAAGACATCCCTTCAGGTAACTAGAGCATTTGTAGCTCTGACGATGACAAAGAAGAGGCAGCAAATCCGATGGTGTTAGGTGATTTGAGTGGAGATTAAAGTGCTCGTGACGACTGTTATGATTCTGATGATGACCTCCCTTTATCTAGCCGGTTACAACGGACGCCTGATTCTACAGAGTCTAATAATGTACGTGAAACATGCCGTTTATAATTGCTCCAACATGGACGAAGGGTTATAGAATGGATATGCCTGGTGCGTTTTCTGAAAGAGTGGGTGTCAGATCAAATTCTAGAGAATGTGACCACCCCCCCCCCCCCATTTACTATTTCGCCTTCTTTGGACTGAGCATTTACAAGAACTTTTATGTCTCCAAACTAACCTTTATGCTACTCGAACCGGAAAGCCATATACACCTATCATAACAGAAGAGATTGATGTTTTTATTGCCTTGAATTGGGTGATGGGTATAAAAAATTGCCGAGCTACCGAGATTATCGGTCTTCAGCGCCTGATTTGCATGACAGCTATGTTTCGAAGTTGGTGAGTTTCAACAGGTTCATTTGGATTTTGAATAACTTACATGTCAATGACAATAGTGTAATGCCCGACCGAACTGACCCTAATTACGACAAACTGTATAAAATTAGACCTCTACTCGCCATACTGCACAAAAATTTTCAAAAACACTACAGGCCATCTGAGAGAGTTGCAAGCTATGAAAGCATGATCAAATTCAAAGGCAGAACCTCCCTAAAACAATACATGCCACGAAAGCCGACGAATCGAGGATACAAGATGTGGATGATGTGTGCACAATCAGATTATTGTCTAGATTTGTATATTTACACAGGCAAACAGGGTAGTAACGTTGAAACGGACTGAGGTGGAAACGTTGTCATGACGTTTTGCGAAACATTGAAAAATAAAAATCATAAGGTTTATTTTGACAATTATTTCAATAGTTACCCTTTGCAAGTGAAACTACTTGAGGACCAGATTTTCGCTTGTGGAACCGTGAACGCAAATAGAAAGTTCTTGCCAACGCTAAAAGATGACAAGCATTTACAAAGAGGTCTACATGATTACCGGGTTAGTGACACAAACGTAAGTTTGATGAAATAGAAAGACAAGAGATCAGTATTGATTCTGTCAAACTACCATGAACCGACGAATGTGGGAAACGTAAAACGCAGAGAGCGTGATGGCAGCAGTACTGAAGTGTCTTGTCCTCAGACCGTCATCGACTACAAAGAAAAAATGAGCTTTGTCAACAAATTTGATCAGCTCAAAGGAAGCTATGCTATTGACAGAAAATCCCATAAGTGGTGGCATAGGATTTTCTTTCACTATCTTGATTGTTGCGTTGTCAATGCTTCTTAGATTTATAAAGAACTGCAGTCCTCTTCACGCCCAGACCTCGACAAGCTGATTTTGAAAGACTTCCGGAGATAAGTATATCGGGGCCTACTGGCACCAGCATATGTCAGAGACCGGATTCAGTGAACAGCAGCCGTAATTCCACGGCCACATCTCCAAGACCTGCATTTATAAAACGCCACAAACCTACAGTCCCGCAGGAATCCAGTCGCCATCATCCTGAAAGAAGCACATCGAGAAGATGCTGCAATTGTACCACTAAAATATCTCCCGTGCGTACTGTATGGCAGTGTAGTACATGTAAAGTGCCTCTTTGCTTACGCAAAGGTAAAACATGTTTTGAAATTGTCATAAAAAATAATTTGTTTTTGTTAGTTTTGTACGTTTGTAATGATGATTCGTCTAATAAATAACGTTCACAATCATCCTAGTATTATCTGTAGCAATAGTCGTGGTGGTCTCCTTATAGGCTACACATTATTACTAGTTGTATAGTTTCTGCTACGCGCTACATCGGAACAGCAAGTTCAGGAGAAACTAATGAAAATTTACATTGTTGAGACTAACTGACGCATGAAACCAGAACCTCTCATCGGGATGCATTGTTTTGTAATTCTTTTCTTTTTGTCGTATGGGAAGATTAAAGTCATATCAGTGTATAAGGTGCTAAAAAGTGCAACTAGAAATAGGGAGTTAAGATGATTTTAATACAATAATAGTAGACCTTTTGGATTGCAAATTTCATGTCATATTCAAGCAATCTAGAATGTAGCTTGTTGAAGTGACGAGCTCAAGCAATATTCTAGCTCATCTTCTCAGCCCCACCTCCCTCTCTCCTTTCCTCTCTTCCTCCGCTCACCTGACTGTGCATTACCTCCTCCTTCCACTCTATATTTCTGACTCAATGTTCAGTAGAGTATCATGTACAAAGTCTAACTAAACCGATCAAGTACTTATCCAGATTTGTGTTGACTACTCTTTCATTATACACAGGGTTTGTCACGTTACCAACTTTGAACACTTATAGACGGGGGAATGAAAATGTAATAATTTGATAAGGAACCCATGTCCCAGGTTGTCTTCATTGATGCGATGAGCAATTCTTTACTTTTGACACTGAGAGTAAAATCTGTACTACTGCAAGTTCTTTGCTTTTCATATTTTAGAAGGAAGTAATATGGGATAAATCAAGAAAAAAAAATCTAGTAAGCATGGGCTCTAAAATGCATACATTAGGGCTTTGAGCAACTTATTGATATTGAGTTATCCAGGTTTACACGTCTGTTCTACTGGTCAAGTTCTCATAACTCTTAAGGTACCGGCATTCGTTGGAGACTCCATGTTTAGAAGACTTTTATTCTTGTTTTCGTCCATCTTAGCTTCTCCAAAAATATGGAAAGAAAAGAGCTTGCACTAGAAGAGATTTGTTTTTCTGTGACATTGGTAAAAAAGTACTCATAATATCACTGGATGAAATTTACGGTCGTAAGTCCTTATCAAAATGAGTAGGTACTCACTGTTATGTACGAGTCCTCGAAATTAATAATGGGAATTTCCGAAAATCATTTATATTTAAAAATATATACAGGTCATGTATTTCCGAATGTTCTTCGTGGTCTGTTTTAAACATTTGTATTAATTCAAGCTAGAACTTTCGAGATTATCGGTAAAAGCCATTCCAACTTTGTATATTAGGCCACTATAATACATTTATTTCTTTTATATAACCATCAAAAGTATCATTTTTTGTTATTAAAACATGTGAAGCAGAACTGTATTAAAAATAACTGATTTTAACATTTAGTTTTCTTTTTTGATGAGGGTGCAGCAGTTTTAAGTCTCGCACGGGGCAGCAGTTCGGCTTGCGCCGACCCTGAGATTAATCTAGTTTTTATGGCGATTAAAGGATGGTACCACTTTTATCTGTTACTGAGCCGTATGAGGAGGGAATGAACTGCTTCCGTGGAGTGGCCGAGCGTTCCCAGGCGCCTAGCTGAGGAGCGCACCGCTGCTCGCAGTCGGAGGTTAGAGTCCAAAATGTTCAAATGTTTGACGACCAACGTAGTTTGGTCCCATAGAATTACAGTCACTACAAACTACTTAAACTAAGTTGTATTAAGTGGTATTAAGTGGTTGTATTAACTTGATCTTGTGTGTGTATGACAGGGTTGACAGGGTTGACAGACGTCCCCATGGGTTGTCATCTTCTATGTCTTGCGTTATGTCCTGGTTTACTGTTTGTTGTTGTCAGCGGTTGCAACTGTGTTCAAATGTTCAAATGTTTGCATACCTAGTGGGACTTAACTTCGAGGTCATCAGTCCCTAAACTTACAAACTACTTATGAACTACTTAACACTAAGGACGGCACAAATATCCATGCCCGAGGGGGGGATTCGAACCTCCGACCGTAGTGGCCGTGCAGACCGTGACTGGAGCGCCTCAGTCCCCTCGGCCACCGTGGCCGACGTTGCAACTGTGCCTCCGTTCGTTCTCGTCGTGTTGAAGAGATCGTTTGGCCCTTGCCTTGGCCTGGGCGTTACCTATTCAAATTTGTAAAATAGCTAATCGTCACTGGGGAATCCTGGTTAGTGCCCTTACGCCCGGGGAACCGATCTTATGTTATTTGGCAAAATTCTTCCCTTCTGCGGGGTGAGTTGCTTACCCATAGATGTAATTAGGCAAAAAAAAATGTTTTCGTTTCCTATGCATGAAGTTCTCTGTATTAGGGCTGAAGTTCCCTTCTTGCATTGGTTGTCCTTTACGATTTTCCTTTCCACATCGTAAATTTCCGTGTGGAGTCACCTCATTGTCTGGGGGGCCTTCGTCGCCATGACGCTGTGCTCGTGCAGTTCAATTACTAAATTTGATTTTGTACCTTGCACCAACCCCATACGTAAGGATATCTGAAGTATTTAACTTTAAATATCCCAGGCACTTGTGCTCCCAGTTGTTGTGTCTTAGAAAATTAGAACAGTTTCTATGGTGGCGAGATACATTGTGAATAACGTGTTTCAGTTGTCAAAGGTCTGCTGCATTTTGTTAGTTGAGTAGCCTTTTCGTTAATGTGCAGAGTATAAAGGCATCTTTAACTTCCTTTAAATCTGTTTACTTCATTGTTATTTTGAAAATTGGTGAGCAGGTGTCCTATATTTAATTAATGGTTATTGCGATTGTATCTGCTTTAAATCTATTTACTTCATTTTAATTTTACGAATTTGTGGACAACTGCCCTTGTGTATATAATTAATGGTTATTGCGATTGTATCTGCTTTAAATCTGTTCACTTCATTGTAGTTTGCAAATTTGCGGGCAGGTACCCTTGTGTATTTAATTGATGGTTATTGCTATTGTGCCTGTGATATAATACCCGATTTCTGTCCTTCATTGTGGAATGTTAGTTAAGTGATTACTTGATGTTTTGTTTTGCCATCCAAATGTGTGAATAACCTGATACGTAAGAAGACCCTTAGTTGTTGTGACTTTGAAAATAAGGCCAGCTTGTGAGTAAAACAAAGCTATTGAAAAGGAATGTGTTGCAGTTTTCAAAGGAACACTGGACTTGTTGATTAAGTAGGTTTTTCCTGTCAATGTGGAGCCTTATGGAGGCATACCTGATTTGCCTTAAATTTAATGAGAGGCTGGTTGTGGGAGCGGTGGGTAGTTGGTGGGTGAAATTAAGCAAGCATAGTCAGTTCAGATAAGTGATGCAAGGCAGAAGGCCAAGTTGAGAGAATCTGATAAGTTAATAAGGCTCGAAATTTAGTAAAAATAACTCTTTAAAAATTCATTAACAGACACAATGAGGCCAACAATTTAAGCGAAAGTAGAAAGTCTTAGTTGAAAGCAAAACTTTGTAAATACAATATACAATATCATTTACAAATTCCCCCTGCCATTTAAATGAAAACAGCTCAACTTATCAAAACACACTAAAGTGGGGCTCCAAAATTTAAGTGAACACAGTCCTTTAAAAATACAATTACGAAAACACAGTAAAAACGAGCTCAATAATTCAAATAACGTGTATGTTTATTATAGAGACTGGTAACTGGAAACTGTGCTCAATTATATCAACAGCCAGAAGGCCAATAACCGGACGTGGCATCGCGCGGCCGCGAGGAACGCGGGCCGGCCGCAGTGGCCGAGCGGTCTGCGGCGTGCCAGACAAGGTCTGCACGGCCACTGCGGTTGAGGGTTCGAATCCCCCCTCGGGCATGGATGTTTGTGCCGTCTTTAGTATAAGCTAGTTCATAAGTAGTTTGTAAGTTTAGGGACTGATGACCCCGCAGTTAACTCCCATAAGCTCTACAAACATTTGAACATTTGAACCACATGGCGGGGAGACGAAGTAAACAGTCCGCGCCGAGGTGCTGTTATAACTTGACAGAAAGTCCTCTCCGGACCAACCTCTTTAGCTCATGCCATGCACGGTTCCCCATGGACAGACGGAGTGCTATACAGATCAGTTTCGATGCACACTCCTGGCCCGGCCACAAACCGCCTCTTAATCAAAATCCCTCGACCCAGGCGACGCCATGCATCGTTCACATCACTGCCTGATCCCCTCTCCAACCGCCTCGGCGCGTGGTGGCGCCACACTCGACAAGGAAAACATCAGTCAATCGACACGCGATAGATCAAACAGTGCCACGAATGCTGCATGCACAAGGAGATCGATGGTATTTATCCCAGTAATTACATCAAGGACAGGGCCAATCGAAGAAACAGGAGCCGAGATGGCTCATTTAATTAATGGACAGTTTTATTTATCTTTTCAAATTGTTTACCTTTAATTGATGCACAGTTTTAATAAGTAATCAAGGATCTTATTACTGCATATTGTCTTGGGCTTGTGCCCATCTTTCTCTTAGTCATATTTATTGAAAGAATCTTATCACTTCAAGTGTTTCATCTCTTAAGATAAATAAATATTATTATGATTTGACATTTTAATTGAACGTCTTGGTCCAGTCCTCATTGGTGGTTTCCTTTGCCTCGCCACACTCTGTCTCCTATCGATTTGAATGAACTGCTCATTGTCAACCTATCTCTTATCACATTGAACGTAATTTCGATATATGAAGGATTCAGAACCATATAACATAGCGGGCCGCGGTGGCCGAGGGGACTAAGGCGCTCCAGTCACGGTCTGCATGGCCACTACGGTCGGGGGTTCGAATCCCCCCCCCTCGGGCATGGATATTTGTGCCGTCCTAGTTCGTAAGTAGTTCATAACTAGTTTGTAAGCTTAGGGACTGATGACCCCGTAGTTAAGTCCCATAGACTATACAAACTTTTGAACATATAACATATTTTAAGAAAAACACATTTACCTTTGAGTGCCAGCTTTGAAGTAATTTTATGAAGTACTTGTGTTATTAGCAGCAGATATTTTAACATCTCGTGGAATCGGGTGTACGGCCGGTGATCCGCGTCTTCCATACACGATATTTCGACACCGTAACTCGGAGTCTTCTTCAGGTGTTCCCTGAGACTGAAAGACAAGCCGATCGAGTCCCATATGTATACTTAGGCGGCGTCTGGTGCTTTCTGTGTGGTCCCCGCTCAATGTGCTCCAGTCTGGCGGTGGTGTCTGACGTATATGATCCCTCGTCGGTGCGCTCCATGGTTTATGGCGTTCCGTATGTGGTCCGTGCCCGCCACGCGCTTTCCTAGCACTTTCAGGGCGATCCTTCTGCTTTTGATGACCATTACAGAATGTTACTGTGGTCATGCTACTCTCCTGGATTTCGGAGTTTGGTGTGCGCCTGGAAGGTATGCTTCCGATCGCATCAGGCTGTTGGGGTGGCACGCCGCCGGAATTACTCGGGGCGTCGGTTGTCATTTGTAGCTCTCTCCCTGGTTCTGTGGAAGGGGTGCCTTTGTACAGAGCTGTATCAAATGCATATATCTTGCATTTTGTAATAGGTATTTTATTAGTTTGATGAAGTAACGTTTGATCATTTGATAATGGCAACACACCTAGCCGAAACTAGTAATGATATGCAGTAAATGAGTAAGTTATACATTCGATCTTGTTCTTATTGAAGTAATCACATTTAAAATGTTCAATAAAGTTAATAAGAACAAGTAATTCTGATTTAGAAATGAAAAAAAAACTCTACGACGAGGTTCGACAACGCAAACTTGTGATGACGAAATGTAACGCTACGTCTAGTCTAAAGATTCTGAAAAATTATTATTTTTAGCCCTCTAGTCGCCTTTCGCGTTAGAAAAGATTGTTACAGTACACGGTATTAACGAAATATATATAACGCATAGCTTCAAAAAATTCATAATAAGGTTCTAGAGCAAGTTAAATACCGTTCAGGATAAATATATACCTTTGGCTTCTACACCAGTATAGCCACAATTAAATACGTTGCCACTAAAAACATACGCGGGTGACGCCATAAGTAAAATTTAGTCACCTACCTAAACGCTGTGTGTAACCAACGATTACTAAACAACTATTTATAAATTGTTTATTACTATTATATGTAAAAAAAACAATACTTAACTTGACAATAGAGAAAAAGAGTACCCTTCAAATTCACTTAAATAGAACGATACATCTTTTTACCTTTGTTCTTATTAATACCAGTCTTTAATCCAAGATATCCTATCTAAACATTTCATTGAAAGAGACTGCTCAATAAGCTTCCCTTTTTAAAAAAATAATCCAGCCTATAGTAATATTTTGTCATTCATCTTTTTGACGACAGTTTCAAATATTTGTAGACACTCCGAAATAAAATTTTTATTCGTCAGCGATAATATTCGTAACAGTCTCAACAGATTCCTTTATTAAAATTCAATATTTACTTTATATCAAACTAACAAATTTAATTTTAACTATTCTTGTAGACATGGTTGACTTTGTAATATATTTATCCACAGAGAACAAATGTATATTTATTTTTTATTGTTCCCTTGACCCAAGATATTACTTTTTTATTAGATATTTTCTGATTACGATCATGATTCACTACTTCTCTCTTTTTCTTTTCCTTGTTAAAAGAAAGAACTCTCTTTTAAGCCAGATCATCAATAAATCAACTGAATTCCTTTTATTTTTATTATGCCTCCAGGCTTAATTTTTTATTATTATCTTTTGTGTATGCCATAAAAGATATTAGCTTTAGAGTGGCTGCTAACAAACTGTCCCCTCTGACTAACTTTTTAAGTAGGTTCAAAAAAATAAAGAAAAATAAATACTATGGCGCCACCGCCACTTACAGCTCGGTATTTATATTTTATCAATCTGAAAGCAAGGTTGGTGCCTACCTCAGGTGTTGGCATCGAACAAATCTACGGTAGTAATGATAACTATTCCCACCGAATCTAAGTCACTCTAAGCTGGTTGATGGTTACTTGCGAGATCTCCAAATATTGGTTCCAAGTGCTAAATTATTTACATTCTATCCGTCACTGTCAAAATTTTCAATTAAGTATCGGAAGGTAAGTTGGTCTGTTTTATTTTGTGTAACTCACGGAACCCAATAGCACGCAATTTGTAACAGAGCCAGTCAAATCATATCAATAAAGCTCACTACCCACGCGTGGCTCAGTGAACCCCCACAGAATTCATAAAAAGAATGAGACTGTTCTTTTCAAATTACGTCATCAACTCTTGTTGGGACTGACTACCAACTACAGCACAAAGCAATACATATGTTCCGTAGATGAGTTACTTAACGCTGCCACACAGCATTAACTTTAATTACCGTTTTATAACCAACACTTCCCACAAACTGTCACTACCCCAATCCGAAAAATCTCAGGACACGTTACACTATTATCAGTAGTGCTTCTGTCACTACTATCCACAGAAGCCTATCCACTCAGGTAAATTCCTTCCTGTTTCGTGACGGATCTAGACTTGCGCAACCATAAACACATTATTGTGTCTCTCCAACCAGTCAAATCGGTAACCCTCAAGCAACTAACTATGAACCATCTTAGGAACCAATAAATCATTGGGAGATCTTCATCTTTCACCGTACAATAATCATTAATTTTCCGTTTCTATCGAAATACTCCTTTATTCAATGTTATTTTCTTTGGCGTATCTTGAGCGGTTCATATGGAGTTAAAATATATCTATGAGCTCTCATCTGGATAACTCTTTGGCGTTTCCTTGTGTAAAATCTAGAAAACACGTCAATTAAATACACTGTAATTTTACAAATGATACATACAGTTATATTTTAATGGAAAATTTAAGAAAAAAAAAACATTAAACTCTATCTATATAAAAGCGAAAGGACACTCATTCATACACTCACTAACTCATTCATTCACTCACTCACTGCCTAAACCCATAATCTCAAAAACTACTTCACCTATTAAGCTGACATTTGGCAGGATTGTAGTTGATAGGTAAGAGACGTTAGCTAAGAAATTATTTTGCGATAGGGCCGATAGTTCCTTATGAAAGGAAAAAAACTGTCCCTCTTACTACTTTTGCGCAGTTCACGGCATTCGGTAAAAAAAAAGAGAGAGAACTTATTCTTTTCATTCTCCACTCCGAGGAGTGGAGCGGGCTGTTTGAGATCCGGCCCATAAAGAGTCGCGGTTCTATTCAGCCAATTATCAGACAAGCTGATAGTTGGGCAAAGGGGGGATCCCAATTGGGAATAAGTGGGAGGGGCTTACCAGTTCCGGCATACGCCTTACAACCAAGGAAAACCTCCCGAAAACCTTGGTCGGAACCGGAGGATTGGGACCAATTTAATTTATCTCTGGGACTTTGTCCCAGACTAAAAATGGATTCTCGGGAGAGCACAAGTGCACTCACGACAATCAAGGATCGGACGCCCGAGTTACTCTCGTAAACTCGTAGAGATCAGCTCAACCAACAGTGGTCAAGCTTTCCCCTTGAGGAACCGCACCCTAGAGCACGGTGTGCTCTGCGTCCGACGGCATTCGGTATGACGTTGAAATTTATAAATTCTACAGTATATATTGCACCTGCAGGAAATTTTACAAACAGTTTACACACATATAGTTGAATGCACCTTCTAAATTGTATCACAGTACGACACGTAGTTCATGAGATACAAGAACATAAACAGTAACGATCATGGAAAACCACTCCACCACGCACCAAGTTTTAATCTATTTTTACTACTAATTACATTCGAAACAGATTTTCCAGACATACAGCATTAATACAAATGAATATATACCTGAAAAATTATACAATTGTACAACATATAATTCAGTATATGAGATCATATATATTGCAATGGGTAAAAACTTTTCACATCAAGCATCACGTTGTATTACATTTCTTATTTACTTTTAAGACACTCCTGTATTCCAGTGATCTTAAGGACATTCCTAAAAGATGACAGTGCTGTTGAAAACTTTGAAGCAACTTTTACTGTGAAGCGCATACCGTTGTAGGAAGAAGCATTAGAGATCTATAGAGCTACAAAAAAAAGGGAGGAATGAAAGAGCACATCCAACGAATACCCATTATTTCCGACAGTTCTGGCTTTTAAGAGACTGTAGTTTGCAGTGGGACTTGCATTTTTATTATGATTAATATATAACAGAGCATTCTACTCAGTACTTTGACATGTATTTGAAATCTCCATGTTTGTCATACGGACAGCTTTATATTGCTTGCTCAGGTATGGTCGCTCCACAGAAAATACTCATATCCTGGATAAGTCACAAGAAATATTGTTTATAGTCAGGAAGGAAGGAAGAGGTGGAGCTTACGCTGAAATTGTTTGGGTAAGGATGGGAAAGAAATCTGAATTTGAAGTTTTTGTGTATATTATGCTAAAAGTATGATGCAGTACAGGAAATCTCCAGGAGTACTATACGAACTTTCATGGTATTTCATCGGTGAACTGAGAGTACCTAGGGACAACATAAAAGCTTCATGTCATCAAAATCGGATCAGGGGAAGAAAAGATATCGTAATTTGTAGTTTCGGGTGTATGCTACGCTTGAATTGCACCGTAGTATAGCAAAGATCCGATAGAGACGCTGTTATTTATATACTACACCAAATTAATAAACGGCGATGCTGCGCTTTCTATTCACATAACTAAGGTGTAATACACTGAAACAAGGGCTACGATTTTCCTTGCGGCAGCGGTGTAATGTACTGATGTTGAATCCTTTTTGAAAAATCAGCCACGTACATTGAGTGGCATAATTCCTTGTGTTGATAACGAAATAAATAATTTTTTCCGATCAGTAAATTAATGATCCCCCTAAAGCGAATATTTTGATTCCAACGTTAACATACTAAACCGCTTCCACTGCGAGTAAAATTTAAATGAGGTACGGTACAAAATATAATTTTTTACTAACTGTACCCCGCATGTCTTGCAATGCCATGGAAAGAAAAAAGTGAATTTAAAACATAACGACTTTCTCGATGTTTTCATTTAATAAGAATTCTTTGCATGGAACACGAATTTCTGTAGTTTCCTTTTTGATTTCAGTGCGTACTTATTATATCTTGAGTCCATTCTGTTTAGGAATACCTATAAAACGATATAGTACAGTACAGAAAAAAATCGAGGCCCTGTTAATTACGTAGTGCACCAAAGAACTAATAGTTGGCGCTTCTGCATTTTTTAATTTTTTATTTCTTTTCGATGGTTATGCCATAGAACAGCACCGCACCAATGTAGGTGCTATTGATTTTGTAGTACTGCAAAGAAACAATACCTGATCATGTTGTGCGTACTCCTTCAGTGACATAAGTATATTGAATTATGAGCCGCAATCTTATCTCTGCAAATATAAACCAACACTGAACAGCGAGTTGCTGATTACACTTTGTATATTGACAGCTTACGACATTTCTATGCTTCTTTTGACAGGCAACATTTGAATTTAAGACATAACGACATTCCTTTGCGTCTATCGATGCTCCAATTTACATAAGATTTTTTGCAAGAAAAATCGAAAGCATAATAGACTACAAGAAGGGCTACAATTTTACTTATGTCGGCGGCGTTGTGCGCTGATGTTGGTAACGGCTGTTGAATGCTTTTCAAAAATCACTCACTTAGAATGAGGGAAATAATTCTTTATGTTCACGTTTAAATACATAATGTATGCTGTTCTGGTCAGTAAATTAATCATCCTCGTAAAGCGAATAGTTCGTTGCCAACGATAGCAAACTAAACCGCTGCCACTGCAAGTAAAATTTAATCCAGGTGAGACATTTTTTTTATTCCTAGCTCTATGAAGTGAGCATTGCGTTCTGTGTATCTTCTCAACATTAAACTGGAATTACGACGTGATATTGAGACAAATCCACTCTTTTCATACATTCATTTGCTATTACGATTGGTTTGTAATGTATTCGTGCTTTCTCGTCGTCAGTCAGTTCCTATTATCGTTCTGGCGTAGATTGCTTACTGGCAATTTGAGGAAGGTGCAAGTGGCTGGCAAGGGCGCTGGCTGAGACATGGTGTACTCAAAACAAAACACATTTTTATTTTACACAGAAATTCTTCCATAGTGGAAACAAATTAACACAACAGTACTTATCTTTTCATAGTCACTGCTGTATCATGAAAACCGTAACAAAAATCAAACTTCGTACAATGTCCTGTTAATGTCTAACTGAACAGTCAATAGTAGACAAGATCTCCGTGACTTGAGTATATACAATGAAACTTAAAACAGTCTGCAGCGGACCACATACTAATACAGACAACCTTTCCTGTAGTCCACTCTTCCAGGCACGTGTACCACACAACTCACTTTTCACTTCACATAGCTTGCTTAGCTAACGTCGGTTGTCGGTGGCGCTGCGAACTTCAGGAGGGCGTGGCGGCCACCTTGCCATCTCATGGGGGGCCGCTGGCAGCGACCGTCTCTTACTTCTTCTTCCGTTGTGTGGTGCCAACCTTGCCTTGGTGGTTAGGACACCACAGTTTGTACCGTACTGCCTGCAAATAAGCCCCACCTCCTTTTCACAGAGCAACCACATAACACGAAAAAACATGTAAATAAATGTGACAGAAGCAACAAGAAAGTTGAGGAACCGTCGATAAACGGGCCATTTACACATAGCGTCTTAACCGAACAGAAAGGAACGAAGATAAAGTCAACGATTAGTAGATTTTTCCCAATATCACATGACATTTCCACATAAATGTTGAGGACACAAAATCTGTTCTGCACATTTGAATGCTCACTCCAGAGATATTACTGCTCCCTGCATGCCACTAGAGACAATATACACACACGAGTGACAAACTCATCAGAAACATTTCCGCTTTCATTTTGTAATATTGGGATTAAAATTTTCAATTATTTACTTTTGGTGCGGACTACATTAAGATAGAGAAAGGCGTCTTCTTTTGCAGAGACAATTGCACTTAGTTATAATCCGACTTCTGAATATTTAGTTCTACTACACAAGGTCGATTTCAACTTCGTGCTTTATGAAGTAATCACTGCTGGAGGTTGGGAAATATATTAGCTAAAACAGTGGCTGATGCTGTTAACACAGTCAAGACAATTCACAGGAAATACTAAATTTAATGGAATGTTCTATACAGACGATCAGCTGACGCCATTCATTCAACGATTACCCAGAGTTACTTTATCGCACATTAACAACACCATAACGTTTTATTTCAACAGACATGAACTGCTCTGTTGATTGAATTAACAGACTTTCAGCATTCGCCGAGGTTTCGATAATAGCGAGCACTGCATATGTAATAACTACATTGTCCCCAGTGATACACCGTAACATACTAATAGTTCAGCGTACACTTACTGTGAGAGATATCAGTTTAGTACCACACCATAGAACTAATACATTGCGCTGTTATTACTATTTCTCATCTCAACGATAGAAGTGTTTTCAAAAGTTTACGCCAAATAGACAATTACACACCGCAGTCTTTTCTTTATGAACACAACCTTAACAATGAATGTACATCGTTCCGAAGTATGGACTTTAATTAATTTCACTTTTTGTATGAAACATTTTATCAACATTCATCGTTTTCGACAATGACTTCTACTTAAATGTGACATCTTGGCTATGAGAACAGTTTATTGGTATCCAAGAAGGATTCTGTTTTTGCTGCCCTAGGCCCGGAACCGTAAAAACCTTGATATACACAGTTCCCTCTTTAACAACCGGTGAGGAGCACGGGCATATAAGCTACTATAATATATTTCCGTAATAAATTGAAACTAAACCGTTAGAGAACTCCGTAACGAAGCAGAAAATATTTTGTCCCGTTACAGAAACCATAAAATTACGATGGCGCTTCGCAGCCACGTTCTCGTTTATTTGTAACTCTCCGTACAGACCCAATAACAAACCTGAATTGTAGTCTTCGGATAACTCGTTCCACGTGAATCATACAAAGCATCGCTAAATGTAAGATCATTTCTGTGGTGTTAATACTTGTATATGTAAAGTTAAATCATGGCTGGTACGAAAGGATCCAGTAGCGTGCGCTTAGTGCCCTGCATGAATACGTATTTCGTTAATATCGTAGTCCGTGTGTTGTTTTTTGTACGATTGTCATTAAGTGATGAAATTCGAATTAGAATCTGCAACAATGAAAATCAAGAAAGAGGCTAAAAGAAAAGGAAATGGAGGTGAAGTGATCAGTTGTTGGGGCAGTTTGACAACGGGGAACGGTTCGGGCGTGACGTTGAGCTCTCTGATTGGAGGGAAGCAGTTCCAGCTGTCAAGTAATGTTAATCTGACTATAGTACCACGATGCTTGTTTAATATTACTCAGTTTTAATAATGAATGAAACTCAAGTGAAAGGAGTTTCACGGGTAAAGAAGTTGATGAAAACATCATAGAACTATTCACGAAACTAATAAGGCTTCAACACTTGCAAAGTAGAGTAAATTCTGAACAGTATCGAAACATTAGTAAATCTGTATTTCCATTAGGATTCCCTCAGGGTTGAAACCAGAACACTCAAAGAAAGGTTTTTAACCTATGTCTCTGTTTCAGTGCCATACTTATCTATCTACATACACACTCCGCAATCCACCGTAAGGTGCGTGGCGGAGGGTACACTGTACCACCATTAGGCATTTCCTTTCCTATTCCACTCCCAAACAGAACGAGGAAAAACAAAATGCCTATATCCCTCCGTATGAGCCCTAATTTCTCTTGTCATTGTGATCATTACGCGAAATGTTAGTAGGTGGCAGCAAGGTCGTACTATACTCAGCTTCAAACTCCGGCCCTCTAAATTTCCTCGACAGAAATTCACGAGAAGAACGTCGTCTTTCCTCCAGCAATCCCCAATTGAGTTGCCGAAGCATTTCCGTGACACTCGCGCATTGGTCTAACCTACCAATAACAAACCTAGCTGTTCGCCTCTAAAATGTATCTATGTCTTCCTTTAAACTGATCTGTTGCGGGTCCCAAACACTTGAACAATACTCAATACGTGGTCTTACAAGCATTGTATACGCGGTCTCCTTTACAGATGAAGTACATCTTTCCAAAATTCTCCCCATAAACCGAAGTCGTCTATACGCCTTACACACAACTGTCCTTACATGTTCGTTCCATTTCATATCGCTTTGCAATGTTACGCCTAGATATTTGAACGACACGACTGCATCAAGAAGCTCAATACTAATGCTGTATTCAAATATTATGGGATTATTTTTCATACTCGTGCGCATCACCTTACATTTTTCTACATTGAGAGCTAGCTGCCATTCTTCGCACCAACTTGAAATTTTGTCTAAATCATCCTGTATACTATACAGTCATTGAAAGACGACACCCTCCCATACGCCACAGCATCATCAGAAAACAGCCGCAAATTACAAGTTAGTCTGTTTATCAGATCATTTATATAGATAGAAAGTAACAGCGGTCCTATCATACTCCCCTGGGGCACGACTGACGATACACTCGTCTCTGATGAACACTTGCCGTCGAGAACAACGTACTGCATTCTATTACTTAGGAAGTCTTCCAGCCAGTCACAAATATGTGAACCTATTCCATAAGCTTGTATCTTCGTTAGCTGTCTGCAGTGTGGCACCGCGTCGAAAGCCTTTTTGAAGTCGAGTAAAAAACAATCCGCCTGTTGCCCTTCATCCACGGCTCGCAAGATGTCATGTGAGAAAAGGGCAAGATGAGTTCCCCATGAACGATGTTTCCTAAACCTGTTCTAATTCATAGAAAGAAGTTTTTCCGTTTCAACGAAATTTACTATATTCGAACTGAGAATATGCTCCAAAATTCTACATGACACTGATGTCAACGATATTGGCCTGTCAGTTCTCTTTCCTTTCTTATAAACGGAGTCACCTGCGCTTTTATCCAATCACTAGTAACTTTGCGCTGAATTAAAGATTCGCGATAAATGTAAGCTAAGTAGGGGGCCAATGCCGCAGAATACTCTTTGTAAAACGGAACTGGTATTCCCTCCGGACCAGCAAACTTTTTCGTATTTAGCTCTCTCAGCTGCTTCTATAAACCGGAAGTACCTATTACTATGTCCCCCATTTCGGAATTAGTACGTTGTTCAAATGATGGTACATTTGTGAAGTCTTTCTGCGTGAAATATTTCTTAAAGGTTAAATTTAAAACTGCAGCTTTCCGTTTGCTTTCTTCTATTACTGCCCCAGAATGATGAACGAGTGATTGGATAGTGGGCTTTGACCCGCTTATAGATTTTACATAGGACCAGAATTTTGTCGGGTTCTCGGAAAGATCTATTGCTAAGATATGGCTGTGGTAATTATTGTACGCTTCGCGCATCGATCTTTTTATAGACGCACGAATCTCTACTAACTTTTGCCTGTCATCATTTGCGTGTTCTTTTTGAACCGAGAGTGCAACAGTCGTTGCTTTCTCAGTAGCTTTCTAACATTACTATTATACCACGACGGATCTTTTCCATTCTCAATCGACTTTACAGGCAAATATTTCTCTAACCATTAATGTACAATGCACTTAAATTTAGTCCAATATTCCTGTACATCCATAGTACCGGAACTAAACGATACCCATTCATTTTCTAAGTGGGATCCTATCAATTGCTTATCGGCTCTTCCCAACAAAAACATACTCCTACCCTTCTTGATTGGTTTATGAACTTTGGTTACCATCGACGCTATGACGACATCATGATCACTAATTCCTATCTCAGACATCGTTAATAAGGTCAGGCCTGTTCGTAGCTATAAGATCTAAAATATTTCCATTGCGCTTTGGTTGCTGGTTTAACTGGTCAAGACAGTTTTCGGAGAAATAAATAGAGAACGTAGAGTAATATTCAACTCGTACAAAAACCATACATCAAACGTAAGAATCCAAGGTCATGAAAAAGGCGCAGTGGTTGGGAAAGGAACGAAACAATGTTATTGACTCTGTACATTTACCATTCTGTGACGGAAATGAAGGCGAAACTTGGATAAGGAAATTCAGAGAGAAGAAACCAAAACCTGGTAGTTTGTCGATGACAGAGGCAGCAAAGGACCTGAGAGAGCAGTTGAACTCAACGGGCAGCGTCGTTAAAGGAGGGTTTAAGAGGAACATTAAGAAGATCAAAACAAGGGTTTTGGAATGTCGTCTAAGAAAATCAGGCGATGCTCAAAGAACAAGGTAATAAGACAATAAAAGTAGTTGATTGGTTTTTTTTTATTTGGGCAGCAAAATAAGTTCTAAAGGCTGCAGTAGAGAAGTTATAAAATTGAGAATGGCTCTTGGAGGAAAAGCATTTCTAAAGTAGAGTAATTTGTTGACATGTAATATTAATTTAAACGCTAGTAAGTCATTTCTGAAAGCAGTATTATGAGTGCGGCACTGTGTGGAAGTGAAATGCAGACGATAAGCAGTATGGACATAAGACATACAGATGCTGGAAACTGTTGAATGTGGTGCTACAGAACAATGCTGAAGGTTAGATCGGAAGATCAGGTAACTAATAAGGACGTATTGAATAGATTTGGGAAGAAAAATTTCTAGCATGTCTTCTGTAAGAGAACCGATCAGTTGGTGAAACACTTTATGCGACATCACGGAAACATCAATTAACTATAGGCGGGAAGTTCTGGGTGGGGGTTGAGGGGGGGGGGGAGGATTGCAGTGGGAGACTGAGAGACGAATGCAGTAAGCCGGTTCAACAATATGTTAGTTGCCGTTCCTGTTTAGAAGTGTAGAGACTTGCGTAGGACAGGGCATTGTGGAGAGCTGTATGAAACCAGTCTGTGGACTGATCACAACAACAACTTCGCAAACAAGAAGAAAATTACACTGCTCTAAACAATTAGGGTATCAGGTGAGATAGTATACACAATATACTGGGTGATCAAAAAGTCAGTATAAATATTAAAAGCTAACAAATCACGGAATAATGTAGATAGAGAGGTAAAAATTGACACACATGCTTGGAAAGACATGGGGTTTTATTAGAACAAAATATAAAAGTTCAAAAACTGTCCGACAGATCTGATCAGAAAAGCAATAAGTAGCATAACAAATTAAGACAAAGCAAAGATGATGTTCTTTATAGGAGTAGTCGAGGAATAATGTTGTGAAACAGCTCTGTAAAGTAGGTCCGGAGTTATGGTGAGGCATTGGCGTCGGATGTTGTCTTTCAGCATCCCTAGAGATGTTTGTCGATCACCATACAATTGCGACTTCAGGTAACCCCAAAGCCAATAATCGCAAGGACTGAGGTCTGGGGTCCTGGGAGGCCAAGCACGACGAAAGTGGCGTACATCTTATCCTCACCCCTGTTATCCAGCTAACCTCACTTCCCTCTCCAACCTTTATCCCCTCCCTCCTTTCTACATCTCCTCCTTCCCAATCTGCCAGTCTTCTCCTCTACAATGTCTCAAACCCCTCCTCTCCACCTCTTCTCACGTGTCTATTCCTACATCTTCTTTATGCCCATCTCTTCCTCCCTATCTCTCCATTCAATCTCATCCAGTTATATCTTCCTTTAACCCTGCGTCCTTTTATCCCCCTCTATGTACATCTTTTTCTAGCCATCTCTTCCTATCCTCTCTCTCTCATTCCATCTCCTCCTCTGGTTTATCTTCTTGTTGCTCCTTTCTTCACCTCTCCTCCTCCTGCTCCTCTTCTTTCCAACTCTTCTGCCCCTTTATCTCTGACCATCTTTTCCTTCACCCCAACCTCTCACAGCAATTAGTCTCAGCTAAGTCTCGGTACATCTCCTCTACTCAGATATTTCTCGCCATTTCTTCACACCCTGTTTTCTAAAGGTTCTGAAGACTGGTGAATGCCCAGCGGGCGCTGTCAAGTGTCTGGGCGCCATAGCGCCGCTGTCTGCGGAGCACCTGTGTCCCGCGTGACACGCCCTCCAGCCCAGAGCGCACAATGCGCTGCACCTGACACGCCAACAATAGCCACTGTGTTGCAGCCGATACCTGCAGCCGCCGTCGCCTCGTCCCGCTAATGCACCACTGCGCCAGAGCACGCACATGGCTTGTTAGAATGCACATTCCTCTAGGTGAACAATAGTGACGATAAATCACACATCAATAAAGTATTGCATCTCCACAATTCAAGGATCATTTACGTACAAAAGGAATAGAGGCCGTAATGAGTAACGTAGAAGTAGATATCAGTGGATTAGTGCAGCAACTAAAATCACTTAACCAGAACAAATCTTCTGGTCCGGACTGTATACCCATTAGATTTCTATCTGATTATGCTGAAGCGATAGCCCCTTACTTAACAGCTCTCTCGAAAGATTGGTAAGTTGCGCAGGTCACACCTATGTTCCTACTATGCAGTAGGAGTAACCCACTAAACTACAGGCCTATTTCATTGACGTCAATTTGGAGCAGGGTTTTGGAACATATCCTGTATTCAAATATTATGAATTACCTCGAACAGAATGATCTATTGACCCAAGGTCAACATGGATTTAGAAAATATCGTTCATGCGAAACACAACTAGCTCTTTATTCACACGAAGTGATGGGCGCTATCGACAAGGGTTCGCAAACCGATTACGTATTTTTTAATTTCCAGAAGGCTTTTGACACCGTACCTCACAAACGGCTCTTAATCAAATTGCGTGGTTATGGTATATCGCCCCAAATTTGCGATTGGATAGGGTATTTCCTGTCAGAGAGAACACAGTTCGTAGAAATCAATGGTAAGGCATCGACTAAAACAGAAGTGATAGGGGGGCGTTTCACAGGAAAGTGTTATTGGTCCTCTGCTGTTCCTTATCCACATAAACGATTTAGGAGAAAATCTAAGTAGCTCTCTTAGGTTGTTTGAAGATGACTCCGTCATTTACCGTCTAGTAAAATCATCTGAAGATCAAAACCAACTGCACAACGATCTGAATAAGATATCACTATGGTGTAAAAATTGGCAATAGACTCTAAATAATAAGAAGTGTGAAGTTGTCCACATGAGTACGAAAAGAAATCCGTTAAACTTTGTTTAGAAGATAAATCAATCAAAAGTGAAGGCGGTAAACTCAACAAAATACCTAGGAATTACTATTACTTTAGACTTAAACTGGAAGAACACGTAGATAATGTCGTGGGAAAGGCGAACCAGAGATTTCGTTTTATTGGCTGAACCCTTAAAATATGCAACAGAGCTACAAAAGAAACTGCATACACTACGCTTGTCCGTCCATTTTTGGAGTATTGCTGCCCAGTGTGGGATCCTTATCAGGTGGGTTTGACGGAACACATCGAAAGAGTCCAGAGAAGGGCAGTTCGTTTCGTATTGTCACGATACAGGGGAGACAGCGTTACGGAAATGATACGGGAGCTGGGTTGGGAATCATTACAACAACGACGCTTATAGCTGCGGCGTGGGCTCCTTACGAAACTCCAATCGCCAACATTCTCCTCCTAATGCAAAAATATATTGTTGACACCCACTTACATAGGTAGAAATGACCATCAGAATAAAATACGAGAAATCAGAGCTCGAACTGAGAGATTCGGGTGTTCTTTCTCCCGCTCCCTATTCGAGAATGGAATGGGAGATAAATAGTATAATGGTGGTTCTTTGAACCCTCTGCCAGGCACTTAAATGTGATTTGCAGAGTATCCCAAGTAGATGTAGATGGTTAAACGTCCGGTCGACAGCCTGGCCATTCACGCTCTGCATTTCTGGTGAGGACGGTGAAGCAAATCGGCCGTGCTCTCTCAAAGAAACCATCCCGGCATTTTCCTGGAATGATTTAGGTAAACCACGGAAAATCTAAATCTGGATGACCGGTGGTGGATTTGAAGCACAGTCATCCCGAATGCCAGGCCAGTGTGTACCCTAGGCATGTTTGATAGGGTTCATATGTGAACTTCCTGATCTTGCGACTAAGTTGAAGAGAGCGCATTCACAAGATGTGGACGAGAACCACATCTGAATACTGCCAATATGGGTGCACTATACGTTGGAGGATGTTATCATCGCCGAATAACAATTCTGACGTGGCCATTGAGCATGTTACTGGCACCATATGTACCGCACTGCAGTTTGTCTAGGTGTCAGAAATGGACGTCTCCATGGTCGTCGCAAGTGAAGTAGCCTGTCATGCAGCCTATTACGTACAGTTTGAAACACGACGTCCTGTGTCTGTAGGAAAATCATTATTCATCATGGTGGCGCCTCAGGGTTCCTCCGAGTTGAAATCCGCAACACTTTTTTGAATGTGTGTAGTTTTCTGTACCTAAAAGAACGTGCAGATACTTTAAGTATAGTACGAGTCAGACTGATCGCACAGGAGTGGCCGAGCGCTATAAGGCTTGTTGCTGTGGAGTGAGCGCTTGCTCACTGTTGGAGGTTCGAGTCATCCCTCGGGCATGTGTGTGTGTGTGTGTGTGTGTGTGTGTGTGTGTGTGTGTGTTGTTCTTAGAATCAGTTAGTTTAAGTTTGGTCCAATAGGTTTACAAACATTTGAACATTTTGAAAAACTTCTGAACCTATTTTAATCGTATCTTTTGATCCTATACTCTAAACTAACCGATTTCGACGTAAGAAATCTTTCTACTTGACAGTAGTAAATCAGCGCAATCCTTTGCAATCTGCAGTATAGTAACTCGATCTTATAACATATCAATTAGGTGAGTGTAACTCCTGAAAACAAAAATGTATTTTCATAGTGAAAATGTTTGTAAAGTTTTTGTGACGTTCATAGTCTGTTAACATATGATTATGATTTTAGTCATACCTCTTAAAGGCATTTTATTTGGAACAATAAGTAAACCACGATACCTTCACATAGAAGAAATAGGTCACGCATACTACACGGATATTTTCATGTGTCTGACCACGTTGTAGTTACTAACCTGACCATCATACTACTTTCATCTCTTTAAAAACAGTTACTCTCCATTCTCCAATTTAACGGAAGACTCGATCCTAAAACTTAAAAAAAAGTACATTTTTTGCAGTGTTTACTCTTAGATACCAAAACGATTTGGCTGTATTTGAATTACACATATGTCCAAGAAATTTTAAATAAAACAATTCTGGCTATTAGGCCGCCTCATTTTTTTTAAAACACTTAGCAAATTAATTGCCGACGTTTCGACCACTCTGTTGTGGTACTCTTCAGGGTGGTTAAGTGTTTTAAAAAATGACGCGGCCTAATACCCAGAATTGTTTTATTCAAAATGACACCGGCCGTGGAAGCCTACGAAATTATGTCCAAGAAATGTTGGAAATACGGACTGTTCAAGGGACTGTGGCACAACGAGAGGCCAGAGATGCGCCCAAAGCTAGCTGCGGCGGACAGCCCGGTGTGTGCTACTTCTGGAACACCCTTTCCACTACCTGCAGTGTCCTGGCCTCTAGGCAAGTTTCCACATATTCCCTCTCCTGGTAAGTTCACTCTATGCAATTGCCACACACTCGCCAGAGCATTACCGTGTAGGTTAGATTAGATTAGTACTTATTCTATAAATCATGAATACGATACTTCGTAATGACGTGGAACGTGTCAGGTTTATGAAAGGTATCATTACAAATTATTACTTTGTACTAAATATTACATGTCACAATATTTTATTTATGTAAACTGCTATTTCTTTTGAATTCGGTGGGATTGGTAATAACAAATTTCGTAAGTGAATATATGTACTGTGAAGTTACTGGTTCTATAAATAAGTGTCTGCAGGATGATCTTGGATGAACTCCAGCAGTTATTCTGATTACACGCTTTTGTGCAATGAATACTTTTTTACTCAATGATGAATTAACCCAGAAAATGATGCCTTACGAAAGCAGAGAATGAAAATAGGCATAGTAAGCTAATTTACTGATATGTATATCACCAAAATTTGCGAATACCCTAATAGCATAAGTTGCTGAACTCAAAAGTTCCAACAGATCTTTAATGTGTTCTTTCCAGCTCAACCACTCATCAATGCTTATACCGAAAAATTTTGCTACAAATTTCTGATCAATGTCTGTATTTGTTAATGGTGTCATTCCATTTACTGTATGGAGCTGTATGTACTGTTTTATCAAAATTTAATGATAGTACATGTGCTGAGACCACTTAATGATTTCTAAAAGACGCCGTTTATAATTTCTACAGTTTGTTCTTGTTTGTCAGGTGTGATAAGTATACTTGTATCATAAGCAAAATGAACCAGCTCTGCAACTTCATGGATACAGAATGGCAAGTCATTAATATATATTAAGAACAACAAAGGGTCTAAGACCGAACATTATGGCACCTCATTTTTGATTGTTCCCCAGTTTGAGGAATCAGCCGTTTTTGCATATTAGGTGAATTACTTATGTCACCTTTCTGCACTCTTCCTCTCAGGTATGATTTAAACCATGTGTACACTGACCCATTCATAACACAATACTTTATTTTATCTAGAAGAATTCCACTTTTGTGTCCCGACTTCGTCGCCGCTTTTGTGTCCCAGCCTCGTCGTAGGTGTCGGTGGCCGAGTGGAATGAGACCGACACGCTGGTGCAGGTACGGAGGGGAGCAGCCAGAAACTATAAACACTCGAGTAAATTAGAAAGAGATATATTGTACAGAATGTAACAATACTTAACTTTTACATAGTACTGCAGAACGTTGATACATAGTTGTTAGAGGCCTGCCTAGTGCCTGTACAATAGCAAAGTCTTCACTGGTGCCTATCTGATTACGAAGGTCGTAACTCGTTGCTATCTCAGTCCGAAGTGCGAAGTGCGAAGTGCGAAGTGGCCGATGTCCTTCAGTGGTGGCCACGAGCGGCGTTGTACCAGAGGGCGCTCGTGGCTGTCGTCGGAAGAACGCCGCGCCGTGCATGCATGGCGGCGCGCGGCGAAAGTAGGCGGCGCGCACTTTGTACTTGTGCGACACCACACCCCTCCCCCCCAAACCGCCGCGCCGTCGTGGCGTAGGGCTGAGGGCCACGTCGACGGCACTGGGAGGAGGGCCTGAGCGGGGGCGTTACTGGTGGGACGGGCGTCGTAGCTGAGGCCGGGATCGAGACGCCGTCCGCGCCCCGGCATCCGCCTTGCGATCCTCCAGGGAACCCGCCGAAACCTGGGGAAGGGCGCCCGCCCCCGCCCAGAGGGAGCAGGTCATCTTCTGAGGTGCGTGGCCCAAGCTGGGGGGGCCCGCACGGTCCCGGAGTCCCTCTCGGCGACGCTGTCATCTGCGGCGGCGACAGCGGCGGCGACGACTGCATCGGAGGTGCGTCGACCTCCATGGGGACGATCTCGTAGTCCGGGGACGAACGATGTGGCTGTGCTCCCTGGCGGTGAACTGGGTCTGGAATCAAGAAACCGGAGACAGGATCGCGCGGCCTGTGCAAGCGCAATTGGTTTGCGTGGCGCCGCAGCTCCGACCCTGTGGAAGAACGTACAATATACATATTGCGCCCGAGCACGCGCTGAATGGTGCCCGGCAACCATGTCTTCTTGTTTCCAGCAAACACCCTGTACAGCACCGGCGTGGAAACCTGAAAACGCGTAGCGCCATACGAACCGACTCGGTGCGTGGGAGGCTGCAGCAGGTGAAGGAGAGTGCGGTGACGGCGGCCGTGTAGCAGCTCGGCAGGAGACGGGCCGTCACGTGGCATGCACCGATACGTAGACAGGAAAATTTGAAGAGCTTGCTGCCTGGAGTGCTGACCTTTCATCTTCTCCATGTGAGACTTGAATGTTCGAACGAAACGTTCTGCTTCACCATTGGACTGAGGGTGAAAAGGTGCGGTGGTGATATGCTGAATGCCATTCACGCGACAAAACTGTTGAAATTCCGCACTAACAAACTGAGGTCCATTGTCACTGACGATAGTTTCAGGCAAGCCTTCGATGCAAAACACTGATGTTAAGGCACTGATTGTACTAGAAGCTGTCGTTGAGTTCATGGCAATCACAAAAGGAAACTTGCTGAAAGCGTCTACAACAATTAACCAGCGCGTATTCCAGAAAGGTCCGGCAAAGTCAATATGTATACGTTGCCATGGTCCCTTGGGGCGTGGCCAGTCTGAGAAACGCTGTGGAGGAGCCGCCTGATGCTCCGCACAAACTGTACACTGTGATGTCATGCTCTCTATCTGAGCGTCCATACCAACCCAGGTACAATGACGTCTGGCCAATTGCTTTGTCCTAACAATGCCCCAATGTCCTTGATGCAGGAGGCGTAACACTTCTCGTTGCAGGGAACGAGGAACAATCACTCTTGCTTGGTCGTTTTCGGTATGCAACAACAGTACGCCCTGACTTAAAGATAATGCATGACGTTGTGCAAAATAACGTCGAACCAGAGGCCGATCAATGTCTTTGGCTCTGGCAGGCCACCCTGAGCGAACAAAACGTGCTACCACACTTAGGTCTGCATCCGCAGCTGTTTCCTGTGCAACCCGACGAGAGTTCAAAGGAAAGTCTGCGACAGCGGAAGCATCTCTGGAGTCTATCTGACAACATGCCATTTCTGAAGAATCAAATGATACATCCTGGCCAACCGGAAGTCGGGAAAGTGTGTCCGCGTTGGCATGTTTAGTGGTAGGTCGGTACAAAATCTCATACTGATAATTTGACAATATCAAGGACCATCTCTGAAGCTTTTGTGCCGTACGTGGCGGAATTGGCTTTGTGGGTGAGAACAACGACGTGAGAGGCTTGTGGTCTGTCAACAAATAGAATTTTCTGCCATAGAGATAATGATGAAACTTTGCGACGCCGTAAATGATTGCTAAGGCCTCCTTTTCTATCTGACTGTAATTCTGTTGCGTCGGCGTCAGTAGCTTGGATGCAAAGGCAATAGGACGATCGTGACATCCAATACGATGTGAGATTACAGCGCCTAGGCCGTACGATGAGGCGTCAACTGCTAACACTTCAGGCTTCTGGGTGTCAAAGGGAATCAAACATGCATCACTGAGTAGTGCAGACTTTAGTTTGTCAAAGGCAACCTGACAATCTTTAGACCATACAAAAGGAACATTCTTCCTACGTAAGTGATGCAGTGGAGCTGCAATCTGAGAGGCATTGGGAATAAACCTGAAATAATAGTTAAGCTTTCCCATCACTGCTTGCAATTCATGCACATTCTTAGGAGCAGGCAAGTCTTTGATTGCTCGAAGATGTGACTGTAAGGGATGAATTCCTTGGGCATTAATCACATGGCCTAGGTACTCTATTTCAGTTTGAAAAAACGAACACTTTGCTTTATTACAACGTAGACCTGCTGCAGTCAAAACTTGGAAAAGGCACTCCAGGTTTGCTAAATGTTCTTCAACTGTACGTCCGGATACCACAATATCATCTAAATAGTTCGAACAACACGGTACAGAAACTGTCAGCTGTTCCAAAAAACGCTGAAAAATAGCGGGAGCGGAAGAACTGCCAAAGGGTAGGCGTTGAAATTGAAAAAGGCCCATGTGAGTATTAATGACGAAAAACTTTTTTGACTCGTCATCAAGTGGAATCTGTAAGTATGCCTCTGCTAAATCAATCTTGGAAAAGAAGCGAGATTGTCCTAATTTGTCCATCAGTTCGTCAGGTCTGGGCAGGGGGTAAGTGTCTACAATTGTTTGACTGTTGACAGTTGATTTGAAGTCCGCACAGAGACGAAGTTTTCCTGACGGCTTGGGTATAATTACTATAGGCGAGGCCCACTGACTCGCAGAAACAGGAGAAATCACCCCACTATCTTGCCAACGTTTAAGTTCTTCGGCAACTGTATCACGCAAGGCGATAGGCACTGCTCTAGCTTTACGAAATTTTGGTACTGCAGATTCTTTTAAAGTTACACGTGCCATGAAGTCTTTTGCACAACCTAGTTCCGGCGAAAACAAGTCACTATATTTGTCACACAATGCATTGATTTTATCCTGAGGCACTATTGACGAAATTTGAAGCACATCTCTTTGAATTGATAAACCAAACAAGTCAAAAGCATCTAGTCCAAAAATGTTCTGCGTAGATTTGGCCTGAAGAACAACAAAAGCAACTGTTTTCGTAACACCTTGAAAAGAGGCAGGCAGGCTACACGTTCCTAGCACGGGAATATTTTGACCTGTATAAGCTGTTAACACTTGTTGACACAGCGATAATTTTGGCGAACCCAGAAGTTCATAAGTATCTTTATTAATTAAGGTAACAGCGGAACCAGTGTCGAGCTGAAATTGCACAGTCTTATTGTCAATGGAAAGATTCACAAACAGTTTTTGCTTTCGGCGCTCGACGGGTGCGCGAATGTGGGCAACGTCTGTTACGGTTTGTTTACTGCGCTTGCGCGGGCCGCGTAGTGTAGGAAGCGGCGCAGACTCGGCACGCAGCGGATTAACAACACTGTCACTAGATGACACTACCGCCGGATCGGCGTCCGCGCAAGCCTGCGAAGCCACTCCAGATTTACTAACTACTGCACTACACTTTTGAGTAGCTACTTGATGTCTACTGTCACTAGCTACACAGTACTGGGCACTATTACAAGGAGCAGTTGCAGAAGGCACTAATTTCACTACAGGAATGCACTGTTCATAGTCATTTTGCTTGTCCCGAACCCTTTTCCGTTGCACTGTTTTACGCGCTCGTCGGCGCTTGCTACGTGGTGCACTATATAGATTTGCCATAGGCGCAGAACTACTTTCTTGCAATTGAGATCCAAGGAAAGCACTGTTCAATTCCACAGCCCGTATAACATTGACAGAATGAACTGTTCTCGCACTTTGCGAAGCACTGTGTCTAACGTGACTGTTCGAGTTTTTAATTTGCATACACACAGACTGTACATGTCCTGATTTGCCACATTGATAACAGGATGCGTTGCGACTAGGGCAATGAGCACGCTTGTGGCGAGACACACACTGGGGGCAAGATTTACGTACATTTTTCTGAAATGAGCGTTGGCGCCCGTTATTCAAATTACTGTGTCTAACACTACGGGGCGACCTTTGCGTCGCACTTTTACACTGGCTACTGTTCACTGTCAGTTCAGCACGGTCGGTAGAAAAATAAGAATCACTAGTGCTATACTGAGAACTACGGCTAGGAAAGCGTCCGTTGCGGCGCACCGAATTTACACTGTGGCTTTGCATTTCGACATCTGCTAAGTCAAAAGTATCATGCGCTTCTATAAGCTGCAGTACACTGTCTAATGAGGGGTCAGACTGTTTCAGAATTGCTGCTCTAATTCTGGGGTCCTGAATATTCTGCGTAATCGCATCCCTCAACATCACGTCACTATACGAAAGTCCACAAGAGCAAGTAAATTTACATTGGCGGGTTAAGCCCTTCAATTCCGTAATCCACTCTTGGTGTGACTGCTGCGGTAATTTTTTAAGTCTGAAAAATCGGTATCGTGCAGCGGCTACAAGAACTTTTCTCTCATAATGAGCATTTAGTGCCTCTACTATTTGTTCAAAGTCTACATCACGAGGAGATACTTGCGGGAATAGTTTCTGCAGTAATACGAAGGTTTTGGGGCCCACCACAGATAATAGCAGATGCTTCACTTTCTGACCTGTAATTTGATGAGCCGCGACGAGTTCTTGAAACTGTGCGAAGTAGTCGCTCCATTCTTCCTCACGTTCGTTGTACTGGCGGAACGTCGGAAGCGGTGCGGCGGCAGGTGTGGGCTGCTGATGCGACGGCTGTTGTTGTTGAGCAGCCTGTGTCGTCAACTGCGACACGGCCTGGAGAAGCTGGGTAATTTGCGCCGTCTGTAACTGAATAATTTCCATTAAGTTTGGGTTCGGGGTAGTGGCCATGCTGACCGATTAGGCGCCGCGTATACAAGTAACTTAGTACAAAACACAAATGCAATATGAAAGAGGACGCTCTGCAACAAAAAAGTCCACAAAATACGTAACAGAATATGTTCCCCCAAAAATCTTATAATAAGGGTGGGTGGGCGGGAGCAATTTTTGCGTGCTCCGACTGCTGCTGTCTGGCTGCTGCAAGCGGGCTGGTCCAAGGTTCTATCACTCCTCGTCGCCACTTTTGTGTCCCGACTTCGTCGCCGCTTTTGTGTCCCAGCCTCGTCGTAGGTGTCGGTGGCCGAGTGGAATGAGACCGACACGCTGGTGCAGGTACGGAGGGGAGCAGCCAGAAACTATAAACACTAGAGTAAATTAGAAAGAGATATATTGTACAGAATGTAACAATACTTAACTTTTACATAGTACTGCAGAACGTTGATACATAGTTGTTAGAGGCCTGCCTAGTGCCTGTACAATAGCAAAGTCTTCACTGGTGCCTATCTGATTACGAAGGTCGTAACTCGTTGCTATCTCAGTCCGAAGTGCGAAGTGCGAAGTGGCCGATGTCCTTCAGTGGTGGCCACGAGCGGCGTTGTACCAGAGGGCGCTCGTGGCTGTCGTCGGAAGAACGCCGCGCCGTGCATGCATGGCGGCGCGCGGCGAAAGTAGGCGGCGCGCACTTTGTACTTGTGCGACACCACATCCACGATTTACACAATAAAAAGCCTTGGAGAGATCGCAAAAAATCCCAACGGGTGATGTCCGGTTATTCAGAGCATCTAATATTTCATTGGTGAAAGTATATATAGCATTTTCTGTTGAAAAGCCTTTCTGAAAACCAAACTGTCATTTTGTTAGAACTTTATTTTTACCTATGTGTGAAACTACTCTAGAATACATTACTTTTTCAAGAATTTTGGATAAGGCGCTCAGAAGTGAGATTGGGCAGCAGTTGTTGATATCAGACGTATCCATTTTATGTTCAAATGTTTGTAGAGCTTATGGGACTTAACTACGGGGTTTTCAGTTCCTAAAAGTAGAAACTACTTATTAACCAGCTAGTACTAAGGACGGCACAAATATCCATGCCCAAGGGGGGATTCGAACCCCCGACCATAGTGGCCATGCAGACTGTGACTGACGCGCCGCAGAACGCTCGGCCACAGCGGCCGGCCCCCTTTTTGTTTACAGGCAGGAAGATACCTCCTATCTGACTCGAAAATATGCGTGGCAGCTTATTCCATCACCTAATCACATAAGTTACCAATGAATAAGAACAGGAAAATATGTTCTTCACATTTTCACCTTAGAAGTCATTTCCTATGAACTTATAACATGGGACAAAAAAAGAAACGTAATACCCACCAAGCTGTAACATGTTGTCCTCTTGAGTTTCCTGGTGTGGCTTTGCACATTATTTCTAATGAGTAAGATCTTCTTCTATAAAAAAAAATGCGTTATCTGAGAATCAGTCACTCCCAGTAAACTTTTATGTACAAGATGGGACAGAGAAAAAAATAGGAAAATTTACACAATCCATTAAAATTGGAATTAATACAGGAAAGAAATTCAATTCATAGTACTTGAAATCTCGCAACCTTGCCACTTACGAAACATTGATGTCACTTATCATTAAAAAAATAATAAATAACGTCCTTTAAATGGCGGCCTCCTCTACGAATACAATCGTGATATGTGCTGTGGAGATTCCTCATTGACCGCTGCGATATCTCAGCTGGGATACATTGAATTGCATCCCGAATTCTCTGCTTTAACTCATCCAGGGTTCTTTGTCGAGTCATGAAGACTTTGCTCTTGAGGTAGCCTCACAAGAAGAAATCACAGACGGATATATCTGATGGTCTCGGGGGTCAGGAAATGTTACCGAATCGTGCGATCACACGGTTTAAACACAACAATTGTCAATGTAGATTGTTGCATTGAACAAACATATATATACCTTAATGTTATATAGAAGAACGCCTTCATTATGTGACTAGTTTCGACAAGAAGTTGTCATTTTCAAACGTAAAATTAAAATTATAAATGTGTATAAATACTTTCAAAGGCACATGAAACTGGGGAACACAGTAAATAAAATGCTCAACATGTGTACTGGCTACTGGGGTACCACTGACGTGTTTGGAACATTAACATATTTACTTGAAATTAAAATTAGAAATCTGTATAAAAACTCTCAAAGGCACAAGCATATTGTATACACAGTACATAAAATACTCCACCTGTGTGCTGGTTACTGGGGTACCACTGACATGCTTGGAACATTAACATATGGGTAACATATAACGTAGGATAGTACATTCCGTTAGTTAAAATTTGACAACGACTGCAGAGTATATGGTGCCATAAAAATATAGTTCAGGTTGCCCGTATAAATAGCAATGTGAGCAAATCGACCTTTCATTTGGTGGATGGAATGTTAGCCAGCACACATACAAACATGGCTAACATTCCATCCGCCAAATGAAAGGCCGATTTGCTCATATTGGTTGTCTGCTATTACTACAGGCCACCTCAACTATATGGCACCATGTAGTCTGGAGTCGTCGTCAATTTTTAACTGATGGAATGTACTATCTTACCTTACATGTTACCCATATGTTAATGTTCCAAGCATGTCAGTGGTACTCCAGTAACCATTACAGAGGTGGACTATTTTATGTACTGTGTACACCAGATGCATGTGCCTTTGAGAGTTTTTATACGGATTTATGATTTTAATTCTACGTTTCAAAATGACAACTTGTTGTCGAAACTAGTCACATAATAAAGTGTTGAAGTAAAATATGCGATCTAGGCGTTCATCTATATGAAGATTATATAACATTTACAGATTGCCCCCCAAACGCTACTATGTCGAATGTTGATACATTCATCTTGTTACTCGTCAGACAGCAATAGATATACCTGCCAATAGCCGCCTTGTTTCAGAAAGAGCATAATGGTCTGCAGTTGGGTATGGCGGTGACAGGGCATAAGTTACGAGCACAGCGTGAGGCGAGCCGGAACAGAGGGCGCGGTCGTACGTGGCCTGTCACGGCGCGGGTCGTAAATCAGAGCAACTTGGCCCACCGGGAACTTGGCGGGGGGCGTCGCCTGCTGGCGAGCAGGCAAATCACCCCAGACACCGGCACCTAGCCACCGGCCGAGACCACTGAGCCGCCACCCCAACTCTTCTGCGGTGGGTATGCTGACAGACAAAAAACCAAGTCTGCACGGCCGCTACCGTCGGGGGTTCTAATCCCCCCTCGGGCATGGATGTTTGTGTCGTCTTTAGTATAAGGCAGTTCATAAGTAGTCCAATAGGTTTCGGAAATGCAGTCGCGTAAAATTCACTTCTGCTGATATTTCGGCCGCGTACCTTCCGGCCATCTTCAGAGTGAGTCGAAGACTGTCGACGAGGTGCCGGACGCGGCCTTATAAGCCTGATCGCGGTGGCAATGCGCGTGCGCGTCACAGATGCTGGTGTACTGCATATCGTAGTACTCACACGCGTGCGCCCCCCGTGGCGGAAGCGCTCCGGTGTTCACTTATCGATATATGCTCGGCGGCGGCAACACCTGGCGTCTTCTCTGTGATTTCAATACTCCAAGTGCAGGGTTCCAAGCTTTGTCTAAATTAAAACCTTTATCTCTGTTTAATAAGTTGTTGGCCCGTCTAATTTCAACAGCTTCCTTAAATATAGCATCCCAAAACGAAGATATGGGTGTCAAAATCTTCACATCGCTATTGTTCATTAAATGACCAGTTTCTATGCAATGTTCAGCCACAGCTGACTTGTCTGGCTGTAATAGGCGAGTATATCTTCTGTGTTCAACGCATCCCTCCTGGAAAGTGCGTATTGTCTGGCCTATATATGAATTATCACAATTGCCGCAAGGGATCTGGTACACACCTGACCTGCGAAGCAACAAATCATCCTTCACTGACCCGAGTAAGGCTGCAATCTTCACTGGTGGCCGGAAGATAACCTTAACACGATGTTTGTCGAGAATGCGGCTTATCTTCGACGAAAGAGCGCCCACGTAAGGTAAGAAAGCTCTTGATCTATAACTATTATTTTCGTCTTCTTCTTCCACGTCTCGTGCTTGCATTCTTGGACTCACATCGAATGCTCTGCGAATCTGTTGCTGCGAATATCCATTTGCTTTGAAAATGCTCTTCAGGTGTGTGAGCTCTTCCTGGAAGTTGTCGTCGTCTGATATACAATGTGCTCTGTGCACCAATGTCTTAAGGACCCCTGCGGTTTGTGAGGGATGATGGCCTAGCTACTCGCATATAAATACAGATTCGTATGGGTTGGTTTCCGATATACTGCATGTCCTAATGTACCATCAGCTTTTCGACGAACAAGTACATCCAAAAAAGGGAGGCAGCCATCTTTTTCAATTTCCATAGTAAATTTGATATTAGCGTGGATGGAGTTCAGATGGTCAAGAAATCGATGTAACTCTCCTTCCCGTGAGGCCATACTATAAACTTGTCATCCACGTATCTCCAGAAGACCGTTGGTTTAAAACTTGCCGAGTACAGAATTTTGTCCTCGAAGTCTTCCATGAAGAAATTCGCTACCAGAGGGCATAGGGGGCTTCCCATAGCAACTCCGTCAATCTGATCATAAAAGTCACCATTAAACTGGAAATAAGATGACGTCAGTACATGTTCAAATAAGGCGGTGATATCCTTGTCAAAATGTTGGCCAATTAGAGAATCCTGTACAGGTACCTTGGTATATAATGATATCACGTCATAAGTTCATAAGTAGTTTGTAAGTTTAGGGACTGATGACCCCGCAGTTAAGTCCCTTAAGCTTAACAAACTTTTCTGAACAAAAAACGAGTATACCCCTCTGTCGCGGAATGAGAAGACTTTGCAATGATGTTATTTGACGAAAGCTATGTGTATAATCCTTTTTGTAATGTGAATATCTTTGACTTGTTTGTATGCAGTTCTGTGAGACAGGGGCTTAACTAAGGGGTGGATGAGGGGGATAGAACCAACCCCCACACAACCCAAAACAAAAATCGTATAACAGCAATCTGTTAAAGGTAAAGATTGGAAACTTGGGGTGTTTTACCATAAACTTTCATTGGATGGGAGTGAATTAGTTTCTTCAACGGAAGTGGTAGATGGTAGCCTGTCTGGAAACAGACTAAAATTTTGCTTCGCAAGCAGATCTATCCCCCCCCCCCCCCCAAAGCCAAGTCCTAGTTTGAGATAAATAAAGTTTGTTGTTGTGTACAAGACATCCACCTTTGCACTACATTTCACGACACAATACATTTTTTAGTGCTGAAACCCGGAACCGGCGGGCGAACCGAGGCAAAAGGAACGTAACTACGAACGTTTGGAAGACACGAAACGACACGCATCTCCTCTACAACGCAGATAAGTGCAACTGCAAGGCTGTAATTATTTCAGAGTACTATGAAAGCTTTACAGCAATTATAAAGTAATTGTTGCCAAGGGTAGATACTGCATGATTTAGTGAACTTCCTTTGCTGTTCATTCTAACTCTTTCGCTCGTAATAACGATATATGTTATGGGGGAACGTTACTACGACGTTATCTGTGAATAGTGCTGCCATCTATCAGCCGATTATCGTACTACACTTACTCGAGCTACCTTCGGTCCGGTCGCCCGCTGTACTACTGCCAATAGCGCTGCCCCTGTTGGCTGGCCGCTATCGGACAGTTGTTCACTGTATTAGACACTAACGACTTTCCGACCACGCTAATCGAGGAACAAAATGTTCAAATGTTTGTAAAGCTTAAGGGACTTGACTTCGGGGTCATCAGTCCCTAAACTTACAAACTACTTATGCACTACCTTATACTAAAGACGACACAAACATCCATGCCCGAGGGGGGACTGGAACCCCCGACGACGGACGGCCGCGCGCACCGCAACACGGCGCTCCAGCACGCGCGGCTAATCCGCCGCGGCAAATCGAGGAACATCTGATACGAGACGTAACACTTAAAATTTCCGAATTAGGTGACCGATTGGATAATGGCAGACAACAACTCGGAAGCACAACTACACAGCCTAAAGAGGAAACGCACGAGAGAAAGAGCGAACATTACGCGCTTTGTCGCAGAAGTTGAAAGGTTGTCAGACACTGCAGGGCTCGTGGATTACAAATACTATAAGGAAAGACTTCAAGAAGGTGTACAGTGACTCACCACTTTAGATGACGAGACTCACGACTTCTTAGACGACGACCAATACGAGACAGATGTTCGTAAATGTGAAGATTATTTAGACGCTGCTAAACGCGCCATTGTTCAACTGTCGCACGAAATAGAGAAACAGCTCGCAAGATTTGTAACAAACCTGAAAACTGCCGATGCCACCCCCTTCCCAGTTGCAATCTGCAATGGCAGATCGGCTCCTTCAACCTCAGTAAAACATCCGCCAATCAAGCTTGAGCCATTTTCAGGTGATTTGGAGACATGGGCACGGTTCTGGGAGCAGTTTGATCAGTCAGTCGACAAGGACCCGTCGATAACTACCGTTAATAAACACACATTTCTTCGTGGCTACTTGGAGGGAGAACTGAAACCTTTAGTAGACTGTATTGCAGTGACAGCTGCGACCAGTGCCGTAACAAGAACTTGTATGTGTTTTAGTCAGTTTCCAGACAGACTACCATCTACCACTCCCATTGAAGAAACTAATTCACTCCCATCCAATGAAAGCTTATGGTAAAATACCTCAAGTTTCCAATCTTTACCTTTACCAGATTGCTGTTTTACATTTTTATTTTTTTATTTTTTAAGGGTTCTGGGGGAGGGTTCTATCTCCCTCATAGCCCCCCCCCCCAATAGTTACGCCACTGGCTGCGACATACGAAGAAACGAAAAGGATTCTACAATCTCGCTATGGCAACAAAGATCAGATAATACAGACCCACCTGGATTACATAGAAGCCATAAAACCCATTCAGTTGTCCTCCCCAGAGGAACTCAGTACGACATTCATCGAATGCCAGCGACATACAGAAGCTCTTTAAGGCTCTTGGGGAAGATGTGAACGGTTATGGCCGAGTCCTCGCGCCGAAAATTCTCCGTGCCTTCCCAGATGACATATGCCGCCGCTGGGTAATCCACGCCAAGCGTACGGGAATCTCTGAAGGAGACATCTTGCAGTTGATAGAGTTTCTGAGTGAGGAAGTAGATGGGGCATTACAACACAGAATATGCGCGACACCCTCCTCATAGCTGTTGATTCGCTAAAGTAATTATTAGTGTGGTCGTTGCATATCTATGGTATTATATACAGACCAGCGGCAGTTCATGGTATTGTTTCAGTGTTGCACAACTCCCTTTTATTTTCAAACTAGGTACGTCCCCTTTTCTTATATATGAGGTATGTCCACAAAGTAACCTCCGATTCGTTATACAAAACAAACGTATACAGATACAGAACAAATATTTATTGTACAAACATCTACAACTCTTAAAGTACTTTTCTTTAGAGCATTCGAAATTTTGTAGGCACTTGTCATAGCGTGGCACAAGTTTTTGTATGCCTTCTTCTTAGAAGGTTGCCGCCTGTGTATTCAACCGTGTGGTAACATATTCCTTTAGCTAGTCATCAGGGTTGAAGCGTTAACCACCAAGACCAGATTTTACGTATAATAAGAGATGAAAGTCGCTAGGAGCGATGTCCGGACTGTATGGAGCATGATCAAACACGTCACAGTGAAATTCCCGTAAGAGGTGTTTATTTGGTTTCATTCACCGTGTGAGGTCAGTCATTATCGTGAAAGAAAACATCACATTTTTCAGTAATCCTTGACGCTTCTTCTGTATTGCGTTACTGTTCTGTATTTGTCTTGCAGTAACCAAGTGCATTGATTGTTTGGCCTCTTGGTAAGAAATCAATCAGCAAAATGACTTTTCTGTCCCAAAAAATGGCGAAGATGAATTTTCTGTGTCAAGATTTGCTTAGGCTTAACCTTCGTTGGGGATAAAGTGTGCCTCCCTTCCACTGATTGCCGTTTAAATTCAGGCGTATCGTACGATACCCAAGTTCATACCCCGTGACTATCCGAGAAAGAAAACCATCGTATTCTTCATTGTAGCGTGTCAAAATCTGAAGTGCGCTACCTAACCATTGTTTGTTGTGTTGTTAGAATTTTGGGTACCCAACGTGAGAAAAATTTCGAAATATCAGTTTTTCAGTAACAATTTCATGAATTAGTCATCGTGAGATTCGCGGAACTTTCGTGGCAACGGCACTAAGTGTAAACTTACGGTTGTGCTTAATCTTCTCTTGAACTGCCTACCCATCTCTGGCCAGAATCAGTTCCCTACGCTCCACTAAGTGGCACCGCTCTACAGGGCACACTAAAATCCTATATATAGAAAGTAGAGCTGGGTTTGAGCACGACTCAAACTGCTCGAACAATTGACGTCACAGTTCGGGAAATGTTCGAACATTCAATCACGACGCTATCTAGCAATGTCAAGAGGTACTATCTCTACGATTTACAACGATGGTATTCGTAAATCTTTTCTGTGCATTTTTCTCTGTTACTGTACCGTATGAAGAGGGAATGGAATGGTCATTTGCAACGTATTTCTTATAATCGCATTAAATGTAATTTCTACTTGTGAAGGATTCACATTTTTTTCCTTTGAATGTTAGCCTTCAGTTATGTGTAGCAGTAGTTCTGTTATAGTTGCAGATATTTTGTTTATGGATCATATCTTGTGATGATACGAGACAGGTCACGTATGCACTGCTAAAAACAGTTTTTCATAGTTACGTCCTTCTTTTCTTTTACATATACTTTTACTTCCTATGAAATTAGTTCTGAGCAAAGCGATAGCCCGGTAACTTCAAAATTTCCCGCGCATCGTTTGCAGATCCACAGCGCGAGTCATTTATTATCTGAGTGTTCGAACAGTTCGATACTGTATCGAGTTCTCTGCTGTATCTGGAAAACCCGAACATGTTAGAACGCGAGTATCGTTTGCCCAGCCCTAATAGAAAGTAGCGACAACCTTTTACGTGTTGACTGCCGACAATCGCATCTTACCATTCGTCAGTTACACGTCACGTCTCGGTAGCCATTCTTGGGCCAAACTAGCCGTTACGTATAATGCAGAAATCTACTAATTTAACGTTTATTTCTCTATACGAAGGTGTGTGTCATAAAAGTTCGTTTTCTATAAATTAAGGATCATATTAAACTCTTTAAGTTATAGAATTCAAGCATATAGGTCGCAACTTCGTATTTAATTTACTGCGGTGAACTGAAAGATATCGTTCTTATTTCTGTGTCTGAGGAAAATTGTAGTTAACTCACGTTTACCTGATGTTAAATATAATATCTAATTGCCAGATTTTTGCATAATAGACAAACAACTATGACATTCTGCCATTAGTAGTAGCTCAAATCCATACTGTATATGCAAAAAAGTAATTAAACAGCTCACTAGGAGAAAGCAATACAGAATGCAGGGTGTGTTTTCAGACATTTGCTTGTAAATCAACTAAACCGTGTAAGCTAAAACACCACGCCTCTCTAATACACTTTTTATTATATCAAGGCATGGTTTCACTTTCTGCAATTTAACTGTGCCATGCAATAATGACATTTCATCAGCAGTCGTAATAATTTTCTTTCTTCACAAATTACCTACCACATTAAAATGTTCAAATGCTTGTAGAGCTTATGGTGCTTAACTACGGCGTTATCAGTCCCTAAACTTACAAACAACTTATGAACTACCTAATACTAAGGAAGGCACAAATATCCACGCCCAAGGGGGGATTCGATCCCGCGACCGTAGTGGCCGTGCAGACTGTGAATGGCGCGCCGCAGAACGCTTGGCCACCGCGGCCGGCTACCACATTAAATCATTACCTCGTGCTGTTAGCCTATCAGAGTTTATAATAATCAACAACCAAGGGAAGACGATCACTGAGTGTTCTAAAAAAACTTTGAAGCAAATTTTCATAATTTATATGACGCAGTCGAAGGAGAAAGGTGTTACTCAATTTTGAAAATAGTGAAACCATTCCCATGCAACTCAACGTTAGCGATGCCTTCAATTGAAAGAGATCTTGGACATCACAGACTTTAATCAGCGGATGACTGATAAATTAGCATTGATAAAAAATAGGAGTGGAAATTTTCAATACAGACGCGGTAGGAATAAGTGTACTTATAATCTGTAGCATGCCTCTAATTTCTTGTACATGACGAATGAATTTGATTTCGGCTGGGAAGGTAGCTCATTACGTAACTATTATTGATAACTTTTAGCATGCATTTTGCGACGGGTTCTTCTGTCACTACCGAAGGACCGTAAATTGAATTTGGAAAAAAATGTTATATTCATAAATTTTGTGATATTCATACACCAAGGATTCTAGTCGTATTTATATCATGAGAAATGACAAGAGGCCAGGATCTGAACTAAATACCTCTCTTATAAGCGTCTTGTATGAAAATGTAAAATTGTAAGCGTCTCATATTAAAATGTAAGATCGCAACACCCAGTTTCAGATACCACCGGCTGCCGATGATAAAGACAATTCTTCGTTTTTCATTGTTAACAAAAATCAGAATTAGAATACGCTCTCAAAGTGGAAAAGAATAGGGACGTGGACACAAATTACTAGCAGAAATTTTAAAGTGATAGGGTTGGTGAACAGCTTGTTACGCCCCATTCTCAGAATGGCGTGGAGAGACGCCTCCTATGAACACGAAATGACGCATAACCAGAAATAAAACTCGTTACAACTTTAACCGGAAATTACTGACTGATTAGCGGGCTTAACCAGATCATCTTCAGGGAAGGAAACTGGAAGCATGAAACATGAGAATGTTGTCTGTACCCTGAATCTCTTTCCAAGCTAATGAAGTCAGTGGTTCTGTAGAAAATTGTACCGCAATGAAATAGGGTTCCGCTTTTATATTATTATTGTTATTAATATTATAAATATTAAAATATTATAAAATATGATAAATATCTCAATGATTTTTTGGAAAATGCTTTGACCCTTAGTGTGTCTAAAATTTTGAACTCTCTCTCATTTATAAATCAGTAGCAGTGTGAGGGAGAAGATAATGTTCTCTTTAGGGGTGTGTCCCCTCAAAGGTTAACTGTTTCGACCATTGAAATGGCCACTACAACCACAGTATTGGCCACCAGTTGCGCTGATAAGAGATATCATCCACACAGCTCCTACTCAGTGCAACATGTGGCCAAAACTACGGCTGTAGCTGAAGACCATTTCAATGGTCGAAACCTCTAACCTTTAAATCAATTGCGCTTTTGTCATTCCGGAAGCTAATTCTGCACGATGCTTTCAAAAATAATTGGCGTACCTGGTGACAAAGTTTTATCATGCAAATACGCTTTCTTTGTACCTAAAAAATAGAAAAACGTTATGTAAATTAGTTTCTGGAAGCGCCTCGCTTCATTTTGCAGGTGAATAGAATGATATATGTACAAAATGTCAGTAAATTGTATTATTAATGTAATTAAAGATTGTTGTACATCATTATTTTCGAGTAATGGCTGAGGAAAATTTTAATATTTAAATGCCGCTAGCTTCTAGAGCAACACATAACTTTCAATTGGAATCTACATATCTCATAAAATAGGCTGAAAATGTGTATGTATTGAAGCAGACAACAGCAGAAGGTTAAGCCACTAAAGAGGGAAAGAAAGGGGCGGACCGTTAAACCTTGCACATGATTCTATGTGTGGAAACAGAGATATTTATTACACTTATAATATATTCATACACCTTAAATAACGCCAAATTATTGCTAGCAAGCAGTGATTCCCGGGAGTTTGACTATTTTAAGTGAGATCGTAATTAAACACTCCTCATTGAAACAGAAACCATCATTGAATAAAGAACGCCGGCCGCGGTGGCCGAGGTGACTGAGGCGCTCCAGTCACGGTCAGCACGACCACTACGGTCGGGGGTTCGAATACCCCCTCTGGCATGGATATTTGTGTCGTCCTTAGTCTTAGCTACTTCATAAGTAGTTTGGAAGTTTAGGGACTGATGACTCCGTAGTTAAGTCCCATAAGCTTAACAAACGTTTGAACATTTTTGAATAAAGAACAAGTTAAAATCCTTAAAACAACTCTAGGATTACAGGTCCCTTCGTAAAGAATAGATTTAACAGAACAACAAAACTAAACATACAAACTTACACCTTTGTAATCAGAAAACCAAATACTTAAGGTTAATCTGACAAAAGAGCATACACGTCGCCTGGGTACAAAAGCTCAGGCTTTATCAACCATTTAAGCCTACAATATAAATTAGTGATCAGTAAATCTTAATAATTACATATTCAGTTCGGAACACCCAGCAGAGAAGTACTTCAAGGGAAACCAGAAACATCGGTAACACCAAGCACAAGTTTGAAAAAAAAAATTCCAAGAAAATACGAACTTTCCACACTGAGACTCACTGACAATCAAGAAGGAATCACAAGGTCGGAGCGGCCACGTCTGAGTAATTACCTTGAGCCATAATGACTAGAGAAATGGTACATACACTAGGTGAAAGGTGAATGTACGTGCCCACTAGACGCTTGTAAACACAAGGTGTCCACCCAAAGGTTCAAGTACTGTGAACTTGACACCGGCCTATTACTATGGCCACTAATCCTAATACCTGTCCGGACGTCAAGCCGGGCACGATTCACAAGACAAATTAGAAATATCGACAGCCACTCGGCTGTGGAGTATGTCAGCAGCAACAGTTCACACCCTGGTAGTGGCGTGATGGACAGCACAATCAGTACAAGGAAGCTCACAGTCAGTCTGCGTTAATTTCCATGAGCGAAGCGGAATGTCTCTCGCCACTCATCACAGCCAGCATTTCGTGTGTCCGACGTCTCTCTCTCTCTCTCTCTCTCTCTCTCTCTCTCTCTTCGTAATTCATACACGATCCTGGAGCGTGATACGACTGCCTTGCTGGGAGGAACAAACAGCAGCTCGCTACCCAGTCAGCCGCACCAATTACAAACAGCAAAGGCCTCGACACGACGTGAGTGACGTCATTCTTGGCACCACCCGGTCGCATCACTGCTCTCGCCGACCGTCCACAGCGCCCCCTCCGGCCAAAGATGAAAAACTCCACGAGGGAAAGCAAAGTCCAAGCCGAATGGTCGATCTAGTACCGCGATGCGGCTCATGTATGTTCCACATCTCCTCCGAAAGTAATCGACTGATTTCAACCAAACTAGGTATCAGGCAACAATCGATGTCGCGGTAAGAAACACGTACAACACATATGTCAGGAGTTATGAGAACAATGAAAATTCTGATTAACTGCTACATCGTGCGCTATTTTTCCGTATCTCCTCCTAAAATAAAGAACAGATTTCAACTAAACTTGGTGCGCATATAGTTTACTATCAGACAGCAATCACTGTTGAGTTAAAAACTACCTACGCGGTCAGGAGATATTATGTCATTCATCCTCTATTTATTTATCGCATACTGTTTCCTAATATTACATACTATAAGTCTGGAAAATTATATTATTGTAGGACACATAGTCAATGATATATAATGCCGCAATTTTTAAGCTGCATGAAAACGAAACGTAGCCGGCCGCGGTGGCCGAGGGGACTAAGGCGCTCCAGTCACGGTCTGCACGGCCACTACGGTCGGGGGTTAGAATCCCCCTCGGGCATGGATATTTGTGCCGTCCTAGTTCGTAAGTAGTTCATAAGTAGTTTGTAAGTTTAGGGACTGATGACCCCGTAGTTAAGTCCCATAGACTAAACAAACATTTGAACATTATTTTGAAACGAAACGTAAATGGACAGATAGTAAGGTAGAAGCCGATGAACAGAAAGGTAAGACATATAAAGATCGGGATTAGATAGAGGCAGAGAGAGAGAGTGGAATGGAATAGGAAAGGAACAGAGAGATGGGGGGAGGGGAGGAGATAGGCAAACAAAGAGTGGATAGGAAGAGACATGCGAGGAAGAGATTGAAAGGAGGGGGTGTTGGCATGAGACAGTATGGAGGAGGGAGAGAAAGAGAGGGAAGAGAAGGTTGGAGAGAGACGAGAGAGGTGGACAGGAGGGTTGGGGGTGAGGTGGTTATTGATTTACGAAGGATGTGACAGATGAAGAGAATGGAAGCCAGAAATACATACAAAAGTGTATGGAACACATTGGTTTCATTTCTAGTATGTTGTTGCGGTCTTCAGTCGGCAGACTGATGCAGCTCTCCAAGCTACCCTGTCCTGTGCAAGTCCCTTCATCTGAGAATACGTTCCGCAACCTACATCCTTTTGAATCTGCTTACTGTATTCAACCCTTGGTCTCTCTCTACGATTTTTACCCCACACACTTCCTTCTAATGCTAAATTTACAATTCCTTGATATCTCAGAACGTGTCCTACCAATCTATCCCTACTGTTAGTCAGGATATGCTAGAAACTCCTTTTCTCCCCAATTCGGTTAAGCACCTCGTCATTAGTCCCGTGATCTACCTATCTGTTCTTCATCATTCGTCTGTAGCACCACAATTCAAAAGCTTCTATAATCTTTTGTCTGAACTCCTTATCGTCCACGTATCACTGCCATATAATGCTACACTCCAGACAATTTCTTTCAGAATCGACTTCCTAACATTTAAATTAATATTGGATGTTAACAAGTTTCGCTTCTTTAGAAACGCTTTTCTCCCTATAGCCATTCTGCCTTTGTATATCTTCTTTACTTCGGCCATCATATCTTGCTACCCAAATAACAAAATTCATTTACTACTCTTATTGCCTCATTACCTAATCTAATTCCCCCAGCATCGCCTGATTTTCTGACATAAAAGAAGGTAAAGCAGTCAACAATCCGAAGATTGGTTTGAACACCAAGTGCTTTACTAGGCATGGTCCTATTTGGAGGTGGTATGCCGTTGCCTTCCTCCGACCTTCGAACTGACTTACCCAGCCAGTTATAGGGGGAACTACAGTTTAACGTGGGTTCCGAACCATGGTGTTACTCGGTATTTTTCACATGAGCAATACTACCAGAGGTGAAAGAAATGGAAAGTGGCAGATAAAAATCCTTGGACCTGGCGGGGATCGAACCCGCGACCTTTGGATTTGTAGTCTGGCACTCTACCACTGTGCAAACGAGGCGCACAGGGAAAAATAATACACCTGGGAAATGCCGCGTTCCTGAGTAAGTTATGTCACGATCGTGTTAATTTACCTATTAATCGGTAGACAGCATTTTAAATTTGGTCAATAAGTACAAGAATATGGAAAATTGATTTCATTTTAGAAGTAAGAATAAAACTTCAGCAGTGTGACTGTGGCTTTGCACTGAAAGCTAGTATCCTAGTACTCAGGACAAGTCACTCTACAACACGCCTAGACTATCAATACTCGATTCGCTGAATCGAGACAGTGCGGGTAAACAATGCCACGCCCTGGGCAGCCTTGCAAAAGCGAAGCGCAGGGCCTGATCACGTGGTCTCCAGGGCTAAGCAAAAAGGAGGAGAACTGTCTCGACAGCAGAGCGCTTGGCATGCGTAAAGCGTAACACTTCGGAAATGAACAAATACGAGATTAAAGTCTCACTCTTTCCTGTTCCCTGTAAAACAAGTGTCTTGCTTGGATTTGGAAAAACAGAAACAAATAAACCGAACAACTAACGGGCGAGCTCTTAATTTTTTATTTTCCAATTTTTTTTTCCAGCACTGGCGGAGAAATTATCAGTCTGAGGAGTCAGATAAACTGCTACAACCACTATTTATTCTAATAACTAAACTCCTTCTTGAGCGTCCACAATGTTACCCACATCCCACATAATCCTGCCTCACATTCTCGTTACTTCAGCGACTGCATCGCTCATAAGAACTTCATTCAGTTTTAAGGTTTTGTTCCTTGCTACGTCAGAATTTTTAATATGTGCCCATATCACATAGCAATGACATTCAGTTCACAATGGTATCGCGGTATTCATAATACAGTTTTGTTTGCTGGATTTGCCATAGCGTCTACAAAATAAGCATTATCAGCATTATCATTTCTTCATGATAGTAACCGGTCTTTTTCACCTCGAAACTCCATAAATACGTGCACAAAACCTCTCTTGCTCCCAATTCGTTATTATTAATCGTTTTCCTTTCCCAGATGGCGCTTTGCTTTTTGTAGAAAAATCAGACAGGAAGACTTCTTTAGCTGATGGTACCGAATAATCTCTCCAGAATTTATTCCGCTTATGGCCTGCATTTAACCAGGTCTCGTCCAAGTAATAAGCTTTCCTACCTTCCTGGCGTGCTGACTTTATTGTGCTTAAAAATTCTCCACATAATGATTGTCGATGAGCATTCTTTAACGCCCACGGATGACGTGTACCTGAAATTCGTCTCTTTCAATAAAGAATACAAGGTCGTCTCTGAAGTCCTGTAGATCAGGATCTTCGTTAACGGAATAAAGGACTTTGTCAATGGTAGGCAATTGATTGCGAAAGTAAAACTGGTGCACTTTGCACTGTCGAAGTCTTAGTTTAGAATGATTTTTTAGGAAGGCTTTTTTTTTTCTTTGGTTATTTTAAGGTGTGATTGTCTTCGTGAAGCAGTCGATACAAAAATTGTCCAAATGTTTGCTAAGCTTAAGAGAATCTACGCACATTGCAGATATATAGAAGTTCAAGTGTTTTTCAGATTTTGGGACTTAACAAAAATGTTAAAATGTTTGTATAGATTATGGGACTTAACTACGGGGTCATCAGTCCCTAAACTTTCAAACTACTTATGAACTACTTACGAACTATGACGGCACAAATATCCATGCCCGAGGGGGGATTCGAACCCCCGACCGTAGTGGCCGTGCAGACCGTGACTGGAGCTCCTCAGTCCCCTCGGCTACCGCGGCCGGCTTTCTGACACTGTAGTTGAATGTAAATCACTTGTCTTATACACATTCAGGATCATTTTCTTCTCCGAATTGCTTAAAATCTGATCTTTTCACCCGTTTCTAAGAAGGACTCAGAATGCCATCATATTTCTGCAGTTTCACACAGAAGGAAAGAGAAAAGATATTAGAAATGGAGTAATAAATAAAACGCATTACCGATAAAGTGTTAAACGAATATAATTTTACTGACATTCCCTTGCGTACCATGTACGAATTCCACTTGCACAGTTTCACGGACAGTAGAGCGCAAGGCAACAATAGCCTGTACTATGAGAGTCGCGCGCTTGTTGTCTACTCCTGGCTGAAGCTGCCAGTGTGACGTAATTATCACGTCATTCACACAGTTTACCTCTGCCGTCCCGTCTCCGCGAATTGATTACAGACCTGAGGTTGCCAGCGTTCCGTTTCCCGTTTGCGCCGCGGTAATACCATCTGCTTTCCTCGAAGATCACAACGCTTCGCAGTGTCTCCAGACACACAGACACAGTGCCGTGGGTCGGCCAGCGTACGGCTGCGGTGACAAATTACAGGTGGACCCGCCGCTGCGGCCCACGCGGCTGCCGGCGAGCAAACACTGCGTCGGCCGCGCAGTGCAAACAGCTGCGCGAACCACGTGCGGTCTAGCCGTGGCCCCGGGGCTACGGGCGCGTATATCAGCGAGGGGGCGTGGCGCCTGAGCTGTGGTCCCAGCGCTGCGGGGAGGGGGGGGGGGGGGCAGCCGCGAGGAATGGACGCCTGGGGACGCGGGCAGCCGCCCACGGCACGCCGCCTCAGCAGTGCCCGTGGCGCCCGGTGCTCATTTTCTCTGCTGCCGCCCGCACAAAAGGTCACACTGCAAAGCGGCAGTTTCCAATTGTTTCTCACCAAACTTCTTCAAAAGTCGAGAAATATAAATACAGGATGTACATAAAAACCGGGGCACTTATAGTTATTTATTGCACAAGAACCAAACATTGTACAGATATCATACATATATTATTTTGAAGAGAAATTCGGATTTATTTATTTTTCATGTATAAGTCCACAGCGCAGTTTGGTAATTTCCCGATAGTTAGCGCTAGTCGCAAACGGGGCGAGTTCAGGTGTAGCGATACATTAATATTTTTTTTAAATTGAAAATTATATCTGCGACGCTTGTCGCTAGCATCCGTTCTCTCTGCCAATAAATCTCTGATTATCATTGTTTCAAGTTATACCTTCAACTATTTCAAACGATCTGGAGAGAAAACGGAATCGCTTGTCGTCTTTCGTTCTTCTACCTTTGTACTGAGCGGACGTATTTTACTCGACCTCCATAATCCTGTAAGTGTGAGCTCTGATTAGCACCCTTTTACTTAATAAACTTTAACTTTCATTTGGAATTCCTATTTCATTTAAATAATGACTATTTATCCCCATCTTGTTACCAATTTTCAGCAATATTAGTAAATTGATGCTTGGTCATTGTTGCCTATTGTCTCATGATGACAAAAGAATGCAAAATTTATTTACTCTCATTTTGTGTTAAACATTGAATTCAATGCCTGCAGGATATCTTCATTCTGTTAAAAGCGAAGTCCGATAATTTCTTTAACTTTCGATAACAATAGTGATCAAAATTACACACGGTCTTAAAACTTTAATAATTAATAGTCATGAAACCAAGCATCAGTTTACGAGAACGAAGATATTAATCAATTCATACAGGTTCAACTGCAGTGTCACGGCTTCCACCAATGAATGCATACCAGGTAACTTATTCCGCTATTTTCTTATGTAATGGTGCTTTCTGGTGTTGTCGTAATTTTTAACTTAATTTGCTACTGAGAACTGATAACCATTTCAAAAATTAATATTCATTGCTGATCTTACGGTTATTTAAATTTCAATTCCGGTTTTCAACCTTGATCTTTTGACAACACCAGTGATAATAATAAAAAAAAGTAACATTACACAGGGACGGAAAGAGCTTTCTAAGTGGATGTGGTTTTTCTCACATTTATTTCCTGTGTTTACTTGCACGACGATTCTCAGCAATGTGAATCTACATCTACATCTACACAGATACTCTGCAAATCACATTCAAGTGCCTGGCAGACGGTTCATTAACCACTTTCATAACTTCTCTGTACCGTTCCATTCTCTAATAGCGCGCGGGAAGAAAGAACACCTAAATCGTTCCGTTTTCGATCTGATTTCTCTTATTTTATTGGGATGGTCATGTCTCCATAAGTAGGTGGGTGCTAGCAAAATATTTTCACATTCAGAACTAAAAGTCGGTGATTGAAACTTTGCAAACAGATCACGCCGCAATGAATAACGTCTTTCTTTTAATGATTGCCACCCCAATTCGTGCAACATTTCCGTGACGCTTTCCCCCCGTAACGTGATAGAACAAAACGAGCTACCCTTCTCTGAACCTTCTCAATGTCTTGCATCAGTCCCACCTGGTGAGGGTCCTACAAGGGTCAACAGTACTCCAGGAGAGGACGCACAAGTGTGATGTAGCCAGTCTCTTTGGTGGAGCTGGTGCATCTTCGAAGCGTTCTGCCGATGAAACGTAACCTTTGGTTCGCCTTCCCCACAATATTTTCTGTGTGTTATCTCCAGTCAAACTTGTTCGTAATTGTAACTCCTAGGTTTCAATAGTTTCTATGTATAGTGTCGTTCACATTGCTGAAGCACTGCACCTTACGTCGATGATAGTCAAAATGATGCCACCCTCCGACCTGACGTCTACCCTTCTTACCAGCTGTGATCCTTCCTACCTCTCTCCCTGAAGGCCCTGACTATCCCTCTCTTCCTCCCCTCCTGTTCCTTCTTCTCCTCTCATTCCACCCAACTGCCCTCCGGCTCCTCACCTTTCCTTCTTCCCCCTGGCTTCCTGGGACGTCCGCCCCCCCCCCCTCCACAGTCCCTGGCTCCTCCCCTGTGGCTCCTCCCCACCCTTTCACTCCCCCTCTTATTCCCCTTTCCCTCCCCCTCTTCTTCCCCTTTCCCCAACGTCTCACCTTCCTCTTTGCTCCGCCAACTGCGGAACCTTTTAATACACTTTTAATACACTTATACACCTTATTTTATTTTAAAGTACGGTCCATTGCCGACGTCTCAATTTTTGTTATGTGTGCTTCGTACTTTAGTGAATAGCTTTATTCAACTGTGGTTGGCCAACCCGTAGCCAACTCATTCAGTTTTAAATTGTGCGTTACTCCAAACGTGTGGTGTCTCTTCGTGATTCTTGTTTTTACCCTTCAGTGGACAGTGTTATGTACCACCGCATCTCCAGCAGTTACTTTTAATCACCATCTATGATCGCTATTTCGCTGATTTTTAAAGACTTAAATGCTCTTCTCCATTTTCAGCAGTACATGTCTCAACAATTAAAATCTCCACGTTTTATATGTAATTTATCTCCCACTTTTTATATGTCATTTGTTCATCCCTGCCATGTTTTCAAATTTTGTAGGCTGAAGAGCGCCTGAGAGCGCTGACAGCCCGCCCTGAATTAGGGAATGGAATGACAATAAAGAATGATGCAACGAAAAAAACTTTCAGTAAAAGTACACGTGTTTCCTCGGGACCCGACCACCATTATATAATAGACACGCCTGCAACAATGTTGTGGGCTGGTAGCCAACTGAATGCTAGGAGATTACATGGAGAGGCAAGTCAATGCTAAGAGACATCACAAATATGTTTTCGATATACGAGGTATGTCCACAAAGTAATTTCTGTTTGGTTATATAAAACAAACATGTACAAATACGGGAAAAAAATATTTATTATACAGAAATCCGCAACTTTTAAACTACTTTCTACATAGCTTCCGAAATTTTGTAGGCACTTGTCACATCGTGGCACAAGTGTTGGTATGCGTCCTCATAGAAGGTTGCCGCCTGTGTATTTAACCATGTGGTAACATGGCCTTTCATCTCGTCATCATCGTTGAAGCGTTGACCACCAACGACGTATTTAAGGCATAGGAAGAGATGAAAGTCGCTAGGAGCGAGGTCTGAGCTGTACGGAGCATGATCAAACACGTCCCAGTAAAATTCCTGTAAGAGTTGTGAGGTCGGGCATTATCGTGGAAAAAATGAACACTTTTTGATGGTAATCCTCGCGGCTTGTTTTATATTGCGCGGCGCAATTTCTTTTAATGGTCTCCAGTAACCATGTGGACTGACTGTTTGGCCGTGGTAATAAATCCATTAGCAAGATGACTTCTGCCCCAAGAAACGGTGCACATGACTTTTTGAGGTGTCCAGATTGCTTAACCTTCGTTAGAAATGAAGTGTGCATCCAATCCATTGATTGCCGTGTCCCCAATTTCTATCCGAGAAAGAAAACCCTTGTAGGGTCTGAAAACTGAAATACACTCCCCATCCGTTATTTTTTCTGTTGTTCAGTAAGAATTTTGGGTACCGAACAAAATTTTCGAAATTTCTGTTTTCCAGTAACAATTTCATGAATTAGTGATGGTGATATTTGCGGAACTTCCATAGCAAGGGAACTAAGTGTAAACTTACGGTTGTGCTTCATCTTATCTTCAATTGTATGAACCAATTCCTCAGTAACCACAGACGGGCGTCCTCTTCTTTCTTCATCTTGCACTTGATTCCGTCCTTCACTGAACAGTCTGACCCATCTTCTAACCATTGGGTCAGTAAACCTCGCGGATTTGCCGATGAATTTCCTTTGGTTTAACTTGCTTTTCATTTAGAAAACGAATCTCAGATCTTATTTCACACGCGGTGGCATTTTCAATTACGGCTGACATAAAGAAGCACTACAAAGCACACGTCGGCAGCAGCGATCTGAAAATGGCGTACATGTCTTCTCTTTGAGTCAGAATAACTGACTCGCTTGCTCGGAATTGCGACCGCAGCAGATAGAAACAGAAACGAAACTTACTTTTTGTGGACGACTCTCGTATAACATTTTGAAGGGAAATCCTTAATTCATTTTTTATACGGCCACAGCGTCGTTGGTAATTTGCCGATAGTCAGCGCGAATCACAAACGTGGCAAGTTCTGGTATGGAGCGAGCTTTCTGTCTGTACCGGAACATATTTCAAATGTCGTTTCTGTCTCAGCACTTTTATTTGTCTATGTGTACTGGCACGACGATTCTCAGCAATGTGAAACCATCAACAGCTTCTTTTGAGTTATATAAAGTGATAAATCAAATTTGCACACGTTCGGGGATTTCTGTTCCTGACGGAAAAGCAGTCTTCAATCACAGAGTTTTTCAGTAAGTTTTCTTTTACACTTTTCTTCTAGTGTTCAGAAAACTTCACATAACTAACTATGATGAACTTTTTATAAGCATTATAAACAACTTCAGTAATAATTGTAATGAACACTGTATTTTCAGATTCTACTAGGCCTTTTGTCTCGAAATTTTATTTTTATTTTTGATTATAAGCTATAAATGTTGATATAAATATATAATTGTATGTGATAAATCAATAAATGTAGCCGCGGTGGAGTAGCCGAGCGGTCTAAAGAGTCTCGCTGCGGAGCGCGCGGTTGCTCGCCGTGGAGGTTCGAGTCCTCCCTGGCGCATGGGTGTGTGTGTGTTTGTCCTTAGGTTAGTTTACCTAGGTTTAAGTAGTTTGTATGCTACGGACTGATGATCACGCGGTTTGGTCCGATAGAATTACAAACATTTGAACTTTCTTTTTTTTATATAAATGTACAATTTTAATACTCTAAATAATACCTCAAAACTCGACAACCTCAAAACTCGACAACCTCAAAACTCGACAACCTCAAAACTCGACAACCTCAAAACTCGACAACCTCAAAACTCGACAACCTCAAAACTCGACAACCTCAAAACTCGACAACCTCAAAACTCGACAACCTCAAAACTCGACAACCTCAAAACTCGACAACCTCAAAACTCGACAACCTTTAAGTCCACATTGTGTCGAGTTTGAGAGGTTCTACTGTATAATGATTAATTATGGAACTAGGCTGGTAGGGACATTTTATTTGAGAACTAAACAACTTGTACAGAGGATTACCACAAGAAATTTACTTTTATTTATAACAAGACTTGCAAAACAATAAGTTCTCAAGGCCGATCTGACTGGGTATTGACACGACTCAGATTTTTAACGGGGAAAAGAAGTAATTTCCTGTCTCACCAACGTTAACTTGATGTTGGCGTCGGTGTTGGATCGGCGCGGTGTGGTGGTCTCCGCTCCCCGGCTCTGCGGCTGCGTGGCGCGACGCCAACCCCGTGCAAAGAAGTCAAAGTCCCTCGTCCGCTACGGCGGCAGCTGCCTGCATGTCTCCTCGCTTTTCCGGCGACGGACCAAGTTTCTTCTTCGGTGTTTTCTCATCAACTCCCCCTCGCTTTCCACCTACAGCTTCTCCTCGAATTTTGCGTCTCTTTGACTCTGTGATTGGTGGGTTGATTTTCATCCGATAGCTGATCGCAGTTATCATGACCATGCCTCTCACTCTCGGATGGAAATTTTCTGTGGGCTTGTAATATTTCTGGCTTAAAGTCATCGTATTAAGATCGAAGTATTGCTTCAGTGCAGCCGGTTAGGACCAGTAGGCGACAGATGGCAAAAGCTGGTGAGAACCACGACAGGTGGTACAATAGGTAAGGTTTTCATGGGAAAGATCACTGGTAAATCTCCCCGAATTCTAGGGAAGTCCCCGAGCGGCAGGCACTGGACGCCGATTGGCTGTATCACTGGCACTCACGCGCCAAAACGCAATCATATTTTATTAATATTTAATAAACTAATTATTTATTCGATGTCAACATCAATTTAGGAAAGCCCTTCGAAGCTAAGCTATGCCCTGAGTAGGAAAACATACTAACAATTGCTAGTTCAATAAACAAAATAATTAATTTAAGATGGACGATGCACGGCGGCCATGTTTGCACGCCAAATTGCGGAACGAAGGCAGCCTTGCATCGAGCCGCTACAGTTCAGTTCAGTACACGCACTCGGAGGAGTGACAGTTCAGAACAGGCACTCGGAGGACTAACATGAACACTTAGGCGGTCACAAAACATTGGTTAATCATCTTAGATCAAGGCTAAATGACTTTATCTTTACTTTCAGTTAAAATGTGTGTCTAATGGATATTATGCAGTTTACTGTTTTTCTGCTTTCTTTAAATAAATCAGTTGGCATCTCGTGTACCTCAGTTTTATTCCGTAATTGGATCAATTCCAGCCAATAGTTTAGCAATCTCAGCCTCTTTCACGAACTCCGACGTGCGTGCTATCATCTGCGTGTGGACATCTATAGAAGACGTCAGGTTGGTAAACTTTAAGAGTTTCTACTCTTCACACAGTGCAGTGGGGAGTAACCACAACCCTCGCGTACACTGTAACTGGGGGGAAACGCAAACTGTTGTGCTTCATCCATGGCAGCATGGAAGAGGAAAGAAAATGATATAGGACCGGTCAACACAACCCCCTGTAGTCGTTTTCCCGTTGTAGGCTGTGATGAGACATGCGAACTGGCGTCTTTCACACATTTCAAGCGTGTTGTCTTTATCTTCTGCATTCCTTCTTGGTTGGAGAAAACAGTTCTTTGTGGCAGCTGTCTATTTTAGGCGTGTCTGGTATGCCATTTATCAGGGTCTTTCTCCCTGACCAGAAATATTGTTTTGGTGGAACCACTTTATCGGTATTGCAAGGCAGTCTCTCCCTCTCCCACTGACACATGTGTGCACTGCAGGGGTTTCCTTGTCTTCTTCCCGTATGCAGCGGTACACGTTTTATCTGAGATTCTTCGCATTTTTTAGAAACCTCTGTTATCTGCAGATAAGGGCTTTCTCTGTACATGCGCTATTATGTCCATTAAGGTGTAAGGGCCTCTTTTCCCTGCGTCGATTGTCGCCATTTAACTGCACACTCATAAAGTCAGGCTGGTTTCGCCGTTTACATTCTTACGAGAACCCACGACATTTCCGCAAGCTGTCCCCTGGCTGTAGGATGCGGGGCGGCGGCCGATGGCGAAAGTTGTGCTGCCTCCCGCTGGCTCCGTCAGTCGCTCCCCAGGCCACCAGGACGCTCCAGGCTCGAGGCCGGCATGGCGTGAGCAAATGCCTCCAACGGCAAAATCACCAAACAGAAGCGTCCCTGGCCGAAATATAACAGTATACATTTGTGTAATATGTAGATAGGGAACGTTGAGCCGCCGACAGACACAAATAAAAGACACACAAACACACAATTCTAAATTTAATGCCGCTGCCTTCCTCAGAAACAGAACAGTCATCCACACAATCACTCAGGCACAGACATCCACACACACGTCAGCTATCTCTGGCCGCCCAACACGGTCTGACTTAGAGTTGGCTACTGAGTTGATGTTTCCACTCAGTGAATCGAGTCAGCGAACTGTCCGACTGAGTCGAAACTTGAATCGGCACTGTTTTGAAACAACGAATCTTGTGATTCATTTATCGGACGCTAGGTACTTTAAACATGCGTTTTGCTGTCCGTCTGCCTAGGCGAGTTCGACACAGCGCCCAGGCGTGCAACGGATTTGAAGTTGTTCCCTTACGCGCCGCGCGAGATTTTGAATTATGCTACCGGTACCCTTCAACTGAGGATTGAAATCTGGGATACCACTGAAAAAAAGTTGTGAAGTCCTTTGGTATCCAGAGGTAAGCGTTGTTATGCATTCTTGCTACATCTGTGCCAGGTGAACGCATCTCATCGAAGCAAGAGCAAATAATTTCAGTGAGACGACACCGCATTCTCAGTAAGATGTCAAAAAAATACGTTTTTTAATTTCAACTTAAAGAAATTGTAACTGATTCTCTTTTATTTGACTGACTGAAGATGAATCTGATTATTAGAATACCTATCTGGTCATTGAAAAATTTTAGTTCCGTTTTGTGGTTTCGTCACGTAAATTGTGAAGTCTCCTTATGTTATTACATGTAGTAATATATGTTATTAGCATTAAATATGTCCTAGGAACAAATCTTAAATATTTTGTTTATATTGATTGGTTAGAAAAGTTATTCATTGTTTTCTTATTCTTGTTTTATTTAAACTTGATTATGGAATTTTGAAGGTTGGAAAAAGTTTCATGAGTTTGGAATTTGAACAGTACTATTTTGTGCCTCCTTTGTTACAATATTTGTATGAAAATACGAGTAACTTAGGAAACGTTTACGCTTTAACACGATTGTAAAATCTTATAGCAAACAAATCCTGTGCCGTTCAATCAAGTCCAGTGAATAACATATTAAAATCATCTTACTATTCCATAGATGTTTCGTATTTGCTCTATCGCCATATTGTAGCTTTCTCGGCTTCCGCTCCAGTCACGGTCTGCACGGCCACTACGGTCGGGGGTTCGAATCCCCCCTCGGGCATGGATATTTGTGCCGTCCTTAGTATTAGCTAGTTCGTAAGTAGTTTGTAAGTTTAGGGACTGATGACCCCGTACTTAAGTCCCATAAGCTGTACAAACATTTGAACATTTTTGAATTTCTCGGCTTCACGCCAAATGTTTCGTGTGCCGAAACAGTCACTCACTAGACTCAGATGATCCGTATGTTTTCAAACAGTGAAATGATCCGAACTGCTCATCACTAGTCTGACTCACTGCAAGCGGAAAGAATGGTAGGAGGGAGGGGGAAGGAGCTAAGGTGTGGGGGGAGGAGTGGAGAGGGAAGATAAGGGTGGGAATACGACGAGCACTGGCGATGTCAGACGGAAAATGAGATGCAGTATGAAAAAATGCAGTGGCCGAAAATTTAGAATTGTGTGTCTGTCGGCGGCTCAATATTCGTCTATATGGTGAGTTCTTCCCTATCTACATATTATTATTAACATTCCTTACTGGACCTTCCTTTGTTGATATTTCGCCAAACGGCTTTTCTTCCGTCCCAAACCCAGTTCCTCTCCTTTGTTACTGTTCTATTATCATTCTATACCTATTACATTTCTTTCTTGTTTCCTGTACTTCTGTCCCAATCGTAATTTTAACGGTCCTGACCGCTCACAACACAGGGCTAATCACGGCGCCAATTGTTGATAGAGCATTAAGTTTTCCCTTGTTATTGCAGATATACTTTTCCCCACTCTTCCCAGAAAATTTTATTATTATCGTTTTTCTTTATCGTTTTATTGTTGATTATCACATTGAATATTACCACATTATTATCTTTTCTGCTCCTACTGGCGTCACTACATTATTTATCACTCCACCCCTCCCAATTTCTAATTAAATGCACACTAACTTCTAAAGCTTTTACGTTTCCCTCGTCCTGTCTATCCCTATGTCCATCTGTTATGCATATTTACGTGTTTGATTTAGCGAATTCTTGCTCACCTCTGTGAAGTTGCGAACGTCGTAGTTACGTTTCACAACGCTTTTTTTAAGTATTTGACTGCATCTTTACATAGTGGTGGGCAGTTCTTCGTATTGGTTCGTATTTTTACATATTGGTGCGTAATTTTTAGTGTCCTATGTTGCTTGTTTAAGCTTATTAGTGCGTATTCTTCCTATTTAAGGTTGTCATTGCGCGATTTTACGAGATTACACGCAACTTTTTCGGCGAACCAACTATCCCAAATCTCCCTTAACACCTTTTTCTGTCCATTTCCCAGCACTTCCTGTTTCCATACACCATAATTATCCCAATGGATCCCTGCTCCATCTTTCTGCAGCATTATAGAAAAGTTTCCATGTCCTTAGCAAAAACCCTGTCCCATATCCTGTTTCTTAAGGGCTGCGTGAACCATGAAATCCCTCCCAATGGCCTAACTATCAAAATTCCCATTTCTGGATCCCACCCATCCTATCACAATGACCTTCACTGCTTCAGATACCAACAGTCCTTAAATCTCACTAACCTTGTGCTACAAAAGACATCTCCATGGAACAGGCATCCGTGGAACACCCCTGTTCCCTCCGCAAAATCCTTCTAAATTGCAATCCACTCTACCTACATCCTATATCCCAAACTAATTCCATTGCCCTCCAGCAACTGGAGCAGCGTTCCAAATACCTCCAGACTGCTGACATCCTATTGTCGCCTTGGTGCACCACTATCCCACACTTATCACTTATCCTACCCACGGTGCTCCCCCCCTCCCCGTGAACCACTCATAGCACCCAAACTTTGCCTTGCTGACCTCCGATTACCTCATCCTCTCAAGCTCCCTGCCAACAACCAACAACATCCACAGCCGAAACAACCCCAGAACACTGTGGTTAACCTATCCAGTAAAACTCTCAATCCCACAGAAGTTCCAGTCCTATCCAAAGGTCTCACCTGCAGCCCCACACCAACTTCTCAAAGACCTTCTCCTGATCCCTTCAGTGGAAACACTATTTTGCCACCAATCTCTCCAACCAAACACAATCTAATCCTGACATTGAACCCTGCCTCCCCACCATTCAACTGTGATCCACCCCAACCCCCTTGTCACCTTTCAGGAATTCTGCACTTCCAACCTGGCATCACAAACCTTTCCTAAGTCCCTTCCTAAAAATGCCATAAGAAACCAGAGCCATACACAACCTCAAGAAACATCTCAACCTAATCATCCTTCCTGCAGACAAAGGTTCCACCACTGTAGTGTTAAATCACAGTGACTATATGGCTGAACGTCTTCGCCAATTGTCTGATACCTCCACATACAAGGTACACCAGGATGATCAAAAGTCGCACATGGCCTTCAATCCCTGATAAAATCCTATGGCACTTCCCAGAACCTCTCACCTGAATCCATTTCTCTCCTCACTCCAAAGACACCCCCACATGCTTCCTAAAATCTACAAACCTAATAATCTGTGATGCCCAATTGTGCCTGCTTACTGTGCTCCCACTGAAAGAACCTCTGCCCACACTGATCAACACCTCCAACCTATTGTCCTCCCACATCAAAGATACCACTTTCTTCACCGACTCTCCACCATCCCCACTCCTCTACCTCCTGGATCCTTACTTGTCACTGTTGATGCCACATCCCTGTACACAAGTATCATTCCTTGCCAACTTCATCCGAACCAACAACTACTTTTCCTTTGAGGAAAAAGTATACAGATTCACAGCACTGCAATAGGCACCTGTGTGGCACCTTCCTATGCCAACCTGTCCCTGGGCCGTCTAGAGGGAACCCTCCTAGCCTTCCAAATCTACAAACCCCTGGTCTGGTTCAGATTCACTGATGACATTTTCATGATCTGCACTCAAGGCCAGGACAACCTATCCTCATTCTTCACAACCTCGACTCTTTCTCACCCATCCATTTCATTTAGTCCTTCTCAACCCGACATGTCACCTTCCTGGATGTTAATCTGCATCTCTCTGACGGCTCCATCCACACCTCTGTCCACATCAAACCTGCCAAGTCTCAAAAGTACCTTCACTTGGACAGCTGCCATCCTTTCCACATCAAAAAATCCCTCCCATATAGCCTCGCCACCTGTGGAAGGCGTATCTGCACTGATGAGAACTCCCTTAACCATTATGCCGAAAACCTCACAAAGGCCTTCACATACAGAATTACCCTCCAGACCTAGTCCTTAAACAGATATCCCGTGGCATATCTTCATACACTAACAGTTTTCCCTCCAACCCTACTAACCTGCCAGGAGTGCCTCCCTTGTCACATATCATCCTGGACTGGAACAACTGAACCATATAATACCTTAGGGCTTTCATTATCTGTCAACATGCCGTAAAATGAGAGACATCCTACCTAAGATCCTCCTAACGCCCCCCTCCCCTGAAGTGGTGTTCTGTCACCACTCCTACTCCCAACCCCTTACCACAGGGATCATATCCCTGTGGAAGACCCCAATGCAAAACCTGCCCAATCCACCCACCCAACGCTTCCTATTCCAGTCCCGTCATAGGCTTGTCCTACCCCATCAGGGGTTGGGCCACCTGTGAAAGCAGCCACGAAATATACTAGCTCTGCTGCAATCACTGCTCTGCACTCTACATTAGAATGACAATTCTATCAGGATGAGTGGCCACCGTCAAACTGTGACCAAGAGCAATATCGACTAAAACAGAGGTGATATCGGGCGTTCCTCAGGGTAGTGTTATTGGTCCTCTGCTGTTCCTTATTTACATAAACGATCTAGGGGAAAATAAAAGTCGCTCTCTTAGATTGTTTGCAGATGATGCCGTCATTTACCGTTTAGTAAAATCATCTTAAGATCAAAACCAACTGCCGGTCGATCTGAATAAGATATCGCTATGGTGTAAAAATTGGCATTTGACTCTAAATAATGAGAAGTGTGAAGTCGTCCACATGAGTACGAAAAGAAATCCGTTAAACTTTGTTTACAAGATAAATCAATCAAAAGTGAAGGCCATAAACTCCACAAAATACCTAGGAATTACTATTACCTCAGACTTAAGCTGGAAAGAATACGTAGACAATGTCGTGGGAAAGGCGAACCAGAGACTGCGTTTTACCCTTAAAAGATACAACAGAACTACAAAAGAAACTGCAGACACTACGCTTGTCCGTCCATTTTTGGAGTATTGCTGCCCAGTGTGGGATCTTTAGCAGGTTAGTTTGACGGAGGACATCGAAAGAGTCCAAAGAAGGACAGCTCGTTTCGTATTATCACGATACACGGGAGACAGTGTTACGGAAATGATACAGGACCTGGGTTGGGAATCATTACAACAACGACGCTTGTAGCTGCGGCGTGGGCTCCTTACGAAACTCTAATTGCCAACATTCTCCTCCGAATGCGAAAATATATTGTTGACTCCCACTTACATAGGTAGAAATGATCATCAGAATAAAATACGAGAAACCAGAGCTCGAACGGAGAGATTCAGGTGTTCTTTCTTCCCGCGGGCTACTCGAGAATGGAATGGGAGATAAAAAGTATAAAAGTATAACGGTGGTTCGACGAACCCTCTGCCAGACACTTAAATGTGATTTGCAATGTATGTAGATGTAGATCTAGACTGTCCTGTGGCGCAACATGCAACGGAGCACAACAACTTGGACTTTAACAGCTGCTTCACCACTCGAGCCATCTGGATCCTCTCCTCCTCCACCAGCTTTTCTGATATGCGGAGATAGGAGTTATCCCTGCAGCATACTCTACAGTCCCACAACCATCATGCCCTCAACCTCAGATAACCTGATAACCTAACATCCTACATACCATCCATGTCCCACAGTCCCCCTCCCACTCACACCCTACATAATTTATCTTATTTATTTATTTTTGTTATATATATATATATATATATATATATATATATATATATATATATATATATATACCTTTCTCATACTGCACCTCGTTTTCCCCCTGACATCGCCTCTGCTTTTTATATTCCCACTCTTATCTTCCCTCTCCACTACCCCCCCCCCTCCATTGCTCCATCCGCCTCCGCCCTCCCATTCCTATCGCTTGCTGTGAGTCTGACTATGTTGGGCGGCCAGAGATTGCTGACGTATGTGGATGAGTGTGCCTGAGTGATTGTGTGGGTGAGTGTTCTCTTTCTGAGGAAGGCAGCGAAGAAAATTTAGAATTGTTTGTGTCTGTCGGCGGCTCATCCTTACAGTGAGCTGTTCCCTATCTACATATTATTATTAACATTCCTTATATATATATATTCTTAAACATATTCTCTTACCGTCAGGGAACCATGGCTGTGGGGCTGACTACCACCTACAACAGATAGTTCATGAATTATGACTTTATGAAAAATGGATAAGTTCCGCCACTTGTGACACAGGAATAACGTCACCTTATTCGTCCACTGCGAGTATGAGGGCCGTTAACAACTTGAAACTTTAAAAAATTTCCGAAAGTTTTCTCACTAACTCTCTTGCAAAATGATGACCAGAAAAGTTTAACACTAACAGTTCACGCAATTAAACTACGGCAATGATGTTGCCATATACACAGTGTACATAAAGACTGGGAACACTTTTATTATGTATTGCACAAGAACCAAATATTCTACAGATTTTATAAATATGTGATTTTGAAAACAAACCCTGAAAAGTTTTGGACGGATTTCCCGCCACAGCGAAGTTTGGTAATTTGCAGTTTAGCGCTAATAGCAAACATGGCCAGGTTAGGTGCGGTGCGGGTTTTTTGTGAGTTGGAGTTCGACAAAAAGTGTTCTACAGCTGTTCAGCAGATTTTTACAACCAAGTACGATAAGAAGCCACCAACAAGGAAGGCCATTTACCATAGGCACAACAAATCCGTCATGTCGGGGTGCTTGTGCCCGGCAAAGAACAGCGGACACCCAGTGTGGGTGAGGTAAATGTGGAGCGCGTACGACAGACATTCATAAGGAATGGAGTCCAAAACAATCTGTGCGTTGTGCAACCCGTGAACTCTAAATGGCTCTAATGACTGTGTGGAAAGTCCTTCGACAGGAGTTGACTATGAAGCCATTCAAATTGGAACTAGCATACAAGCTCAATGACGACGACAAAAACAAGTGCTTTGAGTTTTGTTCGCAGTTGCAACAAATGAATGAGGATGGGCATGGCATTGTCGATCACTTAATTTTTAGCGACGAAGTCACTTTTGACATTAATGGGAAAGAGAACCGGCATAATTGTCAAATCTGGTGAACAAAGCAATCACACTAATCCATTGTATTTCAGCATGATTTCCCAAAGGTAAATCTATTTTGTGCATTGTCACATCGAAAACCGGGCATTCTTCTTCGCCGAATTCACTGTCACAGGATATCCCTACTTCGACATGTCGCAGACTCTTCCGTGTGTTTCCAGGTACACCACTGTGCAATGACTGTTGTCTGTCGACAGGGACAAATTTATATCATGGCTGGTATAGCACCTGAACTCGTCGTGTTTGTTACTAGCAATGACTACACCGCGGATCGTTAGGTTATAACCCATTGTTTTTCCTGATTACTTAGTTGCATATAAACTTGCACTAAACCGAAACTGCTTCTTTTATAGCTCCTAAAATAACCTAGCTATTTTTATAGCTCCTAAAATAACCTGTTTTGGCGTTAACGACTATTTATCCTTTGAAATCATAGAAGGAACCTATTTCTTCTATTTCGAAAATACTAGCTTCGAAGAATCAAAGAAAAGAGTACTGCATCTGTGTGTATCGACAGAGTAAAAGTTGCATTAAAATTATGTGGACTCTACTCATACGGACGCACTGCAAAAAATCTGAGAAGATATTGCCGAGTCTTTCATGTTGAAACTATTGGCAATCTTGGCCGTCACATTGCAAATCTGATTGGTGGCAATCCTGAGCTTATGTGGTTTGTTCAAACCAAGACTAAAGAAGAAATAGTGCTATATTCAAACTTAAATGAAAATGAAGTGCTTCTGGCTTAGATAGATACCGCTACTCACATGCTTGCAGTGCTTCATTGCTCAAAGTGTTCTACCCTTTGATGCTGCATGTAACTTATACAGGTTAATCACCTAACATTTGCACCGCAAATATTGCGGAAACTGAAAGTGCGATTGATGTGCTGTTTTCACATAATGGATTGGTAGCCTAGGACTAGTATTGTTAGCCAATAAACAGATTGTAAATGTACATAGAAAATGTATTTTTATGCAAACATACAAATTTTCAAATGGAACAATGATTGTTTCTACCTTGCATTGGAAATTTCGATCCGAGCTGTGTACAAGGAATTTTGAATGGCATTTTTATCACGTTTAGTTTGGCAGTTACAACTATTCAAATTTTTGGGGGCGGAGGCTACGACAGCGTAGTAGATTGCCTGGTGGTCATGAGAAAGTGGGCCACGCCCCAGGGGCTAGCCACTCGGACAGTCAGCTACGCTATCGCAACCTCAACACCCGAAACTTTGAACGGTTGTAGCTGCCAAACTAAACGTGACAAAAATGTAATTCAAAATTATTTGCACCCAGCTGGTGTCAAAAATTCCAGTCCACAATAGAAACAACCATTATTCCATTTAAAAACTATATTTTTGCATAAAAATACACTTTCTAAGTAATATTACAATCTGTTTGTTGGCTAAAAATACGAGCCTCTGAATACCAATCCATTCTGTGAAAACTGCACATCAATCGCACTTTCAGTTTCCGCAATATTTGCGGTGCAAGTGTTAGGTGATTCACCCTGTATAGCACATGATATGACCCGTGTGGCACAGCTCGTAAGCGAGAATTCCCTGACGTAAATCAATTCATGAACCTCCATGGCACGAAAGTTTTTGGTATGGCGCCGTGAATGTGCAGGTATTCAAAGAATAATTTCCAGATGTCCCTTGCACGTTAGTCCGCCGTTTCCCGCTGGGGCACGTGGTTAGCAGCGCCTCCCAGCTGTCCAGAAGGTAGTTGCAAATCTAACTGAGGATGCCACTTCCGTAACTTTCGTAACACAATTACAAAAATATCCCTCAGTTCAAATTGTCTACATTTATGGTGGGAGTTATTTAGGTCGCTCAGGAAGATCTATCTACGAGAACACTGTTTTGCTGCAGGACGTGGAAAATAACATTAATTAATCGCAGTTGAAGTTGGATAAAAATTATGGTAAAAATGCTGCGGATTTCCTAGAACAATACCGTCCTGCAGGACCTTTGCGTGTCAGCATCGATATTCAGTGGAAAATCCTGTTCCATCGAATGCAGCGTTCCTGTCCAACATTCGCAGAAAGTGTTGTTACTCCCCTGTCAAATCCGTTCTTGTAGGAGCATTCTTTCTCGGTATATAAATTAATACTAACCGACGAGCGCCATGTTTTTTTTCTGGAAAACCTATAAAAGAGTTCCGTCATTTACACTGAAGCGCGCTATGGTCTGAATTTTTGAGACCACTGGTTTATTCAGCGTTTGTTAAATAGTATATTACTTGTATTTCGACATATAGCCCATGATTTGCATTGTATTTTTATCTTCTAAAAACTGTAAATGTTTGGTATCGATTTGATCAATAATGTTGTGTGATTTATCTGTGTTGAGGAACAGTGCACGCTTTTATAGTAAATTAAGAAAAATATGCTCATACGTAAACACTACGTGCTTTACATTATGTTTTTTTTCCCTGTGATGAATACCTGTTAGGGCCTATTTTAGATTTTATTCGGCCTAAATGATGTACTGAAACAGCCTATTTTAGGCGCCTAAAATTCTCTTTTTACTACCTAAAAATCCGCGGTCTGGCGTTGACTACCGTCAAATTACCAAACTACGCTTTACGATATATATGAAAATAAAACTTTCAGGTTTTGTCTTCAAAAAGACATATGTATGATATCTGAACAATGTTTGGTTCTTGTGTAATATATAATTGAAATTTTCCCCAGACTTTATGTACACCCTGTACATTACAGTCGATATGTGTGCAAGGAATGCGGATACTTGGGGAAAAAAAGGAGAGGAAATGTGAATATGGAATGGCTAGGCCGGTAGCTCAACCATTTGCTGCCTTGAAAGAACTCTTTATTTGAAAATAAAATCACTGACATTTACAGTAACCATTAGCCTGTAACAACACTGAAAATGATATACGACCTCAAAAACTTTTTTATCGCAAACTCAATTGAAGGGAAAAAAAGGGAAAAAAGGGAAAAAAAGGGGGTCAGGCTTTAACAGTATTAAAATGGAATACGAGGTCGAAAAGGAACACAGACGCAGAGAAATACGATCAGTAACAGCCGTCCACTATAGTGGACGCTATGCGCCACAGGGTTCACCATGGAAGACTTCGCTCTAAAACTCAAACGAGTATTACTTGTTAATTAGGATAACATTGTACAAGGAGAAAAACAGCGACCTTTTTTTGACTATATTTGTACTAAAACTCTTGATCGTAGAGGTAAAATGTTTTATTTTACCGGTTTCAACCTAATATAATTCATCTTGAAAAATAATAAATATACAGAACATGTGGCCGCTGCTGAACCCTGTAGGACTGCCTAAGCTGTTTTCTGGCCGTAAGTTGGCTGCAATAAAATTTTGGGCACTTGATCAGAGGAATAGCACCTTCTACGTAATAATTCGTACCTTGAATGGCGGAGGGAAAATTATGGCAGAATCCGACGCCAATCTACAGTTTTATTCTGTCATGATGAAGTTTTGCTCCTCTGACCTGCAGGTAACTTCTTTTGAAACACGAATTGTAAAAAAAAAGAGAGAGAGAGAGAGAGAGAGAGAGAGAGAAAGAGCGAGAGAGAGAGAGAGAGAGAGAAAGCATGTTATCATTTGTATTTGATCTGACAATTTAGTATGCAAAAAAATTTAGTGTTTCTTTTCATTTTAATCATTATCATAAATTGGATTGTCGCTATGTTTTTCTAAACATAGAAAAGTTGATCATCTATCTGACCAGTGGCATATACCGTACTAGGAACAAGTTTAGACTAGTTGCTCTATTTGCCCTACTTCTATCACAGAAATTTGTTTCCTCGCCATTGATGCTTTAAGCAAACATTTATATTCCCCTCAAAAATAGTGATTGGAGTTGTTAGATGATGGTATTCAATAAATTCAGATTTTTATTTCAAAATTCAAAGTCATAACCTAACCATTTCCAATATTAGGTAACCAAGTTTCACAATACAATTACATAAAAATATGATACAAGCTATCGTATGACTTTACAAAATTGAAAAACACAGTATTCCACAAAATGAAATAAATGACTGGCTATATTTCTGAAGATCCTAGCATTCAAAGAGATTGAGTGAGAAACGGACTTACTCATACACATTACACCAATCTGACGCAGAAAATAGAAGGCAAACACAATTAATATGCCAACCTGAAATGAGTTATTGAACCCAAATAAGGCAGTGGGGTAGCGCAGCTGATACTTTAACAAACACATAGCATTGCATCGTTTATGTCACCGCAGCATCGTCTGTGTTGGCAGACTGGAGGAGGGGGGGAGGATAAGGAGAAGGCAAAAGTAATGGTGGTGGGGGCGGCTGAGGGGGAGGGGACAAGGAGGAGGCAGAGGTATGTAAAAACGTAGAGTGAGCAGGGAGAAGTACATGGACTAGCTGTTTATTAGGAAAGATAAATATACGAGCAACGCCAGGTTTTCATTTAGTGAATACAGAGAGAGAGAGAGACGCCTATGAAAACAAACAGTAAGGTAAGAAGTAAATAGAGAGATAGGGCAAGTGTTGGCCATAGAGATGAAGGGAAGAGTGTAGGATTTATAACCAGTTCCCACGCCTATTTAGCAATTGCAATTGACAGGTTCACTTGATCAGTTAAAATATAATCGACGAAATGCTTAGGTAACAACGAACTTTATACGAAACTGAACGAACAGCAGGGCAGCGATTGGTCCTTACTGGCTCCAAACAGGGAAGTTATTTCCCAAAAATGTCACTTTTTTCGATATACTTTTTTGTTGTAATAGCGAACAATGGGATCATAAAAATGTATCAGTGCTGTTGACCACGGTCGTATTCCTAATAATTTAATATAGGCAGTAATTCAATGAATGTTTTTGTTTCTGTAGTCTTCATTCTGAAGACTCGTCTGATGCAGCTCTCCATGTTACTCTATGCTTTGGAAGCATCTTCATCTCTGAATAAGAACGGGGACATACGTCCCCTTTAACCTGCTTACTCTGTTCGTCTTTCACTTTGCGACTTTTACTCCCCCCCTCCCCCTTCACGTTTTCCTCCAATAATGAACTGACGTTTCCTTGATGTCCCAGAAAGTTTCCTACCAATCGATCCCTTCTGTTAGCCAAGATATGCCAAAAGTTTCTCTCCTCCCCAATTCTGCCAATACGGTCTATCGAAGCTAATCTCCTATACAAGGCTACACTCTAGCGAAATGCCTGCAGGAACGACTTTCTAACACCTAAAATGGTGTATATTGTAGAATATATTGTATAACAGTTCGTGTTATATTCAAAATGAGTAAAATATTCTTAAGGCAACCGAAGAAACGGTGAGTTAATGCAAATATTATTCTCTTACACCAAAAATAAAACCAAGATATTTTCGCACCGCTTCAGTATCAGCGGGTCCCCGGCCACAAAACAAGGGAATGTCGTTCCCGGCGGGAAACGCGTCGACATTTGTTGATCGAGTGGCTGGACGAGTGAGCGAGCTGGAATTGGCGGCGGTTTATCGGATCTCGACGAATTCTCTGCGCCACGACCGATTTTTATTGGACAGCGGGAAACCTGAGGAAGCTGACAGATAAAAGCGCGGAAAAGGCCGGCAAACGCGATTAAACGGAATCGGTCGGCAGCGGTGGATCGCGTAAATTGAATTTTCCGTTCTGTGGAGGCCCCAGTCGTGTGTTTCGACCAGCAAGAGGCGTTAGAGTTCCTGTCAGGAGATAGCAATGGGTCTCATTTTATTGGAACATACTCATCACATGTATTAAATATGAATATACACACGACTTTAATGTAAAAATAATTATATTAGCACTGACTACATAGTTCCTGTATTATCAGGAAGAGTGACAATATGTCACGTGATATTAAGTCCAGTTTCATCTGAGCACTCAATATAACATCTGAGGACACGGCAATGGCCCCGCCAAGTTGAACGCACAGTCGTACCATCCTTTTCCCGAAGCAATTCACGGCACTTTGGAACCCCTGAATCTCCGTTGTGGATAACGTTAGAAGCCTGAATGTTTCGTTACCAAGAGTATCTACTATAACTAGTTACATTTTCAAATTATACTATTTTGTACCTTGTAGTCTACGAAATATTAGTAGTCGAAATTGCTAATTCTGTCACTCACTGACTCACCGATCATCAAAATTCTAAGGTACTTCTAGCAGACGCACAAACTTCAAATTTTGTGTTTACCCTGTAATGGAAGGAATAATTCAAACATCTGTAATTCCGTTTTCGAACACATTTTCGCTTGGCTGAAGAGTATCTGCTATCTTGGTGTTACAAAAATTGTCTTGTTAATGGTTTTGTGGTAGATCAATGGATTCTCATCCGAGAGATCGCGGGTTCGATTCCTGGTACCACAATTATTATAATTTTTATTTTAACGTAGCCGTCACCTTTCTGTTAAGTGAAGAGTCGTAGAAGTGAGATGTGGAACCTGATTAGGAAATGAATATATAGCTTAAATTGCTGCAAACAGTACCAATGAGACCTACATTCTACCTTCATTTCAGCTGTAAACTGTTGCTCGTAATGTCAAAAATTACGAAACATGACGCGGGACCAAAATTTTAGACCGTGAGCAAGAACGATAGATGTTCGTTTCAAACTACAGCACGGCAGAGATAAGGAGGGAGAAGCGCAGTCTGTGTTATCTGTGGTCTGTGCTAGAGTAGAAACTGTCTGGATTGGGCATCGTTTTCTGAATTCTCGAGGAGGTGTTGGTTCTGCTCATGTTATAAACATTAAGCTGAGAATGCACGTGATATCATTATATAAACTTCAAAATTGACGTACCGATTTTCTATGATAATTTTATGACGAGGCGAATGAAACTCATAAATTCGAAAGACGGTTTGCTGTAGATGTGTGTGTACATAGCCGATAAAAGTGATAAAACTAAACAGATATTTTCATATCTATAGCTCCGATCACGATTTAAATTATCCAAAAGGGAACGGCAAAAATTCAAGTGCTGTTAACTACTGCCCTAGAGATGATCAATATTAGAAAAAACATCAATGTTACACCAATGCAAAGACATCAATGTACGATGAACATCGAAAGGAAAACAACGACGCCCGAGATTATCAATGTTCTGGCGCCAAAACAAACAATCCTCGGTGCAACCACACACTGCCAAATACAATATTATTGGTCTCCCTGTCACTTTAATCAATTGATCAACAATTGTTTGTGTACGGATATAACAGTCGTAAGAAATACGGATAAACTGATATAATTTCGCCACAGTTAGAGTTTTGACGTAAAGGCTAAATTTTACTTACGGTGGTGACGTAATGTGCAAATGTCGGCAACGAAATATTCGCCTTATGAGGAGTAGTACGAGAACCTGTCAACTACACAGCATGAACAAAATTAATTATGAACTTCGTAATCAACACGAAAGACCATGTCCCTCATTCTACGTGACTGGTTTTCCAAAGTGTGTCATTCGTCCGTCGCTGCTATCTTCAGCACACTACGCCACCACTGCCGTGAGTAAAATTCTATCGTGTTCTAGACAAAGATATAGTATACAAAACAGAACATACATTTATATTCATCTACCTCGTTTGTGGCTTGGCATCTTCGGCTGTGTAAATTATTTAGATCATCGAGTTGAATCTTTAGTAGAGAAATATTGATATTCCAATGTTTTCATACCACCAGTGAGCCACAGACGTATATTAACTATAGGTCTATGATGGTCTATGAGATGTATGTCTGTGGATCGGTCTTGGTGTCACATTAAAGATTCTTTATCAAAGATATTGAGCGAATGTATCGAGATGATTAGTACAATATTGCCTGATCATTATATGTATTCTGATATTATATTATGGCGCTATTACGAAGTCATTATATGTATTATAGAAATAAATATTTAAAATACTGATGTAGTCTCTATTAATGTTGGTAGATTCCTAATTCGATAACAAATGAGTCGTTCTCTGAACACCAACTAAAATAACTGAAACGCTGTCTGATGATTGAAAGACTTTTTTGTTTTCTGATGTTAGTTGCTATCAATTTTACATAATTTAGGCCACGTGCTTGAAATTCAGAAACTTAGGTACTTAATGTTAACTATGTTATGTTTGCAGGAACTGAAAGTATGAATGTTGCAACGGAACGTCAAATAGTCTACTTAAATGACGATCCTTGTCCACACCGACTTGTTCCTGTACCTGCAGATGGATCATGTTTGTTACTTTCTTTCTCATTCTCTATGTATGGGAATGTTGAGTCGTCGTGTGATATTAGGCGTGGCAAGTATGTGGTAGCGCATTGGGGTGAGATGCAACTTTACACGTGTGACGAGCATGGCTATCTTTATACGAACGCTGGACTGTACTCCACTGCAATGCTGAAAACTACCACCTACGGTTCCGTATGCGAACTTCTAGCAGCCGCCGTTTGGACCCATTTACTTTCTTGGTATACGAAAACGGCCGTTTGAGATTAACATTCTGTGGTGATCTGGAAAACCAGCGAAACGTTTACGATTCTCTGGAAGTTTCTAAGAAGGTTTCTTAGAACGTAGGTTTCTTAGGACTTTCGAGACTACCCAAATACTGTTACTTCAAACCAAACGAAAACAAATCAAAGAGACAGGGAATGGGTTTTAAGATAATCCATGGCTTATGTACGAAAATTTTGCAGAAAAGGATTACATACAAAAAGAACTGATATCCCACCGGAAAAATAAAATGTACAACAATGCAAGTTTCGCGACGGATTTCTTCCAACATAAAAAGTCGTGAGACCTCATAGGACCCCGATTATTTTAGTTAGTGTTCATGGAACCACCTATTCAATACCTTCTCATAATTTTTTATCTAATTAGTTATCTACCAACATACGTAGTGACTATATCAAAATTAAACATTTTTATTTCTATAATAAATGACAACCTGAACTAATATTTAAAATGTTTTATGTAAATATGAGGTATTTGCCTAATCATTATATGTATTCTGATGTCATTATATGACGGTGCGTTTGCAAGTCATTATATGTATTATAGAAATGTGAAATACTGATATAGTCGCTATTAATGTTGGTAGATTCCTAATATGATAATTAGTAAATGGTTCTCTGAACACTAACTAAAATAACAGACTTGAGTTCCCATGGCAACATAAACTAATATTTATAAAAATGTTTATGCACATGTGAGCGTACTTCATTCTTATGTGATATGTTTCGTTTTATAATGGTCATTATGACGATGTGCAATTGCCAGATCCTTATATTTATTCTTATGTCATTAAATTAATAACGTCCTCCGCCAACAGAAACATACAGTGACCAGAGCGCCATCTGCTTGTACCGCTTAGTAGAGAACGTTTACAGCCATAAGGCTCAGTGTCACATGGACGTGTGAAGCACACATCCGCCGTGACATGAAGATGCACTCGTGGTGCCTATAGCCAATAGGTCAAATTGTGGCCTTCTGAGCGGCAGGATAGTCCTTCCAGATAATTACAAATTGGATGCGATGCGTTGAGCAGTGGTAATGGTTGTGATGTTCACGCGAACATTCTCACACCTGCAGAAGAGATTCTGGACGTCCACACAGCACGGACGTCTGCCAAGATGGTCGTTTTTTTGTTTTTTTTTTTGTTTTTTTTTTTTTTTTTTTTCTTGTGGTTTTAGGGCGCACAACTGCTGTGGTCATTAGCGCCCAACACTGCCCATAGTAAAAAAGAACCGGGGTTAGAAATTAAATTGCTTTCGCCATATTTGCACCATGTATAAAAAGTAAAACTCTGTTAACCGATTGCGGGTCATCAGCTAAAATGTCAGACAATTCAAATGGGAAACACAGATCATGACGGAGACGGTTAAAAAATGGACATTGCACTAAAAGATGGTTCACAGTAAAAGGTGCATCACAGTGCTCACATAAGGGAGCAGGACCACCACGTAATAAATGCTGGTGGCTATAACGGCAGTGGCCAATACGAAGCCGGGCCAGAACAATCTCCTCTCGGCGGGAGGGTCGAGATGACGTTGACCAGAGATCAGGCACAGGTTTAATGGCTCGCAATTTGTTCCCTGACAGGGATGACCAATGTAGATACCAACGGGAGATAATACGCTGGGAGATACCAGCGCGAAGGTCATCAGAGCTGGTGGAAAAGGTAGATAGCCGAGGAAGGAGAACTGCTTCCTTGGCAGCCGTATCCGCAGCCTCATTCCCCAACACTCCCACATGGCCAGGGACCCACAGAAACGTCACCGTAGTTCCGCTCGTTGAAAGAGAAGTAAGGCAATTGCGGATGCTTTGTACCAGGGGATGGGCCGGATATAGGATGCGAAGGCTCAACAAAGCACTCATAGAGTCCGAGCAAATGACAGTCTTACTGAGCGAGTTTCGCCGGACGTATTGCCGAGATGGTCGTATTGAAAGTGCAACACAGATAACTGAGTTTGTGATCCCAGAATTGTATACAAAAACTGATCCAACATCCACTACTCTGTCTCCACAGCAATGTCAAGCAAGGCTCGACTGGTGACATCAGAGGGTCACTTGAAAGGCGGAATGGCGCGTCTTCATGTTCCTCTGGACCGAATTGTGGAGGAAGTCCCCATGGTCATTGGAACGCGTCAGTACATCAAATTGTAACAAAGGAGTAGTAATTTACAAAGTGAAACGTATAGTAAACCTATACACATGACAGGACCAAGCATAATTATAAAGGAAAAACAAGGTAACACAGAAATTAATTTTCTTTTTATTTCTCCAGGAATTCATGAACAGAATAGAAAGAGTGAGCCAAGAGGAAACGTTTCAGTTTAGCCTTTAAAATGCGTGGATTACAACTGACCTCTTTCAATTCTTGTGGCAGCTTTATTTACAAAGCGGTGTGGTAGAATATTGCATACTTTTCTGCACAAGGGTCAAGGAGGGGTGATACAAATGCGGTCTCATTATTAACTGAATGATAGCTGCTAACTCTTGGAAGTAACCAAACTTTCAGAGGCTACTGAAGAGGGGTCGAGAAGAAGTACGCGAACTTTCCTTACATGTTGCTCGAACCACACATCTCTGCGCAATAAGTAATCTTTTTCAGTCAGTGGAGATACCCCAAAAAATAACACAATACGTCATAAGCGGATGAAAATAAACAATTTGTAATCTTCTGGGCACACTGCGTCGTATGTGTTGTGGAGGGAGACATGCTTTAAGAGTCCGTATAGCCGCATTATCCTCAAGGCTGCGTTAGCTCAGTGCTCCTAAGCTACAGGCAAAACAGTTCATGAAGCTTGCGAATGGAAATATACGGAAAGGAAATATTTTCAAAGTGAGACTTGATACTTCAACAAAAGCAAGAAGGGATAGCAGTTTAGAGCTAATCGAGATGAGTAGAAAAGCATGTGTATTCTATACAAAAAGTACGCTATCATCATTAAAGACCGAAATAACGCTGGATCAAAACTGTTCACAGTAGTCCGCCCAGAAAGCATACAAACCCTTTATCAATGTAGGCAGACTTAAACAGTAAGCTAACACACATAAAGGAATTTTATGTAGAAATAAAACTAATATAAGAACAAGAGAACTAGTAGATGAATAGAGGAAATCGGAGACGACAAATAAAATTGAAATGCAGCACGCAAATGCAACTTGGAAAACTGTATGGACCAATCACGACCGGAAAATCTATCCAACTGGAGTAATATATGCATGCTACAAGGTCATAAATGACATCGTGTCAACAAATGAGAAACTTAGTCGGGTAGGACTCTGTGATACACACAAAATGTTGTTTATTGGACACGCTTTCGCACATACTTACGTACTGTTAACATGAACAAAATTGGAACTGGGTGAGACAAAAACTAGAACTCCACAAGAAGTGATGTAAATTACTACACAATGGATATACTCCTTCGTCCTGATAAGAAATTTTATCCGAAAAAGAAAACCATCAGTGTGATGTGACTCATGGGCTATTATGTCAACTGTATTATCAATAACAACAGCAGTGATAAGGCTATTGAATTTAAAATTTACATGGAATCAGCTTAGTGGCAATCGAATAAAATCTGGAATCACAAAATTCTATTTGGTAATATGATTGCATAGCCTTTCACAAGAAAGTAATTGATTTAAAAAATATATATAGAAACAAGAGTTTAGTTACACTGAATCATAAACTTCAATCGCGCTCAAGAAAGTAATTTTCTGTACATAAGAAGTACTAATTATGGTTTAATGAAGAAACAATTTTATTTGAAATTCATCGAAGTGAACGGATTATATATAGATGTCTGATTTGTGTCACCATAGTTAACTAACGAACTAGAAGCGCTCGCTTCGGGATTCCGCAGTGGACTGTCCGAAAGCAGCGCTCCTGTGGGGAGTCCCAGACTGCAGCACGACCACAGGAAGGTGAAACTTAATGTACGGTGTAATCAGGAAGCCCATTAATTTATCTATTTAAGAAGATAGCTTATTTTAAATAAAAGAAAGAAGAGAACGTAGTCTATAACAGAAAAGTATTACGTTTTCTCCAGAATTAATTAATTTATTTATTTATTTATTTATACGTCTCATGGAATTGAATTATTTGGAAAACATGCTTCTTGTGCCAAGAGCTGTACAATATTTTTATTCGTACACTCGAATGGTTTCGGCTGTTGTTGCCATCAATAGGAGATTAACAAACTTTTGTACATCAATAACATCAAGACATTTGGCCAAAATGTTTTCTTGTTGTTTTTATTAATCTCCTGTTGACAGCAGCAACTGCCGAAAGGCGTCGAGTGTAACGAATATAAATTGAATTATTCTTGATTTTTATGTCGCCTCTGTCTGAGGTGCAATGCGAGATTGTTCTCATCGACGTTCATTGCTGGGGTGCTATTCCAATATTGGAGAGCCTTGGCAACTTTGATACGTATTTCCCAGGGGAACATTAACACAGAATTATTGTTTATGTTGTGGCGGGAGACATCCTGTAAGATCGTGTAGCCACATTATTCATAAAGCTGCGATAGCTGAGTTGTTAAAGGTCTACCTAGAAAGCAGAATCTCCAAGTTCGAATCCCAGCAGCAACAAAAATTTTAATTTAACGCCTCCTCTTATATTCAATTCGTTACAAAAATCAAATGTTCAAATGTTTGTAAATATATCGGACTCAACTGTGTGGTTATTAGTCCGTAGGTTACAAACTAATGAAACTAAGGTAAACTAAAGACAACAAACACACACACACACACACACATGCCCGAGGGGGGGGGGGGGATTCGACCCCCGACGACAAACGGCCGCGGGCACCGTAGTACGGCGCTCCAGTGCGCACGGCTAATCCGCCGCGGCCATGCGTCTCAATCATGTTATTTTAAGTACAGTAGAGGATGTGAGACAGATTTTTTTTGTTTTGTTTGTTTAGGATTAGATTACGGGTACCAAAATAATCATTCAAGCCGAACTTTACCGCTTTTAAGTAACAATGGTTAAACGATATGTGATTAAGTGATGCTACAATTATGATATTGACACTTGTGACACTTTTCTGACAATTGCCAAACGTATCTACACTTTACGTGTAACGTATTGAAGTACTGTCAAGTACTGATGTGTAGTATATATAGAAATGCTGACTTCGTTTTAAACGTGCACATGTGGTTCTATGCAGCTGAATATATCGGATATTGAAATAATTGCGGTTACGGATTCTGTGTATCAGTGTCAGACACTGGAGACATTGCCAGTTCGTTTTCCATTTTTTCTAAGAAATGTGTCAGTAACACGTCAGTTTATTTTCAATTTCATGGCGTAGTGGAATAACACCAGAGCGCACAAATAGCAAAGGGAATTCTCTGAGTTCCTACTATGATTTTTCTTCACAGAGAATGGTATTTCTCAAAATTATCTATATGGTATATGTTATTTCTCATTTCGAGTGTCATCATAAGAGCTTAATCTCCGTCCACGATGATAATTGTAGATATCACGAGTTTGACAAGGTAGTGGTAGGAATTACTACGTCTCCTTATCACAGAAACAACCTTAACATGTTAATTGGTACACGAGGAACAATGAAAACAAAGGTGATAAGCGCGAAGCGCAGACGCGACGTGACTAGTTTCATGTGGCCTATCTTAAAGATCGGTATATCCAGAGCTTTTCTTTATTCTCTTTTAGAAAAGTACATCAAAACATATATTAAGTTTTATTTTCTCTCTCTGATACCGAGTTTTATGTAGAACACATAACAAATAAGTATGGGTCGTAGACTTAATAACGTCTTTCCTAATGGAGCCGCAAATATGACAGAGAAATTGAACTACCGTATTTCGTCCTCTTTAGTCATTGATTTGAAACCGCTATTTTATCTCTGGAAGATTCATTTATAAGGCCAATATGACCACCAAGAGAGAATTTTAATGTTTTCTATTCTCTCACTGAATAAAGCAAATATCCCTCGAACAGTTCAATTAATACTCGATATTCTATACTATTTGGTAATTCCGACTGTTATTGGAGGATAAATTTCTGCCCTGCATTTTATATGGACGTCAGACCGGATTTTTAAATCATACTTTCGTCCCTTCCTAGATACTCCATTCTGTTTGTGAGGGACGGGCAACCAATATCGTCAATTACTGGCTCTGTTACAAAAAGCAATTTTCTCTTTTACTCATATTATTCGTCGCAGCGGCTGTGTTCCCACAAAAAGCTCACTTTCATTAACTGAAGTGCGTCTTCAGCAAAACAATGAGGTTTGAAGCACTTGTGCGTGAACTGCTTATCCTGTTACTCTTTGTATACACTCTGGAAATGTGATACGCATCTAAGCCTCCATGTATGGGCAAACTTTTAAGGGCATTTCAGTACACCATTAATATTATTTAGACTAAATTGCTTCTCTCTCTCTCTCTTTCTCTCTCTCTCTCTCTCTCTCTCTCTCTCTCTCTCTCTCTCTCTGTGTGTGTGTGTGTGTGTGTGTGTGTGTGTGTGTGTGTGGTAATAATTTTTTAGCTATTGTGAACACGACGACGTAAATCAGAAACACATTAAACGTTACACCCCAAACGTTTACTACACGTGGAGGTTTGAATACATTCCCATCCTCCGAGACACGGTACTAGCCAATTATATAAACAGAACTAGGTTTTATTAACGATTTATTTTACAGTTTGGAGCTAAATAACTTCTTAACTGAGATTATAATGTATTCAAAGCCAATCAGTCTCCCTCTTCAAACTTTTTCTTCGATTCCACACAAATTAAAATTCACCACTGTTACATTTAACACCACTGTTTGTCTACTTCCCACCTTCTCCAACCCCGTATCTCGCCCATTTTTAAAAATCGAAAGACGACAGAAATAAAGCAATACAAAAACTGAGCGAGGTGGTGCTTTGGTCGTACTGGACTAGCATTCGGAAAGAAGGTGGTACAAATCCCCCTCAGGCCATCCAGATTTGGATTTTCCGTAATTTCCGTAAATCAGTCCAGACAAATTCCGGGATGGTTCCTTTCAAAGGACAAGGCTGATTTCTATCCTCAAACCTAAATAATCTGAACCTGAGCTCCGTCTCTAATGACCACGCTGTCGAGGAAAGTTAAACACCAATCTTCCTGCCTTCCTTCTTTCTTTCCCTGAAACACAAAATTGCAACTGTAGTAAGTATGAAACAATACAAGCTGCGCGGGATATCTGTGCGTTCCGAGGCGCCTTGTAGCAGAGAACGCGCGGCTGTTTCCCGTCGGAAACATATATATATATATATATATATATATATATATATATATATATATATATATATATGTGTGTGTGTGTGTGTGTGTGTGTTTGTGTAGTAGTAGTAGTAGTAGGTTATCGCCAACTATATTTTCATCGTGCAAGAAATGACGATTGCTGTAGTCAACTCGTACGTGGTGTCTGTTCTTTTCGGATATGTCAGAACAGACACCATGTAAATAATTGTATATCTGCTCCAAGAGGCAATTGAAAATTTCAGTGCGAACGCATTGAAACGCTCGATCCCTTGCGGGAATCCAGTACAGACTGCGAGCAAGTGGAATCAATTGGGCGGGGGACACTACAATCGTAGTGTTCTACTAGATGAGAATGTAGGTTGGGAGGGAAGCGTGCCTGGATAGCCTAACTGGTTGGAAAATTTGTTTCTATTGATATTTTATCCAATCCTCAGCGCGCCCGGTCTGTTCACTTCTGCCTGTTCACTTTTTCAAAGTGTACTATTGTTACGGTACTAAATAAAATTTGTTGTATCCTGATTTTACAGTTTCACAGATGGACTAAAATATAACATTTACTCAACTTTGACACTAAAACAAGTAAACATCTGATAGCAGTAACACAAATAGCAATAGACATTGCAAAATTACTAATAAAAATAATCAAAATGCAATAACCATCGGAGCAGCGAATATAATAGAGAAAGAAATTAAATACAAACCCCATAAACATAATAGTACTACTTACACAGACTACAAATTACTAAAACAAATCAACCAGCAGCTAACATCCAACAATGCCTTAGCAATACCAGCAGATAAAGGCAATATCAAGCCAACAACTTCTTTATAGCAAATAACATCACACAAATTAACAGAGACCCCAGAAACAAATATTTGGCACAAACAAAGAAAGCTATAAAACAATGTAACATAGTCTTAATAGAATACGAGAGAGCGTCTTGTACAGTACTGGTTTCCAACACCCTTAAGCAACGTGGTCAACCTAAGATCCACAAATCTTTAGCACTATTACTCCCTGTGGTTGTTAGCATATATATTCCAAAGTATTTGATCAGTAGAAAATTGAACAACCTCCTACCTTCTATACTTACAATAGCAAATATACAACAAGAAACTGAAAAAAATTAAAGACGACCCAATACCTGAAAATGTAAAATTTGTATATTTTGATATTTTATACAATCTTTGTACTAATATCCTTATACAAGAAACAAATGACCATAATTAAAGACAAATTACTATGGTATAGGAGAATTTCCATAACAGAACAATGAAATTATATCTCTGCTAAAATTAGTCCTACAGCAAATCTATTTTCAATTTAACAACAAAATTTACAGCCAAACACACGGAGTTGCCATGTAAAATAATAATAATAAACGACGCACATTATCTATTTCAAAATAACAAATCAGCTAACAGTGGAAGTTATTTTTCTTTTAAGCTGGGTCGATAGGATGACTTCTTAAAAAATTGCGTTTTCGGCATATTTTCTGTGCCTTCTTAAGTACGTTTAAATAAGTGTAATGGAATATTATTCGGTGCTCAAGGTGGCAAACATGATGTAATATTATTACAGTCTGTATAAACGTACACTACTGGCCATTAAAATTACTACACCACGAAGATGACGTGCTACAGACGCGAAATTTAACCGACAGGAAGAAGATGCTGTGATATGCAAATGATTAGCCTTTAAGATAAGTCACAACTTGCTGATATGAGGAAAGTTTCCAACCGATTTCTCATACACAAACAGTAGTTGACCGGCGTTGCCTGGTGAAACATTGTTGTGAAGCCTCGTGTAAGGGAGAGAAATGCGTACCATCACGTTTTCGGCTTTGGTAAAGCTCGGATTGTAGCCTATCGCGATTGCGGTTTATCGTATCGCGACATTGCTGCTCTCATTGGTCGCGATCCAATGACTGTTAGCAGAATATGGAATCAGTGATTTCAGGAGGGCTGTACGGAACGCCGTGCAGGGTCACAACGACCTCGTATCACTAGCAGTCGAGATTTTTTCCCTTGCAGATTCCAGTAATGTTAAAAACTGTGACATTTACAGACGAAATGACAAGTTGTTAACTACATGTGTGGACAATGAATAGCACTGAAATATCGTAACACACTTATTACGGTAGTATATAGGGCAAAGCAATGGCAACACAGTACACATATATGACAAACCTGGGCCTTCAGACCCTCAAAGTAGTCCCCTGCTGCTGTCACCACACGCTGCCAACGATTGGGAGGCGCTCAATACCATCTAGCTCAGTATTTGGCGCACCATGTCTCAAGAGGGTCTCGTGTTCGCGCACAGCATTAGCAGTGTCCTCTCGTATTGCAACGTAGTGGTTCCTTAATCTTAGGAATGAGATCAAAGGCGAAATGTCGGGAGAGTACGGTGGAGGCTCCAATCCTTCCAATCCCTAACGTCACAGTAGTTGCCCTAAACACTATGCTTTATGTGGTCTTGCATTGTTGCTTAGGATTATTGCACTGTCCACGAGATCAGGACGTCTCTCCCGAACGCTGCGTCGTACCTGTCGGACCAGGAAGTTCCTGTTCAAAATGTTCAAATGTTTGTAAATCTATCGGACCAAACTGCGTGGTCATCAGTCCGTATCTTACAAACTACTTACACCTAGGTAAACTAACCTAAGGACAAATACACACACCCATGCCCCAGGAAGGAATCGAACCTCCCGTTCCTGTAGTACTGTGCGGTCACTTCTGCCATGTGGAACCAAGTGGCAATCAATGACACCCGTGACGTCATACGCGATGATCGCCATCAGTTTGGTGGGGAAGGATTCTGGTGGAACTTCTGCCTCCTTGGTGATCCAGCTTGTCACCACTCCGCGGCCTGAGGGTTCAGTTCTAGTTCATTTGCCCAGGCCCAAAATTCCATCTCGCACGACACACACCAACTGACTGTTTTAACAGCCCTCGCTACCCTAATACTAGCTATCTCAGAGCCATCTGTTATTCTGCATACACACTATGTCCTCAGAACTTTCATATGACACAAACACGTTTGTGATCCGATCACACATATACGATAAGGAAAACAGTTGCCATGACTCTTGTCCCAACCCTCGATTTGGTGGATTTGGAAATTTCAGTATTCATTCTCACTACGACAATACCGTGTTCGCTAATCCCTTTATGTGTTTCGATGCTCTTTATCAGTCCCGAATTACTTGTTGCTTGAAGTTCAAGTGTGCCAACGGCCTTGCCGCAGTAGATACACCGGTTCCCATTAGATCACCGAATCACTGTCCGGCATGCCTAGCACTTGTACGGGTTACCGTTCGGGCCTACCGAGTTCTGTTGGCAAGAGGGGCGCCCTCAGCACTTGTGAGGCCAGCTGAGTAACGGTTCCGGTCACGAAAACTGACTTAACAGCCAGGAGTGCGGGGCGCTGACCACGTCCCCTCCATACCGCATCCGTTGACGCATTCGGGCCGACGATGACACGGAGGCCGGTCAGTACCCAATGTGCCTCTCGAGATCTGTTGCACGGGGTTTAGTTCAGTTTTAGAAGTTCAAGTATGTTTTCACGTCAATTTCCGTTGTAGTTGGTCCACGAACTAACTTCTCGATATAGGTTTTTGATAATTCGATTGTAGGAAAAGGAAGACAAGGAAAAATGGTAAGTATATAAGGATTGGTGAAAACGAATGAAAGAGGAGATTGCGTGGTAGAATTTTTTATAGATCACAAGGTTACCATGATAAATATTTCGTTTAACAGTCATCAAATACACTTGTGTGCCGGCCGCGGTGGCCGAGGAGACCCAGTCACGGTCTGCACGGCCACTACGGTCGGGGGTTCGAATCCCCCCTTGAGCATGGATATTTGTGCCGTCCTAGTTCGTAAGTAGTTCATAAGTAGTTTGTAAGTTTAGGGACTGATGACCCCGTAGTTAAGTCCCATAGACTATACAAACATTTTATTATTTATTAAATTAAACTTGTGTACGTGGAAGAGATGAAGAGACACATAAATGTTTTGGGTTAATTTTATGACGGTAAGACATAGCTTTCGCAACCAGCTTAAAACAGTAAGGCCTATCGAGGAGATGATGTAGAGTCTGACTGTAACTTATTCCTTATGAACTGAAAATTAAAAGCGGTCTGGAGTGACGCGTTGCGAATCCCGCAGCCTCCCGCGTCGGAGGTTCAAATCCTCCCTCGAGCATGGATGTGTGAGTTTGTCCTTAGGTTAGTTTAACTTAGTTTAAGTAGTTTGTCAGCTACGGACTGATGAGCCAGTAGTTTAGTCCGATAGATTAAAAAAACTGTAAATGCAGAAAACTAAGGAAATGGGACCTGAATACATTGAAGTCAATCGTTGCCTATTTTTCGTACCGATATTCTCAGCCACCTTAACACAGAAAAAGAAGAAAGGGGAGCTTTGAGAGAAACAAATGTGAAGACCTCGGAGGATCATATTGGCAGGACAAGACCTTGTAGAAATCATGAACATCACAGGAGATACTGAAAATAATTGAGAAAAGGGGAAGATATAAAAGCGTAGCAACTGAAGCAAGAAAAACGGAATAAGGATGGCTAAAAATGAGGTTGACGGAAAGTGCAGACAGGGTATGCAGAAGTGGGCAGAGGAGAAACGCAAATCCGTAGAAAATGTATAAGGGAAAGATGGATACCGCTTACAAGAAAGTAGATGCGTTTGGAGACAAGAAAACCAGCAGATGGAAAACTAGAATTAAGAAAGAAAATTTGAAATCAGGAAGGGATGTCTAGAGATCCTAAACAAGGGAAAAGACCTTCAAGGAAGTGTTGCGCAGATGGAAGAGGAAGTAAATGAAGATTATACAGTAGATGCAATACAGCGAGAATAATATAGCAGAGCAATGAAAGATGTGTGTCAAAATAAGGCCTCTTGGGTAGATGATATTCCCTCTGAAGTGCTGATATCGTTGGAAAGACAGACATCTGGTGTGCAAGACTTATGAGACATGGGAAATGTCTTCAGAAGAATATAACGCTTCCGTTTCCAAACAAAGGAAGTACAGAACCATCTGTTTAGTAAGTCATGATTGCAAAATACTACCACGAATTATTTACAGAGGAAGGAAAAAAATCGTTGAAAATGACCTTAGGGAAGGGATTTAGGAGAAATGTCTGAAAACTTACTACACATTACTACTTATCTCTAGAAGATGGGTTAAGGAGAGGCTAATCCACGCTTCCAGATTTCGTAGATGTGGAGGAACCTATTGACAATATTAACTGAAATGCACTCGTTAAAATCCCCTAGGGGTGCGGGACTAAAATATAGGGAACGAAAAGTTATATACGACTTGTACAGAAACCAAACAGCGAGATTCAGAATGGTATTGGCAGGGTCGCGGTGGTTCAGAATGGTTTAAGTTAGATTTATAAGACTTCCCCTATGTGATTCAAGTTGTACATTGAGCAAGCTACGAAGGAAGGCAAGAAGAAATTTACAGAAGGACTTAAAGTCGAGAAGAGGGAAAATATTTGCGGTTTTCCGATGACATATTAATTCTGTCCGACGCAGAGCATACTATTGGAAGAAAAACTGAATGGAATGGTCAATGTCCTCAAAGGAGGTTATAAGATGAATATTAACAAGAGCAAAACAAGGTTAATGTAATCTGGTCCAACAAAATCAGGCGACGTAGAAGACATTAGAATAGGTAACGAAACAATAAAAGTAGTAGACGATCTTCAGTTGAGTGACCCTCTAGAAAACAATGTTAGTTGTCGCTTTTTTAAATTAATTCTTCCACATTCTATTATTTCAAACTCTTAAGAATAGAGACTGTAAATAAAGTTTCTTTCATCAACCTGCACAGGCTACACTTCGCAGCAATAGTTTGACGACAGGATATTCAACCCAAAAACTGTAATATGTCATTGCTTCACTACCAGTTTGTGTACAAACATTAACTGCAGCCTAATATATGTCATTAGAGCTTGTTGTTGGAAACGGATGAAAGCAAGAGAAAGGGGAGGGCAATTAGTATGATAATTGTAATTACTGCCTTTGTTATCCTTGTTCACATGTGTAAACATTACCACGTAGAGGAGAATGTAAATGAGACTTCGCCGCTGCATGGAGGTACGACCAGCGAGATTGAATTTCATACAGTGGCTAACAGACAAATTGCAGTACAGTGATCCTTGTGGCAACCAACGTTTTCTCGGCCGTCATTTTAAAGGTGGTAAATTCAATTAGAGTAACCAGTCTAAGATTTTTTGTGGAAACAGATTATTTGCTGCAACATTTCTATTTTTCTCTGGTAATTTGTTTACCAAGATATAAATTAAACATGCCTAAATGTGCTGAGCTTCAAACTGGATGAACTAAAGCGACAAAACACCAAACAGTACATCTTACAAGGCAGTTGTGAGGAAGAGCCTTAAGCTGTCTAAGGTCGTCCTGCAATTATTTTAATCACTCTTCAGTAAGTCAGAGCAGGAAAGCGATTAGCTATGGAATAATTGCAGGTTTCCTTTGAAAGATGAGATGTAAGAAACAGATAGGAAACAAATTTAATACAGGGAAAATGATTTTCGACCACAACCAGATACATCCACTCAACTCACTATAAAGATAAATATACGTAGAACACAAACAATGAGAAATGTTTTGACATATGAAATCCCAGTTATCTTTAATTATTCACAACATTTATAAAAATAAACAGTACCTTACGACTAGCGTCCAGAAAGCGAACTTTCAACCATTTTGAAGAAAGCACACTTATGATATAGTTTGTAGCAAATGGTGTATAATTTTAATTTATGATTACACAGCTTTTCTACATTACCGTACTTCTCAGAGCTCTAGAATAGTGCTTCCCAACTGCATATCGTGTTATTTATTTGAGTTGGTCGTCAGACAAGTGAAAAATATCAGAGTAAAATTCCCTAAGAACTGAAAAATGTAACAAAAAAAAATAAAAAAAAATGTTTCTGAATTATTTTTCACCCCATAAAGGAAAGTAACGATTAAGTTGTACCACATCTTAACTTAATATGCTAATAGTTACACATTTAACGAACTAGTACTGCTGCATTGTGCCCAGCGAAACTTGCTTCTTTATCGAAGAGTAGTACTATAAATTGGTTCTTGTTTTAGTAGATACTTTCTAAGAAATCCGGATGAACTATTATAGATAACAAATTTGATTATAGAGGAAATCTAAAGATCAACACCTGATCGAAATCTCACGTGATTCTTCTTTGGAAAATTTCTTTAAAGAAAATTTAATTTAGAATTAAAAAGCGTTAATACTGTGTAGTAAGAAATATTTCTTGGAAAGTATAAATGGGATTTTCAACTGCTAGCTTCAGATTAGTTTTCTAATGTATAGAATCATATTTTCTGTTTAATACGATTTACTTATAAAACCAACAAGCTTGAATCCACCGAAGCAATAATTTCATACATCTCACTAAGCTTACCCTCTACTTTATATCAATTAAATTCGTTATTACATACTGTATTATTCCTCATCTTTACTAATTTTCTCTTGGCGCTTTTAAAAATTGTCAGTTAGCAAAAAGATATTATAATAATTATGTGAGCTGCACTTTGGCGTCAGTAGATGGAGGAGGTATGTGCAAACTTGGGGAGCCTCCATTGACTGAAGCCATGCAGCTCATGGTTTTTTTTATATCTTTCTGAAAAGAAATTCAGTGTTGTGTACTGTTTCAGTATCCAGCTAGCTTCTATATGAAAGATACTAATCTGTAGTTCAGTGGTGCAAGAAAATACATTTTGAAGACGTGGGTCGTCATATCGACATGCTGCATTAATTTTTGATCATAGCATGGATTACTTATAAGCCAAAAATAATTATAAAAATGTTAGCCCTTAACTATTAAATCCTGTTCCGTAAAATTCAATTATATCGTTGATATCTAATCTCACCATCTCAGGAAATAACATAATGTACTAGGAGTCCTTTCACGTCTACCCATGTATCTTGGTCTTAACATTATAGAAGTTAATATTCGCTACGGACATATGAAATCTGTCACAGACCACTTGAACTTCACCGAACTCGTGTATTTCATAAATCCTGCCTTTCATTACCTCTTCTTCTACTATGGTTTATTCATCTGTCACTATAAAATTGTCTTTGACTTTCGTACATTTTATTACGACTTTTGTTTTTGCTTGTGTTCTACACTCGCGGAAAACGAAACAGCAGAAGGAAAATTTATTGACACATTCTTGAAGATGTGTACAACACAACATCACACATACAGAACGATACACACGTGAGTACAGTCACTAGAACGTCCGCAGTGTTGGCGTTAGTACCGTATATACCGTCCTTTTGCAGCAATTTCAGCTGCAATTCTCCCATGGAGACGAACGTACAGGAGCCGAATGTAGTCTTGTGGAATGTCCGGCAATCCATTTTCCATGTGGTACCTCAGCTGTGTCAGATTTGCGAGCCGTTCGTGCAGACCGCGCAAGATCGTTTCATCCAGTCCCAAACATGGTCACTGGGGGACAGATCTGGGGATTTTGCTGACCTACACCTTGAAGAACACGTTGGGTAGGACGGGATGCAGAGGGACGTGCATTATCCTGTTGGAAGGGCACTGCATCTCGTTGGTGAAATTGCTTAGCACAGCCTTCCGAAATTCCTTCGCGAAACAAGACGAAGCAAATACTCCAGAATTCGTATCAAGAACAGCTGCCAGTATGCGTAATTTAGAAGTTGATACCCCTTGTGTAATCACTTAATAAAAGTAATTCTCCGGTCCTGATAGTACATATTTTAGAACATATACTTTCTTCAAATGTTATGAAATACCTCGAAGAGAACGACCTAATGACCCATAGTCCACACGGATTCAAAAAGTATCATTCTTGTTAAACACAGCTCTTTACTCACATGATCAGTGCTATAGACAAGGGATGTCAAATATATCTCGTATTTCTAAATTTCCAGAAGGCTTTTGACAGTGTGCCACAAAAGGGTCTTGCTCATAGATTATCGCCACAGTTGTGCGACTGCATTTCCTGTCAGAAAGGCCACAGCACGTTGTTATTGACAGTAAGTCATCGAGTACAACAGAAGAGATATCTGGCGTTCCCCAGGGAACTGTTACAGGGCCCCTACTGTTCCTTATTTTTATAAACGATTTAAGAGACAATCTGAGTAGCTCCGTAAGACTGTTCGCGGATGATGCTGTCACTTATTGTTAATAAAGTCACCATAAGCCCAAAAACAAGTGCAAAATGATTTAGATAAGTTACGAGCATGGTGCAAAAAATGGGGATTGATCTTTAATAATGAGAAGTGTGAGGTCATCCATATGACCACTAAATAAAACGCGTTGAACGTAATTTACACGATAAATCAGTTAAAACAACAGGCCTTAAATTCAAATAAATACCTAGGAGTATCAATTACAAAGAACTTAAAGTGGAAAATATTGTAGGGAAAGCGAACCAGACTACTTTTCGTTGGCAGAACACTTAGAAGATGGAACAGTTCTACTAAAGAAACTGCCTACACTACAATTGTGCGTCCTATTTTGGAATATGCTACGCATTGTGGAGTTTCGCCAAGTGACAGGCGATTTAGAGAAAGTTCAGAGGACAGCTCGTTTTGTACTATCACGATATAGGGGAGAAAGTGTCACAGAAATGATGCACGAGTTGGGGTAGAAATCTTTAAAAGACATGCGTTATTTGTTGCGACGAGATGTATTTGCGAAATTTCTTTCACCAACTTTCTCTTTCGAATGCGAACGTATTTTGTTAGCAGCCACCTACATAGGAAGACATGATCATAGAAATAAAATAAGAGGAATCAGATCGAAAACGGAAAGGCTTAGATGTTCCTTTTTCACGCGAGCTATTAGAGATTGTAGCAGTAGAAAAACGTAGAAGCTGTTCGATGAACCTTCTGCCGTGCACTTCAATGTGGCTTGCAGAGTATTTACGTAAATGTAGATGTTGGTGCATGAACAGTAGCAAGACGGGTCGAACAAAGGTTTCAGTGTACTGTCCACTGTTCAACGTTCTCTCGACGATCACGAGAGGAGAACAAGATGCACGAACACGCGTGCCGTTGTGGCAACTTAGCAACTTAACGCTCACGCCACAGAGGTGTCGGTTATGAAAGGACTAATAGAGACATGTCGTCTTAGTTGATTCGAGTCGCTTCTGTCACGATGCCAATGATGGTTGAAGCGGTACTGCAGTACACTCCATTTAAGCCCTATTGGTCTAGCATCATAGTAAATAAACTATAATGACAGTTTCATGGAAAATAATTACGAGCTGTAACGCTGATTAACTTCTCTGGCCAGTTAGTTCTGGAAACACGTTATTTATTTTATTTATAATTTGTCAAACTTCCTTTTTCCTCTGTCCCCCCCCCTCCCCCATGAAAAGGATCGTGTGTGAATGATTTTTGAGTAAGTTATTTTCTGTAATTACTAACCAAAGATAGTATCGAGGTGGTGGAGAAATTGCGAAACCTTTGTCTTTGGTGAGGCAAAGAGGGAGGTTGGCAGTGGCTTTCTCGGGTGTCGCTTGTTTTGAGGGGGAGGCAGGGACCGGCCAATAGCAGGTATCTTCCTCGCGTTAAAAAAAACTGCGGTTCGTTGGGCTCAGGAGACGCCATGTTTGCCACTATTAGCTTGGAGGCCCGAGAGGACGGATGTGCCGTGCTCGTCTGCTGTAAGTGTGGTAAGCAAGTATGTAAAAATGTGGCTTATTATATTGAATCTGACTCGCAACGCAATAGTTGAAGCAGACTTGTGTTAATATGGCAGAAAGTTTAGCGATTTTGCTTATTTTTTATCAATTTGAGGAGCTAAAATAGTTTGATGCCATGGTAACAGTCGGGACTTAGCATCCGCTTTGAGATTTCGTTACGTTTGCTTGTTTTATTTAGGAAAGCTTTTGAAAACCCTGATTTAAAAGTTTGTGCGGAGAAAATCGTATGAGAATTTACAGAGTTTTCTTTGTGTAATGGGACTTAAATAAATTTTCGCGCCATTACACAATAGGGCCATAGTCTGGCAATTTCAAAGTAACAATGCACCTTCAGTGGTCGATAGCAGCCACGGGTGGCAATTGAGCAGAATGGGGTAGAGTGGCATCTTATCGTACAGTGTAATTCTAGGAACAGATGAAATTTCTAATAATATTTGTTTTTATTTTTTGGAGGGTACTTAATTTTGTGGTAATTGCGGAGCCATGTGATTCCCGCCGTAAATTTTGTGACGTGGTTCAGTATGATAAATAAGGAGCTCCAGTTATGCTTGTTGTGTGACTAAGCCCCATGTGTAGAATTCCTTTATAATAGTTTTTTGAAAGGTGTGTGTGTTGAGTTTTTGGGATTCTGTAAGATTTGAGCGGTAGATACCATTACCGTGTCTCGTGTCTTACATTAAAATCATCAAGTTAATAACGGCCATTCTATTTGCTGAAGCATTTTTTTATTTCCTTTGCTAGCTAAATTTGGAGTGGTTAGTGCATGCAATGTAAATGTGATTGATGAGCGAGTGCGTCTGTGAAGAGGGATATCCTTACTAGTCCAATAAATCCTTTTTATCTCTGGTTTTCCATGCAGTTTGGCGTGAAACATGTTGAAAATTTATATGTTTAGGGGACCAGCAAGTCTATTAGTTAATTAATCTTAGAGCCTGTGGCTCAAAATGTTTGTATGCTCTGCAACGAGTGTTCACAAATCATTTCTTGCATGTTTGTAAATTTTTTGTTGTTGTTGTTGTGGTTTTAGGGCGCACAACCGCTAAGGTCATTAGCGCCCAAACAAGAACAGAGATTCGCTAGATCTCAAAAAAATTGGTAACTGCCAGTTAGAATATCAAGAGAAGGCTAAAAACGGGTTGATAAAATGCAAAACACGAGCAGCTGCTCGTGTGTCATCAGCTAAAATTTCCTCCAGAGTAGACGGAAAGTGAAGGGCTACACGGAGACGATTTAAATTAACACACAGTAAAACATGTCGCACCGTCAGCAGTTCACCGCAGGAGCACAGCGGTGCAGGGTCGGCGGTTAGCAAATGACGGTGGCTGAAACGGCAGTGACCGATCCGAAACCGGGCCAGGATGACCACCTCTCGCCGAGAGGGGCGTGAGGAGGTCCTCCAAGCGGTCGGGATCGGTTTTACAGTTCTCAATTTATTGTCGTACAGTGAAAACCACGCACTGTGCCAGGACGACACGATACTCCGGCGAAGAGCCCGATCGTCCGATGGGACGCAAAGGGTAGCCATGCGAGGCAAAAGAGCTGCTGCCTTGTCTGCTATGTCGGCGGTCTCATTCCAGGGCACACCAAAGTGGCCAGGGACTCACAGAAAAGAAACGTGACAGCTGTCATCTGGTAGCTACTGGAGGGAGCGTTGGATCCGATACACGAGAGGATGGTTCGAGAAAGGGTCCTTAAGACTCTGCAGGGCACAAAGGGATTCCGAACATATGGCATAGAAAGGTTGGCGGTGGCGGCAGGTATACAAAACGGCCTGGTGGAGGGCAAAAAGCTCAGCCGTGAAATTCGAGCACCGGTTAGGGAGCTTGTATTGGAAACGGTTGTCCCCGACGACGAAGGCAGATCCGACACCGTCAGTGCTCTTGAAACCATCAGTGTAAATAAATATGGCCTTATCGAACCGCGAACGGAGTTCGACAAGCCTCGAGCGGTATACCAAATCCGGGGTGCTCTCCTTGGGCAGCGAACTAAGTTCGAGTGTGAACCTGGGCCTGATGCCGCGGTGGCAATGGCTGTTTGTAAATTTAATTTGTCTAAGGGTATGCTTTTACTTGCATACTACCAGAAAATAAAATTTTGTCCTGATTTAGTTGGACTTCATTATGAAGAGATTTTCCTCCACCCGTTTAAATTAAACAGAGAAAGCTGGAATCCTAATAACATAAATTAAATGAAGAAACTAATATCAGATGAGTGATTAGGATGCAAGTAAAAGCTAAATTCTGGGCAGTTGTCATAGTTTACCCCAACTCTGTATCGAAGGTTGTGACAACTGATTAAATACCCGGGGTCGTGTTATCCGTTGCGCAATTTAGTTAATAACAATTTTTTTCGGTTTGAGGCCCTTAATTAATCTATATATAAATAAAGAAACCCGGCAGTCAGATGTCACAGCTTCGGTCAGAGCGTGAACCATTCACTTTTATTACCTATGCCCATAACAGTCAGCGTTATTAGCTGGCAAATCATATAAATAAAAAGACCAAATTAAAATCATTGTAAAACGAGGGTAACTATGCAACGTGTGTGGGGTCGCGCAGGACAGCACGAAAATCTGGAATGTATACGACAAAGGCAGACGGGACCGACACCGGCACCATGGTGTGGGGAGCCATATCATACACTGGCCGTTCTCTTCTGGTGATCGTCGAGGTAACATTGAACAGTGCACAGTTCACTGAAACTGTTTTGTCTGTAAAGAATACTATATTTTCAACAAAATTAGATTACAGCTTAGTTTAACTGCATTACACAAAGAAAAGAAACGCATGTAGCATGGTTTGTAGTTTCATAAAAAAAATAATAATAAAAATAAAAATAGAGATGGCAGATGAAAATGAAATTCTTGTCTATGATTGCTGTTCGTCACAACACACCGTCCACAATATTTCTGTGCTAATGCCGTGCCGGCCGCGGTGGCCGAGGGGACTAAGGCGCTCCAGTCACGGTCTGCACGGCCACTACGGTCGGGGGTTTGAATCCCCCCTCGGGCATGGATATTTCTGCCGTCCTAGTTCGTAAGTAGTTCCTAAGTAGTTTGTAAGTTAAGGGACTGATAACCCCGAAGTCAAGTCCCATAGACTATACAAACATTTGTACATTTTTTGCTGATGCCGTAACGCGTTCAACAGCACTTGTGTCGAACCACCAGCTGCAGCTCCACAGCCTGTCACAAACACAGTCTGCGCTGCCTGCAGCAGTGCGCCCCGCATATGCTCAACACCACCTAGAGAGAAGGCCGCGGCCCTCTCGTGTGACGTCAGGCAGAGTAGATTGCGCGCGCATAGCTGACTGGATAGCCGCTGGGGCACGGCCCATTATGCCGAAGGAGCGAGCCAGTCAGCTATGCGCGCACAACCTACTCTGCCTGACGTCACACGAGAGCGCCGCGGCCTTCTCTCTAGGTGGTGGTGAAACGCTGCGTCCGCGCGAGCACGTGATCGGCGCCTCGCGACGTCTTGCGGCCGCTGCGGGAAGCTGTGGATGTCGATGGATGGCACGGCGCCTGCCTCGATCGTGCGATAACAGTGGCGCCAATAAATGCCGATACATCAGAAAACATCATTCAGCTCGCCTTGCTATAATGAAAATTTTCACTCTGCAGCGGAGAGTGCGCTGATATGAAATTTCCTGGCAGATTAAAATTGTGTGCCGGAACCGGGACTCGAACCTGGGACCTTTGCCTAGGCAAGGGCTCTTAAGTTGCACAGATGACGCCAAGATTTAAGAAAGACAATAGGAGTGACCTGCATAATTAGCGGCTTGTATCATTTACGTCGGTTTGCAACAGGAGTTCAGAACATATACTTTCTTCAAATATTATTAACTGCATCGAAGAGAACGACCTACTGACTCATAGTCAACGCGGATTCAGAAAGTATCGTTTTTGTGAAACACAGCTATCCCTGGACTCACATGATGTGATGGGTGCTATCGACAAGCGATGTCACATAGATTCTGTATTTCTAGATTTCCGGAAGGTTTCGCACTAGACCTCACAAGCGTCTTCTAGTCAAACTGCGTGCTTATAGAATATCGCCTCAGTTGTGCGTTTGGATTCGTGTTTCCTGTAAGACACATTACGTTATCATTGATGGAAAGTCGGAATTGAAGAGATATGGCGTTCCCCAGGGAAATGTTATAGGGCCCTTACTGTTCCTTATTTTTATAAACGATTTAGGAGACAATCTGAGTAGCTCCGTAAGACTGTTCTTGGATTATGCTGTCACTTACGGTTAGTAAAGACACCGGAAGCACAAAACGAACTGCAAAATGATTTAGATAAGTTATCAGTAGGGTGCAAAAAATGGGAATTGATCCTTGATAATGAGAAGTGTGAAGTCATCCACATGACCACTAAAAGAACACCGTTAAACTTCATTTACACGACAAATCAGTCAAAACTACAGGTCGTAAATTCAACTAAATACCTAGGAGTAACAATTACAAACAACTTAAATTGGAAAGAATAAATCAAAACCATTGTACGGAAAGTGAACAAAAGACTACGTTTCGGTGGCAGAACATGTAGGACATGCAACAGCTCTACTAAAGGAACTGCCTATACCACTTTTGTGCCTCCTATTTTGGAGTATTGCTTTGCATTATGGGATCCCCACCAATTTGTATTGACGGAGGATTTAGAGAAAATACGAAGAAGGGCAGCTCGTTTTGTCTTATCGCGATATATAGGGTTCCTTTTACCGGCCCCCCGACTCTGACGATATAATAGCAGAAAGTCTTAAAAAAACCTGTGTCAAATTGCAAGAACGTAACCGACTCACACAATAATAGTAGGGGGTGATTTTAATTTACCCTCAATCTGTGGCGAAATTATATTTTCAAATCTGGAGGTACGCATAAAACATCGTGCGAAACTGTACTCAACACTTTCTCTGAGAATTACTTCGAACAGTTAGTTCATGAGCCACCTAGAATTGTAGATGGATGTCAAAACACATTTGATCTCTTAGCAACAAATAATCCTGAGCCCATAACGACCAGTCCTGTCGTAGCGAGATTGATTACGATAGTCTCAAAGCTACCAAAAGTAGACGATAAGTATATTTGTTCAAGAAAGCAGATAGAAATACAATATATTGCTTGTTGAAAAATAGTTTCCACTCATTCAAAACACTAAACCAAAGTGTAGACTCAATGTGGCTCCATTTCAAACAAGTGGTATCGACAGCAATTGACAGTTTTATACCAAATAAATTAATAAAAGAAGGAGGTGATCCCCCTTAGTACGCAAAGAAGGTCATGACAATGCTGCAAAAACAACGGAAAAGGCATGCTGAATTAAAACGAACACAAAATCCCCAGGATTGGCGATCCTACACAGAAGCTCGTAATTTAGCGAGGACTTCATGCGAGATGCCTACAATACTTTTCACAACGAAGCTTTTCCTCGATATTTGACTGAGAACCGAAGGCAATTTTGTTCATATGTTAAATATACTAGGGTCAAAAAAAGAGAAAAAAAAAAGAAAAAAACTATACTTTCACTACTTGATAATAATGGCGTTCATGCCGTTGATAGCGTTACTAAAGCAGAGTTATTAAACACAGCTTTTAGAAACTCATTCACCAAAGAAAACGAAAACAATAATCCAGATTTCAAATTACAGAGGCCAGAATGAGTAACGTTGAAATAGATATCCTCGGAGTAGTGAAGCAACTTAAATGAAAAAGAACAAGTCTTCTGGTCCGGACTCTATACCCATTAGACTGCGATTATGCTGAAGCGATAGCTCCTTACTTAACAGCCATATACAACCGCTCGCTCAAAGAAGAATCTGTAAAAAAAGACTGGAAAGTTGCCCTACCCTTTAAAATAATTATCACTTAATATCCTGCAAAGTAATTTTGGTACGCAGCGGAATAAAATACAGTCACAGATGTCAAGGCAACTATAGCGCGCGGTTGCTCGCCGTGGAGGTTCGAGTCCTCCCTGGGGCATGGGTGTGTATGTTGTCCTTAGTTTACCTAGGTTTAAGTAGTTTGTAAAGTACGGACTGATGACCACGCAGTTTGGTCCGATAGATGTACAAACATTTGAACTTTTGAACTTTGCAACTATAGCTTACAACTGATGTGTTCTCTCTCTCTCTCTCTCTCTCTCTCTCTCTCTCAACTCGACCTAATAGATGGCACTGTTAACAGTGTCGCCTGACAAACGCATGTAAATGCCACGAAGTTTCCGCCATTAGCTTTATAATAAATTTCTACAAATCACCTTTCTCTACCGTTCCATTCTCTAATAGCGCGCGGGAAGAAAGAACACCTAAATCGTTCCGTTCTCAATCTGACTGTAGTCATCTGCTTATGGCTCTGTGTGATCGTGTGTTGTTTACATCCTCAAGAATGTTTCAATAATTTTTCCCTCTGCCGCATCGACGAATTCATGGTATTCTTTTTTCATTTTCGCGCCACTATTTTCCTATGTAGGCATGTGTACCTGTAAGAACCCGGTTTCCGATGGCTTAGATTTAGTGTTAAAAGAGAATATTTTTGTCGCTGTTTTGCGTACACTAATTTACCCCGTCCTCTAGTCAACTGTTCCAAACGCGTTACAGCATTCATAATCTGAGAAGGAATTTGCGTGCTCTATACATTTCACTTCTTTTAAGACTGTTACATTAGCAACATTTTTCACGACAAAATATCACAATTCGAAATAAATTTTTAAAAATAGATCTGAGACAGCAGAAGGCTGAGACTCTATGCTCCGATGCGCGAGGCCGTTCCCCGTCGGGAGTTCGAATTCTCCCTCGGGTATGGATGTTTGTGCTCTCTTTAGTATAAGTTAGTACATAAGTAGTTTGTAAGTTTAGGGACTGATGATCCCGCAGTTAAGTCCCATAAGCTTAAGAAACATTTGAACATTTTGAACATCTCAGATAAGGGTATGCCTAGAAACCTTCACAAATTGTTTGGTGAGTCCTTCGATAGAATGAGAACGGTGAATGACACCGGGAAGCTTTGCCGCGATAGTCGTGATTTTGTTCAAGACTAGACATAAATACTACATTTAAACGACGGAGTAGCAAAACAGAAAAGTTTGGCTTGGTGAAAGACATAAACGATTACTAACGATAAGGGCAATGCTTTTCTGACAAAGCGAGCGTTTACATGATGAAATAACACTGTCGTGATACAGACAATCTCTAACATTATCGGTGTAAAGAAACACAACAATACGAATTGACGCAAACCATGATTTCCTAGAATTTAGGCGGAAACCCAACGTACATAATAAACGAGATTGTTTCCAAGATTGCCCTGTGATTAACGTTAACACACCCTCGCATCGCATGCCTCCTAATGAATGAAACAGGATGTGTGACGTGTTTGTTTGCACGCAACCTAACGTGCACCACAAAGGTAAAAAAAAGAATCATGATGACATCAGAGAACGCAGAATTAGTCCAGCTCGACATCCAGTACTTGTCTCACTTACCAACATCATTTCTCGTGAACATTTCGATGTGTGAGAACCAGGTTATCTACAAATCTTATTACACGGGGAGGGGGTAAATTTTTCTGTCCGGTTAAGAAAAAAATTTTTATAGTGACGTACTCAAGTAACTGTATGTAAACGAAGGCTTCCGCGGCCGTTGTCCTGTCAAGAAAATTCTTCTGGGTTTTGGGTCGCATTGTCTATATGTAAAATTTCGTCGTTGCGGCCACTTGCAACAGTGGCCGAAACGTCGGAATTTTAATATAAACAATGCGGCCAAAACCACTGTAGAATTTTATTGTCAAGTAACTGTAGTTTATAATACGAAATTGCGTGAACTGCATTTTAATTTTTTGGTTAGTTTGGAATCACTGATAGCTACATTTATCTACAGCCGCGCGGTCTGTAGCGCCATGTTACGGATAACGCGGCCTCCCGCGTCGGGGATTCGAATCCCGTGTGTGTTGTTCTTAGGTTAGTTTAACTTAGTTTAAGTAAAGGTGAAGCACAGAATTAAAATATGTGATGCGGCCGGGAATTGAATCCGGACCTCTATGGTTGCTAGGCAGACGTATTACAGCTAGACCACCGCATCACTAGCGATTAAGGCGCCTAGTAAGAGACTAAGCACGATTTCCTTCTACGTCACAAACTTTAATTCAGCTTCTGTGTTCCTCTTACATTATCGAGAGGAATACATTTCTAACGATATTAGTGTAAGTAGTGATACCATAAGAATTACAAACATTTGAACAATTTTTTCATTTATCTATATCGGAGAAAGAGAAAGATTTGTATTTGAGACCAGACGTTCTGTGAAAGAGATGTATAATAGACTAAACAGAGACATCTCTTAAAGTACTCGTCGCTGCCTTATCTCACAAAGACGTCACTCTGGCTACAAAAGGAAATGGAAAGATGTACTCAAAAGGACTACGTCTGTTTCAAGATTGCATTTGGAACGAATGTGGTCGCATTGAAAGTACTGCCCTGGAATGTCATCCTTAACAAACGACTTGCAGAAACTGTAGTAAATAAACACTGCAATCAGCCTTATGATCTTTTTTCTATTATATGTATTGTGCCGTTAATAGTTTCGGGTCTAAGCCTATCATCAGACGATGGTGTTTATTCCAGATTGGATTTACATTGCTGTCAACCCTTCTGAAACCGAGGGGGTCGTATGAAATGAAAACAAAAATCAATGTCTCCTAGTATCAAGTGTACGGCGCCAGATCGAATGGTGCAAATTTTTTAAATCGTCATTCTCCACTCCAAAATACCTTCTGTAGTGTGATGACCAATCTGGAAAGTCGCATGCATAGATTGCTTGATAAGGTTACATACTAAAGCTAAATAAGATACACAATATAATACTGTAATATGTTATTAAGGTGCATGCAGTGTATCCAATAATATCTTCAAACGCCAGGCAATTGACCGTGCAGTGATATGGGCCCACGCGAAGTAGTGTACGGACACAGAAACACATTTTCGTACTCCTAAGTTGGACTGAATGAAATCAAGTCGAAGGCCATTTATTGAACCCATCTTTACAGTAGAAACAAACTTTTTCATGTCCCTGCTAGTACTGTCCATCTTTTTGTGTAACTTCTCAGAAAACACCTACATTTCGAAAGGAATTTGTAGCCGGCCGCGGTGGCCGAGGGAACTGAGGGGCTCCAGTCACGGTCTGCACGGCCACTACGGTCGGGGGTTCGAATCCCCCCTCGGGCATGGATATTTGTGCCGTCCTTAGTCTTAGCTAGTTCATAAGTAGTTTGTAAGCTTAGGGACTGATGACCCCGTAGTTAAGTCCCATAAGTTCTACAAACATTTGAACATTTTTGAAGGAATCTGTAAGTGGAGAATGACGATTTAGAAAAAATCGGCATAGAATCGAAATCAATAAGAAAAAGTTTGCCATTCCATTGAAAAAAAAAAAAAACTTAAAAATAAAACGGCTTTCGGTCTCAATAGCCCACTTCCTGTGGGAATCGGGAGTTGAAAATTGCACCAATCGATCCGGCGTCATACACTTACTACTACGAGGTATCTCATTTTACATTTTATATGACTGCCGCGTTTCAGAAGGATATTGGTAGGACGTAATGAATTTTACATTTTATATGATTCCCAGGAGTTTGTAAGGTGTGCGCGGGTGGTCTGAAACACCCTAAACTTTGCAAGTTATCTTCTTTATATATAAAGCAGAATGTCCGTATGTTTATGTGTACGTATTGCATACAAATCTACATTTTTGTTCCAATCTTTATGAAATTTTGTACACGTGATCTTCAATTCATGAGGACGGTCACCGTAAGTGTAAGAATCATGTACAACATATTGTTCAAGAAAAATGTTCAAATGTTTGTAAAGCTTATGGGACTTAACTACGGGGGTCATCAGTCCCTAAACTTACAAACTACTTATGTACTAGTTAATACTAAGGATGGCATGCCCGAGGGAGGATTCGAACCTCCGACGCGGGAGGCCGCGCGCTCCGCAATGTGGCGCTCCAGACGTGTTCAGGAGATACGACGTCATGAAAAATGACATGCGAGAAAAACTGCTGCATTACGCGACCATGCTGTTCATTTCCTCCTAAGCCGCTGGACCGATTTCAACCAAATTTGGTGCACATCTTCCTTACCGTGAGTTACCAATTCTGTAATGGTAAGAACCCCATATGACAGATGATTCATGAGATATAACGTCATAAACAATAGTAACTGCAAGAAACTGCCACATAATGTGATGAGATTTTATGAATAGGGTATATGACAACGAGATTACTTATCAACTTGCAACAAACTTTAAACACAATTTGAAACCTTTTTTGAACTATTTCTCGCTGACAAACACAGCAAAATCAAGAAAGGAAAAATGCTTTTCACTTACTACTTTTCCGCTGTTCATGAACTACAACTACGGCATTCGGTACGGCGCTAAAATTTATAATTTCTACACTACAAATTGTAGCCGCGGGAAATTTTACAGACAGTAAACACCCACATAGTTAAATATCCCTTCTAAATTGTATTGCTGTACGACACGTAGTTCATGAGATATCAGCACATAAACAGTAACGGTCATGGAAAACCGCCCCAACACGCACCAGGTTTCAATATATTACTTCTTTACTACTAACTGTATTCGTAAACAGATTTTACCGACATGCATCACTTATAGAAATGAATATATACCTACAAAATTATAAACTTTTACAACATATAATTCAATCAACATTCGACATTGTAGAACTGGGGGAGCGATCTGTAAATGTTATATAGACCTCACATAGAAGAACGCCTAGATCGCATATTTTGCTTCATACTTTATTACGTAACTAGCTTCGAAAACAATATGTCATTTTCAAACGTAAATTAAAATTATAAATCTCTATAAAAACTTTCGAAGGCACATGCATCTGGTGTTCACAAAACATAAAATACTCCACCTGTGTGCTGGTTACAGGGGTACCACTGACATGCTTGGAGCATTATCAAATCTTCAAATGTTTGTAAATCTATCGGACCAAACTGCGTGGTCATCAGTCCGTAGCTTACATACTACTTAAACCTAGGTAAACTAACCTAAGGACAAACACACACACACCCATGCTCCAGGGAGGACTCGAACCTCCACGGCGAGCAACCGTACGCTCCGCAGCGAGACGCTTTAGATCGCTCGGCTACTCCATCGCGGCGGAACATTATCATATAGATAACATATAACGTTGGCTATTACATTCCATCGGTTAAAAATAACAACGACTGCAGAATAAAAAATGTTTCAAATGTTTGTATAGCTTATGGAACTTAACTACGGGGTCATCAGTCCCTAAACTTACAAAGCACTTATGAACTACTTACAAACTAGGACGGCACAAATATCCATGCCCGAGAGAGGATTCGAACCCCCGACCTTAGTAGCCGTGCAGACCGTGACTGAAGCGCCTCAGTCACCTCGGCCACCGCGGCCGGCGCCTGGAAAACACATATCTTATATATAGGCAGCTGTTACAAAGTATAAGCAATAAATATGGTCTGGTGAAGGCAGTTGACTACCTGTAGTAATTGCAGACAACAAATGTGAACAAATTGGCCTTTCATTTGGCGGATGGAATGTTAGCTAGCACACATAGAAATTACAACTGTGTACTACGAGAGTATGAGCAGGGCCGGCTCTAGGGAGGGGCGAACCGTGCCGTAGCCCAGGACGGCAGATTTTTGGGGGCGGCAAATTGCTGAATTTTTATCTAGTTCCGATAGGTTACATTAAACAAGAGAATGAAAAGTGGAAGTGTCTTGCATAAATGTAGAAATAAGCTGGAAATACGAACTGTTACAGATTGATAGGAATTAATACGGACAGCAGTGGTATGCGTCACCCTACAAGCAACATAAACGTGCAAGGTTGCTATGTAGAAGGTTGAGCCAATGTGTTCGGCAGCGTTCGGGTGCTCCCTCGTGACGTCACTGTGGACTGAGAAGCGGTAGAGGGGCGAGGTGTATTGTTGCGTTCGACTACGGCACTGTTCTGTTTAATTAACATTAATTTAAGAAAACAAGTACGACATAAGCATAAACACAAAGGAACAGAACGCTACTATTTACTAAGGCCTGAAAACTCTTATATTGAAATCTAGTAGTGAAAACTGTAAAACTGTATATTACAGCCCCCTTGACATTTATTGTATTCTGTAACACTGACGCTCCTTTCATCTTAAAGACATATTCACTACAAAGAGACGCATGAGTGTAATATGTGAAAATAAGACGTTATATCTTAATAAAGCTGAAAAAGTCGAAAAATGTGTGTGTGGGGGGGAAGGGGGGGCGGCGCTTGAATTATTTGCACGGGGCGGCAAAATCGCTGAGGCCGGCCCTGAGTATGAGCCCAACTGCCATGCCTTACATTGGTCATGGTACAAGTTAAATCGTCACAGCATTACCAGTCGGCGCTCTAGTCAACCACAAGATTTATTTGTTTCGCAGATATCAAAATATAACTTTTACAGGACTTGTACAAACTGAATACAGATAATTGCACACACATCTTCGTTACTACACCGTGAATAAAATGAAAAGTGTTCTACAATCGTACAATAATTTAATAGTTGTAAATACAAAGTGTGTTATACGACTAGCAATAACACTGCTTTACAATTATTTACATCGTATTACATTTGCACAAATCGAACATTTGAGTGTAACAATGAGGCATTAGGATAAGAGTGATACAGTACCAATTACTTTTGTTAAGAACGTCGTTAAACATGCCTATATAATGTAAGTCTGATTGCTGACCAAGTAATGATAATCATAAAATGAAGTCGGAATTATTAGAGTGTCCCTTCCATTTCCTTTCCTAGCCTTTGGGTTTAAGTATGCAGGTTCAAAATGTTTGTGTAGTCTATGGGACTTAGCTACGGGGACATCAGTCCCTAAACTTACAAACTACTTATGAACTACTTAAAAAACAAAAAGCCTCAGGTTTAGGTTATTTGGTGGGTCAATGTCTGGGGTATAGGGTACCTTCAGGTCTACGTTGCGAGGTGGCTACATAACAGTAGGCTATATAACAGTCTTAGGTCTAGGTTGACAGGTAGCCTCAGGTCTGGGTTGTTGGTTGCTCAATGTCTAGGTGTAAGGTGCCTTCAAGTCTAAAGTTCAAATGTTCAAATGTTTGTATAGCTTATGGGACTTAACTACGGGGTCATCAGCCCCTAGCCTTCATGTCTACGTTGACAGGTGGCTATAGGTCTAGGTGGCTAGACCTATAGAGATCGAATGGCGGGTAGAGCCACGGGTCGTAACACATATGAAATGTAACGGCCACTGTTCAAAGTGCCGTCGATGTGAACACGCCGGGTGTTACGCCAGTATGGCGATGACGAATAAACGCTACATAAACGCGTGTACCGCGATGTCGCCAAACACGGATGCGACCATCATGATGATCTAAACAGAAATTGGATTCATCCGAAAAATATGACTTTTTGCCATTCGTGCACCCAGGTTCGTGGTTGCCTACACCATCGAAGGCGCTCCAGTCTGTGATGCAGCGTCAAGGATAACCACAGCCATGGTCTTCGAAATGATAGTCCATGCTGTTGCATACGTCGTCGAACTGTCCGTGCAGATGGTTGTTGTCTTGCAGACGTCCCCATCTGTTAACTCAGGGATCGAGACGTGGCTGCACGATGCGTTACAGCCAAGCGGATAAGATGCCTGTCATCTCGACTGCTAGTGAAACGAGGCCGTTGGAATCTAGCACGGCGTTCCGTATTGCCCTCCTGAACCCACCGATTCCATATTCTGCTAACAGTCACTGTTTCGCGACCAACGTGAACAGCAATGTCGCAGTACGATAAACCGTAATCGCGATAGGCTACAATCCGACGTCTATCATAATCGTATACTTGATTGTAGGAATTTCTCCTCCTTACATGAGGCATCACAACAACGTTTCACCAGGCAACGCTGGTCAATTGCTGTTTGCGTATGAGAAATCGGTTGGAAACTTTCCTCAAGTTAGCACGTTGTAGGTGTCGACACCGGCGCCAACCTTGTGTGTATGTTCTGAAAAGCTAAACATTTGCATATCACAGGATCTTCTTCCTGTCGGTTTAATTTCCGCGTCTGTAGCACGTCACCTTCGCGGTGTAGCAATTTTAATGGCCAGAAGTGAACTTCGTAGTGAGTACAAGCGCTGTAGTTCGGCTCAGTTAATGTTGGTATAAGGCCACAGTGTATACTTCGTCACTTCTCTCACTGTTGTCAATCCTTGCTTTCTTCATTGGGTAGTAAGAGGTATTGTACTTAAGATGTGATTATGACAATGTCAGTAGTTTGATATTCTTAACGAAAAAGGTACGTCTGCAATGTATGGAAGTATCAATTTAAATGTCCTCAAACCTATAAAAATATATTAGTCATTTTAAAATTATGCTTTTATGTAGCTATCTTGAAAAGCCCTGCACGTGCAGTTGCATACGGAGGGCGTCTACTTGAGTCCCCATTACCCTCTCAGCCGTCATCACTAGGTGGGGCACTTGGATGGAACCTGCAATGTTTTACGCTATTTCGATGCCATTAAATCGATATGAAATAAAACTAATACGTACCTGACAGTAAAAAAAATTAATACTGCACTGCATTAATACTGCACTAATATTCTAAACTAAATATTCCTTCCATTTTATGTCAGAAAAAAATTCCAAGCAGATGATGCCGTTTGCATCAGAGACGCACAAATAGCATTTCAATGCAATAATGTGCAGCAGGATTTAATTTAGATCAAAACAAATTTTTCGAAATTGCCCTCTACAATCACCAAATTAGAGGCCATGTCTCTGCTATTGATAGACTCAATTTCAATTATTGAGGTATTCTAGGAACACCCAGTCAAGGGCAAGGAAAAGTGGCAGTAGCTGCAAAGAATAAACTGATCAGTGGTGTTAAAGTAAACCCAGACTCTGAATTGTTATCTTCTGTGAAGAAAATATTTTGTGGTGGGACGCTGAGTGGAAAACCTGCCCTGACACTGTCTCAAGCATGTCCATTGAAATTTGCGCTTATTACGTCTTGTGATGTAGAGAGATCATTTTTGTCTACAAACCTATTTTATTAGATAAACGCAGTAACTTAACGGGAAAGACGTTAGAAATGCTGTTATTTGTTTACTGCGGAAACATGGAATTGAAAAAATAAATTCAGAGTAAAAACAATAATGGATATTCTAATGATTATTTCTGCCTAACGTACATGTTTTGTCGTTTGATAGTGCATGAATGATTGCAAAATGTTCAAATGTGTGTATAGCTTATGGGACTTAACTACGGGGTCATCAGTCCCTAAACTTACAAACTACTTATGAACCAGCTAATCCTAAGGACGGCACAAATATCCATGCCCGAGGGGAGATTCGAACCCCCGACCGTAGTGGCCGTGTAGACCGTGACTGGAGCGCCTCAGTCCCCTCGGCCACCGCGGCCGGCGAATGATTGCATATTTCGGGAATTTATAGTGCATGAAATTCTCGTCTCTAGTTCTGATTAATGTTGCCCCAACTTACGCCGCAGTGGAGTGGCCGAGCGCATTGAGGCACTATGCTCCGATGCGCGAGACCGTTCCCCTTCGGGGTTCGAATCCTCCCTCGGGTATGGATGCTTTTGATGTCTTTAGTATAAGTTAGTTCATAAGTAGTTTAGGGACTGAACACAGCATGAAGTGACACAATCAGTAAGACAATTCTGTAGTCCGTCGGAAAATAAATCAAGGGAATGACGAAATGACTGAAGCAACAGATCAAACAAAAACAGGCGGCAGTTGGTTTCAGATGAAAACGGACCTGATAAAACAGTAATTTCAAGTTAACGAGGTCCTTGGATATCTAACGGAGGCATGAATCTAAGGTAACACGAAGATACGCCGGATTCAACTCTATGATAAAAATTCCGTCCAGTCAAAAACTTATCTTAGGAAAATAATATTTGATATTATGGCTGCGTTCTGGAATGACAGCCTGGACACACAAAAAAGAACATAAATAATTGAAAATACAGTTCGTAGACAACACTTCCTTCAAGCAGTATCAGTGACTATAGAGTTCTCCAGTGATTAGTTACTCTGTAGCTGTAAAAAGATGGACATCTCACTTGAAACTGGCCATGTTAAAAGGAACAAAACCAATCTACAGGCTGACATTGGGATAACGGAAACGCCCTTAAAACATACACGTCTAATTTTGATAAATATTTTATTCAGTAAGCATAAAGGAATAAGTGAAACTAACAGACATGTAAGCTGAGTGTTCTATGGTCAACGTAATGGTGACGTATTGGCGTTATTAGTGCGCCTTCAAATACAGTTTTATAAATCCTCATCAACAGTTTTTTTCAGCACCTTAATGGACTGTATGATTTATTTCAGCGAATGAATTCGAGAGAAATTAAGCGCCAACCGTTAGCGGCGAAAGTGAATAAAGTCGTTTGCAGGGCCGGGTGCCCAGCAGAGCTGAATAGAGTTTAATGAACCTCGAAAATTCCGCCGCGGTGAATGGCACCCTGTTGTGGAATTCGTAGCCTTCGAACCGAGAAATAAATCAGGTGTTCGTAGCCGTCTCACGAAAGATTTTGTGATAGGCTGCGCAGAAATTTCGCCTGGATAAAAACTTATCTTCGCGTGAAATAAGAGTCAAAAGGTAAAGCTAAGAAAAGCTAGTCTCTTTTACTTTTCTAATCTGTTCAGTAATGTTTATTCAATGTTTTGACGTGCATGCAATGTGACCCCCGCAACACCTAGACTAAAAAAAAGTTATTTGTAGATTTTTCAATGTTGCGTTAGGTGTCGTTGTTTCAAGAGAAAATTTCATCCTGACCTTTAGGAGTGAAACGGGCTATTGCCAAAAAATAACCTGCAGTGAGCCTTACTTCGTGGATCAAGCCCACCGGTTTACCTCAGTTGTATACGCTGCAAGCGCGCCAAGTCTGCATTGATGTATTTTATTAGGCATACTACTTAATCTAACAGTACAACAAACATTTTAATGTAACTTATAATACATCACTTCAGAATTTATTCAAAAAAATGAAAAATATGGAATACCAAGAATAACGTTAAATGAATCTAACGAATAAAATAAGATATATTAGAACTCCAAATTGTTATATCTGACTTAAAAATCAAGACAGAGAAAACGAGAACACTGCAACACACAGAAAACACACTGTTAACAAAGATCAATAAACGGACTACACGAGCAGATATCTCAGATGAAGAGATATCTGTAAGACTGGAGACAAAAGAGAAACACATCCTTCATGATAATAACAAATGTTAATAATATTTGTATAAACATTCGATTATTGAATTGGCAGATTGCATTATTATATGAACTAAATTGCACAACAAATAGACTAGAGTAGGTCTTTGAAGGCCATAAGAAAACTAATAACAATAAAATTACCATTTCAGCTGTAACAAATTAAGGCAACAAGCAAAATAAAGTTTAATTCGCACGAAGGAATTTTGAATACGCAAATTATGAGCATTATTGCGTAGCTGCAGAGCCTAGGAGGAGTAACATCATCCACACCAATCTCCAGAAGTTAGCTATAAAATGAAAAGAGAAGGGATGAACAATCTCTTTACATACTTACCCTACTTGTTCGCTCTATACAGAAAACGTTGAGGACTTCGCCATGCTGGAATAACCGTGCGGATCTAAGCGCCATGTTAGGAACTGCGCGTCAGCTCCCACCGGAAGTTGGAGTCCTCCTTCAGGTATAGAGTTTTGTGTGTGTGTGTGTGTGTGTTTGTCTTAGGACAGATTAGCTTAAGTAGTCTGCAGGTGTAGGGACCGACTACCACAGTAGTTTGGTCCCATGGGTTTACAAACATTTCAATATTTGAATTTGAAAAGACGACTCCGTGCTGTGAATATCTTTCTAACCGAACGTTGAACACAAACCTTGCATGATTACATATGTCCTAATCTCACCGTGAGCAATGTGAAGTTGACAGACTAAAACATAGGCCTTAATTTGGGCGAACTTTACAGGGTAGGCCAGACACAAAGTCTCAGCATCCTTGATTGTGCCACGGTGTGTCTTTTAGATGGTTTGGCAACGGTTTAGAGACACAGGAGATGTTAGCCATAGACGAGTATAAGCACGACCATAAAAAACCATCCCAAAGCAGGAAGGATATTTGTCCGAAAATTCCTGAATAAGTCGGTGACAATTGACTGTATAATTTAATGCTGCCTAATGAGTTGTTGTTTTCTAAAAAATCTGTGAAGAGACGATTTGATCGTGTTTGTGGCCCTCGAGCGTTCCACCTCTTCGTCACTTCTGAAATATCTGATCTCCCATTGCCTCTTGGAGTGCACCGTACAGATTAAAGTTACCAGGAGCATTGTCTATAGAATAAGAAGGATGTACCAGATATTAAAATGTATTTTCCTGAATAGTCTCAAGTGTGTTACGGACTGTATGGGTTAAGACTTTACCGTGCACTACCAACACTAACTTCAAATGTCCTCTACGTATACCCAGATTGCAAGGCGAAAGTGCGTGCGCTTGTATAAAATTGGCAATCACTTTCCAGGAAGGAGCACAAGCAGGCTATGCAGACATGCAACGAACAGAAGTGAGGGGATTTGGACTAATTACACATACAGCTACTGCAAAGTTCAAATTTAGCCAGAATTTCAAAGAAAAAAATCATAAAAATATCAAAGTATGGCTAAGCATTTTCCTTGGACCTAATAATGGTACTTACTTTGTTCTTGTTACTGATCCTAATACTGGTAGAAATAATTGGATCCCTTAATTTACCTATACTAAAGTCCATCGGGACGTGAACATCCCACTTATATATATAAAATCACGGCTTAAGTAACCATTCCAAAAGAGTGAAATTTCAAGTACCTTCGTCACGACAAGGTTAAATTCTGTGGTGTCGCACAAGTACAAAGTGCGCGCCACTTACTTTCGCCGCGCGCCGCCATGCACGCACGGCGCGGCGATCTCACGACGACAGCCACGAGCGCCCTCTGCGACAACGCCGCTCGTGGCCACCACTGAAGGACATCGGGCACTTCGGACTGAGATAGCAACGAGTTAGGACCTTCGTAATCCGATAGGCACGAGTGAAGACTTTGTTATCGTACAGGCACTAGGCAGGCCTCTAACAACTATGTATCAACATTCTGCAGTACTATGTAAAAGTTAAGTATTGTTACATTCTGTGCAATATATCTCTTTCTAATTTACTCGAGTGTTTATAGTTTCTGGCTGCTCCCCTCCATACCTGCACCAGCGTGTCGGTCTCATTCCACTCGGCCACCGACACCTACGACGAGGCTGGGACACAAAAGCGGCGACGAAGTTGGGACACAGAAGTGGCGACGAGGAGTGATAGACGAACCTTGGACCAGCCCGCTTACAGCAGCCAGACAGCAGCAGTCGGAGCACGCAGAAATTGCTCCCGCCCACCCACCCTTAATATAAGAATTTTGGGGAAAGATATTTTGTTACGTGTTTTGTGGACTTTTTTGTTGCAGAGCGAGCCCTCCTTTCATATTGCATTTGTGTTTTGTTATAATTTACTTGTATGTGCGGCGCCTAATCGGTCAGCATGGCCACTACCCCGAACCCAAACTTAATGGAAATTATTCAGTTACAGACGGCGCAAATCACACAACTTCTCAACGCAGTGGCGCAGTTGACGGCAACTCAACAACAGCCGTCGCATCAGCAGCCCACACCTGCCGCTGTACCGCTCCCTGCGTTCCGCCAGTACAACGAACGTGAGGAAGAATGGAGTGACTATTTCGCGCAGTTTCAAGAACTCGTCGCGGCTCATCAAATTACAGGTCAGACTGTTAAGCATCTTTTATTGTCTGTGGTGGGCCCCAAAACTTTTGTGTTACTGCAGAAACTGTTCCCGCAAGCATCTCCTCGTGATGTAGACTTTGAACAAATAGTTGAGGCACTAAATGCTCATTATGAGAGAAAAGTTCTCGTAGCTGCGGCACGGTACCGATTTTTCAGACTTAAAAAATTACCGCAGCAGTCACACCAAGAGTGGATTACGGAATTGAAGGGCTTAACCCGCCAATGTAAATTTACTTGCTCTTGTGGACTTTCGTATAGTGACGTGATGTTGAGAGATGCGATTACGCAGAATATTCAGGACCCCAGAATTAGGACAGCAATTCTGAAACAGTCAGACCCCTCATTAGACAGTGTACTGCAGCTTATAGAAGCACATGATACTTTTGACTTAGCAGATGTAGAAATGCAAAGCCACAGTGTAAATTCAGTGCGCCGCAACGGACGCTTTCCTAGCCGTAGTTCTCAGTATAGCACTAGTGATTCTTATTTTTCTACCGGCCGTGCTGAACAGACAGTGAACAGTAGCCAGAGTAAAAGTGCGACGCAAAGGTCGCCCCGTAGTGTTAGACACAGTAATTTGAATAACGGGCGCCACCGCTCATTTCAGAAAAATGTACGTAAATCTTGCCCCCAGTGTGTGTCTCGCCACAAGCGTGCTCATTGCCCTAGTCGCAACGCAACCTGTTATCAATGTGGCAAATCAGGACATGTACAGTCTGTGTGTATGCAAATTAAAAACTCAAAGAACAGACACGTTAGAAACAGTGCTTCGCAGAGTGCGAGAACAGTTCATTCTGTAAATGTTATACGGGCTGTGGAATTGAACAGTGCTTTCCTTGGATGTCAATTGCATGACAGCAGTTCTGCGCCTATGGCAAAACTATATAGTGCACCACGTAGCAAGCGCCGACGAGCGCGTAAAACAGTGCAACGGAAAAGGGTTCGGGACAAGCAAAATGACTATGAACAGTGCATTCCTGTAGTGAACCGAGTGCCTTCTACAACTTCTCCTTGTGATAGTGCCCAGTACTGTGTAGATAGAGACAGTAGACTTGTTGTAGCTACTCAAAGGTTTCGTGCAGTAGTTAGTAAATCTGTAGTAGCTTCGCAAGCTTGCGAGGACGCCGATCCGGCGGTAGGGCCATCTAGTGACAGTGTTGTTCATCCGCTGCGTGCCGAGTCTGCGCCGCTTCCTTCACTTAGCGGCCCGCGCAAGCGCAGCAAACACGGTGTATTAGACGTTGCCCATATTCGCGCACCTGTCGAGCGCCGCAAGCAAAAACTTTATGTGAATCCTTCCCTTGAAAATAAGACTGTGCAATTTCAGCTTGACACTGGTTCCGCTGTTACCTTAATAAATAGAGATACTTATGAACTTCTGGGTTCGCCAAAATTGTCGCCGTCACAGCAAGTGTTAACAGCTTATACAGGTCAAAATATTCCCGTGCTAGGAACGTGTAGCCTGCCTGCCTCTTTTCAAGGTGTTACGAAAACAGTTGCTTTTGTTGTTCTTCAGGCCAAATCTACGCAGAACATTTTTGGACTAGATGCTTTTGACTTGTTTGGTTTATCAATTCAAAGAGATGTGCTTCAAATTTCGTCAATAGTGCCTCAGGATAAAATCAATGCATTGTGTGACAAATACAGTGACTTGTTTTCGCCGGAACTAGGTTGTGCAAAAGACTTCGTGGCACATGTGACTTTAAAAGAATCTGCAGTTCCAAAATTTCGTAAAGCTAGACCAGTGCCTATCGCCTTGCGTGATACAGTTGCCGAAGAACTTAAACGTTGGCAAGATAGTGGGGTGATTTCTCCTGTTTCTGCGAGTCAGTGGGCCTCGCCTATAGTAATTATACCCAAGCCGTCAGGAAAACTTCGTCTCTGTGCGGACTTCAAATCAACAGTGAACAGTCAAACAATTGTAGACACTTACCCTCTGCCCAGACCTGAGGAACTGATGGACAAATTAGGACAGTCTCGCTTCTTTTCCAAGATTGATTTAGCAGAGGCATACTTACAGATTCCACTTGATGACGAGTCAAAAAAGTTTTTCGTCATTAATACTCACATGGGCCTTTTTCAATTTCAACGCCTACCCTTTGGCAGTTCTTCCGCTCCCGCTATTTTTCAGCGTTTTTTGGAACAGCTGACAGTTTCTGTACCGTGTTGTTCGAACTATTTAGATGATATTGTGGTATCCGGACGTACAGTTGAAGAACATTTAGCAAACCTGGAGTGCCTTTTCAAAGTTTTGACTGCAGCAGGTCTACGTTGCAATAAAGCAAAGTGTTCGTTTTTTCAAACTGAAATAGAGTACCTAGGCCATGTGATTAATGCCCAAGGAATACATCCCTTACAGTCACATCTTCGAGCAATCAAAGACTTGCCTCCTCCTAAGAATGTGCATGAATTGCAAGCAGTGATGGGAAAGCTTAACTATTATTTCAGATTTATTCCCAATGCCTCTCAGATTGCAGCTCCACTGCATCACTTACGTAGGAAGAATGTTCCTTTTGTATGGTCCAAAGATTGTCAGGTTGCCTTTGACAAATTAAAGTCTGCACTACTCAGTGATGCATGTTTGATTCCCTTTGACCCACAGAAGCCTGTAGTGTTAGCAGTTGACACCTCGTCGTATGGTCTGGGCGCTGTAATCTCACATCGTATTGGATGTCACGATCGTCCTATTGCCTTTGCATCCAAGCTACTGACGCCGACGCAACAGAATTACAGTCAGATAGAAAAGGAGGCCTTAGCAATCATTTACGGCGTCACAAAGTTTCATCATTATCTCTATGGCAGAAAATTCTATTTGTTGACTGACCACAAGCCTCTCACGTCATTGTTCTCACCCACAAAGCCGATTCCGCCACGTACGGCACAAAAGCTTCAGAGATGGTCCTTGATATTGTCTAATTATCAGTATGAGATTTTGTACCGACCTACCACTAAACATGCTAACGCGGACACACTTTCCCGACTTCCGGTTGGCCAGGATGTGTCGTTTGATTCTTCAGAATTGGCATGTTGTCAGATAGACTCCAGAGATGCTTCCGCTGTCGCAGACTTTCCTTTGAACTCTCGTCGGGTTGCACAGGAAACAGCTGCGGATGCAGACCTAAGTGTGGTAGCACGTTTTGTTCGCTCAGGGTGGCCTGCCAGAGCCAAAGACATTGATCGGCCTCTGGTTCGACGTTATTTTGCACAACGTCATGCATTATCTTTAAGTCAGGGTGTACTGTTGTTGCATACCGACAACGACCAAGCAAGAGTGATTGTTCCTCGTTCCCTGCAACGAGAAGTGTTACGCCTCCTGCATCAAGGACATTGGGGCATTGTTAGGACAAAGCAACTGGCCAGACGTCATTGTACCTGGGTTGGTATGGACGCTCAGATAGAGGACATGACGTCACAGTGTACTGTTTGTGCGGAGCATCAGGCGGCTCCTCCACAGCGTTTCTCCGACTGGCCACGCCCCAAGGGACCATGGCAACGTTTACATATTGACTTTGCCGGACCTTTCTGGAATACGCGCTGGTTAATTGTTGTAGACGCTTTCAGCAAGTTTCCTTTTGTGATTGCCATGAACTCAACGACGGCGTCTAGTACAATCAGTGCCTTAACATCAGTGTTTTGCATCGAAGGCTTGCCTGAAACTATCGTCAGTGACAATGGACCTCAGTTTGTTAGTGCGGAATTTCAACAGTTTTGTCGTGTGAATGGCATTCAGCATATCACCACCGCACCTTTTCACCCTCAGTCCAATGGTGAAGCAGAACGTTTCGTTCGAACATTCAAGTCTCACATGGAAAAGATGAAAGGTCAGCACTCCAGGCAGCAAGCTCTTCAAATTTTCCTGTCTACGTATCGGTGCATGCCACGTGACGGCCCGTCTCCTGCCGAGCTGCTACACGGCCGCCGTCACCGCACTCTCCTTCACCTGCTGCAGCCTCCCACGCACCGAGTCGGTTCGTATGGCGCTACGCGTTTTCAGGTTTCCACGCCGGTGCTGTACAGGGTGTTTGCTGGAAACAAGAAGACATGGTTGCCGGGCACCATTCAGCGCGTGCTTGGTCGCAATATGTTTATTGTACGTTCTTCCACAGGGTCGGAGCTTCGGCGCCACGCAAACCAATTGCGCCTGCATAGGCCGCCCGATCCTGTCTCCGGTTTCTTGATTCCAGACCCAGTTCACCGCCAGGGAGCACAGCCACATCGTTCGTCCCCGGACTACGAGATCCCTATGGACGTCGACGTACATCCGACGCAGTCGTCGCCGCCGCTGTCGCCGCCGCAGATGACAGCGTCACCGAGAGGGACTCCGGGACCGTGCGGGCCCCCCCAGCTTGGGCCACGCACCTCAGAAGAAGATGACCTGCTCCCTCTGGGCGGGGGCGGGCGCCCTTCCCCAGGTTTCGGCGGGTTCCCTGGAGGATCGCAAGACGGATGCCGGGGCGCGGACGGCGTCTCGATCCCGGCCTCAGCTACGACGCCCGTCCCACCAGTAACGCCCCCGCCCAGGCCCTCCTCCCAGTGCCGTCGCCGTGGCCCTCAGCCCTACGCCACGACGGCGCGGCGGTTTGGGGGGGAGGGGTGTGGTGTCGCACAAGTACAAAGTGCGCGCCACTTACTTTCGCCGCGCGCCGCCATGCACGCACGGCGCGGCGATCTCACGACGACAGCCACGAGCGCCCTCTGCGACAACGCCGCTCGTGGCCACCACTGAAGGACATCGGGCACTTCGGACTGAGATAGCAACGAGTTAGGACCTTCGTAATCCGATAGGCACGAGTGAAGACTTTGTTATCGTACAGGCACTAGGCAGGCCTCTAACAACTATGTATCAACATTCTGCAGTACTATGTAAAAGTTAAGTATTGTTACATTCTGTGCAATATATCTCTTTCTAATTTACTCGAGTGTTTATAGTTTCTGGCTGCTCCCCTCCATACCTGCACCAGCGTGTCGGTCTCATTCCACTCGGCCACCGACACCTACGACGAGGCTGGGACACAAAAGCGGCGACGAAGTTGGGACACAAAAAATTCAGTTTTTCAAATTTCATTTGCTGTGTATTTATTTGTTTGTGAAACAAGGCGTCGCAGGGAAGAGGTAACGGGAGGCAATTTGGGCTGACTCCAGCTACACATGGCAAAAAAAAAAAAAAAAAAAAAAAAAAAAAAAAAAAAAAAAAAACATAAAATAAATAAAGACATGAAAAAAAAATCAAGTATGTGTTGGAACATTTGAGGAAATGCACCTGTCAACCATTAGTAAGAAGACCTGTATAATGATTTAGCGAATGCAGGTCTGAAAACAAACTCCAAAATTTTTCGTGTATACACAGAAGAAACCTTATTCCAAAATTCTGAAGCTTTAGTAAATTTTACTTTACAAACTAGACAGAAAATGTCCAGCCTGCAATACAAATTATTTTCGTTAGGTATGACATTATTTATTTTGAATGCCATCTTATTTCCTTTATTCACTCAAACCCTTCTTAGTTAACTGAGCTGCGACATTTAGATAAAGTCAAGTGATTAATATTTCGATATGTTATGTGACTTTATTACTTGTACTGTATATCGTGAATTATTATTATGAATTGTCAGACTGTGTATGATGTTTTCGTCGCTATATTTGTTGTTTGGCCATCTTCCAATGCAGCTGTTAAAATTAATTATATTAGGTTTCTCTTTTTCTACTAACAGTGCAAATGTAGGCACACAGATTCGCACAATTTGTTTCGTATGTATACATTAGAAACCATTTTAATTTTTCGTGTAAGTTGTGTGTATTTTAAAGTGACTATTTAATTTTTCACGGGGTTAATGTTTGTCATTTGTTGTTGGCTGAGGTTAGTCAATATGCAATATAGGTTTTCATTTAAACTCCGTTAATTTTACTTATTTTTATCGCTTAAACTCAGCCAGAAAGACAGAAACGCGAGCGATGTGAAATGATTCTCCTAATTTCATTCAACATATGACGGGAACCATTACAGTTAATTTTCTCACTACTTCGCTTTCCGCGAGAAAGAATGTTTCCATAATGATGTGAGCTGTTTTTACATGGAATAGACTTTACATTGATCTGATCATTGACTGAAATGCTTCCGTCGGCTTAGTGATGCTTGCTAACTAATTTTTCCTTTTACCAAAGTTAAAGAGAGTCTATCACAACTGTGCGAGTCTAAGCTGTTGGTCTGGCGGCCTAAATAACTCCCCTGGTCGTTTTCTGTTTAATTGTGGGTTTTTCTAGAAGATACCAACGGAAGGCATTCTGTTGCTGGATTTTGGTGAGTGTGGTTCGTAACTCTTAAGTACCGTCTTGAAAGTCCTTCTGCTTAATTAAAGCACTAAATCATTTATTATATTTCTTACGGGATGTTTTCATTGTAAAGTATCATGCCTCTTTTAAGGTATAAGGAATGTTAGTTTATTCTATAACTTTGGTTTATGCACTCCTTCGGAACATAATGGCGTGAAATATTTCCACAGCGGGTTGAATAGGCTAAATTAGGTCGATGCTTATCTTGGGTAAATAAGAAAATAATTGTCTCTTCATGTGTATGAGATTCTTTCAATTCTGATTTATATTGTTTTTGCCTTCAGATTAATGTGTATTCACTAAGTCATCTGTTTTAATGTATATGCTTCACTGAGAGATCTTAATTAGAGCTAAATAAGTATTTAATTAATTGTTTGACAAATGGTGATTTCATGACTTCAGCAAACTTCAGTGATATTTCTTGTTCGTGGAATCTACGTGTTATGTGAGCGAGTGGAAATTTTAGCTTTTCTGAGCAAGTTCCATTACTTGTGGCTTTCCTGTAAATCAGTCAGGCATTTATAGTCTGTGTTGGCCAATTCATTTAGTGTCATAATATTAGCTGTTCTTTCTTATGTGTATATTAGTGTTTGTTTAACCTAACGTGTCTCTTCTTTTCTCCGAAGCATTAGGGATACGGATTTGCGTATCGTAAATTCACGTCAGTAAAATTATTCACTCGATATTCATCTCTTTGTTCAAATTATATTTATGTGCATGTAGTTAACATGTCCTCAACTTTATCTTATTGTGTGAATCTAGTGTGAATGATTAATGTAGATGATAGTTATCCTTCACGTCTTACTTTCTACACTGTCAGTTCACATGTACCTGAATTTTGCTGTCAAAATATCAAGTAACAAGTCGATATATGCTCGGACACCAGCTACTTACGTGTTAATGTATTACCTTTTATTTTAATGTCTATCAAAAGAATAGAACTGAAAGCTACTTGTCAAATAGTGGTACAGATGATCATGTTTTTATACCAAGTTAGTTCAGTGTGTTTTGCACGAGGGTGCAGTGATTATAGTTAATTTTACCTGAGAGTATCTTCACTGCACCAATTTCCAATTGCTCTGACTGTTAGACTGCTATTCTACCGTCTGAAAGGATTTTTTATTTTACATAAACGAATTCTATTCTTATACCTTGTCACCCAGTTAGTTACCAATCCAAGGCGGGTGATAGAATTTGTATCGATGGTATCAAATTCCGCAGGGGGCACTGCATTATCGTGTTTTCTCTCTGGTTTTATCCCCGTGTTTGGCAGTGCCTAGGAGCAATTCTTTCAGCAGATACTTGGTGGTCTAGCGAGCGTCAATGTGTCCTTCGGCTTCCTCTCTGTAAAGTTCCGAGATTTCCCAAAGTTGGTTTGACTGTTTGGAGAGAAAAGTGCTTCGCTCCCAAGGCAGGGCTTTTATTGCAGGGCGAATGTATTGCAAAAAAGCCATCGGGAGTGCAATAAAAGTTGCTCACGACCTCTCTGCCACGGACGGCTAAGCCTTAAGGGAACTGTTCGCCGAAACAAGATTTGTCTCCTCTCTTTTCTTATTCAAATAGCGTTCCTTTCTTCCCGAGCGACTAGCCTTGGCTCGCTCGCCACGTTTTGCTATCAGTTACAGCAGCACCAGAAACAAGATTAACAAAAGGTTCCCGGCTCCTCCTGGGAGCTGTTTGCTATTCAACAGTTTAACTACTGCGTATCCTTGCCTTGCGTGCGCCTGAGATGGTGGCTCACTACAGAAGTCTATGTGACAAGAAATTTCTGTCTCATTGTCCCGGCTATGTATGACATCGTGAAGATTTACACCAAAACTAAACCCTCTCTAGTAATTATGGGGCAATTTAGAAAATAAATTCGTCATTTTAAATGCCGTAGTGTACAAATATATTGATCTTCATTGACAAAATCAATGGTTCCTATAGCTATAAAACAACACTATTTTGTATAACAAATTTACATAAAATGTTTAAACAACCAAAATCGTTACCGCAAGATCTGAAAAAAGTTATTCGTTTCTTTTAACAGAGCAAAGATAAGTCAACAATAGTAACTCATTTCAGAACAATATGTTTTAAGTGTGACTGACGATTCTACTGGACTGAAGTTTAAAGGAAATTTTATCTAAAAATTAACATTGCTGTTGGAATTTCAGATCAAAAATAACTAAAACTGAAAAGTGAAATGAAATCATCAACACAATAGAAATTGCTTTATCTATTAATTATCTTCGTGAAATCAACAATATGTGAAGTGAATCTGTTGTAATGCATTTTCATTTTGTTAGCGTCTGATAAATTCGAAATAAAAATTTCATTTTAATAACTAGTCCTCCAAATTTAGGAGGCGATAATTCATTATCTCAGTTATGTCTCTGAAGTTCTCCTGGAATGACTGATTAACTAAAATTTCAACAAAACATTTTGTTAAAAAATATTTTTTCTCTAAGTCTCAAATTTTCTTTTTTTCCAAGCGATGTGTTTTGGGAAATGATAGATTACTTCCCTAGCTTTCTTCCACTAAATCTCAGTCTGACATGTGCCTTACGCACGATTAATGTTTATGTGGTTCTTCTGCTTCATATTGCTCCGTATGGATATTCTCAGATATTTTGTGGGAAGTAAATGCTTCCAGTGATTGCTCTGCACTCATGTAATCGGTAAGTAAATGACCTTCCTTTTAATGTGTTATCAATACGTTATATTTGTTAGAGGGTAAATTACCATTCCCTGCACCAAACGTCTAACAGCCAGAGATCCTCATGCATTTCATTACAATTCGAGAAAATTGGTAAGCCCCAAAACTAGCCAGCATTACAATACAAAAAGCAGCTTTGTTTGAAAGCTACAAACGTAAATTTTAAAAATAACCAAATCCTCCTACGCCAACTAACTACTAATAATACACAGAAAACTTTCAATTAATATAATACCCAGCCAGAATAATAACAGCTATAAAGTGAATAAGGGGAGAAACATGTGAAGTCTTATTAACACAGTGAAACTAACATGTAATTAGAGAGTGACTATTTCGTGTTTCATTGTCCCGGCTACTTATTTTAAAGGTTTTGATAGGTTTTATAATACCTAACGTGGAGCTGAGAAGTGGATAAATAAAAGAGCATATTTAAACATTGTAGCACGTCAGTGCCGACATTGGACCACTTTGACCGATCTTGAAATTTCGTGACATCATGAAGTATTGCAGAACTCGAAGTCATGACGTCACGCACGATTTATAATCCAAGATGGTTCAATTCATAGTGGCAGCAATTGAAAATACAAAGTGGCAGAACAAGTACAGATGAGTCTGCAGGATTTTTTTATTATATTTAAAAATCCAAGGTTGCAGAAATAGTTTAAATATACTAGCAAACATTATGGCGCCGTATGGTCAGATCTTTTCCTGCATATAGATAAGTAATTAAATTGAGGTTTTTTTTTTTTTTTTTTGGTACTACTCGCAACATTAATTTATTCTCACTTGAAACCAGCCACAAAAATGTGTATGAAATTGATTTGAAGAATTTATCTTCCATCATTTTAGTAACTCCTTTCAGAAATTCCTTTATTCTTTTGCATAAGGAGATCCAGTCTGCGACAGAATAACCAAATGTCTTGTGGTTAAATTACATTCTTTTATTGACTTCACTGATTCATAAATTTACTCACAACATTCATAAAATCCCATATTAGTAAATCCAATAACTACTAAAATGGCAGAAAAAGTTTCATGTTGCAAGGAAAACTTGCTAGTGGCACGTGTCAGTGTTCCACCAATTCAAAATGCATCCTGCACGCCACAAAAAATTCACATAATAGTATCACTTCTCCTTGAATTCCTGCTTATAGTAACGAACTACAGCGTGTTGTAGTAGTAATCGTAAATAGCAAACATTAATTACTTAATAACAAAGTAATATTTGTGGCAGCGGGATGTACACCCGAAAACCTCTGCTAAAACGAGTAAGAATAACGGTTATACTTTCAGCTGTCTAAAAAATAAAATTTTAATTTGTCTTTCTAGGTTATGTCTTGCCGTAGTGCTGTTAGGATTCATATTCTATTCCTTTTGTGTTGCCGGTATTACATTTACGCCGTCACATTATCTGCACTATATCAAGATATTTTTCTATTTAAATTTTTTAACTGTTTCATTCAACAAGCAGCATTTTATTTCAGTGGTCTTATGTTTCGTACGCCATTGTTGATAGCTTACCAGTCTTTAAGTAGAGAAATTTCTTCAATATTTAATCTTACTGGTAAATTACTTCAATTTTTGGCATAGAATCTGCTTCTAAATTACATTTTTTTTTTCGAAGTTCGAGCCATCGATATCACAATTTTCATTGTGATGCGAAATAATACAAAACATTGTTCTCAAGGTCTAATGCGCTACGCTGTCTTTCCACTTAACACTGTCGTACGCAATTACATTACAACGAGAAAGCCAATATCTTTTTTTTATTACAGAGTAGCGTCTCTTCACACGGTAATGTACAGTATTGTCTCCCCTCGTCAAATATAATGCTGCATGCCCACCTTATATCAGTTTTTTTCAAATCTAAATGTTTTCACATTTAAACAGTAGCTTTGACAGTATTTTTTTCCAATTATGTATGCCGAAATTTATTTTCTCACTTGCACAAAAACAATCAACATCCAAAGTGATATTTACATACATAATGTGCAAAACCATCGGGCAGGCAGCATTGAAGACCTCAGGTCGGTAATGGGACACAATTCGCAGTACTTCATACAAAACACACATGGATTGTTCAGGTATCAGAAATAAAATAGAAATGTATTGTAGCTTCGATCAGGGGTAATCCGATTCGTGATTAATTAACTAAACATATTATTAAAATATCAAAGTCACTGACGACATAATTTAATCATAAAAATAAACTAAGAGGGGTTTTCAAATGAGAAGGTACGATACGACACTGTGGGTATAATTGAAGTCTTTATTCAAGTGTAATCACTAAGAGGCCTGAGCATAAATATCACACTGTTTAACGAGCGGAAGGATTCCCTGTTCCCAGAGTTTCTGTGACTGTGACGAGAACCAGTCCTCTGCTGTGTCCTTCAGTTCGTCGTCCGAGTTCAAGAGCTTCCCATTAGATTTTTGTTTTTTAGCGGACTAGAGGGCGACATTTCTGGGCGGTAGGACGGATGGTCAATCTGCTGCCACTTGAACTTGGCCAGTACACTTTGTCTGACCCTGGAGACGTGGAGACGCGCGTTATCATGGAACAGAATCACTCACTCCTTGAACAGCCCAGGCCATCTGCTCTTGATGGCTTGCGTAGGCTAATGAGTGTCTCACAGTACACGCACTGTTGATGGTTTTTCTGTGCTCGAGGAATTCGATGAGTACCGGACCTCGGACGTCGAGAAAGATGGTGACCATCACCTTGCCTGCTGAGGGCACAGCACTGAATTTTTAGGAGGGTGACAACGCATGCTTCGTCTCCCTAGATGTTGCACTACGTCATCCCAAAGCGACATATTCAGATTTCAACTGGTTTATTGTTAAGACATTATTATATTGCCTTTTAATTTGAACAACCCTCGTATTTTGGTTCAGCAAAAATTGAAATAACAAACATTAGCATAACTGGAACTAACTATGCTGAATAAATATCCCAGTTAAAATCTATATAACTGCTCCAAATTTCACTGCACTACAGTTTACTTACTTTTCATTTGATCACTGTGAATAATATGAGTACAGTTTAAACTATGTGCAAAGTCTACCGTAAGTCTCACCAACAATGTGTCTCCTCCCCCTTCTAACATTGCCAAACTTGATCTTAAGCTCCAGAGAACTGTGGTTATTTATTTTATTTTTACTAATGGTGGAAGGACAGATCAAAATGTTCCTAGAAAGTGACAAACACTCTTATTCGTCAGCAACACAAGCAAGTATCCTGGATAAGGTTATCAGTTCCATTAGGTGTGACACACAGTAACTTGTTATCAAAGAAAATGAACAGTCCACTCTGGAATATTTTCACAACATCGATATCACAGCAAAGAGTTCTCAAGAAAACTCTCACCGACTCTCGCAGACATGCCTGTCTGTAGATCATCGAAAACTCGTTAGCTTATAGTATTTTGCAATTAGTATCTTATAAGACCAAAAATTCGGCAACAGATCGGTAACTTATTTAAAAATTTAAAATTATTGATACATTACTTACAAGAAAGCCGTTCTTGCCAGTTAGTATAGCTCAGTCTTTGTATTATACGTGGCATAAGGCGCACTAAGGAAATATGTTTCAGCTCAATCTTATATAATACTTGGCTGACTTTTAGTACTTTAAAGTGGGCAGTAGACAAGATTGCAGCCCCTCGTTTCGTACCTTTACAACTACGGGGTAGTATTCTTAAATGTACTTTTTCATTGAAGTGTGATGTAGCTTCCATGTCTAACAGAAAGAGTCCGTCGTCTAAGCGATGTGTGGTATGTATAAGGACTATTAATATTCTGAAGATTTATGTATGAAATAAGTTTCAAGTAATTTAATGTTCGATGGCAAATATTTGCAAGAGAAAAGTAATTTCAAGTAACAACTCATACCGTCAAAACTGAACTGATTAACTCAACATACTATTTTAATAAATGTACTTCGTCTTATACATTTGGTTTTGAAGTTGTGCAGTGTCTACACGAAAGGGAATTTTCGATTATGGGAACAAACACGCAAAGATGAAGAGATACGGCTTCATTACACTTAAGTAAAAAAGCTATTATTATTTTACTGGAACTCAAATAAAACTTTATCACCAGTTGAAACCGAATAGAAATCCATATTAATCTTGGAAGTATGAACAATTCCTATTCAAGTAAATCACTATACAAATTTTGAAATTACTTCAGAAATATCTTTTTATTTACTCTTATTGATACACATTATTTATCTCCAAAACTTTGGAAGCCCTATTCATGGTTTATGTGGAAAAGAAGAGGCTGAAAAAGTACGCAAGTAAAATAAGTCAAATGAAAAATTCGTAGTCCACACAACTGACGTAACAGCTAAATACATAGTCTAACATATACAGTCACGACACTCCCACTGATTTTTGTTATACAACGCGACAGCAACGCTCCAAGCGGCCGGCAAGCTACATTTCTGAATACGATACTGGATTAGTGCGAATAGAATCGTTTATATGGAATTCAACACTTTTACAATAGGGAACGTATTTAGTGGCATTAAAGTTGGTAATAATGTAAAAATGCCTACACATTAGTCTTTATTAGCTTTTCTAAGATCTCTGACAATGTACGAGACGGTACATTACGTGACTATTTATTTACAATTATCTTTTAACCTACAACCTTTTACTGAAGAATTTAATTTTCTTTTAAAAATAAAAATAGCGGAAAGACGTCGCTTTATTACTCAGGAACGTTAAGGTTGCTTCACTACAATTCCAGTCGAATAAGTGAGTGCTGAAGGTGCGAAACATATATAGAATGCAATAACTACAGTATTCATCGTACTACATCAACCACCACAGCTGTAGCTGAAGGAAAAACGTATGAGATGTGGTAATAAAACGGCAAAAGCAATCAAGCTGTTTCCCAACAAAGGAGACATAAATTGCGCAAATGTTGCTACAGTTGAACTATAAAAGGCATGAATCTTAAAAAACATTGGATTTTGAAGCTTAAGGAATTATCCTTAAAAGACTGTGCGAATGTAAGAAACAGGAGTGAATTGTAAAAATGTGCGAATCGTTAGTCTCCATACCGATTTGATACGTGTCAAGAAACTGCCCGTCCTACTAAGAAGAGAACAAAATAGATATTTATATTCTACTTATGTTGAGCGGAATAAGCTGCAAATATACACATACTTGTAAGTATTTGTTCATGATTTAGTTGTTCTTTATACCACTGAATCAGTTAAATTCGAATGTTTTTACATTAATTTCCCTATTATGATCGTCTCTTAATATTTTATAATGGTTGTAACACAAAAATTATACTATTTCGTTCATTAGTTACAAAAGTAATTATAAATAGAATCACTCATTGGGCGGCTTGCCCGAAGCCGCTAGGAGTGCTAGTGTCGTTGCTTCTATCAGTTGGTAACAAGTTTCACAGTAGTGAATGTCACGACTGTATGTAGCGCAGTCTAACAGATACAGGCACGACACTCTCACTTCATTATACACTGCGACAGCAGCGTTCCAAGCGGCCGCAAGCTACTTTTCTGAAATCAGTACTGAATGATTGTGAATCACACTTTTTTTACAATAGTTAACCAATGTAGTGCCATAAAATCGGTAATAATTTAAAAATAGCTCCACATTTGTCTTTTTAAGATAAAGATAAGATTTCTGACAATGTACGAAACGGTACATTACAGGGCATTGACATACACTTCTTACAAACAATGGCTCTCCCTTGCTGAGGTAGAAGGAAGGAAGGAAGGTTAGGGTTTAACGTCCCGTCGACAGCGTGGTCATTAGAGACGGAGCTTACGCTCGGACTTTTGGGAAAGTATGAGGGAGGAAATCGGCCGTGCCCTTTGAAAGGAACCATCCCGGCATTTGTCTGGAGCGATATAGGGAAATCACGGAAATCCTAAATCTGAATGGTCGGAGGTGGATTTGAACCCCCATCCTCCCGAATGCGGGTCCAGTGTGTTACCACTGCGCCACCGCTGAGGTAGAACATCTTACATTGCAGCACCATTTGCGATGACAACTAGTAACAAATAGAAGTAAATCCACTGAATGAATCGCAACGATCAAATTTAATTTTGGCGATGCCTACGTTAGCTGCAACTGAGCATTCAAAACAAAATTTAACGCTTATTGGCTGTCGCAGAACGAGTGACGTAGATGCGTAGACCAAGTCTAAACTCGACCACCGTCGTTCCTGATTCCAACTTAAATAGTTTCAACATCGTTCGCCAACAGTTAGTGCTCTGCCTGAGTTGGTGCCCCTGCAGAGTAGACCGCCCTCCACACCTCACGGTGTGGCGGGCATATCAATTCCGGCCTCCTACAGCACCAAAACAGACGCTAGCCAGCCGCCTCACACAAACAACGTGGTCATAACAAATATTGTCGGTCGTAAGCGTGACTATTTCATGCAGTGAGCGCCGCCTCAGAAGAGAGCTCAGCGACGCGCCCCTGTCACAGGGAAACCCCTGCGGCTGCAATACTCAAGGGCAGGCATCAGCCTTCCTCGCCTGTTCATTCCACCGACAGCGATTGAAGACTACAGTACCCAGGATCGTTCTTCGACCACGGCTCTCCGCGATCTCCGAAACCCGAAGAGACCCTACCGGCACTCTGCTATTCGTTGTGGTAATAGTACTGTTTTGGACTTTGTTTGAATTGTAGGTTACTTTGCGTTGTGAAGACCTGGAACTTTGACCCTCATTCTATATCTACATGGGATACTCTGCAAACCACATTTAAGTATCTGGCAGAGAGTTCATCGAAGCACCATTATACTTTTTACTCCCATTCCATTCTCGAATAGCGCGCGGGAAAAAATAACACCTGAATCTCTTTGTTCGAGCTCTGATTTCTCTATTTTATTCTGATGATCATTTCTGCCGATGTAAGTGGGAGTCAACAATATATTTTCGCATTAGAAGGAGAATATTGGCGATTGGAGTTTCGTAAGTAGCCCACGCCGCAGCTAAGTGCCGTTGTTGTAATGATTCCCATCCCAGTTCCTGTATCATTTCCGTAACGCTGTCTCCCCTGCATCGTGACAATACTAAACGAGCTGCCCTTCTTTGGACTCCTTCGATGTCCTCCGTTAGACCCATCTGATAAGGATACCACACTGGGTAGCAATACTCCAAAAATGGACGGACAAGCGTAGTGTATGCAGTTTCTTTTGTAGTTCTGTTGCATCTTTTAAGAGTTCTGCCAATAAAACGCATTCTTTGGTTCGCCTTTCCCACGACATTACCTACGTGTTCATTGTGGTTTAAGTCTTACGTAATAGTAATTCCTAGGTATTTTGTGGAGTTTACGGCCTTGACTGTTGATTGATTTATCTTGTAAACAAAGTTTAACGGATTTCTTTTCGTGCTCATGTGGTCGACTTCACACTTCTCATTATTTAGAGTCAATTGCCAATTTTTACACCATAGTTATATCTTATTCAGATCGTTCTGTAGTTGTTTTTGATCTTCAGATGAGTTTACTATACGGTAAATTTCGGCGTCATCTGCAAACAATCTAAGAGAGCTACTTACATTTTCCCCTAAATCGTTTATGTATATAAGGAACAGCAGAGGCTCAATAACACTACCCCTGTGGAACGCCCGATATCACTTCTGTTTTAGTCGATACCTTACCATCGATTACTACGAACTATGTACCGAGTTTAGTCCGGTTCGCTTCTGTATTTCAGCTGGAAGATGAAAATAAAATATTGTGTTGTTAGGAGCGTTTCTTTGGTCACAACAGATAGAATAGTGACTGTAGCATAACATTATATTTTTTTACTAAAATTATATCTGCGACAATTGTCGCTTGCGTATCCGTTCCCACTTTAATATATACCTCTGACTTTTTTGTTTTGTGATTATCAATTTCTTCAACCGGCATGGAGAGAGTACGGAAGTGGTCTTCGTCTTTCTGTTCTGCGCTCTTGTACAGATCTGACGCCTCTGCTTACTCTCGGCCAGGAATAAGTGTGAGCTTTATTTATTCCTATTGTAATATACCCTCCAGTTTGATTTGAAACATTTTTAATTCTAAATGATCTCCTTCTATTCCCAATAATTTTTTATTCATTGTTTTCAGCAAGCTGCGGTGAATCGTAAAGAGATCCTTTGTCATTATTACGATTCGTTTCACGACTGCATAAGTTTGGTTCAAACTCAAACCTTTCCTAAATTCAATTCATATTGATTTGATTTTCAGAACCTGTAATTAATGTTTCTATTCAGCAAAATCAGATATTTTGTGATTTCATTCCACTACTGTGTCAATAAATTAACGCTATCGTGAAAATTTTGAACGCGTAGCGTCAGATAACCAAGTATCGATAGTTTAATTTCATTCCCTATTCCAGCACAAAACAATGTGTACAGCTGATCCCTACCTGATCCTGCACGTAAAGGGAACTATTTGTCGACTTTCTTTCGTGCTGGTGCTTTCAGGTGATCTCTTAACGTCAACAATGACTACCGCTAATTTTGAACGCCGATACGATCCTTGCTCTAGTCGGACATCATCTTTAAAAAATTTAATTCCTGCAGTTATTCCGAAGTTCATTCTGTTCCGTAAGCGGCATTTAATCCAAATCTTTACAACACCAAAACCAAATTATGAAAGCAATACTGCATGGCATATCCGATTCAGAGAGTTAGAAAACAAAGCTGTCAACAATCCGAAGCCGGCCGCGGTGGCCGAGGGGACTAAGGCGCTCCAGTCACGGTCTGCACGGCCACTACGGTCGGGGGTTCGAATCCCCCCTCGGGGATGAATATTTGTGCCGTCCTAGTTCGTAAGTAGTTCATAAGTAGTTTGTAAGTTTAGGGACTGATGACCCCGTAGTTAAGTCCCATAGACTATACAAACATTTGATTTGAACAATCCGAAGATTGGTTTGAACACCACAGTACTTTACTAGGCATGGTCCTGTTAGGAGGTGGTATGCCGTTTCCTCCCTCCGACCTTCGAACTGACTAGCCCAGCCAGTTATAGGGGGACCTACAGTTTAACGTGGATTCCGAACCACGGTGTTACTCGGTATTTTTCACATGAGCAAAACTGCCAGAGGTGAAAGAAGTGGAAAGTGACGTATAAATCCTAGGACCTGGTGGGGATCGAACCCGCGACCTTTGGATTTGTCATCTGACACTCTACCACTGTGCAACCGAGGTGCAGGCATGAGCTTCTCAAAGGCGGAGTTCTTTGCTGTTATTCTTTGAAATATCGCTTGCTTCACTTCTAATACAACTCTCAATAAGTAAATAAATATTTGGATTAAAAATTAATCTAGTCATAATTAATTATTTTAATACAGCTTGAAAATCGTTAAACATTTATTTAATTATTTTTTTTTATTTCTTGTTTTTTATTTATTTGCCCACCTGAGTAATCAATCTGGAGCAATCTTTTCGCATTGAACAACCCAGTTTTATTGAATGCCAGATGCACTTCCATAGCTTCTACGTTTTAAAATGGATGTGATCAGTTTGATCAGAATAAAATCCCAAGTGTGTTTATTTATTTATTTTATGGAACATTTTTCAAAATTTATATAAAATGCTTTTTCTATGTAGAAGCTACGAAAGTTCATCACTATCATAAACTAGGGTGGAATCAAAGATTTATGAATAAATTAGGAAATATCACTAAAAATTGAATATAGTTGGTATAGCTGTGAAATTCATTCGTTTCCAAGCATTCGCTCTATTTTTTTTATTTTTTTTTTTTCAAATTGGTTTTCAGTTACGACTTATGGCAAAAATCACCTAATTTAGTCTTTTAAAACCGATTGGCTCCAGTAGGCGAATACGAACGATCCAATTGGGAGGTAAGACACTTGGCCAGTAAACTACAGAATAGCTGTGACTTAGGCTCCCAGAAGTTCGTGCATTTAACATCGCAGTAGTTTCGAATATTATTTACAAGTGCAAGCCGTTTGAGCCATTGTAATGAGTAGAAACAGTATGCACATTTAAAAGTAACTATAGTGTTTTAGTCTATATGTTGATAATGTTTGTTATCGCCAATATACGTATAAATAAAAGGCGGTAACAAAAGCTGTTGCGCCGGACCCTTCGCTAAAAGACATGTATTGAAACCTGCCGTTTACAATGCGCTGAATTCGTGCGTAATTACAAATGATGTAATCCACATCGCATACTTTTGAAGTCCTTATTGGTGTCTATTTCTGACGATGACAGTTTTTTAATACTCTACGGGCTTTCAGAGTCCACGGAGAAATAAAATCATTTTTTGAACAATTAGAACAATTCGAAGCTGCACAGCCACCACCCTGAAAGCATACTGATTGCCCAATGCTGCTATCCCGCGCCGACACGAAGGAACAAAAATGGCGGAGGAGATGCCCGTCTATATCGTGATCCCCTAATGGACACCAAGACGTCATTAGCCTTCTGTGTGATCTAATAGATGCCGAAATCAGCACCTCCACTGCCGCCCGTGGAAAATAACCGTGTACGAATATACGTGTCTCAGTATGCATAGACACCAGGTACCTCAGTACTGCATGAGCTATTGATATGTATATGTAATCCTTTCTTCTTCTCCATATGTCATGTTTGAACAGTAATAGTGATCTGGAATACTCTAAGAGGGCGTACAAATTTTAATTTCCGGCCGAGTGTAATTATTCACGTACACATACGTGGTGACACCGATTACTCACGAAAAAATCAACATATATATCTCTCCACGGTATTAACAGTTTAGACAAAACTGTTACAATATCGCACTTTAATACGGTAGCTTAAGAAAGTTTGATTTATTCCTTCAAAAGTATTAGAAGGGTGACTGTGTGATGTCTTCCTTTCTCTAAATATCTAATTCATGCCTCATGAGTTCCAGCAGGAACACGTCCCCCCTCTGAGAAGAAAAAGACGTATCGATTTCGTAAACAAGAACATCGCCGTACATAATACCACGAGGCGTGGAGGCTCCGGAATGCAGGATTACGCTACCGTGAAACCCTTAAACAAACTTTTCTCATTTCCGGATGATTGAGAAAAACTTTCCGCACTCTTCCCTGCGAAATATGGCCTCATCTGTTCTCACTACAGCTCTGTTCGTTCCACAGCCGGCCGTGCTGAATTTTCATCAGGCACACCTCGATTTTCACAAAGCCTTACGAACCAGTATTGTTATTCTGTGTTTACATTTCAAATTTGAGGAAGAAAAATTAAACGAACAAAACAAAACGTAATATTAAACACATTTTCGCCAGTTTTCTGCTATTTTATATTATGGCCGTTTCGAATGGCATCTTTAGGTTATCTGAAAATTTCGTGTGTTATTGCAATACAAAAAATCGTACTGGCGTGTTTTACGGCCCACTTTAGATTTGCTTGTAGTTTTACGATTTTTGGAAACATTTTGCACAAAATAATAAAAATGTAAATAATAAAAAATTTTGGGCGATACGAACAGGACTCTACTTTTGTGATAATGTCTATGCACTCAACACGTAAAAGTTTGGTAGTGGCGGGTTTCTAACCACCAAGCACGTGCATGGTATTTACAATCCAACGTGCTGCCCACTATACTACGGCAAACAATCAAGAAACAGTTCCAGTTATTATTGATGACAGTTGTTAACTGATGCTAATATGGCATTTTTAGTTACCAGATTACCATTTATCGTACGAAGAAGGATGTGTTTTTTGTTAATTCTTCAGTGCGCCATTGGTTTGAAATGACAACGTATAAGTTATAATAAGAAAAGCATAAAATACAGGAAGCCAAATGGCGTATGCCAAAGAGAGTTCTTGGCGATGAATGTCAAGTGACAATTCCTAACGCGTGGCTGACATAAAATCAAGAGGCGGTGTCAAATCGCCGTTAGTTTTGCAAATAGCTCTGTAGCAGCGAGAGTTACGAAGAAAACATAAGAGAGATAAGTTGTAGAGAATTTTTTCTACAAATTCGGTTATTCAACTTTCGTGTCAGATGATTGGTTTGTTTGTAATTGAAATTATATTAAAAACGGCTTTTTTTAGTGTTACTAACGTTTTTTTGTCCGAAATATTTGAAAATGGGAGGTTCTGGTCTCTAGTGGCCAACAATTATGTCTGTAAAATTTGGTGCTGATCGGTTGAACGGTTCGACTTAAAAAGTGAGAACACGTTGCGGACAGACAGACATCGTAAAATCACGGATATTTTTGCAAATATCTCTGAAACGATGCAAGATATGAAAAAATCATAACAGAACAAAGTTGTAGAGAATTTTCTCCTCCACAAATTCATGTATTCAATTTCCGTGGCAGATGAACGGTTAAGCCGTTACTTTCATTTAAATTTCGTGCTGTCAATCGCAAAGGCCCACTTTTAGTGTTGCTACCGTAACCTAAAGTGGGCCAAAATGACAGGACACGACATTTTTATATCAAATTAATTATATGTAATATATATAAAATAGATTAAAATTTACAGGGCTTCAGGACAAAAAAGATTACAAAATAAAACAGAACGTAATTTTTCGTAGTCTAATTTATTGTGGTAGCACCGGTGTCAATCTGAGATGGATAACAACTACGTGGTACCAAATATGACTGTTAATTTCCCTAATGTACTGTCTTAATTATCTATATTACTTTACAGCATCGCCGACATGTTGCAACAATACATGGTTAAACTGATAAGCGCATCAAAAATTCTATGCTTCTTATAGAAAAATTCAGAGGTATTACTGACAATCCAGGGGGTATTCTTGACAGTTTCGATGTAGTATCCTTGTTTACCACGGTCCATGTTGTCTAACCTGTTTGTTACATATGTCCAACTGATAAATTAGCTTTGTTCCAAGATTGCCTATCCACGACTAATTTTCAATATAACTGTATAATTTTATGAGCAGATTAAAACGGTGGGGGGGGGGGCATTGGTAGCCCTCTACTGAGTCCTGCTACTGATAATTTATTTCTGGAATTTTTTGAACAACTAGCTCTTCAGTTGGCCTACAAAAGCCCCTTGAAGTGGTACCGGTATGTGGATGATACTTTTGTGGTATGCAATCACGGTGAAGAGGAACTGAATTGTTTCTTGGTGCCTCGAAACAGTATCAATCCGGAGATACAATTTAGCATGGGTAAAGAGAGAAATAAACAATTGAATTCCTTAGATGTATTATAAAAAGGGCACATGGGACCTTACGCCAAAAGGTATATAGAGTAGCTACACACACAGATCGTTGCCTTCATAAGGATTTGAACCATCATCCTAGGCAGAAGAGAGGTGTAATCAAAATATTGGTGAAAAGAGCTAGTAACATCTGTGAGCCAATTCATCGATAGATGAATTAAACTATTTGCGAACGAGTTTTAAAAAAATGTATAATTGATAGGGAGAGATATCGAACATTGCATCCTAGAAGAAAAGTGTTCTAAAACATGCAACAACAAGTATCAGCTGGAAAAGTTTCCTCCATTTATTCACAATATCACGAACCGCTTTGGTCAAGTCTCAAGTGGAAACAATCTTTAGACATACGAAAAAGAAGAAGGAAAAAAATGTTTGTAAATATATAGGACCAAACGGCATGCTCAATATGCAGATGGAAATAAGGTCAGATCCTATTAGCCCTTTATATTCCGTAAATAAACTCACAATTCCTAGCCCGAGAAGAAAAGAGAAATCCAAGAAAGAAGAGAAGACAGAAAATAAAAAGCAAAGATTATCGCAAGAGGTCAGAAGATGGGCAGAAAGTCAAGATACCTTTCTCTCCTATCCTCAAATACTTGATAAACGTCTTTCCATAATCTTTATAGAATGATCACCACACTAACCATCTCTCAAATCGACAAATACCCATCGACAAATAAATCTTCACACAGAACGAGCAACATTATCAATTGCTGCAAAGCATATTTTTCTATCGGAAATGACATTGAGGTGTTATACTGATCCAGATGTAACAGAAGAGTTACGTCAGATCATCAGTACAATAGCTGACAGTCATCAACTTCTGTCAACTAGATTGTGTGTAGTTTCTCTATATACCACATGGCGTAAGGTCCTATCTACCCTTTTTATAATACATCTAAAGAATTCAATTGTTTATTTCTCTCTTTATCCATGCTAAATTGTCATTACATTGAGCCTCAGCAACTGCAGAATCCGGAATCGCGTATTGTAGCAGTGCTCACATGACATATACCACCCTTGTAAGCAGTTGACATGATTCCACATCCATAATGGAGCGTAATACGAGAAAACATTGAGTGTAGCAAAACATTAAAGACGTGTGTGAAGTGAAAGATACAGAACAAAGTGAACAGTGCATTATTAGAAAATTTGAACTTTTTTTATTGATGTCACTTTTATTATTCATAGTGTAAAATTTTATTTTATTTTTGTATATAATGTATTGATTTGTATGTAAAGCTAAAAAATATGTTCTGTAGCTTTTTGTAAAGTTATTTAGTATACTAAAATTTATTTTTTTTATTATATTATTTTATTTTTTTATTTTTTATTTTTTATTTTTTATTTTTTTTATTTTTTTTTTATTTTATTTTTTTTGTAAAAATCGAATTAATATATTTACAATATAAAATGAAATGACGATACCTGTAGAAAAAAGCTTCTTCATTCTTTAATTCAAACAGTAAATAAAAGCTGTGTCTAAAAATGAAACAGATTAACTCAATGAAGCTCTTGCAGAATTCATGCAAAGCTGACTTTAAAAAAATAAACAATAAAAAGTCACGTATTAGCACTGTACACTCACGGATTTAAAGAAAAAAGTAAAATTTTGTAAAGTTTTGATAGAAAAAACAAAAACACGTAATAGCAACTACTAAAATCATTTACTTTTTTGTAAAAGTAATACTGCTGCTATAAAAAAAAGGACACAATTTTATAGATAGCAAAAAAGAAAAAATAGAGAATAAGAAAATAATCTTGAATTGTGAGGAATGGCTGAAAGATAATTTTGAATCAATAATTTCTCGCTTTGTTAATGTTTCCCTCGGCATTAACAAAACCCCAGACAAAATTTTGTCAGAAGGGAAGGAATATGTAAGGAGTTGTGTTATTCCGAGTTTAATTTGCTCCATACTCCGACCTCGTAATCATATTCTACTTGGCAAGACGAGTGATTTTAGCCTAAACTCGATGTGGTACGATCATTTTCAAGAAAAATAAGTACTTTTCATAGATGTATTATGGCATCATGTGATATTCCTGGCCTATGGCCACTTCATATTTCTGGCCACTGGCCGTTTCTTTGCTAACATCGTACGTGTCTTAAGCGCGGAAGAAAGGCAGAAGTGCACCATATGTTGAAATGTGGGGTGGGGAGCAGTAGCATCTGGCACACTAGGTGCTGGTTCCCATAGGAAAGCCCGCCTATTTTACTGGTACTCTCCTCGCATTGGCTGCTGAATTTCACTTCATGTGATTTCTTTTGAAACTAGTTTTGTTTATTACATACTAAATATTAATTATTCAGAGCTGAGAATTTGTGATAAATATCTCTCAAGGACAGGCTAGGTTTTAACAGTTTAAAAAGTTTAAGTTGCCTTCTCTTATGGTAACAAGAGAAGAGCGATTTTGCAGAAGGCGCGCGACGGCCCTGTTTTGGCGCGAAATAGAGCGTGAGGTGCCCCCTCGCAACGCGCCGCAGCTGACCACTATACGCGCCGGACCGCGCCAATCATGAGTAAAGTTTTGTGGAATTGTGATAACAGTCGAGGTCTCAACATGAAGTACGGGCAGCATAGCCCGTGTCGTATTAACAGTAGTTGTTCATATTTTATTATGTATTTAATAAATGGCATCCCTGTCAATTAAAAATATCGTGAGTCGCTTCTTATGCTTCCATCATACAGAACTTATTTCAGCCTCACTTGTATGCTGTAGGAGAACTAACGACCTGTGTGCTGTCTACTGCGCTGGGGACACAACTATAGAAGACAACAGGTTAGTTTGAACTCTATGCTTTCCATAAAGACTTGGACAGCAACTAGGCACCTCATGCGTACTGTAGGGCGGTACAAAGGTACACTGCTACGCAACAGCATCCGCAAGGATGTGGAGGTTTTAGGGGACTTGTGGGAGGAAGCAGTACTAACTCCTCCGTCCACAAATAAAAAACCCTAGGAACCTTGTAGAACGACAACATGTTTAAATTCGAGGCTGGAGCAGTGAGTTGTTGGCGCATACGAAAAGGCAGGTGTTAGGCCAGCAACACAACAGCTCCCCCCCCCCCCCCCGCCATCCGCCTGACTCACCCAAGAGGTCCTGGGGAGGGCCCACACTTTTAAACGTCTTGGCAGGAAAGGCCTCCGACGTGTTGTCAACGAAAACTTGAGAGGGGGAAAGCTGCTGGATATACACAGCTAGACTAGCAAAATGCATGGAACTGCCTCTTCCACTGCGCTCTTGTGTAGAGCGAGTGCGTTGAGAAAGACTCCGTTGCCACTCGTGGTGGCCGAGAGGACTGAGGCGCTCCAGTGATGGTCAGCTCGGCCACTACGGTCAGGGGTTCGAATCTCCCTCGGGCATGGATACTTTGGCCGTCCTTAGTGTTAGCTAGTTCATAAGTAGTTTGTAAGTTTAGCGACTGATGACCCAGTCCCATAGACTTTACAATCATTTGAACATTTGACAGACTCCTTTACACTAATGCACTGTAAGGAGCACATCTGTCGAAGGTAATCTTATTGTACCTTCAGTGGAGGATCTGACTGCACAGTGTTCACTGTGTTGGCCGTGATACTTGATATCTGGTGTGGACACTCATGTGCTCATTTGAGTGGCACCACGGTGAGTTGGTTTTGACTGATGTAGCACACCGACAGAAAGACTAGGTCTGAGAGGACGTTCTGGGAGGAAATGAAGGGAAAATGCGATCGACAGTAGGCGATCAAGGCAGAGAAAAATAACAGTTTTCTTTTCAGCGGAGACGACTGCTGCCAAGTGTCGCAGTTAACGCTACAGTGTGCGAACGCTTTAGGCGGATTCCGCCTATCCCTTCCAGTCAGTGATTTCCAACACTTCACAACATTTCTTACAACGCGACGGCCTCGACCGTAACTTACGGGACTGAATTAGTTTAAAGTCAAGTAGGCACAGCAAACCCGTCATTCTGCTGATTTTTATTTCTTTTAAATTGTTCGTAGTCTTCCTAATGACAATGATTTCCATCCTGCAACCTGAAATTACTAATTATATTAAATCTCAATTTCATCATTTTACGCAAAAATCATCTTTAATAAACATTTAGATTTCACTTTATTTAGGTTTTTTTTATTTTTTTATTTTTTTTCAGCAACTAGCGACATCACTTTAGTACTCACTACTTACACTTTTTGTATTTAATATGTTTTATTACGGAAGATGTGATCTAAGTTTATCTCTCCATAAGCGACAAAGTTCGACCGATTGTAGATAGACAAGGAACATCATTCTGAATTCTGCGGAACGTGCTGTTGATGACTTCCTTGCAGGCCGCCAAGGGAACATCATTATACATCATCCCGTTGCGCAATACAAAAATAATTGGAAGAGTAACATTAAAATAATGACAGCATGGTTTACGTCATACCGTTATTAATATTTATATAATGTAACAAGATGACCCAGTGAACTTCGTATCACTTACCTCTTAATATAAACCATATTAATTTAAATCATATGTATTTTAGACCCAGTTGCTTTATAAAGGCATCACCAGATAGTTTAAGCATCGGCTCGATAGTGGGCGGAAAGAGTGGCCAAATCACGCACAGGATAATGTTCATGTCACATTCGTAGAAGTTCAGGGAAGGTTTAAACGGTGATAAAATATGGAATAATTTCGAGGAAAATTTAGATTTAAAACATGTAAAATAATGACTTGGTTGTTGTGTTGGTTGCGTTCAGAAATATACTTTGAAAGACTAAAATTCGCTTTACACGATCTGAACCCATATATGAACTGTCAAAGATAAAAATTTATTGTTGCTCGTTAGTCTCTCTAAGACTTGACAACGGCTGAATCGATTTAGATATATATCATTACCTAAACCACCGAATCTATTGTGATGAAATCCTGTGTGGAGATAGCTTTAGCGCTGAAGTACCGGATAAGATATTTTAGAAAGTGTGTAATTCAAGATATATTTTTGATTTGAGGTATATAAAGCGAAATATCGAACAATAATTACTCTGAAAAAGCTATTTACTCTTCAACTAATTTTCAGAAGTTATAATTAACTTTTAAAAATGCATTGACCCTTTTGTAAAAAGTGGATAGAACAGCAGGACAACAGAAGTATGTATGTACTCTTTCTTTGAACGTCAAATGTGCAAAAATTTATCACAATGATATCCCATAGAAAAGAGCTCTTTCAGTTTTCCACAATTTTTTATATTTTCTGGCCAAGTATTTCATACTTTTCATTCACTCAAACCTTCCTCTCTGCGGCGCACCAGACACAGTCTCCACGGCCGCTACGGTTGGGGGTTCGAATCCCCCCTCGGGCATGGATGTCTGTGCGTTCTCTAGTGTAAGATATTTTGTAAATTTAGAGACTGATGACCCCGCAGTTAAATCCCTTAAGCTTAACAAACATCTGAACATTTTAAAACCTGCCTCTCTCTTTGAACGGCGAATGTGCAAAATTTTATCGCAGTCAGACGAATGATATTGACATCCCATAGAAAAAAGCTCTTTCAGTTTCTCGCGAATTTTCAAATTTTTAGTTCATAAGAACGTTAATCGATCGTTGAACGTCAAATAACTGAAATTTTATCGCAATCAGATGAAGGTTCTCAACTTATAGTGTTGAGCACATTTAGAAACAAAATGAAAAAGGAACTTGTTTCGAATTTTGCAACTTTCCTTTTTAAGTACCCCCCCCCCCCTTTTTTTTATTATTCGTTAGCCACGCTAAAACTCGAGAACGGCTGAACCGATTCGGCTAATTTTAGTCTTGAAATATTCGTGTAAGTCCAGGGAAGGTTTGAACGGTGTTAAAATGTGGAAGAGTTGTCCGGAAAAAGAGGAAAATCGGGATAAACTGAAAGAGCTTTTTACAGTGAGCTATCAATTCCGTTCGTACAATTGCGATACAATTTTGTACATTTCATGTTGAAAGCAAAAGGAAATTTCACATCAAATAAAAATTTGGAAAAGTCGCCCGGAAAGTAGGAAAATTAAAAAAAAAAAAAAAAAAAAAAAAAAAACGAAAGCGATTTTTTTCTATGAATAAACGTCAATTGCCACAAGTTTGTAGGAGCATCACTTGAGTACGGCATTCGCACGACGGAGAGCTGTAATTCTGTTTTTGTTTTGTTCATTATGGTCTTAGAAAAGTTTTCAGTAAAAAAAAGGGGGATAGTTAAACACGAAAGTCGCAAAATTCGAACTGAGTTCCTTTTTAATTTATTTCTAAATGTGCTCAACACTATACGTTGAGAACCATCATCCGATTGCGATAAAATTCGATCATTTGACGTTAAACGAAAGATTAACGTTCTTATGAACTAAAAATTTGTGAAAGTTACCCAGAAAATTTGAAAATTCGCGAGAAATTGAAAGAGCTTTTTTCAATGGGATATCAATATCATTCGTCTGATTCCGATAAAATTTTACACATTCGCCGTTCAAAGCGAGAGGTAGGATTGAAAATGTTCAGATGTTTGTTAAGGTTAAGGGACTTAACTGCGGGGTCATCAGTCTCTAAATAATTTACAAACTAGGCTAGAACTCGTGCGGACGTTAGAGCCTCCTTAAGTGCCCGGAAAGCTCTTCTTTTTGTCTCATCCCAGTAAAACTGCAGAAGTTCTTGCAATGAACGTGCCTTGTTACAAAATCCTATTATGAAACGTCGGTAGTATGAACACAGCCCGAGAAAACTTCTCACATCACGAATGTGCTGAGGAGTTGGAAATTCCTCTTACTGCCCTTACTTTATCTGGATCAGGACGCAGACGCACATCATCTCCGTTGACTAGGTGCCTCAGGATTTTTATCACTCTGCCGACGAAGAGGCACTTCTTTGGATTGAGGTGCAGTCCTGCAGTCTGAACACAATTCAACACAGTTGACAGGCAACTCAGATGTTCATAAAATGTTTTCGAGGAAACGACAATGTCATCTAAATAGCAAAGACATGTCGTACATTTAAGGTGTCGAAGAAATTTGTTCATCATGCGTTCCAATGTGGCCGGAGCATTACATATTCCGAATTGCATTACTTGTAATACATAGAGGCCGTCAGGTGTAATAAAAGCCGTCTTCTCCCTGTCAGCTTCGATTTACCAGTAACCTGTCTGCATGTCAATAGTTGAGAAGTATATAGCTCCTTTCAAGCAGTCTAAGGTGTCATCAATACGCGGCAATGGGTAGACATCTTTCTTTGTGATACTGTTCAGCCGCCGATAGTCGACACAGAAACGCCACGTGCCACCCTTCTTCTTTACGAGAACCACCGGAGACGACCAAGGACTCTCCGAAGGTTGAATAATTTCATCTCGCAACATCTTCTCCACTTCCTCCCGAATTATCCGTCTTTCAGCTGGCGACATTCTATACGAACGCTGGCTAATTGGCGGAATGTCCCCAGTATTGATAAGTATTGATACGGTGCTTTATCGTGGGCCGTTTCGTCTGACTTTTCCCCTGCTGAGGTGTGAATGCACCCGAAAATTGGCGTAGTATACTTAACACCCGCTGGCGTTGTTCCTTAGTAAGTCCAGGACCTATCGGCAGTTCCACGTTTGTTTCCTCCAGCGTGTTGTCTGTACTAATAGCAGGGCATGGGTCTTCATTGATGACGTTGAGCTCACCGTCCTGGATTGGTTCAGCTGTCCCGATACACATTCCCTTGGGGATAAGTTGTGACTGCTCGTGACAATTTGTGATCCAAATCTCTCCTTGACCACCGGTAATGCCTATGATAGCCGCTGGTATGTAAATTTCTTTTGTGAGCCTGATAAACTTTTATCAACAAGCACTATCAAAAAGCTTAACCAGTCTTCTGTGTTTGTGACTGCAAAGGCGGGGTCGTCACATTGTCAACGGCAAATAACTTCCCAGAAAATTCTGTATTACGTGTACTCGTCGGAACGACTTCCTCAATTTGCAGCTCAGATCTTTCACAGTCAATGATAGCTTGAGAACCCTAAAGGAAGTCCCATCCGAGAATGTCATTATGACTACATTCTGTTAAAACGACAAATTCAAACGGCTGGGTTCTGTTGTTGCGGTTATTCTTACGACACAAGTTCCTAATGGTTGGACGTACTTTCCATTCGCGACCTTCACCACAGTTACCCCTGTATCACAGAACATTGTCTTCTTTAGTGTGCCGCCGTAATTATCCGAAAATACAGAGAAAGAAGCTCCTGAATGAACCAGTGCTTGGACAGGTGGGTCGTCGATTATGACGTCGATGAGATTTCCCGCCATCTTAGCGATTGTCGTCCATGGAGGAGTTTCATCTGAGGTGGCCTCACCTCTGTAGATGGTCGCCTCGCTTAGTTTTCCTGGGCGCGGCGGCTAAGGGAGCGGTTGGTACCTCTGTACGGCGACGGTGAACGGCAGCGGCGCGTCGGGGAGCGACCTCGTCCAGGGTACGGCGATGGGCTTCTTCCCATAGGTCGACTGAACTCATCAGCAGGTGACTGCCTGGGATAGAACTGCTCTAATGGCTGACGTCTTGCGGCAAAATAATCGTCGAATACTCTCCTTCTTTCTCTGCAGAAGCGTACGACATGACCAGAGCGCCCACAGTGGAAACACAGTGGTGTTTTGTCTTCTGTCCTCCAGAAGTCTGTTCTTCTGCGGGACGTCATCTTTGCCGTGGGAATTGGATGTGGCTGCGTCGGTCGGTTCACAGGCTGACGTTTGGCGGCTGCGGCGTAAGTCATAGCAGAGCGACGCCATTCTTCATGTCGGGTGCGACTAGCGGGGCAGACAGGAGGTAATGTCTGAAATACCTCTTTCTCATCGGCGTCGGTTCCCTCGTGACTTACAGGCCATAATATGAGGCTCGCTCGGTCTAATAGTCCCGGCTGCCATAAATTGTTGTAATGCTTCTATCACAATTTGTCGTATGAGAGAAGCGAAGTCATGCTGGTCTTCCAAAACGGCCATAGGGACTGCATTGGGGCGTCTGTCATACTTCTTTCATGCAACCCTCCTTTGTTGCATCTCTTCAATACGCTGGCACCACTTGATGAACTCTTCCGTCGTACCCAGGACATATATCAGAAAAGCTTGGTACATGTCTCCTGCAATCCCCTTCATCAGGTTCTTGATTTTGTCGGCCTCAGTCATATTTGGATTGACTATGTTCCACAGGGCCAAAACATTCTGTATATATGACTGTGTCGGCTCACAATGTCGCTAGGCCCGGTTCTTCAGTTGTTCTTCCGCCGAACGGATTTAACGCTGGAGGTCTCCAAACGTCTTCTTCAGTTCCGTCTGGAACGTTTCGCGGTCATTCAGCTTCTCCTCGTTTTCAAATCATTGTTGGGCTGTTCCGTCCAGGTAGAAATAAACGTTGATCAAGCACATTCTATGATCCCACCTGTTGTACTTGGCAACACGGTCGAAGCCTTTTAGCCATTTGTTGGGGTCCTGTCCAGCGTCTCCAGAGAACACCGACGGGTGTCTGATGTGCAGCTGGTTTACCGCTGGTTTCGTGCCCATGGTTCTTCTGATGATACGGACTTTCGGAAGGATGTACTCAGTATACCCATTGTTCTGGCTCTAGTCCGTGTAAGCGACGGATTTTACGTTGCCTAATCGGAGCCATGGTGATGCAACTGTTGCACAGGTTACCCGGCGCCTCCACCAAACAATGTCGCGTTGACATGGAAGCAGGCTTGACTTCGAAGGGAGGGTTGTCAATGTTCAAATGTTTGTAAGGCTTATGGGACTTAACTACGGGGTCATCAGTCCCTAAACTTACAAACTACGTATGAACTACTTACGAACTAGGACGGCACAAATATTCATGCCCGAGGGGGGATTCGAACCCCGGTTGTCAACTAAAGACAGCAGTTATACTGACAGCAGGTTTATTGCGAACTGAACATACACGCAGCAGTGTGCTCTGCTATTTAAACACAGACAGAATGTACCAGAAATTAGAAGAATAGTTAAGAAAGAGGTAGAAATTACAAGTGAACATAAGAAATATGTAGAACATTCTGGAAATTATAATTACAAAGAACCAAATTTTTGGCCGGTGGACGAGATTGAACCGGCGACCTTCAGTACCGAAATCGGTGACGCTATCCCTTGCGCCACGCCGGCAGTCGGTAAACATGGGGCAATATCAGCAATATCGCGGCAATATTGTTTATATTGATTTTAACATACTTTTTACATTAGGGAAGGTATGTATTGCCATTAAAATAGGTAATAACTACAATAGCTCCACATTTGTCTTTCGTAGGTTTTCTAAGGTCCCTGACAAGGTATGAAACGGTACTATAGCTGGCGTCATGTAAGAAGGCGCATAGAGGTGGAGCGACAGGGGAAGCGAGGAGGCTGAGCGCCAACAGTTGCGCCTGCTGGAGAAGCATTGCGTTAACTCGCGGCCAGCCACGCGCCTATAGAATGAACATTATTGGCTGTCATTGCGGCAATGGAGTGGGATGCGCAGAATAGTTGAAAACTGGTCCGCCTTTGTACGTGACGCCGACTATAACATGATGCGGCAATCAGCCTGGACAACTGGCAACCCGCCAAGCACAAGAAGGTCGCGGGTTGCCGGCCGATCAGACAACCTGGAGACGCAAGGTTGCATTAACAACACAGAGGGCGCGCTGCGAGGGAACTACTTTCCCGTCGCCACACACGTGACCAGGAAGTAGTGGCTATGGTATCCTGCCGCCCGCGGATACTTAAGCCCAGACATGGTCGAGCCTGGGCAGTCGTGGCCCAGCCCCAGCCAGGACTTTGCCTTTTCACAACGAAGACGCCGTCGCCTCGATGCTGACCAGCCGCGTCTCTTCCCGACACCGTCTGGCACCCGCAGCAATGCCGACGCCGCCGACAGTGAGAGAATTTCTCGCCTGTTACACTATTGGTGAAGTAGGCAGATTACTTTCAGTTTGTTACTTTAACTGTACGGGCAGTATTTGTTTTGTTTTTTCTCGACGCAGGGTGGAATTTTTAGTGTTTAATATTGGATTTGTACGTCATTGTAGACGGAACATCTGTACACTAAATTGTAACTTTCTTTTGTGTGCCGCGCAGTGGATTCTTCAGGTACATTACAGGATAGTTCATTTACAATTATCTTCTAATCTGAAGCTTTTATTCAATAATTTGTTTCTGTTACAATTAAAAAATTTCTGTGAAGCACCAGAAGATGCAGAAAGATGTCATTTTTGTACTCGCGAATGTTAAGATTTTTTCACTGGAATTCCAGTAAAATTCGTTATAGTGGACATAGAAAACATGTAGAATGCAATAACTACAGTATAAGTCACAGACGTGACAATAAAACGGCAAAAGCACTTTCTTTTTCCAACAAAGAATCATTTAACAGTCATAAAATATATGACATCAACTGCGATTGGGCAAAGCTGAAAATGTGTACCCAGCCGGGATTCGAACCCGGGTCTCCTGCTTTCTAGGCAGTTGCGCTGACCCCTACACCACTACCCTTACTCTTACGGGAATTAGTTCATAACTACGAGTTTGAGTACTGTGGGCAGGGCGAAGCTGGGAATTTGTATCTGACGGGAGGCGTGCTTAGGTAGTCCTTGCAGGTGCGGTGATGACTGTGTCCCCAGTGGTGTAGGGGTTCAGCGCAACTGCCTAGAAAGCAGGAGACCCGGGTTCGAATCCCGGCTGGGTACACATTTTCAGCTTTGCCCAATCGCATTTGATGTCATATATTCTATGAATGTTGAATAATAACAACTGCAGGATCAGAAGTGACGTCTGTTCTCTCAGAACAGACGCCACAGGTATAAAGAATTATTTTCCACAATTGTTGCTACAGCTGAACCACAAACAGTAAGAATCTTAAGAACATTTTTTATCTAAAATAGCTGCACTCAAAAGAATATGCGCGTAAAAGAATTAATTAGTTAGGAAAATAATTATAAACAAACATCACTCCTTCGGCGGCTTGCCCACCGCTAGGAGCGCTAGTGTCGTTGCAACTGTCAGTTGGTAACAACTTTCACAGCAGTAAGTGTCGCGACTGTATATGTTAGACTGTGATAGTACACAATAGCAGGACCCACGACAACGGGTTTTAGTTTTCCATTATTCAGATGTAAAACTACTTGTAATTGTATAGGACTTCTTTGGTTGTTAATCGCTTGGCTTACATACTACTTAAACTACACACACACACACTCGTGCCCAAGGGAGAGTTCGAATCTCGGACGGCGAGCAACCGCGCGTTCTGTAGCAAGGTACCTTAGAATGCTCGGCCATTCCACCGCAGCTTTCAATTATTCATCGTCTTTACCATTCGATTTCAGTTAGCTTATTCATTCAAACTACAGAATCAGTTTGGACATAAACCACTGGAAGATTGATCGACATCGGCACACTCCCGTGATGTTTTTTCACATGGGCACACTGAGCATCATTTCCTTTTTGATTTAGTAGTACATGCTTCAATGTGGGCTTCGGATATTCCTGATGCCTTAGAGGGAGTCAAGCCTAGGATCACGAACAGAAGTTTTGATATCTTTTTCTAAAAGTGGTGAATACAATCTTCTTCGATACAATGAAAAATTTTCCCCAGTTCTATCCCACGATAGAAAAATCATTTACACCTGATATATCTAAGCTAGTGTAGATGATTGCCATAGGCCACTGATTCGTCCAGAGTATTTGTAATAAGTTCTCGTTCACGTTTCTGAAACACTGCACCTTATATCGAAGATAGCGAAAATGGTGCTACGAAAAACAAAAATTCAGTAAAGGCACACCTGGGTCCTCGGTATTCGACCTCCATTATAGAAGCAAAACTAATACAGAAACGCCTGCAACATTGTTGTGGGCTGGTAGCCAACTGAATGATAGGAGAGTACATGGCGAGGCAAGTCAATGCTAAGAGACACATCACAAAGCTGGAAAAAAGCAATTTTGTTCGGGGTCACTACGACCCAAGTGTATCAGCTATGGGCTCATAATGTTCTTGTCTGCTTCTGACACCATAAACAAATGCGTTACGTTTTCGATATACGAGGTATGTTCACAAAGTAAGTTCTGTTTGGTTATATAAAACAAACGTTTACAAATACAGGAAAGAAATATTTATTGTACTGAATTCTGCAACTGTTAAACTACTTTCTACATATTTTCCGAAATTTTGTAGGCACACTTGTCAAAACGTAGCACAAGTTTTTGTATGCCTTCTTCATAGGTTGCCGCCTTTGTATTCAACCATGTGATAACATATCCTTTCAGCTTGTCATTATCGTTGAAGTGTTAACCACAAACGACAGATTTAAGGGGTAGGAAGAGATGAAAGTCGCTAGGAGCGAGGTCCGGCCTGTACGGAGCATGATCAAACACGACCCAGTAAAATTTCTGTAGGAGTTGATTGGTCACATTCGCCGTGTGAGGTCGGGCATTATCGTGGAAAAAATAAACACATTCTGACAGTAATCCTTGTTTCATTTTTGCGCGGCGTAATTTCTTTTAATGGTCTCCAGTAACGATGTGGTCTGATTGTTTCGCAGTGGTAAGAAATCAATAAACAAAATTACGTTTCTGCCCCAAGAAACGGTGCACATGGCTTTTCAATGTGTCAAGATCGCTTAACCTTCTTTGGGGATGAAGTGTGCATCCAATCCATTGATTACCGTTTTGTTTCAGGGGTGCCGTACGATACCCAAATTTCTTTCCCCGTGACTATCCGAGAAAGAAAACAATCTCCTTCTTCTTTGTAGGGTGTGAGAAACTGAAGTGCACTCCCCATCATTTTTTTCCATAGATCATATATACGAAATTAAGTAATGATGTGGAACGTGTCAGTTTAGCAAACGTTTTCTATACGTGGTAATCTATATTTTAAGGATTTTTTATTTACATTTTTGTTTTTATTTTTATTTTTTTAGTTTTATCTAAAAACTCGTGTACATTGTAGAAGGAGTTGTCATTCAGAAATTCCTTTAGTTTCTTTTTAAATACTAGTTGGCTATCTGTCAGACTTTTGATGCTACTTGGTGACAGAAGACTTTTGTAGCAGCATAATACATTCCTTTCTGTGAAAAAGTCAGATATAACCTTGAATAGCGAATATCACGCTTTCTCCTAGTGTTCTAGCTACGCACACTATTACTTTTGAATTGGGTCGGATTGTTAACAACGAATTTCATGAATGAATATATAAGGTGAAGCTACAGTGAATATCCCTAGTTTCCTGAATAAATGTCAGCAGGATGCTCTTGGGTGGGCTCCAGCAATTATTCCGATTACACGCTTTTGTGTAATGAATACTTTTTTACTCAGTGTTGAATTTCTACAGAACATGATCCAATATGAAAGCAGTGAATGAAAATAGGCATAGTAAGCTAATTTACTGAGATGTATATCACCAAATTTTGCTATGACCCTGATAGCATAAGTAGCTGAACTCAAACGTTTCAGGATATCTTCAATATGTTTCTTTCAATTCAATCCCTCGTCAATGCAACCACCTAAAAATTTTGAATAATCTACCTTAGCTACAGATTCATGTTCAAAGTGTAAATTTATTAATGGTGTCATGCCATTTACTGTTTAAAACTGTATATACTGGGTCTTATACAAGTTTAATGAGAGTCCATTTGTAGAGAACCACTTTCTGAAAGGTATCATTTACAATTTAATCAGTTAATTCCTGTTTGTCAGGTGTGATATCTCTACTTGTATTATCAGAAACAAGAACTAGCTTAGCACCTTCGTGAATGTAGAATGGCAAGTCATTAATATACAGGGTGTTACAAAAAGGTACGGCCAAACTTTCAGGAAACATTCCTCACACACAAAGAAATAAAACATGTTATGTGGACATATGTCCGGAAACGTTTAATTTCCATGTTAGAGCTCATTTTAGTATTTCTCTTTAAATGTAAATTGAAATAATTCGAGCAGACAATTATCAAAATACCCAATTGTTTCGTTAGTCTGTACTGTACTTGGTCGACTCATCGCCAGTTGGCCCAATTGAAGGAAGGTAATGTTGACTTCAGTGCTTGTGTTGACATGCGACTCATAGCTTTACAGTACTACGGATGAGGTTTCATTCCAACGTGATAAAATTGTAAATTTTCACAATCAACATGTGTTGGATGACGAGAATCCGCGCGCAATTGTGAAATCACGTCATCAACACAGATTTTCTGTGAACGTTTGGGCAGGAATTGTTGGTGATGTCTTGATTGGGCCTCATGTTCTTCCATCTACGCTCACTGGAGTAGGTTATCATGATTTCATACGGGATACTCTACCTGTGCTGCCAGAACATGTGCCTTTACAAGTACGACACAACATGTGGTTCATGCACGCTGGAGCTCCTGCACATTTCAGTAGACATTTTCGTACGCTTCTCAACAACAGATTCGGTGACCGAAGGATTGGTGGATGGCCAATTCCATGGCCTCCACGCTCTCCTGAACTCAACCCTCTTAACTTACCTTTAATGGTGGCATTTGAAAGCTCTTGTCTACGCAACCCCGGTACCAAATGTAGAGACTCTTCGTGCTCGTATTGTAGACGGCTGTGATATAATACGCCATTCTCCAGGGCTGCATCAGCGCATCAGGAATTCCATGCGGCGGAGGACATTTTGAACATTTCCTGTAACAAACTGTTTGAAGTCACTCTGGTACGTTCTGTTGCTGTGTGGTTTCCATTCCATGATTAATGTGATTTGAAGAGAAGTAATAAAATGAACTCTAACATGGAAATTAAGCGTTTCCAGACACATGTCCACATAACATATTTTCTCTCTTTGTGTGTGAGGAATGTTTCCTGAAAGTTTGGCCGTACCTTTTTGTAACACCCTGTATATGAAGAACAGCAAAGGACCCAAGACCGAAACTTGTAGGACCACAATTTTTTATAACTCCCCAGTTAGAGGAATTAATTGTTTCATCATATCATGTGAACTTCTTACTTCAACATTCTGCACTCTTCCAGTTAAGTATGATTTAAACCATTTGTCCACTGTCGCACTCATACCACAATACTGAAGCTTACCTAGAACAAGCCCATGATTTACACTATCAAAAGTCTTTGAGAGATCACAAAAAATCACAACTGGTTATGTCCGGTTATACAAAGCATTTAATATTTCATCAGTATATAACGCATTTTCAGTTCCCCCCAGGGGGCCCACAGTTCTTTTGTGGGTACGTGTGTGGCGCGCACGGGGCCCCGAGCCGGAGCAGCCTTTCTTCTGCCCCAGGCTGCTTCACTTTCCCTCCCGGTTTATGCCTTCGCCCGGAGACGGGCGTATTTCACGAGTTCAGGTGTTTTCTTGTTGTCGTTTCTCTTATTCCTTGGTTCCTTCCTTTCTTACCCTTTGTTTCTGTCTCTCTCTCCTTGTCCTCTCCTCGCCTTCTTCTCCTCATTAGTCTCCGCCTCGGCGTTTGAGACACCTTTCCTTCTTTCTCTTCACTTCCTCTATTCTTCTTCTTTCCTCCCTGTGCGTGTCTGAAGGCCGACCCACGCATTATCATGCGTAGCAGGTGACGGGGTAACGCGTAATTCCCCGCCCTGGGTAGACAAGTAGGGCACGTACGTACCCCCTGGTAAAGGCCAGGCCCAGGGAGGGGTGATTACCCGAGCTGGTACCTTCCGAACATGCCAATTGGTCCCTCCGTCAGTTCTCGGGAGGTGTGACCTGAGGTGTGAACAATCACCTAAGGCGGGTAAGCCCTCGGAGAGGGCCCCCACTAGGAAGGAGCGCGCCATCGGAGACCCCGGTAATCACGGGGGACACTTCCGCAATGACTTCCTTCTCTTCTTCACTGACATTGACCCAGAAACGTAAGATAGACTCGCCTCAGCAAAAGAAGACTCTGCCTAATTTGCCGAAATTTCTTGTTGTGTCGCGCACCGACGGAAAAGACTTCACTTCTGTCAATCCTTTCGTTATACAGAAAGGTGTTGATGCAATTGCTGGCCCTGTTAAAACCTGTTCGCGTCAGCGCAATGGCTCATTGTTGCTGGAAGTGGACAGTGCTTTCCAAGCCCAGAAACTTATCCGGACTACGTTATTGCACACGTTTCCAGTCAAAGTAGAAGCGCACCGCACACTCAACTCGTCACGTGGGGTAGTTTTTACGAGATCCCTTGACGGGTTGTCTGATGACGACATCCGGTCCTATATGTCCGATCAGGGTGTGACAGCCGTCCACAGGGTGATGAAAAAGGTAGATAACCAGCTGACACCGACACGTACTGTGTTTTTGACATTGGACAGAGTTGACCTCCCGTCGAAGGTCAAAGCAGGGTACGAAGTTATCTCAGTCCGCCCTTATATTCCAAACCCAACGCGCTGCTACCAATGCCACAGGTACAACCATACCCGTGAACATTGCCCACATGCAGCAAAATGTGTCACTTGTGGTAGGGACGCCCATGAGGGGGATTGCCCACCTCCGTCCCCTCACTGCCTAAACTGCAACGGTGACCATGCGGCTTCCTCTCGCGACTGCCCTGTATACAAGGATGAGAAGGTAATCCAGCAAATTCGGGTTACGGAGAAGGTATCGACATCTGCCGCTCGTAAGTTGTTGGCGAGTCGAAAGCCCACTGTCCTCCCAGCGGGTACATACAGTAAGGTACTCACCTCACCTCGACCTACCAAAGATTCCAGTACCCAGACATGTGATTTCACTTTCGCTGACACAGTTGTGCGATCCGCCAGCCCGAAGATTGCCCGTTCCACGTCCCCGCTTCCTCCTGCTGCTTGTAAGGTACAGTCTTCGTCAACATCTAGTAAACCGCGGGCACCTAAACAAGATGCCCGGACCTTGAAAAAGGAACCCGTCCGTGAGGATTTTCTGCGTTCTCAGGCTTCCCAACCGTCAACTGCCTCTTCCCGCCGTCACTCTTCCAGAAGAGCTGACAAGAAAAAGAGTTCCTCTCCTTCCCCGCCGAGGCGTGACCCATCTGTCGCGCCGTCCAATAGTTGCCGGCCTCGGCCGTCTTCTGTTTCACCGGGACGCTCCGTTTGCCGGGCGCCCGGCCCTTTACCGGCGGTGGAAACTGCCCCTCCTGATCAACTCAGGGAGGTGGCAGGCGCGTCGGTCGAACCTATGGACCACGACCCTTCGCCCCTGGACAGCGATAGCAGTGCTCCCTCGAAATCCGGTCCTCAGCGGCCGTCGAGGTGACCCCGCTCGCTACTTGGTTTTTATCCTTATTTCTTCTCTCATTTTTATCATGGCGCTCCTTCAATGGAACATTCGCGGCATTCGTTCTAATCGGGAGGAGTTAAAATTACTCCTTCGATTGCACTGCCTGCTTCTCGTCTGCCTCCAGGAAACTAAGTTGCGTCCACGTGATCGTGCAGACTTTCCACACTACACCTCTGTGCGGTTCGACCTGCCACCCGTGGAAGGTGTCCCAGCCCATGGAGGGGTTCTGATGCTCCTTCGAGACGACGTCTATTTCCATCCCATTTCCTTGCACACTCACCTACAGGCAGTTGCCGTCCGCATCACCTTATCCACATTTACCTTCTCCCTCTGTAATATATATTCGCCATCGTCATCTGCCCTTACTAGGGCAGATGTGCTAAACCTTGTTGACCAGCTCCCTTCACCTTTCGTGTTGGTAGGCGACTTTAATGCCCACCACCCCCTATGGGGCTCTCCGGCACCTTGTCCGAGAGGCTCCCTTTTGGTGGACCTTCTCCAACACCTCGATCTTGTCTGCCTCAACACCGGTGCACCGACCTTCCTTTCTGACACAACACACACTTATTCCCATATAGACCTCGCAATATGCACTCCTCAGCTTGCCGGTCGGTTTGAGTGGTATGCACTTTCTGACACGTACTCGAGTGACCATTTCCCTTGTATCATCCACTTCCTACATCACTCCCCATCTCCACGTCCCACCAGTTGGAACATTTCTAAAGCCGACTGGGGGCTTTATTCTTCCATGGCTGTTTTTCACAATCAGAATTTTCCCAACTGTGACAGTCAGGTCGAATACCTCACAGAGGTTATTCTCACTGCTGCTGAACGTTCCATACCTCGTACATCCTCTTCTCCACGTCGTGTGCAGGTCCCTTGGTGGACTGCAGCCTGCCGCGACGCGCTTCGAGCCCGACGTCGTGCCTTACGCACCTTCCGCCGCCACCCAACTTTGGAGAATTGCATCAATTACAAACGTATGAGAGCGCAGTGCCGTCGTATCATAAACGACAGCAAGAAAGCTTGCTGGACAGCTTTTACTAGTTCTTTTAACCGTTTTACTCCCTCCACGGTTGTCTGGGGTGGCCTACGCCGTTTGTCCGGCATCAAGGTCCACTCCCCGATTCCTGGCCTGACCGTGGAGAACGCGGTCCTCGTGGACCCAGCTGATGTTTCAAACGCATTGGGTCGTTTCTTTGCGGAGGTTTCGAGCTCTGCCCATTACCACCCTGCCTTTCTCCCTCGCAAACAGGTAGAGGAGGCACGGCCGCCTTCTTTCCGCTCTTTTACTCGTGAAAACTATAACGTCGCCTTCACCATGCAGGAGCTAGACCGTGCTCTCGCCCTGTCCCGGTCCTCTGCTCCCGGGCCCGATTCCATTCATATTGAGATGCTGAAGAACCTCTCTCCTGCGGGTAAGTGCTTTCTTCTTAGTACCTACAATCGCATATGGACTGAAGGTCATGTTCCCACAAGTTGGCGTGAAGCCATTGTTGTCCCCATCCCCAAACCAGGGAAGGACAAACACCTTCCTTCCAGTTATCGTCCCATTTCTCTGACGAGCTGCGTCTGTAAGGTGATGGAACGCATGGTTAACGCTCGGTTGGTCTGGCTCCTCGAATCTCGCCGCCTCCTGACTAATATACAATGCGGTTTTCGTCGACACCGCTCTGCTGCTGACCACCTCGTTACGTTGTCGACCTTCATTATGAACAACTTTCTAAAGAAGCGTCAAACAGTAGCCGTGTTCTTCGACTTGGAGAAGGCATACGATACCTGTTGGAGGGCGGGTATTCTCCGCACATTACACACATGGGGCCTTCGGGGCCGCCTTCCTCTTTTCATTCAAGCGTTTTTGGCGGATCGCAAGTTCCGGGTACGGGTGCGCTCTGTTTTGTCAGATACCTTTTGCCAGGACAATGGGGTACCACAGGGCTCCGTCTTGAGTGTGGCGCTCTTTGCCATTGCAATCAATCCAATCGTGGACTGCCTTTCAGCCGACGTCTCCGGATCTCTTTTTGTTGACGATTTCGCAATTTATTGTAGCGCCCAGCGGACGTGTCTCTTGGAGCGTTCTCTCCAACGCTGTCTTGACCGTCTATATTCCTGGAGCATCGCAAACGGCTTCCGATTCTCCACTGAGAAAACTGTGTGTATCAATTTTTGGAGATACAAGGAATTTCTTCCACCTTCTCTACGTCTCGGCCCTGTTGCTCTCCCTTTCGTGGAGACTACGAAATTCTTGGGACTCATGTTGGATCGGAAACTTTGCTGGTCCACACACGTGTCCTACCTGGCTGCCCGTTGTGCCCGATCCCTTAACGTTCTTCGTGTCCTCAGTGGCACGTCATGGGGAGCGGATCGTACCGTCCTGCTTCGCCTTTACCAGGCCATTGTTCAGTCGAAGCTCGACTATGGAAGCCTTGTGTACTCTTCAGCACGGCCGTCGATTCTCCGCCGTCTCAACTCTATCCACCATCGTGGATTACGTCTGGCGACCGGTGCATTTTATACCAGCCCTGTTGAAAGTCTGTATGCCGAGGCTGCTGTATTACCCTTGACCACTCGACGTGACATACTCTTGTGTCGGTATGCATGCCGCCTACGGTCGATGCCCAACCATCCATCTTACAGATTATTTTTTGACGACTCACTCGATCGCCAATATCAGTTGTCTGCGATTGCCTTGCTTCCACCGGGAGTTCGGTTTCGTCGCCTGCTACAACGGCTCGATTTTACCCTTCCTTCCACCCTTCGGTTGAGCGAAAGCCCATTGCCACCGTGGCATCAGGCCCAGGTTCACACACACCTCGAACTTAGTTCGCTCCCCAAGGAGAGCACTCCGGATTTGGTATACCGCTCGAGGCTTGTCGAACTCCGTTCGCGGTTCGATAATGCCGTATTTATTTACACTGATGGTTCCAAGAGCACTGCTGGTGTCGGATCTGCCTTCGTCGTCGGGGACAACCGATTCCAATACAAGCTCCCTGACCGGTGCTCGACCTTCACGGCTGAGCTTTTCGCCCTCCACCAGGCCGTTTTGTATACCTGCCGCCACCGCCAACCTTTCTATGCCATATGTTCTGACTCCCTTAGTGCCCTGCAGAGTCTTAAGGACCCTTTCTCGAAACATCCTCTCGTGTATCGGATCCAACGCTCCCTCCAGTTGCTGGCGGATGACAGCTGTCACGTTTCTTTCCTGTGGGTCCCTGGCCATGTGGGTGTGCCCGGGAATGAGGCCGCCGACACAGCAGCCAAGGCAGCAGCTCTTTTACCTCGCATGGCTACCTTTTGCGTCCCATCGGACGATGTTCAACGGGCTCTTCGCCGGAGTATCGTGTCGCAATGGCACAGTGTGTGGCTTTCACTGTACAACAATAAATTGCGAACTGTCAAACCGATCCCGACCGCTTGGAGGACATCCTCACGCCCCTCTCGGCGGGAGGAGGTCATCCTGGCTCGGTTGCGGATCGGTCATTGCCGTTTCAGCCACCGTCACTTGCTATCCGCCGAACCTGCACCGCTATGCTCCTGCGGTGAACTGTTGACAGTGCGACATGTTTTACTGACTTGTGTTAATTTTAATCATCTCCGTGTAGCCGTTCACTTTCCGTCTACTCTGGAGGAAATTTTAGCTGATGACACACGAGCAGCTGCTCGGGTTTTGCGTTTTCTGAACTTGGCCAACCTATCCAAGGATATTTAACCCTTTTGTCTTTTATCTTTCGTTTTTAGCCTCTTGCTGATGTTCTGACAGTCACCATTTTTTGAGATCATAGCGAATCAATGTTCTTAGCTGGGCGCTAATGACCATAGAAGTTGTGCGCCCTAAAACCACAAAAAAAAAAAAAGCATTTTCAGTTGGAAAGCATTTTTAAAAACCAAACTGACGTTTTGTTAGAACTTTATTTTTACTAATATGTGAAGCAACTCGAGAATACATAACCTTTTCAAAATTTTTGAATAAAGCTATCAGAAGTGAGATGGCCGGCCGCAGTGGCCGATCGGTCTGCGGCGCGCCAGTCACACTCTGCACAGCCGCTACGGTCGGGGATTCGAATCCCCCCTCGGGCATGGATGTTTTGTCATTTTTAGTATAAGCTAGTTCATAAGGAGTTTGTAACTTTAGGGACTGACGACCCCGCAGTTAAGCCCCTTAAGCTTAACAAACATTTGAACATTTGGAAGTGCTATGGGGCAATAGTTGTTGACATCGGACGTATCCCCTTCACGAACTGGATGAAGCCTCACTGCGGGCCGTCGCTCTTCCCCCCCCGCTACGGGCGCTGATTGGTTGGTTGGTGTTGGGTGTTTAAAGGGGACTAAACTGCCGGGTCATCAGTCCCCTGTTCCCAGCTAAGAGATCACAGGATTTCATGTATGGTTAAAAATAAGCACCCTGCAACCAGTTCAGAAGACGTACAGCAAGACAGTGTTGGTCATAATTACAACATAAAAAGGTAAAAGGGAACCACAGTAGTGGTTGAACTAATAATCAACTATACTTAAAATCACAGCAGATGTTGTTGGCTGGCTGATCACTAGGACAACAATGGGTGAGCCAGCCATTCTGCACATACAACTGCCAGTCGGAAATAGGACTGACAAGACGAAAGTGACAACAGATTAGAACTATAAGTGGTGTATGCCTGAAGATCAGGCAAACGAACCCACCGTTAAAGCTTGTGATAAAAACCCGCTGCGCGAATAAAACCTAAAACACAGTCAGCCATAGAGGCGTCGTCAGCTAAAATCGAAGGAAGCGCAGTAGGCAGGTTAAAAGACTGTCGCAATGAAGCTAAAAGTGGACAGTCCAACAAGATGTGAACTACAGTGAACACAGTGCCACAATGACATTTTGGCGGTTCCTCTCGACGTAAGAGGTGGCCGTGCGTTAGCCACGTATGGCTTATCCCTTTCGTGGTTGTTGGGACATATACGTCCCACTAACTTCGGACCTTATTTGTACCACAAGGTGGCGAGTTACGTAATTCTGCATAGTGCTGCCATCTGTTGGTAGCCCTCCAGTGTAGGAGGCTGTGACTGTTTATATGGGCTGCCGCGTATATTTTCGCGCCGTAACCATAGTCTATTGTGCCTTGAATCGGTTGTAGTTTTATCGCTACCGAAAATGTCCGAAGTATATTTGCTATTTTATGTTTCTTAGAAGCTTACAAACAACAATTACGCTTTCTAAAACTCATTTTACTTCAAAAGTTTTTTTTTTTCAGTGAATTTACAATTAGTGGGACGCATGTGTCCCAGTGACCACTGTGTAGCCCTATAGTGCCTTTATGTTGCGGTATTATAATACTCATATTTCAAAGAAAACAAGTTTTTCTGAAAATTTTTGCGCTAATAAAACACGGTATGTGGTTTACTATTATCTGCATTTTCTATTATAGAAGCTGCGAGACAGCTCTCTCTCGTTTTCTCTCTTTTTTTCAATTTGGTGTGCATTACATATCTTTGTACTTGTACGTGTTTAGACTCTATGACAGGAGAACTTAAGAAATTATTTTCAACAGTATTAGGTAAATCAGTGCCAGAAATGATCAGTGGGGAAAAATGGAATGTGCTAAAATTTTTTGAGTGTCATATTTGTAATCCTGATCCAAACCAGACTCTGTAACAGCTGAGATACCTTAAGATATTCTAAAAAATGAGTAAAAACCACGAAAGGGTTATACGCAGGCGGCAGAGGACGACTGAGTCCCTTCGAGAAGGCCTTAGGGAAGTCTTGCGGGCGCTGAGCTGCAGGGCAAATAGACACGTCTCTCGTCAGACGCAGCGGCGAAGCACTTCAGCAGGCGACGGATATAGCCGGCAGCGGCCGCGGGGCTGTTGGCAGCAGATGCTCCGTAATCGACACGGAGCAGTACACGCAGCTGCCAGCCCTAATTAACCCGCGGAGAACCCACCTCCGAATGGGACTTCCCCTCGCCCCTCTCAGCTGGGGAGAGCAGTTCCCGGTAATTAACGCACCTCTCGCAAGCTTACTATCTCGTTATGTAGCAGAGCCGGAACTTTCCCGGCAGCGGCGGAGCAGTCGACGATAACGCCCGCTAGAAGATTGCCGGTGTCACACTTTCGCCGTCGCTTTCCGGAAACAGCGAGCGCGCGCGGCGGGAAAATTTCGCTTTTAGTGGCACACTTTGCCTCGATTTTATCGCTGCTCCCGGCGAAATTTCGTAGGGGTAATCCATTCGTCAAACGATATCGTTGGCCGCTCACTGAAGTTGGCCTGTGGTTTTAAGTGCCGTTTACCGTCGCGGCTTTCCTTTCATTACGTAGATCCCACACTTATCGTGCATGAATTACTTTACTTACCTTACGCGGTCAGGCCTAATGGACAGCGGGACGCTACAACCAAGGCTCTCCAGTCACTGCGATTGTTCGCTTCTGCCTCCAGTTCCTCCAGGCTTTAATTTTTTTGCAGGTCTTCGCTTATCCCGTCAGTCCATCTCTTCCTAGGTTTTCCAGTGTTCGTTTTTCTACTGATACCAACTCCATGACATCCTAACGCTGTGGTCACAGTGGCTCCGATATCGACGGAAAACGGCCGATCGTTTAAAGTCTGTACTCCACTGTAGGCACGGTCACAGTGTAGCGGATCTCATCGCGCGAACGTAGAAACTTCGGACGACAGTCGGTGAAATTCAAATCAGTTTTTCTTTGGTCAAATCGACCGACGTTCTCACAGTGAGACAGTGAGAAACTAATATGCTTAGTGAAAGAAAGAAAGAGATTGTGGCACACAGATGACGATAAATATCACAATCGGGATATGGTCTGATATTACAGTTTATTGGAAACAAGTCGATTAAATCCTTTATCAAAAATTTTAGGCGTAAATTATAAACTCAAAATTTGTTAAATGCGGGATTTTATCGTATCTTAATGTTATTGTAGTGGCTTTCTTACTTTGTTTTGCACTATGATAATAGGGTATTAGCTGTACACAAATTATTCTTACTGGTTCTGGCGTTCTTTAACAAGGTGATGAGTAGTCCTCGGACTTTTAGGTTCTAAAAATCTTAAATTAGGTACCTAAAAGAAGTTTTATTACTTACAAAAATAGGTTGTAAATATCATAAAATAGGTCGCCAAAATCTGAAATTTTATTGTCTAGAAAGATAAACAGATTTACAAAAGTCCACATTATTTTATTGACCGTAATTGCAGTCTCCAGATTTTCCGTTGAGAAACTTGTGCGTTAATAGCATATTACATGCTAAGAATGAGCGTTCCACGTCAACGAATGTCACCGAAGCATATTTAAATGACAGTATTAGGCGCAAAGGGACCGCACATTCATGTTCTGTTGATTTACCTGATAAAATGTCAGCCACTATGCAGAGGGTAATCAGACCTGCTTTTTTTTTTAAGCCCTATCTTCAGTTTCTGACTAACTTTCATAACAACAGAACCTGGACCAAGTTGATTTTTCCTGACACCTATCAATAACAATTGCATGTAGACTGGTTTCCATGAGCACTTTAGAGATTTAATAATAGGGACCAAAAATGGATTATGAAATTTTATGTATGCAACGTCGTTCGAAACTGTTGTCTTTTAGAACATATTTAGCTGAAAAGTAATAGTCACTGCCTCTTCCGGCAATTTAAGAACAAACTTTTTAATGTCTGGATTTTTATAAATCAGATACAGTCAGCATCTAATATGAAATTAGGTACTTTAGGTAGTATAAAATTACAATTTTCGATAAAATATTTGCACAGTTCTTAGCTGGGAAGACCATAAGAGAATTTTTGGCATAAAAAAAATTATTCAATTCAATTTTTAAAATTTGGGTACAATCAGGTACTAATCTAAAATTAGGTACTTTTATGTGCTATAAAACTATCGTTCTCGATCATAAATTTGCATAATTCGTGTGTGTACAACTTTTAATGCCTTTCTTTAATGAGGAACAAACTAGGTTTTTACCTAAAATCCGAGGTCTAGTAATGAGTCTGTTCTATGAAGTGACTTGCAAATGTTGCGCAGGCTTACTTGTGCTTCCGATTGTCAGTGGTTTCTCTGTTCGAAATCTTTCTTAATTTCACACTTGCCTTTCACAAATATATTGAATGACAGTCATTTAAGTTCAATGTACCGTAACTTCATTTCGTTCATCATAATCGGATGTTTCTGGGTTGCTTATAAGTGGATTCTTCATGGATTTGGATACCGAAAAACTGCATCCGTTATGCAATTTCATGCTTAGCATAACGCATTTCAAGAATTTTTCTCGCTTTTAGTGCATTTGTTTACATAAATACATCGTGACGTTTCCATGTGTGATTTTATGCAGCTCTTGCACATATGCAATCTTTTTGAGGTTACTGTAATGAGGGAAATCGTAGCATACATAAAATCTTGGCATCTTTTTTACATACTAAATAGTACATCTGTCTATACTTGCAGGTATTGTGTCTGCTCCAATAAAATGGATATCACAACACAAAAATCGTCACTTACACTGGGTTTTGTACACAGGTAGGCCTAAGTCATGATTATTATATTGCATATTCTGAATAATGAAAGAGACGCAATACCTTTAAGCAGACAGAAAAATATATGGTTTCTAACATTATGATAAAGCACACACCTCAATATTTATTCTGTCCGATTTTACTAACTTCAGTAACTAGCCCAAAAATACAACTGCTGTGAAAGTGTGTAAGGAAATTACACATTGAAACGTCGAAAAAGTACCGTACTTACGTAAACAAATGCACTAGAAGATGCGAATAAATCCTCTAAATTCGTTGTGACTTCCGTAACATGTAGTTTTTCTTTATTTAAAGCATGGAGGTTAACTGGTGTATGTCTACACAACTTCAAATAAATTCAGCAAAACTGTAATATTGTTTGTCAATGACACGACGAAATATCACAACTATGTAATAGAATTTCTCCTTTTACCAGTACCTCACATAATCGCAAAGGTTGTCTGGGAGTAGATATAAACTGAGAACAGTACACAGTCCGCGCCATTTTCTTCTTCCCAGACAGGTTTAGGTCATTCCTATGCATTCAAAGTCTTTTATTAATAACAAAAGCCGCATTGTAGCACTAATTTCGAAGCATAAAAATGTCGTTGGAATCCATTTCGCCTCAGGGAATCGAAATCTAATAGACTTCAGACACAGAATACGTTAAAATCTAACCTATCTTTGTCCTTCAACCAGACCAAGTGACAATACACAGCATGCAGTGACCACGCTGTCCGTCGATGTTTTCAGTCGAACTCGGTCGACGGCTTCTGACGACGGTCTGTCGGTGCCACTGAGAACACAGAGTAAGCCAACGCTCCTCTTTCATACGAACCACATGGCCTGCCAAGTCTAATCTTTTAATTCTTATCAATTCCACATTATTCGGTTCACTGTAGAGTTGTTCTAATTCTATATTGTGCCTTCTCCTCCCGCTACTGTTCTCTCCTGTTATGCTCCTCGAGCATCTCTTTTTCGAAATCAGCCAACCTTTTTAATTCCTGTTTTCTAGTGCTCCACCATTGACACCCATAAAGAATGAGGAAGAATTAATATTATACACAACCTTAGTTTGAGAGCTCACATGCTGCGAGAACACGATGTTTTTTAGTGAGTGCAAGCGTCTACTAAACGCTTGATTTCTTGCCTTATTTCCATCTCAGACAATGAAATTTCTGTAAGTATACTTCCAAGATATTTAAATCCCTTTACTATTTTATAGATGTTGTTCTCCACTGTAAATTCCTGGATTTCCCATGGTCATCTACATCTACATGGGATACTCTGTAAATCACATTTAAGTGCCTGGCAGAGGGTTCATCGCACCACCATTATACAATTAATCTCCCATTCTATTAGCGAATAGCGCGCGGGAAGAATGACCACCTGAATCTCTCCGTTCGAGCTCTGATTTCTCGTATTTTATTCTGATGATCATTTCTACCTATGTAATTGGGAGTCAACAATATATTTTCGCATTCGGAGGAGAATGTTGGCGACTGGAGTTTCGTAAGTAGCCCATGCCGCAGCGATAAGCGCCGTTGTTGTAATGATTCCCATACCAGGTCCTGTATCATTTCCGTGACACTGTGTCCCCTGTACCGTGACAGTACAAAACAAGCTGCCCTTCTTTGGACTCTTTCGATGTCCTCCGTCAAACCCACCTGATAAGGATCCCACACTGGACACTAATACTCCAAAAAGGACGTACAAACATAGCGTTTGCACATTCTTTAGTACTTCTGTTACATCTTTTAAGGGTTCTGCCAGTAAAACGCAGTCTCTCGTTCGCCTTTCCCACGACATTATCTACGTGTTCTTTCCAGTTTACGTCTGATGTGATAGTAATTCCTAGGTGTTTAGTGGAGTTTACGGCCTTCATTTTTGATTGATTTGTCTTGTAAACAAAGTTTAATGGATATCTTTTGGTACTCATGTGGACGACTTCACACTTCTCATTATTTAGTCAACTGCCAGTTCTTACACCATACTAATATCTTATTCAGATCGTTATGCAGTTGGTTTTGATCTTCAGATGATTTTACTAGACGGTAAATGACGGCGTCATTTGCAAACAACCTAAGAAAGCTGCTTAGATTTTCCCCTAAATAGTTTATGTAAATAAGGAACATCAGAGGACCAATAACACTACCCTGTGGACAGATCTGATATCACCTCTGAGGTAGTCGATGTCTTAACATCTATTACTACAAACTGTGTCCTCTCTGACAGGAAATCCCCTATTCAGTTCCACATTTGGGTCGATATACCATTTGATTAAAAGTCGTTTGTGAGATACGGTATCAAAAGACTTCTGGAAATCAAGAAATACAGAATCAATTTGAGAACCCTCGTCGATAGTACTCGTCACTTCGTTTGAGTAAAGATCTAGTTGTGTTTCGTATGAACGATATTTTCTAAATACGTTTTGATCTTGGGTAAATAGATCATTCTGTTCCAGATAATTGGTAATATTTGAATACAGGATATGTTCCAAAATCCTGCTGCAAATTGACGTCAATGAAATAAGCCTGTAGTTTAGTGGGTTACACCTGCTGCCTTTCTTGAATATAGGTGTGACCTGTCAAACTTTCTAACCTTTTGGTACAGATCCTTCTTTAAGAGAGTGGTTGTCCATGGCTGTTAAGTAAGGAGCTATCGCTTCAGCGAAATCAGCTAGAAATATGATGGGTATACATTCATCATTATCAATTTCAAATTTTCATATGTATTCGTCATTATCATTATATCATCTGCTTATGCTAGATGGTTGATATTCTTATTCGCTACCTGGATACCCTGATGGTTGAAACTATCCATTTCTCTAATGATCTTCTCAAGCACTAGATTGAATGATATTGGAGTTAACACGTGGTTATATTCCCCAGTTTAATTTTTGTTCTTGTGTCATCCAAATATAGGGATAAGTCTTACCAGTTCCTTGAACACACCAATTTTGATCAAGGCTTTAAACAAACTTGTCCTGTGCATTTTGGAAGTCAAGAAACATAAGGTGTATTTCTTTACCGTATTCATACATTTTTTCGCAGAATTGCTTAATAATAACTACATTATTTACTACACGAAGGAGAAAACTATGAAACAAGTTATTTGTAGAACTTCTTTCGGAACTTCAGAGAAAGCTGCGAGTCTTCAATAAAATGTCAAATTACTGACTCCTACTCGGTTAGTGCTCAACACATTGAAAAGGGAAATAGGAATAAAAATATTAGTGGAAGGGACTAATGCAACATTCCTCTGTAGCATCACAACTCACACTTCAACTCTCTTCCGTTACAATTTTCTCAGTCTGTAACTCATAAACATTCATTATCAGAAACATGATTTGCTATAGATCCTAAGACGAAATTATTCAAAAATTTTAATACTAAATTCGCATTATTATAATATACCATTTACTACGAATCCGTAATCACCCTTCAGTGACTGATGGTTTATATAAAATTTCGTTTGTGTACATATTTCTTCGTTTTTTGGCCTTGTCTTCCGCAGTTGCAGTTATACAGTTTTGTATAGGATATAGGACCGTCTTTTGCAACTGTAAATTAGTCTACTTTAGACCAGACGCGTTTCGTTTTATTTTAAAGCATCTTCGGTGGTCAGCTGTACAATAAATGGTTTGTATTACATTATTTGATTTAGTTGTTACGAATTTCGATCTGTAACAGTTCTCATGCAATTGGATTGTTTTCATTCTGAAAAAATTGGACTATTAATATTACTCACGAATTTTTTATGTTTTTATCTTCATGTGTTATTTGTAGCACCTTGTCACTTGCTGTCACTGCTTATTTACACTATTTTACACTTTTTACAGTAACATTTCTTACTAAAGTTTTTGAAACATAATCATTTCTATGGCCTGGCAGGCTTTGTATGTCGTTTGTTTTGTTTGTCTATTGTCTGTTAGTGTGTTCTTTGCTTTCGAGTTGTTTGATTCGTGCTGTGAGGTGTGTTTTTGTTTCGTTTCTGTCAGAATAGGCATCTGCTATCAACTTTGTGTGTGATGTTCTGACTGTATTGTGTGTTTATAAATATGATTTTGATGCAACTGGCGACTTTCTTAGCCTATACGATAACCAAGTCTTCACTGGTGCCTATCTGATTCCGAAGTGTTAACTGGTTCCTATCTCAGTCCCAAGTGAACGATGTCGTTCAGTGGTGGCCACGAGCGGAGTTGCAGCAGAGGGCGCTCGTGGCTGACGTCGTAAGAACGCCGCGCCGTGCGTGCATGGCGGCGCGCGGCGAAAGTAGGTGGCGCGCACTTTGTACTTGTGCGACACCACACCCCTCCCCCCCAAACCGCCGCGCCGTCGTGGCGTAGGGCTGAGGGCCACGGCGACGGCACTGGGAGCAGAGCCTGGGCGGGGGGCGTTACTGGTGGGACGGGCGTCGGAGCTGAGGCTGGCATCGAGACGCCGTCCGCGCCCCGGTATCCACCTTGCGATCCCCCGGAAAACCCGCCAAAACGAGGGGAAGGGCGCACCCCTCCGCCCAGCGGGAGCAGGTCATCTTCTGAGGTGCGTGGCCCAGACGGCGGGGGCACGCACGGTCCCGGAATCCTTCTTGGTGACGCTGTCAGCCTCGGCGGCGACGGAGGCGGAGAGGCGGACTGCGTAGGAGGCGCGTCCACCTCCATGGGTATGATCTCGTAGTCCGGGGACGCTGGGCCCGGCGGCGAGCGATGTGGCTGTGCTCCCTGGCGGTGAACTGGGTCTGGAATCAAGAAACCCGAGACAGGATCGCGCGGCCTGTGTAGGCCCAATTAGTTTGCGTGGCGCCGCAGCTCCGACCCTGTGGAAGAACGTACAACATACATATTGCGGCCGAGCACGCGCTGAATGATGCCTGACAACCATGTCTTCTTGTTGCCAGCAAACACCCTGTACAGCACCGGCGTAGAAACCTGAAAACGCGTAGCGCCATACGAACCGACTCGGTGCGTGGGAGGCTGCAGCAGGTGAAGGAGAGTGCGGTGACGGCGGCCGTGTAGCAGCTCGGCAGGAGACGGGCCGTCACGTGGCATGCACCGATACGTAGACAGGAAAATTTGAAGAGCTTGCTGCCTGGAGTGCTGACCTTTCATCTTTTCCATGTGTGACTTGAATGTTCGAACGAAACGTTCCGCTTCACCATTGGACTGAGGGTGAAAAGGTGCGGTGGTGATATGCGGAATGCCATTAACAAGATAAAACCGTTGAAATTCCGCACTAACAAACTGAGGTTCATTGTCAGTGATGATAGTTTCAGGCAAACCTTCGATGCAGAACACTGATGTTAAGGCACTGATTGTACTGGACGCCGTCATTGAGTTCATTACAATCACGAAAGGAAACTTGCTGAGAGCGTCTACAACAATTAACCAGCGCGTATTCCAGAAAGGTCCGGCAAAGTCAATGTGTACACGTTGCCATGGTCCCTTGGGGCTTGGCCAGTCTGAGAAACGTTGCGGAGGAGCCGTCTGATGCTCCGCACAAACTGTTCACTGTGACGTCATGCTCTCTATCTGGGCGTCCATACCAACCCAGGTACAATGACGTCTGGCCAATTGCTTTGTCCTAACAATACCCCAATGTCATTGATGCAGGAGGCGTAACACTTCACGTTGCAGGGAACGAGGAACAATCACTCTTGCTTAGTCGTTGTCGGTATGCAACAACAGTACACCCTGACTTAAAGACAATGCATGACGTTGTGCAAAATAACGTCAAACAAGAGGCCGCTCAATGTCTTTGGCTCTGGCAGGCCACCCTGAGCGAACAAAATGTGGTATCACACTGAGGTCTGCATCCGCAGCTGTTTCCTGTGCAACCCGACGAGAGTTCATAGGGAAATCTGCGACAGCGGAAGCATCTCTGGAGTCTGACAACATGCCATTTCTGAAGAATCAAATGATACATCCTGGCCAACCGGAAGTCGGGAAAGTGTGTCCGCGTTGGCGTGTTTAGTGGTAGGCGGTACAAAATCTCATACTGATAATTAGACAATATCAAAGACCATCTCTGAAGCTTTTGTGCCGTACGTGGCGGAATTGGCTTTGTGGGTGAGAACAACGACGTGAGAGGCTTGTGGTCTGTCAACAAATAGAATTTTCTGCCATAGAGATAATGATGAAACTTTGTGACGCCGTAAATGATTGCTAAGGCCTCCTTTTCTATCTGACTGTAATTCTGTTGCGTCGGCGTCAGTAGCTTGGATGCAAAGGCAATAGGACGATCGTGACATCCAATACGATGTGAGATTACAGCGCCTAGGCCGTACGATGAGGCGTCAACTGCTAACACTACAGGCTTCTGGGGGTCAAAGGGAATCAAACATGCATCACTCAGTAGTGCAGACTTTAAGTTGTCAAAGGCAACCTGGCAATCTTTGGACCAAACAAAAGGAACATTCTTCCTACGTAAGTGATGCAGTGGAGCTGCAATCTGAGAGGCATTGGGAATAAATCTGAAATAATAGTTCAGCTTTCCCATGACTGCTTGCAATTCATGCACATTCTTAGGAGGAGGCAAATCTGATTGCTCTAAGATGTGACTGTAAGGGATGAATTCCTTGGGCATTAATCACATGGCCTAGGTACTCTATTTCAGTTTGAAAAAACGAACACTTTGCTTTATTACAACGTAGATCTGCTGCAGTCAACACTTTGAAAAGGCACTCCAGGTTTGCTAAATGTTCTGCAACTGTACGTCCGGATACCACAATATCATCTATATAGTTCGAACAGCACGGTACAGAAACTGTCAGCTGTTCCAAAAAGCGCTGAAAAATAGCGGGGGCGGAAGAACTGCCAAAGGGTAGGCGTTGAAATTGAAAAAGGCCCATGTGAGTATTAATGACGAAAATCTGTTTTGACTCGTCATCAAGCGGAATCTGTAAGTATGCCTCTGCTAAATCAATCTTAGAAAAGAAGCGAGACTGTCCTAATTTGTCCATCAGTTCGTCAGGTCTGGGCAGGGGATGAGCGTCTACAATTGTTTGACTGTTCACTGTTGATTTGAAGTCCGCACAGAGACGAAGTTTTCCTGACGGCGTGGGTATAATTACTATATGCGAGGCCCACTGACTCGCAGAAACAGGAGAAATCACCCCACTATCTTGCCAACGTTTAAGTTCTTCGGCAACTGTATCACGCATTGCGATAGGCACTGGTCTAGCTTTACGAAATTTTGGAACTGCAGATTCTTTTAAAGTTACATGTGCCACAAAGTCTTTTGCACAACCTAGTTCTGGCGAAAACAAATCACTATATTTGTCACACAATGCATTGATTTTATCCTGAGGCACTACTGACGAAATTTGAAGCACATCTCTTTGAATTGATAAACGAAACAAGTCAAAAGCATCTAGTTTAAAAATGTTCTGTGTAGATTTGGCCTGAAGAACAACAAAAGCAACTGTTTTTGTTACACCTTGAAAATAGGCGGGCAGGCTACATGTACCTAGCACGGGAATATTTTGCCCTGTATAGGCTGTTAGCACTTGTTGACACGTTGATAATTTTGGCGAGCCCAGAAGTTCATAAGTTTCTTTATTGATTAATGTAACAGCGGAACCAGTATCAAGCTGAAAATGCACAGACTTATTGTCTATGTAAAGAGTCACAAAGTTTTTGCTTGCGGCGCTCGACAGGTGCGCGAATGTGGGCAACGTCCAATACAGCTTGTTTGCTGCGCATGCGCGGGCCGCACTGTCACCGCACTGTCACCATCTACACAGTACTGGGCACTTTTACAAGGAGAAGTTGTAGAAGGCACTAGGTTCACTACAGGATTGCACTGTACATAATCATTTTGCTTGTCCCGAACCCTTTTCCGTTGCACAGATTTATGCGCTCGTCGGCGCTTGCGACGTGGCTCACTACATAGTTTTGCCGTAGGTGCAGAAAAATTGTCTTGCATCTGAGAACCAACTAAAGCACTGTTCAATTCCACAGCGTCTATAACATTTACTGCATGAACTGTTCTTGCACTCTGTGAAATACTGTTTCTAACGGCACCGTTCTTTGAATGTTCGTTTTGCATACACACTGTTTGTACGTGTCCTGATTTTCCACATTGATAACAGGTTGCATTGCGACTAGAGCAATGCGCATGTTTGTGGCGAGATACACGCTGAGGGCAAGACTTAGGAACATTTTTCGGAAATAAACGTTGGCGCCCGTTATTCAAATTAATGTTTCTAAGACGTTTGTGTCGCGCTTTTACAGTGGCTACTGTTCACTGACTGTTCAGCACGCCCTTTAGAATTAAAAGAATCGCTAGGGCTACACTGAAAAATACGGCTAGGAAAGCGTCCGTTGCGGCGCACTGAATTAACACTGTGGCTTTGCATTTCTACATCTGCTAAGTCAAATGTATCATGCGCTTCAATAAGCTGCAGTATGTCTGAGGGGTCAGATTGTTTTAGAATTGCTGCCCTAATTCTTGGGTCCTGAATGTTCTGCGTAATTGCATCTCGCAACATCACGTCACTATAAGAAAGTCCACAAGAGCAAGTAAATTTACATTTGCGGGTTAAGCCCTTCAACTCGGTGATCCACTCTTGGTGTTACTGTTGCGGTAATTTTTTAAGTCTGAAAAATCGGTACCGTGCCGCAGCTACGAGAATTTTTCTCTCATAATGAGCATTTAGTGCCTCTACTATTTGTTCAAAGTCTAGATCACGAGGAGATGTGTGGGGCAAAAGTTTCTGCAGTAACACGAAAGTTGGAGTTCCTGCAATCGATAAGAAAAGGTTCTTCACTCTCTGACCTGTAATTTGATGAGCCGCGATGAGTTCTTGAAATTGCGCTTAATAGTTGCTCCATTCTTCCTCACGTTCGTTGTACTGGCGAAACGTAGGAAGCGTTGCGGCGGCAGGTGTGGGCTGCTGAAGCGGCGGCTGTTGTTGTTAGTTAGCTGCTTGCGCTGTTAGCTGGGACACCGCCTGGAGGAGTTGAGTGATTTGCGCCGTCTGTAATTGAATAATTTCCATTAAGTTTGGATTCGGGTTAGTGGCCATGTTGACCGATTAGGCGCAGCACATACAAGTAACTTATAACAAAACACAAATGCAATATGAAAGAGGACGCTCTGCAACAAAAAAGTCCACAAAACACGTAACAAAATATCTTCCCCCAAAATTCTTATAATAAGGGTGGGTGGGCGGGAACAATTTCTGCGTGCAACGACTGCTGCTGTCTGGCTGCTGCAAGTGGGCTGGTCCAAGGTTCGTCTATCACTCCTCGTTGCCACTTTTGTGTTCCAGCCTCGTTGCCACTTTTAGATCCCAGCCTTGTCGCTGCTTTTGTGTCTCGTTTCCGTCTTAGGTGTCGGAGGCCGAGTAGGAAGACCGACACAGGAATAAAGGTAGCACACTGGTGCAGGTACAAAGATGAGCAGCCAGTGGGACAGCAGAATCTAGAAACACTAGAGTAAATCAGAACGCGATGTATATTGCACAGAATTTATACAGTACTTAACTTTTACATAGATCAGTACTGCAGAATGCTGATACATAGTTGAGCTAGAGGCCTGCCTAGTGCCTATACGATAACCAAGTCTTCACTGGTGCCTATCTGATTCCAAAGTGTTAACTGGTTCCTATCTCAGTCCCAAGTGAACGATGTCGTTCAGTGGTGGCCACGAGCGGAGTTGTAGCAGAGGGCGCTCATGGCGGACGTCGTAAGAACGCCGCGCTGTGCGTGCATGGCGGCATGCGGCGAAAGTAGGTGGCGCGCATTTTGTACTTGTGTGACACCACACAACTAATGGCGTTATTAAGGGTTTCGAAGAAAGTCGAAAGTGCGTCAGAGCCCCAGTACGGTAAAAGGCCTACTTGACTGACTTCAATTTGCAGCAGGGTTTTGGAACATACTTGAATACAGGATATTATGAATTATCTCGAACAGAATGATCTATTGGCCCAAGGTCAACATGGATTTACAAAATATCGTTCATGCGAAATACAACTAGCTCTTTACTTACACGAAGTGATGTGTGCTATCGACAAGGGTTGGCAAATTGATTCCGTATTCCTTGACTTCCAGAAGGTTTTTGACACCGTACCTCGCAAACGGCTTATAATCAAATTGCGTGGTTACGGTATATCGCCCCAAATTTGCAACTGGATAGGGGATTTCCTGTCATAGACACAGTTCTTAGTAATCGATGGTAAGGCATCGACTAAAACAGAGGTGATATCGGGTGTTCCACAGGGTAGTGTTATTGGTCCTCTGATGTTCCTTATTTACATAAACGATTTAGGAGAAAATCTAAGTAGTTCTCTTAGGTTGTTTGCATATGACGCCATCATTTACCATCTAATAAAAACATCTGAAGTTCAAAACCAACTGCAGAACGATCTGAATAAGATATCACTATGGTGTAAAAATTGGCAGTTGACTCTAAATAATGAGAAGTGTGAAGTCGTCCACGTGAGTACGAAAAGAAAACCGTTAAATTTTTTAAATTATAAATCAATCAAATTTGAATGCCGTAAACTCCACAAAATACCTAGGAATTACTATTACTACTGACTTAAATTGGAAAAAACACGTAGATAACTTCGTGGGGAAAGGCGAACCATTAAAAGATGCAACATAACTACTAAAGAATCTGCATACACTACGCTTGTCCGTCCTTTTATGGAGTATTGCTGTCCAGTGTGGGATCCTTATCAGGTGGGTTTGATGAAGGACAACGAATGAGTCCAAAGAAGGCAGCTCGTTTCGTAGTGTCACGATATATGGGAGACAGCGTTATTGGAAATGATAGAGAATCTGGGATGGGAATCAGTACAACAACGGCGCTTATCGCTACGGCGTGGGCTACTTACGAAACTGCAATCGCCAACATTCTCCTCCAAATGCGAAAATATATTGTTGACTCCCACTTACATAGGTAGAAATGATCATCAGAATAAAATACGAGAAATCGGAGCCCGAACGGAGAGATTCAGGTGTTCATCCTTCCCGCGCGCTATTCGAGTATGGAATGGGAGATAAAATAGTATAGCGGTGGTTCGATGAACCCTCTGCCAGGCACTTAGATGTGATTTGCAGAGTATCCCATGTAGATGTAGAAAGTCGTGGTGATTCTCTTGTACGACTGTGATGGTGTTACCCTAACGCATTACGTTCCTCCACGGCAGACCGTCAATGCACAGTATTACTGTTCATTTTAGTAGCATCATCTGCGACAAGCTTTGCGAAAGTAAGGGCAACACTTGCTGCTCAACCCACCCATCATTTTGTACGACATTGCGCGGGCGCATACAGCGCAAGCTGTTGCCACTATTTAAGTTCCAACCCTTGTATTTCCTCGGCTCCCATGATCATTAAAGTAAAGTAAGAGAAATCAAACATAAAAAGGAAAGATATAGTCGTTTCTTTTCCTACATCCATACACCGCAAGCCACCCGATGGTGTGTGGCGGAGGGTATTAGGAGTACCAGTATCGGTTCTCCCTCCTATTCCAGTTACGTATTGTTCGCGGAAAAATAGATTGTCGGTATGTCCCGCGCATTATTCAAGTAGAGTCGGTCAGCCGCGCGGGAGTCGTCGAGCGGTCTGGAGCGGCCTCCCGCGTCGGAGTGTCGAATCCTCCCTCAGGTATGGATGTGTGTGTTGTCCTTATGCTGGTTTAAGTAGTTTGTAAGTCTCGGGACTTACGACTAAAGTAGTTTGGTCCCAGAGAATTAGAAACATTTTGAGAGTCGGTGGAACCAGCAGTAACTCCCGCTCGCTTGTGCAGCAGACCGGATCGCTTACGCAGGGAGGATAGAATGGGGAGCAGTGTCGTCACATTCACGTGTCGAGAGAGAACGAACGAGTCCTGAGCTAGCCGACACTCCCACATTCAGGTCACACAGCGGTTTCTCTTAAGATGCTGCGCTAATCTTACAAGGGGAACACGAAGTACGGTACAAACGAATTTTGATGGGTCGCAGGTGTGTTGTGCGGGAACTCCTCCACACCACCAAGCTAAAAGGATTTGTTCCAATGCGTCGTGGTTTCCAAGAAAATCGAGGTCATAGTCCAGCACGTAACAGCTATACCTGTAGTAAGTTACCAGCGGTGCGGGAGTTAGTGTGGTGTACTTAGCAAGACGTTCGACTGCCCGACAGTCGACCCGAGTTCAAATCCTGCATGGAAACTACTTTTTCTACACTTGTCCGACGACTGATTATATGCTTTCATAGCCACTTATGTTAATGCTCGAGTAATTGGTCATAATAACTTACGTTAATTGCTCAATACAGTGGCACAGTGCCAGACTAGAAATCCAGAGGTTGTGGGTTCGATCCCCGTCAGGTCAGAGGTTTTTTATCTGTCACTTTCCACTTTTTTCACCTCTGGCAGTGTGACTGATGTGAAAAATATCTAGTAACCACCGTGATTCGGAACCCACGTTAAACTGTAGGCCCCCCCTATAACTGGCTGGGTAAGTCAGTTCGAAGGTCGTAAGAAAGCAACTGCAACAGGACCATGCCTAGTAAAGCACAGTGGTGTTCAAACCAATCTTCGGATTGTTGACTGCTTTACCCTTTATGTTATGTATTGTGTGACGTTTATTTTATTTATTACTTCGAAGCATACTTTTATGGCGATTGAAAGATCAGTAAACCGTCTGTAGTTATCACCAATAACATTTGTTATAGGTAGTAATAATAATAATAATAATAATATCAAAGCAGGATTTGAACTCGGGTCGTCTGCGTGACAGTGGAATGCCTTGCTAATTACACAACGCTAACTCACGTAACGACGATAGATTAACACAGATATAGCTGTTATGCGCTGGACTCGATTTTCGTGGAAACCAAGGCGCATTGGAACAAATCCTAATGGATTGGTGGTCTGGAGGAGTTCCCGCACAACATACCTGCGACCCACCAAAATTCGTTTGTACCATACTTGCTGTTCCCCTTGTTAGTAGCGCATGACATTTAATTGTACACGAGCGGAAGTGAAGCTACATTTGTTGACGTATATTCTGTAATTTCGGCAAGAAACTGGTTTGAACGAATCAGCTTATTACGTACATTCTACTGAATAATCTGGGTGTAAGAAAAACTAGTTCTAGGTGTGAAAAATAAATTTCTTCCCGAAAAACACGAAATTAACTTTTTTGACACACACACACACACACACACACACACACACACACACACACACACACACACATTCGTGTTTTCGAATCACAGAAGATACAATGAACGTTAGGTACGGATTTTGTCCGCTACACTAACGAACTGAAACAGTTTCTGCATTTATAGCCAACCTGTGCACTTCGACATATCTAGGAAAGTTTGGACTAAAATATTTACTGTAATACTGAACTAGGTAAATTTACGGATATTTTTGTATAAAGGTTGAAGTCCGTGCTAGATAATATTGCAAAATATTTATATAACAATCACTGTGTAACAGTAAAAACATTCCCGAGCAGCGCTCCGTCATCCGATATTAGGTGTTATAAAAGCACAATTTGTTCATTGCCAGCTTCTCAGGAAACCACGGAAAACCGTGATTTCTGGATAACAAAACAACTAATTGTGGAAAACTGGAGATGGTCACTTTTATACTTCCTATTCATTACGAATCGTCAAAACTATTGCTATGTGCTCTTGATATTCTCATTCTGTTGAAATTGTTTCGGTTATCTTTATCCTTTACTAATTCTAGAGATTGGAAGTTACTGTACTTACAAAATTACAAAAACAGTTTTTTCCATTAACTGCAAAATTCAAAATAATTAGCCACAACTAATGGTTAAAATTTTAGCAATTCTAGAAATTAGAAACAACATTTTTATTGTTTTCTAAGTTATCTATGTGCTATCGAAATACACCTGAGAAACCATGATGTTTGGGTAGCGGTCTCAAAGGTATCTAGCATACTTCGCGCTGAGAAATTTCTATTAAAGTTACGTTTTATTCTGGTTTATAATAAAAGCGACCAAATTTGTGTCGCTTAGAAGACAAAAAAAGGTCCTTTAAACGTAGGCTAGTCTGATGAAACACGAGAAAAACTAAAAAGTTCATGGAAATTAAAAAAAAGTAAAAAAATTGCTGTGAAGTCGCTTCCTTCACAATAATCATAAGTGTGACACTTCAAGCATTTTATATAGTGACGAGAGTGATGTCAGGAGGTTTTTCATTCCCGACATAGAAATGAATCAAAAGTGGATTCAGCTGCATGTAGGAGTGTATTTTTATAGTTGTAAATATCTAAATAGCAAAATGATATTTACGTTTTTTAAAAAGGGTCTATTAATAAGGCCTTATGACGTTAATTCCAAATAAAGTGCATCCCAGGACTTCACAGTATGTATCACAAATTAAATAAATCTGCAACACAAGATAATGAAGTACTTTTGTACTGCCCTTGTTCATTTTACCCAAATCGGTTGGCCTATTTAAGATGCGGTTTCTGCCTTCGTAATCGTAACTTTTGTTAGATGTAAATAAACACTACAATAAAATTAATAACCGCCTAATTACATACCTAGCAGTCTATATCTTGTAACAAAATCGCATTACCTATTACTTAAGCGCAGACCATTGTGTACCATTATGTAACAAAAAGTATGTTGTGTTAGAATGCTCTGACAGCGTTCCACATTGAAACATATAAAAGCAATGCAGTCTTAAAATTTCGTTCGCAAATTCTGCTAAACCAATTTCGATAACGAAGTTTCTCCCATGACGAAAATCTTTATTCATCGTCGGAAGAATAACTTTTCGTCTTAATAATATGCTACAGCACAACAACCTCAGTAAACATAATACAGTTCTTCCTGAACACGTAGATGCCTACTCCATATCTGATTAGGCTAGTTTAAAGAAACACAGGATTGAACAGCTGATCTGTGGCGGACATGAAACACGGAGAACCTACACAAGGAGGGGAGGTAGCGAGAATGAACTTCCTACACAGAGAATATGCTTTGAAGTTTTTATTCATACGAAATTGAAAACTTCCCTGCTGACAGACCAAGCCGCCAGCTGCTGCGTACAATACTCCAGTCGGCGTAGCAGCATAAGTAGCGGCAGCATCAAAGCTGCTCACAGCATCAGCTGAGCCTTCACAAGTGTTGCGACGTGCCGCTCGGCGCAGTGTCAATGATCTTTATTACTATTACTATTTCTGTGTCGTTTACCAGTCATGACTGGACAGACTGCGTCAAGATATATATATATATAAAGAAAAAAGTTTACAATTTGGATATACACAACATAAATAATATCATTTTGTCCAGTCACTTTCATCACTGTTGGAAAAATTCATCAAATGAGTATAGTGGGTGCTCTTTCAGGTCCTGTGCAATTTTCCTTTTGAATGGTTCTGGTGGCAGGAATTGCACTTCTTTTGGCAGCGGCCCCCCGGAGTGGGCGCTATTAATGGGCGCGCTCCGGAGCTGAGCGATGGGGCGCGATCCCGCCGCCGACGCTAAACACTCCATAACTCCGGCCAGCGGGCAGCGGCCGGCCGGAAACACGCCGGGCTCTCGCTGCTCGTGCACGGCCGACACGACACCGTCCATTAGCCTCTTTTACACCGGTACTCGAGATCGAGTTGCCTTGTATGGGAGTGAGACATGGACGATAAACAGTGCGAACAGGAAGAGGATTGAGGCTTTTGAAATATGGTGCTACAGAAGAATGCTGAAGATTAGGTGGGTGGATCGCGTAACTAATGAGGAGGTACTGAACAGAATTGGGGAGAAAAGGAATTTCTGGCATACCTTGACTAAAAGAAGGGATAGATTGGTAGGACACATTCTTAGACATCAAGGAATTGTTAATTTAGCGTTGGAGGGAAGTGTGTGGGGAAAAAATCGCAGGGGAAGACCAAGAGATGGATACAGTAAGCAGATTCAGACAGATGTAGGTTGTCGTTCTTATGTGGAGATGTAGAGGCTTGCTCAGGATAGGGTATTGTGGAGAGCTGCATCAAACCAGTCTCCGGACTGAAGACCACAACAACATGGCAGCGAGTTAAACTTTTAAGTGCAACCATTGGAAAACTGTCTTGTGTTCCAATCAGGCGACAGCTTCGTATTTCAATGCTCCTCATGTTAAGGGTGTCATTGTTATGTATATCTTGCCTCAAGCTGAACTCCCCTTGGTTTTCTTTTATGCTAATGAGGCATAAAAACACATAATGGCTGAAGATCGTCATACCTAACCGTTTGAATAGTGGCTTGCAGTTGTCCAATCTTTTGCTTTATGTAATTATTCTGACAGCCCTTCTTTTTTTTTAGCATTAACACATCTTTACAACCTGCAGCATGTCCCCATAGCAGTAGGCCATAAGTAATCTTGTTGTTGTTGTTGTTGTTGTTGTTGTGGTCTTCAGACCTGAGACTGGTTTGATGCAGCTCTCCACAATACACTATCCTGAGCAAGCCCCTTCATCTCCACATAAGAACGGCAACCTACATCTGTCTGAATCTGCTTACTGTATCCATCTCTTAGTCTTCCTCTTCGATTTCTACCCCACACACTTCCCTCCAATGCTAAATTTACGATTCCCCGATGTCTAAGAATGTGTCCTACCAAGCGATCCCTTCTTTTAGTCAAGGTATGCCAAAAATTTCTTTTCTCCCCAATTCCGTTCAGTACCTCCTCATTAGTTATGCGATCCACCCACCTAATCTTCAGCATTCTTCTGTAGCACCATATTTCAAAAGCCTCAATCCTCTTCCTGTCCGCACTGTTTATCGTCCATGTCTCACTCCCATACAAAGCAACACTCCATACAAATGCCTTCAGAAACGACTTCCTTAGGCTTAAATCAATATTCGATGTTAACAAATTTCTCTTTTTCAAGAACGGTTTCCTACCCATTGCCATTCTGCATTTTATATCCTCTGTACTGCGACCATCATTTGTTATTTTACTGCCCAAGTAACAAAATTCATCTACCTCCTTTATTGTTTCGTTTCCCAATCTAATTCCTTCAGCGTTACCTGATTTTCTTACACTGCACTCCATTACCCTAGTTTTGTTCTTGTTAATGTTCATCTTACATGCACCTTTCAGCACACTGTCCATTCCGTTCAATTGCTCTTCCAGGTCCTTTGCTGTATCTGACAGAATTACAATGTCGTCGGTAAAACGCAATGTTTTTAATTCTTCACCCTGAACTTTAATTCCTTCTCCAAATTTCTCCTTGCTTTCCTTCATAGCTTGCTCAATGTGCAAATTGAATAACATTGGGGAAAGGCTACAACCCTGTCTTACTCCCTTTCCAACCCCCGCCTCCCTTTCATTCCCTTGAACTCTGACAACCGCTGTCTGGTTTTTGTACAAGTTGTAAATAACCTTACGCTCCCTATATTTTACTCCTGCTTGCTTCAGAACTTGAAAGAGTTTATTCCAATCAACATTGTCAAAAGCCTTCTCCAAATCTACAAAAGCTAGAAATGTAGGTTTGCCTTTTCTTAATCTATCCTCTAGGATAGGCCGTAAAGCGAGTATTGCCTCCCGTGTTCCTACATTTCTCCTGAACCCAAACTGATCTTCCCCGAGGTCGGCTTCTACCAGTTTTTCCATCCTTCTGTATATAATTCGTGTTAATATTTTGCAACCATGACTTATTAAACTGATGGTTCTGTAGTTTTCACACCTGTCTGCACCTGCTTTCTTTGGAATGGGGATTATAACATTTTACTTAAAGTCTGAGGGTTCTTCACCTGTCTCATACATCTTACACACCAGGTGAAACAATTTTGTCATGGCTGGTTCTCCCAGAGACTTCAGTAGCTCTGAGAGAATATCATCTACTCCAGGGGCCTTGTTTCGACTTAGGTCTTTCAGAGCTCTGTCAAATTCTTCTCTCAGTACAGTATCTCCTATTTCATCTTCATCTACAACCTCTTCCCTTCCTACAATAGTGTCTCGAAGTTCATTTCCTTTGTAGAGCCCCTCTATATACTCTTTCCACCTTTCAGCTTTCCCTTCTTTGCTTAGAACTGGTTTTCCATCAGTGTCCTTGATATTCATTGAGCTGTTTTTCTTATCTCCAAATGTTTCTTTTATTTTCCTGTAGGCTGTATCTATTTTTCCCCTATTTATACATTCTTCTACATCCTTGCATTTGCCTTCTAGCCACTCCTGCTTAGCCATTTTGCACTTCCTGTCAATCTCATTTCTTAGTTGTCTGTATTCCATTTTGCCTGTTTCATTTACTGCATTTTTATATTTTCTCCTTTCATCAATTAAATTTAGTATCTCCTGTGATATCCAAGGATTTTTTGTAGGTCTTGCCTTCCTACCTATTTTGTCCTCTGCTACCTTCACTATTTCATCTCTCAATTTTACCCATTCCTCCTCTACTGTTTTATTTTCCCCTGTTTCTGTCAATTGTTGCCTAAGGCTCCCTCTGAAATTCTTAAGAACCTCAGGCTCCTTCAATTTATCCAGGTCCCATCTCCTTATTTTCCTACCTTTTTGTAGTTTCTTCAGTTTCAGCCTATAGTTCATAACCAACAAGTTATGGTCAGTCTATATCTGCCCCTGGGTATGTCTTACACTGTAAAACCTGGTTCCAAAATCTATGTCTTACCATTATAAAATCTATCTGGTATCTCCCGGTGTCTCCTGGTATCTTCCACGTATACAACCTTCTTTTGTGATTCTTGAACCAGGTGTTTGTCATAACTAAATTATGTTCTGTACAAAATTCTACCAGGCGGCTTCCTCTTTCATTCCTTTTGCCCAGACCATATTCACCTACTATCTTCCCTTCCCTTCCTTGTCCTACTACAGAAATTCGAGTCTCCCATAATTGTTGGCATTTATACCTGTACTACTTTTGTCGGTGTTGGCTTCGTATCTATCTTGACAATGATAATTCGATCACTGTGCTGCTCATAGTAGTTTACCCGAATTCCTATTTTTTTATTCATTATCAATCCTACTCCTGTGATACCCCCAATTGATTTTGTATTTATAATCCTGTACTCACCTGAACAGAAATCCTGTTCATCCTGCCACCGAACTTCACTAATCCCCACTATATCTAACTTCAACCTATACATTTCCCTTTTTAAATTTTCTAATTTTCCTACTCGATTAAGGGATCTAACATTCCACGCTCCGACCCGTAGAATGCCAGTATTGTCTTTCCTGATGATCACATCCTCCTGAGTAGTCCCCGCCCGGAGATCCGAATGGGGACTATTTTACCTCCGGAATATTTTACCCGAGAGGATGCCATCATCATATGTTCATACAGTAGAGCTGCATGTCCTCGGGAAAGGTAACGGCTGTAGTTTCCCCTTGCTTTCTGCCGTTCGCAGTAGCTGTGTGGCAAAGCCACATTAGCTGATGTTACAAGGCCAGCTCAGTCAATCATCCAGACTGTTGCCCCTGTAACTACTGAAAAGGCTGCTGCCCCTCTTCAGGAACCACACGTTTGTCTGGCCTCTCCACAGATACCCCTCCGCTGTGGTTGCACCTACGGTACGGCTATCTGTATCGTTGAGGCACGCGAGCCACCCCACCTCGGCAATGTCTGTGGTTCATGGGAGTGGCCATAATTAATATGGCTATGAAATAGTGCATAATACACTGTTACAAGGTATTGGTCAGTTAATGTACCTTTAAGCCTTCTCAGAAGGAATATTACATGGGAAATCTTGGAGCATACATAAACTGTGTGTTCATTCATTGTAAGTCTGCTGTCAATCATGAAGCCTAAAAGTCTAACAGCCTCCACATTCTCGTGACAGCCAATGTTGCTAAGACTGCATATAAGATTTTTTTTTTCCTTCATTCAATTTCATTTTATTTTTGATGAACCATTCTTTTGTGTTTTCGAAGAGGTCGCCTGTTGCTTGAAGAGCTTGTGTTGCAGTTTTTCCTTTGGCAAAAAGAGTGGTGTCATCAGCAAACCGTAAAATGTGGTTGTTACAGCCCATATCGTTAACATATATTAGGAACAGAAGACCTATGACGGACTCTTGGGGTTCGCCATGTTCCAACTTTTGTTCTTGTGATAAGGCTCCGTGTACTGACACCACCTGATTTCGGTTTTCCAGATAAGATTGGAGAGTTGCCAGAACAGCACCTCCAATACCATAACAGTTTAATTTATTAAGGAGTATCTTATCGCGCGTCTCCAAATACGTTTACTGTACAGTACTTCGTATTGGCAAAGAGAAGTGCACAGTTCAATTATACAAATTTTTTCGGATGAATCCAGGTTCTGTTTACAGCATCATGGTGGTGGCATCCTTGTTTGGCGACATCGTGGTGAACGCACATTGGAAGCGTGTATTCGTCATCGCCATACTGGCGTATCACCCGGCGTGATAGTATGGGGAGCCATTCGTTACGCGTGTCGATCACCTCTTGGTCGCATCGACGGCACTTTGAACAAGGCCATTACGTTTCAGATTCGTTACGACCCGTGGGTCTACCCTTCATTCGATCCATGCGAAACCCTACATTTCAGCATGATAATGCACGATCGCATGTTGCAGGTCCTGTACAGGCCTTCCTGGATACGGAAAATGTTCTACTGTTGCCCTGGCCAGCACATTCTCCATCTCTCTCACCAACTTAAAATGGTGGCCGAGCAACTGGCTCGTCACAATACGCCAGTCACTTCTCTTGGTGAACTGTGGTATCGTGTTGAAGCTCCTGTACACGCCATCCAAGTTATGTTTGACTCGAAGCCCAGGCGTATGAAGGCCGTTATTACGGCCAGAAGTGATTATTCTGGGTACTGATTTCTCAGGATGTATGCACCCAAATTGAAAATGAAAATGTAATCACATGTCAGTTATAGTATATTTGTCTAATGAATACCCGTGTATCTGCATTTCTTCTTGGTGTAGAAATTTTAATGTCCAGTAGTGTATATAAGATTTTGCAAGTGCGGGTCGTTTAGAGAACACGCACCAGTCACTCCCGCCCCCGACCCCTCCCCGTTTACCAACAGCTGCTCGCCCGCTCAGCCGCTCGCTCTCTAGCTCGAGGAATTACGAGCTTTTACGCTTAATTTTACCAATCTGTCAGTAATATTAGAAAACAAGGCAACAGTGGCGGCTCGTGCTCAGTTTCGTTGGTGGGTTCCAGACAAAAAGTTTGTACCCAGCATAATGGAATCAGTCTGAGATGTTCATTATAAGAGACATTTTTTTAGTAACTTTTGTTTTGCCACACCGCGGTCGCAGCACTGCGGTCGGCGTGCTACACATGCGCATCTATTGTGTACCCACTGACGCCATTACAGTCTGATTCTTCTTTATTTGTGTACTGAGTTTTGTGTCGCAGCCTCGTCGCCGCTTTTGTGTCTCGTTTTTGTCGTAGGTGTCGGTGGCCGAGTAGAATTTAACCGACACAGGAATAAAGGATGCACGCTTGTACAGGTACGGAGGTGAGCAGCCAGTGGGACAGCAGAAACTAGAAACACTAGAGTAAATTAGAACGAGATATATATTGCACAGAATTTATACAATACTTAACTTTTACATAGCTCAGTACTGCAGAATGCTGGTACATAGCCGGCCGCGGTGGCCGAGGTGACTGAGGCGCTCCAGTCACGGTCTGCACGGCCACTACGGTCGAGGGGTTCGAATCCCCCCTCGGGCATGGATATTTGTGCCGTCCTAGTTCGTAAGTATTTCATAAGTAGTTTGTAAGTTTAGGGACTGATTACCCCGTAGTTAAGTCACAAAGCTTAACAAACATTTGAACATTTGACTGATACATAGTTGCTAGAGGCCTGCCTAGTGCCTATCCGATAGCCAAGTCTTCACTGGTGTCTATCTGATTCCGAAGTGTTAGCTGGTTCCTATCTCAGTACCAAGTGAACGATGTCGTTCAGTGGTGGCCACGAGCGGAGTTGTAGCAGAGGACGCTCGTGGCTGACGTCGTAAGAACGCCGCGCCGTGCGTGCATGGCGGCGCGCGGCGAAAGTAGGTGGCGCGCACTTTAGACTTGTGCGACACCACACTGAGTGTTCAAGATGCCTCCGATAATCGTGAGTCCCGCCGACTGTGAATTATGGGCTGTAATAAGATTTCTTTGTGCTAAAGGCCTAAAAGCGATCGATATTCATCGTAAGATGTGTGCAGTTTACAGAGTAAACATTATGAGTGATGTTATGGTAAGAAAGTGGACGAGAGCGTTTAAAGATGGCCGCACAAATGTGTATGATGAGCAACGGAGTGGCCGTCTTTCGGTTGTTAATGAATGTTTGGTGCAGGAAGTGGACAATAATGTGAGAGAAAACAGACGCTTTGATTTCCTCCTTCGGGATGAGTTTCCTAATGTTTCTGGGCGTTCAGCGTATTCGAGACGAGGACGAAGTCAGAACAGTTGTGATGCAGTGGTTAACAAGCTAGGCGGCAGACTTCTGTGAGGAGGGTATTCAAAAACTGGTACAACGTTGTGACAAGTGCCTCAATATTGACGGACATTATGTAAAAAAGTAGATTGAGGTACAGACTTTCATGAATTAATAAAATTGAGATTTTTAGCGCGTCTTTTTTTTTTTAATTACAAAACGGTACTTACTTAAACAATACGCCACGTATAATCTTCATTTATACAACAACATTTAAACATTCGAAAGATATTAAATACGCTAATTATGCAGTAATATAATCTGCGAAAGACTGTAGGTAATAAAAATTTATACAAATGTGCAATAAACATTTTATTACCATTTCTTGGCAGGGTTATGTGTATAATATTGTAGTTGGTCTCGTCCACCAGCTCGTTGGTTTTCCTTGTACTTTTGTGGGTGTATTAGTTTATGCTGTGGTGACGCAATTCATTGAAGAACTGAGGGGGGGGGGGAGGGGGGGGGGTTGGAGGTGTTTGGATTCGAACCGAAGTTCACCAGCTCTTCTCATGCTGAAGTTCGTACTTATTGTAGTTGTGCTTCTGTGCACTGATTGTGATATCTGTGGTGTCGCACAAGTACAAAGTGCGCGCCACCTACTTTCGCCGCGCGCCGCCATGCATGCACGGCGCGGCGTTCTTCCGACGACAGCCACGAGCGCCCTCTGCTGGAACCCCGCTCGTGGCCACCACGGAAATATATAGCACTTCGGACTGAGAGAGGAACGAGAGTGCACTTCGGACTGGGATAGCAACGAGTTAGGACCTTCGTAATCCGATAGGCACGAGTGAAGACTTTGCTATTGTACAGGCACTAGGCAGGCCTCTAACAACTATGTATCAACATTCTGTAGTACTATGTAAAAGTTAAGTATTGTTACATTCTGTGCAATATATCTCTTTCTAATTTACTCGAGTGTTTATAGTTTCTGGCTGCTCCCCTCCGTACCTGCACCAGTGTGTCGGTCTCCTTCCACTCGGCCACCGACACCTACGACGAGGCTGGGACACAAAAGCGGCGACGAAGTTGGGACACAAAAGTGGCGACGAGGAGTGATAGAACCTTGGACCAGCCCGCTAGCAGCAGCCAGACAGCAGCAGTCGGAGCACGCAGAAATTGCTCCCGCCCACCCACCCTTATTATAAGATTTTTGGGGGAACATATTCAGTTACGTGTTTGTGGACTTTTTTGTTGCAGAGCGTCCTCATTTATCTTGCATTTGTGTTTTGTACTAATTTACTTGTATACGCGGCGCCTAATCGGTCAGCATGGCCACTACCCCGAACCCAAACTTAATGGAAATTATTCAGTTACAGACGGCGCAAATCACCCAACTTCTCCAGGCCGTGTCGCACTTGACAACACAGGCTGCTCACCAACAACAACAGTCGTCACATCAGCAGCCCACACATGCCGCCGCACCGCTTCCGACGTTCCGCCAGTACAACGAACGTGAGGAAGAATGGAGTGATTATCTGGCGCAGTTTCAAGAACTCGTCGCGGCTCATCAACTTACAGGTCAGACTGTTAAGCATCTTTTATTGTCTGTGGTGGGCCCCAAAACTTTCGTGTTACTGCAAAAACTATTCCCGCACGCATCTCCTCGTGATGTAGACTTTGAACAAATTGTAGATGCACTGAATGCTCATTATGAGAGAAAAGTTCTTGTAGCCGCTGCACGGTACCGATTTTTCAGACTTAAAAAATTACCGCAGCAGTCACACCAAGAGTGGATTACGGAATTGAAGGGCTTAACCCGCCAATGTAAATTTACTTGCTCTTGTGGACTTTCTTATAGTGACGTTATGTTGCGAGATGCGATTACGCAGAATATTCAGGACCCCAGAATTAGAGCAGCAATTCTGAAACAGTCTGACCCCTCATTAGACAGTGTACTGCAGCTTATAGATGCGCATGATACTTTTGACTTAGCAGATGTAGAAATGCAAAGCCATAGTGTAAATTCAGTGCGCCGCAACGGACGCTTTCCTAGCCGTAGTTCTCAGTATGGCACTTGTGATTCTTTAAATTCTACCTGCCGTGCTGAACGGACAGTGAACAGTAGCCAGAGTAAAAGTGCGACGCAAAGGTCGCCCCGTAGTGTTAGACACAGTAATTTGAATAACGGGCGCCAACGCTCATTTCAGAAAAATGTACGTAAATCTTGCCCCCAGTGTGTGTCTCGCCACAAACGTGCACAGTGCCCAAGTCGCAACGCAACCTGTTATCAATGTGGCAAATCGGGACATGTGCAGTCTGTGTGTATGCAAATTAAAAACTCGAAGAGTAACGTTAGAAACAGTGCTTCGCATAGTGCGAGAGCAGTGCATACAGTCAATGTCATAGACGCTGGGGAGTTTAACAGTGCTTTAGTTGGTTCTCCATTGCAAGAAAGTAGTTCTGCGCCTATGGCAAAACTATATAGTGCACCACGTAGCAAGCGCCGACGAGCGCGTAAAACAGTGCAACGGAAAAGGGTTCGGGACAAGCAAAATGACTATGAACAGTGCATTCCTGTAGTGAAAATAGTGCCTTCTGCAACTACTAACTGTAATAGTGCCCAGTACTGTGTAGCTAGTGACAGTAGAATTGGTGTAGCTACTGAAAGTAATTTTAGTGCAGTAGCCTCGCATTGCGCGGACGCCGATCTGGCGGTAGTGTCATCTAGTGACAGTGTTGTTAATCCCCTGCGTGCCGAGTCTGAGCCGCTTCCTTCACTACGCGGCCCGCGCAAGTGCAGCAAACAAACCGTAGCAGACGTTGCCCACATTCGCGCGCCTGTCGAGCGCCGCAAGCAAAAACTGTTTGTGAATCTCTCCATAGAAAATAAGACTGTGCAATTTCAGCTCGATACTGGTTCCTCTGTCACATTAATGAATAAAGAGACGTATGAACTTCTGGGTTCGCCAAAATTGTCGCCGTCACAGCAAGTGTTAACAGCTTACACAGGTGAAAATATTCCCGTACTAGGAACGTGTAGCATGCCTGCCTCTTTTCAGGGTGTTACGAAAACAGTTGCTTTTGTTGTTCTTCAGGCCAAATCTACACAGAACATTTTTGGACTAGATGCTTTTGACTTGTTTGGTTTATCAATTCAAAGAGATGTGCTTCAAATTTCGTCAGTAGTGCCTCAGGACAAAATCAATGCTTTATGTGACAAATATAGTGACTTGTTTTCGCCGGAACTAGGTTGTGCAAAAGACTTCGTGGCACATGTAACTTTAAAAGAATCTGCAGTTCCAAAATTTCGTAAAGCTAGACCAGTGCCTATCGCAATGCGTGATACAGTTGCCGAAGAACTTCAACGTTGGCAAGATAGTGGGGTGATTTCTCCTGTTTCTGCGAGTCAGTGGGCCTCGCCTATAGTAATTATCCCCAAGCCGTCAGGAAAACTTCGTCTCTGTGCGGACTTCAAATCAACAGTGAACAGTCAAACAATTGTAGACACTTATCCCCTGCCCAGACCTGACGAACTAATGGACAAATTAGGACAGTCTCGCTTCTTTTCTAAGATTGATTTAGCAGAGGCATACTTACAGATTCCACTTGATGACGAGTCCAAAAAGTTTTTCGTCATTAATACTCACATGGGCCTTTTTCAATTTCAACGCCTACCCTTTGGCAGTTCTTCCGCTCCCGCTATTTTTCAGCGTTTTTTGGAACAGCTGACAGTTTCTGTACCGTGTTGCTCGAACTATTTAGATGACATTGTGGTATCCGGACGTACAGTTGAAGAACATTTAGCAAACCTGGAGTGTCTTTTCAAAGTGTTGACTGCAGCAGGTCTACGTTGTAATAAAGCAAAGTGTTCGTTTTTTCAAACTGAAATAGAGTACCTAGGCCATGTGATTAATGCCCAAGGAATTCATCCCTTACAGTCACATCTTCGAGCAATCAAAGACTTGCCTCCTCCTAAGAATGTGCATGAATTGCAAGCAGTAATGGGAAAGCTTAACTATTATTTCAGATTTATTCCCAATGCCTCTCAGATTGCAGCTCCACTGCATCACTTACGTAGGAAGAATGTTCCTTTTGTTTGGTCCAAAGATTGCCAGGTTGCCTTTGACAACTTAAAGTCTGCACTACTGAGTGATGCATGTTTGATTCCCTTTGACCCCCAGAAGCCTGTAGTGTTAGCAGTTGACGCCTCATCGTACGGCCTAGGCGCTGTAATCTCACATCGTATTGGATGTCACGATCGTCCTATTGCCTTTGCATCCAAGCTACTGACGCCGACGCAACAGAATTACAGTCAGATAGAAAAGGAGGCCTTAGCAATCATTTACGGCGTCACAAAGTTTCATCATTATCTCTATGGCAGAAAATTCTATTTGTTGACAGACCACAAGCCTCTCACGTCGTTGTTCTCACCCACAAAGCCAATTCCGCCACGTACGGCACAAAAGCTTCAGAGATGGTCCTTGATATTGTCAAATTATCAGTATGAGATTTTGTACCGACCTACCACTAAACACGCCAACGCGGACACACTTTCCCGACTTCCGGTTGGCCAGGATGTTTCGTTTGATTCTTCAGAAATGGCATGTTGTCAGATAGACTCCAGAGATGCTTCCGCTGTCGCAGACTTTCCTTTGAACTCTCGTCGGGTTGCACAGGAAACAGCTGCGGATGCAGACCTAAGTGTGGTAGCACGTTTTGTTCGCTCAGGGTGGCCTGCCAGAGCCAAAGACATTGATCGGCCTCTGGTTCGACGTTATTTTGCACAACGTCATGCATTATCTTTAAGTCAGGGTGTACTGTTGTTGCATACCGACAACGACCAAGCAAGAGTGATTGTTCCTCGTTCCCTGCAACGAGAAGTGTTACGCCTCCTGCATCAAGGACATTGGGGTATTGTTAGGACAAAGCAACTGGCCAGACGTCATTGTACCTGGGTTGGTATGGACGCTCAGATAGAGAACATGACGTCACAGTGTACTGTTTGTGCGGAGCATCAGGCGGCTCCTCCGCAGCGTTTCTCAGACTGGCCACGCCCCAAGGGACCATGGCAACGTTTACATATTGACTTTGCCGGACCTTTCTGGAATACGCGATGGTTAATCGTTGTAGACGCTTTCAGCAAGTTTCCTTTTGTGATTGCCATGAACTCAACGACAGCTTCTAGTACAATCAGTGCCTTAACATCAGTGTTTTGCATCGAAGGCTTGCCTGAAACTATCGTCAGTGACAATGGACCTCAGTTTGTTAGTGCGGAATTTCAACAGTTTTGTCGTGTGAATGGCATTCAGCATATTACCACTGCACCTTTTCACCCTCAGTCCAATGGTGAAGCAGAACGTTTCGTTCGAACATTCAAGTCTCACATGGAGAAGATGAAAGGTCAGCACTCCAGGCAGCAAGCTCTTCAAATTTTCCTGTCTACGTATCGGTGCATGCCACGTGACGGCCCGTCTCCTGCCGAGCTGCTACACGGCCGCCGTCACCGCACTCTCCTTCACCTGCTGCAGCCTCCCACGCACCGAGTCGGTTCGTATGGCGCTACGCGTTTTCAGGTTTCCACGCCGGTGCTGTACAGGGTGTTTGCTGGAAACAAGAAGACATGGTTGCCGGGCACCATTCAGCGCGTGCTTGGTCGCAATATGTTTATTGTCCGTTCTTCCACAGGGTCGGAGCTGCGGCGCCACGCAAACCAATTGCACCTGCACAGACCGCGCGATCCTGTCTCCGGTTTCTTGATTCCAGACCCAGTTCACCGCCAGGGAGCACAGCCACATCGTTCGTCCCCGGACTACGAGATCTCTATGGACGTCGACGTACATCCGACGCAGTCGTCGCCGCCGCTGTCGCCGCCGCAGATGACAGCGTCACCGAGAGGAACTCCGGGACCGTGCGGGCCCCCCCAGCTTGGGCCGCGCACCTCAGAAGAAGATGACCTGCTCCCTCTGGGCGGGGGCGGGCGCCCTTCCGCAGGTTTCGGCGGGTTCCCTGGAGGATCGCAAGGCGGATGCCGGGGCGCGGACGGCGTCTCGATCCCGGCCGCAGCTACGACGCCCGTCCCATCAGTAACGCCCCCGCCCAGGCCCTCCTCCCAGTGCCGTCGCCGTGGCCCTCAGCCCTACGCCACGACGGCGCGGCGGTTTGGGGGGGAGGGGTGTGGTGTCGCACAAGTACAAAGTGCGCGCCACCTACTTTCGCCGCGCGCCGCCATGCATGCACGGCGCGGCGTTCTTCCGACGACAGCCACGAGCGCCCTCTGCTGGAACCCCGCTCGTGGCCACCACGGAAATATATAGCACTTCGGACTGAGAGAGGAACGAGAGTGCACTTCGGACTGGGATAGCAACGAGTTAGGACCTTCGTAATCCGATAGGCACGAGTGAAGACTTTGCTATTGTACAGGCACTAGGCAGGCCTCTAACAACTATGTATCAACATTCTGCAGTACTATGTAAAAGTTAAGTATTGTTACATTCTGTGCAATATATCTCTTTCTAATTTACTCGAGTGTTTATAGTTTCTGGCTGCTCCCCTCCGTACCTGCACCAGTGTGTCGGTCTCCTTCCACTCGGCCACCGACACCTACGACGAGGCTGGGACACAAAAGCGGCGACGAAGTTGGGACACAAAAATATCAAAATCAAAATGAACTGTCGGAGGACGTATGTGACTTCTTCCCCATTGGGAATGCACCAGAGAGACAACAGGGATTCTCCTGGCGTTTCCCTTACGGCCTAGGTAAAAACTCTGGGAAAAACCTTGGCTAGGAGCAGTTTTAAGTGTATTTTACTCACCTAGCACGTTAACTAATGAGGTCTGTGTTCTGACAGGCTATTTGTACAGTTAATGTGCACGACTGTTCTGACTGGCAAACTTGTCAATTACTCTGTTGTTGAAGTTTGGAATATCACTGATTTCCTCCTTGTGAGTGAAACAAACAGCCAGTGAGTTCAGCCTCTCCTGGCTCATACTGTTCCTGAGGAAGGTTTTGATTTTTTTAAGGTGCTGAAACTGCGCTCTGCTTCTGCTGTTGAAATTGGTGCAGGTAACGCAATTTTTAATGTTTTGTGCACTTCAAAGGAATGTTCCGCAAACAAGGTAAACAACTTACAAACGTCTCTAAACGTATCATTGCGATGAATCAATGACAGTTTTTTTTTTTTTTTTTTTTTTTTTTTTTTTTTGTTATCGTGGTAAATAAACGGACTGTAGTTTAATAAAAAAGTATTGAGCAGAGTGCCTGAGAAATGTTCTTTAAAAGAAGCAAACTTTTTTGGATCAATGATTTCGAAATTTCAGTTGGTTGGTCGTAATGTCACTCACTTCTATGGCATCTGCTGCCAGGTTAAGTTCACTGCTATATTTGGAATGTTTTCTTGGAGGAGCAATACATTCATCAGAAACTCCGTTGAATGTTCCCACGTATTTCAGATACAGCACACTCAGAATGATGTAATGCATTGGAAATGGTAACGGCATCTGCACTCTACATCTGAACTGTGTTAAGATAATATCAATATTTTTCTTGATATCATAGGAAAAAAATTGAGAGGAACAAAAAGTGTGGATTGTGAAGTAAATTTTTTAAGAAAAATGCCCCTCTTTTTGTAACTTCATGCCAGGAATCCTCTTAGTCAATCTTTTCAAAAGATTCCATTAAGTGCAATTTGTTTTCTTTGTCAGTATTTATAATGCGGAACTGGAAGTTCCATTCAGTTGAAGAGACTGAAAGTATTGCCTTGTTGTAGACTGTATGTAACAAATCACTTCGCTTGGGAGATGAATAAAAACTGCAAAATCAGCAATATTTGCGTAGAACAGCCTTACCGACTTTATGCTTTTACTGGAAGCATTCTGAAGAACCAAATTCATTTGGTGTACATAGCAGTGAACGTACTTGGCATGTGGGAAAAGCCCTGCATCAGTGACTGCACACCACTGTGACTGACGCTCATTACTGGGATGCCATCATATGCCTCAGCAATGAGTTTTTCTAGAACATTGAAAGGTTCTAGACCTCTTTTTTAAAGTCACTAAGTCCACATTCTATCCTATCATTAACGTTTTCAAAGGAAATAAATCCTTCATCAGGTTTCTTCCCCTTAATATACCGCAGTATAATGAAAAAAATTGACTTCAGCACGTAATATGTTGTTTCGTCAATCTGCACAGAAACTGAAGTGGCATCGTTAATCTCTTTAATCAGTTCGTCGATGCAAACTTGATACATACAGGCCGCGGTGCAGTAGCCGAGCGGTCTAAAGCACCACGCTGCAGAGCGCGCGGTTGCTCGCCGTGGAGGTTCAAGTCCTCCCTGGGGCATGGGTGTGTGTGTGTGTGTGTGTGTGTGTGTGTGTGTGTGTGTGTGTGTGTGTGTGTGTGTGTGTGTGTGTGTGTTGTCCTTAGGTTAGTTTACCTAGATTTAAGTAGTTTGTAAGCTACGAACTGATGACCACGCAGTTTGGTCCGATAGATTTACAGACATTTGAACATTTTGATACATACAGTTCAGAAGATCATTTTGTATTGTGTGTGACGTATATTTACATACGGAATTACTAGAGCTGCTTAAGTGATCTAATACACTGTCAAGATTTCCCAAAAGAGAAGTTGCTACGGTTTGCTGACTCTTGTTTTCCATTGTGAGCTCTTAGTGCTAATTAGTGAGTTCCACAAAACATTAAGCACACTACTATTCTGTTTAATGTGTCTCTTGACTCTATTCTTCGTAACTAATTCAATATGTTTCTAAATTGTCATTTTATACGCCGAATCAACCTGAGCAATGTTAATTGAGCCAAACATTTTACATTTACAAGCATTTTCTAAATGAAAACTTTCCTCGTGTTTCTGAATTCATTCACGTAAATGCTTTAGATCCTTGCAGCAGACTGTAGTCCACAATTCTTCACCAAAAACAACACACAGTAGAAACAAAACAATTTTTGTTTCTCTTCACTCGCAATTAGACAAGACTTTTTGCAGAACAATATATTCCAGAAAGTTCTCTTATTTCCGTCGATACATCAAGAAATCGTTTGGTTGATGTGCACTTAAAGACTTGATTTCTTGCTTCTTCCATATTTAGTAAATGAAAGGCACTTTAAGCAAAGAGTGTACTTTATTCATTTTACACTCAGTTTCCGAACATTCGAGTTAAGACAGAACACTACTTACATGTGACCTTGTTTTCTGTTTAACACGTTTCCTGTCAAATGGCAGTGATGAGGGGATTGGGGGGGGGGGGGAGGAACGAAGGAATGCAGTAAGGCACTTAACGTAGGTGCTAAGGCCCAAGTGTCGCCAGCTCCAAACTCTGCGAACTTGTGGACAGATGCACAAGGGGTGGGCAGTGAGAGTGCGACAGCTACAACCACAGACAAATATATACAGACAGGAAATCTCCGTAACGGCCCGGTCCCACTCAGGGGTGCGGGGCGGGGGGGGGGAGGTGCTGAAGCAGTTCCGTAAGATGTCCAGGTCCTATGATGGCATTGCGGTCAGAAGCAGCCCTTTAAACTGGCCAGAGCAGGCGGCAGGTAGCGGCTGCCCCCACCACCACCTCTCCTCAAACGCCAGCAAGCCGGACACAGCTGTGGCCTCATGGCAGGCGGCACGAGCTGCCCCCTCAGCCTCCCCTCCATGCTACCCTCTGACGTGCGAGAGGCACCCTCAGAAGTGCCTCTAGTGTGGCCTACCGGTACTAAGCCAGGGAACCGCCTGACACCTGCTAGCATCTTACGGAACTACGAGGGGGAACATAGGACAGTGGGTTGGGGGGGGGGGGGGCTGCTTCTCTGTATATGTTACTCTGTGCTACAACCCAATTCACCGAGGAGCAGGGGGAGAAGGGCACGGGTGTGATGGACCGCAGATTCCGAGCCCCAAGCAGCACTAGAGCGGCGGGTGGGGATGGTATAGGGAAACTGCTCTCTGACGTCACTGCGACTGCATTCTTAGCTCGGGGTGCAGGGGGGGGGGGGGGGGAAGACAGGCCAACTGCCGCGCTGGCTCTCAGCTGTCAGCATGGCTGTATAACGAAAGGTTGCGAGGGTTTAGATCCACCGGGCACATGCTAGCAGGCCTTCAGTTATGCTGTGGCGAGAGGCAAGTTAAACTATATGCTCGCATCATTGTAAATTGAGTTAGGATGTCAAGGGGATCATGTCATACTCCATCTGTTTGATATATTACTGCAAAAGTATATCACAAATTTTCTGGTGGGGCCAGGCCACTGTGATCCTTTAGAAAGAGTTATCCCTGTAAGGTGCCATAACAAAATATTTTTTCTTACTATTTTAAACATTCAGTATTAAACTCCATGAAGCACATCGCTGTAAAATAATTACGTCCACTAGATGTTTTCTAAGAAAAATACTTATCTCAGCTCCAGAATGCCTTGCACAAGGGTAGAAGACAGGTAGTAACCTGCCCTGAAATTTTGTACACAGGAAGATGACACTGCAAGAAATACACTTGCAAAAAATTTTAGCTTCTAAGAGGCACTTCAAGAATTTAAAAGTAAGTTGACGTTACGCATTCTTGCCGCGCAAATAACGGCTAATTAACAGCAATATGTACAGCCCTGCCCGCCTAGCGCGTGACTCGGCGAATTACTCCTGCATCGCCGCGTAGTAGAACTATCCAGACAAAAATTTCAAGCACCTAAAGTCCTAAAGCCTGGTTTACAAAGGAGTACGTGGAAGCGAATTTGAGCGAACGAGCACTTGCAGAAAATTCACTATCATTCCCTTGTATATGGGTACAATTATTTATAATAGAGGGAATGGAAGAGAACAAGATGTAGCGAACATTGTCTGTGAACGCTGTGTTATTAGTTTCTGGGTTTTGGATCTAATATTCGGCATTTAGGATACAACTCTATCCACCTGGTGTAACCAGTGGTCCTTACTGTCAATCTTACCAAATCCCAGGCAATCATCACAGGTCACACACCACCCGATTCTTCCGCCATCGAGACCTCAACCGAACTGTCCATCACCGAACTATACCACAAACCAAAACCCTTAAGTACCTTGGCCTCTCCTTTGAACGCTCCCTTTCCTGGAAACCTCATTTCCGCAGCAGAGCGGCCGAGCGCATTGAGGCACTATGCTACAATGCGTGGGGCCATTCCCCATTGGGGTCCGAATCCCCCCTTGGACATGGATGTTTGTGCCGTCTTTAGCATAAGCTAGTTCACAAGTAGTCTGTAAGTTTAAGAACTGATGACCCCACAGTTGGGCCGAGCGCATTGAGGCACTATGCTACAATGCGTGGGGCCATTCCCCATTGGGGTCCGAATCCCCCCTTGGACATGGATGTTTGTGCCGTCTTTAGCATAAGCTAGTTCACAAGTAGTCTGTAAGTTTAAGAACTGATGACCCCACAGTTGGGTCCCATAAGCGGTACAAACATTTGAATTCTCACCTTCAAAATTTCTGTCAAAAAGCCCTCTCCTGCCTCAACCTGCTAGAGCTCCTCTCTGGCTGGATATGGGGACTCAAACCTTCCACTATACACCTATGGATACTTAATGTATCCCGTCTTGTGTAGTTTCCACCCCACTTGGATTTCTTCCTCCACTTGCTAACAGACCTTCCAGATCCATGATAACATGATCACCACGCCCTCCACCTTGCCTATTATACCCGTCACCCTTCCCCCACAACTCCTCAAATTTCTGGAGGACATATGCATTCTCTACGTCTTATGAAAGATAGTCCCAACACCCTCTGGTTTCCTACCTCCTCTTGCAACCTGGGCCTCGGATACTCCATTACTAAGTCATCCCTACCTCCCCTTCCAGTTCCACACTCTCCACATCCTTTTCGAGGGTTACTTCCGTCAGCTTCCTCCTCCGGATGACGCCCTCTGTCCCAACATCTATCCTTCCCCTCACGCCCCCTTCCTCGCTTGGGTCTCCCTTCCTTTTCCCATCCCCAGGAGTCCTTACTCTCTCGCTTTCCCTCCCACCTCCCCTCCCTTCCCGGCCATCCACTCCTCCCCTCCCTCCCCAATCGCCTGTGGAGTTTCAGTGCTTACGTTTTAACTGTGCGCCGTTCAGTCTGCATAAGACTGCCATGTACTTCGTGTTGTTTTAAGATTTTAGCAACCCCCAAACAGGTAGAACAGTGTGTTGCCGTGTTTTTACTTCTGAATGTGTGTATTTTAGTCATCACATTCAATGTATTTTATCTGCCAGTTTTTACGTCATTGTATTTTAAAACTCTGCGTTTATTTTCGCTTTTCTATATCTTTACTCCTTGTCAAAAGTAGTGTTTCTGGCTGAAGAGCGCTGTATTATGCCGCTGCCAGCCTGCCCCTGAGGGCATTAAATAACAACAAATGAAAAAGCCAACTATATCCTTTAGAGCCACAATATCAGGGCCGGTGCAAGCCCAAATGCCGCCCCGTGCGAGCTGCTAAATTGCCGCCCCCCCCTTTCCCCGTTGTTGTTTTTTTTTTTTTTTTTTTTTTTTTCCTCTTGTGGAATTTTATTTAAACAAATCTGTAGGAAATGTCAGCAATCAATAGCAATTTCTTTTACTTTTCCTATCTACGTAGATTTCGCCCAGTGAGTGGCCAGTCTCAAAGCTTTTAATATGTGCTCATAACTCAAAGCATTGAGAAGAGCCACACTGTGCCCGAAATCTACGTAGACCTGGAAAATAAAAAACAAAAATTACGACCTTTTGGTGACAGATTTGTACAAAACAGTCGCTGGGCACCAGCTCAAAAATGGAGTCAAACCTTATTGAAGAAATCTAGCTAATTTTAATAAGCCTTGTGAATTTATAAAAATGTTCAAATGTGTGTGGAAATCTTATATTACTGTAGGATACACTGTTCAGGAGATGAAGTCATAAGAATTGCATTTCAGACCGAATTTCACTACAGACGTAGGTTAAACGGTCAAAGAGTGGGGCTGAAGGCAATGGATAGATGAAGAATGAGATGGAGCAATGCAATAAATATACACCCGGGCATCGACAGCTACTGATGCTAGTCGAAATATATTAACTCACTGCACTGCGGTTATTCATTTCAAAGAACTGACACTCGACGTCTTTCGTAATTTCCATGTGTCAGTTCTTTCGTGTCTGATTATGGAATAAGGGACAACAAATTAGTCATCGCCGTATCACGTCACTTTTCTGCGCTTTATTTTCATTCTAGCTTTTGAGACGACGCGCGATTATTTACCGTCTTGCCAATTTTTGAAGTAACAGATCATAAGAGAAATTTTCGTATTCTGCAATATGGAAGGAGAAAAATTCTAACTTACAAGTAACATGCATGCGCATTACTATTTGTACGTTATATGAAAAGCACTTACCTATTACATCCCACGTTGGAAGAAATTCGGACGCACCAATTCTTCTGTTCTGACGAAACGCAATGAAAGTGCTTCTGACCAATCTTGACTCTCTCGGCCAACTACCGAAACGAATTCTGTAGCTTTCGTTGTAGAGAACGCAACAAAACGTGTTGCATGGAAAGGCTAAGTGGTGACATGGCAGTGCCACCAGGAACTAGGTCACATGACGAGGTACAGCGAGGATACGGCTAAACTACCGCCCAAGAAGAAGACGCAAGAAGCTCACAGTAAGTGTGTGACCGATGATATGGTTAAATGTATTATCAGGCAGCAATTGCTGTGGCATTACGAGCAATAGAAACAAAAAAGGAACTTTGCGAAAACTGCACAACTTTTGTTGAACAGAAATGAGCTTCAAAGCTACCAAGGAAACCCTTACAAGCGATGTTCTGTCTATAGATTCTCGTTTTACAAGGTGTTGAAATTAATGTTTAGTTTTGCGCGGACGAGAGGCCATTGTTGCTAAAAGCCAATACTTTCTCATGTTTTCAACAGAATCAAAGCGCCCAGTAGTTTACTTAGATCAAACATGGATTCATACCATTATACAGTAAATAAATGTTGGTAAAGTGAAAGTGTGCGAATAGTATTGTCAAACAAAAATTCCGGTCAGAGTTTAATTGTTGTTCATACAGGCGGAGAGAGATGTTTAATGACTCTAAAACGTCCGACTATCACTCAGAAACAGATAGCAAAAATTTTAAAAAATACGTGGAAACCCAACTTACGCCAGGTTTACTATCAATGTCTTCATCCCTTGTAATTACTCGCACTAAGGCGCTCCAGTCACGGTCTTCACGGCCACTACGGTCGGGGGTTCATAAGTAGTTAGTTTAGGGACTGATGACCCCGTAGTTAAGTCCCAGAGACTTTACAAACAAACATTTTAATTACTCGCAGCGTATTTACCCATTCGGAATACTTTTAGCCATTGTAGGTGCTGGAAATGTTTCACTGTAGTAATATTCAACATTTTTTGTGTGGAAAGCGTGAAACATTCGGAAACAGCTATTGAAGGGCTTAGAAAAATTGCTTCAGGTTTAATATGTGACCGCAGTATCGAACATTGCATTTGAATTTCCAAATCTGATTTAGTCTTCCGCAAAATCAGTTGTGAGTAAACGCATGGCACGTAACTGGCTGGCAGCGCTCCACTCATAAGAATACTGGCCGGAATGTACGACAGACTGCTTGTCCCGCTCTGTTCCTCCGGCGTAAACGCGACGGTGCTGCCACAGTTGCGGATAAAAAATCAGTCCTCCTCCCTCCCCTTGTTCAACAGGGGCGACCGGAGATGGTCGAGGCGCCACGCCACAGTTCCCGAAGCCGCTCCCTCCGAGGTTTGGTTTCGAATCCCCTCTGGGGCATGTATGTTGAGTTTGTCCTAAAAAAATAAAGGGGGGGGGGCGGGGTCGGTATATTTGCCGTCCCTCGGAAAGTGCCGCCCCGTGCGGCCACACGTTTGGCACGTGCCTTGCGCCGGCCCTGCACAATACGAAACTTTGCTATTCATTGAGGATTGTTGTGCAGGACAAGCGCACTGGCTACGGAGTATACAAAATGGCGAAGGGAAGGAAAAATTTAAGTGTGTCAATTTGTATGGAAGCGGGATATGTGTGGATATCGTGCACGGAATTTAGCACTGACCTAAAATTTTCCTTCTTTGTCGGCTGCCATTCTTCCATTCTTCTCTGGCTTCTCATTAGCATTGAGCGGAAATTATTAAGGAGAACACTAATTATGTCGAGATTTCTCTAAACAAGTAACACAGCTGGCATTTCCACTACGCGTAAAAGGTCTACTAGTCTTGCCGGCGCGGTAGCTCTGCACGTTCAGTAAGGAAGTTTCCACCCTCTCTAACAACAAAGACGCCACGATCGATGTAGAACAAAACTAACCATCCTCCGCAAAGGACTGATCAAACCGAAGAAGGGAGTAAAAATGGTCTAGTGGGAAAGCGCGAGATTCGTGAACGAGAGCGCGGGATCAAATTCCATTCACACAACATTTTTTAACAGAGCATTCACTTCTCAAAGACGTGCCTAAGAAAGACGGGTGTTTCGTATTCCACGTGAAAATGCCGGTCTCCACTTTCCGGTCAGGTACATAACTGGGAAAGGTTAGACACATAAGTAGCTGGTCCATTTGAAAGACCTGCAAGAGGCCTATCGGATGCACCAGACACATTTCTCTCTTGCTCATCCATGTTTGTTCCGATAAACACCTGGCTTAAACTATACAAACATGTTTTTCAATAACTTGATATCGTCAATTAAATTCTTGTACATGCACATAAGATAAAGTGGCTAGCAGAGAAAATAAAATCATCGCAGTTTTTGATGTCACAGACGACTTCCATCAATGAGGACTTGTAATTGGTTCAAATGAAATACCTTGCAGTATCACATTTCATAACTATTCCTGTCGGTCATTTCTTAAAAGAATTTTTGAATGTTGTACATTTGACTATCAGTGCTTAATAGTCGTCTATTGAATGACAAAAACAAACATTTTTCTTCCAGCAGGCACACTGGACAAAGGAAAAACTGATGCATTCAAGCACTTCGCAGTAACTACTAGTTTTATTTAGACAAAACTTGTATGGGATCAGTAATGGCCCCGGTAGTCCTGCATATTGCGCTAGATGCCAGGCATACTAGATCAAATTCGTTAAGTGTGGTGAAGAAAACTGTTAATAAGGAAATGTCTGGAACTTAAAAATACTGTACCGCTGATAAACCTAAATGAGAAAGAGATACTGGAAATTGCCGTGTGATAATTTTCTGAAATATGCTTTGCCCTGTCGAAAATATTCTTTATCGAAAGGTTGAATCGCACTTCCTGGCGGAATCCACATTACATCTACAGATTTTTTCGCCATCCTCAACAATAACAGAGGAGTCGTTATGGCCAGACCATGAATCCAACAAAAGCAATTAGTTTCTGCAACTTGTTGGAATACATTCGGAACGAAATCTCAAAAATTCATTCCCATGTTTCCAGATTTTGATCCGTCGATCACAAGATTTTTGCAACTAAAGTTTTTATTTATTTATTTATTTTTATTTATTTATTTATTTATTTTTTGGTCCTAATTTGCCTCGAGGTTCTCGAAGACAGATGTACAGCTGCGCAAACAGTAAACCACCCATACTTATTACTGTCATTATCGCATATGAATCGGATTGCATTAATTGACTGGGCAATCTACTCCGCGTATTTTTCATTCGAAATGATAGAGCGGTGCGCACGCAGTTCTTTCACGAAACGAGACTGATCAGCTTTATAAAAAGCAGTTGCGAAGATCACAGTAAATTTCCTAGCTATGAATTATACTCTACAGCATAGTCTATCACGGGCAGCTGCTCTACAGATTTACGTGACGTAAACTTGGTAATTTTGCGACTTCCTATTCTGTACGATTTCTTGAACCTGTGTAGCCAGGTCGACGAAGCCTGGAAATTAGCAATGTTCATGCCAGATGCAATTCGGAAAGCAGTCTCGTACGTCTCCATCGGCAATGGTGAATTGCCTCTCAAGATCAATTCTAATTCTAAATTTTTTGAACAGTTTTCCTTTCAGACGTTTACGAGTTCCCGTTTGGCGCATATTTCTTACTTCACGTAATTCTTTCTTCCATTTATGAAGTTCACGCGCAGATTTTACGAAACGAAAACGCCTTTGCACGCTACTTAACTTCAAGCGTTTTCTTCCATCCTTATTCTGTTGCAGTTTAAACTGCTGCAGTACGTGTATTTATTTTTTTATTTTTTAGGCTTGGAAGGTGTTCTTCATCAAAACTGTTACTGGCACTAGTGACGTCGTCCGGGCCAATCGAAGTCCGCGATACGAGCCGTCGCCTTTGACCAATGACGTCATATCTGAGGGTTTTTCTTTTTTTTTTTTTTTTTTTCTACAATCGAGCGAATTTTTTAGCTGAGACCCGTGATAGATGGTACATTCTGTTGTGGTAATCTGTAATTTACGAGGATAATCAGATTTATTACTTACAATACGTAAGTATTACGATATTAACCCGTATGTTAATATTGGCTGGTCGTGTTTGTTTCGCTGGTTACAGGTAGGCCTATACCTATTTAATTCGTAGCGTATCATGTGTGATTGATGACGTCATTGGCCAAAGCCGACAGGTTGCATCGCGGCCTTCCATTAGGCCGTTTGACGACATTATTAAACGTGTGAGTGTCCCTTAACCGATTTTTGCCAAGATTCTTTGTGATTGAGTTTTGAAAGCTCGTTTGAAGGTCGTTGCCAACATCAGCAAACTACACCGTCACTGCCGTAAGTAGAATTCTACCGACAGATTTAGTAACGTTAGTTTCCAAGAAACGGTGAACATTGAAATAGCAGGCTTAACTGCAAGCAATGTAAATCTAACGTTCTACTATAGACACATTGAAAACAGCTACGAGAAAAGATGAATGACTTCATATTAAAAATAAAATGTAAAAGTTGCAGCTTCATGGACGAAGAAATTGTTGGCGAATTGTTAAAAAGAACATAGAGAACCATTCACTGCATGGGTGCCACATTTTTTCTTCTTTTTTTAATAGACCTATGTTGCTTATACCAGTAACAATCTTTCAAATTTTAGTATTTTGGCCAGACTGGTAACTGTCGCATGTCAGCTTGCTCATAATCGTCAGCACTGCAACTTCACAACGGTAATTTAAGTTCCAAAGGCCGACGTACAGGTGCTGAAAAGTAAGGGAGGGTAGAGCCGCCATCCTGGGTTATCGCGTCACCCATGGCTTCCACAAGGGTGGGGCTAGGTGGACCCAGGGCCCGGTGCTAAAGGGGCCCGAGCCCAGCCCTCAATGATTCTATTTTTTGGTTACTGAAATTAAAAAGAAACTAGAAAAAACATGTTTAATATTTTTCATCCAACGAAATTTCAGAATATTCTACTGGCAATTTTAGTAGATATTTATGATAAACCGCTATTGCCATTGGTTGGTATTGTATGTATGTATTAACTAAAGTGACAAATCGTACCGATTTTTTCGGGACAGTCACGATTTTTTGTGTCTGTCCCAAACTTTTTCAAATGTTCAAATGTTTGTAGAACTTATGGGACTTAACTACGGGGTCATCAGTCCCTAAGCTTACAAACTACTTTTGAACTAGCTAAGACTAAGGACGGCACAAATATCCATGCCCGAAGGGGGGATTCGAACCCCCGACCGTAGTGGCCGTGCAGACCGTGACTGGAGCGCCTCAGTCCCCTCAGCCACCGCGGCCAGCCCAAACTTTTTCAAAGGTAATTCGGTATACCTGTTTGTCCCGGATTTAATAATTATGTTCCGATTTAGAAATTCATATTGCCTATGTCGGTCTATTTTATTATTAATTTTAATTATGATGGGAAACTGTTTGACAAAAGGTTCGTTAGACTTAATATACTTATGACAAACTGTTTCCGCTGAGCATAAGCGCACAAACTATACCAGTGGAAATAATCAGTGAATGGACTGCTAACACCACTTTTCCAGGTCAAAGATGGATTGATATTATTTCTCATTTCAGACACTCATTTGGAGAAGGCTTTTGACAATGTTGATTCGAATAAACTCTTTAGAGTTCTGTAGCAAGCAGGAATAAAATATAGGGCGCGTAAGGTTATTTACAACTTGTATAAAAACCAGACAGCAGTTATCAGAATTGAACGGCATGAAAGGGATGCAGTGGTTGGAAAGGGAGTAAGCCAGGGTTGTAGTCTTTCTCCAGTGTTATTCAATTTGTACATCGAGCAGGCTATAAAGTAAAGCAAGGATAGATTTGGACAAGGAATTAAAGTTCAGTGTGAAGAATTAAAAACATTGCGGTTTCCCGACGACATAGTAATTCTATCAGAGACAGCAAAGGATCTGGAAGAACAGTTGAACGGAATAGAAAGTGTGCTAAACGGTGCATATAAGATGAACGTAAACAAGAGCAAAACTACGGCAATGGAGTGCAGTGTAAGAAAATCAGGTGATGCTGAAGGAATTAGATTAGGTAACGAAGCAATAAAGGAGGAAGATGAGTTTTGTTACTTGGGCAGTAAAATAACAAATGAAGGTCGCAGTACAGAGGATGTAAAATACAGAATGGCAATGGGTAGAAAAGCTTTCTCGAAAAAGAGAATATTGATTCAAGCCCAACGATGTCCTTTCTGAAGGCATTTGTGTGGAATGTTGCCTTGTATGGGAGTGAAACAGTGCGGACAGGAAGAGGATAGAGGCTTTTGAAATGTGGTGCTACAGACGAATGCAGAAGATTAGGTGGGTGGATCGCGTAACTGAGGTACTGAAGAGGATTGGGCAGATAAGAAATTTCTGGCATACCCTGACTAAAAGAAGGGATAGATTGGTAGGACACATGAGTAATATATGGATAAGTGACAAAATACAGCTTGCCGTAGAAACTGTGAAATCAATATTAGTAACTACAGTAGGTTATTATGAAACTTCTGTAGAATTTCTTCACATGTTGTTGAAACATAGACTTTCTGAAGAAAATTCACTGTACTGTTAATTACAATTGTTCTGATCGCATTCCTTAGTCACATGAAGTACTAATAAAGTGTAAATTAATGTACTTTTTACAAAAAACTTACTGATATTAGTGAAAGTAATAACAAAATATGTTCGTCTAATATAATGAAAATAAATATAAAAATTACAAAATTTGTAATGTATCTCGAATTTGGCTCTAGAAAATGTGGTTACGTCCCGTATTTGAATATAAAAAATGTGGTCACCTTGGTATTAACACAGTAGGGGAGACCAGGGCAACGACGCCCCCCTGGGTAATCTCGCCACCCTAGTTTTATGACGAACGGTTTGCATTACGAGTACTTTTGCCAGTGTTCTTTCTCCGTTACCTACCGCGGAACTAATTCCTGTGGTCGCCGTCCATGATTGTTGACAGATATTAATCGTGTGAAAGATGCAAAACGTCGAAACTAACAATTTCTGATTGTCGAGCCTGTATTTTAATGAAATAAGTACCTCTGTAAGCTGTCAGTGCTTTTTAATATTCGTATTAAAGTAATCTGTAGATATTTAGCCTCGCTTTCGCGTCTCTAACCTAACTGTTTCGCAAAATCTTTGGCTTTAAATTTACGTTCTCAGTCATATTTTTCAACTGGGGCAATGACGCCATGGTGGAGAATTTAGGCAAAATGAAGTGTAATACAGATGCATATATTTTGTGAAATGGCAAAAACTATGGTATTTCTGAAATTTGCGGCGTCTTAAGCAAGCCTAAATTATAAAATGTATTTTTATTCCAATTCTACATCAAGTACTTGAAGCCTTCTAAATGTCTAATACAGAAGAGTGATGAGTATAAATTACAACGGTTGTAACACTTATTTACTACTACTCACTCATCGTATAGGTTTATCCTTACTTTTCAAATGTATGGCGTCATTACCCAGGGTAATGGCGCCACTGCGTATACATTCACGATATATTTTTAACAATAAAACTTCACAGAACACATGTCTGAAAAAAATTATAATAAAGTAGCATTAGATGGCGAAGCTGCAGTATTATTCTTTACGAAAAAGACACACGTTTAATAAGGTAAAAAAAACTGGATACCCTTAAGGTGCCGCCTTTTCCCTGGTCTCCCCTATGCATTGTTTTCTCCTTGTGGAGCACACTCACTGAACAGAGACGGTGATTATGTGAGTCTTTTTTAGAAATATTAAGTTTTATTCTTTCTCCTCTATTAGGACTGGTCATGGGAATTGTTGAAACAACTTGTCCCTTTGTCTAAGTCTTACTGCAGTCAAAGGCTGCAAATACTACGCCAAATTTGGAAGCAACAGGCTTCTATCTTCAAAGTTTTAGATGTGTTCCTGCTGTATTAACTCCGTCAGCAAAAAATATTAATTTGGATCTCAAATACTTGACAGCTTTCAAAGGCCTCTTGGTATCATTTTGGCGCAATATCTGGACCTCTATTGATTACAAAAATGTCGTTATACAGATCAAAGGAATTTTCCTCAACGTAGCGATGCCGGTGATTGACTTAGACATTATGACATCACTTTGAATGAAGGAAAAAGTAGTTGCTGAGGCAGTTGGCATTTCATCAGATTATCAGTAGGAAATCTGATGCAAATGAAAGGACAGCTGAACAACTTCAGTTGTAAGAATCAAATTAATTCAGTTTTTTGTCTTTCCTGTTTTCAATTTTGTAATATAAGATTTGACAACAATATTTGCGAGCAAGGAACCATTTTTTCATCTATTTTCAGCAATATTTGGCTTTCATGGACCTAGAAAGTAATGAACTGAAAGTTAAAATCATCAATCGCATCTTAAAGTATTCATCCGATTTAGCAGATACTGACAGCTTCTTTGAAATTCTACCCATGTAGGCCGTCTCCAGTAGACCTGCAGTCAGACAACCATGAAAGGATCCAATGAAGGTTCTTAGCCCATTTATGAGAAAAGATTCAAGCAATTCTTTTGGTACTGGCTAGAATAATTACATTTTTTGTACGATTCAGGGCCGGATTAAGGCAATCGCAAGTACCGTGGCTGCCGGGGGTCCCAAAACTACAGGAGGTCCCGCCATGAACGCCTTCAAAATTTGTCAGTATTTATCGAAGAATCTAGTTTCCAAAAAGAAAAAAACAATAATCGAATTTAGAATATTAACATGTTGCATTCACACTACTCTCGCCATCGAGAGCACCTTTATTGTTTCCAGAATGAAACTTCACTCTGCAGCGGAGTGTGCGCTGATATGAAACTTCCTGGCAGATTAAAATTGTGTGCCGGAACCGGGACTCGAACCTGGGACCTTTACCTTTCGCGGGCAAGCGCACTACCGACTGTGCTATCCCGACACGACTCACGATGCCTCCTCACAACTCTACTTCCGCCAGTACCTCGTCTCCTACTTTCCAAACTTCACAGAAGCTCTCCTGCAAACACGCAAGACTAGCTCTCCTGGAAGAAAGGATATGGTGGAGACATGGCTTAGCCACACTCCGCTGCAGAGTGAAGTTTCATTCTGGAAACAGCCCTTAGGCTGTGGTTAAGCCATGTCTCCACCATATCCTTTCTTCCAGGAGTGCTAGTCTTGCGTGTTTGCAGGAGAGCTTCTGTGAAGTTTAGAAAGTAGGAGACGAGGTACTGGCGGAAGTAAAGTTGTGAGGCGGCATCGTGAGTCGTGTCGGGATAGCACAGTCGGTAGCGCGCTTTCCCGCGAAAGGCATAGATCCCAGGTTCGAGTCCCGGTTCCGGCACACAATTTTAATCTGCCAGGAAGTTTCACCTTTATTGTTGTCTCTACTTTTCCTTTAACGGGACAGTAGTATTGAATACCACGAGTCTTTACTTCACGTGAACCAGCGTCAATACACATTTCGATTTTTCGCCCAGTCGGCCGCCGATTTGTGTCGAAACACCAGAAATGTTTGACGTCGCCGACAGGCGCAGTCAAATAGAGCCCTGTATTGGGAGAGTAGCACCAACCTTTTATGTGTGGCTTGCCGACAACCGCCGGCTGCTATTGGTAAGTTGAGCGCGGGTGGGGCACGTCCGCCATTTTAGGCCTAAGCAGTCCACCAGAGTAAATGGCATATTTCACTTAACTAGCTGTTATTTTAGCATTTAGAGGTGTTGGAAATGTGTAGACTCATTAAGTATTAAATTAAGAGCTTAACATAGCGTATTCCATTTGTATATGGTGAAAAATGCCGCATTGTTGGCAGTGAATTGTTAGACTAAGACAGTCCGAGGTAGCAAGTTTTACGCTTTCCACAGGGCGAAAGAGATGCGAAAAGACGCGAATTGTGGGTACATCGCATTGGAAGAAAAAATGCATTTCCATAGGAGAATGCAAAATTTTGCGAAGTAAATTTGTATTGAAATATCGAGTAAACTTCTAGGTTTATCTGTTCATATAAGTTTCTTGCGAGCAATGTTGGAGGGACAAACATGTAAGAGAAAAGATATTTTTGAAAAATATAAATACATGAAAATCTAACATAATGTGCCGAATTTGACGAATTTCGTATTTATACTTAGCCTGCATATTACGAAAATTTGGACGGTAAATGAAACCGCCCATTAAATAGATCTCCAAAATTAGAATTTTAAGATAAAGTTTATTTTACTGAAGTGCCCAGCAGTGCGATAATAATGTGTAAAAACTTAAACCTTCCCAAAATGTTAGCTCAGTTAATGTTATGTGATAATATCACATGTAGGTTAGCACACAACACCTATCAACATTAGACACTAGATTAATGGAAAGCAACATGTATTAATTGCATCTACTTTGATAGAAACCTATATATTACAGATAAAAACGTCAGTCCTTAGCTAATTTGAAAGCAGGAACGTCACTTATTGCGAAAGCAGTGCATTTGGTATAGGGTTTAAATTTTAGCACGAAACAATTTTATAACTAGTTTGCTCAAAAATAAAGGTCTTGATCTCAGATTACCAATTTTCCTTAATATTCGTGTAGATGTGATGAAACGATTAAAAACTTAAGTTCATTGTTTACTTAACGTATTGTAATACCACGTCGATGTACAGACCGGTTCCCTTCATCATAAATGTTAATGTAACAGCGCCGCCCATAGCGCCGTTATTGCGAGATGGCCTACAATGGCGGCGCTCGCCCGATTGGCGGTACTCTCCCAATACAGGGCTCTACAGTCAAAGACGTAGCCAAATGGGGGGTCTTGGGGGTCCTGACCCCCCCCCCCCTCCCGTATCACCTAAACGATAGAATACTAGTCAAACTTACGCTAAGGACAACACACACACACACACACACACACACACACACACACACACACACACACACACACGTCCGTTGGTGGACTCCAACCTCTGAAGGGACTAAATGAAATAAGACACGACCTAGGTACCGTGTAGTGAAACTGAATGATATTGTTAGGTCACACGACGACGAAAAGGGATACGCTCTAGCGACAGTCAACAGAGCTATCTACAGATTTTAATTATCGATACATCGATAACAGCATCAGCTATTGCCCAGTCCTCCTTTAGCCGTTGTCCATTGTTAACCTTACTCCATTATTGCTATGCTAAGCACTACAGTTCTTACCTGCAGTGGAATGTAATGTAACTTTAGCGGTTTATTTCTTTTGTGCTGTTAAGATAGTTTCCAATTATGGATAAGTTCATAACAAGGAAAAAAAGAGAAAAACAGACTTTAATTCGTCCACTAGTGTTATGATAAGTTAAAATACGTACTATTATAATAGCTTATTTATTTATTTTACAACAATTTAAGGTTAGTGGAGTCGCTATTTGGAGTGGCAATATTTCAGTATATCATAAGGCATCTCACTCAGTACGTGTAATACTTTTTAAAGTTAGGTTTGAGACAATATTTTATCTAGAGGATGGATACGTTGCAATGCCAACAAAAGACCCATAATCTTGGAAATGAAATAAATGGCCATTAACAGATTGTAGACTTACGCTTCCCAAATCAAGTAGCAAGGTATTTATGCTGATGCAAAAATTAATACAAATTTTGCGAAACATCGAACTACAGTCGTGGCTGACAGGCAGCTAGCTTCGTGACATGCAATCGTATCGTTGCCAGTATAAACCAAAGATAACATAACTATGGGTGACGTCATTATACTGAATCTAACATCAGTGTTGGCAACTTGGGGGGTTCGCCCCTAAATTTAGGGGGACTCTGCTGTCTTGGGGGGGAATTTGGAGGGATTTGTACTTTGGGGGCAAATTTAGGGGAAGTGTGCTTTGAGGGGAATTTTTAGGGGCTTCTCAGACCTGAATAACGCATATCAATCAAAATTTGTTTAGCCCTACCTTACAATGAAATACTTCATTGTTGTTTTCGTTGGCATTGCCCTCGTTTAAAGATGCTTCTGCGACGTCTACTGTACAGTACCGTTGTTGTATTGGTGATTGTGAACTGAAGTTGAATACGCTGGAAGTGTATGTGTGTTTATTCAAGTGACTGTGGCTTCAAGAGAGAAAAAATATTCCCAGAGATACACAGAGGCGTGGGAATCAGCGCCCTTGTTGAAAGGTACGTTTATTCCCAGTTTGTCAGAATTTATTAGCAAAGCTGAACAGGGACGTTTATATAGCCTAACTTCTCCCTGCAGCCTATGTACTATGGCTTTCATCTTAGAATGTCACGCAGAAACTGCTGCTTCTTCTTTTAGTGATCACTAAAGAGTAGAATATTAGTAATGAGGTTTTCGTTAACTGACATCTAGAACGAATGCATTAATACGTCATGCAGAGCTTTATTGGAATGTTTTACCAACGAATATGAATAGTCTAGGAATGACATTTTTATATATATTGCACCAAAAAGAAATAGGCTCCCTATAGAGTTCGTAAATGCTGTGCTAACCAACAGGTATTATTTAAAAAGGGAAAAGATATTCTGTACTCGTTTTGAACAATCATCCAAAATTCTGAAGAAGTTAAACATATACATATTTACGACAAACAAACAGAATTAAGCACAGAAGAATTAGAAGTTCTGGATGACCTGGAGGACTTCCAGAGGTTAACAGCATAATTTGTGAGCTACGTTGAAAGAAAATCCCATGTAAGTAATTTGAAATGTTCTTAAAATCGTTGTTGTATGAATATTGCATGATCAGAATTTGGTGTGTTCTTTGGAATAGTAATAAGGAAATTTACGTAGATGCAGGGCCGGCGCAAGGCACGTGCAAAACGTGCGGCCGCACGGGGCGGCACTTTCCGAGGGGCGGCAAATCTGCCGCCCGCTTTTTTTCCCCTTTAGGACAAACTCAACATTCATCCACAAGAGAGGATTCGAAATCAAACCTCGGAAACTGTGGCATGGCGCCTCGACTTCCTGCCGGCCGCCCCTGTTTGACAAAGGGAGGGAGGATGACTGATTTCTTCCTCGCCACTGTGGCACCATCGTCGTGTTTATGCCGGATGAACAGTGGTTGGAGGACGGGGGGAGCAGTCTGGCACACACGCCGACGCCAGTATTCTTATGAGTGGAGTGCTGTTACGGGCAGTGCGTTTACTCAACTAATTTTGCAGAACACGAATTCTAATTTGGAAATTCGAATGCAATGTTCGATACTGCGGTTACATATTAAGCATGAAGCAATTTTGCTAACCCCTTCAGTGGCAGTTTTCGAGTGTTTTACTCTTCCAGCATTATGGAAAAAGTGGTTGAACATTACTACAGTCAAACATGTCCAACACCGACAATGGCTATAATTATTCCGAATGGGCAAATATACTGCAAGTAATTTCAAGGGATAAAGACATTGGTAATAAGCATGGCATAAGTTGGGTTTAGACGTATTTTTGAAATTTTTTTCCATCCGTTTGAGTGATAGTCGGACGTTTTGGTTTTTGAGCCATGAAACACCTGTCTCCGCCTGTATGAACAACAAGTAAACTCTGGCCGGCACTTTTGTTTGACAATACTACTCGCTCACTATCACTTTGCCAACATTTCTTTACTGTATAATGCGTGTGAATTTAAGTAAACTACTGGTCGCTTTGATTATGATGAAAACCTGTGAAAGTATGGTCTTTTAGCAACAATGCCTTCTCGTCCGCACAAAACAAAACGTTATTTATGACTCGTTCAAAAACGAAAATCCATAGAAACAACATTACTTCTAAGGGTTTCCTTGCTAGCTTTGTAGCTCATTTCTCTTTGACAAACGGACGAAGATGACCTCGCTGTTGAGCGCCCTAAAATGCCAATCATCATCATCTGTTCGACAAAAGTTGTACAGTTTTCGCAGTTCGTATTTCTATTGTTCGTAATGCCATAGAAATTTGCTGCCAGATAATACATTTATCCATATCATATACTTATTGTGAGCTTCTTGCTTCTTCTTCTTGGGCGTTAGTTTAATCGTAGTCTCGCTGTACCTCGTCACGTGACCTAGTACTTGGCACTACCGCGTCACCACTTCGCCTTTCCAGGCAATAGGTATTGTTGCGTTCTCTACAACGAAGACTACTAAATTAGTTTCGGTAGTTAGCCGAGGGAGTCAATATTGGAACAATTAGTATTGCGCATGCACGTTACTCATAAGTTACAATTTTTCTCCTTCAAGATATCAGAATAGGAAAATTTATTTTTCTTATCTGTTACTTCAAAAATTAGCAAGTCGGCAAATAAGCACTCGTCGTCCTATTAGCCAGAATGAAAATAAAAGGCAGAAAAGTTAAGTGATACGGCGATGACTAATTTTTTACACCTTATTCCATAATCAGACACGAAAGAACTGACACATGGAATTTACGACAGATGTCGCGTGTCATTTCTTTGAAATGAACAACCGCGGTGCAGTGAGTTAATATATTTCGACTAGCATTAGTACCCGTCGATGCCCGAGTGTGTATTTATTGCATTATTATGTTACTCCATCTCCTTATTCTTCCTCGCTCCATTGTCTTCCGCCCCCACTCTTTGACCGTTTCACCTGCGTCTGTAGTGAAATTCGGCCTGAAATTTAATTTCACGCGGCTCAGTTCTTATGACCTCATCTCCTGAACAGAGTATCCTACAGGAATATAAGATTTCACACACACTTGAACATTTTTATAAATTCATAAGGCTTAATAAAATTGGCTACATTTCTTTCAATCAGGTTTGACTCCATTTTTCAGCTGGTGCCAAGCGACTATTTTACTGTTTCCAAATGTTTAAATGTTTATTAAGCTTAAGGGACTTAACTGCGGAATCATCAGGCCCAAAACTTAGAAACTACCTATCAACTACCTTATACTAAAGACGACACAAACATCCATGCCGAGGGGGGATTCAAAACCCGGCCGTAGCGGTCGTGCAGACTGTGACTGGCGCGCCGCAGACCGCTCGGCTACCGCGGCCGGCTTTACTGTTTTGTAGAAATCTGTAGAGAATGTCACCAATCAGCCGCAATGTTTCTTTTTTATTATTTTTATTTTCCAGATCTACATAGATTTCAGGAACAGTCTGGCTGTTCTCAATGCTTTGAGTTACGTTTACATCTGTACCGTCATGCTGTACGTAACTGTCAACATAATGGTTTAGCTGTAAGCACATATTAAAAGATACGAGACTGGCCACTCAGTGCACTTAGTGGCCGAAACATAGATATCTCTGAAAACTAAAAACAAAAATTGCGATTGATTGCTGACATTTCCTAAAAATTACATAAACGTTTCGTAAAAAGAAAAACAAAGAAAAAAAAAAACGGCGGGGGGCGGCAATTTGGCAGCTCGCACGGGGCGGCACTTCGGCTTGCGCCGGCCCTGCATAGATGTATTAATATCTTGGGTATTATAACAGGTATTATTTCATCTCGTCGGAACGAGCATATGCCTACTGTAATGCTACTTTTTTTTTTATCGCTGGTGTTGTCACAAGATCAAGGTTGAAAACCGGAATTGAAATTTAAATAACCGTAAGATCAGCAATGAATATTAATTTTTGAAATGGTTATCAGTTCTCAGTAGCAATGTAAGTTAAAACCAGAAAGCACCATTACATAAGAAAATAGCGGAATAAGTTACCTGGTATGCATTCATTGGTGGAAGCCGTGAAACTGCAGTTGAACCTGTATGAATTGATTAATATCTTCGTTCTCGTAAACTGATGCTTGGTTTCATGACTATTAATTATTAAAGTTTTAAGACCGTGTGTAATTTTGATCACTATGGTTATCGAAAGTTAAAGAAATTATCGGACTTCGCTTTTAACAGAATGAAGATTTCCTGCAGGCATTGAATTCAATGTTTAACACAAAATGAGAGTAAATAAATTTTGCATTCTTTTGTCATCGTGAGACAATAGGCAACAATGAGCAAGCAACAATTTACTAATATTGCTGAAAATAGGTCATCAATTAAATAAAAGATGGGGAGAAATAGTCATTATTTAAATGAAATAGGAATTCCAAATGAAAGTTAAAGTTTATTAAGTAAATGGTGCTAACCAGAGCTCACACTTACATGATTATGGAGGTCGAGTAAAATACGTCCGCTCAGTACAAAGGTAGAAAAACGAAAGACGACAAGCGATTCCGTTTTCTCTCCAGATCGTTTGAAATAGTTGAAGGTATAACTTGAAACAAGGATAATCAGAGATTTATTGGCAGAGAGAACGGATGCTTGCGACAAGCGTCGCAGATATAATTTTCAATTTAAAAAAATATTAATGTATCGCTACATTTGCCCCCTCTGGCTTTGAGTTGGCAAATGCGCATTTCCTACTCAAAGACATCATAAAATTCTTGTTATACAATTTTTTTAACAGATTATTTAAGACTGTGTGAGCCCACTACATATGAGATTAGAAATTACAGTTGTGTCTTTTTCCTTTTTATATATATATAGTTTTTTTTTTAATTTTTAACAATTTTCATTAATTTTTTTCATCTCATATTCAAATTACACAATGCGAAGCGTCGATGGTCGGACCACCGGTGTAGCGAGCGGTCCCCAGTGCGCCCGGATTGTTGACCCGTGGGTGTGGCGGTGCGGCGGCGACGCGGTGCAAGGCAGCAGGCCGATTGATGTCGGAGGAACGCGCCGCAGACTCGGCCCCAGCGTTGTGGCGGGGTGAGATGCCAGGATGAGGTGCCCTTTGATAGAGCACGGACTGCTTTTCCCTCATCGCCTCGGTGTGGTTTTACATGAAATGAAAGTTGTACATATGCCATTAAAATTTATCCCTTAAGTAAAAATTACAGGTTTGATTACTGAATGAGTTTATTTTTGTTTTATGCAGTTGTGTGTTTCAGTACTATTATAGTTTTTAGCGAACGGATGTAAGTGTGAGCTTTGATTTTAGTAGCAAATATCGCAACCAACTGACATGAACATATGCTCATTCTTGACATAAATTCATTAATGGAAACTAAATTATATACAAGGCATATGTTCAGTTTATGACTTTACCAAGACTTATAATTAACATAGTACGTAAATAAAATATTCCTCTTTGTGCTCACTGTGGGAGCTTTAATCGATCATGAAATTGTTTACTAAGACTTACATACTAATTCACATATATACATATAGACATTTATACATATATATAGGCATTGGTAACTGGATGTTACATTTTAGCGAATATAAGTTGTTTTTTTTTTTTTTTTTTTTTTTTTTTTTTTTTTTTTTTTTTTTTTTTGACATAGGGAATTCTTTGTACGTATCATAGCACAGTTCTTTGGTTGGGAAGTGCCGTAGAGGCGGTTTTCGTCGTGTTCATTATTCAAATGTTAGATACATTTTGTTTATTTTGAAACCATTCACAGTGCTAGTTTGAATTTTCACACGGCGGGATCGACATTGGGTTTCGTGACGTAACAGTCAAGCGTCAACAATGAATAAATTTCTACCGCTGGCCAGCTTCAGCAGTGTTCGTTCAAACGTGGCAGCGGCAACCTCGCGAGCATTGCGTACAGCACATAACTCGCCGTCTTTGTGTCTTCGCGTGTGTTTTTCCTCTTTCTTCCAGAATAGAAGATTCATCCATAACAGTTCATAGTGAAGATCGTCGCAGCGCGGTGAGTACCTAATTATTTATATTAAGGTGGTTTGGTCCGCTTACTTGCTGTGCTTTCTTCATTTATTTTTAGGCTGTCATCTCAGCTGCCTTAAAGTCCATTAGCTTAGACAAGACCTACGACTTCGTATGCAAATATATACGAATAGCCATCACTTCGTATATGCACTTCGAAAGTCACTTCACTGCATGATTTTTTATCATGACTGTTTATGTCGGTATCCCGCACGTAACAAGTTTTTTGCGGTTTATTTCAGATCACATTATTTAAGTGTCCATCACCGTAATGCTAATATACATAAAGTCAAGTACTTGTCAGTCTATACGTTCACTTATCACTTGAATTTATTATACGAGTGCTACCTTTCGTAGTCCGAGCTCACTATTGTCAATGACAAAATCACTTCACTAGTTAATTAATATGTTCATGAAGGCATTGACTTCTGTCGCGCACTTTGACTATAAATGCGTCCTAGTTTTGTGAATACAAACACTGTTTGTGTGGATAGTTTTATCACTAAAAGTTTTCTGTCACTAATTTCTCACAGTAGTATCACTGTCCTTTCAGTTCGTTTTATCACGTTCGGCACATATCTTCTAGATTTTATACAGTTCATATTAACCTATCATTACTTTACTATTTACAAAGGTCATATACAGTGACAAATTATTCTGAAATACCTGTCATTAACAGAGTTCATAAATCTTCCAATGACATACAAGCCACATTTTATCGTTTTTTGTTATTATTTAGTCATCATTATAGTTTTTTTTTTTTTTAAGACAATATAGTGCATTGTACAATAAGTCGCGGCCTATGTTCATGTCAGAGGTCGGTAGTGGGGGTCCTTGTTTTCAGCAATATTATTCTTCATAATCTTTTTATTTTTTAGCTTAAAGGTTCATCATTAAGCATTCATATCATCACATTGAATATGTCAGAATTTTTTTTTTAAGGAATGAGAAATGGATCTTTGTAATCTTTTTTTTCTGGTTTTGTCAGTAATGACATGGGAAGTGAAGTCTGCCATACATTTTTTTTTTAAACAGGTAATGCAAATAAATTTTGCTGACACAGGTAAGGTCAGACTCAGCAGCTAATTTGGTGCATAGATTCGGGCTAAATAGCATTCAGAATAAAGATCGAGTGAGAGAGAAAAACAGCATTATAGTTAGAGAAGTCTCTCTAAAATAGTACACAACATAAATTCAGCACATCAATCCATCATTTACAAAAATTACCATTTATATTATTATTATAAAATATTACGCCAAACTAAAATATTCTAACGTCTCTCATAGCAAAGCACTCCATGCTTCTCTCTCACGTTGCTTTAAGTTTTGCATGCGGTCTGACCTGCTATTTCCTGTTCTTTCCTTTTCAGAAATGAAATGTGTAGTTTAGATTTTCTGTTTTAAATACAACGTGTCTGTAGTCCAGAAACATCATGCTAAGTGTCTAATATTTTCAATCGTCGTGTTGTACGTGTGTGTGTTTAAAGTGTCTTAAAACAAAATAATAGTCATATAATATATTTATGTGTGTCTCTTCCGTCATTTTGATGTTGAGTTGTCGATCTTCTTACCGTTGGCAGGAACACAATTCTCGTGCACGTCGTCAGCTGAAAAAGAAGTCTTAAACTACGGCTTATACTAAAGGTTGTTTAGTCTAAAGATTGATTTTTCAATTAGTGAACGCTTCTAACACATCAGCTTGTAATGTTGTTCAAAATATTTCATATCTGTTGCAAATGTTTTGATACGTAAATAGTAGTATTGACGCAACATCGTAATGACACTGTCATCTTACTTACTGCCAAGCTCATAAGCATCAGCATAAAGTCTTGTGTAATTTTTAAGAAATTTTTGTCCCACAATACGTAACTAGAATTGTTCAATAAACTTAGATGTCTTTAAAGGTCATATGTTCCCTCTTAAATAAATTGCACAGTTGTTGACATGTGTGTTACCTGTCAGCTGATCAGCATTAATCTATTGGTTCCTAGTGGCTTATAAAACTTCATATCATTTTTACTGTCATTGAAAAGATAGCTGACTGCAAATACGTTACGTTATCATGTCTCGTATAGCAACATTGTTTGGATTTGAGTGTGTGTGTGTGTGTGTGTGTGTGGTTTGTGTGGCTCGTATTAGGAGCCGTTGGGCAAACAAAACATTAATATATCCTTATCACTACATTTCTTTCATAAAAAAAATTCTCCTACTTCAGATCCATCGTACTAAAATAAATCATTTGCTCATATATTCATTTTCATCATCATAAATATTCTCTTATACTTATACTAATAATTATAATAATTAATGCCTATAGTAAGTGTTTTATGTTGTATTAAACATAACAGTGGTTGGATATATCTGTGTATTTGCTAAGTGTTTGACATGAGAACAGTTACACCGTCAGTTAATATTTGTTGTCCATTACGTAACATTGTAAGAGAAAAAAATATTTTGATCAGCTTATTCGCCTTGGATCTGTGAATGTGTTACTTATTCACTAGGAACGAGGTGTCATATTTATCATTTTTGTTTATCTTGCTTCAGTGATCAGCTTAAAAACTAAGCATAGAACTTTTTCAAATGCTCGTGTGGATATAAACCTCTTACTCTTTCCGAGTGTACTGTAGATAATAAATAACTTCCCTCGTGCGGAATTTGAACAATTCTGAAGGGTCCAGAAAATAGATGTTGCCACTTTTTATTACGTTTTAAGATAGCTGATGGTTTAGGATGATTTCGCAGAAGTACTAGGTCTCCGATATTAAATGTTTGTGTTCTTTTCAGCTGCTTATCATAGTAGGCTTTTCTTTTTATAGCTGCATCAGTTAGGGCTACTAATATATTTATGCGTTTAAATAGACTGTAAGACAACACATTAACAGCTGCTCCAGTGTCAACTAAAATCGGTGTAGGTATGTCTCCTATTGTTATTAAGATGTGTGCTTGATAGGCAACTATAGGTACTTTGTTTTGTTGTGTTTGTTCCTGGAGTAGCTCTTCCCTGATATCAATTCCTTTATTGTAACGCAGCATATTTACTGTGAGAATTGTGCCCTCACTGCCTCTGTCGCTCAATGTCGGAGGGCCAGACACGAGCCGATTTAGTTTGACGTCTGCGTCCCGTTAGAATGTCTTTGAGGTTGATTTAAAGTTTCTGTCACGTCAGTTATAGTCACAGTCGATTCATTTTGTGTCCAGTTTGTTTGATCTGTACTGTCAGTCGTCATCGTTGCTACTGGTATTTGATTGACATTTGGTTGTTGTGCAGGAGTAGTAGAAAAGTTCGGAATTTTTTGATTACCGTTATTGTTTGGAAAAAAATTCTATTTCTGTTGTAGTAGTTTCCATTACGCCAGAGCGGTTGTGTGTTACCATTATATTGGTTAGGGAAAGTAGCTGCATTGTTATTGAAATTATTATTTTTGTGATTGTAGTAGCCCGGATTAAATCTGTTGTCACGACGGCGTCGGTAATACTGACCGCCGTTAGGTACGTTTCGTACTGCGTTGCCACTGTTTACTCCACTAGTCACTTGTTGCATTTGCGGCTGTCCGGTATTGCTAATAAATGACTGTTGCGGTAACATCTGTGGAGGGCGTGACATGTTTTGATTATTAGGCTGCGGCTGGCTGACATGAATCAGCTGATTACTAGGATAGTTGAAGTAATTATTTGCGTTACCGTATCGGTAACTATTATTTCTTGCTCGGTCATCTTCAAAGATTGAATCTAGTGTGTCCACCTCAGTGAGAAAAGTTTCTAAGTTTTGTGTTGAAACGTGTGCTAGTTGCAATCGCAATCGTGTAGGCAATTTGTTTATTAATACACGTAGTACTTCCCTGTGCGGGAGGGGGTCATCAAAGAATTTAGCTTTGTTTATGTACTTCTCGGAATATCTCCGCAGACTCCCGTTTCGTTCATTGAAAGGTTGCGGATTATAAACTTCATTTCGAAACCTTTCTTGCACAGCAGGCGACCAAAAGGTGGCTAAAAATGCCCGTTCGAACTCACCATAAGTTTCACAACTCTGTAGCGCTTCTGCAGCCCAGATTCCCGCTTCACCTTGAATGTATCCGACAACAAATCTTACCTTTCTTTTTTCGGACCACGATTCAGGTAATAAACCTCTAAAAGATTGTAGGAAAATGACTGGGTGCACAGTACGGTTCTCATTAATAAAGATTCGAAATTGGTGGTGCTTTATCATACTTTCGTCAAGTTCTTCGGCAGTAGCATGATTTCGTGGTGAATAAGAGGGGGGTATGTTTGATTTCATTTCCCTACCTAGTCGGTCAAGGTCATTATAGGTCGTCAAGCAAAAGTCAGTCTGCGTCCTGTCTGACGTCAAATTGTTAGATGTACCCGGATTATATGGAGAGCGTGGAATATTTGTTGTAATTCTGGGAGATTTCCAATCATGGAACACATCTGTCACGGGTTCATTTGGCCTATATTGTGTCATCTGTGTATTTAAAATTGATTTCACGTCTGTAAGATCTTTTTGTAAAGCTTTAACAGTATTTCCATGTTTTTCATACACTTGAGTAGCAACTTCTTGAATTACAGTGGTTAATTCTGCGTCTATCTTTTCATTCAACTTCGCTTCTGTATTAGATAAGAATTGTTGTACCCTATCATGATTTTCTTTGACTATGTTTTCTGCCTGACTCGTTATCCTCGTAATAGTTGTTTCCAAGTTTTCTTGTTGAATTTTAAGCTGTGTAAGATTCTGTGTGAGACTGTCAATAGCTGTTGGTAATGTTTTAACGGTTTCTTTGCAATTAGTTACATCATCGACTACAGAAGCGATTTTTGCATCTACTGTGTCCATGATTTGATTCACTACTTTGTTTTGTACTTCAGAAAACTTACCATTGACAGCCTGTTCGACTTTGAGTATCTGTGCGTCCATCTGTTTGTTTACTTCCTCAGAAATAAGTGAGGGTAAATTTTGTTGTACTGATTCTAGATTTTTAAATCTCGACTCAAATTCATCCCGAGTTATCATTTGAGCCGCGATTTGATTTTGCTGTTCCTCTACTCTGTCTAATTGTTGCTTGGTGGAATTTTGCTACTGCTCTAAATCATGTTTCGTGTTGGCCTGTAAAGTGTTAAGTTCATTTTTTGTAGTTGTCTGCAAATGATTAATTTGATCGGTCAAGCCTGAAATCTGATTGTTTGTAGCATGTGTAGATGTTTGTAAATTGTTAATTTGTTGCGACATGTTCGCATGTATAGCATTCGTAGATGCTTGCAAATTGTTTAGTTCGTCTTTAGTAGATGTTTGTAAATTGTTAATTTGTTGCGACATGTTAGCAAATAATATCTCAAATCGTTTTAACCAATCTTCTTGCGGATTTTCAGATTGGTGTACTGTCTGTGTGGGAAAATCTGTTACGTGTGATGTGGTTGCAAGATTTTCCTCCACTATGTGTGGAATCATTTCAATTGATCTCGCAGCCACATTATTTTCAACATTTTGCGCGGGCTGTGAAGCATTAGTGTTTTGTTCTGACTCCATTGTAGTAATTTGTCTACGGGTTTTAACCATACTAATAAATTATAAAAAATTTGGAATAATGTGGGGAACCTGCAGCACTGTTGAGAAACAATTAAATCACTATTAATATTCGTCACACGCATGCGAGACGCTTCGAGTGAGAGACAAGCGAGGATCGCTTTGTTATATCGATTTAGCAGCCATTTTTCCAACTTGTGAAAATTTTGAAAATAGATTTTTACTAATAGAATGAGGTACTGAATCGGAAATTGCGTACTTGCGAAAGACTAAGAGAAAGTAGAAAGCACCAAATAAGCGAAATAATCAGTCTCTCCTTACCTGTGTTGCAATTTTCATTGTTGGCTGCGGTTGAATTTCTCGTGATCGGGTATGGCTCCAAATTTTTATTTTATTATTCTCCGGGGAAGTAATTATGATTTTCACGTCACAATCGGTCAGCAGTTGTTCATGAAAAATAAAAACATTATACAGATTAGATATCATACATTGGTGAATGATTACAAATATAAAAAAAATTCAAACAATGGTATAATTAATTCACATAAAATTACATTTTTTTTTACAACGAATCGAGGTCCTGTCACAATGGGCGCCAATTCTTATGTAATGCTACTTTTTTTTTTATCGCTGGTGTTGTCACAAGATCAAGGTTGAAAACCGGAATTGAAATTTAAATAACCGTAAGATCATCAATGAATATTAATTTTTGAAATGGTTGTCAGTTCTCAGTAGCAATGTAAGTTAAAACCAGAAAGCACCATTACATAAGAAAATAGCGGAATAAGTTACCTGGTATGCATTCATTGGTGGAAGCCGTGAAACTGCAGTTGAACCTGTATGAATTGATTAATATCTTCGTTCTCGTAAACTGATGCTTGGTTTCATGACTATTAATTATTAAAGTTTTAAGACCGTGTGTAATTTTGATCAATATGGTTATCGAAAGTTAAAGAAATTATCGGACTTCGCTTTTAACAGAATGAAGATTTCCTGCAGGCATTGAATTCAATGTTTAACACAAAATGAGAGTAAATAAATTTTGCATTCTTTTGTCATCGTGAGACAATAGGCAACAATGAGCAAGCATCAATTTGCTAATATTGCTGAAAATAGGTCATCAATTAAATAAAAGATGGGGAGAAATAGTCATTATTTAAATGAAATAGGAATTCCAAATGAAAGTTAAAGTTTATTAAGTAAAGTGTGCTAACCAGAGCTCAGACTTACATGATTTTGGAGGTCGAGTAAAATACGTCCGCTCAGTACAAAGGTAGAAAAACGAAAGACGACAAGCGATTCCGTTTTCTCTCCAGATCGTTTGAAATAGTTGAAGGTATAACTTGAAACAAGGATAATCAGAGATTTATTGCAGAGAGAACGGATGCTTGCGACAAGCGTCGCAGATATAATTTTCAATTTAAAAAAATATTAATGTATCGCTACACTACCTAAAAGCGTTAAATTCCGAAGTTTCAATTTGATTGAATACTTTATTGAAAGCTTCAAAATTTCCGAGAGGATTCTTTTATATGGAAGATGCTAAACACAGTAAAATTACTTGCTTGTCCTTCATTTAACTGCAAGTTCTTTGTAATGATTTAAACACTCAGATGAATAAATCAACTGTTACAATTTCTAAATATAAAATATGTTTTAAAAGTTATTTAAATGGTTCCGAGCACCCTCCTGCCCTAATTGAATTCTGTAACAGTGTGGAAACATCGTTACTGTAGGCCTACTGTTTACAGGAGCTTAGATGAAACGTTTAGACAATTCTTTTTACAAGCAATATATCTGCAGATTTAAACGAAAGGGTTCTTTTCGTTGTACTGAGTCTTTTAGTTTGTAGTTGATACACGAGTAGAACACGGAATAGCAGTTTGACAAGCAGTATCAGTTTTCTTAAGATTCCTCAACAATACATGAGAAATGTTTTGTTCTTTTATAATAGCTGAAATCTGATTGCATACGTAATGCCCAATTTTAACAGAATACAATCGTATATATTTTAAGAATTGTGCCACAGTCGGTGATGCCAAAACGTAAAACAAGCAAAACATTGGCTGTTTACATTAAAATAATAGGGTTGTGAGGAAACATCGATGCAGTGAGCAAGAAGTGATTTATATGTATAGTTAATTCTGTATGAATTTTTTAGCATTGTATAACGTTACTAAAAACCGATTTTCACCAGAAATGACTACTGACGTATAAAGTTCAAGAGCAGCTTGAATAATCATCGCATCGATGATTCGTGACGTGCAAAAAGTAAAAGATTCATAGCACAACACAAACAGCGAGGATATGTAATTCTGTTGCTTCTAAAAATAAATGACAATACCTACGCACATTTAAACACGACAGCCATTGCATTGATATAAGATGAAATTACGTTGCCTTTACTACTAGATGTCTAATAGGATTATGGGAAGTAGTTTTAGTGCTAAAATCAACGCTTGATTTCACCTGTAAATGAGAACAAGTGTTGCTCATAATGACGAAACTGAGTCACGTGACTCGGTCAATTAGATGTTAGTTTCAAACCGCAACACAGCAGAGACACAGAATAGGGAGCATACAGAACGGAAAGCTGGAGGCGGCGCCTTTGATCTGTATGTTACCAAGCGTTGCGCTCGACGCCATATTGAAAAACAGTAAACGCAGAACTATAGCCACTTAGTACTTTGGCTGGAAATGGACTTTTTACGAACTGCAGGTAACCTCACTGACTTTTAAGAAAGGAAACGGCTTTTCATTATGCTCCCCTCTATTTTGCACCCTGTTCTTGCGCCTAATTGTAATCCAACGAAAAAATGTAGGCCTACATTTTAATACAACTACGAAAATGTACGATGGAATCAATGATCGTTTTATTTGGTGCTTACCTCCAGAAGAATCCCAAGTAACGCGAAGTTATGTTTGAGAAAATAGTTATAAAGAAGAAAGTGACTTTACAACTGCCAGGTTTTATTTGACACGAATAAATTTGCACAACTCAGACTTAGCAGTACAATGTGATTACACAGAAGTAATGACGTCTGGGCATATATAAAACTGTTAAATTACACATAAATGAAGGGCAGGTAGCGGAAACATAAAACTACATAACAAACTACATAATAATGGAACACATTGTTTCAGTTATAGCAAAGGAAAAAGTGTTCATCCTTGTCAATATGCATTCACTAGAACATTACACACCATTTGTCCCTCACATATGGGTCACTTTTATCACTTTGATTTTTTTTTTTATTTTTTTTCTTCAATTTTGTTTTATATTTCAAGTCTCTGTTTGTGAACTTCAAGAAATAGAAAATTCTCACTTTGACAAAAAGTTTTACTACATATTGGAGAATATATTTTTAAGTAAATCAGCTCTCCTTGAATTCACAGTCCGTTTCTTAGCACTGGAAATAAATATTGCCTATAAAACATACCTATATGTTATATTTTACTTATGGCAGTGATGTAGTTGTGTTTCAATGTTGGAAAAGTTGTATTTGCTTTAGAAGGATAATTAATTTACTGATCGGAGAAGGGCATATAGAAAAATCTGTTAATCATAGAGCAGGAACAGCATAAAATAATTATTCCCCTTAATCTATTTGTTTCAGTATCCGAAGAGCATTCGTTGCCAACATTAGCACACTACGCCTCCATTGCCGTAAGTAAAATTTTACCTGCCTAAGCAACGTAGAACAAGGGGAGGAGGCAGGATGAGTGTTATCGATTTGACTGGTTCATTTTTACTTACGGCAGTGGAGGAGTAATGTTTTTAATGTTGGCAACATAATGTACGTTTCACGAGGACAACTACTTAACCGACCAGAGAAAGGTAGATACAAGAACTGCCAATCATAGAGCAAGAACAGCAAGATTATTCCCCTTATTCCATTTGTTTGAATATCGTAACAAGGGGAGACGGGAATCGGAACCCGCCGATTTCGCCCAAGTTACGTGTGTAGAAGGAGGTGGGTCTCCACATAACGTGCCTGAAATATTTCGCGTGAGTGGGCCTTAGGTAAGGAGGAAATGCTCTCGAAAGTTTTTCCGATAGCACTGCACATGTTATTCAGCGCTCTGTTCGTGAATAAACGGCGTAGCGGAATTAAAAAAAAAAAAAGTAATTCGGTTGACCGTTACGCTACGCCGTTAGTCACGAACAGATAGCTAAATAAGATGTACAGTACTATTGGAAAAACTTTCGAGAGCATTTTCTCCTTTCCTAAGGCCCACTCAGGCGAAATATTTCAGGCACGTTATAGGGAAACCAATCTCCTTCTACACATGCAGTTTAGGTGAAATCGGCGGGTCCCGATTGCCGACCTCCCCTTGTAAGAGGATCAACGGTCGTTAACATTAGCACGCTACGCCTCCGTTGCCGTTAGTAAAATTTTACCGTTTGCGTCAAATTATGTGAAGGTGAGTAGGTAGATGAGCCTTAAAAATTCCTGAAATATCTCGCCTATGTGGGCAACTGGAAAAGGGAATGCACGCGCAAAATATTGAAGTCCCGCTACTTACGCACTATTCTTTGTCTTTCATTTTGTATTATTCCGACGTTAAACTTAAAATTACAAAATATAAATGTACTACAACATTTCTATGCTGTTGAACTGCTACAGCAACAGTAACAGTGAGAGTTATCGTCAAGAGAAGAAGCAAGGCTGCTTTTAATAATTATGCACACATTGCTCTCATTCGAAACTGATAACATTTAACTGTTACCACACACATAGCGACGTTCTATAACCGTTCAACATCTTTTGGGAAGGTGAAGAAGCTTATATCCTTATTTGTATGAGAATTATTACAGCAATTAGGTGCTGAAAACCATCGGCCGCCTTTACTTTTATTGCTGCTCATAACAAAAACGGAACAGCTTCACCTACTGACACACAGTTCTTTCTTCTCATTGCACCAAATACGTGTTTACTTTTATGCCATTCAGGCAGCTAAAATACACGATCAACAAACAAAGACGGCACATTACCACGCTACAGAGTAGGAAGTGACCACGCGTTTACTGCTTTTCAAGATGGCCGATTCCGCGCATGCGCACTAAATTTTGGACGACAGACTGCAGCGGGAGTTTTTCTGTATACTCCTTATTCTGTGGCAGAGATATGGGGTTCGTTCAAAGAACTGCAGGTCTGCAGCTTCCTGCAGCAGCGAAGCAGGCGCTACCGCGCATGCGCGGTACCGATGACATCACGCATAACTGCCTGCTGCCGGGTTTCTTTTTGATAATGGAAGTAGTTTTTCCTGCAGTTTGGTCTTTGGTGTCGAGTCTCGTTGGAGGTACTGTAGTGGCGGTGTGTTCAAATATGTCGCACGAGCGTGTCTTATATATTTCTGGTGAAGGACGTACGGAAGGTAAGATACCGTACTTCAAGTAATTGAAATGTTTGTGTAGTATTTAATTTGGTTTGCTAAGTAACCGAGTCTGAAAAATTCGATGTTAAGTCTGCCTTTATTTGCAGATGTTGAGCAGGAATTATCACGATATGTGATTTTCCTACGAGTTACAACGGAACCTGCTGTACCCACACAGGAACCATTGTGGTGTATGAACGCCACATTGGCATTAATTAGCTTTTGTAAAAACGAGAAGCTGAGACGGAAGCAGATATTGTGGAACGGTATGGCAGCGCACCCAAAAACCCATGTGTGGAAATCCTTCTCGGCAGCCCAATCTGAAAACAGATTTGGGGCGATGAAAAGGGCTTACAAAAATGTGAAAGATTATAAGAAGTCTGGGAGAGGATGAAGGGATTTCGAATTTTATAAGGAGATGAATTGCTGTGTTAATTTAGAAGATGAAGGTATGTTACCCGAACCATTTTAATGGTGCCAAGTTAATATTAAAGAAATCGCATTGTTGACTTATATAACAAAATTAATATGTTTATTAATACATTATTTCTTCAATTAATCTGCTTAGAAAATCTCTAAGTTAGATCATGTGCCGGGCACGGAGTTAGCGTGAACGTCAGCTAACGAGAGGCCTACAAAACGCGCTGGGCCTTCTGTTATTTCGGTAAGTTATTTTTAATTGTTCAATCTGGTTTAATAGTAGGTGAACTGAAAATCTGAGAGCATAGTGGAAAATTTTTCATACTGGCAAACAGTGTTAAAAATATACCATTCTGATGAATTACGTTGGAAACTTTTTTAGTGTTGATGTACGAATTACATTGAGAGGCACTATTATTTCATAATCGTAATTTAATTTTGTACTGATCGAATGTTACACATTTCATTTCATTGTAGATGGTTTAAAACTAATGTATTGATTTTTTTCTCAATTGTATTTGTGAACACTGGTTATTAAAAACAATTGTACCTCTCGAAATGTTATCCATTGATGCTATGAACACTTTATTTTTGAAACTGTACAATGTACAGTGGCTCTAAAGTGCATACCGTACCTCAAGTTACGAGCACTTGAGCAGTAGTAGTATAGAAATAAAATTTCAGTAGAAGAGCTTCATTGATTTAAAAAAAATGCTCATTTGATGACATTTTTAGATACAGGTTCCTCATACACATAAAAAAATGTATATACTCCCCTCTAAGAGCCATTTCATTTTCTATATTCATTTTAGATACACCTTGTATATGTAATTACTTCCGCTAAGGTGCCTTTGTTTGGCCAGTATGCATATTGGTGATGGCATGTTCTGTGCATCATAACACCAAGCTTGAGCTTACTGTTTGTTTGGACGTGTGTTTGTGTGTGTGTGTGTGTGTGTGTGGGGGGGGGGGTGTAAAAGTGTATTGCAGAGAAGTGAATTGTTCACAATGGTCTAATTGACAGTGTTGGAATTTTATGTAAGTGAATTGCAAATACATGTAACACGTTTTTAGATCATTTGTCTTGTCACTGCTGGACATAATGCAACATGGTTTCACCTTCTAGATGTTTTAAAGTGAATCATCAAAAGTACAGTACATTAAGGTAAACTGAGGACAGTGAGCACAGAATTTACTTTATGTATTTAATATTTTATTGGAGCTAATGTATCTGCAGTAATGTAAAAATGGGCTACACAATGTGCATAAATGTGCCCCACAGGATAAACTGAAGTGTCAGATACTACCCTTCGGCTTCGACAAATAGTGTCATTATAATTTAATTTCCATTGAAAATGATCAGTGTTTCAAATGATTAGTGTTTTTTGATTAAAACACGTGGCTCAGTAGGTGGATTTGTGAATCTAAATGGACCACATTTTATAATAAAATGTTATATGTTTTTCAGATATGGTGTCATTGTCCAAGCTGGGTGGTGTTATTGAAGGCTAGATTTGACCAGTCCCACTTGTGCAATATGAAAATATTATTACATACTATACTGACAGATGTAAAATAAATTGTAGTGCTTATATTTCATTTCTACACCTCTAACAATCATGCTTACTGCTTTTGACTTTCCTGAACAGTAAAACATTTATTTCACAGAAACTTTGCAACTATCATGGTTATGTCAGATGTAGTGTTGTAAAAAAGTGTGGCAAGCAGCTATCTTGAAAAAAATAATAGGAAATGTGTGAACTCTTCACATTGGTGAAGTTACAGTAACCCTGCATTTATTTTCTTTATAAGGAATTGCTCACTTTGCCCCAGTCTCAATTAAAAGATCCATCATATTTGCTTAGTTATTTTAATAATGCCATTGTTAGGACTTATTACAGCCCCTCATGATTACTTCTCACAGTTATCAAAAATCTTCTGATTGCATGTGTAATTTAATAAACTGTGTATGAATGTGTTGCATATTACTTACTTGAAAATATGGCTACAGTGTGTTGTTAAGCATGCATTGCCAGTTAACTGCATTTATTGCTATGTTAAGTCAGAGTTGCCAAGTAAAAATTACTTAACACTGTTTTGAGTTTTGTTAGAAATTATCATCTTTGTTGGAAGTTGAGAAATTTTATTTATTTTTATGCATGTGACTTTTGTAGACCTCTGGGACTCTGTCCACTCCGCCCCAAACAAGAAGGCAAGAATGGGAAGCAAGGTGCAATATGAGAGAATAGTGGAGCAGTGGTCGGAGTATCAGAAGGCCAGGCTGAAGATGGCAGACGAGCGGCACACTCAGAGACTGCCATTCAAGGGAAAAGTTCAAGCTAACATAAGGCTTAACATAATTGATTAGGTTGCAGGACTAGTGAGCCAATATTACCAAATCTGATGGTAATTTTGTCACAGAAGTTACACCTATGTTTTTACAATATATTTAGCAGATGGAGAGATACATCGTGCAAGCAGTTATCTTCACAACTGTGCTGCGATCACATTCCTCATATCCACCCCTGTTCTGTTGTCCATGTCTCGTGCTTCTCCTTCGGCCTCTGGAGCGGGCTGATGTTCACCTTTTGTTGAAAAGATACAGACTTAATTACACACCACAAGAGATTTTCAAGTTATACTTATCTCCAAGCATTTTTGGCGGAACAAAATATGCGACATGCTAGGTTTAGAAATATTTATACATATACGTCCATCAAATAGCAGGTTGTCTTCTACGGCCAGGTTATCTAGAACACAACATGGTCTGATGAAATGTACCATGTCTGAAATGTCCCTTAATTTTAAATGGTACAATTGCCTGGACCGTTGTTTTAATAGCCCAAAACAGTGCTCTACCACAAACCTAAAAGTAAGAAGTAGTGTAATGTGTTAGGAAGTACTTTGAATGATGACATTGTTAAATGTAGAAAATTTACTCATTTACCATGAACAATCTATTGGTTTAACTTACCAGGCAAAAAAAACACCAGTATGTCGATAGATACACCTGAACCATGGTTGGGGAGCAACAACCACTACTGATCTATATAAGCTACTCACTTTTCATAAAAAGGCTGTAGGAATAATCTGAGAAGCAAAATAGACCCATCTTGCCTAGCCCTCTATGAAAAGGAGCCAAAGTATGTAGGAATAAAAATTAGTAAATGGACTACCTAATGAAGTCATGGCTCTTCCTACAATGAAACTCACTTTACATATTAAAATATAGTAACATGCTTACATGCAGAATAAGAAATGTGTTGGAATTAGGTTCACTGTCAAAGTAAACCACTTATTGTGATGTATTATTTGTAAATCAATGAGCAATTCAGAAGCATGTATCATTGTGAACTATACAAATATTTTCAACCATCAGTAATTTTTGAGCTTCTGCAATGTACCAATGGATGTTGAAAAGAACATTACTGTTATTATTACCTATTTCTGGACAGCACTGAGTTAAATTTAATCTCTCGCCGTGTTAGGTGATCTGTATTTCTGTATGGCATCAATAAATTTCTGACATAGGGATATGCACTGTCTCCCATGATATAAGATCCTCAGCACTTTTCTCCCAGAGTCTGAGAGGGGGTACTTGATCTGAATTTAACTCTGTTGTGGACTGATCCTGGATATCCAGCACAAAGGCTTCTGATATGTTGCTTGTGATCAGAGACCACCTGTAAAGTTATTTATCATATATGGCAGCATTATATATACTAATATTATTAGAACAATGAACAAGATTGCACTTACACTTATAACAAATTAATGAAAAAAATATAATACAAGTAATAAGGGAACAGAATCTGCAAATGAAGTGAATAAAAATGCTTCCGATTGACATAAGAATCTTGCACCTGGCATTCCTTTACTCCGGAAATGCGACTCTTATCTCCTCTCTGCAGGTGGCCATTTAACCTATTTTAACAATGTAAAATTATATTTCACATTGCTCCTACTGTAATAAATCTCTTTGCTACTAGTGTAGGTACCATATATGTAATGTGCACCTATATGTACAACTGCATCCATGTTAAGGCTACTAAGGAATCTCACTTTCAATAACATTGTACAACGAGCTGACTGCAATATTGAATCTGTCAGCTACATCACGGAAACATGCTGCTTCATGGCCAGCAAACCATAAAAATATCACGAAGTGCTGTAATGGGAGTATTCTCCCATTGCCACAAAACTGATATTTATAAAACCTAGAAGCAAACCATAAAAATATGAGGATGAGTTGCAATGGGAGTATCATCCCAATAACGAATAGCAGAAACAAATCACAATGAAAAGAATTATTCAAAACACAAGGAATTAGGACAGTATCAAGTGAATTTATATATAAAAGAAAAAAAAACTATCATCTTGAGATGTAATAGGCAAGCTATAGAGCTAAGTGTTTATTACTTCATCACCCAAATAACAAATTATTTTATTAGAACCTCAACTATTAAATGCCAGTTTGTGATCTCAGTGTGTGTAATATAAGAAACATGATTCTTAGATAAAGTAATAGTTAAGAGAAGATACATACATTGCTAGGAAGACAAATAACATAAAATAGGAAAATATACAAGAGCAGATGGTAATGAAACTAAAACTTTAGGAAAACATAAAGTGAAATAGTATGCTTAGTGAAATATTCTATTGTATATTTGAGTAGGAACTGGCCATGAAAACACAAATATAATAAATTGTTTCGAATATAAACTTGCCAGCATGGGCAGCATTGTAGATTAACTAAGCCTATATGAAATATTCCCATGTTCTTGAATACAGCAAAAAACCGATACTTTATTTCCCTATTCTGTACATGGTAGGAACATTTGCCCTTCACTACTTTTCAAGATATTAGTATAAACAATCAATGTATTGTATTTTATAGTTAAGCTTATTTTAGATCTGCAACCCAATATATGAAATCAGGATTATTATGAATCAATATAAATTAATAATTACCTTAATTTGGAATGTAACGCTGCTATTATCTTGCCATAACATGGCCAAACTAATTGTTTTTCATATCTTTAACAGTTGTAACAATGTATAGTATTGTAGGCCAGACTATAAAAGGAGGCCACACAAAGATCGAAAAAGGCAGTCTTGTAATAGCTTTCCAAGCCGCCACTATGCCGGTTTGGGCACCGATGAACATATTGTTGTAATGCATTGTAGGGTAAAAGTCATGAAATTACACAGCTTTTCAGGTACCTGGTATTTGCTCCAAGTTCTTGCCTTAATTTTGACTCACACATAAAATAGAAAATATTTGTCTAGCAGCACATATTCTGAATGAATTCTGGGATTCCTGTAAGCAGGTTATGTAGATGCTGTGTTTTAACCCTCGCATGGTATCAGCTCTAGAAAAACATATTGTATGCCTGGGGTCTTTTTTGACCCCGAAGTGATTCAAGCGACATTATGGAGATAAAAATTGAAATACGTCTATAAAAAGTAAATAAGTTGTAATTACTTACATTTGTTTCAAATATGAATACATCTTTTATGTAGCTTGTTTGGTTCCAAAAATTATTTTAACACTAAATATTCATAACAGACAGACTATGTACTAATACTGTAATTTATTAGTATTATATGTAATACCATTTATATTGAATTTTATCAGAAATACACTTCTACTCGCCCTCAGTGTCAATCCAGTTCAATCCCGCGTTCAAGGACTCAAGTATTACATTCCTTGAAACCTGCTTGCGCACATCAGGTGGAACTTTGTTATGTTATCTGTCCACTTCTAGACACAAAAGTAGATGTACTAATTACCTGAATGCCATTATCTTCAGTCACACACATGCACTCACCTCAGATCCTGTACATCTTCCTCTATCACATCTCCATCAGAATCACTATCATCTTCGTTTCCAATAATTGATTCATTATCACGGTCAGTCTTCTGTAAAACTGCCAAAGGCTGTTTTGAGACTGTAGCCCCCTTGCAAAAAGTATATCACCAGCCATTACCAATAAACTATTACAGCACGTCTTCTTTGCACAGAGCTCAATTCCAAACTATGAGTTTGTCGTAACAGTGCACATAATTGTATTTTCTATTCATTGTTTACAACAATGTACAAAGGAATGTCAGTTTATAAGGTACGTTGTTGCCAAGATTTATTTTCGTAACAAAACTTTTATATGACACTGAAAATCACTTATTGTATACCTGGGGTATTTTCTGACCTCAATGCAAACATTTCAAATTGTTGTACTGCAAAATGATATATAACCATAAATATTTTACCCAGTTATAATAAAAAGTCCGTGGATAGCATATCTGAAGGGTAAGTTGTCTACACCCACATTAAAACTGTTTATTTATAGTTAAATTAGCCTTGGGGTCTAAAAAGACCCCAGGCATCATGCAAGAGTTAAGAAGATTCTACATCCACAAGATATCAAGGTAACTGCCCTGAACTTTGATGCTGTGGGAATTTATTAAGACGTGAAGACCACAATCAGTTGGTGAACAGAACCCTGGAAGGTGGTAATGTTTTAATCTGTATGCCACAAACAGTACAATACATGACCACAAAACTAGATCTAGACACTGTCTACATCTTACTAGATTGAATGAGGCAAAAAACCATCATAGCCTAATAATATACCTTGGTGTACAATTGCACAAGAAGCTGCAAGAAGAAGAAGAGAGAGGGGGGGGGACATGTAAAAAGATTGCCGCACCTTAAAGCAAAGGCTACTCACTATGTGTTGAAGAACTTATATTACACGGTGGATTACAATTTAAAGTAACAGTAGACAGTACCTAAATTAGCTTGAACATGTAATAACTGAGTAAGAAAATTGAACACCCAAGGGATGAAACGTATCTGTAAAAAGCTGATATATTAAATTACTGAATATAGCCAGCGTATGTGTATTGTCTTGTAACAAACTTAGTACAAAAATTGAATACCTAGGCTAGAAATGTGACTGTTAAACAACAGTGGATTCCAGTAAATGAATGTTGTAAACTATTGCATGTAGTCATCTATGTCAATCCATAAGTAATAATGTACAAACATTTGACAATATCCACACAATGTGTAGGTATCCTTTATGGATGGAAAAAAAAATTAAAAATAATCAATGATAGTTAACAAACCTGGAACTTCTGAACTGTTCCGCCAGGTCTTCGGCCAGATGCAACCGCACACGAAAGTGTTCTGCAAATTCTTCTTACGTATACCACGGCACAACATATTCAAAAAACATTCTCACACTTCTGCCTTTTATTTCAGTGCAATAATAACAATTCATTGAAAATTTCATCGCTCGATACGAAATCAGAATCACTCGAGGATGGTATCTGGAATAAATAGATTTTGAAAAACTTTTTCACTCATAGTGGCGATTTTATAAAAACATAATAATTTTATATAATTTAATAGACAGAAACAAATAACATTCTTAGCTTATAATTACAGAAGAAACACAAAAGTAGCATACAGAAATGGCGTACACTTTTGTGATACCTTCGAAAGTTTGAAGAACGCGCTTCCTTCCCTCCTCCCCCCCCCCCCCCCCCCACTACAAACCTAAAGCAATCTGCACATGCGCCAGTCAGGCTGCAGGAGGAAATTTTCCCTGCAGCTGGGAGCTTCCTTGAACAGCCGGTAGGCTGCAGCAAGCTGCAGGATTGGGTGCCAGGTGCTCTTTGAACTCGAATTTCTGTACTGCGCATGCATGTTAGCAGCTCTCTGAACGAACCTAGGGACACACACAGTCTATTATCTTTGGTCTATGGTTGCCAGTGTTCAAATCAAGGCGGTTAGAATATAAGGAGTCGCCCTTACACTGGAAAAGTGAAGGCTGCCTCCGCCATATTGCCGAGTCTTGGAGAAGAAATTGTATTCTATAGCTGCTCTTTTGTGTTATTTAAAACAGCAATAAAATATGCCACAGCTTTGTTGTGATGTATGTGTTAAATGAGAGAAAAATAGCTTTAAAATTAATTTTTCAAATATCTTATGATGAGTATTTACTATTTATTATGTATTGAAGAAATTGTTGTTTGAAAGTACAAACTGTGCACTATAAGTCAATTCAATGCATTAATAGTAAGAGGGTCGACTTAACACAGTTTTAACAGAGAAATAGCATTCCACAGCTCGCCAAGATGGCGGACAGGCTTCAGTTGACTTATATGCTCATCATAGATAACGCCATCTCCCTTTATTTTAACCTCCTTGGTTCAAATACAAAGAAACACTTCACATTCTGATAATCTGACTTCATTTGGATTAACAACTGAAGGTTCTGTTGGCGTATATTGAAACAATGACACGACAGGACACTTATGGTGCGCTGTCGTTACGTCACCAATCTACCTACCTTCAGCTACAGTTGTAGGCCAACAATATACATACTAAAGAAACCAGCATAAATCCTGAAATGAAAGGCGGTGTATCAGATTATGGAATAGACAACATTTCTCTTAGATGGGGGTTATTATTTAACTAAACCTTTTGTATCAGTACAATTTTCGCACTCATCTCATGGATGCGTTCCTTCGTGGTAATGACGCCGTACGAATCAGACCATTGAGGCAGACTATACATTGTTCATTTATTTATTAACAGAACGACATTAATCTTCAGGTAAATTGTATATATGTTTCGTGATTTCTGCTGTTTTTTTTTTTTTTTTTTTTTTTTTTTTTTTCTCTCTGAAACTGTCACGTCAAATGAAAACAAAACTGATGTCTTTGACTGGGAGATACTATTATTCACATAATCAGGACACAGGTTTATCCTACCCCCATCAGAGGTAGGGCCATCTGTGAAACTAGCTGCGTGATATACCAATTCTACTGCAATCCTTGCACAGTGTTTTATATCAGTTTGATGACAAACCAGCTGCCATCAGAATGAATGGCCACCGCCAAACTGTGGCAAAAAAACAAGATAGACCACCCTGTGGCACAGCATGCAGCAAAGCACAGCACTGGATTTCAATGGATGCTTCACTACCCGAGTCATCTGGATCCTCCCCTCCACCACCAGCTCTTCCGAACTACGCAGATACTACAGTCCCGCAACCATCCTGGCCTCAACCTAAGATAACTTCCTATCCCTGCACCCTATGCCTAACATCTCCCCCCCTCCCCTTCCTTTCCCACCCATTATCCTGTATCCATGTCGTCCTCACAACTGTGTATTACCACTTACAATAGCCTCCTAATTTAGTACTTTTATTTTTTATTATTCTTTCCTAACTTTATTTTTTCCTTTATTCCCAACTTTATTTTTCCTTTTTTTTCTATTTTTATGTTTCCTTATTATTAACATTTCACCCCCCCCCCCCACACACACTCCCTCCCCACACTCCTCTACACTTCCCTTTTATCATTTCCTGCCCCTTCCCTTCCCTTCACTGTATTCATTGCCACAATTCAAATTCCCAGCTTTAAAATCCATCATGCAATTCTGAACTTTCCATCCAGACCTTTACCCAGCATCCTTCCCCCTCAACTCCCCACCTCATTCACAGCCTAGCTTGTGTAGCTGGAGTGGCCAGACATGATAGTTGTGTGTGTATAGTTGTCTGAATGATTTCGTGAATGTGTGTGTTTCTTTTTCTGATGAAGGCCGTGGCCAAAAATTTAAGTTGTGTGGATGTGATCGGCTCAGTGAGCCTCTTCACGGTGAGTTGTTACCTATCCTCCATTATTGATATAGCTATGTGTAATGCATTTTTTAGTGTTTGTAGTTATTTTTGTGTCTCGATTCCGTTGGTTGTCATGGGTGTCGGTGGCCGAGTAGAGAGAGAACGACTCAGGGATATAGGATGCACGTGTGTGCAGGTACGGAGGTGACCAGCCAGTGGGACAGCAGAAACTAGAACACTGGGCTAAATTAGAACAAGATATATATTTCGTGGAGTCTTGGTAATAGTTAACTTTTACATAGTTCTTGACTGCAGAATGCTGATACATAGTTTAGATAGAGGCCTGCCTACTGATGAGTCCTAGTACCTATCCGATAGCCAAGTCTTAACTGGTGCCTATCTGATTCCCAAGTGGCCGATACAGCAGTCGTGGCCACGAGCGGAGTAGCAGCAGAGGGCGCTCGTGGCTGACGTCGTAAGAACGCCGCGCCATGCGTGCATGGTGACATGCGGCGAAAGTACGTGGTGCGCACTTCATACTTGTGCGACACCACAGTTATTATTTATGAAAGTATCAAAGTTGAATGTTATGTAAAGAGACAGCCAAAGTTAAGTTTAAATCAACATACTATTTCTTAACTGTGTTTTACCAATAGTATTAATGGCATTTTAAAGTGAGTGTGAAAATGTGATATTTTACATGTCTGTGGTAAAGTTTTATTTAGGGTTTCTCTTATTTCATGTTGTGATGTTGGCAGTGCCAAGCAACACATGATGTATGGGACGTGCAACATAGGAGAAACGTCAAAATGTGCCTTTGAGCACATGGTGTGTCAAGATGATTGACTTTCTGTTATATCTGTGTGGACTGACCAATGTGTCTCTATAAAGAAAAGAAAACATAATTATAAGAGAACTCCTTGATATTATCTTGTACAAATGTACTTTGTGGGAAAGATTTCCATGCAAACTTACAGTCAATGATCACAGCTCAAACTTTCCAATTGGGATGTACACAACATAGAACTGAGTATGTTGCAGAATTGAGGGAAAATGCTTAAAACCTGATTTCATGAACATATGTTTACAAAAAGACGGCAAGTAAAACAATACTCACCATTTGCAGAACATCAGAAGCTATTTCACGACTGCTCACCTGTTATCAATAACAAGCAAATTTTACATTTTGTCAATTTTTATTGTGATCGTAAGTCCAAAACCTTCTTTGATGCAGCTCTCCATGCTACTCTATCCTATACAAGCCTCTGAATAACAGAAACTCACACCCATTCCAACTTGCTTACTGTATTCATATCTTTCTCTCACTCTGTGATTTTTAACTCCAACTCTTCCCTTCAATATCAAACTGACAATTTGTTGATGTCTCTTCTTTTAGTCAAGATATTAGAGAAATTTCTTCTCTCTCAGATTTTGCTCTTGAGCTTCTCATTACATATGTGATCTACCCACCTAATCTTCAGCTTCCTCCTGCAGCACTAAATTTCAAAAGTTTGTCATCTTTCTGTCTACTCCTTATTGTCCACTTGCATACTGTTATGTCTCATATACTTACCCTCAAAGTATTGAAACGTTCCCAGGCCTCAGCCAATTTAAGCTTATCCTAGTCTTAGCTATATGAGAATTATGGTGGTTTAACCATATTCACTGTACTTTGCTGTGATTGTAATATAATCTGCTGCTTTCTTGGAAGCTCAGAAGTCAGATGCATTCCTGTCATTGGATTACATTGCTTCATATGTCTTGAGTACTGCACATGTGCTTTTCATGATCTGAAACAATACTTTTGGTAACTCTTATTCAGAGAAGAAAAGGGATGAAATCCCTGTCCCAGCTTGAGGAGTGACCAGATACAATGAACTTGTGGTTTATTTCTTAAAAGCTGTTAACAGGTATAACAGAGAAAGTCAACGACTCTGTGTTTGTTTTGGCTCCAACATTCCACCATTTAGCTAACAGTGAGGAGTAAGTGCAATAACCAGAAACTTTTCAGACTTATCAGCAGCAACTGATTCACAAATGCCTTATGTTGATTGTGTTTTGGACTAAATTTTAATTTGTGCCAGTTAAAGGCTTTTTCTATCTCTTTGGACTTGGCATGTAGATTGCTTATACACAAAAGCACAAAATTCTCCAGTACCTGCTAACAACAAAAACAAACAAAACATGGCTTGCCACACCACAGGCAAAAGTTAAAAATAGCTTAATTAAAAAGGTCAGCAAAGAAAGTATTTCAAATTAAGTTTTCATAGAAACTTAAATTTATGTAGGAAAAACGTAGTACAAAGCACCACTGCAAAGGTGAAATTTTTTTGTGGCACTTGGCAACTCTTTTCTACCACTATCATCCATACTGCAGGAGAATGCTAATTGACAGTAGTTACTTTCAAAACTGCCACAAATTGAATATCTGAAAATATGTATGCAAGAGTTGCGACAGAAGATTCCAAAGTGGGTGTTGTGACTCCCGAGGCAGTCAAGTAGTGGCATTGAGGCTGTTGTGAAACTAGTAAACTCAGAATGTAAAGCTATGATTTTGAGCCATGACTCATGATCTTTAGTGAAGAGGTTCAAACACAGATAACACATTAATATTTGTAAGGAGTAGCATCAAGACGAGGGGTGGGAATCGGATGATCTGGTAGACAACAGCGGTAAATTAAACTTAGGGGTACTTCCAGGGAACAACCAGTTAATAGAAATTTAACAAACTTTCTAAAGTACAATTGTAAAAGGCGAAATGGAAACAGGTATCCTTTTAACCATATTTATTGATGATCAGACGAAAATTATAGAGGGAAACTTTCCCGGTGGGATAAACAAAAATAAAAATAGAAAAGAGATGACTTACCAAAAGGACCGGCTCGTCGAGAGAAACAAATAAAATCACACACAAACACACATACAAGCTTTCGCCACCACTGGCAGCTTCTTCAGGAAAAAGGGGAGGGAAAAGGGAAGGATATGGGTTTTAAGGAAGTGGAAAAGGAGTCATTCCAATCCCAGGAGTGGAAGGACTTACCTTAGGGGAAAAAAAGGAAGGTAAACAAATACACACACACTCAGACATATCGAAACGCAAACACACCTAGACAGACATTTGTGAAAAGCCAAAGGCCTGGGATTGGAATGACTCATTTTCCACTTCCTTAAAACCCATATCCTTCCCTTTTTCCTCCCCTTTTTCCTGAAGAAGCTGCCAGTGGTGGCGAAAGCTTGTATGTGTGTTTGTGTGTGATTTTATTTGTTTCTCTCGACGAGCCGGTCCTTTTGGTAAGTCATCTCTTTTCTATTTTTATTTTTGTTTATTGATCAGATAGACATGGAACTGTGCAACAGTTAAATGACCTCAAAGTATGAATTTTTTTTCAATTTGTCTTGGCTTTCAGATCCTGGCATTGGGCTTTGTAGTTAAATTTCATTACAGACAGAAAAAATTTAGATTCAAAACCTTAAGCCTACAAGATCTCTAACACATAAAGTCGGGCTTGCATCCATACTATAAGGGGAAAGGAAGGATATTTCAATAATTTGTAGCCTAGAAACCAATCACAAGCAAAGTTTGCCGTATACGCTACAATAGAACTGGTATAGAGATATGTTAGCTTGGGAACAGGTTGTCACACACTGAGATTACCTTGCATGGAATTAATTACAATACAATTCATAAAATCTCACATCACAGGGCAAAGTCTGAGTAAAATACAGCAATCCCTTTATATATCCACTGGTGATGCCAGAAACCAAACACGCTAAATCAGACAATTCGAATGACACATGGATTAATTTTAGAAGTTCAATTCTGCCTAGATTTCATAATTTCAGAATGATTACTTGTCCATACAAGACATATTAGTTCTGGAACTAACATACCCGATGAATAATTGCAAACTATGCACACATATAGGTACATAAGCTATTGCTATTTGCAGCCAGATCTATAAGTTCCAACATCACAGACAGAAATATTTTTAAGTCAACAGGCGTCCTGGCCACAAAGTAATTATTTATGGTAAAAGTAGCATCCCTTCCAAAATAGTTAGCCAAAGTAGTCTTATAATGGCACATTATCTGAACTGGTGACAATGTAGTTGTACCCAAGTAATAAGATGCGAACAGAAACATTAATGAATTGGATAGAATTCCTGTACAAGTATCACTGAATGACACTAAAGGCACAAGAAGCAAAATGGAAGTTGAAACATTACTTGATAAACCTGCACAAACCTACCATGTACATAAATTTCTTAATAAAACAGAAGTACTGTAAATTTCTGATAAATATTTCCTACCAGCAGTCAAATTGATTGAACCACTAATACAAATAGCGAACAATATTGCAATGAAGAGACTCTCGGTTGTAGAGTAGATTATCTCAAACTTTGAGCGAACTGTTGATACACAATCTATTACCTTTTCATCACCTTATTGAATTTTTACAAGCACTGAACCAGTATGATAACAGCTAGCTTCTGTGTGAAGTTTGGCTTCTGCATTCTTGGCTGAAATTGGTGTGGAAGTTAGAGCTTTCTTAAGTGACCAGAAAGCTCTTTCTTTCGTCTCATCCCATTAAAACTTGGCATCGATGGTAGTATGAGCACAGCCTGCGAAAACTTCTCACATCAGATGTGCTGAGGAGTTTGAAATTTTGTGACTGCCCTTACTTTATCTGGATCAGGACGTACACCATCTCTATTCACTAGGTGCCCCAGGATTTTTATCTCTTTGGTGACAAAGAAGCACTTCTTTGGGTTGAGGCAGAGTCCTGCAGTCTGAACACACTTCAATACAGTTGACAGGGGCTTAGATGTTCTGTATATGTCTTCGAGAAAATAACAATGTCGTTTAGATAACAAAGACTCTTTGTCCATTTAAGATGTTGAAGCAAGTTTTCCATCATGCATTTGAATGTGGCCGGAGCATTACATAATCCAAATGGCATGACTCTGAATTCACAGAGGCCATCAGGTGTAATAAAAGCAGGCTTCTCCCTGTCAGCTTCTTCAACCTCGATTTGCCAGTAATTTGTCTGCATGTCCGTGGTTGAGAAGTATGTAGCTCTTTTCAAACAGTCTAAGGTGTCATAAATGTGCAGAAATGGGTAGACACCTTTCTTTGTGATTTTGTTCAGCCACCGATAGTAGACTCAGAAATGCCATGTGCCATTCTTCTGCTTCACGAGGACCATCAGAGATGACCAGGGACTCTCTCAAGGTTGAATAATGTCATTGTGCAACATCTTCTCCACTTCTTCCTGAACTATCCATCTTTCAGCTGGCAACACTCTGTACAAATGCTGGCTAATTGGTGGATGATCCCCAGTATTGATACAGTGTTTTATAATGGAGCCATTTCATCTGGCTCTTCTCCTGTCTGGACCTGAATGCACCTCAAACTTGGTGTAGTATGGTCAACACCTGCTGACATTGTTCCTGTATCAGACCAGGCCCTATATGCAATTCCATAGTGGTTTCTTCTAGTGCTTTGTCAGCAGTAACATTGATGAAATTGAACTCATCATCCAAGACTAGTTCTGCTGTTCCAGTACAGATTGCTTTAGGAAGGAGTTGTAATTTCTTGTGAAAATTAGTGAATAAAAGTTCTCCTCGACAACCTGTAATTTTTAGGATAGCCACTGGTATGGAAATTGCCTTCATTATACTGATTAGCTTTTTGCGATCAACAAGCACTTCACAGTTCAGGTGGTCATCTTGGCTGCTGAATGAAACTCTTCCCATTATTAATGGCAGTATGTCAACATTCTCAAACGAAAACAGCTTCCCAGGGGAGTACTTTTTATGTATACTTGTCGGATTGCTTCCTTAATTTGTAGCTCAGATCTTCCACAGTCAATGACAGCCTGGGATTCCTGAAGGAAATCCCATCCGAGGATGACGTTATGGGTATGTTCTGTCAAGACAACAAATTCAAATGGCTGCATCGTGTTGTTGTTAGTTATTCTAGCAACACTTAGTCCTGTTGGCCAGATGCATTTTCCATTTGTGAATTTCAGCACAGTTGCTCTTGTATCGCAGAACATTATCTTATTTAGTTTGCAGTGGTAGTCATTCGACAATATAGAGGAGGAAGTTCCTGGGGTTGACTAGTGCCCAGACAGGTTGGCTGTTGATGATGACACCAGTGAGATTTCACGTCTTCTTAGTGACTGTCGTCCATGGAGGATTTTCATCTGCAGTGGCCCCACATCCGTAGGTGGTCTCTTCACCTAGTTTTCCTGATCACAGCGGCTTGGTGAATGGCTGGTACCTCTATAAGGCAATGGTAAATGGCAGCAGTGTGTTGGATAGTGACCACATCTAGGATATGGCGACGGGCTTTACCCCATAGGTCAACAGTAACAATCTGCAGTTGACTGCCATTGTAAGAACTGCTCTGATGGTTGGTGTGTTGCTGCATAATTGTCAAATATCGTCTCTCCCTACAGTACTATACAACATGTTCAGGAAGCCCACAGTGAAAACACAATGGTGTGTTGTCTTCTGTCCTCCTGCAAGGTGTCAGAGTTGCCGGGGGAGTCGGTTGTGGCTGTGTCGGTTCACTCCTAGGCTGCTGTTTGACAGCTGCTAAGTCTTAGTAAGTCAAGGCCATTCTTCATGTTGAGGCCGATTGGTGGAGCAGACAGGCACTAATGCTTGAAATACCTCTTCCTCAGCAGTATTGGTGTCCTCATGACATACAGGACCAACATCCACACTTCCTTGGTGTAACAATCCCAGTTGGCATAAACTGTTGTAATTTTTCTATCACAATTTGTCACATGAGAGAAGGAAAATCGAGCTCATCTTCCACAATTGCCATAGGGACTACATTTAGGAGTCTGTCGTACTTCTTTTGTCCAACCCTCCTCAGGTTGCATCTCTTCAATTGTCTGGCACCATTGGATAAACTCTTGTGTTGTTGAAATGTCTTTTAACCGAAGAGCTCAATACAAGTCTTCTGCAATGCCCATCATCAGGCCTGAAATTCTATCGGCCTTATTCTTACTCAGGTTAACTACTTGACATACGGGCAAAACATTCTGCATATACGACTTTTGACTCACCATGTCATTGGGCCCTGTTCTTAAATTGCAATTCTGATAAACGGACTTGCCACTGGTGGTCTCCAAATGTCTTCTTAAATTTCAACTGGAATGTTTCCCAGCTATCAAGCTTGTCCTGATTAATTCCGAACCACTGCTAGGCTGTCCCATCTAGGTAGAAATATGTTTGTCAAGCACATAATGTGATCCTACCTATTATACTTTGTGACTTGGTCAAATACTTTCAGGCCTTTGTTTGGGGCCTGTCCAACATCTCCGGAGAACACTGATGGGGTTTCTGATGTGCAGCTAGCTTACCACTGTTTTCGTATCCATGTGTCTTTTGATTTCATGGACCTTCGGATGGAGGTAGTCAATATATCCTTCGAATGGAGGTAGTCAATATATCCTTCGAATGGAGGTAGTCAATATATCCTTTGAATAGAGATAGTCAATATATCCTTTGTGTTCAGGTTCTCATTTGTGTAGGTGATGGCTGTTACGCTGCCTAAACAGAGCCACGATGATGCAGGATACCCATCACCTCCACCAGAAAGTGTCACGTGGAAAACTCCAAATGGTCTAGAATTCAAAGGCTGGTCATTAATAGAGTACAACACTTAATACTTAGAACAGTTTTATTGCTAACACAAGCATACCCTCAAAACAGACTGCCTCCTGCTTGGAGGGCTCCACTATTTATACATAGAAAGAACTTTCTGGAATTTACAAATACATAGAACATAAGAAACACATAGAATATTCTCAAAATAGTAAATACAAAGAAATGAATTTGCTCTGCCAGTAGCAGGATTTGAATCGGGGAATGCCAGCATAGTGATCTCCAACACTAACCACTTCACCACTGCACACAGTAGTTTGATTCCTCTGTATTGGTACATCTCAGGATAATACATTTTAGTGTAATCTTTGTGAAACTTGTTTTCTGTTATTGTCTTCCACATTATCTTGATTGAGTGACCTAGGCAACATGATGCAAGTTTCACTGAAAAAGTAAGTAATGTTTGTAATTTCTATATATATTAATTTTTTTTCAGATTAAAATAATGTTTTTCTGGTCTTTAGTCCGGAGACTGGTTCGATGCAACTCTCCACCCTACTGTATCCTGAGCAAACCTCTTCGTCTCCTCATAAGACCTGCAACCTATATCCCTTTGAACCTGCTTACTGTATCCATCTCTTGGTCTTCCTCTGCGATTTTTACCTCGCACATTTCCCTCCAACGCTAAATTCATGATTCCTTGATGTCTAAGAATGTGTCCTATCAGTCAATCCCTTCTTCTTGTCAAGATATGCCAGAAATTCCTTTTCTCCCCAATTCTGTTCAGCACCTCCTCATTAGTTACGCAATTCACCCAACTAATCTTCAGCATTCTTCTGTAACATCACATCTCAAAAGCCTCTATCCTCTTCCAGTCTGCACTGTTTATCATCTAGGTTTCACTCCCATACAAGGCAACACTCCACACAAAAGCCTTCAGAAATGACTTCCTTACACTTAAGTTAATATTCAATGTTAACAAATTTCTCTTTTTCAAACACAATTTTCTTCCCATTGTCATTTTACATTTTATATCCTCTGTACTGCGACCATCGTGTATTATTTTACTCCCCAAGTAACAAATCTCATCTACAACCTTTAGTGTTTCGTTTCCTAATCTAATTCCATCAGCATTGTCCGATTTTCTTAGACTGCACTGCATTACCCTTGTTTTGCTCTTGTTAATGTAAATTTTATACTCACCTTTCAACATACTGTCCATTTCGTTCAACTGCTCTTCCAGGTCTTTTGCTGTCTTTGACAGAATTAAAATGTCATTGGCAAAACACAGTATTTCTATTCCTTCACTCTGAACTTAAATTCCTTCTCGAAATTTCTCCTTGCTTTCCTTTATAGCTTGCTCAATGTACAAGTTGAATAACATTGGAGAAAGGCTTCCCTATATTTTACTCCTGCTGATTTCAGAATTTATAAGAGTGTATTCCAATCAACATTGTCAAAAGCTGTCTCCAAATCTACAAAAGCTAGAAATGTAGGTTTGCTTTTCCTTAACCTGTCTTCTAAGATAAGTTGTAAAGTGAGAATTGCCTCCTGAGTTGTTACATTTCTCCGGAATAGAAACTGATCTTCCCCGTGGTCGGCTTCTACCAGCTTTTCCATCCTTCTGTAAATAATTCATGTTAAACTTTTGCAACCTGCTTTCTTTGGAATGGGGATTATTACATTTTTCCTTAAGTCTGAGGATATGTCACCTGTCTCATACATCTTACACACCAGTTAAAATAGTTTGGTCATGGCTGGTTCTCTCAGAGACTTTAGTAGTTCTGAGGGAATGTCATCTACTCCAGGGGCCATGTTTTGACTTAGGTCTTTGAGTGCTCTGTCAAATTCATCTCTTAGTATAGTATCTCCTATTTCACTTTCATTTCCTCTTCCCCTACTACAATATTGTCTGCAAGTTCGTTTTCTTTGTAAAGCCTCTCTACATACTGTTTCCACCTTTCAGTTTTCCCTTCTTTGCTTAGAACTGATTTTCCATCTATTATATGCCACTGCTTTCCACATCTCCAAATACCTCTTTTATTTTCCTGTAGGCAGTATCTATTTTTCCCCTATTTATACATTCTTCTACAGACTTGCATTTGCCTTCTAGCCACTCCTGCTTAGCTATTTTGCACTTCCTGTGAATCTCATTTTTAGTCATCTGTATTCCATTTTGCTTGTTTCATTTACTGCATTTTTATATTTTCTCCTCTCATCAATTAAATTTAGTATTTACTGTGATATCCAAGGATTTTTTGTAGGCCTTACCTTTCTACTCATTTTGTCCTCTGCTGCCTTCACTATTTCATCTCTCAATGCTACCCATTTCTCTTCTACTTTTTTATTTCCCCCTGTTTCTGTCAACTGTTGCCTAAAGCTCCTTCTGAAATTCTTAAGCACTTCAGGTTCCTTCAATTTACCCAAGTCCTGTGTCCTTATTCTCCTACCTTTATGCAGTTTTTTTTTCAGTTTCATCCTACAGTTCATGACTAACAAGTTATGGTCAGAGTCTATATCTGCCCCTGGGTATGTCTTACAGTTTATAACTTGGTTGCGGAATCTATATTTTACCATTATAAAATCTATCTGATACCTTCCGGTGTCTCCTGGTCTCTTCCAAATATACGACCTTCTTTTATGATTCTTAAACCAGGTGTTTGTTACAATTAAATCATGTTCAGTGCAAAATTCTACCAAGGGGCATCCTCTTTCATTCCTTTTGCCCAGTACATATTCACCAACTATTTTTCCTTCCCTTCCTTTTCCTACTACCAAATTCCAGTCTCCCATCACAATTAAGTTTTACAGTCCCATAATTGTCTGAATAATTTCCTTTACTTTCTCATGCATTTCTTTGATCTCCACATCATCAGCAGAGCTAGATGGCATATAAACTTGTACTATTGTGGTCAGTGTTGGCTTCATTTCTGTCTTGAGTACGATAATGCGATCACGGTGTTGCTCATTGTAGTTTACTCGCATTCCTATTTTCTTATTGATTATCAGACCTACTCCTGTAATATTAAAATAATGTGTTAACAAATTTCTCTTCTTTAGACATAATTTACTTCAGGTTGCCATTCTGCAGTATATATCTTCTCTACCATGGCAATCAGCAGTTATTTTACATTGCAAATAACAGAAGTCTTCCACTACCTTCTTTGTCTTGTTTCCAATTCTAATTGTGGCAGCATGCCTTGATTTCATTTGACTAAATTCTACTGCATTTATTTTTGTGTTGTTAATATTCATTTTATCTATTACTATCAGGAACTTTTCTCTCTGCAAAATAATTACAATTGCATCTAAAAATCACAGTTACATCATTTCTTGCCCCTAGACTATAATTACATTTCTAGATTTCTGCTGGTTCACAACTTACTCATTGTGCAAATTGTATAACATTGGGGGAATATACAACCACTGCATCCCTTTCATGGAATTCTGGTTAGCTGTGTATTGCTCCATACTGGTCTTGGTTAGTTTACCTGTGGCCATTCATTCAGATGGACAACTTTTGTCACTCATGCCAAATGTAAGAAACTGTGCAATGATTGCAGATGAGTTGGGAAATGATATGCTGCTTTCTCATGTGGCTTGAGCTGTGATGGGTAGGATAATCCTGTGATAGAAAAGCAGATGAAGTGCAGATGGATGGAGTTGGCAGGTCTTACACCTAAGTCTTCCACAAGGATATGAGCCCTACGGTATGGGGTTGGGATTGGAAGTGGTGTAGGAACGGACCATGATGTTGTGAATGTTGCACGGAGGGAGGGGGGGGGGGGTGGATCTTGGGTAGTATGGCCCCTCATTTCAGGACATGATGATAGATGATGAAAACACTGACAAAGTATATGGTTCATTTAATTCATTTCAGGTGGTGGGGTGTTCCTTTGTAGCTGTGTCTAAGGTATTGAATCGAAACAGTACCAAATGCATGTCGTGATATGGCATAGAGATTGCTATCTCTCTCTCTCTCTCTCTCTCTCTCTCTCTCTCTCTCTCTCTCTCTCTCTCTCTCTCTCTCTCTCTCTCTCCAATCGGAATAGTTTTCTGTGTGTGTCCCACTCCACTTCACCAAAATCCTAGTCCATTCCTATGCCACTATTATTTCCCTAAAAGTCTCCAGGAAATTGACGGGATGGGACAGCCAATTTCTTTCCCCATTCTTACTCAAAAAGTCAGATTGTGATCTCAGTCTCTAACAATTGTCCATGTTGTCAATGGGATTCTCCTTCCTAACTTCACTATGCCATCCTGCACCATGTCTCCCTACCTCAGTGATGATATTCCCATGGATATCCCATTTCAAGACATGTCCAATCCACACAATCAGCATTTATTATTCCAGTCCTGTCACGGGCTTTTCTACCCAGGCAGAAGCCAAGCCACCTGTTAAGGCAGCCATGTGATTTACCAACTGTGCTGAATTACTGCATAGCTTTTAATATAGGCATGACTACCATCCAGAAAAGGAAGGTGAACAAATACACACACACCCATACATTTACACATGTGTAAATGTATGGGTGTGTGTGTATTTGTTCACCTTCCTTTTCTTCCCCCAAGGTAAGTCTTACCTGTCACGGGATTGGAATGGCTCCTTACCCCCTTCCTTAAAACCCTCATCATTTCCTTTTCCCTCTCCTTCCCTTCTGCCTGATGAAGCAGCTAGGCTGCGAAAGCTAGCGTTTGTGTGTGTGTGTGTGTGTGTGTGTGTGTGTGTGTGTGTGTGTGTGTGTTCTATTTATTTGTGCTGCTGTCACACCTGTGCTCCTTCGCCTGGTAAGTAATCTTCATCTATTTTTTTATATATAATTTTTCCTGCTAGGAATTTTTCGTCTATAATATATAATTAAGTTCTGTGATGTGATTATCTTTTCTACACATCTGTCTGGAGCTCAGCAATTGTCTTAGTGAGTTGCAATCTATACTCATTGTATTATTTTCTGGAAACATTTCTCTGGTACACAGAACACAGCATCATCCCGTAATACTTCCACATTTCAAGCAATAACAAAATCACATAAAAAGTTTATACACTCGTGGCCATTCAAATTGCTACACCACGAAGATGACGTGCTACGGATGCGAAATTTAACCGACAGGAAGAAGATGCTGTGATATGCAAATGATAAGCATTTCAGAGCATTCACACAAGGTTGGCACTGGTGGCGACACCTACAACATGCTGACATGAGGAAACTTTCCAACTGATTTCTCATACACAAACAGCAATTGACCGGCGTTGCCTTGTCTAAGGAGGAGAAATATGTACCACCACGTTTCTGACTTTGATAAAGGTCGGATTGAAGCCTATCGTGATTGCGGTTTATCGTATTGCGACATTGTTGCTTCCTTTGGTCGCAATCCAATGACTTAGCAGAATATTGAATTGGTGGATTCATGAGGGCAATACTGACCGCCGTGCTGGATCCCAAGGCCTCATATCACTAACAGTCGAGATGACAGGCATCTTATCCTCATGGCTGTAAAGGATCATGCAGCCACATCGCGATCCCTGAGTCAACAGATGGAGATGTTTGCAAGACAACAACCATCTGCACCAACAGTTCGACAACATTTGCAGCAGCGTGGACTACAGCTCAGAGACCATGGCTGCAGTTACCCTTGATGCTGCATCACAGACAGGAGTACCTACTATGGTGTACGCAACAGTGGACCTGGGGGCACAAATGACAAAACGTCATTTTTTCGGATGAGTCCAGGTTCTGTTTACTGCATCATGATGGTCCCATCTGTGTTTGGTGACATTGTGGTGAACGCACATTGGAAGCATGTATTTGTGATTGCCATACTGGAGTATCACCCGGCGTGATGGTATGGGGTGCCATTGGTTACACTTCTTGGTCACCTCTTGTTCACATCAACGGCACTTTGAACAGTGGCTGTTACATTTCAGACGTGTTACAACCCGTGGCTCTACCCTTCTTTGGATCTGTGGGAACCCCTAAATTTTAGCAGGTTAATGCACGACCGCATGTTGCAGGTCCTGCACGGGCCTTTCTGGATATGGAAAATGTTTGACTGGTGCCCTGGCCATCACATTCTCCAGATCTCACACCAACTGAAAACTTCTGGTCAATGGTGGCTGAGCAACTAGCTTGTCACAATACGCCAGTCACTAGTCTTGATGAACTGTGGTATCGTGTTGAAGCTGCATGGGCATCTGTACCTGTACATACCATCCACGCTCTGTTTGACTCAATGTCCAGGCATATCAAGGCTGTTATCTCAGCCAGAGGTGGTTTTTCTGGGTACTGGTTTCTCAGGACCTATGCATCCAAATTGCATGAAAATGTAATCGTGTCAGTTCTAGTATAATCTATTTGTCCCATGAATACCCGTTTATCATCTGCATTTTTTCTTGGTGTAGCAGTTTTAATGGCCAGTAGTGTATATTGACTATTAAACGTTTTTACTCCTAGTTTGCAAATCAAGTTGGAGTTGAAGCAGAGGACAAGAACATATCTGTAGTAAACTGATCACAACAGGAGTAACCGAGCGAGGTGGCGCAGTGGTAACGCACTGGACTCGTATTCGGGAGGGCGGTGGTTCAAATCCACCCCCGGCCATCCAGATTTAGGTTTTCCGTGATTTCCCTAAATCACTCCAGGCATATGCCGGGATGGTTCCTTTCAAAGGGCACGGCCGATTTCCTTCCCCATCCTTACCCAAAACTCCGAGCGTTAGCTCCGTCTCTAATGACCAAGTTGTCGACGGGACGTTAAACCTTAAGCTTCCTTCCTCCTACAACAGGAGTAAGTATGAGTCATAAATTGGAAAATCAGTTATGAAATATTAATGCAAGATAGGTCACCATTGCTCAGTTTAACACAGCTTGTGATACATTCACTTGTGTTCTTTTCTAAGGTTAGACTTTTCCAAAATCTATTCCCTTAAGCAATACACAGTATCATCAATAGACACACATACAATAACACACACATTCCTAGCTTGAGCACATTGACATATGAAGGATAGGCTAGCTACAGAAAAGAAGGGACTATCTTTATAAAAGTCTCCAAAACTATAATGAAATTCACCTGGAATCTGTTGCTTACACATTTGTTTGATGAAACTTTTTATTTCCAGGTGAATTTTTTCTGATAGTGCATCACATTTTGATAAAATTCCTTCATTTAGTGAACAATAGGTGGTTAGTGACAATTTGATGCAACAAGGCTCACAATATCTGCAGAAAATGGCTCCAAAGCCCCGTAATCATGAAGCAATGGCTACCGAGGATTTGACCATGTTATCATTGATGAGGGATGGTTGCCCAATGCACTCTTTATCACAATTTGAAAACTTTAGGAGAAAACCTATTCCAGCAACACACCATCTGTTTGCTCTTGATGTTCTGCCCATATACCTGACAGAGCCGAGACACTGCTCTATGTTTTGTTCATTAAAAAACATCATCACTGGCTGAACCTCAATAGCAGTTGGAGAGCAAATAAGAGAGAACACTTTGGAGTACTGCTGCCGCAGTACTGGCGCAAGGTGAGTCCTGTCTATCCAGCACTGGATTGTGATGTCATACATCTATTGTGCATGTACAATTTTCTGGCTACATATGTCTAATTTAACATGTTCGCTGCTGTCACCTAGTGCGGGCCGCTAACGCTCTTAGACGGATGCCTGTATGCGCACGTGCGCGAAGACCTAAAATCAGACCCCTGCAAAACCTGTAATATTGAAAGTGAATATAACGTCTGCAAAAGAGGTGGTGCTAAACTGCATGCCAATTATATGATAAATGCTACAAATTCTCTGACTTATAAGCGTCATATGCATTAATTGCAAACAATTCTAACAACGTCTCTGATTTATTGATTTTATTGCAAACTGGAAAGAAACTTAAATTCAAACAAGTGATAAATCTGCTTAATTGAGAAAGAATTGTACTGAAAACCCCAAAGGGTTTATGATAATTAAGAAAAAGAAACATGTCTCATCTGCAATGTGGTGCTATGGAAACCTAATCCCGTATAACAAATTTGCAAGATGTATAGGTGATGTTTTTATAGCACACCACTAAAGACGAAAACACACAACTGCAGACAGGAAAATGTTACTTGACGTTTTTTTTTTGGTGGCCTGTACTAACATGAGTGCACAGCCAAATTAACTAAACTGAGTACTCAGGTAGCAAGCCGCTTATAAACATTGGCAGCTTTGGCGTGTTGATCGCAGAAACCGTTATAAGTGTTGGCAGCTCTGGCGTGTTGATTGCGGAAACGCTTGCAAGTGTCAGCCGCAGCGAACGAGTTAAAGGGAACAACACCAGGAAAATTACTTTCTAGATGCACCCCACATTTATTTTCTTATTAATGAAATTTCAAACTACCTACCATTAGCTATAGAATTTAAAATTGACTCATAATTTGCTTTGCCTTTAGCAGTTTTAATTTTGTTGCTGTTCATTTTTCTAACATATGTGCATCATTTCTTGTCCTTGTCACTTTGATAACTATTATCCTTTAGAATCATAATCAGATGATTTACTTGTCTGTTTATGGGTATGGTTACAGGCAGGACAAGTATGGCAAGGAAGAGGAGGAGGAGGACGAGGAGGAGTACATTAGGGGGATGGGCAGCAACTCACCCCTCCACCCTTCCCTACAAATATACAATCTTCACAAGACAGACGCACATGCTGCCTTGCCACACAAATGGATGTTTCAAAAAAGGTGGAACGTGTAATGGATCCTGAATAGGGGTTAGTGCACTCGGAACCATTTGTAGTGAAACACATAAACCATTTTATTATTCACCATGAAACTGCACTCCTTCTCATCTTTGTTAATTAGATCATAAATTTGTTCCTGGGTACAATGTTGTTTATATAATATATCAATGAAAAATAATATAGTGAGGACAGTTTACAACTCACCGCAAAGACGTGGCGACGAGCTGCAACAGGCACATACAAAAGACACACACATACAACACATTCAGCTATCTTCAGAAAATAGACCACTCACGCAATCACACAGGCACACAACACAGTCATACAACCATCACCTCCGACTGCCACACTTCGAATCACTTGGATTCGAAGTGTGGCAGTCGGAGGTGATGGTTGTATGACTGTGTTGTGTGCCTGTGTGATTGCGTGAGTGCTCTATTTTCTGAAGAAGGCCATGGCCGATAGCTGAATGTATTGTATGTGTGTGTCTTTTGTCTGTGCCTGTCGCAGCTCGTCGCCACGTCTTTGCGGTGAGTTGTAAACTGTCCTCACTATATTATTTATTCCAACCTGGACTTTCCATTATTATATATCAATGAAAATAATACATTTCTGGGAATACAATACAGTTAGCAAGCGAATAAATATACTCAACTAGTGGCGACTGGAGAAAACCCATTAAAAAGGTTGTAACATGTACAGGCAGATAAAAATTCTGCCTGCTGCCATTTTTGCCAGATGTTCATCTGTCCGTTTCCTGTTGGTCTTCTTTCTTGGGGCTTCCTGAAAAACTTCGAATTCAGTTACTGCCTTTCTGTAACTGTCCCTATACATCACTTCCATTTCTGGGAGTCCAGGATCCACGAGGTCTTTCTTTATTCCTTGCAACCAACAATTGGGTGTTTTCCTCCATTGAATTAAATTGAAGATTTTCTTCGTTAATCTGCTGTCATCCATTCTCACCAGATGACCGAAGAACATAAGCCTTCTCTTTCTCATTTCCGTAGTAACTGGTTTAATAAATTGATATATCTTCTCATTGCTCATCTTTACCCATGTTTCACCAATTTTTTTGTGTCCACCAAGAAGTTTCCTCAGAATTACCCTTTCCTTCCTCTCGAGCTCATCTACTAGTCCTTTGTTCTTGAGGGAGAGAGTTTCTGCTGCATATTGTACTTCTGTTCTTGTCACTGTCTTGTAGTTTAATAACTTCACATTTCGAGATAAGCATTTTTTTATTTACAGCTTCATTGTTAAAAATTGCGCCCTCCTGAGTTTAGCTACACGAAGTTTGACAGCTTCTTTCTCTATGCCAGTATCCTTTATTGTTTCTGCTAAATATTTAAAGTGCTTGACCCTTTTGATGCATCCAATAATTGTGTGCATTTTGTTGACTTCCTTAAATTTGTTATACATGAATTTAGTTTTTTCTTGCGATATCTGTAAACCAAATTTAGCTGCATGCTTTGCTAAGATTTCTATTTGTTTAATTGCATCTGGTATATTCGTGGACAGTAGCGCAATATCGTCCGCTAAAGCTAGTGCATGTATTGTAAGCCCTTTGACTGATCCTCCAAAAGAAATTCCCTTCACTTTTTCTTGTGTGTATTCCGCCAGTGTCTCCCATATTATCTTATAGAGTGATGTTGAATAAGATTGGGGAGAGCCCATCCCCTTGTCTCAAACCAGTCTGGATTTTGAAAGGGTCTGAAATCTTGCCTCGAAATTTCACCTTGGACTTTGTATCTGTCAGTGTTTGCTTAACAATCTCTCTAGTTTTTCTATCAATTCTGAATTCCTCCAGAGTTCTAATGAGACTTTCTCTATTGAGTCATATGCTTTTCTAAAATCAATATATGTTGTAACATGTGGTTGACCAGCACGTGTTCTAATTATGTTTTTAAGATTTATAATTTGCTCTGAACAGCTCCTTCCTTTTCTAAATCCATCTTGATATTCTCCTATCTGTGGATCGAGAACTGGTTCAGTTCTGTTTAATAATATATTGGAAAGTACCTTGTATGGAACGGATAGAAGGGAAATCCCCCTGTAATTGTTCACGTCTGATCTGTCACCCTTTTTGTGGAGTGGATGTATAAGTGCCATCCTCCAATCTTCTGGGATATTCTTGACTTGCCAAATTTCTTTAATAATTGTACCAAGGTGTATTGTTACTTTTTCCACGCCTAGTTTCAACAGTTCAGCTGTGATTCCATTTTCACCAGAAGATTTGTTGTTCTTGAGGGGTTTTATAGCTTGCCGAACTTCATCTAGAGATGGTGGATGTGATTTTGCAGGAATTTCTTCTGTAGTTTTGAATTCCAGTTTCTCAGCAGGTGCTTTACAATTTAGAAGGTCTTTGAAGTAATGTGCTAAAATATTGCAGTTTTCTTGGTCATTTGTACCTAATTTCCCTGATTTGTCATGAAAATTTAAGCTGGGTGGTTCATACCCATTCAGGTGTCTTTTGAAGGATTGGTAATAGTCTCTTGATTTGTGTTGAGTGAAGTGTACCTGTATTTGTTGAAGGGATAATTTCTCAAACAGTCTCTTTTCGTTTCTGATTGTGTAGGATGCTATTTTTCTGCCTTCTCAGAACCTTTCAAGGTTGATTTGTGTCAGATTCGATTTAAATTTTTGCCAAAGCGTTTGTCTGTTGTCCAATGCTTCATTACACTTGCATTCCACCAGTTATTATTCCTTTTAATTTTAGTTGGAAGAGATTCTTCTGCTGTTTTCATTATTTGAGACTTCATTTCCTCCCATGTCTCCCCTTGCAATTTTGATTTGAAGATATTTTTAGTGTCTGCGTCAATATTATTGGTTTCAAAATTCTTTCTCGTAGGTTTCTTATTATTTTTCACCGAATTTGGGATGAATTTAATTTTTGATTTCACAAGATACTGATCTGAATCTATTTTGGCTCCTTCCTGAACCTTAATATTTTGAATTGTCTTAAATTCTCTTCTAGAAATGGCTATATGGTCAATTTGGAACTCTCCAAGGAGCTGATTTGGTGTTTTCCACGTCTTCATCTTCTTCGGATGTTTCTTGAAGTGTGTAGTCATAATTTTGAGGTTGAAGACTTGGCAGAGTTCCACAAGTCTTATTCCATTGTTATTTATCCTCTTATGTGCTGGATATTCACCAATGATGTTCTTATATTTCCTCTCCTTGCCGAGCTGTGCGTTAAAATCCCCGAGTAGTATGATGATGTTTTCCTTTGGAATCTTCTGAATTGTGTTTTCTAGTTCTTTCCAGAAAGTCTGTACTTAGAGCGGATTTTTCTTATTGTCAATATTTGATGGCGCATGAGCATTCACTAGCGTATTCATTTTGTTTTTACATTTTATCGTCATTGTTGAGAGCCTGTTGGACCTAGAATTGAAGTTTATTACGGACTCGGTTATATTTTTTCTAACAATAAAAGCTGTACCTAATAAGGGGCATTTTCCAAAGATATACTCTGCTGGTTTTCCTTTATAAATTCTGTAGTTGCCTGTTTGAAAAGAGTTTTCATCAGTGTAGCAGGTTTCTTCTCGTGCCAGGATATCATGATGCTCAAGTGCTTCAGTCAGTTTTTTATGTTTTCCTGTTTTGATGAGCGAGTTAATGTTCTGTGTTCCAATACTGTATTTCTTCTTGAATTTGAGTTTTTCAGGTCATCTTGGTAAAACAGGAGCAGAAAGTGCAGGCTCCCCAGAATCCGAAATGCCTGCTTGTGACCAGAGGTCGAGAGATTTTACTCCCTGGGGTAATATGTTTTCTTTTCCACTCATAATCCATAAAATTTGTAAGGTTGGAGTGGTGGAGCTTTCCGAGGATTGCTTGAGACACAACTGGAGTGTTATTCCAGAGGGTTTGTGTTTGGTCCACAAGAGCTATTTTATTTTGCTCAAGTCTGGTGGCAAGCCAGTTACGACCCCCCTATCCGCTACCTGGGATACGCCACGTCGGAGTATCATTTCTCCACCTGTTACGACAATGTAACAGGTACATGGTATTTCAGAATATATTATATGTGAAAATAAACCTATTACATGTAAATCAAAAACATGTGCATAATTAATACCTTTTGTTTATACACACACACACACACACACACACACACACACACACACACACACACACACACACACACACACACACACACATTGTATAGTGATAAACTGAATTATTAGCAATAGAGTTTACATAATAGGTAACAGTTTCAGATCTTGGTGGTAATGAACCTCAAAATGATCCAATTTCATGTGTAATTAACACAGTTTTACAAATTGTGATGATACAGGTGGTAGATGTCCAGAACGTAAAGGATAGCTAGTTAGAACAAGTTATTACTTTTATTTATTTTGAATTATTTTCCTGTTTTAATTTTTTTCTCATGAATAATTAATTTTTGCTGTATTGATATTTTCCTCTGAAGTATATAAACTATTTGTGAAGTGAAATATTATCAATGATAAAACATATTAGTGTGTATCAGCTGTTTGTTTGTTTCTAAAAAAATAAGTTAGCCTTCACCTCAAAGATAGTTACGGTGTGTAGGATCATGGGAAATGTACATTCATTTCTCAGTATGTAAAGATTATGTTATTTAAATGATGTTGTGATTCATTTCATTTAAATCAGTGTCTTGCCTGAAAGTGACCCCACAGCCTTCAAAACATGTTTAAAAAAGTAGTCTCACAAAACATTCTCAAGCTCTACAAAATTTATAAAAACTAATTCTTATGAAACTGTTACAGGAACTTGCCATCGTGACGTTAATCCTAATACTAAAGAGAACCTTCATGAAAATAAGTAAACAGTAAAAATTTTAAAAGTGCAGATTCTCTTTAAAAATAATTAATTACTTTATATGTCCATATTACTGTTGAATACCAATTACAATGGTGCCCAAGCAGGTGGCCTGATGTCAATTGTAATTATATTTAATTTTCATTTTTCATATCATGGAGACAAGAAGGTGAAAGTGGAACGAACGTGAGTAAGCTGAGGCAAAACATTGAGGACAAAACAAAAAATATAGAAAATACATTCATTGTCCCAATGCAACAATGGGTAATGTACAATATTTTTACTTTTCTTTCTGACTTTGGGACCTTACACTGTGCTCTAGTTTAAATTAAGAAAGAAAGAGAAAATCTGTCTTTTCTTACATTCTGTACATACATATCATATTCTTTACAGTATAATGGCTCACATTAGTTCAGTGCTATACATTGTTGATCACTGATTGTTTGACTCAACAAATAGTGATGTTTGAACCTAATGTGAGGCAAAATTTTATTTTACATTTTACATTTATTACGAAATTCAGTCCTTGTTGAAAAAATTTCAGATTTTTCTTGGCATAGGTTTGACCAAATTGACAAAACAATACATGTGTGCAGGATAAGATTTGTGTGCATGCATTTGAATAACAGTGTGTTGTGATTCTTCAGTTGCTCCCGGCGTATTTGATAATCGAAATATCCACGGGTGTACTGCCGGTCTATAGTGTCCAACGGGCACAATATTTCGGCGATCATACATCTCGCCATCATCAGGTGAACTGACAGACAGAGCTCCTGGAAACGCGCCGGCACGGAGATCTGCACGCTACGGCTCCTCCAAGGGAACTGGGTTCTAGCCCGGTGGCAGGCCATTTAAATACCCTCAGCCCGCGGAGCGACCCCTCCGCGGTCCGCGCCCCGCGCCGCGGCCGCGCATTGGAACCGATTGCGCCGGCGTCTGAGATGACGTCGGTGTGAGGGCTCTGTCCGCCGTGGTCGTCACTTCGTTATGTTTGCTAGATTTACTCTTAATTAACCCAATCGCTGGTTCCCAAGCTTTGCTAAGATTATAGCCACAGTCACGGTTTATGAGGTCGTCACTTGTGCGAATTTCAATGGCCTCTCTAACGACGCAGTCCCAGTATTTTGACGTCTGTACCAGAATCCTAGTGCCTTCATAGTCCATCGCATGATTCTCCAACAAACAATGTTCAGCGACCGCCGACTTGCTGGGATACATCAGTCGTGTGTGCCTCTGGTGTTCAATGCAACGATCCTCGACGGTACGCATCGTCTGTCCAATATATGACTTTCCACACTGACACGGAATCTGGTACACGCCGGCCTTCCTCAAACCGAGATCATCTTTAGCGCTCCACACCAGTGCACAAATTTTATTCAGCGGACAAAAAACAGTTCCAACCTGGTGTTTTTTCAAAATGCGGGCGATCTTCCCCAAGAGTGCGCCGGTATATGGAACGAACGCAGTGCCCACATCCTCCCTCGTGTTTTCATCCATTTCCACAGGTTGTGATGTAGTGGTTGGGCGGAGAGCCCGCTGAATCTGCCACTCTGAGTACCCATTTTTTCGAAATACAGTTCTCAGGTGTTCCAATTCCTGAGGTAGACTCTCTGCGTCGGAGATAGTGCACGCCCTATGTACTAGAGTTTTAAGTACCCCATTCCTCTGTGAAGGGTGGTGACAGCTGTCTACGTGTAAATACAGATCAGAGAAGAATCCACACATGTCACCATGGTGAATACAGTTACAAATAGGGATAAGACATCAGGTCCGGAAATAAGTATAAGTAAAGTAGCAGAATGGATGTCAAATATATTGGATCAAATGAAGAAGTCCGAGAAATTAATGTAAAATAGGCTGGACAATATTCAGGAAACTTTCCAAACTGATCAAAGAGAGGTGCGGAATAAAATAAAAGACGAGTTAAAGCAAGGCTTAGATATTTAATCATTTGAATTTAAAGCATACATGGCTTGCAGAAAGACAGATAGGGTATTCGCAGATTGCTAGCAGCTGAAGGCAGCAAAACAATCCATGGAAAGAACTATGGGGACAATCCAGTAAACCATAAATAAACTAAAGGAAGGTTTCGAACTGCTCAATGACTGCGTGGAGCAGGTAATACGTGAAGTAAAGGCACTAAGAATCGAACAACAAAACACAAATGACGAAGTGCAAGATATAAAAAGACAAACAGAGTCAGACGAGTGACAGCACTAGTGAGCAAAGAAAATGCCGAGAAGTAGAGCAGTGGGTAATGAAATTATAAAAGATTTGAGAAACTAATTTTGATCAATAGCAAGGCCAACAGAGGGTGATATTTCTCCACTGCAATTTGCCTCACAATGCAATGTAAAACAGGCAATGCACAGGCAAAATGTAGACCCGCTAGCCTAGTTGTCAGCTGAAAATATTCCATCTGCTCTGATTAATGTGAATGAAATGGACTGTTGAAAGAGAGCACGCGCCGAGCTACAAGAGCAGACAGTACCACCATTCAATACATACACAAGTGCCCAGCTGACACTGGGGGCCCCAATAGTGACCAGGCCACAACCTGTTACCACAACAGACCACAACGCTGATTAGTGTCCTCATGTACCGTTAGTTCCCAGTTTTTACAAAGGACAACAAGAATGTACATCCTGTTGTGTTTTTGCTTACTTTCTGCAATATTATGCCAAAGTCGTGGACTGAACAAGAAAAGATGCAGTATGATGTCAGGTTTACACAAGGTAATGTCGTGATGGACTTCTGAAATTACTGACAGATGCTATATGTATTCTCAATTTGAAAAAGCATTTTTAGCCAAATATTGGTCAGGTGCAGTACAGGAGAGGCTCCGACTGCAAATATTTAATCCTGAACGTTATAATAGAAGGACAGGAAATCTATGGAAATATTTTGAAAAATATTTAAACAAAACACACTATTGGAGCAACCCAATGTCTTATATAGACGTTCTCCGAATCTTAAAATCTAAATTGCCAACTGACATAGCGAAAAAATTGATGACATTTCCTGAGCACAACTTGAAAACTTTCCTAGCTGTGGTCAGTACACTGGATCTCATTCACAAAATGGATAGGAATCCTGGTTACAATAACAGCAGAGGCAATCATTATGAGACCAATTATCAGACTTGCAGTGATATGAACTATGACAGCTAACCGCCAAGTACCAACAGTTCTAGCAATGACTTGAATAACGGAGGAAACAATGGAAATTGTAGTGGAGAGTATTGTGGATGAAATAATAATGGTAGGTGTAGAGAAGCAAACTGATACAACTCTGTATACCAATCCAGTCAGTAAAGGCAAAATCAAAACAATATGCAGCTTCAAGTTCAAGGTGGTTCCCACACCCAACAAAGGCCCGAACGAGCATGGGCGAGAGAGTGAGGAAATGCTGTCAACAAAGGCAAAGAGGTTCTCCTAGACAGAATAATGAGTGGCAGAGAGGCAATAATCAAGTGCAGATCATTGAATCAACACCAAATGCCGACATGGGTGCACACACACACACACACACACACACACACACACACACACACACACACACACCAAATCCAGCCGACATGTGGTGGGTCCAGACAAGTCGCATCATTCCTTGAATCCGCAAAGCAGTTCCACTGTAAAGCCATAGTTAGCAATATTTATGTTTATAAAAAATAGAAAATGGATGACTTACCCAAAGGACCGGCTCGTCGATAGACACAAATAAAATCACACACAAACACACATACAAGCTTTCGCAACCATTGGTCGCTTCTTCAGGATGAGGCATGTGGGCAACAGCCGACTCGGAGCTGCAGCATCGCGAAGAGTGAACAGTTGAAAGTGGAGGCATGCATGCAGACTGGTTCCAATGTGGAGGCGTATCTGCCTCGGCTCGTCCCATGACGATAACACTATTTTTATACCACAAATGACAAATGCTGCTCCATCACTGCACTTTCTATCACATTAAAAATCAATTTACAGGAAATACACACAGTTAAAATAACAACAATAATGAAACAAAAGAAATAATAATATAGGAAGGACAGTTTACAACTCACTGCAAAGACGTGGCGATGAACTGCGACAGGTACATACAAAAGACAAACACATACAACACTTTAAGCAGTTGGACATGGCCTTCTTCAGAAAATAGAACACTCACACAATTTCACAGGCACACAACACAGTCATACAACCATCACCTCTGAATTACGCTCTGCTGCAAGTAAATTGTGGACAGGAGGGGAGGGGAGAAGGGATAGGAAGTTTACGTCATAGTGGTGGGGATAGTTTAGATGGGAATAATGAGATGCAGCTTAGGAATGGAGTGGGGAGGCGGGTGAGGGGAGAAAAATTAATAAAATAAACAAAATAAATATACATAAATGAATAAAATAAAATGTGTGCACACTGCAAGTACACAAGACCGCGTACACACACACACACACACACACACACACACACAAACACACATACACACACCACTCAAAATAGGTGAGGTTTGGGATAGAGAGGTAGGAACTGTAAGGTATGGAAAAAAGGGAAGTTATCGTAGGTTGAGGCCTAGATGATTTTGGGATTGGAGAATGTATTGTAGAGATAACTCCCATTTGTGCAGTTCAGAAAAGCTGGTGGTGGCTGGGAGGATCCAGATGACCTGGATTGTGAAGCACCCATTGAAATCAAGCATGTGCTCTGCTGCATGCCGTGCCACAGGGTGGTCCACCTTGTTTTTGGCCACAGAAATTATATACATGATATTTACATAATGAAATGAACCTACCATTATGAGAGTTAGCCAAGAGTACCAAAATTACTAATCTACCACTAAACTCTTTAAACAACTATACAGAAAAAAATAAATAAAGTCAATAGCCTACAATAAATCGCCAATTAAACCTACCCGCACTGGTCAACTGAACTGCTTACAACTAACTGAATCTAACTATAATGAAATATGCTTAACAATAGTAAACACATTTACAAATAAAAATCTGAACAGTAGGGGATAAAAGGTTTGGGACTGGCGAAGAAGACAATAACAGTATAGTGACTAAGCAGAGCGATCACAAATACACATCACAAGGCACCATGATGAAATGTGTGGAATGCACTGCTTGACCATAGAGGAGGGATGTGTGCCATATTTTGTGAAGTATTATTGTTAGGATTAGTTGTGCTAAGGCACTTGGCATTATATGCATCTTGGTCATGATTAAGTGGGATGGTATTTAATGAGCCTGTGTTGCCAAGATTTCTTTTCCTGTAGTTTTAATTTATGTGTATGGGAGAGGATGTATGTGTGTGCATGTGTGATTCTCATAATGATTGTATGAAGTGTGTCTTTCTTGAAACTTATGCCAAGGAGAAATAAGATTAAATTAGAAGCATACGAAGTGAACTATTGCATGTTGAAATAACACACTTCAATACAACTCAAAGGCAAATTAATTACAAAGTCATCTAGAAACTGTTAGGAACATAAGAACTTATCAGATAGTTCCCTCCTGAAAAGAGTATTGAAATAACAATGTGGCTTTAAGCAAATCACTCTTCGCAACTTTGACTCATAAGAAGTAACTCTTCTTGCTTAAATAATTTCAATGATAAACAAATCTGTTCACATATAGGTAAGTAGAAAGTTGAATATTTGAAACACAACTCAAGCAGATGTACAGTTTGTTTGAACTAAACAGTTCAAAATAAAGTGCAGACTCCATTTCTTTAACATGCACATATGAAGTTCTCACTTAAAGGAATTGGATCCAATGGTAGTTTAACTTCTGTAAATGTCTTCACCATGATATTATGAAGAAATAGAAACCAGTTGAGGTTGAAGCTTATGATGACCCCCCCCCCCCCCCCTTTATTTAGATCAGAGTGCATCCCTAGCTGTGTCACACTACAAATGGGGGTACAAGTCTATGTTTTCCTGTAGAATTGACTGGTGAGTGTTGGGTTTGGCCTCATTTCGGAGGGGATAACCAGAGTTTTTGTATTATCCATTGTTGATCAAAGTTTTAATCAAGCAACCAATAGGCCAATATTTTGAAAGCCTAGAAAAAGGAAAGGAAAGCTTTCACTTTCTTGGAAATAAATTGTTAAGAAAATGGACATCTATATATTTAAATAATGGAATATGAACAAGTCTGTCTCACCTCTTTTTTGTTGTTTCCCTTTTATGTAAATATTACAAGTTAATGCTCTAAATGGAGCTAAATAAAATGATGATGATAAGAAATTAATGGAACATACATATACATTGTTTTGTTAGGATATTTATGTTAGAAATATTGAAGATAAAGCCTATTGTTATATGAGGGACAAGAGTAATGTGAATTTGTTTGCCTTAATGTAAAATTCTTGAAGGGTATGTTTTATATCATTTAATGATAGGTTGTTTGTTAAGAAAAAGGATTCACAATTAGAATACTTAAAAGTAATCTTTCTTTTCTTTACAAGACTACTGGTCACATGGTTTTGATCAACAAAACAACGATATTAAACTAGCAAAATAAACATGTGAAAACTAAAGAAAAGCAAAAAGTGATAAGTGTTTCAGAGTGCATAGAAAGGCAGGTGAAGGTGTCTCGCACAATGGCCAGAAAATGTGTCACATTTGGAGTGAAAAGCATTTGAGTGTTTGCCTGTTCTGTGCCAGCGAGGAGGTGCATTGAATCCTGGTAGGCCGTAATCCAAGGGATGAGGTATCTCTTCAAACTATGGGATGGCTTTGACAGGATTCTCCACTACACAGTCACATCACCCGCCAAATCTCTATCTAATGCAGGGCAGTGAGCGTCACGATACTGGACATGTCATATGATGAGTGTCATGTCGCCAACTATTGCTCACCAAATGTGCACAGGAACAAATACATTGTCCACAACTGGCTCAGTTGGCCAGCCTGTGAAAGGTGCAATAATGGGCAACAAATGACTGTTCACAACCGACAGTAAATAAATGCCCTATGGCGTGGAACCGAAAAATATTTATTTGCTTATGTACTATGTACTAAGTAATTGTGGCTGGTTACTGTGCTCCCACAGAAAGAATTTCAGCCCTTGTTGACCAGCACCTCCAACCAATTGTTCGAAACCTAGCCTCCCACATACAAGATACCAACCACTTCCTTCAGACTCTTCACCATCCCCACCCCTTTACCTCCTGCATCCTTACTTGTCACTGTTGATGCCACTTCGCTGTACACAAATATCCCACATGCCCATGGTCTTGCTGCTCTTGGACACTAGCTTTCTCAATGTCCTTTAGACTCCAAGCCCAATACGTCATTCCTTATAACAATTACCAATTACATCCTAACAAACAATTCCCTTTCCTTTGAAAGGAAAGTATACAATCAAATCCACGGCACAGCCATGGGCACCTGATGGCACCCTCCTATGCCAACCTATTTATGGGTCATCTAGAGGAAACCTTCCTAGCTTCCCAAAACCCCAAACCCCTGGTCTGGTTCAGGTTCATTGATGATATTTTCATGATTTGGACTCGGGGCCAGGACACCTTATCATTCCTTCACAACCTCAATTCATTCTCCCCCATTAGTTTCACTTGGTTCTTTTCAACCCAGCAAGTCACCTTCCTGACAGCTCCATCCACATCTCTGTCTATATTAAACCTACTAATTACCTACAGCACCTGCACTTTGATGGCTGCCATCCATTCCACATTAATAAAACCCCTCCCATACAGCCTTGCCACCCATGGACAGTGAATTTGCGGTGATGACAAGTCCCTTACCCATTATGCTGTAGACTTCACAAAGGTCTTTACAGAGCCAGACCTTACCCTCGTGACCTATTCCGCAAACAGATTTTCCATGCTATATCCCCACAGACCACCAATCCTCCCCCCAACCCCCATAACTAGTCACAACAGAATGTCCTCCTTGTTACCCAGTACCATTCTGGACTGGAACAACTTAATCACATCCTTTGTCAGGGCTTTGATTATCTGTCATCATGCCCTGAAATGAGACATCCTACCCAAGATCTTTCCAACCCTCCTAAATTGGTGTTCCATCACCCACCTAACCTCCACAACATCCTAGTCCAACCCTATGCCACTCCCAACCCAAACCCCTTCCAACAGGGATCATATCCCTGTGGAAGATCCCGATTCAAAACTTGCCCAATCCACCCACCCAGCACTTCCTATTCTAGTCCCATCACAGGCTTATTCTACTCCATCAGAGAGTTCCACATCATTACAAAGTGTCGTATTCATGATCTATGGAACAAGTACTAATCTAATTCATGTGATATACCAACTTTGCTGCAATCATTGCACAGCATTTTATATCAGTATGACCACAAACCAACTGTCTGTCAGGATGAATGGCCACTGCAAAACTGTGGTAAAAAGCAAGATAGATCACCCTGTGGCACAGCATGCAGCTGAGCACAGCACTTTGGATTTCAATGGCTGCTTCACTGCCTGAGCCATCTGCATCCTTCCCTCCAACACAAGCTCTCTGAACTGCACAGAAGTTGTCTCTTCAACTCATTCTACAGTCCCACAACCATCCTAATGTAAGATAACTTCACATCCCTGCAACCTATGCCTAACATCTCCTGCCCCCTCCCTCTTCCTTTCCCACCCATTATCCCATATCTCATGTCTTCCTTACAGCTGTGTGCCACCACTTACAATACCCCCTTCATCAATTACTTTTTATTTTTACTTATTTTTATTTGTTCCTATTTTTCCCATCTTCAATTTTCCCTTTTTTCCCCCTCTAACTTCAATTTTTCCCTTTTTTTCCCCTAACTTTGTTTCCCCCTCCTCCTTTTTTTTTCCTAACTTCATCCCCCCCCTCCTTTTTTTCCTAATTTCATTCCCACCTCTTTTTTTTCTAACTTCATTTTTCCCTTTTTTCCCCTAAATTAATTTTTTCTCTTGTTTCCTATTCTTATTTTTCCTTATTATTCTTATCATTTCAAATCCACCCAATCCCTTCCCACATTCCTCTACATCTCCCTTTTATCCTTTCCTGCCCCTTCCTTCACTGTATTCATTGCTGAAATTTAAATCTCAAGCTATTGGAGCGTTTAAAATCCATCATGCAATGCAGAACATTTTTTTCCACCTTTACCTGAAATCCTTTCTCCTCCACTCCCCACCTCACTCACAGTCTAGATTCTTGTGTCACTGCAGTGGCCGGACATGATAGTTGTACGAGTATAGTTGTCTGAGTGATGATCATGAATGTATTTGTTTCTTTTTCTGACAAAGGCCATGACCAAAAATTTAAGTTGTATGAATGTGATTATCTATTTTCATGTCTGTCAGCAGCTCAGCAAGCCTTTTTATGGTGAGTTGTTACCTATCCTCGATTATTGATATTCCTATTGGATTTTCCTTTCTTAAAAATGCACTGAATGGATCAATTTAAATGTAAGGACTATATTTTGTACACTAACCACTGTTGCTCTTCAGCAACCTATATGCCACAGCCTACTTTACATAACCAGCGCTTTTTCAGTTAGCAGTTTATCTTACCTGTAGTCAACTTTGGTCGGCATTAGTCACCACTACAATTCCTTACAGGAAAGTAATCCTCACCTCAACACAACTCTGATTTTTCACATTACACATTAAATTACTTTCGCTAACACACAGTAGACTTTACTATATCGCCTATTGCATAGTGTGTTTGTCCAACAGAATCATCTGTCATAAAAAATTTTGACAAATAAACTGCATGACATTACTCTTCATCTTGTTTCCAGGAGGTATTAACATGATTGATGCCTTTGATCTTAAAATGGTATAAGCTGCCCTTATCAAGATTTTATATCATTCACTACCCAAACTCCTTGATACAATGGTAACAATTTTGGGTTTCTTTTTACTCATTTTGTGGCTGATACTATGGCTGCATACCAGCTCACACCAACTTCATAGTGGTTTCATTCCCAACCTCCTCCTCCTCCTCTTTTGTCACCCTCCTTCAAGATTCTTTTCCTAATTTTTCCTATACCTTAAGATTCATCTCTATTGCTTCCAGATGTGGTGATACAATTGTAGAATAGTGCATTTATTTAAAATAACTTCAAATTATTTTGTAGTCCTTATAGTCCTGATATTGGAACACTGCTATTAGGACGTGATCCAACTTTTCCTTCTGTACAAACTATATGAACAAATGTGGAAGACAATGTTGTCTAATTTGCATCACCTATCTTCCACCTTCATTTTCAAACCAAATTTCCAGTGTATGATACCATGAACTCTCCAATGCTCCATCAATGTACAGTCCTTTTCAAACAGCTAATATACCACAATATATGCATTTTTATATCCATGTAAATTCATTTATAAAAGTCTGAAATAGCAATTAGCTGTATAATAGGCGCAAACAATTGTAACTGCTAGCTAATACTTAACATTTATGCATTGTCTTAATTAGTTCATTTTATGGCTACACATTATAATGTGTCACTGCTTATATATTTACATAAGATAATAACACCACTTGTCTTCCTTGTCCATGTTCACTTATCACAAATACTGATACAATTCTGATATCATTTTCCTCTTACTTGATAATGGCTGTTAATATGAAACCAGTTCTCGTTTAAAGTAAATTAGGAAGTGCCCTACTTGTGAATTCTATAGGTTTAATGACTTGGGCCATTATTTGCTTCAGAAAATTACATATAATAATCACTCAACAGGATAAAACAAAGGCATAAAAATGTCAATAGAAATGTTTGTATAATACATATAGATTAGATTAGATTTTTCATTGGTACTATTAATTGAAAAATAGTACATCGTATGTACGTACAATATTTACTTTCATGAATAAAATTAGAAACTATAAAAATGCAGTAAATGAACATGCACAGAAGAAGCAAAGCTGCATAGCAATAATGGCAAGAAGAGAATACAAAGCTGTGAAAGCATGCCTGACTGTAGGGCAAATAAATTTCAGGTATAGGAATATGAAAGAAACCTTTGGTGAAGTTATAAACTGCATCAAGTTTTTGTATGGTATTCCTGCAAGAAGCACAGAGTTGACAGCAGAAAAGTGGCAGTATTGCAACCGGGAAACACTGTCAAAAATCTGACTTGGAGGTTAATTGTGGATCAGGATATCATCTGTAACAGTGGCGTTACTTATGTATAACTATGAAGATATTAACAGATGCAAATACTTTAGCATAACAATAATATTGCTTTCTAGATCACTTTGTTAAGTTATTTCTGTTTGTAAAAAACCTTGAAACATATTCTGCAATAATTAAGGTTTGTTAACAGATTTAATTACTATTCCAATGTCATTTGTGATACACCTAACAATTTGTCATGGTCTGCTTACCTGTTTTATTATTGTTATAAATTGTCCAATCTAAACTATGTAAACAAAACTGACACTCTCTAGTTACAATTTGCATATACACCTAATTTCTGTTTTATTTTGTTACAAAAATATTTTTGGTTTATATGGAATAATTTTATATATTTCTTGTTTGTGATTGATTTATTTATATTTGACAGATAATGAAGGTCAGTAACTACATTGCAACAATTGTTCTGGATTATTTGAGAATGTACCATGATGTATAAATATGCGGGCATAAGAAATGTACTTTAGTCTAGAACTAGTCTTGAGATAGTCTTGGAGTTGCAACAATCTTGGTATAGTCATGTACTTAAGCAATGTATTCATTTTGCCAATGCAACGAATAATAATACATCATGAAGTTACATTTTTGTAGTTCCATTAACAGTCAAGAACCCAGGAAACTTAATACATATAAATGATTAAATAATAATGGCAGGCAAACAAATGAAAACTTCTGTAATAATGTCAGGCGAGCTGACGGTATCAATGAAAACAACAGGTGATGTAATATCTTATATGGTAATGTAACCAAAATATATTACAAACTTCAGCAAGGAAGATGCCGAGTGGTGATAATTATGACTATTATTGAGCAAGGAATGTAGTGATCCACAGTTATCAGACATCATCACAAATGGTCTGCAGTATGATAAGATGGCTGGTTAAAGTCAACCATGGAGAAGATCAATTTTTATTTAATCAATATTATGAACTTGCAATGCTAACCACTTGTCTTATATTAGAAAAATGGGACAAAGAAATGCACACCTAGTTTTACATGATTTTTCTCTTTAGTGAAACATGTCAACATTTTGACTGAGGACTCTCAGAAAATTTGAGAGTACCAGGTATAAAGTTATTATAACAATTGTTAGGCCTATCTACTTCTTGCAAAGAAAGTGGACTGCATTTCTAAGGTTCGTGGATGTAATAGAAAGTTTATTCAATATGTACATTTGGCAGTCAGTGAACAAATTTTGAAAAATGATTAAACTTCTGTATGTTTCTAGAAAGATTACTGATTGAGTGATAATCCTAGCTAGCCAATACCAGACCTGGAAAGGAACTAACCTCAAAAATAAAGTTACTCTGAAAGGCAAACAGACTATGAATTGGAACTTTGAACATCCTGTTATTTACCTGAGATTATTTAGGGAAATCACAGAAAATCTTTGTGGATAGATTTGAACTGTCATTGCCCCAAACTGGAGTGCAGTGAGCTAACCACTGCACTATCTAACTTGGTAATGTGGATAAAGTACTTTGAACACTTGCTAAGTCTTAATGGGGGGAAATAAAATGACAATGGATAAGATGAAAGGAATAATGACACTAGGTAGGGACAAAGTACATGTTGAAATTGTGGGGTGGCTGGGAATTAGTAACTGTCTTATGTGATATGGATGGTTTAGAATGATAAAGAATTCTGAAGATCGAAAGATTATTGTCCCTATAATCAAGAATGTGTCAGAAGGGTTTTAAAAACTATAGGGGAATCACAGTGAAACAAAGTATATGAAAAGATTCTGAAGAAGAGCATGTTTTTAGACATGGCAGGTCACTGTTGAACTCATATGAAGTAAGGCCACTCTGAGACAACTACTCTGTAAATCTGGGGAAGATTCAGTGGTGACCTTACTCAGTATAGAAAGGTCATTTGATAGGGTCTGGAAAGAACTAGAAAAGAATTTAATGGAAGAAGAGGCAACAGGCAGAGACAAGGAGATAAATTGTGAAAGCCTGAGTTGTGTAACAATAGGGAATTAAGTCTGGTTCCAGAAAACAAGTGGTGTCATACAGGGAATTGACCTGTCACCGCTACTCTTCATTGTGGTCATTGGTTACATGATTAAGGTCACAGAAAAACCAGGAGAATATAGTATGAAAGCAGGGGCATAGTTGGAGAGGGTTTTCTTTCTTTTTTTTTTTTTTTTTTTGGGGGGGGGGGGGGGATGTGAAGTGAGGTTTCAGACAATAAAAACTGTAAATTATGACATTTTCTAACTTGTAAAGCATTACAACATAATTTGGGGAAGGGAGATTGATCCTCTTCATCACCCCCCTTAGCTATGGCTCTGGATAAAAACAAAGGTGTTTGAAGATGAATTGATAGTGTAGTAAGATAAATCAGGGAAATTGAAATGCAGGCAGAAACATTCCTATGAAATGTTAGGAGCTTGTTTTGGGACAAAAAATAAATAAATGAAATAATAATATGTAGACAGGGAACAACTCGCCATAAAGACAAATGTTGAGCCACCGACACACAACTTAGTCTTCCTCAGAAAGAGCACATTCATCCACACAATCACTCAGGCACACTCATCCCGACACGTCAGCCATCTCTGGCCACTCAACACAGTCTGACTCACGGCAAGCGGAAGGGATGGGAGGGGGAGGGGGAAGGAGCAGAGGAGAGGGGAAGTGGAGAGGGAAGATAATGGGATCCCCATCCCTATCCCCACCATCATCTGCTCCTTCCCATCCCTCGCCCCTCCCATCCCTTCCAGACTGAGTCAGACTGTGTTGGGCAGCCAGAGATGACTGACATGTGTGGATGAGTGTGCCCCAGTGATTGTGTGAATAAATGTGATCTTTCTGAGGAAGGCCGCAGCCGAAAATTTAGAATTGTGTGTGTCAAGGACATTTGTGGAACATCTAAACCACTTCTCAACTGTGTTGAAGTGTGTTCACACAGCAGGACTCCGCCTCAACCCAAAGAGTTGCTTCTTTGTTGCTAAAGAGTTAAAAATCCTGGGACACTTAGTGAATGGAGATGGTGTCCATCCTTATCAATATAAAGTAAGGGCAATCACAGAATTTCCAACTCCTCAGCACATCAGTGATGTGAGAAGTTTTCCTGGGCTGTGCTCATACTACCGTTGTTTCATAGAATGTTGTTGTGACATTGCAGATCCATTGCAGAAACCGAACTTAACACAGATGCTAGCGGTTGTGGGATTGGTGCAGTGCTTGTATAAATTCAGAAAGGTGCTGAAAAGGTGATAGATTATGCATCAAGAGTTCTCCCAAAGTCTGAGATAAACTACTCTACAACTGAGCATGTCGCCATTTTCTGGGCTATCAACAAATTCCGGCCATGTTTATTTGGTAAATCATTCACTGTCATGACAGACCACCATTCTTCCTGCAGCACAGGCTTGGTTCAATGTTTGCTGACCAGTTTGAAAGATCCATCAGGTCGACTAGCAAGATGGGCATTAAAAAACTCCAAGAGTACGATGTCACAGTGGTATTATAAAACCAGCGCAAACACAAGGACGCTGACTGCCTTTTGAGGAATCCATTATCAAATACAGCAGCATTGATGAAATCTCGCCCTCACTGAGTTAGGTGAGGAAAGATCTAGCATTATTATAAACCATAGATGCCTCGGAAAGAGGAGAACCAACCAAAGGAGAGTTTCAACTTATAACTGGGACTTTGTGTAAGAGCAACTATGTTCCACTGGTCCCCAAAAGGCTACTTGTTGTTCCAGCTCATCTCTGGCCAGCTATTCTCAAGTATTTCCATGGTTCTCCAATATCCAGTCATCTGAGATTTGTGAAGACCCTACACAGAATCAGATGCAGGTATTACTGACAAGGTCTCTACTGATCTGTCAAGCACTATGTGAGTCACTCTAAGCAGTGCCAGAGATGGAAGAATGTGTCACAATTACCTCCAGGTCATCTGGTACCAATTCCACCTGCAGCAGAACCATTCCACCAGATTGAAATCAAACTTTTAGGTAGATTTCCAAAGTTGACAACCGATAACTGAAGGATAATAGTGTGCACTAACTACCTCACCTGCTATGCTCTCACCAAACCTGTGCTGACTGCAGAAGCTCCAGACATCACAAAATTCCTAGTATAAGACATTATTTTTGAAGCATGGTGCACCATGTGTGATGATATCTGATCAGTGAAAAATATTCATGTCAAAACTAGTATCAGAGGTAGTGTCACATTGCAACATTGTCCACTGAATAACAACTGCCTACCATCCTCAGGCGAATGGTCTTACTGAACATTTTAACAATGTACATCGATGTTGAGCATAAGTATTGGGATACAATACTGCCAGTCATAACATTTACTTATAATACAGCAAGGCAATACACCACAGGCATCACACCATTTCTCCTACTCCATGGTCATGAAGCTGAGACAACAATGGATATGCTGTTCCCATTCCAACTGTATGACAATCAGGATGACTATGTGGAACAGCTCATAACCAGGGTTGAAGAAGCAAGACAGCTGACTCACTTACAGACACTGGATCCCCAGGGGAAGGTCCGTCAGCAGTATAATGACAAGCACCGACAGCCCAGGAGATTTAGTATAGATTTTTACCCCTGTACAGAAAGTTGGGTTATCAGAAAAGTTACCGAAGCATTACTTTGGTCCATATCATGCCATACCCTGCCTGTCAGATGTTACATATGAACACAAGGATTATGAGTAGTACTCAAAATGACAAAAATGAAGAGACATTGTGCACATCCTCTGTATGAAACCTTACCATATTCCAAACAACAGATAGACAGTAATGGCCTCTTGTTCAAGGACTCTGAAGACTGTTATGATAATGATGAAGCCATGACTGGAGGGTCTGGTGCTGGTCATCGTCACCGTAAGGAAGGCATGCAGGCAGAATGGAGGACCCATGACAGGATTCAGGACACTACAGCTGGCTCCAAAGAGAACCTATCAGCAGGTCACTGTTCTTTCAGAAAGGGGAGGTACTTGCATTTGCCTTCTAGACATTCCTGCTTAGCTGTTTTGCACTTCTTGTCCATCTCATTACTTAGTCGTCTGTACTCCATTTTGCCTGTTTCATTTACTGCATTTTTATGTTTACCCCTTTGATCAATTGAATTTAGTATTTCCTGTGATGCTGTGGGAATTTTTCAACAATCAGTCATAAAAGTATTTATTTATTTGCAGGTCTGGATTTTGACCACTGTGTGGTCATTATCAATGCTTAAAAATGATTAAAATACATAAACATCTACATCTGCAAATAAATAAATATTTTAATGGCTGATTGTTGAAATGTCAAATACAGTCATGGAGCACAAATTCCAACATGGAATCAAGCCTGATTTCCTGTGATATCCAGGGATTTTTTTATAGGTCTTGCTTTTCTACCTACTTTATCCTCTGCTGTCATCACTATTTCACCTCTCAACACTACCCACTCCTCCTCTACTGTTTTATCCCCCCTCCTCCGTTTCTATCTATTGTTGCCTAAATTTCCCTCTGAAATTCTCCATAACTTGAGGTTCCTTCAATTTAGCTAAGTCCCACCTCCTTATTTTCCTACCTTTCTGCAGTTTTTTTCAGTTTCAGCCTACAGTTCATGACCAATAATACATGGTCAGAGTCTATATCTGCCCCTGGGTATTGTTACAGTTTAAAAACTGGTTCCGAAATCTGTGTATTCCTATTATAAAATCTATCTAGTACCTTCCAGTGTGTCCTGGTCTATTCCATGTATATAACCTTTTTTCATGATTGTTAAACCAGGTGTTTGTTATGATTAAATTATGTTCTGTGCAAAATTCTACCAGGCAGCTTCCTCTTTCATTCCTTTTGCCCAGTCCATATTCACCTACTATTTTTCCTTCCCTTGGTTTTCCTACTACCGAATTCCAGTCTCCCATGACAATTAAGTTTTCTGCTTCCTGAATTGTCTGAATTGTGGTGTCGCACAAGTACAAAGTGCGCGCCACCTACTTTCGCCGCGCGCCGCCATGCATGCACGGCGCGGCGTTCTTCCGACGACAGCCACGAGCGCCCTCTGGTACAACGCCGCTCGTGGCCACCACTGAAGGACATCGGCCACTACGCACTTCGGACTGAGATAGCAACCCGATAGGACCTTCGTAATCCGATAGGCACGAGGGAAGACTTTGCTATTTGTACAGGCACTAGGCAGGCCTCTAATAACTATGTATCAACATTCTGCAGTACTGTGTAAAAGTTAAGTATTGTTACATTCTGTTCAATATATATCTTTCTAATTTATTCGAGTGTTTATAGTTTCTGGCTGCTCCCCTCTGTACCTGCACCAGCGTGTCGGTCTCATTCCACTCGGCCACCGACACCTACGACGAGGCTGGGACACAAAAGCGGCGACGAAGTCGGGACACAAAAGTGGCGACGAGGAGTGATAGAACGTTGTACCAGCCCGCTTGCAGCAGCCAGACAGCAGCAGTCGGAGCACGCAAAAATTGCTCCCGCCCACCCACCCTTATTATAAGATTTTTGGGGGAACATATTCTGTTACGTATTTTGTGGACTTTTTTGTTGCAGAGCGTCCTCTTTCATATTGCATTTGTGTTTTGTACTAAGTTACTTGTATACGCGGCGCCTAATCGGTCAGCATGGCCACTACCCCGAACCCAAACTTAATGGAAATTATTCAGTTACAGACGGCGCAAATTACCCAGCTTCTCCAGGCGGTGTCGCAGTTAACTTCACAGGCTGCTCACCAACAACAACAGCCGCCGCTTCAGCAGCCCACACCTGCCGCCGCACCGCTTCCGACGTTCCGCCAGTACAACGAACGTGAGGAAGAATGGAGCGACTATTTCGCACAGTTTCAAGAACTCGTCGCGGCTCATCAAATTACAGGTCAGAGAGTGAAGCATCTGTTATTATCTGTAGTGGGCCCCCAGACTTTCGTACTATTGCAAAAACTTTTCCCTCTCGCATCTCCTCGTGATGTAGACTTTGAACAAATGGTAGATGCACTGAATGCTCATTATGAGAGAAAAGTTCTTGTAGCCGCTGCACGATACCGATTTTTCAGACTTAAAAAATTACCGCAGCAGTCACACCAAGAGTGGATTACGGAATTGAAGGGCTTAACCCGCCAATGTAAATTTACTTGCTCTTGTGGACTTTCGTATAGTGACGTGATGTTGAGGGATGCGATTACGCAGAATATTCAGGACCCCAGAATTAGAGCAGCAATTCTGAAACAGTCTGACCCCTCCTTAGACAGTGTACTGCAGCTTATAGAAGCGCATGATACTTTTGACTTAGCTGATGTAGAAATGCAAAGCCATAGTGTAAATTCAGTGCGCCGCAACGGACGCTTTCCTAGCCGTAGTTCTCAGTATAGCACTAGTGATTCTTATTTTTCTACCGGCCGTGCTGAACAGACAGTGAACAGTAGCCAGTGTAAAAGTGCGACGCAAAGGTCGCCCCGTAGTGTTAGACACAGTAATTTGCATAACGGGCGCCAACGCTCATTTCAGAAAAATGTACGTAAATCTTGCCCCCAGTGTGTGTCTCGCCACAAGCGTGCTCATTGCCCTAGTCGCAACGCAACCTGTTATCAATGTGGCAAATTGGGACATGTGCAGTCTGTGTGTATGCAAACTAAAAACTCAAAGAACAGTAACGTTAGAAACAGTGCTTCGCAGAGTGCGAGAACAGTTCATTCTGTAAATGTTATAGGGGCTGTGGAATTGAACACTGCTTTCCTTGGATCTCAATTTCAAGAAAGTAGTTCTGCGCCTATGGCAAAACTATATAGTGCACCACGTAGCAAGCGCCGACGAGCGCGTAAAACTGTGCAACGGAAAAGGGTTCGGGACAAGCAAAATGACTATGAACAGTGCATTCCTGTAGCGAAAATAGTGCCTTCTGCAACTGCTCCTTGTAATAGTGCCCAGTACTGTGTAGCTAGTGACAGTAGAATTGGTGTAGCTACTCAAAGTAATTTTAGTGCAGTAGCCTCGCATTGCGCGGACGCCGATCCGGCGGTAGTGTCATCTAGTGACAGTGTGGTTAATCCGCTGTGTGCCGAGTATGCGCCGCTTCCTACCGCACGCAACCCGCGCAAGCGCAGAAAACAATATGTATTAGACGTTGCCCACATTCGCACACCTGTCGAGCGCCGCAAGCAAAAACTGTTTGTGACTCTCTTCATAGAAAATAAGACGGTGCAATTTCAGCTTGATACTGGTTCCGCTGTCACATTAATAAATAAAGACACTTATGAACTTCTGGGTTCGCCAAAATTGTCGCCGTCACAGCAAGTGTTAACAGCTTATACAGGTGAAAATATTCCCGTGCTAGGAACGTGTAGCCTGCCTGCCTCTTTTCAAGGTGTTACGAAAACAGTTGCTTTTGTTGTTCTTCAGGCCAAATCTACGCAGAACATTTTTGGACTAGATGCTTTTGACTTGTTTGGTTTATCAATTCAAAGAGATGTGCTTCAAATTTCGTCAATAGTGCCTCAGGATAAAATCAATGCATTGTGTGACAAATATAGTGACTTGTTTTCGCCGGAACTAGGTTGTGCAAAAGACTTCGTGGCACATGTAACTTTAAAAGAATCTGCAGTTCCAAAATTTCGTAAAGCTAGACCAGTGCCTATCGCCTTGCGTGATACAGTTGCCGAAGAACTTAAACGTTGGCAAGATAGTGGGGTGATTTCTCCTGTTTCTGCGAGTCAGTGGGCCTCGCCTATAGTAATTATACCCAAGCCGTCAGGAAAACTTCGTCTCTGTGCGGACTTCAAATCAACTGTCAACAGTCAAACAATTGTAGACACTTACACCCTGCCCAGACCTGACGAACTAATGGACAAATTAGGACAGTCTCGTTTCTTTTCTAAGATTGATTTAGCAGAGGCATACTTACAAATTCCGCTTCATGACGAGTCAAAAAAGTTTTTCGTCATTAATACTCACATGGGCCTTTTTCAATTTCAACGCCTACCCTTTGGCAGTTCTTCCGCTCCCGCTATTTTTCAGCGTTTTTTGGAACAGCTGACAGTTTCTGTACCGTGTTGTTCGAACTATTTAGATGATATTGTGGTATCCGGACGTACAGTTGAAGAACATTTAGCAAACCTGGAGTGCCTTTTCAAAGTTTTGACTGCAGCAGGTCTACGTTGTAATAAAGCAAAGTGTTCGTTTTTTCAAACTGAAATAGAGTACCTAGGCCATGTGATTAATGCCCAAGGAATCCATCCTTTACAGTCACATCTTCGAGCAATCAAAGACTTGCCTCCTCCTAAGAATGTGCATGAATTGCAAGCAGTGATGGGAAAGCTTAACTATTATTTCAGATTTATTCCCAATGCCTCTCAGATTGCAGCTCCACTGCATCACTTACGTAGGAAGAATGTTCCTTTTGTATGGTCTAAAGATTGTCAGGTTGCCTTTGACAAACTAAAGTCTGCACTACTCAGTGATGCATGTTTGATTCCCTTTGACCCACAGAAGCCTGTAGTGTTAGCAGTTGACGCCTCGTCGTACGGTCTGGGTGTTGTTCTGTCGCATCGTATTGGATGTCACGATCGTCCTATTGCCTTTGCATCCAAGCTACTGACGCCGACGCAACAGAATTACAGTCAGATAGAAAAGGAGGCCTTAGCAATCATTTACGGCGTCACAAAGTTTCATCATTATCTCTATGGCAGAAAATTCTATTTGTTGACTGACCACAAGCCTCTCACGTCGTTGTTCTCACCCACAAAGCCAATTCCGCCACGTACGGCACAAAAGCTTCAGAGATGGTCCTTGATATTGTCAAATTATCAGTATGAGATTTTGTACCGACCTACCACTAAACATGCTAACGCGGACACACTTTCCCGACTTCCGGTTGGCCAGGATGTGTCGTTTGATTCTTCAGAAATGGCATGTTGTCAGATAGACTCCAGAGATGCTTCCGCTGTCGCAGATTTCCCTTTGAACTCTCGTCGGGTTGCACAGGAAACGGCTGCGGATGCAGACCTAAGTGTGGTAGCACGTTTTGTTCGCTCAGGGTGGCCTGCCAGAGCCAAAGACATTGATCGGCCTCTGGTTCGACGTTATTTTGCACAACGTCATGCATTATCTTTAAGTCAGGGTGTACTGTTGTTGCATACCGACAACGACCAAGCAAGAGTGATTGTTCCTCGTTCCCTGCAACGTGAAGTGTTACGCCTCCTGCATCAAGGACATTGGGGCATTGTTAGGACAAAGCAACTGGCCAGACGTCATTGTACCTGGGTTGGTATGGACGCTCAGATAGAGGACATGACGTCACAGTGTACTGTTTGTGCGGAGCATCAGGCGGCTCCACCGCAACGTTTTTCAGACTGGCCACGCCCCAAGGGGCCATGGCAACGTTTACACATTGACTTTGCCGGACCTTTCTGGAATACGCGATGGTTAATTGTTGTAGACGCTTTCAGCAAGTTTCCTTTTGTGATTGCCATGAACTCAACGACGGCGTCTAGTACAATCAGTGCCTTAACATCGGTGTTTTGCATCGAAGGTTTGCCTGAAACTATCGTCAGTGACAATGGACCTCAGTTTGTTAGTGCGGAATTTCAACAGTTTTGTCGTGTGAATGGCATTCAGCATATCACCACCGCACCTTTTCACCCTCAGTCCAATGGTGAAGCAGAACGTTTTGTTCGAACATTCAAGTCTCACATGGAGAAGATGAAAGGTCAGCACTCCAGGCAGCAAGCTCTTCAAATTTTCCTGTCTACGTATCGGTGCATGCCACGTGACGGCCCGTCTCCTGCCGAGCTGCTACACGGCCGCCGTCACCGCACTCTCCTTCACCTGCTGCAGCCTCCCACGCACCGAGTCGGTTCGTATGGCGCTACGCGTTTTCAGGTTTCCACGCCGGTGCTGTACAGGGTGTTTGCTGGAAACAAGAAGACATGGTTGCCGGGCACCATTCAACGCGTGCTTGGGCGCAATATGTTTGTTGTACGTTCTTCCACAGGGTCGGAGCTGCGGCGCCACGCAAACCAATTGCGCCTGCACAGGCCGCGCGATCCTGTCTCCGGTTTCTTGATTCCAGACCCAGTTCACCGCCAGGGAGCACAACCACATCGTTCGTCTCCGGACTACGAGATCGTCCCCATGGAGGTCGACGCACCTCCGATGCAGTCGTCGCCGCCGCTGTCGGCGCCGCAGAGGACAGCGTCACCGAGAGGGACTCCGGGACCGTGCGGGCCCCCCCAGCTTGGGCCACGCACCTCAGAAGAAGATGACCTGCTCCCTCTGGGCGGGGGCGGGCGCCCTTCCCCAGGTTTCGGCGGGTTCCCTGGAGGATCGCAAGGCGGATGCCGGGGCGCGGACGGCGTCTCGATCCCGGCCTCAGCTACGACGCCCGTCCCACCAGTAACGCCCCCGCTCAGGCCCTCCTCCCAGTGCCGTCGCCGTGGCCCTCAGCCCTACGCCACGACGGCGCGGCGGTTTGGGGGGGAGGGGTGTGGTGTCGCACAAGTACAAAGTGCGCGCCACCTACTTTCGCCGCGCGCCGCCATGCATGCACGGCGCGGCGTTCTTCCGACGACAGCCACGAGCGCCCTCTGGTACAACGCCGCTCGTGGCCACCACTGAAGGACATCGGCCACTACGCACTTCGGACTGAGATAGCAACCCGATAGGACCTTCGTAATCCGATAGGCACGAGGGAAGACTTTGCTATTTGTACAGGCACTAGGCAGGCCTCTAATAACTATGTATCAACATTCTGCAGTACTGTGTAAAAGTTAAGTATTGTTACATTCTGTTCAATATATATCTTTCTAATTTATTCGAGTGTTTATAGTTTCTGGCTGCTCCCCTCTGTACCTGCACCAGCGTGTCGGTCTCATTCCACTCGGCCACCGACACCTACGACGAGGCTGGGACACAAAAGCGGCGACGAAGTCGGGACACAAAATGAATAATATCCTTTACCTACTCATACGTTTCTCTGATCTCCTCATCATCAGCAGAGCTAGTTGGCATATAAACCTGTACTGTTCTAGTCGGTGTTGGCTTCATGTCTATCTTGACTATGACAATGTTATCACTGCACTGTTCAGTCATTTACCCATGTTTCTATTTTCTTATTCATTATCAGACCTACTCCTGTAATACCCCCACTGATTTTGTGTTTATAATCCTGTACTCACTTGACCAGAAATCCTGTTCTTCTTTCCACCGAACTCCACTAACCCCCCCCCCCTCCTATATGTAAATTTGACCTATCCATTTCTCTTTTTAAATGTTCTAGCCTCCCTACCCGATTAAGGGGTCTAACATTCTACACTCCGATCCATAGAAAGCCAGTGTTGTCTTTCTTGATGATCACATCCTCCTGAATAGAACCTGCCCAGAGACCTGAATGGGGGACTATTTTACCTCCGGAATATTTTATCCAACAGGATGCCATCATCATATATTGATACAGTAGAGCTGCATGTCCTCGGGGAAAAGTAATGGCTGTAGTTTTCCCTTGCTTTCAGCCATTCACAGTAACTGTGTGGCAAAGCCACATTAGCTGACATTACAAAGCCATCTCAATCATCCCGACTGTTGCCCCTGCAACTACTGAAAAGGCTGCCACCCCTCTTCAGCGACCACATGTTTTTCTGGCCTCTCCACCGATACCCCTCTGCTGTCGTTGCACCTAGGTACGGCAATCTGTATTGTTGAGGCATGCAAGCCACCCCACCTCGGCAATGCCTGTGGTTCATGGAGGAAGGTTACTTCATATGAGACAGTCAATTATTTTCTGCTCAGCCAACATGCAATCAATTCTGATCATTCCAATTGTATTTTCACTGATTATAGACAGTAAATTGTTCTGATACTGCCTGTGCCTTTTAACCACTGTGTAAATAATAGCCATGTCATGGTAACCATTGCTATTTCAAGCATATTGATCATTTGTAAGAAAATTTCATGATAAACAATAGCTAGGTGTTTTGTACATAATGATATACAATTAACAAGTAATTGTTGACATACAAAGTAGTGTATCAAAATGCAGTATGCAAAACATCCTGTGATGAAGTTCCACCCTACTATATGAGTGTTATGCTCATCTCCTCTTGGAAATTGTAGGGGGTAGAGTTTTGCTGCAGTCCTGTAGTTTACCCTGTTACAACTCTACTTGGGCTTCCACAATTTCTCTGTTTCTCACTTTGATATGCTCCAAGCTCAGTTACTTACCTTCCTGATAACTGCAGTGTGCAAAGATCATGTCCATTTTCAACTGCACTTAGTTAATGTAAAACTATGGGCTGTGGACAAAATAATATGAACAGAATGCAGTATACTACATCTTGTTGCAAGTTGGTACCACTGTGTAAGAGTTAATACTGAGACGCGACTGCTGTACACAGATGACATATAAAATTCTTGGATGATAACTTGCAGTATATTATATGTATTGATCAGTGAAAATCATAACAGATTATTGGTGAAGATATAAAACATATAAAAAGGGGCTAACATGATGGTGCACAGTTAGTGGGAGCATCTGTGATGAAAGTGGCTGCATTATTTGATGTTTCTCTAGCAACTCCTTGGTAATGACAGTGTACATGAAACAAAGTAAAACATCATTGGCAAAGAGAAATAGTGGGTGAACCTCACATATAACTGAAGACCTCCAACATGAAGAATGATTGTGGCCAGACAGTATAAAATGACCATGGTAAAAGTGAGTGCAAAACTCAACAGACACTTGAATAATACTGTTTTGATAAAAATAATATACTGGGAGTTTAACATTAATAGGGTACCGTTGCTAAATCCCTAATAAGGGAAGCCAATGGAAAGCTGTTAAGGAAGCAATGCCATGATCATAAAACCTGGATATTTGATTATTGGAAGTATGTGATATGGTCCAGTATGTAATTGTTTACATTGCTTCTTACAAACAACTGCATTCATGTATCGAAAACCCCAGAAGAAGGTTTAAGATATGGCATACCTGCTTCCTACTGCCAAGCATGGGGAAGGTTATACCATGATTTGGGTACCTATATTGTGGCATTCACCTATTTCTATCATCACCTTCACAGGTTGGATAACTGAATGAATATTTCATAAACATTGATACAAAACTGCTTCCCCCCAGGGGGCTCACCATTCTGTGGTGAGTATGTGCTTGGCTACCACAAGGCCCCAGCCTTTGAAGCACTCCTTCTTTCCCATGCAGCATGACTACTCTCCTTTTCCTCTCTGTTGGGGATGTAGTCTTGTGCCTCATCCAAGAAACCAGAGATGTGTTGTAGCTTTGAAGTTACCTGGATTCCCCCCCCCCCCTCCTGCGGGTTCGGGGATAAGAATAGGCCCGTGGTATTCCTGCCTGTCGTAAGAGGCGACTAAAAGGAGTCCTCATATGTTTCGGCCATATATCTTTGGTCCCCTATGTGGGTTTGACCTTTGATTTGTCAAAATTTTACTGAAGAGCAAACCATTTGGAGAAGGACACATTATGTGGTGCAATGAGTATTTATTGTGAAATTCCATCTTATGCACCCATTATGGAACGGCATCATGGCTGCGACTTTTATGTAACCATTGGGTTATTTCTTCTCATCGCAAGCCATGTCCATTGTGCACAGACACCCTTGCACTCCAGTCATAATGGTTTACACTGCGCCAGAAAGCCAGCACGGTAGACAGCCCGTTTTGGTGGGGTTGTCATGTACCCTTTTGGCTGTAGCCCCCTGACAATACAGGGATCGCTCTACCAATGCCAGAGCTGAATACTCCTCATGCAAGTCAAGGAGTAGATGCTTGTCTCTGTGGGGCATCAGGACTCCCAGCAATGGTCATCCTGCCAGGTGACGTTGCTGTGGCTGGGTGGCGCCCGTGAGGAGAGCCCCTGATCGGAGTGGGTGGCATCGGGACGGATCACCTGCAATGAAGAGACAAAAATCGGGTGACATTGGCAGACATACCACCACCGTCTCAAAGAAGGGAAAGTTTAATGCTTCTATGTACGACGCCTAAACGTTCCCCTCCCTAACCGCACCTTGGGAGGGACGTCGGGCCGCAAAACATGGTGAAGATTATGCTCCTAGATATCTCGTGTGCAGCAGGACTGATGGGGACTCATTTTTGGCGACCAAGCCTCAGTTCTTTGTGGACCATCTGGAGAACAGGTTTGGGGAAGTGGACTCACTGTCTAAAATGTGCAACGGTTCTGTTCTCATTCACACAGCATCTCCTGCCCAGTCACGGGCGCTACTCACTTGTGACAAGCTGGGTGATGTTGCGGTGACCATTACTCCACACAAGTCCCTGAATATGGTTCAGGGTGTAATTTTCCATAGGGATTTGTTGCTCCAGGCGAGCCTTGAACGACGAGGCGTTCATTTTATCCGGCGCGCCCATAGGGGCCCAAAGGATAATAGGGTCACAACTGGTGCCTTCATCTTGGCCTTTACCAAAAAGGTAAAGGTGATGATCTACCGTTGTGACGTGCGGCCTTATATTCCTCCCCCTATGAGGTGCTTTCAATGCTGGAAGTTCGGCCACATGTCTTCCCGTTGCACGTCGAGTGCTACAGGTAGGGACTGCGGGCTTCCAGCACATCCGGGCACCCCATGTACACTGCCTCCGATCTGCATCAACTGTGGTCAGAACCATCCTCCCTGCTCGTCACAATGTCCCGCACTTCAACGGGAACGGAAAATTACAGAGTATAAAACCCTGGACCATGAATCATACAATGAGGCAAAGAAAAAGCTGCACCCTATTACAATGAACAACTCGTTTGCAGCAGTAACATCATCGCCACTCAACTTGGTGGCGGCGGTATTTCCTACTTCTTCTGTTTCTGTGGACCCCCAGGGCCGCCAACCTAAGCCTGCCCCCACAGTGGTTGGGGGTCATCCTTCTACAGCTCCCAAGGTGAAAGCCTCGGGGGCAGCTACCACCTCTCCGCCAGAGAAAGGTCAATCTTCTACGGCTTCCCTCACACGGAAGGCGTCCCTTGGGACACTCACTCACAGTCTGCTGGTCGCAGGGCTTCGCGCTCCTCCTCAGACCCTGTGGCTGAGTCTGAGAAGCACCTACCACCGGCAAAGCCCCCAAGGGAACGGAGGGGTAAACCAAGGCCAAAGAAAAGCACAACACAGGAGACGACGGTGGCTTCCATGCTACCACTCCCCTCCGCCTCCACCTCTACTTCTGAGGATGAGGTGGAGATTCTTGCGTCACCCGAGGACCTTGCTCTCGGGGACGCACTTGACAAAACGGACAATCCAGATGATAAGCCTACACGGTGGGTGCAAGTGATGCTGAGTTGTAGCCCACTGACTCGTTGGATTCATGTCTTCCCAGCACTCAACCAATGTCATCCTCCAGTGAAACTGCGGCGGTTTCTTCCCCCACCTGAGCTATGGCAGCTTCTGAGCACGACACCTGCTTTCTGCATTGCTCTCCAGGAAACCTGGTTTCCAGGAATACGGACTGCTGCCCTTCGTGGCTACAGGGGATTTTACTGCAATCGTAGCATATATAACAGGGTCTCAGGTGGAGTGTGTGTGTGCATGTCCTCACCTCTGTGTATAGTGAACCCTTGCCCCTTCGAACACCATTAGAAGCAGTGGCTGTCAGGGTGAGGACCACACTGTCTGCAGTATTTACTTGCCGCCATATGGTGACGTATCTGTGAACATTTTGGCTGCACTCGTAGCTCAACTACCCCCATCTTTCTTCCTGTTTGGCGACTTTAATGCCCACAGTCCCTTGTAGGGTGGTTCTACGATTTCTGGTCATGGCAGGGTTGTCGAGGATTTACTAACTCAATTCAACCTCTGCCTCTTAAATACAGGTGCCCCACACATTTTAATGTGCCACATGGCACATTTTCGGCCATTGATCTATCTGCAGCCACAGCCTTCCACCATCTGTTCACTGGAGAGCCCATGACGACTTGTGTTGCAGTGACCATTTCCCCGTTTGTTTGTCACTCCCACAACGCGAGTCCCCAGCACGCCCACCCAGGTGGGTTCTGCAGAAGGCTAACTGGGAAGACTATGCTTCTGCTGCTATCATTGGCCCTCCCCCACTCAAGAACATCGATGTGGTGGTCGAGAGCGCCACACATTCTATTATTTATGCTGCGAACGCTAACGTTTTGCATACATCAGGGTGCCAACGGTGTAAGTCAGTGCCGTGGTGGTCGCTGGAGGTCGCTGAGGCCATTAAAGAACGCAGGTGGGCCTTACAGCGATACAAATGGCACCCCTCTTAGGAGCACCTCATCAATTTTAAACGGCTTCGCACTCGGGCTTGCCAGCTAATCAGAAGACTGAAACAGGAGTGCTGGGAGAGGTACATATCCACTATTGGGACAGATACCTCAGCCTCGCAGGTCTGGAGTAAAATCAGGCGGCTACAGGGATTACAGATGCCAGCGGGAATCCCTGGGATCTCCACAAATGGAGTAATCTGTACGGACCCAAATGCTGAAACATCTTTCAGCAGATAGTCGGCGTAATCTACTTGCGGTCTATAACTGCATTTGGTGTGATGGTGTTTTCCCATCACAGTGGTGGGAGAGTATCATCATCCCAGTGCTTAAACCCGACAAACATCCTCTTTCCTTGGATAGCTATCGGCCCATTAACCTGACTAACGTTCCATGCAAACTGTTGGAGCGAATGGTCAGTTGGCGCTGGTGTTGGGTTCTTGAGACTCAGGGATTATTGGTTCCATGCCAGGGCGGTTTTCACCAGGGTGGATCTACCACCGACAATCTGGTGTACCTCGAGTCTGCAATCTGCACAGCCTTTTCCCGGCGCCACCACCTTGTTGCCGTCTTCTTTGATATGCACAAAGCAAATGATACAACCTGATGACAACACATCCTCAACACTTTACATACTGGGGCCTCTGGGGCTCCCTACTGATTTTTATCCAGAATTTTTTAGCTGTCTGTACCTTTCGTGTCCAAATTGGAGCCTCCCTGAGCACCTCTGATATCCAGGAAAATGGGGTTTCTCAGGGCTCGGTTTTAAGTGTTCCATTATTTTTAGTTGCCATCAATGGTCTAGGAAAGGCGGTCTAAGAAGTCAGGAAGGTGGAAGAAATCTTCCCCTTCTCCCTCCCGGCATTCCTCTACCACAATGTCATCTAGTGATGCCCTCCCCCGGACGACCTATGTGTCGCTGGGGCACGCTGCCAGTGGTCAAGCAAGTGACCGAGCTCAGGCTGACTCTGAAGCCAATGTCGAATTAATGGACCAAGATCCTCCACTCCCCCCAGAGGGCCCACAGCTCTTTTGTGGGTACGTATGTGGTGCGCACGGGGCCCTGAGCCGAAGCAGCCTTTCTTCTGCCCCAAGCTGCTTAACTTTCCCTCCTGGTTCATGCCTTCACCTGGAGATGGGCGTCCTTTGCGAATGAAAGTGGTTTCTTGTCCCAGTTTCTCTTTTTCCTTGGTTTCTTCCTTTCCTAACCTTTGCTTCTGTCTTTCTCTCCTTGCTGTACTCTCCTAGACTTCCTCTCCTCCTCATTAGTCTCCGCTTCGGTGTTTGAGACACTTCTTTCTCTTCACTTCCTCTATTCTTCTTCTTTCCTCCCTGTGCGTGTCTGAACGCCGACCCACGCATTTTCATGCGTAGCAGGTGACGGGGTAATGCATAATTCCCCGCCCCGGGTAAACAAGTAGGGCACATACGTACCCCCTGGTAAAGGGCAAGCCCAGGGAGGGGTGATTACCCAAGCTGGTACCTTCCGAACATGCCGATTGGTCCCTCTGTCAGTTCTCGGGAGGTGTGACCTGAGGCGTGAACAATCACCTAAGGTGGGTAAGCCCTCAGAGAGGGCCCCCACTAGGAAGGAGCTCGCCATCTGAGATGCCGGTAATCACGGGGGACACTTCCGCAATGACTTCCTTCTCTTCTTCTGTGACTTTGATCCAGAAACAAAAGATAGATTCGCCTCAGCAAAAGAAAACTTTGCCTAATCTTCCGAAATTCCTTGTTGTCTCTCAAGCCGACGGTAAAGATTTCACTTCTGTAAATCCTTTCGTCATTCAGAAAGGTGTTGATGCAATTGCTGGCCCTGTTAAAACCTGTTTGCGGCAGCGCAATGGAACATTGTTGCTGGAAGTGGACAGTGCCTTCCAGGCCCAAAAACTATAGACTACGTTGTTACACACATTTCCTGTCAACGTAGAAGCGCACTGCACACTCAACTCGTCACAAGGGGTAGTCTTCACGAGGTCCCTTGACGGGTTGTATGACGAAGACATACAAACTTATATGTCCGATCAGGGTGTAACAGCCGTGGATAGGGTGTTGAAAAAGGTAGATAACCAGCTGACACCAACTCGTACTGTGTTTTTGTCGTTCGACAGAGTTGAACTCCCGTCAAAGGTCAAAGCAGGGCAGATGTGCTACACCTCGTTGACCAGCTCCCTTCACCTTTCATGTTGGTAGGCGACTTTAATGCCCACCACCCCCTATGGGGCTGTCCGGCACCTTGTCCGAGAGGCTCCCTTTTGGTGGACTTTCTCCAACACCTCAAACTTGTCTGCCTCAACACCGGTGCCCCGACCTTCCTTTCAGACACAACACATACTTATTCCCATGTAGACCTCGCGATATGCACTCCTCAGCTTGCCGGTCGGTTTGAGTGGTATGCACTTTCTGACACGTACTCAAGTGACCATTTTCCTTGTGTTAGCCACTTCCTGCATCATTCCCCATCTTCTCGTGCCACCAGTTGGAACATTTCTAAAGCCGACTGGGGGCTTTATTCTTCCATGGCAGTTTTTCACAATCAGGACTTTTCCAGCTGTGACAGTCAGGTCGAATACCTCATAGAGGTTATTCTCACAGCTGCTGAACATTCCATACCTCGTACATCCTGTTCTCCACATCGCGTCCCGGTCCTCTGGTGGACTGCAGCCTGCCGTGATGCTCTTAGAGCCCGGCGCCGTGCTTTACGCACCTTTCGCCGCAACCCAACGTTGGAGAATAGTATCAATTATAAACGTCTGCGAGCGCAATGTCAACGTGTTATAAACAACAGCAAAAAAGCTTGCTGGACTGCTTTTACCAGTTCTTTTAACCGCTTTACTCCCTCCTTGGCTGTCTGGGGTGGCCTACGCCATTTACCTGGCATAAAGGTCCACTCCCCGATTTCTGGCCTGACCATCGAGAACGCAGTCCTTGTGGACCCCGCTGATGTTTCCAACGCATTGGGCCGTTTCTTTGCGGAGGCTTCGAGCTCTGCCCATTACCACCCTGCCTTCCTCCCTCGCAAACAGGTAGAGGAGGCACGGTCGCCTTCTTTCCACTCTTTTAATCGTGAAAGTTATAATGTCTCCTTCACTATGCAAGAGCATGACCGTGCTCTTGCCCTGTCCCGATCTTCTTCACCTGGGCCTGATTCCATCCATATTGAGATGCTGAAAAACCTTTCTCCTGTGGGCAGGTGTTTCCTACTTAGCACCTATAATCGCGTATGGAATGAAGGTCTGGTTCCCACAAGTTGGCGTGAAGCCATTGTTGTCCACATCCCCAAACCAGGGAAGGACAAACATCTTCCATCAAGTTATCGCCCTATTTCTCTTACTAGCTGTGCGTCTGTAAGGTGATGGAACACGTGGTTAACGCTCGGTTGGTCTGGCTCCTCAAATCTTGACGCCTCCTGACTAATATCCAATGCGGTTTTCGTAGACCCGCTCTGTTGCTGATCACCTCATCACCTTGTCGACCTTTATTATGAATAACTTTTTAAGGAAGCGTCAAACGGTAGCAGTGTTCTTCGACTTAGAGAAGGCTTATGATACCTGTTGGAAGACGGGCATTCTCTGCAAATTGCACAAATGGGGCCTTCGTGGCCGCCTCCCTCTCTTTATTCAAGCGTTTTTGGCAGATCGCAAGTTCCGGGTATGGGTGGGCTCTGTTTTGTCAGATACCTTTTGCCAGGAGAATGGGGTGCCACAGGGCTCTGTCTTGGGTGTGGCTCTTTTTTCCATTGCAATCAATCCGATCGTAGACTGCCTTTCAGCCGACATTTCCGGATCCCTTTTTGTAGATGATTTTGCAATTTATTGCAGCGCCCAGCGGACGTGTCTCTTGGAGTGTTGTCTTCAACGCTGTCTGGACCGCCTATATTGCGGGAGCTTTGCGAATGGCTTCCACTTCTCCACTGAGAAAACGGTGGGCATAAATGTCTGGAGATACAAGGAATTTCTGCCACCATCTCTACGTCTCGGCCCCGGGCCCCGTAGCTCTCCCTTTCATGGAGACAACGAAATTCTTTGGTCTCATGCTGGATCATAAACTTTGCTAGTCCCCACATGTGTCTTACCTGGCTGCCCGTTGTGCTCGATCCCTAAATGTTCTCCGTGTCCTCAGTGGCACATCATGGGGAGCGGATCGTACCGTCCTGTTTCACCTTTACCAGGCCATTGTTCAGTCGAAGCTCGACTGCGGAAGCCTTGTATACTTTTCTGCACGGCCATCGATTCTCCGCTGTCTCAGCTCTATTTACCATCGGGGATTATGCCTGGCGACCAGTCTATTTTATACCAGCCCTGTTGAAAGTCTGTATGCCGAGGCTGCTGTATTACCCTTGACCACTCGGCGTGACATACTCTTGTGTTGGTACGCATGCCGCTTGCGGGCAATGCCCAACCATCCATCTTGACAGATTATTTTTTGACTACTCTCTCGATCACCAATATCATTTGTCTGCGATAGCCTTGCTTCCACATGGAGTTCGGTTTCACCGCCTGCTTCAGTGGCTTGATTTTACCCTTCCTTCAATATTTAGGTTGAGCGAGAGCCCATTGCCACCGTGGCATCAGGCCCAGGTTTACACTCACCTTGAACTTAGTTCACTGTCCAAGGAGAGCACCCCGGATTTGGTATGCTGCTCGAGGCTTGTCGAACTCCGTTCGCGGTTCGATAATGCCATATTTATCTACACTGATGGTTCCAAGACCACTGATGGTGTCAGATCTGCCTTCGTCGTCGAGGACAACCGTTTCCAATACAAGCTCCCTGACCGATGCTCGAATTTCACGGCTGAGCTTTTTGCCCTCCACCAGGCTGTTTTATATACTTGCCAGCGCCGCCGCCATCCTTTTTATGCCATCTGTTCAGACTCCCTTAGTGCCCTGCAGAGTCTTAAGGACCCTCTCTCGACCCATCCTCTCGTGTATTGGATCCAACGCTCCCTCCAATTGGTAGCAGATGACAGCTTTCACGTTTCTTTTCTGTGGGTCCCTGGCCACGTGGGTGTGCCCGGGAATGAGACCGCCGACATAGCAGCCAAGGCAGCAGCTCTTTTGCCTCGCATGGCTACTTTTTGCGTCCCATCGGACGATGTTCAACGGGCTCTTTGCCGGAGTATCTTGTCGTCCTGGCACAATGCGTGGTTCTCACTGCACAACAATAAATTGAGAATTGTAAAACCGATCCCAACCACTGGAGGACCTCCTCACGCCCCTCTCGGCGAGAGGAGGTCATCCTGGCCTGGTTGCGGATCGGTCACTGCCGTTTCAGCCACCGTCATATGCTAACTGCCGACCCTGCACCGCTGTGCTCCTGCGGTGAATTGCTGATGGTGCGACATGTTTTACTGTCTTGTGTAAATTTTACTCATCACCGTGTAGCCTTTCACTTTCCATCTACTCTGGAGGAACTTTTAGCTGATGACACACGAGCAGCTGCTGGAGTTTTGCGTTTTATCAACATGGCCAATCTATCAAAAGATATTTAACCCTTTTACTTGTTTTTATCTTTCTTTTTAGCCTTCTTTTGATACTCTATCTGGTTGTTACTACTTTTTTCGAGATCTAGCGAATCTCTGTACTTATCTGGCCGCTAATGACCTTAGCAGTTGTGCGCCCTAAAACCACAAAAAAAAAAAAAAAAAAAAAAATCCACCTCTTTTAGATCCAACTAATTGCGAGCATTCACATTGTGGTCCACCACCCCTGTGCCTGTTCATTACACCTCTTTCCAGTTCTCTCACTATGGGTTACCCTTCAATGGAACATTCGCGGCGTCCAGACCAGTAGTATGGAACTGCAGCTTCTCTTGCAAACCTACTCCCCACTAATTGTCTGCCTTCAGGAAACAAAACTACACCATTACACCACTTTAATGTGCCATAGTTCTTCTCAGTTCAATTTTACCTTTTCCCTATGGCATGGGTTCCAGCTCATGGGGGCGTCATGCTGCTTTTAAGAGACGATATCCATTTGCAAATCACCTCTTTACAAACCCAGCTTCAAGCAGTAGCAGTTAGACTGTCCTTTCCTGGTTTCAGCTTCTCCCTATGTAATGTCTATACGCTGTCATCCTCTGCTGTAACCAGGTCTGACCTTCTACACCTTATTGAGCAGCTTTCTCCTCCTTTCTTGTTGGTCAGCAATTTCAATGCCCACCATCCTCTTTGGGGCTCTCCATGCCCTTGTCAGAGGGAGCTCTCTCCTGGCAGATCTACTCAACCACCTGAACCTCATCTGTCTGAACATGGGTGAACCCACTTATCTTTCTGATTCCATCCAAACCTTTTCTCCACTTGCACCTTTCCATCTGCACTGTTCAAGTGGCCTGTCTCCTAAAGTGGTCTGTTCTTTCACACACACACACACACACACACACACACACACACACACACACACACACTTGTGTGACCATTTTCCATGTGTCATTCATCTACTGATGCCCTTCATTCCAGCTCATCCATCCAATTGGCAGCTTTCCAAAGCTGATTTGCAGCTTTATTCTTCATTAGCTACTTTCCATGAATGTCTTTTTCCCAGTATTGATCACCAGGTCCACTATCTTACTACTATAATTCTCACTGCCACAGAACATTCTGTTACTCACACCTCTTGCTGTGACATTGCCCAGTTCCCTAGTGGACTGATAAATATCGCAAAGCACACAGAGCTCGGAGACATGTTCTCAGAGTTTGTAAACTCTATCCCACACTGGAAAACTGTATTCACCAAAAACTGTTGCGTACATGATGGCACCACCTTTGGTGGGAAAGCAAACAAACTAGTTGCCTTTCCTTCACTAGTTTGTTTAATAGTTTTACCTCCTCTTCTGTTGTTTGGGTTAATATTTGCAGACTTTTAGGGACCTTGTCTTGTTCCACAATCCCGGGTTTAATCATAGGGAATGATACTATAGTGGATCCCACTGACGTCTCCATCACTCTGGGCCAGGTTTTTGCTGAGATTTTGAGCTCCTCACACTACCCTCTCTCTTTCCTCCATCAGAAACTGTCAGCGGAAGTGAAATTGCTCTCTTTCTTGATCAGAATAGAGAATGTTACAATGCTGATTTCACTATGAGCAAGCTTCAAGATGCAGTCTCCTCTTCACGGTCCTCCGCTCCAGGACCCGAAGGCGTTTATGTACAGATGTTAAAACACCTTTCTTCTGAAGGCCTGCAATTTCTTCGTCAAACGTACAACTGCATTTGGATGAAAGACACGTTTCCTTGGAGCTGGCGTGAAGACATCCTGATTTCTCTACCTAAACCTGGAAAGAACAGACATCTACCATCCGATCTCCCTCACCAGCAGCATTTGCAAGGTGATGGAACATATGATTAATGGTCGATTGGTATGGTGACTTGAATCTTGTAATCTCCTCACCAATGCACAATGTGGTTTTCATAAGCACCGTTCAGCAGTTGATCATCTAGTCACCCTATCAAACTCATATTATGAATGATTTTCTGCAGAAGTGCCAAACAATGGTCATATTTTTTGATTTGGAAAAGAAGCATGACACCTGCTGGAGGATGGGTATCCTTTGCACTGTGCACACATGGGGTCTCCAGGGTCGCCTGCCAACTTTTATTCAGGAATTCTTACAGGACCATGTTTTTTGGGGTTCATGTGGGTTCTGACCTTTCGAACACTTTCCTGCAGGAGAACATTGTACCTTAAGGCTCAGTGTTGAGCATTATTATATGTTGATGGTGTTGAACTCCAGGCTCGTAAGTTTGTTCATGTAAGAACATTGTTAAACTTTTTTTCTTAAATTTATGGCTTGAATATTATTTTCAGTATGTATTCATGGTATATTTTATTAATTAAATAATATATAGTGATAATAATTGTTTTTTATTTATTTGCTATCAAGATAATAGTAAAATAATAATGCTTATTTCACTCTCCTGTAAAAGTGAATTTTTGTGACATACGAGGTTGCTGTTCAACACCATCGATTTGCTATTGCAATTAATTCTATTATGGACTATCTCACTCTGGGCATCTCAGCTTCTCTCTTCGTTGATGACTTTGCAATTTATTGCATCTCTCATTGGACCTGTCTTCTTGAACTGTCTTTACATCTGGAGCATCAAAAATGGCTTTTGCTTCTCCACAGACAAGACGGTCTGTATGAACTTCTGATGGCATAGGGAACTTTTTCCTTCTTCCCTCCATCTCAGACCAGCTGTTATTCCATTCGTAGACCCTACAAAATTTTTGGGGCTAACATTCAACAGGAAACTTTGTTGGTCCTCTCATTTCTCTCACTTGGCAGCTTCCTGTAACCGTTCACTTAATGTTCTCAGAGTGTTGTGTGGTACCTCATGGGGAATGGATCAGATCACCCCTCCTCCACTTGTACTGATCCCTTGACTGCTTGAAACTAGATTACAAATGCATTGTGTATTCATCTGCCTGACCATCTATCTTATGTCGCCAAAACGCGATCCACAACCAAGGGATCCGTTTATCGACATTGTCTTTCTACACAAGCCCTGTCAAGAATCTCTATGCTGAATCTGCTGAATTGCTGCTGTCCTACTGGAGGGAGGTCCTCCTCAGTCACTATGCGACTCTGTTGTCATCCGTTCATGGTCACTATGCAGCGAGGCCTTGTGACGAATCCCGCAAGTTGCCGATCCCTTTTGAATAGGTGTCCAGATGAACTGGGTCTGTATTGTAGGACAAAGTTCTATTAACAGGACGCCAGGGGATGGTGGGGTACACATTATAAAATAAAAGAAAAACTTAGCTTGGATTCTGATGTTCGATGAGCTGGCCGGTCTGTGTTGTGGTTGAAGTCCATTGATCCAGGTTTACTTTGGAGCTACATTCACTTAAATGAAATGGTGGTAGACATTACATGATGAAAATTACAAACTCACTTATTTAAACTTTTCTTAATAAATGTTTTATTTCCATTTAAATGAAGATTAAACCAGACACATAGTTGCACAATGCTCAACAAATGAAAGAGATGTTAACAGTTTTATAACCAGGAACAGAGTGCCAGAGCATGGCTCCCACTCAGACATTTTTCTGTGTAATCACGTAATAAGACTAATGACAATGTTCTAAAATTCACAATTAAGCAATATTCTTTTACTTTTAATATGCCAAAATATGTAAATTAAAAAATTACATTTAGGCTTCAACTATTTATCTCAATGTACATATGTGTTTTATGAAATTTGTATTTAATAGTGTTCGCAAAATATGTCATGTTTTGATTTGTTTCAAAACAACTCAATTTATTTAAGTTATTTGTGTTTTTGAAGTGCACACTTATCTGTTTTGGCAATCTTATGATGGTGTACTATTATTGAGGCACATAATTTTAATGTATTTCAATTTGTGGTCTAATTTTTTATAAATACAGATTTGTATACAGTCGTCATAGTTTTGTGTATTTCAAAGCTAGTTTCTTACTAGCAAGTGGATTATTAATTTTAGTATGTGAAAAATGATCAATATTTAATTTAGGATCCAGTGATGTGTAAAACATGGCCTGCCCTAATTTATTTAAACAAAAGGTATATATGTAATCATGTTGTGCAATAGTTATAACATGTAATATTGTTGTTTTTATACAAATAAGTATGTTTTTAAGCTCAGCATATTCCGTAACTAAGTGTAATGCATTTTTAGTGTTTGCAGCTATTATTTACAAAAGTATAAAAATTGAAAATTACGTAAAAGGACAGCCAAAGTTATGTTTAAATCAATGTACTATTTGTTAAAAGCATTTTACTAATAGTGTTAATAGTATTTCAAACTGAGCGCAAAAATCTGATATTCTGATATTTTACATGTCTGGTAGCGAAGTTTTATTTAGGTGATCGATATTTTGTGCTTGTAATGTTGGTAATGGATTTTGTAAGGAGTGTGCAACATAGCAGAAACGTTGCGCCATTCTTCCCTAATACCTCCCGGAGTCCGTTTTCACAAACTTCGTCGGTATCTTGACTTTATGCTCCCTGCAACACTCCCGATGGAAGTGAGCTCTACCCCACCATGGCCCGAGATCCTTGTCAACCATGACCTTCATTTGCTTCCCAAAGACTATATCACTGACCTCATCTATTGCAGTAAGTTTGTCGCTCTTTGTTCACAGCTTGCAGGCAGTATCTCCATTGACAGTGATAGTTCCAAGACTGACCATGATGTCGGGTGTGCGTTTCTGCTTGTTGACTTATCTTCTTAGTATCGTCTCCCAGACTACTGCTTGATCTTTATGGTGGAGATCTTAGCCATTTATCAGGCCGCGCAGTACATTTAGGTGACAACAACATTCTAAATGTGCCACATGCTCAGACTCCATGAGTGCACTCCAGAACCTGTGCGTGTTATATTCCATATACCCGATAGTGCAACGAATCAAACAGTGCATTCACTCACTTACTGCCAATGGCCCCACTGTTTTGTTCATTTGGGTCCCAGGTCACATTGGTGTGTTAGGGAATGAGGCTGCCGATGCTGCCGCAAAGGGTGCAGCCCTCCTCCTTCGTTCTGCTACGTATTCTGTCTCTTCAGATGACCTTCGTGCCATCCTTTCTGGACATGTGGTCTCACTTTGGCATGCACATTGGTCTTCCCTTCAAGGAAATAAACTTAGGGAGGTTAAGCCTCTCCCTATTGCCTGGTCGACCTACTCTCGCTATGAGAAGGTCATTCTTACCTCGCTGCGCATAGGCTACTATTGGTGCAGCCGCAGCCACCACCAATTATTAAGTGGCAACCTTGCTCCACTGTGTGGTTCCTGGCCCAAACTATTGACTGTATGCCACCTTCTCGTCCGGTACCCATTTTTTAATCGAGTATGACAGAGTCTATGTTTATTGTCAGACCTGTCTGCCATTTTAGAGGAAGGCACACATTCTGTGGATCACGTTTTACTTTTTATACATCGTACCAATATTGCAAAAGATGTTTAAAATACTCTGCTTGAGGAATCATGTCTTGTCCATTTTTATTTACTTTTTGTAGCATAATTGTTTCAATTTTTTTTATCTCTGCCTCCTTTTAGTTCTTGTTCTTACAAAGAATGGACATGGGCTCTTATGACCTTTGCAGTTTTGTACCCTAAGCCCCCTGCCCCCCCCCCCCCACACACACACAAAAAAAAAATAAACTCTTACTTTGACCAACATATTGCTAAGAAACACTGTCATATTACAAAATAATAATGTGCTACATCTCAACATGATTAAAGCATTATGGGCAACTTCAGAGTGTGAGAACTAAATTTACAGCCCCAACATCAATGAAGTTGTGGTGTACTGGATATGCTATGAGAAGTAAATACCTGGTACACGCCACGTTAACTGAATAATAAACATTTATTACAAATCACTTGATACATTCAGTGTACACAATAGTAGAGTCCAAACAATACTCAAAAGCCTGTGTGGGCTATCTAAACCTCAGCTCAAAGATATTCCACTCCAGGTAGAGTCGATCTCGACGTCGCCACAGAGTCCCTCCCCCTCCCCCTGCAGCACGGGGGAGAGGGAAAACAGTCTCTATGCCAAGCAGGCGCAATGACTATGCGCGAATGTAAGTGTTAGGTGAGTAGGGTGGAGTGGGAAAGAAGAGGACAAAAAGGGTGCCGGTAGGATCAATGAAACAATCGACGTTCGATGGATCAGCGGTCGAGGGAAGGCTTTCGGAAAAGAAGAGGGAAAAGTTTTGCTCATGAGATTCATTGGAAGAGTCAGGAGAGATGTACATAACAAAGATTTGATTATCATTCAAAACGACAGAGATGTTGGAAGGGGGGTAGGCAGAAACGTCTACTGAGAAGAAGTGAGGGGGAAGGTGTGCTGGGGAAAAATGAGTTACGGGGGAGGAAGGTGACTCGGCCCTCAGACTCAGCAGGGAGTCGCCCTCCTGCAGAGGCGTGTCGTCCTGGGGCGTGCAAGGGGGGCAACCGGAGTCGAAGGTAACATCAGGCATTGGTGCAGTGTCGATTGCGGCGTCTGGGAGCTAAGAGGAGATGGTCCAAGCAGGCTTCAGGCGGCTCTTAGACACTGTCGTCGTCTTCCCGTCAATGATGATGTCGGCGTACGACCGTGAAGGGACCATGGAACAGTGGTTGTAGTGGAGGGCGAACTGAATCCTGCCGTAGCATCACTGCAGCACACGTTTCTAAATCCCTATGCACAAAGACACCTGGGCGGGCATGAATGAAGGTTTGAGAGGTGCAGAGTTCTCGCACTGTAGTTCTGATTTGCTCAATTAATTCAGGGTATGAGCTAATGGTGGGGGACATGTCCTCAGAGACGAATTCTGCTGGCAACTTAAGGCATTCACCGTACAAGAGCTCAGCGGTGGAGCATCCTAAGTCCTCTTTGAATGAAGTTCGGAGACCCAGGAGTACCCAAGGAAGGGCGGTAGTCCACGATTCTGAATGGCACATGAGTGCAGCTTTCAGGGTATAATGCCACCGCTCTACCAACCCGTTGGATTCTGGGTGGTAGGCGGTGGTATGTATCCATGATGTGCCACAGAGATCGCACAACTTATCGAAAAGCACCGCCTCGAACTGCTGACCCTGATCGGTAGTGATTGTAGTAGGGCAAGCCAAAGCGGGCAATCGAACAAGATACAAATGCGGAAGCAACCGCAGCGGCAGAAATATCTGACAAGGGTGTGGCCTCCACCCAGCGTGAATCTGGGTCAATGCATGTGAGCAAGTATCGGAAGCCTTCAACACTGGGAAGAGGGCCCACCAGGTCAAGGTGTACGTGAGTGAAACGATCAGAGTGGATACTGAAGGAGCCAAGGGGTGGGTGGCAATGTCGGCCAACCTTGGCACGTTGGCACGGAATGCACGAGCGGCACCACTCACGACAGTCTTTTTTCACCGAAGGCCAAACAAAGCGTTCCGTGATTAAGCGAGTGGTGGCTTGTGCACCTGGATGGGCGAGACCATGAAGCGGGGGGACTAGTGGACGTGGCACGCCCGAAGATGTGTCACTCCACAATGCAGTAGGCGCGCCGGGGATGTTTTTGCGCTCCAAAACTAAAGAATGCTCGCCGGATTTGAGCAAGTTCGAAATTGAATCATCCCTCGACTGAGCCTTGGCGAGCTCGAGGAAGTCGATGACAGAAGAGATACCAGCGAGCCGCGAGAAATAATCAGCGACCAAATTGTCAGAGCCGTGGACGTACTGTACGTCGCTCGTGTACTGAGAGATCAGATCAAAATGCCTGTAACGACAAGGAGGTGGGTCAGCTGGAGGATTTTTGAGGGCGTGTGCCAGAGGTTTATGGTCTGTGTATATAGTTAGTGGCCGACCCTCAATATCTTCCCGGAAATGTTTGACCGCCTTGTATACAGCAAGAAGTTCGCGGTCGAAAGCAGACCACTTGGATTGGCTGGGTGACAACTTTTTAGAAGAAAATTTCAGTGGCTGTGACTCCTCACCACAATGCTGCTGTAGCACTGCCCCAATCGACACCTCACTGGCATCAGTGGTAATGGAAAGGGTGGCATCGGGGGAGGGATGGGCCAAAGTGATTGCTTTTGCTAACGCCATTTTCAAAGAGTGAAATGCAGTTTGCATCTCCGCCGTCCAAAGGACGGGACGATCCCCTGTAGTTTTAGGGCCGCGCAAGGCATCTGTGAGGGGTGTTTATAGTTCAGCAGCCTTTGGGATATGATGACGAAAAAAATTGATCATACCCAAGAAGCGTTGTAGTTCATGATAAGTCGCAGGCGGGGGAAGTTTCTGCACAGTTTCAACCTCTTCATCAGTGGGACGAATGCCATCTGCTGACAAGACACGTCCCAGTAAAATAACAGACGACTGTCTGAAAACACATTTGTCTTTGTTGGTCACAACACCGAGCGAATCAAGGACACTGAACAGTTCGGATAAGTGTTTTTCATGCTCCTCAGGAGATTTCGAAAAAATCAAAATATTGTCCAGGTATGCGTAACACTGTGGCAGAGGGCGAAGAAGGGAGTCTAGCAACCTCTGCCATGTCCGTGCGGTGTTTTTTAAGCCATAACGCATATATACATATTCAAATAAGCCAATGGGAGTAATGATAGCTGTATTTGGAATGTCCGGTTCGTGCAGTGGAATTTGGTAATAAGCCTTCTTGCAGTCAACGACACTGGTCGCGCCTGCAAGTTGGTTAGCAAAGTCTTGGATATTTGGCACAGGATAGCTATCAGTGATTGTCCTATCGTTCAACTTCCTGTAATAAACATAAACAATAGGTACCGTCCTTTTTCGGCCTAAGGTGAATATGAGAAGCCCATTCGCTAGAGGAAGGTCACACAATGCCGACCTCAAGCAGTTCGCCACATGGTCTGAATCGCACTGGAGGTCTCTCTGTTGTGTTGAGTCTATGGCAAGCAGCACTACTGATAGCAAGAACGCCACGCGGGACTATGTGAAACTGTCGTGTTATTGTTATGCGTGTCAGAGTTGGGGCCGCGCGACTGGGAGGGAGCGTGCGACACTTGTTGTGTGGATCGTAAACTTCATAAGGAAGCGATTACTTCTCTCGCACGAGCCAGCTCGCGTGACTTATTTTCAATCTGTTCTTTAAGCCTACTCTGAGTTTCTTTAAGTTCAACAATTTCAAGTCTCTGTACAGTTACGTCACACGTTACACTAGTAAGTTTTGCAGCTAACAGCGTGCACTCTGTTTGCAAAAGAGAAATGTCAACATTAATATGCGGCGACGGCCATGCACTGGAGGAGGCAGACAGATGGATGCGTGTGTTAGTGGTTTGATGTAACAAGATTCCTGCCGGAATGTCCACGGAAAATTTATTGTCCCTCAAAAAGTCTATGCCAAACAATGGACAGGACACTTGGGTGACCAGAAAGTCCCACTTAATAGTCAAGTCTTTAGATAAATGAACCGGCATGTGAACCATTCCAAGTACTTTGATAGTGGAGTCGTTTGCGGTGCGAAGCAGTGTGGGAGAAGGTACGAGAGTGTCCGGTGCAAGAGACGGGGATAAAACACTCGTATCTGCCCCACTGACAATCAGAAAGTCAATGTTCGAAACACAGTCAGTCACAAACAAACAGCCGTTGCAGCTTACCATATCGGAGTTGTGAGTTGTGGAGTGGAGGCGTCTTCGTTTCAGGCGGGGCGCCACGCCTTCTACTGCAGCCCGTCGCCTGCGTTTCCCGCCGCGCACAGCGCACGGCAATGTTTAGCATCGTCTCCGAAGTTGCTATGATACCAGCAGAGGGGCCGGCTGTTGTTGGGCGTGGTCGGCGTGCTGCAGGTAGTTCCATCGGCATCCAAGAGAGTGCGCTGCTGGGCTGGGCTGGCGTTTCCATCATGGCGGGATGGCTACCAGATGATGACACAGTACGGTTGCGCAACGAAAACACATGGGCGCAATCGTCACCTACGTGCGTGGTTGGGGGGGGGGAATATTTGGAACAACACTCGTGCCAGTGTTAACACTGGGAGCACGACGGTTAATGATCTTAAATGCACAATCTGCTATTGATAGTTTTTCATCGAGAGAACAAGACGTAAGTTGCAGCAACTGCAGCTGTAAGGGTTCAGGCAATTTCACTAGCCAGATTGACCACAAAGTAATGTCCAGGAGAAAATCAGTTGAAACAAGGGGGCGCAGCTTACGCCACAGTTCAGATGGTGTAAGGTCTCCTAAGTGCACTTAGTGAATTATGTGATGCAACACTTCATCAGGTGAGTGGGAAAGTCTCTCACAGATGATACGTTTTACATTTGTGTACTGAGGTGGCGGAGGTGGGTTAAGCACCAAATCGTTAATCAAGTCAAGATGGTCGTGTAGATGACCGACAAGGCACACGAACGTAGATTCTTCTGAAAGAATGCCCGAAACCCTGAAAATAGATTCAATTAATGCGAACCAAGTGTTCGGATGTTGCTTTGCAAAAGGCGGCAGCTTTGGCAATTTAGTGGGCTGTTGTTCGAAATTAACTGGACGAACAAGCGGAGGAGGCGCATTGCCTGTCGTGAATGTTGGCCTGGAAACTGGTACGTTCGTGAGGGCATAGTTCTGTGAAGCATTTTGTCCGGCAGTACTATTCCACACATTTGTAACAGCAGGTAGATGGTCAGAAGGCACAGTAACTGGAGGTATAGCACACTGCACTTGTGGAAAATCGCGCGAAAAGTTCAAGATCCAAGGCGGTACCGAAACTCGCTGTTGAGTGCACGAAGAGTCAAAATTCGAATGTTCAGTTGTAACACAGCACTGCTAATGAGGCCCTGGTGACATAAAAGTTGGTTCTACTTTAACTAAGTTGGTGGTTTGAACCATAGAAAGTTCGGGAGCCAGCATGTCAGCATGGCTACGCGGATTGTTGACATGTACAACAGGGCTCAATTTGTTAGGCTGTATGTCTAGTCCCACCTATGAGTTGATGCACTGTCCTTTCTCAGCGGTTGAAAGTGGAGAAGCAGATAATCCTCGTCCTTGCGATCGTAACACTGAAGAACACGGAGATTGATTCCACATGGCGTGATTGTTCACTGCACTTGCGTAATAACAAATTCGGAAAAGAGGCACAAAAGCGTAATTGTGCGTGAATTGAAACGCGGGCTCACCATTGTGGTGTACTGGATACGCTATGACAAATAAATACCCAGTACACGCCACATTAACTGAATAATAAACATTTATTACAGATCACTTGATACATTCAGTGTACACAATAGCCGAGTCCAAACAATACTCAAAGGCCCGCGTGGGCTATCTAAACCTCAGCTCAAAGATATTCCACTCCAGGTAGAGTCGATCTCAACGTCGCCACAAAGTATTTGACATATGTTTTCCTACAAGAATTGATAGCATTGTGTTGGAAACTATAAATACACTTTATGAATCTGTTCCTCAAAAAGTTACAGCTATTCTTAAATCAAATAGAGGGACAACAACTTACCAATAAATAAATACTATATCTGTTTTATGTGTGCACCATATTATAAGCATGAATCATAAAAGGTAAGACAGATTAAAAACAAATAAGAACATTGTTTATTATTTCAAAAGTTTTCACCATAACTTTTAATGCACCTATTCCACTGGCAGACAAGATAGTCAATTAGTTCATTGAAAAATGTTTACAGCTGCCTACAAGAACCTTGAGTGTAGCTGTTGATGCACATCTTTGTCCAAAGGAAATTAATGACCACAGAATGACAGTTTATTATGTGAATGGTTGTTTATTATTTCAAAAATTTTTACCTTCACTATTAACACACTTATTTCACTGGCAGAAAAGACTGTCAATTAGTTCATGGTAAACTGTTCACAGCTGCCAGCAGGCATCTTGAGTGTAGCTACTGATACACCTCTTCATCTTGCCTTTGTACAGCTGAACTTCCATAATAATTATCAGCATCCATATTTTATTTACTTGCACAATGTACAGTTTTGGGTGTGATTATGGGCAGAACAAGCATGAGAAAGAAGAGTACAGTAGGGGAATGCATGGTAATCCCATCCCCTCTCCCCTAATTCTATAAAAATTGATCTTCAAGGAAAGTACTCAAATAATGCCCCACCACAAAGAGGGACAGTTCAAGAAAGATTGAATGTGTAACAGATACTGAAAAGTGCACTGATAACAATTTCTCATAAAATCCAAAAACACTATTCTACCATTCACCATGAAATGTTATATATTCTCTTTGCTTCTCTCTCGGCATATATATCAGGGCAGGGAATGGTCAAATGTGGTACTGATTTATGTTACGTGTTTTATTTCTATGTACTTAATATGAATGGGAACAGCAGAAAAGTTTTCATCTCCCCTCAGGGGCTCAGCATTAATTTGCTGAGTACGGGCTTGGCAAACCTGGGTTCCTGAGCTGGGGACTGGTAAGTGCCGCCAATCCTCTAGACGCCGTAACCTCTTGGCACGCTTCAACGACCACCATGTGGTGCGGCGGTGGAACGTTGTGTGTACCAGGGAATGGGGATCTTGGCTTGACCGCCCAGGTCACAAGGATGGTATAAACCTCTATTAAAAAAACAAAATTAAAAAAAAAAAAACTTCTATCCCAAGTTATGCTAAGTGCTGATGGGATGCATGGCTGTTGAAGTGGAACAGTCGCTAGCGACCAACCTTTGGGGATACTGCCACACCTCAGTTGTATAAGGCTTACCTAGGCGTGCGGAACTCTGGCTAGGCGGACACATCTTTCCCTAGCTACTCGTGAGACCAAGATGAATCCTTCCATTTTGTCCCTCGAACCTTCCAGTGGGATGGGTGTACCACTGGAGGGTACTAACACCAGGTACAAAAAGAGGGCTTGCTTAGGCAGTCCTCCAGATAAAGCACTTCCTGAACAGTGTCAGGCAATGAGTATACCACAGGAGGGTACTAACACCAGGTACAAAAAGAGGGCTTGCTTAGGCAGTCCTCCAGATAAAGCACTTCCTGAACAGTGTCAGGCAATGAGTAACAGAGCACATGGTGCTAACCAAAATGAATTTAATAATCATAAATGGAAAGACGGTTCATTCGAAAACGTGTCACCATTCTACATACAAAAGGGTCTTGAGGGCATAGCAGGCGAACTGAAATCTGTGAAAAGGTTGTGTAACGGAACTTTGTTGGCCGTTCATCTTCAAAATGCCAAGCAACTTGGGGAATATGCCATCGAAACTGAACACAATACATTAAATTACAGTAAGGGCGTAGTTACATGCCACGACCTTGTTGAAATTCCTCTTGAGGAACTGAAAGGTGAATGGGCCTCCAAAGGTATTGTGGATGTTCTGAATATTATGAGGAGGGTGGAGGGCGTATTGGTCAAGTCGGAGTGCTTCATTGTGATTTTCAACACTCCTAAGCTGGCAGACCAGGTTAAAGCAGGTTTTCTTCGATTAACTGTACAGCCTTATTACCCAAACCCGATGCGCTGCTTCCTTCAAATGCCTGCACTTTGGGCACACCACTTTGGGGCGTAATGGACAGCAGACCTGCAGAAAGTGTGGTGAGATCGCTCATGAAGGGGACGATTGCTCGCTGCCATTTAAATGCGTCAACTATTCTGGGGACCACCCTGTATGGAGTAGATCCTGTGCTGTGTACCCTGAAGAATGTAAAATACAGGAGATTAAGACAGCAAAGTGCATCTTGTGTGGTGAGGCGAAAAAGCTTACAAGGCCATGCAACCGCCGTCATTCACCACCTCTTTCACGGTGATTCTTCAAACACCAGCTCCGAAAACTGATGCGCCTACACAAACTGCAGTTGCTAGTGTCAGCACTAACACCTGCTCCTGCCAGTGCATGTGCAATGCATCAGATGTTTCAGTATCTATAGTCCCCTCCCAAAATGGTGGACCAAGGTACGGCTACTGATATCAGTGAGCCCCTGCCATCCTCAAAGCCATAACCAACTTCACAGATAACTGTCACTACCACTATAGAGGTGGAAGCGCCCAAGAAGCAAGTAAAGAAGGACAAGGAAAAGGCTTAGATGAGGACTGAAAGCAAAGAAACATACCAGGTCAATGTCATTACGCTTGACGTGCCAACCAAATCTGCTCCAGAACCCATGGAGTTTAATGTTTCTCTGTCATAATCTACGGCCTACCTGTCCGGGCACTTGTTGATTCAGGAGCGTCTTTCTCTGTATTGTCGAATAATTACCGGCACACACTAAAGAAGACAATGTTCTGTGATACTGGGGTAACTGTGATGAAGGTCGCGAATGGAAAGTATGTCCAGCCAGCAGGAACTTGTGTCGCAAGAATAACCATCAACAACAGGACCCAGCCATTTGAATTTGTTGTGTTAACAGAATGTAGTCACAATGTCATCCTCGGATGGGACTTCATTCAGGCATCCCAAGCTATCATTGACTGTGGAAGATCTGAGCTGCAAATTGAAGAAGTTGTTCCGACGGATACACACAATACAGAATTTTCTGGGAAGTTATTTGCCGTTGACAATGTGACGATCCTGCCATTGACGATGAGAAGAGTTGCTGTCACAAATACAGATGGGCGATTAAACTGTGTAGTGCTTGTTGATAGTAAAAAGTTTATCAGACTCACAAAAGAAATTTACATACCAGCAGCTGTCATAAGCATTACCAGTGGTCAAGGAGAGATTTGGATCACAAATTGTCACGAGCAGTAACAACTTATCCCCAAGGGAATGTGTATCGGGACAGCTGAACCAATCCAGGACGGTGAGCTCAACATCATCAATGAAGACCCATGCCGTACTGTTAGTACAGACAACACGCTGGAAGAAACGAACGTGGAACGGCCAATAGGGCCTGGACTGACCAAGGAACAACGCCAGCGGGTGTTAAGTATACTACGACAATTTTCAGGTACATTCACACCTCATACCTGATGTTTCCATCAGACGAAACGGCCCACGATAAAGCACCGTATCAATACTAGGGATCATCCGCCAATTAGCCAGTGTATGAATGGAGTGTCGCCAGCTGAAAGACGGATAATTCGGGAGAAAGTGTAGAAGATGTTGTGTGATGACATTATTCAATCTTCGGAGAGTCCTTGGTCGTCTCCGGTGGTCCTCATAAAGAAGAAGGATGGCATGTGGCAATTCTGTGTCGACTATCAGCAGCTGAACAGAATCACAAAGACAGATGTCTACCCATTGCCACGCATTGACGACACCTTAGACTGCTTGAAAGGAGCTACATCTCAACTATGGACATGCAGACAGGTTACTGGCAAATCGAGGTTGACGAAGCTGACAGGGAGAAGACAGCTTTTATTACACCTGACGGCCTCTATGAATTTAAAGTAATGTCATTTGGATTATGTAATGCTCCAGCCACATTCGAACGCATTATGGACACCTTAAGTGGACGACGTGTCTTTGCTATTTAGATGTCATTGTCATTTTCTCGAAAACATTTGAAGAACATCTGAGTCACCTGTCAACTGTGTTGAAGTGTGTTCAGCCTGCAGGACTCCACCTCAATCCAAAGAAGTGCCTCTTCGTCGCCAAGGAGATAAAAATCCTGGGGCACCTAGTCAACGGAGATGGTGTCCGTCCTGATCCAGATAAAGTAAGAGCAGTCACAGAATTTCCAACTCCTCAGCACATCCGTTATGTGAGAAGTTTTCTCGGGCTGTGCTCATACTACCGACATTTCATAAAATGATTTTGTAACAAGGCACATCCATTACAAGAACTTCTGCAGGGAGACTCCAAGTTTTACTGGGGTGAGACAAAAGAAAGAGCTTTCCGGGCACTTAAGGAGGCTGTAATTCCGCACCAGTGCTACAGTGCTATTCTTGTACAAAGAGAATGCAGAAACGGAACTTCACACAGACGCCAGTGGTTATGGGATTGGTGCAGTGCTTGTACAAGTTCAGGAAGGTGCTGAAAAAGTGATAGCCTATGCATTAAGAGTACTCTCTAAGTCCGAGATAAACTACTCTACAACTGAGAAAGAATGTCTCGCAGTTATCTGGGCTATCAACAAGTTCCAGCCGTATTTATTTGGCAAACCATTCACCGTCGTGACAGACCACCATTCTTTGTGTTGGCTGACTAACTTGAAGGATCCATCAGGTCAACTAGCAAGATGGGCACTAAGACTCCAAGAGTACGATGTCACAGTGGTATTCAAGAAAGGGCACAAACACAAGGATGTCGACTGCCTTTTGAGGAATCCATTAGTGGTACACAACAGCATGAATGAAATTTCAGCCCTCACTAAATTATATGACGTTACAGCTAAACAGAGGGAAGATCCAGCACTATTAAAAACGATAGAGAGAGGCCTTGGAGAAAGGAGAACCGACCAATGGAGAGTTCCAACTTATAAACGGGACATTGTATAAGAGCAACCATGATCCACTGGGCCCCAAATGGCTACTGGTCATTCCAGCTCATCTCCAGCCAGCTATTCGTGAAGACCCTAGACAGAATCAGACGCAGGTATTACTGGAAAGGTCTCTACCGATCTGTCAAGCACTATGTGAGTCACTGTAAAGAGTGCCAGCGACAGAAGCATCTGCCACAATTACCTCCAGGGCATCTCATACCGATTCCGCTGGCAGCAGCTCCATTCCACCGAGTTGGGATCGATCTTTTAGGGAGGTTCTCAAAGTCGACAACTGGTAACCGATGGATAATAGTCTGCACTGAATACCTCACATGCTACACTGTCACCAAACCTTTGCTGACTGCAGAAGCTCTAGAGATTGCAAAATTCCTTGTAGAAGACATTATTTTGAAGCACGGAGCAACATGTGTGATGATATCTAATCGTGGAAAAGTATTCCTGTCAAAACTAGTATCAGAAGTAATGTTACAGTACGACATTGTCCACAGAATGAAACTTCATACCATCCTCAGACAAATTGTCTTACGGAATGTTTTAACAAGGCATTAGCCGATATGCTGTCGATATTGAGCAGAAAGATTCGGATACAATTCTGCCAGTCGTGACATTTGCTTACAATACCGCAAGACAAGACACCACAGGCTTCACGCCGTTTCTCCTGCTCCATGGCCGTGAAGCTGAGACAACAATGGACACGCTGTTCCCTTTCCAACCGGATGACAATCAGGGTGACTATGTTACACATCTCATCACCAGGGTCGAAGAAGCAAGACAGCTGGCTCGCATACGGACACTGGACGCCCAGGAGGACCGTCAGCGGTATAACGACAAGCACTGACCTGTTGTGTACAGCCCAGGATATCTTGTATGGATTTTTACACCAGTACGGAAGGTTGGACTGTCAGAAAAGTTATTGAAGCAATACTTTGGTCCGTATCGTGTCATATGCCACCTGTCAGACGTCATGTACAAAGTTGAGGATTATGAGCCGTCGTCGAAACGTCAAAAGCGAACAGACATTGTTCACGTCCTGCGCATGAAGCCTTACTATGATCCTGAAGAGCAGGTAGACGACAATGGCTTCTTGTTCAAGGACGCTAAGGATGGTAATGTTACTGATGAAGCCACGACAGGAATGTCTATTGTCGATAATCGTGGAGAAAGGAAGGATTCCCTTAAACTGCCATACAGAGGACCTATGACAAGGTCAAGATCCTGTTTTTCCAGGAGAGGGAGCAATGCCGCGAGAGACCACGTACATAGACTGCTGGCATGGCACAGGGGATAGCATCACGGACTGCAGTGCTGAAGGTCGCCGGTTCAATCCAGCCCCCCGGCAAAAATTTATTTCTTTGTAGGCTAATTAACAATTCCAGAGTGTTCTACATCTTTCTTATGTTCACTTGTAAATTCTACTTGTTTCTTATGTTGCCTGGTAAATTCTGTCTGTGTATAAATAGCAGAGCACTCTGCCCGAGAGGCAGTCAGTGCTGCGTGTATGTTGAGTTCGTAATAAACATGCTTTCAGTATAAGTGGTGTGTTCAGGTGCCTTCGAAGTCAAGCCTGCTTCCATTTCAACACGGCAATATTACCGCTAAGATCCACTACGCTGCCACTGCATCCATTCCACGGTCATCAGGGCAAGCAAAACGGCATCCAATCCCTTGGTGGAATGATAAATGCCGATCTGCTGTCAGGATCAGACGGGCAGCTCTGCGTCGGTTCAAGTGTGTACCAACTGCAGTAAACCTTGCAAACTTTTGGATGGCAAGGGCCAAGTGTCGCCGGACTTTTCGAGAGAGCAAGAAGAGGTGGTGGCAACAGTTTCTAAATTCTATTAAATGTTCAACAAAGAGTTCCATTGTATTGGAGGCCATTAGTAGGATATCAGGGAAATGTAGTAGGAGTCCAGTAGCTGTTGTAATGGGTAATGGCAGTCTCCAGACCAACCCCTGAGACATTGCCCAAACCATGGCAGTCTATTTTGCTATGGTAACTGCCACTGCCAGCTACAATCCAGCTTTCCTGCGCCACAGGGTGGCTGCTGAGAGGGGTATTTTGGACTTCCGGTCCAGCAATGATGAACAGTATAACTGCCCCTTTTCCATGTGGGAGCTGGATTCTGCATTGTCCATGATCCGTGACACATCCCCAGGTCACAATGGTATTCATTACAGCATGTTACAACACCTCACAAGGCAAAACAAAGAAATCCTCCTCAGTCTTTTTTAATTTCATCTGGGGGTCAGGCCAGTTCCCAAACTCGTGGTGAGAAGCCATTTTAATTCTTATTTTAAAACCAGGGAAAGACCGCACAAGCCCAAGTAGTTATCATAGCATTGCTCTCACCAGCTGCATGGGAAAGACTTTAGAGCAGACGATAAACTGCCACCTTGTCTGGATGCTGGAATCCAGACAGTTCCTCAGGCGCTTTCAGTCTGGCTTCAGGAGATATCGCTGCACCTTCGATAACCTGGCCTTCCTGGAGGCGGCTATACAACAGGCTTTCCTGCGCCAGCAACACCTTTTGGGTATATTTTTTTGATCTTGAGAAAGCCTATGATACTACTTGGCGGCATCTTATCCTTCAGCAGCTCCATGAATGGGGTTTTCGTGGTTGTCTTCCCCATTTTATACAGTCCTTCCTTTCCCCTCGTTATTTTAGATATTGGGTCAGTGACGCCCTTTCTGATAGATTTGGGCAGGAGAACAGAGTCCCTCAGGGTAGTGTTTTAAGCGTGACCTTGTTTGCAAGAACCATTGATAGTATTACTTCTGTCATGAAAAGTCCTGTGCAGTGTTCTTTTTTTGCGGATGACTTATCTGTCTTTGGTCTTCATCCAATCTGGCATCGACTACACATCGGTTGCAGTTAACCCTTCGGCTGTTGGATGAATGGGCAGGGACAACTCGGTTATAAGTTTTCAACTGAGAAGTCTGTGTGTGTGCTTTTTAACAGTTTACATACTGTTTTTAATCTACCTGAACTGCGGATGAAGGGCTCTGTCCTGTGTTTTAAAGACACAGTGAGGTTTCTGGGCCTCATGTTCACTTCTAAACTGACATGGTTGCCTCACCTAAAGGACTTGAAGACAAGGTGCATCAAAGCACTGATGATTTTGAAGTGTTTTAGCTACACTTCTTTGGGAGTAGACAGAACCTGTTTGCTCCGGATTTACAGAGCCTTTGTGCGATCTCGTGTCGATTATGGGTGCACGGTGTATGGGTCTGCACGCCCTTCATATTTAAAGATGTTGGACACAGTACACCATGCTGGGATTTGGCTGGCCACTGGGGCATTTATGATGAGCCCCATACCTAGTCTTTGTGCTGAGGCTGCGGAGCTGCCACTGCACATAAGGCGACGGCTACTCATAGTGAGCCAGGCATATAAAATGCTGTCCACACCTTTTACACCGGCATATGTCACTGTTGCTAGGCCTCCGATGGAAAGAGCAACAAAACCATATGGTATTTGCACAAAGGCTTTCCTTTTAGAAATGGGAGTGATTGATTTTAATGTTTTACACAGAGGTTGGAGCAGGGTCCCACCTTGGACTCTCTATAGGCCGAGGGTTATTTTAGACCTGGTGGGTTTTTGGAAGGAGCAAACTTCGTATTTTACTTATAAGTCATTGTTTTCAACTGTTTTAGATAGGCATCACGACTTTGCAGTTGTTTATACTGATGGATCCAAGCATGGGGACTCAGTCGGTTGTTTGGTTGTGTTCCCTGACTGTGTTACTAAGATTCGCATTCCCAAGTATTACTCCGCTTTCTGTGCACAGATCCATGCAATCTGGAAGGCATGGTCAGATGGGTTGCAGTTGCTGGCAGTCACACCATACCTAACTTTGTGGCCTTCCTCACTGTTCTCGCTGTTTGGGCACTTAATTACTTCAATAAGCTCATTTTTTCTGTAATGACTTTCACAGCTGTCTAGTGAGTGCATTGAAAGAAGTACCACAATGTTCTTCCACAGCTGATTTGTTTGTTCTGTTCCAGCCATCCATAACATACATGCTCTGAAAAAAGTTCTAATAAGTCTCTCAGATTCACAGACACAGACTTCAAGGCATCCACGAAATTATTTTGGCATTAATAGAGGAAAAATATATGTTAAAATATCAGTGTGATGAACTAATGCTTATCAGAGCGGTACAACATCTACAATGTGCAGTGAAAAATGACAAGAGCTTAGTAAGAGAATTACAATTCCTAAAACTTCGTCTTGCTGTAAACTTTGCAATAGGTGTAAGAAAAACGTGAAAAATGGTGTCAAGTGCATCAAATGCTTTGAACTATTTCATTTTAGATGTGGAAAAGTGGACCCATCCTTTATACAGAACACAAAATTGTTGAAGAACTGGAAATGTAAAGAATGTAGATCAAAATCCGAATATGTAGGCCTAAACAAAGATGCACTATGCTGTAGTGATGCTACAGCAAAAACCAGCAAGACAAGCAATGAAAATCCACCCCATTCCACGCCACAAACAAATCCACACAACACCAGCACAGGATGGAACAAGCCTCGACCAACTAGCAAGAATATAGCCAACTTAAATGTGAGTATTGGTCCAATCCCTGAACACAAAAATAGATTTTCAGCCCTAACTCTTGCAAACATTATAGTGATTCCGAAGTGCCAATACAAAGAGGACATACTCCAAACAAACTTGCAATAAATGTTCTCAAGAATCCAATGCAAATGTACAACGAAAATGTATTCTGCTGGTACCTAATAAAATAAAAATTTTCTCAGACAGTTTCTCAGGGTTGGCCATGAAAATGAAAACAGATGACACAACAGACACATTTAAAATAGAGGGAATGGTAAAACCTAGTGCAAGATTCAGACAAGTTGCAGATAGCATCAAAGAAGAATGCAAGAACTTCTCATCAAAAGACTGTGTAGTTATTATAGGAGGCACCAATGATGTGTATCACAATGAAACAGCTGCAGCAACAGAGACTCACTTACAAATGTAATAGTTGCTAAAATACCCCACCGTTATGATCTAATTGAACAGTCATGTGTGAACACTGAAATAAAAAGAGCAAATGAGCTCTATGATTCAATATGTAAACATTTCAAAAATGTATCAGTGATTGATGTAAATGATAGTTTGGTTTGTAGCCACACCACCACAGTACCCCATATTAAATCTTGTCACTACAATAGGGTTTGCCATACCAGACATGTTCAACACTTAAATGGCTTAGGAAAATACTTCTAAGTAAAATAATAATAATAATAATAAAACTTGAAACTCTAAATAATAGACTAGTCAATGCCAATAAAACAATACATAGGCTCCATTTCAAAGAATCAGTACATGGAAACTTGCCACAGTGACCAAATCTGACACAAGTTGGATTTGGTCACAAAAATCTCCATTGAGCAGAAAAGAAAATGCAGCAGCAATTCCCCCTAGTAACAAAATTAATGCTATTTCATGCCAATGTACAGTCCCTAAGAAATAAGATCGATGAAGTACAGTTCTGGGCAGACCAAATCAACTCCAGCGTACTGAGTATTAATGTGCACTGACTACCAAATACAAAAATTGATTTATGTGTACCCTATGGCTACATATTAGCCACCTCCTATTGCAGAAAAAATATGGCACATGGTGGAGTGGCAATTTATATAAACTAAAACCTCAGTTTCCAGTATTCAGTGATAGACTTAAGCAGGCACTGCAAAGAGAAGGTGTTTTTGAAGCAACAGCAGTAATACTTCATGCACAAAAAATTAATATTGCTTCTGTTTACCGCACACCATCATCTGATGAAGAAGTATTTATAGATAAAATAACTGCCTTAATCAAGCTATTAGCTAAACACAAAAAAACACAAAATTTTTATTGCAGAGACATTAACATAGATATAACATAAACAAGAAAAAATGTAAATCACTTGATAAATTCTCTAAAAGCACTGAACTGTCACTGTATAAATGAAAAACCTACTAGACTAGATGCTTGCCTTGACATTGTAGTTAGTAATGTAAATTGTAATGAACTGAAGTATGATGTGATTAAGTTGGAGTTATCTGATCATGATGGGATATGGGCTAAAATAGAAAGTATGAATCCTGATAGCACCAAACAGCTAGTCACATACAGATTAATAAATGAGAGCAATACTGAGCAATTAAAACACGAGTTGGAAATAGTAGATTGTTCAAATACACTGCACAATATACAAAACCTTGATGAATGCTTCTCAACATTTTTAACTATAATTAAAAATGCAATAGACAAACACTGCCCACTCATCACCAAAAGATACACTCCCAGCAACAAGCAAAAACCCCAACACTCTTAAGAAATGGTACACTCCAAAGCTCAGACAAATGAGACTATTGCTGCTGTTGCTTAAAAATAAGTGTGATAGAAGTGAGGAAGCCAGAAAACATTGTGTCTCTTAAGAAGTTGGACAGATATGAAATAAAGTCAGCTAAACATAAAGCAAATGATGAATACATCATAGGCTCAAAAAACAGCTGTAAAGCAGCCTGGAACATCATAAAAATGAAATTCATGTAGGTCAAGGGCAAAACACAGTCCTTAATTGTAATACACTTAATGAATACTTTATAAACTGTGCCAGCTTTAATTCCCCTTACAGTGAAAACAATTCTCATAATTGCTCAGCTGCCCTTTCTTTGCTCATGCAACAAGAACAAAAAACAAAATTCTCTTGGTCAAAAATCACCTCAGCGAACATAATCAAATCTATAAACAAACTAAAAAATTCAAGAACAGAGGATTACTATACGGTTAGCAACAGCATTATGAAAGGCATAGCCCCTGCAATCATTAGGCCACTAACATACCTCGCAAATCGATTACTCGATGAAGGTATATTCCCAGATTGCCTAAAAATGACAGTTACTCTCCAGATCCATAAGAAAGGTGACAAAACTTTGCCAAACAACTACAGACCCATATCTAAAGTTTTGGAAAATACCATCCATATGCAAATTTACCATTATTTCAATAGCAATAAACTCTTGTGTAATAGCCAGTATGGCTTTAGATCTCAACTGTCAACAATAAAAGCAGTTGAGTGTCTCCTTAGTGACATATATGATGGATACGAGAAGAGTAAACTCACTTGTGCAACTATGTTAGATTTAAGTAAAGCCTTTGACTCTGTCACACATGATATAATGATAAAAAAGTTAGAACATTATGGTATAATAGATAAACCGTTACAGCTATTTGAATCATATCTAACCAACAGGGTACAATTAGTAAAAGTAAACAACCAAATGTCAGTACCTTTGAAAATAAAGAGAGAAATTCCACAAAGGTCCGTGCTAGGGCCTTTCCTGTTCATTGTATATATTAATGACTTCTCAAATCACATGCCATGTAACAAGGTATTGTATGCCGATGACATGACTCTGATTACAAATGGAGATAATCTACAAGATTTTGCAAAATATAATGAAGTAGTAACTGAAATGAGCAGTGACTGGTGCAAGGCAAACTTTCTAACTATAAACACAACAAAAGCTGAAAAAAATTACTTCACCTTGAAAAATTTTGAGCAAGAAACAAAAAATGTCAGATTATTGGGACTGTATGTAGATCCAAAACTCACACGAGATAGACATACAGATAACTTGTGCAGCAATATTGTCTGTACTCTCTTTTTGCTACACAAGCTAAAATATGTAGTCTGTAAAACTTAACTGATCTCAGTATACTTTGCTTTTTTCCACTCACAACTCCAATATGGAATTCTATCATGGGGTAACTCTGTGGGCTCTAAAACCATCTTCAAATGGCAGAAAAAGGCAATTAGATGTATTGTAGGCCTAGCACCTAGACAAAGCTGTAGAAATCATTTCAAAGACCTGAAAATAATGACACTTCCCAGTATGTACATCTACAGTTGCCTGGTATATGCCAAAGAAAACATTAAAAAATTCATTTTAGAGCTGAAGTGTATTCCCACAATACACAGCATAAGAGCAACATAGACCTTTCGTACTAAAGGCTCAAGTTGCTTAGTATGAAATTTTACAATAAACTCCCCAAGACAGTAAGAGATCTGCCACTGAATAATTTTAAGCATACCATAGAAGAGTGGTTCAGATGTAAGCTATTTTACTCAACTAATGAGTTCCTAAACAGCGACATACATATTATTTGCAATAAGCTATCATTACGAGAATCATGAAGTATGCCTGTATATGTGTGACAGCGTTGTCCATATGAATATATAAAAATAAATGAATAAATAAATAAAATAAGCATGTACTGTACTATTGTGAAAATTGTAATGTATTATTAATACTTGTATCATTGTATTAACATTGAACAATTATATTAAGATGTATTTTTTAAAATCATATCTTCTATTATGCAATAAGCACACTGACAAAGCCAATTGTATGGAGAACATATTGAAAGGCTAATGAAGATTCTATTCTATTATATTCTAGAGCCTTCCAAGAGCAAAAACAAAGCTTATGATTTGGTGAGTTTTCGTGGGCAGGCAATTTTTCACTAAGCTTTTTCCAGTTAACAATTCCTCCCTCTTTAGCTAAGTGTGACTGACTCCAAAACAGAACCTAAGTGACAATATAATCTGCAGGAAATACAATATAGAGCATTTTTGGTCTCACTATAGCCTAGCCATGATCTTTTAACTTCTGTCCCATTTTTTAATTCCTTTTGACACCAATCCTTATTTTAATTGCGGCCTTCTCTATAACTCTTACTAATGTCAGGATCACATTCATTGTCTGCTCTCATTTTTATAATGTAACATCTTTCAGAGTCAGAAATCCCCTTCGGCCATGTGCCAGGATCATTAAAATCGAACTTAAACTCACAAGTTTTCTCATTTTTCTGAAAACTAACCAACGTTCCAGGAACTGGTGTCACATATTCCTTCACTGTGCCGTCTATTTCCTTCTTACTCAGGTCATCTTCAGTTTCACCTGAAACAAAAAAATATATAAAATCCATACTGAACTTGAGAGATTTACTGACTTTGAGTAATCTATGTTGTTCTTTTTTATTTATCTGATGCTTTATGTTGCTTTTTAACTGCTATGCTCATGTTGCGATGATCTACATCTAACTTAAACTAGGCTAACCTAAAGACAAAGGGGTGAATTCGAACCCCCATTGGGAGTGGTCTCTCAAACCGTGACATCCGTCAGACCTTTTGGCTTTTCCCGGCCAGCTTACGTCGTTCTCTGTAGTTTTACAGTAAGTGAAAGGGTGTAATCCCTGTTAAAATGGTGCATAAGTTTTGTTCGAGTAGCTGCCAGCCAGCTCATATATGAACAGAGATGAAGTCGCTTATGAGCAGCCCCTCTTCCGCTTGTGGCTAATTGGAGACTGCAGTGATGAGCTGCCATAATCCACACAGAAAAATTTATCTGACGCATGCGCACAGCTATCTGAGGTGCAGTGGGGGCATAGCCTCACGACAACTTGTGGTTACGTTTCATAACTTTTGCTGTTTTCTGGTCATGTGTTAGTAACAGAGTAGCTGGCATGATAATACGGCCTCAAAGTCAGGCATGCTGCCTGCCACCGGCAAGGGCTGAAGGCTGCGATTTGGCCGCCTCACAGCTTGTTGCCCCCCCCCCCCCAGGGGACCCACAGCTCTTTTGTGGTACGTGTGTGGTGCGCACGGGGCCCCGAGCCAAAGAGCAGCCTTTCTTCCGCCCCAGGCTGCTTCACTTTCCCTCCCGGTTTATGCCTTCGCCCGGAGACGGGCCTCCTTTGCGAGTTAAGGTGGTTTCTTGTAGTTGTTTCTCTCATTCCTTGGTTTCTTCCTTTCCTAACCTTTGCTTCTGTCTTTTTCTCCTTGCTGTACTCTCCTAGCCTTCCTCTCCTCCTCATTAGTCTCCGCTTCGGTGTTTGAGACACTTCTTTCTCTTCACTTCCTCTGTTCTTCTTCTTTCCTCCCTGTGCTTGTCTGAAGTCCGAACCACGCATTATCATGCGTAGCAGGTGAGGGGGTAACGCGTAATTCCCCGCCCCCGGTAGACATGTAGGGCATGTACGTACCCCCTGGTAAAGGTCAGGCCCAGGGAGGGGTGATTACCCGAGCTGGTACCTTCCGAACATGCTGATTGGTCCCTCCGTCAGTTCTCGGGAGGTGTCACCTGAGGTGTGAACAATCACCTAAGGTGGGTAAGCCCTCAGAGAGGGCCCCCACTAGGAAGGAGCGCGCCACCATAGACGCCAGTAATCATGGGGGATACTTCCACAATTACTTCCTTCTCATCTTCTGTGACGTTGACCCAGAAACGAAAGATAGATTCGCCTCAGCAAAAGAAAACCTTGCCAAATCTTCCGAATTTCCTTGTTGTCTCTCAAACTGATGGTAAATCCTTTCGTCACTCAGAAAGGTGTTGATTCAAGTGCTGGCCCTGTTAAGACATGTTCGCGTCAGCGCAATGGTACATTGTTGCTGGAAGCGGAGAGTGCCTTCCAGGTGCAAGAACTCATACGGACTACATTGTTACACATGTTTCCAGTCATACTTTGTTCTTGACATTCGACAGAGTTGAACTCCCGTCGAGGGTCAAAGCAGGGTACGAAGTTATCTCTGTCCGCCCTTATACACCAAACCCAACGTGCTGTTTCCAATGCCACAGATATAACCATACCCGTCAATCTTGCCCAAATGCAGCAAAATGTGTCACTTGTGGTAGGGACGCCCATGAGGGGGATTGCCCACCTACGTCCACTCACTGCCTTAATTGCAACGGTGACCATGCGGCTTCCTCTCGGGACTGCCCTGTGTATAAGGATGAAAAGGTCATTCAGCAAATTCAGGTACGGAAAAGGTATCAACATCTGCCACTCGAAAGTTGTTGGTGAGTCGATAGCCCACTGTCCTCCCAGCAGGCACATACAGTAAGGTCCTCACCTCCAATCGACCTACTAAGGATTCAGGTACCCAGATCTGTGACTTCACTTTTGCTGACACAGTTGTGCGATCCGCCAGCCCGAAGATTGCCCGTTCCACGTCACCGCTTCCTCCTGCTGCTTCTAAAGTTCAGTCTTCGTCAACCTCTAATAAACCGCGGGCACATAAACAAGATGCCCAGACTTTGAAAAAAGGAACCCCTCCGTGAAGATTTTCTGCGTTCTCAGGCTTCCCAACCGTCAACTGCCTCTTCTCACCGTCACTCTTCCAGAAGAGCCAACAAGAAAAAGAGTTCCTCTCCTTCCCCGCCGAGGCATGTCCCATCCGTCACGCCGTCCAACAGTAGTTGGCCCCGATCATCTTCTGTCTCAACGGGACGCACTACTGTTAGCCGGGAAATTGGCATTTTACCGGCGGCGGAAGCTGCCCCTCCTGATAAAGTCGGGAAGGTGGCAGATGAATCGTTTGAACCTATGGAACATGACTCTCTGCCTCTAGATGGCAACAGTAGTGCTCTCTTGAAGTCCGGTCCTCAACGGCTGTCGAGGTGACCCACCTGCTTGTTCCTTTTTATCTTCCTTTCTTCTCTTATTTTTTATCATGGCGCTCCTTCAATGGAATATTCGCGGCTTTGGTTCCAATCGGGAGGAATTAAAACTACTCCTTCAACTGCACTGCCCGCTTCTAGTTCGTCTCCAAGAAACTAAGTTACGTCCAAGTGATTGTGCAGACTTCCCCCACTACACTTCTGTGCGTTTCGACCTGCCACCTGTGGAAGATACTCCAGCCCATGGAGGGGTTCTGATGCTCATTCGGGATGATGTCTATCACCATCCCATTACATTGCATACTCACCTACAGGCAGTTGCCGTCCGCATCACTCTCTCCACCTTTTCCTTTTCCATCTGTAATATCTATTCGCCATCGTCATTCGCCCTTACTATGGCAGATGTGCTACACCTCGTTGACCAGCTCCCTTCACCTTTCGTGTTGGTAGGCGACTTTAATGCCCACCACCCCCTATGGGGCTCTCTGGCACTTTGTCCGAAAGGCTCCCTTTTGGTGGACCTTCTCCAACACCTCAATCTTGTATGCCTCAACACCGGTGCACTGACCTTCCTTTCAGACACATACTTATTCCCATGTAGACCTCGCGATATGCACTCCTCAGCTTGCTGGTCGGTTTGAGTGGTATGCACTTTCTGACACGTACTCGAATGACCATTTCCCTTGTGTCATCCACTTCCTGCATCATTCCCCATCTCCTTGTCCCACCAGTTGGAACATTTCTAACGCCGACTGGGGGCTTTATTCTTCCATGGCTGTTTTTCACGATTAGAATTTTTCCAGCTGTGACAGTCAGGTCGAATACCTCACAGAGGTTATTCTCACAGCTGCCGAACATTCCATACCTCGTACATCCTCTTCTCCACGTCGTGTCCCAGTCCCTTGGTGGACTGCAGCCAGCCGTGATGCTCTTAGAGCCCGGCGTCGTGCTTTACACACCTTCCACCGCCACCCGACGTTGGAGAATTGTGTAAATTATAAACGACTGCGAGCGCAATGTCGTCGTGTTATCAACGACAGCAAACAAGCTTGCTGGACTGCTTTTACTAGTTCTTTTAACCATTTTACTCCCTCCATGGTTGTTTGGGGTGGCCTATGCCGTTTATCCGGCATCAAGGTCCACTCCCCGATCTCTGGCCTGACCGTCGAGAACGCAGTCCTTGTGGACCCCATTGATGTTTCCAACGCACTGGGCCGTTCCTTTGCAGAGGTTTCGAGCTCTGCCCATTACCACCCTGCCTTCCCCCCTCATAAACAGGCAGAGGAGGCACGGCCACCTTCTTTCCACTCTTTTAATCGTGAAAATTATAATGTCTTCTTCACCATGCAGTAGCTAGACCGTGCTCTCGCCCTGTCCCGATCTTCTGCTCCCGGCCCCGACTCCATCCATATTGAGATGCTGAAGAACCTCTCTCCTGCAGGCAAGTGTTTCCTTCTTAGTACCTATAATCACATATGGATTGAAAGTCATGTTCCCACAAGTTGGCGTGAAGCCATTGTTGTCCCCATCCCCAAACTAGGGAAGGACGAACATCTTGCATCCAGTTATCAAAGGAAGATACGAGCGAAGATACGAGCTTATGGAATAGGTTCACAGATTTGTGACTGGCTGGACGACTTCCTAAGTAATAGAACGCAGTACGTTGTTCTCGACGGCAAGTGTTCATCAGAGACTACTGTATCGTCAGGCGTGCCCCAGGGGAGTGTGATAGGACCGCTATTATTTTCTATCTATATAAATGATCTGATGGACAGAGTAAGTTGTAATATACGGCTGTTTGCTGATGATGCTGTGGTGTATGGGAGGATGTCATCTGTAACTGACTGTAATAGCATACAGGATGACCTAGACAAAATTTCTAGTTGGTGCGAAGATTGGCAGCTAGCTCTCAATGTGGAAAAATGTAAGGTGATGCGCATGAGTAGAAAAAACAATCCCATAATGTTCGAATACAGCATAAGTAGTGAGCTTCTTGATGCTGTCGCGTCGTTCAAATATCTAGGCGTAACATTGCAGAGCGATATGAAATGGAACGAGCATGTAAGGACAGTTGTGAGTAGGGCGGACAGATGACTTCGGTTTATTGGTAGCATTTTGGGAAGATGTTCTTCACCTGTAAAGGAACCGCGTATAAAACGCTTGCACAACCATGTCTTGAGTATTGCTCAAGTGTTTGGGACCCGCAGCAGATCAGTTTAAAGGAAGACATAGAGGCGGTTCAGAGACGAGCAGCTACATTTGTTACCGGTAGGTTCGACCAATGCGCGAGTGTCACGGAAATGCTCCGGCAACTCAATTGGGGATCGCTGGAAGAAAGACGATGTTCTTTTCGTGAATTTCTGTTGAGTAAATTTAGAGGGCCGGAATTTGAAGCTGAGTGTAGTACGATCTTGCTGCCGCCTACTTACATTTCACGTAAACATCACAAAGACAAGGTAAGAGAAATTAGGGGTCGTACGGAGGCATATAGGCTTTCTTTTTTTCCTTGTTCAATTTGGGAGTGGAATAGGAAAGGAAATGACTAGTAGTGGCACAGAGTACCCTCCGCGACGCACCTTACGGTGAATTGCGGAGTATGTACGTAGATGTAGATCTAGATATCGCCCCATTTCTCTGACAAGCTGCGTCTGTAAGGTGATGTAACGCATGGTTAATGCTCGGTTGGTCTGGCTCCTCGAATCTTGCCGCCTCCTAACAAATGTCCAATGCGGTTTTCATCGACACCGCTCTGCTGCTGATCACCTCGTTACGTTGTCGACCTTCATTATGAATAACTTTCTAAAGAAGCGTCAAACAGTAGCAGTGTTCTTCGACTTGGAGAAGGCATACGATACCTGTTGGAGAGCGGGAATTCTCCGCACATTGCACACATGGGGCCTTCGGGGCCGCCTCCCTCTTTTTATTCAAGCGTTTTGGCGGATCGCAAGTTCCGGGTACAGGTGGGCTCTGTTTTGTCAGATACCTTTTGCCAGGAGAATGGGGTACCGCAGGGCTCTGTCTTGAGTGTGGCTCTGTTTGCCATTGCAATCAATCCGATCGTAGATTGCCTTTCAGCCGACGTTTCCGGATCCCATTTTGTAGACGATTTCGCAATTTATTGCAGCGCCCAGTGGACGTGTCTCTTGGAGCGTTGTCTTCAACGCTGTCTTGACCGTCTATATTCCTGGAGCATTGCGAATGGCTTCAGATTCTCTACTGAGAAAACGGTGTGTATAAACTTCCGGAGATACAAGGAATTTCTTCCACCATCCCTACGTCTCGGCCCCTTTGCTCTACCATTCGTGGTGACAACAAAATTCTTGAGGCTAATGTTGGATCGGAAACTTTGCTAGTCCACACACGTGTCCTACCAGGCTGGCCGTTGTGCCCAATCCCTTAATGTTCTTCGTGTCCTCAGTGGCATGTCATGGGGAGCGGATCGTACCATCCTGCTTCACCTTTACCACGCCATTGTTCAGGCGAAGCTCGACTATGGAAGCCTTGTATACTCTTCTGTATGCCCGTCGATTCTCCGCCGTCTGAACTCTATTCACCATCGGGGATTACGTCTGGCGACCGGTGCATTTTATACCAGCCCTGTTGAAAGTCTGTATGCCGAGGCTGCTGTATTACCCTTGACCACTCGGCGTGACATACTCTTGTGTCGGTACGCATGCCGCCTGTGGTCGATGCCCAACCATCCATCTTACCGATTTTTTTTTGGACGACTCACGCGATCGCCAATATCAGTTGTCTGCGATAGCCTTGCTTCCACCTGGAGTCCAGTTTTGCCGCCTGCTTCAGCGGCTCGATTTTACCCTTCCTTCTACCTTTCAGTTGAGCGACAGCCCATTGCCACCGTGGCATCAGGCCCAGGTTCACACTCACCTTGAACTTAGTTCGCTCCCCAAGGAGAGCACTCCGGATTTGGTATACCGCTCGAGGCTTGTCAAACTCCGTTCGCGGTTCGATAATGCCATATTTATTTACACTGATGGTTCCAAGAGCACTGCCGGTGTCGGATCTGCCTTCGTCGTCGGTGACAACCGTTTCCAATACAAGCTCCCTGACCGGTGCTCGAATTTCACGGCTGAGCTTTTTGCCCTCCACCAGGCCGTTTTGTATACCTGCCGCCACCGCCAACATTTCTATGCCATATGTTCGGACTTCCTTAGTGCCCTGCAGACCCTTTCTCAAACCATCCTCTCATGTATCGGATCCAACGCTCCCTCCAGTTGCTAGCAGATGACAGCTGTCATGTTTCTTTTCTGTGGGTCCCTGGCCACATGGGTGTGCCCGGGAATGAGACTGCTGACATAGCAGCCAAGGCAGCAGCTCTTTTGCCTCGCATGGCTACCTTTTGCGTCCCATTGGACAATGTTCAACGGGCTCTTCGCCGGAGTATCGTGTCGGCCTGGCACAGTGTGTGGTTTTCACTGTACAACAATAAATTGAGAACTGTAAAACCGATCCCGACCGCTTGGAGGACCTCCTCACGCCCCTCTCGGCGGGAGGAGGTCATCCTGGCCCGGTTGCGGATCGGTCACTGCCGTTTCAGCCACCGTCACTTGCTATCCGCCGACCCTCCACCACTGTGCTCCTGCAGTGAACTGCTGACAGTGCGACATGTTTTACTGTCTTGTGTTAATTTTAATCATCTCCGTGTAGCCCTTCACTTTCCATCTACTCTGGAGGAAATTTTAGCTGATGACACACGAGCAGCTGCTTGAGTTTTGCGTTTTATCAACTTGGCCAACTTATCGAAGGATATTTAACCCTTTTAATTGTCTTTTATCTTTTGTTTTTAGCCTCTTCTTGATGTTCTGACAGTCACCAAATTTATTTTGTTTTGTTTTGAGATCTAGCGAATCTATGCTCTTTTGCCGGGGTGCTAATGACCGTAGAAGTTGTGCGCCCTAAAACCATAAAAAAAATTACAAATCTATAGGTCTCTAGATCAGTTTTATGCAGAAAACTCAAAAATTAAATTATCACAAGTAAAGTTTGAACAGTAATTTAACTCTTTTCAAAGTCAGGGGTAAATTCTGTGACCAGAAATTTAAGGTGAACTTCGACAATCCCTTATTAAACAGCAAAACCTTTTTATGCCTTGTTATTCTGCCGTTGTGTATGTGTTCTGCCTGGCAAGCCAGTGTAATAATGAAAAAGCTGCATCTTTTGTAATTCCTAAGGTAATGTTCCAGAAAGTTACCTCCAAAAAATCAGAACATTACATTTGACCAAATTTGGAGGCAAATCTATTTACATAGATCACCTCTGTTTTAATTTAAAATGCACCATTGGGAATGCAGCGTTTCCTTTAACAGAATATTGTGCACAACGTGAGTGTGCAGCTATCAAGCAGCAGCTTTCTGAGTCCGCCCACTAGGCGACACGGTTTATTGCCCTGTCAGGGTGCCTGGCCCCACCCACGGACAAAAGGACACTCTGGTCCATGTAAATGCTTTTTCTGGCCGGGTCTTGCGAGTTCCCACCTTTCTTCTGGGGTGGACGCATGCCAAACGATGGAGTTATTTACCCATAGTAAACGACACGCCATGCAGCAATAAGTGTCAGTGTTTCGTGCGATCGCAATGTGCGACATGCAGTGTGCTGCGACGCCAACTCACCTCCCACCTGCACTGCGACGCGTTTTTCTCGGGCCGCCTCCGACGCGTTTACGCATCACAAAACCTTGGCGCCCTTGTGCCATCGTCACTGCTACCATAAGTAGGAGCACCATGTTTTTGCATATTAATACATACATTCCATATAATGAGTTGCATCATATTTCAAGTTCTATAACCATTCAACCTATAGAGCACCAAGGATAAACAAACAGTATTCTAGTAGGACCATTATAGCTGTGCAGGCACAGCAATGCTTGCTTTCCAGCAATTGAAATTAGCTCTCTGGCAATTGCTAGATCGTACCTACAAAAACATACATAAAAAGAAAGCTGCAAGTAGGTATCCAATTATTGTAACTTGCACGCTGCCTAATATTTTGTTAACACCCTTGTCTTTCTCTTTCTTGCAAGTAGGATCCATTTCAATCACATGAACTCTTTAAAAGGAAAATATCAATAAAATCAGAATAAATATGGTTTTAAAGAGATATAAAATGTAACTATTTTAATACAACTAAATGAAATGCATTTTGTTACTTACCATACCCGTTGCTAATCTATGTATGTCATTATGAAGTTATATTTACAAAATTGGTTATCTGGGAGATGCAGTCTGACTAAATAGGCTAGAAGTCCAGAATGACACACGTGGATTAGCAACATCAGAAATCGCCAATGAGAGTGTATAGCAGTTAACAAACTGTATTTCATTTAATTGCAAAGATGGAATACACCTACAAGAATTTTTAATAATGGCATAAAACGAATAAATGATGCTATTAATACAGCTTCAAGGTATCCATTATGAATCGTATTCGTATTATATAATCTTACCTGATGTTTTGTTTTCTTTATTGGCATCAGGTTTTGTGAAAAAGGAATCCAGTTTTTGTGTCTGAGATAACACCTCACTTATTTTTTTCTTCTTCTCTTCTGCTATTTTGCGATACGTGGCCCCACTACTCTGATTTCGACCATCCATTATTATACCATTTATTATACAAATTTAAATACACAAAAGAGGAACAATGCACATCAGTACAACAGAAAGCATTTAGTACATCACGTCATGCCAACTTGCCCAAACAATGAATGTTTGACGATGGGGGAGGATAGGCCGCTGCACGCGCATCATGTGAGAGAGCTTCAGTGTGAAACTATTCCCCATCAGTCGGTGTTGCCACCGCAGCCAATTTTCGGAATGAAAAGCCGAAGAGTATTTTTGTTACCTGACAGCCAAAAATCTGACAGATTTCTTGTATTGCTGCAAATACTATTAAATAATTTAACTAACTTGATGGACACTTTTATTAAAGTATTAATGTTCAAACAAGAAGTTGCAATAACTTAATAATGGGATTAATATTTAGCATGGACTTTTAGAACAGATAGATTAATGTGCTGAGTTAGTATTCTGATTATTGCATGATGTCTGTTGCAATAAGAGTGCAGCGGGAAACAGTGTATTGCTCAAATAAATATCACACTTCCTACTTTACTGCCTGCACTGCTTATGCTGCAATTCTTATCAACAATATACCTACAGCAGTCTGTAATTGTCACCACTTTTGATTTTCAATAACAAATGTGTGTACTTGAAATACTTTTTTATATGGACTGAATCGTTACATTGGAAATTTACCTATACAAATATTATCTTGATATGAAATGTGAATATTCAGTAGTCTGAAAAAAGTAAATCTATGCAAATAAATTAACATTGTACAATTAAGGAAACATGTTCCTCATTTTGGCTAATCTCTAGTAGATTTTGAAAGTTTGATTAGCCGAAGTACATGCGAAACAGGAATACTGCTGTCAGCATCCAAGAACTTTAGTTTTATTAAATGATTCCGGTAACTTATTGTACTAATTTTACTTTTAATAATTCGGTTACACTTAATTTTATTAAGATATAAGCCAATACCGTCCTGTAAAAAAAAAAAAAAAAAAAAAAAAAAAAGAACTTAACTGCAGGGTCATCAGTCCCTAAACTTAAAAACTTCTTATGAACTAGCTAATACTTAAGACAGCACAAACACCCATGCCTGAGGGGGGATTCGAACCCCCCGATGGGGAATAGCCTCACACATCATAGTGTGGTGCCTCAATGCGCTCAGCTGCTCCACTGCAGCTTATATTGTTGGAAATGTAATTGAATGTCCAACTTGAAGTAAAATCGCAAATTCTGAATTTACTAAAGCTAAATGAAAACTGTCTTTTAACTTCTTAAGTTCTGTTAATCAGGAAATTATTTAATGAAATATTATACACTTCTCACTCAGAATAATAATAATAGTCACTTTGAATAATTATGCACTTCGTAATTTATAGATCTTTGTAAGACACCACATTTTACCATACATTACCACAAAAGTTGGCGTAATTTTTATATAAATGCAGTTTCATTTTGCAAAGCTGAAATAGAATATTATTATTTCTTATTAAGCCTTATTTGCCACCCGTCCTTGCTTTATCAGTTAGGAATTCTATATTTGACATGCAATGGTGGTGGGTTATGCAATCTGTGTCGTTAGCGTCTTGCTGAAACAGATGCTAATGGTGTCGTTTAGCATTTCATATAAATGATCAGGGTACATCTATCTAATTAAAGTTTGTACACTAATTTCATTTAATACTTATATTTTAAGTCTTTAAAAATGTTAAAACACATTTACTGACCTCATTACAATGTTTCCGTCATTTTAATCAGAAACAATCTCATCACGATACATGAATCGACCCGAGCAGACAAGAGACAAGATACAACCAAATACAAGATTACTTTTTTAACATTACATACATTTATATATTTTAATATAACATAATATAATAACACACATTAAAATAATTATTCTTTGTTGTGAGTGTATACACAGACACCTTTTGTTATGCGATGCATCTATATTGGTCGTACCACTAAACTTTCAGTAGTCAATTTCGGTAAAAATTGGAAGGACATTACAAACCTTCACAGATTTTGTGATCAGTAATTCATAAAGCTGTGACTGAAGAAATGGGTTTTCATAAATGTTGAGCATACTTGGAGCCTAAACTTTCATGAAAAATACAAACAACAAAAAGTGGCCAGCACACTAGATATTTTTTACTCATCACAAGATGACGATGATGAGAAATTTTTATCCCAAATAGTCAAAGGGGATGAAACTTGGTTTCCTTTTATTCAAGCAAAACATTACAACTTCATAACTTGCATACACAGAACTTAACTGATAGTACTTCCATTTTAAGACAAAGACTGACATAGATTCCAGAGCACTTAACGAACACCAAAACTCGAACTTCCTCACGCAAGGCAGTGAGGCAAATATATAACATTGACAATAATTACATTACATTATGCATTGTTCATAACAATTGAATATACTAATATACAATTACCAAACACACAAGTAAAACATTTCACATACACAAAAATAATCACAATATAAAATGAAAACTAAATATACAATAATTTTACATGGCGCATATCTTTTTAAGTCTTAATCTCAGTCCTTATTGTTTGACAACATCATACATGTTCCTAACATATAATGAACTATCAAATATCTTGGCAATTCTCAAAATAGGCTCAAAATCTTACGTCAGTCAATATATACAAAGAATCACAATCTTCAAATCTCGACTATTACATTAATTAACACAATTAGCTGGTCAACACAACTTGTGTATGAGCCTAACATATATACAATGCTATTTATTTTCATGTCTTTTTGTTTTACAAAAGTTTCTACAATTTGTCTGTCTAGCTATTCAAATCATGTACAATGATGAAACTACTCTTTATAGAACTGTCTGGAAACCTCATATGCGAATCTCTTAATTAATGAAATCTATCACTTGTTAACTGATCACAGTATCACCGAGACACTGTCCTAGACTGGCTATTTCGTTTGTAACTAACCTCACATGCAAACACGCAACATATATCACTATTAGACCACACGATTCCGGGTTCGACGCAGATGGTATCGTACGATAACATTGAGATGAGAGGGCCATCAGTATCATCACAATACTTCCCCCATCAGCTCGACGATGCCCTCATAAGTCGAGGTGATCTAAGAGTAAAGAACCTACTTTGGATGGCTTGGACGCGGTGGCTGGCTTGGCTGCATCAGTACCTCACTTAGTCCTGTCTGGGGGTGGCACAGCACAGTCTACACGTGCAGCTTCACCAGATTGTGAAAGTTCCACGTGCAGTAAGTAGGTGACAAGGGTATGGCCTCCCAAGAACAGAGGGCAGTATCAGGAACAGCTGACTCTCAAGAATCTGCCACACTGAACTCGTCTGACAAAAATATCCACATAACTATACTGTAAAATTTACTGTTCTCACATTCTGAACTGAATTATTTAAAACTTTGAGGACATGAAACTTGGTGTCTTACAAAATCATTAGACACTAACATTAATTAACTGATTCTATCATGACTTCTATCAATATCTCACATACTTTAACTCTTTAATACTCAGGCAACCATTTGAATTCAAAACTGAACTGTTACATAAATTAATACATTGAATAGTCTAACTGAACAAACTATATTGAAATCAATATTCTTATTAACATAAAAAAATTACATACACACATTTCATACCTTAACACTAAAGAAGAAAGATAGAATGATAGATATTGGATAATTTGAACAGGTTACAGAATGAGTAGCAGATGTGGCACCAGAAACCGAAATCAGAAGAATGCTACCACATAGCTAGAAACCCAGTGCTTGCCAACGCACTTAGCACACGCAGAATGTGTACTTTCCTGAGGTTTACAAAAGTATATATCCAACATATTGACAATACAAGTTTCAAGATATTTCATAAAAGAATACATATATACAAAACTCTCATAGCTACAATAAATTTTACAAAAATAGCACCTGTACAAAGTCTTATTATTACCCACTACTGTGTGTATGGCTTGAGTTTTGTTATATTCCTCACTCCAAATGCTTTTCCTGACTTGGGATACTCTAACCTGTAAGCATTAGGATGAGGGTTTCCCACAACTTTGAAAGGGCAGATATATATATATCAAAGATTTTTTTGAGTTCATGGTTGATAGCCTTAGATATTTCTTGGGCTTTGACCGAAACTATTTGTCTGATATCAAATCTGGTAGTTTTCAAACTTCTGTCATGTCTTCTCTTCCTGGCTTCAGCTTGTTCCTTCATAGTCCTACGAATGATCTCCTCTCTGTCTTGTTTGCTCAATTCTTTACAAGGTGGATAGCTGACGAGTTCACTGATTAGGTTAGGCGATGATTTTCCAAACATGATTTCATAAGGGCAGAATTTCATGGAAGTATGTTGAAGGCTGTTCAAAATCTCTTCAAATTCATACACATAATCTATCCATGATGCATGATTTTTGTTACAATATGTCCTGAAGAATCTGCCAATTTCCCTCATGTATCTTTCTGCTGGATTGCTGGAGGGGTGGTATGCCGAAATCAATATGTGTCTGATGTTTTCATCTTGTATGAATGATTTCCAATGCTTCGAGGTAAACTGAGTTTCATTATTAGACAAGATTTTCTTAGGTTTGCCGACTGTCTGATAGTAGTCATTCCTGAATTTGTTGATTATGGTTTTGCTGGTGGCTTTCTTCACAGGGTACAATTTAATAAATTTAGAAAACAGATCCACGGCAACAAATATATGGCTTTAACCACATCTGGTCTTGGGAAGACTTCCATAAAAATCCACAGCTACAGTTTCAAGCAATTCTTATGGTAAGATGTTCTGCATGAGATCTTTACATGACTGATTGGACACCTTGACTCGGTGGCATCTGTCACATGTACTCACTAATTTCTTAACTCTCCTGGCAATGTTATAAAAATAGATGTTCTCTTGTATTTTCTGTATACACTTTTGAGTGCCACAGTGGCCCCCACTGGCAAACGAGAGAGTGAATCAGCAACAAGATTGTCCTTGCCCTTAATGTATTCCACCGAGAAATCAAACTGTTGCAAGAACAGTGCCCATCTGCTAATCCGATTATGCTGAAGTTTGCACTCCTGAATGTAGGTCAAAGCCTTATGGCGTAACAAGTAGTTTCTGAATTTTGTGAAATCCCCAAAAGTTGCTAAAAGTTCCTTTTCTGTAACGGTGTATGCCTTCTCGTATTTCTGTAATGTCCTGTTTGCAAATGCAATGGTCCGGTGTTCTGGCTGGTTATCTTATTGTTTTCACTTGAAACAAATGAGCACCAATTGCATAATCACTACTGTCAGTACTTAAACAAAACAGTAATGACAAGTTTGGTCTGTATAAAATATTGCTGTTACAAAACTGCTTTTTTATCTCTTCAAAGGCTTGTATGCACTCTTCTAACCAATTCCAAACAGTATTTTTCTTCAGCAGGTTGTTCAAACATGGGGGATTCAAGGCTTGAGTACTTATAAATATTGGTAAAATCCACACATGCCAAAAAAAGATTTGAGTTGTTTCTTGGTCTTGGGCACAGGACGCTATAGCTTCAATTTTCTCATTGTCCGGGAGTATACCATCTTCAGTTACAATGTGACCAAGAAATTTTAACTGTTCCACAGCAAATTTACATGTTTCTAGCTTAAGTGACATCCCTCCTGCTCTTTATCTTCTGCACACTTCTTCCAGTAAGCTTATGTGTTCTTCCCAGGTTTGACCAGTGACAAGGATATCATCCACATACACAGTTAATGTTTCAAAAAGATCTTTGCCTAATACCAAATCCAAAGCTCTGATTAATTCAGCTACAGAAACATTTAATCCGAATGGGACCGCACAGTACTGATAGCTTCTTCCGTTATACAAGAAAGCAGTATATTTCCTTGAGTCTCTGGCAAGTGGCACCTGATGAAAACCAGAAGTCAAGTCCAGGCTAGTCATATATTTTATATGTTCAAATTTATACAATAGTTCGTCGATGCTCTCTGAATGATCAGTTTCCCTTTCTAAAAACTTGTTTAGATGTCTGGAGTCAAATACAATCCTCACATATCCATTCTTCTTGGATATCACGATCATCGGGTTTTTGTATTCACTAGTACTCCTCTCAATTATGTTCCAGTTTTCCATCTTTTCAAGTTCTTTCTCTACAGCTTTCCTCTTTGCAATAGGGACACCGTATGGTTTGATGTAAAATGGTTCATGTGGTTTGACCCACAAGGTACACTGGTAGTTTTTCACTCTCCCCAGTCTGTCATCGAACGTATCATGATAGTTTTTGTTCTTCGTCTAATTTGTTGGCTTCCTCCACCTTGGTATTTACGAGTTCATGATAATTAATATCCTCCATGGCTTCTTCAGGCGCTTCATGCATGTCCTCTACATCTCTATTATGATCTAATAAATCTAATTCTACACTTTGCTTACTCAGGCTATTCTCATTTTTCAATATCATAGCAGTACAATGTAAAACAGCAGTCTTAGGGTCCACAAACATAACTTTTCTTCCTCCCCAGTCAAATACAGCATTCACTTTCATGAGCCAGTCAGTTCCTAGCAAGACATCCTCAGACACATTAGGTATTCCCAGACATCCTTGACATAGATTGACATCATTCACACTAAAGTTCAACAAGGCTTGCCGGTTAACTACCTTGCTGTGTCTGCCGGTAGCACCCTTGATCTTAATTCCTACTACAGGCATCTCCATGTAGTCTGGTACATGTTTCACACAATCTCTAAATTGTTCAGAAATTCCACTGATTGGACTACCTGTATCAACTAATGCTTCCTTGCCTTTTCCATTAATAAACACAGTAATATATGGGCATCCAGTGACATCATATTGTATATCGTCCTCTTTTTCATGAGTAATATCTTCAATAATTCCTTCATGATTCATAGTACAGGAATCATCAGTAGCTTGTACATGATTCAGGGAAGCACTACTTTCAGCAGGTTGACGAGCTATACATCCGTTAGCAACACAATTATCATTGTTAACACACTGCTCTAAGCTAGTCACATTATCTTCTAGCTCATGATATTTACACAGTAACTTATCTAGAACATTGGCTTTCTCTTCCTTATGAATGTAGCTCTGTATGACACAATGCAAGATGTCTTTCCCCACCTCTTCTTGTCTGTTTCTGCCTCGACAACTTTCAGTACTGCTCTATTTCACTGGTACAACTTGATTCTCACAAGACTTGACATCATCTACACAGTAGCGTAGCTATGTCACCAAGAGCCCCGGGGCAAAGATGACATTGGGGCCCTCTTTACAGCAATACAGTACAGATGCAAAACTACATCATCAGCTCCTTACAGCCCACTGGAAGACATAATAAGGTAAACCTAAATACTACTAAGTAAATTATGTGTGATAATATTTAATCGTCCTCTCTAATATAAGTGTGAAAGTTTGTTTGTTTGTTATGCTTACACTCAAAAATTACTAGGTGATTTGGATGAAATTTTGCAGAGGGATGGAGGTAGGAGTTGGGTAGGACATAAGATGAAAATGCCCCATGGGATATTTTTTGTCAGTGGTGACAGCAGGTGGCAGTTGTAACGATACTGCTGGCCCCCCTCATCTCAATGTTATCGTACGATACCGCCTGCCTGGTCCTCTCATCTCAATGTCATCCTACGATACCGTCTGCGTCGGATAAATGTTGCTTGATAAATTTTGTGTGTGAAGTTACAAACAAAATAGCCAGCCTAGGAATCAGTGTAGGACAGTGTCTCAGTGATAATGTGATTAAAACAAGTGATAGAATCCATTAATTAAGAGATTCATATATTTTCTTTCCAGACAGTTCTATAAACAATAGTTGCATTATTGTACGTTATTTCAATAAATAGACAGACGAATGGAAAAAACTTTTGTAAAACATAAAGGCATGAAAGTAAATAGCATTGTATATATGTTAGGCTCATCAACAAGTTGTGTAGACCAGCTAATTGTGTAATTAATGATGTACTCGAGATTTGAATATTGTATTTCTTTGTATATATTGACTCACTTGAGATTTTGAACCTATTTTGAGAATTTCCAAGATAATTGATAGCTCAATATATGTTAGGAACATGTATGATGGACTCATTAATTAATTAATTGACATTTTACATTTTGCTTTGTTGTCAACAGAAAGATCGGAAATTTCGTCTTAAAAATACATGCGCCATATAAAATTATTGTATGCATAGTTTTCATTTTATATTGTGATAATTTTTGTATACATGATATGTTTTCCTGTTATGTTCATTAATTGTAAATCAGTATATTCTATTGTTATGAACAATGCATAATGTAAGGTCATTATTGCTGATGTTATATATTTGCCTCACCGCCTTGCGTGGGGAAGTTCGAGTTTCGGCGGAGTTCGAGTTTTGTCTTTTGTCGAGTACTTTGGAATCTGCCAGTCTGTGTTGTTGTGGTAATTTGTGTACTTTATTGTAATGTTTTGGTGGAGATGAAGTTTGATTTAAATTAAAGAAGAAGTGAAAAAGTGTACATATAGAGTATTTATTTCTACCATGACGCCCCAGGAAAATAATGTTGCAGCGAGCAGAACCCCCATACATCGTAATCTTAAAAAGCTGAGTATCGGTAAAATGAAACTGTAATTACTCAAAAATCTACTAAAATATTTCACAGTCAAAGAAGGAAAATAGGGGAAACATTCGTGTAGGACGGTTTCATCAAAAGTAAGTTGCCTGATTTTGTTTGATGAAACACTTTGGCCTGAGCCATGCCCCTCAAAATGTTCAAATGTTTGTAGAGCTTATGGGACTTAACTACGGGGTCATCAGTCCCTAAACTTACAAACTACTTCTGAACTAGCTAACACTAAGGACGGCACAAATATCCATGCCCCAGGGGGGGATTCGAACCCCCGACCAGAGTGACCGTGCAGACCGTGACTTGAGCGCCTCAGTCCCCTTGGCGACCGCGGCCGGCTGCCGTGCCCCTACCAGGCTTCTTGAAGTATATGTTAGTGTCTGGCCAGGAAAAAGTAATAAAATGATTAAGTCGATATCGTCGCTTCTTATTTTGACACTGGGGTAGAGGGCAGCGTCTTGATGCAAATGAAGCTTCTGATCCGTGAATGCAATTAAACCTTTAAATGGCAGAATAAACAAATAGTGTGCATGTAGAAACGTACATTAAAAGATTGTGTGAAGTGCTGAATTCTCACCATTACTTTAAAACACAGTGAAGTCAGTTTGTTTTTCACATACAAGAACAGAGCAGAATGGTATACTGTTAGTATGGACGTAAACTGAAGAGCGAATAGTTCTTATGGTATGGGTAGATGCCGTTTTCAGAAAAAAAGAATGCCGAATCAAATGTTTGTATAGCTTATAGGACTTAACTACGGGGTCATCAGTCCCTAAACCTACAAACTACTTATGAACTAGCTTATACTAAAGACGGCACTAACATCCATGCCTGAGGGGGGATTTGAACCCCCGACCGTAGTGGCCGTGCAGACCGTGACTGGAGCGCCTCAGTCCCCTCGGCCACCATAGCCGGCAAAATGCCGAATCCATTTCCCGCCTTCCATTGTGAGGTAGTGTGTAGAAAGGTATGTAGATTCTATTTGGTATTACTTTCAGTATTAACGCATTTGTGGAAAATAAACATGCCTCTTTCCTAGCACCACGCATTTTGTGGAAAATGCATACTCTCCAGATCTCTCTGTGCAGTACGTCATCTGTTATTTATGAGGTGCACTGTGCAAGGGTCAGTATAACTTTGTAAAACACCTTGTAATTTCCTTTTGCGGCGAAATGGGGTAGACAGAGTGGGGGCTCGCTTTCTTGCTATTCGTTTTGCAGGCGCACAAATAACGGCAATGCCTGACCATTCCAGCGGTCTGCCCTTTCCCGCACCTTCTGCCCCCCACCCCTTCCTGCTGTCACCTGTCACATCCCTGCAACAAATCATATGCCCAACACTGTTCTACTGTACTTAAATATTCTGTACACATTTAATATTTTGTCTTTGTCCATTCTGTTGAACAATAAGTATATTAACATATTGGCTACCAAAGGTATACTTGGGTTACCGACCCCCGGGGACCATTTATTTTTCTTCCGTATTCTGCTTTAGTTTGCTTGAAGTAAGCAAGAAGTGCCAGGTGTGTCATTTGCTGTGTCGCTAATAGTTTTGGGTTAGTATTCCTGTAAGTCTTTCATTCCACAACATTATTTGCGTACAGTTCCATTACTGTTTTTCTGCATTTTTACTAAAGTCTTTATTCAGTGTTGTTTGCTCCATAAAACAGTGATATTGTCTCCTAGAAGTTATGTAGATGAACAAAGGCATGTACATAAGCTTTAAGAGGAAGTTATGGTCATAAGTGAAGAAGATGAAGATGCTACTGAAATGGAAAAATAAGAGGAATGTGTTGATGCTGAGTACTGTTCATGGAGACTAAGACGCTGAAGTTCAAACCAAGAGGAACACAAAGAAAAAATGAACAATGATAACTGACTATAATCTGTCGTTTATAGATCTCTCATCAAATTAAGTTCTATATTGTCTAAGGCAGGGTGTGAAATGGTACAAGCTTGCAATTGAACTGTTTACAGGGTCAGCACTGGTAAATGCTCTTGTGATTTACCGATACATCAACATCAAGATCATCTCAATCACAGAATTCAAAGAGGGAGTGACTTTGAGACGACTCCATAAAGATGCCAATGCCCCTGAGAAATCTCTCACCGTAGCCACCGAGCTGCCTGCAGATTGTGCTCTTGTGAAATAGGTGTGCCGATACTGCGAAAAAATGAAGAATGAATTTGGACAAGGGCAAGCTGTCAAGAAATATAAACTAACTACATGGAAATGTAAGAAATTTTGACTCATATTTGGACTGGTTTCATGGAGCTCTCCACAATACCCTATCCTGAGCAAGCCTCTTCAACTCCTCATAAGAACGGCAACCTACATCTGTCTCAGTCTCCTTACTGTATCCATCTCTTGGTCTTCCTCTGCGGTTTTTACACCACACACTTCCCTCCAACGCTAAATTCACAATTCCTTGATGTCTAAGAATGTGTCCTACCAATCGTTCACATCTTTTCGTCAAGGTGTGCCAGAAGTTCCTATTCTCCCCAATTCTGTTCAGTACCTCCTCATTAGTTATGCAATCCACCCACCTAATCATCAGCATTATTCGGTAGCACCACATTTCAAAAGCTATCCTCTTCCTGTTTGCACTGTTTATCTTCCATGTTTCACTCCCATACAAGGCAACACTCCACACAAATGCCTTCAGAAAGGACTGCCTTAGTCTTAAATCAATATTTGAGGTTAACAAATTTCTCTTTTTCAAGAACGCTTTTCTATCAATTGCCATTCTGCATTTTATATCCTCTTTACTGTGACTATCATTTTTATATTTTATTGCCCAAGTAACGAAACTCATCTACCTCCTTTATTGTTTCATTACCTGATCTAATTCCTTCAGCATCACCTGATTTTCTTAGACTGAACTCCATTGCCCTTGTTTTACTCTTGTTAATCTCCATCTTATATGCACCTTTCAGCACACTGTCCATTCCGTTTAGCTGCTCTTCCAGGTCCTTTGCTGTCTCTGACAGAATTACTATGTCGTCAGCAAAACGCAATGTTTTTAATTCTTCACCCTGAACTTTAATTCCTTCTCCAAATTTCTCCTTGCTTTCCTTTATAGCTTGCTCAATGTACAAATTGAACAACATTAGAGAAAGGCTACAATCATGTCTTACTCCATTCTCAACCAATACTTCCCCTTCATGCCCTTCGATCCCAATAACTGCGGTCTGGCTTTTGTACAAGTTTTAAATAACACTTCTTTCCCTATATTTTACTCCTGCTTTCTTCAGAACTTGAAAGCGTTTATTCCAATCAACATTGTCAAAAGCCTTCTCCAAATCTACAAAAGCTAGATATGAAGGTTTGCCTTTTCTTTATCTTCTAGGATAAGCCGCAAAGTGAGTATTTCCTCCTGTGTTCCTACATTTCTCCTGAACCCAAACTGATCTTCCCCGAGGTCAGTTCTACCACCTTTTCCATCCAGATATAATTCACGATTTCAAGTGTCAATAACTACTCATGAGCACTTGAAAACTGGCGGCCACGAAGATGATTTGTTAATGGGGTCATAACATACTGTAACACCAAGTCATACCACACTATGTGAGTTACAACTGCACCACGGAGCTTTAAATGGAAAAATATCCGTGAGTTGTATTTAGTTCACTTGGCCTGAAGAGAAGACTTCCTGTGACATATTTAACTCACGTGGCAGTCAGTGTGTTAAAACATTGTTTTCTAAAAGTTGGGAATTTTTCTATTTCTTGTAACACGAATACAAGTAGTCCTTGAAAAAAATTCATAATTATTTTTTGCGCCTCACTGTGTATCACAATCTTAATGAGTGGCGTTTTTCATGTCATGGGGATTTCGTTCATGTTTCCTCATGTACCAAAGTCAGAATGAAAGAATACCTACTGGAGTAATATAGTGCTTCAAACTGTTAGATTGCAGATGTGGGCAAAGATATGATTTCTAATCGGTAATTATCGTTAAGCGTTTTCGTGACTGCAGTGCATTATAGTAATAATATGGGTACACAATTAAAAAGTAGTAAATTTTATTTTAACAATTATATTACAATCTTTTCCTGGCTTTGTTTTTTACAAAATCATCAATAAGGTCTGTTAAATCTAGACTTGATGCAGCCTTTTTTTCGATTTCTATGAGTGACAAATGTCCCAGTCAAGCTTGAACCATACTATAGCTCAGATGCGATTTGATAATTTTTAATTTGCTGAATGACCTTTCGGCTACTACAGAAGAATAAAACTGTGGTAAATACTTCCATAACCTCACATTCTAATAATACATATTTTGTTATAACTTCCTTACATAATTGGCAAACTGTCCATGTTGGGGTCAATTTCGGCAGGAGAAATTGAAAGTCTAAATTCCTTTATTCAACTAAAATATTTTATACACTATAATGTCTATTATCCGAAGTAATTTGGGGACATGGATATTCGGAAAACCGATTTATTCAAATGTTTGAACTGTACCCTTCTCTTTGCCAATAAGAAGTACTGTACAGTAAATGTATTTATACTGTATTTGGAGGAGCGCGATCCTTCACATTGCACGCCGCAACACTTGGAAGATGCAGCTGTTGATGCTGCCGCTACTTCTGCCGACTGAAGTGTGCCGATTGTTGGACACATTGACTGGCAGCTTCGCCGGTCAGCAGCGCCACATAGTGGCATCTTGTGAAGGCCCAATTAGAAGCATTGTTCCGCCAGCCGGTGGCACAGTGCATCTACTGTGGGAAACTTGGTTTGAGGGGAAGGGAATATGATGGACGGTAGGGTGGGAGCGTAAAAAAAAATTGAATGAAAAATTCGACGCTCTACTGTAACTTTTTTCGATCGCCGCTCACGAAGGCTGAGGGGCCCCTAGAGCTCGGGGGCCCCGGGGCACTGCCCCGCCTAGCCCTATGATAGCTACGCCACTACATCTACAACACACTCTGCCTCACACTGGCCATCAGACATGATGCAACCTTCCTTGACTTCAACATAAATCTTCACATCGAGTTCCTTCTCCAAATCTTCAAACTCCATGACCTCCATATCTTCTTCATTATCTTCAACACTGTCATCCTCTGACTTCTCTGAACTCACACTAGACAAAACATCAAGATCTTCATGATTCTCAGTCTTCACAGTTTCATGAGCAGAAACATTCAGTTTGTCTTCAGCATCTTCAACCTTATCACTTAGCAATTTACACAGTCCAAACACATCATGTTCTTTACTTATTTTGGGTTCTTCTACAGCAGTATCTTCACTTGCATTATACATATTGGCTACAGTATAATCATCTAGTACAACCTCTTCTGGTTCTATACACTTTTCCTCTTCTTTCCATCCCTGGTTCTTAATGACTTCCCACAGCTCTTTGTTAAACTTGAGCCGATTTACCCTGTGTATTACCTTCTGTCCCTGTCTATATTGTTCATTTTTCCATTTGTGTCCAAATGTGATCGTATTTGTGGTAGCCTGATTTCTTGTACTATTTCTAACCCCAACCTGACAGGCTTCCATAGGGGTGACATTTAGTTTCCCTGCCCGTTTCCATTAGACTTGTAGTAACCTTGGTTCCTATCATTTCTTCCTTGTCTGTTCCTATAATCCGTACTCCCACCTTACTGTCTACTTCAGTTCTCACAACTATCTTCTTGGTAATTATCTCTTCTGTCTCTTCCATGATAGTCTTATTGGTACTGGTTTCTCTCCCTTTCTCTCTCATAACTTCTGTCTAATCTTCCAGCAAATCTTAAGAACTCCTCAACTGAATCATCTGTTCCACAATATAAAGCTAGCTGTATTCTACCTGGTAATCTTCTACGTAGGGTGTCCACCAATGTGGCTTCATCCAAAGGTGAGTCAAGATGCACTAATTTTCTGATTTCAGCCTCATAAAAGTCCCTCATATTGCCATAACTTTCCCTGTACTTTCCCCCATGCAAGAAATCACTTCTTTCTCTAGCCTGCATGATTTTAGACCAGAAATTATTCAAAAAGCACCTCTCAAACTCACTATATGACATGTCCTCTGTATCTAACTGATTGACCCAAGTGTAAGCTTCATTGTCCAAAAATCTCTTTACAAATTTAATTTTCATTGCATCAGTCATTTCTACAGTGAAGTTGTCAGAGCAATGATGTAAAGTCTTTAGGATGGATTTTCCCCTTTCCCAGGGCATGTCTTAATTATTACATTTGCCCAATTAAAGCCACCACAGATCGACATTTTGCTATTTACAACACTTTCTTGCAATGAAATGACCCTTTGACTGAGGTTATACACACCTTCAGAATTTGTCACACTTTCACTAATTTTATTTTCTAATGACACTTTAACTTCTAGAATTTCAGTTTTTCTAATTTTATTTTCCTGATCAAAATACTTTTCTACAGTACTGATTTTGTTTTCAAGGTCAGACTCAACATTACTGATTTTACTCTCTACTACAGTCACATAACTGTCCAGCTGTTCATGTCCTAACTTCATTGCCCTTTCAAGATCATATGTTTGTTTTCTGACTTCGTCAACTGCCCTGTTTGTTTTGTTCAACTGAGACTTTAAATCTGCTAAACCGTCATCTTCCTCTTTAACAGATTCTACTTGTTTACTCATTTCATGATTACCCTTGTCAATATGTTCAGTTAATTGTTCTGTTAATCGATTTAACAACTCTATAAGACCTGGTGATGCAAGAATTATTTCTTCACTATTTGATACATTGCTACGAGGTGTACTGGCCATCACATTCTGATCTGACATGTCACTAGATCTCCTATTAGCACCATTCTCAGCAACATTAAAAGATACCTCATTAGTGCTATCCATTTGGTCAGTACTTCTCCCATTCTCAGTTGACATTGTCTTTTACAGTGCCAAACAACCCAGACTGAAAATACAAAGTGGTGCTGTACTTATCTTGTTATTCCGTGTCCAGCGATGAGACGATCTGGGCCCAAGCATCCAATTTCCAAGTTAAGTGCTCCATTTTTCTTTGCCGTATAATTCCAGATTCACATACTTCTTGGTTTCTCAAACATTGATTAAATACATCCAAACATACTTCTCCTGCAACACAAACACTCTGTAGACACTGTATATGACGCAATCCCAGCTATGCTACACCAATTAAAACGTTACTAGGTTATTAAGTTATTACAGTTCAGTCGTTCTACCACTTCCAAACGAATCAAATATGATACTCATCTTTTCAACATTACGATGTATGGGGGTTCTGCTCTCTGCAAAATTATTCACCTGGGGCGTCGTGGTAGAAATAAATACTCGTATGTACAATTTTTCACTTCTTCTTTAATTTGCAATCAAACTGCTTCTTATTCCAGCAAAACATTACAACTTCATAACTTGCATACACAGAACTTAATTGAAAGTGCTTCCATTTTAAGACAAAGACTGACATAGATTCCAGAGCACATAACGAATGCCAAAACTCAAACTCCTCCAAGCAAGGTGGTGAGGCAAATATATAACATTGACAATAATGACATTACATTATGCATTGTTCATAACAATTGAATATACTAATTTACAATTACCAAAAACACAAGTAAAACATTTCATGTACACAAAAATAATCACAATATAAAATGAAAACTATACATACAATAATTTTACATGGCGCATATCTTTTTAAGTCTTAATCTCGGTCCTTATTGTTTGACAACATCATACATGTTCCTAACATATATTGAACTATCTTGGCAATTCTCTAAATAGGCTCAAAATCTTATGTCAGTCAACATATACAAAGAATCACAATCTTCAAATCTCGACTATTACATTAATTAACTCACTTAGCTGGTCAACACAACTTGTTTATGAGCCTACCATATATACAATGCTATTTATTTTCATGTCTTTTTATTTTACAAAAGTTTCTACAATTTGTCTGTCTAGTTATTCAAATGACGTACAATGATGAAACTATTGTTTATAGAACTGTCTGGAAACCTCATATGCAAATCTCTTAATTAATGAAATCTATCTCTTGTTAACTAATCACAGTATCCCTGAGACACTGTCCTACACTTATTCTTAGGCTGGCTATTTTGTTTGTAACTAACTTCACACGCAACATATATCACTATTAGACCACACAATTCCGGGTCCGATGCAGATGGTATCGTACGATAACATTGAGATGAGAGGGCCATCAGTATCATCACAATGTACACTTTGTCCCCACTAAAGGTTAAACCCAAACAATTCTTCTGACACATTGAAAAGTGATATGCACAGTGTTTTGGCTTAATTCGGATTGCTTTCTTTTTAATATTTGGTGCAACAATCAATGAAGATTTTTACTGCAAGACACATAAGAAACAGTGCTGCACAGTACAGAAAAACAGAGGAATCCTTTCCAGAGAATGATATGGAAATACCAAAAAAGATTTTATGAGGTAAACCAGGTGAATAGAGGGGATGTGGCCATTTGAGAAAACAAAGTCATTGAAGACCTTTGATAGATGGGCTACAGCAACTGGAAAATGGTAACAATGTACTGGAAGTGATGGAAGAGGATTGTTCAAGCGGCCAATACTAACCATCAGAAGAAGAACCATACATTACCAATGTGAGAAAACAACTCCATCAAACCTTTGCAAGTGACATTTTTGGCCATACCCAATTTGTTTGTAGTGATTTTCATCTCTTTTGGCATCTGAAGTCATTCCTTAATGGCTAGCATATCAACAATGAAGAAGAAATAAAATAACACATTACCACAAAGTTTACAACACAGGTGTGAACCCTTAAGATGAGGAAATACATAAATGTATAACACGTTGAGAAAATTGCTGGAAACATAGGTGGGCTTTGTTGAAAAGTAGTGTAAATGTTAGAGATAATTGAGATCTAAATTGTCTGTTTTATCTGTACTCGATTCCTTTTTTAATTTACTTTCTGAACTAGCTTCACATGTGCCTCAGCCAATAGAGTAAACACAGTGACAAGAAGTTATGTTCTGTCTCTTCACAAACTTTTATGAATACATTTGTTACTAAAGGTGAAAGGAAGAAGCCCCTGACCACCCTTGCCATCTGCTTATAAAATTTTCCCTGCCAACAAAAATATGTTGATATTGAGCAAATTTTCACCAGCTTGTAGATGTCTGGCAGCATTTGCTTCTGCAAGATGCTGATAGTTGTTGTTGTTGTGGTCTTCAGTCCGGAGACAATGTGTGTAGTTGCCTTCAACATATTTTAGTCAGCAGGGTACATTTTATGAGCTGATGGGCAGAGTTTCAATGGGCACTCCTATCACTTGTAGCAGCTGGCATTTTTGTGGAAGCTTGTGAACAGACTATGCTAAACTTTGTGCTGTTACAACCAAGCTGGTGGCTAAGGCACATGGGCAACACATACGTCATACGGTCACGCAAGGGAATCAGAAGTCCACACATTCCACCTGGATCTCGACAGCCTATGCAGAGCAAGTTGGCTCAATGGTTACCACAATGGACTCACATTTGATAGAATTGAGGTTCAAATCTGCGTCCAGCCATCCAAATTTGGTGTCTTTGGGATTTCCTTACCTACTTACCAGGAAAAGGAGCACAGGCAGTGATAGTAACAAATAAACACACACACACGCACAAACATTAGCTATCACAGCCTAGCTGCTTCGTCAGGCAGAAGGGAAGGAGAGGGAAAAGGAAATGAGGGTTTTAAGAAAGTGGGTAAGGAGTCATTCCAATCCCGGGACAGGAAAGACTTAACTTATGTATTTTTTTATATATATTTTTCCCATTAGGAATTTTTTTTAAATCTAACTTTCCACTTTGTCTCTAATGATCAGATTGTCAAAGGGGAATTTAACCATAAACATTGTTCCTTTCTCAACGGTTGATGTAAAACCATACAATTAACATTAGAAAATGATGGAGCAATTTCTTTTCCTCAATGTGGAGGCATTCTCACCATCTAGTGGCAAACTAGGACAAAATCTGCAAGAAACCAATGCTCACCAATAGTTGTGGAATGCAGCTTTGAACCACCATCCAGAACAGAAGAATATTATGCTACATACACTGACAGCACACACTCATAGAATTAGTGACAATTACCACTCATAACATAGAATGAGTGAGCCAAAGCAACATTCAGTGCAAACTGATAAACCAACAAGGTTGTACAAGAAGTTGTGAGGTACAGCAAAGAGGAGAAAGAAAAAGGTGCAGAAGAAATTCTTCCTGTATATCTCTTATCTTACATGGGAGGTGCCAGTGACTAGTAGGAAAGGTTCTGGGTTGGGGAGCAATTAAACCTGTATGCCAGAGTAGCCACAAGACCAGAGATTTGATACCCCAAAACTGCAGGCATCTACGTAATATGATGTGAATACAGTGAGATCTATGTTTGTGAAACTGGAATACCCATTTGGAACTGGTATGTTACCTAGTTACATCAGTTTTCCAGGACCTTGTGTGCTTTCTCAACAGCTGTGGATGAGTTAACAGAACATTGGAGAGGCTATCGAAATAATTAAATGTCCTAACAACAAGAACAGGGATAGTTACAAGTTGGCTGTTGCTTGTCTGCCCATGATTCCAGCACCAGTGAACTGTGTGTGTGGACTCAAGCCACTGGCAACAATTGGCCCAGGTGTAACACTACAACAGGAAAACATCAACCTGAGTACAAGCTGCCAACTTTCCTGTTGCCTAACTATTAACTATGAGAGCACTCTACCTACAACTTACCAGAATAGCACAAGCAACACATCTTCCAATTCACCTTTGCCCACTAATCTTCTACTAAGTTCCCAGAATGAAACTACCACTCTGCAGCAGAGTGTACACTGATATGAAACTTCCTGGCAGATTAAAGTAATGTGCCAGAAATGGGAATCAAACTTGGGACCTTCGCCTTTCCCGGGCAAGCGCTCTACCACTGAGCTATCCCAATATGACTCACAGTACATCCTCACAAATTCTGCCAATACCTCACCTTATACTTTCCAGACTTCACAGAAGTTCTCTTGCGAACCTTGCAAGACTATCACTCCTGAAAGAAAGGATATGGTGGAGACATGACTTACCCGCATCCTACTAAATGTTTCCAGAATGAAACTGTCACTCTGCAGTGGCATGTGTGCTGATATGAAACTTCCTCACAGATAAAAATTTTAACAAAACATCTTCATTCATGTAACATACTTGGGCCTGGGGAAGAAATTCTGACAGATGACTAGATGTAGGGAGTTGACCAAGGTTGAAGTCTATGAATGAAACTGAGTAAGTTCATTGGTAGATGGACACAGAAGCCTCTCAAAGACAAAGGCTTGAGATGTCCTCAGTCTCACAGCATTAACTCCTACCAGGCTGTGACTGAAGGGCCAGACTAGTTGGTGAACGAGTCATCCCAGAGTGTTAGTGGAGAACTGCTGATGTGTTGAGCTATGCCACTATAAATATCTGGTGGAAAGAGGGTGATAGATCCATGTCGTAAGGACCTCTGGCAGTGTTTGTCCTGCTCTCTTCAGCTGCTGACACCATTTGCAAACCTTGTAACTATGGGCATGTGAGCTTCTTCTCCATTCAAAGGGTTGTCAATTCCTCAGGCATCATGCAGGTATCTTTTCATGCAGTGTTAAAAGGCAGTACTGGGAATACTGACATGGTAAAAATGGAAATGCACTGGAAAAGCTGAAAGAGGAACAGCACCACATGTTGCTAAAGTACTTGCTGGAATGGTGAAAGCAGTAGGTGAGGTTAGAAAGCAGTATCTGTGCCATGTCATGAAGTGGTGTGGCATTGGGACTCTCCACAAGAATAGAAATTTGAGTAGAAAATACAGGTACTCATACTGTGTCAATGTATACGAAAATATCCAATAGAGATGAAACTGATCAGGGGGATGAAAAAGCATGGCTTCAGGTTCGCTGTTGACCTCATACTTTCAGTGAGACAGATCCAGCAGCACTGCTGTGAATGTGAAGAAATCCTTGTGATGTCCTTTCTTGACACAGAGAAGGTTTTCACCAGGGCTTGTACAAGAACAATTTATGAAGTACTAGTGAAGAAGGAAGTGCTGAAACAGAAACCCAACAGTTTCACACAAATGTATTGGTGTTAGTTGTGTAAAAGTGATAAATGGAGTGATGTAATTGTTCCAGCAAACAAGAGGTGTTAAAGAGGTCACTGCACTGTGATCCTGCCCCTTTGTTGTCCTCATTAGTGAGGTAATGGCTAAAGTGTCATGACTGGGGAAGATAATATCAAGGGTGTTCACCACTGATGACTTGACAAACTGACACGGAGAATAGTATTTTCAAGACTGTTTGAGTGGTCGAGAAGAAAAGTATGTAAAAGTATGAAGTGAAGTTTAGTGCAAAAAGTAGTGAAATACTTATTACAGCTAGAAAGAAAGGTAGATCAACTAGTGGAAAAGATATGATGTTATTAACTGTTCACCTCTTTCCGGAATAATTTAAGCAGATCCGACGAGTTTTTCCTAAATTACACAGAAATGGTTTAATTCACAGCCTTTATGGCAATAAAATCATTCCAATGTAGGTGAAAATAAAACTTACATGTTGGATGAAGTGCATTGCATTGTGTTGGTGTCTTCTACATTCACTAAAATGGTATTTTTCAGGGGCACAATTAAATAAACTTGATCATTCTTGAGTATGTTTCCTTTGCATGGAAACAGATTTATTTCCATTTAAAATTGTGCAACATTATAATGTTCAAAACATCCAGCAGCAGATTACAGAACTGCTTAGTCTCATATCCATGTACAGTGTGCCAAAACATGGCTTCTCTACAACAGTATGTCTAATAAGATTAATGACCATGTTTTACATTTCTCAAATAAACAACACAGTAACACTAGTAATATGTCAAAATGTTTAAATTAAAATATTACTTTTAACAACTGTGGAAGGTCCAGTAAGGAATGTTAATAATAATCTGTGATAGAGAATAACTCACCGTAAAGATGAACATTGAGCTGCCGACAGACACAAATAAGACACACACATACACAATTCTAAATTTTTGGCTGCAGCCTTCCTCAGACATAGAACACTCATCCACACAATTATTCAGGCACACTCAGCCATACACGTCAGCCACCTCTGGCCGTCCACAGTCTGACACACAGCAAGTGGAAGGGATGGGAGGGGGTTAGGGGGAAGGAGCGGAGGAGTGGGGAAGTACAGAGGGAAGATAAAGGTGGGAATACAACAAGCAGAGGCGATGTCAGGTGAAAAATTTCACCCTGAAATGGAAGCAAGCTTGACTTTGAAGGCAGAGTTGTCAACTGAACACAGCACTTATCCTGAAAGCTGGTTTATTGTGAACTTAACATACATGCAGCACTAATTGCCTCTCAGGCACTGTGTTCTCCTATTTATACACAGACATAATGTACCAGAAATTAGAAGATTGGTTGGTTGGTTGGATGGATGTTTAAGGGGGACCAAGAAATTAGAAGAATAGTTAACATAAGAAACATGTAGAAATTACAAGTGAACATAAGAAACATGTAGAATATTCTGGAAATGATAATTACAAAGAAATAAATTTTTGACGATGGACAGGATCGAACCGATGACCTTCGGCACCACAATCGGTGATGCTACCCATTGCGCCACACTGGCAGTTGGTTAACTTGGAGTCTCGTGGCATATCTATATCTATATCTATATCTACATATGTCCACCTTGTTGTGTTACCATGTGTATGTGTGTGGGTGTGTGTGTGCTTCTTTGCCCTTCCTTTTATCCCCTTAAGGCAAGTCTTTCCACTCCTGGGATTGGAATGACTCCTTTTCCACTTCCTTTAACCTGTATCCTTCCCTTTCTCCCGGAAGGTGTACACTATTAAGGGCAGAACCCACGTGATTTACCAACTAACTTATCTGAGGTTTAGGCCAGGATGGTTGCAGGACTGTAGGATGTGCTGTAGTGATAACTCCCATCTCCGCAGTTCAGAAAAGCTGGTGGTAGAGGGGAGGGTGCAGATAGCTTGGGTAGTGAAGCAGCTTTTACAGTCCAAGGTGTTGTGCTCCACTGCATGCTGCACTACAGGATAGTCCATATTGTTCTTGGCCACAATTTGACGGTGCCCATTCATCCTGATAGTTGTCATTCCAGTGTAGAATACAGAGCAGTGATTGCAGCAGAGTTGGAATATTAAGTGGCTGCTTTGACAGGTGGCCTGGCCTCTGATGGGGTAGGACAAGCCTGTGACGGGACTGGAATAGAAAGTGCTGGATCTTCCATTGTTGTTATTTTGTCAAATGGCTTTTCTTCCATCCCAAATCCAGTTCCTCTCCTTTGTAACTGTTCTATTATCATTATATACCTATTATATTTCTTTCTTGTTTCCTGTACTTTTGTCCCAATTGTAATTTAAATGGTCCTGACAGCTCACAACACAGGGCTAGTCCCGGCGGCAATTGTTGGTACAGCATTATGTTTTCCCTTTTTGTTGCACATTTAATTTTTCACACTCTTCCCAGCAAATATTATTATTAATGATTTTTATTTTTAATTGTTGTTGATTATAAAATTGTTTATTACCACATTAGCCTATTATCTTTCCCACACCTACTGGCATCACTAAATTGTTTATCACCCCACCCCATCCAATCTCAAATTAAATGCCGACAAACCAACAGACCTTTTTCGTTTCTATCATTCTTTCCATTCCTATACCCATCTTTTATGCATCTTTACGTGTTTGTGCGATTTAGCGAATTCTTGCCTGGGTTTGTGAAGTTACATTTTGGAACATGTTTTTTACTTATTAGACTGCATATTTACTTAGTGGTGGGCAATTCTTCATATTGGATCACATTGTTACATATTGGTGTGGTGTCCTATGTGGCTTGTTTAAGCATATTAGTGCATATTTGATCTATTAAGGATTATCATTGTGCACCTTTACGAGTTTACATGTGACTTGGAATGACAACAAACCGAATCTCCAACAGGATGAATGGTTACCATCAAACTGTGGCCAAGAGCAATATGGACTATCCTGTAGTGCAGCATGCTGTGGAGCACAACACCTTGGACTTTAATAGCTGCTTCACCACCCGAACCATCTGGATCCTCCCGTCCTCCACCAGCTCTTCTGAACTGTGGAGATGGGAGTTATCAATACAGCACATCCTATGGTCCCGCAACCATCCTGGCCTCAACCTCAGATAGCCTAACATCCTACATTCCATGCCCCAGAGTCCCCCTCCCCCTCACATCCTACATTTCCTTCCGATTCATGCCCCTTTCCCTACTGTGTGCTTCCTGTTTTTTTAATAATTACACACACATACACACACCTTTTTCATACAGCATCTCATTTTTCACCTGACATCACCTCTGCTTGTTGTATCCCCACCTTTATCTTCCCTCTCCACTTTCCCCCCTCCTCCACTCCTTCCCCGTACCCCCCTCTCATCCCTTCTGCTTGCCATGAGTCAGACTGTGTTGGGTGGCCAGAGATGGCTGACATGTGTGGATGAGTGTGCCTGAGTGATTGTATGATTGAGTTTTCTCTGTGTGAGGAAGACAGCAGCCGAAAATTTAGAATTGTGTGTGTGTGTGTGTGTGTGTGTGTGTGTGTGTGTGTGTGTATGTCTTATTTGTGTCTGTTGGTGGCTCAGCGTTCATCTTTACAGTGAGTTGTTCCCTGTCACACATTATTATTAAAATATTACATTTCATGAAGTTTGTATTTAATGTAATACGCAAACTAAAAGTCGTGTTTTTGACTCATGTTAAACTTACTCTATTTATTTACTATTTTAGTAGTTTTGAAGTGCATGCCTATATGTTTTGACAATATAGTGTAGGTGTACTATTATTGAGACTAATAATTTTAGTGTATTTCAATTTGAGTTTAATTCTTTATAAATACGGATTTGTATAAAGTCGTCGGAATTTTGTTAATTTTGGTGATACTTTCTTAGATTGATGAAATGAGTGTTACAATAATAATAAGTATTTAATTTAGGATCCAGTGATATATAAAACATGGTCTACCTTAATTTATTTAAACAAAAGGTAAATATGTATTGATGTTGTGCAGTAAATATAACATGTAGTAATGTTTTTATTTTAACTAATATGCAAGTTTATGGGAACAGCATATTCCATAACTATGTGTAATGCATTTTTAGCGTTTGTGGTTATGATTTACGAAAGTATCAAACTTGTATGTTATGTTAAGAGACAGTCACAGTTATGTTTAAATCAACATACTATTTCTTAAAAGTGTTTTACTGATAGTGTTAATAGTATTTTAATCAGAGTGTGAAAATGTGATATTTAACATTTCTGGTGGTAAAGTTTTATGTAGGTGTCTGATATTTTGTGTTTATGATGTTGGCAATGCCAAGCAACTCACAATGTATGGGATTTGCAACATAGCAGAAATGTTACAAGGTGAATGTTTGAAGAAAGTCGGGCTATGTTTCTGAAATTTTATTAAGTTGGAAACAATTTCATGTAACATGGATAATGTTTAGATTTAAACATATATCACAAAAATATGTGTAAAACACTATTGATAATACATAAGCTTGAAAACAATAGTGTTAAAAACTTTCAGAGGATGCCCAGGAAGATTCATGAAATAGTTATGTGAAGGAATTAACTAACAGGAAGACCAAGGGATAGTTGCAATGAGTGGTGTCCGTGTATTGATGGAACCAATGCAAATGTCCTTCATACAAACTGAAATTTAGGAGCACACTTGGGCAGTTAGGCAATTTGTGGCATATGGAGCTTTGTATCTAACTGGGAGTCATGAAGGTATTGTGTAATGATTAAGGTAACTGCTTATGAAAACCTGAAATCCAGGTTCAAGTTCTGGTCCAGCACAAATTTTCACATGTCACACAATTGTACAGGCTGAAGCTAATTCATATGTTGAATTGCAAATAAATTTCTAGAATTTAATGGGCAGATGGATGACTGGCATGGAGCAGTGAGATGAAAAACATTTGGGAGGACAGGAGTAGAGTGATCACACACACACACACACACACACACACACAGAGAGAGAGAGAGAGAGAGAGAGAGAGAGAGAGAGAGAGAGAGAGAGAGAGAGAGAGAGAGAGAGAGAGAAATGGTGTGAGGCCACTGCTTCACAAGGATTAAGTTGGGGCTGAGAACTGTGCAACATGATGATGACTTACAGAGTTACATTGCTGCCAGAGACCACTAATGAATTGCAAAACCAAGCAAGTGAAGGAAATAGTGACTTGGAAATATCTTCCGAGACAAGCACTGACATAAATTAAACAAGGTTAATTTAATTAAAATGAATCAGTCTAGCTGCAAATTGGGTATGTCATTTAGGAAATGAGCCAATAAAACTTGTGTAATTAAGGCAGCAAAATAATTAACATAAAGAGGTAATAAAGGAGAATGGTTTTTCAGGAATGAAGGACATATTATAGGAAAAAATCCTACTGTATAATTCATAATATCAGGTGTTAGCAGAAGGAATCAATGTGGCACCAAGTGTCGATCATTCATTAAAGTGAAGGGAGTCTTGTTGATTGTTGTGTTCAGTTATGGGCTGAAAAGGGGTCGCTCAGACTCTGGATGGCGCTGAGGGAGTCAGAGTAGATGACATAGGAAGGAGAATGGTGTTGGCAGATAAATAGTACAGCCTGACAGAGGGCAAAAAGCTCAGCTGTGAAATTCGAGCAGTGGGCATTAAGCCTGTACTGAAAACAGTCATCCCCGACGACAAACGCACATCCGCCACCTTCATTGGTCTTTGAGCCATCCGTATATATGAAAACAGAATTTTTGAGCCGTGCACGAAGTTCAAGAAACTGCGAGCAGTAAAAAGCATCCGATGTACTCTTCTTCAAGAGTGAGATGAGTTCGAGGTGAATGCAAACTTGAGCCTGAAGCCAAGGAGGCACTGGGGTCTCATCTATTTGAAATGTGGAAGGGAGAGTAAAATCGAGCTGCCGGAGCAAGCGACGAAAACGGACTCCAGGAGGGAGCAGGGCAATTGCAGACAGCCTTTATTGGCTATCGAGGGAGTCGTTAAAGAATGAAGGATAGGAAGCATGGTGGGGCATCGAAAGCAAACGGCATGCGTACCGACACAGTAATATGTCATGTCGATAGGGTAAAGGTAATTCGGTAGCTTCAGCATAGAGGCTGTCAACAGGGCTTATGTAAAAAGCTCCTATCGCCAGGCGTAACCCACAATGGTGAATCAAGTTTAGGTGGCGTAAAATGGATGTCCATGCGGAAGAGTAAATGAAGCTTCCGTAATCCAATTTTGAACGGACAGTGGACTAGTAGAGGTGAAGTAAGACGGTTGGATCCGCTCCCCATGACGTGCCGCTAAGAACACGGAGGACGTTAAGGGAACGAATACACCGGCCAGCCAGATAGGACACATGCAGCGACCAGCACACTTTCCTGTCCAATATTAGCTTGAAAAATTTTGTCGTCTCCACGAAAGGCAGAGTAACTGGGCCAAGATGGAGACACGGTGGAAGGAACTCTTTGTATCTCCAGAAATTTATACAGACTGTTTTCTCACTGGAGAACCGGAAGCCATTGGCGACACTCGAAGAGTGAAGACGGTCGAGACAACGCTGAAGACAGCGTTCCAGGTGACACGTATTCTGGGCACTGCAGTAAATCCCAAAGTCGTCCAGAAAAAGGGAGCCAAAGACGTTGTCCAGAAGACAATCCATAATTGGGTTGATTGCTATGGCGAAAAGTGCCACGCTCAATACAGATCCTTGTGGCACCCCATTCTCCTGGCGAAAGATGTCCGACAAAACAGAGCCCACTCGTACCCGGAACCTACGATCTAGTAAAAATGCTTGAATAAAAATAGGGAGGCAGCCGCGAAAGCCCCAGGTATGGGGCGTGCAGAGAATACCCGCCCCCCCCCCCACCAACAGGTGTCATAAGCCTTCCCCAGATCAAAAAACACAGCCACCGTCTGGTGCTTACGCAAAAAGTTATCCATAATATAGGTCGACAAGGTAACGAGGTGGTCAATAGCAGAACGATGCCTACGAAATCCGTATTGGACTTTGGTAAGGAGACGGCGAGATTCGAGTAGCCAAATCAGCCGAGCCTTAACCATGCGTTCCATCACCTTGCAAACGCAGCTGGTGAGAGAAATGGGGCGATAACTCGAAGGAAGATGTTTATCCTTCCCTGGTTTTGGTATGGGAACAAAAATTGCTTCACGCTAGCGTGTGGGGACCTGACCTTTAATTCATATGCGATTATAAGTGCGGAGAAGAAAACATTTACCCGCAAGAGAAAGGTTCTTCAGCATCTGTGTATCAATTGCATCAGGCCCTGGAGCAGAAGATCAGGACACGGAGAGAGCACGTTCAAGCTCCTGCATGGTGAAGGTGGCATTGTAACTTTCTCGATTGAGAGATTGGAAGGAAGGTGGCCGTGCCTCTTCCGTCTGTTTTCGAGGGAGAAAGGCGGGGTGGTAGTGTGCGGAGCTCGAGACTTCTGCAAAACATTGACCTAAAGCGTTGGATATATCGGCTGGGTCCACGATGACTTCATTTGCGACGGTCAAGCCAGGAATTGGGGAGTGAACCTTAGTGTCAGATAAACGGTGCAGGCCCCCCAGACAACAGAAGAAGGAATAAGTCTGTTAAATTAACTAGTAAAAGCAATCCAGCAAGCCTGTTTGCTTTCCTTGTTGACTCGACAGCATTGCGCTCGTGGATGTTGGGTTGCAGCGGAAGGTGCGTAGAACACGTCTCCGGGCTCTAATAGCATTGTGGCATTCCGCAGTCCACTAGGAGACTGGGACTCAACGTGGAGAAGACGAAGTACATGGAATGGAATATTCAGCACATTGAGAATGACCTCCGTGAGGTATGCGACCTGACTGTCACATGTGGGGAAGTTCCCATCATGGAAAACCGCCATGGAGGAGAACAGTCCCCAGTCAGCTATCGAGATGTTCCAACTAGTGGAATGCGGAGGTAGGGTATGATGAAGGAGATGAATTATACAGGGGAAATGGTCGCTCGAGTACGTATCAGAGGGAGCATATCACTCAAAATGACGCGCAAGTTGAGCAGTACATATCGAGAGGTCCAAGTGAGAGTAGGTATGCGTTGTGTCTGAAAGAAAGGTTGGTGCACCTGTGTTTAGGCAGACAAGATTAAGATGGTTCAGAATGTCCGCTAAAAGGGAGCCTCTCTGGCAAGAGGACAGAGAACCCCATAGGGGGTGGTGGGCGTTGAAATTGCCTAGCAACAAAAAGGGGGAAGGAATTGGGCAATGAGGTGCAGCACATCTGCCCTAGTAAAGGCAGAATACGATGGGGTATAGAAGTTACAAAGGGAGAAGGAAAATGTGGGAAGAATGATGCGGACGGCAACTGCCTGTAGTTGAGTGTGCAGTGGAATAGGATGGTAGTAGATGTCATCTCTAATTAGCAACATAACCCCTCCAAGGGCTGCAGTACCGTCCACAGGAGGCAGGTCAAAGCGCACGGAGGTATATTGTGAAAAAACTAAGTTGTCGCGTGGGCGTAACTTCTTTTCTTGAAGTCCGACCATGAATGGACGATGCAATCTGAGTAGTAGTTTCAATTCTTCCTTGTTGGAATGATTGCCGCGAATATTCCATTGAAGAAGATCGATAGGATGAGTGAAGATAGAAAGAGAAGAAAAAGCTAGAGGAGATCACCTCGCTGGCCACTGAGGGTCTGACTTGGAGGGAACGCTGCACCTGGAATCTACAGGTAAAAGGTCATGTTCCATCACTTCATCGGGAGTTACTGCCGCCTGCCTGGATTTATCGGCAGAGGCAGCTTCCTCCGCCAGTAAAGGGCCGGATGGTCGACTAGCAGTAGCGCGCCCCGGCGAGACAGAGGACGACCGGGTGGTGCCGCTACTAGATGGCGTGACAGTTGAGTCGCGCCGTGGCGGGGAAGAAGAGGAACTCTTTTTCTGTGTGCCTTCTTAGAGGAATGACGATGCGATGTGTGTGCAGACGTAAGCTGTGCAGGCTCAGATCTTAAGAAATCTTCATAGACAGGCTCTTTCTTGGACGTCTGGGCATCCGATTTAGACGCCTGTGATTTGGGAGGAGTTGCTGATTGTGTTTTTCGGTGAGAGGAAGTGAGTGGAGAGGTTGATCGGGCAATCTTTGGGCTGGCCGATCTAACAACCGTGTCGCTAAAAGTAAGGTCACACGTTTGTGTGCCAACCTCCTTAGTAGGGCGTGGAGAGGCAAGGACAGCTCTGTATTTACCCGCTGGGAGCTCAGCGGGCTTTCGACCGGCTAGTATCTTCCACGCAGCAGAGGTCGAAACTTTTTCGTGTACTCTGATTTCTTGGATTACCCACTCCTCCTTGTAAACAGGGCAGTCTCTGGATGAAGCAGCATGGCCGCCCATGAAATTGATGCAGCGAGAGGATGGAGGCGGACAGTCCCCCTCATGAGCATCCCTGCCGCAGGTGACGCATTTGGCTGCATGAGGGCAAGAGTCACAGGTGTGGTTATTCCTGTGACACTGGTAACAACGTGTGGGGTTCGGGATATAGGGGCGAACTTATATGATTTCGTAGCCTGCTTTGATTTTGGAAGGGAGATCCACCTTGTAAAATTTCAAAAATACGGTTTGTGTTGGTATCAAACCTGTATCAGCCTTTTTCATAACCCTATGGACAGCTATGACGCCCTGATCAGTCAAGTAGTCCTTTATTTCTTCGTCCAATAACCCGTCGAGGGATCGAGAGTAGACCACTCCACGTGACGAGTTAAGGGTACGGTGGGCTTCGACTCTTACCGGGAAGGTGTGCAAAAGCGTGGCACGGATTATTTTTTGAGCCTTAAAGGCATTATCTGTTTCTAACAGCAAACTCCCATTATGTTGTCGAGAACATTTCTACAACGGACCTGCAATGGCATCTACACCCTTCTGAATAATGAAGGGATTGACCTTAGAGAAATCATGACCATCAGTACAGGTAACAATCAGAAACTTAGAAACGTTTGGTAGTATGTTCTTTGTTTGAGGGGCATCGAACTTTCGTTATTGGGTGGAAGAGGTCATTGCGGAAGTGTTCCCCATGATTACCGGCGTCTCCGATGGCGCACTCCTGCCTGATGGGGACCCTCACTGAGAGCTACCCCGCCTTAGGTGATTGGTCACACCTCCCGAGAAACGGACGGAGGGACCAATCGGCATGGTCGGAAGGTACCAGCTCGGGTAATCACCCCTCCCTGGGCCTGGCCTTTACCAGGGGGTACGTACGTGCCCTACTTGTCTACCCAGAGTGGGGAATTATGTGTTACCCCGTCACCTGCTACGCATGGAAATACGTGGGTCGGCCTTCAGACACACACAGGGAGGAAGGAAGAAGAATAGAGGATGGAAAAGAGGGAGATAGAAAAGGGAGAATCTCAAACGCCGAAGCGGAGATGATATGGAATGCTCAAAGGTAAGAACAACATAGTAAGAAGAATGAGCGGAAGAAACGAGTGAAAGGAGGGAAGGACCAGTAGGAAAAGGAAAGCGTAGAAAGGGAGATGGCCAGAATTTACTCAGACATCCGTCTCCGGGCAAAGGCACGAACAGGGGGGGGGGGGAGTGTGAAGCAGCCTGGGGAAGAAGAAAGGCTACTTCGGCTCGGGGCCCCGTGCGCGCCACACACATATCCAGAAAAGAGCTGTGACCCCCCTGGGGGATGCCAGTGACATGAGTACAGCATAGGTTAAAAAGAGTCATCAGTCTGAAGCTTGATTGAAGGTGGTATGCCATTGCCTTCCTCCAACCTTTGAACTGACTTACCCAGAGAGTTATATGGGGACCTGCAGTTTAATATGCCTTCTGAACCAATGAGCAATTCAGTATTTTTCTCATCTACAAAATGACCAGAGGTGAAAGAAGTTAGAAGTGACAGATAAAAACTCTAGGATTGATTGGGGATCAAACCTGTGACTTTTGGATCCGTATACTAGCACTTTATCACTGTGTCACCAAGGCACATTGACAAGATAAATGCTATAGATATTGCATCAGTGTCTTGTTATGAGCCATGGGGCAAAGGGCAGTGTAGGATGGATGGGGCGATAGGTACAAGAACCTGATACTAGATCTTTTTCAGTGACATTCCAAGCAATACTGATCTAATGTCAGGCAACTGCACTTGTCCGGACATTCGCCACATGACATCTTCACATTGCCACAGTTCAACAATGCCGTGCCACAGCTATGTGATTCTGGCTTTGTAACTCCACAGACCCGTCGAGTGCTCCATTTTATGCCAACCACCGATCGTGTGCTCTCAGCTCTTCCATGCTTTGTACAATGCCAGTTGCAACGTAGAATTCGTTCAAAATTCAAATGTGCAACTGTCTGCCATCACACCTGGCACTCCAGTATATCACTCCGCCGGCCACGTGCTCAGCTTCCAATTTCCCAGTGGGCTATGGACTTTTAACTGTTCGAGTTAAAATTGTACCTTATGAACTTCACCAGCTTAGTTACTGTACCCATGTTTGTGCTGAACATTGTGCTAACTTTGCATGTGCACCTCTTCATGCAAGCTCGTCTCCGGCTGCTCATCTTCGGCAGCTAGTCTCACCACCTCTGTACCGGTTCAGCTGCCTAACCCAGTGCATTCTGTGAACTCTCTGTGCAACAAACTTTCCTACAAAGCCCACACTTTCATCCACTGTGCTAGTTCTGCAAACATGGGTGCTACGCAGCGTGTGCTACTGTGTGCTGTGCATCCAGGTGTGCCTTCTGCGATGTGAAGTGGTCCTCTCTGCACCCGAACTTTGCTGGAATCTCATCCATTGCTTCAGCGTCACCTGGTGCCTCTGCCACACTGTGCGTCCCTTCCACGCCTCCGCCAATCAATGCCGCCGCACTGCCTCTGCCACTTCCTGGCTCAGCTCCTTCTCCACCGCCAGGCCATCTGCTGAATCTGCCTCAATTTTATTTCGACTCTCCGATCACCTAGTTCGCTCTCATCAAGCACATATTCGAGCATTACAGTTTGGACAACTCTGCTCGTCGCTACCTCTGTTTAATCACTTCGCTGCATGACCACATGGATCTGATTTGAGAGCTGGTTAACCCCCCGCCTCCAGTCGGGACCACTATGACAGTGCTAAAAAGACAATCCTGGAGCTTGTCACCTGTTCTGCGATGGAGACTGTTCAACACATAATTCAAGAGGAAAACCTTGGTGACAAACGTCCATCTGTACTATGGGGACGCCTTTGGCTCTTGGTTAACAAGCAGGTCATGCCTGACCCCTCACTCACGGCAATATGGGCGAGTAAACCCCCTATGGCTGCGCAAACAGCATTAATGTACAGTGTGCTCGAGTTCCCCAGTGAGCGTATACACATTGTGGACAGAGTACACAAAGCTCATCTTCGAGAATCTCGTCTTACACAATCCGCTGCTCTGGGCCTCCCACCACGCCCACCTACCTTAGCTCTGGGTCGTTCCCACTTCCCGAAGGAGATCACGGATCTGCCTGGCATTCCATGCTGCATCATCACAGCAAGGTTGCAGCCACTGTCAGCACCAGAGGACGTCAGCTCTGGCAAAGCGGGCACACCGCCTTCGCCCCTGTGCTTTTCGCAATGGCAACAGCCGCACTACCCATATTGTTATTTTCACGCCTGTTTCGGCAGTGCTGGGAGGTGTAGGTTCCCTTGCAGCTACCAAAACGATGTGGGCAGGCTGGTCCAGATGCCACCGCCTGCCTTGAAGATTGCAGGCGCCTACATACACTCCACACTGTGCGCACTGTTGCCACTGCAGGTGCTCGTTTCTATATTACTGGTATGAGCTCTGGCATAAACTTTCTCATCAACACTGGTGCTGATGTCTAGCTTCTGCCTCCTGGACTGTCTCTGAACCCTGTGCGACTGACCAACATGCTTCTTTGAGCTGTCAATGCCTTGCAGCTTTACTGCTCGGTCTCCAAAACTCTGTCAGGCTCTCACCTTCGCGTGTGTTCGAGTGGGATTTTCTAGTGGCCAGTGTTAACGAGCATATTCTCGGAATTGACTTTCTATCGTTTCATGGACTGTCTCCTGATGTCATTTGACACGCAGTGTTTCACTCCCCTTCACAATCTTTTATCGAGTTTTGCTCCATTGAGCTGTGCTAATCCTAGTGCAATTGTTGAATGTCTAGATACTGTCACCGAATTTGAAAGTACATTGACAAGTTACGTAAGAAACAAGTGCAAGTCGAACAATTACACTGTGAACGCCTTAGTGTAATTCGTGAGTGCTCAGACACTGTGGCCAAATTTCAAAGTGCCACTGATTAGTGAAATTCGGAACGCGCGCAAGTGGAACAGTTACGATGTGAACTTGTCGACCTGTCTTGGTGGTTGGCTAAAAATCAATCTATGCTCGTCTCTGCAAGACAAGTCCTCGAGCAGCTGTCTGGCCCCGTGGCGCGCAAATCACAGGTTACTCACAGTGCTGTTTTGCACTCCTACTTTGAAACTTTTGCCTTCACTGAGTATTACTCTTGCTCCTCCCCGCTCATGCACGGAGGTCTGCAAAAACAATATTAAACGCTTGCCTTTTTCGCGTGATCCACAAACTGTTGCACCCTCGAACTCTGTACAGAACAGAGAGTTTTGTATTTGAGTGGTCCATGAGTGATTTTCCTGAACCAGCCCACTGTGTTCACTGTATCTGTCTCTACACACTCTAGTGAAGTGTCTCAGTGTGTGCCCGTTAGTACTCCTGCTCCTGCATCTCGCAAATTCTCTGTCAAACCTTCACGGGCACATCGCCCTACGGAGCTGAATTCCACCAACGAGCTCGCTGGCCCTCGCTGTGATGTTGACAATGCTGTCTCCCATCCAACTCACGTCACCTCGCAGGCCGCTCGCTCAGCTGCGCATGCATCGCATGTTCCTGTTTCACTGATGCCGATGCTTACCGCTACCATCTCCTCGGCGCCACATGCACCCTTTAGCGTGCCTCCTGTGGCCAATGCGCACACCAAGCAGTCACAGTCGTTGCTCAACTGTTCTGCAACAGCCTCATCAGCTCCGGTCGCCGCCGCCGCCATTGTGTCGGCGCTACGCCCGCCTCCTTCAGGCACCTCGTCACCTATGGCTCCTGTTTCATCTGCTGCCCATCCGCCAGCACCACTGTACTCTCATGACCTACGCAGCAACTACTTTGACTCGCCCAGCTCAAGGCACACCGCTCGCAGCTGCTGCTGCCACCTCCTCGTTGCTGCCGGCTTCTGTCACACCTGCACGTTTTGCTACTTTCACATCCACCTCTGTCACTTGTCATTCTACGCGACCTGCCGTCGCATCCACCACGACATCCAAGCCTAGCGCCAAACCCTCGCCTGCCTCGCAAGTAGCTGTTGTCAGGAACAGAATGGTTCACAGACCATGCCTCACTGACGATATCCCTGTGTTTTCTAAACTGTGTCCTCTGTGTCCCAAAAAATTAGCCATGGTCTACGCGCAATTATCTGTACTGCCTCACCCATTCACTTAGTAAAGAAACATGATAGCACCTGGTGCATCTGCAGTGACTATCGCAAGCTCAATGCTAAGATCATTATGGACTTCTTCCCGATTCCGAACATCACCATTTTTCCAAATTACTTGCTGGATCTAAAGTTTTCTCTGTTGTTGATGCAAGCGTGCTTACCATCAAATTCCCATTGCCCCTGAGGACATTGAAAAATCAGCCATCACCACCCCATCAGCCTTTTCCAGTATTGCTTCATGCCATTCAGACTTTATCGGTTTATCAGTGAGATTTTACAGGACCGAAAATTCTGCTTTGTGTACTTAGATGACATTCTAATTTTCAGCCCCTCAGTCGAGTAAAGCAAAAGACATTTGCAAATAATTCTGGACAGGCTGGTCAGGGCAGGAATCGAGTTGAATGATGACAAATGCCAACTGCATCTCCCCTCAGTACAGTTCCTCGGGTATACTGTCTCGTCGGAAGGACAAGGTTAACTCGGTGCAGAACATCACGTGCCCCTCCACTTACAAAGAGCTTCATGGGCTCTTCAGCACCATTAACTACTACAGGCAGCACCAGTCAAATGCGGCTGAGGTTCAGGCCCCCCTTACATATGTGTTGGCTGGCACGCACACGTCAGGTGACTGCACAGTGCCTTGGACAGACCAAATCATTCAATGCACTCAAAAACTTATATGCTCAACTGATTGCGGTTACTCATCTGCACCCTGACACAGAAGTTTTTCTCACTACTGATGCGAGCTGCACAGTTGTTGGCAAGGTTCTCAGCCAATCTCACGATGGTGTAAGCTTTCCCCTGTAGTTCTTCTCCAGAATATTAAACAACACACAACACAAGTACTCAGCATTTGTCAGGGAACTTCTTGCTATCTATGAGGCCATTAAACATGTCTATGCCAAACTTGAATGTCGCGCCTTTCACGTTCTTACTGATCACAGACCGCTGGCTGCTGCCATCAAAAATCCCCTGGCTGACCCCATCCCCTAGGCGCTTCTGTTACCTTGACTACATCTTACAATTCACGGTGGATGTGCATTACATCAAGAGCACATGTGGTGGCAGATTTTCTCTCTCGGATCAATGATATCTCTACCATCATCGATCTCTCCAACCTTTCCACCCTGCAATCCACTGATGACGATCACCTTGCTCTCATTTCCGACCCTTCTTCTTCCCTACATCCCATCTGCACCATCTTTCCAGGCGTCACTGGCAGGGTATGGTGCGACGACTAGAGGAGCAAACTCCATCCCTGTACTGCCTGCTCTCTTTGACATCCTATTTTCCAAAATTTGCACGAGATCATGCAGCTGGACGTCAAAGCCTTGACACACCTGGTGTGCGAGCATTTAGTTTCGCATGACATGAGGTGGGATTGTCAGGCTTGGGCCCACTCTTGTGTTGTATGTCAGTGGAACAAGGTCTTGTCTCACACCTCCCCTTCCATTGGTTCCTTCCTTCCTCCTTTCAGCAAATTCCAGCACATCCACTTGGATCTTGATGGTACCCTTCCGCTGGTCAATGGTTGCTGGTAAATCATGTCCACGATCGACCACACAACGAGGTGGATGGAGGCAACCCCTCTGCTCAACACTACTGTCGAGTCTGTCGCTTGTTCTTCCTATCCTCATGGATTGCTCACCCTGGTTGTCCCTCAGACATCACAACTGACCAGGGACGCCAACTGGAGAGTGCCCTTTTCACTAACATCTGTCAATTTTTCGGCATCCACCAGATCCGCACCACGGCCTACCATCCACAGACCAACGAAATGGTGGAGCAGTGGCACCGGACCCTACAAATGGCCCTTCGGGGCCACAGGTTGCTTTGGCTCAATGCCATTTTCCTGGTCCTCCTTGGCCTGCATTCAATCTACTAGGAGGATCTCCATGGCACCATGGGACTGATGACTTCGTTGTTTGGTCCCTCATTTCCATCAGTACACACACACACACACACACACACACACACACACACACATACACACACACTCCATAGCACCATTGTGGAATTCATATATGGGCAACAACTCACCTTAGCAGGCGAGCTTGTCACCCCCCCCCTCCTAGATGGCCGTTGTGACCGAGGGGACTGAGGCGCACCAGTCACGGTCTGCAAGGCCACTACAGTCGGGGGTTCGAATCCCCCCTCAGGCATGAATATTTGTGCCGTCCTTAGTATTAGTTAGTTCATAAGTAGTTTGTAAGTTTAGGGACTGATGACTCCATAGTTAAGTCCCATAAGTTACACAAACATTTGAAACCCTGTCCCCACCCAGTAGCACGAGGATCTCCCTTCCCTGGTAGATCAAGTCCATCTGTGCTGCAGCCTCCCCTCCCCTTCCTGCCATCCATCCATTCTCCTCCACCTGTAAGGGTACCTTCAGACCTGCAGACCTGTGAGTTCATGTTCTTGTGTGATGACACTGTCCTCCCACCCTTACAGCCCTCTTACTTTGGTCCTTATCCTGTCCTCCTTCATGCAGTGAACACCTACACCATCCTTCTCAATGTCAAACCATCTGCTATCGTCATTAATCACCTGAAACCCATGTACCTTCATCCTGCTTCCCCACCCGTGGTCGAGGTTCACTCCTCTTCCTTCTCCTCATTCAAGGCCCCTCCTCCCTCTCCATCGTGTGCATCTCACCCCCCCTCCCTCTCCTTCACCTTCGGGTCATGCACGCTCTTCGGTCGTTGACTCCTCTCTGTCCTCCTTTAGAAGATTCTCTCACCCCCCCCCCCCAATCCCTGCTTCGATTCTCTGTCCCTGTTCCCCCACCTCTCACAACAGAGTTGTCTGTCATGCTGCGCAACTATAACTTATTCATTATGACCACATCGTCTACTAAATGTGAGCTTATTAAATGTTTCCAGCTGAACCGTGACTCTGCTCCTTCTGAGGTCCTCTGGTCCTTTCAAGCCCTGTGTTAGTTGTATTTCCAGTCTGTGGCTTCTGCTCGAGCCGGAACTCTTGCGACAAGTTACACTGCCTCCTAGATTGCAGAATTTCATCCTACCATACACGCTGGCTACCTCCCCCTCCAGTACTACCAGATGGAACAAAGGAACTCACCTTGTGTGCAATGCCCTCTGTATGTGCATCTACTACTGCTTGAGGCTCTTCCTCCCCCCTCCCCACCACGGCTCTCAGGAGTACTCTGTACTGCAGGGGGGAGGGGGGGAAGGCTGTGTGGCCGCGCTAGCCAGTAGCCACCAACGTGAGTGTTTATGTGTCGATGGTCATCGATAATGGTCATGAACCAAGTAACATATCTGTGTGACAATCTTTGGTTTTTCTGTTTTTGTTTTATCCGCCATGTTTGTACCAGTGTGTGCTCGTTCACTTTAGTGTTAACACTGAATAAAAGATCTGTACTGTAAAGTGTGTGGTCACTGGGCTCCACTGCCCTTAGTAACCTCCACAAAGTTTTCTACAGAATGTCTCATTGCTTGAGCCACACATCAAAGATGCATTGACAATTGTTGGGTACCCATAACATGGAATGGCATTATGATGAGGACTTTGGTGCAGACTTAGGAGACATTACTGGTAATGACATAGTCAGCTCAAATTGAGATACTGAAAAATTGCACGATACTCCATCGTAAATATGAGGTCAACCAAAACCAGAATCACTCTAATATTTCAATTAATTCACTTTAATTTCAATATGTTTAATATTTATTTTCATTTAACTTAATTTAATTTCAGTGTTTAATTTTTGGTAGACCTAACTTGAACAGATCATGCTTGCTCAGTTATAAGATCTGTAAACAGCACTGTTATGTGCTACAGATGTGGGTTTCAAAGGTTTGCAGGAACATGCAGGAATAGCCATTGAAACATGCCTGCATCTCTAAATATCATCAAGACACGAAATACAGTCAGTATTGTTGCCCACCAGCTCTTTAGCGGTAAATTTTTCCAAGTCTTGATTGCTGTAGAAACATTGCGGAGTGTCGGCAGAAAGGGGAACCGCAGCTAGTTTGTGTCATACTTACTGAGTCAAGCTGACAGAAATGGAAGCACACATGTGGGACTGAATAGCACGCATCAGCAGAAGTTAAATGGAACAGTACAAGATTACAGTATCACGTCAGTTTGTTACGTAAGGAAACAATGCTTATATCTAACACAACACTGCCTATCCGGTGCCTTCTGGAACCACCAGCTAACCTGTTAAGTGAACATGGCAAGATATAAAACGCTGACACCTTTGTATGACAGGGCTGATGTGGTCATGACTTGTGCATAGGAGAAATATCTGCCACCCCACACATGCTATATATACTCTGGCGCCTGAAGTTCTAAGTAGTCGGTCAGATTAATCGATGGCTTACTCTTTGTAGCACTCAATTCCCTGATATGTTGTAACGTCAGTACAAGTCTGTTATAGAACTCCAACACTCTTCTACATCAGCTTACAACCGCCGAGATGTCGACTCCTGCATAGCTCCGAGTTCGACTCCTGCGCTACAACCAACTATAGATGTAGAGGAAGTATCTAGGAGGACTTCCATGCCCTGCACACCGGAACTCCAAGATTCCTAGGAAAGACGCATACTTGCCGGTAGGCCAGGAGTCAGCACACATCACGACCACACAACAACCATCAACACAGTCTGGTATGAAGATGATGCAAGACAGCAATTAGAGTGGGGACCAAGAACCACCCATCCAGACGTATGACTCTCTAATTCACACATTCCACCATACTTCCGTATGGTTCCACAAGAAACGGCATGGCAGCAGGGTGCCTACCTCTGTCCACTGAGCTAGTGTGGATGCAGTTGCATTGTCAGTGCGCAGTACGTTGGAAGGCCGCCGACGACATTGACCCAGTCACCTGGAGTAGGTAGCCATGTGTACCGCTTCAGAATAAATGTTTTACTGAACAATATTCTTTCATGAAATCAACGGTGGCACCAGAACCTTTCCTACCTCTTCCTGCAGGGCATACTCCCCCCATCCCCCACCACAAAAAATCATTTTTATTTCATGAAATACATTTGTAGCCTCACAGTCTCTACTGTATTTGTTTGGGGCACTCCCTTATAACAGACGTCAAATATAGATGACAAAGTGTGTGGAAAGAAGAGAATTAAGGTTTGGAAATGCAGTGTTTCAGAATGAAAGGTAAGTAGAACAACTAATGAAGAAGCATTGAATATACGTTTTACTATAGAATCTGTTTAGCTGTGTGGTTCAAGGTGTAGTTTTCTGAGACAAGGTATTATGCTGGCCTCAGTTTGAATTTACCTGGCAAAGCAATGATGTGGGTCAGTGTGCTGGCCAGTCTGGATATGGATTTTGGGCAGTTTCCTCATCCAACCAGGTGCTGGACTAGACATCTCTTAAGGGTATGGGGATGCCACCATGAAGGTCATCCAACCACACCTTAAACTAAACACCAAATCCAATTAACCATGCCAACCCTACACATGTAGACCAAGACAGAATGAAAAGAAAAGGGAAAGAAGAATCATGTAACAAAAAGAAGGAATACATTGTCAGAACATATACTGAGGAACCAGTAAAGAAATCATTTTGGCAATGGAAGAAATTGTAGAAGAAGAATGAGATTTGAATTTTAGAAAGTTATGAGAGCATCATTATTTATATGGTTATTGGAATTACTGAAATGTTACCGCCCGAAGAAGAGGACTGGTATGCAATTCTTCCACAAATGTTACTTTTATTGTGTGAACCTACGTTTGCTATAGTAATAAGTATAACTACCATGCTGAATGAATACTCAGGTTCCAACAGATCACCAAAGACATGCACTGTCAGGGTGTGTGTCACTCGGATGGGGTGCTCTTCGGGCATACCATATGCTCTAGACCAGTGTAGGGAGTTTTGAGGCCAATCTATGAGCTGCTTAAATGAAAAGTAGTGGCTCTGGTCATGTTACAAAGGCTGTATGGAAAATAGTCTGACCACTCCCATATACCACATCTGTTGGCAGCTTTGGGTCGATGATGTACGTTTGTGACTTAAAGCAGGAAACTCAGCTACAGCTAATAACAACAAACTTGATGTATTCGAATCTATGTGAGATTAATAAAAAAATGGTAAAAAAGTAACTGAAATTAATGGGAAAGTCTCATTCATTTGTCTTGATAATACAACTGATGAAAACTTTTCTGCTGTACCATTCATATTAATTACATAGAAATAAAACATGTAATATATAAATCAGCATTACATTTGACCATTCCCTGCTTTGAAATATATGTTGAGAGAGGAGGAAAGAGAATATATAACATTTCATGGTGAACGGTAGAAAAGCGTTTTTGGATTTTATGAGAAATTGTTATCAGTGCACTTTTCAGTATCTGTTACACATTCAATCTTTCTTGAACTGTCCATCTTTGTGGTGGAGCATTATTTGAGTACTTTCCTTGAAGATCAATTTTATAGGATTAGGGGAGAGGGGATGGGATTACCACGCATTCTCCTGCTGTACTCCTCTTTTTCATGCTTGTTCTGCCCATAATTACACCCAAAACTGTACATTGTGCAAGTACAGTAAATAAAATGTGGATTCTGATAATTATTATGGAAGATCAGCTGTACAAAGGCAACATGAAGAGGTGTATCAGTGGCTACACTCAAGATTCCTGCTGGCAGCTGTGAACAGTTTACCGTGATCTAATTGACAGTCTTCTTGGCCAGTGAAAGAAGAGTGTTAATAGTGAAGGTGAAAACTTTTGAAATAATAAGCAGTCACTCGCATAATAAATTGTCATTTTGTGGTCATCAATTTTCTTTGGACAAAGATGTGCATCAACAGTTTCACTCAAGGTTCTTGTAGGCAGCTGTAAACATTTTTCCATGAACTAATTGACTATCTTATCTGCCAGTGGAATAAGTGCGTTAACAGTGATGGTGAAAACTTTTGAAATAATAAACAACATTCTTACGTGTTTACCATCTGTCTTATTTTTATGACTCATCCTTATTGTTATGACTACTAACACAAGTATACACAATATACCGGCTACACTGTTGCTAGGACATTAAGCCGTCCCCACAAAGTCACAATAGATATGTCCGTGAGCACCCACTCTTATTCTGGTCAATACAGCAATGTCCGGAGACACGTTCGTCAGCACACGCAGTACGTAAAACTGAAGCGAGGTTCTCGGCTGTCCCCGTGCCTCTCTCAAACGCCGCGCGGCCGGCAGGGTGCAGCGCAGTAGTGCCGCCAGCGCCGCACAGCGGCCAGTTCTGGTAACGGGCGGCGCGCCGTCTAAACACACGCGCCGCACGTTACCACATTCCTCCCCCTTTACGGTGTAATGTCCAGGGGTGCCAACCGCACCCAGGCTACGTCCATGGGTGAGGCCTCGTCCATCTCCGGCTGCCAGTGTCGGGCTGGTACTACCCCATAGGGCTGATAATGTCCTGTTCGTCTGTGCCCGGAGTGGATGGTACCTCTGTGTATGTTGCTCGCAATGACCGGTGATGAGGGCGCACCGTCTGCTCCCAGAATTGGAGATAAAAAAGGAGCAGTTTCATTACTCACAGGTTGAGTCATGGTCCTTTCTGGTGTTTGGATGTCCATAGCCTCAGAAGCGGTGGCTCCCTCCCCCGTGTCCAGCGCCGGATGCTCAGTGAGGGGGGCCGAAGGTGGAGGTGACCCGTCGCTCAGGAATGTGGCTGCTGGGACTGGTGCCAGTGCCGGGAAAGGCTCCCTTACCGCCGACGGGGCTTGGGCGGGCACAGCATGCAGTGCAGAAGTCAGTCCCCCCGAAGATGGTGTCACGGAGCATGCCGGCGAAACAGGCCCCAGAGGAGGCGGGGGTGGAGGAGGCGCCTGTACATCTGCCGGGAGTCGTGGGCGCAACTGATCCCAGTGTCGACGAAGAGTGCCCACCGCAGTGTCCACAGTGCAAAGGCGACGGCCGAGACACGACTTCACCTTACCCGGCAGCCAACGAGGATGCCGGCCAAACCCGCGCGCCCACACTAGCGACCCCGGAATATACCGACCTGATGGACGTGAAGGCACACTCGGTGGCTGAGGCAACAACAAATGAAAGAGTGTGCGAGGTTGCCGACCATGAATCCGGCAGCTGGGCTGCGTTCCCCCGCCGGAGTGAACCGATACGACATCAAGAAACGGATAATGGCATCGTCCACAGAGCAAGATGTCACATACCTGCGCATCTGAAACGAGCGTGTGTGGAAACCCCTCCAAAGCAAAAATCTTAGACAGTGACTGAATAGTTACTGCAGTGGACATGGTATGGCAACGAAAATTGTATGGAAAGTTTGAGTACGCATCTACAAGAAAAAACCAATAAGAGTTCAGGAATGGGCCCGCGTAATCTATGTGCACCCGCTCCCACGGCTGTCGTGGCTGCGGCCAAGAAGAGAGAGACGCCCGAGGCGCCGCCTCCTGCAAAGCACAGAACGAGCACTTAGCCACTAGCCTCGTAATGTCATCATCGATGCGAGGCCAAAACACATGCCGGCGAGCCAATTTTTTCGTGCGGGATACTCCCCAGTGTCCTTCATGAAGCATCTGAAGCACGTGGGAACGGAGATCAGCCGGAATCAGCACCCGCGGAGCCTGTCCGTCTGTAGCCAAAAGGAGAACCATGTCCCATTCAGACAGGCGAAAACGGAAGGAATAATAGTTACGGAGGGGATCTGAAGCCCGACGTGGAGGGACATCAGGCCAGCCCACTCTAATGTAGTGAAGGACACGCCGCAGCACAGGATCTGACGACACTGCCTTCGCCAACACTGGCGCCGTAATAGGAAAACCATCAACAGTAGCCTGAGCTTCCTCATCCAAATAAAAGCATAAAAGTTCTTCTCGGTCAAAGTCGGGATCTGGCCCCGCCGGAAGGCGCGATAATGTGTCCGCGTTAGCATGCTGTGCCGTGGGACGGAAATGGATTTCATAATTATAACGGGAAAGAAACAGAGCCCAATGTTGTAACCTATGAGCTGCCTTGTCAGGAAGCGCTGCTGTAGGGTCAAATAGAGACACCAAGGGCTGATGGTCAGTAATAAGATGGAATTTGACCCCATACAAGTAAACATGAAATTTTTTCAAAGCATACACAATAGCTAATGTCTCCTTTTCAATTTGCGAGTACCGTTGCTGAGTTGCCGTCAACGTCTTAGAGGCGTACACAATGGGGCGTTCCGACCCATCGGGATACTTATGGGCCAAAACCGCTCCAATGCCATGTTGGGACGCATCAGTGGCCAGAACCAAATGTTGCCCGGGAACATACGCCGTCAAACAAGGTGCAGAAACCAGTAAGTGCTTTAACGTGCAAAACGCCCATTCACATTTAGACGACCAGGCAAAGGGAACACCCTTGTGAAGCAGACGATGTAAAGGATGCGCTACCGAGACAGCCCCCGGTAAAAAACGGTGGTAATAGGCAATTTTGCCCAAGAAGACCTGTACATCCTTAACAGATGTGGGACGCGGCAGGGACTGTACCGCGGCCACGCGATCTGGCAACTGACGGACGCCCGCTGAAGACACCTCAAACCCCAAATAAGGAATAGAAGGTTGGAAAAAACGGGACTTTGCCAGGTTGCAGCGGAGACCAGCTGCTTGTAGGACAGAGAAAAGTGGCCGCATGTTTTGTAAATGCTCGTGTGGGGAGGCCCCAGTCACAACAATATCGTCTAAGTAGTTAACACAGCCCGGAACCGGACGGAGAAGCTGCTCTAAGTAGCGCTGAAAAATAGCCAGGGCACTATCAACCCCGAAAGGGAGTCGCTGATATTGGTATAACCCAAAGGGAGTGTTGACGACCAACAGACGTTTAGTGTCGTCGCCCAAAGGGAGCTGAAGATAGGCTTCCGCTAAATCAATGTGAGAAAAAGAGTGGGAACCAGAAAGTAAAGCAAGGAGTTCGTCTGTCCGCAGCATGGGGTATGAGTCAACCACAGACTGTGCATTGATGGTGACTTTAAAATCGCCACATATACGTAAAGACCCCCCAGGCTTCTTTACAATAACCAGTGGTGTAGCCCATTCACTGGAAGAAATGGGAGTTAAAACCTGCAAGTCCTGTAGGCGATCTAATTCCGCCTTAAGTTGATCGCGCAGGGCCACCGGCACCCGGCGCGCGCGAAAACTTGGGTCGCGCCGTCGGTTTCATAGTAATGTGGGCGGTAAAGCCCACGGCACAACCCAGGCCACCCGAAAAGAAGGAAGAAAATTCCCGACAAAGACCATCTAACTCCGAGAAAGGAACCGAATCCGACAGGAGGTTGACAGAATCATCGATAGAAAAACCTAAAAACATTAAAAGCATCCAGGCCGAAAATGTTAGCAGCCACAGTGTCATCAACAACAAGAAAAGTGACCGACCTGACGACAGATTTATACGCCGTGGGAGCCGTGAATTGACCCAAGAGAGGAATGCGCTGGCGGCTGTAGCCACGCAAAGAACGGTTGACAGCCGCCAGAGGGGGCGAGCCAAGTCGTACATATGTGATATAATTGAGAAGAGAAACGGAGGCTCCCGTATCAACAAGTAAGGTAACTGCCCTGTCAAAAATCTGAACGTCAACAAAAAGTTTGGGAGACGAAGAGTGAACAGTGTGGACAAGATTAACATCCATCTCGCCATCTTGCTCAATTGGCCGAGAACGGCAAACAGAAGCCATGTGGCCTTTTTTCTTGCACGAGTGACATGTAACCCATCGCTTGGGGCAATAAGCCCTGTCATGTTGTACAAAACAAAGAGGACAGGATGGAAAGGACCATTGCGCGCGAGCGGGAGAGTGCGGCGCGGCCCGTGCCTGCCGTGAAGCCGCTGCCTGTTTACGACCGCGCGCGCGGCGAGTGGGGCGCTCCCGCATGAAAGCGACGTCCGCGCAATCCAAAGGTGCCGAGCCTGACTGCGAAACTGCAGCGACATCACCCGAAGTCTCAATTTGGTCCCCTGCAGCCCGTAAAACTTCAAAAGACTGCGCAATGTTTAAAACATCCGTCAAGGTGGGATTCTCCAGTTGTAAGGCGCGTTGGCGCACTTCCCTATCAGGAGCGAGCCGGAGAATTGCGTCCCGAACCATATCGTCGGCATATGACTCTTTGTGAGTCAGAATAATGAACATACACGGCGGCTAAGACCGTGCAGCTCTGCGGCCCACGCCCGGTAGGACTGAGTGGGTTTCTTATGTGACCGGTAAAATTCAGCCCGCGCCGCAATAACATGCGTGCGCGGGCGGTAATGGGCCGACAACAAACGACACATCTCATCAAAAGACAAAGCAACCGGTTCCTGCAGGGGGGCTAATTGACGCGAAAGTTGATAGATGTGGGGTGAGACCCACGAAAGAAATAAAGCCTTACACAATGCCGGGTCGGACAGCCCGAACGCAAGGAAATGTTGACGCAGTCGGTTTTCATAAGAGTCCCAATCTTCTAAAGAATCGTCAAAGCCCGAGAACGGAGGCGGAAACACAGTAGTGGAAGACACAGAACCGGAATCAAACACCGGCCGAGGAGCCGACGGCAACCGCGACACCAGGGAGTCAAAACGGTCCGCCTGACCCGACACAATCGTCGTTAACTGCTAAACGGACTCAACTACAGTCTGTAACGATTGCTGCAAGATTTGTCCCCACGGGGGCAGCTGAAAGTCCGCTGGAGTCAGCCCTTCGTTGTCTACCATCTTCCGCGACGGAGCACACGTCAATTCAAACACCACCCTCGTCGCCAATTGTGTTATGACTACTAACACAAGTATACACAATATACCGGCTACACTGTTGCTAGGACATTAAGCCGTCCCATCACAGTCACAAAGTCACAATAGATATGTCTGTGAGCACCCACTCTTATTCTGGTCAATACAGCAATGTCCGGAGACACGTTCGTCAGCAAAACTGAAGCGAGGTTCTCGGCTGTCCCCGTGCCTCTCTCAAACGCCGCGCGGCCGGCAGGGTGCAGCGCAGTAGTGCCGCCAGCGCCGCACAGCGGCCAGTTCTGGTAACGGGCGGCGCGCCGTCTAAACACACGCGCCGCACGTTACCACACTTATACAGATGGTGTGTACATAATATGAACACTTAAAACAGATATAATATTACGGTAATAATATAGTTATCAGTACAGTTTACAACTCACCACAAAGACGTGGCAACAGCCTACGACAGGCACATATAAAAGACACACACATAAAACACTTTCAGCTATCGGCCATGGCCTTCTTCAGAAAATAGAATACTCACGCAATCAAGTGTGGCAGCAGTCGGAGGTGATTGTTGTATGACTGTGTTATGTGCCTGTGTGATTGCGTGAATGTTCTGTTTTCTGAAGAAGGTCATGGCCGATAGCTGAAAGTGTTGTATGTGTGTGTCTTTTGTATGTGCTTGCCGCAGCTCGTTGTCACATCTTTGCGGTGAGTTGTAAACTGTCCTTATAACTATAGTATTAATTCCAACCTGGACGTTCCATTAACATATGTAATATTTATTTATTGGTAAAGAGTTGTCGCACCATTTGATTTGAGAATAGCTGTAACTCTTTCAGGAACCAATTCATAAAATGTATTTATAGTTTCCAACACAATGTTATCCATTCTTGTAGCAAAACTTCCATCAATTACTTCATTGATATGAGGCTGTAAATTTAGTCCTCACACACTGGTCTGCAGTTGCGCATAATGCTTTAATCATGCTGAAATGTAGCACATTATCATTTTGGAATATGGCAGTGTTTCTTAGCAATATGTTATTCAAAGTAAGCAGTTTTGTGTCAACATTCATGACATATTCATTCAGTTATCAAACATGTGATGGTAATGATAGAAATAGTGGAAAGCCACAATATAGATACCCAAATCATGATATAACCTTTCCCCTGCTTGGTTGTAGGGAGCAGGAATGCCATATCGTAAACCTTCTTCTGGGGTTTTCGATACATGAACGCATCTGTTTGTAAGAAGCGATATAAACCTTCTGTTCATATTATTTTGTCCACAGCCTGTAGTTTTATATTATCTAAGTGCCATAAACAACATCAGCAGTTGAAAATGGACATGATCTGTGTACACTGCAGTTATCAGGAAGGTAAATAACCGAGCTTGGAACATATCAAAGTGAGAACCAAAGAAATTATGGAAGCCCAAGTAGTGTTGTGACAGAGTAAATTGCAGAACTCTGCAGCTAAATTCTGCCACCTATAATACCCAAAAGGAGATGAGCATAACACTCATATAGTGGATATTTCGTACTCTGCATTTCAACAATTACTTACCAATTGTATATCCTTCTGTACAAAACTCATAGCTATTGCTTATCATGTAATTTTCTTACAAATGATCAATATGCTTGAAATAGTAATGGTTACTGTGACATGGCAATTATTTACTCAGTGGTTAAAAGGCACATGCAATATCAGAACAATTTACTGTCCATAATCAGTGAAAGTACAATTGGAATGATCTGAACTGATTGCATGTTGGCTGAGCAGAATATGATTCATTGTCTCATATGAAGTAATAGGGAGACTGATGTATGATGGTTTTCCCCCTCATTTATTTACTTATTTCAATGTCCTAAATAAAGACAATTGTGTTGAACTTTTGCATCTGTTCAGTGAATGTGTTGAAAATCTGAATCACCAGTTATGTGGAATATTATACCGTTTTTATGGAAAATCAGACACAAAATATAATTGACTTGTTCTGTTGCCAATAGTCTCACCACTATAAAAAGAAAGGATACAGGGGAATCTAATTTTGTTTCTACTTACCTGAATAAGTTCTCTTGTGTGTTGGGTATTACACTAGACCTATGGTCAAAGCTAATGGTCAAGTCCATGAAATACATGCATATATAAATCCAGCAGTGGATTCAGGATGGAGTGACCCAGGTGGTTATCGAGACTGCTGGGATCCATGGCTCCAATCCATGTCTAAAACCACATCAGTACTTTTAACATTAATATTAAAATTTGCAATCTCCCATTTTGCGAAAATAAACAATTATTCAGCCTTATTCCACTCTCGTGGCCAGCACTTGTGGTCATCAGATAAATGGAATACTCTGTGTACTGAAATACTGCATCGGTGGTGTATTAATATTAAACCAATATGAAATTTGTACTTCCACCATTTACATTAGAAAATGATTTTAAATATAAATTGTTGGTGTGTCCTACTGTGAACAGCTGTTCATTAATCTGTACATAAAAAGCTTTAAATGTATGCAGTTGCAGAGCATGATAATTAACAGGAAACTAATACAACATAAAAAATTAAAAAGCTGAAGAATGTTACCACAGTGAAGTAGTTGGATTTAGAGAAGATAAGATCTAAGAAAAGAAATAATTACATAAATGCTAAGACTTGAAAAAAAAAAAAAGGGAGAGATTTAGTACTAAAATGAAAATTTTGTTACTTTGAAATGAACTATGAATTCAGAATTGAAAATATGTAGACATTAAATTAAGTATGTTTTGTATGAGTGTCTGGCTTTCTTATACCTCATATTTACATTAAAGCAGTTGCAAAGAAGTTGAAATGAATGTGCATAAAACAAATACTGTATCATAAAAAATTAAATGCAGGTAAGTGGCAATACTAGTAATTTTTGGGGTTACTAATGACCCCACAATAGTAGTAGTGATAGCAAAAAATATTGATAGTAACTTAGGGTTAAATACACAGTTTCGAACCTCAGAAATAATCACATGTGTTTCTACTTATTTCATGTAACTAATGAGGGGGAGGACGAGAAAAGATGTAGTGAGTTTACAGCTGAAACTGAAGCGATTGTTTGGTTTGGTGTTTGGGCAGTGCATATTGGCGATTTCATAATTCCTTGTGGATGGTGACAATGGAAACTGATCAACAGATGATGTACCCATGATTTAATTATGGAACACTGATCATTAGAAACATCACATTAATATTGCTGAGTGGAGCCTTGTGCTGTGGCAACATTTTCTTCTTGCAAAATCCAAATCTGATATTTAATCGCTTTTTTCTTCAAAACGCATACCTGTCTCCTGCATCATTCCGAGCATAAGACAGCAGACACATTCATACACTAGCTTGTCAGAAATATATTGATATGTTTTAAGAATATTACTTGATTTTCGAGTTTTGGTGATGTTGAACATAGTAGCACACTGAAATTAGAACGAAACTGCAGATTTGTGTACATTCTGAAAGACTCAATGGCTGTCTACAATGGCTCACGATAGGCAGCACATGCTTCCTATGATTCATTGTGCAGTTACGGTACCGACAACTACCGCTGACACCAAGAAAGTATTCTCACTAAAAATCGACTGCTAAGCTTACGACTCAAACCGAACGTCAGTGACTTTACCTGCTGTACTTCATATTAGATGAAACGCATTTGTAGGAACTTTTAGTGTCATTTTTCGGGTGCAGCTTAAATTCGAGAACTTTTTGTTGTTGAAATTCAAGTCTCATTCTGCGGGTGCGGACTAGATTGAAGTTAATTATATATAATGCTTTTGGATAGAGCAGTTAAATCAAGGCGTATATATATATATATATATATATATATATATATATATATATATATATATATATATAGGGTGAGTCACCTAACATTACCGCTGGATATATTCCGTAAACCACATCAAATACTGACAAACCGATTCCACAGACCGAATGTGAGGAGAGGGGCTAGTGTAATAGGTTAATACAAACCATAAAAAAATGCACGGAAGTATGTTTTTTTAACACAAACCTACGTTTCTTTAAATGGAAGCCCGTTAGTTTTGTTAGCATATCTGAACGTATAAACAAATGCCGGCCCCGGTGGCCGAGGAGACTGAGGCGCTTCAGTCACGGTCTGCACGGCCACTACGGTCGGGGGTTCGAATCCCCCCTCGGGCATGGATATTTGTGCCGTCCTAGTTCGTAAGTAGTTCATAAGTAGTTTGTAAGTTTAGGGACTGATGACCCCGTAGTTAAGTCCCATAAGCTTTACAAATATTTGAATATAAACAAATACGTAATCAGTGCCGTTTGTTGCATTGTAAAGTGTTAATTACATCCGGAGATATTGTAACCTAAGGTTGACGCTTGAGTACCACTCTTCTGCTGTTCAATCGTGTGTATCGGAGAGCACCGAATTAAGTAGGGATCCAAAGGGAATGGTGATGTACCTTAGGTACAGAAGAGAGTAGAACAGCACATTACGTCCACATGCTAACACCTTTATAGATCTTTTTCATTGACACACATGTACATTACCACGAGGGATGAGGTACACGTACACACGTGGTTTCCGCTTTCAATTACGGAGTGGAATAGAGTGTGTCCCAACATGTCAGGCCAACAGATGTTCAAAATGGTGGCCATCATTTGCTGCACACAATTGCAATCTATGGCGTAATGAATGTCGTACACGCCCCAGTACATCTGTTGTAATGTCACCGCAGGCTGCCACAATATGTTGTTTCATACCCTTTGGGGTTGTAGGCACATCACGGTACACATTCTCCTTTAAAGTACCCCACAGAAAGAAGTCCAGAGGTTGAAGATCAGGAGAACGGGCTGGCCAATTTATGCGTCCTCCATGTCCTATGAAACGTCCGTCAAACATCCTGTCAAGGGTCAGCCTAGTGTTAATTCCGGAATGTGCAGATGCACCATCTTGCTGATACCACATACGTCGACGCGTTTCCAGTGGGACATTTTCGAGCAACATTGGCAGACCATTCCGTAGAAACGCGATGTGTGTTGCAGCTGTTTGGGACCCTGCAATGAAGTGAGGACCAATGAGGTGGTCGCCAATGATTCTGCACCATACATTTACAGTCCACGGTCACTGTCGCTCTACCTGTCAGAGCCAGCGAGGATTGTCCACGGAGCAGTAATGCAAGTTCCGTAGATTGTGAAACCCGCTTCATCGGTAAACAGGTAGAACTGCAATGCATTCTCTGTTAATGCCCAATGACAGAATTGCACTCGGTGATTAAAGTCATCACCATGTAATTGCTGATGTACGGAGACATGAAACAGGTGAAAGCGGTGACGATGCAGTATGCGCATGACACTACTTTGACTCAGTCAACCGGCTCTCGCAATGTCCCGTGTACTCCTGTTTGGGTTCGCGGCAACACCAACTGCATCTGCTTCTCCTATGACAGGCCTGTTATGGACCCGTTTGCGTGCTACGACTATACCTGTTGCACACAGTTGGCAGTAGATGTTTTGAAATGTGCGCCACGTTGGATGCTCTCTGTCCGGGTACCATTATGCATACACCCTACAGGCTTCAGCTGCATTTTGTCGACACTCACCATAGATGAGTATCATCTCCGCCTTTTAAGAGTTCGAATACACCATGGTCAAACTTCCTACAACACTACACTATCACAGACGTCTGGTAACACAGTGTACTACAGTTAGTCTGCGTACAAAGACGAATGCAGAATAACAATAGCAGCAATCGCTACATACAGACACTGCAAGAGCTAGACCAAACCACAACAGTGCACTACAGCAACATTCGTAAACATGGTCGTCATCGTAAATATGTCCCTGCAGATGCTGCTCGCCGACCATGGCCCATGTTTGTTACAACACGCAACTGAACGTCAGAGGTTTCAAGCCTCCACTTTAGGTTACAATATCTCCGAATGTAATTAACATTTGACAATGCAACAAACGGCACTGATTACGTATTTGTTTATATGTTCAGATGTGCTAACAAAACTAACGGGGTTCCATTAAAAAACGTAAGTTTGTGTTAAAAACATATTCCGTGTATTTTTTTATGGTTTGTATTAACCAATTACACTAGCCCCTCTCCTCACGTTCGGTCTGTGGAATCGGTTCGTCAGTATTTGATGTGGTTTACGAAACGTATCCAGCGGTAATGTTAGGTGACTCACCCTGTATATATATAATAGATGAAGTTTACTTACCAGACGAAGGAGCACAGGTATGTGACAGCAAACATAAATAAAACAAACACACTCACAAACAAAATCAAGCTTTTGCAACCTTGTTGCTTCTTCAGGCAGGGTAGGGTAGGAGACGAAAAAGGAAAGGATTTGTGTATAAAGGAATGGGTGAGGAGTCATTCCAATCCTGAAGAGGAAAGACTTACCTTTGGGGAAAAAGGATCGTAAGTGGCTCTGCCCTTAATTGTGTACACCTTCTGGGTTACAGGTCTAGAGTAAGTGGTGGTGGGAGGCTGCATAGGACAGATTTAACACAAGGGGCAGTTACATGGGTAGGAGCCAGAGGGTGGGAAAGGTGATTTGGGGATTTCATAGGGATGGACTAGGAGGTTACAGAGGTTAGGTGGGCGGCGGAAAGACACTCTTGGTGGAGTGGGAAGAATGTCATGAAGGATGGATCTCATTTCGGTACAGGATTTAAAGAAGTCGTATCCTTGCTGGAGAGCCACATTTAGAGTCTGCTACAGTCCTGGAAAGTAACCGGTGACAAGAGGGGCACTTTTAGGGTTTCTGGAGTTCTTCTTCACTGTTAGTCCAGATCATGAAGATGTCGTCAATGAATCTATACTAAACTTTGGGTAGACAGGCTTGGGTATTCAGGAAGGCTTCCTCCAAGCGACCCATAAATACGTTTGCTTACAAGGGGGCCATCCTGGTTCCCATGGCTGTTCCCTTTAGTTGTTGGTATGTCTGGCCCTCATCCCAGCCGCCCCATTGTGGCTGGTTACCAAGCCCTTACAGAACCAATCTCTGTGTACATAGACCAACACCTTCAACCAATCATGAGCAGTCTCCCATCCTTCATCAGAGACACCATCCACATCCTCGATCATCCAAAATCCTTACCCCAGCCTGTTACCTCCAGAAACAATCCTTGTAACCATTGAAGCCACTTCCTTATATACTCTCACATGCCCAGAGCCTCGCTGCGATGGAGTATTTCCTTTCACGCCGACCATCCTCTTCCCTACCTAAAACCTCTTTCCTTAATACCCTAGCCAGATTCATCCTAACCCACAACTTCTTCACTTTTGAGGGCCAAACATACCAACAACTAAAAGGAACAGCCATGGGAACCAGGATGGCCCCCTTGTAATCAAACTTATTTATGGGACGCTTAGATGAAGCCTTCCTGAATACCCAAGCCTGTCAACACAAGTTTGGTATAGATTCATTGACGACATCTTTATGATCTGGACTCACAGTGAAGAAGAACTCCAGAATTTCCTCTCCAACCTCAGTTCCTTTGGTTCCATCAGATTCATCTGGTCCTATTCCAAATACCATGCCACTCTCCTTGATGTTGACCTCCATTTATCCAATGGCCAGTTTCACACATCTGTCCACATCAAACCAACAAACAACAGTACCTCCAATATGACAGCTGCCATCCATTCCATACCAAACGTTCCCTTCGCTACAGCTTAGGTCTCTGAGACAAATGAGTCTGCTCCAGTCCTGAATCCCTGAACCAGTACACCAATAACCTGATGACAGCCTTCACATGCCACAGCTACCCTCCTGATCTGGTACACAAGCAAATAATCAGGGTCACTTCCTCTCCTTCCCAAACCCAGAACCTCCCACAGAGGGACCCTAAAAGTGCCCCTCTTGTCACCGGTTACTTTCCAGGACTGGAGCGGACTCTAAATGTGACTCTCCAGCAAGGATACGACTTCTTTAAATCCTGTCCCGAAGTGAGATCCATCCTTCATGATATCCTTTCCACTCCACCGAGAGTGTATTTCCGCCGCCCACCTAACCTCCGTAACCTCCTAGTTCATTCCTATGAAATCCCCAAACCACCTTCCCCACCCTCCAGCTCTTACCCATGTAACCGCCCTCAGCATAAAACCTGCCCTATGCATCCTCCCACTACCAGTTATTCCAGTCCTGCAACCCCGAAGGAGTACACAATTAAGGGCAGAGCCATTCGTGACAGCACCTACGTGATTTAGCAACTGACATGTCTTTACTGTGAAGCGTTCTATGACCAGCAACAAACTGTCCTTTCGCGTGAACGGTCACAGGGAGACAGTGTTTGTTGGTAATGAGGATTACTCTGTGGCTAAGCATGCCTTGGTGCACGGCCAGCACATCTTGGCACAGTGTTACCCCGTCCGGGTTGTATGGATACTTCCCACTGACACCAACCTATCAGAACTCCAGAGATGGGAACTTGCCCTCCAACATATTCTATCTTTCCATTGCCCACCTGGTCTCAACCTTCGTTAGTTTTAAATTCCTGTCCACCGTTCTACAACATCTTTGCCTCCAATCTCTGGACAGAGCCACTGCCTCAACTGCCATCTCTGTCTAACTTCTATGCATTTTGCATGTCTGCCTTTGTGTGCCCTCCGACATACAAAACAATACAAAGAAATATTACCGAACACATATTTTGACGTATAAAACACCACTAAAAGACACAATACAACAAAAACCATTCACACCCGTCATCAACGACAATATAAACTACACTATAAAAATCTTTCCTAACCTTGTTTGGCTCTCGAAATGGCAAAGATGATGGGTGGTGTCCCGTGCTTCAACTGAACTAATTTTTAATACAGCTGAAAATTTATTTAAATAATAAACTAGAGTGTAAATAAGATTAATAGCATTAAAACAGTTTCCAAACTGACTTGAGTTCATGGCAGCTGTAGACTTCACGCTTTCCTATCTTACAAGTAAGTTTATTCTTCTGGTCATCTGTCACCTCGAACCTAACTTACAAGTTACAACAAAAAGACTGGACACACTGTAAAACTTCGCACAACCGATAATAACGGAACAGCAAACACAAACGAATAAAGAGCAACAATGCAAAAATGGCAATGAATCGCGAAGGATCCATGGTAGCGGGACCTTAGAGACATATGTCGGTAGTTTGGTGTTTGAGCGTATGCATATCCGTTTAGCACTAGTATCGCCCACTAGTAGTGGGCGAGGGCACTGCATACTTGTCGAACTGGCTGCCGGCGATGCAGTTGTTGAAAATGATTGAAACAGTCAATGACATTGCTTTTCCCATATATATATATATATATATATATATATATATATATATATATATATATATATATATGAAACAAAGCTTGTTATGAGCATAAAATGAAGTAATTAGCTATTGAAGACGATTTCTAGAAAACAGTCAAATACCGTGTTTCAAAGCACTGCCAGGTTTGCTGTTTATATAATAAAGGACGCTAGTGGACTATTCACCTGGGCAACTGAGTAGCTAAGATCGCTGGCCCTGTAAAATCAAATGTTGTATGGCATCCTTACTAAAATTCCGAAATGGTTGTTTGATTTGGAAGTTTCTCAATTTTTTCCGATACTCCAATGGGGTTAGAGTAAAAAAAAGTGTTTTGTTTGCTTTTATATAGATGTGAAGAAAGAAATTAATAAAATGAAAAGGGGAGAACCGAAGGAACAGATAAAAAATATCTAAAATATATGTATATTGAAATTGTTAATGTATGGGCATTGCCAGTACACATTAGATTGGTATTTTAAGCGTTGCCATACCATTCACCTGCATTAAAATTTTGCTTACTTGACCTTGAAAACGAGAGGAATGGTACTGTCTACACTACTTATACAGTGCATAGCGCAGGATACTTTATATCAGACATTGACACCATTCTATAAAAATTTGATCTTGGGAGGAAAGCTGTGGCGGCGTGGCCGAGCGCATTGAGGCGCAATGCTACGATGCGCGAGGCCATTACCCGTTGGGGTTTCGAAGCCCCCCCCCCCCGCCCTCGCGGGATCGCCGAGTGCTCTGGAGTGCCACGTTGCGGATCGCGCGGTCTCCCGCGTCGGAGGTTCGAATCCTCCTTCAGGCTTGGATGTTTGTGTTGTATTTAGTATAAGTTAGTTAATAAGTAGTTTGTAAGTTTAGGGACTGATGACCCCCCAGTTAAATCTCATAATCTTTACAAACATTTGAACTTTACTCCAGACCGTTTTAGCTCAATCAGGGCCGGCGCAAGGAACGTGCGGCAGCACGGAGCGGCACAACAGTGGCAGCTATGGCAGTCCCTGCTGGACAAGGCGAAACCGAGGGGAATTATGTGACAAGTCATTTATTTGATCGTAGCCATTGCGATATTTATTGTTTCTTACGAGTGAACATAATAGCTCCAAAACAGTTCCAGTTTTAGCAGCACTACTCAACTATAATAGGGAAAAGCCATTTTGTTTACGTTCTTTCAAAAGAAGACTTCAGGCAGTGAACTTAACGGGCCTTTAGCTTCTAAGAAATCCTTACTGGTGGTTATTAAGAAATACGAGAGGCGCTTCACTGGGCAGGACAACATGACTGTTGGGCAGTAAATCAGTGGAGAAAGGTATTTTTTACTGATGAATCCAAATCTGATGTCATTGGCAGAAAACGACCTAAGTTTGTGCGCGGTTGCCAAGTGAACGAATGTTACACCAATATGTACAGGGTGATCAATCCTCAGCGCAACCGCCTCTGCGGCGTGCGACTTGCCGGCGATGGCAGGTGTGGTTCCCGCTTAGCGCTCCATCCATCTTCCGCACTAAATTTAATACGTGTTGGCGCACAACTTACTTCTGACCTACATCACACAAACACTTAGAAGGAAAAGTTTATTACTCACCTGTATTACGCAAAGAGGTGCTGGAACTGCCTCCCTTCGTTCGAGCATTTCTGACACCTGCTGAGAAAGTTGCTCATTACGCTCTGAAGTTCCCTCTCAGAAATTGCCGTGATTTCATGACGAATGTTTGGTTTTAGTTCGTCTAAAGTCTGGGGATTTGATTTGTACACTTTCTCTTTTAATGCTCTCCACAGATAAAAAACGCACGTGGTTAAATGGGGAGAACGAGGGGGCCAAATGTTCTTAGTGATAAATCTTTCACCAAACACATTACCAATTTCCCATAATGATAAGTTGGCTGTATGTGTTGTTGCTGAGTCTTTCTGAAATATTGATAAGGCATGTTTTCTTTCAGTTAATTGGGAAAATAAAGGCTGCAATATGTTTATGAATTATGTTAGGCTTTTCCTAACTCTAGTAACGATTATTTTGCGAATTAACATACCCACTTAGATGGGACCATGATTTGTCCGAAAAGAAAGTTAAGTTCGGGTCAATTTCTCCTTCATGCACCTTTTTCAGAATCAATGAGTGTAAAAGCTGTACGTGTGTTGTGTGGATGTTGAACCTATCGTTAGATCAGACAACAAATTGTTCCTTGACACAGCAATTTGGTTTAATTATGGCCCTGATACTGATGTATATGCTATTAAGTGAGAAACAGTGCATGAAACTGATTATGTGCGCAACGGATATTTTTAACAAAACAACTGTGACATGTAGCCTTTTGAAACAGACACTGACTATACTCAAAAATTTTGACTGCGAGAAAGATATTAAAAAAACCACAAATCACTTTCTTAATGCTTGACTGTGAGAATTTTATGCAGATCAGTTTCTAATTATTGAAATTTAGCATCAATTTAGTATCATAGTCAATTAACTATCATTTACTATGGCATCAATAATGAAATCCGTTCAACAATATTATTCACATCAATACTGCACTTTAAATCCACTAATAATTAATTATCAAATGAAGGAAGTAGGTTAATTTTCTAACTACGTAAATGAAACATGAAAGAGAGTTTAAGTTACTTATTATTAATAATCAGCATTACATTACCTACATAATACAACTTCTGACTTGCTGGCAAAGCAGCCTCTGCTCTACATCGGAGCCATACACACAACCCAACCGCTCTCTAAGCGAGCTGAACCACTAGTAGTACTCTCTCTCAGAGCGAGCTACAATGCTATGCAATACATGATCTTTGCCAAAGATGAAACTTCATAAAGGACACATATCGATACATACAGTAGAAGCGATATTATACATTTTCTTGCAAGCAAGTTACTCGATACAAAACAGGAGGCACAATATTGGACATTTTCTTACAAAATAATTTTTATGGACACGTTTCATCACCCCCCTCCTACCTATTAAAATTTTGTAGGGTGGGTGATGCCAATGGCATTGCCTAGCCAGCAAAATTACTGAATTTCAAGTCCAAAAATCCATTAATGACATCCAAAATATAACATGAAAAATATGAAAACCTGATAAACATTTTTATACAAGATATTCAAGATCAAAACAACAGATGGAGTTCATAGAAAATTTAAAAAAAATGTGACAGTCATAAATACAAGCAATTTTACAGACGAGTACCAACAAGAGTAATGCTTGGAGTGGTACAGGATGTGACAGGCATAAGCAAATGTCAAAATGTACAGAACATCAGCAATAAATGGAATACATGACAAATGTACATAATGATAAGCATAAGTATATATAGAATTTCAGAGAACATAGTTTGACAAATGATATAGTGGAAAAAATGAGATAGCTAGAAGTAATAGACAAGTGAAAAAAAATACAATAATAAACATGAACATATACAAAGTTTTACAAAAGGTAGTTTAACTAATGTCATCATTCTTTAAAGAAAATGAGGTAATTACAAGTAATACACACAGTAGTGTAAGTTCCATGCGTCTAAATTTTGTACAAGAGATCAGTATTTTTGGGAACATAAAATGAACATTTGTATCTTGTGCACAATGTAGTCTATGTAAATTTTTAGTGCACTTAGTATAAGATAAAGTGTCAATTTTGTATTCTGTGATGCATTTAAGATGCCATACTTTCATGGATGCTAGAACATACATGTAAAATTTTTGACTACATAGGTTTCTGATCATGTACAAAATAATGTCACTGCTTCGGCACAATAGGATTTCAATATCACGTTTGTCAATCGAATAGTTACAATGACAGTTCAGACTAAAGTGTATTGGCTCATTATAGTTCTGAAAGCATATTTATCTATCAAGAGCACAATTTTATTTTGGTCACTCAATGTAAAAGAACCATGAAATATACCTAAACACTTGTAATGAACCTGTGGACAACGTTTGCAATGGGAGGCACTGAATAGTATAAGCACACGAATAGCACATTAGCTCCTAACATTCATTTTAGGTCTTCACACGAATAGCCAATTATTCCCTAACATTCATCTTAGGTCTGCACACGATTAGCCAATTATCCCCTAACATTCATCTTAGGTCTGCACACGAACACAAAACACTGTAAGATTACACCACACTGTAGGCGAGCTGGCTGGTTGCATTGAAGTTGAAGTCATGGGGAAAAGGTTCTGATGTATTCCTCCATGCAATTCGACAACCAAGTGTGCTCCAACCAACGGGGCTACTAGCAGACTGCATCAGCATAGCCAAAATTAGAGCAAAATTATGGTGGTTGGCCAAGGCTGCAATGGACAGTACTATGTGGCCAAACATCATCCAAAAAACATCTTCATTAAAAGGCCCAAAATCAGTGGTGTATAATAACACGTCCATTGTTCTGTGTGCATTATGGAATCTCGTGTGCGAAATCGCCAGTTCCCATGCGTGTCCAAAGTACATGAAATAAAGCATTTTACACACAAATTAGTAACATAGTCATGATATTTCAGTTTACACTGAAAGAAAAGTCGTTGATTATTAAACCATATTTACATTACAAGTAGTGTCTTGAAGACGGATACATTTGAATAGTAATGAGTAATTTAATTCTTATACTAGAGTATCTACAAAATTAGTGTCATTTCATATAGGCATAAGACTTTACATACTATGTACATATTACTTTACAAACACATAAATTTGGCATTAGGTCATGTAAAGTAAATTTGTTGTCATAATTAGAGCAATTAACGTGAAGCCACTTCAAATAACTTGACATTCCAATTACCACTAGTCAATTAAATTGACATACATCACTATGGTGGGGATTGCATTACCACCAAATTATAACAATTAAATTACATATGTTGCCATGGCCAGGCTTTTGTCTGAACTGAGTTACATATTTCATTGCCTTGAGGTATAACACATCAGGGTAGTTTCGTGAGAATATCAAAAGAGGTTCAAGTCATCAGGTCATGTCTGTGTCCGTCTGAGTCAGCAGTAGGGTCAGACAAAACAATTAAGGCAAATTTTGGCACAGTAATAGATGTACATCACAGTAAATCATTTGATAACGTACACTACTTGTTAGGCATAGCTACAGATTTTCATCAATAAGATCATCAATAAAATTTTGAAGATAGCAGTAAGCAAAAGCAAAGTATCTCTGTGCATTAACTAGACTTAACTAGGCGTAGTTTATGGCAAAACTGCAAGTTCGCAAGAGAGATGGCTGTGTGCAACGTATAAGCATAACCATACATTTTCATGAGCTTCATTATAAAATTAATTGTCATAGTGGTAGGGCTTAGGTATATAATTAGTGAGCATAGCGGTAAGCTTTGATTACAAGAGCAATAAGCATAGCTGCAAGCATAATTAGAGATATTCATTACACATAATTACAAATAATTACAGAGCATCAGAAGGATATGATTCTCACCAATCACACATGCCATTGAAGGCACAATGCATCAACATACAAAATGGTGCACATAAGCACAAAGAGAAAACACAAAAGCGCAGTGCGAGTAAGCACATAAGAAAAGAACAGAGCATAGCATCATTAGCAACAGAGCGATTCTCCTCATAATTGCTTCATAATCATTGTATACTCTCGTCCACATAATTACATTTATCAAACATCTTTGACTGTTACCAATACCTTCCTTACCATCATTTATCCATAAACAATAGTGCATTTTAAAGACCACCATGACATATTGTGTATTGCCTTACTCATCATCCTCCAGAATGTCCTTTTTCTTTTTTACTGCTTAATTGGCTTACAAAATGCTTATGTCAACTCAAAATCTTCTTCACTCGCTCCGAAGTTCGTAAGTTATGCAATTAGTAATACAGAAGAGAAATCTGATATTTTCTGAAACATAATAACTTAATTAGATTACTCAATCAAAAATTTCCATTAATTTTATTTGTCTTGCACAGCCACAGAGTTCGTTATATGTAAATTGCAAGATAGTCATAGTTTTGTATGACAATATCCCAGCGTAGCACAGAGCATAAGTATTCAGAGTTAGGGAAAAGTAACAGTGAGAAAAAGATGTAGATAGAGCGCACTAAGGAAAAGCGGAAGAATAGTGACACTCAGCTCGAGAACGGGGCACCAATCGCCACTTGGTGTGTCCAAAACAGATTAATGGACTCTCTACCCCAATTTTATGCCTTGAAAATTTTAATATTGGAAATGTGGTGTATGCCTTTCGACTTGTGCGTCTTTAAAGTTTCTACCTCAACGACGTTGTCGTGGATGATACGTTTGATTCGATACGGACCATTGTACAGTAAGAAGAATTTGTGAATCATAGATCTTCCCTTGTGGGATAAGTGGTGTGATCTAATTAATACCTTTTGTCCTACATAGAGTTGTTTGGCGTAACAATTACGTTGAGAGCGTTTCCTTTTTTCAGCTGCTTTCTTAATGTTTTTAAGCGCCAATTCAATGATCTCATGATGACGTAGTCTTCTGTGTTTAGGAAAAGGTATCAATTCCTTGATACGGTCGGGAGGTTGCTCGTTTTTCAGAACCAGAATTGGTGAAAGACCTGTAGAATCATTAGGAACTTCATTTATAATATTTTGAAATGACAGAAGATACCTATCCCATGTGTTATGTCGTCGGTAGCAATACAGCCTACAAAGTTTTCCAAGCTCTTTCATCACTCGTTCACAAGGGTTAGAGGCAGCATGATAAAGTGATATGAACACAGGTTTGATGTTTCTATGCCGCAACATCCGTGCCCAATCATGAGAACGGAATTGAGGTCCGTTATCGGAGATGACTTTATCTATATGGCCAACATCTTTTAGGAAGTTTTTGACAAAGGCGTTAGTTACTGTCTTCGCCGTGGCACGGCGGAGCGGAGTAAAAGATACAAATTTTGATGTGAGCTCAATAGCAACTAAAACAAAGGAGAAACCATTGTTAGTTCTCGGAAGAGGTCCAAACAGGTCAACGGCTGCTAACTGCTTTAATTTTGAAGGTATAATCGGAAAAAGTGGAGCAGAATGCGATATGGTCGGCGGCTTTGCTTTCTGACACAATTTGCATCGAGATAACACATTGCGTATACGTTTCTCCATGTTGATGAAGTAACAAGAGTCGCGTAATTTCGCGAAGCACTTCTTGGCACCATAGTGTCCGTAACTAAGATGAATATACCAAATCAATTTGTTCACGGATTCCTCCGGAACACACACTAACCAAAATTGACTGTCAGGGGCTTTACGTTTGAAGAGAATGTTATTATGGATAATGTAAAATTGTCTGATGGAAACATTATATTTATCGTGCCATTTTATTTTAATATCTCGCCAGATTGGATCTTTATCTTGTTCTTTAGCAATGTCAGAAAATGTGGCAGATATGTAATTTTCGAAAGCAATTTGCTGCATATAGAGGATAGTAAAGTTATTTTCTAAGTATGCCTCTTCCGTCGCCTTGATGAGCCCAACAGGCGAACGAGATAGCGAGTCTGCAACGACGTTTTGTTCACCAGGAATGTAAATTACAGAGAAATCGAATTCTTGAAGGAACAAAGCCCATCGTCTAAGTCTATCATGGTTAAGTTTTACCGACATGAGGAATTGAAGTGCACGGTGATCCGTGTAAACTTTAGTGTGTCTGCCAAACAAGAAATAACGGAATTTTTCGAATGCCCAAACTACTGCCAAAGCTTCAAGCTCAGTGACGGAATAGTTCCGCTCTGACTTGGATAATATGCGACTAGCAAATGCAATGGTTCTCTGGGTGGCAATGCCATTTTCTTCATCCTCTTGAAACACGTGAACGCCAAGTCCGAATTTTGAACTATCGGTAGAAATGCAAAAGATCTTAGACAAATCTGGGTGGTGCAGAATAGGTGCGTGAAGGAGTGCATCTTTTAAGCAAAGAAATTCTCTTTGGGCAGCTTCATCCCAGAACCAAACAGTATTCTTTCCAGTTAATTCATATAATCTGGGAGTAGTTAGGTCTTTCAAATTTATAAAACGCCGATAGAAATTAATTAAACCCAAGAAGGCTCTTAATTGGCGTTTAGTGGTGGGAACAGGCATTTTCATTATCGCCTCTAACTTTTCGGGGTCGGGCTTGATCCCATCTTTAGAAATAATGTGCCCTAAAAATTTAATCTGAGAACGACCAAACTGTGACTTCTCTAAGTTGACAGTAATCCCGGATTGAGCAAACACTTCAAGTAAAGATGCCAAAGTACTGTTATGTTTTTCCCAGGAAGATTCTGCAATTAAAATATCATCAACGTAAATTGTGATTTGTTGTTTTAAGTGCTCAGGAAGTGTGGCATTCATCGCACGGATGAAAGCAGATGAGGAGATGTTCAGTCCGAAAGGCAATTTACGGAACTGATAACAGTTTCCGAAGCAGAGAAACGCGGTGTACTTCCTACAGTTGGGGTGCAGTTTCACTTGCCAAAAACTAGACCTAAGATCTAATGAGGATAAAACTTTGACACCATAGAATTTTTGTAACAATTCTTCCAGGATTTGTGGTCGGTCGGTTTCAGGTAAAATGATAGTGTTAATTTGTCTGGAATCAAGCACTAATCGAATTGACTTATCTCTTTTTTCAACAATATGTAGGGGACTGTTATATGAGCTAACTGCAGGTTCAATTACACCTTGATTGAGCATGGACTGAATTTCAGCCTTAACTCTTTCCCTGTATACTATGGGAATGGGATATGGAGGTACAAAAAATTTATTATGTTCTTTGATCTTAAATTCATAGAGAAAATTTTTTATGGTACCAGGACTGTTCGCGAATACACGGGAATAACGCCGCAAGATAAGGAACAATTCTTCCTTATCACGTTCTGAGGCACCTTCAACTTCTACTAATTTGTTCTTAATGATATCAGAAATCAAGTCAATTCGTTCAGTCTCGAAATGTTTATCTGTTATATCATCATCAGGTTTGACATCCTGCGACACATTAGAAGTAGATAAAAATTTTAAACAACTGGCACCTTCTTCATATCTGGTAATCCAGTCTTCGAATTTAATTTGAATGGCATTTTCCTGAACAAAAGCAGTGGCACAAGCCGTATTGAAATCTAAAATAACCTTGTACTTGGATAGGAAGTCCACACCTAATATTATCTGTGTAGTTAAACGGGGGACAATCAATAGGTTGGCAGAAAAGAGATGACCTTGACATAAAAATTCTACGTATGTTTGCTGTCGAATTTCGACAGGTTTGCTAGAAATGACGCCACGAATTTTAGTGCAATGCAAAGGCAGAATGGGACCATTACGCAAGTTCTGATATTTCTTGAAAGTCACTTCACTAATTACTGACACAGGGCTACCAGAATCTAAGACAGCAGAAAGATTGATTTTGCCAATTTTGACAGATACAATTGGGTGAATTGGAATATCGAGACAGTCTACCTTCTCTTCTAATAGTGCCTCTTTTATGTCATCTAACTGTACAAATTTTACGTCTTGTTCGGTGGAAGGTTCATAAGAAATTTCTTTGTTGAGACAAGTGTTACCAAGATTAATGAGGCTTTCACAAGATAAATGCTTTTCAAATCCTGATTGTTCATCGACTTCGCATTCACTATCGTCGTCATTAGAAAACATGTAATTGTCTATCCAATCAGCGACAGAGGTGTGCTGCAAATCTAATTGTTCGAAATCATTTTTTGCTGTTCCAAGGTTACTGTTAGTTGCATTATTGTGTGGCAGTACCGTATCCTGCATTTCAAAGTACATGACCGGTCTGTCATATGCAATTGTTGGTTGATACTGTAAGAATTTTATTTCGTATATAGTGTCTTCCTCAGAGTCTGAAGACGAAGCTTCTGTCTCCCACTCTGAATTGTCGTCATTATATTGCTGATCGACATTTATCTCGTTTAACCGTTGGGAAGTATAATGTTTATTCGATGCCTTTTCATTTGTTTCGTTAAATCTGATAGTACAATTTTTGTTACTGTCATTGCTTTCAGGAGTAACGGCTTTAGGTTTTGACACAAGTTGTGTCGGTTTTGCCTTATCACTTACTGAGGTGCTACCAGCATCAGTATTGTGCACTTCCGCACAAACTACTATTCTGTCTTGATCGGGAGGTTGTTCATTGTAACCTTCCTCTCTGTGAGGACGTTCACAATGAACAAGTTTCAGCTTATAGTTAGGATCACATAAATCCTGTACGGCCGAATTATTTGCCGTCGAGTCCGCTAGTCATACCTGACGCGGCCCCTTTTTTGACGAATTATAGCGTGGATTGGCAGATCTGATTTCAATGTTTTGCTCTTGTCTTTCTGGGGTACGCGATCTGCTTAGGCCCTGATTTGTGTTTTCGTATCGTGGAAGGCGATCACGAGAATTATCGCGTGTGCCCTCCCGACTACGCTTCTCAGTGTTATTGTTGTTATTTTCAGTCTCGCGATCACTATCAGTATTGCGTCTTTCACGCCAATTAGTATCATTTGAGGTATTGCTGTTATGATAGTAATTATTGTGGCGTCCTCCGCGACCAAAGCCACCACCTCGGTAACGGCCACGAAAACTTCCACGGTTATTTTCACGATCTTCAAAATCACCGTTCTCATTGTCGCGACTTTGTTTGTAAGATTCATTAGTGAAAGAATTATTTTTTGGTTTATCGTCGTGCTCTGAATAACGTTTAGTACGCGGCGGGCTTTGTTGCGACCGGCGATCATATCTGTTTCTATCAAAATATCGACTGCGCGAGGAATTTTCCTCGTCTTCTTCCTCTAAGTCTTGTAAGAGGTTTCTAAAGGCTTCTATATCATTCTTGCATCGTGCCGCAATGGCAATTTGACGCAAGTGTAGAGGCAATTTGTTCAAACAAATTCTAATTAATTCCGCAGGGCAGTAAGGTGACGATAAAAATTGATTTTTGTATACCAAATGTTGGAAATATTCCACCGGGCTCGAGAAATTTGATCGCTCAAAAGTTTTGAACGTCGCAATACTGTTTTTAACGCGGTCTTGTGCCGCTTCCGACCAGTATGCGGATATAAATGAGCGTCGGAACTGATTCTCGCTATAGCACTCTTGTGCAATAGCTCTCATTCTGGTGGCTGGCTCGCCTTCCAGATAACCACATATAAATTCTAATCTGTGCTCAAGTGGCCAATTCGGGGGAAGACAATAATCGAATTGCTGCAACCACTCTTTAGGGTGCAAGTCATTCGGAGAGTTTTTGAATGTCTTGAATTTACGTACAGTCAGGAAATGCTTGTAGTCAAACGCTTCCTTCCGCCCGTGCGGCGTAAGTGGGCGTAAACTACGCATCGCGCCTTCATTGTTGTTACTATGAGGTACACTTCGTTCACGTACCAAGCGACCTACTTGAGTCGAATCATCATTGTCATTTTCGTTCAAATTTTCTTCTACGTCTTCGTATGCATTTCCATAAGTATGGTCAAATTTCCTCTCTATTCGCGCCACGCGATCATCTAATTTCCTGACCTCAGCCTTGTATTGCTGATTAATGGTCATTTGACCTTGTTTGAAACGGTCAAGGGCGAGATATTCATTAGTTTCATTAAACGGGGTAGGATGCGTTACATCAGAACTTTTGTCACTGTTATCACTGATTTGGGTAATTTTAACAGTAATATCCTCAACCTGTTTATTAATTTTATTGATCTGTTCCGTCGTGACTGACTGGAAGTTCTGCAACTTTTCATCAAATAGATTACTCTGTTGCTTCAATTGAGCGAGTTCAGTAGTTTCCATATTTTCGACTCGTGACGCAAAGCTTTCCATATTTTCCACTCGTGACGCTAGGCTTTCCATATTTTCCACTCGTGACGCAAGGCTTTCTACTACCGGGTTAATCTCGTCGCGAATATCTTGTCTTATTTGCTGAGATTCACGCTTGAAAGTATTGAGCAGTTGTTCCCTGAACCGATTGTTGTCCTCATTTATTTTATTAAAACTACTTTGAATACTCACAAACCTCGAATCGCACGTCTGTTCTATTTTCTCAAGTTTTTTACCTTGTTTCTCAAGTTTTTCATTTAATTTCTGAGATTGTTTCTCAAGTTTTTCACCTAATTTCTGAGATTCCTGAGATTGTAATTGACTATTCTCATTTAATTTAGAGAGCTGTGACAATAAAATTTGCATGAAATCATTTGGTAATACGTTTTCCATAGCCGTCGCACAAGTATTTTTTGTAGCAGAGCTAGGCGGAACCGATGCATTATTTTCCGCAACCACGTTACAAGAATTGGAATTCTGTATTGTCGAATCCTGTACTGTATCATTATCCATATTGTCTATTCCTGAACTAATATGTTCCGCGTTTTCGGACACGGTATTTACTGTCGTATTTGTATCAGTGCAGTGAGAAGACTCTTGTAAAAATTCAGTTTCTCTCCTTGCATCATTCGAGGTCTCATTTTCGGAAGCAGATTTAGCATCAGCGCGGACTCTCCTATTCTTCGACATTGTTAACAGAATTTTGCAGTAAAGTGACTAATAATATTTATTTTCACCTACTGCATATTTTTTGAAAATCACACACAGTAATTATGAGAGAACAATAGGCTGAATCGGGCTAGTGCAACATACAATCACAATCGAGATTACGCGAACCGTTAATTATCACACGAGTTCCGCGATACTAGAACTTTCATCACAACAAACATCAGACAATATAAAAGAGAGACTTGTTCAGTAGTAATGCAATTATTTGTATATTCAATTAATCTACTATAAACAATGCTACACACTATCAAGAATGGTAAGTAACAAACTACAGAAACAATTACTATGTTACTGTTGCTATAACAAAGGATGGTGCTACAAAAATTAAATTAAGAGCCAAAAGATAAGTTGGTTAGTGGAAAAGACAAACTAACTTAAATAAGGCTACGTATCTAACTACGTCACGATCCTGTTTGTGAACTATCCTGGCAGAAAGGGCGCCAGATAAAAGCTGTACGTGTGTTGTGTGGATGTTGAACCTATCGTTAGATCAGACAACAAATTGTTCCTTGACACAGCAATTTGGTTTAATTATGGCCCTGATACTGATGTATATGCTATTAAGTGAGAAACAGTGCATGAAACTGATTATGTGCGCAACGGATATTTTTAACAAAACAACTGTGACATGTAGCCTTTTGAAACAGACACTGACTATACTCAAAAATTTTGACTGCGAGAAAGATATTAAAAAAACCACAAATCACTTTCTTAATGCTTGACTGTGAGAATTTTATGCAGATCAGTTTCTAATTATTGAAATTTAGCATCAATTTAGTATCATAGTCAATTAACTATCATTTACTATGGCATCAATAATGAAATCCGTTCAACAATATTATTCACATCAATACTGCACTTTAAATCCACTAATAATTAATTATCAAATGAAGGAAGTAGGTTAATTTTCTAACTACGTAAATGAAACATGAAAGAGAGTTTAAGTTACTTATTATTAATAATCAGCATTACATTACCTACATAATACAACTTCTGACTTGCTGGCAAAGCAGCCTCTGCTCTACATCGGAGCCATACACACAACCCAACCGCTCTCTAAGCGAGCTGAACCACTAGTAGTACTCTCTCTCAGAGCGAGCTACAATGCTATGCAATACATGATCTTTGCCAAAGATGAAACTTCATAAAGGACACATATCGATACATACAGTAGAAGCGATATTATACATTTTCTTGCAAGCAAGTTACTCGATACAAAACAGGAGGCACAATATTGGACATTTTCTTACAAAATAATTTTTTATGGACACGTTTCAAGTGTAATGAGCAACTTCCTCAGAAGGTGTCAGAAATGCTTGAACAACGAAGGGAGCCAGTTCCAGCACCTCCTTGCGTAATGCAGGTGAGTACTAAACTTCAGATTCGAACCGGCACAACGAACGTAATTCAACCATTAGAGAATTTTTCCGCCAGTGGAAGGCATTTTACAGAAAACTAACAGAGGAAATTATTGTGTGCAAATCACTGTAGTTTCCTATCACCGTGACAATATTCTCAAGTGGCAATCAGTCGTACATTATCAGTTTTCCTCCCCACGGTTTCAAAATGTGATTAAATTTACGTGGCACTCCTCGAAATATACTGATATTAGGCTTGATTCCTTCCTAACACCGGCCGAGTTTTGTCTACGGACGTCTAACAATGTCTGTGATTCGCAGGGCTGTCATATTTCGTCTTTGCTTGTATGTTCTTGGTGCACACAAAAAACTATGTTTTGAACATTGTATCAATATTTCGCATTTTTGCGGTAATTACAATAAATAAAAGTTTGACGTGTTCTAACTCGTATATGTATTTGTGTCTATTCCATAACTGTTTGGAAAGAATTTTGTAGATATAAGCTACATTTATCAACGAATTTATTATTATCGTATTTATTAATTATCGAACGATCGCTTTCACTGGGCGAATCATCTCTCTCACTACTGTGGCGGGAGACCGGCGCGTAGCTAACGCCACCTTGTCCCTAGATGACGTTGGTATAACGTAGCGAGGTAGGTCAGGGTTGTACAACAGGCAGTTATAAGCGCGGAAACCATGCGACAATAATGTCGTACGTTACAAAAGTTTTTACAGACTTCGAGGTCATGTCAGCAGCTAACAATCTGCACACAGACTTCCTTCAATGTTAACTCACAGTGGTAAAAATAGCAACACAGGTTTCGACATGACAAGTCTGACCATTCCCTTGTAAGTAGCATTTGTTTTTATTTAATGTGGTTACTTTTACTATCCTTCTTTTGTAATGTATTGTAAATTCATAATAAAAATACATATTCAGTGAAATCAAGATAATTATCTCTGTTTTACCATTTTCCAATGCAACATGGTCAGACAAAACCATTTGTTGCCAAGAAGGATATTTACTATTTTCAAAAATATCTGTAGAAGACTGTAAATAGAGATATAGGAAATGTAATGATCCACTGTTTACCTCGAAACCGATAAAAATAAAAAGTACAAACATAAACATGTAAAATGGTGGGAAACGTGCCTCTCCCCTAATTGAATCAAGTAATGATTTTGCGCTAGAAAGTGAGTTTTCGTTTTCGTGACTGTGAACTGGCTAGAGAGAGTACTATTAACACCTGAACGCTATCTGGAAGTAATGAACTAGTCCTTTGCGTGTTTTGAAAGTGGTTAAAGGTAAAACAGTGTACTATTTCAGCATTTACATTACGTTAACCAAATATATAGCTATCACAATTGAACGCTTGACCCCCCCATTATCTATGGTCAAAGCGTTTGACCGAATATTTACATGCAAGACCATCTCTGGATTTTCTTGGTAACGGGAGTTTAGGAATGTTTTGGCAATGCAATGTGCTATATATAGACGATTTTGATTAGAAAAACACATCTAGAAAACTAAATTTAGTTTCTGCATGTCCATTATTATCTCGAACCAGCATCTGTAAACTTATTTTTCGGAAAAGTGAGTGGCGAACGCTAAATAACGTATCCTGAAAATATATTTTGTTTGCAAATTGTTACCATAGTGTAACATGTAATTATAAAAAGTCAGTTGTTGAAATATTTTATGTTATTGTATTTACAGTATCATTTCCTGATTAGTGTTCAATACTTTCCATTATGGGGGTTAATCTTCAGTTTTTTATTTGTTCTTCATACCCCTGTATGTCCCCTCTGGAGATTTTCATGCACACAAAACATTTGCGGTGGTGGCTGCCAGCCTGAACATTGAATTAAATTCACGAGGAAAGTTGGAGCCGGCCGCGGTGGCCGAGGGGACTGAGGCGCTCCAGTCACGGTCTGCACGGCCACTACGGTCGGGGATTCGACTCCCCCCTAGGGCATGGATATTTGTGCCTCACTGCCTTCGTGAAATCTAGGTCATAGCATATCCATGATGACGTCATGCTTTGAGGCGTGATTGAGGCGCCTGATTGGTAGGTAGGCATATGAAATGGATTTTGAAATTATTCCAAACGTCGGCCTACCAATCAGGTGTCTCAATCCCGCCTCAATGTATGACGTCAAAACGGCTAAGCTAAGACCTTTATTTCATGAAGGTAGTGTCAGTATGGATTTCATCAACTTCATCTACATTTACATGGGTACTCTGCAAATCACATTGAAGTGCATGGCAGAGGGTTCATCGAACCACTTTTATGATATATCTCTATAGTTCCACTCTCTAATAGCTCGCGGAAAAAAGGAACACCTAAATCCTTCTGTTTTCAGTCTGATTTCTCTTATTTTATTATGATGCCCATGTCTCCCTATGTAAGTGGGCGAAATAATATATGTTCGCAGTCTGCAGAGAAAGTTGGTGAAAGGAATTTCGCACCGAAACAAATATCGCCTTTCTTTTAATGATTTTCACCCCTACTCGTGCACCAATTCCGCCGCAGCGGAGTTGCGAGCGCATTCAGGCGCTATAGTCCGATGCGCGAGGCTGTACCCCGTCGGGTGTTCGAATCCTCCCTCGGGCAGGGACGTTCGTGTTGTCTTTAGTATAAGGTAGTTTATAAGTAGTTTGTAAGTTTAGGGACTGATGACCCCGCAGTTAAGTCCCATAAGCCTAACAAACATTTGATTTTTTGCATCATTTCCCTGACACTCTCTCCCCTATTCGCGATAATACAAAACGAGCTCCCCTTCTCTGTATTTTCTCAAAATCGTCCATCAATCCCACCTAGTATGGAACCCACAATGCCTAGCAATACTCCAAAATAGGACGCACAAGTGTGGTGTAGGCAGTTTCTTTAGTAGAACTGTTGCATCTTCTAAGTGTCCTGCCAATAAAACGTAGTCTTTGGTTCGCCTTCCCTACAACATTTTCTATGTATTCTTTCAAATTTAAGTTGTTATGGTTGTTATCCCTAGGTATTTAGTTGAATTTACAGCCTCAGGGTCTTACTGATTTATTGTGTTACTGAAGTTTAACGGATTTATTTTACTGGTCATATGGATGACCTCACACTTATCATTATTAAGGGTCAATTGGCAATTTTTGCACCAAGCAGATATCTTATTTAAATCATTTTGAAGTTGCTTTTGATCTTCTGGTGACTTTACTAATCGATAAATGACAGCATCATCCGCGAACAGTCTAAGAGAGCTACTCAGATTGTCTACTAAATCGTTTATAAAAATAATGAACAACAGCGACCTTATAACACTTCCCTGGGGAACGCCAGATATCACTTCTGTTCTACTCGATGACTTACCGTCAGTTACAACGCACTGTGTCCTTTCTGAGAGGAAATCAGAATCCAGTCGCACAACTGTGGCGTTGTTCCATAAGCACGCAACTGATTAGAAGAGGCTTGTGAGGTACGGTGTTGAAAGTCTTTCGGAAATCTAGAAATACGGAATCTATTTGACATCCATTATCGATAGCACTCATCACATCATGTGAGCAAAGGGCTAGCTGTGTTTCACAAGAACGATACTTTCTAAATCCGTGGACTATGGGACAATAGGTCGTTCTCTTCGAGGTAGTTCATAATATTTGAGGAAAGTATATGTTCTGACATCCTGCTGGAAACCGACGTCAATGATATAGGCCTGTAATTTTGCGGATCACTCCTATTGCCTTTCTTGAATGTTGGAGTGACCTGTGCAACTTTCCTCTCTTTGGGTAAGCAACGTTCGCTAAGCGAGCGGTTGTATATCATAGTTAGGTATGGGAGTATGCATTAGCAAACTCTGAAAGGAACTTAATTGGTATACTGTCAGGACCGGAAGACTTACATTTGTGAAGTGATTTGTTTCAATACTCCAGGGATATTTAGTTCTAAATTAAGCATGTTCAAAAATGTTCAAATGTTTGTAGAGCTTATGGGACTTACCTACGGGGTCATCGGTCCCTAAACTTATAAATTACTTATGAACTAGCTAATACTAAGGACTGCACAAATATCCATGCCCAAGGGAGGGTTCGAATCCCCGACCGTAGTGGCCGTGCACACTGTGACTGGCGCTCCGCAGAACGCTCGGCCACCACGGCCGGCAAATTAAGCATGATGGAAGCTGTTGTTGATAGAAATTCTGGAGTATTTGCTTCGTCTTCTCTAGTGAAAGAATTTCGGAAAGTTGCGTTAAGCAATTCTACTTACCAGAACTGTCATCAGCAGCATCACTACTTCTATCGTGTAATGAAGGTATTGTTTGTGTTTTGCTTCTAGCATATTTTACATACGACCATAATTTCTTACGATTATCTACCAAATTACGTGACAGGGTTTCGTTACGGTAACTATTGTAAGCTTCTCATTGAAAATCGAACTAAATTTCTAGTTTCAGTAAAAGATTGCCGGTCTTGGGGATTTTGTGTGCGTTTAAATTTTACATGCTTTTTTCTTTGCTTTTGTAACAGTGATCTAATCTGTTTCGTGTACCGCGGTGAGTCTACCTCCTCTTTTGTTAATTTTTTTGGTATGAATCTGTCAATGGTTGTTGATAATATTTCTTTGAATGTAAGCCATATCTGATCTACACTCAAATTCTTAGTTTCGAAAGACTGGAAATTTTCACTCAGGAAAGCGTTTATCATATTCTGCTTTTTTGAATAAATGTAATTTTCCTCTAATTTTGGTGGATTTGGAAAGTCCGATATTCAGTATCGTTACCACAACTTTGTGTTCACTAATCCCTGTATCTGTTTTTATGCCCTTTATTAGCTCCAGATTATTTGTTGCTAGGAGTTAAAGTATTTTCTCACAACAATTTACTATTGTTGTGGTTTCGTGAACTAACTGCTGCAGATAATTTTCGGAGAATGCGTTCAGTACAATTTCGGACGATGTTTTATGTTTGCCTCCAGTTTTGAACATGTATTTTTGCCAACATATTGAGGGTAAATTAAAGGCGCCACCAATTAAAATTGTATGCTTCGGGTATGTTTTTTTGAAATTCGATCCATGCTTTCTTTGAACATTTTTGTAACGAATCGTCTGAGTCAGGGGTCGATTAAAAAAACCAATTACTAATTTCTTTCGGTTGTCAGGTATAATATCTACCCGTACCAACTCACAGGAGCAATCTACTTCCATTTAGCTACAGTATAAACCGCTGAACACTATTTGCCCCTTCATATGGGATCGTATTTTGACTTAAGTAATCTTCATGCAACATATTAGCTTCGAATATATTTTGCTGTGATATTTCCTGTCCAACTTGGAGTTGGCCAGCAGTGTTTACTGAAGTGTGTAACGATAGATAAAAATGGGAAACCAATATTGAACTACTCGATACCACATTTAAAATCCATTAAATACGTAAAATTCTGTATATAAACAAATATTTAGAACTGTCAATACAATTCTAACACTTATGAAACCGATTACCAGAGTTATTTCACGTCAAAGTTGTTTTTAAAGTTCCCCGACTTATGGAAGGTAAGTGTTTATGTTATTAACGTATATTAGATAAAAGCAACTCCAAATTTAAAATGTAAAATATGCCAATACTGGGTACCGTCCAGCCATCTTCAGAGAGAGTCGTGGACTGACACTCTAGCACGAGCTTCGACCTCATAAACCCGCGGACCGCGCTACTGCAAATTCGCCACAGATACACAGGCGCCAAAAACGTAAATCGGCGGCAAGGAAGTACACTTATGTATGAATTATGTCTGTGGCAATTGAAATTCGCTTGGGGTACGAATTTAATTAACAGAGACAGCGGCTTCTACTGAGCTAAATCTTAGAATCCTGCACTTTCTTTAATAAATTTACGAAGACGCCGCAACAGCACAGCCACATCGGTACTTCCGTGACAATCGACTGTGTAGTCACAGACATAATTCATACGCATATGTACTTCCTCACCACCGATTAACGTCTTTGTGCGACTGTGTATCTGCGGCTGCATGTGCAGTAATGGGGTCCACAGGTTTATAAGGACTAAGCGCGTGCTAGAGTGTCACATCTACTTCTTGGGGGAGAAATCCTTCAGAAAAACCAAAGTCCAGTATTCTCCGCCACCTTCATAGACGCAGCCACCTTCCTGTACTCCGTCGCCATCCTAGTCGTGACTTCCAAAAAATGTTCAAATGTTTGTAAATCTATCGGACCAAACTGCGTGGTCATCAGTCTGTAGCTTACAAACTACTTAAACCTACGTAAACTAACCTAAGGACAACAAACACACACCCATGCCCCAGGGAGGACTCGAACCTCCACGGCGAGCAACCGCGCGCTCCGCAGCGAGACGCTTTAGACCGCTCGGCTACTCCACCGCGACTCGTGACTACCTTTCTGCTCATTACTTCCTTACTCCGTCGCCTCCACCGCTGCCTGCGGGGTTTGCTGCTGCTGCTGCTCATTGCTGTCGTTGCCATCACTGTGTGTCGCAGCGCTGTGTGTCCCCGTCGTTGCCATTTGGATTGTTATCGTCGTCCCTCGTCATCTACCTCGTCTGTTTCTTCAACCTTTCACTTTTTAGACCTCCTTTCAATCACGTTGTCAAATCGCCAGTCACCAAACCACCACAATCATGTACACTTCCCCCTCACAAGAATCCACAACCACCACGTGGAGCGCAGTCCATCAGAAACATTCCCCAGTCCTTTTAAAACATCCTGTACTCCTGTCCAGCACTGCCTCTCCCAAGTTGCCCCTTCTCCCTCTCCTCAACCTTTCCCATCTCTCCCACTCACTTAAACCAAGAAATTTCCCTTCCTGTCTCCCGCCAGAATCACAAGCTGCCAAGCCACGGTGGCAGAATTGTTTTCCTCGCCCACCACTGACCAACCTCAGCCATCTGTCCCTGCAACCAATCCGCAGCCTCCTTCTCTATCATCCATTCCCAAATAAACGAACCAAATGTACCATTGGCACCCCCACCACTGTGCCCCCACCACACACTCCCAAAGATCTGCATACCTATGTCTGCACCTACCTCAATTCCTAGAGATATGCGAGTACTTCTGTTCTGCCCCCATCTCTCGACTTATCCCCCATCAGGACTCTGACCTGAACAAATGACCCAGCCCTACATTCAACACTGCTCTCCTTTTGGTCCTCTTTGGTCCTCATGCCACCTTAACCCACTATCCTATCACTCCCCCCCCCCCAACCATCTTGCCACTTGCTCACACTCACTGCCATTATCGTCAAATCTATGCCAAGGATCAGAATGGGTGAGGTGTTGGAGCAGCTGAATGCCCACTCCTCATAGAAATTCGCTCCATCAAGAGGATCCACAATGCCACTCACCCTACAGACCTTGTGTGTGTGTTCATGGAATCCACCCCTTCCATTCACCTCATCCTCAAGGAGGGGTCAGTGATCTACGACCACAGGTAAAAGATTGATCCTTCCAGCTCACCACTCCAAACCTACTGCTGTCAACATAACTGAAAATTGCAAAAACATTCCCACCAGCCCTAATTGCAAAAACCCCTACTTTCTGTTAGTTTGCCGTAGCATAGTTACTCTCCCAACCTGCAATACCTGCAGAGAACCCCATCCCTCCTTCAACAATTTTACCCCTTTGCGGACACTGGTTTCACAGTGAGACCACCTTTAATTTAATGTCTAAAAGGCGACTCAGTGGCTACTCTGTAAAGCCACTACGGCACTGAAGTATACTACCCTCTGTAGTAAAAATAATCAACTGGCTGCCGGCTCGGGTAATAGGTTTTAGCAGGAAAGCGACATAAACATTCAGCTGCGCAGTGTGTGCCGGTGTGTCGCTGAGAATCGTGAGGTTACATATATTGTTTTCCACTGTATTATCTTCCGAGTTGGCATAGTACTCGTAAGATTCTAAAGGTTATGCATTGTAGAGTAGACTAATATTTTAGTTTATCCATGTCTTGCAGAACTTTATGTAGTCGACCAATGGTTTTTACCGTGTAAAGATATATTCTAAAAAACACTCGAGTACTTTTCTGACTTCATATATTAGTTTTATATATCTTTGTAATGTAATTATACAAAATAAAATCGTTTCACAACTCAGTTTGGTTCCTTGGGCCACAAGGGTTAACGCCTGTCACTCACCCATCAATCCTGTACTCACAATTCCCTGTCCGTCCCATAGGCTCTCCCTTGCGCTCAAACAACTCCCTGTATCTCCACTCCCCCCACCACTGAGGACATTATCCGGTTTGTGACGACTGTCCTGCACAACATTCTCTCATTCCAACGCCCCCATAATCTCCACCAGTTTGCCTCGCTGTCTTGTTCAAATGTTCAAATGTTTGTAGAGTCTATGGGACTTAACTACGGGGTCATCAGTCCCTAAACTTACAAACTACTTACAACTAAGGACGGCACAAATATCCATGCCCGAGGGGGGATTCGAACCCCCGACCGTAGAGGCAGTGCAGACCGTGACTGGAGCGCCTCAGTCTCCTCGGCCACCGCGGCCGGCTCGCTGTCTTGTCCATTTTCCAATTATAGACCTTTGCTACCTTCTTCCACAACCAATCCCATTCACCTTCTCTCGCCTTGTAACTAAAGAGACCCTTTTTCTGTCCCATGCATTCCTGTACCACAAAATCCGCTCCATACCTGTCAATAAGCAGCTCTTTATGTATACTCTCTCCTTTCAATATGTGGACGCCTTCTTCCTCAATAAAACATTCGTACAACCATACTATTACATCAATACCAATCCTTACACCCTCCACCAAACAGATAGCCCCCCACTCCGTTGCCTGGAGTGGAGTTGCGATTGGCCACATCTGCCATCAACCTGTCCATCTGCAACCTGTCCTTAATGACACCACTGAACACTTTATCCATACCTTGTTCTTTCCGTCACTTACCATTACCTGTGAAACCATTTACACTCATGAGATCCTCATCACCCTCCAGGCCAAAACTCCCCTTCCATAACGCACTCACCAACCCTGAGAGGAACACCAAACCTGATGCAGTACTATCCTGCCCCCCTCCCTCCCCCTCAATGACCTGAGTCGCTTCATGGCAGAAGCCCCTCCCTCCCTCCACAATCTACTCTTTTCCTATATGAATCACGCTGGTGGCTCTATTGAGTCTTCCTTTGCACCTGTGATCGGGACATCAACGTCTCTGGCAGCTCCAACGACACACCCAATATCTTGTAATCGCAAAAAAACGTCAGGACTAGCGCTAAACATGCACACGTCTTAACACCACATTCTCCATTACCTCGTACTGTAAAGTACTGTAAAGCTTTCCACTGCCTTAATGGTAGTCGCCTCTCGCTCTCATTCTCTCTCTTTCATGACAACCATCTCTTTCCTGACAACACCAGCAGGGCTAATCACTTTGCTACATACCTATCTGACACCTTTTCTGTACCTGACAATTATCACTTTCATTATGCTCTCTTCCATGATGTCGTTGAGTGTACCAACAGCTATGCCTATGAAATCAACACACCCATCACTGCCATGGACATCAAAATGACATTCCGCACCAAACAGAACACAACACTGCTTCCAGTCATGACTGCCTTACCTATAGGCACCTCAGGACCTGCCCTCATTCATTCCATGCTATCCTTGCCACCATATACAGTGTCATCATCCATAGTGGTTTTTATCCCCAGTGAAAAACCTCCAATATCCTAATATTACCGAAACTTAAAAAACCTCCATCCACCTCTTCCTCCTATTGGACCATCAGTCTGATCTTGCTGTTCAGCAAAGTACTGGATATCATCTCGTCTCGCTGTATTCGCCAACATCTCCATAAAGAGCAGTTCCTCCCTATTTCCCAGTGTGGCTTCCGACCGTCGTTCTCAGCAGGTAACCAGGTCATTCACCTCAACCATCTCCTCTCCCTACAGATGAACTCTCATTGGTCCATCATCTTCGTGTCCCAACTATGGCACTCCGGTCTCTTGTTCGAACTACAGACCTACGCCCTTCCTATTAACTCTGTCCTGCCATTGCATCCATTTTCTCCAACCGTCCATCCTATCTCACTGCTAACAACTCTAACTCCCAGTGTGCCCCAAGACTCCATCCTCTCCCCTCTCCTTTAAATTCTCTATATTGCAGAATGCCACAATCTGCACCTCCTGACCATCTCCTCCAATATACTGATGACATAGTCTTCTGCCCTCTTGCCCCCTCTCTCCAAGAATCCCAAAACCTTATCCAAGAACACCTATCCAATTTTACCTGTTGGTACAAACAATGGATCCTTACCATTAACCCCAAAAATTCCTAAGCTATTCTCATAGGTCGTACCACACATTTCTTCCGCTGCCATGATCTTCATTTCATCCTTAATGATGCCTAACATCCCACCCAATAATATCTCAGCCTCACCCTAGAAGGCCTGGATCAATCCCTCTCCTGTTGTCCCCATCTAAAAACCCATCAACAAAAGGCCCACACTTGACTCCATCTCCTTAAACTCTTCTCTGGCCGGACATGAGGCTCCCAATCCTCCACCATCCTTTACATGTACTGCTCCCTCATGCATCCTGTCCTTTGTAGCTTTAATACCATATAATTCTCGGCCTCCCCCTCCTTCTATAAAGCCCTAAAAATCCTAGAAAGCCACACACTCCACCTCACCTAGCATATCTGTTTCTCATCCCTCGTGTGGCTTCTCTGCAACCTTCTTCTTTTCATCCACCTCCTCTAGTTCCTTGAAAGTATCCGCACTCATGACACCATTTGTAAGCTCGATTCCTGCAACCCCAATTTACCCCCTCTTCACCGATCCTGGGCCTCTGCCATGCCTCCACAGGTGTATCACGCCGGCTCTGCACATTCACACCCTCTAAATTCTATCCCAGGGCAATTTCCGCAGCCTTCCTCTTCAGGATGATGCTCCCCATCCTGAAATATACCCATCCCACCAACTTCGATCCTGTCTATCCTCACTCCCTGGCTCCCCGCTCCTCCCCTCTTTCCATCGTCCCCTGCTCCCACTTCCCCACCAACCCACCAACCCCTTCTCCATCCATCTCCCATACCTCCTCTCGCCTCCCTTCCCTCAGATCCGGTTGCTCCAGTGATATCGACGTTGTATCTGGTGTTGTGTTTGTGCTGCAGTGAACTACTACATTGTTTCAGTGTTTTTTAATTGGTTGCGCCCGCCAAATACGGCTAAACAATAGTCTGTAGTTGAATATTTTATCCTTCAGCGAGTTGTGTTATCATTGCTAATACATTCCAATTTTATACTGCAGCTCCTTTTATCTCTTCTAGATGGATTTAAATGCTTGTTATACGTGATTTTATATCCTTCCATTACGTTCTTCTTTTCTATATATTAAAATTGCTAATTTTGACCTCCACTACCTTTTGTTTTTAATCTCTGTGTGTATTGCTGTCAACTGAAGAACAGCTTAGCAAGCTGCTGGAAGCCTTTCCATATGTGCTTCAAAAATCGATAAAGAAAGGAAGAAAGCTAGAGCGTCAGTCTACGACTATTTCTGGTGAAGGTTGGACGGTACCCAGCTGTAATAATAGAAAAAGTAAATTTTTTTGGCTGCATGACCAAAATTTACCTGAAGAGATTAAATCTTATAATTCACTAGGTCAATTGCGAGGCATAGTTTCACGAAACACCTATTATTTCGATGTAAATGATGTAATGTTTTATAAATCAGTGAATGAAGACTATAAACAAACACTACTAGATTCAGGTCCATGAGTTAACATACAAGTCTATTTTACCATGTCAATGACTTCTTTAGAATATTTACACTTGGTATTCAAAAAATTTCCCACTTACTTCGTTTCTCTGATACTAATGCCTCTTCGTGGAAGTATTGTTTTGAATGTAAATTATTTCGACTTAAAATCATCTATGTCCTACAAAAGAAAATGTAAGACGCTAAATGGCATTAGTTGTCTCTTTCACTTGGACAGGAGAGCAGGTGCCATATGTAACTCAGTAGTGGTTTATTTTTGCTGTGAAAGTTCTTTGTACATGAGTGGCACTGGGCAGGAAAGATGAATGACATTATTTGTGAACGACATATACTATGACTGCATACAATAAAAGTCTTGATGACAATCTGAAGTAAAAGGTCATTTTAATCTAACTTCATATTAACAACCTTTGGAAAATTCGCCATACCATCTTAGACAGTGATGCCATCAAGTTCTCCGACAGTTCAAGATACGTACAAACAATAGAATTTTGACTTGGGAAATTGAAGGAGACTCCACCTTCGAAACTTCTATATACGCAAAACACGAACTCCTGTTCACAAAGCGTATTCCAATTGTGAACATTTAATTAGAAGGTAGGTTATTTCACGGACAGTAGTCAGCTATGGTCCAAGGAGTCATAAATAGTGGAAAACCAGTAGCTTCATTTGTGTAGTAAATCGGCTTTATTGACTGGAAATTTGTGTCGCAGTGTCGCTAGCCGGGAGCGGGAACGACCTCCTCAGTGACTTCATGCTTAACGGCCTGTATATCTTCGGTGTGATCCTTGGTCTCACCCTCGTCAGCCGGGGCAAGTCCCACGCCCTGGTGCTCCACAGCAGCTTGGGATTTCTTTGGGTCTTCGTCCCCCGGGCCACAGCAGCTCGCTGTCTGGGTCCAGCTCCGTCAGCTTGCCTCGCAGCATTTCGTTTTCCCAGCGCAGGTTGTCCAGTTCCAGCAAGCTCTCCTATTCATATTTTTATTTATTTAATAACAATTATTTACATGTTACACACATAAAAAAGTTTTGCATCAGTTTTGTATTCTATAAGCACTTTCATCCTAGTTGGAGAAACATGGTCCTTTCAACTGTAATGAAACGGAAACAAACTTCCCTACAACCTTATCTACCGAAAGCGTACACATTTCGGTGGATGTAGGGGAGGCACAAAAATTTGTACTCAGTGGAAGAACAGTACAGGGCGTTAATATGGATATTTTCCGACGCCAAAGGAAGGATATCGACCTTAACACCCATACCAGTGACCGACTAAGAGGGGGGGGGGGCGGAGGGGGTGGATCGCCCCGAGCCTACGGTCTTGGGGGGCCTCCAAATGCCTCGAAAGCATTTTTTTTTCTTTTTTTTTGAGCGCGCTTGGCGTCTCTTTCTGCTGGGGCCTCCAAATCTCAAAAGTTTCTGTTTTATAGTAATATATTTCCAAGTGGACTGGAGGGGGGCTTCATTTTGTTTCGCCGCCGCCCCGGGCCTCCAACAGCCTTAGTCGGCCACTGACCCACACATCGTTGTTTTACGTAAACAATAATTTGCTTCAACAGAATTTGCAAGGCAAATAGTCCTGAGTCGGAGTGATGTGGTAAGGACCTGGAATCATTTTAAAACTACACATAGTGTTCATGATTTGACCCATACTGGTCGTACTAGGATAACAACTGTGACAGATGTACGGTATCTGCAACTTCTCGTCCAAAGGGACTCTGACCACACTGCCACTATGATAAACAATGACTTTGTGAGGGCCACTGAGAAAGAAATGTCAAACAAGACTGAACAAAACAGACTCCACATATGCTCCCTGTATTCCAGAGAGTGATGGACTGGCTCGGCCCTTGAACCTAGGCACCACACTAAATGTTACAAGTGTGCCCAAACCCACCAAGAATGGACTATAGAAAATTGGATCAAAGCTTGTGTGACATATGAGTGATGTGTTGGAATGTTATCAGATGATCGTACACAACGTGTTTGCGGGGAACCTGGTAATACAGCACGCCGGATGCATTCCATTAATGAAGTACGGCAAGGTGCAGATCTGTGATATTCTGGGTGGTTATCGTTTGTGGTATTCGGACCCCAATGATGCCCATCACGGTCAAGCTCAAGACTGCACAATACAGCGATAACATCCTCCATCCCTTCATCCGTTTCATCAGCATTTCAGGAGAGAATTTCAGTTTATCGACTGCAGCTCAGGAGTTCACCGTGCAGCTATCATCTATGATTTTATCAATCCACTCGTTATTGCACGACTGGGTTGGACTCGACAAGAATCCAATTGAACGTACTTGGGATAAATTGGAAAGAGCTTTGTGAACACGCCCTAACGAACCACGAGACCTACTGTAGTTGAGCAGGATTAAAAAATGGGACAAAATAGAGCAGCAGTGGTTAAATGAATTGTTGACTAACATGTCATAAAGGGTGCATGCTTGCTTATTTGTAAGAGGTCGTGCTACTCTTTACTGAATGCGTTTGTATACAATAGGCTTTCATCAAGAAAAGTGATTTCAGTTTCCTTTTGAATACGAAGATGTTGGGTTTTGTTTGTCCATAAATCGAAAGATGTATTATTTCATAAACAACATATCACTATTGTGCAAAACACTATAGAACGTTTGTTCAGTGGTGGATGCAAAACTTTTTTTGATGTGTGTACATCCACTCACCATGCACAAATCTCATCAGAAACTCAATTCTCTTCTCATATAACATAAGTCTTCTCGCATATAACGGGTTGTTTTACCGGTTCATATCTTCCTTTCATTCTATGGCAGTTATATTTAACGCCTCCTTCTTTGGACATTCCAGCTAAGTGAAACGTACTCTATAAGAAACTAGAAAAATACGTCGATATTTAGGATTCCGTACGGTCTTCAGATGACGCTCCTGTAATTAGATTCGTCCTTTGGGTAAACTGCAAAGAAACAGAGAACTATCTGTCTTTGAAGGCACATATCGAAGGCACTTGGCCACATTAGTGTCAATGCGTGGTTAGTAGGAGGAAGGAAGGAAGCTTAGGGTTTAACCTCCCGTCGACAGCTTGGTCATTAGAGACGGAGCTGACGCTCTGATTTTCAGGAAAGGATGTGGATGGAAATCGGCCGTGCCCTTTGAAAGCAACCATCCCGGCATCTACCTGGAGTAATTTAGGGAAATCACGGAAACCTAAATCTGGATGGCCGGAGGTGGATTTGAACCACCATCCTTCCAAATGCGTGGTTTGTACTTACTGTGCAGGAAGAACACGGTCCATGGTCAAATTTCATGATATATAAAAAGCGGAATTGGTTTTGTACAACTCCAGGTTTTGCAGGAATGACATGTACCAGAATTTCAGCCAGTGAGTGGAAACTTTATTTTACAACAAACCGGTGTTCCACCACACTTTGACCCAGATGTTCACGGTTACCACAATGTCTACCAACCTCGGCGTTGAATATGATTCCAATCATGACTCCCCTCATGTTAAGATGCCCTGATGGTTACCTGATTTAACTTATGATTGCTTTTTTCTGGGTTTATCTCAAGTATCGAGTGGTTTCGCCTGCACTGCCTCTTAATTTAGAAAACCTGCAAGCAAGGATAACTAAAGAAGTAGCTGGTAATCGACTATTATGTGTTGGCAAGCGTAAAAAGGCTGCTGTTGCTCTCCATGAACACAAATTTTCTTACGGACAGGATGGACAGCAATCTGCATCAGTTGTTGAGTATTCTCAGATGTATTGCAAAGTTTCGTCGGTGAGTAACTGAAGGAGAAGACAAAAAGACTCAGGTAAATTTTATGTGGAATCTAGAAAACCGTAATTTAAATAATACAAGGAGCAAAACTATCTAGTGTTTAAATACAGCATTAGTAACGTGCTGCTTAAGATAGTTGCCACAGTTAAATATCTGGGCCTAAATCTGCAAAGTGATATGAAATGGGAGGAGCAAGAGAGGATTTTTGATGGGAATACGAATGGTAAACTTCAGTTTATTAGGAGAATTTTAAGAAAATGCATTTAAATCTAGAGAACAGTTGTAAGACCCATTCTTGAGTACTGCACGAGCGTTTGGGATCCATACCAGATGGAATTAAAAGAAGAGACAGAGAAAACCCTGAGGCTGGGTGTTAGATTTGTTACCGGAAGATTCAATGAATTACTGCAGTCTTTAGTCCGAAGCTCTCCACGCTACACTATACTGTGCAAGCCTAATATCTCCCCAAATAACAACTACAGCCCGTATCCATTTCTACCTTCCTACTATACTCGTCTCTTGGCCTCCCTCTGAATTTTAACCCCCCCCCCCCGCAAACAATTCTCTAACAATAAATTAACTATTTCTTGATATATCGTTATGTCTCATATCAGTCGATAGCGTTTTTAAATCTAGTTATGCGCCATTTTTTCTCCACAATTGTGTTCAGTACCTCGACATCTATATACGTAATCCGCATGCCACCATACTATGGCTCATGGGGGTACACCATGTCATCAATCGTCATTTCTTTTATTGTACACTGGCAAATAGAGAGAGAAGGAAAAACTGTCTACATTCCTTCCGTCATACCTTATTTCTCTTATCTTTGTGGTCCTTATTTCGCGAAATGCAAGTTTGCGGCTTTAGAATCGTAATGGAGTCAGCTTCAAATTGTGGCTCTCTAAATTTTTAGGTAAGACATTCCCCTTTCCTCCAGATTTTCCCCACTAGAATTCCCGAACCCTCTCCAAAATATACTGATCCAGTTCCTCGATCCACGCAAGTCGCCGCGCCAGTACAAGATGGGCGATAAGTCGCTCTGCAGTACTTCGGCCTCCGGGAGTGCCCGCAGTCTCGGTACCTCTTTGCTTGCCTCGCGCGCCGGGCGATAGGAAGGAGGAGGCTTGCCTACATATGGCGGCGCACCGTAGCAACACCAGGGCTGTTCTACAGTTCCGATCCAGGAGTCAACAGAAGAGTGCTATATACAAAAGCCAGCAATCTGTCTTAGCACAAGCCGGAACAGTTTACTATAAATTGCAGATAAGCAGAATTTTGTACCAACACAGGCACAGCAAATGTAAGTATTCATTCCATTCTGTTAATAAATATATGCATTAATCAATTCTTTTAGTTACAGACCTATGTTCACACCCTGGGTGTAAAAGTAACATTGCCAGGTGTAAAGGTAGTCGATAGACTTATTAAAAAAAAAAAAAAAAAAAAAAAAAAAAAAAAAAAAAAAAAAAAAACAGCGCGACTGTGCCTTTGCTCCTAAATCTTCACACCCTGTGAACCGTCCAATGTGTTTGCCTGTGAAACATCCCGATCCAGACTGGCACTCAACAGGAAGTCACCGCCGCTTATATGGACGCATGCGGTTGATAAGGCGTGCTTATCACTTTCTGACTCTGAACTTTAGCACGGTGCGGTGCTAACAAAACTAAAACCCGCGCCCGCCTGTACAAGCATCGAAGTCTCCCAGCCTACATACGACACAGCGTTGCGCTAGCACAAAACACGAGACGCGGTACACATGAGCGCTATAACACCAAGAATCACTTCTCGGATTTCATGGTAAGATCCATGTGTATTATATTTTGTTCAAGGTTATTTATGAAACATCCTGGCAGGTTAAAATTGGGTGCCGGAACAGGGACTCGAAACTGGGACCTTTGCCTTTCGCGGGCAAGCGCACTACCGACTGTGCTATCCCGACACGACTCACGATGCCGCCTCACAGCTTTACTTCCGCCAGTACCTCGCTTCCTACTTTCCAAACTTCACAGAAGCTCTCCTGCGAAACTTGCAAGACTAGCACTCCTGGAAGAAAGGATATGGTGGAGACAAAAAAATGTTCAAATGTTTGTATAGCTTATGGGACTTAACTACGGAGTTATCAGTCCCTAAACTTACAAACTACTTAAAAACTAGCTAATCCGAAGGACGGCACAAATATCCATGCCCGAGGCGGGATTCGAACCCCCGACCGTATTGGCCGTGCAGACCGTGACTGAAGCGCCTCAGTCCCCTCGGCCACCGCGGCCGGCATGGTGGAGACATGGCTTAGCCACAGCCTAAGGGATGTTTCCAGAATGAAACTTTCACTCTGCAGCGGAGTGTGCGCTGATATGAAACTTCCTGGCAGATTACTATTGTGTGCCGGAACCGGAGCTCGAACCTGGACCTTTGCCTTTCGCGGGCAAGCGCACTACCGACTGTGCTATCCCGACACGACTCACGATGCCGCCTCACAACTTTACTTCCGCCAGTACCTCGCCTCCTACTTTCCAAACTTCACAGAAGCTCTCCTGCGAAACTTGCAAGACTAGCACTCCTGGAAGAAAGGATATGGTGGAGACATGGCTTAGCCACAGCCTAAGGGATGTTTCCAGAATGAAACTTTCACTCTGCAGCGGAGTGTGCGCACTACGCTTGCCCGTGAAAGGCAAAGGTCCCAGGTTCGAGTCCCGATTCCGGCACACAATTTTAATTTGCCAGGAAGTTTCATATCAGCGCACACTCCGCTGCAGAGTGAAAGTTTCATTCCGGAAACATCCTTTAGGCTGTGGCTAAGCCATGTCTCCACCATATCCTTTCTTCCAGGAGTGCTAGTCTTGCATGGTTCGCAGGAGAGCTTCTGTGAAGTTTGAAAAGTAGGAGGCGAGGTACTGGTGAAAGTAAAGTTGTGAGGCAGCATCGTGAGTCGTGTCGGGATAGCACAGTCGGTAGTGCGCTTGCCCGCGAAAGGCAAAGGTCCCAGGTTCGAGTCCCGGTTCCGGCACACAATTTTAATCTGCCAGGAAGTTTCAAATCAGCGCACACTCCGCTGCAGAGTGAAAGTTTCATTCTGGAAGGTTATTTATGATAAAACGATATACAATCTCCATTAAACTTAAAATCCACACACACACACACCAGAACTTTTTGCCCAATATGACTCGTACCAGTAACAAATCTAGCAGCCCAGCTCTGCATCGCTTCTGTGGCTTCTATTAAACCAATCTGGTGGGGCTCTAAAGCACTTCAGCAGAAGTCAAGATTGTGTTGTACAAGTGTTCTTCTCGTGGTTTCTTTTACAAAGAAGGACATGTAAATAGAGAACAGCTGTAAACAGTGCAACACCGGCGTGTAGTTTGAGTGACAATGGGCTTTATTGAGGGCAATTTGCGGTGTGGCCGGCGCGTCACTCGGCGGGCGCGGCAACCACCTCCTCGGCGGCCTCGAGCGCGGCGGCCTCCGTCTCCTCGGCGTGCTCCCCCGGGGCGCCCTCCTCGCGAGGTGCGGCGCCTTCGCCCTCTTCCGGCGGCGCCGCCTCCTCCAGGTCGTCTCCCGGCCGCGGCTGCTGCAAGATCTCGTTGTCGGGCTCCAGCTCCGCCAGCTTGCCTCGCAGCAAGTCGTTCTCCTCGCGCAGGTTGTGCAGCTCCGCCACGCTCTCCTGTGCACGTTTTCATTTATTGAACAACAATTAGTTAGATGCCAATCTTCATACTTTCACGACATCTAGTTACGGGAATTCAGCCGTTTTCTGTGAATCCTACAGCCAACATCGGAGCAGTCTGAAGACTGTCAGCAGGGGGCTCCCATCTGCTCTTGTATACTGCAGGGCAAGCCAGTCCACTTGCGTACTGCAGATTCATCGTCACAGACGTACCAAACTGATGGCAACGATGTGTACAGGATGACAAGCCAGTGTAAAATAGGTTAGAAAAAAAATTCAAAAAATTTATTTCAAAACTTCGCCTAAGTTTTAAAAGTGTTCTTCCGCCGCGACGTACGCTTTGACATCGTGACCAAGGCTGTCCTTGCAGGACAAAGCCGGCCAAAACCAGTAATGAATGCTGATTCTAAAATCACGCCACCCTTCTGGCGTCCGTGCAGAAACTACTGACGTTTCCATGCTACCGTGGAGCCAATAGCAGGCACCCACGTTTGATCACGTGTGCTACTGCTGGAGGACGCAGAGGTGCGAGAATCACTTTCTTCGCTCTCTACAGTTTGAGCTATCGTACAGAACAGACGAACTCCAGAGGCTCAGCGTCTGTGCGGGGCGAACGGCCGCATGCCGTCCACTCCCGCCTAGCGGCTGTTCGGTATCAGCCACCAACTATGTGAACCATAACTATTACCGTAACCTTCACCTTTTCCGTTTTCTAATCCATTTAGACTGGCATTCATTCATTGCATCCGACCCCAGGGCGAGTCTCGCCATGTATCCCGTATTTCAGAATATACTAAATATTAACTTCAATTCTATCTTTTATTTGACATTCAGCCACCCTTTCCTAGGGCACCCACAAGCCTTCAACGCTTCGCCATCCATCCTGACAACGCTTATAACCCATTTTATTTATGCAGCACTGGGATGGGTTGTATAATTTTCCTATCATCCGTAGGATAAAGATCAAGTGCTGTACAGATGTATGAAACTATAGTGTCTTCTATGGAGAGTATATATAATCCTCGGAGGAAGGGAGTATTCGCTGACACCAGGGGCGGACCCAGGACGACCTGCTGGATCGGGGGGGGGGGGGGGGGGCAGAGCGGTGAAAGAATTCTCATTGTCAGCTAAACTCTGGCTCAGTAGAGAGACTCTAGTACCGGCCACCCGTTTTTGCCCCACGGCCAATGAAACAACAGAAGTCTCACAGTTTTGAATACCCAGTGCAGTATCGCAAAAAAAAAGTCGTCTGAAAAGAGCTGCTGGGGTGGGGGTGGGGGGTGAACGACCTTTTGCCCCCCTCCCCCCAACCTTGGATCCGCCTACGTCTGACACAGAAAAAGCCTACAGCCGGGTATGGCATTCCGGTCAGTAGAGAGACTCTAGTACCGGCCACCCCTTTTTGCCCCACGGCCAATGAAACAACAGAAGTCTCACAGTTTTGAATACTCAGTGCAGTATCGCAAAAAAAGTCTGCTGAAAAGAGCTGCTGGGGTGGAGCTGGGGGGGGGGCGAACGACCCTTCGCCCCCTCTTCCCCCCCTTGGATCCGCCTACGGCTGACACAGAAAAAGCCTACAGCCGGGTATGGGATTCCGGTCTCCTTTTCAGACTCCAGGTCTATGCCCTTCCCATCTATTATGCCCGTTTCATAGCCTACATTCTCTCCAACTGGCCCCCTCCCCCACCCTAAGTCACAGTCTACAAGTCTGACTTCTCCTTGTTCTACCTGAACGCTCATCCTCTCCCCTCTCTTATACCTCCTGTACTCTGATGACATGCTCAAACCAACACTTCCCGTCAGCCTTCCTCAATTCGCTGATGACACCGTATTTCTAGCCCTAGCCCCACCCTTCAACGTTCCCAATACCTCCTCTAACACTGTACCACTTCTCCTCCTGGTGTAACCAGTGGCTCCTTACCTCAACCCTGATAAATGCTCATAGGTCGTACCACCCCTTCCTTCTGACTCCAAGATTTCGATTTCAAATTGTATGATCCCCCCTATCCACCTTGCCCCAGCCCTCAAATACCTCAGCTTCACATTGGAACGCTGCTTCACCTTGGCCGACCACTGTGCGGATCCTCATCTAAGCTCTCTTGACCAAATTTAAATTTATTTGTCCACTTGGCAATAATTGATATGAAGGAGCAGAGTCCCTCGACATGAATGTTCTTTTCTTTCGTACCTATATCTACTACTTAATCACTACTCGACGCAAATCACTACGCGGGAAGAACAACAGAACCACATCACTGCCACAGCTCTATTCCAAGAGCACTGACGTCGCACGAGTTTACAGATTTACAGGCATCAGTCCAATGGATATAACGCGAACAACTCGTTGCGCTAGCGCTGACCTCTCGTGGCGATTCCGAGAACTTTTCAAATCAGCCTCATATAAACAGAAAGTCACATTGAAGAAGCGGTCATAATAGCCTTCAAGACCACAAATACTTTCAAGATGCCTTCTGGTTATAAGTCATATAACCTTTGCAATATTTTGTACTGTAAACAGTTGTTATATGTACACGTTATAAGAACCAAAAGGAAGCGTAGGCCTACACCGCAGACTACTAATGTTTTGGGTCAACTATGATGGCGGCTTTTGGCTTCAATTTTGTGACGTAATGTCATCTCTGCTCTTTTATATCTCCATGATATAATAATATTCCGTGGTTAAGAGCGATGGCAGAAATTCATGAAGCTGTAATCCTCTCTATGGAGCATATATATAATCACACTGTGGTTAACAGGACTAAAGTGCCACTGTCTTTGATTGTTTACGATTTTGAATCCCAGATTCCAAATTTTCTCAAGATTATAACCATCATCCTATTAACTTAATTACTCGTGCACATCGTTCACGAACTGAGCAGATAAGTGCGTCCGATATACGACGTCCACACTGACAGAGGACATTACAACTTTATATATCTCTGCTGTCATTGTTAACCACGGGAAGTAATTATATATATTCTCCATAGAGCACACTACAACTTCACACATCCCTGCCGTCAGTATGGTACGTCTGTGACGATGTCTCTTCAGTACGCATATGCACAGGCTTGACCTACAGTATGTAAGTTGGACGGGAAGCGCTCTGCTGGCAGTATTAGGATTCACTCCATTTGCAGCCAAAATATCAGCAGAAGACATTATTTGGGTACGGCTGAATTTCCGTACCTTTATTGATGAATTAGATATCAACTACTGGGGAACGGCCTGGTAGTCGCCAAATTATCGCTTTTCCGCTGCTTCATTACATTAAAAACAAGTCTACTTCAAGGTCAATGGTGTGCTGCAATATTGTCAGCATTCGTTATGAGGTTGATACCAGCTGGTGGATAGTTGTCAGCTGCTGATTCTGTACAACCGATGCAAGGGTAGCGGGGTGACGACGTACACACATCAAAAAAAGTTTTGCATAACCCAATAAATATAAGTTCTATGCTATTCTACAGGGAGATTTTTTTCACCGTTTACAAGTATTTTTTCCGTAACCTCACCTCGACCAAATTGTTTGTATGCAATGAGGAAATCACCGTCTGTATTATGATAAACTGATATTCATAAAGTAAAAAAGCTTCCAGTTTATTGACAAACAAAACCACCAAATAACCTACCTTGTATACAAACAGAATATAAAATCAGTTGTCTTGACTTAAGCCCGTTATTTACCAACTTCAGTTGAATACCCTTCTGCATGACAGCAATCCTGCATCCTAGTTGGCATGTTACCCACTTAATATAATCACAGCTGGTCAGATGAATCCCATTATTCAATGACAATTCTGTGTAACTCCAACTGGTGTTTTGGTTACAAGCTCGTACAGCTCACTGGCACAACTGATGAAAACGTTGACGATGTCTGCACAATGAACTAGGGAGGTGTCGTCCATGAACTTGAATTCTTCCTCGGAAAGCTGACTAAACCGTTCAACTATGGACTGGAGTATGTTATCCCTGTATTATACAGCCTTGAGCTTGCCCGTGATGGCAAGAAAGGCGTCCGAAACCTCCACATAATTGCTGCCAATAAAACCTTTGATTCGCCACTTTGCTGTGACCATTCGACGGTATGTCTCTGGTGTCCAGCGCTACCAGTTTCGCTCCACATACATTGTTGACAGTCACCTGTGAACATAGCTTTGCACCAATTTTCCGTAATCCTTTGTTGGTGATTTTGCAGCCACTTGTACTGTGCAGCTTGGTGTTTGGGTTCAAGGGGTGGGCCCATCTACAGCCGTCTAAACTACAAAGAGGTCTTGTGGAGTCTGTCCATAAAGTCTGGTTTGACATTTGTCTTCCAGTAACCAGTGTATAGCATATTGGCAGTGAAGTTGCTGTTTCTGTAGGCGAGAAGTTGCAGAAACTGCTCTTCTTTCGCCGCTGTTTTCTACACTCTAGAGCAACCAGTTTGGGGCAAGTCGTGAACACTATGTGTAGTTTGTTTATATTTCATGAAAGTTGGAAGGCTCAAGTATTTTCGAATAACACCAACGAAGGTCAAAGAGGGATGTGTTTCTGGTACAATCAGGTGATGCAAAACTTTTTGGTGTGTGCATTTCGATGCAAGAGAGAAGAAACATTTCCACAATTTCAAATCAATATTGATGTGCATTGTGTATGCAGAGAAAAACAGTTATGCTATCGGGATACAATCTAGTTTTAACATCGTATTCAGAAATCGAAGGTCATCTCAATGACGTGAAACACCTTTTCACTATTGAGAATAAAATAAAAAGTTCCATTCTGGGAAATAAGGATTGTAGCTACAGTGATCTCAGAAAAGAAAGGTGGTCCAGTATTTAGATCACTGGACAGACAATTAATTGTCGATGGTACTTTATTAAAACTGACTGCATGCAATGGCAAATTGTTCATTGTCGGTAGTGACTACGCAAAAAAAGTGCTAGTTAACATATTATGATACCGTGGTGTGTGTGATCTTGACAATACAGCGTCCATGTCGGAAACAATGACGAAACTTGCATTCGAAAAATCTCTCGCAAGATAATTCAAAAGATTAAAATCGACAATAATGTTCGTGATAAAATCATGGCGTAATGTGCAAAAACGTGGATTTTGTAAGGAAGAGGATGCGGGATATCTATACAAAAAACATCTGTTGGGAAGAGGATGGGGGATATCTATACAAAAAACATCTGTTGGGAAATATGTGAGATTTGAGCTGTGCGAGAAAAGGAGTTCTACGGTTTTCATTTGGAATGGGATGCGTAAGGTAAGTTATGTTTGGAAAGAAGGATAGACTTCAGGAATGATTTCATTTTTTAGGAACAGAAGACTATTGAAATTGTGCTGTGGACTGACATGAACTGCTCTTAGATTGAGGGAAGCTGTAACATGAGAGATATGTAGGAGTGTTTACCAAAGAAGTACGATATGGAAAGCAGTTCTAGGTGTTTGACAAAGTAAGAAATTTGTGAGAGTCGTTAACATTTTGTCAACAGAGTCTTTAGAGGGAAATGTTCGGTGCTACAGAATGTAGGTGGAAGAAATAGACAGATAAGGAAAGTGAGGCATAGACGGTGCAGTTACAGAATTTAAAGCGACTGATAATAAAGGTAACACGGAGGGCAACTCAGTGCACCACTGTTAAATGTTTATCAATCAGTACTTTAGGACTATCTAACTACGAAACTATGATCGATATAAGCGGGACCATGGATAGTAGCGTCATCGAACAAGAAATACCTGCTACTCAGGCAAATTACATGTAGTATCAGTGAATGTGCTGTGTGTAGGTAGAAATGGGAAGAAGTGTGATGTGTCTGAATTTCATCCTGAGTAGTAGAGCAATAGACATTCAAAGGAATCTTGAATCTTACCAAGATGTCATTCTGGGAATCTGGAAATGCTGAGCGACCTTGAACCGTACCCTTGAACTCAGATAACACCCAGATCCAGGAAATCAGAGTATCTTATTACACACTTACGTCTTCAGCATCACATCCAAGGGCATCCCAAACCAGCAATCCCCCCCCCTTCTCCTAACTAACTGTCTCATATTCTTTGCCCAAAGCTTTCAGGCCAGGCTAGTTGCACAATTAAATTTCATTGATAGCTATATAACAGGCCTTATAGAATATGAAACAAGTAACTAATAAACGTGTTTTATCCATGACATATGTGTTTGAACTCCATGACTGTTCCTAAGAAAGGTTGATGGTTAAATCCGCTACCAGTCACATTAAAGATCGTATTATTTATATATACATGGCCAGTTTCTGACTTGTGCCCATCTTCAGCTGATTAAAACATTCAAACTATTATATGTCTAGCATGTTGGTGGAGTTCACTGTTTGAAAACAAATTATTTGGTATTAATAATAGCGAAATCAATTGTAAGTGGTGAGATGACATGAAAACAAAAACACTGTTTACTTACATTTAATATTGTACCCAAATCACGATTGTCCATGTGACTCACTTTTTATACACTTTTGCAAACACACTTTGCTTTGATGACCTTACTATTATTTCCCATTCTGCTTGACAAAAAAATGTTCAAATGTTTGTAAATATATCAGACCAAACTGCGTGGTCATCAGTCCGTAGCTTACAAACTACTTAAACCTAGGTAAACTAATCTATGGACAAACACACACACCCATGCTCCAGGGAGGACTCGAACCTCCACGGCGAGCAACCGCGCGCTCTGCAGGGAGATGCTTTAGACCGCTCGGCTACTCCACCGTGGCTTCTGCTTAGCATTTTAGTACAATTTATGATCATCACTGCACATAAATGTGAAGTCACACCATACGCTTTGTTTATATTTGGAAACAGAGTTTCTGGTCACAGAGCTTATATCTAAGAAGCACAAAGATGTTATAACATAGGTGGTTTTATGGCATATAAATTACAAAGGCTTTACATGTATATAGGGAGAGAAAAATATTACAAGATGTGGAAATGAAATTTTTTACATAATTGTGGAACCACACTGTCATAAAACAATCACAAATAAATTATATTCCATTATTTAGTCAGTGTAAAAAATGTGGGTTTTATTGCAAGGTGGGTTATTTTGATATGACAATTTTCAAGTGTATTTAGACACATTATTTTGTATTGTGAATAGTTTTTGATACAGTTGACTTACTATTTACTTTTAAATATTTCACTGAATATGTTTAGAAATAACTTCTTTGCTGGGTTAGTTTGTTCATTTAGAATGAGGTCTGGTGAGTATGAGTTATGGATGTAAATTTCTAATTCTTCAAGAATGTTTATTTTCCTTCCTTTGTTGACAGTGTGTAGTATCTGCAAATTGTCTCTAATTGATGTGGTTGAGTGACCATGATCTTTAAAATGCGATACCAAAGTTGATTTATCATAATTATTTAGCCAGAAAGCATCCATATGTTCTCAGAATCTTATTGTGAAACGTCTCCCTGTCTGGCTCATATAATATTGTGGACAGTCGTCACATAAAAGTGTGTAGACCCTTGATCTGTCACGACAGTGGCTATTTGTGATGTTGGTATAAATGATGTGCTGTTGTATTTTATTGTGGGTACTGAAGGCTATTTTAATACCACTCTTGCAGAAAATGTTTGTCAAGCCCATACCTTAATTGTCCAGGCATGGTGAAACATATGTTTCAGATGAGGTGACATCATAGTGGCAAGCTATGAATGGTATGCACATCACCAGTTAAATATGCCACAATGCCATGTTGTTCAATACCCTGTGCTTTCCTAAACCACATGTCCAGGCAGTGCATAATCACAGCAAGAACTGGAGATGGACTGATGCAATAAGCCATAAATATTGATAAGTAATCTATCTGCCACCAAGTGGCAGCAGGATGGCGGCATGAATCGATATATATTACATCCAATGATGTGCAATATCTACACTTATCACAATGAATCATAATCCTATCTGTCATTTTACATTATTTGTATAGAATTTGGGTTTAAAGACATCCAGACTCTCATTGTAGTACTGTATAGTATTCATTTCCCTTCGAATTGAATGATTAGAATGTCAACATATAATAAAAACCCTCAATACCAAAATTAAATGAGCACAGTGTGATACAATATAATAGAACATAACGAAATACTCTTATCATAAATACAATATCTGAAAATTTCACAATTCAAGTTATACAATGAAGGAATGTCTAAGTTGATGAACAACTAGAAACTATTTATTGTAATAAAGTAAATATGAATGGAGCCTAGACATTGGGCAACAGTTCTGTGACACAATATTTCTTATAATATTAAAACAATTTATGTTCAACAGCACAATATACTGTATTTATTTATATTCATATATTAAATTAAGCAAAGAAATTGGTCGGAGGGGGAGGGGTGGAAAGTAACTTAGACATTCACTCACTTCACACTTGAAATAGTAACTTAAGACATTCCTACATTGTATAACTTGAATTGTGGTATTTTCGGACATTGTATTTATGATAAGAGATGTGTTCTGTTGTATTACATTGTAACACACTATACTCATTTAATTTGGATATTAAGGATTTGTATTATATATGTTGACATCTAATAATTCAATGGAAAGGAAAATGAATACTATACTGTATTAGAATGACAGCCTCGATGTTTTTAAACCAAACTTCTATGCAAATAACTTAAAATGACACTTTAGGATTATGATTCATTGTGGCAAGTATAGATATTGCACATTATTGGATGTAATACATATTGATCCATGCCCCCGTCCTGCTGCCTCCTAGTGGTAGGGATCACTTACGAATATTTATGGCTTATCGCATGTACATCTCCAGTTCTTGCTGTGATGGCACGCTGCCTGGACATGTGGGACAGGGAAGTACAGGGTATTAAACAACATGACATTAAGGCATATTTGACTGGTGATGTGCATACCATTCCTAGCTTGCCACTGTGGTGTCAGCTCATCTGAATCATTTGTCTTTCCTTGCCTGGATAATTAAGGTATGAACTTGACAAACATTTTCTGTTTAAAGAAGCTATTCCAACCTGACTGTTTACTAGATATTGTGTAGCAGGCATGAATAAAACGTAGATTAAATAATGTCCCACATTTTTTCTACGGTTAGGCACTGTGTATTCACTGTAGTTTTGTGTTTTAATTGTTACAGATTTGATAATGACTCATTAACAAGTCAAAACTAGTCATCTATGTAAAATCAGTCTATCTATGGCAAATAAAGATCTCATAAGATATTCATAAGGATTACATGATTACATTCAGCATCGCATCCTCTATAAAAACCGGAGTAAGATGTCAAGTAATTATCTCTAAAGTTAGTTCTCTGTCGCTATTTTCATGGTTAATAACTTCTGAAATTCAACAAAGTAGACTAAAAATATATTGGTGTTAACAAAATCGTAACCTGGCGAAGCGTATTCTCATCTCCATTAGATGGTAATATTATCTTAGTGTAATAATTATACCACAAACTATAAAAAATAGTATTTTGTTTTTTACTTGCATTGCAAGACAAAAATAAAACATTTCCCTCACCTGTCAAGTGTCACCAGTTAAATGTCATTATAGCCTTTCTAATAAGACTAATGAATCGTTGTCAATAATTTCATAACCCAACCAACATTGAATGCGTGTTTTACAATGTCAAAGGGACGCTTATACCTGTAGTGACGTACTATATGCGATATTGATACAACAAGTAAGCAGTCCATAATTATATCTATAGTGCATGGCTTAAGACCTAATAAGACTGTAAGTAAGTAATTTCACCATGGAAACGTAGAATATATGGAAAACAGCGCTATATACGTCGAATAACGTAATGTTTTTGTGTAAAGGTACTATCCAAAAACATCCTGAAGTGTATCTCGAATATTATAATGTTAGCATAAAAGAAATACCTAACACCCTTCATGTCAGTATCCTGTAGTTACTTCTAGACCTAACAGGCCTAATAACAGTTGATATTATTGTAATCAGCAGTGAATAAAAAAACTTTATGCAATACAGTCTAACGTTAATAGGTCTGTAACTACCTAAAATACCTGACTTATAGTCTAGATTCGAAATGAGCACAAAATTACGTACTTGCCTTAGAAAGATATTTTCATGCTTAATGACAGATTATTTCTAAAACATAGTTTACATCCAATATCACAATGTTATAGTAAAACCTATGCTTATCACACCTAAAGTTGGTATCCCCTACCTATTTCCAGGTTTAACAGGTCTAATAACTATTGAAATTATTGTAAGCAATTGGAGTAAAAATGTTCATGACATTATAACTTTATTTTCACATGAGTATAACTGCACGAAGTACCCACTATCGAGACACGAAGAGGACATTAAATTAAGGTCATTACGTGGAAATGCTGTTGAAAGTAACTTCCATGCCTATAGGCATCTGAAAATTTAGCAAGTTGCACTAAAAATTGCTGTACTTAAAAAAATGTGACGAAATTATGCAGGCTTGTATGCCTATATAGGAATGAAGTACATTCTATCTAGACACAAAGGGAAATTTTAATTATGCTCCACATCTCTAGAAGGCGTTATATAGTTTACAAGTAGAAAAAAATTAATGAAAAAACTCATCCACAATGCAAAACTGACCTTTTCAGTCCTATAACTGCAAAATATCAAAGAAGGCAAAACAATAAGGATATGTCTTATTTTAAGATGGAAAAAAATAGACACTCACTCCTAATGTGCAGGCGGAAATGACAGTATGTATATAACTAATCACAGAAGCAAACACAGTAACAGACACATGTAAACCGCAATCTCAAAGATAGATTACATATATCGAAATGCAAGTGAGTTATTCATCGTACAACTGTATGCTTAAATATTTCTACTTACAATGTGTAGCTAATTAAAATACAAACAGCTTATTTGTTTGTCATGAATTGATATAATTTTTCCACATTTAAAATGCAAATATGTTGATACCAAATACTGTAAATTCCTAAAGTAGGTAGTCCAGCGCTATTTCCGTGCTAACTTGTAGTTCAAAAACGCTTGCAGTAGGTTTAGGGTAATCATTCATGTAAGAAATTTAAGTCAACCTGTTTGAAATGAGTTTTATTATAACTACAAAGAGATGTCTGTTACTAATGTTCTTTGTCTTACCTCCCGTTTTATCTGGCTAACTAAAATCTTCTCCTCATGAGATAGTAGCACCAGTTTCGATATCGAACTGTTCAAATATCGTAATGTTATCGTAACATCAATGCCTATTATTCCTAAACTCAGTATGCCACTGGTATTTTCATGCACAATAATAATAGAAAATGTACGAAGTAGGCTTAAGGAATCATGATTATATAAATGTAAACCTGCACTTCTATATTGCATGTGGAATCCATAAATTCGGGGTGTAAAATGAAACATAAATGCGTGGTATAAAACGAAACAGAACTCTAGTTTTTCGAAATTCATGATGCTGGATTTAATTGAATTTTTTTTTTCCAAATATAGAACATGTGCAAAAAGTTCACTGCTTACATTAAATATGAAATACATACTACATAGTCACAGTAGAGCCTTACATGCCACATCACCTAAATACAAAAATTGTTCTTTACAGATAAAAGGTTAAAGCAAAATATGTCCTGAGTCCTTGAAATCCGTGAAACCAATGGATCAAGGGGGCTACGTGACAAGGAATATACAATGTAAAGCCACATATAAATTATTGGTTACAGGAATGTATGTCTAGATGAACTAATTCTACAGTATAATCATCTGCATTCATCTACAAGTGCAACTAACGTAAATGTGTCCTGAATGCCGAACGACGTGGTGACATCGTACATGTATCAGACGCATGCGTAATTCTGTGTGTATTTCTAATCTCGAAAGGGTTGGCTGCAGCTGAAATTACGATATATTATAATTCTAGGTGACATTTTTACATGAGTTAAACACCATTAATGCAAATGTAGAAGGCTCACAGGCTGATGAGAATGATGTATTGTTTTATATAGCACACTTTATGCACTTGAATTACATAAGAGCGCTGACACCAATAAGTAGTCGGAGGTTTCAACATGTAGTGAGCACAAAGGAGGTGGCGTAAGGTATCAGCTTGCCATAGGAGCCACCGACATTCACGCATGCTTCCCCATTCCTACCACTGCAATGAATGTATAAAAGGGCTAGTTCAATCAGGTCCAGTGTGTTCAATTAATGAGACACTTATGGGCAACACGGAAGGCTCAACATTGAAGGCTTTCACAAATGTATTACTTGAAGGCATCCAGTGGAAGAATTTATCCACAAGCACCTACATCCAACTGGAATGAGATGATAATGAAGGAGAGAATATTATTTGAAAAAAAAAAAAAATGATAATGTACCAAACTGCAATGAAGACGCTTTAGCTGATTGGGCAAGGCCAGAAAATGCGCTGCTGGTTATGTTGGAACTGTCTACACTTTCTGAAATCTCAAGATGTTCAAATGTTTGTAAATCTATGGGAGTTAACAGTCTGGTCATCTGTCCCTGCTACTTAATCTAACTTAGGGAGGACTCGAACCTCCGACAGCGAGCAGCGACGCACTCCGCAGCCTTTGAATGCTTGGCCACTCCACTGCAGCTCTAAGATCTCCTCCCAGTATGCTTTTTCTACCATGGAAAAATCTGTAGTGAGCATACGAAAAGCGGATAGTTCTGTTTCCTGAGACAGAACGATGCTACAATTTCTAGAATGTGACAAGAAATCGCAAACGCATATTATCTGTGAAAAGATGTGGTTGAGTAAACGGACTCTCCACTCTCTTTTGAAGAGAAACTCTGAAAGTCTTTAGTTGCAAACATTCGATATACGAACCACGAGTAACCCGGCAGACGTCAATAAGGTAATCGAATTCTTGTCATATACGTCCCAGTATGGCATCGTCGACTGTGGTTGCCGCTTCCGTATTCTCTCTTGGAGCTCCGCTATATGACGTGGTAAAGGCGGTACATACACCAGGTTGTGTCCCCACTGAAAAAAGTCACATGTAGTGTGATCTGGTGATCGGGGAGGCCATTTCACGAAGAAAGCTAGCCCCGAATCCTGAACTAATCATGTTTGCGACTAGCGCTGACTATCGGCAAATTAACAAACTACACTGTGGCAGTATACACGGAAAAAAAAAAAATAAATAAAAAAAAAATTCAGGATTTCTCTTCAAAATGACATATGTTTGATAGCTGTACAATGTTTTGTTCTTGTGCAGCAAATAACTGAAAGTGTCCCCGGATATATATCTAAATTCCCTTTGACCATATATATTGGGAGGCTTAACATGGCGTAATATTCTTGGCAGCAAAATCTCTAAATCTGTACCAAAGGACAGTGGCTTAGCTATGTCACCTAGGGCCCCGGGGCAAAAATGACATTGGGGCCCTCTTTACACTAATACTGTACAGATTCAAAACTGTCATCTCCTTACCGCCCACTAGAAGACATAATAAGGCAAACCTAACTACTACTAAGTAAATTATTATGTGTCACGCAGCACATAATATTTAATCGTACTCTCTAACATAATTGTGGAAGTTTGTTTGTTTGTTATGCTCTCATGCAAAAATTCATAGGTGATTTGGATGAAATTTTGCAGATGGATGAATATGGAGTTGGTCCTGGGGTATTAAATACAGATGAAAATGCCCTGTGGGATATTTTTTGTCAGCGGCGACAGCAGGCGGACTGTTGTCGTGCCGACAACACACTCTCGCTAAACTATTGCGCTGTGAGTTCATTTCGATGATAGTCAAGTCAAGGAAGGAAAACAGGGGAAATCTTTGTTTAGGATGGTTTCAGCAAAAGTAAGCTGCAGGATTTTGTTTGATGAATCACTTTGGATTGAGCCGTGCCCCTACCAGGCTTCTTGAAGTATAAGTTAGTGTCTGGCCAGGAAAAAGTAATAAGTAACTAAGTCGGTATCTACCCTTATTATCGTGACAGTGGGTTTAGAGGGCAGCGTCTTGATGCACAATTCGCTATTGAGACAAAGTAATTATTACATGAAACTTCCGATCCGTGAATGTAATTAAACCTTCAAATGGCAGAATAAACAAACAGTGTGCGGGTACAAACGTATCTTAAAAGATTGCGTAAAGTGCTGAATTCTCACCATTACTTTAAAACACAGAGAAGTTGTTTGTTTTTCACATAGAAGGACTGAGCAGAATGCGGCGGAGAGTATAGTGTCAGTATGACCGTAAATTGAAGAGCGTATAGTTCTTATGGCATGGGAAGGCGCCGTTCCCAGAAAAAAGACACAGAATGCCGAATCCATTTCCCGCCTACCATTGCAACGTAGTGTGTAGAAAGGTATGTCGATTCTGTTCGGTAGTCCTTTCAGTATCAACGCATTTGTGGAAAATACACATGCCTGTTTCCTGGCGCAACGCATTTTGTGAAAAATGCGCACTCTCCAGGTCTGTCTGCGCAGTACGTCATCTGTGATTATGAAGTGCTCTGTGGAAGGGTCGGTATAGCTTTGTAAAACACCTTGTAATTTCCTTTTTCGACGAATGGTGTAGACAGAGTGGGGGCTCGCTTTCGCGCTATTCGTTTTGCAGGTGCACAAACAACGGCAATGCCTGACCATTCCAGTGGTCTGCTCTTTCCCGCACCTTCTGCACTCCATCCCCCCCTCCCTTCCTGCTGTCACCTATCATATCCCCACAACAAATAAAATGCCAAATACTGTTCTACTGTACTTAAATATGCTGTATACATTTAATATTTTGTCTCAGTCCATTTTGTTTAACAATAACTATATTAACATATTGGCTGCCAAAGGTATACTTGGGTTACCGACCCGGGGGACCATTTACCTTTTTTCCATATTCTGCTTGAAGTAAGCTATTTAACTACAAATAAGTCGAAAATATTGCAATTTAGTACCTTAGTTTATGTTTCTTTGTGTGAGTTACGTATGACTCACATGGCGCGAAAGTGCCAAGTGTGTCATTTGCTATGTCGCTAATAATTTTGGGTTGGTACTCCTGTAAGTCTTTCATTCCACAACATTATTTGCGTACAGTTCCGTTATTATTTTTTTTCTGCATTGTAACTACAGTTCTTATTCAGTGTTGTTTGTTCCGTAACACAGAGATATTGTAGCAGGAGAAAGTGTCTCGTAGAAGTTATGTAGATGAAAAAAAGGCATATACAGAAGCTTTTAGATGAAGTTATGGACATAAGTGAAGAAGATGAAGATACTACTGTCATGGAAAAATAAGAGGAATGTGTTGATGCTGAATACTGCTCATGAAGAGGAAGAAGCATAAGTTCAAACCAAAGGGGCACAAAAAAACAACCAACCATGAATGATAACTGACTATAATCAGTCATTTATAGATCTCTCACCAAATGAAGGCGGGGTGTGAAAGGACACAGGAAGCTTGTAATTGAACTGTTGACAGGGTCAGCACTGGTAAATGCTCTTGTGATTTACCGATACATCAACGAGATCATCTCAATCACAGAATTCAAAGAGGAAGTGACTTTGAGACTACTCCATACAGAAGATGCTGATGCCCCTGAGAAATCTCTCACCGTAGTCACCGAGCTGCCTGCAGACAGTGCTTTTGTGAATGGCTCATTCCACATGAAATGAGCCAAATTGTCATTTTTTTAAAATCGCAAAAGTAAAGATTTAGGCATGTGAATGCACTAACAAAATATGAAATTTAATGATTTGATACTCATTTTTATTGTATTCAAGCTATTTAACTATGAATTGCCATTCCAAAGATTGTAGTTGAACAAACACTATGAAGACCATAAAACATAGTTATATTGGCTGTACTGATTTGCTGTCTATAAGTCAGTTGCTGCAACAATGAGTAACTTGTTATGTAACAACAGGCTTCCTTGATATCCTACACTGACTAATTTTTTCAGGTAACCTTTCTTTGATTTTATTTCTCTTTTTGAAATTGACAGGGATCACTGTCACGCCCGTGACAAAAAAAGAAGATAACGTTTGCTTCTTACCTGAACAAGTACTTCATAATTATTTATATTCTGGGAAAGTAAGGTTAAGGCGATATATTAGCTCTCAAACCTATTAATTTCTGGGAATAACTGTGTTTTACCCAGGAACGGCGTCACGGGTGTGACACAGCATTTGTCACGGGTGTGACAAAATGCAGACATTTTTTGAAAGCATGCCAGCTGAATGAAATGCCAGTGTTTAATATTTTTAACAATCACTTACTGTTCATGTGACATATTAAACTGGTGAGATACAAAGTAAATACAGATCTATTAAAAATAAATGTCCAATTTATCTCGCATTCCCAGATAATGAGTTCTTCAACGGAAAGAATGAGACAGATGAGGAGTAAAATGCTATGTATGGGATACATTAAAGGTTTCTTCTTATGTAGTTGCAAGTGATTACCTTTCACATGACAAATTTGCAGTTTGGTGCTTTCTTGAAAAAATAATAGCAAATTTGAAACAACAGAATGCAAAATTAGAAAAAATTCACCTTTTTTTTCTGACAACTGCACTGCACAGTTTAAAATTTACGTTGTCATATCTCTGCCATACCAAGTCATATTTGCGAGTTGAATTTGAGTGGAACTTCTTTGCTGCTTCACACGGCAAAGGTGCTGTTGATGGGATAGGGGGGACTGAAGAGAACTGTATGGAGAGGAATCAAAAGTCGTCAAGTGGTGGTGAATAATGCAAAGGAATTTTGTGATTACGCTTGTTATAAAATGAAATAAGTTCATGTTCTCTTTGTTTCAAGCAGTGATGTGGAAAAGACAAAGGAAAGAAAGTCAAGGTTTTGGGAGAATGTCATTCCAATTCCTAAAGTACATTCTAACCATTACTTTAAAAACTATGACAGTCACCACATTTTAGCAGCAGAAACATCTGGCAGTGAAATGACAAGATATCAAGTCTTTCGGGAGATCCCTAAATCCAGAAAACAGCTGAAATTTTCTGATGTTTATTCAGATTCTGAAGAGTCTAATGCTGAAGACATACAAACAACATCAGGAAATAAAATAAATTCAACCACAAATCCCACAGAAATTAAAGCAGGAACGTTCGAAACAGAGCTTCAAAGAGAGAGGGGAAATGGCCAGAATTTTGTTGTTTGACAATCAGACTGTGTGGCCGATGAAATGAAGGTCATGTTTTTAAAGCCATGTGAGAAAGGAAAGAAACTTTTGTGCTAATGAAATTCTTTACAAAAGAATGTTGTTAAAGTCCTGAATCCTCCTGCAATTCAAATGAAAGGGAATAGAGTTTATTATTATATCTGTGAGAAAGTTATTTAAATGCGTATGTCAGTGTATATTTCTTTATATTGTTAAGTATTCAATCCTTTATTTGTTTCAACATACATTACTTTAAATTCTCCATATTGTGCAATATGCTGAAGTTTAGGTTATTTCATTGAAAAATGAGTTGTTTATAAAATTTATATTAAATATTTGAGTTTTTGTTAATTTAACACAAACACCACTTTAATTAAGCATTGTTCTTTTTTTGTACTGCCAAACACTTGGTTTTAATCAATTATTACCTTTAATTCTCACACCCGTGACAGCAAAAATTATGCTGATATTATGAAAATAATTTAATGTTCTTTCTGATACTTTTATGGCTAATAAGGTGAGTTTTCAGCATTAGACAGTTATTAATTGGTTTACATACAATCATATAATTCACAGATTTTTCCCTGTAAAAGTCAAAGTGTAAGGTTGTGACGCATGTATTTTGGTTAATAATATAGGTTTTAATTTTTTTACCAAAAAGTTATATTCTGATTGAATAATAAAATCAATTTCCTTTTAAATGATATATACTGAAAAAGGAATTTTTGATATGGGATATTTTAAAATTATTTTACTGCTGATCTCAACGTGCCTATTTGTCACACCCGTGACTATGGAATCAGCCGAATATGGGAGCAGTAAGTCATAGGTGCACGGATGCTACGAAAAACTGAAGAATTAATTTGGACGAGAGCAAGCTGTCAAGAATTGCAAACAAACTACATGGAAATATAAGAAATTGTGACTCATATGTTTGCGAAGAGTGTTTCTTCATAAAACACAGTGCATGCAGGTGTTAGAGATACAAAGTGGAATTACCCAATTTTTTCAGTCTCTTTCATTGTTGTTGCAATTAGATTTGGAGAATGTAATTAAAACTGTATGTGATAAAGAATCTACTGTATAAGTAATATGTAACACCAAATAATAAATTATAAAAACAAGTAAACTCCAATATGACTGGGCCATGTGAGTTATATATATTTCACGATTTCATGTGTCAATAACTACTCTTGAGCTCTTGGAAACTGGAGGCCACGAATATGATTTGTTCCTGGGGCCACAACGTACTGCAACACCAAGTCACAGCACGCTACTGTTACATCTCGGAGCTTTAAATGGAAAAATGTCCGTGAGTTGTATTTACTTCAAGTGGCCCGAAGAGAAGGCTTCCAGTGACTTACATTTAACTCACGTGGCAGTCAATGTGTTAAAACATTGTTTTCTAAATTTGGGAATTTTTCTATTTCTTGTAATACGAATACTATTAGTCCTTGAAAATAAAATCATAATTAGTTTTCGCCTCACTGTGTACCACGAACTTAATGAGTGGCGTTTTTCAAATCGTGGGGATTTCGTTCGTGTTTCCTCACGCACCAAAGTCAGAATGAAAGAATACCTACGGGAGTAATACAATGCTTCAAACTGTTAAATTGCAGATCTTGGCTAAGATATGATTTCTGATCGGTAATTATCGGTAAGCGTTTTCGTGATTGCAGTACATTATAGTAATAATATGGGTACACAACTGAAAAGTAGTAAATTTTATTTTAACAATTATTTTACAATCTTTTCCTGGCTTTAGTTTTTGGAAAATCATCAATAAGGTTTGTTAAATCTAGACTTGATGCAACCTAAACTTGATGCAACCTTTTTTTCGATTGCTATGAGTGCCAAATATCCGACGAGTCAAGCTTGAGCCATACTGTGTGTCAGATGCGTTTTGATAATTTTTAATTTGCTAAACGACCTTTCGGCTGCTGCAGAAGAATAAAACTGCGGTAAATACTTCCGTAACCTCACATTCAAATTCAAATTTAAATCTATCGGACCAAACTGGGTGGTCATCAGTCAGTAGCTTACAAACTACTTAAAAAAGGTATACTAACCTAAGGACAAACACACACACCCATGCCGCAGGGAGGACTCAAACCTCCAACGGCGAGCAACCGCGCGCTCCGCAGCGAGGCGCCTTAGACCGCTCGGCTACTCCACCGCGGCAACCTCACATTCTAATAATGAATATTTTTTAATAATTTCCTTACATAATTGGTGAAATGTCCGTGTGGGGTCAATTTCGGCAGGAGAAATTAAAAGTTGAAAAATATTATATACAGTATAACGTCTATTATCCAAAGTAATTTGGGGACATAGATATTCGAAAAACCGGTTTATTCGTATATTCGAAATGTACACTTCTATTTGCCAAGAAGAAGTACGGTACAGTAAATGTATTGATATTGTATTTGGAGGCGCGCGATCCTTCACATTGCGCCGAGCCGGCACGCCGCAACACTTAGAAGACGCAGCTGTTGCTGTGAGCAGTTTTGATGTTGCCGCTATGTCTGCTGACTGAAGCGTGCCGATTGTTGGACACATTGACTGACAGCTTCGCTTCCAGCAGCGCCACATAGTGGCGTCTTGTGAAGATCCAATTATAAGCATTGTTCTGCCAGCCGGTGGTCCAGGCGGCTACTGTGGGTAACGTGGTTTGAGGGGATGGGGATATGATGGACAATAGGGTGGGAGGGTAAAAAAAAATTAAATAAAAAATTCGATGCTTTACTGTAACTTTTTTCGATCGTCGGTCACGAAGGCCGAGGGACACCTGGACCTCGTGGGCCCCGGGGCACTGCCCTGCCTAGCCCTATGATAGCTACGCCACTGCCAAAGGACAATTGTCAGCATAATGGAGGTGCGAACTGAACTAATAATTATGCAGAGCCTTTTGTGAGGAGAACTAACAATAAATTTGCAATATTGTTTATTTAAACAAGTGTTATTTCTTGTAAACTGCTTAAGTTGTTTACATACGCCTAGTGATTGCCAACAGTCACGTGATCGAGTGTTGCAACCACGCCAGATGTACAGCCACTCTATTGTTGGTCCAGTCTATCTGTGTCGAAGTACCTATCATAAATTACAATCGTATTCAGGAAATCAACTGTTTACAAATTACCACATAGATAAAGGCCAGCTAAAAAAAGGAAATACATATAGACTATTTCAAAGAAATTACTGTTATGTTTTATGTGAGCAAGGAAAAGAGGCACGAATAAGTTTCAACGAATACTACAATACTCCTCATCGCAAGAAGACAACGATGTAGAATATTGTGTTAATTTTTATTAGAAATCCCTAAATAATGAATATAATAGGAGAGTGTGAACTTTGGAAAGTGGAGGGCGCGGCAGCAGCAAACCAAAATGTAGCTAAATTAGCGCCAGGAAAATAGCGATGAATGAATACAAATATCTTAAAATTCATGAAAAATAGTGCACCCAAGAACCAACAACTAGTATTTACATATACAAATAATTAAATCTATGCCCTATGGCATCGCCCTCTGCACTAATCCAACAAGACCATATATTACAATCCTTGTTATGATATCAGGGATTATAAACAAGGATAACTACAGCATAATTGTATAAATTTAAAACTGTTTTTTTTTTATTTCATACTATTATCAACCATGGAGAGTCCATTTTCAGTGCTAAAATGTGTAAAGAAGTACATATAATCATACTAAAAGTATCAAGGTACAAGCATATTCGTTAATTTTCGATGAAGCACATTGAATTTTACAAAGCAATAATCCATTATGAGGTCAAGGCCAGTAGACTCATTTTAACATGAACTAAAATACAAACTCGTTTACATGGATGTTCACAAATGTAGAACATTTCAATTGTCAGGTGAAATTCAAACTAAGATAGCTGCTTATAACACCTACACAGCTATGCGCCATGATTGTAATGGATGACTTGAGTACTCTCTTATCGGTAACATTTAAGATATAAGGAGGTTCATCAAAATTTCCAATTAAAATACAAAATAAAGTTTAAAATACATTATCATAAAAATATATAGCACAAAAAATTAGAAGGTGCTAGCTCCACCTATGTTGTTATAAGCAACTGAAATAATTAAAAATTTCCTACATATCAGTATAATTATAGTTTTTCACAATACATGTTACTGAAATCATAACCATCATTAAAACCATAACAGACAGTTAAAATAGTCTACATTGTATCCTTACAACAATTTATCACTGCGAAATATGCTACATAAGCAATCTCTAACGATTACAAATTATCGAGCATTATATTTTTCTGACAATGTATTTTAAATTTTGCTTTGGAACTGAAAGTTTTGTATAAATTTGTGTACTACCTATTCAGTTTACTGTAAAATCATATACTTAATATCGTAAATGTTTTCAATAACTGATGGCATCCATTAGAAGCATGGACCTTAGATCCAAGGGTTTATTAAACAGCTAGTTTAACTTTAATTGTACCTGTCAAATGAAATGGTCTAAATTGTGAACACCAATATTTACGAATTTTGTTTGAAGATCATATTTGTTCACTGATCAATTTAGTTTGCCTTTGTGAGTGATAGATGACTAGTCTGCGGTTAAAATCTACATGAAATTAAAAGTAAAAGACGGTTTCAAATTAATACGATCAGTGCTAGTTTCCCCTGTTCATAATACATATTTTGTGGTTGTTGAGTCAATCTCAAGTCTCAAGATGTAATTCACAATTACCATAAGTGTGTACCGTGTATTCTTTTAGGATTTTCATTTCTAGTATCGCTCTGTATACCTGTAGTTTACTGTCTAACCTCATAATTGATTTTCTTGTTACATTTCGAAACGTACAGTCTATTTTTTTAATAGAAAATTGAAACTGCAGTTGTCGTTAAGTTTATTTGCAGCGTTTTAAGCTGTTCTTCTTGCTTTCTGCCTAACCTCAATTTCGAAAAGCGTGCCATAAGCTGAAAAAAAACCAGCCAAACATTTGTGAGACTTAGGGTTACATATGCCATCGGCGGCGTAGTGTGCTAAAGTTGCCTAAATGTTCGCCTTACGAGGATAACTGGTTGGTTTGGAATTTTTAAGGAGAGTAAATAGCTAGGTTATCGTAGCTAAGACGTCACAGCAAAAGGATGAAAAGGCGCAACACCCAGAGCGGAATCCCACATTGACAGCGATAAAACAAAAGAACGAAAACACAGCAGGAGCGGAGCAGGTGGTGAACGTAACTAAAATATTACAGCATGAGTTTGTGGCTGGTTGATCACAGGATAACAAAGGATGACCTAGCCTCTCTGCACACATTTAAAGTCCTCCAACCAGAAGCAGGACAGAAACACGATGGTGGGGAACATGTTAGAATTCCTAGAGGGATGAGAATATTGGACATCAGGCTAAGGTACCTACCACTGTATGAAATCGTAAAAACCACCTGTACGAGTAAAACGTAAAACACAGTCAGCCACAGAGGTAGCGTCACCAAGAATTGAAGGAAGGGCAGCAGGTAGATTGAAAAACTGCCTCAAAGAGAATGAAAGAAGACATTCATGCAATATGTGAGCCACTGCCAAAAGATCGCCACAGTGACTACATGATGCGACAGTTTTTTTATTAATTAATGGAAACTGGGTGCGTTTCATTCAGCGTAACTGTTATTGGTTATCATTAAACGATTGTTAGCAATAAAACATCCGCAATTACAATTTTTGTACTAATGTAGTAACTGGTTTTCTGTGTACTATAATATTTTCTCCTCATATATGCATATATCGAAGAAGAATGACGACAAAAGACTAACAATTTTGCAACTCATAAATAAATAAAAATAGTAGACTCCAATTTCGTCGAATATATCGATTGGAGTCCACGTCTTCGCTAGGCAAAAGTACTTCAAAATTATTTACACTGTAGTGCACATAACTATGATTTCTACAATTAAAAACAAATAGCAATAACATTTTTCCACCGTAACCAGTCAAAAATATTTAACTATTTTCTAAAAATATGTCCAGATTTCGCAACACGTTAGTCGTGAAAACTATTTGCACCTACTACGCCGAATTCTTTAGATAGCGGAGTGAAGACATTCGTATTGGCTACCTTCACTTCCCATCATTCATCGCGCCGCTGCCACCATCTACACGTCAAGCGGAAGCCACCGACACCTAAAATTTATTTTAAACAATACGAATGTAAGCTGTGTGAACGTGTTTTTTATCTGTGTATTGTAACTTTAATTTTCTGAATTTAGTAGCCGGTAAAATTTTACTTACGGCTTTGGTGGCGTAGTCTGCCGATGTTGGCAACAACTTTCCAATGCTCTCTGAAAAGTGAATCACATAGACTGAGAGGGGATAATTTTTCGTGTTGACCGCGCAATAAATCATTAATGTTATTCCTCCTCTGTGGTTGACAGGTTATTATATTATTGTTATTGGTTAAATTGTACGACGCTTCTCGCCGGGCTGCAGTGGTTATGTTGGCACCATTGGTAATGGCGGCAACTCAGATAACCAATAAATGTTTTGTCTTGACAACTTCAATTAAAACGAAAATTATTTTTTTCTGAACGGACAAGGGTACATACAAGAACCTGTCAAACATAGAGCAGGTACAGTATTAATTTTGCAGCAAGTGAAACGAGCAGCAATAACATTTTTTCTGTAACTCGTGAAAAATATTAACGCAATTCAACACTTTATTGTTCATCTGTTGCCAACATGACCCCGGCGAGAAGCGTCGTAAAGTTTTACCGCCGATGCTGTAAGTAAAATTTAACGCAGAACACGCATGCTTATCGTAATGGAATGAAAGACAAGTAGAACAATTGTTTAGGTAAAATTTTACGACGGTTCTCGCTGGGCTCCAGTGCTTATGTTGGCAACAGATGAACAATGAAGTGTAGAATTGCGTTAATATTTTTCACGAATGTTATTGATGCTCGTTCCACTCGCTGTAAAATTAATACTGTACCTCCTCTATGGTTCTTGTATGTACCCTTGTCCGTTCGGAAAAAAATAATTTTCGTTTTAACTGAAGTTGCCACGAAAAAACATTTAGGCCTATTGATCATCTGAGTTGCTGTCATTACCATTGGTGCCAACATAACCACTGCAACCCAGCGAGAAGCGTCGTACAATTTAACCCTTGTTTAGTCCTATATATGTAAGGGAGGCCTGTGGCCCTAATGACGCCATGGTTAATAAGTCAAATGTAGTTCGTAAATTGGAGGTAAATTATGATTAAGTAGAATTTATTTTAGTAGGTTTTAGTCGTAAAAGGCTAATTTAAAGATTAACTCAAAAATACTGAACATTTAATATAGTGTCTGGAAAGTATGGATGGAGTATGTAATGTTATTGTTAAATTTTATTTGCGATCTCGGCAGGATAGTGTGCTAATTTGGCAAAAAGTGTTCGCTAATGGGATAATTAATTTACTGACTGGAGAATGGTACGCAGAAGAACCTGTCAACCATAGAGCACGAACAGCGGTAAATTCATTTCACGGTCAACACGAAAAATCTCATTCTATGAGACTCAGTTTTCAATACGAATAAAAAAGGCGCTGCCAACATTATCACAGTACGCCGCAGAAGCCATAAGTAAAATTTCATCAACTTTGTTTACTGAATGTCCTGCTTGTTGACGACTATCAAAAGACCTAAAGAGGTGTATTATTTATACGGGTAAAAGTGCAGTTTACGCGGCAGCGGCTAGCCGTCGCGCTCGCTAGGTTAGGAACGGCAGAGCAGCCAATCAGGAGTCGCGGTGCCGCGGCCAATAAGAAAGAGCGTTACAATTGTACTATGTAAACAAATCTAACCGGTCTATGTAAAAGTTTTTGACGATCAACGCGTTATAGTTGCTATCAGTATGGATGTCACTCGATCACTGTTTCTAACATATCATAAAATAAATAAAACATGCTATACCTGCTCTATGGTTGACAGGTTCTTGTATGTACTCTTGTCCGGTCAGTAAACATAATTGCGGTAATTTCCAAGAATGCTTGCAATCGAGGTAGCTCGGACTGATATGTAAATCGCTTGAGTGTTTCTCAACCGGAGATTCGGGCGCTACGCGCCCTCACATACTAAAGAAAAAAAATTCTCGTTTAACCTATACCTAATTTAACTTTGACTTAAAATGATCACTGTTTCGTACAGGTCATAAAATAAATAAAACATGCCATACCTGCTCTATGGTTGACCGCTGTGGTGTATTAATAATAGGTCACTTATGACCGTAATACGACAATTATCTAAAGATCTCTTACAAATGGAAAATCAGTTACAGTCACACAAACGCTGCACCGAAATCCTCGAATAAACTTCGAAATTGACGCCAAATTTACTCGTCATGAAAAACGCTATCTTATTGGCCGGCATAACTCGACTCCTGATTGGCTGCTCTGCTGTCCCTAACCTAGCGAGCGCGACGACTAGCCGCTGCCGCATAAACTGCACTTTAACCATTTATACGTATTAAGTGACAACCTAAACCCTATACGTTCGGGTGGCTTGGACGTGTTGAGAAGAAAATAAATTCTGCTGGTGTAAGCATGAGACTCACCTGGACCTGTTCACGGACTTGCTCCATCTCAGCGGCAGTGGGCCGCAGGTCACCCAGCGCCTTGCGAACGTAGTCGACAGGCTCCGCGGGTTTCTCGTTTTCCTCGTAAAGGGCGACGAGCGCTCTTGTCAGCGCGTCCATGACGCCCCCGCGCTCCAGATACTGCCGAAACTCCTCCCGCTTCTCATCCACCGGCTTTGGCTCCGCCATGAGCCCCGATTTTTAAATGCAGTACAGGTATATCCGTATAAATACGGCGCTCACCGTATTACGGCTGGGGAGCGACGCTAACAGTCCGACCTATCTTGCTTTTTGTATGTGTCACACAGTAAATTTAGTTTACAGTGGCACCTGTACCACGTCCAGAATTTAGCGCACATTTCTCCAAAAAAGTTATTCCCAAGGAATAACGGCATGTATTGTTTACTGTGAAATCAACGATAGTCTTAATTTAGTTTATTTCCAGAGGCGTCCGGAAGAGGCGCTTCAGTTGTCCATAGAGTAAAAAATCTGCGTAAAGAGGTTCGTTCCAGCAACTGCCAGACTAATTGACGCGCATGCGCAACGTTCAAATTGTGTTCCAGTACGCCTGCTCTCGCTTCTGGATACTCGGAGTGTGGCTGGTGTTCCAGCAGTTGCAGCCATCAGTCAGACGCTACTCGGAAAAATATTTCTGGCTCGGCCAAGCTGCCAGATTCGCGCATGCGCAGAAAGGTCTGAGCTAGAGTGGGGGGTAGTCATCACGAGACTCGTATGTGTTTACAGTTCTTCGTTATTAGGAATGCAAGTATTTTAATTATTACTTTAAACTCACCTTCGCCTGCAGAGGGGTAAAAGAAATGTAAATAGTTGAAATGTGGAGTTTATAATTGGCGTTAATTCCAGATGCCCAGTGAATCCGAGTCTGATATATTATCGAGTGACAAGGGATTCGAAGTGATCAATCGTGCTAAAAAGACAGGATATTATTTCGAGCATGTTGTGCAGTAATATAGCGACACAGAATTCCTGGAACATTTTCGTGTACGGCGGTATGTGGCAGAGGGGCAGGAGGAAATGGGAAATTGCTTCCGCTGCTGCAAATTCTGATATTTTTGTGGTTTGCTGGCCATGAAGCGGCAGGTTTTAGAGACGTGGCAAACAGGTTCAATGCCGGCCGCGGTGGCCGAGGGGACTAAGGCGCTCCAGTTACGGTCTGCACGGCCACTACGGTCAGGGGTTCGAATCCCCCCTCGGGCATTGATATTTGTGCCGTCCTAGTTCGTAAGTAGTTCATAAATAGTTTGTAAGTTTAGGGACTGATGACCCCGTAGTTACGTCCCATAGACTATACAAACATTTGAACATTTTAACAGGTTCAATATCGGTACTGGTACTGTATTAGTTCCTTGCATCGCGTCATAGAGAGAGTGACCTACATTCTTAGTAATTTAGGGATCAATGTTATAAAGTGGCCATCTGACGAAGAAAGGGCACGAATAGATGCTAATTTCAGGAGAAATAAGATTGCAGGTGCGATTGGGCAATCGATGGGAGTCACATTAGCATAGACAGACCTACTGACGATGCCCAGTCGTATTTGAACAGAAAAAACTATTTATCTATGGATGTGTAAATAGTTTGTAGTGACAACAGACGGATTAGTGATTTATTCGTCAGTTTCTTTTAAATGAAGGTCAATGGCATCCCATAACTGTTTTTATTTTTTTTTATTTTTATTTTTTTTCATGCCTTGGCCAAGTTTTTTTTCGTATTGTTGGTGAAACTATATTATTTTTAATGTTAACTCACTGTCCCATAATGGTTCCACTAGCTTTTCAAATTATTTAACTAAAATGTCTTACTTTTCGACATTTATTACCCACAATGTACGTAATTATTCTGCTACATATATCAACTGTTCATCTACCATTATGCGTGAGAAACCAGCCGGAATGCAAAAGCGTTCCAGCAGTCCAAGTAACAAACACGGGTTACGTCATATTAGCTGCGCATGACAGCTGATGGGACCTAAGAGCTTAGTCAAAGCAGAGTCTGCAAAAGTTGGTACCGTTTGACAGTCGGAGACACACCAACGCTGCAAGCTGTGAGCAAACGTTACAACCATTAAGGAATTACAGGAAACAATTACCTCACAGGGCATTAAGGAACTAAACAAAAACAAACGTGTAGTTATCTTTTAGTTATTGTCGGTTTCTGTGGCACTAAGTAAACTGTTTTAAAAACTATGTTACAAATTAATGTAAACAATATTATTTGCAGCACAGACATAAAGTGTTACTGTGGTCTTCAGTCCTAAAAATGGTTTGATGCAGCTCTCCACGCCACACTTAATTATTTGGAGTCACCCGATATTATCACAGTCTACTGTAACAGTCGTATTTGTTACCTCTGCGAGCAACACTTCAGAATACGATATATGAATTATCGTTTATATCGATTTTAGCCACGTTTTTCTTAATTTTCTTGTGGACCTATTGACAGTGAAGATATGAATGGTATCTTAAAGACAGTTTAGTTTCGATTCCCTTGAAATCTGCAGATATTAACTGAAGAAAGTGGTTTTTCTGTTGAATGCAAACATTGCTAGTAATCACCAGGAAATCTGACCATATTTATTTAGGCACCTACCCAACAACGCCAACCTACACTTCCAGACAAATCAATGCATGTAGCATGTAAGACATTCGTATGGTATGTATCAACGTGACCATCACCCTCGTAGCTGAAGGAAAAACCACAAAGACGCTATGTTGTCGAATTTTTCTTCTGTTTCACTTCTTTCGACATAATAAGTGCAACAGAAGAAAGTTATTCGGCAACTGTTGCTACATCTGGTCCACAAACAGTGAGCATCTTCAACACATTCTATTTTGAAGGAAAAATAATTGTTTTAAAAAAAATTATTCGTGTATTAGGGCCGCGGTGGAGTAGCTGAGCGGTCTAAAGCGTCTCGCTGCGGGGCGCGCGGTTGCTCGCCGTGGATGTTAGAGTCCTCCCTGGGGCATGGGTGTGTGTGTTTGTCCTTACGTTAGTTTACCTAGGTTTAAATAGTTTGTAAACTACGGACTGATGACCACGTAGTTTGGTCCGATAGATTTACAGACATTTGAACATTCCTCGTGTATTAGAAAGCCAAATGTAACACTGGCGGAATTATTAGATACCAAAAAAATTAGGACAGACAGCAGCAGAAATCTATGTTTTTCATGCTTGATTCTCTTGCTTCAGAGGAATAATCATTAATCACATATACTATAATATTTTTCAACAGCAAGTTGTGTCTTATGTTGTTGATTTGGCTGTTTCCACATTAATTTAATGACATTGTCGTATCTAATGCATGAAACGGAACTATATAGTTAATTATGTCTAAAAATAATTCAAAACAAACATTATCCATGTGATGCAGAGGACAGTGCTGTTTACAGTACAGAGATCACTGGTGCCATGAGTATATTGATCTGTATAAAGGCGGATCCATACGTAGCCACATACTTGACAGCAACCCTTGAATAGGCGTGTATAAGATCCTCGCGCCTCCACACAGTTCATGCTTGCTTGTATGAAGATCATTTTGTTCCTTATCATGTCAACTACAAATATTTGCTTAAGTATTTTGGTTGATGTTTTCAAATATGTGGTTCTGCCTCTTTCAATGTAGTCGTCTTTTCGAAACTACAACGCTTTTGGAGAGGCCTGAGTTTGTTTGAGAGTGGCCGTTCGAATATACAACACTTCGTGTTCGTATTAAAATCGCCGCAGTTGTACTGAGGACGACTCTTTAATTTTAAACACTGTAACTTCTTTGTTATAAAAATGTGAAAAGAGTTGATTGGAGAACAATGCGTAATCGAGAGGTTTTACATACAGTAAAATGAATCTCGATAAAAAAAGAACTTAAACTGCGTAACTATATAAATAACAAAAATACATTCAAAGAGTAAGCAAGAAAGCGACACAGAACTCAGCGCCCCTAGCGGAAGCACTTTGACAGCAATACAAAAAAACGCGCGAAAACACACAACTACATATTATACAGTGACACAAGTCGTGCCCAAAGAGGTTAGAACCCTTGGTCGTGACAGTCCCGCAGATATTTGTTATGCGCTGCGAGAGCAGCGCTCCAAGCGGCCGGCAAGCTACATTTCTCAATACTATATTGTATGAGTGCGAATAGTATCGTTTATATCGATGTTAAAATACTTTTTACATTAGGAAACGTATGTAGCGTCATAAAATAGGTAATAACTTAAAAATAGCTCCACCTTTGTTTTTCTTAGCTTTCCTAAGATCCCTGACAAGGTACGGAACGGTACACTGCAGCATAGTTTATTTACAAATACCTTGTAACCTACAGATTTTTACTGAATAATTTTATTTACTATTGAAAATAGAAAAATGGCTAGGAAGCACCAGAAGACCTTCCCTTTGGCAGAAAGAAGTCGCTTTTCTGCTCAAGAACGTTAAAGTATCCTCACTACAATTCCAGTAAATTCGGTGGGGGTGGAACGTAGGAAACAAATATATAATGCAATAACTACAGTATTTAACGTACCAAATCAGCCAACACAGCTGTAGCTGAAGAAAAAAGTCACAGACGTGGTAAGAAAACGGAAAAAGACAAAGTCTTATTTGATGAAATAGTTCATATTCAGTCATTTGTAAAACAAGAGGAAACAAATAGTGAAACCTTGAGTCATTTCATGACACATGAGAAATGGTGCAGGGTTTTCAATTTTTGTAAATGTAAAAGAACAATTCAGAGAATCGCTTAACATAGTACAGTGCTTATTTTCACTTCCTGCCCACAATGCAAATGTTCAGCTTTCAATTTACTGTCGTCGCAGTGGACAGACGAGAGAAACAGATTTATTGTGAATAGTGTTAGGTGTATTTTACTGACTTGCTTCGACTTCAGTAAATATAGTTGTATTGATTTCTTTTCATATGTTAGGCAAACTTGAATTACTTAATACAATTTAAACAATTAAAATGTAAATAAATAAATAAATAAACCGATGTAATCCACATGATCTCTGCGTTTCAAGACTTTTTCTGTCAAAACTGAAAATTCATGCTTGTACTCGCATGAGACACCGCGCCGAGTGTAATCCAACACTCGTAGAAAGAATAATGTTCGTCCCGTTTTTTTATCCCAGTTTTTCGCAAATGTGCCGCTTTTTCACGTGGAAAATCTGGAATATCTCGCTTTCTGATGTGGAAAATCTGTTCACCCTAGGGGTGGTGGTGGTGGGGGGGGGGGGCTTGGCTTGGTGCCGAACATTCCATTGGGCTTCCTAAATTCTCATGGAAGTGCAAACACGTATACGCCTAAAACGTGACATCTATTGTGTTATTTTCAGATCGAATTCTATCCAGATAAACTGTGAAGATCGTGAAGGGCATTATTTGTCCGTTTATGCGACTGCAATACACCAATAACATTTTTCCAGGCGCGTTCCGTTTTATTGAATAAAAACATTTTCAGTGGTCTGAAATGAGATTTATCAATAATTTGAATTGTTTCCATAGATCGAAAACATATCTT